>CM048748.1:94540385-99340385 GCA_026315105.1 Locusta migratoria | reverse complement strand
CCAAACACAAAAGAGCACGACACGAAGCTCAAGAGATATGACGTCATAAATAATGAGAGGCCAGCGCGAGAGAATACTCTGATTTATGCGTCAATTATTGGAAAATGGGAGTAATTAGGGACTTGCAAGAAAGTTTGCATGTAATTTCGGACGTTTGTGAAGCGTTTTGTAAACTGATGAAACGAAAAGAAGTCTACTGCTCACAAGAGTGTTGCTGTAGATGCCGTAAAACTGTTGCATCAGGCATGACCTTGTAAACAATATAGTTGCAAGAAAATGCCACAAAATGCGACGAGACTTTAATCACACACTGTATGAAAATGACAGTACTTAGCGTCTTCCAACCAACTTTAAACACAATATCAAGCCTTTATTGAACTTTTTCTCGCTGTCAACCATAGAAAAATTATGAAAGGAAGTTTCTCTTATACTAGTTTTCCGCTGTTCATGGAATAAACTACGTTACAATTTATAATTTCTATACTACAAATTGTAGCCAAAGGAAATTTTACAGACAGTATACAAACATATAGCTGAATGTACCTTCGAAATTGTATCACAGTGACATACAGCACTTATACAAATATCTGCCTGAAAATTATTCAATTTTACAATGTATAACTAAATAAATAAGAGGTCGTGCGAATTTTATATGCCATTTGTAATTTTATTGCCATATTTCTTTGTGTGGATACTACACGTATAATTTTGTACATTATGCAAGACAGCGTTATTTCTTATATATTCTCCGATAAATATAACATGTTTTTAGAAAAAGGTATATGGACAGAGAGAAGGGATAGGAGAAGTACTAACTCAAGGCAGGAATAAATAAATAAATAGCCTGGCAACGCCGCGTTTTTAGCTAGTATTTTATAAAAATAATCATGCCTCCCTATGTAAGTGGGTGGTAACAAAATATTCATATTCGGAAGAGAAAGTTGGTGATAGAAATTTCGCTAAAAATTTCGCCTCAACGAATAACGCCTTTCTTTTAATTATTTTCACCTCAACTCTTGCATCATTTCTGTGACACTCTCTCAGCTATTTCGCGATAATACAAAACGAGATGCCTTTCTCTGAGTTTTCTCAACATCCTTCGTCAGTACTACTTGGTGAGGATCGTACACTGGGAGGCAATACTTCAAAATAGGACACACAAGTGTCGTGTAGGCAGTTCTTTAGTAGAACAGTTGCATATTCTAAGTGTTCTGCCAAGAAATGTAGCCTTTGGTTTGCCCTTCCCTATTAGATTTTCTGTGTGTTATTTCCAATTTATGTTGTTCGAAATTGTTATTCCTATGTACTTAGTTGAATTTACGACCTCTAGGTTTGTCTGATTTATCGTGTGAATGAAATTTAATGATTATATGGTGTTTCTCAAATGTTTCTCTAATTCTGAAGATGTATAATTTGAAATTACCGCCATTACACTGTTTTAGTTACTTAATTATCATCACAACACTGGGTTCGGCCGTGTAGCCATTTTCAAGTGTTTCACTGGAAATTACAAACGGAAAAGGTAGAAGGAGGTAAAAACCAATTAATAAGCGTTTTAACATAAAATGTAAGGTAATCACAGGTTAAAATTGCTTACTACGCCGAAACTGCACATCATCATCAAATCAATGAACGTTTGATTTTTTCGGAACCAGTTATAAGTTAAACATGTTAAAAAAGAAAAATGTTTCCATTAGAATGTCACTCCTGTGCTTATGTTTATACATAACCTAGCGTTTCGCAATAACAAAGGTGAGTTTATCATAAATGCTATTCAATATGGAACAGCAAATCATTTGCAGTTGCATGCATGATGGAGGTGGATGAGTAAGGAGATGTGTAAAGAAAGGACTTGTCGGGATTATTCGATTACATAACTGCAAAACAAAAGCTGCTTAGCAACACTCAGGTGGTAAACTTTAAAGTCACTGAAGTTACGACAAAAACAGTGATTAATAAGATAAATAGAAATGGTCCTGTTATTAATGTGAAGATGGCACAGAGTGAAAAACCAAAGATGTTGATGTCCAAATATTAAATGCCATGTACGCAGACCTCTGCCTTTGTTATTGCCAATGGCAAAACTACTTTATAAGTGGACATAAGGACAGGAGGGTCATGTTTCAGCCCTGCAACCTGCAACACAATGTATATTTCGTTTTTAATGTATTTAATAAATTGATAACTAGCGCTGTACAACCAAATGTACATTGATGTGACGATGATATGTAGTTTTGGAGTATAACACTAAACTGAGAGTAGTAACGTTACATTTTATTTAAGCTTATTAATTACTTCCCATACGTTTTGACCATTGCTCTTTCTAATTTGCAATTAGACATTTGAAAATGATTACAAGGCCGAAATCATGGTTGTGTTATAAATTAATTCAAACAGTCAAATGGCAGTAATTCCATTAATATAAATTTTATATGGCTCTCATTTTTCACCAAGGAAAAGTGATGGTATTTTAAAAGGCACAAGCACCTTGTAAGTAAAAACTTGCACTCTACTTACCAACAATAGTGATGCCCGAATGTCGTCGAACTACAATGGTTAAAACAGGTAAAAAGCTTACACTAGGAAGGCTAACACATTCTTCTTATCGACGCTGGAAATTATTCGTCCTTCAAATATTTCTTATTTGACTGTGTAATAGACCAAAAAGTTATAATTCACACTGTGACGATCCTGCCTATCAGAACAGGGCCGCCACAACCCAAACACAAGTTCTAGTAGTTACAATGTTTTGAATTTCTTCACCTGCTCCGCAGATGTAGACAAAACAGCTGTGTTGATCAGCTTCTTCGCATTATCAGTGTTGTCCTGAAACTATTTAATTTAGCAGCCTGGGTTTTTCGTAGTGAATGGAAACGCACTGCTGCATTTTTGACTTCTTTCTATTATATTTCAAAAACATATATGCATTAATCCAGACCGACACTGAGCCAGACTAAAAACTGACTGTGATGCGTTGCATTCATATTCGTATTCTATAGAAAATACTAGGTCCTATAGAGTTCCAGGATAAAGTTAATACAATAACAACCCTAAATTATGTTCACATAATAATATCTGGTGTTTTCTCACCAGTAAGATATATATTAGATTAATCAACACAAAAGCAGACCGTTTTGCAAATATTTATAGATAGGATAAAATTGTATACCAGACATATATGCAAATTGTGATTAGTGCAGTGTAGGTTTGTTTACATAAATGAAATTGTTAAATACTTAAACAGTTGTATAGTTTCGATACAAGCTGAATACGTCAAACTGTTTAAGATACCTTAAATAAATTCAGAAAATGGTAGTAATTATATTCTTTTAATAATTTTATTTACGCCAATGATTACAATATTTTCTCGTCGTTTTGACGACCGGTTTCGGTCAGTGATGACCATTTTCAAGTCTACAGCAAATCAGAAACAGAAGGACACATTTAGTAACAGAGTACCTTATGAAACATAAATAATGTATTACAACCATAAGTGTATAAAACTCCTTTAAAATTATCATACAGCATACCTGTTCTTACATGTAAGCATGTAGTATCCGTTTATGATACAGCGTGTCCTGTTCAAATTTCAGACATCTACACATTTTTATACTTACACAGTTCATTGCGGTTTTCAGTTGCACATTTTTATAAGCTAACATAAGAAATCCTTTCTCGCAAAATATTTTTATCTTTAGTATAATTAAATTAAAGCTGAATATGTTAAGGACCACAGTAACGACACCTAACTGTTGTTCAACCATAATATTAGTAAACAGCTATTGAACTACAGTTTGTTCTGCACATTAGCGTAGAAAACATGTTAGCACCAACTCTGGCCCATTTCTATGTTTATTTTAAACTTACAGTCAATCAATCAAATGTTTGTAACGCTTATGGGACTTACGTGCGGGGTCATCACTCCCTAAACTTATAAACTACTTATGAAGTAGCTCATACTAAAGACGGCACAAACAGCCATGCTCGTGGAGGGATTCAAACCCACGACGGGGAACGGCCTCGCGCATCATAGCATAGCGCCTCAATTGGCTCGACCGCTCCGCCGCGGCTTTAAACTTACATAACGACGCAGTAATGTCAATACACTTATGCAGTTTTGATGCCATTATGCCTATATTACATTGAGTAATGTAACAACAGGTATGCTGTATAATAATTTGAAAAGTGTTTTTATATATTGATGATTGTAATGCATTATATATGTTTTATAAGGTAGTCTGTTACTAAATATGTCCTGTTTCTGATTTGCCGTAGAGTTGAAAATGGTCATCACTGACCGAAACCGGTCGACGAAACAACTATAAAATTATATGATCGTTGGCGTAAATGAAGATATTAAAAGTAATTACGAAAAGGATCTCTGATATAAATTCGCGACCATGTCGCAACTTTTGGAATTAAATTCTTATCGTAATACGAGTAACTGCATCATATTACAACAATGTTATCATTATTAAAAGATTTTTGTAAACTCTATTTAAATGAAAGCAAAACGACAGAGAATGGTAGATTGACGGTAATGTTTTAAGATATGACAAAGTATTTTTATAAGATTATTTACATTCAAATATAATTATGTAGTTTCAAAAGACTTTTAGTTCTGAAAATGCGTGAAAATTACTCTGGTTAATTATATTATCTATATTTGTGGCAAATTTCGAAGGAAATAAAGTACTGACAGATAAAGGATTTAAAAAAAATGTTCAAATGTTTGTATAGTCTATGGGGCTTAACTACGGGGTCATCAGTCTCTAATCTTACAAACTACTTAAGAACTACTTACGAACTAGGACGGCACAAATATCCATGCCCGAGGGGGGATTCGAACTCCCGACCGTAGTGGCCGTGCAGACCGTGACTGGAGCACCTCAGTCTCCTCGGCCACTGCGGCCGTTGATAAAGGATTGTCTGAGGAATTATGGTATACACAGTATTATTGTACCTATAGCATATGAATATAGAAAATAACTATATATGAGTGGATCTACTACTTTTACATACATAGACATAAAGGATATCGAATACTTCCTTTATAAAGGCAAATGTGTTCACTAGGGCTAAATATATTACTACATCCTTTATCTTTGTTTTCGATTCACCAGTTTACTTGCATGCTTAGAAAGACAATAAAGCCAAAGAGCGCAGACTGGGGAATGATCGAGTGGAAGGTGAACCCCGATGAAAGCCGCGTTGATTGCTGAGATGATACGGCCGGCGCGGACAGTTGGGGATGGGGCGGTGGCGTGTGTCGCCTCGAGTGGGCGAGCAGTCGCGCGCAGACATCGAGGGCGCCTGCGGCTGGCGGCTGGCAGCGCTTTGCAAGTGTAGCCCAACCGCCGGCTGTTATCCAGCGCAGTGTGTGTCGCAGCCACGTGCCGCCGGCGCCTCTTCCGCTTAGCGATGAGTCAGTGGCAGCGCAGCCGCACCCTGCCCTCTACCTGCTGACATCCAACAGCAGGAAAGGCGAGTGTTGGCAGTCGACTCTGTGAGATTACCGCCCAATAGAAATACTGGTAATTAACAGCATTTGATAATTAAACAGTATGAAGTTCACTGCAAACATTGACCATGCCAATGCACTAAATGTTACACAATTTTAATCTTATTAATTATGGTAGCAATGTATGTACTCAGTTGGATGACAACATTTATAGTTAGGCCAAAGGTAGAAATTCTCCACATTGAGATTTGCTGTGTGCTTGTAGTTGACGGGAGGCCAGCGAGCAGGCCGACGTTGGTGGCTTGTTCCAGCTTAGGATTTCCCAGGTTCGTTTCCGGTGAGGGGAGAGAGGCACAATGGCGAGTGCCAGGTGCAGTGCAGTGCACAGCGTGAAATAAAATATTCTGATACTACTTGCATTTGAAGTAATACGATGCAGTTAGGAACCTTTAAAGCCCTCATTACAAAATAGCCTGTTGATAAATAAACAATACATTGGCTGATATAGTCACATCTGGCGTAATATGTTTAATTGACAATGAAAAGTAATAAATTACCAATGAATACAAGACAGTTATACAACTAGCATGGCAATGTTTGTTTATAAAAATAATATATTAACTATTTCTCATTTTATTTTCAATTAATCTTGTGTATTTTATCTTGAAATATTCAATTAAATCACTTATCTGTGATATAAGAAATTGCACGATTATGATAAATAGTACAAAGGATGTTTATACCCATATAAGAACCTAAGAAGACATTTATTTAATCTGTAGTGTAATTATTTTGAGTTTAAGTAAAGTTTTAGAAATGTATTGGCTGAGCGCTGTACGTTGGAAGTCGGTTAGAACAGCTCACATGGGGAAGTTGATGACGTAGGGAAAAAACCCCGGCAGTTGAGCTTTTGGCGCGCGCGCGCGCGCGCGCTCGAGGGCAGGAAGTGACAAAGCGGAAGCAAGTGGTGTAGCTGGCCGGGCGGCGTCGCTCTACGGCAGTCAGCAGGTAGATCTCCAGGTGGAGGTTATAGATTTGTGTGTGGCAATCGCCGCGTGTGGTTGCTCGACGTAGACTGCACCAAGATGAATCGAGTGCTACTGTGTGTTTGTAAATATTTAGCCGGTGGAACAAGGTGTGCATCGCATTGAATTAAAGTGACTGTGATTTGTTAATATAACACGTGTCGTCGCATAGGCATGAACATAAACGGTGTTTGAGACAGCCACATGATGTGAAAACAATTTGCGACAAATATTCATTTTGTCTGGGGGCTCACGAGCTATAACTTTATTTTATAAATGTGTCGACGTACAGACGTATCAGCCACAGGGTTCTAATATTGTGAAATAAACAACATAAAGTGAACTTTTACGTGTTTTCAAAAATAGTAGTTAGTACACCCTTTTCTCTCATGAACTTGACTTTATAATGAATTTTTTTGTTAATCACATGCAGGGAAGGAAAGCTGCGAACATGTGATATCATCCCCTAGAAAACGAGTCAAACAGTAGCAATCACAGATCCAGTGTTTTTGCATGTTTAGGAATTTGGTTCGCAGTTGGTGGTTGTGAGTTTTAAAAATTGAACTTTAAACTCGCACCCCGACCTTCACCCTCGCAACTCGAGCAAGTCCGTGACCAACGAAAATGACACGTCGTGGCGCGTACGGCAGGCCACGTCATCAGAGAAGACTTGAGGCAAGGCGTACGCTAGGTGACTGGCTGGCCGCTATGAGACAGTGGGATATGCCACAGTTGCCAGCCATTCAGCTAGCGATAGCCTTGCCTCAAGCCTTCTCTGATGACGTGATGTGATATAGGCGCCAAAGCCTGTCTTTCTTGTTGGCCTTGTACACAGCCAACCGAGGGCACATTTCATCCGCATTTAGCCAACACCAACTATAGAAAGGCTTCACAACAACCCGTGTCACGTCACACTGACGAGGCCGCGACCGCCAAATGACTGACTGGCTGGCTGGCTGGCCGCTGGGGCACAGTCAATAGGCTAGTAGCGGCCAGCCAGTCAGGTGCCTGGTCGGCGCAGAGAGCCTATAAAGGGAGAGAGTGCCCAGTCGGCCTTTGGCCGCCATGTTTTTACCAGACTGCACGCGGTACGTGCACTCAACATAGAGACCCAGGCCGAAATGCAGCCACTTAACGACTGCAATAAGCCGTCACTTCCACCCATGATACCAAAGTAAATCTTCTAGCTTACTAATCAGTACGTGGTTAAAGAAATGCCATTCATCTATGTTCATAAAGGCCTAACAAATTTGTAATCAAATAAGTCTCGTGAACAGCTTCTATGACTGTCGAATGTTAATACCATATTTTACCATGTTCTAGTAATTTCGACAGTTGGCAGTTGATTAATAAGAAGGAGACATATTCCATGTTATGTATCTCAAAGAAAATACTGTTATTTCTGTCTGTATATCCATCGCCGAAATTAGTACAATTCTATCCCTTTCCGCCCTGATATAATGCATGTTAAGTGTGCTGTCGATCTTATAACATTTTCCTACACTGGGAAATACCAAAAACATCATTCTGTAGATAGGCCCGAGCTTTTAGGGACAGAGTATCACATAAAATCGGAAAACTACCGATACTATCTCTAGTGAAACAGCCGAAATAGACTCAAAATAGTCAGTCCCGCCCACCTCTCTTTCTCACGTCACATTCCGTAATCAATTATAGGATTGTCAATAGCCAATAATACACAGCTAAGGGGGAGGTGTCGTAGCAATGTTAAAACATACCTTGTAGCACGACATATCAAAAACTAGAACCTCGAACTAACAAAAAGCTATCAAATACTGTTTTAAAAAATTTACCGCTTATCGGATTCGAACTCGCAGCCTTCAAATCATGAAGCGGGAATTTCACAGCCAGTAGTTCTATTACTGAATTTCATTAACAACTTTCTTGCTTTATAAGTCGCCTTTACGGTTGCCGCTTCCTCGTTTATTTTTCAATGCCCACTTTTCCTGTATTTCTTCATTCCTTGCGAACACAATCATTATATAACAATCTTTACTTCGGTTTTTACAGCCAATAGACGAACGAGAACAACGAGCCATTTCTCTTGATTGCGCTTAATTATCATGTAAAACACTCATCAAATCACTTCAAACCAACATATAATCTTAAAAATTTCCGCGAAGTTATAAGGTTATAGTCAACGACCAACAAAGACATTAATTTACGCAAATAGAATCGACAAAAGACGTGCAAAAGTGGACAAGCCTACCATAATACAACCTGTACGTAAATGTATAGTGAAATCGCTGTCAGAAAGTTTTAAGACACACCACAGTACAGAAACGCAGACTGTAGCTATTCACACACATGTAAAGTTCGCCAAATCTGGTAAATCATGGCGTCTTTGACTCTCTAGGTCAGTGTGACGTGACACTGGTTGTTGTGAGGCCTTGTCTCTAGGTGGTGTTGGTTCAGTGCACAGAAATGACCATGGAGTAGCCAGCGGCGGGAACAAAACCAACACATAAACTTTCCGTCATAAAACTGTTGAATAGAAGAAGTTTAATCTCCACAACATTAGTCAGTAAAGCCAGATATTCGCAATTCATACGACTGGAGACTGCTAGTAATCTTTCTTGGAAGTACAAGGCAACATCCAAAAGTTACTGAAAAATTAAATCTCCAGTGGAGCTTAACAACATCATAATTCAAAGTCAGTTCCAGAACCGTGGCGAAGCGGCCGAGCGCATTGAGGCGCTATGCTATGATGCGCGAGGCCGTTCCCCGTCGGCGATTGGAATCCCCACTGCTGGAGCATGGACATTTGTGCCGTCTTTAATATAAGCTAGTTCATAAGTAGTTTGTAAGTTTAAGGACTGATGACCCCGCAATTAGTCCCATAGACTTTACAAACATGTGATCATTTTTTTTTCAGTTCCAGAAGTGCTTCCGATTGGAAAAAGAGCTGGCACAGGTGTATTGGTTCCATAATTATTTTCAGCCCAATCAGCTAAGGCTGTTACACTGTCGTTATCGGACGAGTATCCCCATTAGCTACTGCGGCTGGTGAAATCGCCGACATATAAAAAAGGATGTTCTAAAAGTGGGAGAACCGTATCTTGTCCTGCCGGTCGCAGTGGCCGAGCGGTCGGCGGCGCGCCAGTCACAGTCTTCACGGCTGCTACGGTCGGGGGCTCGAATCCTCCCTCGGGTATGGATGTTTGTGTCGTATTTAGTATAAGGTAGTTCATAAGTGGTTTGTAAGTTTAGGGACTGATGACCCCGCAGTTAAGTCCCTTAAGCTTAACAAACATTTGAACATTTGATCGTATCTTGCCACTGCATGTTGGGAGGCTTGTAAACATTGTCTATGGTAGTCCCAAACACTTTCACTGCCAGTACAAATATGTCATTGTCGTAGCTTTCATGGATTACAGATACATCACCCAAGTCCTGTCTAACATATGTAGCCATGACACAGTTTCTATGGCATATCTCTACCACAAGAGTGTAGCCATGGATATTGCTTCTTGCACAATTTGTAAGACCATCTGCATGGGTTTCTTGTAGAGCAAGGACGTCACTATTGTTACCCAGAATATTTCTACTGGAAAAATCACATTTTGACCTACTTATCTCATCAACATTCAAATGGCATACGTTAAAAACTGGACCTATTGCTCTCTTCAGATAGTTTTGTTGACAATTTAGGTGGTCCTGACAGGAGCCATTCGGCATTGTCATGGTAGGTGACATAGCTGGGAGATCACCGTAGTGATAGGACCAGCTACCAGAGATTGTTGTCAGTTTAGAACCACACAAGGGGCACGTGGAACTTTGAGGGTTACTTCCAGAAGCGAACAACTTCGCCCACCACCTTAGAACTCAGAGTGAGGATCACATTTACGTTGCCATACTGCTGAGGAAACTGATGAATATTTTCGTGCTAGAATGGATAACATTATGTCGGACACTACAAAAACACTTTAAGAATATGTACCCCGAAGAATGAGAGCTCTTTTCAAAGGAAATGGTGTGCCACCTTGGCGGCCGCGGTGGCCGTGGAGACTGAGGCGCTCCAGTCACGGTCTGCACGGCCACTACGGTCGGGGCTTCGAATACCCCCTCGGGCATGGATATTTGTGCCGTTCTTAGTATTAGTTAGTTCATTAGCAGTTTGTAAGTTTAGGGACTGATGACCCCGTAGTTAAGTCCAATATGCTATACAAACATTTGAACATTTTGTGCCACCTTCTAACTAATAAACAAATATTGAGTCTATGTTAGGTACATGTGCCAACTTTCATTATTCAACTTTCTGTTGTGAAGTACTCTCCAGCATGCACCATTCATAAACTTATGTATTCAGAAATCATTCTCTACTTATGAAGGTAGTATTGTAATTGAAATACTGGAGAATCTTTATTCTGTGTCTGTGGTAAAAACTCATGTGGAATGTTGTTGGCCTGCTAGCACGCAGTAAGTAGCTGGTGGCCTGTGGCTGGGTGGGAGGAGGGTCTAAGCTACCTGGAGCTGGGTAATCCCATCGTAAGTTCGATGGTGGGCAACGGAAAGGGGCAGTCTTAGCGTATGTGAAGATGCAGTGGTGTAGACTGCATTTCTGCCATATGCACTGGCGTAGAGTTAACTTGTGATACCCGGTGCCAACCCCACATTTGCCGCCCCCCCCCTTTTAAAAAATAAGCATAAAAAATAGACCTTTCACAATGCTTACAAATATTGTGTTAGCACTTATCAAAAGAAGATAGGGACGGTGCAATTTATTTTCAAAATGTTCAAATGTTTGTAAACTTATTGGACCAAACTGCTATGGTCAACAGTACCTAGTTTTACAAACTGCTTAAACTAACTTGCACTAAGAACGAAACACACACACACACACACACACACACACACACACATGTCGGAGGGAGGACTCTGACTCCCCGGCCACCCAGCACCCAGTCCGTAGCATGATGCCTTAGACCACGCGGCCATTATGCGGGACTAAAAAAAATATGTTCCCTGCATAATTCTTTTGGGTCTCTTTCCATACGGCCGCGCGAGTAGCCGATCGTTCTAAGGCTTCTTCCTGTGGTGAGCACGGCTGCTCACCATCGACGGTTGGAGCCCTCCCTTGGGCATGGCTATTTCAGTTGTTCTTAGCACAAATTAGTTTAAGTAGTTTGTAAGCACAGGGATACATGACTGCTGCAATTTGGTCCCATTGCTTTACAAACATTTTTGTTACAACTCTGGGATGCTTCCATATTGTTTTCTCAAATTTGTCAAAGTGTGTAGTGTCAGTAATTACAAATGTTTTTGTCATCCAGTCATCCTCAGTTATCGACTTTTTTGTTATTTCATATTCAGCTACCATAAGCTCATTCAGAATGATAGTTAATTTTCTTCGATTAGTTGCTTTTAGGTGTTTTGTAGATGCCGTTGTTAAGGAGAGCTGGTTTATTTGCGGAAAGATCCGAAAATTACACTACTATTAGTATGCGAAACTCACTCACTATTCATTTTCCTAGAATCTTGTTTTATGTCGATCAAAGTTCGATTCAGTTCTGTTAACTAATGCAGCGCAATCGAGTGCAATGCCTTCTCCGCGTGGTCAAGACCAGTAAGATAGATGCCAATTATTATGACATTACCTTCCTAATCCCCGAGTGTTTTCATTTTACAGAGCAATAGTAATAATAGTCAAATGTTTGAATGTTTGCAAATCTGTGGGGGTCGAGTACCACAACCACCTAAACGAACGTAAACTAGCCTAAGGACAACCCACACAGGCCCATGCCCCTCGGAACACTGACACTGGTTGCATGTCTACCATGCTCGATCAAGTATTATCGACAAATAATGAAAAATTTTTGTAAAGAAGGTATAGACACTCAAAAGTGTAGTTTCGTCAACCACAGGAGTGACAGAGGAAGAAATATCTCAGAAACACACTAAGACCAGGTAGAAAACTGAGCATTTTTTAATGGTGTGTACTTCAAGGAATTGCAAGGTAGGTCGTTTGAAGCTTCACTCTAGGGCAGCTGAGTGCCATTAGTCAGGAATTTTGTTTGAGTATATACAGACTGAGATCAAACAAGGCAAAATATTTGGAGTTCTTACACGCAGTACTTATCGTTTTATCACTTCGATTTGTGCATTTAAATGCTGAACACACTTTAGGCATATTTCAGCAGCAAAATTGTACAGTCAATACAAACTAAATACAATATATATACTAAATCAACACTTCAAGCTCAACAATAACACACGTTTGACAGACTACTCTTAAGTGTACGGACCACCAAAAATATGGCGGCCGAGTTTACACAGGTTGCCGCAAAGAGCGCTGTAGCTCATGTGTCAGCCACTCTCGTTGGCCATACGTTTTCCTCCTCCTCCGAAAATATCCCGATGAAATTTGACGTCATTCTGTCCAGTGGTGTTATTTCTACACTGTTTTGAAAGTTTAACTTTAATTATAATCACTCTGTACATTTTCAGAAAGTCTCTAATGTATACAAAAAGTAAGTATAATACATTTGTTTCTGATATTCTTTCGTAACAATTAACTTTCAGTATTAAGCTCATTGCCTAGTTCCAGTTACTCTTGCTGGCCTGTTTAAAGATGATTAACAATTTGGTAAAGAATTTTAATTTTGAAGGACTATAGCTAAATGTACTTAAGGAGATTTACATCTATCGTACATGTTGGCAGCTAAACTTAAAAATGATGTGACCAGCATTGCAGTTTTTTCCATACTTATATAATTTTGGAGATATGGGGATTATTTCAACACTAGGTGCCGAAATTGCCAACCATAGGAACAGATTTTACAGAGGGTCTACTTTAGATATAATTCAAAGGTTCATTACAAATTTTATTTATTTATTTTACAAAAGCGTACACTAGCAGTTTAATAAACCATTATATTTTGTGAGTTTTTTGACTCTGAAATTTCGGAACAAAATTATAACTCTATTGTTTCGTAGTATGATCGTAACAGGGCTACTAGAAGGTAGAAAATAGTTCTCTTAACGTGTCGACTATAGATGCACTTACGTAAATAGGAAATTGCAACTGGAAAAAGTTAGACGTAAGAGTAAATCCTGGTTACGGGAGGATTATTTCATTGATTTTCAATGATTTGGCCTCGTTAACTCAAATTTTACTGCTTAGTAATTAAACACTGGTAAACCCAGGTGGAGACAGCTAGTTAAGCTATTTAGGAATACTATTGTGACGCCTGGCACATTGTTTAATATTTTCAAGTAATAAAGATTAATTCCCATCACACGTTGCACAGGCTTCGGACTGTCAAAATTATAAATGATCATTGAACAGTTTTGCATGTTGAAAATCGAACTAAATATGATAAACTATTGTGCGTTTAATTTCCAAAATAACATAACGCCGATAATGTTTTCATAATTTTTTACTCAATAATCTGGCTAGATTCAGTGGTTTTCAGAGCGTTTTTAATACATTAATATCAACGTATTTTAATCCAGCTTCTGAATATGGGTAATAACTTTCAAGCAAGACCTAATGTTACTAGTCTCTTCATAATTGTTTACCGTTTTCTCTATCCTGTTATCCACTTCTTCTCCGTCTTTTACTTTCAAGATTCATTTTAACGTCATGTAAATACAGTTTGTGAGTTATGCTTCCTTTTTCAAACACTCCACCAAGTAGGTGATGATTACCAGTAATACAATTTTTTGATATTATGCCATTCAACAGCGTTCGTCGTTCGGTGCCTTCTTTCGTGGCATTTCCACATCTTAATGTGAATATCCTCGTTCTCTAGCCGGTTGGTTGCCAAAAAAAAAAAAAAAAAAAAAAAAAAAAAAAAAAAAAAAAAAAAAAAAAAAAAAAAGGAGAGAGAGAGAGAAAGCCTTCCGTTATCAGAGGATTCTGCTTCAATTAAAATCCTTCCATTAGCCCTACATACGTCCTCCGGTACATGATGAGGGCAAGTCTTAAATTCTTGTTCTGACGGTGCTCCGTAGTTTGACTGAGATATTGGAATCTTCCCCATGTTTTTTTTCTTCCTGACTTACAGAGCAGCATTGTCAGGTGGTCCACAGTTATGTTCTGATACTTTCAAGACTAGAAAGGAGGTCCTTCACAATGATCCACGTAACAACAGATTTTTAGATTCCCTCTGTTTAGGATACAGGGAACAATTTTAATAAACAGAAAGCCTTCCATGCTGTTGGGCACTCTAGCGACCAGGTCGATGGACACCACGCCAATGGTACGGCAGGAGGACACAAGGGCAGCCAACTCTTCGGAACCAGGAGAGTGTGTATGTCCTGCCCAGTGATTGGGTGTAAGAAAGAGCGAAACATATACTCGAAACTAGGAAACCGCGAAATAAAGAACCGAACTAACGGAGTACGTGTTCTAATCTGTTCTAAATACAAGCATGTTATGAACAGTAGCCAAATTTCATTGAGTGGTCGCATAAACTGAAATTGGTAGGGGCAGCTGAGTCACCTGTAAAACGTACTGTGTACCATTTCTGACACCGTACCTCACAAACGGGTTTTAATCAAATTGCGTGGTTATGGTCTATAGCCCAAAATTTGCGATTGGATAGGGGATTTCCTGTCAGAGAGGACACAGTTCGTAGTAATCGATGGTAAGGCATCGTCTAAAACAGAGGTGATGTCGGGCGTTCCACAGGGTAGTGTTACTGGTCATCTGCTGTTACTTATTTACATAAACGATTTAGGGGAAAATCTAAGTAGATCTCTTAGGTTTTTTGTGAAGACGCCGTCATTTAACGTCTATTAAAGTCATTTGAAGATCAAAACCAACTGCAGAACGATATGAATAAGATATCAGTATTGTGTAAAAATTGGCAATTGACTCTAAATAATAAGTGTGAAGTCGTCCTCATGAATACGAAAAGAAATCCGTTAAATTTTGTTTACAAGATAAATCATTCAAACGTGAAGGCCGTAAACTCCACAAAATATCTAGGAAGTACTATTACTGCAGTCTTAAATTGGAAAGAACACGTAGGTAATGTCGTGGGAAAGGCGAACCAGAGACTGCGTTTTATTGGCAGAACCCCTAAAACATGCAACAGACCTACAAAAGAAACTGCATACACCACGTTTGTCCGTCCATTTTTGGAGTATTTCTGCCCAGTGTGGGATCCTTATCAGGTGGGTTTGACGGAGGACATCGAAAGAGTCCAAAGAAAGGCAGCTCGTTTCGTATTGTCACGTTACAGGGGAGACAGCGTTACGGAAATGATACATGATCTGGGACGGGAATCATTACAACAACGGCGCTTATCGCTGCCGCGTGGGCTACTTACGAAACTCCAATCGCCAACATTCTCCTCCGAACGCGAAAATGTATTGTTGAAACCCACTTACATAGGTACAAATGATCATGAGAATAAAATACGAGAAATCAGAGATCGAACGGAGAGATTCAGGTGTTCTTTCTTCCCGCGCGCCATTCGAGAATGAAATGGGAGATAAATAGTATAATGGTGGTTCGATGAACCCTCTGCCAGGCACTTAAATGTGATTTGCAGAGTATCCCATGTAGATGTAGGTTTGTGTTAGGATTCGAGAAACACGATTATAATAATGAGAGGACGTAACGACGTTTGCAAGGAAACATTTTTCGTGTGATGCACTAATGAAGCTCGTCGGGGCCGATCATTTTCTTTTCGTGCTGCACATAATACAGGTTTGAGGAGTACAAATGTAAATATAAAATTTATTTTGTTCACATGCACAGACATACTACGGCATCGGCAGTGCCCGAATGACCTCTGTTTAATAATGACTGCGTAATCGAAGCCTTTCAGTCGGAACTGCTTCTACCTCAACTCTGTGATGCTGAATTATTAAAAATAAAAAGTAGGGGAAAAACTGAAATGGGGTTTGTACAGTAAAAACTGTTATCATAAAATATAAAAAATCAAATTTACCATTAGAGGAAAATACAGTCAAGTCACTGGAGTGAACACAGTGAGACGTGGGATTTTCATAATCCCACCTGTTAGATTTTCCTTTTTGTATGGAAATTGTCGAAGTAATTTGGACATTTGCATCTGAATTCAGTGCAAATTTATTTTAATAATTTATCCAAAAATTGGTGCGCTGCTGCTCGGTGTCACTTCACGCTCTCCATCTTGACAAACTAATGCGTTCACGCAAAAAATTGACATTTATTAACAGTGCAGCATCTATCGCAAAGGTCCGTTAGAGTGAACTCCGCGTGTTTACGAGCTGAAAAACGAAAGCAGGTGCACAGAAAAACGACCAGTAACAGCCACCCACTACAGTGGACTCCATGCGCCACATCAACACGCAACTGACTATGCGTACCGTTAGGCAATAACATAAATTTTGTGAAACCGACTGCGCGGGAATGGGCGCGCACTCTGAGACACCAATTCGCAGATTCGAAGATTCGTGTCTTCCCCTGGGCATGAATGTGTGTGTGTTGTCCTTAGCTTACGGCAGTGTAAGTAGTTTGTAATTCTACGATGATCTTAGCCATTTGGTCCCGCAGGTTTACTAAAATTGAAACATTAGAATTTTTTATGACTACGATAGTGAAAGCAATGAGAAATTCAGAAATGAACACGAGAAACGAAGTACCAATGTTTCATCCAATCGCTCTGTTGAGACACGTGTAACTTTTGATAATAAAATGCTACTGAAATCTTCGTGAAGAAGTAGCATTTTCTCTCACGCGTGGACTGATAGATAAGAAGTCGACTGTGTACTGCTATAGGCGTTAGTAAGATTAGAACCTGCTACTTTATTCTTTGATGCAAGCTCATATAAAAACAAAGAGGCATTCTACAACGTCCATCATTACACATACAAGAGTGAGTGAGTTAGTGAGTGAGTGAGTGGGAGATGTTAAAATGATATGTTCGTAAACCTATTGAACTAAACTGCTATGGTCATCTACAAACAACTGAAACTAACTTAAACCTAGTACAACACACACACACACCGATGACCCAGATAGGACTTGAGGCTCCGTCGGGAACTGCAGCCCAGTCCGTAGCATGATGCCTTGGACCACGCGGCCACTCCGTGTGCGAGTGAGAGGGAGGGGGAGAGAGAGGGGGGCGGGATGTAGTTCGTAAAATCAAACAAAACAGTACGCAACAAACGATCTGAAACAAAAATATAACGTAAAGGATTCTCGGACAAAATATTAGCGGCCGACATATTTTAGTATAAGTGCTGCGTGAGAAGTCTACAAACGGCAGGCATCTATCTCCATTGAAGTGAGCGTAAAGGCCAAGTCCGCGGCGGCATCGAACCGATATTTCGCGGGCTGACAGCGGAACCAGCTCCTGGCGAACCGAACATCCGACCAGGGATGCCCGAGGAAATCAGTCAGGCTGTGCCCGCTGCTACAAAGAACGCCTCATTAATCCTGCCGTCGGAGATTTACGCAGCGCGGGGTCCCAGATACAATAATGAAGTTCAAAATTATACGATCTCGGTAGCAGCTTAACGCGATCACGTTGCGACTGGAAAGAATAAAAGGTCGTGATTAATGTGGCGAGTTATTAAACGAGTTCGAAATTTGTAATAGCCATTCATATTGGCTTAATTTGTGAGTCGCGTAAATAACGCCCAGAGGTCGAAAGCACGTAAGCTCGAATTATGCGACGAGATGACGACGAAGCGTGTCCGGAATGGTAAACACGACGAGGTAGCATCGGGAACGAATGTGCTCCGCCGAGGCAACGACGATCCGCGTCAGCAGGCGCAGAAACAGTTGGCAGCATTCTTCTCCGGCGCATTATAATTAAGTCCGGTGCGGAACATAAGAGCGTATCGCGGCCTCGGCACGAAATGTGATTATTGGTCACGCGAATTAGTGTCAGCGCGCGCTGCCAGAGGCCAGCAGCGTCGCTGGCGTCGCGCCGCCAGCCGATGCCGGCGCGATAAGCACCGCGACTGCCCCGCCCCTGGTGGGCGTCGCGCGAGTTATATTTCCAGGCGGCACACGCCCGCCGCCACTCAGCGGAAGCCCGCGAGCATACGTAATGAGGGGAGTGTCGCACCGCACCGGGCTGCGGAGACCTGTGTCCCTGCGCAGTGAACAGCGCGTCTGAAGGTAAACACCGTCTGCTCACAGGGGCACGAACCGACACTAAAACGCGGAGTGTCGCAAAAAGAGTCCCGTGGCTTCACCCTTCTGCACCTGTGAATATGGAAATTTTGGGTAAGGGTTTTTCTTTTTTTTTTTTTTTTTTTTTTTTTTTTTTTTTTTTTTTTTTTTTTATGCGCATGAAATGTGGATTTCAGAAGGGACATCAATTTCGCAAGGATATCATTTAAATTTCGCATGTTTTCAGAGTAACAGCGTCAGCGGCCGTGCAGAGTTTGGCATATCGGTCTCCGTCAGATCCCCGAAGTTAAGCACTGTTGAGCGCCAGTACTTGGGTTGGTTATCGTCCTGGTGCGTCACGTACTGTCGACAATTTTCGTATATGCCTTACGGCAGAGGGGACAGGAGGGCTGGTGCTTCAAAGTCCTTTGACTAAATTCCAAACCTCTCCACAGTGTCTCGTGGAGTGAGGGCATTGGACGATGTCGATGGTGATCCGTCCGGGAGATCCGTCGAGGACTCCCAGCCATTCATGCCATAAGCCTTTACTTGAGTGTAACATCCAGCATGTGCAAGACAACACGGCAATCAGCAGCCAGCCCGATGACAGTTCACCTGAAGTTGATGGAAGGGGTGTATGCAGGGTGTCCCGAAATGATGGTCAAACTTTCTAAGAGTATTTGGGGCTCAGCAATGACCGAAAAATGTTCGACGATTATCATTTTTTACGGAATTAATCGAGAAAATAGTCTGAAACGGTAACCTCATGGATAGTTTCTCTGAATTTATTATTCTTTCGATTGACATTAATTGTAAGAAAACAAAATCATTAAGGAAAGCCAAAAGTCCCTAAATGAGAATCAAATGGAAATGCTGACCACAAAGATTGAATCCAGTTTTACAGCAATCAGTCGTTATTTCTGTTGGAAACTGCTTTATTTTGCAGATCTAGATTTCGGCAAGTGACTTGCCATTATTAACGCTAAATAATAAGAAGTCACCGTCTGTATAAATAAATTACTTTAAATATGACATTGACAAATTATAAAAGAGTCAATAAGATGTAGTTTACATAGTATACATTTTTTATATTGATATGTTATGCATGTACGTTGTATAACCCTCATAGATGCTATGTAATACATTTTATTTTTCCACAGTTAGATACAATACTATTGCCAGTAAAGTGGGATACAACTTGTCAAATGGAACTGTATGTAACAATGAACCATATGAACAATATATAGTTTTAAAATAACGGTTTGTTTGTTTATGATTGTGTCATTCTTACATACGGTTACATTTCACAAGTTGTAGCTCACTTTTCTGGCAATAGTATTGTATTTAACTGTGGAAAAAAATGTATTACATAGCATCTAGGAGGGTTATTCAATGTACATGCATAACACAGTAATATAAAAAAAATGTATGTTATGTAAACTACATCTTATTGACTCTTTTATAATTTGTCCATGTTGTATTTCATGTAATGTATCTATACAGAAGATGAATTATTGTTAATTTAGCATTTATAATAGCAAGTCCCTTGCCGAAATCTAGAAGTGTAAAATAAAGCAGTTTCTTACAAATAACGACTGGTTACTGCAAAGCACCCATTTGGATATCATAAACACACTGGTGGGCGCAAAAAGACCTTCTTTATGGAAGGCAAACATTGAACTCATAGACTTTCAGGGCGTTCCAGGAAAAGATCTCCCAGGATATCTTGAGAAATTCATATTACAGTAACGATTGAATATGTGGATCCAATTAGACGGATGTCCAGCTCATTGTCGTTGAGTTACTCGTAAATAGTTGAAAAGGAATTACCCAGGTCACTAGATGGGTCGAGGATGACTTGTACTCTGGTGCACACAGCTGGACGTGTTTGCGTGGGGTACTTTACAAAAGGAAGTATATTCGGTACCAGTAACCTCAGAATAACACCTTAAGACAGAGTCACGGCTGCAGCTCAGCGTATTACCCCAGAGAAATGTTTTGCAGAGAACGGTCCTATCACGGTGCAACACCTCTGTTGTCTTGGAGGACAACACTTTGAACAACACCTTCATTAATGGAATAGCGTGCTTTACCTTTGTTTCTTCCTACATAATTACATTGTATTATTAATATCTAATAAATAATATGACTTGCTCATTATTTCTATTGTTTATTAATATTACTCGGTTCTTTTATGTTACAGAGTATTTTGTAGGTAATTATTTACATCTACTGGCAATAAAAGAAACATTCTTTAAAACAAACTGTACTGGAGTTTACAGTTGCAAACTTCATGTTCGTTTATCTCCGTAAGAAGTGATAATGGAGAAAAATTTCGTAGGAACTCTTTGCTTAGTTTTGAACCCCAAATACGGTTCCAAGGTTTGGCCATTTAATTTTGAGACACTCTATAGAATAAGATTATTTCCCCCTCCTCTTACCAAATAAAAAGGCACATTCCGTGTTTTCTGCAGACCTTGAACGCCGGTGGTTGAATCCGACTTCCGTTCCTTACTACCTGTCTATTTGTCACTGGACAGCTCATAATAAAAAATGCTCTTATATACAGATACTATGCGGTTGGGCGCCATCTTTCTGAAAACAAATTTTTCTGTTTGTTTCTGCAATTGCGGGAAAGTCATATCCCAGTATACTCAACTACAAAATATCGTTAACTATCCGAAGTAAATGGAGCATGTGGATGGGAAAACGGTTTATTTTGATAATCGAATTGTGTATTTTAATTAGAATTTTTACCAATAAAAGCTACTAAATTACGTTTATAAAAACATATATGTCTTATTATTAGGAAGACATGTGTTATGTGCTGCAGACTAGTGAACAAAAACATGTAATACATGTGTGTTTGGCACGTGCAGTACAAATGCACGGAATTGAAGCTTAAAGAAAACCGTAATTTTGATTTCCCGAAACAAGTCTTCTCACGATTAGCTGACTCACGAAAGGTTTTCATGACAGGCATGTGATACTGTCACTTCCACGTTCTCCAAACTATCGAAAGACAATAAACATACAGGGTTTTCAATGTAAAAAGGTGGTATTAATCGAAACAAGGAAAGTAAGTCCTATAAATGTGGGTCTGGAAAAGCGTAGTTTCTGAGGTAGACACGTGTTTATATAAATGGCTACGGTACGCTTTGTGACGGATATTAGCACACTTCGCGATAGATTAATAGGGTCATACGTGCTACCATAAAGGTTAAACGGGGTGTTTAATCTGGACTTTCACGTTTATGTGCTGGAGGATGTGTCATGTCTGCTACCAATACTGATGGGGTTCATGAATGATGGCGCACAACACTTTTATGTCACAGTATCCTAGAACATCAGCTGCAGACATTTAATGCCGACTGTATTGTTCGGGGAGGCCCCATACCTTAGCCAGCTCGTTTCCAGACCACAATCCCCTAGCCTTTTTGTTGTGGGGACACTTGAATGAAGTGGTCTACGCAACTCCCTGTAGTGCCGCCACTACGGGCTCGCGACCTCAATGCGCGCCATTAAGTACAACAAAAACAACAACAACCACCAGGTTATACACACAGGTTAGAAGGAGGGATTGCCATGGATGGATGCCATGTGAAAAACTTCTATAAACACGTGTTTATCTCAGATACAGTGCTCAAAACAATTCGGAGACAGGTGAGATATCATACACAATATACTCATAGAAAATACGATAGGAATCTCAATAATGGAGGACAGATAACAATTCACCGTAGGGAGGCTCACTGAGCTACTGACAGACACGAAAATAGATAATCACATTCACACAACTTAAATTTTCGACCATGGCCTTCGACAGGAAAAGAAACACATACAATCACTCAGACAACTACACACACACACACACACACACACACACACACACACACTTAACCACCATGTCAGGCCACTCCAGCGCCACAATCATCTAGACTGTGAGTAAGGTGGGGAGTGGAGGGGGAATGATGCCGAGTAAAGATGGAGATGAAAAGTTCCGTGGTGCACGATGGTTTATAAAGTCTCTGATAGGCGGGAATTTGAATTGCGACAGTGAATACAGTGAAGGGAACGGGTGGGAAAGGGTAAAAGGCAGATGTAGAGGAGTGTGGGGAGTGAGTGAGGGAATTTGAAACGATAAAAAAGAAAAATAAGAAGAAAACAGGAAAAGGATAGGAAAAATAAATAATAATAAAATTAATAAAAAATAATTAATTAATGGGATATTGTAAGAGGCAACGCACAGTTTCAAAGAAGACACGAATTAGAGAGATGCAGGATAATGAATGGCGAGGGAAGAGGAGGAAAAGCTGTTAGGCATAGATTGTAGGGCCGGGGAGTTATCTTAGGTTGAGTCCAGGATGGTTGCGGGGCCGTAGAATGTATGGAGGGAAAACTCCCATCTGTGCAGTTCAGAGAAGCTGGTGGTGGAGGGGAGGATCCAGATGGGTTGGGTAGTGAAGCAGCTATTGAAATCCAGAGTGCTGTATTCAGAAGCTTGCTGTGCCACAGAGTCGTCCAATTTGCTTTTGGCCACAGTTTGGCTGTGGCCATTCATCCTGACGGACAGCTGGTTCGTCGTCATACCAATATAAAATGCTGTGCAATGATTGCAGCAGAGTTGGTATATCGCATGGATGCTTTCACGGCGGCGCGACCTCTGATGGGGTAGAATAAGTCTGTGACAGGACTGAATAGAAAGTGTTGGGTGGGTGGATTGGGCAGGTTTTGCATCGGCCTCTTCCGCAGGTGTATGATCCCTGTGGTAAGGGTTTGGGTTTGGGAGTGGATAGCGATGGACTAGGATGTTGTGGAGGTTGGATGGGCGACGGAACACCATTTTCGGAGAGGGTCTGAAGGATCTAGGGCAGGGTGTTTCTCATTTCAGGGCATGGTGATATTTAAAGTCCTGATGTAGGACGTGATTTAGTTGTTCCAGTATGGGGTTGTAATGGGTGACAAGGACACTCCTTTGGTTACTGGGGTTGGAGGGAGTATTGGTGGTTTGTAGGGATATGGCACGGGAAATCTATTTACAGACGGTCAGGAGGGTAATGTCTGTCTGTGAAGGCCTTTGTGAGACCTTTGGCATAATTGGTAGGGGCCTTCTCATCACTGCAAATTCGCCGTCCATGGGTGGAAAGGCAGTATGGCAAGGATTTTTTGATGTGGAATGGATGACAGCTATCAAAGTGTAGGTACTGTTGGTGAGGTTTAATGCGGACAGAGGTGTGAATGGAGCCGTCAGTGAGGTGGAGGTTAACATCGAGGAAGGTGACTTGCTGGGTTGAGAAGGTCCAAGTGAAACTGATGGGGAAGAAGGGGTTGAGATTGTGAAGGAACGAGGATAGGGTGTCCTGGCCCTGAGTCCAAATCATGATAATATCATCAAGTCCTGGAGGCGCAGCGTCACTGGCAGAGAATCTTACCCGGAGGCGTCGGTCGCGATCCTCAGCCATGGTTCTCGTAGACGGTCGGTAGAGAACTGGCGCAGTGATACATGGCAGTCTCGAGTTAGTCTCACGTGACTGAGTGGAGGAAAATAGTCCCGGTTTAGTGCGCTCTCTGGCGGTGCTCGTTGCGTACTCTGCTGACTCCGGAACTGCCGCTGTGGGGCGCCTCACTGTTGTGCACCCTAAAGCTCTGTATAGGGAAAGTACGGCCATTATTTTCCGCGGCGCTTGCCGCCGTCTGCAACTCTTGATTGGCTGAAATCGAGTCAAATGGTTCTTTCCGCCGTCTTGGTCCTACACGCTGCTTGGCTGCCATGAGAAGCAGCATGTTAGGATTTGAATAATGCCGCAGTGATGTACTTTTGCGTGTTCTTAAGAAGCGAAGATGTGAGATAAACATTATAGTACTTCCATTAGATATCAGAAAAACAGGAAGATGAACAGTCTGACTGATGAAAATCGTCAGAGAAAACTACGAGTTCAGAAGCTAATTAGGTTCTTGTGCTGTGATCATTTTAATTCATAATGTAAATTAATAGATTAAAGATTCACTGACGAATGCACCACACAGCAGATACCTATATATTTTTAACTTGAATAAATTTGTGAAGAAAATTCCTGCATAATGTCGTGAGGTTAACTTATACACGCTTCATTGGTTTTATCTCCAGGTAGTTGCCGAAAACACAGAAATTTTGGACATATTAATGAGGGAACTGGATTATCATTTAGATATAAAATAAATATTCAGTTGCTGAAGCAAGCTTTTCTCATTCGTTTGCACGTGTTAAGTGTATCACTACAGGAAACTAAGAATTGAAACAAGACAAATATTAGACATTCAAATGTAATTGGCGTTGTAAAAGCACCTTAATTTCTGTTTTTGGTAAAAGTCATGTAGTGGGTATCCCCTTGTATTTTTCGCAGTTCATGTAAGATATTAGTACAGAATACTCATCAAAGTCTTGTCCATAATGTCAATTGTTTTCTTAATTTACACTATGCTCCGATGACGACAAGTTCGCGGTCTATTAGAATATTTGTCTACGGTACAGGTCAATCTGAATTTATAGGTGAGCTTTTTAGATCTGGAGCCACAAACCAAACAGTTTTCTTAAAATCGGACGATAAGTATTTCGTAGAGCCGCCAGGTCCACATGGACAGAACTGCACGAAGTTCCCGCATTTGTCCGTCGGATATAACACCCTGTATCTCGAGAATGAAAAGAGTTATTGTTCTGCTACCAACCTTAAATAAAACTTCGATATCTTACATACATTTCGTCCGCAGCATTGTATGTGCTAAAATCAACCAGACGCAAAGTCTAAAAAATGCGATTTTTCCTCTGGAAACTCTTCAAAATTTTGCTCATTAGTTTCCTTAATTTGATGTAATAATGAATAGACAATCAGATCATTATCGAACGAATATACCACACTATAACACGTGAAAAATCGGTTGATAAGTATTGTTGAGCGCTGGGAAGGTTATAGCGGTCGGTGCGTAAGCAGCAGCGGAATAGGCCCAGCATGTCCGACGCTGGCATGCTGGCCATACTTTCTGTAGACAGAACTTCAATCCATCCATGCACTGGTACCCTGCATTACGGGTTTGTTTGCTCGTCAGGCGAATCACCGGTACATGACACACATTCCTATAGCCTCGATGATCTATGGTTGGTCAGCGAGGCGGCAGTTGACGTGATCAGATATTGGGCCAATCATTTAGGTTGACGGAGAGTAAGGAATCGAAAAAGTAAAGTAAGCACACTGACTGACAATATGATCTTTCTGTACTGCTCTAAAGAATATTTTTCTTCATTATAGTAATGAAATAAATGTCGAAAATTATGTGTAATTACTCTTAAGTTCAAATGCAGATAATGATCAGTTACTTACACCATGAGGAAAAATACTCAATAACTCTGTTCGAAGTTAGTCTAAGCATGCCGGCTGCGGTGGCCGAGGGGATCGGTCAGCGTAGCGTAGAGGTAGCGACCTGCGCTGCAAGTTAGTAATCTAAGTAATTTTTCCGGGCGCCGTGGCTCAGCGCGCCCGGTCAGAGGGCTCAACGCCCTCTGTAATAAAAAAGCTGAGCCAGGAACACATCGAACAAGAAAGAACAAACACGAACAGCGTCCGCAACGGACAGAAGTACCCATAGAAAAAAAAAAAAAAAAAAAAAAAGGGGGGGGGGACTGACGTGCTCCAGTCACGGTCTGCACGGCCACTACGGTCGGGGGTTCGAATCCCCCCCTCGGGCATGGATATTTGTGCCGTCCTTAGTATTAGGTAGTTCATAAGTAGTTTGTAAGTTTAGGGACTGATGACCCCGTAGTTAAGTCCCATAGACTCTACAAACATTTGAACATTTTTAGTCTAAGCATAGGCAAGTTTCGTAAACTGTCACATTACAACGTGTTACCGAAAATGCCAGCTTAACGAAATATTATAGCAATATGGAGTTGCGGAGCGCTGTAAGGCGTCTTGCAGCGGATCTCGCGGTTGCTCGCCGTCGGAGGTTCGAGTCCTCCCTTGGCCATTTGTGTGTGTGTGTGTGTGTGTGTGTGTGTGTGTGTGTGTGTGTGTTTTATACTTAGCATAAGTTAGTTTAAGTAGTTTGTAAATCTAGGGACTAATAACCGCAGCAGTTAAGTCCCTTATGTTTACAAATATTTGAATATTCTTTTCTCAATACAAAACATATGGGTCACAGAAAACGGAAGTTCATTTTACGTTTAAATTTCGTCAATTCTTATTTATCATCTGTTGTGAGTTGAATACAATATTGATTGTTTTATGATAAAAATACTCGTTGTTAACGATGAATAAACGGAAAATCTCAAAACTGTTTTCAGGGAACGAATCGGTAGTTAAATTATTAAGATGCAGTGAGTAGTTTTGAGAAATTTAAAAAAAGGTAGTTTTTTTATAAACTGTACAGTGTGGTAGGTTCTTTAAGAGGCATAATTCGCTTGTGACGCGATACACTCGTCATTCAACATATATTGTTCTATGTTTTATTTATGTTCTTCGCCGTTCTACTTTCATATTTATTTAGAATTTGTAAGTAGTTTCGGTAAATTTCGACCATTTTCAAACTTTTTCTCCGTTCTTCACCGATAAGAGAACTAACTGATGGAAACTATTTTTTTACTAAGCTATAATTGTAGAACTAAGTAATTTTGTTTCCTTATTGTTGAAACATAGCCAAATGTTTGAAAACAGACGAAATGTACCGAAACTAGTCACAACCTCCAAGAAAATATGCAACTGGGAGGGGGAATAACATAAATAAAACATATTTTATAACGGCTGCGAATCCAAAGCCATCTTACGAGTTTTGCCAACAAAAGAAACATTCGTTGTCTCTGAAATGACACAGACTGTGTGGGTGGGTGGGTACGGGTCGGACGGTCGCCAGAATATTTTTCCTTGGAAGTGTGTCGTGTACTCGAGAAGGGTGAGAGACACTAAGTTATTCGTAGACCTACTCTGTCTTACGTTCTCCAGAAAAGTGCACGCATACACAGGGAGCTAAACTGGGAAATTTTTATATTTATTCGAGATCTCTAGTTCGGCAGCATGTTTCGTCTGAAGAAGACTGACGAAGTACTAAAAGCGCACTGAAACTTAGTGTGATGAATGTTTACACACAGGGACAACAGCAAATTTTAGGAAGTTGGGAAGCAAAGAAAGCAGCTACTGGAAAGGTGAAGTGCCTGAATGCTTCTGTGAAACGTGTTCGATTGGTGATGCGGTAAAGCGCTGCCCACGTGAATCATAGTTCGGTATGTAACGCAACAGCACAGTGACCAACGCCTTTGCTTGCGTGTGTAAACACGATCAGCACAAATGACAGTGTATAGTATGAGAAATATGTGTAGCCTGAGTATGTATACAGGGTGTAATGCAGCTGATGCAGCCCTGGAGAATAGCGTTATGTATTACAATACGAGCACGAAGAGCCTCTACATTTGGTATCGGGATTGCGGAGACAAGAGCTTTCAAATGCCCCCCATAAATGAAAGTCGAGAGGGTTGAGGTCAGGAGAGCGTGGAGGCCATGGAATTGGTCCGCCTCTACCAATCCATCAGTCACCGAATCTGTTGTTGAGAAGCGTACTAATTGTCGACTGAAATGTGCAGGAGATCCATCGTGCATGAAACAGATGTTGTGTCGTACTTGTAAAGGCATATGTTCTAGCAGCACAGGTAGAGTATCCCGTATGAAATCATGATAACGTGCTGCACTGAGCGTAGGTGGAAGGACATGAGGCCCAATGAAGACATCACGAACAATTCCTGCCCAAACGTTCACAGAAAATCTGTGTTGATGACGTGATTGCACAATTGCGTGCAGATTCTCGTCAGCCCACACAGGCTGATTGTGAAAATATAAAATTTGATCACGTTGGAATGAAGCCTCATCCGTACTAAAACGAACTCTAACATGGAAATTAAACGTTTCCGGACACATGTCCACTTAATATATTTTCTTTCTTTTGTGTGTGAGAAATGTTTCCTGAAAGTTTGGCCGTACCTTTTGTAACACCCTGTATATTGTGTGTAAATTATTCAATTCTCCTGTGTGAATGACTTATGTGAATCGTGAATGTTTAACTGGTTGCATATTGCAACTGGGCACTGGCAAATAATTAACAATGGCACAGCGTTAAAACTTCAAGAGGAATGCTGTAGGCCCAATGTTTAAACAATATTTGTCTTTAGATGTGTAATGCTAAGCCAACGTTTAGTTTTGCAAAAAGTCAATAGGGAACTTATGTGCAATTAATTAATGTCGATAAAATAATTCACCTACGGCACTATCCAAACAGGTTCCTATTCTGCTACCTTTAATATCCCGAGGATCAACCTAAACAATAAAAGAATTTACGTAAATCTAATTAAAAACAGTAGAGTTAACGAAAGATGTCAGTGAACGAATAACCTTTATAAAAATTAAAAGTACACATAGCAACAATTGCAGGACATTGATTATGAGTATGTTATGTAATCATTGAACAGTACAAAGTAGTGAACATTAATTTTGCGTTAGGTATTCAATTTACTTACTCTAAAATGGCACCGCAGCACTTTGTTAACGCTTTAAAGTGAACAATTTAATTACACTGCCATTAAATGTTTGATGGTAGGAAAGTTTCTTGCTGTTATAGGGAACAATAGCTGATGTCATAATGTCAGAAATAATACTTTATTCGGTTTGTTAAAGGAAAGTAAATTACCTGATTTCTCAGTAAATGATTCACGTAATCATTCAGCTAGTCATTGTAGGCAAAATTCAACCAAACGTCTGAAAAATGTTCAAATGTTTGTAAATCTATCGGACTAAACTTCGTCGTCATCAGTCCGTAGCTTACAAACTACTTAAACTAAACAAAGGACAAACAAACACACACACACACACACACACACACACACACACTCATGCCATAGGGAGGACTCGAACCTCCGACAGCGAGCAACCGCATCGCTCTGCAGCGAGGCGCCTTAGACCGATTGGCTACTAAAATTCAACCACAAAAGTTAAAGTTACTATTGCTAACCTAGGTATAGTAAGTTGGTATGACAGGCATTATGGTGATGGTCTGTTTTTACGTAGAATTGTGCATACATTTTTTTCTTATAACATCTTTCATGTTAATTAGAGGAATTTATGCTGACTGTTTGCATTGCATAAGTAATCTAAATTTAGTGATTTTATATTTATTTGTGTTTCCTGATGCTGTGGTGTGCGCGCTTAGTCTGCATTCTGTGACCGCGTTGTGTCTAAATTAGTCAATCGGTGATTATTGCTACTGAACAGTATATTTCTCCTAAACAAATTTGTTGCTCGAACATCGGGCCGGCGACCGTATTTATTTACCTATTCAAAATTGTTCACTCGTTACAGTTTTGTCCCGGGCTTATAAATTTAAAGCCTTTTCTACACGGGAAGTGAGAGCTTGCGAGATTACGCATGATGCACCGGCCACGCCGTCCACGTACAGTGAAGGCGCGTCCAAGACAGAATAGGACGGATCCTATACTCAAGCGTATGTAAGTGCTTCGCGCGTGCGCAGACGACCGAATGGGGAACTCGGCTGACAAACGAAGCCAAGTCGGGAATTGGTTTGAGATTGTGTACTTGTCTCTTGCTCAGAGCAAAGTAGTTTTTCGACTCATTTGTAAGTATCTTAGGATGTGATTCTATAGAGGAATTGCATTAAAAGTTTAATAGAACCTATGTACAATTTTTATTGAATACAGAGATATAGCTTTTAATATGAAATCCAAACATATGTAGAGCAAATGTAAATCAAGAAATTTTCACTGATTTATCCGTCGGTTCTTGGTAGTACAACATCACACTTACTTAAAAGTAGAATTTTGTGTATCTTTTACACGTTCATTTCCACTTAATTACCCGGTTTTCGGCTTACTAGGACATATTCAGACTTAAATTTTTTTAATGTTTGTATAGCTTATGGGACTTAACTACGGGGTCATCAGTCCTTAAACTTACAAACTACTTATGAACTAGCTAATCCTAAGGACGGCACAAATATTCATGCCCGAGGGGGAATTCAAACCCCCAACCGTAGTGTCCGTGTAGACCGTGACTGGAGCGCCTCAGACCTCTCAGCCACCGCGGCCGGCTATTCAGACTTTAAACTACGTCGAAAACCGGTTATATAAATAAAAGTCAATATGGTGCTCTACCAAGAACCGATAAAAGAATCAGTCAAAATATCGTAATCAGTTTGTTGTACATACCAAGAGCTGAATCTCTGTACCCAATAAAAATTGGAGACACATTATATGAAATTTTAACTGCAAATCGTCTTTATTATCATCTTCTAAAATATATGCTATTTTTCCTGAAACACGCTGAAGTTAACAGATGAAATATTTGTTTTTGGTGAGCATTATTTGAAGCTTTATCAAGGTGAAAGGTCTACGTATAGCTTGTTCATCATATACATAGGCGTCTAAAACGGCAGGGGCTGCAAGTATGTAATCGCACTTTATAATGAGGACGTTAACACATGTGAGCAACGTAGTTACGCGTGAACTGCACGAAAACAATTAAATACAGTTTCACAGTGGCAGTCTAAAACACAAATAAACGTTTATTCATCACAATATATCATAGAGTTTCGAAAAGTGATGTTAACGTGGTGATTCATTTGCTGTAAGTTGACAACAAACGAAGTAGACCCGTGAAGCAGGCGACTCAACAAATGCGTACATTTGAACGCTTCTTTGTAGTTCGACAGTCTATAGCAAGGGGCGCTGCAGCTAACGACTTCCTTGTGCGTGTTGCACGTCTCGTATAAAAATGGCTTGAGACAATTTATTCAATATCTCCCTCACCAAACGATCGTCATTGTGAATTGGATTCGGAAGTATCGTTTGTATGTGTAACCTCCACTACGTTATCGGTTCTGCCATCGATAGCCTTATCCGGGTAATTAATTCATTGTGCACACGGGTCAAAATGTTCAAATGTTTGTAAAGCTTATGGGACTTAACTACGTGGTCATCAGTCCCTAAACTTACAAACTAATTATGAACTACCTTACACTAAGGACGGCACAAATATCCATGCCCGAGGGGGTATTCGAACCCCCGACCGTAGTGGCCGTGCAGACCGCGACTGAAGCGCCTCAGTCTCCTCGGCAACCGCGGCCGGCCACACGGGTCATTCTAAAGTTTAATTACTCGCGATTGTCGGTAGCGTAGGCCGGTAAGGTTTCAGGTTCCCCGTCCTACGGACAGCTGTAGCTCGCTCGTTTACAGCGGCAGGTAGTCTTGGCTGTGCGGTGTATCGGTGGCCGCATCTGCTAGCGTGAACTCCGCGCCGCCCACGGCCCTGCGGCCGCTTCGCCCGCAGCCTGGCCTGTGCCGGCTACTGGCTAGCTGGCTAGCAGGCTTGCTGGCTAGCAGGCTAGCTGGCTAGCATGCGCCGCCGCCATAACGTCTGGCCGCCTGGGCGTCACACAGCGCGCGCTCCCACCCGCCGGCAGCCTGGCAGATAAATCCCGCCCTCTTACAACCTGACCACTCGGCTCCGGTCGCTATCAGTGTCAAATATCTCAGGCCGTAGCGGGCCCATATGCACAGTAATAACCGCGGTGGTATTTTAATTGGAGCGGATTTTCGTGAAGAAAGATCGTTATTTGTCACGCTTAGAGTAGATTAGCCGTGCGTTCCGTAGATCCTCGTGAATGTGGAACATGTCAATGTATAATTTTTGGTAATTTGGAAGGACGGTCCGCTATAGATAATGACGGACTATCGATAGTTGCGTAGTGTCAGTTTCTATCGAACACGCGAGCATCAGAATGTCCAAATGTTCAAATGTTTGTATAGATTATGGGACTTAACTACGGGGTCATCAGTCCCTAAACTTACAAACTACTTATGAACTAACTAATACTAAGGACGGCACAAATATCCATGCCCGAGGGGGGATTCGAACCCCCGACCGTAGTGGCCGTGCAGACCGTGACTGGAGCGCCTCAGTCCCCCCGGCCACCGCGGCCGGCGCATCAGAATGCTATCGTAGTTTGTTTACTCGCAATCGTAGGCGAAATCAGTTGCCTTTATGATATAGGAGAAAATTGTTTGCTGATCTAGTGTTACGTAATTGTGACAATAGTAGTGCGTCAATTGGTGGGGAAGGAAAGATTGTGGAAATAGACGAAAGCCACATCAGAAGGAGGATACATCTGATAAATAATTCTATCACAATATAATGGCATTCACATCCCCGAAGCAGACAATACTCACCAAACACAGTGAGTAATTTCAAAACTCTGTTTTTATTTCGGTAATATATTAACCTACTAAATGTCACAGTTTAGACGACACTTGTTTAATTAATGCTGTTCTTGCTCTATGATAGTGTCTCGATGTACTGTTGTCAGGAGACTAAATTATCCTAGAAAAGCTAACATTTTCTTGTGAGACACGATAGTTATGAACCCGACAATGGTACATCGAGAATCTCTCAATCATACATTACCAACAGCATTAATTATTTGTTTATATACGTCGAAATGAATATCTCTTTTCATTTGTTCGACAACATTTGTTTCTTACGACACAGCGACGTTCGTGTGTTCGATATACGACACTGCGATACTCTCATCTTTGATACATATCGATAGTAGGCCGCCCGAACCGATTATATACAATGGTCCTTCCAAATTACCTAATTTTTCTTTTATAAGTTGAAATAATAATACTAATAGTATGAATAGGGTGACCAGACGCAATCGTATAAAAAAAAGAAGACAAACAGCTTCATAAACGAGGACAAAGTAAGAAAAAGGAGGACTCGCAAACCTAACGTTCAAATTTAACCCCTACAGTACTGAATTATTTAAAAATAGAATAAAACATATTCTTGCACCTTTTCATATCTATAAGACCCTGTCTATTGTATATTTGAGTAAAAATTAAAAAAAAAAATCATACCTGGTTTCCAAAACAAAAAATGTCAAATTAATTGGACACTAGGTCTGGAAATCAGTTAAGGATGTAAAATAAGAAGTCAACCTTTATATATTTCGCTCCTTAATTATTCTGGGTGCGGCTCGGCAGAAAATAAAAACTCTGACTCTCAATACAAGACTGATACTAAGAAAACAAGTGGCAAGGCATCAAAGGATTGGGACGCGGACGCAGGAGGGGGGAAAGTTAAAAAGTAGTGCTTTTCTGGACTAGATAGATGCAGGCATATAAAGTTGTAACCCTGAACATCAGTAGAATCACCTCTGACCTGAAACTCGCGGCCTTCAAACAGTTCGTGTACGAATCTGAAGCCGATATTTTGCTGCTACAGGAGGTGTTAACAACGAACCTCCGTATATCGGGCTTCAACACCATAGAAAACATAGCCCTGGAGAACAGTACCGGTACTGCAGTTTTAATTAAAGACGGTATTCCATTTCAAGAGATTGAAAAATTGGAATCCGGTCGAGGTATAAGTTTTAAATTGTATACTGTCACCGTGGTAAATTTATACGCTCCGTCGGGGAATTCTAATAAAACTGAACGTTCCAGATATTTCAAGGAGGAGATTATCTACCTTCTAAGGAAAAACCCGCAATACATATTATTAGGTGGAGACTTTAATTGCGTTTTACATGCGAAAGATCAGCGTCCTCATTTCAATTACTGTAAAGAGCTGCACGAACTTGTGAAACATATAAAGCTGCAGGACGCGTGGGAAGTGAAATATCCCACACTGGTGAGATTCACCTACTTCACCGCCCACTCATGCAGCCGCCTTGACCGACTATATGTGACGGATAACATTAGTGACAGGCTTCGCGCCGCGGAAGTAATCCCTGCAGTATTCTCTGACCATTGTGCGCTTGCTGTAACACTTGAGCTCGATAAACAGCCCACCAAATTATATAGATCACACTGGATGCTTAATATCTCGCTGTTGCAAGACAGAGAATTAGAAGACGACGTCAGGCACACATGGAACGTTTGCCTCAGATCCCTCAGCCGCTATCAATCCAAAGTAGACTGGTGGACAAATCACGCAAAACGAAAACTTCGTCAGTGTGTGATAAACTACGGCAGACAAAAAGCTAGGGAAATAAAAAACACCACAGAATTTTATTACTCTATATTAAGAGAGCTCTATGATAAATCTGACAACAATGGATCGCACTATCAACAAATAAAGTGTATCAAAGCAAAATTACTTAGTATCAAGCGCAAACAGTTAGAGGGTCTGAAAATAAAGTCCAAATCACGCTCTCTGGTAGTTGAAGAGGTAACGTCTCTGTACCATTTAATTAAACATAATACGAACCGAAGACGGACGTTCATTGATGAGCTATTGACGTCAAATGGTAGACTGCTCGTAAATCAAAACGACATAGTACAGGAAATACATCAACATTATAGAGAATTGTATTCTCTGGAAAATGTTGATGAGGGTGCAGTAGGTGAATTTTTTCAAGTACTTACTCCGGAAATTAACTCTGATGATAACAGTGACATATTAACTGCTTTTACAGAACGTGAAGTTTTAGATCTCATTTCAAGGTCGCCGCCCAACAAATCCCCTGGACCTGATGGGTTGCCGAAAGAATTTTATTGTAAATTTTGGCACCTTATAGGACCAACTTTTACGGATATTCTAAATGAAATATTAAAAGGTGTCGTAGTTCCTAAAGAGTTTAAGGAAGGGAAAATTGTTTTAGTTCCAAAAAACAAGGGACGAAAATGCATCGACAACTTCAGGCCTATTACTTTGCTGAATTTTGATTATAAAACCATCGCCCGGGCAGTTGCCAGTAGAATGAGTCATCCCATAAGTAAAATTATTGGAAAACACCAATCCTGTTTCCCTGCACGAACTGTCATGAACACAATTTCTGCTTACAGAGATGTCATATCCATAGCCTCCGTTACAAATATAAAGTGTGCACTATTTTTTATAGATTTTAATAAAGCGTTTGATCGAGTAAATCACCAATACCTGGAAAAAGTAATGAAGGAAGTAGGCCTGGAAGAAAGAGTTTTAAAAGTGGTACGAAATTTGATTACAGAGATAACGACTAAAATAGCTGTCAATGGACAATTAACTGGGGCTATAAACATTGAAAGGGGGGTCCCACAGGGCAGTCCTCTCTCTATGCTGCTGTATGTGCTCTCCTTGGAGCCAATACTCAAAAGGGTTACCACGAAACTCTCTGGGTTACAACTTTCGGGTGTTAAATTCACTACAGGGGCGTATGCTGATGACGTGGGAGTGCTACTAAGAACAGTAGATGAGGTCACAAGCCTAAAAGAGGACTTTGACACCTACTGTGCAGTTTCAGGTGCAAAAATTAACACGGGAAAGTGTAAATTAGTAAATATCAGAGGGTTCGACGACGTAGCCGTGCCATGGGCACAAACCGTCGAACAACACAAAACCTTAGGGATCATCGTTGATAAATGTCCATTAAAAATGGCGGCCCTGAACTGGAGATCGACAGTTAACAAAATGCAAGGAACTACTTTAGAAGCAACTTGGCGATCACTAAACCTTATTGGAGCCGTGAGGATAGTCAACACCTATCTATTGTCCAAGGCCTACTATGTGGCTCAGATTTTCCCGATTCCAAAAGTACAGGCAAATAAAGTAATGCAGTTAGCAGCCAGGTATGTGTGGAGAGGAAACATTTTTAAGCTCACACCCGGAACATTAACAAAACCAAGATTGACTGGAGGACTCGCACTCACTGATATTCATAGGAAGGCAACTGCTTTATACCTTAGACGAACAGAAAGATTAATACATGGCAACCACAGTAATATTACAGAAAAACTCTTTAAAATACTGCAGCCAAAGAGCATGAATCCGCCGATAGATATCAGCAATCATAACTTCCGTCTGAAACATATCAGTCTGTTTTACCTGGAGTATAGTTACTTAAAAGAAAGTCGTGTACCATCTACGACTTTAACTACAACCCAAATCCTACAGATATGGCAACAGAAAGATATGCCAAACAGTATTATGCTAAAGTTTCCACATAGAAACTGGTTAACAGTGTGGAAAAACATCAGCCTTAAAATCCACACGTCAGAAGTTGCGTCCACCTGGTATAAAGTCGTCAACCAGACGATAGCAACGAACGAAAAGCTACATCGCATCGGAAAAAGTGATACAGACAAGTGCAGAAAATGTGGACTACTGGACACCATAATACATAGATTCACATGTAGCGGACATATCGACAACTGGAAGTGGGTGAGGAAACGAATAGCATTACTATCAAGAACCTCCGAAACTAGTTACACTTCAGAAATTATGATGTGGCCGGAAACAAGATATTACCCGAAAACAAAGAACAATACAATTATGTGGCTTCTCGGTAATTATGTAAACTATATATTCCACGGACCTGCAGAAGACAATCCCATAAGTTTTCAATCGTACATGAACACTGCGAGATGGAGAATCATACGCACTATTGATGAGAAAAAACAGTTTAGCAACATGCTAAATATAGCATTTGAAAAGGCTGGAATAGGATAAACTTTTTTTTTTTTTTTTTTTTTTTTTTGTCTTGAGACTGTAATTACTGCTACTAAGCCATTTAAAACAGCAACAGTTTTACTTACATTTAAAGAAGAATACTTTCGTTTCTGTTTTGCAATGGATATTGCTGTTAATTCCTAGATTTTTTTTAAACAGTTGCTTTTAACGAAAAAAAGAAAAAAAAGCAGTCTACTGCATATGGTAACGGTGGATTGTGTGGGCGGCCAGACGCCTGCCGCCGGCCTCCTGTAGCCGCGGCAGCGCGCACCTCCCTCCTCTCTACAAGTTTTGTTTGGTTTAGTTAATCTGTAGTAGTGTGTGTGCACTGCTTAAACGCGGTCAGGTGTTGCTTTCCTTTTAAAGAAGAATACTTTTGTTTCTGTTTTGCAATGGATATTGCTGTTAATTCCTAGATTTTATTTAAACAGTTGCTTTTAACGAAAAAAAAGAAAAAAAGCAGTCTACTGCATATGGTAACGGTGGATTGTGTGGGCGGCCAGACGCCTGCCGCCGGCCTCCTGTAGCCGCGGCAGCGCGCACCTCCCTCCTCTCTACAAGTTTTGTTTGGTTTAGTTAAAAAAAAAAAAAAAAAAAAAAAAAAAGCAGCACAGTCGTAGAGTGCTAGGTTATGAATCCAAAGGTAGTGAGTTCGATCCCCACCAGGTCGTAGGATTTTTATCTGTCACGTTACACTTCTTTACCCCTAGCAATGTAGCTGATGTGAAAAACTGTCGAGTAGCACCGTGATTCTGAACCCACGTTCAACTGTAGGTCCCTCTATAACTAGCTGGGTAAGTTAGTTGAAAGGTCGGAGGAAGGCAGCGGCATACCACGTCCAAACAGGACCATGCCTAGTAAAGTACTTTGGTGTTCAAACCAATCTTCCGATTGTTGACTGCTTTATCTCATTTTCTATTTATTCTGGAACGTATATCGCAAAGTGGAATTTGTGCAGAATTAAAAAAAAAAATTGATAAATAAAATAATTTCATCTACTAATATCAAGTCTGACGCACTCTGCAATGAGACCGGCATTAACTTTTTTTCACTATAGCAATCCATTCTAGTGACAGATGTCAGCAAGAAGCGCGAAACTAAAAGCGACAGATGTCCAATAAACGGGCGACTGGGTCTCAAAGTAAAGCGAAATCGTAATATTCTGAAATTAATAAAAAGTCGGTGTCAAATATATTGGATACCAGGTCTGAAAGGGTTGATAAATAAGTTTATTATTAGTAGACAAAACATACATTGATATAAAATTTTTCTGGGTGTTGTACTCAGGAAACTTTTTCATCTGACTCTGGCCACGGAAGCCTCCGCAATTATAAAACATACATTCCTTAACAATTATGGATACTTCTCTGAAGATCTAAATTCCTGCAGAAATTTAGGCTTGCTTAGCAGATACTTGTAAAGAGATACAGATGAAAATTCTATATTGGACCATCAAAGTACATTTAACAGATTCATCGTTCATCTTATTCCAGTTATCAGTCCACGTTGTCGTAATTAGTGAAAATATTTTTACTGAATTCTGCCCTAAGAGTCTGAAAAACTATTTAACTTTTAATAATTCTGAATGACTATGAACGTCTTACTTTCACAAACAACTGTGCCAATTTCTTACTGAGAACGTGCACTTCTGTTTAGGAATTCCTAGATATTTTACGATACTCACTCGGTTACAGTGAACTGCAATTTACACTCAAACTTTATAAAACCTAAAAAGCCAACTGCCCGGCAAAGACAATGTGAATCCGGAACTGAAGGTACGGAGCAAAAATTTTAAATAATCGATATTTACACTCGCTTATGGGTCAATCCACGATAAATTCGACGATTCTACTGCCGCCTGTAGCACTGCTTTCGTGTGTTTTTAATACAAAGACGGTACCTCTAGATAAAGTATGGAAGAAAAGAACTGTATAACGAGACTAATTGCAAATATAATTTTATTACGCTGAAGTTTACGAAAAATGAGGTCAATTGAAAAATCCGCTCGGACCCCGGACAAAGAGCTAAAAAGGAGGATATGTCTGGATTAATCCGAACGTCTGGTCACCCTAAGTATGTATGTGTACATTGTTTGGTTGTATTCGGCTCGTTAAATAGTGGGATAGTTGAGCTCAGACCTCTGTTGATTACTTTTTAATAAGGACTTCAATTATACCCACAGGATCGCGTCATACCTTTTCATTTGAACACTCCCTTGTATAAAATGAGCTAATTTGATCGGAAAAGGAATGTATTATTTACGACAAACTACATTAATGACCAAATATACTGACAAGCAGTAGTTAATATATCCAGTTCTCTGAAGTGGCTTCTGTAGCATCTCCGTGAATTTACTCCACAAATAATACGTATTACACGCATTTGGACTTCGTGTGTTACCTCAAAGTAATACAACATGTAACATTATGCAATGAAAGTAAGCAATGCATGCAACATTTTTTTTTATTTCTATGTCATCTATGTCAGCTAACACTCGAATTGGAAATTTAGGTTTGTTAAGTCGTTTCTAGACTTCTGTGATGTGCTCCTCCCAACTGAATTTATTGTTAAGTTTTAATCCCAGGAATTTAATACTGTCAAACTCTTTTATCCACTCTTCTTCATACTTTATGCTTATGCTGGATGTAAATGTATTACAAGTTCTAAACTGCATTTAATGACATTCCAAACTTTCTCGTCAATGAATTGCCTTTAAAACATTTATTCAATGTCTAGTAGAATACCATTAGCAGACCTTTCTCGAACTATGCTCGACATGCTATTTATTGCGTTATTTCTATCATCTGCAAACAAAACGAACTCTCCTTCTGGTAGTGTAACTGACGAGAGATCGTTAATATACACAAGAAAAAAACAGTGGCCCTAAGACGGATCCTTGTGAGACACTACATGCAATTTCTTCCCAATCTATTGATTACTGGTGGTTCATTCACTACTCTCTTGCACTTACACTCTTTGTTTCCTGTTAGCAGGTTATGACTTGCACCATTTTGCAGCATTGCCCGTGACATCAAACAATTCTAATTATTTAAAAGGATGTCGTGGTTCATACAATCAGTATCAAGGAAATGAATCAAAGAAGTGTGTGTTTTGTAAAAGTGAAGACAGCCCAATTAGAACTTAATTGTGTGATAAATTTCCGTGAAGCGGGATAGAACCAACCAATATAGAGTAAGAAACGGGACGATGAGAGAATCATGCACGTTCAACTATGGATTTATCATGGTTAATATTAATAGGTGGTCGGAAGTTTTTTTATCGCCAGACATATTGGACTTGTGAGTTTTATTATTAGTAAGTCAATGTTCTTGCACTATTTGAGGAATGAAAGTATGCTCAAATTTTTATTGAAATGTATTCAAGGTAAAAGTTCTTAGATCATTCGATGAGAGAAATAATTTCTCGATAAACTACCACTGTGAAACAATGGTTTAGGCTTTTGCAGATATCTCTTTCCGTTAGGAAACTGTTTCTAAATTCTTAATATTTATATAAATTACTTAATTTATTCTGACAGCTGGATTAAACAATTCACATTTCGTACGCATACTGCAGGGGTTATATTTTATTTTTTATCTTTTTTACATCAGCTATAATTTGAAAAACCGTACTACAGCTGATACAAAAGTTATAGAAATTAGTTCGACTAATAAAACCATCTAAAGTTTAATGCAATAGAAAATATATTCTCATTATGTGGCTAGCATCACAGCCTTAATATTTTTGGACTACGTTATCATTTAACGTAAATGAGCAGTGTAAACGTAAGCCACGAGTTTGAAAGTTTTCGCATGTAGAGGGAGACAAAATTGCTATAAACATTTCTAAAAATACCGTATAATATCATTAAGAACATATTTTCGAAGTCTTTTTCTTGTATCCCAACAGTGGCGAAAGTGTGGAAGTAGAGAATGTGATTCAATGTTCTAGAATTGAAAGCATAGAAGTTCTGACAGTGAATGTTATATAAAAGTCTTTTTGTGTGTCATTCACTCACTCACTCAACACACACACACACACGCACACACACACGCACACACACACACACACACACACACACACACACACACACACACACACACACACAAACACAACAAAGGTGAGACATTGTTCCAGCCGCTAGTGATGGTGTGTATTATTGTACTGGGTTGGACAAAATGTGAACACCATGCAGAACACTACGTCTTGTTGCAAGCTGACACCGATGTTTCTTGTTAAAACTAAGTCGCTACTGCATTGCAGAATTGATGTACGAACTCTTGGACGCCACCTTGCAGTAATGTACACATTTTGCTCTGTGACGGTCTAAAAATGTTCGGTTAAATTTGTGATCCTCCGACTTTCAAAGAGACCAACTCGCTGAAGTGCAGTTAGAGGGAGTATCTCTAACGACAATGGCTGCATTGTTTAATATTTCACTAACGACAGGATCCTCGGTTATGGCAACATAATGAAATAAAGGTAAAACGTCATTGGCCAAGAAGAATAGTGGGCGAAATCCGCCGTGAACTGACAACGACCGACGAGGATTAATAATGATTGTGGCCAAACAACATAAAAATGACACGGAAAAAGCGACTCCAAAACTCAACACTTACCCAAGTAATACTATTTCCATTAACACAGTACGAGTGGAGCTAAGCGTTCATGGAAGGACTGCCGTTCGTAAACGCTTAATAACGGAAGCCAACGCAAAGTTGCGAAGGAATTGGTGCCACGAACCTCGATACTTGACTGTAAATGTTTGTGTGATACGATGAATCATAGTTTACATTGCTTCCTACAAACAACAGAGCTTATCTACCGTAAACCCGATGAATTTACGATTCGGTACGGCTGCAGTGTAGTATGTGGAACGTTTCGTCATGATCTGGGTATCTGCATCATGGTATTCAAAAGTTTCTATCATTCTTCCCACTGGGCGGGTGACTATGAATGAATATCTCACTATCGTCGAAAAAACTGCTCACTATGACAAACATATTGCTATAAAATAATAATTCGCACACCCACATAGCCAAGAAGGCTTTTACACTCTCAGAATATTATCAGTCATGTCCCCTAGACAGTAAATCCACTATGTCTCTGCATAATTGAAGCCTTATGGGGAGTTTCAGAGTATAAAGTGAGGGCCAAATTTACATCTCCTACGTTGTTGAAGTAATTGGCAGATGTTTTGATACAACAATGGATAAGATTCTGTTGAAAAGTATGAAGACACTTTACTAATGTCTTTCTCGAAGAGTTTGTAACGTAACGGGTCGTAAGTCGTTTCTCCTTGTAGTTTTCGTAGATCGGCGCTCTCTGTAACGGCTGTTTGAAATTCGATGAGACAAAACTAATCTACTACAAATAATTTACACAACACATACAATTACAGTTCATTAACATTTTAATTTACTATTAGTGTTCAGTTGTCCCCATTTATGGCCAGCGTATAAGTCTAATTAATTACAATCACTACAATCCCGTACGTGCATTCCACAATATAAATTTACACAATTCGTGTGTGGAATACTAATATCCGAGGTGTACAATGTGGCACAAATATTAAGAATTAATTATTGCAGATAGACCTTCTACACGCTTAACATCGAACAACTTTTACATAATTGTTCAAAATAATTCAGAGTGACGTGGGTTGAATGTGAGATACATCACGAAATAAAATTCCCTACTGACGTGAATTATGCCTCAGATAAAGGATGAAACAATACTGCTTTACATGGCGCGTAAGCATCCTATTTATATCTTCTAAACAATGACACTGAAAATTACCTATTGTTAATTGTGTACATTAAATTCTTTATAATTAAAAAGTTAACAATTACATACAACTGACTATAGTAAGATATAGCGTAAATAATACTAAGTAAATTGATATGTAAATCTCCGTTATGATAATTATTTAATTTACGTATTTAAGAAATAGGTGTCGGGCTCGGTGGTCTTGGGGTAAAGTGCTCGACTGGAAACCGAAGGGTCGCGGGTTCGAAAGGCGCTCGGACCTCGGATTTTTTCAGTCTGCACTTTAACACATCCTTCACCTCTCAACGATGTGAGGAATCTCCAGAAACGACACGTCATTCGGATTGCACGTTAAGCTGTAGGTCCCCTTTCCCCGGTTGGATAACTCGGGTAGACTAGAGACAAGCAAGTCGCCGAAGTGGTGTCCAGTTGAAAGTTGTACCAGGCCAATGAGCCACAGGAAATTATTATTATGAAATGGTTTGTAGCAATACTTTCGTAATTAACGGTAATTATACAGAAACTAATGAGGGCAAAGCTTTCCTAACATTGCTTGCAAAACACCATAATACCTATTGTAATATTATAAGAAAAGAATTTACTTAGTTTTATCAGAAATATTAATTAGCATACTATCTGAAATATAACAATACGCCTCTGTCATTAACTGACTAATATTTGCTTTTTAAACAAACTTCTGCGACGTCAAATAATAGAAAATAAGTTCAGTTAGTCATGTTATAAAAAAGGAACAATGAAAGTTTTGGAAAATAAAATCATAATAGACTAATTACATTCCTATCTACTATTATGCAACAGTGGTATCGGGAGGTTCAGTAATGCAAGCAGTTGGGACTAAATCAGAAGATGCTTCTTTACAAGTTGCACCTTTCCTCAAAGCCAATCGTGGGATAGCTCTTTGTTAATTAAAAAATATTGTATTTATGTTAGGCGTTTATATTGTTTTACCAACTACTTGTATTCTTGAACAGCGGTTCAGTAGACAATCATAATGAAAGAGAAGGAAAACAAAACCCAATGCGTCTAAAACATATATATCACACTGGCTTGTCTCTACGTTGAATTACATTCAGCATTCCTGAAGTGCTTTACCTGGAAACAGTTCCCTTTGTGGTATACGAGAATCCTTGCCGTGCGATTAGAAAGTCTTTGGTAGGAAGACTTTATTAATTCTTTGTCAGTAATATCTCAGTATTGTAGAATGTTAGCAATGTTGCTGCGCTCACAAAAGTGAATTAGGGATACGACTTACTTTAGCGAGCGGTACGGCTCGCCAATCGGCTTACCGTGATTTATCGCTGACAGAAGTGTCGCTGTAATTGCGTCCCACAACCGTAATTTATGCCATCGACAGTTAAACGACAAGGAAACTCCTTATTTGTCAGCTCGTTCCCAATAGATTCCAACTGAGATCCAGATAAGGGATTTTTAGTGCCGACTGGAACGACAACTTAATATAATAATAACAATCGTGTGGCTGTTTTATTTTGGACGTCCATTGACGACGTCAGCAATGAATCTGTCAAAGAATTAAAGACGAGGTAGCACATTAACTTAATTAAGACTAATGTCATCAATGATAAACTGCCTACTAACCATAAAATTATTTTATCTTCTAGAGTTGACTGCCACTCAGGCTTGCAGAGAAGGAGATATTTTGTGCTATATTTTAAACAAACATTCTTCTGGCTCTGTCTCTTTCCATGATTTTGATGAATAGCTAGAGAGTTACTGTGATCTGATAGGTTACTTATTTATCGTATACTTTTACAGGATACTAGCAACTCACCTCGGCTTCGCACGAATATCCGGGAATGTACATATATTTGAAAACTGATGTATTTTATGTCAATATTAGACAACGTAAGGTCTTTATTATTATTTGAGACTGAATGACGAAACTGTGCAAGCATCATTTTAGGAAACGGTAAAGGCGTTTTCTCACAAAATATACGGATGGGAAGAGAGAAGGGTATTAAAAGTCGAATATTTTGAGATGTGGTAGTAGTCACCAAAACAAGAATACAATTTTAAACGTGGCTGTTCTGTTGAAACAGCAACCGTTCGTGAAAGATTAACATTCAAAAACACTGCTAATTCAACTAAGGAAGCATTCATCAGAAGTTTTTTTTTTTTTTTTTTTTTTTTTTTTTTTTTTTTTTTTTTTTTTTTTTCCTGTTACATGAAATGGACAAAGGTTCTCGAGCAACACAGCTCACGTTCAAGTTACAAATGTAAAGTTACAAGCGTCAAAATTAAAATTTGTTTGTTTTAATTTTGACGCTTCTAATCTTAAATTTGTAGGTTGAGCGTGAGCCGTGATGCTCAAGAACCTTTGTCCATTTCATGTAACAGAAAAAAAAAGTACTTCTGATGAAGCCTTCCTTGTTGAAGGAAGCCGAAACCATCATGGTTAAGTAATTAACCAGTAAATTTGCAACCAGTGAGCTGTATTTTGAATGTTAATTTAACAAGAAAAATAAGTCAAGTAAATATGAGTCCATAGGTCAGGAGCAGCATAGTTTCTGAGATAAATAAATGATTATAGAAGGTGTCTCATCTTCTTCGGCGTAAGGAATGACGCACTCTTTGATGTATATCCGGTTGTTGTTGTGGTACTTACTGGCACTCATTGAAGACGCGACCCAATAGTGTCGGCACATCGTTGATTAGAGTTGTGTAGACCTCTTCCTTCAAGAGCCCCAAAATCACAACTGTAAATGATTCAAGTCTAGGGATGAGGAGCCTTCCCAATAAATCCAGGAGTCTAAAATCGTCTGCATCTGATGTGACGAAAGTGTGTTGGTGCGCCATCATGTGTGAACAAAACCTGTAATCATTGCTGATATAGCACATCCTCCAGCAAGGCAGGCAATACATTACTGAGAAATTCTAGGCAATGCGTTCTATTTAACCTTTGCGGTAACAGGTATGGCCTTATTAATCTATTGCCAAGTATGACTGCCCGTATGTTGATTGACAATCGGTGTTGATGCTCTGTTTCCTGAATTTCTGGGGATATACATCTGTCCATACATACTCATCATCATTGTCATCATTAGAGGCTGATTATGCCCTTCAGCGTTCAGTCCGGAGCATAGTGCCCTTAATAGAATTCCTCCATGATACCCTAATCAATGCTAACAATGATGCATCATCTGATGTTATGCCTGTTACTTCAAAATAATTCTTCACAGGACCCCAAGTACTTTATCCTTAGTCTACTTACTCTCTACTTTGCACCCGTGAGTCTCTTAGGTAAGCTTTCTTCTCCAGTTCGTGTAACATGACCCCATTGTCTCAGCCTGATCATTCTAACTGCTTCATCTATGACAAGTTGCTCCGCGAGCAGGAGCGCACACGAGCGCTCACCCCCAGCTGGGAGCTGCGGTACGGGAAGACGCTGACGTCACGCACGCTAGTAAAGCACTAGATATACCGAGCTGAACAATCCGCCATTTTGAATTCCAATCCGACGGCAGTGTTGAATGCTTTGTGTAGTATAGAGAAATGAATCAGCGAATATTTCGTGATTTTATTGTTTCACAGTGTGGAATGATTGGTTGTGCACCTCCAAACTACTCAAATAATAGCAGACATGGTCGCTATAAGTTTTATCGGTTTCCTTCAAATGCAGATAGGCGTAAAAGGTGGCTCGTAAATTCCAGTCGCCAAGTTTGGACGACAGAATCGAATAACTATCTGTGTAACTTTAACGATAAAACTATTGTATCATCATCATCATCATCATCATCATCATCATTAGAGACTGATTATGCCTTTCAGCGTTCATTCTGGAGCATAGTACCTCTAATAAAATTCCTTCATGATCCCCTATTCAATGCTAACATTGATGCCTCGTCTGATGTTATGCCTTTTACTTCCAAATCATTCTGCACCGATTCTAAGTACTTTCTTCTTGGTCTGCCTCGACATCTCTTACCCTCCGCTGCCGAGCTCATGAGTCTCTTAGGTAACCTTGCTTCTCTCATGCGTGTAACATGACGCCGGCCGCGGTGGTCGAGGGGACTGAGGCGCTTCAGTCACGGTCTGCACGGCCACTACGGTCAGGGGTTCGATTCCCCCTCGGGCATGGATATTTGTGCCGTCCTAGTTCGTAAGTAGTTCATAAGTAGTTTGTAAGTTTAGGGACTGATGACCCCGTAGTTAAGTCCCATAAGCTTTACAAACATTTGTAACATGACCCGACCATCTCAGTCTGTTCGCTCTAACTGCTTCATCTATGGTGTTCATTCCCAGTTTTTCTTTGATTTCCTTATTATGGACACCCTCCTGCCATTGTTCCCATCTATTAGTACCTGCAATCATTCTTGCTACTTTCATATCTGTAACCTCTACCTTATGAATAAGGTAACCTGTATACACCCAACTTTCACTCCCATACAACAAAGTTGGTCGAAAGATAGAGCGGTGTACCGTTAACTTAGTCTTGGTACTTACTTCCTTCTTGTAGCAGAGAGTATATCTTAGCTGGGCACTCAATGCATTAACTTTGCTGCACCTCGATTCCAGTTCTTTCACTATGTTGCCATCCTGTGAGAAAATACGTCCCAGTTACTTGAAACTGTCTACCTGTTCTAACTTTGTTCCTCCTATTTGGCACTCAATATGTATAAATCTCTTTCCCACAGACATTACTTTTATTTTGGAGATGTTGATCTTCATATAATAATCCTTGCACCTCTGATCGAGCTCTGAAATATTAATCAGTTTGGAAAACATTGTTTCCTTGTTTGGAAGAAATATTCAGAAATGTAAAATAATGACATTATAAGCATGCATTATTAAATTCAAGGCATGAAATCGTTGATTTTCAGAATGTCAGAGCTTTTACAGTAATTATAATAACGAGAGAACATAATATCATCGCTGAGGATTGACCAGGTGTCACGTGTCGTGTGTCCCGCATTTTCATGGAGAAAAACTGCAGTCTCAGCTGTCGGGTAGCTATTTCAGATCAGTCACGGTCAGCACGGCCACTACGGTCGGGGGTTCGAGTCCCCCCTCGGGCATGGATATTTGTGCCGTCCTAGTTCGTAAGTAGTTCATAAGTAGTTTGTAAGCTTAGGGACTGATGACCCCGTAGTTAAGTCCCATAAATTGTACAAACATTTGAACATTTTTTTTTTTAGCTATTTCAGAAACAGTTGTGCCCGTGGTGGGAATTGCAGTGCGGCTGCAGTTTCTCGTGACGTCACAGGCCAGTCGGCTGCCTCGCCTGCACACACGCGGCCTCAACCGTGTGGAGTGCCGCATTGGATACGAGCTGACGGCCACAGAAGCGGTGTCCTGCGAGCAGGTGAGCGTTCTCTAGCTCGCGGGGGAGCGCGCGAGCTGGAACAGCCTGATCCATGGTGTTCATTCCCAGTTTTTTTATTTCCTCTTTATGCTCACCCTCCTGCCATTATGTCCATCTGTCAGTACCTTCAATCATCCTTGTTACTTTCATATCTGTAAATTCAACCGGATTAAAAAGGTAACATGTATCTACCCAGCTTTCATTACTATACAACATAGAGCGGTGCACTGCTAACTTAGTCTTGGTACTGACTTCCTTCTTGCAGAAGAGAGTAGAACGTAGTTGAGCACTCACTGCATTAGCTTTGCTACACCTTCATTCCAGTTCAATCACTATGTTGCCATCCTAAGTACTTAAAACTATCCACCTGTTATAAGTTTGTTCCTTCTATTTTGCTCTCAATCTGTTTAAATCTTTTTCCCACAGACTTTATTTTCACTTTGGAGATACAATCGAAAGTATCATTACAACCACATCGTCCGCATATTACAAAAAGCATCCTTGTGTCAGCCATTTTCAATAGTGCAGAGAATCACCTTCTGCTGTCTGTTAGTAAAGTAAGAAATGAATCACTGAGCGGTACTCCTCTTACTCCACAATGCTTGAACTTGTGTAACAATATCGTGTATCAAAACAATCAATTTAATCTTCGTGTAGGCGCAGTGGCGGCAGTGCATCAGATGATTGGGGGTTCCCTTCCTAGAGTAGCGAATCTTGATAGTGGTGACCCCCCCCCCCAGGTCGACTTCCAAAGAGAGAATTTGGCGCATCTGTGTGAGTTGGGCCGGGAGAAAGCGCCCCGGTTTGCCCCCCCCCCCCCATTTACATATTTCTTTAAAAGCTCTGCAGAATGTCTTACCTGGGTGCTTGCTTCTACTCGAGCAGATACGTCAGCTACTCTATTTCACACTTTTGTTCCAAGCTTAAAGCTCAGTAATTTGTTTGCAAAAGGTACTGAACTTTGTTCTTTTTTTTCTTTGATAGCGCTCCAGTCACGGTCTGCATGGCCACTACGGTCGGGGGTTCGAATCCCCCCTCGGGCATGGATATTTGTGCCGTCCTTAGGATAAGCTAGTTGATAAGTAGTTTGTAAGTTTAGGGACTGATGACCCCGTAGTTAAGTCCCATAGACTCTACAAACAAACATTTCTTTGATAATAAACACTAAGGACATTTGAATGAACACTAAAACGCAGTAAGTAAATCATTAAATGACGTTTAAGTGATTGTAACGAATTATTAGGTGTTAGATTGTAAATCTATTTATTGGAATTGTTTCTCTCTTACCATTTTCTTTGATCTTATATTCAACAATGATTCTAGACTGCAAGAGACAAGCTACCTTCGTATCACGTGACACTGTAAGCAACACCCTCTCCTAATCTTACGCATGCGCCAAGGCTGTTAAGTATTTGTTACAACGGAGAGTATAAATGTAATTTACCCACAAAATCGCGAAATATTTGCTAAAACTTCCAAAGATATGTGGCAAGTAATAATACAAAAGTCATTGTTGTTTCGGTATCTGTCAGTCGGTTTCGAACCCAGTACCTTCGACGGCGCAACGCGATGCCGCTAACCATACGGCTATTCTTGCTAGTTTAGTTATAATATATTTTTCCACATATGAGTTCTTTTTGATGAATCTTCAACGCGCCAAAAACAAATATGACGGGCGGATGTTGTCTTAATGGAGGATTTGCTGATGCGCAAGCCGAGGTGCGCAGTAGCTCTGTTCTCTTTGCTTCGGGGCTATTCGTACGTAACTGCCAGAGCTCGAGTAGCCAGGAGATGGCATCTCTACCAGCTCCAACGCCAATGTTAAATAAAAGCGGCGTTTCACCTCGCCCCTCCCTGCCGTGGGAGCACCCATATGCTGCCTCCAGGGGCTTATAAAGTGAAATTGCACCTTATCTGCGCATGCGCATTGAGCGCGGCGGCAACTGCCGCCTATATTAGGCGGCCGCGCTACGAATCGTATATGTGATGTCTCCGCGACGTAAAATGTTTCTCATGCGATAAAATTACTTTCAATCTGCATATAAAATGATGTGATAGAAGAACGAAACGAAGAATGAGAGTTTATAACACGTTTTATTTTACTTATGTATTTACTTTTTTTTCACGATGAGCTTTTTTTCGGGATTCACTGAACCAGTGATCGAACAGCGACCATTGCCTTGTGGGAGCAGCATCTTCACCGCGGAACTGGTCGGTATTTTGAGAGCTCTTGGACACCTCAGAGGTCGCCACAGGGGGTCGTTTGTCAAATGCAGCGACTCCCTGAATGGCTTACAGGCCCTCGACTAGTTTCTCCCCAAACACACTGTGGTGCGATCAATTCAAGATGCTGTCTTCGCCCTTGGCGAGTCAGGCCGTTCTGTCGCTTTTGTCTGGACGTCGGGCCACATAGGTACACCGGGCAGTGAACCCGTGATCAGCTGGCCAAGCAGGTCACCACTTCACGGTCGCTGGATATTGGCCTGCCAGACTCAGACCTCCGCAAGGTCCTTGGGATTTGGAATTCTGGATGGGTAATAAGCTCCGTGTTGTCAAGCCCTCTACCGCTGCATGGAAGACCTCCCTGAGGGCTTCTAGCAGGGAGTCGGTTGTCCTTTGCCGGCTCCGTATAGGTCATACTTGGCTCACGCCCGGTCACCTTCTGCGTCGCGAAGACCCTCCTCAGTGTCGATGAGTGCCTTTGACAGTCGCCCACATCTTACTTGAATGCTGCAATTTAGCTGCAAAGCGACGAAATTTTAATATCCCTGACTCTTTGCAGCTTACTTTAGTCGACAATTCCTCCAGGGTCGATTCTGTTTTAAATTTTATACGTGAGTGTGGATTTTACAAATCCATTTAAAGTTTGTGTGTGTGTGTCATTGCTCTATCCTCCACTTGCCTAAATCTTCTAGGTAGGTATTTTTAATGTGTCCCAGAGTGGCTCAAATGTTCAAATGTTTGTAAATCTTATGGGACTTAACTACGGTGTCATCAGTCCCTAAACTTACAAACTACTTACGAACTAGGACGGCACAAATATCTATGCCCGAGGGGGGATTCGAAACCCCGACCGTAGTGGCCGTGCAGACCGTGACTGAAGCGCCTCAGTCCCCTCGGCCACCGCGGCCGGCCCCAGAGTGACTGGATGTGATCCTTATATTTCTGTTATTTCTGTGATCACCCAGCAAAAAACACTCTTGTACTGTTGCAATCCTTTTATCCTTTCTTCTTCTTTTTTTTCTTTTACTTGTATCCTTCCTCCATATTTACCTGTTATTTTTAAACTGTGACATGATAACGTATTTACTTAGGAACGCTTGACACAATGTTTTACCTCTAAGACTGGAACAAGGGACTGATAACCGTTTCAGCTTTGTTTTCAGCAAGACGTGCCGCCATTGCTGTAGGTGGTATGTGTATTCCCTTTAGTTATTGGATTAAATTTGTTCTCTATCTACTCTTGCTTATCCGTCTTGTTCTTCGAGGCAATCGAGGAAACAGAGGAAGCAGATATGCTCAGCGTGTTGCCAGTTGCCCAGGCTAGTGGGGTGATAGGCTTCAAAATCAAATGTTTGTAGAGCTTATGAGACTTTACGGGGTCAGCAGTCCCTAAACTTATAAACTACTTATGAACTAGCTTATACTACAGACGGCACAAACATCCGTGTCCGAGGGGGGACTCGAACCCCCAACCGCAGCGGCCGTGCAGACCGTGACTAGCCACCACCACCTAGAGAGAACGCCGCGGCGCTCTCGTGTGACGTCAGGCAGAATAGGTTCCGCGCGCATAGCTGACTGGCTCGCTGCTTCGGGATAGTGGGGCGTGCCCCAACGACTACCCAGTCAGCTATGTGCACGCAACCTACTCTGCCTGACGTCACACGAGAGCGCCGCGGCCTTCTGACTAGGTGGACTGGCACGCCGCAGACCGCTCGGCTATAGGCTTCCCCGCGAGCGCACAGTGGCCAGGCGGCCGGGTCGCAAACACGTCCGCGCTGCGCGGCGCGGCGTCTGATTGTGATGGATGCCGGCTGCGGGTCGTTAGCGGGCCGTTCATCGCAGCCGGCGGCAGCGCGCATGCGCGGGCGCCGAACCGCGCGCCTGCCCTGCCCTCTAATTGGCCGCACTTTCTCCACGGTTATCACCGCATTGATTTAGGGGCTATCTATAATGGGATCGGCGCCGTTCTAATTTTGGGCGAGCGAAATGGGAGTCCGCCGTCAGGTGGGTGGGAGACGTGCCCGACTGAGGTTTACTCGGCGAGCACCGGGCAGGCCGACCGCGTGATGAACGAGCGGGCAGCGCGGTCTAATACAATTAGCCTGTTGACACCGGCCGCGATCGACGTGAGTTATCGCTCCAGGAGGTCGTCGGGCGAGCGGTTTCGGCTATTTGTTTGCCCTCAACTGCGTGAAACTTTCTCTTTGAACAATGCTCTCCACAACTAATTAATTTTCTTCCTTCGTCTGTCATCGAGGCGTGAATTAGTGCTTTTGAATTGCGGTACATATAATGATACAGCTTCGCCAGATAATGACAGCGAAAACCTTCCCTACTGACACTTCTTTTTTTCCAATAAATTCTTTCTTAAAATCAGGCTGTTGGCAACAGTTATCAACTATAAGTAAATGAATAAACAAATAAATAAAAACTAGTAACAATTTTAAATATGGCTGTTAAAGACAGCAACCGTTCGTCAAAATACAAAATAATTACTTGAAAAACAACTCTTCAGTTGCGGATGTTTTCGTAAAATTTTACTTTATCATGGTTTCGGTCAGCACTGCAGCCGGCATCAAACTGGGTCAGCCACCTGCAATGCTGGCCGCACACGCGACCCTTAGCGGCGCGTAGTCTCACTTGTTTTTTAAAAATCTTGCAATGTGCAAACTTTTTTTTAATTTTTAACCTGAGCCCTATCGCTCAAGACCATCACCGAGCGAGGTGGCGCAGTGGTAACACACTGGACTCGCATTCGGAAGGATGGTGATTCAAATCCACCTCCGGCCATCCAGATTTAGTTTTTCCGTGATTTCCCTAAATCACTCCAGGCAAATGCCGGGATGGATCATTTCAAAGGACACGGCCGATTTCCTGCCCCAATCCTTTCCCAAAAATCTAAGCGTACGCTCCGTCTCTAATGACCACGCTGTCGATGGGACGTTAAACTCCAAGCTTTCTTCAAGACCATCTTCCGACTACACATTCATATGTAACAAACAGTTTTGCTTCTGATGAAGGTTCGTTAGTGAAGCCGAAACCGTGGTAAAGTAAAATTTTACCAAAAATTCCGCAACCAAAGAGCTATTTTTCAAGTGATTATTTTATAAAAACTAGAAACTTGAGAGATACAAATACCTTAATGCCATTTATACACACTAGTTGTCCAGAAGTTTGGTGCAGATGTAATACAGAATATTGCAGTATCCCAGCTACCCATAACATTTGAGATCGATTTCTGTGCTCGTGTGTGTCGTAAGACGAGAAAGGTGGAACATTGAGTATACGGTAGCGGAATACACAAAATCTCTGTAGTGTATCGATGTAAAATTCTAAATTCAATTAGTCTCGTTGTCTTTGAATATGATTCCTACAAAGGCAGAGGTCCAGATTTGAAGCAGACAAATGAAATTCAGTAATAGCCACGAATTATGAGTTTGTTCACTTTAAAAACTAAACTCACGAAACAAAAGACACACTTGGCTCTTACACTCTCGAGCACATAGTCTCTGCGACCTCAAGTTCTTTGGCCACTATTGATGCAAACAATACATGCTCCTTGCACCTCGTCAAGATGTCAACTGACCAAGAGGCTAACTGCAATCTGGTTTTATAGAAACAATAAAATCGTAAATATTATCTTTGGTTTATGTACTAAAAAGATATACAAATTTCAACAGATATGACGTTTAGAACCATTTAAACAGAATGACAATGACAGCTATATTTTTAAACAAACAAAGAAGCGAAAATGACAACTTAAAAGGCGTGTTTTAATAATTAATGACACCACCTATTTTTGAAAATCAAATGTTCAAATGTTTGTATAGCTTATGGGACTTAACTACGGGGTCATCAGTCCCTACAATTACAAACTACTTATGAACTAGCTAATACTAAGGACGGCGCAAATATCTATGCCCGAGGGGGGATTCTAACCCCCGACAGTAGTGGCGGTGCAGACCGTGACTGACGCGCCTCAGTCCCCTCGGCCACCGCGGCCGGCCCTATTTTGGATTCTGCGATGTTTTCTGAAAAATAACATGAAGTTCAAATACTCTAATATGTGATCAATTTGTTTCAAATGAGTGATGAAATCGGTATTAATCCATATCAAGTGACTTAGTGAACTAATAGGCTTCAAAGTCTTTTACATAACAGACCAGATCACAAAATATGCAAGATGACCAGTTTACATGGAGATATTACCTTTCACAAGCTATTAACGGAAGATTTCCATATCTACAAAGTGTTAAAATACCTTAAGTAATGTACTAACATATGTATTATATGTGATAATGTTGTCTTAACACGATCCCCGAAACAATGAAGGTTATGTAATTGTATTACTGTGAAAACGTGTTTAACAAGTTAAAATTAAATATTTGGTGTTTCAAGTTAGTGATATCGAACGTTTCAGTTGAGTTTGATGGTATAGGGTTCTTAATATTTGGTAGTGGTTTACTTGTTATAAGGTACCATACCGAGAGAAGGAAACAAGGCTCGGAAAATTCCCAAACCATCACTCAATAGTGCTGCACTGATAATTGACTCTGAATATAAAGAAACTGGTGAAGATATTTACTACTGTTCGGTTACAATTTTGACTAAAAATAACTGTTCACAGTAACTACAGTAGCGAAGAGGAAACAAGCAACGCGACCTCAAATGGAATTACTAACTTGATGGAATACGAGATGTGCCAAGCTGAGATCCACACATAAATCTCAACCAAATATAGTTTATCCACGAAAAAGGTGACTTACAACGTACCTATTTGCTGTGGGCCGAGATGTAGGTTCCTAGCTCTATGTCAGGATGAGGAGTGGTACCTGGTGGAGCGCCAGAGAACGCTAGTACAACAGAGTTAGAGTTTACAAGTTTATTCGACTGAATACAAGATTTCGTGGTGTATGCGCTAGCTCGGCAGGAGCTAGATCAGCAGGTGACGTCGCCTTCAGTCGCCTTAACTCGCCGTCTCGCTGCGTCTTCTATGGGCCGGCTGCTGTGCCGTTCGGACAGAGGTGCCTGCGCCATGGCTTCTGGGAGTCGAAGCAGAGACTGCCAGGAGAAGTCCTGTTCCCTCCTCCGGTGTGTGCCGCTGCTAGCGGATCTATGCTAGTAACCACCGGAATCAGATGCTGTGAAGACAGATTAACCCTTGATACCGCTGGCAGGGTTAGCACCAGAGTGATAGCTCGTCGACAGGATCATTGGCCTTTAGCAAACCAACCAATGAAGACTAAGCAACGATATTCAGTGTTGTCAATACGGTAGACAGTGATTGCCGGTCGCGGCTATGAAACTTAGCGGCCTATGGACTAGCTTTAAAAGATCGACAGGTTTTACATCTGACCGATTGAAATCGATAGTGATGTTTTTTTTTTAATCTCTGACAAGGACTATCTCTGCTGATAACCTTACAGCCTGACCACGCCCACGTTCCACTGTATATATGGCGCTCTGAGACACCCGACTCATCAGTCGGTAAGACTCAACGGAAGTAAGAAGACCTCTGAAGATGTCCGGCGCAGCTCTGGACGAAAAATTAGGAAAAACTGAAATGTTTTATGGACTACGGCCTTATAACCCGGAGGTTTTACCAGAAACTATGACATTCGGTCGTGAAAGCCTTCACTGCAGCGTCTGCCGTCGTCACGAGAGACTGGCGGCGCATTTTACGACAGTAGCGATGACCTGCTTCCGCCTAGCATGGCTGGCGATTGCTTGAGAAATCTAAGATTTTAATAATTATCTCTGTCACATATTTGACATATTTTTCAGTGTTTCTGAGCTTTCAGGAATACTTACGAGGTTGAACAGAAACTATAAATGGTAAAGATCCAGTGTCGGCAGGCACTTTACGCCGCGATATCGTCACTTGCAAAGGGTGATTCAAGAAGAGAAGCACTGTGTGCACTGACTTAACAAATGTCATGCCTCTGATACAGCGTGGAGCCTCCTCTGGCTCTGCGGCGTGCAGTGAGACTCCGTGGAAGTCAGTCTGCAAGTTGCTGGTACTTCTCTGGACGCGGCTGGCACCACGTCGATGGCAGAACGGCAGCCAATTCTGGTCCTTTCGTAGACGCACGCTGCACGGTACGGAGCCGGCGTTCCGTGACGTCCCAGGTACACTCTGTTCAAATGATGTGGCCTCCGAGATGGCCGTCTAACTCTGTGTAGCCGGCCGCAGTGGCTGAGCGGTCTGCAGCGCGCCAGTTACGGGCTGCACGGCCACTGCGGTCGGGGGTCGAATTCCCCCTCGGGCATGGATGTTTGTGCCGTCTTTAGTATAAGCTAGTACATAAGTAATTTGTAAGTTTAGGGACTGATGACTCCGTAATTAAGTCCCATGAGCTCTACAAACATTTCATTTTTTCAACTCTGTGTATCTCCGCTGCATGTTCCTGTGACCGTAACCCAGGCGTCGTACGAGCAATAGTTTCGCGCATTAATACCACAGAAGCATCGGGGTGTTGGAAAGATAAACATGGATGGATTCAGCTCAACATACAGCGGAACATACTAAATCTCTCCCTGAAAACTAAACGATATATTACATATAAGGAAAATGCGACCCATATGCTAATAAGGAAACACTTGAATTCGGCAACTCTAAACTTACTTCTGAGGAGGGGTGTATTCAGGTTTCCCTTAGTGCTTGCCGTCGTCCGGTCTCGCGAAGCGTGACGTAACTTTCTGCAGGACACGCGCTCACATGTTCACATTATTTTGCGAGTACAAGTACTTGTGTTTATAAACGATTTAGGAGACAATTTGAGCAGCTCCTCAGACTATTCGCGAACGATTTTGCCCTTTCCACCTTAAAAGTTCCCGAAGATCAAAAGCATCTCTAAAACTATTTACGTAAGATATCTGCATAGTGCGAACATTGGCAATTGACCCTACGTAATGGAAGTCATTCATATGAACACTAGAAGAAAAAGTTAACTTTCATTTACACGACAAATCAGTCAAATTTACAGGCCATAAATCCAAGGAAATACCTAGGAATTACAATTTCGAACAACTATAATTAGAACACATAGGTTACATTTTATTGCAGCACACTTAGAAGATGCAACAGTTCTATTAAAGAAACTACCTAGCCGGCCGCGGTGGCCGAGGAGACTGAGGCTCTCCAGTCACGGTCCGCACGGCCACTACGGTCGGGGGTTCGAATCCCCCCTCGGGCATGGATATTTGTGCCGTCCTAGTTCGTAAGTAGTTCATAAGTAGTTTGTAAGTTTAGGGACTGATGACCCCGTAGTTCCATAAGCTTTACAAACATTTGAACATTTAGAAGGTGCGAGGCGTGCTTGCACCCAGCCGTCACACCTCTGGTGGCTGTCTGCGAGGGCACGGCCGCCCTGCTACCTGGGGACAGAGTTTCCGAATTCCAGTGAGGGTTTAACTCGTCCTTTTCCAGCCCCCTGTCGTGCTCATTACAAGATGCCGACATCTTTTAACTGGGAACTGCAAGGTGTCTATGTGTCAAAGCAGGACCTCACCATGGACGTTGTGAGTGAAGTAGCGTGTCATGTAGCCTATTGTGTACAGTTTCAACTAAAACACGATAATCTTTATTCGTCATGGTGGCGTTCTTTTCAGGGTTTCTCCAAGTTGAAATCCTAAAGTAGCGGTCATCAGTTGTTGTGGCTGTCTTTAGGCGGCCAGATTGAGACAAGTCATCTACAGTTGCTGTATCTCTGTACCGCCTCCATTTACGAACAAGGCGTTGGTTCACTCCGAGATGACTGTAAACTTGCCTTGATGAGAGTTCTTCCTGACGCAAAGTACGAGGTGCGTCCAGAAAGTAAGTTCCGTTTCAATTTATCTCCGCTGCAGCGCTGCGACTGCACTTCCGCACATGCGCTGTAGACGACGTGTATCAAGGAGAAGGACGTGTGCCATTTGGAGATCGCTGTCAGTTACGTACGCTTTGTTGTGCTTGTTTGAAATGGCGTTGATTGACAATCCCGCCGCCTGTGAAATCAGGTCGGTGATTCGGTTTCTGAATGCGAGGAAAGTGAAACCAAGTGAAATTTATCGGCAAATTTGCGATGTTTATGGACCAAATGCGATGAGTGATTCGATGGTGAGAATATGGGTCCGACAGTTCAATGACGGGCGTAGTGATGTGCACGATGAAGAAATAAGTGGGCGTCCACCTTTGGTTACAAAAGAACTGGTTCACGCGACTGATGACAAGATCCAGGACATCTCAAGTCTTTCCTTGGCGGTCATCACTTCACCAAAGACGACGAGCTGAAAGAAACTGTTTCCAACTGGTTGAAGACGCAGGCGGCAGATTTCTATGAAGAAGGTGTTCAAAACCTGGTGCCACGCTATGACAAATGCCTGAAAGATTTCGGCAGTTATGTGGAAAAGTAGTTTAAGAGTTGTAGAATTTTGTGCAATGAAAATTTCTTCTGTATCTGTGTACAATTTCATTTTTTTACCAAACGGAACTTACTTTCTGGACGCGCCTCGTAACAATGCGGAGACGCTCGAACTTCGGAATTGACCTAGGCATGGCAGAATTACAGTCAACACAAGCAGTGTACACCAGTAATGTTGTTATGGCGGAAACTGATCGTCTTACCCACTCCTTCACATTGACAGTGCTGATGCTTATTGTTTAAACCTTTGTGCGTGTTGAGTGACATCTATGGACAATCCAGGGAACTGTGTTCTTGACGCAGTTCACACATGAAACGTCAGCTTTCAGGAGACTTTGAAACCAAGGTCATGCAATACGTTGTTTGATGTGTGTATTATTCTAGGTCAGTTAGATTTTGTTGTGGTTTCAGGAATCTGGTTCATGCTAATCTGTCATATTTCTCTGTTACTTTGCCTGCGTATCTTAACTGTGGATTTTCTAAGAGTGTATTTTGTGCTTATTTGCAAAAATGTGACTTGCAATGAGTGGAATAGAAGGCAGAACGCTTACACTCAAAGTTTACTTTTCGAATCGTAGTATTAAATATTTTAACCACATTCGTATGAAATTAGCTTAGTAAGAATGCCTATACAAACAACCAAACAGGAAATAAAACAACAAACCCAGATAGCACTGACATTCTTTCAGAAGATCGAGGCAAGATATGATTATCTTGTGGATAATGCAACTCTATTCCCGTGCTAGCTACGATAAAGGCATTCGACATTATCAACACATTTTTATTCATTCACCGAGACATATTTCATCAGTTATGTGCTATCTTGAATGGGTCTAATGCATGTAATTTCTCAAAATTGATGTTACGTGTTACAGTTTTAGTGTGGGTTGTGTAAGCATTTGGGTAAATTGTTTACCTTTGTTAAAAGAGTAGAAAATGCTCTAATACTTTTCGCAGCGGTTTTCATGAAGTAACAAAGCTTTTATTACCATTAAACTGTTCATTTGCATCATGTCTATGGAATTTTAGTTGTTAGCGAATGTTTTTAGATACAAGTTAAATTTTTAGCGCTATATTTATTTACATATTCGAAAGTCCGTGCCGTGGAGGAATACACCGTTTATTGCTAGATCAGCGAAGTTAAGTGCTGTCAGGCTAGCACTTGGATGGGCTACAGGTAGTAACCTTTCTAGTATGCACATCACTGACTGCTTATGATGTGTTAGCCATTCGTCAGTGTTTTTTATTTTTGAACGTTGTACAATGGTTATCCGATGCTGGGCCACGCCCGGAACTAGAAACAAAGAGGTTTCATTAATTAGACACAGCGAACAATCGGTATTGTTTTCTTATACTATGTGTGAATTAGGATAGCGGGCGGACTTTACTGACGACCAACCTCATTTAATTTGTCGATATCGCTACGAGATAATGTTTTAGTGCGGTGAATCTGCAGCACTCATTCCTTGTAGTTAAATACACGTTCTGTCACAGTACCGTTAAAGAATATTATAGGCAGAGGTTTGTTAACAATTTGCTACTGTTTCAATGTTGCGACTTTTCGCCGTTTCCTTCACCATATTTGTCACAGATAAGATTAAAGCAAGTGTGACTTTACGCTGTAAGACCGTAAGTAATCTACATCTACATAGATACTCTGCAAATCACATTCAAGTGCCTGGCAGAGGGTTCATTAACCATTTCCATAACTTTTCTCTAACGTTCCATTCTCTAATAGCGCGCGGGAAGCAAGAACAAAGAAAGAACACCTAAATCGTACCGTTTTCGATCTGATTTCTCTCATTTTATTGGGATGGTCATGTCTCCCTAAGTAGGTGGGTGCTAGCAAAATATTTTCACATTCAGAAGTAAAAGTCGGTGCTTGAAACTTCGCAAACAGATCACGCCACAATGAATAACGTCTTTCTTTTAATGATTTCCACCCCAATTGGTGCAACAATTCCGTAACGTTTTCCCCCTCCCCCCCGTAACATGATGAAACAAAACGAGCTGCCCTTCTCTGAGCCTTCTCAATGTCTTCCATCAGTCCCACCTGGTGAGGGTCCCACAAGGGGCAACAGTACTCCAGGAGAGGACGCACAAGTGTGATGTAGGCAGTGTCTTTGGTGGAGCTGGTGCATCTTCGAAGCGTTCTGCCTATGAAACGTAACCTTTGGTTCGCCTTTCCCACAATATTTTCTATGTGTTCTCTACAGTCAAAGTTGTTCCTAATTGTAACTCCTAGGTATTTGGTAAAATCTACGACCTTAAGGTTTGACTGATTTATCGCGTAATTGAAGTTCAGCGGACTTCTTTTAGTGGTCATGTGTATTACTTCACACTTTTCTTTATTTAGTGTCAATTGCCAATTTTCGCACCATGCAGAAATTTTGTCTAAATCACTTTGCAGTTGCTTTTGGTCCTCTGTTGACTTCACTAACCGATAAACGACAGAATCATCCGCGAACAGTCTAAGGGAGGTACTCAGATTGTCTCCTAAATCGTTTATAAACACGAGGAAGAGTAGGGGACCTACAACGCTTCCCTGTGGAACGCCAGATATCACTTCTGTTTTACTCGATGACTTGCCGTAAATTGCAACGAACTGTGTCCATTCTGACAGGAAATCGTGAATCCAATCGCACAATTGGGGAGATATTCCATAAGCACGAAATTTCATTAGAAGTCGCTTGTGGGGTACAGTGTCAAAAGCCTTCCGGAAATCCAGAAATATGGAATCGATTTGAGATCCCTTGTCGATGGCAACACTTCATGTGAATAAAGGGCAAGCTGTGTTTCGCAAGAGCGATACTCTCTGAATCCGTGTTGACTATTGGTTAATAGGTCGTTCTCTTCGAGGTAGTTCATAATATTCGAACAAAGTATATGTTCCAAAAGCCTACTGCAAATCGACGTCAATGAGATAGGCCTGTAATTTTGGGGATTACTCCTGTTGCCTTTCTTGAATATTGGAGTAACTTGGGCAACTTTCCAGTCTTTGGGCACGGATCTTTAGCTGAGTGATCGGTTGTAAATTATAGCTACGTACGGAGCTATTGCATCAGCATACTCTGAGAGGAATCTAGTTGGTATACAATCTAGCCCGGAAGATTTATTTTTGTTTAGTGTCTTAAGTTGTTTTACTACTCCAGGCACATCTACTTCTAAGTTTGCTGGCAGCTGTTATTGGATTGAATACTGGAGTGTTCACTTCGTCTTCTTTGGTAAACGAATTTCGGAAAGATGCGTTTAGTAATTCTGCCTTAGCAGTACTGTCATCGGTAGTATTACCATTGCTATCGCGTAGTGAAGGTATTGTTTGTGTTTTGCCGCTAGTGTACTTCACATATGACCAGAATTTCTTTGGATTTTCTGCAAGATTACGAGACAGAATTTCGTTGTGGTAACTACTATACGCTTCTCGCATTAAAGTCCGCGCTAGGTTGCGAGTTTCAGTAAAAGATTGCCAGTCTTGTGGATTCTGTGTCTTTTTAAATTTTGCATGCATTTTTCTTTGTTTCTGCAACAGTGATCTGACCTGTTTTGTGTACCACAGGGGTCAGCGCTCTCTTTTATTAATTTATTTGGTATAAATCTCTCGATTGCTACTGATATTATGTCTTTGAAAGTAAGCATTTTTAGATTTGAAAGACTGGAGACTATCACTGAGGAAAGCATGAAGCGAATTTTTATCTGCTTTATTGAATAGATATATTTTTCGTTTATTTTTGGTGCATTTGGGAATTTCGACATTCAGTCTCGCTACTACAACTCGGTGTTCGATAATCCCTGTATCCGTTTTGATGTTCTTTACTAGCTCAGGATTATTTGTTGCTACTATTCTAGTAGGTTCATGAACTAACTGTTCAAAGTAGTTTTCAGAAAAAGCATTTAGTTCGGACGATGTTTCATATTTGCCGCCGGTTTTGAATACGTAATTATGCCAACATATCGAGAGTAAATTAAAGTCGCCACCGATTATAACAGTATGCTTCGGATACCTGTTTGAAATGTGATTTAAGCTTTCTTTGAACATTTCGGCAACCGCATCGTCTGAGTTAGGGGGCCGATAAAAAGATCCACTTATTAATTTATTCCGGTTGTCAGGTATAACCTCTACCCTGACCAACTCAGGAAGTATCTGTCTCAATTTCGCTGCAGGATAAACCGTTAGTAACAGCAATAAACACGCCATCCCCGTTTTTATTTATTCTATCCTTTCTGAAGACCATTTGGCTATCTGAAAAAAGTTCGGCCGAACTTATCTCAGGCGTCAGCCAGCTTTCAGAACCTATAACGATTTGTGCCTCAGTACTTTCTATCAGCGCTTGGAGCTCTGGAACTTTCCCAATACAGCTACGAAAATTTACAACTGTTATACCAATGGTTTCTAGATCTGCTTTCTTCCTGTGTTTGACCTGCCCCCTTCGACACTGAAACCCATTGTGTGTATTCCCGAGGCCCTCTAACCTAAAAAACCGGCCAGTCCACGCCACACAGCTCCCGCTACCCTTGTAGCCGCTTCCTGAGTATAGTGGACTACTGACCTATTTAGCGGAACCTGAAAACCCACCACCCTTTGACGCAAGTCGAGGAATCTGCAGCCCACACGGTCGCAGAACCGTCTGAGCCTCTGATTCAGACCCTCCACTCGGCTCTGAACCAAACGTCCGCAGTCAGTCCTGTCGACAATGCTGCAGATGGTGAGCTCCGCTTTCATCTTGCAACCAAGGCAGTCTTTACCACTTCTGATAGCCGCCCAAAACCAGAGAGGATCTCTTCCGATCCAAAGCGACACACATCATTGGTCCCGACATGAGCCACCACATGTAACTGGCTGCACCCTGTGCTCTTCATGGCATCCGAAAGGACCCGTTCCACATCTGGAATGTCTCCCCCGGTATGCAGACGGAGTAATGGTGTATGTACGGTTCTGATTTAGAAGTCTGGCTCCATGTTATCTTAGGGTCGAACTCTACATGTCTGCTTTCATGGAAGGAAGGAAGAAAGCTTAGGGTTTAACGTCCCGTCGAAGCTAGGTCATTAGAGACGGAGCTAACGCTCGGAGTTTTGGATAACGATGGGGAAGGAAATCGGCCGTGCCCTTTGAAAGGAACCACCCCGGCATTTGCCTGAAGTGATTGAAGGAAATCACGAAGAACCTAAAACTGGATGGCCGGAGATGGATTTGAACCACTGTCCTCCCGAATGCGAGTCCAGTGCGTTACCACTGCGCCACCTCGCTCGGGCGGCTTTCATGCCCCAGCAACTTCCGTAGTTACAGATGTAATCTTTTACCATTGATTCCTATAGTAAAAAAACACTATATGACTAGGCTGTAGTTTGCGAGGCAAATAAGGAATATTACATCAAATAACTGATTCATTAATAAAAAGGGTTTTTATTCGAACGTTTGCAAATAACGTACACAAAGTCAGAGATTAGTTGAATAAGTTTTATTCAATCATATTTGTTCCTTATTGGAAGTGGTCAGGTGAATTATTAATCATAAATAGAATAAAATGGTTAAAGGGATGCATTTTCTGCAATAAGAAATTTGTAGAACTTACCACGAACTAAATAATCATAACTTTGAGAAACACAGAAAACTCTGTATATTATGTAAGCACTCGACAAGAAATTTTCAACAGTTGAAAATAATTAAATTTTCCGGTCGGGGGTTCGAATCCCCCCTCTGGCATGGATATTTGTGCCGTCCTTAGTCTTAGTTAGTTCATAAGTAGTTTGTAAGTTTAGGGACTGATGACCCCGTAGTTAAGTCCCATAGACTATACAACCTTTTTTTTTTAATTAAATTTTCCCGAACTCCATAAACACATTTCACTTATTGTCGCCAAATTGTTAGCTGCGAAAATCTTAACACTCTGTCCTAGCGAATTCCTCCTATCATCCAGGAGGGTCATTCCTATGCCAAGACTGAGGCCCCTTTATCGCAACATTCGAAAAGACGGGATTCTTATGTGACTGAAATGTCAATAAACTTTTGTTAGGATGTGTCAGTTACCATTCCGTTTTTAAATTGTAAATTATCCACATTCCTTCTGGGGGTTTAATTGAATAACCAAAGTCCAAACTGTTCTTTGAATTTTATTTGTTCATTCTTGGTCACATTGTTATTTAATTGTGTTATTTATAATTTTTGAAAATATTTAGAGGAATATACTCACTTCTAGGACTCAGTGGCAGGGCCAGAATTCCTTTGCTGGGGATTTCATTGGGTCATGAAGGGTGTGCCAGAATAGACAACGAGTTAACTGAAGCTATTAGAACAACGGGAGTATTCCATGATTTATCTGCCTATCTGAAAACTGCCAGAAACTTCATTACTGTATAAATACTGACAACTTTCTCCATCATTATTCACGAAAATGTTTCGTTACTCGACAAAGTATGAATTTTCACACCTTTTTTTGTCGTTGTACAACTTTTATCTTAGGCGCTTAAAATCATATGTGCGGTTTTTTTATTAGTTTGTTTTGTGCTAAATGTCAGGAAGGTCGATACTCCAATTCGTAACGGTTGACCTACAACTTGCAGGTAGGAATGAATTAGGCGACTAATACGTTGGTCGTGAGGTCACCTCATCCCAATTCGGCGCTGTTTGTTTATGGGCGGAACCATTAATTTGTCAAAACGGCACCACATAAATTGCTACGGGTGCACGCGCGGCCATAATTATGCCCGACCAACATTAAACTGCCATTTAAAGAAAATGTATCGCATCTTTTAGAAACCCAATATCCATTCATCAATAGTGAAGTACGTGTCCACTGAAAGATACGAGGTCGCCGACCCAACATTCGGCGGCTCTGCGTATTTATGCCAAGTGCGAGGAAATAACAGCGACGGGAACACTTACTTGGTTTTTTTTAGTACGGCTCAGCGGCTGTCACCGAGTTATGAATGACCGGCAGAGCGCACGGTGGACCAAAAGAAGACCCCGTTTACCACTGGCTACCGCTTGCAGGATAGTTTCGTAGATGACGGTGAAATTTTTTAAAATGAATTTATCAGATCGTTTCGGAACCAGTAGAGGCGCAAATTTTTCTTGAATGACTGTTACATGCTTAGGTTAATTTCGGGAAAGACGGTCATACGAGAGAGATGGCCAACGCCTGTAATTCTCCCACAGCCCTCTGTACAGTGCTGCTCGTCAGTTGGTACTGAGTACAAGACGTGAGAGTTTGTTGGTCCTTCGCAAGAGGCTTCATTTTCCTGTGAGATTTCTTTATTTGCCCAAATCGCTTATTTACATAATTGCTTGATTACTACTTTCAACTCATTAGAGCCATTTTCGAATCTGTAAATTGAGCTTTAATGAGTTGAAACTAGTAATCAAGCAATTATGTAAATAAGCGATCTGGGCAAATAAAGAAATCTCACAGGGGAACCAATTTTTAGATTGCCTCCTAAACCTTAATAATAATGTCAGGTAACTATAGGCTTCATTTTAATTGAAAGTAGTAATTTCCATGATTTCAGTTTTGAGTATACCTAGGAATTATGTGGAATGTCATATCCCTTCGATTTAAACATAACTTAGGTTGTGAATAGCGACGGAACCTTACGTATAAGAGTTGTTTAGGTATAACTGTATACCGATACGTGGGTATGTTGTTTCAGTTTCAGTTTTAGTCCACCATGTTTGATAAAGCGCAGTGGCCATTTCTTCCGGTCCCACGGAAGAGTCGGCCGTACCATCATCGTCATCATCGTGATGGCCACCTAAAGGAACTGTAACCCAAGCCGCAGTCTACTACTAGATCGATCGACTCTACTTCAGCAGAGAAATGTCACCAAAAATTACCCGAAAGACGAATAACTTCACCTCGGTCAGGGCCTCCTACACGACCAAAGGATATTTGGTCTGTGATTTTAAATGAAACACACCAAGTCAACGTAGAAAAATTAAAGATACTTACTTACCTCAATGAACCACAGAAATTGCTGAGCGGAGTGGCTTGCGTGCTTCAGTGATACAGAGAGCCGTACCGTAAGTGCAAACACAGTGGAAGGGTATCTCTGGATTACCAGACAAAGGTGTGGTTCCTGAAGAGGCGCAGCAGCCTTTTCAGTAGCTGCAACAGTCTAAATGATTGATCTGGCCTTGTAACATCAGCTAACATGACTTTGCCATGCGGTTACTGCGAATGGCTGAAAGCAAGGGGAAACTAAAGCCGTTTACTTTTCCCGAGGACATGCAGCTCTACTGTTTGAAAGTATGGCGATGGCATCCTCTCGGGTAAAGTATTCTAGAGGTAAAATAATCCCCCATTGGGATCTCCGGGCGGGGTCTACTCAGGAGAATGACGTTATCAGGAAAGACAATACTGGCATTCTATGGATTGAAGCGTGGTATGTTAGATCCCTTAATCGGATTGACAGATTAGAAAATTTAAAAAGGGAAATGGATAGGTTAAAGTTAGATGCTGTAGGGCTTAGTGAAGTTCATGGGAAAGAGGAACAAGATTACTGGTCAGGGGAGTACAGGATTATAAATACAAAATCTGTTTGGGGTACTACAGGATTAGGTCTAATAATGAATAAGAAAATAGGAATGCAGGGTAAACTACTACGAGCAGCGCAGTGATCTCATTATCGTAGTCAAGATAGATGCGAAGCCAACACCGACCACAGTAGTACAATTTTATATGCCCACAACCTCTGCTGATGATAAGGAAATCGAAGAAAGGTATGAGGAAACAAAAGAAATTATTGAGACAGTTAAGGGATAAGAAAATTTAATTGTGATGGGGGATTGGAACTCCGTGGTAGGAATAGGAAGGAAAGGAAAAAAAAGGTGAATGTGGACTGGGAAAAAAGAATGAAAGAGGAACCCGCCTCGTACAATTTTGTACGGAACATAATTTAATGAGCCCAAACCATTTGAGATGCAGGCATTCTATAAAAAATTAAATTTGTTAAGCGCACATCTAATTTATTTCAGTACTAAACTGTAGTCATGCGAAGTTGATTTGGGTCGATAGTAATTAAATACAAATTAAATCAACAGCTTAAGCAGCGTTGAGGTACCGGGTGTTGATACAAGCTGAAGTACCCACACTAGTAAAAGCTGCGGCCTCTACAGGCGGCGGTGCAGCCGCTGACTCTGGCACCCAATGCACCACAGACATGGTGAATACTGTCTTGCGACACGTTATTCCACGCCTGCTCGACTCTTTCACGTAGTTCCGCAAGTGTCGTGGGTTGGCAAGTCGCACGTGTAGGTACTCGATTGGGAAGTCCGGACATCCTGCTGGCCAGCGAAGTTGCTGCACGTCTTGCAAAGCACGTTGAGTGGCAAGCTTATTGTCTGGGCCTGCAATATCCTGCTGTAGCAACACATCAAAATTTGTTTCAAGAATGACAAAAGAACGGGTCCTACAACATTCTGCACGTACCGGACGGAGGTCAACGTTCCTTCCAGAAGCACAAACGGTGAACGAGGGTTGAATCTCATCGCACCCGAAATCATAAGGCCTGGGCTGGGCCCAGTGTGTATTTGACGAATCCACTCCATGCGACAGAGCTCACCAGGTCTACATCATACGCGCAACGACCGTTACACGCGTGCAGGCAGAATCTGCTTTAATTTTGAGAACATTATGGATAACATTGATCTTACAAGTAATTATTAATTCAAGTAACAAGGCAGTCCAGGTCGCAATTATTTTTATTTCAATGGTAACCGGTTTAGGTCACTTATGTGGGCATCATCAGACCACAACTGTAATGATGCATAATCTACCGGTTGATCAAAAAGTCAGTACAAATTTGAAAACTTAATAAATTAAGCAATAATGTAGGTAGAGAGGTAAAAATTGACACACATGATTGGAATGACATGGGGTTTTATTAGGGGAAAAAATGTCCGGCAGATGGCGCTGGACAGCAAAACGTCAGTGATTGCTACCGTGGCGAGTGAGAGGTACGCCGATATGTTACAGAATCACGTCATTCCCAGTCTGGCTGATAAACTCCTGCTGGAACGTACGATTTTTATGCAGGATGGCGCTCCACTCCATATTGCTAGACGCGTGGAAGATGTCTTGCGCGCGTCGTTTGGTAATGATCGAGTGCTCAGCTGCCACTTTCGTCATGCTTGGCCTCCCAGGTCCCCAGACCTAAATCCGTGCGATTATTAGCTTTGGGGTTACCTGAAGTCACAAGTGTATTGTGATCGACCAACATCTCTAGGGATGCTGAAAAACAACATCCGATGCCAATGCCTCATCATAACTCCGGACATGCTTTACAGTGCTGTTCACAACATTATTCCTCGACTACAGCTATTTTTGAGGAATGATGGTGAACATATTGAGCATTTTCTGTAAAGAGAATCATCTTTGCTTTGTCTTAAATTGTTATGCAAATTATTGCTTTTTGATCATATGAAGCTTTTTTTTTTTTTTTTTTTTTTTTTTTTTTTTTTTGTTCGGTGATTTATTAAGTTTTCATATTTGTACTAACTTTTTGATCATCCGGTATTATTAGAGCGATAAATTATTTATAAAATGCCTATTTAAAATAAGAATAAAATATACCCGTAATGTTAGCCACCAGATGTTTACAGCTGGAGCTGCCTAAAGGTTTGATGTTGACTGCTGAAGATGTGGGTGCAGTCATCCTTTAAATACTGTAAGCTGCACCCTCGACAGACATTATAAGAACAAACCATTAGATTGCATAAATGGGCAGCTAGATTTCAGAGTTAGGTGTTTCTTTGAACTATTCCATGATCTCCTGTAGAATGGTTACTCTATTGCCCGATCCACCAATTTTATTTTTCTGTTTAAGATACAAGGTCATTTTAATTAATGACTTCACCTCTCATTGCATATTTTTAACCTAATTATTGTAATTACTGATGTACCTTATAACTGTGGCATGTATTTAATTTTATCTGGCTCAGTTTTAAGGCAAGGGTCCTGAGAACCCACCACTTCATCGAAAACCATTTTATTACAGATGTAATACATTCATATGTAGCAGAAAAACTGGTGTTTATTTTAGTTCTGATATAACGACAACAACATTTTAATTTATAATCTGAAAATGGAAAAATAGTACCTCTGATTTCTGTTTTTCAGATCATAACAAAACCATAACATGGTTTTCTATGTTTCCATATAATACATATGACTTTTATATGACCATATATAATGTACTTTTAAATCCGTTTACATTTTTCTACCTTATTAATCATTCTATACAAAGATTTGGTCTGTTGCAATTTAAAATCCAGTGTTGTATAACTCCAGTTAGAACTGATACCGTATTGGCTAACATTGCAATTAGAGGATGGAGCTTATAGTATTTAAAGAATAACTGCACCTACTTCTATAGCATTCAACATCAAACCTTTAGGCATCTCCAGCTGAAAACAACCGGTGGCTAGCATCACGAGTATATTTTATTTTTATTTTAAATCATAAATGTAGAAATAATTTAACCTCCTAATAATATATTATGTATCATATCATTACAGTTGTGGTCTGATGATGGTCATGTAAGTGAACGAAACCGGTTACTAGTGAAAAAAAAGTGACCTAGACTGCCTTGTTACTTGAATTTAAAATCTACTTTCATCGCTAACGACGACAGCTGTAGTGGGACAGATTTGTGAGCCCCTGCTCTCCCATATCAGCTTTGTTTTGCAGGAGAAGAAAATTAAACATTGTATATTAATGAAAACGATTTATTGAATGTTCAGTAATGATTTTTATGGTATGATACTTAAGAAAAATGTTGGTGTTTGTTTCGATCGAGGTACAGCAATAAACAGGAGCAGCGTCGCCGTAGCACCGACAGGCGTCACAGAGCTGGCCGTTATATGAAGTTAGCCGACGGTCACGGGCAGCGGAAGTCTCTGTGCCTTCTTTATTGCGGGACATTGATCGTTCCCTAAGAAGATTATTTAACATTATTATTGTTATGGATTTTCGTCAGTTCAGATTATGTCCTTGTGAATATATGGTTAGATCAGAAGCAAACAGTATATGCTTGTATTGCAAAAAGACCAATAAACATGTAATGTTTGACTGAGGAAGAGTTTTAAATATTACATCATCTACATTGAATGATTTATTATTTAATGTGAAATATTGAGTTTATATGAGCTTCTACATATAGCAAGAAAACACCATAAGTTTGAAAAGTTTATAACAGGCTTTTGAATTTCAAGACGCATGCAAATGAAACAGTGGTATTTTATATGTGAAACTACAATATAGTATGCTGTGGATCTCCTCTCGAACGATAGTTTCATGACTGAATTGGTGCTAAAGAGTTCAAACTTTGAATGTGAAGTTACATACTGGCCTTTTATCTTTCTCCCGCGGGTATAAGAACATGTTTGTGTTTAAGAAAAGATAGAAATATAAACTATTATATATTTTTTTATTTTAGGCGGTGGACATAGTCTTCGGAAATAAGTTCGGTGCCACGGTTCACGAGAGGTGTTAAGTTGCTAGGTGAGGTTAGGAAATTTATAAATATTTACTTAGCAACTGACTATAAGAGCTATAAACAAGTTTTCTTAATAAGACTAAACCAAATTTAGGACTAGTTTCGTGTGATACGAGATTTTTTTGACAATTTAAAGTTCATCATCTTTACCCCTTGTCCCCCCGCACAGCCCACTATTCCAAGTGATCCAAGTCCAAGCTAAAGGTGTGAGTGCTCCTAGTCCCATTGCAAGTAAATGGTTGGCACCAGCTGGTGTTGGCACTTCTGGAGTCACCAATCCTCTAATCTGTGCTGTGGTTGAGCTGCCACTGCTGCTCTTCCAGTATGACGAACTTAGGCGGACGTCTGTGTTGCGTGGACACCAAGAACCTCGTGGATGCGGGTTACACTGCACCCAATAGTCTCGCACAAGTGACGCAGCACCTCCAACTTGTAGTCCAGTTCTCCGAAAGAACCACCGCGCTTCTCGGAGGGCCACTGTTTGTCTCCTTTTAAACTTGCTGACTTGGCTGCAGGAAGCACGAGTGCATGTCCGTGGCATGGCGCCTATTTGCTACTCATGTTGATATTACACCGAGCCTTAAGGCTGTAATCGTTTCCTATTAAAGAGTAGACAAACGGCACCTGGCAGTTGCGTTATTAACATAACCGTCGGCGAACGACGTTTAAACCAGTACTTCGTCTATCCATCGGATCAAAATTCAGTTAATCTTCCCAGGTGTACTTTTTTTTCTGGCGGTGTAATCTATACTAATAATAAATCTGTAAATGTAAGCCTGTCGCAGTCCACTTCAGTCTTCAGAACTACTGGATGAATCTACATACTGTTTTCACAGGAAAGTTTGGATCAACATATAGACATAATTTGACCAAAATCGGGTCACGGAAGAAATAGATATCGTAATTTTAAGTGTTTTCAGTGACCATTGTGTCTGTTTGTTCATCTATTAAAAGCCTATTATCTCCAAAACTACTTCACGAATTTGCATGGGGTCTTCACAGGTAACCTCAGCGTAACTCTGGACAACATATACACTTTGTTTCATGAAAATCTGATCACGGAAAAAAATATTCTAATATGATATTTTTATCTACGACTGTCATGTCTTTCTTTCTCTTTGAACACGTTTATCTCCAAAACTACTTGACGAATTTTCATGGAGTATCCACACGTAATTTGAGCATATAGTGCGAATACTTAAAGGCTTCAATAATCAGATAAGAGAAAATGAAGATATCATAATTTAATCACTTCTTTAAAAGCCATCGTGTATGTCTATTTGTTGAAGATAATCTCCGAAAGTACTGCACGAACTTTCATGGGTTTCAACAAGTAAATTGAGAATAGTTTGGGGAATAACATAGGCTTAATTTCATCAAAATCCGATCAGAGGAAGGAAAGATATCGTAATTTGATGTTTTATGTGTATACTATGCTTATAAGTATGGTTTAGTACAGCAAATTACTAAGAGTACTATATGAACTTTCATGGGGTTTAATAGATCAACTGAGAGTACCGTGAGGCAACATATAAGCTTAATTGTTTTCAAAATCGGATCAGGGGAAGAAAATATATCGTAATTGCAGTTTGAAAAATAAAACTACCAAGAAAGATGCCAAAGCGTAGGAAAGAAATTTCGCGTTCTCGATCCGTTTCTAAAAGACAGAAAACGTTGCTGAAAAGTCAATCTACAGACAACAGAAACATCAAATTTGTAGACGTTGTTTATCTTACACTGTAGGTATCAGCGATTTTTCGATATTCCCATCCTTAAGGATGTAAAATAGGGACCGGCCGCGGTGGCCGAGGTGACTGAGGCGCTCCAGTCACGGTCAGCACGGCCACTACGGTCGGGGGTTCGAATCCCCCCTCGGGCATGGATATTTGTGCCGTCCTAGTTCGTAAGTAGTTCATAAGTAGTTTGTAAGTTTAGGGACTGATGACCCCGAAGTTAAGTCCCATAAGCTTAACAAACTTTTTGTAAAATAGGGTATGAACGGTTTTTTGAAAATACGTTGCTATTAAGGTAAGTTTGAACCAAGAAATACAGAACTTCGGATTTACATTTTGACTGGAATCTTAAAAACACTTGTTTCGATTATTTTTGGAAATTCAATCATTAAGCGGATGATATAAGGGAAAATTTTTTAAGGGCGCTACTATTTTGATGTTAGAAATGCAAACATTTGCATTTGGAACCATTGTATGTGTGTGTGTGTGTGTGTGTGTGTGTGTGTGTGTGTGTGTATTTCGGAATGTTTTGAATTCTGCCATGAATGGTGTAATAGGGGGGTGGCAAGTAGTATCAAAATACTTGATTAGGAAAGCATTTTTAAATCTAAATTTCTGTAAATTTATATTTAGAAGTAGAAACAATCAACGCAGACCATCGAGTCTACGAGTGCGAAGCAGCAGGAATTGAACTAGTAGAAATCTAAAAATTTTCACGATATATTACAGTTGAAAATGTTCGTTGAGCTTAAGGGACTAAACTGCGGGGTTATTAGTCCCTAAACTTATAAACTACTTATGAACTAGTTAATACTAAGGACGGCAGAAATATCCGTGCCCGAGGGGGGATTCGAACCCCCGACCGTAGCGGCCGTGCAGACTGTGACTGGCGCGCTGCCGCAGAGCGATTTATAAATTTTTATTTACTTATTTATTTATTTATTTTTTTTTTTTTTTTTACGCTCGCCAAATTTTGTCTTCTCGGCCCGGCTTCTTCGCCTTTAAAATAATTTATTTCCTCTATATAAAATAACATCGTAGCTCTCTACACAAGAAGGTGCATAATCTTCTTCCGTCAGTGAAGTCACTGCATAGAAACTGACATTAACAAAGGAAACTTAAAATTTTTTCGGGAAAGAAACTTGGTAACGTTGTCCCTAAATACCTCGTAAGTCATTGATTGATTTTGTGTTCTTTTTACTTTCTCCATACTTCAGCCTCAGCATATCGACAGCACTCAAGGCTCATCTTCTCGATATGTGCTTTATTATGTTTCCCAAGCAGTATGCCTGGCCTCGTGTCCCTGGTTTGCCAGTTGTCATCGTGCGTTCTCTCAACTTGTCGTCTCTTAGCCCAGAGTGCGCCAGTCATCGAAGGTCGCGCATGTCTGTTGATGTTCAGGGATATGAAGTTCCTTTGTCTTTCCGTAAGTACTGGAAATAAATGTCTTTTGAAAATAAAAATGAAAATATAAAGGAAAAGTAAATCAAACCCTCTACGTCGAGGTTACGTAATGTGAAACAAACCATCTTCTTAAGGAACTGAAGAAAAATGATCTAAATGAACAGTAATAGATAAACGGTGACAAACCTTGAATATTGGATGCCGCACATCCCTTTATTTCCACATTCGACTTCCTTCGTCCTTTGTTCGTTTCTTTTTTTATCTGTTTGTTCGTTTCTTTTTTTTCTGTTTGTTCGTTTTTCCTCCATATCCTCGTTATTTGTAGCGCCGTGATATAATTCGCAAATATTTTCATGTAGTTAGCACCTTTCTCCAAGAGTTGGGCTCTTGTGGCTAGGTACACTCTAGGGCCTGAGTATGAAGTCTTGTCTTGTGCACTGGTTATGTAGTATAGTGTATGCCCTACTAACCAGGTCCACGTGTTTTTCTTGCTGATTGGATAGTAATTTTCGTCAGGTTTCAGTACCGAGATGAGAGGAATGTGTTGCGGTGCTATTCTGCAAATTGAAGACAGGTTTTTCCTGCACCATTCCCATATAAGTTTCTTTTCTCCACAGACAAATCTGTGTTGCAAGGTGTCGATGAGATGGCACTCCCTGCATTTGTCAGTTACGGACAAATGTATTTTGTGGAGTTTCTCTCTCGTTGGTACCGTCTCATTAACTATTTTGTACCAGGTTGATCTTATATCCGTACCGGACGTAGACATCGAGTTTACGAGTGCGATGGAGTGGGAATTGAACTAGTAGAAATCTAAAAAGTTTCACGATGATATTACAGCTCAAAATGTTCGATAAGTTTAAGGGACTTAACTGCGGGGTCATCAGTTCCTAAACTTACAAACTACTTATGAACTAGTTAATACTAAGGCGGGCACAAATATTCATGCCCGAGGGGGATTCGAACCGCCGACCGTAGCGGCCGTGCGGACTGTGACTGTGCGTGCTGCCGCTTTTTTTTTTTTTTTTTTTTTTTTTTTTTTTTTTTTTTTTTTTTTGCTCTATGTGTAGTTCTGTTCGTTGCGGACGTTGATCAAGTTTGTTCGTTTTTGTTCGATGTGTTCTTGGCTCAGCTTTTTTTTATTACAGAGGGCGTTCAGCCCTCTGACCGGGCGCGCTGAGCCACGGCGCCCGGCGTCCGCTCGGCCATTGCGGCCGGCTGATATTACAGGAAATCTAAAGAGTTTCTTCAGCGTCATTCTGTACTTCATACCTACTCGTAGCGGAGGTGGGTTTCGCAGTGCCTCTTAGTGGACGTCCTTTTAATCTGCCACCATTAGAGGGACGGACAGGCTGGAAATAATAGCAGCAGAAAAAGAGGAGGGTAGCGCACGAGCCGCGGTACAAAGAGGCCGTTCATCGCCGCGGGCGGCGCGCACCGACCTGTCGCGCCGGAGTTATGGATGGGCGGCCACGGCGGCGGCGCGTGGCTCAAGGCGACTCCAGCGCCAGCGCGAAACCTTACCGGCTGCGCCAATGGCCGCGGCGCGTTTAATTTGAGCAGCGCGGCCGGCGCATGCACAGGAGGGGCCGGCAGTAAACAGGGCAGCGCCAGGCGCATGCGCGGCAGACTGCCGGCAGTAAACAGCGCGGCGCCGCTTGTTTACGAGGCTGCGCGGGCGCCTCATTACGGCCGGGGGCCTGCCGGTTATGAGCGAGCGGAGCTCTACCGGTCCCCCAGTATCCCTGAGCTACTGGAACTCGTTTAGTCAGGTGCAGGCGCGGGGTCACTGGCCTCTGCGCATGCGCGCTCGCGGCGCCACGAGCAGCTAATTGTACGCGCAGTCGGCCGCGCGCTTTTCGGGGATGCGGTGTTCGCCCCCGGCACCCTTGTCCCATTTGCAGCTAACGCGACTTCGCACGTCGCTGCCGCGCACAGTGAAGTCAGCTTCCCGCTCGCGCTGTACACGCGGACTGAAGCCAAATTATAGTGACGTCACCACGTACAAGGCGCAAGTAATGGGCCGTTGTCCTAATGGAACTATCCCTTCAATTAGCTATGGGCGTAGGTGATAACGGTTGTAAGCGGTGTAATCTGTTGTTATTGAGATTAAAGACAGTGCTCATACTACTTAGCCGACACTTTATTATTTAAATTTGTGAATAAATCCGCCTTATACAAGACACCTTGTTTTAATTTTATTACCAAGACATGTTTTGGCACGTACTGCGCCATATTCTGTAGGTTTGGCCTGTTATTTTCAGAAATAAGGTATTTGATTGTATGGTCATTTGCATGAGTTGTTTGATTTGACAATTATGTTCCAAAAGAAGTTGTCCACGATGTAGAAAAAGAATGGAGTTTATTCAAAGACTCCTTAGTTGAAGCAGTACAAAATATATGTGGTAGAACAGCTGGAAAGGAAAATGTAACCCGGCCGCGGTGTCCGAGCGTTCTGCGGCGCGCCAGTCACAGTCTGCACGGCCACTATGGTCGGGGGTTCTAATCCCTCCTCGGGCTTGGATATTTGTGATGTATTAGCTAGTTCATAAGTAGTTTGTAAGTTTAGGGACTGATGACCCCGCAGTTAAGTCCTATAAGCTCTACAAACATTTGAACATTTTTGATAAAGTAAGACTGAGAAGTTGGTGGGACGATACCACAATCCAAGAAGTTAGAAAAAAAATGGAGCACGGAGAAAGTTATGGAAAACTAAAAATGAGGACCATAAAAATATATAGAGGTAAATAAGAAGTGCAAAGAAATAGTGGAAGCAGCAAAAAAAAAAAAAAAAAAAAAAAAAAAAAAAAAACCATGGGAAGAATTTACAAAAAACCTTGAAGAAGATGTAAAGAGAAATAAGAAAATGTTCCATAAAATGATGAAGATTGAAAGAAACGCTACTGAAGTACCAGTAAAAATGGAAGCAGACGATGGTACTGTAATTGAAGATCCGTGGGGTATAAATGATCTGTGGAGAGAACATTTTACGAAACTGTTAAATGCCGAGGAGCATGCATACGAGGAAACAACAAATAATGGAGAATTCGAGATAAGTTGGGAAACAAAATTACGACGAATTACGTGGAAAGAAATGGAAATAACCGTGAACAAGATGGGAGGAAAGCTCCAGGAGCTGATGAAGTATTAGTGGACATGATAAGAGCAGCAGGGCCAATGAATATGAAATAGCTATATACAGAACTGTCAAGTGTGTGGAGAAATAGTACAATACATGACGATTGGAGAAGAGGAGACATCGTTCCCATCTTAAAAAAAGGCAATAAAAAAACTTTGTAAAAACTAGAAAGGAATAACCCTTATGAGTCATACAGCCAAGATATTGGAAAGAATTTTACCAAATAGAATAAATGAAGATACAGAAAAGGAGCTGAGGCAGGAACAACATGGATTTAGGAAAGGAAGAAGCACGATTGAACTGATATTTTCTATCCGTCAGCTGATGGAAAAAAATTGAGAGTATAACAAAAGGGTGATAATGGTTTTTATACACATAGAAAAGGTATATGACTCAGTTGACAGGGAAAGACTCCAGGAAGAAATGAAGAGGACAGGTATAGAAGACCGGTACATTAATGTAATAAAGACAATGCATAGAGGACACAACTGTAGAATCAGAACACCACTGGGGAACTATGAATGCTTCAAAATAAGATAAGGACTTAAACAAGGAGGTATTTTATCTCCTGCACTTTTTTATGTTGTATTGGAGGAAATGAATAGGGCAGTTAAAGATATAGTAAAAGAAAAAGACAAAAAGATGATTTTTGCAGATGATATGGTAATATGGGGTGATAAAGAGGTGCCGGCCGCGGTGGCCGCGGGGACTGAGGCGCTTCAGTCACGGTCTGCACGGCCACTACGGTTGGGGGTTCGAATCCCCCCTCAGACATGGATATTTGTGCTGTCCTTAGTATAAGTTAGTTCGTAAGTGAAAGGGTTGAGCCCCATGTCTGGCCAGAAAGGAGTTGGAGGAGGTTAAGGTGGGAAAGGGCCTTATCACGGACTGTTTGAAGGTGAGGTTTCCAGGACAGGGAGTGGTCATGGGTAAAGCCTAGGTATTTGAGGGTTTTGGTTTGCAGGCTGGGGCAGTCATGGAGCGTAAGGTGGAGGTCGCAGTGACGGAAGGATGGGGTGGTTTGACCTATGATGATTGCCTGGGATTTGGTGGGGTTAACGATGAGAAGCCACTGGTTACACCAGGTGGAGAATTTGGAAAGATGGGATTGAACGTGGTGTTGGGAGCGGGCGAGGGAAGGGGCAAGGGCAAGGAAGGCAGTGTCATCAGCATATTGCAGGAGGTGGACAGGAGGCTGGGGTTGTGGCATGTCAGTCGAGTATATGAGGTAGAGGAGGGGAGAGAGGACAGAGCCCGGGAGCACCCTGGCAGAGGGTAAAACAAACGGGAGTTGGAATTATTGACAGTAACATAGTATGGGCAGTGGGCGAGAAAGAATGCGATAAATCGAGTATAATTAACAGGAGGGGCGTAGAGTTAGAGCTTGAAAAGGAGCCCAGAATGCCATACATGGTCGTAGGCCTTCTCAATGTCGAGGGAAACGAGGATAGCTGCATGATGAGAGTTTATCTGGATGGAAAGGAGTTGGGTAAAGCGCAGGAGTTGGTCATTGGCAGAGAAGGAAGGCCGGAAGCTACATTGGGGGAGGGGAAAGAGCTGGTGTCGATGGAGATGCTGCAGGATGCGGGATGCGGCAGGACAGGATGGTTTCCAGGACCTTGCTGAACACTGAGGTGAGCTGATAGGGCGATAAGATGAGGCGTCAGAGGGCGGCTTGCTGGGTTTAAGAAACATGAGCATATGGGAGGTTTTCCACAGGTCGGGGAAGACGCCAGTGTATAGGATGATGATGTGGAGAGAAGCAAGGGCTGTGTGGAAAGAGTGAGGGGAGATCCAAAGGTGCCTGTAGGTCAGGCGGTCAAGGCTGGGAATTGTGTTGCGTTTTGTACAGAGTGTTGGCGAAGTAGGTGCTGCCATTACTTCCTATTCATGGGCATTTCAGAAATTAGGCGAAAATATTGCTTTCCGAGTGAGAGTACGCCGACACGTAAGCAGTTATGTAGAATTAGGGCTCAGGTAAACCATTATGGTTACCGCTTATCTGACGTAGAACAGTTAGAGCTCGATAAGGCGTAGCGTGCTTCGTTGATTCAGATAAGGAAAGATCTTCAGGCTCTTCTCCTGATCGTTAACTCGTTGGGCCTAGATGAGGAACTGCTTAGTGATTCTGGCGAGGCGTCATCCGGTGGTGTAGGTCAGAGGCCTATTGCTGAAATAATGTCAGAAACTCAGAATCAGTTTGTAAAAGAGTTCGCCGAGTTACCCAATCCCTTTGCACTTTTGTTGAGAGACGTGAAGGGACTTTCGGTAGATGCTATGAATCAGATTCAGAATGTATTACGGCTGGCTGATCGTTTTGAACAACATGCTGAGGCTCTTCATCTTTCCCAATCTGTGGTCGTAGCTTTGCGGTATCCTTTAGCTCGGGGGGGGGGGGGGGGGGGAGCGTTCTGATTTGTTAGCGGAAGTACTTCAATCACAGGGCTCAATACGTGATCTGAGGCGAATGGTTATTCACGAAAAGGTAGCCATCTGGGTTAAGAAAGAAAGAGTGAGGGTACATTTTTGGCGGTGAGTACCGAAAGCCGAGGGCGAGCGACGGGGTCGGATGGAGGTGTTGGTACACTCATGGACATCTGGGAAGAGGGAGTAATCAAACCTGGGATTTTCAGGGACAGAGAAGGTAACAGTGAGGTGGGTGGCGATTTGCCTTGCATTGTCCGGGAAAGGAAGGTCTTGGAGGAGTTGCAGCGAGATTTATTTACAAAAATTCTCTCGCTGACTTTCTCCTCCGAATGCGAATATATTTTGTTAAGATCGACCTACATATGGAGACATGATCATCATAAGAGAAAACAGATCGAAAACAGGTTTCTGCGCGCTATTATAGAATGAAACAGTAGAGAAATAACATAAAAATGGTTCTGTGAACTCTCTGCCAGGCATTTAAATGTGATTAGTAATTTACATAGATGCAGATGTTGAACCTAAGTGACTGACGAATAAACTTAAAATCTTCGAATGTTTATATAGCTTATGGGACTTAACTACGGGGTCATCAGTCTCTAAACTTACAAACTACTTACATACTAGCTAATACTAAGGACGGCACAAATATCCATGCCGGAGGGGGGATTCGAACCCCCGACCGTAGTGGCCGTGCAGACCGTGACTGGAGCGCCTCAGTCCCCTCGGCCACCGCGTCCGGCAAGTCTTGTTTGTATCATGTACAAAAAGGTTCTTTTTGCGACAAGTATATTAATGGTAGTGTGATTTATGTTATGAAGTAGTAAAAGTATCATTTTTGTAACGTAATGGATAGATAAATATTCAAATTGATGGAATTGTTTGTGAGGCAAGGCGGCACTTCGGCAGGAGGGTCGATCAGGCTAGCGATTAGGGTGGTTGTTATTGTTGGGATTTTCAAAGGGGACTAAACTGCTGGGTCATGAGTCCTCTGTTACCAGCTAAGAGGTCACATCATAAGCTGACCAATTTAAAATCAAGAGCTCCACATCCAGTACACGATATGTACAGAAAGACAATGAATGATAAAATGACAATATAGAAAAGGAAGACACAAAAGGAGTAGACCAAGTAGTCAACGGTGCTACAACATCACAGCACAAGGTTGTGGCTGGCTGATCACGAGAATAATAAAGGATGAGCCAGCCACTATGCTCATACTGAAATTTCCCATTGATGAAACAATATGTAAACCGGAAACGTAACAACTGATTAAATGTTCAGGAGGGGTGGGGGCCTGAAAGACCAGCCAACGTTACCCACCAGTAAAAGAACGATAAAATTCAGCTGCGCGAATAATACCTAAAACACGGTCGGCTATCGAGGCATTGTCAGCTAAAATTGACGGAAGCACAGTTGGCAGATTAAAGGAGTGTTGCAAGGCGACTGAAAGAAGACAGCCCAATAGAATGTTGACCACTAACAGCATAGCACCACAACGGTACTTCGGTGGGTCCTCTCAGCGAAGGAGGCGGCCATGTGTGGCCAATACGCATTCGGCAAAGAACAACAGAGTCCCTGCGAGAGGCCCTAAGGTAGGACTTCTTCGCACGTGTGGAGAGTTTAACTGCACGGAGCTTATTTGGTACCCTCGAGTCAACCCATTCAGAGTTTCAAAGCCCTAGAATCTTGCGGTTAAGCTCCCGTCGAAGATCCCCTTCCTGGAGGCCAATTTGCAAGGACAGTGACTTGGTGGTCTGCATGGCCCGCTGATCAATACGTTCATCCCTTATGCCAAAATGGCAAGGGGTCCAAACGAAGGCCACAGAACGGCCTTACGTGACCGCGATTAGGGTTACCTGGGTTTGTCCCCAGCATAAGATACCAGTGGACAACGGCGAACATCCGAAAATGATTAAATCCTGTGCAGAAGGGGAGCTAACCAAGAACGCTAGGCGACAGGGATATGTCACAAAGGGCGCTCTGGCAGGTACTTAAAAGGAGAACACTCTGTAATCATCACCTATGGTTACTTAGCTGGGGAATTTGCTACCATTCTCACAACGCAGTTGGCGCATCTGTTCTGCTAATTTTATAATGTTTATTTTTATTTATCATCGTATTTACTCGGTTATAGCCTGTAGTACCCCTCCCCTTTAAAATTTGACGTCAAAATACGAAATTAAAAATAAAACTAGAAAATCCGTTTATTTGTTAGTTAAGTGAAGTTCGAAAGCGCTAACTTACGCAAAATTCGACAATATTGCCTGCTGCTGACTTCTGGAACAATGGTATTTTTGCAACATAAGCCTCACCTCCCCTACTCTCCTCAGTCTCGCTATTCTCCCATTTTCAAGCATTATGTGTTAAATTCAGATTATACCGCCAATGGGAGAATTAGCTTTACAGCATTGTGTAAATTAAGAACTGTCGAGTTCGCAACGAATGAATAATACACTACTGGCCTTTAAAATTGCTACACGAAGAAGAAATGCAGATCATGATCGGGTATTCATTGGACATATATATCATACTAGAACTGACATGTGATTACATTTTCACGCAATTTGGGTGCATAGATCCTGAGAGATCAGTATCCAGAACAACAACCTCTGGCCGTAATAATGGCCTTGATACGACCGGGCATTGAGTCAAACAGAGCTTGGATGGCATGTACAGGTACAGATGCCCATGCAGCTTCAGTACAATATCACAGTTCAGCAAGAGTAGTGACTGGCGTATTATAACAAGCCAGTTGTCGGCAACCATTGACCGGACGTTTTCAATTGGTGAGAGATCTGGAGAATGTACTGACCAGGGCAGAAGTCGAACATTTTCCGTATCCATAAAGGCCGTACAGGACCGGCAACATGCAGTCGTGCATTATCCTGCTGAAATGTAGGGTTTCGCAGGGATCGAATGAAGGGTTGAACCACGGGTCGTAACACATCTGAAATGTAACGGCCACTGTTCAAAGTGCCGTCGATGCGAACAAGAGGTGACCGAGACGTGTAACCGATGGCCCCCCTACTATCACGCCGGTTGATACGCCAGTATAGCGATGAATACACGCTTCCTATGTGCGTTCACCGCGATGTCGCCAACCACGGATACGACCATCATGATGCTGTAAACAGAACCTGGATTAATCCGGAAAAATGACGTTTTTCCATTCGTGCACCCAGGTTCGTCGTTGCGTACACCATCGCAGGCGCTCCTGTCTGTGATGCAGCGTCAAGGGTAACCGAGCTGATAGTCCAAGCTGCTGCAACGTTGTCGAACTGTTCGTGCAGATGGTTGTTGTCTTGCAAACGTGCTCATCTGTTGACTCAGGGATCGAGACGTGGCTGCACGATCCGTCATAGCCATGCTGAAAAGATGCTTGTCATCTTGACTGCTAATGATAGAGGCCGTTGGGATCCAGCACAGCGTTCCGTATTACCCTCCTGAACCCACTGATTCCATATTCTGCTAACAGTCATTGGATCGCGACCAACGCGAGCAGCTATGTCGCGATACGATAAACCACAATCGCGATAGGCTACAATCAGACCTTTATCAAAGTCAGAAGCGTGATAGTACGCATTTTCCCTCCTTATACGAGGCATCACAACAACGTTTCACCAGGCAACCCCGGTTAACTGCTGTTTGTGTATGAGAAATCGGTTGGAAACTTTCCTCATATCAACATTTTGTAGGTGTCGTCACCGGTGCCAACCTCGTGTGAATGCTCTGAAAAGCTGATCGTTTGCATATCACAGCATTTTCTTCCTTTCGGTTAAATTTCGCGTCTGTAGCACGTCATCTTCGTGGTGTAGAAATTTTAATGGCTAGGAGTGTATATGAGTTTTGTGTGTGATTAAAAATAAAGATTTAATAAAATAGGTAATTCATATATCGTGTGATCGATAAATGGCGGGTACCAAAGTCGAGTAAATACCGTACTTTCGTTTCTGCGGGAGCAATTCCTTTAGATCAAATCTTATGTTTCAATATACATTATTCAACTGCGTCATCTGGAGTTACGTAGATCATTTGTAAACATTAAAATAAAACCTCGTTAATTAGCCACATATTTTTATTTTATATTTCATTATTGTTTCGCAAATAATAGCCTTCGCATAGATCGTTTGGCTGTAGGGTCGCATGTCCAAGAGACTATTTTGTGTTATATAGTTGGTGACTATGAAAGCAAACGTGTGTGGTTCGACACTAAGAGTACATCGACCCATATTTCTCCAACAGAGCCGTACATAATCCAATACGTCTAAGTGATGTTTGGCGAAGCCCTAAATAGTCCAATACTTGTGTGTTGTATTTGGCCAATACAGCATAGTTAAGTGAGCACATACAGTTTAGACCCTAAAGTCCCATGGTGTAAAAGTACATAGGTTTCCTTCAGCCGCGCGGGAGTAGCCGAGTGGTCTGGAGTGGCGTGTTGCGGATCGCGAGGACTCTCGCGTCGGATGTTCGAATCCTCCCTCGGGCATGGATGTGTGTAATGTCCTTAGCTTAGTTTACCTTAGTTTAAGTAGTTTGTAAGCTATGGACTAATAACCTAGCAGTTGAGTCCGATAGATTTACAAACATTTTTTTCCTGCATCAGTTTGTCTCTTTAATTATTCAGTGTTGCTTGCGATAGTGGCATGTCCATCCATTTCTGTTATGCTTTTCAACAAAGGTAAAGAAATCAACAATCCGAAGATTGATCTGCCTTTGCCTTCCATCGACCTTCGAACTGCCTTACCCAACCAATTACAGGGCGAAGTACATTTTAATGTGGATTCCAAACCACGGTGCTACTCGATATTTTCACATCAGCAATATTGCCAGAAGTGAAATAAGTGGAAAGTGACAGATAAAACTCCCAGGGCGTGGCACGAAATACTCCATCATACACAGAGAGAAATCACCAACGAGCTTTGAAACAGGAAAAATCCGAGGACTACCTTGGGGTTGTTATAAGAATAACAGCCATTTATTTATTTTTACATCTACAAACACAAAATTGATCTGTAACCTAGAAGCTAATACAGACTCCACTCTACTTCTAACTGGAAGTTTTACATTTCAAAAACTTGTTACGATGGTTTGTTGGTGAAAATAAAGTAACACAAATAAACGTTTCACCTCTTAGCAAGCCAGCTAAGGCCAGTACTCGTCCCTAACGGCGAGGACGTGGGCGGGTTCTATTACCTAACAAACCACCGCCATAATCACATACAACATAATTTGTTTTCTCAATACAAGGCTGGGAGTGGTGGCGTACTCATGTAATCCAAGCTACTGGAGGCCGTTGTGTGGAAGAGATCTGCAAGGCAACTGCAGATGCGGTCGTTTCCTGAGCTCAGGAACGTCCGTGATACCTTCCTTCCTTCTCAATACAAAAGATTGCAACTAAATTTTACTTCAGTGTGCTATCTGGGAGAATAGGTAGACAAACCATCAGCTTTTCCTTTTCCCTGTCACTTCTCCCTAGCCCTTGATTGCACAAGGTGGGGAAGTCGTCAAACTCCTCATTCCTTTGTCCTCCCTAATTCTTCATGTCTTATCTGGTAGCTGATCGACGCGCGTATCGGCCCGACAAGTCGGCTCGATTTCAGAGTTGATCCTATCTTGTCAGATAATGCACACTATGTGCCGCCAAGGTGAAACAGCTTCAATTGGCAAACCCGACTTTTCTCTCCTAGTTTTCGCGGTGCAAAAGTTGACGCCTATGTAATTGCTGCACATGAGTTGAGATGACATCTGTTAGTTCTGCCAAGTTTTGCACCATTTCAACATTACGAAGTATTAAGAAAATATCTCTGGTCGTGATGGTTTGTCTCAGATCTGAGGCAACTTGTGCGTAGACTGGGCACTCGAAGACTACGTGCTCCGAAGTGCCCACCTCTGCTCCACATTCACAGCTCTGATTAGATCTTTCCCTTATCCGGTGCAGATGCATCGGATATGCCCCATGGCCTGTCAGAAAGTGCACAAGTCCGCGAGTAGGTTGTATTTTCATTTTGAGTCTTTCCCTAATTGAAGGAAGAAATTGAAACACTGTACGTGCTGTTTCAGACTGCTCTCATTGCTCTTGCCAAATGTCTAAAGTTACCCTTTTTATTTCTTTAATGTTTTGGCAATATCGACCCATGATGTCCTGAACCCATTTGTAGTCATGCCTCTTGATCCAATAACAAAGGCCGGCCGCGATGGCCCAGGGGACTGAGGCGCTCCAGTCACGGTCTGCACGGCCACTACGGTCGGGGGTTCGAATCCCCCCTCGGGCATGGATATTTGTGCCGCCCTTAGTATTAGCTAGTTCGTAAGTAGTTTGTTCAAAAACATGTTCAAATGTTTGTACAGCTTATGGGACTTAAACTACGGGGTCACCAGTCCCTAAACTTACAAACTACTTATGAACTACTTACGAACTAGGACGGCACAAATATCCATGCCCGAGAGGGGATTCGAATCCCCGACCGTAGTGGCCGTGCAGACCGTGACTGAAACGCCTCAGTTCCCTCGGCCACCGCAGCCGGCAAGTAGTTTGTAAGTTTAGGGACTGATGACCCCGTAGTTAAGTCCCATAAGCTATACAAACATTTGAACGGCAGAAATATCCATGCCCGACGGGGGATTCGAACTCCCGACCGTAGTGACTGTGCAGACCGTGACTGGCGCGCCGCAGTCCCCTCGGTCACTGCGACCGGCAGCAAATAAAAGAACTGTACTTTTTCTCTTTAATCTGCCTGCAATAGGTCAGAATTAGGCCTAATAACTTTAAGGCGATAAGAATGTACTATCGTGAGCCGGCTATTTAGAAGTGGCTATCAGAACAAATTGACAAATATTTGAACAATAACAAAGACAGCGAAGAAGTGAAATTGCCTGATGAGGCGGTTGATTTGGAGAGATATTTTTTCCTGGTTCTCGTCTCGTCGGACACATGTCGCGCCAGTTACTTTACGTCATCACTCGCAGGACTCCACACTCATGCAACCTATGACCGACGAAGCTCGGCCGACATTGAGCTAAGCTCGTTAATCAGTATAGCCGTTTCCACGCCTGGCGAACACAGTCGTCAGGCAGCGGACGCGCTGTCATAACGTATCGCGCACAATAAGTCAGCGGCAGCCGCGAACGGCTTGTCCTTCGTCTTGTCAGACTAATGAGTCGCTCCGAAAGCGCGACCGATAGTTTAGCTGTGGGCCGCTGCGGCGCCGGCGCCTCTGACAATGGCGGGAGTAGACGCGGCCGGCGCTCACAATGGCGGGCAGGGCCAGCGAGAGGTGGGCGTCCGCCGGCCGCCGGCCGTGGCGCCACGCAACACTCTGCCCACGCCACCTCTCTGGGACAGTCTTCCGTGGGCACCAGCCAAGGCAGCTGCAGACTACTAAACCTCAAACCGAGGCAGACATTTCACCATGTACAGTCGTTGACAGAATTCGCAAGACCCTTCGCCTAATCTCTATGCACAACCTCAAAGTCTTGCTGCATGTTTGGAAGTATAAACAGCTAGAGGGACATGATCGTACAGGACGTTTCACACCGCGGTCACACTATATCACGTTACGTAACGTGACAGATTTTTCAAAAGATCTGTTTCCACAGTTTTAAATGGTGTAATTCACACCGACCTCGCAGGTCATCACAGACGCCAAAGACGTCGACAGACGAATCTGCGGGATCGCTCCGAGACCAATCTTTTCAAAGCGTCTGTCGACGTCTGTGGCGACTCGCATGCGTACTGGTCACATTATGTCACGTTACGAAACGTGACATTTTTCAAAAGATCTGTTTCCACAGTTTTAAATGGTGTAATTCACTCCGATCTCGCAGATCCTCACAGACGCCACAGACGTCGACAGACGAATCTGCGGGATCGCTCCCAGACCGATCTTTTCAAAACGTCTGTCGACGTCTGTGGCGTCGCGCATGCGCACTGGCTCGCTATCCCGCAGCGCGCATCACCACACCTATCGCGCAGTTTCGTGCAGTAACTCGTTACAAGAAACTGTATTGTTGTTGTTATTTGTTATTGAGGAGTTAATTGAAGCTGTCAGAGTATAAAGAGTATAAAGACAGATATTTAAAGGACACAGCATGGGGCGAAATAGCAGAGCAACTGAAACAAAATAGAGAAGTTCTTAATTGTTCTTAATTGTACCAGTTCAAATATACATAAATATTTATTGCTTTTACAATTATTCTGAGTTTATTTAAAAATTATTAAAATTTAGCTGAACCTCTATTTTAATTATGAACATTACATATTATTTTAACTTAACATTGAAGAAGGAATCGGCTCCAACGATTTACATTGTTTATATGTTTGAAATAAATTTTACCAAAATTTTCAAAAAAGTAAATTGTATAGGCAGTTGGTGTCTTTTTTACTAATATCGTTAATGATCAATGTTAAGATCTCTTCATACTCACGTTTAGATAACCGAAATTATGTTATGAATCTGCCTTAGTCTAGTTCTAAGTCCTCCATCAGATGATGATATTCGCCGCACTGTTCTCGTCGTTGGTTGATGGGGTGCACCCAATGCGTTCGGATTGTAACCGAGTACAACAGCATGTGTTCCTCTTCATTACTCGAACAACTACCGCCGTCATCCAACTAAGGCACGTTTTTAGTAAACCACGAACCACTTGCCATGTTACCTGCTTCAACTAAACCGACTGACAGAGCAGAAACGATGCCACAGTATCAGACAAACGTCGGGGGCAGTGTGAACTGCACATCTGTCACGTAACATCTGTCACGTTACGTAACGTGACATAGCGTGACTGCGGTGTGAAACGGCCTTACATACTGTCGATTACATGCGTTTCTTGTTATAGTCTTCAGCTCGGAGACTGGTTTGATGCACCTCTACACCCTGCTCTACCCTGTGCAAGCCGTTTCATCTTCTCATAAGAATTGCAACACACATCCATTTGAATTTGCTTACTATATACGTCTCTTGGTCTCCCTCTGCGATTTTTACCCCACACACTTACCTCCAATGCTAAATTTACGATTCCTCGATGTCTAAGAATGTGTCCTAACCAAGCGATCCCTTCTTTTAGTCAAGTTGTGCCAAAATTTCCTTTTCTCACCAATTCTTTTCAGTACCTCTTCATTAATTATGCTATCTATCCACCTAATCTTCAGCATTCTTCTGTAGCACCACATTTCAAAAGCCTCTATTCTCTTCCTGTCCGCACTGATTATCGTACCTGTTTCACTCCCGTACAAGGCAACACTCCACACAATTACCTTGAGAAAAGACTTCCTTACACTTACATTAATATTCAATGTTAGCAAATTTCTCTTTTTAAAAAATGCTTTTCTTCCAATTGCCAATCTGCATTTTATATCCTCTGTACTCCGACCGTCATATGTTATTTTACTACCCAAGTAACAAAACTCATCTACCACCTTCATTGTTTGGTTACCTATTCAAATTCCTTCAGCATCGCATGATTTTTTAAAACTGCATTCCATTATCTTTGTTTTACTCTTGTTAATGTTCATTTTATACACTCTCTACAACACACAGTCCATTCCATTCGACTGCTATTCCAGGTCATCTGCTGTCTCTGACAGAATTACAGTGTCATCAGCAAAACACAGTGTTTTTATTTCAATACAAATTGAATATCATCGGAGAAAGGCTACAACCTTGTCTTACTCCCTTCCCAGCTAATGCTTCCCTTTCATGCCCTTCGAGTCTAATAACTGCTGTCTGGCTTATGTACAAGTTGTAAATAACTCTCCTTTCCCTGTATTTTACCCCTGCTGACTTCTGAATTTGAAAGAGTGTATCCCAGTCAACATTGTCAAAAACTTTCTCCAAATCTACAAAAGCTAAAAATGTAGGTTTGCCTTTCCTTAATCTATCTTCTAAGAAAAGTCGTAAAGTGAGTATTGCCTGCCGGGTTCCTACGTTCCTCCTGAATCCAAACTAATCTTCCCCGAGGTCAGCTTCTACCAGCTTTTCCATTTTCCTGTAGGTAATTCGTGTTAAAATTTTGCTACCATGACTTATCAAACTGATGGTTCTGTAATTTTCACACCGGTCTGCGCCTGATTTCTTTGGAATGGCGATTTTTACATTTTTCTTAAAGTCTGAGGGTATTTCGTCTATCTCATACATCTTACACACCACGTGAAATAGTTGTTTTGTCGTGGCTGGCTCTCCAGAGACTTTAGTAGCTCTGAGGGAATGTCATCTACTCCCGGGGCCTTGTTCCGACGTTGGGTTTTCAGGGCTCTATCAAATTCATATCTCAGTATAGTATATCCTATTTCATCTTGATCTACTGCCTGTTCCCTTCCTACAACATTGTCACTAAATTCAACTGCATGTGTATCTAAGAGTCAACCCAGTTTCAGCCGACCAGTTGCATAAAATAGTTTACATCTATAAACCTTTACCCAGGTTTCGGCAAAATTAATTTTGCCTTCTTCAGAAGGATACCTAATGAAAACGTGACACACAAATAAGAAAAATAGTAAAATAGAAAGGTGTTTCTAACGTAAGAATTTAAAATTCTAGCATAGGTGAAAATGTACTTACAATAAAGCTCACATTAATAAGTTGTTAAAATGTGGCTGACTCCATGTCAATAGATTAAAATTTTAAAATTTAAAAACAATGTCACATTATAAAATTTTGGAGCATGTCCACACACAGGTCGAGTGAGCACTGCGTACTGGCAAAGGCGATAGAGCCCTAGTGACCTGCGCCCGCACTAGGTGGCGCCAAGAGGGCTGATGGGCGTGCGCGCAGTCGCGGACGCGAGTGAATTTGACAAACAGGAACTATATGTAATATGATACTGACAGAAAACATAGCCGAGCTATGTGGGTGGCAGAATATATATACGTGCGAACACGCAAAAATTAGAGAAATAAAAGTTAGAAAATATTCAGCGGCCAGACATAGTGCATCCACCACAAACTACAAACAAACAGCACATACCCGGTGGGAGGGAACGGTACAAACACCACACATCACAACACCAGAAAAATATAAACAAGGGCGCCACTAGAAATCTGATGATAAACATTAAGCATCACAACAGTATAAAACTATAAACAAGTGCGACTCTAGAATTTTGAGGACAATAAACACCGTGCAGGAAGAAGTATTGCATTAACAAATGTCAAACAGTATAGGTTTGAAACCTTCTAGGTACTGTCTACTTGCAAGTTGAAGTTGATCGTTCAGCATATTACCATCGTTGATGATGAGGTGTTTTAAAATTTCATATTCTTCCCATAAATCAAGTTTCCTTCCCTTGGCTTCTCTATGCAAAATTAAGGTGTCTTCCAACGATTTAGGAACATGATCTGCTACAAGCAAATGCTCGGCAAAGGTAGAATTGTGTACATTGCGTCCTGTCCTCCCTAGTAGATGTTCTTTATACCCCACCTTGATTGCTCTTTCTGTCTGTCCTATGTAATAACAGGGACAGTTGTTACATATTATTTTGTAAATGCCAGAATTGGAAACAGGATCTACTAAGGTCTTAAGTGTATGAACAAGATTTTTCTTTAAATTATTGTTAGTAGAAAAAGTTACCTTGCAATCGTATTTCTTCGTCAATAGACGTTGTAATCTGTACGATACATTGCCTAAAAACGGAATAGAAATGAACCTCTGACTGTCATTTTTATCCAGGTGCGATTTGCTACTCAGCAATGTTGAAAACTGTTGGGAAGTCTTTTGATCAACGATGCGTTGCACTACATTTGTATCGTACCCGTTATTGATGGCTATGGATTTTATTGTGTTAATCTCCTTTTCCAAGTTAGCAGGCGACAGGGGAGTTGTGAACGCACGATTGATAGCGGAATGTATCTGCCACGAAATCAGAGCGGAAAATAGGTATCTTCCAGTATTGTAGCCAGTCCTAACGACACGCTCACTTTCTGTGCGACGTGAAGGGGACTTCGCAAACGGATTTTAGAAACTGCTTTGCCTTTTTGCCATAGTGTTTTAAGCTATTCGCGATCGACAGATCCTTTCCACATTTCTTTTCTTATAGCTTCAGTAAATGAAGGACAGCAATAACAATTGAGATGCTGCAGTTCGTGAATATTGTCGGACGTTACTGACACATTCAATTGGAAAATGTACATGTGTAACATAGCATTAATTTAATTACAACAGCCGCGGTAGCCGAGCGGTCTAAAGCGTCTCGCTGCGGAGCGCGTGGTTGCTCGCCGTGGAGGTTTGAGTCCTCCCTGGGGCATGGGTGTGTGTGTTGTCCTTAGGTTAGTTTACCTAGATTTAAGTAGTTTGTAAGCTACGGACTGATGACCACGCAGTTTGGTCCGATAGATTTACAAACATTTGAACATTTAATTACAAGACAGGAAGAAAATTATCGACATTAGTCAGTACTTAAAGTAACCTTCATTACACAAGTGCAAGTCGACAAATGTCTAGTGCGTACTACACCATCACAGTTGATAACTTATTACAGCAATACCAATTCTCTGAGGGGTACTGTAATTTATGGTAACACAGCTGGCTTATGTTTGTTAAATTTATGCTGATAATTTAGTTGCAACATCAACCGAAAGAGAAATGACATATGGAATGATATCTTCACTCTCGAAAATACCATCAGTGATCTGCCGCGCGAAACGGTTGTCGTCTTTATAGTGCGACCGAGCCGGTGGTCGGAAACCGTCATGCGATCGCTCCGAACTTCATGGTGCACGGTAACCCTTAGCGCTTGACAACAAAGTGTTTCGAACAGGGTCTGTTTTCGCTGCGCGCTCAACGAGTAAGTGTTGTAGCGTGATTCTAGCAAGACATTTGTTGACTTGCACTTGTGTTATGAAGGTTACTTTAAGTAGGGGATAATGTCGATAACTTGCTTTCTGTCTTGTAATTCAATCAATTTATGCTACTAATGCACATTTTCCATTTGAATGTGTCAGTAACGTCCGACAATATTCACGAATTGCAGCATCTCAATTCTTATTTCTGTCTTAGTTCACTGCAATCTTAAAAAAGGAAATGTTGAAAGGATGTGTCGGTCAAGAATAGCTTAAACACTATTGCAAAAACGCAAAGCAGTTTCTAAAATCCGTTTGAGAAGTCCCCTTCAGGTTGCTCAGAAAGTGAGCGTGTTGTTACGACTGGAAGATACCTGTTTTCCTCTCAGATTTCGTATCAGATACACGTGTAATCGACAGTATGTACGATCGTGTCCCCTAGCTGTTTATACTTCCAAACAGGCAGCAAAACTTTGCGGTTATGCATAGAGATTAGGCAAGGGATCTCGCGAATGGGAGTAAGTAATTGGCAAGGCGCAGCACAAGACATGAGTATGTGGAGAAATCACGTGAAAGCGCCACGGAATTTACGATTCTCTACTAGTACTACTACTGTTACATAGAGATTGCTATTATTCTCCAGTACGTTTTCAAAAATTTCATCCGTGATACTATCCTCCCCCCCCCCCCCTCTGTTTCGGGTTTATACGAAACGAGACTCCTCCTTTGTAATAGTGATGTCTTCCATCAATCCTAAGACTTGTATACCGTACAACAATTTGCCATCAGAGGCTCGATGATAACTTGTGCAGTGTCTTTAGCGGTTTCATATGAGTATTTCATCACAAAATATGATTCTTCACATAAGGATACGTGTATTTCATCACGTAATATGTAACTAAGAAAGGCATAGCTAGAGTCCTCATGTGCATTTTGATGGTTTGGAGACTTGCTTGCATTTAGGGGAAGTTTAGATACCATAATTATATAGTTGTATGTGTTTGTAAAATCCTAAGTATTTTGCTGAGTTGATAATCTTGAAGTTTTGAGAAGTATCGTGTAACCGAAATTTAATGAAAACGTTTGTACAGCTTAAAGGACTTAACCACGGGGACATCAGTCCCTAAACTTACAAACTACTTACGAACTAGCTAACACTAAGAACGGCACAAATATCCATGCCCGAGGGGGATTCGAACCGCCGACCGTGGTGACCGTACAGACCGTGAATGGAGCGCCTCAGTCCCCTCGGCCACCGCGGTCGGCGAAATTTAATGGATTCCTCTTGGTACTGATATGGGTAACAGATCACTTTTCATTGTTTATGGTGAACTGATACTTTCAGCAGTCAACGAAATTATTGTAAATTTTTGTTGTTGCAGTCATGTTGGTAAGAGAATGACAGAAATGATAGTGGAGGGTGACACAGGGAGAGGGAGACCAAGAAGAAGATGGAGGGCTGTTCACATGAAGGTTCCCAAGCAGAAACATGTAAGGGAAGAGGACTTATGGGACCACAGCGGCGGAGTGGCCAAGCGCATTGGGGCGCTATGTTACGATGCGCGAGGCCGCTCCCCGTCGGGGGTTCGAATCCCCCCCTCGGGCATGGATGTTTGTGTCGTCTTTACTATATTGTAATTCATAAGTAGTTTGTAAGTTTAGGGACTGATGAACCCGTAGTTAAGTCCCTTAAGCTTAACAAACATCTGAACATTTTGAACTTATGGGATTGAGGGAAATGGAGAAAACTTGCCAGGAACGTCGACCCCAATAGGGTGGGAAAAGACGAAGGCAATGAAGAAGATTTTCATATTATGATGCCTTTAGTGGAAGGTAATTCGCAGTATCATCTGCAAACAGCCTAAGAGGGCTAGTCAGACTCTCTGCGATATCATTTGTGTAGATTAGGCACAGAAGAAGACCTGTAAAACTAACTTGAAGAAGACCAAAGGTCGATGGCTTTCGATCAGCTAGTACTAACTGTAACCTTCCACAGAAGAAATCACGAATCCAATGGAACGACTGAGATGATACCACACAGGCAAGCAGTTTAATCAAAAGCTTGTTTTGAGGAATCAAACGAATATTGAAAGCCTAGCAGATTGGAATTAATTTCAAAACTGCTAAAATTTATAATTTGCAGTGACTGAATATTCTCAAAATTACCCTAAAATCACCATCATCTAAGCAAATATACTGCAAAACTCTACGAGCGTTAGTAAGACGTGCTGCGGTCTCTCTTTGAGACAAAGCACCTATGCACGTGAGGTTGGGGTGGGAGATCTGCACATCCGTAACACCTCGCAAAGATTTCTGAAAAACCACTAACGTCTCTTCTGAAGTGTGTACCAGTAGATGTTGTGGTGCGCTGATCGCCAAAAGACACATTTTTCTGGCTGACTTAATTATTTTTTAAATAATATTTAACAACAATTTTGTGCATTTTTGTGAGCACTCATTCTCAATTAAATAGGCTTATTAACACTTATTATAAATGATCTGACTGCGACCGAATGTTGGTAACAATATTTCTTTTAATATTGCTACAAATTTTTTGTTTAATACGGAAAGTGTCGAACTTGATTGAATTCGTATCTGTAAAATGTAGAGACTTAAAACTTTTAGTAGGAATAGCGTTGGGCAATGAGAAATAGATAGTAGTGGAAGACAGTTCAAGTTATAAAGAATAGTTGTACAGATCATATAGATAGTTCCAGAAAGCGATATTGTTCTTACTCAACCTTTAGACCTTTCAGAAGAAGTGATGCCTTTCACACTCATTCGCGTGAGTTGGCAGCAAACGGTCCTCTGAATGTTTGTGGGGAGTTTAACTTTGACAGGTGCTACATTCGTACCAATTCAGAAATTCTTCGGCATGCATTACACAATAATATATGAAGATATATTGGGATTTTACTCCTTATTTTGAGTGTTTTGATGTGTCGGTTGTCACCGTGAACTTTGAATTTATTATTTTTGAGTGCCGATTATTTCATGTCTTGTGATCAGCATTTAACGCAGCTTTACTGTTGATTTTAATCCGGTTATATTTCTATCTTTGTTACTACTGATTCTTTTAGGAGCACCTACCAGTCATTTGGAAGGACTTACTTGGATAAACAATATTCCACTTCAATCTTTGCTGTCATCTACATCAATTACAGATGCTAGAATAAAACCATTATGTTATTGTGATTCGTCAGTTTCTCCCGGCGTATTTGATGATCAAAATATCCACGGGTGTACTGCCGGTCTATAGTGTCCAACGGGCACAATATTTCGGCGATCATACATGTCGCCATCATCAGGTGAACTGACGGACTGAGCTCCTGGAAACGCGCCGGCACGGAGATCCGCACGCTACGGCTGCTCGAAGGGAACTGGGTTCTAGCCCGGTAGCGGGCCATTTAAATACCCTCGGCTCGCGGAGCGACCCCTCCGCGGTCCGCGCCCCGCGCAGTGGAACCGATTGCGCCGGCGTCTGAGAAGACGTCGGTGTGAGGGTTCTGTTCGCCGTGGTCGTCACTTCGTTACGTTTGCTAGATTTACTCTTAATTAACCCAATCGCTGGTTCCCAAGCTTTGCTAAGATTATAGCCAGAGTCACGGTTTATGAGGTCGTCACTTGTGCGAATTTCAATGGCCTCTCTAACGACGCAGTCCCAGTATCTCGAAGTCTGTACCAGAATCCTAGTGTGTTCATACTCCATGGCGTGATTCTCCGACAAACAATGTTCAGCGACCGCCGACTTGCTCGGATACATCAATCGTGTGTGCCTCTGGTGTTCAACGCATCGATCCTCGACGGTACGCACCGTCTGTCCAATATATGACTTTCCACACTGACACGGAATCTGGTACACGCCCGCCTTCCTCAAACCGAGATCATCTTTAGCGCTCCCCACCAGTGCACGAATTTTATTCGGCGGACAAAAAACAGTTCCAACCTGGTGTTTTCTCAAAATGCGTGCGATCTTCCCTGAGAGTGCGCCTGTATATGGAACGAACGCAGTGCCTACATCCTCCCTTGCGTTTTCATCCGTTTCCACAGGTTGTGTTGTGGTGGTTGGGCGGAGAGCCCGCTGAATCTGCCACTCTGAGTACCCATTTTTTCGAAATACAGTTCTCAGGTGTTCCAATTCCTGGGGTAGACTCTCTGCGTCGGAGATAGTGCGCGCCCTATGTACTAGAGTTTTAAGTACCCCATTCCTCTGTGAAGGGTGATGACAGCTGTCTGAGTGTAAATACGGATCAGTGTGCGTTGTCTTCCGATATACACTATGACCCAGGGTGCCATCAGCTCTTCTCTTGACCAAGACGTCAAGGAACGGCAATTTACCCTCCGTTTCAGTCTCCATAGTGAATTTGATGTTGGGGTGTATGGAGTTCAGATGTGTAAGGAAGTCAAGGAGTTTATCCATACCATGTGGCCAGATGACGAAAGTGTCGTCCACATAACGGAAAAAGCAAGTGGGTTTCAATTCAGATGATGCCAGGGCTTCCTCCTCGAAATTCTCCATGTACAAATTTGCGACCACAGGCGAGAGTGGGCTACCCATGACGACTCCCTCCGTTTGTTCGTAGTATTCGCCATTGAAAAGGAAGTACGTGGAGGTCAAGACATGCCTAAAAATTTCGGTGGTCTTCTCGTCAAATTTCTGACCAATCAAATCTAGTGACTCTCGAAGGGGCACCCTCGTAAACAGCGAAACGACGTCAAAACTCACCATGATATCTGACTCATCCAGCCTGAAGTTGTTAAGGCGTTTCACAAAATCCACGGAATTACGGATGTGATGAGGGCATTTACCCACATAAGGACTTAATATTCCCGTCAAGTATTTGGCCAACAAATATGTAGGTGCTCTGATGTTACTGACAATGGGACGTAACGGCACCCCATCTTTGTGAACCTTAGGGAGTCCATAAAGTCTTGGCGGTACCGGACCTTGAGGTAGCAGTTTCTTGGCGACACCCTCCGGTAAATCCGCAACCTTGAGAAGCGCCCTCGTCTTGTTTTCCACCTTCTTTGTGGGGTCAACGCTGATCTTCCGGTAGGAATCGTCATTTAGCAGGCACTGCATCTTTTCAGTGTAGTCCTTATGGGAGACAACAACCGTAGCATTGCCTTTGTCAGCCGGTAAGACAACAATATCAGGGCGCTCCCTCAGGTCACGAATGGCCGCCCTCTCTTTACTAGTGATGTTCGACTTCATGAGCTTGGATTTCGTCAATGCACGACAAGTTTCACGACGTATTTCCTCGGCTGAATCAGGCGGAAGTCGAGCTGCAACCTGTTCAACAGCACTAATAATTTCTGCGACCGGTGTGAACTTCGGGGTAGGAGCAAAGTTGAGTCCTTTCTCTAAAACTGAGACCGCATCATCACTCAACTCCATGCCACTCAGATTGATGACGGTCTTGCACGGAACCTGCAGAGATGGCTTGTCAAGGAGGCGTGAGAACTTAGCTGTTTGACGTCCCGTTGCCTTCTTATGGGCGGAATCGGCTGCAACCGAAGTAACACCATCAATCCAATCCCAGGAAAAAGACGTGAAGTGACTAGCCAGTTGCAAATGCAGATGAAATAGTTCCAGAGAGACGAACTCAAGACTACGGCGGGTGAAATGCACTCTCTCACGAAGCAATGCGAGGCCGGCCCGTTTTTTAATTCTCTTGGCTGCTGCAGAATCGATGTGATGCGTAACCTTAGCAAAATTTGGAACAACATTCTCGGAACGACATCTCTTTAGAAAAGCAAAAGTACTTAGCAAACGACATCTACGGTGGCGCAACTTTTCAAATTTCTTCATGCTGCGATACATCTCCTCCCCGTAAAGGTGTATGATGTGATTCTTCAGTTTCTCCCGGCGTATTTGATGATCAAAATATCCACGGGTGTACTGCCGGTCTATAGTGTCCAACGGGCACAATATTTCGGCGATCATACATGTCGCCATCATCAGGTGAACTGACGGACTGAGCTCCTGGAAACGCGCCGGCACGGAGATCCGCACGCTACGGCTGCTCAAAGGGAACTGGGTTCTAGCCCGGTAGCGGGCCATTTAAATACCCTCGGCCCGCGGAGCGACCCCTCCGCAGTCCGCGCCCCGCGCCGCGGCCGCGCAGTGGAACCGATTGCGCCGGCGTCTGAGAAGACGTCGGTGTGAGGGCTCTGTCCGCCGTGGTCGTCACTTCGTTACGTTTGCTAGATTTACTCTTAATTAACCCAATCGCTGGTTCCCAAGCTTTGCTAAGATTATAGCCAGAGTCACAGTTTATGAGGTCGTCACTTGTGCGAATTTCAATGGCCTCTCTAACGACGCAGTCCCAGTATCTCGAAGTCTGTACCAGAATCCTAGTGTGTTCATACTCCATGGCGTGATTCTCCGACAAACAATGTTCAGCGACCGCCGACTTGCTCGGATACATCAATCGTGTGTGCCTCTGGTGTTCAACGCATCGATCCTCGACGGTACGCACCGTCTGTCCAATATATGACTTTCCACACTGACACGGAATCTGGTACACGCCCGCCTTCCTCAAACCGAGATCATCTTTAGCGCTCCCCACCAGTGCACGAATTTTATTCGGCGGACAAAAAACAGTTCCAACCTGGTGTTTTCTCAAAATGCGTGCGATCTTCCCTGAGAGTGCGCCTGTATATGGAACGAACGCAGTGCCTACATCCTCCCTTGCGTTTTCATCCGTTTCCACAGGTTGTGTTGTGGTGGTTGGGCGGAGAGCCCGCTGAATCTGCCACTCTGAGTACCCATTTTTTCGAAATACAGTTCTCAGGTGTTCCAATTCCTGGGGTAGACTCTCTGCGTCGGAGATAGTGCGCGCCCTATGTACTAGAGTTTTAAGTACCCCATTCCTCTGTGAAGGGTGATGACAGCTGTCTGAGTGTAAATACAGATCAGTGTGCGTTGTCTTCCGATATACACTATGACCCAGGGTGCCATCAGCTCTTCTCTTGACCAAGACGTCAAGGAACGGCAATTTACCCTCCGTTTCAGTCTCCATAGTGAAATTGAAATTCGCACAAGTGACGACCTCATAAACCGTGACTCTGGCTATAATCTTAGCAAAGCTTGGGAACCAGCGATTGGGTTAATTAAGAGTAAATCTAGCAAACGTAACGAAGTGACGACCACGGCGGACAGAGCCCTCACACCGACGTCTTCTCAGACGCCGGCGCAATCGGTTCCACTGCGCGGCCGCGGCGCGGGGCGCCGACCGCGGAGGGGTCGCTCCGCGGGCCGAGGTTATTTAAATGGCCCGCTACCGGGCTAGAACCCAGTTCCCTTCGAGCAGCCGTAGCGTGCGGATCTCCGTGCCGGCGCGTTTCCAGGAGCTCAGTCCGTCAGTTCACCTGATGATGGCGACATGTATGATCGCCGAAATATTGTGCCCGTTGGACACTATAGACCGGCAGTACACCCGTGGATATTTTGATCATTATGTTATTAATTATTCATTTATCTATGTTTGATGTATCTCACACACAAGAAAAATCGCAAAACATATTACTTTTAGTTTGTTTTGTTGGTACCCATGTTAGGTAATTATAAAACCTGCTTTCATAAAATTGGTTACAGCTACTCAGAATCATAATCAAATGGCTCACTATGTTGACTCTCTAAGTCATCCACAACTTATTATCTTCGTTTAAAATTTTACTCCCTATTTTTGAATTACAACATTAAGTTCCAGACTCTTGTCATCAATGATATTTTGACAGTAACAGTCAAACATAAACTGTACTACTGGAAAGATGCTCATTGCCAGACCAGAAACAATAAAACAGCTTTAAAATAATTATTGTCAATCATAAATTCTCAAAATATATCAGCAATGATTATTTTACAAGTCAAAAAGACTCTATGCACAGTTACCGCTGTCAGAAAGATTCAGTTTGAACTCCAGATGCAAAGATTATTAGTTTGCATAATCTGTTTCCCAATTTTAGGATGGGTTGAATCTGTCCAGTGACTGTCATATCTTACTCGGTTCGTTCCAATAAACCTGCCTCAAATCCTTCTCTAATTTCTTCCTCTATCATATATAGATTTTTGTACACCCTTCCATAATAAATTTACGTATCTCCTTGCAACAACTCTCTAGTAAACAGCCCAAAATCTTGCTACTCTTGCATTTCCTTCAACTTCTTGGCAATTTTTAACTTACCTCTTCTTATAGTATTAAATATTATGTATCTTAGCATAGGATACGCAGTAATTAGAATTATCATTTGTTTCCTCTTTCCCATCCAATTACAAATATGAATGACTTACCTTCTTCAGGATAATCCTTATTAAGGCCATTTTTATTACTACAATTAACTCTTACATCACTCATAAATATCATTCTTATCATTACCGTATACAGTCAGTTTTATTGAGATTTATTTCCTCATTTCCTACCTAACTGCTATAAAAATCATCAGTAACAGCACGTGTTCCAGTCTAGTTCCAAGATCGTGTGTATTATTTGAAAACCTGTCACTATTCCTCACCATTGATTTAACACTCACCAACTCAATCATTTTTTTTCCATTGCTGTTAATTACCCTATTTTTGTTTCACTTTATAGATCCACTGCCTCTGTCTTACAGGTCTTCAGGTCTGTCAGCCAGATCCCAAGTACAATTAGTAATATGTTGTTTATTATGTACAACATTGTTATATATTTCTTTTATTATTTCCTTGTTCCTTCTAATGTAGTCATTAAAGCTCCCATTATTTCTAAATGACTTATACAAATTGCATACAATTGCTTTCCATTTAATTTTTTGGTTCCATTTCTACCATCACTTGTACTGCTGCTGATAGAACTGTTACTGCCTCCACTTTGGTTCCACTCAGCTTCCTGACTTTCGGCCTTGAAAACTGTATTCTTTTAAAATTCTTTTCTACCTGAGTCACATTATTCTTCTCTCTACTCTGATCAAAAATCTCTATCCTTCCGCAAAAATTTCTATATTCTCTTTGCTCTCTGTTTCTACAGTGTCTGTCCTCAGTACTATTTACCCCCTCTGGATGTATTTCTACAATTTCCATCAAAATTCTCATTTAATATTGGTTTGTAAGCCAAAAACCGGTTCACCAACTAAAAATGAATTGCAAGAAATATACTGCATTGTGCTTTTAATTAAATAAGACGATTTCCAACCAATAACTGACGGAAGAATCAGTGAAATGAGTGAAAGTTCATATGTCATTGCTTTAAGTTTGTTTACCTTAAATACTAATAGTTGTGTGTGCTGAATAAAAATTGAACACGTGTTAAATGGCATTGTCATTGCAATTCGTCTACAGTACCATCTCCTAACATATTTACCATTTCTTCAGAAATACATTGTATAGGTCAGATTATGCATATTGTCAAAAGCCATTGCTGAGAATACAAGGAATACAAAAGGCTTACTTGATTTTAGCATTATAATAATTCAGCTGCCACAGATTATTACCTGATGGGATTATACTGAATGGATTGTGACCATACTAAGATTCTGACACATTCATTCAACTTCTGAAACGATGTATGTAAGTATAGAAATTCGAAAATTCGAGTAGCACTTGACCCCCCCATAGTAGCTGTGATACTGGCTGTCACAATATGTCAACTGACTATCAGTATCCCACTGTAATCCCCTGGGTTATGGTAGTTTTAGGAAGTGGTACATAACTTCTGCATCTGGCATAGTACAGTACTTGAGAGGTACCCAGATCACTGGAGTATGGAAGGGCTTGAATTGGCTTTACGCATGTCTTCACAAACAAACTGCTCACTTAACAGTTCGTGCAGTTCCGGTTAACATGGCTTGGTATTCAGCAGTTTGTTATGAATTAGCCGTAACGTCAGTGTATTTACGTGTACACCAATGTTCCATAAGCCGCTTTGTGATGTGTGTGGTATGCGGTACTACATCCATGTTTCAGAGGAATGACTCTTGGTAAGTCTCTGTATTCTAAATTCTTTTATTTTCTCACAGTGGTCTTTTTGTAAGATGCGCATTGGGTGATAATGTTTCCCAGCTCCTAGAAACAGTTCTCTATAAAAATTTCGATATTAAGCTTGGGGGACTCGTTGCAATTTTGAAGTATCGGGTGGTTTATAATGCATTTTTTGCGCTTTTGCTGTAACGTAACGATGTATAAGGTAATTTGTTACAATTTTTCAATTGTACTGGGTATTTTATTATAATTTTCGTAAAAAGGTCTATCATTAAGTCGATTGTTATAATATTGAAATGGCATAAGGCAATTTCCTTACAATTTTGTTCTAACATACTGATAGTTTTGCGTTAAGATGTGGATGCATGGAGCTTTTGTTACTGTTTTATATGTTCCTCCATTGCACTCTGACTTACTGCAACGACAGTATAAGTACATTGTAGGAATAATTTATTTTAAAGAACCGCGTAATAAATATTTATGTTCCTGCGGTTAAATAATGTAATAACATCCTTAACAATGCTGAGGTTACAAATGTTCAAATGTTTGTATAGTCTATGGGACTTAACTACGGGGTCATCAGTCCCTAAACTTACAGACTACTTATGAACTACTTACGAACTAGGACGGCACAAATATCCATGCCCGAGGGGGGATTCGAACCCCCGACCGTAGTGGCCGTGGAGACCGTGACTGGAGCGCCTCAGTCTCCTCGGCCACCGCGGCCGGCAGCTGAGGTTAAATAAATATTGCAATCACACTCATAAGAACGACATAAAATGTGTTAAAATGATTATTCATTAAGATTTAATAGCTAACATACGCTGAAATGCTGTAAGGAAATTATTTTACAAGTTACCAGCAAAGGCTGATATGGTCATGATTACAAGCCCCTGAAGTCAGGCCATTAAACCGAATTCAGTGCTATGACCTTGGTGGCTTTTAATAATAAGTAATTCTATTCCGTGATTTAAGAAAATTGTCGCAGGAAGAGCCTGGAATGCGTTATTGTTAGTTGTATTCTGCTTGGTGTGTGTTACAGCCCTGATGGATTATTACGTTGGAGCAATGCATTACATTTTCATGGCGACATTGATACTGTATTTGACAATTTGTCACATTTATGCTGTGACATGATTATATTTAAGGAGAATGATTACAACCTTACTGTAATATAAAATTAGCAGTGATTCTGTATAATATTTATTAATAGGTAACCCGTTTCGATTCTATTTTAGAACAATCCACAGATCACTGGCTGAATAGACACAGATCACAGGCAATGATCAATACTTTGAAGTTGTATACATTTTCATAATATTTTCATAAATAATCATTGTGATATCCTAGTTCAGTTTGTTACAATTTAATTGGAACATCATGATGACTATGAACATTGGCAACATTTTATTCTGGCAAAGTACAATTTGTTATAAATTTGATGTAAAACTGTGACGAAGGTCTATGGAAAAATTTGTAGGGAACCTGATCTAACAAATCAATGTATGAACGAGTTAGTTAATATTTTTCTATGAAATAACAGTGCATCAGTCAATCTGTAAAATTTTTAGTCTAGCGTGGGACTCGATGTTACAAATTTGGTGTTACAACTTGATTTTTTCCACTGTGTGATAGTGTGAAATAGCACCATCAAGAAAAGATAAATTATTCTTTGCAAATTTAACTCCACAGTGAGAATTTTAGATATAGGAATAACAATTTTTGTTAGTATTAAGACCAAATTATTCTCTTTTATGTAGATATTTTAAGGTATATGATCAACAGTAGTGTCCATGTATGTGATGCAACAATATAGAATAAATGTTTAGTAATTTCCGCCTAGATAGATCTACACTTTCCATCATGCTTCCACCTCTCAGCCTGCATCGTTCCATTTCACCCTCCCTTCGCATTTCCCCACCCCCTTCCTCTTATTCCTATAGAGTCAATCAATATTGTTTTTGTTCGTTTGGGAAAGTAAGCTATTACGCCTGAAACAGTTAAAAGTTAGTTGAATATCTTGCACCATATCTCAAGGAAATTGTAAGATTTTGTATTTGTGTACACCAATGTTTCAGTGATAAGGAATGTGAGGACTGCATATGTACATATCTGTAAAGAAGCAAGACAATTCAGTGGACAATTACGGACAGCGGATTCATAAGCCGAGTTTTACTTAGCAAGAGATATTTATCAAACAAATTTTATTGACATTTTAAATAATTACTCTGAAATATTTACCAGAAGTTGGTATTTAGTCATATATTCCTTCACAATTTGTCATGCAGGTGTAAATGTTGTTTATTAATGGGCACATATTTCACTTTAACCAGATCTAGCCATTTTGGAACGACTGAGGTCTGTATATGTGCTTCATTGGTAACTTGGAATCAGTTTACAAATAAAGGATATTGCGTGGGCGAAAACAAATATACATCGTTCAAGTAGACGATGTATGACATCTGCTTGGAGTTTGGAGCTCCTCCGTGACATTGTTTTGACAGTTGATAAATGAGGGGCCAGTAATCCATATTGACGATGTTGTGACTGGTTAGGCGGGGTGTGGCGCGCCCTGATGCTTGTCTGACAGACGGTAAAAGGAATAACGGGAGCCCCTGTACTGCAATATGAGACTGGCTGTCGCGGAACTTCGGTGACGTCACGCTTCTGTTGCTTGTGGAGCGCTGGATGCTCTGGCTGCGTTTCATGGTGGCTGCTAGAGGCTTCTCTTTTCTTATTGTCACTTATAAAGCATTATCATTTGTGAATTAAATTATGTTAATTTTTTACGCAGTAAACTGGTGACACACACATGCACACAAATATACAGTACACATAGACATTTGTTAAGTCTATAATCGATAGTTAATGTTTAAATATACATATGATTTTTAATTTTTGTTTGCTCTCCATTATATCTTCTCTTATCTCCTCTAGCAATCCTATCCAGTAATAAATAATATTGCTTGTCAATAATGGCAATACTGACGATCATTATTAAAGTAATGGTTGAACGAGTGTTTGTAAGCTACTTCGTTTCTTGATGGACCACTGTTCCTGAGAATTCTTCCAATCAATTTCTGCCTTTCCCATTATCACTTTCACTTCAAGTAGCTCCTTGCGCATGCTCACAGATACGAGTATTGTATGGAAGTAACTCTTTCCAGAAATTGTGTCATCATAAAGCGAAGAATCCTTTTTTTTCTCCTATATTAGCAATACCTTACTTGAGTGTATGTTGTTGTGGTCTTCAGTCCGGAGACGGGTTTGATGCAGCTCTCCACAATACCCTATCCTGAGCAAGCCTCTTCATCTCCACATAAGCAAAGCAACATACATCTGTCTGAATCTGCTTACTGTATCCATCTCCTGGTCTTCCTCTGCGATTTTTAGCCCACACACTTCCCTCCAACGCTAAATTCACAATTCCTTGATGTCTAAGAATGTGTCCTACCAATCTATCCCTTCTTTTAGTCAAGGAATGCCAGAAATTTCTTTTCTCCCCAATTCTGTTCAGTACCTCCTCATTAGTTACGCGATCCACACACCTAATCTTCAGCATTCTTCTGTAGCACCATATTTCAAAAGCCTCAATCCTCTTCCTATCCGCACTGTTTATCGTACATGTCTCACTCCCATACAAGGCAACACTCCATACAAATGCCTTCAGAAAGGACTTCCTTAGGCTTAAATCAATATTCGATGTTAACAAATCTCTTTTTCAAGAACGCTTTTCTACCCATTGCCATTCTGCATTTTATATCCTCTGTATTGCGACCATCATTTGTTATTTTACTGTCCAAGTAACAAAACTCGTCTACCTCCTTTATCGCTTCGTTTCCCAATCTAATTCCTTCAGCATCACCTGATTTTCTTAGACTGCACTCCATTACCCTTGTTTTGCTCTTATTAATGTTCATCTTATATGCACCTTTCAGCACACTGTCCGTTCCGTTCAATCGCTCTTCCAGGTCCTCTGCTGTATCTGACAGAATTACTATGTCGTCGGCAAAACGCAAAATTTTTATTTCTTCACCCTGAACTTTAATTCCTTCTCCAAATTTCTCCTTGCTTTCCTTTATAGCTTGCTCAATGTACAAATTGAATAACAATGGAGAAAGACTACAACCCTGTCTTACTGCCTTTCCAACCACTGCATCCATTTCATGCCCTTCAACTCTGACAACCGCTATCTGGTTTTTGTACAAGTTGTAAATAACCTTACGCTCCCTATATTTTACTCCTGCTTGCTTCAGAACTTGAAAGAGTTTATTCCAATCAACATTGTCAAAAGCCTTCTCCAAATCTACAAAAGCTAGAAATGTAGGTTTGCCTTTTCTTAATCCAAACTGATCTTCCCCAAGGCCGGCTTCTACCAGCTTTTCCATCCTTCTGTACATAATTCGTGTTAATATTTTGCAACCATGGCTTATTAAACTGATGATTCTGTGGTTTTCACACCTGTCTGCACCTGCTTTCTTTGGAATGGAGATTATTACATTTTTCTTAAAGTCTGAGGGTACTTCGCCTGTCTTATACATCTTGCACACCAGGTGAAACAGGTTTGTCATGGCTGGTTCTCCCAGAGACTTCAGTAGCTCTGAGGGAATATCATCTACTCCAGGGGTCTTGTTTCGACTTAGGTATTTCAGGGCTCTGTCAAATTCTTCTCTTAGTACAGTATCTCCTATTTCATCTTCATCTACATCCTCTTCCCTTCCTACAATATTTTCTCGAAGTTCATTTCCTTTGTATAGCCCCTCTATATACTCTTTCCACCTTTCAGCTTTCCCTTCTTTGCTGATAACTGGTTTTCCATCAGTGTCCTTGATATTCAGAGAGCTGTTTTTCTGATCTCCAAATGTTTCTTTTATTTTTTTGTAGGCTGTATCTATTTTTCCCCATATTTATACATTCTTCTACATCCTTGCATTTGCCTTCTAGCCACTCCTGCTTATCCATTTTGCACTTCCTGTTAATCTCATTTCTTAGCCGTCTGTACTCCATTTTGCCTGTTTCATTTACTGCATTTTTATATTTTCTCCTTTCATCGATTAAATTTAGTATCTCCTGTGATATCCAAGGATTTGTTTGTAGGTCTTGCCTTCCTACCTATTTTGTCCTCTGCTACCTCCACTATTTCATCTCTCAATTTTACCCATTCCTCTTCTACTGTTTTATTTTCCCCTGTTTCTGTCAATTCTTGCCTAAAGCTCCCTCTGAAATTCTTAAGAACCTCAGGTTCCTTCAATTTATCCAGGTCCCATCTCCTTATTTTCCTACCTTTTTGTAGTTTCTTCAGTTTCAACCTACAGTTCATAACCAACAAGTTATGGTCAGTCTATATCTGCCCCTGGGTATTATAAAATCTATCTGGTATCTCCCGGTGTCTCCTGGTCTCTTCCACGTATTTGTGATTCTTGAACCAGGTCTTTGTTATAACTAAATTATGTTCTGTGCAAAATTCTACCAGGCGGCTTCCTCTTTCATTCCTTTTGCCCAGACCATATTCACCTACTATCTTCCCTTCCCTTCCTTGTCCTACTACCGAATTCCAGTCTCCCATAACAATTAAGTTTTCCTCTCCCTTTACTGTCTGAATAATTTCCTTTAGCTCCTCATATATTTCTTCGACCTCCTCATCGTCGGCAGAGCTAGTTGGCATATAAACCTATACTACTGTGGTCGGTGTTGGCTTCGTATCTATCTTGACTACGATAATGCGATCACTGTGTTGGTCATAGTAGTTTACCCGCATTCCTATTTTCTTATTCATTATCAGACCTACTCCTGTAATACCCCCAACTGATTTTGTATTTATAATCCTGTACTCGCCTGACCAGAAATCCTGTTCCTCTTTCCACCGAACTTCACTAATCCCCACTATATCTAACTTCAACCTATCCATTTCCCTTTTTAAATTTTCTAATTTTCCTACTCGATTAAGGGATCTAACATTCCACGCTCCGACCCGTAGAATGCCAGTATTGTCTTTCCTGATGATCACATCCTCCAACCTCGCTTAACTTCCTAATCCGCGCGGAAACGGCCGCGTGGTCTAAGGTCATAGATTGTGCGTCCGCTTCTGCTGGAAGTTCGAGTCATACCTCTGGAATGAGCGTGTATGTTATTATTTGCGTAAGTTAGTTCAAGTATTTTTGTGTAAAGGAAACTGATTTCCTGTAAGATTCCGCGATCTTTATTTCCTTCAATAAGAATAAAAATCCGTCTAGATCACTAAAATTCCTTCTATTTACTATAGCGTTTAATAAAAATATCCAGATGCTGTTCACAATGGTTTACGCCCATTCCTATTTTCTTATTAATTGTTAGACCTACTCCCATAATACCACCACTGATTTTGTATTTATAACCCTCTTCTCACCCGATCAGAAATCATGTTCATCTTTCCAGTGAAGTTCACTAATCCCCCCTATATCTAACTTCAAACTATTTCCCCTTTTTATATTCCTAATTTTCCTACTCATTTAAGGTATCTAATATTCCATGCTTTGATTCGTAGAATGTCATGTCTTTTTTTTCTTCTTTTAATTATGATGATGACGGCATCCTTATCAGTAGTGCCCGCCTGGAGATCTGAATAGGAGTAATTTACCCAAGAGAATGCCATTCCTACAGTAAAGCTGCGTGTCCTCGGGAAGAGTAACGACTATAGTTTCCCCTAGCTTTCATCTATTCGTAATAACTGTACGGCAAAACCATGTTTGTTATAAGGCAAGCTCAGTCAATCATCCAGCCTGCTGTCCCTGTAACTACTGAAAAGGATGCAGCTCCGCTTCAGGAACCGCACGTCTGTCTAGTCTCTTTACCGATACCCCTCTACTGTGGTTGCGGATGTGGTATGGTTATCAGTATCGTTGAGACATGCAAGCCACTCCACCCCAGCAATGTAGAATATGTACTTTTGAAGTTATTCTATGACATAGGAGATAAGACGTCGTAAACAATGAAATGCACTAAAACCTACCCCGTGACACATGATACTGTAATTTATTACATCTATATCAACGAATCCGTTCTCCAGAAATTTCGTAGATATTTTCTAATTTTCTACTCTACATAACTGTTGGAGCGATTGTTCGGAAATATGACCTAATAAGGATTGAGCTTCATGGAAACGAAAGTGAAATGGGCAGAGAGTTGGCCGGAAGCCGATGGACACAGGAGAAGAAAGGGGATGGGTTCTCATAACAATGGAACGAATTTACACACCTGGCAATGCCGGAAAGTAACGCTGGCCTATTAATCGTATTACAATGGATTCCCTCAGCTATTTCGCGCAAAGACACAGTATAATATCCATTAAATTTTTATTATTCCTTAAATCTTTTATTTATAATTCTTCTGGTCAGTATTCTGTAAACCCTGTAGTGAATGATTCCTGACCAATTTGAATTGGTAAACCTTGTCAGGCAGTCATTCATAAATAAAAGACATAGAAACTGCTGACACATACGCTCGACATTGTCAGAGTAAGGGATAAACAGTGTCTTTTGTAGCTGAAATCACAAGTTTTTTCTCGTTGATGATGAATCCATGTTGGCATAGTCGCATAATGGTGGCACAAACACTTACATTTTATCACTCAGTAGCTATGTGACCGAAAGGGATATCTGTTTCATGAGAATGTCAGTGAACTATCTAGGGTTGTTGGGTGTTCTGTCAGATGTTAGTGTCGTACCTGCACGATATTTCGGCTACATGGCTTGTAACCTTCTTCAGGAGCTGCCTGAGACTGCGTCTCGACCTGGTATTTGTGTCTGCAGCCTTTACCCTTCGCCGGCAGTTACAGGTTGTCCCTCTGCGGTCCGCGCCGCCGTGCTGCTATCTGATGGAGTCTGGCCACTCCATTTCTCGTCCGCTGCGATTCTGGGAGTTCCCTCTTCAGTTCGCTCCCACCGGCCCCTTTACAGAGTGTTCCATCTCGGTCTGATTGTCCGTGTGTGGTTCGCACCCGCTCAATGCGACATGCTGGAGTGTTGCCGTTCCGTTTGCCATCCGCCGCAGTTGTGGGTGTTCCCTTTATGATCCACGCCCGCCATGCCCGCTCCCAGGTGTTTCTCCTTCAGTCTGTCGCTCCCCCTGCAGTCGGCGCCCATTCGCTGTGATCTGCTGAAGCACTGCCGTTTTGTTCTCAGTCTGCATGTTCCCTTTGTGGGTCCGTCCCGTCACACCCGTTCCTCGATGTTCTACCGATGGTCGTGTGTGCTTGGCCATATAGCCACATATACAGTTTTTCTATTCCAGATGTGCTGCAGCTGTCTCCCGTTAATTATTTTACAGAGCAGTATTTCATACTCTGCTTACTTGGTATCCTATGTTGCTGCTCATGAGATTCTCAGTCAATTTTATCTCTATTGATTGTTTCGTAACACTTACCAAAAATCTGAGCGTCTGTGCTAGAATCATGGTTTCATCATAATTCATGGCATGACCTAGTTTTAGTGTCCAGCAATGGCTGATATCGTCGTGTGTCTTAGTCAGATGTTCCTCTGATGCTCGTTGCACTTGATACCGACTGTTCGTGTCATCTCATCAATGGAGGACAAGCCACTTTGACAGGGTATATGTTAAATCCCTGGTTTCCATAACCGCAGCTTCTTCTTTAACATTTTCCATTAGTCCCCCACTCATTTGTCTATTTTGTATTTTATAGGTAAGTACCACAATGTTAGTTGTCATAAATAAATTTAAAACAAAAAGAGCATCTTGCACAGTTAATGAAGGACGCTTGTTTCCTGGAACAACATTTGTTTTTTCAAAAGCTGAAAGGAAAAACATTCGTTGACATTCGTAAAAACTTATCTTTCGTTAGTTTGGAGATAAACCAGGCATATCGGATCCTTTCCTCAAACATTGGTGCTGACAGCTGATAATTAACTATAGATTATATTTATATATGCAGTCTTTACTCTTTCTGACTGCTTGTTTGCTTAAAAAAAAAGTGCGACATCTTTGCTCTGCTTTTTCATGAACAAACGGGTTGCACGAATCTAATCTTTCTACAGGTTACAATATCGCCTAACCTTTTAATAAAATTTTAATGACAGTAGTATTTAACGCTTTAATGTATCTACATTAATTCTCACAAGCATTTCGAATTATTCGACTTTTCAAAAACAAAATATTTTAATGCAAATTTTAATTAGCTGCAACCGTCATTTCAAAAATAGAATAGTTCTTTAACATGTAATTTATGTTTTATATCAACAATAGTTTTCGAAAGTTGTTATAATTTTTAAAACAAATAATGAAAATAAATTTTTCCTCCAAGTAGAATCTAACCCTGAAGATACGGATGACAGTCAGACACGCTACTGCAGTGACTAGTACGTAAGATGTATTTGAGTTCCGCTTAAAATTTGAACCTTCTTTTGGGGATGGAGCACTTTAATATTTTTGTGAGTGGGTACTCCTGTCGCATACGAGGTACAAACGAAGTCTCATTCTAGACTGAATTTGCGAGACCTGAAGGTGTCACTGGTAAGATAGTATTGCATACCTACATCTATAACTGCGACACTCTGAAACTGTAGATAGTGGAACGTAGTCATGGTTACGACTACCATGTTAAATATGTTCCTATTCAGTTTTGGAATGGTGGTTGCAGCCTGGTTGGTAAGTATTTCAGTAAGACTCAAAACGAACTCTGTCTTATTTTCCTCTCTGGTGAATTGGAATATACACTGGCAGGATTTGAGATTGATCATATGTGGGTGTGGCTGCCAGCACTTCCGTGGTAGGGTGTTGCCCACTAAAGATTCCGTTAACTTCGAATCCCGACTGGGGCCACAAATTTACTACGAAGATCCACGCCAGCATGTGATTTGCAGACGCGTCGCGAAATGTGTCGTCATGAATGTGCCATCTTGACGGTACGGCAACTTTCCCACAGTGTCTCGAAAAAGAAAATTGGAAAGCAACGTTGCTGGCGACTTTCTAAAACGCTATGCGGTGTGAAGCATTAATTAGCCTGGGTTAAATGTCAATGCAGGCGCAACGAAATGCCATTAGGCGTTGACCATTTTTCCATAAATCACGCGAAAACAATGGTGTCCGTCGCGTCGCTTCTTCAGGCCGGCGGCGGCGGCTGCGGCTGGCACATAAGGCGGCCGCCTTCCGCCTGACGGGAGGCGACTGCGGGTGTCAGACGGCTGGTTTACACCTGGCCTCCGCTGTGCGGCCCACCTGCTAATAACGCAGCGCGTGCGGCTGCGTGCGTTTCGCACCCCACGCCACACCACGCGGGCCGCGCCCACGGCAGGCCAGGCCCTGAGTCACTCTACACCTGCCTCGGCCGCCGCCTCAGCCGCCGGCAACCGGCTGCGCCTCTTAATGCCAGGTTTACACGGCGATCGAAAGTTCACAAGAAATATTATGATCCGCTGCAGCGCTCCAAGCGTGCTAACTCTGTACTAATGACGTGCGACCATATTGTTAAACCGCGAAATTGTTACAGAGGAACCTGTTAAAATCTAACAAGGGGAGGCCGCCAATTGTGAAATTCAGATTCGATTCATACTGCGCATAATGAAAGCTCATGGCCAGAGGTGTAATTTGGCAAAGCACCAAGATGCACTTCTCAGCCGTTGTCGAGAAAATCGACAATTAAAAAAAAAAAAAAAAAAGCCGTTGCGGTGAAATATTCTCTACGATCTCTACGATTAGTAACCTTGTACGGAGGCGTGGCGTAGCAGAAAGCGGGAAGCGCTGGGGTTCGTAATCCGAAGGTAGCCGGATCGAGTCTCGCGGCATGCAACATTTTTTTTTAATTATTTGTTTTTTGTAATTCAAATGTATACACACACAAGACAATTAATAACATTTGATCTTCGAAGTCGCCAGTTTTTCCACGGCAAACGACTTTCAAACAACTTATTATATGCAACTGGAGACTTCGAACATCATTTTGTATTTCGCAAACGAAGTTGTATTTCACAAATGTTATTAATTGTCTTCATAATCTTGACTACGTATAGTTAACGGAAGAAGTATAAACTATATTCCGAAACGAATGCATATAGTGTAAGTCAAACCTGACGAGCGATAGAACAATTTTTCAGAATGTCAGTCAGGTGTGATTCCCAACAGATAATTTAAAAAAAACAATTGTTCTTGAAAAACGCATCTTTTATCAGATATGCTCGATATATATATATATATATATATATATATATATATATAATTAAAAAAATAATAAAAAAAAGTTGCACGCCACGAGATTCGATCCGGCGACCTTCGGATTACCAACCCGAGCGCTTACCGCTACCTCACGCCTCTGCACGATATTACTCATCGTAGTGATCGGCTTTTTTTAATTGTCGTTTTTCTCGACTACGGCTGAGAAGTGCATCTTGGTGCTTTGCCAAATTACACCTCTGGCCATTAGCTTTCATTATGCGCAGTATGAATCGAATCTGAATTTCACAATTGGCGGCCTCCCGATGTAAGATTGCTCAAGCGGTCGCCAGATAAGCTAGACGGAAGCAGGTCATCGCCTCTGTCGTATAAGCGACACCAGTCGTTCGTGACGACAGCAGGCGCTGCGTCGCCGAGTTGAAAGCCTACAGTCTGTTGAGTGCGACAAACGACCATCAGAGAGAGAAGGTCTATTCGTCAGCTTGTAAACATTTCATGACTACACGTAACTCTGTCACAAGAGTGAATAAAACCGAGGATACGAAAGCGGTTAAAGGGGTCATTTAGGGAACGCTGCTCTCATAAGTAGGACACATTCGGTTACTACGAACCGTCCCATAAGGCATAACTCCAGCCGATTCTGCACATAAGCTCCTACTTTTAGAAGTGTAGTCACTTTGTCTTTGGATTCGAAGATGCTCAGGAGAGTAATCGTCGATCCAATGATATAATCTATGTATTCAGCTTATGTCTCAGATAAATCAGTACAGACTAGTAGCCACTAGTCACAACTAGAAGATGGAGTGCCGGCCGCGGTGGCCGAGGTGACTGAGGCGCTCCAGTCACGGTCAGCACGGCCACTACGGTCGGGGGTTCGAATCCCCCCTCGGGCATGGATATTTGTGCCGTCCTAGTTCGTAAGTAGTTCATAAGTAGTTTGTAAGTTTAGGGACTGATGAACCCGTAGTTAAGTCCCATAAGCTTAACAAACATTTGAACATTTTTGAAGATGGAGTTCGGAGACAATTACTACTCTTCAAACTGATCATCATCCGGTGAGATGGTGAACCGCTGTCTACAGTCTTCACAACGCTGAATATGGTTGTTGCCTGAGTCCAGTACACTCTTCGTTGGTTGGTTTCCAAGGGGCCAACGCACTATTACCCTGCTAACCCTGCCAACGGTATCGAGAGGTCAACTTGTAACGTTTATGCTATGTTGCGCGCTCCCTACAGTTTCATGCCAACATTACGGACAAAAACCTGAAAAACCTCAAATGAAACTTCGCTACCGGACATGTAAAATATCACATTTTCGCGTTCAGTTTAACATATTATTAACACTATTAGTAGAACACATTTAAGAAATAATATGTTGATTTAAACATAACTGGCTGTCCTTTTACGTAAGTTTCAATTCTTGATACTTTCATAAATAATAGCTGCAAACACTAAAAATACATTACACTTAGTTACGGAATATGCCGAGCCTATAAATGTACTAATTTGTGTAAAAACAACAATATTACATGTTATAACTATTGCACAACATGACTACATATGCACCTTTTGTTTAAATAAATTAGGGCAGACCATATTTTATATATCACTGGCACCCAAATTAAATACTGATCATTTTTCACATACTAAAATTAATAACCCGTTTGGTACTGAGGAACTAGCTTAGAAATAGAGAAAACTACTACGACTTTATACAAATCCGTATTTATAAAAAATTACACCGCAAACTGAAATACATTAAAATTCCATGTCTCAATATTAGTAAGGCTACACAATATTAAAAACACAAATAATGTAAATAACTTGAGCAAATTTAAAACAAATCAAAACATGACTTTAATTTTGCGTATACTATTAAATACAAATTTCATAAAACACATACATACATTGGGATAAATAGTTAAAGCTTGAATGTAATATTTTAATTTGTGAACTTTGGCATATTTCGAGTATTGTTATATTATTTATTTGGTAACCAAAGAACTTTGTCATCAATCTTATTACGCAGTTACGATGAAAGATGTTTGAGAGAAACCATGTTTTGTCACTCTGTTCGTAGTCACAAACCTGAAGCAGCTCTTTTGTCAACCTGCTGCATTTATTTTACTTTGGGCATTGTGCAACTATGAGTCTGGTTTAATATTCATTTAAATGGAAATAAAACCGTTTCCATATCAACTGGAGTCATGTTTATGATTTACGAAAATATCCTGAAACATCAATCTTTTAGTGAATGCCGAAGACAGCTCACAACGCAGTGGACTTCAGCCAGCATATAAGTTCTTTTTTTATCAACTTCACCTACAGTGGAATGACTGTGTTATAGAAGCTGTGAACTAATAAAACTTTCCGTGATTTAGGAAAAAATTAGGGCTCAGTTTGAGTCATTTCCAAAAAGGGCGACTGTCGTTAGAAACTGTCACCACGGCGTCCGACTCCAGTGGTTCCAAGCATGGTCCCACAAGCAGCTGTCTAGACGGGAGGATGGATAGAGAATGCTACCTGACAGTCATTGCTTCGAACCCCAGACGTCGGAGCGCAAGTACATCCGTCCGAACCGTATAGCAGCTGGCCCATGGAAGACGCGGTGAGACGGCGAGCTAACACGGCCGAAGGAGACGTAACCTGCTGATCTAGCTCCTACCGAGATAACGCTTACACCACGGAATCTTGTATTCAGCCGAACAAACTTGTAAACTCTAATACTGTTTTACTAGCGTCCTCTGGCGTTCCACTAGGTTCTACGCCTCATCCTGATACTAAGCTGTGAACAAACCTCTAGACCCCAACAATATGTACATCTACATAAATTTACTGCTAATAACATTTAAGTGCTTGGCGGAGAGTTTATCGAGCCGCTTTTACGATATTTCTCTACAGTTCAATTCTCTAACTGCGCACTGGTAAAAGGATCACCTGAATCTTCACATTTTCAATCTGTTTTCTCATATTTCATTAAGATGATTATGATTATATGGATGCTAACAAAATATGTTCGGATTCGAAAGAGAAAGATGGTGACAGGAATTTCGCAAATAAATCTCGCCGCAACGATTAACGCCTTTCTCTTAAAGATTTCCACCCCAAATCATGCATTTTTCTGTGACTCTCTCTTCCCTATATCCAGATAATACAAATCGAGCTGCCTTTCTCTGAACTTTCTCTATAATATATGCCAGCCCCACTTGGTGGGGGTGGGTGGGGCTCCTCCTGCAGGTTCGAATCCTCCCTCGGGCACGGTCCTTTGTATTGTCTTTAGTATAAGTTAGTTCATAAGTAGTTTGTAAGTTTAGGGACTGATGACCCCACAGTTAAGTCCTATAACCTTTACAAACATTTGAACTTGGTGGGGATCCCACATTAGGCAGCAATATTCCAAAATAGAACGCACAAGTTTAGTGTAAGTAGTTTCTTTACTGGAACGGTTACATCTTCTAAGTCTACTACCAATGAAAGGTGGCCTTTGCTTCACCTTCCCTACAATATTTTGTAAGTGTTCCTTCCAATTTAAGTTGTTCGTAATTGTAATTTCCCGGTATTTAGATGAATTTGCGCCCTTTAGATTTACCGTTTGAATGATGTTTAACGGGTTTCTTTCAATCCTTAAATGGATGACTTCACGCTTATCGTTACTTGGCGTCAATTGGCAATTTTTGCACCATGCAGATATCTTACCTAAATCATTCTGAGGCTCCTTTTGATATTCTGGTGACTTTACTAACCAATAAACGATAGCATCATCCGCGAACAGTCTAAGAGACCTGCTCAGATTCTCTTCTACATCATTTATAAATATCAGTTCTGTTTTATTCGATTCTTTTTCACTTACTACTCACAGGTAATCGCGAATCCAACCGCACAACTGTGGCGATATGCCATAAGAACTTAAGTCGATTAGAAGACGTTCGTGACATATAGCGTCAAAAGTCTTTCGGAAATCCAGAATATGGAATCCATTTGAGATCCCTTATGAATAGCACTCATTACTTCATGTGATTAAAGAGCTAGCCGTGTTTCACAAAAACGATACTTATTGAATCCGTGTTGACTATGAGTACTGTGCGTACTGGGGCGCCTTGCTGCGGTGCGAGCGGCCGTTCGCCGTCTGGAGTTTGAGTCCTCCCTCGGGCACGGGTGTTGATGTCATCCTTAGTTTAACTTAGTTTAAGTAGTCTGTAACCTAAGGACTAATAACCAAGCAGTTGAGACTCATAGATTTACAAACATTTGAACATTTTTAAAAATTAGGCCTTACTACATTTTCTATATGCAAATTGCTTACATTTATGTGTACGTTATAGCTCATAATATTCAACTGATAATATTGACACTGTCAATGACTGCAGAAACTGTGGCAGTCTTTATTAGAACACAACAGCGAATACGCATTAAAAGTTGAATGTGTGCTTGAGGAGGAGAGACGAAGAATGAGATGTGTACTGCATGCTAATAAAGGAATCCACGTCGAAGACACCAATGCTTTCGTTCTTCCAAGGACAAAGCCAAGGCCAAAAACAGGGCAATGATAGTATTTCGCAAAGCCGAAGGTACAAAATACTTTCTAAACTTCAGTTGAATTCCCAGTTTTGTTTAATTTGTGCATCAGTTACCGTATTTCTGGTAATTGTTAATTTTTTTGCAGGCTTGTCCTAACATCTTGGTTTCTAGACACAGGAGAACCTTTCGAAAGCCTTTCCTTTGCACACAACATTTCTGTACCGATAGTTGAAATGTTGTTGAATGTGGAAAGCAATTTTAATTTCTGATTCATAATGGGACCTCAGCGAACTAAATATTGCTTTTCACGTTTTCGGCTAACTCGTGGCATCACGCTCTACTTTTCGTCTCAAGCTGCTTCTTTCTGGCATTCTATAACACTATATATGTTACAAAATGTTAAACAATATGACGTATTCAAACTTTGTTTTAAATAAATACTTTTCTGTTATTTTCTCATAAATAAAGAATCTTGAATCTTATTTAGAAAGATGTGTTTTCTGCATGGAATAGCATTGGTTTGTACCTTCAGTCAAAAGCCAATTCGAACTCTGTTCCACTACATTTATGCAAGATATATACCACCAACAAAAGCAATTTCCATCTGAACGCCACTGTTTTCACGCGTAAACATCAATGGGGCTCAACCTCATTTTTCGCATACGGATGCGCTACTAGCAAATTTAGAACCTGTCGTATAGCATACTTGCTAGTACGATATAGAGTCTCCGCTGACGAAATGCTGCTAGTTCCGCGTTTGCGTCGCTAGATGGCTCGCAAAGTTATCTGCTTATGACTCGCTCCATCATCGTGTGAACTGGACTCAGGGGTCAGCCCGTCTCGCCACGCGCGTATCTGTTACTACCCTATATTACACAACATACGAGGTGTATTCAAATATAAAATTTACGATTTTTTTAACAAACTGTGAAACTTCTGTCACTTCACGACGTAACGTGCTTGCAGCTTTCAACATTTTCGACAACGACGACGCCATTACCCCATGGCTGCTGCGAACACATATTTAGGAGTATGTTTTGACCAATGGAAAATTGCAGTTGGAGCATGGATAGTGAATCTGCGACCACAATGAGGCGTCTTTCATCTTTCGAAAAAGCCAGAAGTCGCTACGAGCCCGGCCATGTGATTAGGGGGGAAGAGAGATCACTTTAACGTTCCACTTGGAGGACATATTTGGCATTTTCAGTTCCTCATACGGTATTGTGTGCACAGTTCACACGGAAATATCAGATTTGGAGGCGGCGTGTTCCACTGTTTATCAGCGATCTTTCAAAACAATAATATCCACTCTCCTGATCGTGTTGTCAGACCATCTGGTACGTGACCGATATTGTCTTGGTGTATTGTCACACGACGTTCTGCATTTTCTGGACTGTCGCAACCCACAAACGCACATTGGACGTATCCCTGACACCATCACCAATCAACTGGTGATTACTTTAGATCGGTGGCACAGCACAAAAATGGATAAAACGAATGATTAAATGCTGTTCTAGGACCGAGAACATCGCCATTTTATATATCAATGACATCTTTAACTCCCGATGCCGCCGCTACAGTTTTATGTATTGTACACCACTGCTATCTTTATCACGTATTCAAAACGAGTGCGCCTGCATTCGAAAAGAAACCACCTGTACATAACTACCCAGTCCTGAGAAAAAATTATCCTAACTTTAATGCACCTCTTTGATATGACGTCTGCCAGTGAACTTATTAATGAAAAGATTACGCGTCAGCTGCCGTCAGGCGCTGAATGATAAACAGTGACATACCGAAATATGCGCCAGGGTCAGTATTCGAACGCGGGTCTACTACTTGCTAGTCATTTGCGTTGACGAATTCACCACACGGCCACCGTAATGTCGTGATGTGCCACGCACTATCCTGGAAAGCCTCCCGTTCGACCCACACTTCAGTCTGTCGCACGTCACTGTAGTAATGCCCTGATTACCCATTTCCCATCCGAAACACAGAGGGGCTCCTCAACAAAGTTGTATATTAACTTTTCATCTTTAATGAACGGTTTTGGAGCTGTCAAAAGGCCATGATGTCTCCAAAGGCTGAAGGGCGGCATACAATCCCGCTGCCAGACGATCTGTGTCTACACAGGAATCGAAATGACAATAGAGAGAGAGAGGGAGAGAGAGAGAGAGAGAGAGAGAGAGAGAGAGAGAGAGAGAGAGGAAACACAAAGTACCAAACTGTCCAGTTTTAGTGTTACTCACTTAAGGTGGGCCAAATAGAAAGAATTCACACAAAAATTTCAAAGTTATGTGGTTTGGTCCAGAAAAGGTTTTCAGTATTCACTAACGCTATTTTCAAGAAGTTGGAAGTAGCCACAAAGGTTTCAGCTACTAATGAAGTTCATGTGTATGTAGTGATCCCTTCAGTAAAGAAGCTGCTATGCCTCGGTTAGTGAGGATAATGAGCAGAGGCAGTACAGTACGTCAGTGGTATTCAGTATTCACTAACGCTATTTTCAAGAAGTTGGAAGTAGCCACAATGGTTTCAGCTACTAATGAAGTTCATGTGTATGTAGTGATCCCTTCAGTAAAGAAGCTGCTATGCTTCGGTTAGTGAGGATAATGAGCAGAGGCAGTACAGTACGTCAGTGGTGTGCGGGTAAGTTGAAAATTTGGCGGAAAGCTTGCTAGGGATATTACCGTAAGACCCATGTTCGAATCCTCGTCCATAAGCTGATTCAGTAGCTCTGAGCGTTTCACCAGAGGGCTAACCACCCATTCTAATAATTAAGTAAATTAATGAGTAAAGATCTCTTCGATAAATCGTGAAAAACTATCGTATCACGTTCGCAAAGAACTGATCTGCCAGAAAAAAGCACAAAATTTCAATTTTCCCTACTGATGTAATTCAACGCCTACTGCCATCCAATGTTTTAATTCCTTTGTAGCTCATTAAATTTAAAAGGAACCTAATGGATCTATAGGTGGCCCAATCGCGTTGCTGTATGTACTAGTTTCTCACTAGAACCTGATTACGTGTATTATCAGTAATAATATCAAATGGCTTCAGCGTTACGTAAATCTTTTAGACATCTTCATTGCAGTTAGATCATCAGCGTAAGCGGTAAATTGCGTTTGTGCTCTGTGAAATGTCGCGATCAAAATGAATCATATATCACTTTCGTCTTGGCTATTTTAGGCCTTGCACATTTCTATGTCACGTTTGTAGAATCTACAAAATAAAGCTTTATGCATGAGTAGCTTGTGATGACTTTCTATAACAATCAGTATTCCATGAAAAGTGAATGGAAGTTACTCAGAGTATCATGAATGTACACATAATGAATCTGTCCAAGACAGAGTGCTTCACACAGTATCCCGTTATCATAAGTATCTACCCGATGCAGCTTGATGGGAGGTGTTTATGAAAAAAAAAAAAAAAAAAAATAATAATAAAAAAAAAATCAAGTGTTTGTAAAGCTTATGGGACTTAACTGCGGGGTCATTAGTCCCTTAACTTAAAACTACTTATAAACTAAGTTATACTAAAGACAGCACAAACACCCATATCCGAGGGAGGATTCGAACCCCCCGATGGGGAACGGCATAGCGCATCGGGGCATAGCGCCTCAATGCACTCGGCCACTCCGCCGCGGCGCGTTTATGACATAACGGTGCGTTACACAAGTAATGTACGTTTAGTTACAATCGTATAACATTGAATAACTAATGTTTAAGGTACGAAATTTTTAATAATTTCAATAAAAGTATTGCATAGGGTGGTCGATAAGTATTTTATATAACAATGGAATTCAAATGACATTTAATGATTGTAGACTGGGAATCGTGCCTTATAGTTGTAGAATGCATCCATTCCTTATATGGTTCGACCGTCGTCTTCGTCGTCTTTGAGTAATGCAATAACTATTTTGAAAGATGACAAAGGCATTTTGGAATAATGGAAAACAGAGATGCCCGCCTCCCCCCTTCGCCAATGACTAACCCTCCCCCCTCAAACTGCGACCAACCCTACCCAATCCCTCTCCCCTCCACCCCCCCCCCCCCAACACATACACCCGAGATATCAGTTCCTGTTTCGCCATTTAATATTGAAATTGAATATCTTTTACTTCACGTTTTGTAAATTGTTGTATAAGGACCCCAGGTTGGCCAAAAGTACTAATTTTTTACCACCTCCAGAAAACCCAAAGACGCAGTTTGGGTCATGCCTCACCCCTGTGGACACATCTGATGGAAAACTTGAACTTCGTTATGGGAGTTACGAGTGTTTGATTAAGGCACTTTGTCAGGTATTCTTTAATTAGTAAATGGTAGACGGTAGCTGCATGTGAGCTCTGTACCACGAGATCATACCTGGTGCTAGACGCGCGACCTCTGTGACTGACCTCGTATCCTGTTACCATATTTGCGGCGTGTATGAATAGCGGAGGACGGCGAGGACCGACAAAGATATCAACAGTGAGTAACGCACAAGGTTTTCTTGGAGTGGACAATAAATACCACGGGGAGTAGTACGCCAGGAATGTTTCTCTGGAATCTGCACCGAGATTATTGCAGTATTTCTCAGTACCAGGCAACTTAGTACCTCAATATCCTTGGGTGATTTGACCTTCAAGATAAATTTACAATAATTAATTTCTCTCTAAAAGGCAGTCAATAAAAAAAGTTTTATTGATGTATTTTAGCTCGATTAACGGAAGAATGACGTAAGATGCAGTAAACTGTGTAAACGTCTGTTTCTTGTTGTTATTTTTAACGTTGTTTGATGAAACAACGTAAGAAGACATATCTAAGAGTCCCGTTATTATGATTGGAAATGGAACAAATACGTAAATCATCATGTATAGAATTCCACTCACTAGGCAAAGTCACGCGATACAGGGACACAGCCAACGCACGTGTGTTGTTTGCGCACCTCTTCCAGCTGCAGTTGCGTGGGAGAACTTCTGAGCTGTGCTTCTGCGAGTAATTGTGTGACATGCGTCGTCGTGAGATGACGCCATTCTACATCTACATACATGCTCTGCAGTCCACCCAAAGGTGCCTGGCGCAGGGTACCTTGTACCACTATAAGTTACTTGATTCCTTGTTCCGTTTCCAAACAGAATGAGGAAAAAACTGATACTTGTATGTTTCAGTACGAACGCTAATATTTCTGATCTTATCTTTGTGATCTTTGACCGAAACGTACGTTGGCGAAAATAGAATCTTTCTGCAGTCCTCTTCGAACTCCGGCTGTCTAAGTTTATTCGACAGTATTTCTCAGAAAGAACGTTGCCTCCCTTCTAGCGTCTCCCATTTGAGTTTCCGAAGAATCTCAGTAACACTCATGCATTGATCGAATGTACCAGTTACAATCCTAGCCGCCAGCCTCTGAACTGCTTCTGTATCTTCCATTAAACTGATCTGTTGGGGATCCCAAACACTTGAGCAATACTCAAGACGGGCGTTTTTATGAGGTCTCCTTTACAGAAAAAAATCACATTTTCCCAAAATTCTCCCAATAAATCGAAGATTTACAGTAGGATTTTGGAACATATACCTTGTTAGAACATTATGAACTACCTCGAAGAGAACGACATATTAACCAATAGTCAACACGGATTCAGAAAGTATCGCTCTTGCGAAACACAGTTTGCCTTTTATTCACATGAAGTGACAATTGTCATCGATAAGGGATCTCAAATCGATTCCATATTTCTGGAAGACTTTTAACTCTGTACCTCACAAGCGGCTTCTAATGAAATTGAATTCTTATGGAATATCGCCCCACTTGTGCGATTTCCTATAAGAAAGGGCACAGTTCGTAGTAATTGACGGTAAGTCATCGAGTAAAACAGAAGTCATATCTGGCGTTCCCCAGGAAACCGTTATTAGTCCCCTATTCTTCCTCGTGTTTATAAAAGATTTAGGAGACAATCTGAATAGTTCTCTTAGAATGTTCACGGATGATACTGATGCGAAAATTGGCAATTAACACTAAATAAAGAAAAGTGTGAAGTAACACACATGACCACTGAAAGAAAACCGCTGAACTTCAATTACACGATAAATCGGTCAAACCTTAAGGTCGTAAATTATACTAAATACCTAGTAGTTACAATTACGAAAAACTTAGACTGAAGAGAACACAGAAAATATTGTGGTGAAGAGGAACCAAAGGTTACGTTTCATTGACAGAACGCTTCGAAGATGCAACTGCTCCACCACAGAGACTGCCTACATCACACTTGTGCGTCCTCTCCTGGAGTACTGTTTCCCAATGTGGGACCCTCACCAGGTGGGACTGACGGAAGACATTGAGAAGGTACAGAGAAGGGCAGCTCGTTTTGTTTTATCACGTTACAGGGGGGAAAGCGTGACGGAAATGTTGCACGATTTGAAGTGGAAATCATTGAAAGAACGACGTTATTCGTTGCGGCGAGATGTATTTGTGAAATTTAAATCACCGACTTTTACTTCTGAAAGTGAAAATATTTTGCTAGCACCCACCTACATAGGGAGACATGACCATCCCAATAAAATAGGAGAAATCAGACCGAAAACGGAACGATTCAGGTGTTCTTCCCGCGCGCCAGGCACGTGATTTGCACAGTGTTTATGTAGATGTAGACCTAGATGAAGTCGAGCATCCGCCTTCTCCACGACTATCCTTAGATGCTTGTGCCATCTCATATCGTTGTGCACCGTTACGCTTAGATATTTAATTGACGCACTATGTCAAGCACCGCACTATTAGTGCTGTATTTAGACATTACAGGATTGTTTCTTCTACTAATCACCTTAAAATTTTTCTACATTTTGAGCTAGCTGCAATTTCTCATACCACCTCGAAATTTGGTCCAAATCATCTTGTATCCTACTAAAGTCATTCCATGACGACAATTTCCTTTAGACCACAGAAAACAGTCACAGACTGTAACTCACTGTGTCCATCAGGTCATTCATATAGTTATGAAATATTAACGGTCCTATCACACTTCCCTAGGGCACGCCTGACGATACCCTAGTCTCTGATGAACACTCGCCGTCGAGACAACATGTTGGGTTTTATTACTTAAGTAGTCTTCTAGCCACTCACATATCTTGGCACCTGTTGTATTTGCCCGATCTTCGTTAGCAGTATGTGGTGCGGCACCGTGTCGAACGCCTTTCAAGCTCAAGAAATATGCAGTCTGCCTGTTGCCCTTCATCCATAGCACGCAAGATGTCATGAGAGAAATGGACAAGCTGGGTTTCGCACGATCGATGCTTCGTAAAGCCGTACTGGTCCACCTCAAGGAAATTTACTATATTAGAACTGAGAATATGTAAAAATTTCTACATCAAACTAATGTTAATGTAATTATGTGTGTCCGTTCCTTTGCCTTGGTTATGCACGGGAGTCGTCTGCATCTTTCTCCAATCGCTTGTAACTTTGTGCTGGATAAAAGATGCGATAAATGGAAGCTAAGTAAGGAGTCAGTGTCGCAGCGTACTCTTTGTAAAACCGGACTGATACCCCATCTGGAGCTGGCGACTTGCTTGTTTTCAACTCTCTTAGCTGTTTCTCTACTACGTCTATGCCTATTACTATGTCATCCATTTGGGAGTCAGTGCGACTATCAAATGAAGGTATGTTTGCCTTGCCTTCCTGCATGAATCATTTCGTAAATATTAAATTTAAAACTTCAGCCTTTATTTTACTGATATCTATCACCACTACAGAATGATCACCGAGTGTCTGGATCAAGACTTTGATCCGCTTACCTATTTTACATAGGACTAGAATTTTTTCTGGTGCTCGGCAATATCTTTTGCTAAGTTACTGTATACTTCACACATCGATATTATTACGCGCGAATCACTACAAACTTTTGCCAACAGCGCTCCCTAAACCTGGACGGTTACTCATCTAAGTGGTAGCCAAGCCCTTGGACAGTTTGTGAGCCGAGGGACTAATAAACACTGCAGTTAGATCCCATAACTTTACAAAAATTTGAACATTTTAATGAATTGCTTAATTTCAGTAGTACAGCACTGCTTCCTATTATTTTCCTCAGATGCAGTTAACAACGGCAATATTCACTGAAAGTGATAAAGACGTTAAAAATAGACTAACGTATTTGGATAAATTATTAATGTTGATTAAATAATGCAAAACAGCGAAAGTGTGTTGTACCAGTTTGTCGATCATATTAAGAGAAAATACACCAGTAAAATAATTTATAGTATATTTAATCAAAAAGTGCTTCAATATTGGTTTGTTGTTGGAAATTTTTGGAATTTATGTGTGTATGTTAAAAGCGACAGACTTGGGAACATATGCCCGAAACTTCTTTACCGTTTTATGTCTATAAGTGCAAAAACTTCATACTGAAGTCATATTTAATATTAGACAAGAAAGTTTTCTTTGCCTTGCCATTGCTTTATATAGAGACCGCGGATTTTCATTGACCATAAATCTAACGTTTTCTTGTCTGTGCCTAGATATGTTTGTCATATAGATAATATAAGAAATATTCTAAACGTACCGTGCATCATTCAAGTACTCCATAGTCCAGGACAACGCTAATCGTTTGCTGTTGCTATGATACTCTTGGAAGACAGCGCACAGGCCTTGTTAACCCTCTTAGCAGCACGTGGAATCAGCATGACCTCAGCGCATTTGTGGTATGCGGGGAAGCTATTACAGTGCAGCTAACATCTGGTATTTCCCAGTACCGCTCCAGCCGTCTATAAGATCACGTAGGTAAGCAACACATGTCAACGAATTACTGTGGAAACACGAAGATGACACAGAACACCCTCCACCAGGTTCATCACTTTTGAGAAAACGGTTTGATTAGCTATGAAAGGAAGAAAGACTGTGTAGTCTTTTCCGTTGCTTACGACGTAAACATTTCTTATACGAAAAGCACGAAATTTTGTTTGCGCTTTGGTCTATTTTGTAGTCCTATTTTAAGCCTTTCCCCAAATTTGTTGATGGAATTATGTCTGTGAACTCGGTTTGCACAATTAAAATAATTTTGGAATTAAGTTCTGCATTACCACCATTCTAAGAACTCGTGAATCTTTACGTAAATTTGTACTACAGGTTATCAACTTTTCAATTCACTTTATTGCTCATGAAAACAGAATTTGGGAACTTGTATGACAATAATTTAAACTTTCTGATTTCGTGTTAGTGATTGCAGCATACACCAGGAGCCCCAGTAACTGGTAACACGCCCTATTGCACTGATGCATGACTGTATTCATGGTGCAATACTGTCTACCAGATGATCAAGAGACTGTTGGTGCCGGCCGCAGTGGCCGAGCGGTCTGCGGCGTGCAAGTCACAGTCTGCACAGCCGCTGCGATCGGGGGTTCGAATCCCCCCTATACAATGGATGTTTGTGTCGTCTTTAGTATAAACTAGTTCATATGTAGTTAGTAAGTTTAGGGACTCATGACCAGCTTAACAAACATTTGAACATTTAGACTGTTGGTGCAGATTGTCCCACTCATGAACGTCGATTCGGTGTAGGCCTCTCAGACTGGTTGGTGGGTCATTTCTTCCAGAAACATTCGTTATCGATGGAGCTCAGACGTGTTCGAAGGAGATGCTAGTTACTCCAACATTGCGACGTCGTTATCATGAAGGAACGCTTTCACGAAAGGTGCGCGAGAATTGTTGTCCAGTAACACGAATCCTTCACCAAATGCTGCTGATAAGATTGTTCAAATGTTTCTAGAGCTTACGGAACTTAACTACGGGGTTATCAGTCCCTAAACTTACAAACTACTTATGAACTAGCTAATACTAAGGACGGCACAAATATCCATGCCCGAGGAGGAAATCGAACCCCGACCGTAGTGGCCGTGCAGACTGTGACTGACGCGCCGCAGAACGCTCGGCCACCGCTGCCGGCTGATAAGATTGCTTTACACGTCTGAGGATGTCATCCCTGTAACGTGTAGATGTTTTATTGCCTTCTACGACCGCCAGTGGTGAATGGTGACTCCACATAGTGCCACCATGAAACCAGGAAACCACCACCGTGTTGTGTTTCGTCCTTAGTGTAAATTAATTTCTGTAGTAAGGACCGATGTCCTTACCAGTTTGGCCCCTTACGTTTACAAACATTAGAACATTTTAAGACGTTCAGCCCGACTAGGATGCCTCCAGAAACGTCTCCGATAAATGCATGTGAGGCAGTGTGGTCACAACACTGACGAGACGTGTTGCGGATGTAACGTCAAGATTCTGAAAATGATGCAAAGCGATTGAAGTCTGTAAAGTAAATAAAAAAATAAAAAAATGCAGCTGTTGGCTGATAATAAGGTAATTAAATGTTTTGCATATTATAGTCTCATTGTAAACAGCACTAGATGCAAATCCGGACTAGCTCAGCTGTACCGCGCTGCATGGCATCTACGTGTCAAAGGCGGACCTCGCCTCGGACGTCGGGAATGAAGACACACCTCACGCAGTTTGAGTCGAAACACGACGACCTGTGGCTGGACGTTCCTCTCAGGGTTTCTCCATGTTGAAATGCATAAGCACCGATCATCAGATTCTGTGGCAACCTTTGGGCGGCCAGATCGAGGCAAGTTCCTGTGTCTCTGTACCTCCTACATGTTCGAGTCAGAACAACATCGCTTTTGTTTACTCCAAGAGTCTGGAAACCTTCCTTGATAAAAGGTCCCCCTGACACAAAGTAAAAATGCGAATACGATTAAACTTCGGAACTGACTTTCCATTCATCACACAGTTACAGTCAACACAAGCGTTGTATTTTCATACTGGTGTTATGACTTGGAAACATGGACTGTGTTACGCATTCCTTCGTTATCGCACTGCTCATACGTGGGTTATTTATACTTTTGTGCTGGTTGAGTGTCATCTATAGACAATCTAAGGCAGGCCTGCTCAGCAGTCTGCTGGAGAGAGTTGGCTCGACCTCGACCCACGGCAGTGGGCTATCGGCCGGTTCGCGGTGGCTGATGGTAGCAGACGAGTAGTGAGGGGCAATGAGGGGAGGTAGCAATCCCAACACAGTAACTTCGCTATAGAGAATTCTCGGGCAGTCTGAATCTACGGCCAGTGATAAGTTCTATGGAGAAGTTGAATAATTTATTCTGTGGCAAATTAATTGTATGAAAGTGATGTATGAAAGAGAAAATACAATTTATTTCTTATGAATGAAAGATTTCTGGCGTATGAAAGACAAATTCAATATATATATATATATATATATATATATATATATATATTTTTTTTTTTTTTTTTTTTTTTTTTTTTGGTATTGTGTATCGCAAATGAAACAGCTGTCAACAGATAATACACTTAATTGCATGTTAATCACACTTTCCGACGCTCTACTTCAAAAAAGGCAAGAAAAGGTATTACAATACGAGAATATTATCAAACACACCTAAAAAATGAAACAAAAAATTACCATGATGGAAGTTCGAACCTGAATCCACGGATTGACAGTCGAAGCCCAAGACCGCTCAACCGTCGACAATGGTCGGAATGTAGTTTATACTTAGGAATACCCAAGCAACAGCATGAAAACACAAAAAACGTTAATTACTCGTAGGTCATTAAATTCTGGCCACATAATTATGCATTAGTAAAAATGCTCATCTTTAGACGATCTTTCGATGTAAAGCATTCAAAACCCGTTTTTCCATCATGGTATTTGTCTCTGATTTTTCAAAAACTATTATCTAGCAAAAAGCCGAAACACGTGTCCTTTTATATTCAATGTAGAACGTCTGTGCAAAATTTGTTATAAATCGGTGAACTTCGTGTCAGACCCTCACCTTGTTAGTAGTATGTTCTGTAATCCATGGACCTCCGCTTTCCGGCTCTTCATCTTGCAAGTACCCAAAATCTTTCGCTTGGAATGTATTGTAATGCCGTTGTAAAGTAAATTTTTTCGTTGTGTTAATAATTTTGAAGCATGCTAAGCATTTTCAGAGAATCGTATATAAGAAACTTATAAGCTTTTAGCACTGGCGTGTTGTTCATTGATGTTGATGTGGCTGCTTTTCGCTTTGAAGCCATCGGACTGAATTTCTTCCACGTGGAAAGAGGTGCTTTGTACGTTATGTACTGCGTGGTGGACATTCGCGCTCGCATCTAAAGCTCAAATGTTCAAATGTTTGTAAATCTATCGGACCAAATTGCGTGGTCGTCAGTCCGTAGCTTACAAACTACTTAAACCTAAGTAAACTAACCTAAGGACAGCACACACACCCATGCCCCAGGGAGGACTCGAACCTCCACGGCGAGCAACCGCGCGCTCCGCAGCGAGACGCTTTAGACCGCTCGGCTACTCCACCGCGGCCATCTAAAGCTAAGCCGAAACGACGTGGTGTCGTCTGGAGACAGCGCTTATTTACACATCTCGTACGTTGCAGTGTGCAACAACTGCTGGGCGCCCCATTCACGGTCCAGGCAGCGAGCGAGCGCGAGCGCTTGTGCTCGTCTAGCCGCCTCCTTGGCAGAATTGTGTTCTAGATGCAATATACACGTTCAAAGTCAGTGTTCATAAGGCTTAGGAACTAAGATGATTTAACTACAAACTTCCCAATATCAACATTTTGCTCTCAACTTCTCATTTTTGATACGAATTCATTGTCTTTAGTGCATCTAAGAACACTAGACTCGGTATAAATTCAACTTTAATGACAAACCCGAAGAATGTTGCAGTCAGTTCTTACCCTCATTTAGCTTAGTAAGGGGGAGTCATGCCGGTCTATCTCGACAATGTTAAGTTGTCTATATAAATGCCACGTTTTCTCAGGAACTGTTGCGTATATAAATGTGGTGTTTTTATCACATGTTCTCGCATGTTTTGTGACTGTATTGCTCTACAGTCATAAATGTTCAATTGTTTGTAAATCTATCAAACCAAACTGCGTGGTCGTCAGTCCGTAGCTTACAAACTACTTAAACCTAGGTAAACTAACCTAAGGACAGCACACACACCCATGCCCCAGGGAGGACTCGAACCTCCACGGCGAGCAACCACGCGCTCCGCAGCGAGACGCTTTAGACCGCTCGGCTACTCCACCGCGGCGCTCTACAGTCACTTTAAAATAACAGCTGGAAAAAAGTTATGATTTTTTTTCTTAAACATACAATTTTTTATATATTTTATTTGCAGGGAAGAGTCCTCTGCAGTCCGGCTGGTCGCTGTGTCCTCGGTGGCGGTCAACGCGTCAGCCTAGTAAGCAGGAGATCCCGGGTTCGAATCCCGGCCGAGCACAACTTTTCATTCGCCGCAGTTTTTTATTCCATCTATACCTAGTATAGTGAAGTCATAACAGATCGCAAATTGCGATTTATTTCATTCATATAACATTTGGTGTAAATTTTCGCAATTTTAATTTCTTGAATTTTTACTATTCCATCTATACCTAGTATAGTGAAGTCATAACAGATCGCAAATTGCGATTTATTTCATTCATATAACATTTGGTGTAAATTTTCGCAATTTTAATTTCTTGAATTTTTACTATTACAGTAAATACTACTAGATTTACAACATCATTATACTATCTACGATGTGTGGTAAATAATTCACTGATGCAGTTTCAGCAGTTTCTGAGAAAAAGGGGCATTTATATTTAAAAGTGTCATTTTGGGAAAATTGCTTTTAAAGAAAAGTATTTAATATACAGATAACTGATACATAAGAATTATGTTTGAATCCTCCTGGATAGTAGTCCTCATTTCCTCCTCCATCTTCCTCACCCACTGCTGCCCCCCTTCTCTTGGATCTGGCTTCTTTTGACATATTGTTTGTTGCAATCTCTGCCTTCAAGATCGCAGTTGGTACAAGTCGTTAACACTTTTAGTGGTGTTTTAACCATTATGAATTTCAAGATGTTCCATAATCTGGAATTAAAAGTAAAAAACAGCATCAAAAACACCAAGTTCAAAGGCTGAAATTCCAACAAACACAGAATCTAAAACACGGTTAGTGGATGTCTGTTGTTGTCTAACAGAAACTAATATATGCTTCGAAGAGTTTCCTGCGAAGTACCACCGGATGGGCAACTTAGGAAACGGACATTTCTCTGAAAAACAAAAGAGAGCACAGCCTTCTAGGCTATATAGTTGCAGAGATAAATGCCACTGTGCGAAATGATGGAAAACTAAATTTTTAGAAATGTCAGTGCATGATTATATTCAAGTATTTATTTAAAATAGTAAATCGAAAATGTCAATAAAACCAACACCAAATGAAGCATAAACATCTATATTTTCATAATTTACATAAAAGCAAAGCTGTGAAATTTTGTCATTTTTGGCGGCACGACTTCCCTCTTAAATACTTCATGTAATATAGAAACGTTACTCAAATTAAGACTACGTAATTATGCATTATATAAAGCATGTTGTTGCCATCCTGAGGTCATGAATTATTCCGTTCCTTTGATTTAACTTTTTAAATTAAATGCAGTACATAAGCATTCTCATTTTATTATTTTTTTTCCGAGAACATATTTGTTACATGCCTGCATTCCTTAGAGTGATATTTTGCAGCCGTTCAACGACTGTACAACATAACACGTAATTTTCAGGTATATTTTGAGAGATGGCTGTCCATTATTTTTCGACTTCTCTTGATTTTATATCTCTAATTGTTTTATTCACTCCCATGAGCTACAGACCTTTCCGAGGTGGGGTGGCTTGCGTGCCTCAACGATACAGATAGCCGTACCGTAGGTGCAACCACAGCGGAGGGGTATCTGTGGAGAGGCCAGACAAACGTGTGGTTCCTGAAGAGGGGCAGCAGCCTTTTCAGTAGTTACAGGGGCAACAGTCTGGATGATCGACTGAGATGGCCTTGTAACATCAGCTAATGTGGCTTTGGCACACAGTTACTGCGAACGGCTGAAAGCAAGGGGAAACTATTGCCGTTACTTTTCCCGAGGACATGCAGCTCTACTGTATGAACATATGATGATACCATCCTCTTGGGTAAAATATTCCGGAGGTAAAACAGTCCCCCATTCGGATCTCCGGGCGGGGACTACTCAGGATGATGTGATCATCAGGGAAGACAACACAGTCATTCTACGGATCGGAGCGTGGAAAGTTAGATCCCTTAATCGGGTAGGGAATCTAGAAAATTTAAAAAGAGGAGTGGATAAGTTGAAGTGGGAATTAGTGAAGTTCGGCGGAAAGAGGAACAGGATTTCTGGTCAGGTAAGTACAGGATTCTAAATACAAAATCAGTTGGGGGTATTACTGGAGTAGGTCTGATAATGAATAAGAAAACAGGAATGCGGGTAAACTACTATGAACAACATAGTGATCGAATTATCGTAGTCAAGATATATATATGAAGCCAACACCGACCACTGTAGTACAGGTTTATATGCCAACTAGCTCTGCGATGATGCTGAGATCGAAGAAATATATGAGGAGCTAAAAGAAATTGTTCAGACGATTAAGGGAGAAGAAAACTTAATTGTTATGGAAGCTGGAATTCGGGAGTAGGACAAGGAAGGGAAGGGAAGATAGTAGGTGAATATGGTTTCGGCAAAAGGAATGAAAGAGTAAGCCGCCTGGTAGAATTTTGCAAGGAACATAATTTAGATACAACAAACACCTGGTTTAAGAATCACGAAAGAAGGTTGTATACGTGGAAGAGACCAGGAGACACCGGGAGATACCAGATTTTATAATGGCAAGACATAGCTTGCACTCATGACGTCTGATATCTACCATTTGGACTACGGAATTTGAGATGTCCTTCTACTCTGGTGGATTGGTTCTGTGCAAACAAATTTTAGAATTTCTTTATATTTATAGTACGTGAACTTCAGAACTTAAATAACAACCAGCCAAAGCCATTCGAAGCAAGTCCCAAAAATTCTCGAGAAAAACGACTTTGAAGTTTTGCAAGTACACGTAAGTATCAATAAATAAAACACCTACAGCATCTGTCGATGTATCTCACGTAGCAGCGTGCGGGTCTCATAACCGTAGAGTCAATGTTTCGAATACCACTGTGGCAGTTTTCCCCCCAAATTTAGTTGTATGAAACATGTTGGGATCTCTAATTCCACGTCTTGTGTCAGTTTTTGTTTATGTGTATGTAGACAAGCTGATCACTTTGTACTCACCTAAAACGATGGTTAAGTGGGTTAGCTGCTTGGAAAGCCATTAGTACCTATACAGATGATTTTCCAAAAATATGATCGTAGCTGTTCACAAACTGAACACTCAAAGATTACCTTCGTGAACTAATAGAGAAGTCAATACTGTACAACATATAACTTATGTTTTGTTGATTGAAATCATCATCATTGATAACCTCTTATAAAATATAGGAAGTTAAGAATATACAAAACGCATGCATTTTTCGTAAAAAGTACTAGTATATATTAAAATTGTGTAAGTATTCAAATACAGCGAAAAAACTTCTTATATCTTGGGTCCACAGTGTTAGAAGTGTCATATATTCACAGATACGGCAACTGGATGTAATTCGTTAATGGAATATAAAACACCAAAAAATAAATAGTACACGTTGGAGGCCTGTGGATGCATCATCCATTTTAAATGATTTTAAATTTTAATGTAATTATGTATTAACAGTGGACAATGTACAGATTTTATCAGTGATTTGCTTCATGCAGTGTATTATTACGGTTGGCATAAGGCCAACGGTTTGAAAATGGAGGATTAAGTCCCAAACTAGCTGCTAACTCCTAAATAGTGCAACTGTACCGGAAAAATAAATTGTTTTCAAATAGATAGTCGTTTGAAGCAGTTAAGGCCTCTAAATACCAAATACACCTGACGACGGCACTTAATGCCGAAAGAAATCTTGTGATAAATAAATAAAATACAGTAATACATTACAGTGTTTTGCACCAACCTTTTACAATTACGTCAGAAACGAAAAAAATAAAGATCTGTCACAGCAGGATTCGAACCACCGACGGTATGGTTGTAAGGCCGCAACGATACTACCCGAGCAACAGCAACAGATGCTGCAGCTGATTTAATTATCGATACTTACGTGTACTTGGAAAACTTCAAAATCCATTTTCTCGATAATTTTCGGGAGTTGCGTCGAATGGCTTTTGGCTGATTGAGTTCTGAACTGCCCATACCATAAGCATCGAAAAATTCTACAATTCGATACCCACGTGATCACAGGAAGTACTACAAACTAGTGGTGGGCTAAACTGCGACATTACGATGTCAATGGTTTCCGTAACTGCTCCTTTTAAATATCTGTGATTCTTAGCTGCGGCTTCTCACAGTTTACAGTCGCAGTTCACAAACAACAACTTGTATCCCTCCGCACACAAGCTGCGACTTTCCTGACTGCTGCTCCTGTGATTTCTGCTAGTTCTGCGCTGCTGTCAGCCGGAAGTGCTTTTCGGCAGAGCGTCCGCCCGCCCGCCTTCGGCGCCGCCTCGCTAGAGGTGGGCAAGAAATCCCGTACCTGTTATAAATAACAAGGGAATGAGAAGTAGCAATTTTCACAATAGCAGCTTCACAGAATTTAACTGGGATTTCAGTAACAGTTAAGGCAGCAACTCGGATCCAACGACGCGTGCCATCTGGTGGCCGTCCGCGTCTTAACTGGGTCTAAGTTTGGGATTTCTGTGACAAGCAGCAGTTTACAGTCCTAAGTAGCAACTAAAAATTGCAGTTCAGATGCATCTGTTGGCAAAAGTTTGTACTTATTTCTTACTGTAAAGGAACTTTGAGGACGAGGAGGGGTTCATTTCGCCTCTGGTCGTCTAAGGGTGTATGTATTGTTTCTGCCGAGATGAAGCGATCGCGGACGAGCGAGATATGGATTCATTTCACCGCTCTTGATGTCGTCTATGCGAAATGTAAATTTTGCGCCAGGAAGTTGGCGTATAAAAGTAGTATAACGAACTTGAAAAAGCACATTGAGAGGTCGCATATAGGTGTGAGCATTGCGACAACTTCTTCGACTTCGAGATTTCTTGAACTTGAACATGTGCCTGTGGTGCCAGAGCAAGGTATGTTGCAGTGACATTGTATTGTGTGGCTTGCGTAATTAACTTTTATCGGCGTTTCACCCGAATCTTTTTTTTTTTTTTTTAAGTGTTATAGTAATACCAAGATGTTTTAACCCTCCGTTGGTGTGTCAAGGCCATACTGTAAGATTCCTTCAGCATCACTGAGTATTTTTCTCGCAATAAAAGAGCGCACTGAAGTAAACTGTAGCATGTAGAGCAATAAGCGAGGTGCAATACAGTTCGTATATTTCATTGTTAGAAAAAGATATTTATAGTATTGAAGGACTTTGTGAGAACGGTTCACACTAGCGGAAGATTAAGTAGTTGACATGGAAGTGCTGTACTTCCTATCGGTATTAATATAAATTTGAATGAGATACTCGCCATGATTCGCGACTGGAAACTGTGACAAATCTCAACTAAGGATAACAGTTATTGAAAAGTAGCAGTAACAGAAATCTATGTTACTGGAAAATCACAGTTTTGCCCATCTCTACGCCTCCCGCGGATTGTAGAGCGCGGCCGGACACGTGACGTCACAGCGCAGTCGTCGGTAGAAGCGGGGGGTGGGGGAAGGGCGCTGCGTGACTCAGCAGCCCGGCCACAGCCGCCCCCACGCCGCCTTGCCGCGCCCGATGATATAATTAAACGAGCATCGACAGCCTCCGAATCGAGATAGCCGCAGTTTTCCTAATTAATACGCCTAATGCGTATTATACCCCCATACATGATGTGTAATTACGCCTTTATTTAATTAACCCGAGCGGGTATCCTGCATGTCATTTCCGCTCTCGAGCGCAACCTCATCTGATTGTTGTTGCTTATCGGCGTCCGGCGATCGCAGCTGAAGGCCCGGGCGATTGAGCCTATTACAAACAGTGCTGGGAAACGTATTAAGCGAGTGGTTAATAGCCCGGCGCCAGAGAGCTGGCTCGCAACGTCTGTGCCTCATCGAGACAGACCGCAGCACAGTGCAGACAGCGCTTGCCGACAGCTCCTGTCAGCAACTTGTAGCCGAGACGCAAAGGAACTTTCGACATGAGCTGCCAGTTGACATTACATTAAATCAATGAGCAAAGCTGAACTCTCCAGAGTACCAGGCATTTTTGCTGTCCAGTACGCCATCCGGACAGAACTGACCTGTACTATACTGAACTGTAGTATAAAGTTGGTTCGATGAACCTTCTACCAGGTGCTTAATGTACAGTATCTCATGTAGATGTTGATGTACTGACTACCCTAACACGCTCCCTATCAGACGAAATTTTTTAATTATCCACACACTATTGACGTAGTGTCCTTGTCCATCGTAAATTTTGTCGATTCCCAAAATCCTTTCAGACACAAAGGTTGTAGGTGATGTGACATTAATATAGAGAGGGACGTTTAAGATACAAAATACACACAGTATTTCATTACAAAAAATATTTTCAAACATTTTGTACCCACACAAATTATGTGCCTTCACTACATATTTTTATGATCTGCACCATCTTACAGTAATGTGCCTTTGAAAGAAATGACATAATATAAAAGGATCATATAAAATCAACTGGCTGTCAGATATGATAGCTTCACATGTCAAAAGAAGGATATCAACACGTTATCATCAAGTCTTTCTTGCCGCCATTGTAAGTATACTGGAAGTTTGCCGACTGATGGTGTCACCCAGTGTAGAAATATGGAATTAAAACACGTTGCGCAAGTTACCACAGTCCATCCACGATTGTATCATGTAGGCCCGAACGTCTTAGCGTGAATCACAAAAAAATAAAGCGAGCAAAACCAGAAACACACAATTGTGCGTTCAGGGCCTAAAAGGGATAATATTTCGAGCATGGTGTCCATTCGCACTCATGAAAGAAATACATGATCCCTGGTAGTCTTTGCCTTAAGTATATGAAATATAGGATCTTTGAAAAAGGACTCTCTAATTATAATTATAAATTAATGAACAATTACTCAGGTGAGTACATATCATGAAAGAGAATTCCTTCAGGTTTCTTTAATGTCAGTAGACTTCAACGTGGGATCCATTTGTCGCCCTGCACACGTAGAACGATATGTCACCTCTCGGCACATATTCACTAACATTTAAGGTGTAACTGGCCCTACCACACTGACGATACTTTACCGTGAATGATTGATGCCTCTGATATTTTCACTGTATACAAAATTTTTTATGTGGCCCCAAAATAAAAAAGTTCAGTGTCGATAAGTCTCGGCTTCGTAGTGGCCAAGGGATTGGGTATTGGCCAGATCTGCCTATCCACGTTCGTGGAAAGCGTGTGTCAAGAAGCGCACTGTAATGAGGTGGGGAGCCAAACTTAGAGAGTTGATGACTTTAATGTCAGTAGACTTCAAAGTGGGATCCATTTGTCGCCCTGCACACGTAGAACGATATGTCACCTCTCGGCACATATTCACTAACATTTAAGGTGTAACTGGCCCTACCACACTGACGATACTTTACCGTGAATGATTGATGCCTCTGATATTTTCACTGTATACAAAATTTTTTATGTGGCCCCAAAATAAAAAAGTTCAGTGTCGATAAGTCTCGGCTTCGTAGTGGCCAAGGGATTGGGTATTGGCCAGATCTGCCTATCCACGTTCGTGGAAAGCGTGTGTCAAGAAGCGCACTGTAATGAGGTGGGGAGCCAAACTTAGAGAGTTGATGAAACGGACACCACAAACTGGTAACTAGTGAGTTCTTTTTCAGATACACGGTATTTTCAGTTCTGACTATACACGAAATCTGGAAAACTACTTCACCTACGAAACTGAAATTTGGTAGGAATGTAGTTTATTGGTAGAAGACGTCAGCTAAGGAAGAAATTTCCGATAGGGCCGATATTTCAAGAAATATGACGGCATAAACAATGAAAACTTCACTGTTTTTCGGCACGTAATAGTGTAACTTTATCAGTCCGTTATTTTGAGGAGGAGAGAACTTAGCTACTTCTAACAAACTTTTAACATAATTTCAAACCCTTAGGAAACTTTTTCTGGCTGACAACCCCAGCCGCGGCAGAGTGGCCAAGTGCAATGAGGCGCTATGCTGCGATGTTCGAGGTTCATGAAAAACCGCTTCATTATGCATGACGTTTTGCTTTATTACGTCTTTCCTATTAACTACTTGCGACGTACTTTACAGAAATTTACATTTTCGCCATGGATGTACTTTCGAAATAATCTCGTAATACGACATATAGTTCACGTGCTATGACGTCAAAGACAATGAAAAGCATGAAAATTCGCCCTAATAAGCATGAGGTTGTAATTTACTACGTCTTTACTACCAACTCCATTTACAACACATTTCGCAAGCAGTTTCTTAATATTCCACTGTACGAACTTGGTAAATAACGTTGTTGTAGGACACATAATTCAAGAGATATTACGCCATAAACGTGACATCCGCAAATAGGCACTCCATTAAGTTTGGCATTTTGTTAAGCTTTTATTACTCTGTTCGCAGAACATTCCGTAAACTATATCCATATATGCCACTGAAAGGAGCTGCTATATCACTGAACGACACATTTATCAGCAGATACGACGTGATAACCAATGAGCTACTTGAAAACGAAACTGCAGGGCGATTTTCGCAATAGATTCAAACGAAACGTGTGTACAAATACCGCAGTTGTCTTCATGATGACGATGATGGTGCTCATGGCGAACATTTACTACCCGGGCAAAGTCACTGGCTGCAGCGTCGCAGGCGGCTTCATCCTATGTGAGCCCCTTAACTCATTCATTTTCACTTTTTTTTATTTTTTTTTATTTTTTTTAATAGAAATAAAAGGAGCCAGCCCAAAAGTTACACGTTTCACGAAGATGCAAGATTTGTGGCTTTTGCAACTCACAACCATATTGATTTTGTAACGATTATTTCTTTCCTGTTTTGAATGATTTAGGGACATACGAATGTTTCGTAAACGTCAGAAGTTAATTTCCAGCTGTTTTGAGCCGAATGATCTCAGTGGTTGATAATAACGCCAAATAAAACCATTATGATTGGTTGACGAAACTGCCAGGATTTATCTTTGAAATGAACTATTTTTGGTCGAGTATTCTCCCATAAATGTTTTTAGAAAAGAGGAGACGACACAAACATCCATGCCCGAGGGGGGGACTCGAACCTCCAACCGTAGCGGCCGTGAAGACTGTGACTGGCGCGCCGCAGACCGCTTGGACACTGCGGCCGGCCCATGTTACATCATCGGATAATTACTTCTTTCTAATTCCCATGTGTAGGGAATATGTAAACATGCATACGTCTCTGAAGGACGCTTACGTTCATTACATCGCTAAACATGAACACTGCACATCGGCTTTCGTAGGAATATACTAAATTGTGCCCAACTGTCTGCATTAGTTATTTGAATTTTAAGTTCTCTGACTAAGAAACACCCAAAACTTACTTCTTTAAGGATCAGCGGTACGTTTTATACATACGTTGAAGGCAAGCACTGTGCGATGTATGTTTATATTTAAATCTAAGAACTGTAAATGAAACAAATAGTTCCGCTATTCAAAAAGTGAGCATAAAAATGACAAATCACTGCCATGAAATACCACTGTCAAACAATTATTCATCGTTGTAATCGTCAATGACTTGAATAAAATTTGTACTTTAGAAAAATTAATTAAGGATCAGTTTTTGCTGCTGTTGCTTGTTCTTTAGCATACCATCAAGAGTTTCGAAATTCTACGCCTAGCACCTCTTGTGTTGTTAACTGAACAGTCCTGCCACTGAATTGAGCAAATTAATATTATTACACTTGAAAAATTAAGGCAAATAATGACTACCTCTTTCTTATTCTGACTGAATCTCGGTAAGATAATGAATTTGAAGGGAACCTGTCTCGACAATGACTGTGGCGAATAGAGTCTTTTACACGGGTTCTAAATTAATATATTTCACTATTGAAAATTATTCCACAAATACGCTGGTTAGCTATACAAGCTAATTCTGATAAGCTGCTCAGATATTACTTCATATATAGGACGTGATGCTGTTACAGAAGAATGTTGGCACTTAATAAATGGCGAACACAGGCTGTTCTTGGTGACTAAGTAACAACTGCAAATTGCGGCCTACAACATTCCTCTTGCTGTGGGCTTGCAGATTGATTATTTAATATTACCTGTCTGCTCTTCCCTTTTCTTGCGCCAAGCCAATGTACAAGTTCAGCCACATACCGTCTACGAGCCACCACTACGCATGCCGACTCACAGTTGCTTCCGAACTAGTTAGCCCAGCAAAAGCTTTCAACTCACTATTCGCTCCGCGCCTCCACGCTACCAGTATAATACTCTCTTCTTCACAGATGACTAAACAGTATCAAAGCCCCAACGTCTGGCCTGCCTCATGTTGGGACAACACGTCCCGTGTGAGGACGGCTTTACGATACGGAGCTTCGCGTGCTGCCTAGCTATAGACGATGCTAGCCACTCATATGTTCTCTGTGGTACAACTGCGCCAATCGGTACCGATATGAGGAAAAACAGGGCACTTACCTCTACATCGTCATTGAACCAACACTCTGGTAATGCAGGGAGAAGATAAAATAACATTTCCTCCTAACATGGACAAAATTGTTATTTATCAGTCAAGAGTTGGTCATCATTGGCCTTGAGAACAGATGGAACTCTTCGGGAAACAGATTCGTAACACGTCTTTATAGCTTCCAAAAGAATGTCACCCAATGCTGTAGTACAAAACCAACCAATTACTTAAATGATGTTGGAGCCTTCCTCACTCTCTGCTTGATAATTTTCGGTGATGTACAAAGCATGCCTAAACCTTTTTGGAACAAGACAGTGTTTCTTTAGCAATATCTTAGCTGCCAGGATGGTGAGATATTCAGTTACGTTTATCTGACTAGCGAGTGAAATGGCGGAAACAGTTCAATACCGCGATTTAGATGTCCAAATCATGATGGAACTTCCCCACTCTTGACTGAAGGAAATAGGCATGTCGTATTCTAGGCTTCCTTTCAGGTTCTCGACACACAAAACATATTGTTTGTAGGGAGCAATGTAAACGGTGTTTCATCGGACCACACCACAGTCCTCAAGTCTCCAGGTCTTATGATCATGCCACCACTCCCTTCGCAGCTTTGCAGTGGCTTCCATTAGTAAAGGTTTGGCAACTGCAGCCGTTCCATGAATGTTAAGCTTCAACCGTACGATTTTTATCGAAACACTTTTACATAAGTGAGTGTTACGTTCTGCGGTCGCTTTTGCAGTCGTTCTCAACGCTGGTCGATCGTTGTTAGTTAACTTCGTGTGTTTGCAACTATTCCTTTTCGACAATGATGTTTCACCCTGTTTTGTGAGCGCTGTCGTTACCGAAGAAACAGTGGAGCTCTTTTCGTCACAGTGCAGCATCCAGCTGCACACAATCGAGTTGGCGTCCTTGGAAATCTGGGACATAAGGAATATACCTGTAATTTGTGGTGACCGTCGCAGAACGTAACGCATAATTCGAGGTAAGAGCTAAGACTTAGAAAGTAAAATGTCCAGTGGTGTCTCGTCTCGGCGTTCACATGCAAGCAGTGATGCTAATATGCAACAAGACTTGGTGTTCTGTATGGTGTTCACATTACACTATCCACCTCCTGTAGCCACAAACTATATTTTCCTATTGTAATTACTCATTTATTTACTGTTCAAAAATGTTCAAATGTTTGTATAGCTTATGGGACTTAACTACGTGGTCATCAGTCCCTAAACTTACAAAATAATTATGAACTACTTACGAACTAGGACGGCACAAATATCCATGCCCGAGGGGGGATTCGAACCCCCCGACCGTAGTGGTCGTGCAGACCGTCACTGGAGCGCCCCAGTCCCCTCGGCCACCGCGGCCGGCATTTATTTACTCTCCTGGCTCTGAAAACCTCAGTCGGTTTCTTGCTTCGTTAAGAAGCCCGCTGCAGAGTGAAAAGTTTCATTCTGGGAGCATCCCTTAGGCTGTAGCTAAGCCATGTCTCCACCATATCCTTTCTTCCACGAGTGCTAGTCTTGCAAGTTTCGCAGGAGAGCTTCTGTGAAGTTTGGAAAGTAGGAGGCGAGGTACTGGCGGAAGTAATGTTGTGAGGCGGCATGGTGAGTCGTGTCGTGGTAGCTCAGTCGGTAGTGCGCTTGCCCGCGAAAGGCGAAGGTCCCAGGTTCGATCCCGGTTCCGGTACACTATTTTAATCTGCCAGGAAGTTTCATATCAGCGCACACTCCGCTGCAGAGTGAAAAGTTTCATTCTGGAATCATCCCTTAGGCTGTAGCTAAGCCATGTCTCCACCATATTCTTTCTTCCAGGAGTGCTAGTCTTGCAAGTTTCACAGGAGAGCTTCTGTGAAGTTTGGAAAGTAGGAGGCGAGGTACTGGCGGAATTAAAGTTGTGAGGTTATGGGTGTGTGTGTGTGCTCCGTCCTTAGTTTAAGTAGTTCGTAACCCAGGAACTGATAACCGCAGCCGTTCAGTCCCTTATATTTACAAACATTTGTCACGCGTTTTGTAGGATCAGAAATATAAAAGAAGTGGTGGGAAGGTGAGGAACAGAGGTAGGAGGATACGGGCAAAGGGGGAACGAGCAAGTGGACAAATAGATTGGGGAGGTGTAGAGAAATAGAGAGAGAAGGCGAGTAGATGAGGTGTTATGTACAATTCCCATTCATAAAGGCAGCTGCGAAGCATTGGTGGGTACGATAGTAAAATAATATAATGATAACCGGGCTTCGCAGTGAATTGAAATTCGTGCCATTTCCGAGGTTACACCCCGGCCTGATGCTCATTGGGTAGTTCCTTTAACCACTTCATTTATTTTTTATTTTTCGTGTAGATCGGTTCTTTGCGGACGTGGTTTCAAGTTTGGTATTTATTTACCGTGTATCTTTTCTAAGGTTATTATGTTTTATCTATGAATAAGCTCAACTACTCCGCTGGCGAAACACTAAGTCATCATGCCGTTATAGCTAATGCAGCTCCATGGACTACCGCAGTATCACTCCCCCCACAACTGAAACTTCAATTCAGGTTCCTCGTATTTGGTGCTCCTCATTTTCACTTCATATCAGTTACATACTCGCACTGACAAAATATTTAATTCCATTTTTCACCCTGTATACATCATCATAGATCAGTCTTTTTCAACCTCTGGGTCAGCCCCAGGTGGGTCACGAAGTCTTGTTCAGGGGTTCGTCGTCACAGTAGTTGCACCCTACAATAAGCAGATCAGCGCATGTATGAATACCAGGAGTTCCGTAATGCAGAAACATATGTCTAAGAAAAGTGAAATGCATTTTATATTAAAAGTACGCGATTCGATGTTGATCATCAATTCTCAGTTGAATAGAACAAGGATTGTTTTATAATAAGTACACCGTCTTAACAATAAATAAACGAAAGGCCGTTAAATTGTTTTCAAGTAGCAGGTGATAGCAAAATTTGCAAATGGACTATACAATGGGAATTGCTCAACATGGATAATTCACTTCTGAGCTTCATCTGCATTGAGAAATTTCGGTACAGAACATATATATTTTTCTGTCGGAATTCATGTAAAATAGGATATGTTCCGTTCAGAAAAATGAAATGCAACCTATAATGTACAATATTATACTTTTTTATTGGTGTTTACAAGAAAGTTGTATCAACAGAAGAAAATTAAATTCGTTACCTTTGAAATTACACATACAGTTGTTTTATGATTCGAGGAGGGGCTGGATGTGTGGTCAAAATATTTTCGGTTGGAAGTGGGTCACGTATTCAAAAAGATAGTGGCCGCGGCAGAATAGCCGTTCGCACTAAGGCTTCCGACTGCGGTGCGTGCGGCCGTTCGCCGTCGGGGTTTCGAGTCCTCCCTCGGGCGTGGGTGATTGCGTTGTCCTTAGCGTAAGTTACTTTAAGTTAGTGTGACTAGTTTGTAAGCCTACGGACTGATGGCCAACGTGGTTAAGTCCCTTAGATTTACAAATATTTGTATAGGAAACACTTTCGTAGAGAATAGTGAGACTAAATAAGCCTCAGGATTGAATTTGTACGGATTCATAGAATAGAACTGCCTTGTCAAGGACTTCTTCTGCCTCCTTTTGTTGGGGCACTGGTCTTATGTCGTGTTCATGTAAATGGTGAAGTTTTTCTAACGAAGATGAAGCAAGAGGGGTTGCTACCCATCGCCTTTCCTCTGAGACAGGAAGCTACACTCACCTGCTGATCTGCTGTCCTTGGACCGTAAAGGCGTCGGACTTCTTCTCTTGGCAGGTGTTTCGTCGCCTTATAGGAGATTCATTAGTTGAAAAGAGGACAGTAGGAAAGTTACAGAATAAAAGGCAGAAGTGTGGTGAAATATGTATTCATAAAGATATGACGAAATTAAGGTAGCCCTGTTGCATGTTTAAGATTGTGTCACAAATAAGAGTATTTTGCCACAAAACCACTTTGCTGTAGGACAAGGAATTACTAACAATAGTCAAGGAATAAGCACATTTTATACAAATACATTTGCAGTCCCTAGAGAGAGCGCAGAGTGGTTGAAACAGAATGAAGTCGTATACTATAACCAGAGCAGGGGCCAAGCTTACCTCACTGTAAACCGAATGGTAAGTGTACCGGATGGGTCCACTCGCCCATCATAGTAACAGACGCTGACGGTTCTCAAAGTCACACTTCACTAATACGGCGGTAACTTCCGCTCTAGACTGTTCGCGAGGTGGATACTTCGAAGCTCTGCAACCGAATGGCGGTGCGTGGCTGTTCGCCGGGCACGGCACCGCAGTGTGCTTCCGCTGTTTTTAAAGTAGTCCCTGTAGCCAACCTTAGAGGTAGGGGATAGGAATCGTTTTGTAAGCTTAGCCCTTGCGGGCGGCACTGTGTCTCGGACACTCAGGTTGGGACACCTGTTTGGAGCGCGGGACAAAGCTGGTATGCCTCCGCCACGGCGTGGCTTCCGCTTGTTTTTAAATTTAACGGCTACAGGAAATTCTCCATTTTGTGCAATTCCTAGATTAACCAAAGGGGAATGTAGAAATTTCTCTGACCTTTCCTTTCGATTGTCCTCTAACAAGGGAATGGTCAGACTTGTCATGTCTGTATGCATACCATTAGCTGCTGACATGACCTGGAAGTCTGTAAAAACTTTTATGAAATATGACATTACTGTCGCATGACATGACCTGGAAGTCTGTAAAAACTTTTATGAAATATGACATTACTGTCGCATGGTTTCCACACTTACAACTGCCTGTTGTACAACCCTAACCTCTCTCGCTACGTTATACCAACGCCATCTAGGGACAACGTGGCGTTAGCTATGCGCCGCTCTCCTGCCACAGCAGTGAGAGAGCTGATTCGCCCAGTGAAAGCAATCGTACGATAATTAAAAAATACGATATTAATAAATTCGTTGACAAATGTAGCTGATATGTTACCTACACCATTCTTTCCAAATAGCTATGAAATAGACACAAATACATGTACGATTTAGAACACGACAAACTTTTATTTCTTGTAATTACCACAAAGATGCGAAATATTGATACCATGTTCAAAACAGGTTTTTTGTGCACCAAGAACATACAAACAAAGACGACATATGCCGGCCCTGCGAATCACAGACGTTGTTAGACGTCCGTAGACAAAACTCGGCCGGTGTTAGAAAGGAATGTAGCCTAATATCACTATATTTCGAAGTGTGCCACGCATATTTAATCACATTTTGAAACGTGGGGAGGATAACTGATGATGTTCGACTGATTGCAACCTGAGAATATTGTCATGGTGATAGACAGGAAACTGCAGTGATTTGCACACAATAGTTTTCTCTGTTAGTTTTCTGTAAAATGCCTTCCACTGCGGAGTATAGATGTAGATGTGCATAATATCTTTCACATCTCTAACCAGTTCAGGACGGTATGTTTTAAAATACGTACCGGAAATGAAAAGGAAGTGCATGCCACAGAAACGAATATTCGTTTCCCCTTTGCACCAAAACTGTGCAACGATATTCCTCTTTAGTGAACGCCGCGAGAAGACGGCCGCACCTTCCGACCATGCGCACAACGCTCACCATAACAGCTCGCGACTCGCCATTTGCCGTCACCGCAAGCGCCAAGCAGGAAAAACAGCCATTTTCGTAACTTTTTTAGGTTACTTCCAGGTTATGTCAGCAGCTAACACTCTGCATACAGACTTCCTTCAATGTAACTAACAGTGCTAAAAATATCAATACATGTTTCGGCATGACAAGTCTGAACATTCCCTTGTAAGTAAGCAATCATTCTGTGATGCTCCTTGGTTGGTGAAAATTAATAAACCGTCCTAAATTAATTGATTTAATTTTGATACCTTTTAATTGAGGACGCGTTCGGTCTGTTATTGATATCCGGGAGTTCGTAATTTTAATGGCAACTCGAATCTGTGGTAGGAATTAAATTTATTTTGCTCTGTTTAATGTTACGGTGCAGCCGTTGGAACGGTGCATTGTGTACCGCCAAAAAGGTTTGCGCGTTACATCCATGCTGCTCGGTTGGCAGATCACAATGGCCGGCCGCGGTGGCCGAGCCGTCTGCGGCACGCCAGTCACGGTCTGCACAGCTACTACGGTCGGGGGTTCGAATCCAAAAATGTTCAAAGGTCTGTAATTCTATCGGACCAAACTGCGTGGTCATCAGTCCGTAGCTTACAAACTACTTAAACCTAGGTAAACTAACCTACGGACAAACACACACGCCCATGCCCCAGAGAGGACTCGAACCTCCACGGCGAGCAACCGCGCGTTCCGCAGCGAGGTGCTTTAGACCGCTCGGCTACTCCACCGTGGCGGGGTTCGAATCCCCCCTCGGGCATGGATATTTGTGCCGTCCTTAGTATTAGCTAATTCAAATGTTCACATGTTTGTATAGTCTATGGGACTTAACTACGGGGTCATCAGTCCGTAAACTTACAAACTACTTATGAACTAGCTAACACTAAGGACGGCACAAATATCCATGCCCGAGGGGGGATTCGAACCCCCGACCGTAGTGGCCGTGCAGACCGTGACTGGAGCGCCTTAGTCTCCTCGGCCACCGCGGCCGGCTATTAGCTAGTTCATAAGTAGTTTGTAAGTTTAGGGACTGATGACCCCGTAGTTAACTCCCATAAGCTCTACAAACATTTGAACAGATCACAGTGGTACACGTGTTGGGGACTCTGTGACCTGCGCGTTGTCTTCCGCCTTGGACTCACCGTTCGTATTTTCCTCTCCGCCCGGCGTGTGCCGTTAACGAGGCGCCGTCCACCTGCGCACACACTGCTGCCGCTGCTGCCGTGGGCCTCTCCCCGCTTCCACCCGTCCAGCGGGCCGGTAGCGTCCGCGGCGAGCCTTCCGCCGCCGGGCGCAGAAAAACAGCTAATTACGATCAGCGCCAGATAGCCCCACAATTAATAACCCCTGCGGCCTTTCATCTCCCGTCCGGCGCGGCCAACATCCCTACCCGGCGCAGGTGTGAAGTGGGTCTCTCATTATCACGCCGGGAACAGAGGAGGCGAGCCCGGCGCTGGCAAAAAAGGAGGAAGTATATATATATGTGTAAACGCCGGCAGCGCGCACCCCTTTGACGCGCCGCCAGAAACGCGAATTGGCCCTGCAGGGTGAGACGGGGCTGCAGCTGCCCAGTAATGCTGAAAGGCCGCAGGCGCCTGCTCGCTAACTGCCGCCAACTACGGCCGCCAGAGGCGCGGCGCGCGCTGCCAGCAGGGCCCCCATTACTCGCCGCAACCGGCCATTACCTCTTTAGGTTCCACGTCTTTACTTTTCACCTGGCCGCCGTCGTTTGTCTCGGCTCTGGCTGCAGGACGGAACAACAGTTTGCACAAATAAATTGCCCGCTGCCGTGTTAAGGTCGAGGAGCGCAATTCCTCAGCTCTAAATGTCATCGCGTATTTCGCACTGTGTCTGTATCACCGGAAGCGCAGGTCCCCGTTTTAGGAATGGAAATGAGCGTATGGCTTTCTTGGCCGGGAGATACGTTGCGGGATTGTTCGGCCGCCTTAGTGCAAGTCTTTTTAGGTGACGCGGCGTGGGCGACTTACGTGCTAATGATGATGAGATGATGATGATTAGGACAACACCGAGTCCCCTGCCGGCAATCGAACCTTGGCCTCCTGCGTGGTAATCAGCGACGCTACTGCTGAGCTACGGAGACGGACGCCGTTCCAGAACACTACAGTAACAGTTCTCTAGCAAAACAAGAAAAGTAGTGTATGTCGATTATCCATTTTGGAATTTTTTTAGAACCCGTCACTATTAATTTCAGTATAATTTAAGAAAAATGCACCTAGTCACTTTATTTTGAAATGTTACTTGTATTCATTAACCGGATTTCGAATCTTTTCATTTTCCTCTGCAGACAGTGCAGGTGTTACAAGTTCACTTCAATCGTGATGTTGGGTGCTGCCGGCCGCGGTGGCCGAGGAGACTAAGGCGCTCCAGTCACGATCTGCACGGCCACTACGGTCGGGGGTTCGAATCCCCCCTTGGGCATGGATATTTGTGCCGTCCTTAGTATAAGGTAGTTTGTAAGTTTAGGGACTGATAGCCCCGTAGTTAAGTCCCATAAGCTTAACAAACGTTTGAACGTTTTTTTGTTGGGTGCTGGCTCTGCGGTAGGAATATGGAACATGCCGTAATAGGTGGACGTAGGATGGATATTTGTGCCGTCCTAGTTCGTAAGTAGTTCATAAGTAGTTTGTAAGTTTAGGGACTGAAGACCCCGTAGCTTAACAAACATTTGAACATTGATGGACGTAGGCGTTTTATATATGTTTTTGTATCCGGAAATTGGGCTGAATTTATACTGATACTTACTGCGACTGTCTAGCTGGCTTTTATAAATAATTTCCATTTGTTGTGCTTAGAAGACAATACCCCGACACTGGATTTTTCACAGTTGGCCACTAAAATATATACTGTCAATAACACTTGACGTGTATCCAACATGTCCTTTTACAACTAACGTTATTTACGAAGGTTTTTCAATAGGAGACATAACATGCTTTGTACCTACGGTCGGGGGTTCGAATCCCCCCTCGGGCATGGATATTTGTGCCGTCCTAGTTCGTAAGTAGTTGATAAGTAGTTTGTAAGTTTAGGGACTGATGACCCCGTAGTTAAGTCCCATAAGCTTAACAAACATTTGAACATTTTTGATGCTTTGTACACAGAAGTTTGTTTTGTTTGTGTGTCATTCAACTGATCAATGACGAAATAATTTCTTTAATATTAAAGTGCAAAAATGAATATTAATTTATATCTATAGTGTTTGCGTAGAATGTCAATCCTAAAAATTTATCAAAATTATTAGTGAAAAGGGAGAGAACAAAAATTCATAATAATACTTATTTTTATTCACGGACTATTGTATCCTAGAATATTACTAAACACTAGTTTCTGCTTATTTTGCTTAAATCGCAGTAAGTACATGGTTATTCATCTTTTTATAAATAAAAATTAATGTTTGTTTGTCTTTTTGTTCGTCTTTTATTCAGGTCTATACTCTACAACCGATTTCGATAAAACTTTGTCAACATATTGCTTGCACGTTCTTGAAGGTTAGAAGTATAATTATACCAATGTACGACATATAGTTCAGAACGAAGCAAACGAGAAAGATAGGCTCCGGCGTGCACGTCATGTCACGTAAGCAAGCTAGTCCTGAGCCGGCGCGATCGCTAGCTGAGTGGCCAGCCACCAGGAGGCAGTGAGCTGTGCCAACACCGTCTAGATACAAGGCCTCACAACCAGTCTGCGTCACGTCACACCTATAGGCTGCCCTCCCAAAGTCACTGGTTTGCTGAGGCACAGCCCACTGCATCGTAGCTTCACCCAGTGAGCTTGGGAGGGCAGCCTATAGGTGTGACGTGACGCAGACTTGTTGTGAGGCCTTGTATCTAGACGGTGTTGGCCGTGCCCCAGCGTCCGACCAATCGGCTAGCTATCGCGCCCGCTGTGGACTTTCTTGCTTAGGTGACATGACGCGTGCGCTGGGGCTGTCTTTCTCGTTGGCCTCGGTTCAGGACGTGGCCGGCGAGAAATACAGGCCTGGGCACTCAGCCAGGTGACGTGTCAAGAGTAGTGCTGCGCCGACGCGATCGCGGATTTGACTAGTTATCCGCTGGGGCACTGCCCACTGCCTCTTAGCGGCTAACCAGTCAAATCCACGATCGCGTCGGCGCAGCACTAGTCTTGACACGTCACCTAGCTGTGTGCCCAGGCCTGTTTTTATTTTATTTAATATTAATTTTTTTATAGCTTATGGGACTTAACTACGGGGTCATCAGTCCCTATACTTACAAGCTACTTGTGAACCAACTAATACTAAGGACGGCACAAATATCCTTGCCCGAGGGGGAATTCGAACCCCCACCAGTAGAGGAAGTGCAGACCGTGACTGGAGCGCCTCAGTCCCCTCGGCCACCGCGGCCGGCGGCCTGTCTTTCTCGCCGGCAACGGGTTCAGGAGATACGACGTCATAAACGCTGAAACGCATCATGTTTGTTAGTACTTTATGCGCTCCATACCGCTAATCAGATTGCGATTATACTTTGCACACTTAATCTTCGAAACAAGAGGAAATACACTATCTACGTAAAATTTTATACGGTGCATAGCAGAGGGTACTTTACCCATGAACTTCGACAGTATCTATGGTTTTATTCAGATCGTGTCGAAATTTTGTACAATTAACCTTCCAAATAGGGGAACGTGAAAATCTGCACAAGATTTCATATGGTGCATGACGGAGGGTACCGTGCAATATTCTTAGAAACTCTTGACTGGTCACTCTGATAGTTAACAGAGATATATAATGTTTAACAGATGGAGGAGGCAATGGACAGAGGAGGTGGAGAAGGAGTTGAATGAGTAGAGAAGGAGACTGAGAGAGAAAGGAAAGTTGGAGGTGGGCAGAGAGGGAGGTAGCAGGATATGGACACACACACACACACACACACACACACACACACACACACACATATATATATATATATATATATATATATATATATATATAGAGAGAGAGAGAGAGAGAGAGAGAGAGAGTGGGGGGGAGAGAGAGAGAGAGAGGGAGAGTGGGGGGGAGAGGGAGAGAGATAGGAGGAGATAGGCAGAGAGAGAAGGGATAAAACGGTGGACAGAGAGACAAAGGGGAAGGAGAGATAGACTAACTTTAGATTTGAATAAATATATACCCTGGAGACACCTGGTTGTCAGCTAATAGCAGAAATAGGTATTGAGATACTGATATGGTAATTATATATTTGTATTTGGCCTCTGTTAGTGTTTAGACCTTATCTGAAACACATTGAAAGAGCTGATATGAGGGTTGGCGGAGTGGTGGGTGATTGGTTTGGGAGGGGGGGGGGAGCGGGAGGGAAGATGGGAAAAGGGAATTGGGGCTTTTATTAATTAGCTGCTTTACATTAGTAAATTCGCTAAATTTTGGAGAAAAAATTTGCTTTTTATTTCGGTCTCAACATTGAGTACCTAGCCAGATGCTATAATTGGTTTACCGGTAGTGAGCATCTCAAATTTTTCAAGAAGGTCAAGTTCCATAACTTTGTTAGCAAAATTGATTGATGACCTTTGTAGATAACAATAGTTGTAAAATTACATGTTGAATGCCGGTAGTGTTGACAGTGTTTATTATAGAGACCAACTGTGAAAATCGAGTGACGTCATACATCTTCTAAGCACAAGGAAACCTGAGAAATGGAAATTGTTTACAAAAGCCGCCATACAGTCGCAGTAAGTAACAAAGCAAATTCCAAGTAATTACCAGATACAAAACGTGACATAAATAACGCCTATGTCGATTTATTAAAACCTGTTCCATCTTCCCACCACAGAGACAGCTCCGAACATCACGCTTGAAATGAACTTGTTACACCTGCACCGGTGAAGATGAACCTGAAGAGGTTCGAAAACAGGTTGATGAAGAAAACCAGTAACATTTCAAAATGAAGTGACTGGTTGCATTTTTCTTACGGGTATCAGCTTTAAACATTATAAAAAAGAAGAAACATGTTGTCTCGCAGTTTTTCTTAATTACACTCTAAGTACACGTACATCGCTGTAACATGGTCCACATTTTAAATAAATCACAAAAATTAACAATACAAATTGTTGTGTAAATAAATTATATATTTTAGTCTTTTATATGTTGCCGTACATGTAGCTGCATAAAGCGAAATTAGAATAGTATTTGAAAACTCTGGTAAGCCAGCTCCTCCCGCCAGCCAATGAGGAGGATTCCTTTGCAGGTGATAGAGGGTTGCTGAGCGGCTGATAGAACTCCACATTGGAAGATAACTTATAAGAAAGTCGCGTCGATGTGTGTTATGGAGCTTGTGGTGAAGAGTGGTTAATATTTCGTTTATGTATCACTAAGTTCTACAACGGATGTCATTTACGTCCTTCTTTCTTTCTACTCAAAATGTTTTTGTGTTTTCAGAATTTCTATTGTTTCTCTGTACATGCTAGTGTAGTCAGGCAGAACATCATGCTATGGGCCGCGGGCTTATTGCTAGGTATCGAATATCGGCAGTATTTTATGGAGAATTCTCTGCCCTGACGATCCGATGTGACACAGCAGGAACGTCTGGTAACTTCTCTCTGAATACGATAATATTTTGTTTCTGATCCTCTCTTACATACGAATAGATGGCAGATAATAAGGGAACACCAGAACAATTGAAACTTGTGAATGAATATATAAAATAATTTGTAGAAAACCGCAATCTTTGTTTGTGTTTAAAAGTGAACGTGTGTCTATCTGAATATGAATGCTGTAAGTGATCATTCTGGTGGCAATGACACAGACAAATACGGATCTGTAAAGATATGCCAATTAATCGGAATACATAATGAGGCTTAACCTGAGTATGATATAAAATACAAATATGTGCTTGTGTGACGTGACAAAATTGTTTCGTAACAAGGAACACCGTCAGATTGAGGTCTTATTTCACTAACAAACGAACTATTGTGTTGTGCTCAAGTGGTGTAACTAATTGTAGTATCACGAGCGGTTTCCACAATTGACAAGGAATCCTGGTAGGTATCAGACAAAATAGTTGGTTTGGATTTTTGTAACGGCATGCAAGTACAGAATGAACGGCGGAACTAAATACGTGCAAAATGATCAACACACGCAATGTCTTCATACTCTAAATGTCAAACATAAATAAAAGAAATTAAGTCTCACTCACCTTTCTCTGCAGAGGAGGTTTACAGTGATACCTGGTCTAAAAAATGAGTGGCTCATAAAAAAGGCAAAATAGTCCTGCGCTCCAAAGACAAGGATAAGTAAAACTACTGGACTACGTGTCCCCTCGCATCAAATTACCAATTTTTTTATCTTGTTCATGTTCCAGTATTTACGCAAGAATGAACTGTACTGGATAATTAAAAGGCAAAAGATCAGAATGTTAAAGAATACGTCTCAGTACGAGTTTTTCAAATTCAACACTTTCTCTTTGAAACATTGATTTAAGTTTATGCCCTTTAGAACAGGGAAGACGCAAACCAACGTACCCAAACAGTTACACAAAGATCGCGGAACAGTAGATCTTGCAATCATGAAACTATGCATTCTTAAAAACATTCACTGGAAAAACATCTTCCCAAGAACTGATGGAAGGTTTCTATCTCCCCTGTTAAATATCACTTATTGTCTTTCGGTTCAATGAATAATATGTATATACAGTGTTGTGACTTCTCGATGAACTAAAGCGTAATATACAAAAGGCCCAATGAACTTGAAATACACCTCACTCATAAACAAATTCTTGGGGGGATCTCTTTGATATTGAGAGGAAGCACGACAGTAAAATTATGATTCCTGAGTCGTAGCTTCGTATCACAGGAGGTGTATTTCCTCTAAGCGTCTTTAAGGTGGCAGATGGCCAATAGCTTCTTGCTCAAAAGTTGAGATACATACAAATAATTATATATATATATATAAAAAAATACAGTTAAATCTTAAGTGTGACCTGGTATGATGAAACATAAACAGAGGCTAAAGCCAAATTCATTTGCTGGATTAAACAAGTGGCACATTGCACAAAGGGATTCAAAATATTTAATAATCCTATCATAATAAGGTACAAGGGAAAGCATATACTGATGGCAAAAAAGATACTACTGCTATGCCACTGGAAAAACGTCGGTAGTGATGGGGTCCGTAATTGCTTCTCTCACTGAACCGGAGAGCATATAAATTGGATAGTGATGATCAACAGCCAAAAAAAAAAAAAAAAAAAAAAAAAAAAAAAAAAAAAAAAAAAAAAAATAAAAAAAAAAAATAAAAAAAAAAAAAAAAAAAAATAAATAAATAATAATTATGATTACAATGACGGTGCGCAAATGTACGTTACCATACGCCATGTTGACCGCCGCTGACAGCCGTTGCGATGGACTGTCGTCGATGACTGGCAAGGACGCGAAATAAATTGTGGAGTACCGCGTACACCGCTATCGGTGTTTATTTAACTCGTACGAGTTCCTGATGTCACTTGATGATAGGTCAGCCTGTGTCTGTGCTCTTCTAGAGAGAGAGAAATACAGGTCAGTGAATAGGCGGTTGAGCAACAAGGAAGCTGCGTACTGCTTGTTCACTGTGATTGTGAACAAGTGAATTGGAGCCTCGACTGTCGGTACAGACGATTCTCCAAATATGCCTCCAGACAATATGCAAATACGCGAAAGCGGAATTATGTTTCCATTGAAGTGAACGAGACACAAAAGCTTACTATACTGGCTGAGCACCCACACAGCGCAACTGCTCTTAAAAAAAAAAAAAAAAAAAAAAAAAAAAAAAAAAAAAAAAAAAAAAAAAAAAAAAAAAACACCTAGCCACGGAACGGTAAGAGGTATTTGGATTTGCGTGCACCTCAGCAGATCTCGATATAAATCAGATATGATCAGAGAGTCTCTGGACACTACCTCAATTTACTATGAGGATCTAAACGCACAAACAAAACGAAACACTGCTCAAGCAAAATCTCCAGAGTAGTCACCTAAGCGACTGCCCAAGGACAGATTCGTCAGACGACTGCCTTCTCCAGCGGCTCTCCCGGCGCTAGCTGGCTCGAAAACTAAAAAATTTCCTCCCAAAACCGTCTGCACCAATCACCGATAGTCATTTCAAAGGTTAGTCTATGGCTGTCTGAGATCGCTCCCTCCACGTCTTACGCGGAGTGGTACATGGAGAAAGCACTATTCGCTATCACCGCCTGCAAATAGATCTCCTCAGGGTCATGCTCTGTGTCAGGTCGTTCACCTGTCTCGATGACGGTTGGGCTGCGTCGTGTGTTTACGTAAGCAATCCACCTCGCCAGCGACAGTTGACATACTGCGGCCATTGTGTGAATGCTGGCCGGTCTCCCGTCGAGTTCTACGAAGGGCGGCTGTGGCCGAGAGCAACACGCGGGCTCCCCGCGGTCACCCTCGCTCCCCCACCAAGTCCAGCGAATATTGCCTTAACTGATATTACGGTGAAGTTGCCGTCCAGCAATGACCATTTGCAATCAATTACACGGGGCACATACAGGGGGAGCAGTTGAGAAGGGGTGAGTGCTCATTTCAAGTAGGCAGGCACCTTACAAACATCCGATGTTATCTACAAGCTTATCTTAATATATGTAAAATTGAGGTTTTTGTGCCTATATTTCACTCTGCCACCAAAACTACACATCGCAAACGAATAGTGTTTGTATGTGGTAGTTGGTATCAGTCTCCCATTATGCACTATGGTGCTAGAGGGTTTATAACGATAAGGGGGTGGCAGATATGGGAGTTGAAAGTTACCGACGAGTGTCAATATTTTGCTCTCTTTGTGTTGTTGTAATACAAAGTCCTCCGTTGTAAACCATAGCAGTTCCGTGTCGATAGCTATAGGAGTGTGGAAGATACAATAGGTAAAAGTCGTCAGCTTATATAAAATTCGGACTAGAGACCAGCGATGACTTTTGACACCATAATAGCAAAGATGTATAGTGAAACGTGATGCACACACTTCAGTTGTTTTCCTGAAACAAGAGTACGAATAAAGAAAAATTAAGTGCATATTGCAGTTTGAAAAGTAAAACTACCAATAAAGATGCCAAAGCGTAAGAAAGAAATTTCGCGTTCTCGATCCGTTTCTAAAAGACAGAAAGCGACGGTGAAAAGTGAATCTAGAGACTATAGAAACTTGAAATTTGTAGAAGTTGTTTATTTTACACTGTAGGCATCAGCAATTTTTAGATATTCTCATCCCTACGGGGGTGAAATTGGGGATGAACGGTTTTTTGAAAATACGTTGCTGTTAAGGCAACTTCGGATTTAGATTTTTGATTGGAATTTTTAAAACACGTGTTTCGATAATTTTGGAAATTCAACAATTAAGCAGGTGAAATAAGGAGAACATTTTTTAAGGGTGCTAGTAAGGCTATTTTCATACTAGAAACGCGAAAATTTATATTTGGAAATCTATGAAAATTTATACTTAGAAGTAGAAACAGACAATACAGTCTACGCGTTCGAAGCAGCGGGAAGTAAGCTAGTTTCTATTAAATTGTTAAAAGCAATGGTCCTATAACTCTCCCCTGGGGCATGCCTGAGATAACTTCGTCTGAAGACTTCCTCCGTAGAGAATGACATGCAGCCTTCTTTTAGCTAGCAACGCCTCAATCCAGTTACAAAGTAGGCCTGATATTCCATACTCTCGCACTTTGTTCATCAGTCGCCGGTGCAGAACAGTATCGAACGCCTTGCGGAAGTCAAGAAATACGGCATCTGCCTGCAAGGTTGTATCTGCTGCCCTCTGGATCTCGTGGATGAAAAGCGCGTGTTATGTTTCACACAATGGTTGCTTTCGGAAACCATATTGATTCCTGCAAGGGAGATTTCCGGTCACCGGAAATGACATAATATTCGAACATAAAGTACGTTCATAACTTCTGCATCCGAACGATGTCAGAGATATAGTTCTGCGCATTCGGTGACGCTTCTTGTGCCACGGCGGAGTGGCCGAGCGCATTGTGGGGCTATCCTCCGATGAACGAGGCCGTTCCCCGTCGGGAATTCTCCATCGGGCATGGATGTTTGTGTTGTCTTTAGTATAAGTTAGTTTCTAAGTAGTTTGTAAGTTTAGTCCCATAAGCTTAATAAACATTTGGACTCTTCTTGTGAACCGAAATGAAGTGCGCTTTTTTCAAATCTAATCTGATCTAATACCTTCAAGTGTGGTAGATTGATTGGGAAGCGACTAAGACAGGGTTACAGACTTTTCACAATGTCATTCAGTCTCTACATCGAGCAAGTGGTAAAGGAGAGAAAGCAGAAATCTGGAGAAGGAATTAATGTTCAGGGAGAAGAAAAAAAACTTTGCCGTTTGACAATGACACTGCGATTCTTCAAGCTACAGCAAACGACCTGGAAGAGCAATTGAACGGAATGGTTGACTTCTTGAAAGAGGGGTACAAAATGAACTTTAAAAGGATCAAAACAAGGGTAATTGAACATAGTATAAGAAATTTAGGCGGCGATGAAGGAAGTAAATTAGAGAACGAGGGAATAAACTGTGTAGATGAGTTTCCTTATTTTTGGTAGTAAAATAACTTACGATGATCACACTACGGATGACATGAAATACAGAAAAGCAATGGAAGAAAAGCGTTTCTGAAGAACAGAAATATGTTGCTACAGAAGAATTCTGAAGATTGGAAGTGTAGATCGCGTAACTTACTAGTAGTTACTTTGAAGAAATTAGGGAGAAAAATTTCTGAGATAAAAAAAAAAAAAAAAAAAAAAAAAAAAAAAAAAAAAAAAAAAAAAAAAAAAAAAAAAAAAAGAAGGAAACATTTCGATTGTATAATATTACGAAAATATAGAGAATAATTTTTAAATTGTATTGCCTTTTTCTAAATTGTATAGATTTTATCTGTAAATTTATTCAAATATCAACTGTCGCAGATATTAGGAATAGGATTATTACTCTTATCTCTGCAATTGATGACCATTTTGACAGAGGTAAAAATATTACACGCTGTATGATGTCACTGAGATAATGCTTTTGGGTTCGTGGTATAAATTTTCTATCTAAACATTTATTACACGTTATTGCTCGAGTCTAAATAATCAGCAATTCTAAATCATCGACATAATTTTCTTTTTCATGTTTACCGAAAATTCGATATTAAACAGAAGCACCACTTCTATTGGTAGGATACATTGTCAGACATCAAGAAATCGTCAATTTAATATTTGAGGCAAGTGAGAGGTGGGGTCAGGTAAAAATCGCAGAGGAAGACGAAGAGACCTATGTAGTATGTAGGATGAAATGGACGTGGGTTGCCATTCCTACTTAGAGATTAAGAGGCTGACACAGCTGGATCACCGTGGAGAGTTGCATCAAACCACTCCCTGGACTGAACACTACAACAACAACAACAACTTAAAAAATGTTCAAATGTTTGTATAGCTTATGGGACTTAACTACGGGGTCATCAGTCCCTAAACTTACAAACTACTTATGAACTACCTACAACTAAGGACGACACAAATATCCAAGCGCGAGGAGGGATTCGAACTCCCGACCGTAGTGGCCGCGCAGACGGCGACTGGCGCGCCGCAGAGCGCTCGGCCACCGCGGCCGGCTCAGAGAAGTTCACAGTCAATCGTGTTCCCAGCAATCAGGAGGAAACTGGACTGTCCTAGGCTGAAATTATTTCTCATTCATTGATGGAACACTACACGTAATACTAACAAGTAGTACTGGCTGTGATTGAAACTGTCTTCACAAAGAAACGAAACTTACCGAGCGGCGCGGAATGCGTCATGCTGCGGACTGGGCAGCCGTTCCCGCCGGAAGTTCGTCTCCTCTCTCGGGAATAGGTGAGTGTGTGTGTGTGTTTTGACATTAATGACCACTGCAGTTTGGTCCAAAAGGCTTATAAACATTTAAAACTCTTTTTTTTAAATATAATGGAATTTATTGGTAATCACATACTTAGTTGCTAAGATAACGCTACATTTCCATATAATGAGGGAAGTAGGAAATCGTAGCTATTAAACAGAAAGTAATTAAAAATTAGAAATTTATTTAAATTCTATGGTAGCAGATCAACACAAAAGTTATTATTTCAGGGTAATACACGAAATAGCGACGCCAAGAAATACTGTTATTCCGTTACCACGAAATTTTGATTTTCACTGCTGATAATGTGGTCGACCTCGTAGTTTTACTCCTACTACCACTAGGTGGCTTTTGCGCTAGACGTGTTATGAACCTCTCACGGCGGCTTCACTCGTTAACAGTTGCATAGCCGGCCGCGGTGGCCGAGAGGACTGCAGCGCGCCAGTCACGTTCTGCACGGCCACTACGGTCGGGGGTTCGAATCCCCCCACGCGCATGGATATTTGTGCCATCCTTAGTATTAGCTAGTTCGTAAGTAGTTTGTAAGTTTGGGGACTGATGACCCCCATAGTTGAGCCCCATAAGCTATACAAACATTTGAACATTTTTTTGAACAGTTGGATACACACTTAGCTTTTGTTTCGTGCACATGTATGGCAAAGGCCCTTTCGAATTGTATAAGTTTATGTGGTCTCATTGTATAATTAATATTGTAAATCAGTACTACTAGCGTGTTTATATAATGATCCGTCGATTTCGGTACCAGGCAGTTGGGCGTACTGGCATTCACTGGTTGTCATTGGTGGCAAGGGCAGCTCCGAGCAGGTAGCTGCCGCCGTCCCTTGCCTAGTGTGGAGGGAGGCAATGCCTGAGCACTGTGCCTGAGCTGGTAAGATACGGGGGTCTTCCTGTCTATCCTTCGAAAGCTGGCGATTCGATCGTTTACCCGCATGAAGTCGCCTTTTTCAACTAGAAATATTAAGAGTAATTATGGTAAATATATGCAGAATCGTGAAATACCGTCTAAAATATATTTCCAGTGATTAATTGCATATCTTTCAGCATTTAAATGAAATCAAATGTAATTCACCCTTAAAACTGTTGGCTACTTTTATGCTTAATCGTATCGCTTGGAGTCTCATTTCAAATGTTCAAATGTTTGTAGAGCTTGTGGGACTTAACTACGGGGTCATCAGTCCTTAAACTTACAAACTACTTATGAACTAGCTAATAATAACTAATATTAAGGACGGCACAAAGATCCATGCCCGAGGGGGGATTCGAATCCCCGACCGTAGTGGCCATGCAGAACGTGACTAGCGCGCTGCAGACCGCTTGGCCACCGCGGCCGGCGGAGTCTCATTTGTGAGAAAGGAGTGACTGCCTGTATGGCTACCATCTTTCCCATGCAAGATTTTTGAAACGAATTTTTAGATATCAATAATACAAATATTTTGTCGAAATTCCAATATTTCTCACACATTCTAAGATGATAACGATGAAATGAAGAGAATACCTAACATCCCTCATATTTACGGTCGATTTTTCTGGCCGATTTCCAAAATTTGAGCCAATTTAGTGTCTCCGCAGCAATGTTGCCTCTATTTAAGTTCCTACCCTCGTAGATTGAATGTATCGAAATATCAATATACGAGGCGTGTTCAGAAAGTAAGTGCCGTTTGGTAATGAAATGAAATTGTACACAGATACAGAAGGAATTTTTATTGCACAAAACTCTACAAATCTTAAACTACTTTTCCACATAATTGCCGAAATTTTTCAGGCATTTGTCATAGCGTGGCACCAGGTTTTGTATACCTTCTTCATAGAAATCTGCCGCCTGTGTCTTCAACCAATTGGAAACCGTTTCTTTAAGCTCGTCGTCATTGGTGAAGTGATGACAGCCAAGGAAAGACTTGAGATGTAAGAACAGATGAAAGTAACTAGGAGCGAGGTCAGGGCTGTACGGAGGATGGTCAAACACGTCGCAGCCAAATCCCTGTAGGAGGTTTTTCGTCACATTTGCAGTGTGAAATTTGGGGGAAGTCCATAGCGAGAGCACTAATTGTAAACCTACGGTTTTCTTGGATCTTGTCATCAATCGCGTGAACCAGTTCTTCATCGTGCACATCACTACGCCCGCCATTGAACTGTCGGACCCATCTTCTCACCATCGAATCACTCAAATTTGCCGATAAATTTCATTTGGTTTCACTTTCCTCGCATTCAGAAACAGAATCACTCACCTGATTTCACAGGCGGCGAGATTTTCAATCAACGCCGACTTTCAAACAAGCACAACAAAGCGTATGTAACTGACAGCGATCTCCAAATGGTGCACGTTCTTCTCCTTGATACACATCGTCTACAGCGCATGTGCTGCGGAACTGCAATCGCAGCGCTGCAGCGGAGCTATATTGAAACGGAACTTACTTTCTGGACGCGCCTCGTATTACCCCTGCATCGATCTCTACTCGACGATTAATAGAAAAATTTATATTTGCACACTTCAGAAAAATCGACTTGTGCACACTTCAGAAAAATGCGCCACCTCTAATAGAGAAATTTATTTGGGGATGTCTGATTTGATGTGGTGCCTCATCCACCCTAGCTTGCACCGCGGGGTGTAACTGATACCGCGGTATCGTTTTATTTGCAGAACTTGCCGGCAGATGTCATGCCGGCTGCGGTGTGAGGGGGGGGGGGGGGGCGAGGCGGCGCCGCCTCACGCTGACTCGGCGCGCCCTTTGTTTTGGCAGCGCCGTCCCAACAGCGCCGCCTGGCGCCGACACAAAGGAGGCGGAGCTGGCTGGCGTGCCGCGGCACAAGGTGCGCGTGCGAGGTCATTGCCGGTGGCGCCTCACACGGGTAACGTCGTACTCCACTTCTCTGCATGTGCATTTTATTATTATTTCATTCCCGAGGTGGGGTGGGCTGGCAGCACCTGAGACGCTCTTCAGTCTACACAAATTACACTTTTAACGAAGAAAATAACAAAATACAAATGAGACGATAAGTATAACACGGTGACAAAATGGAAGATGAACATCGTTTAAATAGAGCGACAGGTGTGCAGTATTACATCACAAGGCTATGAAAACGGAGAAGCACGGCACTGAAGCATTGAGGCACACGGACAGTTAAAGAAATACAGACGACAGCTGCAGAATGGCCGTTCGCAGTTGCATACAGAAACACTGATGATTTACACTCAGTGGGAGACACAGAAGATGCACACACAGATAATGATGAATGTGACAGGTGTAGATGGGGAAGGAAGAAAGGGGGGAGGAGGGGGAGATGGGGGAGGGACCGGAGGAGGACCGACAGGTGGGGACAGGGTGAGGACGGATCACAGGGACGGGGAAAAAAAGAAGGGGTTTGGATGTCCCTGGAAGCTGTAAGGAGCAGGAGGTGGGATTCCGGAGGTACTGACAGGAGGAGGAGGGTCCTGGAAGGAGGGGAGAGGGGCCCTCTTGGTGGGATCAGGGACTGAAAGGGGGGTGGAGAAGGGGTAGGATCATAGCTGGTATGACAGATAGATGTCTGCATCGTCATGGAGAGGGAGGGTACGGAAATTGCCACAGTAAAGGGTAAGGAGGGTGGACAAGTGGGGAGCAGTGGGGATACAGTGGTAAGGAGCCAGGAGTGGTGAGGAGAGGATGGACAATAGGATGAGGGGGATACAGTTTATGGTAGAGGAAACGGAGACAAAGGTGCTCAATGAAGCAGACATGGTAAAGGAAGGAAATGAGCTCATAAAGGAGCTGCGTGGGGGATGGGGGTTAAGAATGGATACAGAAGGTGAGGCAGAGGGCATGGCATACCAGGTTCTCTAGGGACTTGTAGAAGGATTGGAAGGGGGGACAGAGATCCAGGCAGGGTGGGAGACACAGAGGCTGGGACAGAAGAGGGACTTGTAGGTATAGAGGATTGTGAAAGGGTTCAGGGCTAAAGTTTGGTCAACAAGGAGTTTGAGGAGGTGGAGGTGGGTATGGGCTTTATCTCGGATGGTGTGTAGGTGGGGGGTCCAGGAGAGGGTGCGATGCATTGAGGTCCAGGTGCTTTAGGGCGGGAGTGAGGGGGATGGGACGGTTATGGATAGACGTCTGCACAGATGTGGATATCTGCAAATATATCCGGACAACCTTGTCTGGCTTTTCCTGAATTTTAGAAAAAAACCCTCATTCAAGCTAAAAATATACATCTCAAAATTACTGCCAGAGAAATTTAAAATACAAGCAGGCACAATCATTGAAACACAACAAATAGAATGCATAAAAAACCAGACACAGCCACCATCCTCATTTCACTCAGAAAACATGTATTCCAACTTTCCGATACCAGACCCCAAGACACCATCGACACAAATCGAAAAGATTAGCGAAACTTTATTAAAGCTCATATCTGAACAAAACTTCTACCAATTCAATAACGAATTTTATATACAAGAAGACGTATCACTTATGGATTCCCAAATTTCAGGAGAATTAGTAAATATAAATAGTATTGAACAGATGGTTTTCATAAAAATAATGACAAAGAATACAACATAATTCACTGATCAATATACATGGTTGGCATTGTCTGATTATAGGATGAATAAACAAACCAAAATGAAAAAAACTACATACACACATCAAAGTACATAAAAAATGTAAAATGTACAATGGAAAGAGAACAAGTTAACCAAGTTAACTTTCTAGATATATCGATCAAAAGACAAAACAACAAACATATATTTGAAATTTACCTTAAATCCGCATTATCTTCCAATCATACAACCACCCACTCTCAAAGTGTGGTGTCGCACAAGTATGAAGTGCGCGACACGTACTTTCACCGCGCGCCGCCATGCATGCACGGCACGGCGTTCTTACGACGTCAGCCACGAGCGCCCTCTGCTCAACTCCGCTCAGGGCCACGACTGATGCATCGGCCACTTGGGAATCAGCTAGGCACCAGTTAAGACTTGGCTATCGGATAGACACCAGGAATCATCAGTCGGAAGGCCTCTATCTAAACTATGTATCAGCATTCTGCAGTCAAGAACTATGTAAAAGTTAAGTATTACCAAGACTCCACTAATTTAGCCTAGTGTTCTAGTTTCTGCTGTCCCACTGGCTTGTCACCTTCGTACCTGCACACATGTGCATCCTACATCCTGTGTCAGTCTCTCTCTACTCGGCCACCGACACCCAGGACAACCGGCGGAAACGAGACACAAAAGTGGCGACGAGGATGGGATACAAAAGTGGTGACGAGGAGTGATAGAAGAACCGTGGACCAGCCCACTTGCAGCAGCATGACAGCAGCAGTCGGAGCACGCAGAAATTGCTCCTGCCCACCCACCCTTATTATACGATTTTTGGGGGAACGTTTCGTTACATGTTTTGTGGACTTTTTTGTTGCAGTGCATCCTCATTTCACATTGCATTTGTGTGTCGTTCTATTTACTTGTATGCGCGGCATCTAATCGGTCAGCATGGCCCTCCCCCGAACCCAAACTTAATGGAAATAATTCAGTTACAGACAGCGCAAATCACGCAACTACTCCAAGCAGTGGCGCAGTTGACGGCAACTCAACAACAGCCATCGCATCAGCCACCCACATCTGCCGCCACACCACTTCCTACGTTTCGCCGCCGGCCGTGATGGCCGAGGGGACTGAGGCGCTTCAGTAATTGTCTGCACGGCCACTAAGGTCGGGGGTTCGAATCCCCCCTTGGGCATGGATATTTGTGCCGTCCTAGTTCGTAAGTAGTTCATGTTTGTAAGTTTAGGGACTGATGACCCCGTAGTTATGTCCCATAAGCTATACGAACATTTTGATCCTACGTTTCGCCAGTACAACGAACGTGAGGAAGAATGGAGCGATTACTTCGAGCAGTTTCAAGAACTCATCGCGGATCATAAACTTACAGGTCAGAGGGTGAAGCAACTTTTTTTTATTATCAGTTGTGGGCCCCAAAACCTTCGTATTACTGCAGAAACTTTTCCCCCACACATCTCTTCGTGATCTAGACTTTGATGCAATAGTAGATGCACTGAATGCTCATTATGAGAGAAAGGTTTTCGTAGCTGCTGCACGGTACCGATTATTCAGACTAAAAAAAATCACCGGACCAGACCCACACACAATGGATTACAAAATTGAAGGGCTTAACCTGCAAATGTAAATTTACTTTTCTCTTGTGGACTCTCTTATAGTGACATTATGCTGAGAGATGCGTTTACGCAAAACATTCAGGACCCCAGAATTAGGGCAGCAATTCTGAAACAGTCTGACCCCTCATTGGACAGTGTACTGCAGCTTTTTGAAGCGCATGATACTTTCGACTTGGCAGATGTAGAAATGCAAAGCCACAGGGTAAATTCAGTGCCCCGCAATGGACGCTTTCCTCGCCGTAGTTCTCTTTCGAGCCCTAGTGATTCTTACAATTGTACAGACCATGCTGCACAGACAATGAACAGTAGCCAGTGTAATAGTGCGACACAAAGTAAATTGACAAACGGGCGCCAACGCTCTTTTCAGAAAAATGTTCGTAAATCTTGCCCCCAGTGTGTATCTCGCCACAAGCGTGCACAGTGCTCCAGTCGCAACGCCATTTGTTATCAGTGTGGCAAATCGGGACATGTACAGTCAGTGTGTATGCAGAATGTAAATTCACAGAACGGTGTCGTTCGGAACAGCGCTTCGCAGAGTGTGAGAACAATTCATTCTGTAAAAGTCATACACGCTGTGGACTTGGACAGTGCTTCTCTAGATTCTAAAATGCAAGAACGTTCTTCTGCGCCTACGACAAAAATATGTAGTGAGCCACGTCGCAAGTGCCGATGAGCGCGTAGAACTTTGCAACGGAAAAGTGTTCAGGACAATCAAAATGACTATGTACAGTGCAATCCTGTAGTGAACCTAGTGCCTTCTGCAACTTCTCATTGTAATTGTGCCCAGTACTGTGTAGATAGTGGCAGTAGACTTGATGTAGCTACTCAAAGTAATTTTAGTGCAGTAGCTGGTAAATCTGTAGTAGCCTCGCATTGCGCAGACGCCGATCCGGCGGTAGTGCCTTCTAGTGACAGTGTTGTTAATCCGCTGTGTGCCGATTTGCGCCGCTTACTTCACTACGCGGCCCGCGCATGCGCAAGTGCATCAAACAAACTGTGTCAGACGTTGCCCACATTCGCGCACCTGTCGAGCGCCACAAGCAAAAACTTGTTGTGACTCTTTCAATAGAAAATAATCCTGTGCAATTTCAGCATGATACTGGTTCCGCTGTCACATTGATGAATAAAGACACTTACGAACTTCTAGGTTCGCCAAAATTGTCGCCGTCTCAGCCAGTGCTCACAGCGTATACAGGTCAAAATATACCCGTGCTAGGAACGTGTAGCCTGCCCGCCTCTTTTCAACGTGTAACAAAAACAGTTGCTTTTGTTGTTCTTCAAGCCAAATCTACACAGAACATTTTTGGACTAGATGCATTCGACTTGTTTGGCTTAACAATTCAAAGAGATGTGCTTCAAATTTCGTCAGTAGTGCCTCAGGACAAAATCAATGCATTGTGTGAAAAATATAGTGACTTGTTTTCGCCAGAACTAGGTTGTGCAAAAGACTTCGTGGCACATGTAACTTTAAAAGAATTTGCAGTGCCAAAATTTCGTAAAGCTCGACCAGTGCCTATCGCAATTCGTGATAATGTTGCTGCAGAACTTAAACGTTGGCAAGATAGTGGGGTGATTTTCCTGTTTCTGCGAGTCAGTGGGCCTCGCCTTTAGTAATTATAACCAAGCCATCAGGAAAACTACATCTCTGTGCGGACTTCAAATCAACAGTGAACAGTCAAACAATTGTAGACACTTATCCCCTGTCCCGACCTGACGAACTGATGGACAAATTAGGACAGTCTCGCTTCTTTTCTAAGATTGATTTAGCAGAGGCATATTTACAGATTCCGCTTGATGACGAGTCAAAGTTTTTCGTCATTAATACTCACATGGGGCTTTTTCAATTTCAACGCCTACCCTTCGGCAGTTCTTCCGCCCCCGCTATTTTTCAGCGTTTTTTGGAACAGCTGACAGTTTCTGTACCGTGTTGCTCGAACTACATAGATTATTTTGTGGTCTCAGGGCGCACAGTTGAAGAACATTTATCAAACCTGGAGTGCCTTTTCACAGTGTTGACTGCAGTAGGTCTACGTTGTAATACGGCAAAGTGTACATTTTTTCAAACTGAAATAGAGTACCTAGGCTATGTGATTAATGCCCAAGGAATCCATCCCTTACAGTCACATCTTCGAGCAATCAAAGACTTGTCTCTTCCTAGGAATGTGCACGAATTGCAAGCAGTAATGGGAAAGCTTAACTATTACTTCAGATTTATTCCCAATGCCTCTCAGATTGCAGCTCCACTGCGTCGCTTACGTAGGAAGAATGTTCCTTTTGTATGGTCTAAAGATTGCCAGGTTTCCTTGGATAAATTAAAGTCTGCACTACTCAGTGATGCATGTTTGATTCCCTTTGACCCACAGAAGCCTGTATTGCTAGCAGTGGATGCCTCGTCATACGGTCTGGGTGCAATATTGTCCCATCGTTTTGGATTTCACGATCGACCTACTGCCTTTGCATCCAAGCTACTGACGCCAACGCAACAGAATTACATTCAGATAGAAAAGGAGGTTTTAGCAATCATTTACGGCGTCACAAAGTTTCATCATAATCTCTATGGCCGAAAATTCTATTTGTTGACAGACCACAAGCCTCTCACATCGTTGTTCTCGCCCACAAAGCCAATTCCGCCACGAACGGCACAAAAGCTTCAGAGATGGTCCTTGATATTGTCAAATTATCAGTATGAGTTTTTTTTACCGACCTACCACTAAATATGCTAACACAGACACACTTTCCCGACTTCCGGTTGGCCAGGATGTGTCGTTCGATTCTTCAGAAATAGCATGTTGTCAGATAGACTCCAGAGATGCTTCCGCTGTCGCAGTCTTCCCTTTGAACTCTCGTCGGGTTGCACAGGAAACAGCTGCGATTGCGGCTCTAAGTGTGGTAGCACGTTTTGTTCGCTCAGGATGGCCTGCCAGAGCCAAAGACATTGAGCGGCCTCTGGTTCGACGTTATTTTCCACGTCATGCATTGTCTTTAAGTCAGGGTGTTCTGTTGTTACATACCGAACCCGATCAAACAAGAGTGATTGTTCCTCGTTCCCTGCAACGAGAAGTGTTACGCCTCCTGCATCAAGGACATTGGCGTATTGTTAGGACAAAGCAACTGGCCAGACGTCATTGTACCTGGGTTGGTATGGACGCCCAGATAGAGAGCATGACGTCACAGTGTACGGTTTGTGCGGAGCGTCAGGCAGCTCCTCCGCAACGTTTTTCAGACTGGCCACGCCCTAAGGGACCATGGCAACGTTTACATATTGACTTTGTCGGACCTTTCTGGAATACGCGCTGGTTAATTGTTGTGGACGCTTTCAGCAAGTTTCCTTTCGTGATTGCCATGAACTCAACGACAGCGTCTAGTACAATCAGTGCCTTAACATCAGTGTTTTGCATCGAAAGTTTGCCTGAAGCTATCGTCAGTGACAATGGACCTCAGTTTGTTAGTGCGGAATTTCAACAGCTTTGTCGTGTGAATAGCATTCAGCATATCACCACCGCGCCTTTTCACCCTCAGTCCAATGGTGAAGCAGAACGTTTCGTTCGAACATTGAAGTCTCACATGGAAAAGATGAAAGGTCTGCACTCTAGGCAGCGAGCTCTGCAAATTTTCCTGTCTACGTATCGCTGCATGCCACGTGACGGCCCGTCTCCTGCCTCCATGTCCGCCGTCACTGCATTCTCCTTCACATGATGCAGCCTCCCACGCACCGAGTCGGTTCGTATAGCGCTTCGCGTTTTCGGATTTCTACGCCTGTACTGTACAGGGTGTTTGCTGGAAAGAAGAAGAGATGGTTACCGGGCACCATCCATTCAGCGCGTGCTCGGTCGCAATATGTATGTTGTACGTTCTTCCACAGGGTCGGAGCTGCGGCGCCACGCAAACTAATTGCGCCTGCACAGGCCGCGCGATCCTGTCTCCGGTTTATTGATTCCAGACCCAGTTCACGGCCAGGGAGCGCAGCCACATCGCTCGCCAACGGGTCCAGCGTCCCCGGACTACGAGATCGTACCCATGGAAGTGGACGCACCTCCTATGCAGTCTGCCTCTCCGCCTCCGTCGCTGCTGCTGATGACAGCGTCACCGAGAGGGCGCCGCCTGGGCCACGCACCTCAGATTCCCTGCTTCCTCTGGAGGGAGGTGTGCGCCCTTACCCTGGTTTTAGTGGGTTTCCCGGGGGATCGCAAGGTGGATACCGGGGCGCGGACGGCGTCTCGATCCCATCCTCTGCTACGACGCCCGTCCCACCAGTAACGCCCCCGTCCAGGCCCTTCTCCCAGTGCCGTCGCCGTGGCCCTCAGCCCTACGCCACGACAGCGCGGCGGTTTGGGGGGGAGGGGTGTGGTGTCGCACAAGTATGAAGTGCGCGCCACGTACTTTCGCTGCGCGCCGCCATGCACGCACGGCGCGGCGTTCTTACGACGTCAGCCACGAGCGCCCTCTGCTCAACTCCGCTCGTGGCCACGACTGCTGCATCGGCCACTTGGGAATCAGCTAGGCACAAGTTAAGACTTGGCTATCGGATAGACAACAGGAATCATCAGTAGGCAGGCATCTATCTGAACTATGTATCAGCATTCTGCAGTCAATAACTATGTAAAAGTTAAGTATTACCAAGACTCCACTAATTTAGCCTAGTGTTCTAGTTTCTGCTGTCCCACTGGCTGGTTACCTCCGTACCTGCACACGCTTGCATCCTACCTCCTGTGTCCGTCTCTCTCTACTCGGCCACCGACACCCAGGACAACCGGCAAACGAGGCACAAAACAAAGAAATAGGCTACACAGATGCAATACATTACCACTAAACAAAGAAAATCATCAAATGGAACATGATATAATAATCTAGGTAGCTGAAAACAAGGTTACAAGAATGACATAATCACGAAGTTAAACAACAAAATAAAAATAGAAACACAAACAAATCAGGCATAACGTAACAGCACCACACATAACACATATGGTAAAGCAGTCAACAGTCCGAAGATTGGTTTGAAGACAACAGCGTTTTAGTAGGCACGGTCGTGTTTGAAGGTGGTATGCCATTGTCTTCCTCCGACCTTCGAACTGAGTTACCCAGTTAGTTATAGGGGGACCTACAGTTAACGTGGATTCCGAACCACGGTTCTACTCGATATTTTTCACATTAGCAATAATGTCAGAGGTGAAAGAAATGGAAAGTGAGAGATGAAAATCCTAGGACCTGGCGGGAATATAAATAATGTGCTGATACAGAAGAGGGCAGAACGCATCTGGATAAAATAAATAAATAGCAGCAGCAGGAAAACGGTGTTTCCTCTTCCTTCATCCCGTGTTTGCAGTGAAATATTCTTTACAATATTGGTATAAGAATACATTTATTTTAGTCGCAAATACATCGTGTGCCGTCTGCTGTAACCAAGGCACTGATAAATGCTTCAAATTCCAGAAATATTATAAACTTCTGAACCTAAGAACATAAATCGAAGTTCTGCACTGCTAGCAACACTTTTTTTCTGTACAAAAAGACTTCCACAGCGTCAGAAATCCACACGAACAGCTTTTACCGTTTACCAACTCCGATCCTCGGTGTTACCCGCAGTGAAAGATGCATAAAAAGTGTTAATGCCCAAAGTCACAGTCTCTGCGTGATTCTACTTACGAATTTATCTCTTCGAACGACCCAGAAAACTTCGGAACAAAGGGAAAAAAGAAAGAATAAAACATTTTGAAACGGTGGGTAAAGATGACACTACTGGTGTTGCTCCAGACCCATTCGTTTAATACGGGCAAAATATTCGCGAGCGAGTATAAAACTTACAAAATGTACCAGAAAAGTATCTGTGGCTCACTGTCGATATCTTCCTTCTCCTCTACCTCCGCCTGCTTCTTCCTGCTCTCTGTTCACCTCTATCTTTTGTCTCCAAATCTGTTTCTCCTTGCTTCAGTCTTGGTCCCAAATCTCCTTCCACCCTGCCATCCCCTCTCTGTTCATCTTTTTTCTTTGTTTCTGACATTCTATCTCTTCCTTGCTTCTAAGTGTGAAAAATTGCTCATACATGGCAACTGTCATAGTTATTTGTAAACAGTGTCGGGCTGTATTGTTGTATACACTCAGTCATTCAGGGCTACCGTGGCTTGCGTAAAGTAGCCTGTTTGCTAATTCGAGGTATCAGCTATCTCCATTCCATTGTCATTTAAATGAATCCAGTCTTTTCAGCATGATGCAGTAACAAACGTACTAATACAGTGTAATATACAGTGGAACATTCACCGTATGGTGGCTTACGTAAGGTAGCCTGTCTCCTTATCATATTACCCAAATCCAACCAGCCGTTTCAGCGTGAAGAATGTATAGCACGTACCGATTTCCTAGGAGATAAAACCTATCACCTGGTCAGTCAATATTTTGTAACTTTGTTAAGAGATCCAAAACGGAACGGCTTAGCTGAACGAGTAGCGACCGCGACCGTTCCAGGAAACCGATCGGCCGCGGCTGTTCCAGGAACGAAAGCCGCCTCGACCGAAGGGTGAACGACCGTCCGTTACAACTCCTTCTGTGGTCCTTCCGGTTACTTTTGCGCACCGTTTCTTTGGAACGGTTCGTTCACAAACAACACTACTCTAATTATGCCTTCTTTTCATAATGACGTAATTCTGATTTGTCCTACATTTCGTAATAGTTTGGCCTCATTTCCATTCTGTTTTGTATCGACGCTGAGGTGTATACCGTTAAAAATTAATAAATATTTAAAATAACATAAAATGAATTGAAAAATTGGGTTTGGAGATTATTCATTAGTTGATAGGGTCATTGAACCAAGAAATTGCTACGTATGAAAATTTTAGTCATTATTCCACTTATGTACTTAAGTCATTATTGCTTTGAATATAGGTCCGACTATATAAATCTTACGTATTTGTAATAATTTCGACCTTCGTGGAGTCGTAGTTTTTTACCAGCCAATCGTTGTCCACTGAATCTAAATAAACTTCAAACACTAGTTAAAATTTATTTTATATATTATATTTCACAAGGGTAGGACAACTTATACATGACGTCTGGTTCTGTTAACAAAAGGTAGCAGACTTCATCTACCTTAAAACATTTGATAGTTCATTACTCTTTCGCTTGTTCAATCATGGTTATTCATCTAACCAAGGCAAGGGTTTTTAATTTTCGAGGGGCCAACCTACGTGGTCACGAGACCAAGTGAGTCACTGAAGGTGACGTTGTAGTGTAAGAAGGTTCACATGTCTCAGGCTCGAATCAAGATAATCAAATCATTTATTAATATGCTATTAAGTTCTTCAATGGTAGAAACTGCCCAGAGAACTCTGTCTTTACAGGTTCAGGACCAACGCAAAGTGTTTTGTTTTCATAGTGGAAAGTTAGTTAATATTACGTAATTAACGCTGTAATAAGATGGAATAAAACTTTGAAATGAATTCAAGAGTACAAAGAAGTTATTTACAATGTAATGCGGAAAGATATAGTAACTGAATCTTCGGAAGAGTGATGTCCGATATTGGGTGTTGCAGAAATATAATTACGGAAACAGACTGGCTGGTTCTGTCATAAGTAAAAACGTGTAGGCTGCTAACTTTGCACAATCAATCAAAAATGTTCAAATGTTTGTAAATCTATCGGACTAAACTGCATGGTCATCAGTCCATAGCTTACAGACTATTTAAACTAAGGTAAACTAACCTAAGGACAAACACACACACACACACACACACCCATGCCCCAGGGAGGACTAGAACCTCCGACGGCGAGCAACCGCGCAATCCGCAGCGAGGCTACTCCATGGCGGCGAACAAGCAAACTCTTCTTAATAAACAACAAGAATGGTGTCTAAGCATGCTGTTAACGAAGGCACTCGGGTCGGTCGTCTGCTGCTGCCGTGCGTTATGCCGCACTGTCCTCACCGACACGTTCGCCGTACGTCCCACAGTGACTTCCGCTGTATTTTAACACGGCGTTGCTTGTCTCATAGCGCCAACTGTAAGCAAACGCCGCTACTCTGGATCAGAACGGTCAGGCAGCTGGGCACTGCCTTGTGCGTGCCGTAAGTTAATGGCTGAAATTTAGTGTTCTTACCTCATACTGACTTTGTAGTTTTCGGAACACTGAATTCCCTAATGATTTGCGAATTGTTATGTTGCCTGCAACTACCGTTCCGCGTTCAGTCAGGAAATTCCTGTCTTGTGGCCATAATGACTTAGGAAACCTTTTAATGTGAATCACCGAACTATAATGACCGCTGTACCAATTCAACGCCCATTTGTTTCTTTTATTACGCTATACTGTCGTCACTTCATAATGGAACTGTCTTGGGGGTTAAGGTTTATGAAGAAGTTCAACTTTCAGTTCGGAATTAATTTCATAAATAGTTCGTGTCATGATTGGGTTCAAAATGGTCAAAATTTCATAACTAATAACTTCACAGGTCGGAATGTCTGAATACATTGTGGAAATAATTTTGATTCTTTAAAAAATTTGGAAAATAGAATGTTAGATGTTGGCGGCAGTTACACTATAAAAAAAAAAAGAGACTGAGTTTACCTTTTTACGTTTTATAAACATAAATCTGCTTATTCTGTTGGTTTCTGTAATAAAAATTCATGTTCATTAAGGTGAAACACCGTCGTGATATGGGGTTGGACTAGTTAGGTGGTTTGTTCGTGTAGCGGATCGTGCGTTAAATTTTATTTCAATGTCTATTCGTAGTTAAGGGAAAAAAAATAACGCGGAAAATTATCGGACTTCGAAATACAACATTTACAAATTTCAGGTTATAAAAGCCCCTTAATTATGAAAGGGAATGATATGGTTTGAAAATTAATAAAATTTGCAACATTCACTGCACAAAATCTCGTCAGTCGTAATGGCGTCCAAAACCATCACACAACATCTATGGGCAGAATTTTTTAGCCAGTATGAAATGCCAGGATGTTAAATGAATGAGAACCCGTCATGTTAAATTTTTAAAGTATCTCACGGCGTCTTTCATACATAAGAGCACTTATTCTCTCAGACAGGTATCAAATGGCCATCTTCCATGTCTTTCTGTCCTGGGAATCCTCCTTCATTTGCTTGTAACTTCTTATTTTTTTCAGATCTGTTAGCATTCACCGGCCGCGGTGGCCTAGGGGCCTGAGGCGCTCCAGTTACGGTCTGCAGGGCCACTACGGTTGGGGGTTCGAATCCCCCCTCGGGCATGGATATTTGTGCCGTCCTTAGAATTAGTTAATTCATAAGTAGTTTGTACGTTTAGGGACTGATGACCCCGTAATTAAGTCCCATAAGCTATACAAACATTTGTACATTTTTTGTTAGCATTCCAAACATTCTTCTTCCTCTCAGTCTTTTTCCTTTTCCCTTTTCTTCCATTATCCTTTACAATAGACAGTTCCTGCGTAATATCTGTCCTATTAAAGATGTTTTTCTCTTCTGTACCATCCTCATGAAGTCCCTTTCCTCTTTTACCCTGCTCAGTACCTCCCAATTTCTCACTTTGTCAGTCGATTTCAAAAAAATGTTCAAATGTTTGTAGAGTGTATGGGACTAAACTACGGGGTCATCAGTCCCTAAACTTACAAACTACTCATGAACTACTTACAATTAAGGACGGCACAAATATCCATGCCCGAGGGGGGATACGAACCCCCGACCGTAGTGGCCGTGCAGACCGTGAATGGAGCGCCTGTCTCCTCGGCCACCGCGGCCGGCGGTCGATTTCACTTTCTCCATTCTTCTCCATAGCCACATTTCAAAACTCTCTACATATTTTTGTTCTTTTTTCTAACTGTCCATGTTTCAGATCCCTAAGACATCACGCTCCACGCAAAACAATTGCCGAACTTCTTGCGGAGATTAATGGGTTTCATCATGGCAGTCAGTAAATCTCTGACTCTCCTAAACACTTTCTTTCCGTTATATATTCCGCGTTTCACTTCTTCTGTAGCACCGTACTCACTTTATACATTACAAGTATTACAGGAGCCGCTACAACTTGTATCTTTACATATCGCTAGCGTTACATATCACTAGTCTTAAAACTTCATTGCAGTTATTTATCTTAGGCATTTTGCGTTCAATTGTTCAAATGTTTGTAAATCTTATGGGACTTAACTACGGGGTCATCAGTCCCTAAACTTACAAACTACTTATGAACAACTTACGAAATAGGACAGCACAAATATCCATGCCCGAGGGGGGATTCGAACCCCCGACCGTAGTGGCCGTGCAGACCGTGACTGAAGCGCCTCAGTCCCCTCGGCCACCGCGGCCGGAGCATTTTGCGTAGCAAACTCTAATAATATTCGTACCCTGTAGTTGACGTCCTTTGCGTATATTCTCAGAAGAATAATTCGTCTGTGGCGATGTCGTTCTAGACACGACATTGAATCCTAACCGTCCTTTCTTCTTCCTTCCTGTGAAACATTGACGACGTAAAAGGAGATGTTGTAGGACCGAGCGTCCTGTGTGTACACTGCTGTCTGTTCACTGGATTCAATTATACCAGTGACTCTAAAAACGCTGAAAGGTCGCGAACAAGTATTTACAGGATGATTTTGAATACATTTATTTTGCATGACGCGTTTCGGGCTCTGCCCATCTTCGGATGACCTGGTCAAAAATAGACAAAAGGTAAAAATTTTTGGACAATAAGGTAAAAATGACGTTAAAAAGTAATGAAGCCATAATGCAATTAACACAATTTACAAACCATGGAATAGATATGTAAGAAATATGTCACAAATAAAGCAAAAATAAAATGAGAAGCACAGTCGAATCTGATACAGGGTACAAACTAAAGATCTTCCTGTGGATGGTGACTGAAACTAAATGCGGCGAGCCGCTGCGGACGTTGTACAGGTAAGTGATTGGTCCACTAGAGGGGTCCCTATAAGGTTTTACAAAAACATCTAAAGTGCCAAATTGTATCATAGAACTATTTTATGATTACAAGGTATAAATAAAATAATGAAAAGTTCTTAAGTGGTAGATAGTCGACATTAAAATGTAAGTAAATATCTAAAATAACTATTTACATGTCAGCTTTTTAGAAGTGCATTAAAACATAAAAAGAATACAAAACATAAGCCAATATGTCTGTCAAACAAATGTACAAGTTTATACGAAACTAAAAGTTACATTTTCAAGACTTACACTGAGCTAGTAAAGAAGCAATATTGAAACATTAGGCAAAAAAATAGAAAAAAAAAAACAGCCAGAGTAGAAAAAAGGAACATACATTCTCTGTGTAGACATAGGGTAACTCTTAATGTAGTTTGTGTTAACGATATCTGATCAACAATTTACATGCCAGATTTACAGATGTATATTAAAGCATATCCAGGTCATCCGAAGACGTGCAGAGCCCGAAGCGCGTCATACAAAATAAATGTATTCAAAAACATCCTGTGAACACTTGTTCGAGGCCTCTCAGCCTGCCGGCCACGGTGGCCGCGGGGACTGAGGCGCTTTTCACGGTCTGCACGGCCACTACGGTCGGGGGTTCGAAACTCCCCTCGAGCATGGGTATTTGTACCGTCCTAGTTCATAAGTAGTTTGTAAGTTTAGGGACTGATGACCCCGTAGTTAAGTCCCATAGACTATACAAACATTTGAACATTTTGAACATTCCTCTCAGCCTTTTTAGTCACTGGTATACCAGGTGATCAAAAAGTCAGTATAAATTTGAAAACTTAATAAATGGGGTTTTATTAGAACCAAAATACATAAATTAATGAAACAAAGTTCAAAAAATGTCCGACAGATGGCGCGTGATTCTGGTTTTGTAACTGCTACCGTGATTGGTGAGAGGTACGCCGATATGTTACAGAATCGCATCATCCCCAGCCTGGCTGATAAACACCTGCTGGAACGGACGATTTTTATGCAGGATGCCGCTCCACCCCATATTACTAGACGAGTGAAAGATCTCTTGCGCGTGTCGTTCCGTGATGATCGTGTGCTCAGCCGCCACTTTCGCCATGCTTGGCCTCCCTGGTTCCCAGACCTCAGTCCGTGCCATTATTGGCTTTTGGGGTTACCTAAAGTTTCTAGGTATGCTGAAAGACAACATCCGACGCCAATGCTTCACCATAACAACGGACATGTTTTACAGTGCTGCCGGCCACGAGGCGCTCCAGTCACGGTCTGCACGGCCACTATGGTCGGGGGTTCGAATCCCCCCCTCGGGCATGGATATTTGTGTCGTCCTTGTTGTTCAAATGTTCAAATGTTTGTTAAGCTTATGGGACTTAACTACGGGGTCATCAGTCCCTAAACTTACAAACTACTTATCAACTACCTTATCCTAAGGTCGATACAAATATCCATGCCCGAGGGGGGATTCGAACCCCCGACCGTAGTGGCCGTGCAGACCGTGACTGAAGCGCCTCAGTCCCCTCGGCCACCGCGGACGGCATGTGTCGTCCTTAGTATTAGTTAGTTAATAAGTACTTTGTAAGTTTAGGGACTGATTACCCCGTTGTTAAGTCCCATAAGCTATACAAACATTTGATTTTACAGTGCTGTTCGTAACATTATTTCTCGACTACAGCTGTTGTTGAGGAATGAATGATGGTGAACATATGGAGCATTTCCTGTAGAGAACAGCATCTTTGCTTTGTCTTAATTTGTTATGCTAATTATTGCTTTTCTGATCAGATAAAGCGCCATCTGTCGGACATTTTTGAATTTTTTTGTGCTAATAAAACCCCATGTCATTCCATGTGTGTGTGTCAATTTTTACCTCTCTATTTACCTTATTCGATGATTTATTACGGTTTCAAATTTATACTGACTTTTTGATCTCTCGGTAATTGAATTAATAATGGTCGCACACCTCTATTACGAGTTTCAGCACATCTACGATGTTCACTGAATGTCTGGATATACGTGCTGCAGGTGGGGGGAATTCGTGCCATTAGCGACCAGTGAAAGACGGAAGCGAGGAAGAACATACGAGGTCTCGACCCGCAGACACCTGCAGTGCAACTCTAGCCGCCAGGAAAGTAGCTGCCAGTTGGCGCACGTGCGGCGGCGGCGGCAGCAGCAAGGTGTTGGAAAGCGAAAGCTGCGGCCACGCAACTGGTCCGCGGGTCAAGAGGTCGACCGCTGTCCGAGCGGCCGGTCTGCAGCCACTACCAGTAGGCCTGCCCCAGCTTCCCTGAATGTAGGCAACCGCGCGACACAGCCGGCCGGCGCCGCAGCCGCCGCCTGGTGCTTTTTTAATTGCCCGGGCGCGGGCGGGCCGCTGTTATTCGGACAACTGAATTACGGCGCGGCCACGCCTCGCTGGCCACCAGGCGGCTCCACCTGCGCTGGGTGTGGCCGTGGCCTACCGGCTTATGGACTGCCCGGCCTCGGTGGGCGCCGCTTCACGGCTGCTGGCGGCCCGCGGGTCCCCATCTGTCTCCACAACTGCCGCTAATGGCGCCCCTCCTTCCCTACTGCCTCATCTGTGACACACACGCAGTGGACTCTATTAATCAGGCCGTGAACTGGCGATAAAGATTAAAAAAGGGGCAAAGTTAGGGCAACTGTCATGCTGTGTAATTTATCCGTTGATGCATAGGCTGGTAGGTCACAGGCTCAAAAAGTTTCTCTTGATATCAAAAGCACAAAAACTTCTTTCGCCAAGTGGTGGTGCCTGAAATTCAGAAGTTATAGAACAATATCAATTTCATATTCACGGAATGTATGTCATTAACTGCGAAATGGGTAAAGTTGAAAACGCGTACGCAGCCGGGATTCGAACACGGGTTTCCTGGTTTCTACGCAGTTACGCTGACCCTACACCACTGGGGACACAGCGGTCATCACACCTGCACGGAATTACTCAAGCACGCCTCCCTCCAGATACAAATTTGCAACTGTACGCTGTCCACTAGAACTCAAACTCGTAGCAATTTAGTGCTTATTCCTGTAACAGTAAGGGCCTAGGAGTGCCTCCGCACTGAAGAAGAAAGGATCACTGCCCGTCATCGGCGAATGTCCGAAAGAACAGACGGCCCATAAAGCAGGAGACCCGGATTCGAATCCCGGCTGAGTACACGTTTTCAACTTCACCCATTTTGCAGTTAATGTCATACATTCCGTGAATATGAACAGATAATAACTGCAGGCTCAAAAGTGACGCCATATATATATATATATATATATATATATATATATATATATATATATATATATATAATTTTGATACTTCCAGAATGTATCAGAAAAAGCAGTAAGTAATACCACTACTATTTGCAGCTCAAATAGACAATCGGCTAATTACATTCAAGTGCCTGACAGAGGGTTCATTAACCAATTTCATATCCTTTCTCTACCATTCCATTATCTAAGAAGAAAGAAAATCTAAATCGTTCAGTTTTAGATCTACTTTATTTTATTGGGATGGTCACGTCTCCCTATGTAGGTGGGTGCTAGTAAAACATTTTCACATTCAGAAGTAAAAGTCGGTGACTGAAATTTTGCAAATAGAACTCGCCGCAATGAATAACGTCGTTATTTTAATGATTTCCACCTCAAATCGTGACGCTTTCCCCCCTGTAACGTGATAAAACAAGCTGTCCTTCTCTGAACCTTCTCAATGTGTTTCATCAGTACCACCTGGTGAGTGTCCCACACTGGGAAATAGTACTCCAGGAGAGGACACACAAGTGTGATGTACGCAGTCTCTTTGGTGGAGCAGTCGCATCATCGAAGCGTTCTGCCAATGAAACGTAACATTTGGTTCGCCTACCCCACAATATTTTCTATGTGTTGCCTCCAGTCTAAGTAACTCCTAGGTATTTGGTAAAATTTACGACCTTAAGGTTTGACTAATTTATCGTGTAATTGAAGTTCAGCGTGTTTCTTTTAGTGGTCATGTGTATTACTTCACACTTTTCATTATTTAGTGTTAATTGCCAATTTTCGCACCATGTAGAAATTTTGTCTAAATAGCTTTGAAGTTGCATTTGATCCTCTGTTGACTTCACTAGCCGATAAACAACAGCATCATCCGCGAACAGTCTAAGGGACCTGTTCAGATTATCTCCTAAATCGTTTATAAACACAAGGAAGAGTAGGGGAGTTAACGATTTGCTTTTGTGCCTGCAATAAACTTCTATCTTTGCTGCCAGGTCCGCATTCTTATCTCTGTGCTGGATTCTGTTACATCCCCCGCGAGCCGACACATCAATAAATACATGTGCCAGCGTTCAAACAATGTCGAAGTCAGTTGATAGGTATTCTCCACCAAGCACCTTATACAATCTTAGGTAGTCAGTGATGTTCATCTCGTTTGGAAATCAAGTGTGCAAATTCCACTAAGATCTGAACAAAACGGTAGATTTATATGAATTACAAAGAAATGGACTCTCTCCTTTGAAAAGGATGTTTATCCTCTTCAGTCCCAATAACAGATTTTTTATCTATTTATTATTTCTATAAAAAGTGATCATCTGAACAACAAAGATAAGCAAATGTAATTATTAAAAAAATATTGGATACATTTTCAAAAAACTATGCGCGTTACATGATTCTGTGGACAAAAGACATTAGTGCCGTGTGCCGAATTAACACGTGAGGAGCAGAGGCTTTTAACATTTAAAACCCACAGAAAGTACGTAGACGAAGCTGTGGCAAGTAATTTATTACAGGAGACACTATCAGAATTTATGAAATTGTACACTGTCATCACTTGTATTGTTAACTGAACTTTTCTGAGACTGTATTTAGTAAGTAAATTACTAATCAACTGGCAAAACTGATCAAAATAAGTTAATAGTTCTTTCTTATTCCGACTTAGTCTCGGTAAAATAATAGATTAGCAAGGATAAGATATCGGCATGCGAGTGTCATTCATATGACCACTAAAAGAAATCTTTATTCTTCAGTTACACGTTAAATCAGTCAATTCAACTAAATATCTAGGAATAACAATTACGAACAACTTAAATTAGAAAGAATACACAGAAAATATTGTAGGGAAAGCGAATGAACGGCTATATTTCATTGGCAGAACGCTTAGGATGCAACAGTTCTGCTAAAGACACTGCCTACAATACGCTTGTGCGTCCTATTTTCGAATATTGCAGCATATTGTCGGATCCGCACCAGATGGGACTGACTGACGATGTAGAAAATGTTCAGAGAAGGGCATCTTAATTTGTATCATAGTGATATGGGGAAGAGAGTGTCACAGAAATGATGCAGAGTTAGGATATAAATCATTAAAAGAAAGGCGTTATTCAATGCGGCGAGATCTATACCAAATTCTCTTCCGAATGCGACCACATTTTGTTAGTTTTATCATTATCAATATTTTTTCGCAATAGCGAACTTCTTTTAGTGTCACTGTATAAGGTAGGGATGTTGTACCAAATGGTCACATTCGAAAATTTGTGCCAGGCCGGGACTTGAACCCTGGTTTCCCGCTTATCGCGAGCGCTCGCCGTAACCACAAGGCTACCCGAACACGGCTCCACGACCGAACCGGTAGAACATCCATACCTTATACAGTGTCGCTTAGAGAAATTCGCTATTGTGAAAAAATATTGATAATGATAAAATTATCAGTAATTTAACGTTTTGTTAACGCCCACCTTCACATGGAGACCTGATCGTCATAATAAAATAAGAGAAATCAGATCGAAAACAGAAAGGTGAAGGTCTTTATTATTCCCACGAGCTATTGGAGAGGGGAACTGCAGAGAAATATCATAATAGCGGTTCGATGAACCGTCTGCCATGCATTTCAATGTGACTAGCAGACCAGCTATGTAGATATAGATGTAGATGAACCTGTATAGACAATGAGTGTGATGAATAAAGTCTTTAACACGGGTTCTATATTAGCTGTTCCACTGTTTAAAATTTTTCAACTAATACGCTGGTTAACCATACATGATAATCTTGATAAACTGGTCGGATCTTACCTTGCCTATTCGTCATATCGTCTCCTTGTGTCAAGCCAAAACCCAAGTTTCGCCATATGCTCTCCAAGAGGCTCCGCTACTGCTGCCGACTCAGTATTGCGTCCAGCCAAGCCCGATGGTTTTCGGATAAAGCGGTTTAGTGGCAACCGAAGGGTCGCGGGTTCGAAAACCGGTTGGACCTCGTTTTTCTTCTTTTTCTTCAATCTGCGTTTTAACCTGTCTTTTACCTCTCAACGATGTGAGGAGACGTCAGAAGCGACTCGTGGTTCTGATTCCACGTTAAGATGTTGGTCCCCTTTCCCCTGTTGGATAACTGGGTTAGGCTAGGGACACGCAAGTCGCCGAAGTGGAGTCCCGTTGAAAAACTTGTAGCAGGCCAATGAGCCACACGAATTATTATTATTATTATTATTATTATTATTATTATTAGTGGTGAGACCGACACTGCCCAGCAGCTTGCAGCTGCGCCCTTCCGCACTGCCAGTCCTTACTGAACCAGCGTGTCTACTTCTTATCAAAAACCATTACTGCTACACAAATAAATGAAATACAACATTACAGTGACAAACATTATCAATACACGAAAATCACAGAGTATCACATGAAAAATTAAAGCTTCAAAATGTTTGTAAATCTATCGGACTCAACTGCGGGGTCATCAGTCCGTAGCTTACAAACTACTTAAACTAAGGTAAACTAACTTAAGGACAACACAGACACCCATGCCCGAGGAGAGACTCGAACACCCGAACGGCCGCGCGATTCTCAGTACTGCGCTCCAGGATGCACGGATAATCCGCCGCGGCAATTAAACCATCACTTTTAACACATTCTACCTGTTTACACATAGATAATAAGTGGTGCTGGTTGCTTGAAAGATTCTGCAACTGAAGAAGAAGAGTTGGTGACGTACTGAGTAAGTCATCTTCGAACCGTAAGTTCCGCCACCCCGCCATCGGAACAGCTGACCGATAAGGTTGTTGTTGTGGTCTTCAGTCCGCAGGCTGGTTTGATGCAGATCTCCACGCTACCCTGTCCTGTGCATCTGAGAATACGTACGGCAACCTACATCCTTTTCAATCTGCTTACTGTTTTCGCCCCACGGTCCCCCTGTACGATTATTACCGCACACACTTCCTTCTAACGCTAAGTTGACGATTCCTTGATGTCTCACAATGTGTCCCACCAACCTATCCTTTCTATTAGTCCGAATATGCCAGAAAGTTCTTTTCTCCCAATTCTGTTGCGCACCTCCTCATTAGTCACGTGATCTACGCATCTAATCTTCATCGTTCGTCTGTAGCACCACATTTCGAAACCTACTATCATCTTTTTTTCTGAACACCTTATCGTACACGTTTCACTCCCGTCCAATACTACACTCCAGCCAAATGCTTTCAGAAAGTTCTTCCTAGTATTTAAACTAATATTGGATGTCAACAAATTTCGCATTTTCAGAAAAGCGTTTCTTCCCATAGCCATTCTGCATTTTATATCTTCTTTGCTTCGGTCATCAGGAATTATCTTGCTACCCAAGTAACAGAACTCATCTACTACTTTTATCGCCTTATTACGTAATCTAATTCCTTCAACATTACCTGATTTTCTGACACTACATTTCATTACATTTGTTTTACTCTTGTTAATGTTCATCTTATACCTTCCTTTCAACACACTGTCCATTACTTTTAATTGCTCTTTCTGATCTTTTGCTGTCTCTGACAGAATTACTATGTCGTCAGCAAATCGCAAGGTTTTTATTGTTGAAATGTTCAAACGTTTGTATAGCTTATGGGACTTAACTACGGGGTCATCAGTCCCCAAACTTACAACCTGCTTATGAACTAGCTAACACTAAGGACGGCACAAATATCCATGCCCGAGGGGGGATTCGAACCCCCGACCGTAGTGGCCGTGCAGACCGTGACTGGCGCGCCGCAGTCTCCTCGGCCACCGCGGCCGGCAAGGTTTTTATTCCCTCTCCCTGGACTTTAATTCCATCTCCAAATTTCTCTTTGCACTCCTTCACAGCTTGCTCAATGTACAGATTGAACATTGGAGAAAGGCTACAATCCTTTCTTAACTCTGTTCCCAAGCAATGCGCCCCTTTCATAGCCTTCGACTTTAATAATTGCTTTGTGGTTCTTGTACAAGTTGAATATAACTCTTCGATCCCTATATTTTACTCCTGCTGCTTTCAGCATCTGAATGAGTATATTCCAGTCAACATTTTCAAAAGCTTTCTCTACATCCACAAATGCTAAAAACATAGTTTTCCCTTTCCTTAATCTATAAATCGTAATGTATTGCCTCGTGTGTTCCCACGTTTCTCGTAAATTCAAATTGATCTTCCCCAAGGTCGGAGTTCACCAATTTTCCCGTTCGTCTGTGAATAATTCATGATAGTATTTTACAATCATGACTTTTTAAACTGATAAGGTAGCAAGTAAGAATCTTGACAAAACATTATTACACTTAGACCACTATACGCCGATGTTATCTAAAATTGTGAGGTTAGTTGGGGACTTCCACAATCTGTTTCGCTATATTTAAATAACTCACGTCTCATTAGAGAGCAAGTACTCATCGTATCCTGTGTTACAGACCAGGGAACAAGCGCTGGGTAACGGTGCGCGAAGGAAGGCAGGTTCTCTGCGGGTTACTCCATTTTAATGCGCGCCAGCTTCGACCACGCAGGGTTCCACCCTGATGTCATGTAGGGAGGGACCGGCTCATTAAGGAATTAGCACCGGCCGGTTGGCAGGCGTGGCTCCAGCCTTGAAAGCTGCGCCATCCGCCAACGCTCCGTCTCCTGTTCACGCCATTTCTGCTCCAGGGACAAAGAGTCCCTAGTGCTGCTCCCAGACTGCCCACTGGCCACTTTGTGGCGTGTCATGGGGAGTCAGGATAGTTTATGGTAAGCGAATTTGTTGTTTGTTCTATCAAGTTACGGCCGCTGTCATGTAACTGAACGGACTCAGGGGATACCGTGCTTACGGGTGCGGTTCCTTTAGGGGGAGGCTTCACCACTGTTAGTCGAGCTGATCCCTACGAGTTTACGAGTAACTCGGACGTCCGATCCATGATTGTCGTGAGTGCACTCGTGCTCTCCCGATAATTCATTTGTAGTCTGGGGCAACGTCCCAGACATAAATTAAATGGGTCCCAGTCCCCCGGTTCCGACAAAGGTTTTCGGGAGGTTTTCCTTGGTTTTAAGGCGTATGCCGGAACTGGTAAGCCCCTCCCACTAATTCCCCCTATCAGCTAGTCTGATAATTGGATGAATAGAACCGCGACTCTTTATAGGCCGGATCTCAAACAGCCCGTTCCACTCCTCGGAGTGGAGAATGAAAAGAATAGGTTTTTTATGTAACTGAAGGAGGTCGAATTCATAGCTAAGGCTGGTATTACAAGATCATATCTCTTTGCCAAAGTTGATATGTCAAATCTTTACGTCAAAGAAACTTGATAGTGTACTGGGGAACTTTGGCATATCTCGTCTTACATGAAAGAAATATCATCAAATCTAGGGCCTCGCCGTAGATTTGATCGTAAAAGTAGTTTGTCTTGTGTTCACTGCGATGCAAAATATCACCGCTTTGAGCGCTAGCAACGTTGCAGTTGTTTGACTGCTGTGTAATTGTAAACACGGCTGCAAAGTTTAGTAGGTGTATATAATCGACCACATAGTTAATATAAATGTGCGAAGCATACGAGGCGATATTTAATGTGAACCGTTCTGCTAATAAAAATAGGTTTAGAAGATTGGAGAGCTGTAAGAAAATGGCGGAGGTTATAGGCGTCAAATACGGTCCGATCGTAACGCAGACGACATGGAGAAGAAAATTCATTTTTGAAACCAAGGTGCCTCACTTTAAACAGCGCCTCATCTACCTTGTGCATTTGTATAAATGTTGTAGTTAGTTGATGGAACACCAATTGTATTTTATTTGTTTATAAAGTTTATGCCCACATTGGAGTATAATCATTATAAAATTATTAAAAATAGTTCTTAATACCCATGTAGCGCACTAAATCTTATTTAGTTTCAGATATTTATCCTTCACTGCGTTAAAAATTGATTCATACGTTTGAGGAATAACTTTGCTTCGCTTACAGTGTAATATTCGAGTCCTATACTGGAGGCTACAATAGATCTTTTCATTAGCAAGAAATCACTGTGTCATTGTAACACAGACTTCTGCAGATATAGCACTGCTAATGCATGTATTTCACTTTGTCATGTGAGGGGCAAATTTACTGATCAAATACTGATACCATGTGGCATCCATTCTCAGGGTATTTACAAGACTTGATGTCCTCCAGTTGTAGCCTGCTACAAATTTTCTGGATGTTTTTGTTGTTACCATGTGTAACCCACATCTTCACCTAAGTACGTTTTCTTTTTTCCCCAACTTGTCTTAGTTCAAATGTATACAAAAAGTAATAGCGAAGGTAGTAATTGGAACGCAAAACAAATTTTTATTGTCCGCCATCTTGAAATATGACGTAAAATATGATAACAGTGTAAAACCCCTCTTTAGCGTCACGGAAAAGATTTAGGTGAAATTAATTGCATGAATATTTCATAATATTTCTTTGTCAAGGTTTGATCAAAAATATGATCGTGTAATACCGGCCTTAGTCTTATGAGGAGAGAGGAATATGCTATCGAAATACGAACAATGTTTAAATATCGAAGAAAAATGCTTCCTTGTCGGCAACTACCAAATTTGGGGACTTCATTACTCACATGGAGATAAAAGCAAGTTACCTGATGCTGTAGATACTTCAAGGAAACAGCGAAAAGAAAAACTGGAGTGGATGTGAAATAATATTAGAACACACGTTTCAGTAAGACTCAACCAATATACTGTTTGCTCCTGCGTTCTTTTGACGAAGCAACCACAAGGATAAGATCATAAAAGCAATCATTTTTCCCACGAACCAAACGCGACTGGAATAGGAGGAAGTGATAATGGTACGCCACACACCATGAAGTGGCTTGCGGAGTATGATTGTAGATGTAGATCAGGTGGGTTACGAAGGCGATTTCTGTTATTACACATGTGAATCAAATATGACTTGGAACGCTACATAAAGTTTTAGAGCTATGAAATATTACTCAGAGTCACTAACTAATATTTTGTATTGTCTTCTTAATATTTTTATCCTGATGTGGTTCATCCATATAGCTAGAAAAAAAAGGAAGAGGGGAAATGGAAATCCCGCGCTCAGGCCGCGAAGAACATGCGAATGTCCACCGACCGCCGTATCATCTTCAGCTAAAGGAGTCATCCAGTATGGAGGGACACGTGGCCAACACGCCGCTTTGTCGCTCTCTGTCATGCAGCTCTTCAATTATCACTAGGCTGAATGGACCCGGTCCAGTCTTCCCATTAAGGAATCGAACTAGTATCTCCCGCATGAGAGAGGTTAGCCTTTAGCGTCACGTCGACAGTGTGTTCATTAGCGACGTTCGGATTAATTTTCCTTTTGATGGGGAAGGAAAGCGACCGTACCCTCTGAGTGAGACCATCCTGGCGTTTCCCTGTAACAGTTTAGGGAAATCACAGAAAAATTAAATCAGGATGCTTGAGGGGGGGGGGGTTCGAACCGTTGTCCTTCCGAATGCGTTCCGCATGTGAGTCTGCCCTGTTGACCATTCGGTTACGGAGGTGGACACCTAAGAAAGACATAAAGACTATTTTCTAGTTTCATCCAGTTCGATACAGATTTTTAACCAACGTATTCACTCCGCATATCAAGAACATATTTGTAATTTGTTTTTCGTAATACCTCAACGTCACTCAGTATTATTCAAAGATTTTATTATTTTTGACCTCTCAGTTTCCTATTTCGAGTAACTTTCATTACAATATATTGTAAATATTACGTTTGCTCGTATCTATTCCAAATGCTGTCTTCAGAATACCTGTTTTGCTTTTATAAAAACAAAGGGGTTTACTATTTACCGGAGACTACTACATTTCAGATTACTAGTACACATGAACCACCAAAGATAGTTTATTAATCGAATTGTCTATTGCTTTTAGCTCTGGGTTCACATTTGACACCTGGTGAAGTGGCACACTACAGGGTGTACTTACTCCCCTGAAGGCACCTTGTATTGAGTTGTCTATGGGAAATCTAAAGATGGTTTCAATGAAGAAGACATATTCGCTGTCCTTCCCTATCCTTTCCTAATAGTTGGAGGTGGCAAAGTGGTTAGTACCGGTACTCTAGGCTCGCACTCGGGCGGACTGCAGTTCAAACCGCCTTCGGCCATCAATGTTTAGGCTTTACGTGATTTCTCGAAATCGAACCAGGCAAATTTCGGCATGATTCCTTCGATAGGGTTTAAAAGAATCCGAGCTGGTTCTCGATCTCTAATGACCAGACTGTCGACGGGACGTGAACTCTAACTTTTGTTCGTTCCACAATACGTTTTTCCTTTTACTAATCAAACTCCCAACGTCCTGTCTTTGTCGAATTTACTATTATGATTGCTGCAGGTCTAGGAAAGCAAGATTTCCCTACCTCCAACATGCCAGCTAAATATTAAGGGATATTTGCTTGCCATGTTGTCCCACTTACAAAGGCTTGTACTATCGGGCATAAAATAACATTAAAACGTTAAACCCACAAAACAGCCGCATTTACAAAGAAGAGCACAAATGTGCATGACATCAAAGTCCCACAATGTTAATGATACGAAGTACAAATTTTATATGCAGTCTAGATTAATGCAAAACGGTGGGAGAAGTGGTTAAAGATTTATATTTTTTGTACAGCACAAATTTTTAAAGAAACGGTATTTGTTTTCGAAAGTGAAAAAACGTTGCAGATTAATTGCTTCTTAGAATTAAGTTGCAGAGTTAGTCCTGCAGCATTTGTTATTAAGCAGGAGAATGAAAATGCAATAAATTTCAGGAAAATAGTATCAGTAGAAAAAGTACAACAAGTTAGAATGGTAGAAAGTGTTGCGAATCTTCTCCAAATTTGAGGCGAGCGTTATTGACTTTTGCTATTTGATAATAGCAATAGCAAAGTTAATTAACTGGCATTTCATGTGGAAGACGTATAACTGTTTCGAATGCTAGTTACGTAGGAATAATTTTGTGATATGGTTAACGTAGGTGTACCATTGGAAACGTTATAACAATTTATTATAACTATGGAATTTTTTTCGTTGTAGTTACTACGTGTTCTAAATTTAACAGAAATAAGGATCATTGTCTTACAGTTTCGACGAGGTGAAATGTGGATTAGATGACGGAAGATTAAGAGCAGTACGTTCTTCATCGCTTTCTGACTGTTCATAATATTAATCTTAAAGCTCTAGGAATGGCCGTGTAAGTTGAGAATCGGGCACAAAAGTAGGTTCAATTATTTACTGAGACGATCGGAAAGCGAAGAAGGAAAGCATCCGTCGCCCCGTACACAGGTAGCGGAATAGTTTATTGTTTCTCGGCAGAGTCACGTTTTTGTTGTCAATAGGGCGTATGTCGAAAGTGCTTTCAACAAAACTGTATCAGAAATGATGTGTATGGTAATCCGTTTCACCTTCCCGCGTCTCTGTGCCATCACATAACACTGCAATCTTCTATAAGTCATTTTCTGTATTGGGAACACGTCTGTGGAACAATCTTCCTCAAAAATTAAAAGAGATAAAATCAATTCAAAACTTTAAAAGACAGCTAAGGATTCACCTTCTGTCACAATAACCATCTTTTTCTCCACTTACCGGTCTGTAGCCCCCTATTGTCAATTCCTCCTCCCCCCATAAATATTTCCCTTTCATCAGCTGAGATCTCTATTCATATATATCTCCACTTCCTCACATCCATTGGCACTGTCATTTTTCAATCTTCTCCTCTTTCACTAATCATTTCCCCCCATTCTGTTTATATTAAACTTAATTCAAATGTGTTAAACATCTATCTCCATATAAATATCTCTTGTTATTATTAGTATTACTTTGATTTTTGTGTTATTATTATCATTATTATTATTAATATTATCATATATTGTTATTATTAATATTATTAATACAGTGTTATTTGTAATTAAATCCTTTGTTTATGTTGTTCCTGATCAATTGTAAGAGAGGGCCCTATGGCCCTAATCTGGTCAGGTGAAAAAACCAAATAAATAAATAAATAAAATAAATATGAATAGCTCCTGCAGTTCCGTTAGTGATACGAGTTTTCAAAATTTACTGCCGTGAATATACTGAACACAATCATAAATGTTTTAGATGTGTTGTTTACATTTTCGACACGGATATGACAATAAATTCAGCATAAAAATTACGTCATGAGTGATAGATATTGCGTAACACGATCGATCGAATATTTTAAAATGTGTCGTTTGCATCTTTAGAAGGGAGCACGGCTCAACTCCACAACTAAAACACTTATCTGTGTTGTGATGTATGTTTACACGTTCCGGCGTTGTAGAGCATCGTCGCAGATGATGTTATCTGAATCAAAGAAACCCTTTTCGGCCCGCAGGAGTGACGCGAGATTTATCGCCGGGTGGACTCCATTTCCGAGGTCCCCTGGAGTTTCGTGGCGCGGCTGACAAGCGGTGACTCGCCGCTATAGAAATACGAGCGATAACGTTTCAATTTATGCAGTTTGTGTGGTCAACGACACGGACGGCGGCTGACAAACGCGCCCGGCGCCCACGCGGGACGGGTTGCGCAGCCGGCCCGTGGTCTGGGGCAGCGGGCAGCGCATCGGCCAGGCGCCGCTCTTCTAATTCCGTGACGCGGCCTCCATAACTCCTGACGCCCGAGTAGGGCCGGCGACGGGCACCAGAGGAGCTAGTCCCGACATGTTTCCTAATCTTGATCACACAAGGAAAAGGCGTCGCGTTTCTGCAGGCTCTTCATTGTTTTGTGTATCATTCACCTCAGCGTAGGAATGAAACGACTGCAGCAGGTGGTGTAAGATCACAGATGTTCTGTGATTAAACGCTTATGTCTACAATACGTGAGCCTTTCAAGAAGTAATGTCCCACGTTTTATTCTAGTAACATACTTATTACGTAGACTGTCAGGCATCAGTTAGAGTAGATGGCAAATTAAGCTCATGGTTCAGGGTAGTTTCAGGCGTAATACAAGGCTGTAACCTGTCACCACTGCTGCTCATACTATTCATGGATCATATGTTGAAAACAGTAGACTGGCAGGGCGGGATTAAAATAGGTGAAAACAAAATAAGCAGTCTCGCATATGCGGACGACGTAGTTGTAATGGCCGATTCAATTGAAAGGTTGCAAACAAATATTTCAGAGCTCGATCAGAGGTGCAAGGATTATGATATGAAGACCAGCATCTCCAAAACGAAAGTAATGTCAGTGGGAAAGAGATATAAGCAGATTGACTGCCAAATAGGAGGAATAAAGTAAATCTTCATGCTTTCCCGGCGAGATGTTGCTCCGTCGGAGCACAAGGGAAGCCACAACACCTCAGGAGCAGCGCCAGACGGACGCGGACCGCGGATGGAGCACCCAACGCGGGAGGGGCCTCAGAGAGTTGCCGCTGCCACAGATGGCGGCCGATTGGGGCGCGGACGTCCGACGGAACGCCAGGGAAGAGAGAACACCCTACAAGCAGCGCCAGGTGGGCGCGGACCGCAGACAAAGCGCCTAGCGTCTGCTGGGCATAAATACTGGACAAGGTCCTCCAAAAACGGCAGTCTCAGGTAGCACCTGAAGAAGGCAGCGAGTCACGCGGCCGAAATATTGTGCCAGAACGACGCATACATCTGGCAGTAATCCCGTTTATCCAAAATGTAAGGAGGAACAAAGTTAGAGCAGGTAGACAGTTTCAAGTACCTAGGATGTATTTTCTCACAGGATGGCAACACAGTGAAAGAACTGGAATCGAGGTGCACCAAGCCGGCCGCGGTGGCCGAGGGGACTAAGGCGCTCCAGTCACGGTCTGCACGACCAATACGGTCATTTGGGTAGGGTGAAGCTGGGAATTTGTATTTGACGGCAGGCGTGCTTAGGTAGTCCTTGCAGTTGCGATGATCACTGTGTCCCCAGTGATGTAGTGGTCAGCGCAACTGCCTAGAAAGCAGGAGCCCCGGGTTCGAATCCCGGCTGGGTACACATTTTCAGCTTTTCTCAATCGCAGTTGATGTCATATATTCTGTGAATATGAAAGAATAACAACTGCAGGATCAGAAGTGACGGCACATGTATACATAATCTTATGAGTGTCGTAAGGCAAACTAACTCCAGTGAAGATAATGATGTACGATTCAGTGGCTCCTTAATACGAACGCAGACCAGTTTCAGTAATTTGAGAGTTAGCAGCCTCATGTGACTGGGATATTGCCAAACTATTGTTAGCCATCCGGTAGAACTATGATATATATAAATAATAAATGTTTGTAGAGCTTATGGGACTTAACTACTGGGTCATCAGTCACTAAACTTACAAACTACTTATGAACTAACTAATACTAAGGACGGGGGGATTCGAATCCCCGACTGTAGTGACCGTGCAGAACGTTACTGGCGCGATGAAGACTGCTCGGCCACTGCGGCCGACCAGGTAGAACTAGTGCAGGATCTAAAGGGCATGGGGTGATATCAATGCGAGATTGCTGCCAACCCCTGGGTGCCCAGTGAACGAGACTTTTCAATACAGGAATCGCGAATGTAATGAACTTGCTAATTGCCGCGTGTCATTGGTGTACCGACACAGAGACTTCGCTACTTCGTGTTAGAAAAAAAGACTTTTGGCCCCATCGTCATCTGGATCTTTGGAAAAGGCTGTGTTTAGTACCAGATGTAGCTAATAGGTTTGGACGAACTTTCAGAAACTCAGTGCTCATCTAAAAAAGAAACTCAATGCTCATCTAAAAAAGAAGAAGAAAATACTTCAAATATTATAAGAGCAGAATGTACCAATATTCGTAACTGTTTCTTATATGAAATGTTTGTAATCAGTTCGTGATTACGACTGATTAATTTTCACTTCTCTTATTCCTTACCAGTTGTGAAACCGTAAGAATACTCCAGGAGACGTTTGAGCGCATCCGGTACTCTATTCGATGGCGGGTTGATGTTACATCATTAATAACTAATGTAATTTTCAACTTGATGTAAGAAAGAGTTTCATGTGGAAGACTACCACTGGTGGTGTTGTTTCCTACGAAACATATACAAATGTTCAAATGTTTGTAGAGCTTATGGAACTTAACTACGGGGTCATCAGTCCCTAAACTTACAAACTACCTATGAACTAACTACAACTAAGGCACAAATATCCATACCCGAGAGGGGATTCGAACCCCCGACCGTAGTGGCCGTGCAGACCGTGACTGAAGCGCCGCAGTCCCCTCGGCCACCGCGGCCGGCACGAAACATATACCAATTTACTGCAGCACATATACAATATCATTAATAATTCGAATCAGTTATCAACATCATAAATAAGTGGATGTATCCATATAACATCACTGTTCGATTTCGTTATTGGTGATAATATTTTGAAAGGATAACGATGGTGAAATATACAAGAGTACACATCCGCAGCACTCAAATTGAAACCATCACATTAAACTGCCTATAACAGGAACAAATGCATGGTAGGAAGAAAAATGTCGAATGTAATCCACGCACAATATATTCTGCCTACAAAACAGGCATTGCACTAATTCGTGAGTGGTGTTCTTCGGCCTGAGACCCTTTCCATGTAGAACAATCAGAGGAGACAGAGACCCAAACACAACGACATTTCCGGCACAGATGCTTTAGGTAGCGGAAGGATGTTACTTAGATGCCCAATAAACAGTGGTAGTGCATTTGGGGACATACGGTTTTTAGAGAGCGTTGCAAAGATGCTCAAAACATTAGAGTGGTAGACACTGGAAGAGAGATGACCTGCATCGACTGGAATGTCGATATTACTTCCTCCCACTTGCAACTAGAGAAACGATTATGTCCAATGAAAAATAAGAGGAATTAAAACTGGAGTTAAACACAGTAGGTCTTCCCACGCGTCATTCTCTGATGTGAAAATGGCAAACTATACTGGCACTGGACGTATCCTAGAGGACACAGCTGAATGTTGACACATTTCTCACTGCGTATGAATTACGTTGAGCCATTTACGAACAATAGATAGTAGATATTCTGGTTGGCCACTCCCAACGCAGTTACAAGCCTTCATTAGCGTAATGTAATCCTACTACCGTGTTCACTTAAAAGTACTCGTATGCGGTCTTGCGACAGCTGTATCCTAGGTAGTTAACGAACAAATCCGTTCAGCAAAGCTATAACAGATGTATCTGCGCTGCATTAAAATTAAATGAAACATAATTATGTCTGCTTTATTCACAGAACCTTAACAGATCTTATAATTTATTACAGATAAAACCCAATATGGGGTGGAAACGATTGATGACGAAACATACTGCAGACAGTGTGCTGGAAACCCCTCCAAATGACTAAACAAATCTTGAAAGTGCAGCCCGCACTGTCCATCCGGGATCTGCCAATTAAGATGACCTGCCTTTTAGTCAGACTTGTTTGTTGATGTGTAGGCGTTACTCCTACCTGTACTGTAGGTACTGCTCTTGATGACGTGGTCCCTTAGCAGCTATACAGCAGACTGGAGTATTGATGGAAATCTATTATAAGAGGTGAAATATTAACTCGTTACGGGTAGGTATTTCGTCTAAATAAAATCCGGGATGCCAATATGGCGCTTTGTTACTAGCCACACCATAATTTACGACTGTTTAATGACTCTGATATTAACAATTATAATTTTACGGCTAATACTGAAAGAATGGTTCATATGATACAGGTTCGGATTAAGTACTAATGCCGACTGTCTACCGCGGTGCGCAGCTGTGACCTCCTATAAACTTCGTAGATCTTCGGAAGTATTCGTAAATGTTCGTTAAAGGAGTTGTAATTCAGTTCTTTATCTATTTGAACATTATTAAAGAATATGAAATGATTACAACCTACTTCTGTTGACCCCTAGTCTGCTACTAAGTTCTGTATGACACCAAAGGATTGCTAAATTAAAAAAAAATGGATAAATTAAAGATGTTAGATTCGCGTCGGTGTAGAATCGCGGCGGTCGTAACGGACACTCCCATGTAGACAACTACCTTACCTCCTCTACCATCGCCATATGATGCGTTTCTTCCATAAAAAAGTACAACGGCTCCTACTGTCGGCAAACTGCCTGGCCGTTGTTAACTAAAAATATAACTGCCACCGGCTCGCACACAAAAATCTGTCAATAACATATGAAATAAAGTAAAATAAAACATTTTACCTGCATATAGGAACCCTCACAAGTGTAAGTTATGTGAGAGTGTTTCAAGGAAACCACACTAAATCGGCTTTAGTAAGGTAGTAGAATCCGCACCTGCTGAGCACTTGTATAGTATGAAATAATGTTGTCTTATTGTACTAACGTTCAGATTCTGTACTATGTTGGAAACTTGCAATAAGTTATAAAAGTATACCTTATTTTTAAAATTGTGGGTTTCTGTCTTGTGTAGTCCCAATCTACAATCAGAACGACTGTCATACTAGACTAGTGCTACTGCCGCCAACTTACATTTCACGTAAAGATAACATGAGAGAGATTAGGGCTAGTACAGATGCATACAAGCATTGCTTCTTCCCTCGTTCGATGTTAGAGTGGGTACTGGGTACCCTCCCGCAGCCACCTTTGGGTGGATTGCGGAATATGTATGTAGCTTTAGAGATAAAAGAAATATAGAGATCAAAAAGTGAGACTGACAAAACGTGCAAAATGCGTATGCAAAAGTGGCCAGAGGACAAATGCAAGGCTAAAAATGCCTACCAAAGTACGGGGCAGATAGACACCGCCCACAGGAAAATTAAGGAAATCTTGTGAGAAAATAGAAGCAGTAGTTTGATATCAAGAGTTCAGGTGGAAAATCATTACTAAGTGCAATAAGGAAAGCTAAACAGTGAAAGGAGGAGAGCAGAGCAGAGGTATTCCGCTTATTTCAATTGTAAGACCTACGTGGTACGAAATGGAACGTTTTGAAAAACGTCGCAGTAAACAGTATCACTAAAACGAAATGTTCAAATGTTTGTGAATCTTATGGGACTGAGGTTATCAGACCCTAATCTTACAAACTACTTATACTAACTTAAACCTAAAGACAACACAAACACCCATGCCTGAGGAACTACTCGAACCCCCGAGGGCGAGCAACCACGCGCTCCGCAGCATGGCGCTTTAGACCGGTCGGCCTCTTCACTAGAAGCACGGGCGGCGTCACAGAGACACTATCGCACACTGCAGGCAAAACGACCTTGCCTCTACGAGGAGCTAGCCCACAGTTCCAACGTTTCTGATTTCAGGCGGTTTAGTCCTGTGAGCCGTACAAAGAACTTTAAGGCAGTGTTAAACAAGGGAAGAGGACGTAGGTAAGATGAAGTAGGAGGTGTGATACTTCCCTCGAAAGACACAATTCGAAAGGAAGCTCCTGAAGCAGAAGATGAGCTGTTCGAGCTACTGATATCTTTGGGAGACCCAGCTATAACAAAACTACTCTACCTGATTTATATAAAGTATATGAGATAGTCTAATTACTGCCAGATTTCAAGAAAAATGTAATAATTAAAATTCTTAAGAGAGTGGGTGTGAATATTTTCGAAGTATCGGTTTATTAAGACGAAGCTGTAAAATACTAACATGAAATTTTTCCGAAAGAATAGAAAAACTGGAAGGTGAATGTTCTTAGGAGAAATGAGTTTCCATTGCGGAGAGACACGACAAGACTTGCGACATTGCTGGTCCTTCGACTTCTCTATTTCTGTTAGAATACATCTTACGAAAAAAAAAAAAAAAAAAAAAAAAAACAACCGTGTGGGAATGACCGCGCGGTCTGCGGCATCACGTTAGGTATGGGCAGCCACTCCCGTCGGCTCTTCGAGTCTTCCTTAGGGCGTGGGTGTGTGTTTTGGACTTACCAGAAATTAGTTTAAGTAGTTTGTAAGTCTAGGGACTGATGACTTCGGCAGTTTGTTCCCTTAGGTTTAAATACAATTGAACTTTTAATTTTTATTTTTCTTATTAAAAAAATAAGTTTACAGAATTTCTAGACTCAAAGAAAACTTAAAGTAGCTGTGATAAAATGTTGGGAGAGAAAGGATACAAACGACTCGAACAGGACAGAAACTACATTATGAAAGTCGAAGAGCACGGAAAAAAATTATAAATAAATAAATAAAAACCGCTGATTGAGGGTGAGATAGGTTATTGTTTATTCCTGATGTTATTCAATGTGTACATTCAGTAAAAAATAAGAGAAGTCAAAGAAGTATTTAAGAAGGAATCCATGTACCGAGAGAAGAAAAAAGATCGTGGCTAATGTCAGACAGCAAAGGACTGAAGAGAAGTTAAATGGAATGGACAGCGTATTGTAACATGAATTAACATCAAGGGCGATGGAAGGTATACGAATTGCGTTAGGCCATTTTGGGGAATTTACATTGGGAAAATATAACACAACGAATATTTTAAATGAGTTTAGCTGCTTCAGTATTAAAATAATTGATAAGGCCCTAATTTAGAGAGGTCTTAATGTTAAGGGTTCATAAAATGATTTCTGCTGAGAGAACTGTAAGTTACTTGCTCTACTAAATTGAAATATAATTTCGGTTGGTATAAAATTCAAAAATAAATTTATCCATATTATGTGATTGTTTTGAGGTCTGCGACTGTATTATAAACTTTTTGAAATAATTTATACTGGAGCAATAACTTTTTAGTAATATGGAGAACAATGCATAACTTGAAGAATTTAGTATCATCAAAAAAATAGCTGCAGCAAATGGATATGATGACATACTGGTTGACAACCTTGCAGAAAAAAGCAAAACCAAAAATAAACCAATGCCCACACAGTAAACAAAAAATAAACCCGCAGAATGCATCCCCTTCATTGGCAAACTATCCTACAAAATTGCAAACATTTTTATACCACACAACATCAACATAGCCTTCAAAGCACACAATAAATTACAACACTTACTGAGACACAATAGAAACATACTAACAGATAAACACACACACTCACGCATCTACGAAATAATATGCAACTCCTGCAATGCCCCGTGAGTGGGCCAAACAGGAAGAGAATTCAAGACAAGATACAATGAACACATAAATGACTACCACATCATTAACTTTAGTAAATCAACAGTAGCTGTTCCGGTGTTTGTAGAGCTTATGGGACTTATCTACGGGGTCATCAGTCCCAAAACTTACAAACTACTTATGAACTAGCTTATACTAAAGACGGCACAAACATCCATGCCCGAGGGGGATTCGAACCCCCGACCGCAGGGGCCGTGCAGACCGTGACTGGCACGCAGCAGACCGCTCGGCCACTGCGACCGGCCAGCAGTAGCTACTCATATAAAGGACACAGGTCATCCATTCCAGAATATTAAGAGTGATCTTCATATACTGCATAAAATGGACAAGGAGCATCTAATAGACCTCTATGAAGAATTAGAAATCTTCATCCATGAAAAAATACATGGTGACTTTCTTCTAAATGACAAGCTTGAAAGCAACAATACCATTTTTTTTAGAAATTTCTCCAGTGTTGGATGTATATTTCATTAAAATGTAAAATTAATAATGTAACTTTGATTGAATATTTCTTTAAAATGTAGGAATATAAGTATGTCCCTAACAAAGTCTGTTTCAACATATGCTATCTACATATGCACACTCAATGGTATATTCACTGTAAATATTGTTGTAAGTAGGTTATCTTAGCTTCTAAGGATCTTTGGTACAGTGTAAACATCTAATACAAAATGTCTACATGTGGAGTTTACGTAATTGTGTTCTTGTGTTGTGTATGCCAGATAACAAACTGTAAGTAAATACAACAATATAATAATCCAGAAGCTATAATCACGAAACATAATGCTAAAATAACTGTATCTTCCTGACCAGGTTAAAACGTCCAGCCATAACCTTACCGGCACCCGCAACACAAAACATAACAAAACAGTAATGAACCTGTAACTGTAAAATGCATCCGATGATGGCAGCTTGCTACCGAAACGCGTCGTGCTGATAAAAACATTAGTGAAAAATGACTGCTGCAGTATAAATTATTTCAAAAAATAAAATTCAAAGACACAAAATCAAACGAAACGTTTTTCACAGTCCAGAGCTTGTGGAATGTTGTTAGGTCGATATCAGTAACAACAGTTTTGCACGAAACATGAGCACAGATCCGCCTTAAAAATGTTGCATATCTGACCATTTGTTAACACCTCGAATGCAAGGGTATAAAAAAACATAAGTGGACGTGTGGGTGAAAAAATACAGTGTATAATGAGAGAAAAAATTAGTCATAAGAAAAGGAATAGCCTTTGAGAAAGCAGTACAGTAGCAAAGCTGCTGGCATAAATAGCAAGATGATTAACATCTCTCTTCAGGTGCTATAATACATTCTCGTTTAAATCAGAAAACAGCGTCCGGGATACAACCGGTTTTATTCCATTTGCCTTTCTGGAAATTTGTTGGGTGGAAGTACTGAAGGATTCATATATTCTCAAACCGTAAGAGTATCACGGAATAAATGAAATTACTTCATTTCTAACGTCAGGAATTTTCTTTTAATATGAGAAAGACTTAATGAAACAAAAGATTAATGTATATACCAGACTGTGGTAGACACCCTGATATATCACAGTCTGTGTGCTGCCTAGAGTATTAGTGTTATTAGGAACTATAATTCATTTGTTAGATCTGTCTGCTACAAAATTGAATATAAATTCCACAATATTGTGCAGAAAAATAGCAGTCTCTTTCTAGCCATCACTTACTTGATTTAATGCTACACCTTCAATGGTGATACCGATGCATATACAATGTCACTTTATCACTCGAAGTACTTCCATGAAATAAGGCTGCTTGCAACTTTCAAAGGGTTTTACTGGGGACGCATAGATCTGATGTAGTATCTGTTTCCGATCCTCAAACCTCTTGGTTGAGTTAACCACTTACTTGCAGCGAAACCATGCCATTAATATCATTAGACATTAAAAAAAACAACGTAAATGGCGGGAGCGTCCTAGCATTGCCCGCAAATTGAATCGTGGACTTTTTTGCCTTTGTAGTCCGTTATCTACTTGCATACTAACTGATCCATACCGTGCTTCATAAAGAGGAAAGCGACTAATCGATACACCTCTATTGTTTCAGCTGTATTCACCAAATGTACGTTACACTCATAAACTAACAATCAAATCTACAGCTTTATTTTACTGACACAACAGTAACTTTCGCCAGTAGTATGTTTAAGCACGTAATAAACTGGCTTTTCAGCCACAATATTATAAGTGAGTATCATATGTGACATTGATTCTAACTGTCGCATCACGTACTTCAATATTTTCGTAGCACACCTCAGACGAAACTTGACGTTTTTATGGTACTTTTCAGCCATCATAGTAGTCATAGATAAAAATTTCCAGTTAAAATTTAAAATCCTGTAATTGCGATTTTCACATGTAAAAGTCACTTAGCTGTAATCCAGTAAGTCGGAATCTACATGTTCACCTACAACTGCTTTTTTCATTGAACAATTTTTATAGCAGAATAGTAGTGTTTGTAAACTGGTACTTATTATTAGAGTTCTAGCACCAGGCGAAGGATGCGGCCAATGGCTAAATGACTGCATAAAATGGCTAAATGTAGAGCAATTCGGAGGTTGCGAAATCGAAAAGTCTACTGACAGCTTTTGTAGTGCAAAATCCATGATCCTGTGAGGGAGCAAGTAAGGGAAGGAAGACTAGGGTTTAGCCCCTTGGGAGCGATGGCGTTTTGTGGCGTACTTCTGAACACATCTACATCTACATGACTCTGCAAGTCACATTTAAGTGCAGGGCAGAGGGTTCATCGAACATATATGATATTTCTCTGTAGTTCCATTCTCTAACAGCTGGCGGATTTACGTTCTGATTTATCTTATTTTAATCTGATGATCATGTCTCCCTATGTAGATGGTGCGTGCTAGCAAAATGTGTTCGCACTCTGAAGAGAAAGTTGGTGAAAGTAATTTCGCAAATAGATCTCGCCGCAACAAACCACGCCTTTCTTTTAATGATTACCACCCCAACTCGTGTAACATTTCCGTACCACTCTCTCCCCTATATCGTGATAATACAAAACGAACAACCGTTCTCTGAAATTTCTCTAAATCATCCGTCTGTCCCACCTGTTGAGGATCCCACCTGTGTAGGCAGTTTCCTTAGTAGAACTGACTGTTGCATCAATTAAGTGTTCTCCCAGCGAAACATAGTCTTTGGTTCGCTTTCCCTACAATATTTTCAATGTGTTCCTTCCAATTTAAGTTGTTCGAAATTGTTACTACTAGGTATTCAGTAGAACTGACGGTCAGTGGGTTCAAAATGTTCAAATGTTTGTAAATCTATCGGACCAAACTGTGTGTACATCAGTCCGTAGCTTACAAACTACTTAAACCTAGGTAAATTAACCTAAGGACAACACAAACACCCATGCCCTAGGGAGGACTCGAACCGCCACGGCCAGTGGGTTTCATTGATTTATCGTGTAACTAAAATTCAGCGTATTTGTTTCAGAGGTCACATAGATGACCTCACAGTCATCAGTATTAAGTGTCAATTGATAATTTTTGCACCGTGATGATATATTACTAAATCATTTTGCAGTTCTTTTTGATCTTCTGGTAACTTTACTAACCGCGACAAGTCTAAGAGAGCTACTCAGATTGTCTCCCAAATAGTTTTTTTATGAGTAACAGTAGGGGCATATAACACTTCTCTGCGGAAAGCCAAATATCACTTCTATTCTACTGGATGACTTACCGCCAATTACAAAGTACTGTGTCCTTTATGATAGGAAATCACGTATCCAATCACACAAATGTGGCGATTTTCAATATGCCCGGAATTTTTTTAGAAGACGCTTGTGAGGTACAACTGTACATTGTCCAAAGCCTTCTGGAAATCTAGAAATACGGAATCTATTTGACATCCCTTTTCGAAAGCATTCATCACACCATGTCAGTAGAGATCTAGCTGTGTTTCACAAGAACAACATCTTCTGAATCCGTGTTGACTATGAGAAAAATAATTCGCTCTCTTCGTAGTATTTGAGAAAAGTATATGTTCTAAAATCCTGCTGCAAATTGACTTCAGTGATATAGGCCTGTAATTCTGCGGATCACTCCTATTGCCTTTCCTCAATATTGGAGTGACCTATGCAACTTCCCAGCCTTTGGGTAAGGAACGTTTGCTGCGCGTGCCGTTGAATATGATAGTTAGGTCTGGGGCTATTGCATCAGGAACATAATTGGAATACAGTCCGGACCGGGAAACTTACTTTTGTTAAGTGATTTAAGTGGTTTTAATACTCCAGGAGTATTTATATCTACATTACACATTGTGCGAGGTGTCCTTGATACGAATTCTATAGTATTTGCTTTGTGTTCTTTCGGGAAAGAATTTTGGAATGCTGTGTGAAGCAATTCTGCTTTAGCAGAAATGTTATCAATAGTATCACCATTTCTATCGAGTAACGAAGGTATTGATTGTGTTTTGTCGCTAGGATACTTTACATACGACCAGAATTTCTTAGCATTCTCTACCAAATTATGTCTCGGGGTTTCGTTGTGGTAACTATTGTAAGCTTCCCTCACTGAAATTCAAGCTAAATTTCTAGTTTAAGTAAAAGATTGCCAGTCATGGGGATTTTTTGTGCGTTTAAATTTTGCATGCCTTTTTCTTTCCTTTTGTAACAGTGATCTAATCTGTTTTGTGTACCACGGCGTGTCGGCCTCTCTTTTGTTAATTTGTTAATATGAATCTGTCAATGGTTGTCGATATTATTTCTTTGAATGTAAGTCACATCTGATCTACACTCACATTCTTACTTTCGAAAGACTGGAAATTTTCACTCAGGAAAGCGTTAATCGAATTTTTATCTGCTTTTTTGAATAGTTATATTTTTTGGTAGATTTGTGAAATCCGATATTCATTTTCGCTACAGCAACTCTCAGTTCACCAATCCCCCGTCTGTTTAGTGCTCTTTAATTAGCTCTGCATTATTAATAAATGTTTGTATAGTCTATCGGACTTAACTACGGGGTTATCAGTCCATAAGCTTACAAACTACTTATGAACTACTTACGAACTAGGACGGCACAAATATTCATGCCCGAGGGGGGATTCGAACCCCCGACCGTAGTGGCCGTGCAGACCGTGACTGGAGCGCCTTAGTCCCCTCGGACACCGCGGCCGGCACGCATTATTAGTTGCTAAGAGGTCAAATATATTTTCACAAACATTTACTATTCCAGTCTGTTCATAAACTAATTGCTCGAGATAATTTTCGGAAAATGCGTTCAATACGAACACGTCGACTGAAATGTGCAGGAGCTTCATCGTTTATCAACCACATGTGGTGTCGTACTTGTAAAGGCACATGTTCTAGCAGCACAGGTAGAGTATCCCGTATGAAATCATCATTACGTGTTCCAGTGAGCGTAGGTGGGAGAACATGAGGCCCAATCAAGACATCACCGACAATTCCTGCCCAAACTTTCACAGAAAATTTGTGTTGATGAGTGATTGCACAATTGAGTGCAGATTCTCGTCAGCCCATACATGTTGATTGTGAAAATTTACAATTGTCTGCACAAATTATTTCAATTACACACATTTCAGTTGACGTGTTCGTACGATTCTCAACAACAGATTCGGTGACCGATGGATTGGTAGAGCCGGACCAATTCCATGGCCTCCACGCTCTCCTGACCTCAACCCTCTTGATTTTCATTTATGGGGGCATTTGAAAGCTCTTGTCTATGCAACCCCGGTACCAAATGTAGAGACTCTTCGTGCTCGTATTGTGGATGGCTGTGATACAATACGCCATTCTCCAGGGCTGCATCAGCGCATCAGGGATTCCATGCGACGGAGGGTGGATGCATGTATCCTCGCTAACGGAGGACATTTTGAACATTTCCTGTAACAAAGTGTTTGAAGTCACGGTGGTACGTTCTGTTCCTGTGAGAAATACTAAAATGAGCTCTAACATGGAAATTAAGAGTTTCTGAACACATGTCTACACAACATATTTTCTTTCTTTGTGTGTGAGGAATGTTTCCTGAAAATTTGGCCGTACCTTTTTGCAATACCCTGCATAAATTTTCGTCGACGGTGAAAGAGACTCTTCGTGCTCGTATTGTGGACGGCTGTGATACATTACGCCATTCTCCAGGGATGCATCAGCGCATCAGGGATTACATGCGACGGAGAGTGGATGCATGTATCCTCGCTAACGGAGGACATTTACGAAAATTTATGTAAATCTGCCAATATTCATGGTGACCGTAGGAGTTTTACCACAACAGAAATAAGAAGCATACCATTGATTTTTCTGACAGCAGATTTCAGCTTCGAATGAGCAGGCGATATGCACGCACGCTTTCAAGGAGCAGAGTGTTGATTCGCAGTATGCAGTACATGCTAAAGATGGTAAAGTAATTCAGCACTTGCTAAGGAAACGTAGTAAGTTATATATCTACATTATGTAGTGAGCGTTTATGTAGAGCCCGTGTTCTGAAATTCAGCTTCCTGAAAAAGCTCGTCTTCGGGAAAACGAATTCAATAGCTTCAGTGGAAATGCTGTAAATGAAGAAGGTTTCGGAGGAGTGACTTGGGGGCAAATACAAGTCTGTAGAAGAATATATATTTACAGGAAGACTAGATACCGCCTAAAGGATAGTAAAAGAGACATTTCAAAATGTTCAAATGTTTGTAGAGCTTATGGCACTTAACTACGGAGTCATCAGTCCCTAAACTTACAAACTACTTATGAACTAGCTAATACTAAGGACGGCACAAATATTCATTCCCGAGGGGGGATTCGGACCCCCGACCGTTGTGGCCGTGCAGACCGTGACTGGAGCGCCTCAGTCCCCTCGGCCACCTCGGCCGGCAATAGCCTAAGGACAACACATACACCCATGCCCGAGGGAGGACTCGAACCTCCTATGGCGAGCAACCGCGCGCTCCGCAGCGAGGCGCCTTAGACCGCACGGCTACTCCACCGCAGCGGACAGAATAAGGGAGATGAGGAGAGGACGCAGACAGAGCAGGTGGACTGCCTAAGATTGGAGTAAATAAATACTCGGGCGAAGCCGGATTTTCAGTTAGTTACGAGTATAAATGAAAATTGCGTAATTTATTGAGCTGCGGCTATAGCTGGCTGGCCTGGTGGACAGCGGCCAGTGGCGAGGTCCGCGGTCCCTCGGCCGCCCGGGCACGCAGGCGGCGCGGCGCTGCGCTGTTTTATGGCGGCGGCGGCGGCCGCTGTCGCGCTGAGATAGCGGCCCAGCCTGCCGCCTCGCGGCTGCCTACCTGCTAAAAGCCGGCAGACTTACTGCCGCCGATAGCGGCCCGCCTCTGCGCCCTTGTAATACATAAATAGTGTTAGCGCGGTCGCGTCCGCCGCCCTGAAGAAGATATCCGCTGGAGATTTGTGTTCGGACCGGAGCATTTGCCGCGCCATCGAGTTGTCTCCCGCGCGACTGTGTACGCGCGCGCCCGTCTGTGTGTGTGTGTGTGTATCGTCTCGTATCGGCAATCGGAAATTCCGAACACCTCGGAATGCGGTCTGCGGCAGCATTTAGCACGCAGGCAAATGCACGACTAATGGCGTCACGTTCCGGCAGGAATCCTCGCCGCCGCGCTGCTCTCTTTGCCTCGAGCTGTGTGTACGCGCGGCGCCCCCTTTTTCCAGAGTGCACTACCGACAGTGCGCGTAATTTATCTGCCGATCGTGCCGCTGGAAATATTATCTCTCTCTCTGCCCCGGCCTTCCCTTTTAATCGCCGGCGCGGCGCCGTGTCGGGAGGCGCGGGGGGAACATAAAAGGAGACAAGAATGGCCGCGAATAAATAACCGTAATGAAACGGGGTAAAAGTATAATGTCCGACAAAACGACCGCGGCCGGAGTTACATACGCCCTGATTTAGATTCCGGGCTCTCTGTTCTCCTTAAGACGCTGCCCGTTCTGCGTCGTCGGCTGCCGGGAGAGGGATGTAATTTCCAAGTAATAAATGAGTGAGTTCTTCTTCGGGAAAAGGCTGGTAGATCTGCGTAACGTAAGCCGCCGCAAGAAGCGGCGCTTCGGGCGAGCAAAGTCCGTTCCGTGCGCTACCTGGCGCCGGCGTGGCGCGCCGGGCAGACGCCAGTAAAAGTGCCGCCAGCGTCTCCTGTGCGAACACTGGCGACAGCGCCTCAGGTACGACCAAAGGCCTACACTCAGTCGCTAAAGTATTCGGACAGTGAGAAGTTTCACAATAAGTACTCGAGGAACACTGACTATGAAACCGAAACATATTTATTAGCAATCTATATCAATAAATGTGAATGTCTGTTCGGTGTACATTTATCACGTCTGAACCACAAGACATAAAGAGCTAAAAATTTGTACAGTTACTAATGTCTACCCGCGGAAGGCTTTAGGCACGGTTTTATGCCGATGAGATAGCTATTTATCTATATACAGGGTGTTTCAATAAGTGTGTTTGCCTCTGTAACTTATAAAATAATAGGTGAATGGAAATTTTAATGCGGTAGGTCAACACAAGAAATGTTACACTTTCTGCGGAGCTTTGAACATAGTTTATTGTTTCATTTTCCAAAGAGTTACAGCACAAAGATGTAATTTTTTAAACGGAACAATAGTTTTCTCTATCGTGCATTGGAATCGTTGAGACCAGCTGCGTCCAAATCAATTTAAACTACATTCCTACCACTGTTAGTTTTGGAGCTAGAACCCTTCAAAGTTTAGGGGGCGGAGGCTATGACAGCGTAGATTACTGTCTGGTGTTCATGAGACAGTGAGCCGTGCCCCAGGGGATAGCCACTTGGCCAGTCAGCTACGCTATCGCAGCCTCCGCCCCCTAAACTTTGAAGGGTTGTAGCTCCCAAACTAACAGTGATAGGAATGTAGTTTAAATTGATTTGGACGCAGCTGGTTTCAACAAGACGCACAGACTTAATTATCTGTACAGTTACTAATTTTTACCTAGGAGGCACGGTTTTATGGCGATCTGATATATATTTAGTAATTTGAAGCAAATAACGCGAAATACGAGACAATAATTACTCTTTGAAAATTATATTTACACTTTGAAAATGGTTTTATTGGTTGCATTGTTGCTTGAGGGTTGATAATGATAAAGGGATGGAAAGTTATCGCTGTATATAAAATACTACGTGTGTGTGTGTGTGTGTTAATATTTCGCTCTGCTGCGAAAACTACAGAACGCAAACGAATGGTCTGTGTTTAATTGTTGTCCAAAGTCTCCCGTTCTACACCATAGCAGTTACATGCCAATAGCTATAAGGGGGTGGAAGATATGGTGGTTGAAAGTCGTCAAATTATAATAGAATTTCGACTGAAGGCCAGCGATGACGTTTGCGACTCTATAGCAAGGAGATTACACACAGCGAAAAGTGATGCCACAAACCATATCTTTGGTCTATGCGTGCTATAATCTCTTCAGCTCTTTCTCTGTAAGGATAAGCATACGAATAATTTTATTTTTTACTTGAATGTTAATTAAAAATGTTTGTTTCTAAAGAAGGTATTGTATTTTATTTCATCCTTCAAACCCAGTCTCATAGCACACTACTGAAAGATAGCTTATCTATCATAATCAACCAACAAGCGAGCGGAGCCGCAGGTTTAAGCTAGTATATTATATGCGTAACAACATTAATTACACAAGAATTATTGTATTATTTCGTTTCCAAAACATAAATAACAGAAAAATTAACAACAAAATGAAACAATCTGCACAACCTGCAGCTACAAATGTATTCGGACACTGTTCAATAAATGTTCATAAGTTGTACGATGAAAATGTGAATACCTTGTGGTTCCACCTTTCATTTTCAATACCTCCTCCAATCTACTAGGCATACTTTCCACGAGTTTTTTTTTTTTCGTGAAATCTGGGCCTATATTTGCCCATTCTTGGCGCAGTTTCTCTTTCAAAGTCTGCTTCGTATGGTTGTTGTCCGCTCGGAGGGTCCGTTTCAATTTTCAATTTATCCCACAAATGTTCAATTGGGTTAAGGTCTGGTGATTGGGGACGGGGGTGCAATACTTTCGGGAAACTGAAGAGCAACCACATTTGTACAATATGCGCGGTATGCTTGGGATCATTATGCTGATAAAAATGAAAGTTATTCGCAATACCTAGATGTTGTGCACTCTGCTTTAAATGTCTCGCAGTATATTCAAATACGCTTCCTTGTTCATCGTATCATCAATGAACACTGAATCACCCACACCATTGCCGGGCATGCATCTCCACACCATGGTGCTCCCACCTCCAAGCTTTACTGTTGGTTTGACGTTCCTGGAATTCAGCTCTTAATTGGTCTTTCGCCACACTTTTGCCTTTCCCTCGCTTTGCCATAATGTAAAATTATATTCGTCGCAAAATATCACCCGATTCCACCAAGCCTGATCGTATTCGGCGGATTCCCTCGCAAACTGCTTACGTTTCTTCTGGTGCACTGCATGTATGAATAGCTTTCGCCCTGCCCCTCGACCATGGTACTGCGATCGTCTTTGTACTCACCGCACGGTTTGGGGATGAAATTTTATACCAAGGTTTCCCTACACCTCACTTGCAATTCGTGTGGCAGATGTTTTCGGATTCTGTTGTATCTTTCGCACAATCACACGTTCATTTCTCTGTGAAAATGTCCGTGGCCGTCCTGTACTGCAACCGAATTCCTATCGGTCTTCTTTCTCGAACCGTTTAATAATGTCGTGAACTGTACTTTTCTTCATGTTCACTATTGTGGCAATTTCCCTGCAGGTTTTCTCCTGCGCGTGATGATAAACGACAAGTTGCCTCTGCTTGAACGTAGAACACTTCCCTCTGCGTCCCATCGTCGACCTGCACAGGATCGCGATACGTGTTTACTGATCATCGCTATCGTCTCGCTGAAATGTCGGACACACTGCAGTCGCTTCACAATCTGTGCGTCTTGGAATGAACTATTCTCTCGGGTTGTCCGCCTTTGTCCGAATACTTTTGTTGCACCTTCCCATGCTGTTTTTAGGAAATATTACGTAACAGACACATGTCCAACAACAATTCTTCGTATTTGACGCGTGTTTCATGTTGCAACATCGTACCCGGAGTCCGAAATACATTACAAAGTGCAATTTCTGTATTTGTTTATGTGGCAAACTACAAAATTATGCGCATTTACGTGCTGTCCGAATACTTTTGCAACTGAGTGTATATACACAACATAGACTGGCCACAGTGCCACCATAGTTGAAGCCAATTGGAAAGGCTGCCGCCATCTTTGAGAACGACAGTGTCACGCCAGGTGTTACTGGGCGTCTGCTAACTACTGAATCATAGGTTTCATATTAATCATTGCCATTGTCGATTTTGCCTTAATTTCTGGACGGCGCATTTCGGAAAGTAATTCCCACTACGAATAGCATTTCTCGCTTACTACTGCATCCTAAGTGTAATGTTCACAATCGTCGAACTGCTGCATTATTTGATGTTACTATAATATCAATAATCGTTTGTATTAGCCGACATATCTTCCCTATAAACACAGGCGAATTTCTTTAAAATCTTTAATTACCTTTATTCTGCCTGTGGTTCAAATGATATTCCATGCTTGAAGTACATTACGTATTTTCAAGCTCCCCACAATTTGTCGTTTCCCTGGTACTCTCCTTACAGTTTTTGGTTTCTGTAGGTGCTCAGGAAACGAAAATATTGTTGAATGGCATTTGCCAGTAGCCGCTTTCGATCGGTAGTAGCATTCATAACTTCCCTTCAAAATAACAAGAGCATTTGGAACTATACTTTGTAGGCTGCCACTTATCACGCCTCATACTGGTTACCCATTGGGTTAGCAACTCCGTGTTTTTCAAAAGAAATCTGTATAAAGAATAGTTTAATTACAGTTCATATACCTAGGCTACTGATCCAATGATTAATACGCGTTTGTACACTATATAAAGAACTGTCATTACATTAAAACACACCAAATACATCCGTCCTCTGCCTAGCTTTTTGATGGTCCTGAAGTAAACATAATTTTCAACTTGGTAAATGCGAAAGTTAAGTATAATGATTGTTTATAGACAAATACACGCTAATACACAATGACCAATATAATTACATATATCTTTCTTTATGAATGATATTCCTACTGTTTTATGACTGCGGTTGCTGCAGTTGTGCGCCGAACACACACTGGGCTTGATTTACCACTAAAAACAGCGCTTACACGTTAGTTTAGATTACAAACAGAAGCGTCTTCTCACGCTGCTGCTTCAAACTGACGGTATCAACTACTGTGCCCAATGTTGCTTAGTGCTGCCACCCAGAGCGCTGTAGCTTGCCTATAGCTTCTCTATGTTGTTTATATACCTCTTTGGGTACGACCAACGACGCAGTGCCTCACCGCGGGCGGCGCTGTGAAATACCGCCCAACAGCCGGACCTCACCGTCGAGAAGCGTGCTGGTCATGCCGAACTGCGCGACTCCACCACGCAACTGAGTATTCACGTCCCTTCTCTCTTAATGAGCCCAAAATTAATGTTGCCATACCGAATTTGTAACAAGCTGTACGCCATCAGAAGTGGTGACATAAATTATTTTCTGTGTCTTTTACCTTTCTCCTGCGTACTTTTTTCGAAGAAGTACGAGGGGAAAACTCAGGTACAATATATCAATTCGTTGTACGAGAATTGGAACTTTAATAGTGGCAACTATTTATTCACGACCAAAACAAACGCTTATTCTGTTTTCACGCCATTTCAAAACTGTACTATGTACCCAGCCAATTCTCGCACCAGCTGTGTACAAAGAAACTTGAATGACATTTTTATCACGTTTAGTTTGGCAGCTACAACCATTCAAAGTTTTGGGAGCGGAGTCTACGACAGTGTAGCTAACTGGCTAGTGATTATGAGACGGTAGGCCGTGCCACAGGGGCTAGCCACTCGGCCAGTCAGCGACGCTATCGCGGCCTACGCCTCAGAAATTTTTGAACGGTTGTAGCTGCCAAATTAAACGTGATAAAAATATAATTCAAAATTCTTTGTACACAGATGGTGTCAAAAATTCCAGTGCATGATAGAAACAACCATTGTTCCATTGAAAAACCTAAACTGTATTTTTGCATAAAAAGTACACTTTATAAGTAATATTACAATCTGTTTGTTGGCTAAAAATACGAGCTCCTGACTACCAACCAATTCTGTGAAAACCGCTACATCAATCGCACTTTCCGTTTCCGCAATATTTGCGGTGCAAGTGTTAGCTGATTCACCCTCAATATAATTATTGTAGCGTTACATTGAAAAATATTTTTTCATTAAAATTATATCTGCGACACTTGTCTCTAGCACCCGTTCGCTCTGCCAGCGATATTTTTGACTATTTTTTATTCCTGATATTCAACTTTTTCATATGGGCTGAAGAGAAAGCGGAGTTGTTCGGGGTCTTTCTCGTTTTTGCAGTTGTACTGATCGGACTTCTTCCACACAGCGAGCTTCATTAAAATTGTAGGTGTGAGACTTCGATGTTTTATTTTAAAATAATGACTAAGTTAATTGAAGTATTTCGTTCATTTCAAAATCCCTTCCTATATTTTCATTAATTTTGTCATTTTATTTTTCAGCAGTATCGCACATTTGTAAAATGACGCTTGGACCATTGTTGAAAATTATTACGTGATTGTGATGGAAATTTCTGGATGCAGTTTTAAGTTTTTCATAGTGTTCAATCGTATCATTTGAATGCCTGCAAGAAATCTTCTGTCAGTAAACGAAGACCGATGAGTTTTTGCAAATTTTACCATTGGTATTAACTTAAATTCACCACGCCCGTAAAACTTTCGCATCCACAGATCAGAAAACTAAGTATCACTTTACAATATAGATTAAGTTGTTCTACACAGGATCAACTGCAGAGAAATTACTGCCAAAGGAGCAGATTACTTTAACCAAGTGAAGTACGGATTCCGCCAGTTTCTTTTGTAGTGATGCTTTCCGGCATTGTCATTGTGCAAACTATTACGGCCGCTAAGCACTGAGTGCGCAGTCTTTCAAGTTTTTGTTCACCTCTTGAAAATTATTTTTCTCTGTAATATTTCATGATCTGTTAAATTTTAATAGCGGTGTCTAACCTAAACCTTAACGGCAACAGCAAGCCAAAAAGGGAAGTATCATTACATTGTCAGAACGACATGTTTCGGGAGCAACATTATCCTATTCTCAAGTCCTAGAAGAACTCCATTCCGCTGATCACCGAAAACTGAAAAGAAGAACTGCGAACTCTCTTGAATCCTAGCATTACTGATGGAGGATGACACGAACTTTTAAGTCATTTGCAGCGACGTGTCAGGATACTTCTGATCACATAGTGTTATTTATTTAATTATTTCTAAATTATAATCACATAGTGTACCTAGCAACAGTGTGCGAGTTCCATTTAACGGCTTACCCTTCTAGGTTGCTTAATCATATTGGTGATGCAAAGTCATGAAAAACTTGGTTTAAAAACTGAATTATGCCCTAATGCACACACTAAAGTTTGTAGAGAGGTAAAAATTCACCCAAATGGCAAAAATAGACGGGGTTCCATTCAAATGAGCAAAGACTCCACAAACAAGCCAACAGATGGCGCTAGACTGCAGTACAACAGTGACGCTGCATGACAATTGTGGACAATATGAACTTCAGGTACAACCGATATGTCACAACACTGCATCTTCACTAGAATGGCCGATCAATATCTTGTGAGGGTATGACAATAGCAGTCTTTAAAGACCAACACATTTGAGAAATGATCTATCACCTTTATACTTGCTTTCACTTAGTAGTTTAATAATGGTACTTCTGGCGGAATTCATATAAAATTTACATTAAACTGATTGACTTTAATCAGACAAAATCGTTCCTCCCCCGTTCTAACGTCTTTGTGTAACATGGAATTCCTCTTCCCCCTTCCCTTCCCCTTCTCATTCCTTCTCCGTCACTGCACAACCCCCTCCAGAACTGCTTCTCATGTAATTTCTTGGTAAATTTAGTCAATATGTGCTGCTGGCTGTGGCAGCAGAAGATATATGTAATTTCCTTGTTCTGAAGGATATTGTTCTTCTAGGTAATTTGCTCATCAAACTACAAATCTTGGTTTTTTTCTCCCTGAACGGTAATTCCTTGAACCAATTTCTCCTAGCATTCCTTCACTGTTTGTTCAATATTGAGATTGAATAACATTGTGGAAAGGCTACAATTCTGACTTACTCCTTCCCAACCAAGGTGTTCCTTTCATGCTCTTCGACTCTTACAACTGCTGTCTGGTTTCTGTACAAGTTGTAAATAACCTTCTGCTCCTTATATTTCATCCCTGATGACTTCAGAATTTGAAATACGTCATTCCAGTCAACATTCTCAAAAGATTTCGCCAAATCTAGAAAAGCTAGAAATGTAGGTCTGCCTTTCCTTAATCTATCTTTTAAGATAAATCGTATTGTGAATTTTGCCTCGCCAGTTCTTACATTTCTTTCAAATCCAAACTGATCGTCTACGAGATCGGCTTATACCAGCTTTCCTGTTCTTCTCTAAATATATCATATTAGAAATTGGAAACCAATTGATGGTTCTGTAAGTTTCACACCTGTGGGTAGCAGGTTGCAACATATATATATATATATATATATATATATATATATATATATGGCGGTAATTACATTTTTCTTGAAGTCTGTTAATATTTCGCCTGCCTCTTACATCTTGCACACCTGGAGGAATATTTTTGTCATGGTTGGCTCTCTCAGAGACTTCAGCAGCACTGATGGAATATCATCGATTCCAGATGCCTGTTTTCGCCTTAAGCCTTTCAGCACTCTGTCAGATTAATTTCTTGGTATAGTATCTCGATCTCATTTTCATCTACTTCCTCTTTCATTGCTACAATATTGAAAGTAGCCTGTTATTAATATAAGCAAAATCTCGGGCAGTTGAGATCCGCAAATGAAATTTAAAACGCTCACTGCTGCTCTAACTTACTTTATGTGTGGCTACAGTACATGCACAACGAAAATTTACCTAACTGCTCACTCCTTAAGGAAGCAGTCAACATTTTATCAAACACAAAATCACCGTTAAAAATCAATGAATAGATAATTAAACATGAGAGGGAAGCATGACATCATAAAGCAGAGGTTTGATACTTTAAAATCATAACCTATTCAGTAAAATAATAAGGAAATAAATGTGGGGAGACCAAATTAAGCACACACCTTGTACAAAATAGGATTAAATCATATAATTACTGCCTGTATTAAAATTGTTTCTACCGTTTATGAATATGGAGGTAACATGGGAGGAAATTTTCAAAGACACAATAGGTAGCTGATGGCAAATCATTCATTTACAGACACGCGCATAAAGCTAGGCGGTACATTACAAGCTGGAACCCATGAAAGCAGCGCCGAAACGAAACATCGGTGGCGTCTTGATGATATGGCGTGTGTCTTGATTACAAATTTTAAATTATTCTGTGCACTGTGCTTATGTGGCGGGAGGCAGCGGTTTACTATTCTTAAGTACCACGTTGTGTGTGACCACGGTGAATTACGTAGCATTTACAAACAGAAATTAGTTTAGAATAAGCGAGTAAAGCACACGCGAGATTTCGTATCGAAGAAAGCTGGCATTAATAAAAGCATGACTGAAGGCCGAAGTAGCGACCATTACGAAAGGGTGTAGTGCAATCGGTCATACAAGACAGGAAAGCCAGAATCAAATTAGAAAATCTGAGAAATATTTAGCATACTCGCGGATACAGTAACAACGCGGAAAGTCAGTTAAAAACAGCAAGGAAATTCAAACACACTAAGTTTTCACCAAGGCTGAAGGCAACACACGTGTATTCTAACTTGTGCAAAACCGGACACACAATAATCACTGGAATGAAAATACAAATAATAAATTTATACTGTATTTACTTTGCCTCGCATAGCGAAAGAAATTACTCAAGAGGTCTATCACTGAAAAACCAAGACTGCCTGATCACAAAGAAATCGAAGTCCTATCAGTATGCCTTCCCCTCGCCATGATTCGGCCGAGTACTTACTGCCACAGTCGTCAGAACCAGATAAAGAATGAAGACTAAAGCTCCTAGGCATCGGAAAAAACTCCCCCCGCCATACACCGGATGTAGAGTGCGCTAAAAGCGACGCAGAGTGCGTTCAGAGACTAGTGTTTACCAACCCATGCTACCTGGCCAAGACCATTCCCTCTTCAACCGTTTCCAGAGAGGTCTCTTGTCACCTCTTTCGTCCAAGGTTTGGTTGGTACGACACTAAGAACACGGCCACCTAGCCACCTTGCCAAGTAAGCTTGTCTCTGGCCAGCCAGCAGACGCCACCGCAGACTACAAACGAAGCCATGCGTTCTTAACTACAGCAAAACGAGGCCTAAAGCGGGAGCCGGCGACTGTAAGCCATTGCTCGGCAGTCAGTCAGTATTAAGAGCACACACTGACATTCACATGAACACACAAGTTCAATCACACGGGTGGAAACATATGTAAATGAAGGGAAAATATATATAAACATGAGACATTGATCATTAATATAAAGACTAAAGTTATTAACACATATATAGATAACATTAATGGTGCAGAAACATTTTAGATTAATGAATAAATCAAAATGGAACACGACCACACATTCAGTGGGCGTGTTTCAATATCGCCTTGAAGTCATTTCCTTTGTAGAGCTCCTCTTTGAATTCTTTCCAACTTTCTGCTTTCCCTTCATTGCTCAGAACTAGTTTTCCACCTGAGTTCTTGATATTCAAACGGGTACTTTTCTTGTCTCCATATGGCTCATTTACTTTCCTGTATGTACTATTCCTCTAAATATACTTTCTTCAACAGACTTGAATTTGCTGCTGCTTAGCCATGTTACACTTCCTATCAGTCGCATTTGTTTGTTGTCTATACTGTATTTTGCCTTCTTCATTTACTGCATTCACCGCTGAAACTAATAATTTATTGCCCTGAACATGTGTTTTGTTAGAAAGCTTAATTTCAGTACACAGTCCCAAATATAACCTCACTGAATAAAGCGGACGTGTGACTCAATCGTTTCTCTAGCGAGTCTTTACATTACCATCTCTACCATATACTGCATACTGTGCATCAACACTCTGCACCATGTAAGTGCGTGCATTGGCTGCTTACTCGATGCTGAAATCTGCTGCCATAAAATCTATCGTCTGCTCCTAATTTCTGGAGTGATAAGACTTCTACTATCAGCGAAAGTGGACTCGGTAGGTCACAATATCTACAGTCTCTCATGGTCGGCTATGTCTTGCCGAAACAACTAGTGTATTTGTACACGTTAACGCTGACTGTGCAGGCTACACCAGAACTGAAAGTAGATCGTGATTATGGAAAAATTGTGGCTAATATAGTACACGCTCAACCTATTCAAACGAGGCTGTAGTTCAGTGTACCAGTCCAACTTTTGAACCACAGTCCGAATGCTGCACCAAGCTCCAAATCAAATTCCAACAAAATAAGTATAAGCTCTGAAGTCACTTGAGCGGAGAACTGGCTGCTTTCCACCAGCAACTCTCCGTTATACTGAAGTGCAGTACTCCAAAGACACATACTCTATATCTCTCCATAGAGCTATAAAACTGTCCCCAAAACGACGGACTCGAATCTCAACCAAGAATTTGGGTTTTTCGCGTATTTCAAGCGTCAACTTCTCTTCGCAATCTCTCGAGATGAAATTGACGTATTTCGATTCAATCAACGCCATTGTTCATGCGATTTGTCATGCTATAGATTGGTGGTGAAATAATATGGCGTGTCCTTTAAAATCTCATAAACTCGTGTTAAAAACACATGTGCTTTCGATTTAGAATGTTTCAAAATATTAACATTCATTTAACATTCATGAGCCCCTGCCTTACATAGATACAAGTGAAAATCTTTTTACAATTTTATATATATATATATATATATATATATATATATATATATATATATATATATATATATATATATATATATATATATATATATAATCATTCAGTGAGAAGTAATTGAAGTTAGCAAAAGAAGGGAAACCTATTGGAAGTAATTGGAACTGCTGCTGCGTAACATGGCCACACAAAGAAACATTCTAATGTCATTTCTACATAATGGATAAAAGTGGCATATACATGAGGCAAACTTGTTTCCCTTCTTGTGCTAACTGCAGTTAGAAAAATTAATAGCTCATCGAATGAGTTTTATTGATAAAGCATCTTCTGTGGTTTTGTAAATGTGGATACCAAAGTTTGTAAATCTTGTTGTGCATGTATAAATCAGGAATAGTTTTAACTCTGTAATTGTACCCTGCATCCTCTGAGTTCGGAGTAATTAATCTTCTCTCGCTAGAGTTTTGCAAATATAACTGTACGTCTCCATTTGAAACGAGTTTAAAACTTTAAACTTTTACTAGAGGTGGACTCAAATTCATATGTCACGAATACAGAATAAGAGGCGAGAGCGACTTCGGACATAATAATACTAAGAATATCTACTCTCATTAATTAATGGACATATGCGTAAATGCGTAACAGACATTACAAATGTAAGAAACAACTAAATCGACCAAGTTAACGACAGTCATATTGTGTTTCACCAGTATTTTTATGTCATTAAATACTTGCCTCTAAATTACTATCTTATCAGGAAGCATCGAAAAGATGGGAGAATACAAGCAAAAGAGGTTCAGCCTGTGACCTTACAATCGAAATGGAGCATCATATGACACTCGAGTAGTACTCAATTGCGACGTTCCGCTTCCTTTTCCGGACTGTCGCCTTTCAGTCGTGTCTCTGCAATTACCGCCTGCGCTGAGCTGCGCGCTGTTAATCACAGCAGCGGAGCGCTAGCTCACCCTCCCGCCCCTGCTTCGCATCACCAGAGACGAATTGCCTTCTCGGCTGCAGTCCACGGCGGGGATAACCATCTGCGCTAGACTGCTCTCTAACGAGCCGCGGCGCTCTCTCGGTAGGTGCAGATACCATATCGCTTCACCTGGCCTTCAATTTGAAGCCACAGCCAATTAGTGCAGAGGGCTTATCAGCGATTACAGTTATGTGAACTGCAGCGAGCGGGTACTTTCCTTATAAAAGCTGTCCGGGAATTCCGTAACCCTGCCAACTACTACCAAGTTGTATTACAACGCTAGTGAGCACTAAAAGGAAGGTTGTAGGGGAGAAATAATTCTAAAGCGAAATCTAAAATAGATAGTTGTGGTACGATAAAGAACTAGACTATTGTACCTTTAATTGATAAACATAAGGAGCAACACTGAATTTCTTAGCAGAGTGTCCAAGGCCTCTAGGGATTTAATTGTACAGTGCTATGTCAATTTATACCAACTAATAAACTATTTTTATATATTTTTTATTTATACTCTCACCACGAATGTGTGATTTGTCTTTCTCCCCGTATGGCACTATCTACGTTCCTTTTCTCCCTTTCTTTACTTTCTGCTCTTCTCTTTCAGCCCAAAAGAACGCGAATATATATAAATGCCAATTTTTTTGTAACAAATGTGGAAATTCCAAAATTACACAAAGATTTGACTGTTTCTTTAAGTGCTTCGTCACCTTACAGGGTATGTCGAATAACAAAAGGAATATCATTCATCGGATTACGTACCAGGCTCTACAATGTCCAAAACCAAATTATTTGACATTATATTTTACTTGAAAGATAAATTTTAAGTGACTACCGATAACACTTGGACAGAAGTGGGCTCACAGCAAGGGTTCGTTCCCCAGATGGCTGAATTTCATATACAGCTTTTTATGAGTTAAGAAGACCGACAAGCAAAGTCTACGCACTCAGATTTTAGCTCTGAAAACTCTTTAAAATATGGTTACATATATGGTCTGTTTTCTTTCGGTCATGCCCAAAAGAACAGACATCGTATGTAATTTTCCAACAGGCAAATGAAAATTTCTAGAATGAAACTTTCACTTTGCAACATAGTGTGCGTTGATATGAAACTTCCTGGCAGCTTAAAATCGTGTGCTGGAACAGCGATTCGAACCTGGGACCTTTGCCTTTTTGGACAAGCACTCTACCGTCTGACTTATCCCCGCATGCTTCACGATCCGTCCACACAACGTTACTTCTGCCAGTACCTCGCCCACTACTTTACAAACATCATAGAATTTCTCTTGCGAAACTTGTCTGGAAGAAAGGATGTGGTGGAGACATAGCTTACCCACAGCCTAAGGGATGGTTCAAGAATGAAACTTTCACTCTGCAGTGGAGCGTGCGTTGATGTGAAACTTGCTGGCAGAAGTTTTGAAAGTAGGAGTCGAGGTCCTGACAGAAGTAAGGTTGTGAGGACGAACCGTTAAGCGTGCCGAGATAGCTCAGATGGTAGAGCACATGCCTACGAAAGGCGAAGGTCCCAGGTTCGAATCTCGGTTCCGGCACACAATTTTAATCTGCCCAGAAGTTTCAAATGAAAATTTCTTTACAGATGCACAAGCCACCCATTGTGAGAATACATTAAAGCAGTGAGCAAGTCCACGGTAATAATAACATAATATTAACAATAAGAATCAAGACCTCATCGATCAAGTTAGAGGAAACACAATCCGACGTCCGCGAATGACCGATTTACCAGAATAAAAAAGAAACTGTTAAAGCGAACGTTGGTCCAAAGCGGGAAATCTAAGATGGAACCGACTTCGGCTCTTCGACACTGAACTTATATCAGTGTCCTGTAACAGTCGAGATGTTTCCAATTCGAATCCGTTAAAATATGTTTCAAACCTTTGCTTCACTGGGTGCTGCACAGGATCTGTGACGAATAACGAAAGTAAGGGCAGTCGTGCACCGTGGAATGATCTCAAACTGCGCGATATGCGAACACCGATTTTCCCAAGTCTCCTGACCTGCAGGAAGCGTCTAATTTTAGAATTTTTACCCTGCACTACAGAATAGCTACAGTGTACAAATTCTTGTTATAGGTATACAAATGATCACTAGAGGAAAAAATCTAAGAAAAAGAGCACGCCAGAGCACGTTATTTCTTGAAAGAATAATAAATTTCTGGAGGTTCATGGCCTTCTGAATGTGATTGATGGAAAAGTACAAATTCCGCTTCCTACATACAAAAGAGAAAGTCCGAAACGGCAATCCATAATTAAACTCCATACTGGAAGAAAAATAAAAGTTAGCCTACATGTAGACTGGATGGTCACGCAACAGATTTTCTTCGGCGTCGATTTCACGAAAATGGGGTCCAAAAGCTGGCAGCTCCCTGCTGGCAACGATTGACGTGGAAGGCGGAGGTTCCTGAGCGAGGTGCTGAAAGATAGAAAGCTTTCAGAATCAGCGCCTGGCTCAAATTCAATCCGGGTGATGCGAACGCTATAGTTGCATGTGGCCCCCTACGTCTGATGGGAGCTGGGTTGCTACTTCGATCGAAGTGTGACCGGACGGTGTATCTTCTGGAAAGCTGCCCCTGCGAGTTAGGTGTCCGTGTGAATCAGAGTGTCTTCGTAAATGGCACTTACCTCTTACATTATTAGTTGATGTCAAACATGTAATACACACATATACACGAAACCAGTAACAATAAGCTATGTAATACCAACTTTCTCAATTTATTAAGTTACAATTTTGGTTTAAATCAGGTTTTGTGTGTTTAAAATAACCTTTTCGTAGTTAAATATGATGAAAGTTTGCTAAAAATTATATTTATTCTCCTTGTGCCAGCCATTTCTACTATAAACATCTTCAAGCTATTGCAGTTATCAAGTGGTCGTTGTACCTTACCGGTTGTTTCTTGATGTTCTAGTTGATCGGCGCTCTCGGTAGTGGCTGGCTGAAATTTATGGAGCAAAACTAATCCGCTACAAATAAGGTAGGCGACACACAGAATTGCAGTTCTTTAACACTTCAACGATTTATTATAAGTGCCCAATTGGCCAGCGTAGAAGTCTCATTAATTACAATCTCCAAAATCCGATATGTACATTCCACACGTCAATAATACAAATTTACACAGTCCGTGTGTTGAATAATATCCCAGATGTACAGTGTGGCACGAAAGAATTTAGCTTTTAATTATAACGGTAGAAACACTTTCTACACGAGTAACGCTGATTAACTTATACACAACTGTAAACAGTTACGTTGGTTGTGCCTCAGATACGTCACAACACAAGATTTCATTACATAAAGCGAACGCATCCTATTTATATCTTCTAAACAATGATAATGGAAACTTCCTGCCACATTAAAACTGTGTGCCGGAACCGGGACCCGAACTTGGGACATTTGACTTTTGCGGGCAAGCGCTCTACCGACGGAGCTATCACGAAGCGACTCACGATCCGTCCTTACAACTTTATTTCTGCCAGTCCCTCGCCTCCCACTTTCCAAATTCCCAGGTTCGAGTCCCGGTTCATTACATAAAAAAATTTAATCTGCCAGGAAGTTTCATATCAGCGCACACTCCGCTGCAGAGTGAAAGTTTCATTCTGGAATGATATTGGAAATTGCGTGTTGTTAATTAAGTTCATTACATTAATTATAATGGAAAAGTAAAGAATTATATGCAATTGGCTACAGTAAAAGATATCGTAAATATTGCTGAGTTAACTGATATATAAATATCAATTACAATAATTGTGTTTCATTTACGTATTGAACGAAATAGTTTTATCAACAATACTTTCGTAATTTACGGCAATTATACAGAAACTAACGAGGGCAATGCATTCCTAACATTAATACCTACTTTAATATTATGAAAGTGAATGTACTTAGTTTTATCAGAAATACTAATTAGCATACTATCTGAAATATAACATTAATTAATTAATATTTACTTATTTAAGGTTCTCCGACTTCAAATAATAGAAAATGACTTCAGCTAGTTACGTTATAAAAAAGAATAACAAAAATTTTGGGAAAGTAAATGATAATAGACTAATTACATTCATATCAATTATTATGCAACAGTGGTATCGGGAGATTCCATACTGAAAGCAAATGGGAATAAATCGCAGAATGCTTCGTTACAACGACTAGTTCATCCGACGTGAATAAAGAATTTTGGAGTCAGTGTCTTTTGTGAGATGATTGTGCAAATCAGGATTAATCTAGATATTGAAAATAGTTGATAAATAAATAAATATTTCCAATACTTACGTAAGCCATGACTTAGAGATCTCGTCACACAGAAGACACTTGCTGCCCAGAATACTTTCTTCCCGTCACTCGAACTAGACGTCCACTTGATAATGACAATTGCTGAAACAAACTTGTAGTGAAAACAGCCAGCACAAGCTGAATGTATATGACTTTCAACAAACTTGGGTTCAGTTTTATTGCGAAAATGTAATATTTTAATATAGTCTATGCAGTGGTCCCAGTAGAGAAAAAATTATAAAAACAAGCTTGATTAAATTAACAGTGTATGTACATACAACGTAATATTCTTAAAGGGTTCTTCGAATTTGTAGACCTTGCATCACTTTCTAATCACCTGTTATTAATTATAAACAACATCGACTGATTGCTGAAAAATTTTCTACAAATCAACATAAACTTTGCATATTTAGTAAACATACCAAACATAAATAAAAATGGAAACAGAATAATGTACTACTTTTACTTAACTGAGTATTTGTTTTAACTTGAGACAACTACACAGCTGTAAAAAAATACTCGTACGACAAAAATTTCGACCTGAAACTTTTGTGTTCGTATGCTACAAAAAACCGTCATCTTGTAACCACTCCTACTACAAGGGGAGAGTCCCAGAGTTAACCAATCGTCAAACAACAAACGTCTCTGTATATGTGATTAACAAAAGACGAATTTGAATCTAAATTTTTTTACGATTTTAATGTGAACCTGGCTGTTCAACGGTTCATAGTTCTGTTACAAATTTGTGTCAGTGATACAAATTTCATTACTCAGTACAATGTGATCAGCTAGTTAAAACCTTTATTTAGAGTGATCAAAAAAGAGTATGACATTAAAATAATCTTTACCTGTTTCCTTCTGAATGCTTGATATCAGTGACGAATAATTTTTAAGGTGACGGAACACATCTTACAAATGATATACAAAGGAATCCTTAATATAACAACTAACATGAAAACAAAACACAGTGACAACAGAGACACATAATCCATAAAACTGAAAAAAAACCTTCAGATAAAGCTGCAAGATGAAAATCTGATTATCTTAACGGCATATAAGAGTACTATAGTTGTTCTTATTGAGAGAACAATATACACTGAGAAAAAAAAGAGCTCATTTCACAAAATTGCGAAGAAAAACTGGATCTGATCGAAAATACAGATTGCAAGCATAAAAGCTAGCAAGATAGATGTTGAAATTACTGCCAGAAAAACGTAACATATAAAAAGAGGAAATCTTTAAAACACTACAAATCTAATTAAAAATGATATAAATATCCTAGACACAGCAACACTTCTCTCATTTGACAAAAAAAAAAAAAAAAAAAAAAAAAAAAAAAAACCATGTATTCCAATATAACAGTACCAGAAACACTAGATACCACAGTAAAAATGTAAAAACAGTCAGCTCCCAGATGAAGAGATTAAATAAATATAATATTAACGCCCATAAGAGAACAAAACTTCACTTAATTCATTAAGGATTTCATATACAAGTACACAGATTGTCAATTGGGTCCTCAAGTTCATGAGCATTAGAAAATAATTTTATAGACCCCATTGAACAGATCATTACCACAAAAATAATAGCAAAAGAATACAATATTACATTTTGTTTCTGATATATGGATGACATCTTCTACTTAATAGAAGAACCACTAACCAAAATTGAAAAATTACATACAGACATCAATAAAACACATGAAAATATAAAATCCACAATTAAAAGAGAACGAGATAAGGAAATTAACTTTCTCGGTATAACCATGAAAAACAGTCACATATTTGAAACATATCGCAAACCAACAGCATCAGACATTATTATCCTCCAATCGTCCAACCACCCACTCTGACTCATGCTGAAGACTATATACAACACCAGTCACCAGAGAAAATTATTAAAAAGAACTTGATTCAATAATGCAAATAGCTGAAAACATTGGTTACAGGAATTATATGGTCACAAAGCTAAACAACAAAATAAAAACAAAACTAAAGGCACTAAACACAACAAAACAGAACGAACCGCCGGCCGCTGTGGCCGAGGAGACTAAGGCGCTCCAGTCACGGTCTGCACGGCCACTACGGTCGGGGGTTCGAATCCCCCCTCGAGCATGGATATTTGGCCGTCCTAGTTCGTAAGTAGTTCATAAGTAGTTTGTAAGTTTAGGGACTGATAACCCCGTAGTTAAGTCCCATAGACTATACAAACATTTGAACATTTTGAACAGAACGAACCACAATTACTAACAGCAAATGCCATAACATCTACCCATAAGAACCAAAAATTATAAGTGAACATACAAAATGGTACACAATGATATATAGACACAAACTAATACATACAAAAACAATTTTCAAACGACAGAACATAAACATAGCGTGCATAACAGACAATCTGATTCGAAAATACACCCTGAAACTGACAAGGAATAGTCATACCCAAAAAGCTGGAATATACCAACTGCATTTTAGCACTTCACATGGGAGATACATAGGGCAAAGCAAGCAGAATGTTTGATAACAGATATAAAGAACACATTAGAGCCTGAGAGTATAAAAGATATAGATAACAGCGTATCAGAGAAGATTTGTTAGAAGTATTACAATCGTGGCTCAGTTCTTATAGAAAACTAATGTAGCGCTATACGTGCATCAAAATTAAATCAGATTGCACATTAATTCTAAATTACGTATCTAGGTAACGGAGAGCAGGTGCTCGTTTCAAGGGAAACGACTGATCCAGTTACACTCTATAAAAGAGCATGAAAATGTCTGCGAATGGTGTGACAGAGACGAGAGTTGTGTACCAGCCCGGTTTTCACATAGAGGTACCTAAGAAACCGCCTGGAAACCAAACTTAAGAGTGGCCGGTTCACTGACCGTCGTTTTTATGCCACCCTGTGGTTCGAACCGGGTCTGGTGCACCTCCCCGTAGTGTATACGTATCAGAGTTTTCCGGGCTTATTCGGCGCCGTCTAGCAGTCACCCTTCTAATATCCGCACCGCTTTGTGTATCTGACTGGAGATCAGGGGTGTAGATAATTTTTTCGCTGGGTGGGGGGGGCAGAGGGGGTTCAGAGTCACAGTATATTGTGGTGGCCTCGCGCAGATAACAAAGTGTGTCACCGTGCATGCAGATGATCAGCATGTTGGTGTAAATTATACACGGAAGTAATAAGGTTGTGATGTCATAAATTTGTTCTCGTTTAATTACACTCGTTAAAATATATTTGTCTGTGTCACGTGCCAGTTCGCTGCCCTACTGTAGTAATAAAGTTAGTGGATCACTGAAGTTGGTAGCAGTAGTAAACATAAAACACGGTGGCTTTCGTTACACGCTAGGCAAGCCTTGCGTGGTGTTTTAAACAGTCTGTAGAGCGTGGTTCTGGCTAGAATTCAAGAATATTTGTTCATTGTTACTGATGGTTAGGTGCTGCTTACCTGAGCAATTATTTGTTTTGTCGCTATCGAGTAGCTCACTAGCTCACTGGCTGGCTGATGGGGCACAGCCCACTATCTCACAGATGCTAGCCAGTGAGCTACGTTCGTTTCAGGGTATATTCATTCGTACCAGTACAGGCAAAGAAAATAAACTTTGAACTACCATGGATGTTTGTTAAAATACGGTTAGAAAGAATATTACGTGTTGGGTGCATAGATTTTACCACAATACTAGGGTCGTAATCATATCACCATAATTTTATATTATTTAGATAATTATTTTGATCCGAAATGTTTAAAAAAACTTATAAAACTACAAATCTAAAGTGGGCCGTAAAAAACGTCAGTGCGATTTTTTTAAATGACAAGATTTACTGTGGTGAAAGTTGTGCGCGACGCTTGCCTATGCCTCACGAAGGCCACCCATAAGACATTAGAGACAAAGTGTCCCGACAGCAAGTAAGAAGCCAAAGCTCAAGTAAGCATCGATTACAACTTACAGAGACTCTGGTACCTGTCTTTGTTGGTAAAGATTTCAGTCTAACTCTTGTATTCATTACACAAATTATTGTCGTTCTTTTAAAAAAAATTAGGCCGAGTGACAAAAAAGAAAAAGTTCTTGGGGATGGGGTTTAAACCCACTCGTACCCCCCCCCCCCCATCAACACCCCTGATGGAGAAGCAAACAGGCAAACTCTGCTCTCGACTGACTGTTGCTGCGATTGACGCGTAGCATTGGTTTCGCCTGGTGTGCGCGTGCAGCCACCTGCCCACGCGGTCCCAGCTGCGTAAAGAAAGGAAGGAGAGCGCAGCCGCTAATAGCGTTAGCCGGCGAGTAATTGCCCGCTACAATGGCGGCCCACGTTAATTAAGGCCAGCCACGGCGCATGCGCTTCGCACCGCTCCGCTCCGCCAGCAGCGCTTGGCGCGTGCGCAGCAGCTGCAGGGGGGCGGGGGACCGGGCCTGCAGTGCCAATAAAAAGCCGACGCTCAGGGGCTGCGCAGCGAGGCCAGCCAGCAAGCGCCACTTCCCAGAGCCAGTGTCGCCACCCTGCGGGATTTTTTTCCATATTATGGGACATTTTGACAATTACTTTTCAGAAAAGGAACAAAGTTTTTGTGTGAAACTGAGTTGAATATGGGACATTTAGTTGATGCCTCCTTTTTTGTTTGCTTAAGGGGACACAGAATCAGATTTTGGGTTAAAGAAATCGATTTTTGTTTTATTGCCTTATTATATTCCTCCAAGTTTTCTCTTTAAAATGTCATATTTTACCTAGCTTTACTAGAGTTACAACTATTTCATTTTTATAGACGTGGGAAAGGGTATTGCAATGTAGTTATAAGTGTCTCAAATGGCTTACCATAAGCGTTTTAGCAGTACATTTATGTGACATGAATTCAAATACCCCACTTTCCAGCAACTCTTTATACACTATTTGTTCAAAAATGATTCTTGTTTCATCAAGTTACTCTTTGACTTTGTGAATTGATATTGTTTGTAAACAGTGTGCTATATGAAAGAGAGAGAGATGATGATGAGCAAACCTTGGATGGCAAAGAAAGATTACTGAGTCCATGATAGACCACATTCAGAATTGCGATGATCCTGCAATCAGGCAAAACACAGGCAATTTTGAAGAAATGAGGAAAGCTATGTGGGCTATTTTTTCCCACACTGCTTCCAAAGATGAGCATTCAGAACATGGTTTGTGATCCAAAGGTGAAAATACAGTAGGGGACTAACAACTGGAGAGAAATACATTGACCACCACAGTCTACCATTAGCCATCATGGAATAAATAAAGCCAATTTTCAGACATCTGGCTGACAGAAGTTAACTGATGAAATGACTTCATGGAAAAACACAGAACCTCTATCAGTGCTTGAATAGTGTGATGTGGCATCATCTCCAAAAAAACAGTGTTTGGCAGAATTCATACACTACATTTTGGTATGTATGATGCTGTGGCAACATTCAGTCTTGGGAATGTAACTAAATCTGAGGTCCTTGAAAAGTTGAATTTGTGTGTTGGTTCGCACTCAGTATGTGCTATGTTGACTTTAAATCAGCACAGACTAAGGCATGCTGACAGTATAATCAAGACATTGGTGAAAAATGCAAGACAGGTGCAAAGGGTTGCAAAAGATGACTTGAAGATGATTATGAAGGGTATGATGAAGGTATTAACTATGTATCGGGAATGTTTAATCTTCTTTCTCCGTTTCCCGTAAGTTTACTTTTTACTTCTCCTAGGAACATTATCTCAGGTACTGGTGATTGCAGAAGTCTGAAATTTTTGTGACTTAGTCACATGGGTTTCTTACAAAACACTTAAGGGTGATAATCCAGTAAAAAGTGATGGAAAATTTTTAGTTTAAAAGAAATCTAAAATATCTCTGTATGAAAATAGTTTGACAATAAACTGTTGTTTCAGTATTGTAATAACAAATCGATCGACATAGAGTAAAAATTATATGTCTCTGTCTCCAGTAGTTTGTGAGAAAACGTTCCCTATAGTACGCAAATTTTAACATTGCGGGATAGGTGATTCCGTATCCCCTTAAGGTGAAAGAGCTCAAGTAATTATTAATACGACACCTGCTGACTGTTGATTGTTCAACCAGCAGTCCGCACTCCCAATGACTTGAATGTTTTTATTTATTTATTTATTTTTATTTGCTGGCCGAACGCGCCCGCTGCGGAAAAAGCGGCACAGCATGCAGCATGGAACTGTTGGCCTTTTCTTTTTCTTTTGCTCTCAGTTCTCATGCGTTTGCTTGCTCTGGGACACGTTATACTGAGAAGGGACATTTTGAATTCCTGGATGGGACTTTCGAGCTTCAGAGGTTGGCACCACTGCCCAGAGGTTCTAGGTCTTCCGTTCGGTACGCGTTCAGCTGTGAACTCGTACTGACGGTATTAAAATTCGTAACATTGCTAATCTACTGATAGGGACCATAATCTCCTACCGCTACAACATATAACCTCACCCCTATCCTACACCACCGGTCGGTCTGCGATAATTAGAAAAAGACCCGTGTGCCTAATGATCCTACTTAGAGGGAAAAAGCTGTCGGCAATGAAACCAATGATGGAGGTTATGACCTGAACGTTGACGCACCTTCTTGGTTTTCAACAACGATCTAAATTGGTTAAGACCACAGGAAATTTGGCATGTGATTAATTAAGGTTTTAATGAAGAAAATGCCAAACAAACGGAATGTGGTAAAAAAATTTGAAAAAGATAATAACTGATCTTTCGGTCGCCAGCTCGTTCCACGAGCACCCCATTTAGTGGAAAGTTAACATTGAATTTAATCGGTGGAAAAAAATTAACTATGTAAAATTTGGGTGGACAAGAAATCAGAGTAGTCGAGTCAGATTCGGTCCACAAGACAAAGACCCTTCATTAAGCAGTGGCAAATTACTCATTAACACAAACCGGAAACATATAACAATGCGCTACAAGCGATGGCAAAGCAAATTATGACATACAGATAAACATGCATCTCTCACCCCAACGCTTACCATCTACTGTTCCAACAGGTCAAATATTTATGTATGTAGTGTTATATGTTCAGTAGCAAGCATGCAACATGCACTAAGTCATAATCAAGTAGTGGTTGTAACACTATATATACTGACAGTCCTCTCGTAATTAATTACAATATGACACTGCTTATGTGATACTAACAACTTAATTATCTTATAAACTATTGTTTCGTCACTAACCATGATATCAGCACTTAACTGTTGCAGTATCGTACGTATGTTGCATACAATTACTAGTCACATTAATCGTTGCTTGCTAACAAAACTTGCAGCTCAAATGAAATGCAAATGCCGCGGCGGATTAGCCGCGCGTACTGGAGCGCCGTGTTGCGGTTAGCGCGGCCGTCCGCTGTCGAGGGTTCGGACCCTCCCTCGGGCATGAAGGAAAAAGAAAGGAAGCTTGGAGTTTAACGTCCCGTCTACAGTGTGGTCATTAGAGACGGAGGTTTGGGTAAGGATGTGGAAGGAAATCGGCCGTGCCCTTTCAAAGGAACCATCCCGGAATTTGCCTGGAGTGATTTAGGGAAATCACGGGAAACCTAAATCTGGATGGTCGGAGGTGGATTTGAACCACCATCCTGCCGAATGCGAGTCCAGTGCGTTACCACTGCACCACCTCGCTCGGTCCCTTGGGCATGGATGTTTGTTTCGTCTTTAGTATAAGGTAGTTCAGTAGTAGTTTGTAAGTTTAGGGACTGATGACCCCGCAATTAAGGCCCTTAAGCTTTACAAACATTTAAAATTAATCACTTGGCAGCTTTTACAGACCTCAGGCCTGCAATGCAAAAAGGTTCACAAAAGCTCTACGTAATTACAAATATAATGATAAGTCGTCTCCAAAGCAGAAGGTTGTATGTAATACAGGAAATATAACCTATGTAGAAAGAACAAGAACAAATGACCTTGTAACGTTTCTGCTATGTTGCACACTCCTAAAAATCAGTTACCAACATAGAAACACAAAATATCTGACACTTAAAATAAAACTTCATTACTGGACATGTAAAATCACATTTTCGCCTTCAGTTTGAAATTCTATTAACACTATTAGTAAAATACCTTTTAAGAAATAGTACATTGATTTAAATATAACTTTGGCTGACCTTTTTACGTAATTTCTTGAAATGCAATGCCAATTTAATTACTCTCTTTCCTTTCTGTAAGTAATATAATAGCTTACCAGTTAAAGTTAGTTTAACAGTTTCATTCAGGTTTGCAAACCTACACTTTAGAAATACTGAACCCAACTACATTTCATAACACTGTCTTGAACCAGTTACTTATTATGCAATTGGCATTCTTTTCCAAATCTGTTATTTAGATTTCAAAACACTAGTGAATATTCTCGGTAAAGCAATGGAGGAGGAAGGAAACTGTCTGGATAATGAATTTTCAACACTGGTTCACAATAAATAACTTCCACTACTGAACAATAATTACTACTACGCTGGTTAGCGGTACACGCTGAATCAAACTGGACATATCTTACAGGTTTGATGTGTGGCGTGGTGTTGCTGGTGAAGAATGTTATTATTTAAAAATTGGCCAATACAGGCTCTTCTTGGCTACGGAAGAATTTATATGCTTGAGACCACAGCATTCCTCTTGATGCAGTTTTGCTAATTACTTGGTGTGGTGTCGCACACGTCCAAAGTGCGCCACACCTACTTTCGCCGCGCGCCCCCATGCACGCACGGTGCGGCGTTCTTACGACGTCAGCCACGAGCGCCCTCTGTTACAACTCCGCCACTGAACGACATCGTTCACTTGGGACTGAGATAGGAACCAGTTAAGACCTTCGGAATCAGATAGGCACCAGTAAAGACTTGGCTTTCGGATAGGCACTAGGCAGGACTCTAGCTCAACTATGTATCAACATTCTGCAGTACTGAGCTATGTAAAAGTTAAGTATTGTATAAATTCTGTGCAATATATATCTCGTTCTAATTTACTCTAGTGTTTCTAGTTTCTGCTGTCCTACTGGCTGCTCCCCTCCGTACCTGCTCAAGCGTGCTACCTTTATTCCTGTGTCGGTCTTCCTACTCGGCCACCGACACCTACGACGGAAACGAGACACAAAAGCGGTGACGAGGCTGGGACACAAAACTTGGGCTGTGCACATATTAATAAACTGTAATGCTTCTACTCGCGCCAATCCAACTTGCAACTTCTTAAAGTACTTTTACCAGACACAAGAACGCGCACTGTTTGACTGTTGCGTCCGCTCTGTTCCAGTTTCCAACGACGACTCCCTTCGCTGCTTGCCTCCGCGCTACCAGCGATAATACTACCTACCCTACTCAAAGACTACTTTATGCAACAGCAAAGCACTTGCTAAACCAGCGTGTCTACTTTGTTATAACATTTCGTTTTGGCACATAAAGATTTACAAGACATTGCATACACATCATATAAATTAACAATTGCATAATTAAATAAAAAATACAAATGTTACGAAAAGGAATCTAAAACACTACTTTACGTACTGTAAACGCAAATGCATGAAAAGTGCATTGGTCCCTGTGTTGTTGTGTCACTAACACAGGTAGGGGAAAACCAGTGGCGGCGCGTCCTATGCGTTCATTGATTCAGTGGACCCACCGAAAAAAAGCTCGCTGTGAAAAAAAGTAAATAGGTAAATAAAACATAAAGTGCGCTTTCATGTGACGTCAGGCAGTTTTTTTTTAATTGTAGAGCTCATAAAGATCTAAAATAAAGTCCGGGAAAGCACATGTCTAACTTTTATAGATTTACCACAATCACTATTTATGTAGTCTGAAGCCATCCGGCTCCAGCGCCTTAGGAGAGAAAAATGATACTATGCTTCACTCGTAAAAGTTAGACATATACTCTCCCGGACTTTTTTTTAGACCTTTGTGAGACCTACAATTTCAAAGAAACCTCCTGATGATACGTTCAGAAGTTCTCGAGTTATAGAAGGTTAAAGGGACAAATGTGATTCTGTTTTATATAATATCATGATTTCACTCCTTTAGAGTGTGAATTTCGAAATTTTACTATGCCTATAACCGTGACACTAGTTCATGCAATAAGTTGACGAAGTTTTATCGCAATCGACTGAATGACATTCACGGGTATAGCATACGGACAAACAGAGGCCTTCATTTTTATATATTAGACAAAGAAAACTTTCGTCACAACGCAAACGTAGCAGCCGATAAATGGAAAAATTGTTCCCTAATACAATAAAGCTACTTTCTATCCGAACACTTAACCGGTCACGAAACGAGCGAGCGCAAAACACGACTTCCTGCTTGCATGTTTCATAAGTGTACTGCGGCAACTGCTCGGCGCTTGCTGCCAGGTGACGTCACAGAAGCAAAGCGAGCGAGTCAAATTTACATCCCCCTGCGCACAGCTGACTGGCTCGCTGCTTCGGCATAGTGGGCCGTGCCCCAGCAGCTACCCAGTCAGCTATGTGTGCGCAACCTACTCTGCATGACGTCACACGAGAGCGCCGCGGCCTTCTCTCTAGGTGGTGTTGGTCGTAGCGCAGCTGCCTACTATAGGCGGCAGTGGCCCCAGCGGTGCAATGCGCATGCGCGGCTGAGATTCAATTTCTCTTCTGATCCCCCTCAAAGCGACATGTGGGCGCTGCTGCAGCAGGGAAGGGCGAGGGGGGAAACGCCGCTTTTAGCAATGGTTTTTCAGCTGGTAGAGACACCAGCTCCTGGCTACTCGAGCTCTAGCGGTTACGCTCGAATGGTCCCACAGCAATACAATAGTGCTACTGCGCATCTCGCCTTGCGCATGGGCAAATCCTCCACGAAGGCAATATCTGCACTTCATATTTCTTTTAGGCGTATGGAAGATTTATCAAAAACACGTCGTATTTGGTAAACTATCTAATAACTATCAATTAAAGACGCATCAACTTCAGAAGATCCGATGACGAATAATAATAGAGACAGTCCTGTGCACCATGCAAGAATAGCCGCCTGGTTAGCACCATTGTGCAGTGGTCTTAAAAGTAGTGTGTTCGAGCTTGAGTAAAAGCAATTTTTAAAAACCCAATCTACTTCTCCGCCAAATAGTCTCTTTGGACGCCGAGCGAGGCAGCGAAACAACGACGCGCCGTGTGGGTGTGGGGGGCACTATCAAGTTTCGTCCCCAGTTCGGAAACATCATAGATCCGGCACTGAAAGAAGTGAACCCCCAGTCATCTGAAGCACCAGCCGCCACTGGGTAAACCAATTAAAATTTCGACCCTTTGTGCCTAATGTCCCCAGTCAGATGGAAACGCTATCGTTACTTATGTCGATGATGTAGGGCAGGTTACGACCAGAACTTTGCTGCACTTTTACAGTTCGCAACAACGTTCGGTTGATAACACGGAAAAATTTTGGATAAAAAATGATTCATATTCCAGTGCGTTCAACGTTACGTGCCGACAGCCTGTATCAAAAACTTGACAGACTACGTACAAGAATTGATCTGCAATGTTTTGAATCCTAAAGCACACTACACATCATAAAGTGTGCTGAGAATGAACCGAACGACCACTCAAGTTCAAGTGTTTAAGTGTTTGTATAGTCTATGGGACTTAACTACGGGGTCATCAGTCCCTAAACTTACAAACTACTTATGAACTACTTACGAACTAGGACGGCACAAATATCCATGCCCGAGGGGGGATTCGAACCCCCGACCGTAGTGGCCGTGCAGACAGTGACTGGAGCGCCTCAGTCCCCTCGGCCTCCGCGGCCGGCAACGACCACTCCTCCTCTAAATAACCTCGCTGGGTAGAGGAAAGTGGTATTGAGCAGTGTCTCAGTAAAACGAAAAGTGATTTTCAACTTACAGAAAAAATTACTTTATTATCTTAACAGCCAGAAAAACAAAGGCAAATAAACTTATAATAAATAAAATAATGAAAGACAGTAAAAGAGGACAGGACTGAACATTTAATGGTATTGCTTCGATAACTGGAAACTGCAATATAAACAAAATAATGATCAGAAAAAGCAAAATCTATCAGATGCTTACGAAGACGTCCCACTTACACTTGATTCACAATTAAATAGCGACAGACGAGACTGTCGCGGTAAACGCCATGAGTAATATTGTACTGCTGTCGATGCCATTGCACGGAAGTGACTTTGCAGAAACAAAAATTACCTTTGCATCACCGCACTTTACTATTCACTCTTGTCAGCAACGTCTGCGTCCACGACTCTGAAATTCTATCAAAAACTAACTGGTTTTATCTGTAACTGAAGTGAATCAGCCTATCAACCTTGAAGTCAAGACTCACTAACCTTGCTGCAGTGTGCGCGACCGTTCGCTGTCGAATGTTCGAGACCTTCAAGTGTCTATGTTGTTCTTAGAAGTCCAACAAGCATTGAGTTTTCGTAGCTCAGTCAGCCGTATTTAAATTTATTGTCTTTTTCCAAATTTACAGCCGAGACGCACCTGCTCCAGACAGCCAATGAGAGGAGCTGTAACAACATAGTTTGTGGCTTCACTACATCGTGTCCCGCCAAGGAAATGTTTGGTTTAATCCCCTATGGAATATATTAAAAATCTGACGTAATGTCCAGTGCCAGAGTGACGCTCAGGTGTCTACTGCCATAACTCGTCAGCAGACGAAGGCAAGTCAACAAGCCACACAAAGGCAACGAACAGTTATAAAACCTCTATTGTCCGCTAAAACCTTTTCTTGGCATATAGCCTGCAGCATGGGTTCAGATGAGCCTCCCCACTAGCCTAAAACGGCTTCTCTCCCAAAACAAACATGGTTTCCATTCCATACCATGCAGTTTAAAAAGTCTGTCTAGCCCCAAGATCTTAATATATGCATAGTACTTATATCCAATGACTTCAGTAAGTACAGTAAGTACTGTCTCTGATTACCATCACAAATATGTATGGGGTACCAAAAGTCTCAGAAAATATCGAGATTCCATTCAAATACGTGAAAATGATATATAAGGAAGTCAGTAGTTTTGACCCCATACAATATATTAATGACTACAGGACAAACATGATGCGATAAAGAATTTGGAAAACAAATGATTTTTCGGTCACTGCTCGATACACAAGCAAAGAATGCAGTAGAAAATTAATGAGAACAATATTAGTGATCTGAAAATTACTTAAAAGGAAGGGCACAGAATTTGCATTTGTCAGATCAAATCAGTATTCAAAAGACACTTACAATGCAACTTGCTAACACAAATAAAACAATTAACGCATTAGCTGAAAACATAAAAGAACAACGTGCAAATGGCGTCAAGGAAAATTACAAAATACAATGAAAATAGACATCTCACCTTAACATTTATCATGCACTGCTTTCAAGTAACTAAACTAAAAAGCAATTGATCATTCAACAGTTTCAGAATCACATTTGTAATTAGCTGCTTGTATTTGATCAATAAGCAGTATGAAAGGTTTTGCAGTCAGTTAGTGAATTTATCGCAATAATTATTCACACAAATGATTTTGATTAGTTCGAAATAAATCATTATGCTATTCAAAAAGTGATCTTTTCTGAGCATAAAAATAATAAACCATTGCCATGAAATACCACTATCAAACAATTACTCATTGTACTAATTGTCACTGGCTTACAAAAATTTGTTCCTTTGAAAAGTTGCGAAGACAGCTTTTAGCAGCATTGCTTGTCCTTTAACAGTTTTGATAAGACTTACGAAATCATAGATCTAGCAACTGTTGTATATTAATTGAAGTTCCTGAGACGGTCCTGAACATATTATTATTCAACTGTCAAAATTAAGCAAATCAGTTACTAGATATTTCTTATTTTGACTTATCTCATTGAAACAATGGATTAGGAAAGAACCTGACGGTATAATGACAGTGGTGAATAAAGTCTATAACACGAATTCTAGATTACCAGTTGTCACTATTGAAAATTGTTCCACTAGTACACTAGTTAGCAATAAATTCTAATTCTCATAAACTGATCGGATGTTACTTCAACTATTCGAAATGATACTGCTGTAGTATATTGCTGACACTTAACAATTGCGGTCACAGGCTCTTCTTGGCGACGAATAACAATAGCAAATTTGGGCTCACAGCATTCCTCTTGATGGGTGCTTGCTCACTTCTTACGCTGCGCCCACACAAATAATTAATATTGTCTGTTTCGCGTTTCCTCTTCTTCTGCCAAGCCAACACCCAAGTTTAGCCTAACGTAGGCACGACAACTCATGCCAGTTCACAGTTGCGTCCGAATCTGTCCATCGGTTTGCAAAAGCTGCTAACTCGCTCCACGCCTCCTCGCTACTTCACAGAAGCTTGTAAACAATATCGAAGCACTGACCAAGCCAGCGTGTCTACTTCGTTAGAAAATATTTTGATACACGAATAAATTAAACACAACATTAAAATTGAATCAAACCAGCAAAGACAAACGAAAGATAATAAATACATGATAAATCGCACAGTATTATAAGGAAAAACATCAACCTTTACATTAGACACATTTTATCCTTTTACATATGGGCGAAAAGTGGCGTTGGTGACGGTGTTGTTGAGTCACACACTGAGGCGACAATGTTTGTAGTATAGTGCCCTTATCGTGTCGGCACTCCAATAGCCCGACGAAATCAAGAATTCAACGTGGGATGGACTAAAAATGTCGCTGCTTCTTGAGCCGTCCAGGGGATTGTTAATGGGTCGTCTCTTTTCAAAACTTAATAAATGACCTCGTAGATAACAACAGAACTTCAATTAGGCTTTTCGCGGATGATGATGTAGTATCTCGAGAAGTCGCAACAGTGCAAACGGATAGCGAAATGCCGGCCCCGGTGGCCGAGGGGACTGAGGCGCTCCAGTCACGGTCTGCACGGCCACTTTTTACTGTTGTAGGATTCGAACCAGCCACTCTACAATGGTGAAGCCAGAACGGTAACACGTGAGCTACAGCAACAGATACTGTAATCGTTTTAATTAATAGTAGTTAAGTGTACTTTGCAAAATTTCAAAGTCGATTTCCACTATAATTTTTGAGAGTTGCATCGAATGGCTTTGGCTGACTGTTATTTAAGTTCTGAACTTCACGTAGCGTAAATATAAAGATATTCTAAATTCCGATACCCATGTGGTCTCTTTGTGAGATTCATTGGAAGAATCCTCAGGAAGTGTAGTCCGTTAGCAAAGGAAGTAGGTTAGAAGACTCTCGTTCGTCTGTCGCTTGAGTATTGTGGTCTGATACAAGAATTAGATATAGATTTCTACAATTTCATAGTTGGTGGCTGAAGATGCAAGCATTGGGACTTGTACATCACTTATATTCCAGAAATGAAACTGGGAAGTTGCTGTGTTACACATTTGGTTTGCCAATGTTGGATCGTGATAAGGCTGACCACTGTTTTGTCGATTACTTAATGTCAGCGATGCCCATGTACTAACTGCAAACTTTTTGCAACTATTTAATGGGTAGGTATCTAGACAAAAACACTCTCTTTCAGCCATCCACGTGCTTAGAAGTAACATGCAATAAATAGAGGACTATGAATGCTTCTACTTCTAAAGCCCAGGTATATAAAGACTTCTGAGCACTGAAACAAAATCAACTCGACAAAAAATTTGCTACCAATTACTCTATAAGAAGAGATATATTTTGTCCATTTAAATGCAACAGATAACAATCTTCAAACATTGCAAGATTACCGAAATACAATTAGCCAAATACGTTTCCTGTAGGATAATACATGGAAACGTAAACTAAATTAAAAAAAAACTATTACTATTATAATTGGATATAAATTGTAGGCTAGTCTGACAATAAATTTGTAACTACGCTAAAAATATGGATCTGTGACTTTTGGGGTGTCTCCTAGTGGTACTCTCGGGAAACGCAAAACTAAGTTCTATAATTTTCACTGTATAATATTTACTTTGATCTTAACGTGCAAGGTAATCAGAGTTCTTTTTTCCTTATTACTTACTAGTGAAGAAAACCTTACCTCTAAATTTAATTGCATTACAACTGGAAGATTTAACTGGTCGTTTTTATAAATACTGCAGAGAATCTATGATTAAACACTGCCGTCAGGTCATTTGTTCTTGTTCTTTCTACATAGGTTATATTTCCTGTATTACATACAACCTTCTGCTTTGAAGACGACTTATGATTATATTTGTAATTACTTATAGCTTTTGTGAAGCTTTTTACAATGCAGGCCTGAGGTCTGTAAAAGCTGCCAAGTGATTGATTTTAAATGTTTTTATAGCTTATGGGACTTAACTACGGGGTCATCCGCCCCTAAACTTACAAACTACTTATGAGCTAGCTAACACTAAGGACGGCACAAATATCCATGCCCGAGGGGGGATTCGAACCCCCGACCGTAGTGGCCGTGCAGACCGTGACTGGCGCGCCGCAGTCCCCTCGGCCACTGCGGCCGGCGATTAATTTTATTTTCATACATATCTTCCGGCACCGACGAAAAGCTATCCCCGCCACTCTCTAGAAACAAGAGAATAGTCCAAACATGTAATGGACTAAGTTGATTTTATTGATAGCCAACGAATAATCATTTGAAATAACTGAAATATCACCATGAACCACGGCTCATAATTGGCAAGAATCTCCCAAGCACGATGAAACAAGAGGAGAAAACTTAACTCGATTCGTTGATCGAAACGAGATAGCGTAAAATGGTCTCTCTTAACTGGAGGTGCAGTTGGCAGCTCTCAACTGTGAAACGCAAAGGGGCTGCAGTCGAAAACAATAGCCGCCTGTAGAACTGTGTCGACACTGAGGCGTAGCCATAGAAACGTTTACAAAATCGCGCTACGTTATTGGCAGAGCGAAGCAGCTGTGGGAAGCCAGTTACAGCTGTCAGGCATCAACGTCAGCCGACCCAACTATATGAGGGTGAGGGTGAAGTGTCTTGCTACTGAGGACCTAGCGGAGAAGCAAGGTAGGAAATAGACGTGTTTATTTGCACCGCTTTGTACACCAGTGATAGTATCAAGGAAGCAGTAAGGAATGTAGAAAATATAGTGCAGTATTAACTTATACATTGAGACTAATTCCTAATGCTTGACACTTGAGCACCCTTATTACAAAAAACAACAACCAACATTCATTATACTGATGGCAACATGTTGGATAGGTAATTTCGCAGATATCCCGTATAGAGCGGGTATAGCGAGGCTTCGACCTCCAAACGATATATATCGTAGCGATTAAGTATCGAAACGATAGGTATCAAACAGGTGAATGTTGTAGTAGAATAATGGATTAAATATGCGGGCCATTTGAATAATGACATTCTGTTGTTTCGTGTTCAATGTAATGGCTGGTGGAAATGCAGAGGAAAGTGTGATTTCGTCACTCACATGGAAGGAACTGATTCCGATACTGTCAACTACAGAGAAATGTATAGAGTTTTGCCGATTTTTTAAACTATTATCAGACGTTGACTTAAAGAAATGTATTGACTGTCACAGTGATAGTAGTGTGAAAGTTATCCGTAATAGTGCTGACAAAAACTTCCCGTTCCTATTATTTTGCGGCAATTGCAAGAAAAGAACGGCGTACGGAAGAAATACGTGGTTTGATCTTTGCAGATTTGGAATAGAACCAAATATTATATTAATTTCATGTTGGGTAAGGAACTTTTCGTTAGAACGCGACGAAATGTGCTTGTTTCGATATATTTACTTCAACAATTTACGTCTCGAAGGTAAAAAATTTCCTTGCGATACACTACCAGTGTTCCTCAGAGACATTTCTCGTGTTTATCCAGGTTACGGCCAACAAGGACTGAAACCGGTATCATATACAACAAAAGGACTGGAGCAAGAATTGAGCGACACCGAACAAACTACCGATTAAGAAAGGTATGTAAAGTACATTTGTAATTAATACTTTTGTGACGTTTTCTTTTCAGTTAGTGAGGACAAGTAGCGGACAAATCTCCAGTTTAGAAAGCTGTAATATACAAGAAAGCTTACACTCGAAGTAGCTCGGCCTGAAATGGTATATATGAAACGTACAACAGTAAATCCATTGAGTGGAATGTAAGTTTTCTTGTAAATTACCCAGAAAGCTGCACTCTTGGGTTCCTGCCTAACCACATCCTTATGAGTCCGCGAGTAGTGTTTCATGTGTAGAAGTTGGTAACGGAGCCGCAGCCAATTAGGAGCCGCGGCGGATTAGCCGGGCGCATTGGAGCGCCGTGCTGCGGTGCGCGCGGTCGTTCGCCGTTGGGGGCTCGAGTCCCCCCTCGGACATGGGTATTTGTGTTGTCCTTAGATTAGTTTACCTTAGTTTAAGTAGTTTGTAAGTTAAGGACTAATAACCCAGCAGTTGTCCGCTAGATTTACAAAAATTTGATTGGATTTGCCAATCAGGAGTCGTGATCGCGCGGCCAATAACAAATAGCTTTAGTCTTTATGGTTTGTACACAAATCGGCGTAGTGGACGTAAAGATCTTTAGATCAACATATTGCAGTTCAGTGTGTAATTTACATTTACGTCGTGTAATGGAGATTGAGCGTAAGATAACGACAAGAAACGTCTCTTGGATATCGTTTCAGAGTCTTCTTCCTGTCAAAGCTGCATCATGGCCGTCCTATGTAGTCAAACATATTTTCACCAGTGATTTTAATTGTGGTGATTGCATGACTTTGGCAACCTTTCTGTATGGATATCGTGTGGAAAGCTATAACATCTGTTTATTTTCTTAGGCAAGTGGACACTAATTTTAATAAGATTCATTATTCACGTATCGCAAGGCACTGATAAAATTATTGCCAGTCGTATTACTTGAGACAGAGGGAAAGAGAGAGACACACGTATTTCAGTTTAAGTTGAAAGAAAGTAGCCTATTAAATCTGAATGGAAAGCAGTGCGTGTGAAGAAAACGGGATCCTGGAGTGTGTGATGACCCCATACAAATAGTGTGATTCATTTTCAAAATAAAGTCATTGAAACTTAATGTTAACACGTTTTTCACGTCTTGTGAGCATTCTGCGCGAATGTCGAACTCGACATGCTGTACATAATACGAATTGATTTAATTTTACTTTATGTAACTAGCAGTTCTAGGTACTTTATCTCAACACACCTGGTTTAAAATGCTGATTTATTGATCGATCAAAGGTAAGTACAAGAACCTGTCAACCATAGAGCAGGAACACATTAACACGAGGATAGCTGATTTATTGAACGGACAAGGGTACGTCGAGAACCTGTCAACCATAGAGCAGGAACAGCATTTATTAATTTCCGCAAATTTGTCGTGAATAGTAAATATCAACGGAATACTTTCCAAATATCAATTTAATACAAATAAACAATCCCTAAGACTGATTTTCGTCACGAATATGTCAAAGACAATAATTATATATCTGAAGCATATAATTAAAATTTGTGATGCTGCCGGTAATCGAACCCTGACCTCCATGCTTACTAGGCTGCTTAAATCTACTATTGTTAGCTAGGAATGAGAGTCATAATTTCGTACAATACAGAAATATTGAATCGTAGTCGCTTATCTAAAAAATAAAATAATGTCTAGAGTTTATGTAGGTGGGGGAAGAGTAAGAAGAAGATAAGTCTGAGATACCAGATCGGTAATTAAATGTCATCTCTGAAAGATGGTACACTTTAAGGACTTCTCGTGTTAATGGTTAGCGCTCTCCGTGTACAATACGAACAAAAGCTACTCGTCATCATTTACCAATAAGACGCTATCAGTTGTATTTACACTTACGTTCGTTGTAATATCTTAGTTTTCGGAAATAGCATCTTGACCATGTGTGGTAAGATTATCGGACGTAATTTCCATTTTTATAAATTATGAACTATGATACTTATACTTCTTAAATGCATTTAATGATCTCGAAAGTGAACCGAATCAAAAGTTGTTGATGGGTTTAAATTAAAAACTATCGCTTCGGGGTAATAGACTGACTTACTAGTCAGACAAGATGAACAACTCGTCATCTTACTGAAAAATTCGTATCCCGCCCTAATGAGCTTGTCAATTTAATTTACAGTATTGAACTTCGGTAAAGCGTATAAAAGAAAGACTAGTTTAGAACAAGGACCATAGTAATCAACGACCCTAGCTGTGCTGGGGTAAGGATGATGCACTGGTGTATGCAACGTCGAGAAATTAAAGAGAGGAAAAATTTGCCCTCACTGCGCATGACAAGCATCCGTTCAAAAGAGATTTAGGAAATTAACGAACTGAGAAGAAAGCGAAAGAGATGAAGAAATTGGGGCTAAGGATAAAAAAAAAGAAATGTGATAAGGGACTAGTTATGGAAGAATCTTCAGGTAGCAGTCAACTACACTGAAGGCGAAGACGACAATTAATTCGTGGAGTAGGACTTCGTGAAAGCTGCAACGGCTATGGTAGATCAATGATTTTATACGACTTTTATGCTTAACAGAAAATGATTTTTATATTTACTGAATAGCTTTTTCGTTCACGAACTTGCCTGTCTACATTTACCTTACTTGAAAACGATAGTAAGATTACGAATTTGATATTATTAAAAAAAAAAAACTAAGTTACATTTAGAAAAACTACTAAATAGAAGTTGGAAACAAAACAGTAATGGTTGCTTTAAGGTATTATTGTAGGTACCATATAGAAATATAAGGATAAAAAATGAAGAGATTGAAGACTTACTATCGTTATCTAACCCTCCCTTTCGCTACTCTCATTGCGAAATCGGTTTACTATCTGCTCTTGACTAATCTGATATTGCAAATTGCAAATTATACCTTGCCACAGCGAAAGCGTCCAGATAAAGAGCGATAAAATGTCAACACTTTGTCAGCAAATAACTCCTTAACAACGTCAGATGTCAAAATGTCAAATGTTTGTAAGGCTTATGGGACTCAACTACGGGGTTATCAGTCCCTAAACTTACAAACTAGTCATGAAATACCTTATAATAAAGACGGCACAAGCATCCATGCCCAAGGGTGGATTCGAACCCCCGACAGAGAACTGTCTCGCACATCGTAGCATAGCGCCTCAATGCGCTCGGCCGCTCCGCCGCGGCAGCGACGTCAGAAGGTAATAAATAATAAATAGGGGAAAAAACGACTGCATAAGGGCAGCAACAACTGAAATGATTTATTGTCCAAAACAACCTCAAACCAATCTCAAGCGATGGTGTCAGTAAAGCAGTAAATGGGAATGATGCGATTGAAGAGAATAATTTAGCAAGATGCCGTACTGTTGAAACGTTGTACGATGTATTGCCCTGATATAAGGTCTGACACTTCTTCGGTAAGCTCTTTTTCACAAGTTCACACCATTTTCGTAAAACGTGTTTAAAATATTTTTGTATAATAAAATTGACCGCTATTAAGAACTAGATTATTGTTTCTTATGGCTGTCTGAAATCACAATTTTAACTATTTAGTATTATAAAATAGACATAATTGTTACTATAGTGCACAATGATTAACATGTGCTGCATCCTAATTTAAAACAACAAAGGACGAAATTCAGATTGTATGCTATTTTTCTGCCAGTTATTTATGCGATGTAATACATCTACATTATTTACAGCATTGTTATTGGTAACTAATGAAGCCAATGGGCCGAAGTATCAAGTGTAAAAAAAAAAAAAAAAAAAAAAAAAAATTATGAGAGGAAAAGCGAGAATGATGGTCTTTAAAGGTATATGGGAATATAAATTCTGAAACTGTTACAGTCATTACTTTTTCAACCTAATATAACAACATTTGAAATCGTGAACTTACACATCTCAATATAAATCCATTGATGATGATGATCGTGTGGCATTTATCGCCATTAGACCCCCAAGTGGTGTCGCGTTCAGTCTGCCTGGTGCAAGTCTTTTTATCTGACGCCATTTCGGCGACTTGTGTGTCAATGATGATGGAGAGGAAGACACTACAAACAGTCCCCGAGCGGAGAAAATCTCCAACCCCACCAGAAATTGAACACGGGCCCCTTGCGTGAAAAACATCCACGCTGTCCGCTAGACTACGGAGGCGGACAACAAATCCTGTGGGGTATACACATACATGCTGAAACAGATCCATGCAAAACGAAAAGGAAGGCATTATCGACTTTGCAGAAGACGATGTTACAGAGACAGTACACAGCTATGAACGGTTTTATCTATTGGACTTGAAAATGTTTTAGTTTTTCTTGATAAGAAAAATACAAATTCTTTTCGATTGCTTAAACGTAATTGGCACTAAATGTCCAAGTACAACACCCGCAGAACACGAATCTCGTTTGCTTGTGTCGAGCAGCCTTTCGAAGACACTGCATCCCTAATGCCTGTTGACGTTATCTGCAACACGAGGCCTTCGCAGGCTGCTATCACGCGATCGTAACTGGCGAAGCTACTGGATCGAGAAAGTCACACCTAAGTACCGTCTCGTGCGCCACCCAATTTCCTGCTTTGTGATGGACGATACAGGCAGCAACACTGGGTTGTTATTAAGAGATGTTCTTCGCCAAGTTCTCATGTAACCGACAGGCGCACAGGACTCTACCGTCGATGTTCCTAAATGCAAGCCTGGTGTTATACACCTTGTAGCCTGGTAGCGATTTCACCAATAGTTTTAGCAGAAGCTAGTTATGGTCGCACCTGAATATCCGACGAGCCACACCATTTGTTCGTTGATCCAAATATCGCTGTCCCTCCAGGGCCTTGACACACAGGCCATGGAACTCACATAGATGATCGAATAACATAGATGTATATAATTGAATATTATATCAGTGATCTCCAGATGATGTAATGGGCCCACAGCGACGTCAGAATTAGGTTTTATTTTCGCTGCTTCCAAGAAGAGAAAATCACGCGATTAAGCTAATATTGTTGTGTTCTGTTCCGCAGCATGTTTTTTCTGTTGCATTTGCTAGACGTGTCATACATCATAGGAGTTTTTCCATATAGCTGCGATATACATACCATTATTTGTTAAAACTACTCTACGCATTCCAAAATTACACTTTGCATACCACATTTATACCCACTCCAACCGGAATGGATCAAATGTTTCAGAAAGGTAACATTTTCTGACTCTAGCACTTTATCCATCACAGCAGCAATTATTCTTTCAGTTTTTAAAAAACAGCAAGAACTTGCAATTAATTAGTTTTCTTTCACCGGTTTCAGTCATTACGTGTCCTTCTTCAGAGATATGTCAACCTTCTACGTGCTTCAACTGTGTTTAGGCTGAACATACGTTTGTCTGAGGAAGGGCACAAAGCGCAGGGAACCAAACAAGAAAACTAATTAAGTGCATCTGTCTGTTGCTACTACCTAAGTAGTTAAATCGCGCCACATTCCTTTTTTTACTTATTCAGTGCTCGAGGATGTGACTCCTCTGTGGCGACCTTCAGCATTCCAGTGGTGCCCCTGGATTTCTTAACATCGGAAAAAAGAGACTATTTTCCCATTTTACAAGTGAATGAGACACTACCTTTCTACATCTACATCTATATGGATACTGCGCTAGTCACACTGACATGCATGACAGAGGGTTCATCGAACCATTTTTATTATATTTTTCTATAGTTCCATTCTTAATATCTTGCGGGAAAAAGTAACATTTAAATCTTTCTGTTTTCGATGTGACATTTCTTATTTTATTGTGATGATCATAACTCCCTATGTAGGTGGTTGCTGACACTATACGTGCGCATTATGAAGAGAAAGTTGTGAAAGAAATTTGACAAATGGATCTCACCGCAACAAATAACGCCTTTCTTCTGATGATTTCCACCCCAACTCATGCTTCATTTCCGTGACACGATAATTCAAAAAGAGCTGCCCTTCAAATCGTCCGTCAGTCCCATCTGGTGTGGGTCCCATAATGCGCGGAAATACTCCAAAATAGGACGCACAAGTGTAGTGTAGGCAGTTCCCTTAGTAGAACTGTTTCATCTTCTGAATGTTTTCTTTGCTTTGTCTTCCCTACAATATTTCCTATGTGTTTTTTTCCAATTTAAGTTGTTCCTAATTTTTATTCTTAGGTATTTAGTGGAATTGACGGCCTGTAGGTTTGACTGATTTATCGTGTAACTGACGGATTTGACGGATTTCTTTTAGTAGTCACATGAATGACTTCACAATTATCATTATTAAAGGTTAATTGCAACGTTTTCACCATGCAGATATATCTAAATCATTTTGAAGTTGCTTTTGAAGTATAGTGACTTTACTCACCAATAAATGACAGCTTCATCCGCGAATAATCTAAGAAAGGGCTACTCAGATTGTCTCCCAAATCTCTATACATAGAAAAGAATGTTTGTATGTATGTCCTCTATGTGTTCATAAACCATTCATTCGATTGCAATGAAACTTTGGTGAACTGTTCACCGTACACCCGCGAAGGTTCTTGACACAAAAACAAAAGAGCACGACACATAGCTCAGGAGATAATGAGAGGCCATCGCGTGAGAATACCCAGATTTATGCGTCAATCATTAATAAATGTAATTTCTGACGTTTATGAAGCGTTTTGTAACTGACCCCCCACACACACAAAGTATGAAACGAAAAGAAGTCTACCGCTCACAACTGTTTCTGTGTTGATGCCGTACAACTGTCGCATCAGGCATGACCTTGTATGGAATAAAGTTAGCATTGCAGATTTGCATGTTACTATTTATTTTTGTCTGCTGGTCTCCCTTCATTCTCTTGCATCCAAAATTAACCAACCTGTTTTCTTAATCTCTATCTAGATAAAAGCGAAAGGACACTCACTCACTCACTGACTAAACACGAAATCTCAAAACCTATTTCATCTATGAAGCTGAAATTTGGCAGGAATGTAATTTATAGGTAGAACACGCCACTTAAGGAAGTATTTTGTGATAGGTACTTGGCGGAGCATACTTCTACGGACTCACAAAATCTACAGTTTTATTCCGATCTCCACGAAATTTCGCACGCTTGATCTTCAAAAAAAAGAGGAAGTCACCGTCTACATTAAGTTTCATACGGTGCATGGGAAGGGTAATTTGCAGCATAAAAATGGATCCCTAAATACCTTGGTCACGCCATAACTCGAGAACGGCTCGACCGATTTCATAAATCCTGTTTTTTTTTGTTTTTTTTTCGTAATTCTCATAACAAGGGTTGTATGAAATAAAACTGGAATATTTGAGAACAACAAAAAGCGTTTTTCAATATGACCTGCGTTTCTATTGCACAGAAATTTATAGTTTTTTCCCGATATTAATGAAATTTTGCACACTCTACCTTAAAAATAAGAGGAATGTCACTGTCTGTATAAAATTTCGTTCAGTGCAAGGTGGAGGATACTTAACTTAGTTAACTTACGGAATTTTACAAAATGCACAGTTTTGCTCCAATCTTTATTAATTTTTACAGACATGACCTTGAAACCAAGAGGAAGATCACTGGGTACATAAATGTTTGTATGGTGCATGACAGAGGGTACCTTGCAGAAAACTTTGCCGAGAGAGGGAAAGATGGAAACGAACAGGGAGATGGGAGAGAAAGAGATGGATGTAGAGAGAGAGAGAGAGAGAGAGAGAGAGAGAGAGAGAGAGAGAGAGAGAGAGAGAGAGAGAGAGGTGGGGGGAGGGGATGTGGACTAAGAGAGTGTAGGATAAATGAACACCCGGGCAACGCTGGGTTTACAGCTAGTCGTTTATAAAGATAAGGAACTGTTGGGGCCCTATAACACTTCCCTGAGGACCCCAGTTTATCACTTCTCTTCTACTCGATGGCTTACCGCCAATTACTCCGTCCTTTCTGATAGGAAATCACGGATCCAATCACCCAACTGTGGCGATATTCCATAAACAGGCAATTTGATTAAAGCATATTTGTGAGATACAGAGTCAAAATCCTTCCGAAAACCTAGAAATACGGAATCTTTATGACTTTCCTTGTCGATAGTACTCATCACATCGTGTGAGCAAAGTGCTAACTGTGTTTCACTGGAACGATACTTTCTGAAGCCGTGTCCACTATGGGACAATAGTTCGTTCTCTTCGAGGTAGTTCTTAATATTCGAGGAGAGTATATGTTCTAAAATCCTGCTGCAAATTGACGTCAATGATATAGACCTGTAATTTTGCGGATCACTTCACTGCCTTTTTTAAAAATATTGAAGTGACCTGTGCAACTGTCCAGTCCTTAGGTGCGGAACGTTCGGTGAGCGAGCGGATGCATATGGTAGGTATGGAGCTATTGCAACATACTCTGAAAGGAACCTAATTTTTATACAATCGCAACCGGGAAACTTACCCTTGTTACGTGATTTAAGTTGCTTTCATACTCCATGGGTATCTATTTCTAAATTATGCATCTTGGCAGCTGTTCTTGATACGATTTCTTGAGTATTTGCTTCAGTTTCTTTGGTGAAGGAATTTCATTAAGCTGTCTTAAGTAATTCTTCTTCAGCACAACTGTAATCAGTAGCATCACTATTGCTAGGTATTTATTTTGCGCCAGTATACTTTACATACAACCAGAATTTCTTAGGATTCTCTACGAAATTACATGGCAGGGTTTCGTTGTAGAAACTATTATAAGCTTCTCACATTGAAATTGAAGCTAAATTTCGAGTTTCTATAAAAGACTGCCAGTCTTGTGGATTGTGTGCCCATTTAAATTTGACATGAATTTTTTTTCTTTTCTTTTCTTTTTTTTAATTTATTTATTTTTTCTTTTTTTGCTTTTGGAAGAGTCATCTAACCCGTTTTGTCTACCATGGAGGGGAAACTGTGTTTTCCGTAATCCATGTAATTGTTTTTTATTTGTTGCTAGGAGGTCAAATGTGTTTTTATAACCAATTACTATTCTAGTGGCTCTACGAACTAACTGCTCGAAATTGTTTTCGGAGACTATGTTCATTACAATTTCGGACGATGTTTTATGCTTGCCTCTGGCCTTCAATTTGTATTTTCGTCTGCAAAATGAGAGTTAGTAAAAGTGGACACAAGTTTTATTTGTATACTTCGGATATGTTTTTGAAAGTTTATTCAGGCTTTATCTTATTATTTCAGCAATCGTATAGTCTGAGTCATGGAGGCAGTAAAAAATACATTGTTGTTAATTTATTTTCGTTGTCAGGTATAAACTCTTTCCATGTGATCAGTGCTCAACTTTCCACCCCCTTTGCTACGATTCTCTACTGGAATCCAATGTGTAAACAACTTAAATCACTCAACAAAAGTAAGCCTTTCGGTCCCGACTTTAGCCAGCTGTAATTACCTATAACGATTTGTACTTCAGTACCTCCTATTAGCAAGTGGAACTCTGTTACTTTCCTTATACAGCTAGGACTATTTACAGCTGTTATGCCGACGGTCCTTTTATATGCACCCGTCCTATGTGTGCCATATACCCTTCGAGACTGAAGCCCTTGTAATGTGTTTCAGAGACCATCTAACCTAAAATATAAATCATGACAGGATCCATTATGTTACAAGGTGGATCTCTTCCACTGTTTTCCGTGTCAACATAATATGCAAGGAGAAAGCATTGTCTTCTTAAATGTTTGTTTTCCCCTTTTTTGTTTCAAATATTAGCCAAATGGAATTACCCAAAAAAGGTGTTTACTTGTATGTTTACACATTCACAAGAAACCTAAGCTGTAAGCATTTTGTCGTGAATGCCAGAAACAGGTCATGTCTTAGAAATAAAAGCTTTTTTAAGATAGTTACGTCATTTTAGAATGATGATCGCGAAGTTAACGGGCTCTAGTGTCGAGGTAACTGGATTTGAGAGTTAAATCGAACGTGTCGATTGCTTTGTGTAATTTAGTAAAACCACATGATATCTAAATTCTAATAGTCTGATGCGGATTTGAATCTCGCTCTTGTCTAGTAGTTGTCCAGTTTACCAATAAAAATATTGGTGGAAAGTGACTGCTGCAGTATAAATTATTTAAAAAATTTTGTAATATAGTCGCAGACCTCATGCCAATCTGCATAACATGGATAAATTCATAATTCAATTTTTCTTGTCTTACTATCCGGAATGTCCAATTTTATAAATTACTAGATGATATGCTAAATTAATTCTTTTGGGAAATAGTAACGAGTAGAGAATCTGCATCTTATAGTTTCTTGCTTTAATGTCATTTTGATATCACGTCATGTTGGGCGTTTCTACTTGGTACTATACGAAGGATTTATGAGTATGTCTTGCGCTCCTTGAACTCAGAGGAAGCCACGCGATAAAAATGGTTATTTTCTTTATTTATGTTCTATTCGGACAGTCATTATAATTTTACCTAATGGATGTTCGCATTATTATAGCTTATGACAGGCAAAAATACGTTTAAAATCAAGAGGTCGGAATTGAAAATATGCCAGTCTGGTAAGTAAATTTGGGAATTCTGTTCCTTAGTGAGTGCAGTCTAAGAAAATCAGGTGATGCTGAAGGAATTAAATTAGGTAACGAAGCAATAAAGGAGGAAGATGAGTTGTTACTTAGGCAATAAAATAACAAATAATGGTCGCAGTACAGAGGATATAAAATGCATGATGGCAATGGGTAGAAAAGCGTTGTTGAAAAATTTGTTAACATTGAATATTGATTTAAGCCTAAGGAAGTCCTTTCTGAAGGCATTTGTATGGAGCGTTGCCTTGTATGGGAGTGAAACGTGGACCATAAACAGTGCGGACAGGAAGAGGATTGAGGCTTTTGAAATGTGGTGCAACAGAAGAATGCTGAAGATTAGGTGGGTGAATCGCGTAACTAATGACGAGGTACTGAACAAAATTGGAGAGAAAAGAAATTTCTGGCATACCTTGACTAAAAGAAGGGATAGATTGGTAGGACACATTCTTAGACATCAAGGAATTGTGAATTTAGCGTTGGAGGGAAATGTGAGGGGTAAAAACCGCAGAGGAAGACCAAGAGATAGATACAGTAAGCAGATTCAGACAGGTGTAGGTTGCCGCTCTTATGTGGAGATGAAGAGGCTTGCTCAGGATAGGGTATTGTGGAGAGCTGCATCAAACCAGTCTCCGAACTGAAGACTACAATAACACAACAACAGTTCTTCACAAACTCGTCGGTCGGAATCAGTATTGTGTGTGCTAAGGGTGCTAAGGGGCCATAATTCCCATAATCCGTGACAGACGACAGACACGTGGTAATTTTATCAGACTTATTAAGAAAAAAAAGTAAACAAAAAACAAAAACAGTTTACACAGAATTTTCTTTAGAAGCATTTATAAATATTTTGAACGTTTATAGTAGGCTTCAAGAACGCGGCTTGAAGTTACAATTTATTGTTTCTACACTAGAAATTGTACTCGCAGCAAATTTTTCAGACACTGTACGCACATACAGCTGAATGTACCTTTGAAAGTATACAGAACAAGTGGTTCAAGAGATCTGATGACACAATCATTAAAACTTGTGCTTGGAAACTGCCCCATTATGCACTAGGTTTCAATCTAGTACTTCTTAACTACTAATTGTATTAGTAACTTATTTTATGTACATAAAGCATAGATACAGTTGGATATAAAGCTATACCTGCAAAATTATACAACTGTATAACAGATAATTCCATAAATATGAGATGATATATACGGCGATGAGTGAAAATCTGTCACATCATACACCACAATTTAATACCTCTCTTATTTTACTACTAAGACAGTTCTGTATTCCAGTCAGGTTAAGGAAAATCAAATATTCAAATGTTTGTAGAGCTTATGGGACTTAACTACGGGGTTCTCAGTCCCTAAACATACAGACTACTTATGAACTAGCTAATACTAAGGACGGCACAAATATCCATGCCCGAGGGGGGATTCGAACCCCCGACCATAATCAGATTTAGGACATTCCTGAGAGTTGACAGTGCTGTTGACAACTTTGAACTATTAAGGGAACACGACTGCATGCGAAAGCAATAGATTACTACAGAGCTACACGGAAAGGAAGAGAATGAAACAGTATACATACATGCAACGAGTACCCATGATTTTTGACAGATTTAACTTTTAATTTAAGAGACGGCAGTTTCGAATTTTCCATTCCGATCAATAAATCAGAATACGATCTATGGGTTTCCCACGCTGTCAACTTTATCACGCTTTCTCAGCGGTCGGTTCACCAAAGAATTTATTCATATTAGATCCTGGGCAAGTAACAAGAAATATTGTTTATAGTCAAGTTTTGAATTGCATGTATGTAAGAATGCTACATATAATTTGTATTTTGATTACTGCCTTTCTTTGTTTAGATCAGTGCTTTCCAAACTTTCCCTCATGGCGACACCCTTTTATAGCTTACAGTTTAGCGCTATAGCTTGTACATGTCAGGGCCAGATACGGTTTTGCTGGATCGATCGAAAACGGCATCTGGAAATTACCTGATCGGATTTCTGATTTAGACAGTATAGTGATTGTTCCCTTTCAGTTCAATATTATCACATTATTTTCAGAAATAAAGAGGATGTACGTATGACAAGTGATGAATTATTATTTAAGTTCTATTGTTACGTTATTGCTTCACCACAACCTCGGAAGTCCCGACGTATTCGGAAAAAATGGATAAATATTTATGACAAGTAAGAATTTGAATGTCATTTATGATCCAAGAATTGTCAGTGGACAATTGTGACTGCTTTTACAATCTGTGACAGCTTTTACAGCCACTGTGTCGTTGATTGACATTTAATTGTAAGAAACGCTACCGAGGGTGACGTGGCTTTGATAAGTCCATTAAAAAACGCTCAGGTGCAGCTTTTTTCGAAGGAAAGCAGACTACAGTGATGGTTCGTTCAAGCAGCTGCCAGTTCCAGAAAACTGCGCATGAGAAGAGCTGTTATCGAGTATCGGCAGCAACACTGCGCATACGCAGTTTGCTGGAATCTGGCAATTGGCAGCTGCTTGAACGAACCTTGAGTGTCTACTGCTGCTGAAGCAGAGCTGCCGCCTAGCGGCTGAGCACGCAATTAATGTGCACCGTTAATGCCTTTAATACGTGATCTGCGGAGCACTGAATGAAGAGAAGGATGATTAGCTGCAGGCGAGCCTTCAGGTTAGTATGAAGAGAAGGATATTTTGTGTTATTTTATGAAAAGTTTTTTTTTGCCCACTTTAGGTTACGGTAGTAACACTAAAAGTGGGCCTTTGCGATCGTCTTTTGACAGCTAGCAATTGAAATGAAAATAACGGCTTAACTATTCATCTGACACGAAAATTGAATAACCGAATCTGTAGAGGAGAAAATTCTCTACAACTTTGCTCTCTTATGTTTTTTTTTTTTTTTTTTTTTTTTTTTTTTTTTTTTTTTTTTTTTTTTCATATCTCGTAGCGTTTCAAAGATATTTGCAAAAATAACGGCGATTTTGATATGTCTGTCTGTCTGTCTGTATGTCCGTCTGTTTGTCTGTCCGTACCGGCCGCGGTGGCCGAGGGGACTGAGGCGCAACAGTCACGGCCTGCACGGCCACTACGGTCGGGGGTTCGAATCCCCCTCGGGCATGGATATTTGTGCCGTCCTTAGTACTAGTTAGTTCATAAGTAGTTTGTAAGTTTAGGGACTGATGACCCCGTAGTTAAGTCCCATAAGCTTTACAAACATTTGAACATTTTTTTTTGTCTGTCCGTAACGTGTTCCCTGTTTTTAAAATGTTTCAAATGTTTGTATAGTCTATGGGACTTAACTACGGGGTCATCAGTCCCTAAACTTACAAACTACTTATGAACTACTTACGAACTAGGACGGCACAAATATCCATGCCCGAGGGGGGATTCGAACCACCGACCGTAGTGGCCGTGCAGACCGTGACGGAGCGCCTTAGTCTCCTCGGCCACCGCGGCCGGCCCTGTTTTTAAGACGAACCGTTCAACCGATCAGCACCAAATTTTACAGATATGATTGTGGGCCGCCAGAGACCAGAACATCCCTTTTTTTCAAATTTTTCGGACAAAAAATACGGTAGTAATACCAAAAAAATCCGTTCATCTGACCCGAAAACTGTTCAAAAATGTTCAAATGTTTGTAGAACTTATAACTACGGGGTCATCAGTCCCTAAGCTTACAAACTACTTATGAACTACCTAAGGCGAAGGACGGCACAAATATCCATGCCCGAGGGGGGATTCGAACCCCCGAGCGCAGTGGCCGTGCAGACAGTGACTGAAGCGCATCAGTCCCCTCGGCCACCGCGGCCGGCCCCGAAAACTGAATAACCTAATTGGTGGAGGAGAAAATTCTCTACAACTTAGCTCCCTTATGTTTTTTTTCATATCTCGTATCGTTTAAGACTTATTTGCAAAAATAACGGAGTTTTGACAACCTCCATTGAATTAATGAAAACCAGCCGTTCGGAGATATCACGTGACAGTCCTCGCCCAGATCTCTCTCTGGCATACGCCATCCATCTTGCGTTGCATATTTGATGATTTTCTTATTGTAACTTGCACTTTTTCATTTCAAAGCAATGGCACACTGAGAGGAATTAGCAAAAACACATCGTTCTTCGTACGATAAATGATAATCTAGTGTCTACAAATGCCATATTAGTATCAGTTAAGAACGGCCATCAATAGTATGAGATTAAAATACTCATCTTTTGATTGATAGCCGTAGCGTAGTGGGCGTTGATTTATGACGCTAAAGGTCGGTGGTTCGGAACCCGCCAGTACCTAAATTTTTTTTCCTAAAAGGGTTTCAGACACTCTTATTAATTAATTTTCTATTATTTAGATTATTATTTTGGTCCAAAATGTTTGCAAACACTTATAAAACTACAAATCTAAAGTGGGCCGTAAAACACGTCAGTGCGATTTTTTTTTTTGTTTAGAGTCTAAATTTGTTAGTCTCGCGACACTCTTGATACTACTACGCGACACCCCAATAATCTCCCATAAGTGACAAGTTTTTGGAAATAAGGAGTTGGACAGTTAGTCCAGTCAAATAAGCTGTAAAAAGGCGTCAACCTCGGAATGAGAGGTAACAAGCTGAATATTTGCATAAACCTTTGTTTTAGCATTTTAAATGATGTGTCAAAAGTCTCATAAGATATCATGTCCGCGTCTTAAGATATTAAAGGTCAAAGGTCACGAAAATCAGTTTTTCCAAATATATCGCTTCCTATTCGTTAAATGGTATTTGCATCTCCGATAAAAGTTGTAGAGCATGAAGTTCTCTACAATTTTTGTTTTAAACATTTTTTTGTGCAATTCATCATTTTTTAGATAGAACGCGGAGAGCGCACATGTCACAGCGGTCAGACATATAAGACGTAATGCAAGTCATCCCGGTCAAAGGTACGTTGTTTAAAGTTAATAAATCATTGCAACAATTACAATAACAAACCTTCATTCTTTATGAATTGTGTTCAATATTTCTCAATATTATTCATAAATCAAAAAGATTTGTTGAATAATATTTACTTATTTCTTGAAATTATTAAGTTATGAAGCCAAATACTTCAAGTATATTTTAATTGTATTCTTTTCTACATGAAACATAATGAAGATATATTAGAATATACGCACAATGAATGATGAATTGCACACAAAAAAATGTTTAAAACAAGAATTGTAGAGAATTTCATGCTCTACAACTTTTATCAGAGATGCAAATACCATTTTAACGCATAGGAAGCGATATATTTGCGAAAAACTGATTTTCGTGACTTTCGACCTTCAATATCTTAAGACGCGGACACTAGATTTTATGTGACTTTTGACACATCATTTAGAATGACAAAACAAAGGCTCATGCAAATATTCAGCTTGTTACCTCTCATTCCGAGGTGAAACCCTAATTTGAATGGACCAGTGGGAGAAGGGATAGAGTTACTAACTCAAGGCTTTGCAGCTAGTAAAACCATACAGTGAACGGTGTAGCATTGAGGAATTCACCTTCGCAGAAGTCGTACATCTGTTCCACGCTCCTCGATCTCTGATGAGCCCTGGATGCGTCAGCTCAGGAGAGACGAGTGCTCGGCGCGTCGGTTTCGCCACGGCCGCAGCACGGCACGGCGCTCCGCCCACAATGGCTAGTCAGTCAGCCGCCGGCTCGCTAGCTCACGCGCCGTGCAGGGGAAAGCGCCGGCGGTCGGCACACATCCCGTCATTAGCGGCGCAGACGCCTCACGACGCCGCCGCACAAAGCCACTGTGTACCGACCAGCAGCGAACAGCCCCCTGCGTCTCCCACGGCTAGCTGACCGAACTGCCCACGTTATTGCGGCAACACCTCTCCTAGTTGCAGGCCTACGGGAGAAATTTTATCCAAAGCGCATAGAAATCCGTTTCCGGTTACTACATCTACATCGATACTCTGCAAATCACATTTAAGTGCCTGGCAGAGGGTTGATTAACCACTTCCATAACTTTTCTCTACCGTTCCATTCTCTAATACCGCTCGGGAAGAAAGAACACCTAAATCGTTCCGTTTTCGATCTGATTTCTGTTATTGGGATGGTCATGTCTCCATAAGTAGCATAATATTTTCACATTAAGAACTAAAAGTCGGTGATTGAAACTTCGCAAACAGATCACTCCGCTATGAATAACGTCTGTATTTTAATGATTTCCACCCCAATTCGTGCAACACTTCCGTGACGCATTCCCCCCGGTAACGCGATAAAACAAAACGAACTGCCCTTCTCTGAACCTTCTCAATGTCTTCCGTCAGCCCCACCTGGTGAGGGTCCTACAATGGGCAACAGTACTCCAGGAGAAGACGCACAACTGTGGTGTAGGTAGTCTCTTTGGTGGAGCTGGTGCATCTTCGAAGCGTTCTGCCAATGAAACGTAACCTTTGGTTCGCCTTCCCCATAATATTTTCTGTGTGTTCTCTCCAGTCAAAGTTGTTTGTAATTGTAACTCCTAGGTATTTGGTAGAAATTACGACCTTAAGGTTTGACTGATTTATCGCGTAATTAAAGTTCAGCGGATTCTTTTAGTGGTCATGTGTATTACTTCACACTTTTCTTTATTTAGTGTCAATTGCCAATTTTCGCACCAAGTAGAAATTTTGTCTAAATCGCTTTGCAGTTGCTTTTGATCGTCTGTTGACTTCACTAACCGATAAACGACAGCATCATCCTCGTACACTCTAAGGAAGCTATTCAGATTGTCTCCTAAATCGTTTATAAACACAAGGAAGAGTAGGGGACCTATAACGCTTCCCTGGGGAACGCCAGATATCACTTCTGTTTTACTCGATGACTTACTGTCAATTACATCGAACTGTGTCCTTTTCGATAGGAAATCGTGAATCCAATCGCACAATTCGGGAGATATTCCTTAAGCACGCAATTTCATTGGTTTGACCACCACAGTGCTTTACTAGGCATGGTCCTGTTTGGAGGTGGTATGCCGTTACCTTCCTCCGACCTTCGAACTGACTTACCCAGCCAGTTATAGTGGGGCCTACAGTTTAATGTGGGTTCCGGACCACGGTGCTACTCGGTATTTTTCACTTGAACAATACTGCCAGAGGTGAAAGAAGTGGAAAGTGACAGATAAAAATCCTAGGACGTGGCGGGGATCGAACCCAAAACTTCTGGATTTGGAGTCTGACACTCTAACACTGTGCAACCGAGGCGCACATTATTTCCAATTTGTACAGAAGAGTGGCAGCAGTTGCAATAGACGATGGCTATGGAACATGGGTCCTCCCTACCGGATTCTACTCCCGCCTGTGGAAAACCTCCCGAATCCTAATTTTCACGAAACCTAACAATCCCCGTCCGTTACGTTTTCTTATGAACCAATCAGCCTCACCTCAGTGTTCAGCAAGGTCCTAGAAACCGCCCTATCTCGCACCATTCACCAGCATCTTCGTCACCATCAGCTCCTGCCCTTCTCCCAGTGTGGCTTCCGACCCTCCTTTTCTGCATGCGACCAGCTCCTTCGCTTCACCCACCTCCTATCCCTCCAGTTAAATTGCCGTCGTTCCGCCTTCCTTGTCTCTCGTGGTATCCAGAATGCCTACGACCGTGTGTGCTATCTCAGTCTCGTTTTGAAGCTCCAGACCTAGGACTTTCCTGTTAATTATGTCCGACTCATTGCTTCCTTTCTTTCCATCCTAAATAAGTGCCTATAATTGCGACTCCTATTTCTTCTAACCCGCTGCCCAGGTGCTCCAAGGGTCCGTCCTGCCCCCTCTCCCCTATCTTTTGTATACTGCAGACACGCCCCAACCCGCGCCTCCCGTCCACCTCCTTCAGAGCAATCAATGCCTCCTTACCACCCATCCTGACAAATCCACAGCCTATCCGCATAGTTCACACCACCCCTCCTTACCGCCTCCATGACTTCCATCTCATCTTATACCAGGGTTGTAATTTAAAAAGTGGCATCACTGCTGTGAAGACACTATGTCATTAGCGGACCGCCGCAGGCCTCTCTCTCTTTTTTATTTATTTATTAATATTTTTGTAGCGCACTTGGGCACTCGCTCTTTGGACTCCAAATCTCGAAACCTGTCTCGTGCGTCTCGCCCTAAGGAGCCTCCAAATCTAAGAAAAGCAATTTCTGTAGTAATACATGTATTTCGAAGTGGACTGGGGGACCTCATTTGGTTTTGCCGCCGCCCCTGGCATCCGACAACTGTAGTCCGCCACTGTTTTATGCTGTAGATTCTTCTACCATCACTTATATCACACGTTGTTGACATACCTACCTTACCTCCGAGGAAATGGACTCGCCCGTCCCACATTACCGGCGTGTGAACATTTGAAAGATGCACAGTCACTTGTGAGCAAGCGGTCTAAGGCAAACCCCGTCATTATGTTTTCTAAGCGGGAACAACGGAGCTGGAACAATATTGAATGTTCCAGAGGTCGTACAGCATGACTGTGTCATCACGGTCTTCAACAGGCGTCCGGGAAATGGGCATTGATGTACAGATCAGTGGCACATTGTGCAAAAGCCTTCAGTAAATGTCGGCAAATTGTGACAGACGTGTATCGGGCAAGTTGTCCTATTGCCTCTGAAGAAGAAGTGCATGCGCCTGCCGCGTTAGTGGACAGGGATCAAAGCTAGAAGATCATTTTGCACGACAATGCGCGGGCACATACAGCGCAAGCTGTGGCTGCTGTGTTCATTCGATGGGACTGGGAAGTACTGCACCATCCACCATACTCAAAATGTTCAAAATGTTGAGATGCTTGTCAAGCTTAAGGGACTTAACTGCGGGGTCATCAGTTCCTAAACTTGCAAACTACTTATGAACTACCATATACTAAAGACGACACAAACAGCCATGCCCGAGGGGGGATTAGAACTCCCGACTGGGAACGGCTTCGCGCATCGTAGCGTAGCGCCTCAAAGCGCTCGGCCGCTCCGCCGCGGCTCCACCATACTCCCAAGACGTAAGTCGTTGAGATTTTGAGTTGCTTCCGAAGATAAAAGAACAACTTCGTGGCATTCGCTTCAGAACTGTTCCAGAATTTCGACAGGCAGTAGACCGCTCTATTCGTACCATCAACAGAATACCAAATTGGAAATCCGATATCCCCTGTCGTATCATCTGTCAACAGCCCAGCTTACAAATTGTCGCAGAAAATGAACACTATATAATGATAAATTATTCATACGAGAAGACATGTTCTTTAAAAAATAGCATATCACTGGGCAGAAGAATTGAAAATACAAAAAAAAAAAAAAAAAAATCCTCCAAAACGCATAGTTTTCATCTATTATCATTACCAGCGTATATTCAAACATACCACTAAAAGAATCTGTAACAACAATAAAAAGAACTTCAGTAAGTCAGAGACTGATGAAATTAGGAACTCCTCCAACTAACCCTAAATAACAACTATTTTACATTCAGTAGAAACATCTGTCAGCAACCAGTTGGCTTAGCAATGGGATCAAGTATTTCTGGTTCCACAGCAGACATCTAAGCAAACCATTTAGAACAAAAGGTATTTACAAGCAAAAGAACCCTTCCTGCATGAGACTGAACTGTATCGGAGATCAGTAGATGACATAGTACTGTTATTGAAAGGAGATCTAAGCGATATAATGGAATCATAAACTATGTCAGTAGCCTACACCAGAAAATTACACAGACAAAGAAAAAAAAATCAATTTCGTGGACTTAAATATTACAAGATACAACAACACATACACATTTAAAATTAACAGGAAAAGTAAAATGAGAAACTCCGTACGAGTGGCCAAGCGCCTTGCTGCGGAACGCGCGTTCGCTCGCCGTCGGAGGTTCGAATCTTCCCTGCGGCATGGTTTTGTGTATTGTCCTTGGGTTAGTTTTAGATAGGTTAAGTAGTTCGTAAGTCTAGGTTTACAAACATTTGAATTTTAACTAAATACACGAAAACCCAGAAACAATCCAAACCACAGTTGAAAATGACAAAATCAATTACATATCCAGTATTCCATATGTTGGAGATATATCACAGATGATTGCAAATGTCTTTAAAAGTCACAAAGGAAAAGTTGATTTTTCTACAACCAAAACACTGCAACAAAAATACATACCCAACAATTAGTGCAACCATGAGCCATATCCGACTATGAAATGTGCAAAATAACGTGCCAGCAATGTTCCATGCCCTTCATAGGGCAAACAGAGTCCCAAAAATAAACATCAGATATATAGAAACCATCGAAGACTACACAAATAATAGACAGACAACTTCTACAATAGCAAAAATTGAGCAGAATGTCAAAGTACTCCACCGACTAAACAAAGGAAATACAATGGACATACTTTAAAAACTGGATGTATTTACATTACAGGAAATTTGAAGACAGAACATTATACGAAAGACTGGAAAATAAATTAGTAAATTTTTTTCCGATTTTTCGGTAATATACTGAAATAAAACTGTTAACATTTAGAAGTACGAACCAATGTAAATACAGGATGGAGTACGGTGTTAATAAAATGTAACCCTGCATAGCTGATGGTAGTAGGAACGAAATTACTAATATTGTTTACGTTGAAAGCACACTATTTAAACTACGGAAACTTGGCGCTATGCGCTCCGTTTGGCCGCGAGATTGCCGTGTTGCCGTTCGTCGGCTAATCGGAAACTCTACTGTTATCGGTACACAGAAACTCATGTTCCTCGCCTCATCTATCCCCCCCCCCCCTCCCAACGTGATACGCACTTGTGTCAACTGATCGAACAGGGAATCTCACGACCAATCAGGAAGCGTAGCGCGAAGTTTCCGTCTTTTAAAAATTCGCGCTTCCGACCTACGCAACTTCAGTAATTTTGGTTCCTACTGGCATCATCTATACAGTGTTAAAATTATGATAGGTAATGTTTCTACGTCTAAGCGACTACAAACAAATTAAAATTTCGTGACACAATATTTCTCCACTCTGTAACATAGGAAGAAATCAGAAGGAAAGTATGCTGTGTTAAAAGTCTAGTATACTCGTGAAAAATGTGTATTCGTTAAAATAAGCATATTTTTGTAACTGTTCATTTATGTACGTGTGTCTGATAACTTTGATGTATACTGTGCAAAAACGTTAAGTGTGATGTTCAATATCTGTGTGATTCGCCTCGGATGGACCACAAGGATACTGTAAGTAAAAAAATGCTTTGTAACTTCGGTTATAAATCCATAGAAATTTCAAGCAACAACAAAAATCTCGCTTGTTTATATAATACAGTAAGGATAGCAAAATGAACTCCAAGTCACTTACCGAAATCATCACAAATAAAATGACTTTGCCCAGAAAGAATCGCACTTGAAAGTGAGAATCATTTCCCGAAAGGCATCATGCTAAATAAATAAATATCGTCGCTGCTCGCAGTATTTTCATTTACAAGCAAATCCATTGATTTCACAGTCGCAAGCTTTCAAGAAGACCATTATCTAATGAATCAATACAGTTCCTTGCGTTCTACTAACAGTGTTTCGTTTTGGTACCTCATATTGTTTATAGTTTTCATATCACATTGCAAGTGCGCCAGTTAAGTATTTATTATTATGAACTGCGTAGTAAAAAGTTTCGCTTCTGTGCATAAAAAGCTACCGAATGACTGTCATATTATTTCTTGCGTTATTTTAATATAGTGAGAAATTGACTTAATGGAGGGAATAATTTACGTGAAATGTACTGCAACTACATTAATTGAGTCGCTGAAAGGCGTAATTTTGGGTCTCAAGTTATGATTTGGGTATTGAGAAACCAGCCTGAGTATGAGCCTGCACTCTAGAACACGTCATATTTATAGAACCTTCGATGTATTCATTACTCAGCATGAGAATATAATTGAAAGTTTGTTTCGAAGCGTTGCCACAACCTCTAATCAGCTTTTTATTCCAGACGCTGCAGCGCGACTAATGCATTTCTAGGCGCACCAACTGAACACTGTCATCATGACATCGGGTGGTGGGGTACCACGTCTGACGTGTAATTATGAATTGCAGTCGTAGGACCGGTCTAAGGGCACCGCTAGAAACGCAGTAGCAAGGGGCTTCAAGGTTCTTGTTCCCTGCCGATATTTGTGTATACTTAACGATGGTCCGGTTTCCAGCTAAAAGAATAAAAATCCCATTTTTTTAATATTAATAGCCTACTCCTCATTTCACATTACTGCCGCTGCCGAGAGAAGATTCATTGTTGATTTCACTTTTCACTAAACCGGCTATTGTGCACGTCAATCTCCGAAGCCTCCGCAGAACGCAGATTTTCCAAGTTAACGATCAAAACTGTCTGATATCTTCACTGAGTAACGGGCGGTTACAATAATAGTGGGATGACAACTTGAGTCTTCATCTGATATAGAGAGTTTGACAGGTCATCGTTACTCCTCAAGAAAAGAGACTGTCTAGGTACGTACCTTTAAAAATTGTTTCTATCTAATTCAGTATACTTTCCTCCGTGTTATTTTCCACGCAGAAACTAAATCATTGTATAATTTTACATAGGTATAGTATAAAATTAATGTTCTTATTCACTCTCTCCTTTAGAACTTTCATTACCTTTTCTTTTTCTTTTTATGTCGAAGTGGAAGTCCTTTAAGAGGAATGCAACCATTATTATTACAGTCCAAATAAAGACTTTAAAAAAAAGCCGAATGGTTGCTTGAAATAGACAAAATTGTTGTAAACTTCTTTATTATTCTTTGTCAAATGGTCAATTAAAACTAATTCCTACATTTATGATAGGAAAAAATTGTTGTATAGCCCTAATTATATATTAGGCTGTGGTAATAGGAAAGAGACAGTGTGGCGAATGGAGATTTGAGTGTGGCGTGGGACGTGCAGGGAAGAGTCCTCTGCAGTCGGGTTGGTCACTGTGTCCTCGGTGGCGCAGTGGTCAACGCGTCTGCCTAGTAAGCAGGAGATCCCGGGTTCGAATCCCGGCCATGCACAAATTTTCATTCGCCGCACATTGGTACTACATCTAAACCTAGTACAGTGAAAAAATGTTCAAATGTTTGTAGAGCTTTTGGGACTTAACTACGGGGTTATCAGTCCCTAAACTTACAAACTACTTATGAACTAGCTAATACTAAGGACGGCACGAATATCAATGCCCGAGGGGGTATTCGAACCCGCCGCAGCGGAGTGGTCAAGCGCATTGAGGCGCTATGTTGCGATGAGCGAGGCCGTTTACCGTCGGGGGTTTGAATCCCCCCTCAGGCATGAATGTTTGTGTCGTCTTTAGTATAAGCTAGTTCATAAGTAGATTGTAAGTTTAGGGCCTGATGGCCCCGCAGTTAAGTCCCTTATCTTCACAAACATTTGCACAACATACAAGACTGACAGCACTATTTCTGCTGCCGGTGGTAATTCTGAACACAACCTGTGGTGGTCATTATCGCGTTACTGGTTGGAATCCACATAACTAGTGTATGCACTTGTGTTGTTCTTTAGTGTGTTTTACCACAGGTATTGTACAAGTGTCGCTGTGGGAACGTTTCAAAAGACGATATCTCGTAAACAACTTGCACTAGAGTCTTACAACAAACATTACTGATATTCTAGTGCAACCTGTTTAAGTTTCTAGAGGCATAGTTCCATTTAAAAAAACTGTATGTGTGCATAAAAAATAAACTTTCTAAGTAATATTATAATCTGTTTGTTGGCTAAAAATACGAGCCCCTGACTACCAATTCGTTCTGTAAAAACCGCACATCAATCAAACTTTCTGATTCCGCAATATTTGCGGTGGAAGTGTTACGTGATTCACCATGTATATTACGATATGTGAAATGTTAAGCAACAGTACTTTCCCGTAGCTGATGTGAAAGGCGCCAAGTTTTGGAACGCATGTGGAGGCACTGAATGCATGCAGCGTAGCTCGACGGCAGTTTGTGTGTGTGAGAGAGAGTGTGTGTGTGTGTGTGTGTGTGTGTGTGTGTGTGATGAGGCGTGAGTGAAGTAGATCTCACGGCAGAGTGGAGGCTTTCACCTGCCGCAAGCGTGCCTAATACAGCCGCGGATGCTGAGATGGCGTCTCTTCCATCTGTTCCATATTGGCATTTGATTTTGGGCACATTATAAATAGATGTACGACGCCATGAAGTCAATATTGTGTCACATAACAAAAGAGCAACGACTGATGATGTTAATGCCTCAGGTTGCGCAATTACGCAACTGCTCATCCACTGCGCTGGATACGTAACAATGTTATGTGCTTTTAGACCTGTAACGCAGATGGATCAGTCAGAAAGTATTGCATTTGTTTGAAGCAGTCATTCAACTGAACTAAAATTGGCCTCCGGCGTAAATTATCCCGCTCACTTACGTAGGTAGGATCCTGTCCTAGTGTGCAAATATCTAAGTGTCCGATATAAAAAAGTATATTATAAACAATAATACTTGTTAGATGAAAATAATAATGTGAAGTACTTTGTTTGACGTTTTTAGCAGTAAAATAAGACTAATGAATGACTTTGGGATTAGGCTTCATCGGTAGTTCCAAATTTTTCAGAATGAATTCGGAGTTTAACAATGAAATTACAAAATAATTCAAATATAGTAAAATATAGAATATAATGGAATCTTTTACTATCAACGAATGTGCAGTATTAAAGTTTTACGAACTGCTGAAGTTCTGTACGACAGCAAAGTTTCCTATCATTTTTCCCAGATGCAGTTAACATCAGTAATAATCACTGGAAATGCTAAAGATGTAGAAAGTGGTCTGAAGAATTTGGATAAGTTGTTGGTGTTGGTTAATATAATGCAAAAGAGTGGAAATTGCATTGTACCAGATTAAGGGTCATCACTATATCAAGATAAAATCTATCAGTAAAATTATTTTAGTATATGTAACCAAAATATGGTTCAATAATAATTTGTTGTTGCAATATTTGTGGAATTTATGTGTGTCTATGAAAAGTGGCTGACTTAGGGAACCTATGTGCGAAAACTATTTACTTTATTCTTCTTTGTGTTTGGCCTCCTCCGCAGTTGCAGTTAAACAGTTAGTATTGGTTAGGTGACCGTCTTATGCAAATTCAAATTAATCTACGTGAGACCAGACGCGTTTCGCTTTATTTTAAGGCATCGTCAATGTTCAAGTATTTTTATGTTGTCCTCTTTATTAATTACTGTTTGATGATTATTAGTGAAGTGCAAAAAGTTCCTACGTATTAAGAATAATATCTGAACAGTAAACACAGTTGTTAGGTCTGCCTTGTTATTTCTTTTTTCAGAGACACTGGATTTTTATTTCATTTTAAACCTAACGTTTTCTGCTGGTCTGTACCTGGTTGTTTTAATATAACAGTGATTGCGCTTTTCAGTAAGACTGGAATATTTTAATGCCTAATTAGGCCAGTGACCGTATAAATATCACTTAGCAAGCTGATAAAATGTTATACGATATACTTTCCCTCCTTTTATCAGTTCATCTGTTCCAAGTTAAATGCCTGTGGGAGGTGCCTTAGCCTTAGAAATTAAAAAAATACCACCACATGTGGTGACCTTCCATTCACGTTCGACCCAGATTTATCGTATAATAAACGTATACAGGGTTTCGAGTGAACGGAAGTTTAACACACGCTAAGGTTACATACGGTTACCTCGTGACAGGAGTAAGCGAGATTACAGATGTTTACCGTGCGACAAGACTGAGTATGGTTACAATAGGTGTGTTAGTAAAAGTTACTTCTGTCTTGACGGCCAAGATTGGCTGAGAAGTATTATGAACTTTAAAAAAGGTGTGGTCATAGCTATAAACGATCGTGAAAATTAAGTTAATAATGCATATAAATTGAATTTATTTCAACGAATGCTGTTACCGATTGATTGTGTTAGTTGCAAAAGTTCTACGTAGCGTTTAATCAGGATATCAAACACTGAATTAGTTACGTTGTGCTGTTTACAAAATATAAATTACAACTAAATGATAAATCGCTACAGTCATTGATATATCTTGAGTAATTTACGGTTACCTCAATTTATATGAAATATTACAAGTAAAAACATTAAAAACTAAGGATTTAAGTTAAATTTGTGAGTCAGAGAAATAAATTTTTAACGAAATTATTACTGTGGATGGATTTTTCTACAATTACACGAGCCGACGAAACTGGTATAGGCTTGCAATATGCAAACACAGATATATGTTCAGGGTGTCCCAGCTATCTTGTCCACCCAAAATGTCTCTGGAACAATAACAGCTATTGGAAAACGACTTTCACCGGTATCAAGGTACGGCTGGGGCCCATGAATGTACATATTTGGAAACATTCTAAAACGAAAGAAAATGTGTTTTTTAACACAAACTTATGTTTTTTGTAAATGCACACCCTATATTTTTCTTCAGCAGTCCACAGCATGACAAACCACATAAACAATGGCGTTTTTATTTTATTTATTTATCGTATGTCATATGACAGCAGCATATATACAAATATAATTAAACAAAGAACAAGAATATATATACAAATATCAGTAAAAGATTGTACAAGAGCTTATTTTCGGTTCACGTAAGTGATCAATGATATATTATGACAGAACACTTGCAATTACGATATGAGTCACGTGAGACAAGCTTTTGGCTACACAACAATGTCCACATCTTGAATCCACTTCATAGCCTGAGGTGTGGCTTCTATAAAGTCCTCAGCAGAGCCACTATATTTTCTTTTTGGACACGCTCTTATGATGTGGTCCAGCGTCTGTTCAGGTGCTCCACAATCACAACTTGGGCTGTCCGTGAGTCTCCACTTATAAAGCATGACATTACATCTGGTATGGCCACTTCTGATGCGATTGAGCTTAGTCCAGTCTTTTCGTGCGAAGTTGGACCCTTTAAGTTCTTTTGATGGATCACTTATGAGGTGATGATTACAGACTGAATCTCCCACTCCTTTTTCCAGTTCTCTTTTAGGTTGAAGGTGGCCTCTCCTCTTACATAGCAGTTATTCCATATCGGCTTTCGTAATTTGGCAAATATTTTATTACATCCTGCATAGGTAAACATTTTCCTTCATTTATTTTTACTATTTTTACCATTCTTTAAAATATACTTTTTATCTTCATAATTTCTTAATTTCTACAGGAGAATGGAAAAGCTGGTAGAAGCTGACATCGGGGAAGATCAGTTTGGATTCAGGAGGAACATAGGAACCCGGGAGACAATACTCACTTTACGTCTTATCTTAGAAGATAGATTAAGGAAAGGCAAACCTACATTTTTAGCTTTTGTAGATTTGGAGAAATCATTTGACAATGTTGACTGGAATACACTCTTTCAAATTCTGAAGTCAGCAGGGGTAAAATATAGGAAAAGGAGAGTTATTTACAACTTGTACAAAAGCCAGACCGCAGTTATTAGACTCGAAGGGCATGAAAGGGAAGCATCAGTTGGGAAGGGAGTAAGACAGGGTTGTAGCCTTTCTCCGATGTTATTCAATTTGTACATCGAGCAGGCGGTGAAGGAAAGCAAGGAAAAATTTGGAATAGGGATTAAAGTACAGGGGGAAGAAATAAAAACATTGCGTTTTGCTGATGACATTGTAATTCTGTCAGAGACAACAAAGGACCTGGAAGAGCAGTTGAATGGAATGGACAGTGTGTTGAAGAGAGCGTATAAAATGAACATTAACAAGAGCAAAACAAAAATAATGGAATGCGGTCTTAGAAAATCGAGCGATGCTGAAGGAATTAGATTAGGTAACCAAACAATGAAGGTGGTAGATGAGTTTTGTTACTTGGGTAGTAAAATAACATGTGATGTTCGCAGTACAGAGGGTATAAAATGCAGAATGGCAATGGGAAGAAAAGCATTTTTGAAAAAGAGAAATTTGCTAACATCGAATATTAATTTAAGTGTAAGGAAGTCTTTTCTGAAGGCATTTGTGTGGAGTGTTGCCTTGTACGGGAGTGAAACATGGACGATAAGCAGTGCGGACAGGAAGAGAATAGAGGCTTTTGAAATGTGGTGCTACAGAAGAATGCTGAAGATTAGGTGGGTAGATCGCATAACTAATGAAGAGGTAGTGAATAGAATTGGCGAGAAAAGGGATTTTTGGCATACACTGGCTAAAAGAAGGGATCGCTTGGTAGGACACATTCTTAGACATTGGGGAATCGTAAATTTAGCATTGGAGGGAAGTGTGTGGGGTAAAAATCGCAGAGGGAGACCAAGAGACGTGTATAGTAAGCAGATTCAAGTGGATGTGGGTTGCCGTTCTTATGAGGAGATGAAAAGGCTTGCTCAGGACAGAGTAGGGTGGAGAGCTGCATCAAACCAGTCTCCGGACTGAAGACCGTAACAACAATTTTGGTGGAGCTATATTAGCGATGACGGAGAGCCACGGTGTTGGAGTAGACTTTAATGTGCTGGTGATTATCCGCATGGTTTCGTGGATCTGTACGTCTACCTTGTTGGTGTGGTGGCTTCTCTCCCAGACCGGAGCACAGTATTCGGCAGTGGTGTAAACTATCGATGTTGCTGCTGTTCGCAGTGTGGATGCATTTGCACAAAAAGAACTTCCCGCCAGTTTTCTAATAATATTATTTAATGTTTTTAGTTTCTGGCCAACATTTTTAAGGTGTTCTTTATAGGTGAGGGATCTATCAAGTGTAATACCCTGATACTTAGGATGAAATTTGTGTTTCACTCTCTGTTGGTTAAATAGCACAGACAATTGTTGATTGGCTATATTATTGTTGAGGTGAAAAGCGCAAACTTCAGTCTTAATCGGATTTGGGCACAAACGCCACCTTCGGTAGTATTTGCTACGGACTTCAAGGTCATCCGTTAGAATCTTTTCACCTTCTTCGAGAGCTGCAGCCATTGTTGCTACCAGCAGCAGCAACAATGGCGTTGATTGCATCGCAATATTTCAATTACATCCCGAGATATTGCGACGAGAAGTTGACGCTTGAAAAACCCGAAATACGCTGCTAGCGCACGTCCTGAGGCTCAGGCGTGAACCCTATGCTGCTCGTAATCGCGATGTGATTGACATGCGTAATCGCACTTCCATACTTACCAAGAGGTCCAAAACAATAATACAATCTGCTGACATCCTGCATTAAAGTCGTACACCGCTTGCCAGTGTAGCCGTGCATTAGAGTAATCTAGTGACGGCACGGAGGTAGTACACATTGTGAATAAACGTTGTGTTGTGGAACTTATACTGTATTATGTACACACATGAAGATATGGTAGAAATGCTGCTGATCTATGGAAAATGTATGTTGATGGGAAACATGTTATTAGATTGCTTGTTTGTTTATAGTACTGTTAGAGAACATTATGATTATTACGTTAATATGTCTGTTTTCTACCGTACTCTACATACCTGTACTGTACCCTGTTGTAGTCGGGCGAAATTCTGTTCAGGCAGAACGACTGTACAGAACACGATTTCCTGACAAGTCATCGCCTTCGCGCCGGATGTTTGGTCATCTCACATCTGGTCTACGTGAAACGGGAAGCTTAAATCCAAGACCTAAACATCGTCCTAGAACACGCACAGATGAACGTGCTGAAGTTGCTGTGCTTGCTACCGTATCTGTGAATCCTCACATCAGCACACGTAAAATTGAACGTGAAGTTGGTGTGTCGAAATAAAGTGGACAGCGTATTCTTCAACGTCATAAATTTCATCCTTACCATGTTCATTTACACCAGTATCTTCATGGAAATGACTTCAGCAACTTGGTAACATTTTGTCGGTGGGCTCAGCAAAAACGTCTGAATAATCCAAATTTTTTCGAAGATGTTCTCATTACCGACGAGGCATCATTCTCCGACAAAGGAATTGTCAGTATGAGGAATATGCATTATTGGTCCGCAGAAAATCCAAAATGGCTCCGTCAGGTAGAGCATCAACGTCCGTGGAAAGTGAATGTTTGGTGTGGGATTATTGGAGATACCATTATCGGAACTTTCTTTGTAAATGGCGTCCAAAATGGCAGACAGTACTCTAGATTTATACGACACAATCTTCCTGTTCTCTTGGACACCGTACCTCTGAACAGGAGAATTGTCATGTTGTATCAGCGTGACGGATGCCCTGCGCATAACGACTTAAGAGCACGACGACTTCTGAACCGTAAGTTCCCTGGTAGGTGGATTGGACGTGGTGGTCCAGTTAGGTGGCCTGCCCGATCTCCGGACCTTACACCGCTGGATTTTTTTCTTTGTGGAGCAGTGAAGGATGCTGTTTACCAACATGAACCAACACCACCAGAGGACATGAAGCAACACATTATTGATGCTTGTACACCCATCAAAGAGGAAACAGTAGCACGAAGTAGGGCATCCTTCATCCGCAGAGTGACCCTATGTATGCAAGCCAATGGTTATCACGACTTTAGTTTCCCACTGCTATGCGCTGTTTACAGTAATTTTACACCAGCGCCACTTTCGCTGATTTTGCAATGCCAAATCAAACAATCATGCAAAATGTTGTCCCTGAAACCAAGTATAATACTTTTACTCTCTGTTTGTCTGGCCTCTTGACAGATAACATTTTGCTTTGATGGCACTTACGGTACGAATACCTGTATCGATGACGCACTCAAGCTCAATCGACAGTGTCTGTGGTTTGTGGGGATCGTCTGTCAGTATGGGATTGTTGAGCGACTGTTGCTTGGCACGTTGTACAGATCTCTTACCCAGTGAACTCATCTACTCATCAGTTAAAGAAAAGACTGGCAAAAACCACTCGTTAACCACGACAATTAATTAAATGTGGCGTAAAGTTGAAAGAAATTCGTCTATCGATTTGGCAGTTACGGCACATTCCATGCTTCACTTGTGGGAAAGAGCTTGTACAATGTCGGAAATTTAACATTTTACACCCACTTAATCCATCGTGCCTAGTGACTGGGTGTAACAACCAACAATTATTACTTGTAACAGAGTAACGATGACGGAAATAATGTATTCAAGTGTGAAGTGACGAACAATTTATTCTACTCGTAATACGAGCATGGAGCTACCTGTGTGGCGCGACGCGTTCCGCTGTTGCATAAACAACAGGGGAATGGGCAGTTGAATCAGCCTGCATTTCTTCCACGCTCGGTTAAACTGGGCACACAGTCTGGTTGGAACCATTGTAGGTCTCAGTAAGTCAGATCAATGCACCGAATCTTGCAGTTTGAATGAGGGAGACTAGGATAATGGAATTAGAGGGGTAATCGAAGTCACCACTATTTTCCGTAAAGTTGTTAGTCACGTTTCATGTGCATAATAGCTATGTACTGACACTGCATACCTGTTTGTAGAACTGATTATAGTAGCGCTCGCCTTTTAGGATGTGATTGGGTGTTGAGAGAGATAAAGTCTTTTATGCTGTTCTTTGTAAGAAAATCCATAGTGCAAGTTACACTTTATCGCCTGTTTCTCTACCACAACTAACATATTAGTGATTACACAGTATCAAGTAAGTGCTGCATTAGTGTCGCGCAGAATTTTTAATTCAAATGTTCAAACGTTTCTAAATCTATGGAACTACTGCGGTTATCAGTACCAGGGATTACAAACTTCTTAAACTAACCTGAAGGACAGCACACACACACACACACACACACACACACACACACACACACACACACACACACACACACATCCATTCCCGAAGAAAGACTCGAACCTCCGACGGTTTGCAACCACGCGCTCCGCAAAAAGACGCCTTAGAGCACTCGAACATTCCACAGCAGTGTAGTTATTCATTAAATAATTGCCACATTCCTTGTTACATCACCAGTAAACAATTAAATACCGGTCTAAGCCGTATTTCAATTTTTTGTAATTAACAAATGAAAAAATGTTCAAATGTTTGTACAGATTATGGGACTTAACTATGGGGTCATAAGTCCCTAAACTTACAAACTACTTATGAACTAATTAAGAACTAGGACGGCACAAATATCCATGCCCGAGGGGGGATTCGAACCCCCGATCGTAGTGGCCGTGCAGACCATGACTGAAGCGCCTCAGTCCCCTCGGCCACCGGGGCCCGCAATTAAGAAATCTTTTAAGCTTATAAACTAGTAAATACTTACGCAAGATCATAATAATAGGTGCTCAAGTGATTCAAATGAATAAAAATCATGATTTTTAAAAATTTTCCTTTAAGTGCTTCATAAAATGCACTTTTAAAAAACCCTCAGCTGTTTATTGAAAACCTTATATATCAACCAGTTTCGGTCAATGGACCATCTTCACGGATAAGAAGGTGTTAAAACTGAAAGGTAAAATGCTTAAATTAAAATACATCTAGTTGAGATAAACAAGAGTCAGTATCACTAAAAGTATTAAAAATACAGTTGTCATCTTAGATAAAATTCAGTGAAAGTAACGTGTTAGCCAAGATCTGACATTATTATACACGCATGTATAGAGATGCCATAGAGATCCAGAAGCACCACAATAATTTCATTAAAAAAGATGATTATTTGAAAGTAGAAAACATATGGCGGTCGACTTTGCACCAATGATGAATATTCAATTACCTGTAATCGAGAGTGATGAAATGATCAAAGTTAACTTCATAGTCATTAACACGTGACAAGTGGTGGTGCCATCTATGTGCTCTGCATGAGCAGGACCTCCAGCGGCTAGCAGCAAGTCGTCGACTTACCTCTGAAGATTTTGCCCACAGTAGGCAACGAAACGTTGGGAGAAGGAAGTTTTGGAAATGGACCACGGCATCTTAGCCCGGAAGTTTTAATCAATGAGCTTTGTTGCAGTTTGAATGGCCAGAAGTGTATATACGTCCGACTGCTTTGTGTTTCATTAGCCCTTTAATGCATAGTGTAGCTGATTCGCTACATACCTTAATTTTTACATTATGTCTCAAACAGATCAACATTTTACCACAAATTCTTTTGTAGCTGATTGTATTCATAGTGTTACATAAGCTAGAAGCTCGTCCAAGAAATTATAAATTGCAGAGTCTTACCGAATCATTTCAACATTTAGCTGCATTGAATTACTCCTAACATGTGCGCTTGTTTACATTAGTATCAAAAGTAGTCAATCACATACTACTGTTACAATATCAGTTACTTTCTGCAAAGATGACAGGCAGAATAGTGACATTTACTGCATCGTAAAAGCACTATATAGCTGACCAGTTATGATCATTTTGTTGCTGGTAGTGCATAATAATTTTTAGGAATTTTCTTTTTTCAATATTTTTCTCAGTATATTACAAGCTTCCTACGGTTTTATTTGCGGACGGAGAAGTTAGTACTGCTTCCTCCCACAAGTCCCCTAAAACCTCCACATCCTTGCGGATGCTGTTGCGTAGCAGTGTGCGTTTGTACCGCCCTACAGAACGCACGAGGTGCCGTAGTTGCTGTCCAAGTATTTATGGAAAGCATAGAGTTCTGACTAACCTGTTGTCTTCTATAGTTGTGTCCCCAGCGCAGAAGATAGCACACAGGTCGTTGGTTCTTGTACAGCATACAAGTGAGGCTAAAATAAGTTCTGTAGAATGGAAGCATAAGAATCGACTCGCGAGATTTTCAATTGTCAGGGATGGCATTTATTAAATAAATAATTAAATATGAACAAACTTTTGTTAATACGACACGGCCTATGCTGCCCATAGCTCACGTTGAGACCTCGACTGTTATCACTATTACAGAAATCTTTACTCATGACCAGCGCGGTCCGGCGCGTATAGTGGTCAGCTCGAGACTGAAACTGCGGCGCGTTGCGAGAGGGCACCTGACGCTCTACTTCGCGCCAAATCAGGGCCGTCGCGCGCCTTCTGCAAAATCGCTGTTCTCTTGTTACAATAAGAGAAGACACCTTAAACTTTTTAAACTGTCAAAACCTAGCCTGTCCTTGAGAGATATATATCACAAATTCTCAGCTTTGAATAATTAATATTTAGTATATAATAAACAAAACTAATTTCAAAAGAAATCACGTGACGTGAAATGCAGCAGCCAATGCTAGGAGAGCACCAGTAACATAGGCGGGCTTTCCCACTGGAACCAGCACCTACTGTGCCATATGCTACCGCTCCCCACCCCACATTTCAACATATGCTGCACTTCTGTCTTTCTTCTGCGTTTAAGACACGTATGATGTTAGCAAAGAAATGGCCAGCGGCCAGAAATATGAAGTGGCCACAGGCCAGGAATATCACAATATACGCACTATACATCAATGGCGGTAGTTTTTATAGCTTCAAATAAAAAGTCATGCATTAAAGGGTTAAGTGACGTCCTCCCGGAGGATCCGACACAGCAACCGCACGAAATTCACTTGACAGCTTTAAGGCGCGCGTACCTTGTCCAGAAAGATCAGATAGGATGTGCTACATCCCGCGAACGAACCAATTATTGACCATTTGCATACGAAAGCGGCCTGCGAGGTCACCCAAACAACCGAAGAGTGTGAGTACAATAACCCGCCGCGACAGGTGATCCAGAGCGCCGCGTGTTCTTCGGAAACACGGAGGGCCATTAGCTGTCGCATCAACACGATATTTTACGCTCATCTGAACGCAAACATACTCAAAACTGCCCCGTCGGAGGACAATAAAACCAGTTCGTTAAAGTGGACAGGACACGTTTCTTCCCGAATTACGTTACCGAAACACAATCGGTGCGCCGTAAGTCGCGCGACGTTATCTGCTCCCGAGTGATGTAGTGGCGCCACGGGGACCTGACCCGCTGTCAGCCGCGGCCGGCCGGCGCATTGAGCCATCCCGGAGAACAAACGGCGTATGCGCAGGCGTGGCCGGTCCTACCTGCCACCGCGCCGCTTGCGAAACGCCGAAAAGCGGCGCGGCACCTCCGGACTAGGGACTTTCTCTCGCTCGGTGCGACAATTAACGTCTCATAGTTCCACTCGTAAATCTGGCCGGTGGACTAAAAGTTCGCGCCGGGACACGCCCACTAGCGCCGACGTTATCTCTCTGCACACACACACTTACACACACGCACTGGCAGCCACTGACAAACACGCGTACACGGGCATACGTTTAAACGACTGCGGTGCCCGGTGAATAAAGGAACAAAGGCGCCGCAACGGGCAAGGCGTTAAACCGGTAGTCCCATGGTTCGAGTCCCGTTACGGCAACTGTCATAGTTTCTCTGAAGTACGACAGGCGAGTAAGTGTTCTTACTACGCACCGTTACGTTTCCCAACTCCTGCGAAATAAGTGAGAGCTCCATGTTTTTTTTGTTGCTTGCAACACTCCTCTATCCGGCTGTATCAACAGTTTGAGGATAATTGCAATAAACTATGTATTGTGGGCATCCGCAGCTGTAGACTAGAGTCATAATGGTGTAAAGAAAAATGTTCAAATGTTTGTATAGCTTATGGGACTTAACTACGGGGTCATCAGTCCCTAAACTTACAAATTACTTGTGAGCTAACTAAGACTAAGGACGGCACAAATATCCATGCCCGAGGGGGGATACGAACCCCCGACCGTAGTAGCCGTGCAGACCGTTACTGGCGCGCCTCAGTCCCCTCGGCCACCTCGGCCGGCAATGGTGCAAACCGCTTCAGCTGTGTGGTGTTCTTTATTAACCAACTAGTTTCGTGGCATTAGAGCCACATCATCAGGGTCATCTGTACACAAAGAAGAGCAAATGCCAGTAACAATTGCGTTATGCTATTTTACTTTTGGGATATGGATGAGATAACTGTAGGTGAAAGTACTCACAAGCTATTTTATATTTTTCACTCTCACTGGACCAGACGACCCAACTTTCTCTGGTCCTATTCCATAAAATAATAAATAAATCGGATTGCCTGAGTCGAAATAGCCGGCCGAGGTGGCCGAGGGGACTGAGGCGCTTCAGTCGCGGTCTGCTCGGCCACTACGGTCGGGGGTTCGAATCCCCCCTCGAGCATTGATATTTTGCCGTCCTTAGTTGTAGGTAGTTCATAAGTAGTTTGTAAGTTTAGGGACTGATGACCCCGTAGTTAAGTCCCATAAGTTCTACAAACATTTGAACATTTTTCGTTGCGCTGGGGCCGACCGTCGTCAACTACATGGTGCTCGTGACAGAGCTGGTAGGTACGTCACAAGTGCGCATGAGCGAAAATCAAAATGAGCATGAGGCGGTCAGCGCTTTGAAACAAGTGTTGTAGCAGAGAAGGTTGGGCTACGTCTTTACAGATTACAAAAATTATTCTTAACGATATAGTACATTTCATCACTATTTTACATTGTTAACAAGAAGCCGCCACATAAAATATAGATTTATTGAACACAAGTTTTAGTTGTCAATAAAATGATACCACATGAATTATATCTTACATTACTCTGTTAAATATTTATAATTTAAATAGTGCTTCAGTAGGCTCTCTTTGGGTATTCGACATGAAGATTCAAATGTTCAAATGTTTGCAAATCTATCGGACCAAACTGTGTGGTCATCAGTCAGAAGATTACAAACTACTTAAACTAGGGTAAACTACCCTAAGGACAACTCAAACACTCATGCCCCAGGGAGGACTCGAACCTCCACGGCGAGCAACCACGCGCTCCGCAGCGAGACGCTTTAGACCGCTCGGCTACTCCACCGCGGCACCTCTCGACATGAAGACTGTATGCTTTATGTACTATTATTCAACAATCAAAATTTGCTAAGATGTGGCGATGGCGCTGCTCAAGATGTCCGTTGAGTGTGTGCATTGGGAGACGCTTCTTGCATCTTAATATTTTGATCTCTTCCAGAATATTAAGGTTTTGTCCGTTTCTTTCCCTGTGGAGAATTTTTAAATTATTTTGTAAGTTTGTAATGTTTGAGGATATCTGGAATGCAGCAAGCTTATACGACAGATGGCTTGTATGTTAGCTTCGGTGCAGATAGTTGCTTCAGTGCCCAGCAGATGACACTATCGTACAGACATTCTAAATGTAGTGAAAAAAATAAAACCATAGGTTTCATCATCATCAGTGTTCTGCCAAAAGGCAGGTTATCACATGGTAGTTCTGCTATCCTCTTCAGGTCGGCACATTTTCCTCTTCCCGTCATGTCATTTCTCATCTTGTGTCGCCTTATTTCTCTCAGTCTTGTCCCACATACCAGTCCTTCCAAGACATCTATTAGTATGCACTCTCTTCTCAACGAATGTCCTAAGCAGTTCTTTTTCCTTTCTCTTATAACCTTCAGCAGACATCTTCTCTCCCCAACCATTCCTAACACTGTTTGGTTACTCACTCTTTCTATCCAGCTTATCCTCTCCGTTCTCCTCCACATTCACATCTCAAATAATTCTAACCTTTTTTCATCCTCTCGTCTCAGCGTCCATGTTCCTTCACCATATAGTGCCAAACTCCAGACGAAATATTTGCCAAGCCTTTTCTTTAGATCCTATCTAATTCGCCACATAACAGTCTCCTCTTTCTGTCAAATGCCTACTTCGCTATGGCAATTCGAGTATTCACCTCCTGGTGGCATCTCAAGTCTTCGATTATTGTACTTCCAAAATATTTAAGTGCACTTAAATGGCTAATGGTAGTTTGTCCTATTTTAATATTGGCCAGTCTGCGTCTTGTACCGATGACAATATTCTTTGCTTATGCTGTGTATATTTTCATCCCATATTGCAATCTACATTCTGCCACTAATACCATGTCATCAGCAAATCTTTTGCATTCTGTTCTCTTTCCACCAATACGTATTCCTCTTTTCCCATCTAAGCCTTTCGCAATAATCTCTTCAAGGTATACGTTAAACAACAGTGGGGAAAGGCAACAATCTTGTCTAACACCTCGCCCAGTTCTGGTTCCTCCTGATATATCATTTCCCATCATTATCCTCACTTTCTGGTGTAAATATAGATTCTGTTAAAGTCGTCTCTCTTTCCAGTCTACTCCTTTCCTCTTCAAAATATCCATCAGCTTCTTCCACTGAACTCTGTCAAAAGCCTTTTCTAAATCTATAACAAAAAAAACAAAGATTTCTCTACCTTTTTCCATATATATTTCCCCTATGTTTCTTAAAGAGGCCAATAGCATCTTCGCTCCTTTTCCTCTTCTAAATCCGAAGTGCTCCTCTGCAATTCCTCCATCCATCTTGTCATATAGCCTTCTATTAAACACTATTAGCAACGCTTAAGCTGCATGATAAATTAGACTGATGCTCCTTGTGACACAACAACACAGTGATCAACGCCGCTTTTCATTCATGTGTGAGTACTGTATGTAATGTAAAACGATGATTTATTTATTTTTCCTTATTATTATTATTATTATTATTATTATTCCAGAACGAAACTTTCACTCTGCAGTGGAGTGTGTGCTGATATGAAACTTCCTGGCAGATTAAAATTGTGTGCCGGAACCGGGACTCGAACCTGGGACCTTTGCCTTTCGCGGGCAAGCGCACTACCGACTGTACTATCCCGACACGACTCACGATGTCGCCTCACAACTTTACTTCCGCCAGTACCTCGCCTCCTACTTTCCAAAATTCACAAAAGCTCTCCTGAAAACCATGCAAGACTAGCACTCCTGGAAGAAAGGATATGGTGGAGTCATGGCTTAGCCACAGCCTAAGGGATGTTTCCAGAATGAAACTTTCATTCTGGAAACATCCCTTAGGCTGTGGCTAAGCCATGTCTCCACCATATCCTTTCTCCCAGGAGTGCTAGTCTAGCATGTTTCGCGGGAGAGCTTTTGTGAAGTTTGGAAAGTAGGAGTCGATGTACTGGCGGAAGTAAAGTTGTGAGGCGGCATCGTGAGTCGTGTCGGGATAGCAATTTTAATCTGCCAGGAAGTTTCATTATTATTATTATTTGTAATTTATTATGAATTTGTATATTTTATTTCTGAAAGGTATTACCATTGTCCTGTTAATCTCTGTATATGTTACAACTAAAATGTAATACCAAAGTAGATACGCTTGTTTAGCAAGGGCTTTGCTGTTGTACCATCTTGAGTAGGGAGTTTTATCGCTGGTAGCGCAGAGGTGCACAGCGAGAGATTCGTTGTTCTGACGTAGTAGCAGACAGACGTAATAGTGAGACGGTGCGCGCAATGGTGTACAGCAAAAGTACGTGAAGAAGAATGCATGTTAGTTTGGCACTAGTGGAGGATAAGGCAAACAGGCAATACTATTTATTCGTACGGGCATAGCTCAAATAATTAACAAATGCATCAAGAGGAATGCTGTGCCGACCGCGGTGGCCGAGGAGACTAAGGCGCTCCAGTCGCGGTCTGCACGGCCACTACGATCGGGGGTTCGAATCCCCCCTCGGGCATGGATATTTGTGCCGTCCTAGTTCGTAAGTAGTTCATAAGTAGTTTGTAAGTTTAGGGACTGATGACCCCGTAGTTAAGTCCCATAGACTTTACAAACATTTGAACATTTTTTAGGAATGCTGTGGGCCCAAAATTGTAATTAACATTTGTCTCCAAGAAGAGCCTGTGTTTGCCATTTGTTAAGTGCCAACAGTCTCCAATCAGCAGCACCACGTCGCACACCAAAATCTGTAAGATCTTACCAGTTTGTCGTACCGTGTACAGCTAACTAGCGTATTAGTGATAATTGTTCAATAGTGAACACTGTTAATTGGGAACCTGTGTTGAAATCATTACCCATAATCATTGTCCAGACAGGTTCCTTCCTCATCCATTGTTTTACCGAGAATATTCACAAAGTTATAGAAAACTAAAATCAAAGTCATTAAAGACATTGTGACAGTGATTAATAATAATTTCCTCAGAAAAGAGATACTAAATATAGCTTATGCTAGTGTTACTGAGCAATAGGTTTGCTAATTTCAGTGAAACTGCTAGACAAACTTTCACTGGAAAGGTATATTTCAATTATAGTTCAATAGATTAATTATTTTTCATTGCATATTAATTTGAGGTAAAGGTTTTGCTTGCAAGTACTGATCAGTAATAAATTCCCGTTTTCCGTCTGTTAAGCATTTTTCATTTAAACATTAATTATTTTAATCCAAATTTACTTTCCACTTTCTTTATTACTATCGATCGTTGTTGTCTACCAAAGAGGTACAGCGACGTTCCGGTTATAACCTCCACTACATCATCGGCTTCATTACCCATAGATTTTCCACTCAATTAAGATAATTAGGCACTCGGATTAATTTTTTTAATTATCGTATACTAACCGGTGGTGTAGGACGGGTAAGGTTGTATCCTATGTTCTTCACATTTTTTAGTGTTTTCCTTTTTCTCTATTGGTATTATAACTGTTTAAAGAAAGTCCTCAGGCCATTCCCATTTGTCATATATCTCATTACAGAGGTAGTCTATTCCTTTTCTAGCCTTGATGTCCCGACTCTTCAGCAGTTCTGCTGGTATCTCATCAATTGCACATGTCTTCCTATTTTTCATCTTCCGGAACATATTGCTCCTCTTCAACCCTACTTTCGCTTTGTATTTCATACCCCTTATTCAATATATTCTTGCCATCTGTTCAAACCCTGATGAGGTTCTTCTGATAGAGTACCACTCGCTCTTTCTGTTTCCATGATATTCTTTTTTCTTTTACGTTCAAAAATTGTATCACTAGCTAGTCTATAGACCATTTCGTACTTTCCCTCTTTCTCCAATTTCTCTTTTTCGTCGCATTTCTATTTAATCCGCATTTCTCTTGCTTCTTCAGTTTGTATTCTTAATTAATTATTCAGTTTCCTGTACCTCTTCTTGCCTTCTTCAGTTGCTACATTTTTCCACTTTCTCCGCTCTTCCATCTTTTTCAACATGTTTTCTGTTATCCATTCTTTACTGATACTTTGAGGTACTCTAATTCCTAGTACTACTTTGGCAGTATCCATGAGTCCTTCTCTCATTGTCATCCATATATCATTAACACTTTCATCAACACTACCTCTTTCCCATTTTTACATAATCTGTTTTGCGAATCTGATGTCTTTCCTAACTCTTGGAGGCTTTCTATGTTAAATCTTTCTTTTGCTTTACCTCTCCAGACTTTTTCAACTTCATTTGTATTTCTCCCAGTGTAAGGTTATGGTCTGAATTTATATCCGCCCCTGGATAAGCTTTAGCATTCTCCAAACAGTTCCTAAACCTTTTTTGTATGAGGATGTAGTCGAACTAATATCTTTCCCTAGTGAAATTTAATATCCACGTGTATCGTCTTCTTTTGTGGTGTTCAAATAATGTGTTACCCACTGTGAAAGTAGCGTGCAGTTCTCTAAAGATAGCCAAGTGAAAGAAGCGCGTCTTTACTATTTTTCTTAATGGAACTGTACTTAATTGACGATCCTCATCTATGGATCTTAAATAACATTTCAAAAGGTGGAACGGAAACGTGGGGTAGTTTTCTCTCCTCCAGAAGGGAGCAAGGGACAAGATATTTGATCTAATTACGCAACATTTAGAAAATATGTAGTGTGGGAGAATTTAAATTATGACAAATGGTTAACGTTTAACAAAATGATTTATTATCCAAGGCATCAACAACAAAGGGGGAGAGACCGATTTAAATATAATAAACACACACCTTACAGAAGGGTCCACATTTACATAAGATTATATGGCCCTAATACTGCACTCCAGCAAAAGTAGTATTAGCATAATTAATAATGATTATTATTCAGAGGGGAGAAGGGAGGAATTGATACACATTCTCACACAGATACATGCGCCAAGCCATGCAGATACTTACCAGAACCGAACACAAAGAAACAGCAACGCCAGCAGCAGAACGCTGTGCGGTACAGCAGGTTCACTCATGTACCAAAGACAACTTCGTCCCGTCGTGTATAGTCTTATGGCTTAGGCTCAGGGTAGCTATCAGCGGAAACGAACGCACGTGATAGAAGACCACGTGACGTGCGATACAGTCGCGAAGTATAATTTTCCAGGGAAATGAAAGATATCGATTAAATAAGGAAATTCGCTATACAATACATAAAAACGGGCATTCTGGTGTTCGTTTTGCACAGGGGGAAGAGAACTTTCACATGAAAAAAGCACTCTATGGACGTGTTTCAAATGCTAATGAATTTTATTTACAGTTCTGTATAGCTGATGGGACTTAACTACGGGGTCATCAGTCTCTAAACTTACTAACTACTTATCAACTAGCTTATCCTAAGGACGGCACAAATACCCATGCCCGAGGGGGGGATTCAAACCCCCGACCGTAGTGGCCGTGCAGACCGTAACTGGAGCGCCTCAGTCCTCCACCGGGGCCGGCTTTATTTACGGAAACAAATACCTCACCACACTCATTTCTTGTTCCTAATCCAAATTTTCCTACTGTATCTTCATCTCTTCCTTCACCAACCACTGCATTCCAGTCTCCCATGATGATACTGCACATTTCTATTTTTTTACTCGACGTGTTCTTGTATTCTCTCATAATATTCTTCCATTTCTTCATCTCTCTGCTGGCTTATCTCCACTTTCTATCTCCCCATTCTCTTCCCATCTCATTTAACACAAACCAAGGACATCTAGTCTGTTCCTTTTCATCTCCTGTTTCGCATTCTCTAGCTTTCCCGCTCTCAGTAGCGTCCTCACATTCCATGTTCCCGTCCTTATCTTTCCTCCCTTCATTGTCCCTTTCTTCCTTTCAAATATGTCTACTCTCAATGTGTTCCCCTCCCAGAGATCTGACTGAGGGGAAGTTTTAACTCCGGAATCTTTCACGTGGAGAGAGACATACCGTGAACTACTTGGGAATATAATGTTGAAGTTTCCCCTTACTTTCTACATAGGCAGCAGGATGCCCAGCCTAAATCAGCCGCTCACTATGAGTCAGACGCTGTCTGTAGCGCCCATATTCAGTACAGTCGCTACTTGTACCCTTTTCAATCCAAATAGAAAAGGTGCCTCTTTCTCCAGCTTCACCGTTCCGCAAGACTCTTCCTCTGCTGAAGCTGCCATTGAGGTCTTATACATGTTACAGGAAATGACAAGTAAAGGACATGGTGAGGACAGGTTTGGGATAGGAAAGGAGGAGTGATAGGCCATTGTGGGACACACTTCGTCTGGTTTCTCCCCTTCGGCCTTTCCGGCATGGGTGACCCTGCTGACAGCTACGCGACCGCCGGCACAGCCGTCCGGATCCAGAGCACGGAAACCTCCTTGCCCGCACGGACAGTGAAACGTTAAGGCGGTGTCCCTTCATGTTCAAGTTCGACAAAACATAATTTTAGTAAATGTTATGTATTGCATTAATTCTTGCTGATTTAATATGTGTTAATTACCGGAGTTAGTGAAGTGTGGATTTGAAATTAAAATTCTAGAAGGTAACTGTACTATTGATTCTATGCGTAGATAGCTCTGGAAAGAACGAATGATTTGTATTGGCTTTTTATGGAGCACGGGTTTGGTGTGCTTATTGGTGACGATTTGCTTTCAGCCAATGCGAATTGCGCCTAGTCGCGCGTATTTCGTGGAAGAATCAGACTTGGTCCACGCGAGAAGGAAAGGAATTGAAGCAGAGTTATGGACAGGAACAGCGACGGGAAAATTTGCTCTGAAAACTATTTTGTAATTTCGCACCAAACTGAAAGTGTATAGACCGAGATATATGCGAAGCTGTTGTGTATTGTTTGTATTTGGTGAAGTGGTAAATAATTGCGACTCTTAAAAGTGAACTGTGTTATAAAGAATAACCTTAAACCCGCGTGGCATGTCGTACAATCTTCTACAGGGAAGGTAATATTCTAGTAATTATTGAATTGCACAATAACTGAGCGAGAAATTTTTTAAACACAGACAAACCTTTTGATTATTTGGTGACTCATTAATTATTTTAATCAGGCTGCATGAGTGACTGTGCGAAAGTATGCGCAGAACAGTGTCTTTTAGTACGGTCTTGCTAGTAATCTTTGTGATCGGCTCATTAAGTTGAATAATAACTCATTTATTTCTATACCTCCTTCATTATTTCGTATATTTCGAATATCCATTACCAAAATCTAACATTTTAACGGGACCTGTAGAATGTATGCAGTGCGCCCAGTTTTCAATACAGCTTATCTGGTCGAACAACGTTTTACATCTCTTACAGTGCTGATTTGGACTATTCCGACAGTAAGAGACGGCTACGTTGCAAGTTATAGGTCAGATCAAGCTGACACCTACTAGCTCTTCTGTTATCCGCAGTGGAATCCCGTTAGCTGTCGTTAGTATTTTCCTGTTCAGTACTTTCGTAGGTAGACGACTGCTGTAGGTCCTCAAAAAGCATCAATAGAAAACGTAAGCAAATTATCGATATCTGAATGGGTACTAATGATATGTCAGGGTTTGAGGTGACATTAATAGAAAAATTACATAAGTGCGTCTACTGCATGATACAGCATTTGAAAGTGTTGAGGCAAAGTGATACAAGTGGACTGAAATCCAACGACACTCCCTGGAGAATGAAAGCAAATCTGATTACATAATGTCCCAAAGCAATTACCTCCAAAGAGATTGAAGTACGCTTGTATGCCTCTCAGAAGATCTTGGGAATCATCTGCTTCTGTGTTTGCTGTTCGGTCACGCTGTAATAGTTTATTGCAAAGATATTTTGTACACAATATTATCAAGGTGAATGTTATGGACTCATTTAATTTAAAAATATCAACGTAAGTGACGATAGCCGGCCGCGGTGGCCGAGGGGACTGAGGCGCTCCAGTCACGGTCTGCACGGCCACTACGGTCGGGGGTTCGAATCCCCCCTCGGGCATAGATATTTGTGCCGTCCTTAGTGTTAGCTAGTTCGTAAGTAGTTTGTAAGTTTAGGGACTGATAAACCCATAGTTAAGTCCCATAAGCTATACAAACATTTGAACATTTGAAGTGACGATAGTAAGCATTGCTACTCTTTTTGTTTGATGAAAGGAACGTGGTAAATAATTGCGACTCTTAAAAGTGAACTGTGTTATAAAGAATAACCTTAAACCCGCGTGGCATGTCGTACAATCTTCTACAGGGAAGGTAATATTCTAGTAATTATTGAATTGCACAATAACTGAGCGAGAAATTTTTTAAACACAGACAAACCTTTTGATTATTTGGTGACTCATTAATTATTTTAATCAGGCTGCATGAGTGACTGTGCGAAAGTATGCGCAGAACAGTGTCTTTTAGTACGGTCTTGCTAGTAATCTTTGTGATCGGCTCATTAAGTTGAATAATAACTCATTTATTTCTATACCTCCTTCATTATTTCGTATATTTCGAATATCCATTACCAAAATCTAACATTTTAACGGGACCTGTAGAATGTATGCAGTGCGCCCAGTTTTCAATACAGCTTATCTGGTCGAACAACGTTTTACATCTCTTACAGTGCTGATTTGGACTATTCCGACAGTAAGAGACGGCTACGTTGCAAGTTATAGGTCAGATCAAGCTGACACCTACTAGCTCTTCTGTTATCCGCAGTGGAATCCCGTTAGCTGTCGTTAGTATTTTCCTGTTCAGTACTTTCGTAGGTAGACGACTGCTGTAGGTCCTCAAAAAGCATCAATAGAAAACGTAAGCAAATTATCGATATCTGAATGGGTACTAATGATATGTCAGGGTTTGAGGTGACATTAATAGAAAAATTACATAAGTGCGTCTACTGCATGATACAGCATTTGAAAGTGTTGAGGCAAAGTGATACAAGTGGACTGAAATCCAACGACACTCCCTGGAGAATGAAAGCAAATCTGATTACATAATGTCCCAAAGCAATTACCTCCAAAGAGATTGAAGTACGCTTGTATGCCTCTCAGAAGATCTTGGGAATCATCTGCTTCTGTGTTTGCTGTTCGGTCACGCTGTAATAGTTTATTGCAAAGATATTTTGTACACAATATTATCAAGGTGAATGTTATGGACTCATTTAATTTAAAAATATCAACGTAAGTGACGATAGCCGGCCGCGGTGGCCGAGGGGACTGAGGCGCTCCAGTCACGGTCTGCACGGCCACTACGGTCGGGGGTTCGAATCCCCCCTCGGGCATAGATATTTGTGCCGTCCTTAGTGTTAGCTAGTTCGTAAGTAGTTTGTAAGTTTAGGGACTGATAAACCCATAGTTAAGTCCCATAAGCTATACAAACATTTGAACATTTGAAGTGACGATAGTAAGCATTGCTACTCTTTTTGTTTGATGAAAGGAACGTGGTAAATAATTGCGACTCTTAAAAGTGAACTGTGTTATAAAGAATAACCTTAAACCCGCGTGGCATGTCGTACAATCTTCTACAGGGAAGGTAATATTCTAGTAATTATTGAATTGCACAATAACTGAGCGAGAAATTTTTTAAACACAGACAAACCTTTTGATTATTTGGTGACTCATTAATTATTTTAATCAGGCTGCATGAGTGACTGTGCGAAAGTATGCGCAGAACAGTGTCTTTTAGTACGGTCTTGCTAGTAATCTTTGTGATCGGCTCATTAAGTTGAATAATAACTCATTTATTTCTATACCTCCTTCATTATTTCGTATATTTCGAATATCCATTACCAAAATCTAACATTTTAACGGGACCTGTAGAATGTATGCAGTGCGCCCAGTTTTCAATACAGCTTATCTGGTCGAACAACGTTTTACATCTCTTACAGTGCTGATTTGGACTATTCCGACAGTAAGAGACGGCTACGTTGCAAGTTATAGGTCAGATCAAGCTGACGCCTACTAGCTCTTCTGTTATCCGCAGTGGAATCCCGTTAGCTGTCGTTAGTATTTTCCTGTTCAGTACTTTCGTAGGTAGACGACTGCTGTAGGTCCTCAAAAAGCATCAATAGAAAACGTAAGCAAATTATCGATATCTGAATGGGTACTAATGATATGTCAGGGTTTGAGGTGACATTAATAGAAAAATTACATAAGTGCGTCTACTGCATGATACAGCATTTGAAAGTGTTGAGGCAAAGTGATACAAGTGGACTGAAATCCAACGACACTCCCTGGAGAATGAAAGCAAATCTGATTACATAATGTCCCAAAGCAATTACCTCCAAAGAGATTGAAGTACGCTTGTATGCCTCTCAGAAGATCTTGGGAATCATCTGCTTCTGTGTTTGCTGTTCGGTCACGCTGTAATAGTTTATTGCAAAGATATTTTGTACACAATATTATCAAGGTGAATGTTATGGACTCATTTAATTTAAAAATATCAACGTAAGTGACGATAGCCGGCCGCGGTGGCCGAGGGGACTGAGGCGCTCCAGTCACGGTCTGCACGGCCACTACGGTCGGGGGTTCGAATCCCCCCTCGGGCATAGATATTTGTGCCGTCCTTAGTGTTAGCTAGTTCGTAAGTAGTTTGTAAGTTTAGGGACTGATAAACCCATAGTTAAGTCCCATAAGCTATACAAACATTTGAACATTTGAAGTGACGATAGTAAGCATTGCTACTCTTTTTGTTTGATGAAAGGAACGTGGTAAATAATTGCGACTCTTAAAAGTGAACTGTGTTATAAAGAATAACCTTAAACCCGCGTGGCATGTCGTACAATCTTCTACAGGGAAGGTAATATTCTAGTAATTATTGAATTGCACAATAACTGAGCGAGAAATTTTTTAAACACAGATAAACCTTTTGATTATTTGGTGACTCATTAATTATTTTAATCAGGCTGCATGAGTGACTGTGCGAAAGTATGCGCAGAACAGTGTCTTTTAGTACGGTCTTGCTAGTAATCTTTGTGATCGGCTCATTAAGTTGAATAATAACTCATTTATTTCTATACCTCCTTCATTATTTCGTATATTTCGAATATCCATTACCAAAATCTAACATTTTAACGGGACCTGTAGAATGTATGCAGTGCGCCCAGTTTTCAATACAGCTTATCTGGTCGAACAACGTTTTACATCTCTTACAGTGCTGATTTGGACTATTCTGACAGTAAGAGACGGCTACGTTGCAAGTTATAGGTCAGATCAAGCTGACGCCTACTAGCTCTTCTGTTATCCGCAGTGGAATCCCGTTAGCTGTCGTTAGTATTTTCCTGTTCAGTACTTTCGTAGGTAGACGACTGCTGTAGGTCCTCAAAAAGCATCAATAGAAAACGTAAGCAAATTATCGATATCTGAATGGGTACTAATGATATGTCAGGGTTTGAGGTGACATTAATAGAAAAATTACATAAGTGCGTCTACTGCATGATACAGCATTTGAAAGTGTTGAGGCAAAGTGATACAAGTGGACTGAAATCCAACGACACTCCCTGGAGAATGAAAGCAAATCTGATTACATAATGTCCCAAAGCAATTACCTCCAAAGAGATTGAAGTACGCTTGTATGCCTCTCAGAAGATCTTGGGAATCATCTGCTTCTGTGTTTGCTGTTCGGTCACGCTGTAATAGTTTATTGCAAAGATATTTTGTACACAATATTATCAAGGTGAATGTTATGGACTCATTTAATTTAAAAATATCAACGTAAGTGACGATAGCCGGCCGCGGTGGCCGAGGGGACTGAGGCGCTCCAGTCACGGTCTGCACGGCCACTACGGTCGGGGGTTCGAATCCCCCCTCGGGCATAGATATTTGTGCCGTCCTTAGTGTTAGCTAGTTCGTAAGTAGTTTGTAAGTTTAGGGACTGATAAACCCATAGTTAAGTCCCATAAGCTATACAAACATTTGAACATTTGAAGTGACGATAGTAAGCATTGCTACTCTTTTTGTTTGATGAAAGGAACGTTCCACTTACTATAGGTTACGGAATGGAAACAGTATTTTAACCTAATAATAATCTTTTTTCTGTTAGGGTTGGTGTGTTTCTGTACTGTTTTGATTATTTGTGGTTACCTGTTCTTTCGGGCTGTCTTATGTTTTTTGGATGATAGTGATGAGGAAAATGTACCTGAAACTTCCAACACTTCCTCAGATGAAGTATCTTTAGATAATGGAAGATCAGAATAAATCAGACTCTTCTTATTTCACAATGTTTGGAGACTCACCGTGACTGTCCGATACCACCCGTCGGCTTTGACCAATCGCGTCATGTATTACGTCATACGTGTTTCTATTTGTTTGTTACTAGTCACTGATTATATTATCAATTTGTCAGAGTTAATATTTATTAAAATGCATATATTTATTTACGCGGTTCGTGTTGACGAATTTTACGTGTTTCTTTTTTGTGTAACGAAACATTGTGTCAGAGGTAATATTTATTAGAATGCATTTATTTATTTACCTACGCCTTTTCCCCCCTTTCTTTAATTTCACACAGCACATTAATCTGGGCATTCATGTGACTGCGGTAAAATATAGTTCTGTCTGCATCCCGTAATTTTTTTTAATAAACTGCAGCATGAAGACTTATGTCGGACTTCCGTGCGTAATATTTTTGGAAGCGGTTGGAAGCCTTTTTCTCTAAACAGACTCCGTTCCCTCGGCTTCATTGGTTAACAAAAGAACATCGCAAAACATAACTTCTCTTTCACACTTCGCTAGTCTCTCGCGCCGTATTTCACCAGTTTCGTAATTGTACTTCAGTATTACGAAAAAAAGCTGTCAATAAACGAGTCGTTTTCAGGGTGATTTTGTGCCCTACGTTGTCCGGAAGTGCTATTTACATACAGTGAAACGTTATCATGGCATGTTTTTTTCGATGTTCCATTTTTATTTCAATATTGCTATTTATATTGTTTTTTTCTATTTAGAATCTCTCCGCCCAGAAACCCTTAATTTTTTTCTTTGTTTTTCGCTTACATTTATATTTGTGTAGTTCTTCATTTCATGTTGTTATCGACACCACATTGCATTCGCATTGATATATGAATGACGTTGTGCCTGTCGTCATGGGTCAAAGCAGACGGGCGATATCGGAACATGAAGTATTGCCTATTTGGACGCATAGGGGTATAAGTCCATACCTACGTTTACGAATTGTCATCTAAAACCAACAATTTATTTTTATCTCTTGTTCTGCCAGGTAATCGGGAAACGGTACACGGTATATTAATGTGTAATATACAGATATAAAAAGTTTTAAAGTCCATATCGTAATCAAAAGCCAATTCTGACACCTTGTGAATTTTAAATTCACTTTTCTCAAAACTGCAAAAACTGTACTCATGCCTCGTTGGTTCTATCCATTTTATTTAGTTTTCCACAAAGTTTCGTTCGAATGAGTTTCCATTTTAAAAAAAAAAATCTATGTTAATAATCTTTATGTAGGAACAATACGAGAGGCTCTTTGATTTGATTTTTAACGACACAAATATTACAATCAACAGTAAATAAGCTATAGCTTAGGAAGAGATAAAACCAAATTTGCATATCTTTTAACTCAGAATAACAAAACCTCACTACCGACTGCCCATGTTTAGAATAACAGGCAATCATAAGCAAAATTGTGGTGTACGTCATTTCAGTGCAAAACGCTGCACTTGTCTGATAGCGCCACTGCATGGCATAGCACAGCTGCACTAACCAGTACTCCAGTTGCGTGAGTGATATAGGAGTGCTCACAAGCGAGTTATTGTGTAAATTGTGTACAGTGACGTGACACGGTGAAAAGAACTAATCCTACGCATGTGGTCCAAATATTCTGGACCAAGATGCGGCGTGCTGAATATGGAAATGACATCGGACCCGAGGATGTGAAGTTCGCAGATATATTATATAGCATAAAAATTCAGAAATATAATGGCGACAATACAGAAGTAAAAGACGTTAAGCTTGATAAATATACGGTATTTGAAGGAAAGGAGGAACCTGAAGGTGGCTCTTCAAGCGCTACGTGACATTCGTTTCCAGAGAAACAGGAAAAGTCAGGTCACAGTGAGCACGACCCCTCACCACCCAAAGCGATGGGGTCCAGCGTGTTAAAAGATATTGACAAAATTGATGACCAATGCAATCGTGGTTTCAACTAAAAGCGCTATAAGTGATTCAGAGGGCACATTAATTGTAAATAATGTGTCTTGGAAACGAAGAGCAGGTGCTCGTTTCAAAGGAAAGAGTCTGTTGCAATTTCAAACTATAGAGTATTTAACATCGCAATTTGATGGTGGAAGGATGTCACACGTAAGGACGTAGAAGACGATAATATTATACGTCAGAAGGCACAAGAGTTTGTGGACGAAGTGGACATGCTCATATGAGGGGAGTGTGTGGAAAAAGGTAATGTTTGGAACAGTGACCAGAGTCAATTCCAGTATGAAATGTCTTCAAAATCAACACTGCCCTACAGAGGAGAACAAACTGCAGGTAGTGCGTTGCAGTCTGTACATAGCTCTACCAACAGCTACACAATTGATGTAGCTTTATCAATGGCAGGAAGACTATGAAACAAGTTTTTCCAGATACAGAATGCAGTTACCGTTCAAATGTTTTAAACAAATTTGAAACAACGTGTCCACGAAAGATTCTTGTGGAGGTTGAAAAAGTGGATAAATGACAAAAGAAGACATGATTTGTTTTCTAACTTCGGTCGTTGGCGAACATGTAACATATGAAAAGAGCGTATTGTTCTTTGATTCCCGGGCGGTCATACATATCGTACCTTTCTGAACGCAATTTTTCCAAACAAAGATGTTACGCTCAGATCTTGCTATCGACAACAATAAATTATTGCCAACCCTTGGTGTTTGCTTTTTTGAGCAATCTAAACTCTATGTCAGAAGGTTTACCGATTTTGTAAGACTACATGATCGTTATTAGATCGTGAAACTTCACTCTCTGATTTACGATCAATTCGTTAAACCAATTACCGTCTACCAAACTTTTTTGTTGATTTAGTTGTGTGAGAGTGGCTTGATGTGTACGTCCTATCTCACTTACTTGTCTGGATAATTTCTTCTTGTTATTTTTAGAAGAGAAATTCTGCTATTCAGTGTCCCTCACTCATGCACCTTCGGCAAGGATCAATCTTCTTTGCAGGTTACTAGTGGAGAGAAGTGGCTACAGTTCTAAGGCCATATTTGTAATTTCAAATCACTAGCTACTCTTCTTTTAAGACGTATATTTTCAATAGAATCTTATTAACATGAACACATATTTTCATTTCTTAGTACACTGCAAGTTTAACTACTATTTTCCATAGTTTTTAATATTGCATGCTTCAAGCATGAAGATATCAGAATGAATGAATGTCTTTTCTTTAATAAGAACAAAACAATGTCCTTTTCATACTAATCTAAGAATAATTATTTACATAGCACTTTTAACACCACATACTTCCTCGTCGTCAGGAGCTGGCCGCTGTATGTATCTGCCGTTGCATCTCCCCGAACAGGTAGCGCGACGCCGACTTTCCACTCGCGTATGCAGGCAGTCACATGGATATACCGAAACATCGTGCGGCAGACACTCCGCTCTCTTTCAACTTAAATTGGTTGTAACGATATCTTCTCGTCGGTACTACTTGCGCCGTTGTTCTCGTAATGTAATCTCGTTACACTACACTATGTATAAGCAAAATTGTTCAAATGTTTGTAAATCTACTGGACCAAACTGCGTGGTCATCAGTCCGTAGCTTACAAACAAACTACTTATACCTAGGTAAACTAACCTAAGGACAAACACACACACCCATTCCCCGGGGAGGACTCGAACCTCCACGGCGAGCAACCGCGCGCTCCGCAGCGAAACGCTTTAGACCACTCGGCTACTTTTTTTTTTTTTTTTTTTTTTTTTTTTTTTTTTTTTTTTTTTTTTACTGGCCTCCATCCACCCCTTTAGCCCGGCCTTGCGCTCGCCAAAGGTCGCCTTCTTCGGCGTCGGCTTCACTAGCCGTTTATTTTCAACAGAAAAAAAGAGAAATTTATTTCTCTCAAGTATAGTAATGTACTTAATCTCTTGATTCTGTTCCCATTTTGAATAATTATGTTGTTATGATGCCCTCTTCTTTCCGTCTTGTGCGGCAGAGATGCTCGGATATGGTTTGCGGTGCATCTCAAGCTGCAAATTTTTATTTTTCTACGACTTGTTTTTGCATCGATATGAAAACCAAAATTAATTAAGTATAAAAATAAATAGCCATCTTCATGGCTAAATAAAAAGATAATAAAAAATATACCTAAATGAAACTGTATCGTTTAATTTTTCTCTCCCGTTGGTCTATATTATTGTTCGTTTTAGATAATTTGCGTACTTCTCTTTATATTTTCTGTGACGTTCCAGCTTCTGATGTTCTATCAGCAGGTACATCCAATAATCTTCTTTATTCTTTGTCTTGTTTGTTAAAATGTAATGAACAGTCTGGCCTTTGACACAGTTGACTGCTCTTCGTCTAGTATTAGGGAACGGTACGTCATCAGGATTAAGTACTTATGCCGGTGTTATTGTGTTTGGTGATGCGCGGAGAATAAGTGCCAGTGTCTTCCTGAATAGAAGCCACACATCTTTCGCATCTTCACACACAAAACGATGTTCTTCGGTGTCAATTAGGTTGCAGTGGGCACAGTTTGGTTCGGCTGCCAGATGTATTTTGTGCAATTTTGAGTTGGTGGGGATTTTTCTATTGACGGCCAAGTACCACGTCGACCTCAAATTGGATGATAAGCGGGTGTCAGATATGTTTGCCCATATATTGTTCCAGTTGTTATGTTTAAACTTTGTTTCTATTTGATTACTCTGTTTGCCTTCCATCAAAGCGTTGTAGATCTCCTTTACTGTGTACATGCCTTTCTCCGGGGTTCTATGACGTATGTAGCTGTACTCCACTAGGAAGTGTTAGAGGTGGTACAGCTCGTGTGAGATGTGGTGCACGTCTATTGGTGGAGCCCTGCTAACCGGTGTGATTTCGTTCAAAAGATGAGATACTAAGGTCGTTAGTGATCGTTTCCACTGTTTATATGTTTTACTGACATATAGTGCTTGCGCTTTCAGGTATATATCTGTCAGTTTCAAACCGCCTTCGTATGTCGGTAGCATCAAGGTGTCATATGCAACCTTAAATATCTGACCTCTACTAACAAAATAACCAAGCGTTGCTTGTATTTTGCGTGCTATTGTTCTGGGCAAGGGTAGCACTTGAGCAGCATAGTTGCTTTTGGATGTAATATACGTGTTGACTAGCTGCACTTTTTGAATGGCGTTTAAATTGCGTAAGCTTTGTTTTTGTATGCCTGCCCGTAATTTTGCAAGTAATGTCCTGTAATTAAGAGCGCCCGTGCGGTGAATACTACGAGTATATTCGATTCCGAGGCATTTTATTCGTTCCACTATTTTTTTGGTGCAGCGGGTCTGATCTCTATACCTCGACCAAGATTCATAACACCAGACTTATTGCGGTTTAATTTAGCTCCTGATGCAAGTTCGTAAGTCGCCACAATGTCAAGTACTTTGTCCATCTCGCTTGCATCAGTCACAAGGACTCCAACATCATCCGCGTAAGCTTGGCATGATATCTTTTGCCCATGGATGTGTAGTCCACGAAGTTCTTCTGTCAGGCAGGTCATAAGAGGTTCAAGCGCCAGTGCGAAAAGCGTCATAGACATTGGGCACCCCTGTCGTACCGAACTCTGAACATTTATCGGGCTGCTGAGTTGGCCGTTTATACTTATTCGTGATGTGCTATTCGTGAGTATGGGTTTCACAGTATCTATCACTGTCTGTGGAAAGTGCATGGCTTTCATAGTCCGGAAAAGATAAGAATGATTTACTTTATCGAAAGCCTTTTCAAAATCAAGCGACATCAATGCACATCTGATGTTGCAAGCTTCCGATATTGCTATGATGTCTCTGTAGTCGGTTAAGGTCTGATAGATTGTCCTATCTTTCCCCACACTTGTTTGATAAGCTTCTGTCACTGTACGAATAACGGACTTGAACCTTTGCATCATAATACGGGCGAAGATCTTATAATCACTATTGAGAAGTGTTATAGGTCGAAGATTCGCTATGGTTTTGCCTCCTGGTGTTTTGGGGACCAAGACCACAGTTCCTTCACAGAATTCTTTCGGAAAATCATTTTTTGTGTGCATTATGTCGTTTCATACGAGTGTCAGTTTAGGCGTTACTCGTTCTCGAAAGACTTGATACAACTCCGCGGGAAGCCCATCTGGACCAGGTGATTTATTCTTCGGGCTCCTTGAGATAGCATCTTCGACTTCGTCGTCTGTTATCTCTGCTGCAAGCTCGCCTGCTTCTTTTGGAGTTAGTCTTCTTTGCGTCCTAGCAGTAATGGCTTGCTGTGCTGTTTCGTCTGTTGGTGTAATGGCAAGTAATTCTCTAAAATGTTTGTGGATCTCTTCTCGTATTGCAGCTTGGTCTGTCAAGAGTCTCCCATCTGAAGTTTTAAATTCTGTCAGAATTTTCCTTCTCCGTCTTTTATTTTCTTGGAGAACATGGTACATCGATGTAGTTTCTTCATTTGTTGTGTTTTGTAAGCGCGTTCGTATTTGACAGCCTTCGAGATGTTGTCTCTTCAGAATTAATAGTTTCGCCTTTATTCTTTGGATCTGCCCGTAATTATTGATGACTGTAGCGTCCTGAACGTACAAGTCTCGCAGGCACTGGAAGTAAAATTCTGTCGTCTGCTTCCGCCAGGCGGCTATTTCGTGAGAGTAGTTTTTCAGTGTCCTCCTTATTGCGGGTTTTGCGCATTGTAGCCACCAGTGCAGTGCCGTACTGTAACGGGGGAACTTCCGTTCACATTCTGCCCAAGTTGTATAGAATGCTGCACGACATCCAGGGTCCGATAGGTGTGCTACGTTAAACATCCACTGGCCTCTAGCTCTGTAGGTTCACTGTCTCTCTACGTTTACCGTGCATATGTACGCGATGTGATCAGAGAACATAGTTGGCCATAGTTCGGACTGTAAAATGTGTTCCTTTAAAATGGACGTTGCATAGATCCTGTCTATACGACTGGCAGAGTGACTGGTGATATATGTGTAACCCGGCTTATCACCGTGTTTCAGTTCCCAAGTATCAAGCAGATTTAAGTCTCTCACGATGGTCTCCAGCTCCAGAGATTTATTGAAATTGGGCGTCTGATCTTTGGGGCTTAGTACGCAATTGAAGTCGCCAGCGAATATTGTTTTTCAGATCGGTCAGTAAAAAGTGGTACTATGTCCTCCTTGAAAAATTCGGCTCTGCGGCGCTTGTTCCCAGTTCCTGAGGGGGCATATACGTTAATCACCCTAGTATTATTTATTGTGGCAGCTATGCCTCTACTGTTTAGCAGTTTCTCCACTTTTGTGAGTATGATACCTTCCTTTGCCATAATCGCCGTACCGAGGTCATTGCCATTGCCAGGATTAATAATGGCGTTGTAGCCAGCGATGTTGTCCAAACAGATGTCCGTTACTTCTTGCAGCAAAAGGATGTCAACATCGGCGGCGTACAGAAGGTCTTGAAGATTCTTCAGTTTGAAAGTGCTGCTAATTTTACTAATATTCAAGGTCGCAATTCTGTACGCCTGCAAGGACGTCATGTTGACTGTACCATTGAAGTAGTTATACTGCCTACCAGACAAGGTGGATATGTCTCCATTTAAAAGAAATCTGCATCGTCACCTGCCATATTAGCGTCTTCTACGGTATTTTGTCGATCGGTGGTTACTTCATGTCGGTGTTCGGGTGCTGTCTGTCCTGTTATCTCAGTCATCTCTGCATCTTGGCTGTGCTCCTCAACCTCTTCCGCCCAATCGCGAGTGCACTTAACTTCCCCCACGTCCGTCTGTGATATACTTGGAGGGTCCTTCTGACTTGCTGTGCCTTTGTCAGTTGTCTTGGCACCGCTTTCAGGGGTGTGTTTTCCTCGATCTGGTTCAGTGTCCTCAGTTCGTGACTTCTTTGTTGTTGTAATTCGGTTGTCCGGAAGCGCTCCTTGAGCTGTATCGCCATTTCTTGGCCTATCCGCTTCGCTTTATCACGCAGTAGCGGCGCAAGTTGTTCTGCTCCCTGATGAGCTTTGCGACGCTTCCTCCGGGACTTGGGTGAAGTCATGCGGGGCTGCAGGTCGCCATCCTCAGACGTCTCAACAGTGTCATCTTTGCACTGGCCCTCTTCTTTGTGTGACGGACGCGTGCCTTCTTCGGCCGTCTTAATTTGGTCATCTTCTGCATGGGCACTGGTTCCTGCTACTTGAGAAGTAGCTGGACCCATAGCTTCTGTGCTACTAATCTCCATAGGGACGTTTTCAGTTGGACGTTCTGAAAACTCAGTTGCCGCCCTTTCTATGCATGTGTCTGGGGCAACGTCTCCGCGGGATGCGGCGGCGTACGTCACTGGTAACGTGGTCATGTGACTAGGCTGCTCTCGCTCACCAGTCGGTAGTTGCGTCACACGCCTCTGCACACACTGAGTACGGACGTGGGTAGTCGAGCCACAACCTGAGCAAGTTCTCGGTTGCCCATCGTAAATAATTATCGCTCTGTATCCACATATCGTGAGATAAGAGGGAATATGTTTCAATCTGTCAATTTTAATCTGTCTAACGGGATATTTGTGCAAAGTAGACCACTTCTCTGCAACATTGCTGATAATCGTGCCATATTCCCGCAGTTTCTCATTAATCTCCTCTTCTGTTACTTCAAAGGGGAGCTCAAAAATACGGACCGTCCGTGTCCCCATACGTGCACGCGAAACCGTGACATTCCCTATATGTCCATCTGAGTGTTTAAATCTGGCTACCCCACCACAAGGTCTCACAATTTCATCGCACTTGTCAGCAGTTGATAACTTCAAGTAAACTGTCGGGCTAACGATCGACAAATTAATTCCAATCAATTCGTCCACCTTGATCTTAAAGTTATTTTCTATAAATGCCTCAACTTCGAAAGATTTTGGTCTAGCATATTTCATCTTCAAAGTTTCTTGTCTCAATTTCTCTACTGTCGTTGTCTGTTCCATTATGTCATTCTACAAATGTTACTTCGTATACAACAAGAAACGCTGAAAGCGTACACTCACCACACCGCGCTCGGCTGCCCGCAGCGACGACGTAAACACCACACGGCCGCTCCGACGTCCGCAGCTCACGGCCGCCGCCGGCGGAAATGCTATTCGACCGCGGCTATGTATAAGCCCGTGTTGCAATATACTTGTCAACATCATCATATGAAAATGTGTTTAGTGAGGCTTTTGATATAGTGCCTTCAAATGTGTTACACTGGTTTTAGAGACGTGTGCACATTGTCGCTTCCACTTAGTTTTAACCACTTTGAGGACTAACATAAGCACTTTCAGGTGTGTGTGATAATGATGTATATGCGTGTTTTGCTCACTTCAAGGAGATTGGTTTTGGCGCTGCTGATTGAAAATGTAATGATGCACTGACGCCGTTAAATTACATATATTTTCATTCCTATGCTATTGACATCTTGTTACTTTGTTTCTCTGTGCTAAAATGTTACTAGAGGTACAATGCAACGTTTTGCATGAAAATGACGCACCGCACTATCCTGTTTATGATTGCCTGTTATTTCAAGCATGGTGTCGTGCGTTTCAGAGCGTTCGAGGTCAAAGGTTTCCCATGCGAGTGGTGCCGACATTTCGGACTATAACCGCTGCTACACGCGTCGACAGTGAATCAAATAAGCTCAGGATGTATTGTTGGGGTACAGTAAAAGTCCGTGCTGCGCTCACATTTTACCAAATTTATTGTGGTGTGGCAGCGGGTCGCATAGCACGTACCAACCGTGCCGCTGCCATTGACCGCACATTTAGGATAAGCCACAGATCGAGCGAATAAGCGGAGTTCTTTGCTGTTATTACTTTGATGAATTGCTTGGTTCTTTTATAACGCATATATCAATAAGTAAATAAAGATTTTGATTAAAAAGTAAACTTGTCATTTTAATACAGCTTGAAAAATCGTTATTTTATTGCACGCTCAAATGTTTGTAAATCTATCGGAATCAACTTCTGGGTCATCAGTCCGTAGCTTACAAACTACTTAAAATAAGGTCAACTAACCTAAGGACAACACAAATACCCATGCCCGAGGGGGACTCGAAACCTCGACGGCGAACGGCCGCGCGCACCGCAGCACAGTGCCCCAGTGCGCACGCCTAATCAGCCGCGGCAACAACACTTACAGACTTGGCCGTATTACGTATACGTTCATTCAGATTTACCTCAAGATTGGCTATTACCGTCTCTGTCAATCTTCCCCAACTCCATAAACGACGTCATACAGTTTTATTATTTTTTCCATGGATCACCGGTGGAATAAAGTAAAAAAGTCAAACCCTCTATTTTGCTAGGTTGGTACGTACCTAAAGCGAATGTTGGTTCCTGTTTTGCACTTTTGTGTTGCGAACTAGCGCAGTTCACATTGTCATTTTTCTTGTTTTGGTGGCTGTATTGTGATACATGAAGACAAATAGTGAAGTAAACAGTGCCAGTTCCCAACAAAAACGTGCACTAACAGAAAGAAACACCACGAAACACAATCACACGCCACAAGCAAGAAGCAACAACAGCACAGCTCGAAATGTACAAGCTGTATAAACTTGTCATTCCTGTATTAAAGCAGCATGCAAATCCTGCGAGTGACAGTACAAAATAGAGGCAAAAACCCACGGAAGATGGTACCATAAGCGCTGAAACATATCTGAGTAATAAAAAATCAAACAAGGTTTCTTGCATAAGGCGGATTTCTTCCCAAAAGAATCCATTATTTTAGATAATGAATGTGACTATAGACGACACGGCTATTTGAAAACTGTCCTGCAAAGCTGTGATAACGAGATTCTTCAATGAATCCGTAACATTAAAAGTATTGTTTGTTGAATTCTTTATAGCCCATTTCACACAGGAAACAATGCATAACTTAGATAAACCAACTTTTTTTTTCTGGACTTTGTGAAACATGGCAAAATCTGGTGTTCACTTTTTTTCGGTTTCATAGCCAAAGCGAAAGAAACTGGATGAGATAGGTAATCACAGTCATGACATATTACAGTGACGTACCAAATAGCACTAGCTTATGTCTCAGTCAAAATGTGTAGCAACGATCTCCCGAAAGAAATTTAGAACTGGGTAGGTGAGGGATTGATGTTACCTCTCCTACGAATTCTTACAAAACTGATTTTACACGTACATAAGTAAGTCGTTTCTGGTGTATCTCTACATCTCTACATCTCCGGCGCGACGGAATGGCCGAGCGCATTGAGGCGATATGCTCCGTCCGGGGTTCGAATCCTGCGTCGGGCAAGGATGTTTGTGTTGATTTAGTATAAGTTAGTTTATAAGTAGTTTGTAAGTTTAGCGACTGATGACCCCGCAATGGAATCCCATAAGCTTAACAACCAATTGAAGACCATTGTACACATCTAAAGATGAACACAGACTATACATTACACCTATGAAAATAATTCTACTTGTTTAGTGCACTGGTAATGTTTCTCCATCACTTTATTGTATTGTAAGTAACCAATATTTTACTTGTTATAAGATTAGCATCTTTATGTGGCAAAAGTCAGAAAATAAAAAGTCTTGTATGGTGTAAATCGGACATGCTGAATACGAAATCGTACTGCAGTGTTATACGGCCCGCTTTAGTTTAATTCTGGATTTCTGGATATGGATTTGACCTTTAGCAACCATTTTATTTATAGTTAGTTTACTCCATCTAGTAGGTGGAACATTTAAATATGCATTTTCATTGTCCACCTAATATCAAAATTTTTATGTTTAATTTTAAAGACGACCCTCCGCCACGCTGTCTTAGTCTTACAATATTGTTATCATTTAGTACAGCAAGTTCCTTTTCTTACTTTCTCTTATTTATTCTTGTATTTAGTTATAAACTTTTCTTAGTTTTCTTACAACTTTTCTTTAGATTTGTTTGTTATTTATGATACGCTAAGTTCAGAAAAATAAGTAACTATCAGCCAAAGCCATTTGACACAACTCTCAAAAAAATTGGCGGAAAATCGACTTTGAAGGTTTGTAAGTAAGCATAAGTAGCGATAATTAAAAGAATTTAAGCATATGTCGGTGTAGCTGAGGCGGTAGCGTTCTCGGCTTACAATCAAACGTTAGGTGGTTCGAATCCTGTTGTACCCGAATTTTTTCCTTGTGTTCCAATATTTACACAATTTTAATATATATTGGTAGTTTTTACGAGAAGTACACGTATTTTTGTTTATTAGTAATTTTCATATTTTATTGAAGGTTTTTTATAATGATGGTTTCAATCAACAAATAGTAAGTTACATTTTTTACAGTATTGGTTTCACTATTAGTTGACGACGGTAGTATTTGATTGTTCAGTTTGTGAAGAGCTACGACACTCTTTGGAAAGTCGTCTCTATAGCTGCTAATGTTTTCCGTGACGACCAGGTTTTCAGTATACCCAAACAAAAACTTACACATAACGTGGAATTAGAGATCCTAAAATGTTTAATAGAACTGTATTCGAAAACAAAATAAAGTACCTGTCATAGTGGGATTCGAATTACCGACTCTATGGTTGTGAGGCCATAAAGCTACCAGCTGGACTGCACTAACAGACGAACCTTTTATCAATTTTATTTATTTATTTATTTATTTATTTTTAGTTATTAGTACTTACGTGTATTTTACAAAATTTCAAATTAGAGTTCTCGAGAAATTTTAGAGTTGCGTCGGTTGGCTTTGGTTAATTGTTATTTACGTTCTGAACATCACGTACCATAAATATAAAGACATTCTAAAATCCGGTACCCATGTGGTCTCTTTGTTAGTTATAGAGAATTTTCTTTGTCCTTAAATGACTTACAGGAAAAGGCTACGACAGTAGAAGTGTGTGAAGCTTTGTATCGCTATTCATGTTTTTCAGCTCTCTAACAAAAGTTACTCGATATTAAATTCAGGGCAACCTTTACTTGATTTTTTTTTTCGATACGACTCACAATAGCCTAGATTGAGTACAGAGGTGCCCTCTAGTCGTAGACATGCCGCCAGAGTGAGGGAGGGAGTAAAATTTGTTGATGATCATTTGAACAGTGCCACACAGACACGCAGACCATGCAAAATCGCCTTCATTTTGCTTATATCTGTGAAACGGCGTGAGATATGGAAGAAACAGAAGAAAGGAAAGTTGTAGAGAATTATCTTCTCTAAAAATCTGTTTATTAAGTTTTTGTTCCATATAAACTGTTAAGGCGTTATTTTTTATTAAATTTGGAGTTATCAAAAGGCCATTACAAATAGCCCACCTTTAAAGTTATTAACCTGAAGCGGACGAAATTCTATTTCAATACTCATAAAAGCCTAACAAAACCTATAACCCGTATTGTAGAGCAAACCTAAGTTTATTGGTGCGGCTTCTGCTGCTTCTCTGTAAGATGCCGCAAACTAAAGGACTCACAAATATTGTAGTTCGAGATTCATCAGCTATCGACAGTAGTTCAGGATAATGGAAATTAAATTAATTACGAAATCATTCTTTTCATATTCTTTACTTGTATTCTTGGCTATTCTAAATGTATGGAACAAACAAAGTATCATGTTACTGCATCAAATGTAGATTCAAGACCAGAAAAACTTACACTATGTCAGTCTCGTAAGGAATGCAATACTTAGTATGTAAAACATATTACCAGCATACGACAGAAATTAAGAGCAAAAAGCAAACGTAAACAACAGCCTGCTATTATTTGGACAAACTACTCTGGCACTCAGCGAGATGGCTGAAAGGACAGAGAATTGCATTTCGTGTTTGCCGTCGTTTCGATATCCCCCCACGTAGAGTGACAATTTGGGTGGGAAAAACTTTCAGGTTGTTCAAGATGGTGACAGGCCTTACTCACTGCCCGTAAAACAAAACACGAGGTGGCAGTTCCCCTTGATATACACGATTGTGCTCTGTCCACAGATGCACTAGGCTGGCAATACATAGGTGAGGGAGCATCTGTTATGATACGTGATACCACCGTCTTACTTACTCAGATTTCAGAAGACGTTTGAGTACCTTAATACTACTACGTAAAGGAAATATTAAACAAAAAACTTTTGATGTTAATGATTATTCACTGTGTTCCGATACAGTCAGTACTGATTCGTGACGATTTACTCGTGTTACTGTAGTTAATTATTTTGTCACCGTATTAGAACAGTGCCGGCCGCGGTGACCGAGGAGACTGAGGCGCTCCAGTCACGGTCTGCACGGCCACTACGGTCGGGGTTTCGAATCCCCCCTCGGGCATGGATATTTGTGCCGTCTTTAGTATAAGGAAGTTTATAAGTAGTTTGTAAGTTTAGGGACTTATGACCCCGTAGTCGAGTCCCATAAGCTATACAAACATTTGAATATTTTATTAGAACAGCGATTCGAATAAATTCAGATTTTCTTCGAATAGTACACTCATTATAAAAGTGTTCCTGTAATCAGAACTTGCTTTTATTAGAAGTGCGTTTTTCATATCCTACGAAAATATTGTCTGCTCTACATGTGTGAATACGTAACTTACTGTTCTTTCCATAGAACATTCCTTCAGTATGTGTGTCAAACCAGTTAAGTAAGCAAATATAAGCCCAACTGCAGGACTTGTTTGGACCACTTTTTTATGGGCTTCAACCTCATTTTGTTTTAGAAATTTGTAGTTTTACCGTACAGAAAATTGCTGCTTTTTGTGAGGTAATATGGCGTCGTCAGGCTTCAGTGAAAGATGCGTCTTGGCCACTCTAGCAATGTATATCTGTGCCTCCATTCCTGCAACAAACATCACAGAACTACTGAGATTTATCCTCATACAAATACCGTATCAAATTGAGATTTAGTACTGTTCAGATGGATTAGAAATGCTGTTCGTCTGAGGTACAGTGTAGGTAATAAAATAAAACTTCTGCCGATCAAGTTCGGCGAATGAAGTCAGAATGGTCGATTGGGGCAACACAGGCGAATCACAACGCCGCACCTGCGTAACGGCTGGTGTTGATAACCTGTTCCAACTGTAGTTCAGTTGAGCACCGTGTGTGTTCCGCGTTAGACCTGCTGGACAAAAATGTTTAAATGTTTGTCAAGCTTAAGGTACATAACTGTGGGTCATCTGTCCCTAAAATTATAAGACTACATACGAACTAACTAATACTAAAGACAAAACAAACATCCATGCCCGAGGGGAGATTCGAGCCCCCGACGGGGAGCGGCCTCGCGCATCGGAGCATAGCGCCTTAGTGCGTGCTTGGCCACTCCGCCGCGGCCCTGCTGGGCAAAGTGCTTGTTTACTGCGTAGGTTCGTAATTGAGAACAGGACAATGAACGTTCAAAGGATCAATTTAAAATTTAGTTTTAAGCTTTTTAAGACACCTAAAGAAACGCATTCGATGCTGGTACGTGTTAATGTACGTCCATGAAGTGTGTGTACGAGTGATTCGCCCGTTTTCGAGGAGGACGGGAAAGTGTTTCTGACAGTCCCTTTAGTGGAAAACTAGCGACCGTCATCAGTGACGAAGACATTAAGAAACTGAGTAACTTAATCACGAACGGTCGATTAACTATGCGCATCAAAGTGGATGAACTGAAGATTAACCATGAATCCGTGCGACTAATCATTACACCCAGCCACAGCCAATATCGTCAAACAGTTCCTGGCAAAAAAAAGGAGGTGGTGCAACATAAACATCCACCATACTCGCAGGTTCTCAATTGTGTAGGCTGCTTCCTATTCCGTCGAATCAAATTCCCTGTGAAAGGAAAGAGATTTGACGATATCCCTGACATCCAACGAAACATGACGAGGCTTTTGCAGACCATTCCAAAGGAAGGCTTCGTGCAAAGTTTTCAGGATATACCGGATGATCAAACAGTTAGTATAAATTTGAAAACTTAATAAATCACGGAATAATGTAGATAGAGAGGTAAAAATTGACACACATGCTTGGAATGACATAGGGTTTTATTAGAACCCCCCCCCCCCCAAAAAAAAATTATTGATAGACGCGTGAAAGATCTCTTGCGCGTCATTTGGTGATGATCGTGTGCTCAGCCGCCACTTTCGTCATGTTTGGCGTCATAGGTCCCAAGACCTCAGTCCGTACGATTATTAGCTTTAGGGTTACCTGAAGTCGCAAGTGTATCGTGATCGACCGACATCTCTAGGAATGCTAAAAAACAACATCCAACGGCAATGCCTCACCATTTGTGCGGACATGCTTTACAGTGCTGTTCACAACATTATTCCTCGACTACAGCTATTGTTGAAGAATGATGGTGAACATATTGAGCATTTCCTGTAAAGAACATCATCTTTGTTCTGTCTTAATTTACTATGCTAATTATTACTTCTCTGATCAGATGAGGCGCCAACTGTCGGACATTTTTGAACTTTTTTTTGTTCTAATAAAACCCCATGTCATTAGAAGCATGTGTGTCAATTTTTACCCCTCTATCTACATTATTCCTTGAATTATTAACTTTTCAAATTTATACTGACTTTTTGATCACCCGGTAGATTGCAGTACTCAACGGTGCACTGTTATGGGATGTGACTATTTCAAAGCACGGTAGAGTAACTACTTCATAGTTCATGTGCGTAATTGTCGCTGGACTATTCGCCGAACTTTGTCAGAGGTTGAAAGTAAGGTGAAAGACTATGCAAAAGTAGTGGGTTGGATTCCTGCTCAGTCATAGGATTTTTATCTGCAACTTTTCACATCTTTCATCTCTGGAAATACTATGGGTGTGAAAAAATGTGATTCGGTACTGTAGGTCCCAATATATCTGGCTGGGTAAGTCAGTTGAAAGCTCGGAGGAAGGCAACAGCATACCACCTCGAAACAGAACCACGCCTAGTAAAGCACTGTGGAGTTCAAACCAATCTCCGGATTGTTCACTGCTTTAACTTTTTTTAGCAAACATTTGTCACATTGGAATACCCTCGTAGGTATTTCAAAGCTTTCCAACTTCTAAATACCTTAGCTCCAGTAGAGCGGTTTTCATATGTTTTAGATAGATAATTTGCTACTTTTATAGGTTTATAAAACTTTGCTTCCACAGTCATCTTCAGTTTTCAATTACCTCCGTTTATCCAGCAATAGCTTGTTGATAATATTACATTTTATACAATTGGGAGGGGGGGGGGCTTAAAAAGAACATGAAAAATCTGTATGAAATTATGTAACTCAACAGTCTGTTAAACCTCTAGCAGAAGAAATGTCCTATTGCGGCGGAACGACTTCTTTGTGCGGCGGAACGTGTGCTAAAACCTTATCTTCAAAAGCACTCGTCTTGTATGATTAGGGTTGAATGTGGCCGTGTCAGACTTCGTAATCCCTGAGGTGTCCACTCACCCATAAAAATTTATATAAAATTAAAAAAAAAATATTCATGTAAAATCTTTATACGTTGTAATATATCAAAAATCAGATTCTTGCGCCGAGGGAAGAAGTCTTTAACAGTCACTCTTGTTAAAATATTTCTAAGTTCTCTCATAGATAAGACGATCAAAAGAAATTCTTCAGTTTGTGGTCGTTGCTATAGCCACAGATAAAAAAATAATATGATTATCGATCAATGTGTATGATCGACTAACCAAAGTTATAAAAAAAATAATAATAATAAAAAAAACATTTATCGAAGTCTTCTTGACGTAACTTTCCCACCAATGAAAATTCATAAGAATCTTCCTTCAGATTGAAGAATATTTAAATTAAATCATCTGCTCATTTCATTAATATATTATTCATCGTAAAATAATTCTTCATAAATGATGTACTCTGACACTTTCGTCAAGTTTAAACACGATGACATTTATTACTTTCTAAGACATTACATATGTAGTCATCGACAGACAAAAGGGAACTGACTTTTAAAATTTGCTGTTTTAACATGAATCTTCTATAATAATGTCAACTCTTGCGACGACAACCGCAGAGATCAACATCTTCTTGCCTCGTGGCCGTCGACCCGCGACTTGATGTGGCCGGATATTTACTCCTTGGAATCGGCGTCGAAGATGTTGCCCTCGTAGGTTGACTCGCCTCACAGCACATGAAACAAACAAAAAACATACAAAAAAACTTCTTTAAGAATCATAACATTAAACATTTACATAAAATCATTTAAGAACACAAATATAAGTAAGTTATTCTGCGCAAACTGAGCTGACATGAGATATGTAGGGGAGACAATAATCCGTCCCACTACACTATTACATAGTGTTTGCAAGTCAAAGCATATCCTTGTGAAGAACGCTATGAAATTTCATTTGATAATCATAATCTATACCTGTAAATGTGAATGTCTGTTCGGTTTATGTTTATCACGACTGAACGACGAGACATAAAGAGCTAAAAATTTGTACAGTTACTAATATATATATATATATATATATATATATATATATATATATATATATATATATATATATATATATATATATATATATATATATATTAATGTAAACGTCTGTTCGGTGTACGCTTATCACGTCCGAACGACATGACCCAGAGACTTAAATATTTGTACAGTTACTAATTTATACCTGAGGAAGGTTTTAGGCACGGTTTTATAGCGATCTGATAGATATTTAGTAATTTGAAGAATATAACGCGAAATGCGAAACAATAATTACTCTTTGAAAATGTTTTTATTGGTTGCATTGTTGCTTGAGGGCTGATAATGATAAAAGGGTGGAGTATATTGGGATGGAAATTTTTTGGTGTATATAAAAATCTACGTGTGTATGTGTGTGTGGGTGTGTGTGTGTGTAATATTTCGCTCTGCAGTGAAAGCACAGAACGCAAACGAATGGTCTGTGTGTAATTGGTGTTCGCAGTCTCCCGTTGTACACCATAGCAGTTCTATGCCAATAGCTATAAGGGGGTGGAGGATATGGTGGTTGAAAGTCGGCAAAATTATAAAAAAATTTGGACTGAAGGCCAGGGATGACATTTGCGAGTCTATAGCAAGGAGGCTACTTACAGCAAAACGTAATGCCACAGATCATATCTTTCGTCTATGCATGCTACAATGTCTTCAGCTCTTTCTCTGTAAGGATAAACATTGGAATAAGGAAATATAAGAATAAATACATCTCTTTAAAAATTCGATTTGACATTTCGCGCATTCATCAAGTGATAGTTCTTTGATTCTATTACAATCTTTATTGTTGAATTTCGTGATTTGATCTACACTACTTAGTTCAAATAATTTTATGTTTTTATTTGAATGTTGGTTAAAATGTTTGTATTTCATTTCATCCTTCAAAACCAGTGTCATAGCACACTACTGAAAGATAGCTTATCTATCGTAATCAACCAACACGCGAGCGGAGCCGCGGGTTAAAGCTAGTAATAATAATAATAAAAAAGAGTAAAATAAAATAACTGTTTTTATAAAAATCGCCAGAAACAACAATCCTAATTGTATGATTTTTTTATGATTTCACTCATTTAATGTACTAACATCACTTACATAATTTTGTGTAATCTATCGGACCAAACTGCGTGGTCATCAGTACGAAGCTTACAAACTACTTAAACCTAGGTAAACTAACCTAAGGACAAATACACACACACACACATGCCCTAGGGAGGACTCGAACCTCCACGGCGAGGAACCGCGCGCTCCGCAGCGAGACGCTTTACACCGCTCGGCTACTCCACCGCGGCTATATAATTCTGTCATGACATACAATTTCTGTAATTATATGACGATCATCACTGACTTTGCATACGTCTTTCTGTAAAATATTTTTCTGCTGATTCAATTACAGTAAACCAAGTATTACAGTAGAAATTGAGAAACCAAATTTTCTCTTTTAAAAATTCAGTAAATGAAATATAATACAGGAGGAAAGCCTACTGGCTCCAAGGCTCTCATCAATGTAACGCCCGTGACAGAGTTTAGAATCCTGAGACCTCCCAGCGACTGTTGCCGCCCTCGCGCTGCGTCATAAGTCAGATTCCAGTTACTTGCGGCAGAGATAAAGATCATCGCCACCACCCAGCGTTGGCCACCCAGCTGGCGTGAAATTCTGTTTAGACGCGTTTTAGTCTCGCGTCGGCAGCGGCTATTTCTTGCATGGGATACGTAATAAATGACGCACTGCCAACACGGACCAAAAGATGATGCAAGGAGTTGCAAGTATCCGCGTGGTGGCTCCCGCGTGGCGAGTAAATCCTTTCATTCAAACAGTGTTCAGTAACGGCGCCGGTATAAAGGCAAAGCAGCGACACATGTTGACAGCAGCGAGCGGGCACAGTTGTCACGTTAGCGTTCCATTTGCGTCACGAACCTTTTTACGCGTTCCGCTAGCAGTCTACTGGCGTGCACCGCTGTTTAACGACCGCTCACTATTTTCAAGTCTGTAATCAGACCACCCGAGGAGCTGGTCAAGCGGTTACAGCCCTGTATTCCTATTGAAGAGAAGCAGGTTCTTACATTACCGTTCGGCGATCCAGATTTATGGTCTTAAGAAATCACACTAACTCAACGTCCGCATTCTCGTCGAGCCGAAACCACGAAATCTAAATGTGAGTATCCAAAGCGAGTGTTGTATTACCGCTACTGTTGAAAGGTGTGTATAATGAAATCAAATGGATACTGAAAGTCACTGGTCGCGTATAGAGTGAAGTTGAAAACCCCGTCGAATGCAGGAAAGATTTGCAGCGGTACACGGGATAAAAGGTAATTCACAGAAGCGACGTAGCAGGACGGTTTCCGGAACCAGGAACTGCTCAGTCGATAGAGCGCTTGCCCGTGAAAGATAAAAGTCCCAAATTCGAATCCCGGTTCCGGCACACGTTTTTTATTTGCGAGTTCATAAATTATTCAGATTATTTGCATACTGTGTTTTCAACAATGATAACAACTCACAAAAAATTCAGCAAATGCGAAATTCTTAACATAACCAATCAAAGTTTCCTGTTACGTTCTTTACCACCTACGTTAGAACTTTCTCGTACGTTAATCAAAATGTTCAAATGTCAGTAAAGCTTATGGGGCGTAACTACCGGGTCATCAGTCCCTAAACTTACAAACTACTTACAAACTACCTTATACTAAAGACAACACAAATATCTTTGCCAGAGGGAGGATTCAAATCCCCGACGGGGAACGGCCCCACGCATCGGAGCATAGCGCCACAATGCGCTCGGCCACTCCGCTGCAGCGTACGTTAACCATTCTACTAACTGATTCCAAACAAATTCTTAGTCCATTCTGCAACATTGAACATATGAATTCCACTCGCTATTGTTCTATTGAAGCTGAAGTTGATATCATTCTATTTTCAACTAAATAATAATATGCTTTGATTTATTCTCTACTTTAAACCAAAATTACTTCCCTACATGTCTCTATCAGCAATATCTGTGTTATGGACTTAATTTACGTCTTTCACCTGTGACTCACTTAGCTCAACCAAAATCTGTCCTTCGTTCGCATGACATAGAAAGCCGGCCGCGGTGGCCGAGGGGATTGAGGCTCTCCAGTCACGGTCTGCACGGCCACTACGGTTGGGGGTTCGATTCCCCCCCTCGGGCATGGATATTTGTGCCGTCCTTAGGATTAGCTAGTTCGTAAGTAGTTTGTAAGTTTAGGGACTGATGACCCCGTAGTTAAGTCCCATAAGCAACACAAACATTTGAAATTTGAACATTTGACATAGAAAACTTTTTGTTTTTTAATACCTCTAAAGCAAAGTCGAAGTTATCACTTCTTGTCCTCTGAGAAATACTGCAGTTAGCCGCGGCAGAATGGCCATGCGCACTGAGGCGCCGTGCTGCGGTGCGCGCGGCAGTTCGCCATCGGGGGTTCAAGTCCTTCCTCGGAAATGGGTATATGTGTTGTCCTTAGGTTAGTTTAAGTAGTTTGTAAGCTGGGGACTAATAACCAAGCACTTAAGTCTCGTAGATGTACAAACATTTGAACACTTATGACAGTCATATCCACTAGACTTGCGCATAATAGTTCGCGATTGGGAGCACTTACTTTAGGTCGTGGCTCTGCCGCTAACTAGTTCGTTCTTTTAGTTCGTCCCCTCCCAGTGACGACTGAGCGGCGTGGTCTGCGCATGCAGGTGGAGGGAGAAGTTCCCCCACCTAGCTGCTTCATGCGCTTGCTGCTTGAGCCGCTAAAGATACCACGCAAACCAAAAGAAACAGTTTGTGGATAATTTCTCGCGTTTAAGTTTAGAGTTATCTCTATATCTTGGCATTATGGAATTTATTAGTCAGATATTGCAGAGTGCAGAATACTTCAAGCAGCCGGCCGCGGTGACCGAGGGGACTGAGGCGCTTCAGTCACGGTCTGCACGGCCATTACGGTCGGGGATTCGAATCCCCCCTCGGGCATGGATATTTGTGCCGTCCTAGTTCGTAAGTAGTTCATAAGTAGTTTGTAAGTTTAGGGACTGATGACCCCGTAGTTAAGTCCCATAGACTATACAAACTTTTTAAGTACTTCAAGCAGAAATTATGTAGCACTGAACTATGTAATATAGCAGGCAGACACTAACCTCGAAATGGCTCTCATCAGCAGACGTATCGCGCATATTTTAGTTCGTGACCTATCACTCATATTTTAGTTCGCGACTGGTAGCTCTCCTTTTAATTTGCAGCTCAGCCGCAAATTAGGTCGCTCTTTTTAGTTTGTTCGCTCGTTTTGGCTTTTGCTACCGCTACTAAAACTACAGCTGAGCTGCACCTCAGCTCGAAATGACGGCAACTGGCAGAAAGAAAATCACGCGATTCTCGCGTCCTCTCGCTGTTACCCGTTAGTCTTCGGAAAAGGAGCGGACGAACTAAGAAGCGAGGGATCTGCGAACTAGTTCGCGTAGTTCTCCTGTGGGAGCACTCTTCCGAACTAGTTCGTTCGCGAACTACACAAGACTAATATCCACGAATACACAAAGCCTCAGTCATGTGGGCCGCTACACTCCCCCACATCTCATTTTACACTGCAGTGAAATATATATGTAGTGAGACTTTTGATGTTAGTACTAATACACAAAATGAGCAGTGCATTAATCATTTCTTGCTTTTAATTGCGAAATATGTCATGTGAAATATCAACGGAAGCGTCTCAGCAAGAGTATTTTACATGTAAGGTTTAAAATTCACTCTCAAACCTTACAGCTCCTATAACTATAAGGCTGTCAATTAGTTGTGAAAGAGTACAGTTTTCACAATTCTTTCTCCCAACTAGTCTTCATTTGACAGCCCCTTACACTTTATTAATTTATTTATATTTATCATCTTCCGCAGAAACGAATAGAGAAGCAAGACTGCATGATTAAGAAACGATTCACTACATCCTGTTGTAACAAAGGCGTAGTAATTGATAAAGTGAAACGGATACCAGTCATACGCATACCACAGTTTACACCATGAATTCTTTGAAAGGACAGAAGGAATGAGCCATTAGGGTACAGTAGTTTTTTAGTTTGGTGTTGAAAGTGTGTGGATTACTACTAATCTCTCTGAAATCTTGTGGCAGCTTAATAAAAATGGATGAGGAAGAATACTACACACCTATCTGCGCAAGGGTCAAGGAGGTGTGGACCAATTTCACTTTCAATTTCTATCTGATATTAACTGAATGAAAGCTGCTCACTCCCGGGAATAAACAAATATTATTAACATACACAAACATACTACATATATACTTCGCAATCCACCGTAAGGTGCGTGGCGGAGGGTACACTGTACCACTACTAGGCATTTCCTTTCCTATTCCACTCCCAAATAGAACGAGAAAGCAAAGAATCCCTATATGCCTCCGTACAAGCCACAATTTATCTTATACTGTCTTTGTGATCATTACCAGAAATGTAAGTAGGCGACAGGAAGATCGTTCTACACTCAGGTTCAAATTCCGGCCCTCTAAATTTCCTCAACAGAATTTCTCGAAAAGAACGTCGTCTTTCCTCCAGCGATCCCCAACTGTGTTGCCTGAGCATTTCCTTGACGCTCGCTCAATGACCTGCCAGTAACGAATCTAGCTACTCGTTTCTGAACTGCTTCTATGTCTTCCTTTAAACTGATCTGCTGCGAATCCCAAACACTTGACCAATACTCAAGACATGGTCGTACAAGCGTTTTATACGCGGTCTCCTTTACAGATGAAGTACATCTTCCCAAAATTCTTCCAATAAACCGAAGTCGGCTGTCCGCCTTATTCACAACTGTCCTTACAACAACAAACAACATTCAAGAAAATATTTATTGACAGACCAATGACAGAATTACCTGGCTACTAAACAAGGTTCGACAAGAGGCATGCGCACTTACCTCACATAATGCAGTTACCCAAAAACTAACACCATATGTCATAAGGGAATGAAAATATTCAGAGTCGACTACGTTTCGTCTTGAAATGTGACCTATTTCGGAAACGGTTCTCATGGTAAACAACGAACTCGGTAGTTTTTTAATAAGATCCTGAAAATGTGTTTTCCACGACAGCTTTCTATCTGAACGACTAGAAATTTGAACTTCTCATTTTTAACTGTCGTATGGACATTCTGTTTAATCAAAATGTCATCTTTTGTTTCACTTTGTGTCAGGAAATGTAAATACTGAGTCTTACTGCGATTTAGCCTCATTTTATATTCTACATGCCATGAACTATTTCATAAACTGCGTTACTTGACATAGCATCGGTATTGCCGACAACATCCTTCACTACCAAACTACTGACATCAGCAAACATAAACATGTTACAACAACCTGTAAGGTAGAAGGCATATCATTTATATGTATGAGAAGCAACTGTGGCCCCAGAATAGAACCCAGGGACACTCCTTACTTAACTGCGCACCATTGAGACTCCATATCACACCCGTTTTCAACACTGCAGAGAATCACCTTCTGATTTCTGTTCTTGCAGTAAGAAGTAAACCATTTGTGACCTACTCTCCTCACTCCTTAATGTTCCAACTTGAGAAACATGTTATTGTGATCAACATAAACGAACGCTGTCATTAAATCACAGCGTTCGCAGTTTTTTATTTAGTCTTTGAAGATCCGCACAGGGAAAAAGTAGTATAGCATTATAACTTGGTAAACAACTTCTGAAATGAAACAGAACATTTGAAAGTAAATTTACGGGAATTGAAATACTCAATTAACCTCGTATATGCACCCTCTGCAATACCTTTAGCAAAAACAGATGCCTTCAAAATAGGTCTATTATCCTTTATTTTTAATTTCATTTATTTTAAAGTGTTTTCACTACAGAGTATTTCAATTTCTCAGAAAACTGACCTTTCCCAAAGTAAGGAAATATGGCTTAGTACTGGTATAACAGAGACGGAACAATTTCGGTAATAAACTGTCTTGGTTGCACAAAAGCGGTGTTTCATTTATTTATACATGACGCGTTTCTCCTCTTCTAGGCATCATCAGACGTTGAAAGGGGCGAAATTTACCAACTTGTTTAAAAAACAGTAGATAATTAAATTATATAAAGTATTTCCTAAGCAAGAAATATCAGAAAGAAGAGCCACTCATGTGGCAGTAAACGGCTCTTAGCCGGCCGCGGTGGCCGAGGGGACTGAGGCGCTCCACTCATGGTCTGCACGGCCACTACGGTCGGGGGTCCGAATCCCCCCTCGAGCATGGATATTTGTGTAGTCCTTAGTATTAGTTAGTTCATAAGTAGTTTGTAAGTTTAGGGAGTGATGACCCCGTAATTAAGTCCCATAACCTATACAAACATTTGAACATTTTAGTCAGCACCTTTCCTATTTATTTCTTGCTTACGAAAGATTTGACATATTTTCCCTTAACTCCTGTTTTTTTTTTTTAACCCAGATAGTGCTGACGTCCTTCCAGAATGACGAGGACGGCAGCTTACTTTTTATTCTTATCAGTAAAAATTCGTGCACAGTGTCTTATTTTATTTTTCATTGAATAGCCTCCTCCCGTTTCACATCAATTTTCAGCTAGTATTGTTCATTGCAAAGTGGTTGGATACAGCTGAAAAGTTGAGTTTCCTACAGATGATAGTTAAGACTTTCCCATAGTTGGGAATATATTTCTTGAACTTTTTTCGATTTCTGAGACATTTATATGTATATGTCTCATCTTAAATGTTGCTTTAATAATACTGATTTATGCAACAAAAATTATAGAAAATTCATTTGACGCCATTCCAAAAGGAATGGCAGTATTGCAAAACAGCGGTGTGATTGTGAAAAAAAATCACTTATAACGTCTTGTGCAGTCTTATGAAGGTAATTAAATGGTTTTGAGAGAAAAATGAACCAAAAATAATTCCGCGCTAGCCGGGTCAAACAAGTTTGTAAATTCCCCCCCCCCCCCCCGCCACGGTGGAGTAGCCGAGCGGTCTAAAGCGCCTCGCTGCGGAGCGCGAGGTTTGTTCGCCGTCGGAGGTTCCAGTGCTGAGTGCTTCCTTGGGCATGTGTGTGTGTGTGTGTGTGTGTGTGTGTGTGTGTGTGTGTGTGTGTCGTCCTTAGGTTAGTTTACCTTAGTTTAAGTAGTGTGTAAGCTACGGACTGATGACCACGTAGTTTGATCCGATAGATTTGCAAACATTTGAACATCTTGAAATTTTCTTCGTTTCAACGTCTGATGAGCGCAGAAGAGACGAAACGCGTCATGTATAAATAAATGAATCATCTCTTTTGTGCAGTCAAGATTGTTTTCTCCCCAAAATATCTATTACGGTTGCTGTGCGAACGAAATGTTCAAATGTCTGTAAATCTATCGGACCAAACTGCGTAGTCATCAGTCCGTAGCATACAAACAACTTAAACCTAGGTAACACACACACATCCATGCCCGAGGGAGGACCTGAACCTCCACGGCGAGCAACCGCGCGCTCTGCAGCGAAGTGCTGTGCCAACGCCACAAATGTATGGAGTAGAGTGATTTTAGAGACGGAAGAATAGTATTCTGCTAGATACCTCATCATATCCGTAAGAGTCCTTAGGTCTTTGGTGATTTAATTATGGACTCAATTTCTCCATTGTCAATATCACGGAGGGCTATCTCAGGCATAACCGAGCGAGGTGGCGCAGTTGTAAGACACTGGACTCGCATTCGGAAGGATGGTGGTCCAAATCCACCTCCGGCCATTCAGATTTAGGTTTTCCGTGATTTCCCTAAATCACTCCAGGTAAATGCCGGGATGGTTCATTTCAAAGGGCACGGCCGATTTTCTTCCCCATCCTTCTCCAAAAATCCGAGCATAAGCTCCGTCTCTAATGACCACGCTGTCGACGGGACGTAAAACCCTAAGCTTCCTTCCCTCCTTCCTTCCGACTGGCTCAGGCAACAGAGTCGCAGTGCTGTTTTTTTTAAAGAGAGTTGCATGATTACTTGTAGGAGCTAATGTTGTGAACAAGTTCAGTTTCGGCGCCGCTGCCTCGGCGGCAGAGTTTGAGGGTGCAGCAGCCGGCAGAACTGGAGCAGCGGCTGCGGCCGCGGCTGGAAGCTGACAGCACAAAGGGCGGCCGCCTTGTAGCCCATTGTAATTTATCCAAATGATCCAGCACAAACGCGCGCCCTATATGGCGGCCGCGGCTGTTACCGCCGCCGCCTTTGTAGCGGACGTCGCGTATATCATATGTGGGGCAGACGCGGCCGCCGCGCGTCTGTCAATTTGCGAATGACGGCCCGACGGCGCCTAACCAGCGTTGCCTAGCAACCGCCTCTCTCACAATGTCGGACGCGCGCTCGCAAGAACGGCTAATCGTCATTTTTTATTTATCGACGAACAAGCTAGAGAACCTGGATTTAGACACGAATGTGTTGCTTCACATAGGCAACACCAAAGAGGTAGAATACCATAGGAAATACAGCGAATACATTGAGGCAAATTCAGCACATATCCGCCATGTTTACAGAAGTTAGAATGAAAGGATATGGTTCATAACGGTCCGTAATAAAATTACGAAACCTTGTGTAAAATAATAAATTCGCACATTCACAAGTTGTTAGACACGTGATAGTGCCTTACGTGCTCGTCAAAACAGAAGTACGCAAAAACACTAAAAATAGTACAGGGTGTTTACAACCTAGAAAATTAATATATATTTATTAAAAAGAGGCGCAGAGATGGTTTTAGTGTTGTTTCAAAGGGTAGCACACAAAGTTTTGACTCGCGCAGTTCGCTAGTACAGAATCGTACCGCAATAAACGCTAGCGGCAGTTACGTTAATACATGATGCGATTTATTAGACCAATTCGTTGGTTAGCCGATAAACACGGCGTTTTAGCCGCTACCCGACCAACTTTCCTTGTCGGTCGGTTGGTTGTGCCTGACCACCCGATCTCCGATTCCTTGACCGTATCACCCGACAAATTGTACCGTGTGTAGCGCTTCCCGACCAACTTCCATGCCTGAGGTCGCCTGCACAGCGAACACGCGAAAACAAAAACAGTTCGACAGACACCAGAAAAGGGTCGCGCTGCGTGCAGTTGGTTGGAACGTGTGTATGCTATTACTAATTGGTTGGTTCGTTGGACATCTTGTTGGTCGTACGATAAATCGGAGAGTGTGTAGGGGGCCTTAAAGATGGCTGCCTTCACTGGACCCGAGCGTGCTAGCTGTGTGCTTTGGATTGAAGAATCAAAGTCGGCGACAACAGTTCAGCGTAAATTTCGTACCAAGTTTGCTAAAGATCCTCCTTGGAGGCCTACAATTTATGAGTGGCATACAAGTTTTGCAGAAACTTGGTGCTCAGTAAGACATAAGAAAGTACCAGGTCGTCCTAGCACATCTGACGAAGTCGTTGAGCAAGTGAGACAGAGTTTTGTCAACAGTCCTACGAAATCGTAAACTGCAACTCCCACATACAACAGTTTGGCGTGTGTTGAGAAAACTTTTGCATTTGAAACCGTACGGATTGTCGCTTTTACAAGAAATTAAAGACAATGATAAAATTGCCCGGAAGAACTTCTGTGCGGATATGTTAGACCGAATGGATGATGATGAACATTTCTTGGACAACATAATTTTTCCTGACGAGTCAACTTTTCACTTAAGTGGCAAGGTTAACACACATAACTGTAGGATTTGGCGCAGTGAAAATCCTCATGAAACATTGCAACATACCCGTGATAGCCCTAAGGTGAACGTTTTTTTTTAAATTATTTTTTCTTATTTAATTTTATTTTTTATTTATTTATTTATTTTTTTGTCCGTTGAGCAAGAAGAAAATGTACGCCCCCCCCTTTTTTTTCCCCAAGAACGAACCATCAACGGGATAGTGAAGCTGGGTATGTTGCAACAATTTTTGATACACAGAGGGATGTTGACGGAGAACTAAATGTGTACTTCATGCAAGACGGCGCACCACCACACTATCTGACTGACGTCTGGGATTTTCTGAATGATTGTTTTCCAGGTAAATGGATTGGCTGTGCTGCACCCATTGCCCTTTCCCCAGACCTGACACCGTTAGACTTTTCTTCTGGGACTTCATCAAAGGTATGGTGTACGTACCTCCTTTTCCGGCAACTTTACCGGAACTTAGAGCAAGAATCTACGACGACGCTGAGCAAGATACACTTGCAATGCTAATGCGAGTTTGGGAAGAAATCAGTTGCCGATGGGATGTCTGCAGGATAACCAACGGAAGCCACATCGAATACCTTTAGTTTAAGGTAAAACCGTGATGCGTTTTCCTTTGAAACAACACTATAACTGGCTCTGTACCTCTTTTCAATAAATTAATATGAATTTTCAAAGTTATAAAGCTCTTTTGAAACACCTTGTATTTTAACAGTTTTCAGTCGAAATAAGATATATTCATCGTTTTGTCCGTTTTTCTCTAAGAGTTACACACTGTTCAAACGATAGACACGACTTCTAAAACAAATTTGGCATCTACGTATCTTACATATTCGTAGACGTACTGTTTTACGTCTAAAAACAAACACATCGCGACTTTAGAGAATATGGCACGTAATAATACAGCATGGTACTGCTGGGAGTGCTAAATCAAGTGAGGCGACCTGTGTACAAACTATCATTTTGAGCAAGAGCGGTATGATATTTGGCACATGTGAGACTGGACTGTGTATAGCCCTTTCTACACGGGAAGTGAGAGCTTACGAGATTACCCATGATGCACCGGTCATGTCGGTCGCGTATCATGACGCGTTCAGAGATGCACGCATACGATCGCTAGTAGACGGAATAGGAAGGATCCTATTCTGCGCGTATGGAAGTGCTTCGCGCATGCGCAGACGACCGAATGGGGAACCCACCTGACAAACGAATGCAAGTCGCGAATTTGTTTGAGAATGTGTACTTGTCTCCTGCTCAGAGGAACGTAGTTTTTCGACTCAGTCGTATTTCAGGAGGTGATACTATAGAAGAATTGCATTAAAATTTCCATATAACATGTGTACAATTTTTATTGAATACAGAGATATAGCTGTTCATATGAAAGCCAAACAAACTTAGAGCAAATGTAAATCAAGACATTTTCACTGATTTAACCGTCTGTTCTTGGTAGTCAATCATCAAACTGACTTCAAAGTAGAATTTTCTGTATCTTCTACAGGTTCATTTCTGCTTGGTTACCAGGTTTACGGCTTACTAGGACATATTCAGACTTTAAAGTACGTCGAAAATCGGTTATTTAAATAAAAGTTAATATGGAGATCTATGAAGAATCGACGAAAGAATCAGTCAAAATATCACAATTTGCAAGTACTTTAAGTTTGTTGTAGATGATTGGGTACACGTTATATGGCATTTTAATTCCAAATCGTCTTTATTACTATCTTCTAAAATATTTGCAATTTTTTTAAACATGCTGTACCGTAGTTAAGAGATGAAATATTTGCTTTGGTGAGTATTGTTTGAAGCTTTATCAAAGTGGAAGGTCTACGTGTAGACACCTTAACTTGTTTATCATAAACATAGACGGCTCAAATCGCAGGAGCTGGAAGTATGTAATCGCATTTTATAAAGAGGACGTTAACACATGTGAACGAGGTAGTTCGCATGAACTGCACGGAAACAATTATATACAGTTTCACACTGGCAGTCTAAATCACAAATAAATTTTTCAATCATCACAATAATCACGGTATATCTTACAGTTTCGAAAAGTGATCTTAACTCGGCGATTCACATGCTGTAAGTTGACAACAAAACCAAGTAGACACGTGAAGCAGACGACTCGACAAACGCGTGCCGTTTGAACGCTTATTTGTAGCGGTCTACGCAAGGAACGCTGCAGCTGACAGCGACTTTCTTGTGCGTGTTGCACGTCTCGTATAGAAAGGGCTTAAGAGGACAACGCCCATTACGTAGGTAGCTCTTACTTTCGATAGCGCGAGTGCAGTAAGTCGATTGTTTTATTCGCCGAGAGCGCCACCTGTGAGTGAGCAGGGCAGTTCATGACGGGACTCCGAGAAGCGAAGCCGCGAGTGCGGTGTGCAGGCCGTGATGGCGGAGTGATGAAATATTTTTATGACTGGTGTGTGTGCTCCTGACCGTCGCAGTGGACCCCAGTATGGTTCGTAATTTAGTGCAAAGTGTTACGCGTACCGCGAATCGCGACAAACGCGCCGGCATTGAAACTTCAATTTTGGCTACACCAACAATGTATCAAGTGGATAACAACGGCGACCAGAGACCTTAGGAAATATTGTGGAAATACTGACCGTGACTAGAAATTTACGACAAAAGTCGTAAACGATCCACATTTGTGTTGATGGAAGAATATATGCATATTTTTACCAGTGCAATTTTTGTGTGCTAATTGTCAACAACCTCAAACTGTCACGTGAATGCCATTATTGTGCAGCCTAATTAACTTTATCTATGATAGAAACAGCTACCGAAAGTACTGATAAGTCTTATCCAAAACGATCAATCATATTTTATTTATCAGTTCTGGCGGTAGTAGCATTGTTTACCGGATGAGGCGGGAGTGTTTCAACTACCGTTGATAATATGTTTAATTAAGTAAGCTGAAATGAATTGTGGATTTCGTTACTCTTCCACCATGACCGTTACCTTGTTTTACATAATGTGCATCGCCTCACAGCGATGTGAAAGAATAAAATCTCTACGGGCCTCCAGCCGCTTTACGTACTTTCGGGGAATGTGTCCTTGGCCATTGTCAAGTGGTAAATGTCCGCTGCATCGTTGTTGCCTTACCGTTATATAGCCGCGCTACTCACTGTGACGTCACTGAACCTAGTTAAACCTCCATATATGGTAATTTTTACGTCAAGAGTTGGTTGCGTCAGCTGTTGGCTGCTTGCGCGTCCGCCGCGTTCGCTTCAGCCTCGCTGTGGCCGGGTCCCAAGCTACGCTCAGCTTCAAACGACGTACTTACTTACGGCGTTCTCCGACGTTTTAATTTCAACGTCTTCTTTTAAAACAATATCCCAATACCCTTTCGTTTTAGCAGTGACAGATGTTTCGTCGATACGAATTCGATGTCTATGTTCTGCCACGGTTGATTTTTGCGGGTGGCGAAGACGTACACTAATCTCGTGGTCTTTCCTGCGTTGTAGCACAGTGCGTGCAGTTTGACCAATACAACAGCAACCACACTCTCATGGTATCTTATCAACCTCTGTGGTTTTGAGTCCTAGATCATCTTTTACTGGCCTCATCAGCTTGTCTGTTTTTGCAGGAGATCAGAACACAGACGTAATGTTCATCTCTTCAGGAGCCGGCTAATCTTCCCCGAAATTGTTCCAGAGAAGGGCAGAACTGCAATATTATTCCTTTCTTCTTCCGACGTACTATTCCTGATTTTATCGCCGCTATGGTTTGTTGTAACTGGCGGTGACTGTAGCCATTTTTCCTGAACCCTCTTTGGAAACTTTCGGTGTCTGAAACGACTTTTCCGACATGTACTAGGGTGTTCAGAGCGCCGCGTTTTTGCGCAGGGTGATGGTGACTGATCACATTCACATAACGATCCGTATGAGTGGGCTTCCTAGAGACACAGTTAAAGAGGTGACCATTGCTTTTACGGCAGAAGAGGACATCAAGGAAGGGCAAAGAAACATCGCTCTCCACCACTGACGTGAATTTAATGTTGTAGGGGCGTTTTAAACACCCTACTTCATTGAGCAGTAGTCGTCTCAGACGCCGGAAGTCTGCTAAGAGAGTTAACCTATCTGCGAAGAGACTTAAAGGAAAATAGCTTCAATCGAAGCCAGATACAACACGCCATTTCTGGCGATAAAAGCAGGAAAAGTACGCCGGGACAAGAGAGCGACAATCTTGATTTTTAGATCTTCTGTAGAGCGGTGTCTGGGAAGATTAGCCGGCTTCTGAAGAGATACAATATTGCATCTATGCTGAAATTTACCTAAGTCATTCAAGGTAAATGCTGGAATGGTTCCTTTCAAACGGCACGGCCGATTTCATTTTTTATACTGTAACTATCAAAGCGTAAAAGACAAATGGCAACACCAGAGCTACGGACTCTGGACGTAAATATTATCATATATGGCGACGTAGCTGTTTCCAGCGCCGTCACAGCAAGCAGCGCGGCTACATAACAGCAGCAAGTCATTTGTCAGTTGACTATGGCCAAAAAGAGCCTCGCCGATAGCTCGGTGGGATTTTAACTACCTGACGCGGCTGGAGGTCCGAGAAGATTTTATTCATTTTACATAGTTACAGTTTTCTCGGTCATACTTGAAGGCCCTTGTTAATGGACCGTGTATCTTCAATTTTGAACCAAATTGAAATACAGTATTGATACTGTAAGAAGAGAACTGCTGTTTTATTTGTTGTAAGAACCAGGCAGTTCCAAGAAACAGACTCGCTGCTTGAGAAACAAATGAACTGCCTGCAATGTATTTGGTCCAAGAAAAAGACAGTTCCTACAGATTGCTGGTTGATTCATCAAATAATGCGGGTATTTCTCCGTAACTCTGAAACAGAAAGTCAAACAATCAAAAGAAATCAATCGGTGTGAAATGATGTGTTTTGACTGCCAAAAAATCCTGAACTGTCTAAAATTCTCCAAAGTGATGTATTCTACAGTCATCAACACTGGGCATGTGCATTAAGATTTTACGTTACAAAAAAGGTATTTATGTATGATTCAAGTATCAGAGATAAGGGTGCGAATGACGGTGTCGCGAATTCTGAGCCCAGTGAATTCTGGGCCCGGAAAAGGTCGGGCCACTAATCCTCCTCCCCCCCCCCCCCCCTTCACGCAGGGATGGGTGCCGGCCGGCAGGTAAACGGGCCGACTTCATTATTTTGCGCCGGTAGCTTGGTTCATGTAAACACACTCGGCCCTGAAATACTTTTCTACAAACATTACAAGGCAACAGTGACCGGCATTGTTATAGTACATGTGGCTGCAATTCGAGTGGTTCCAATGTTGCCAGAAAACACTGTGGGCCAGTGTTGTCGGCAATAACAATTTTTATGGCCCGTGCAAACGTAGCTTTACGTGCTGTACTGATCAAAGAGGTATGGAGATGATCAAACAAGAACCAAAAGTGATACAGTTGGAAGTGGTCATGTAATTTCAGTTTGACAACTTTTACTTATGATTGGATATTCAGAAGCTACAATGAAAATCCTGGAAACCAAATTACAAACACAGAATTTTAAAATCGCGTCTTTTTGACAAAGAACATTTAAATTAACGTAAAATAAAATCTGTTCCACACCCATCGACCTGCGAATGTTAGACCTCCATGTAATGTACATGAACCAGGAGGTGCCCGTATAGGTGAAATAATCTGCGTATTGCTTCCCATCTCATTCATAGCACTAAATGAGCATGGCCCCTACATATGACTTCGAAACAGGAAAACCCTTTCTATTTTGTAATTATAATCCTGCATAACGTTATTAGTATTGCCAAATGTAAAATATATAGAATCAGCAATATCAACTCGCGTATTAAGACATACATTAAAATGAGAGTGTGTGAAAAATAAAATAAATTACATAATAAGAGTGCGTTTTTACGGCTACAATGAATGACATGATTTTCCATGCCATGACAGAGAATGCATCGTAAAACAAGGGAAAACATAATCGTACCCTTTTTTCGTACTGCAATACGCGTTTAAAAGAGGGAATATCGCTGAACATTATGTCAATATTCAACGTTGTTCTTCCGGCAGCAGGACATTTTGTTTCCGTTGGTGGTCATTTGAAGGGTGGTGTTAACGCGGCTCTGACAGGACGGCATAACATCATAAATCTTAAAGTAGGCCTTAGGAGAAAATTAATTTTGCTCATTTCTTTTTGCAATCCGTATCTCCAACGTAGATTCGCTTTTGTGCACCATTTCCATTTGATCTTCAATATTGTCTATGCTAAATTTCTCCTTGTCAAAATGCAAACCTAATGCAATTTTATTGCTACCATAGGTATTTTCTCCAAATCGCCACGTATGAAGTACCTTCGAGTCTGGCCAGTGGAGGGGTTCTCAGCGACAGCACATTCATAAACCCCGTAATTTGCATATTTGGATTCTTTTGTGGTATATTATCACGCAATCGCACTTTAAGATTATGTGTCGTTCAGAACGTAGTTTTAACTCTTTGCTTCCAAAAATGTATGTTTTAGTTTTTCTGACGGCTTGCCAGTTGCTATTCTGTTTTGAAATCACGTACAGGGGATATGCGCATTTAATGGTAGGAGCGGGAGAAGGAGCCATGTGCAGCTTATGTCACCTACGCACTGTATGTGAGTTATATCCAATGATCTTTAATTTTGTGCAAAATCCTACCCTTCTTTCGTACGTCATCATATATTATGTTCTTTACATTACATATACCATCCAGAGGTATGAGGAGTATATTATTTTATATTTATTTTAATATAAAGTTTTGTAAAGAAGAATAGATACGATTTGTAAATTACATTTTTGTAATTAGGTATTAAGTTTTCCATTGTTTTTGGAGGTAGTTGACATTGGCTGAAATTAGTCATAAGTAAAACCTTTTTGAAGATTTAGATGTAAATGATTGCGTCAGAGAGACAATATATTACAAAAAGTCACAGTGCTCCCTATAAGAAATTAGCTTTTTCCAGGAAGTGATCATGTTATGTTTACGGAATTTTCGTAATAAACAGACTCCCATCACACTATATCCAGGCTTTGGACTGGCTAAATGACAAGAATACATTGTCATTCAGGCGTGTTTAAAATCAGTTTATTTATTTTTTATTTCATTAACTTTTAAATTGTTATTTATTTTTAAATTTTTTTACGCAAGTTGTCTCAAACTAGGCCAATGAATTTATTCAAATTTTTGAAGGTAAGAGATCGCTTTCAAACAGGCCCTGATGTCACCATCCTCTTCGTACTTTTGTACTATTTTTGCCATCCTTTTACCAAGTTTCACATATGTTTTTTTCTTTCGTTTTCCCTCCATACCTAACTCTAATCTCATTAAAGCACGTGCCGTGTTCTCTGCTTCCGTCTTCATGCACTTAATTACGTCTTTAATTTTAGGATTCGGTTTTCCAAGCAAATTATTAATCTAGTTGTGCTAACCTTCAATGGTGGTACAATGGCACAGACTGTGGCAGCTCTAAACACTGATCGGGACTTCATCGTTTTCTAACAACCTGTCTACGAAATAGTCGAAAAACTGAGACAGCTTGGGGATATCTGGTGCTTGTGCAAGGATTTCGAGGCAGCCATCGCAGACATCTTCCGGTCGAAAGAATGCCAGAGAAGCAACCTTACTTCACAATTTTCTCTGTATTCGGAAGCAAGTCCCAGGTCTTGCAGTTTCCTCGAAAGAGATTTTGTCATGTGGAAATGACAGTCATGAACTTGAACCGACGGGAGCACAACTTTTAATGTAGAAATAGCAGCTATTTCAAAATCAAAGGTGACATTTTAAGGATTCCATTCTTTTATTTTTAAGAGTGCTGAAAAGACGAATACATGTCTCTTTTCTTTTGTTGGGTAACAGTGCAAAGGTCACTGGATAGATATTTGTTTCATACTTTGAAAGTCTGCATGTATCGTATATATTTGAGCAAATTGTTTGCTACAACATTTGAAGGTCCCACCATAAAAAGGTCTCGTTTAGTCTTTAAAGCCTCTCTTCCTGCTTTTCCACTAAAGGCTATCATCCTATCTCCAATGTTATCATCGCTCAAGAGAAAACTGCTATCGTAATTCATACCTAGTAGCTCAGGTGAAAGATCGACTTCTTGTCTCGTCTCTGGCTCTTTCTTATCTCCGCGTGCTTTGGATCGATGCTTGTATAATATCCGCTTCGTTGATAGCTGTTCTGGCATTTCAGACACAAAATGACACCCTCGATTGTGGAGGTCACCTAATTCTTCAGTATGTATTTTAGAAATCGATGTCTCTTCGTCTCTTGATTTCTTCTTAGCCCGATTTACTGCCTTCCGTATTTCTATGCGAGCGTCATCCGTGCTCCACATTGATGCTCGTTTGAACTAAGCACCTCACAGTCTTTCGTCTCAAGCATTCCTCGGCAATACTTTGTTCTTCGCTTTGAACAGCGCCAAATCACAGACCCATCAGCTTTGGTTCTCCTTATGGTATATGAGTAGCCGTGATAGTGCGCACATGGCTTACCACGGATGGTCGTTGACAGTTCCATTTAGAACTTAAAGCACACTGGGAGACAAGATGCACGAACTGAATACTACGAAAGTTAGAGTCTATTGGCAGTGACTAAGCGGTCAGACACTGCGTTGGACGAGACCTTCGGGACCGAGACTGACAAGGACTCCCAGGGGGGCAGGGAGGCTCTGCCCTCGCGCAGGTAGTTTCCAGGAAACTGGGCCCAGAATTCGCACATTTCTGGTTGGGCCCAGAATTCACTGGGCCCAGAATTCAGTGAACAGCGAATGACGTTGTGAGTTTCATTCATCATTTTGTAAATGATATACTTGACGACAACGTCAATAATTCTACAATATTATCTGACGAATTTAGTGCTCACAAAAAAAAAAAAAAAAAAAAAATCACTTCTGCAGTACTGCTTAGTAAATGTGCGCCAGGGGAAACTAAGCAAAGTATAGCATTATTAGCCCTAACGAGGACATAGCATTCTTCACTATGACCGATATCTGGACAGGTCAAAATACTGTAAAGAAAACATGAGAGAGTTTATACTCGAAGTGGCTGGGATAAGATCGTATGAGCAAGCTTCCAATAAATGTATTGTGATTCCAGTTACTCGGACAATAATTGCACATTCGCCCCTCTTTAAAACGAGTGTTCACCAACAAGGACAGAGAGAAGTTTCCTATCTCCCAGTACAGGCATCTTAAATACTTTCAAAGTAAGCAAGAAGTGTTGCAGTGCAGCAAAGTATTAAACGTGCTTATAATGACAGGGTTTACCATAAGACGCCCCTAATCTAAATTTGCGGTACCTTCATAAGGGTGCATATACAATCAACATAGCCAAGTTTCGTGGCCTGATACATTGAAACAAATACAAGATCCCCATTATTTGTGATTATACACAGAAGCTCAAAATTTAGCAAGAAAGTAAATGCAAGATGGCTGTAATTGTATCCAGAACGAAACTGTGTATCGAAATTTGGCACAAAACCGAAGGAAATATAGTTACATGTAAAGAAAGTATACTAGAGAGAAAACAGAAATGAAACTTGAAAACACAAATGAAACTTTCACCACACGATGTTACTGGTGATGTTACCTATGACAGTGCTGCTAAAGCAGAGTTACTTAACAAAGATTTACGTAATTCCTTTACCAAAGAAGACAAATCTAGATACCGCATTTCGAATCTAGGACAGCAAAAAAAAAAAAAAAAAAAAAAAAAAAAAAAAAAAAAAAAAAAAAAAAAAAATGCGGAGTCATTAGTCCCTAAACTGAAAAACTACTTATCAACCACGTTGTACTAAAGACAGCACAAACATCCATGCCCAAGGGGGATTCGAATCCCCGACGGAGAACGGCCTCGCGCATCGTAGCATAGCGCCTCAATGCGCTCCGCCGCGGTGCACAGCTACCAACATGTATAACGTGGGACTAGATATCACAAAAATAAGTCTGCCGGTCCCGATTGTATACATTTGTGAGAGGTCATATTTTAAACAAACGTGGAGAAAAGACGAAGTTATATTTGTTTAATGACTCATTTGAATGAATCGAGTTGGATCAAAATTTGGAAAATTTTGCGGCTGTAAAGCTAAAGAAAATTTTACGTACAACAATTTCTAGCTCTTTACATTTGCGTGGGTTCTTTCGCTTACGTAAATGTTTACAGTAACCAGTGCACAGCAGTGAAAAATTTGTGCATTTTCTGTAGGCGATACTTGCCACAGAAACCGTTACCACGGAGTGAGGTGGTATTATCCGGCAATTGCGTTGCAAGCTTTCACTAACTACGTATGAGGAAGCCGTAATTACTGCAGAATATTATTACATAAGACACTTATGACAGAATACTGTTTTCTCTCATCTGCTGGCAGCTAATAAATTACTGGACCTGAATACCGAATCACAAAAATAGCAAGCCAGAATACGGTAAAAGGCAGGAACGGGGTAAAAAGAGCAAGTTACTCGGCATGACGTCAACGCGGTGGGAACCCATTAATCAGCCTTCGCTTCACAGTAATTAATTCCCGAGCGCGGCCGTCGATGGCGGTAGGCAGGGCCGGGCACGCCTGCCGGCGCCCACGTAGCACCAGGACCTCAAGGACTCGGGACCTCAGGTCCTCAGGGCTCCAGGAGTTTCCGCTAAGAGCAGGAGTGGGCCGTACGCTCCACCACAGGGGCCTTGGTGGCTCGTTACTGCAGCCTGACGTGACGTGAGGATGTCCAATCACAATAGAAGCACTATCCGTAATTTGTTTCGGCAAGGCGGCCGCGGTGGCTGAGGGGACTGCAGCGCGCCAGTCACGGTCTGCACTGCCACTACGGTCGGGGGTTCGAACCCCCACTCGGGCGTGGATATTTGTGACGTCCTTAGTGTTAGCTAGTTCATAAGTAGTTTTTCAGTTTAGGGACTGATGACCCAGTAGTTAAGTCCCATAAACCTTACAAACATTTGAACATTTTTGTTTCGGCAAGGTTGTGGTACAGTGGCTGCCTATACCTGCTGAACGTCCTACGCTATTAGGAAACAGATATATCACAACGAAATTCATTTTTCACACTCCTCATTTTTCGATTTGCAGATCTTATTATTGCCATGTTTGCAGTAAAAATTCTAGGTAAGTGGTCAGCTGATATGCGGAACACTGTTTTATTTTATACGGAAACATGTTTCAGCACCTCCGTACCATCATCAGTGGGTTTTATCATTTATTTATTACTATGAAAAACAAAATACGCTGTCAACAAAAACGCGGAAGAGAAAGTGTATTCCAAAAGAAACCGAAAGTAATAGACAATCAGCTGAATATCCCCACTCACGAAATTTATGTTTTCGCTCTAGAAATAGCACTTTAAAATCCTCACAATATTGAAACAGATTATTTGGTTGCAGATGACAAAGCTATCGGTATGTAATTATGTAGAAAGGGTCCTACATGATCACAAAATGTAAAAACAGGGTAAAATCGAAAATGGGACTTACGACTTTTTAGGGCTAAATTAACACATAGTATAGTACTGAAATAAATGTATTTTGCTTTTCAATTTATTCTTCTTCAATACGTTTGCTCTGCATTTCAAATTTAAGTGCCTGGCTGAGGTTTTATCTGACCGCTTTCATAATACATCTACATCTACATGGGATTCTATGTAAATCACATTTAAGTGCCTGGCAGAGGGTTCATCGAACCATCATTATACTATTTATCTCCCGTTCCATTCTCGAATAGCGCGCGGGAAGAAAGAGCACCTAAATCTCTCTGCTCGAGCTCTGATTTCTCGTATTTTATTCTGCTGATCATTTCTACCTATGTAAGTGGGAGTCAACAATATATTTTCGCATTCAGAGGAGAATGTTGGTGATTGGAGTTTCGCAAGTAGCCCACGTCGCAGCGATAAGCGCCGTTGTTGTAATGATTCCCATCCCAGATCCTGTATCATTTCCGTAACGCTGGCTCCCCTGTATCGTGACAATACGAAACGAGCTGCCCTTCTTTGGACTCTTTCGATGTCCTCCGTTAAACCCACCTGATAAGGATCCCACACTGGGCTACAATACTCCAAAAATGGACGGACAAGCGTAGTGTATGCAGTTTCTTTTGTAGTTTTGTTGCATGTTTTAAAGGTTCTGCCAATAAAACGCAGTCTCTGGTTCGCCTTTCCCACGATATTATCTACGTCTTCTTTCCAATTTAAGTTTGAAGTAATAGTAATTCCTAGGTATTTTGTGGAGTTTGCGGCCATCACTTTTGATTGATTTATCTTGTAAACAAAGTTTAACGGATTTCTTTTCGTACTCATGTGAACAACTTCACATTTCTCATTATTTAGAGTCAATTGCCAATTTTTACACCATACTGATATCTTATTCAGATCGTTCAGCAGTTGGTTTTGATCTTCAGATGATTTTACTAGACAGTAAATGACGGCGTCATCTGCAAACAACCTAAGAGAGCTACTTAGTTTTTCCCCTAAACCGTTTATGTAAATAAGGAACAGCAGAGGACCAATAACACTACCCTGTGCAACGCTTGATATCACCTCTGTCTTAGTCGATGCCTTACTATCGATTACTACGAACTGTGTCCTCTCTGATAAGAAGTCCCCTATCCAATCGCAAATTTGGGGCGATATACTATAACCACGCAATTTGATTAAAAGCCGTTTGTGAGGTACGGTGTCAAAAGCTTTCTGGAAATCAAGAAATACGGAATCGATTTGCGAACCCTTGTCGATAGAACCCATCACTTGGTGTGAATAAAGAGGTAGTTGTGTTTCGCATGAACGATATTTTCTAAATCCGTGTTGACCTTGGGTCAATAGATCGTTCTGTTCGAGATAATTCATAATATTTGAATACAGGGTATGTTCAAAACCCCTACTGCAAATTGACGTCAATGAAATAGGCCTGTAGTTTAGTGGGTCACTCCCACTGCCTTTCTTGAATGTAGGTGTTACCTGTGCAACTTTCCAATCTTTTGGGACAGATCCTTCTCCGTGTTTGCAGTGAAAATTCTAGGTAAGTGGTCCGCTTGATATGCGGAACCAGGGCCGGCGCAAGCTCAAGTGCCGCCCTGTGCGAGCTGCTAAATTGCCCCCCCCCCCCCCCCCCCCCCCACGATTTTTTGTTTTTCAAAACGTTTGTGGAATTTCATTTTAAAAAATCTATAGGAAATGTCACCAATCAATCGCAATTTTTGTTTTTACTTTTCAGATCTACCTAGGTTTCAGCCGTTGAGTGGCCAGTCTCAAAAGCTTTTAATATGTGCTTACACGTAAACAGCCAGGTTGTCAGTTACGTTCAACTTGACGGTATAGATGTAAACAAAGCATTGAGAATAGCCACACAGTACCCGAAATATATCTAGATCTGGAAAACAAAAACAACAAAATGCGACTGATTGGTGACATTCTCTACAGATTTTTACAAAACAGTCGCGGGCACCAGCTCAAAAATAGTCAAACCTGATTGAAGAAATATAGCTAATTTTAACAAACCTTCTGAATTTACGAAAATGTTTAAATGTGTATCAAATCTTGTGGGACTTAACTGCTACGGTCATCAGTTCCTGAGTTCACACATACTCAACCTAAATTATCCTGAGCAAAAACACACACCCATGCCGGAAGGAAGACTCGAACTTCCGCCGGGACCAGCCACACAGTCCATGACTACAGCGCTTTAGGCCGCTCGGTTAATCCCGCGCAGCATGAACTTACAAAATTAATGTAAATAAACATTTTTCAATTGTTGTGAACAGATAATGTATTCAACGGAAAACCGTATACAGTAAATAAATGTTGGCAAAGTGATAGTTTTGTGTCCCAACTTCGTCGCCGCTTTTGTGTCCCAGCCTCGTCGTAGGTGTCGGTGGCCGAGTGGAATGAGCCCGACACAGGAACAAAAATAGCACGCTGGTGCAGGTACGGAGGGGAGCAGCCAGAAACTATAAACACTAGAGTGAATTAGAAAGAGATATATATTGCACAGAATGTAACAATACTTAACTTTTACATAGTACTGCTGAATGTTGATACATAGTTGTTAGAGGCCTGCCTAGTGCCTGTACGATAGCAAAGTCTTCACTGGTGCCTATCTGATTACGAAGGTCCTAACTCGTTGCTATCTCAGTCCGAAGTGACCGATGTCCTTCAGTGGTGGCCACGAGCGGCGTTGTCGCAGAGGGCGCTCGTGGCTGTCGTCGTGAGAACGCCGCGCCGTGCGTGCATGGCGGCGCGCGGCGAAAGTAGGTGGCGCGCACTTTGTACTTGTGCGACACCACACCCCTCCCCCCCAAACCGCCGCGCCGTCGTGGCGTAGGGCTGAGGGCCACGGCGACGGCACTGGGAGGAGGGCCTGGGCGGGGGCGTTACGGGTGGGACGGGCGTCGTAGCTGAGGCTGGGATCGAGACGCCGTCCGCGCCCCGGCATCCGCCTTGCGATCCTCCAGGGAACCCACCGAAACCTGGGGAAGGGCGCACCCCCCCGCCCAGAGGGAGCAGGTCATCCTCTTCTGAGGTGCGTGGCCCAGGCGGCGGCGGCACGCACGGTCCCGGAGTCCCTCTCGGTGACGCTGTCATCTGCGGCGGCGACAGCGGCGGCGTCGCGTCGATCTTCATCGGGACGATCTCGTAGTCCGGGGACGCTGGACCCGTTGACGAACGATGTGGTTGTGCTCCCTGGCGGTGAACTGGGTCTGGAATCAAGAAACCGGAGACAGGATCGCGCGGCCTGTGCAAGCGCAATTGGTTTGCGTGGCGCCGCAGCTCCGACCCTGTGGAAGAACGTACAACATACATATTGCGACCGAGCACGCGCTGAATGGTGCCCGGTAACCATTTCTTCTTGTTGCCAGCAAACACCCTGTACAGCACCGGCGTAGAAACCTGAAAACGCGTAGCGCCATACGAACCGACTCGGTGCGTGGGAGGCTGCAGCAGGTGAAGGAGAGTGCGGTGACGGCAGCCGTGTAGCAGCTCGGCAGGAGACGGGCCGTCACGTGGCATGCACCGATGCGTAGACAGGAAAATTTGAAGAGCTTGCTGCCTGGAGTGCTGACCTTTCATCTTCTCCATGTGAGACTTGAATGTTCGAACGAAACGTTCTGCTTCACCATTGGACTGAGGGTGAAAAGGTGCAGTGGTAATATGCTGAATACCATTCACACAAGACAAAACTGTTGAAATTCCGCACTAACAAACTGAGGTCCATTGTCACTGACGATAGTTTCAGGCAAACCTTCGATGCAAAACACTGATGTTAAGGCACTGATCGTACTAGACGCCGTCGTTGAGTTCATGGCAATCACAAAAGGAAACTTGCTGAAAGCGTCTACAACAATTAACCAGCGCGTATTCCAGAAAGGTCCGGCAAAGTCAATGTGTAAACGTTGCCATGGTCCCTTGGGGCGTGGCCAGTATGAGAAACGCTGTGGAGGAGCCGCCTGATGCTCCGCACAAACTGTACACTGTGATGTCATGCTCTCTATCTGAGCGTCCATACCAACCCAGGTACAATGACGTCTGGCCAATTGCTTTGTCCTAAAAATGCTCCAATGTCCTTGATGCAGGAGGCGTAACACTTCTCGTTGCAGGGAACGAGGAACAATCACTCTTGCTTGGTCGTTGTCGGTATGCAACAACAGTACACCCTGACTTAAAGATAATGCATGACGTTGTGCAAAATAACGTCGAACCAGAGGCTGATCAATGTCTTTGGCTCTGGCAGGCCACCCTGAGCGAACAAAACGTGCTACCACACTTAGGTCTGCATCCGCAGCTGTTTCCTGTGCAACCCGACGAGAGTTCAAAGGAAAGTCTGCGACAGCGGAAGCATCTCTGGAGTCTATCTGACAACATGCCATTTCTGAAGAATCAAACGAAACATCCTGGCCAACCGGAAGTCGGGAAAGTGTGTCCGCGTTGGCGTGTTTAGTGGTAGGTCGGTACAAAATCTCATACTGATAATTAGACAATATCAAGGACCATCTCTGAAGCTTTTGTGCCGTACGTGGCGGAATTGGCTTTGTGGGTGAGAACAACGACGTGAGAGGCTTGTGGTCTGTCAACAAATAGAATTTTCTGCCATACAGATAATGATGAAACTTTGTGACGCCGTAAATGATTGCTAAGGCCTCCTTTTCTATCTGACTGTAATTCTGTTGCGTCGGCGTCAGTAGCTTGGATGCAAAGGCAATAGGACGATCGTGAGATCCAATGCGATGTGAGATTACCGCGCCCAGACCGTACGATGAGGCGTCAACTGCTAACACTACAGGCTTCTGGGGGTCAAAGGGAATCAAACATGCATCACTGAGTAGTGCCGACTTTAGTTTGTCAAAGGCAACCTGACAATCTTTAGACCATACAAAAGGAACATTCTTCCTACGTAAGTGATGCAGTGGAGCTGCAATCTGAGAGGCATTGGGAATAAACCTGAAATAATAGTTAAGCTTTCCCATCACTGCTTGCAATTCATGCACATTCTTAGGAGGAGGCAAGTCTTTGATTGCTCGAAGATGTGACTGTAAGGGATGAATTCCTTGGGCATTAATCACATGGCCTAGGTACTCTATTTCAGTTTGAAAAAACGAACACTTTGCTTTATTACAACGTAGACCTGCTGCAGTCAAAACTTTGAAAAGGCACTCCAGATTTGCTAAATGTTCTTCAACTGTACGTCCGGATACCACAATATCATCTAAATAGTTCGAACAACACGGTACAGAAACTGTCAGCTGTTCCAAAAAACGCTGAAAAATAGCGGGAGCGGAAGAACTGCCAAAGGGTAGGCGTTGAAATTGAAAAAGGCCCATGTGAGTATTAATGACGAAAAACTTTTTGGACTCGTCATCAAGTGGAATCTGTAAGTATGCCTCTGCTAAATCAATCTTAGAAAAGAAACGAGACTGTCCTAATTTGTCCATTAGTTCGTCAGGTCTGGACAGGGGATAAGTTTCTACAATTGTTTGACTGTTCACTGTTGATTTGAAGTCCGCACAGAGACGAAGTTTTTCTGACGGCTTGGGTATAATTACTATAGGCGAGGCCCACTGACTCGCAGAAACAGGAGAAATCACCCCACTATCTTGCCAACGTTTAAGTTCTTCGGCAACTGTATCACGCAAGGCGATAGGCACTGGTCTAGCTTTACGAAATTTTGGAACTGCAGATTCTTTTAAAGTTACATGTGCCACGAAGTCTTTTGCACAACCTAGTTCCGGCGAAAACAAGTCACTATATTTGTCACACAATGCATTGATTTTATCCTGAGGCACTATTGACGAAATTTGAAGCACATCTCTTTGAATTGATAAACCAAACAAGTCAAAAGCATCTAGTCCAAAAATGTTCTGCGTCGATTTGGCCTGAAGAACTACAAAAGCAACTGTTTTTGTTACACCTTGAAAAGAGGCAGGCAGGCTACACGTTCCTAGCACGGGAATATTTTCACCTGTATAAGCTGTTAACACTTGCTGTGACGGCGACAATTTTGGCGAACCCAGAAGTTCATAAGTATCTTTATTAATTAATGTAACAGCGGAACCAGTATCAAGCTGAAATTGCACAGTCTTATTTTCTATGGAGAGATTTACAAAAAGTTTGTGCTTCTGGCGCACGACAGGTGCGCGAATGTGGGCCACGTCTGCTACGGTTTGTTTACTGCCCTTGCGCGGGCCGCGTAGTAAAGTGAGCGGCGCAGACTCGGCACGCAGCGGATTAACAACACTGTCACTAGATGGCACTACCGCCGGATCGGCGTCCGCGCAATGCGAGGCTACTACAGAGTCACTAACTACTGCACTAAACTTTTGAGTAGCTACTTGATGTCTACTGTCACTAGCGACACAGTACTGGGCACTATTACAAGGAGCAGTTGCAGAAGGCACTATTTTCACTACAGGAATGCACTGTTCATAGTCATTTTGCTTGTCCCGAACCCTTTTCCGTTGCACTGTTTTACGCGCTCGTCGGCGCTTGCTACATGGTGCACTATATAGTTTTGCCATAGGCGCAGAACTACTTTCTTGCAATTGAGATCCAAGGAAAGCACTGTTCAATTCCACAGCCCGTATAACATTTACAGAATGAACCGTTCTCGCACTCTGCGAAGCACTGTTTCTAACGGTACCGTTCTTTGAGTTTTTAATTTGCATACACACAGACTGTACATGTCCTGATTTGCCACATTGATAACAGGTTGCGTTGCGACTAGGGCAATGAGCACGCTTGTGGCGAGACACACACTGGGGGCAAGATTTACGTACATTTTTCTGAAATGAGCGTTGGCGCCCGTTATTCAAATTACTGTTTCTAACACGACGGGGCGACCTTTGCGTCGCACTTTTACACTGGCTACTGTTCACTGTCTGTTCAGCACGGCCGGTAGAAAAATAAGAATCACTAGTGCTATACTGAGAACTACGGCTAGGAAAGCGTCCGTTGCGGCGCACTGAATTTACACTATGGCTTTGCATTTCTACATCAGCTAAGTCAAAAGTATCATGCGCTTCTATAATCTGCAGTACACTGTCTATTGAGGGGTCGGACTGTTTTAGAATTGCTGCCCGAATTCTGGGATCCTGAATATTCTGCGTAATCGCATCCCTCAACATCACGTCACTATACGAAAGTCCACAAGAGCAAGTAAATTTACATTGGCGGGTTAAGCCCTTCAATTCCGTAATCCACTCTTGGTGTGACTGCTGCGGTAATTTTTTAAGTCTGAAAAATCGGTACCGTGCAGCGGCTACAAGAACTTTTCTCTCATAATGAGCATTCAGTGCATCTACAATTTGTTCAAAGTCTACATCACGAGGAGATGCGTGAGGGAATAGTTTCTGCAATAGTACGAAGGTCTGGGGGCCCACAATCGATAAGAAAAGGTTCTTCACTCTCTGACCTGTAATTTGATGAGCCGCGACGAGTTCTTGAAACTGTGCGAAGTAGTCGCTCCATTCTTCCTCACGTTCGTTGTACTGGCGGATCGTAGGGAGCGGTACGGCGGCTGGTGTGGGCTGCTGAAGCGGCGGCTGTTGTTGTTGGTTAGCTGCTTGCGCTGTGAGCTGGGCCACAGCCTGGAGAAGTTGTGTTATTTGCGCCGTCTGTAACTGAATAATTTCCATTAAGTTTGGGTTCGGGGTAGTGGCCATGCTGACCGATTAGGCGCCGCGCATACAAGTAACTTATAACAAAACAAATGCAATATGAAAGAGGACGCTCTGCAACAAAAAAGTCGACAAAATACGTAACAGAATATGTTCCCCCAAAAATCTTATAATAAGGGTGGGTGGGCGGGAGCAATTTTTGCGTGCTCCGACTGCTGCTGTCTGGCTGCTGTAAGCGGGCTGATCCACGGGTCGTTTATCACTCCTCGTCGCCACTTTTGTGTCCCAACTTCGTCGCCGCTTTTGTGTCCCAGCCTCGTCGTAGGTGTCGGTGGCCGAGTGGAATGAGCCCGATACAGGAACAAAAATAGCACGCTGGTGCAGGTACGGAGGGGAGCAGCCAGAAACTATAAACACTAGAGTGAATTAGAAAGAGATATATATTGCACAGAATGTAACAATACTTAACTTTTACATAGTACTGCAGAATGTTGATACATAGTTGTTAGAGGCCTGCCTAGTGCCTGTACGATAGCAAAGTCTTCACTGGTGCCTATCTGATTACGAAGGTCCTAACTCGTTGCTATCTCAGTCCGAAGTGACCGATGTCCTTCAGTGGTGGCCACGAGCGGCGTTGTCGCAGAGGGCGCTCGTGGCTGTCGTGAGAACGCCGCGCCGTGCGTGCATGGCGGCGCGCGGCGAAAGTAGGTGGCGCGGACTTTGTACTTGTGCGACACCACAGATAGTGTGCGAGTAGTATTGTCAAACAGTGCCGATCAGAGTTGAATTGTTGTCCCTGCAGGCGCAGACAGGTTTCATGGCTCAAAAACAAACGTTTGACTATCGCTCAGAAACGGATAGCAAAATTTTTAAAAAATAAGTCGAAACCCAACTTACGCCAGGCTTACTACCAATGTCTTTATCCCTTGTAATTACCCATTCAGAATACCTCTAGTCATTTTAGGTGTTGGACATGTTTGACTAGTAATGTTCAACCATTTTTATATAAAAAAAAAAAAGTTCAAATGTTTGTATAGTCTATGGGACTAAACTTACAAACTACTTATGAACTACTTACGAACTAGGACGGCACAAATATCCATGCCCGAGGGGGGGGGGGTTAAAACCCCCGACCGTAGTGGCCGTGCAGACTGTGACTGAAGCGCCTCAGTCCCCGCGGCCACCGCGGCCGGCCCATTTTTATCCATAATGCGGGAAGAATGAAACACTCGGGAACTGCAACTGAAGGGCTTAGCAAAATTTCTTGGGGCTTAACACAGAATCGCAGTATCGAACATTGCATTTGAATTTCCAAATTAGATTTCGTCTTGTGCAATATTAGTTGTAAGTAAACGCAAGGCGCGTAACAGACTGGGAACGCTCTATAAGAATACTGGCGTGTAGACCAGACTGCCTCCCCCTCTGTGTTCTTACGACGGTGCTCTCACAGTGGCGAGGAGGAAATTAGTCCTTCTCCCTGCCCTTGTTGAACAGGGGCGGCCAGCAGGTAGTCGAAGCATCTTGCCACAGTTCCCGAAGCCGCTCCTTCCGAGGTTTGGTTTCGAATCCCCTATTGGGCATGAATGTTGAGTTTGTCCTACAAAAATTAAAAAAAGGGGGCGGCAGATTTGCCGCCCCTCGGAAAGAGCCGCCCCGTGCGGTCGCACGTTTCGCACGTGCCTTGCACCGGTCTTGTGCGGAACACTGTTTTATTTTACACAGAAATATATTTCAGCACCTCTGTACCATCAACAGTGGGTTTTATCATTGATTTATTACTGTGAAAAACAAAATACGTTGTCAACAGAAACGCGGAAGAGAAAGTATATTCCAAAAGGAACCGTAAGTAACAGACAATAAGCTGAATATCCCCACTTACCAAATTTATGTTTTCGCACTTAAAATCTTCACAAGATTCAAACAGGTTATTTGGTTGCAGATGACAAAGCTACCAATATGTAATTACGTAGAAAGGGTCCTACATGACCACAAAATGTAAAATCGAGGTACAAACGAAAGTAGGATTTACGACTTTTTAGGCCTACATTTACACTTAGTATAGTACTGAAATCAATGTGTTTTGTTTTTCAATTTATTCTTCTTCAATACGTTTACTCTGCATTTCAAATTTAAATGCATGGCTGAGGTTTTATCGAACCGGTTCAATAATACTTCTCTACCATTCCATTCACTAGTAGCGCGCGAGGAAAAGGAACACTTACATCTTTCATTTCTCAGTCTAATTTCGTTCACCTTATTATGCAGTCATGTCTATGCCTGTAGGTGGTTACTAACAACGTATCCTCGTATTCGAATGCGAAACTTAGGGTCAGAAATTTCTCAAACAGACCTCGCCGCAACGAGTAGCGCCTTCTTTTCAATGATTTCCATTTCTGTTCGTGCATAAATTCTACTAAATACCTAGGAAGAACGATTACGATCAACTTAAACTGGAAAGAACACATAGAAAATTTTGTAGGGAAGGCGAACTGGAGACTACGTTTCATTGGCAGAACACTTAGAAAATGCAACAGTTCTACTAAAGAACTTGCCTACACTATACTTGTGCGTCCTATTTTTGGATATTGCTGCGTATTGAGGGATCCACACCAGGTGGGACTGACGGATGATTTAGACAAAATTCAGAGAATGGCCGCTCGTTTCGAACTATCGCGATATAGGGGAGAGAGTGTCACGGAAATGATGGCGTGTAAATCATTAAAAGAGAGCCATTATTTGTCGCGGCGAGATCTATTTCCAAAATTTCTTTCACCAACTTTCTCTTCAGAATGCAAATGTATATTGTTAGCTACCTCCCACAAAGGGAGACATGATCATTTGAATGAAATAAGAGAAATCAGAAGGAAAGCGGAAAGATATTCAGCAAGCTATTAGAGAATTCAACTGCAGAGAAATATAATGAAAGTTGTTCCATGAACCCTCTGCCGGCACTTCAGTGTGACTTGCAAAGTATCCATGTAGATGTAGATGTAGATGTAGAAAATAGAAAATAAGCTGCCCTGCTCTGAACTTCCTCTATACTCTCCTTCAATTCTTATTCGGTAATCCGAAATAGGACGGACACGAGTAGTATAGACAGTTTCATTAGTAGAACTAGTGCTTCTTCCAAGTGGTCTGCCAATGAAACGTAGCCTTTGGTTCACCTTCCTTATGGTATCTTCTCTCCAATTAAAGCTGTCCATAATAATAGTTCCCAAGTATTTAATTGAATTTACAGCATGTAGGTAGAACTGGTTTAATGTGCAAGTGGAGTATGACAGATTCCTTTTAGTTCTCATGTGGATGACTTCACGATTGTTGTGGCGTCGCTATTCGCCACAACGCCGGTGGTCTACACAAGTCGCCTTGCCACTTCAAGAAGACGCGATAAGTCGCTCCATGGTATTTCGGCCGCTGTGGGCGTCCGCAGTCTCGATACCTCTTTGCCTGCTGCGCGCGCCGGCCAATAGGAAGAAGGGGGCTCGGCTAGATACGGCGGTGCACCACATGGATGTTCCAGCCAGTACGAAGCAGTCCCAGGAATATTACAGTTTCAGAAGTTCATCATAGAAGATCCAGCCTTCTGTCTATGCTCAAGCCGGAACATTAATTGAAAAATGGTCAAAGCAAACAAAACGACATCCCGTGAAGCACTCTTGTTTTATTAGGTCTCGTGCCTATAACACTTAATATACAGAAATAGCCAAATATTATAACCTGGTCAAAACTAAAGACGCCAGACAGACAATCGATATCGTCCTAGAGTATTGAAGCACACCCTGCAGACTTTCAAAAATGTTTGTGAATCTATCGGACCAAACTACGTGGCCATCAGTCCGTAGCCTATAAACTACTTAATCTAAGGTAATCTAACCTAAGGACAACACACACCAATGCCCCAGGGAGGACTCGAATCTCCGACGGCAAGCAACCACACGCTCCGCAGCGAGGCGCCTTAGACCGCTTGGTTACCCCACCGCGGCCCTGCAGACTTTACGAGGATAAATGAGAAGGAGGCAAGCAAAAGCTACTCTGTTGAAGTGTGCAAAGATGGAAGCAAGTCAGACGACGGAGTGGGTTCGGAAAAGCAATATTTGTCAATAAAAAGCTTGTTTACCAGATACAGCTTAAACTGTCTAATGAATGGCATTCTTAGTGCTCTTAATAAGCAGTTTCTCGAATATTGATAGAACTGCAGTAATTCACACCGACAGCAGGATTACTTTGGACTCGTTATGAAATCCGAAGAACCGCAAATTCTTGATTGAAGAAATACAAACTACATTCAGAAAGTTGCAGAGACACAACTGGCTGGTGCATTTCAAATGGGTTAAAGCACATCGAGGCATATGGAGAAAGGAACTATCTGACAATCTTGCTAAGAGAGCACCTCGATCACGAATATCGATACGCTACAACAAAATACCTACAAATTCCGTAAAGAAGAAACTTTGAAAGGATCAAATGAGACATTAAGTGGCAAAGAACAAAAATGGGGAAAGCACTAAACCGATTTTCCTACGATCCGGCAACGATTAAACTCCCAATGTTTCCTGAACTTTACAGCAATGTTAACAGGTCCATGGGAAACTGAAAGCCTGTTATCAACATTTCATTATAATTGAAGACGGAACGTGCACATGTAACAGAGCTGTCCAGACTATTGACCACGTGCTTTTCGACTGCTGTAAGTTACTGAAAGAGAGGGACCATCTCAGGGGTAAAAAAGTTGGCAAAGGAGGAGGACGGCCCATCAGTAAATTTCATTTGGTACATAAATTCACTACAAACTTACAATTTCTGTAATTCAATAAGATTTCCTGATGTGTAAAATCGAATGGTTTCTTTATGTGAACCGACAAATGATGTGTAGCAAAAACGCTTTCTTTTCTAAATCCTGTCAACTTATGTACTGTATTTCTGTTTGCTAAATAACTGATGCAACCGCCTGAATTTAACCATCAAACTTGTAATATTACCATGTAATTGGGCAAGTCAAATAAATAATAAATAAATAAAGCCGGAACAGTTTTCTATTACATAGCAGAACTATGTGATAGTACAAGTAATTTGTAACACCACAAGCGCATACAAGTTACATATTGATTTCTAATGTCAGTAAATCCTTTGAGGAATACTCGCTTCTTTCAGTTGCAGACCTTGTCCACATCCTTGCCACCCGCGGCTCACCTCCTTCTACTGCAGTAATCTGGAAGACGCATCATCCGCGATGGAATGGCCGAGCGTTCCAAGGCGCCTAGCTGTGGAGCGCACTGCTGCTCACCGTCAGTGGTTCAAGTCCTCCCTCGAGCATGGGTGTATTTGTCGTCCGTTGCATAAGTTAGTTTAAGTTGTTTGTAAGCTTAGGGGCTGATTACCAGAGTCCTTAAGTCCCATAGATTTACAAATATTTGAACATTTGGAGACATAACAACGATTTTCAATATTTAGCGTCCTTTTACAATTTTTGCACCATGCTAATATATTACGTTGATTGGGAAGGGAGTAAGACAGGGTTGTAGCCTTTCTCCAATGTTATTCAATTTGTACATTGAGCTAGCTATAACAGAAAGCAAGGGGAAATTTGGAGATGGAATTAATGATCAGGGTGAAGAAATAAAAATATTGCGTTTTGCCGATGACATAGTAATTCTGTCAGAGACAGCAAAGTACCTGGAAGAACAGTTGAATGGACAGGTGCAAATAAGATGAATATGAACGATAGAAAAGCAAGGGTAATGGAATGCAGTCTTAGAAAATCAGGCGATGCTAAAGGAATTAAATTAGGTAGCGAATCAATGAAGGTGGTAGATGAGTTTTGTTACTTGGGCAGTAAAATAACAAATAATGATCTCAGTACAGAGAATATAAAATGCAGAATGGCAGTGGGAAGAAAAGCGTTTTCGAAAAAGAGAAATTTGTTAACATCGAATATTGATTTAAGCCTAAGGAATCCTTTCTGAAGGCATTTGTGTGGAGTATTGCCTTGTATGGGAGTGAAACGTGGACGATAAACAGTGCTTACAGGATGAAGATAGAGGCTTTTGAAATGTGCTACTACAGAAGAATGCTGAAGATTAGGTGGGTGGATGGCGTAACTAATAAGGAGGTACTGAGCAGAATTTGTGAGAAAAGGAATTTCTGGCATACTTTGACTAAAAGAAGGGATCGATTGGTAGGAAACATTCTTAGACATCAATGAATCGTGAACTTAGCATTGGCGGGAAGTGTTTGAGTTAAAAACCGCAGAGGAAGACGAAAAGGTGGGTAAGGTATAGCACAAGAAGGGGTAAACTATTTCATTTAAGAATGCCATCAATGTCATATTGGCCAATGATGTGTCGTCATACAATTCAATACCATACATTAACACTCCAATGACGCAGTATGCCAATCACATCACGATTACCGACAGCGTGAGGTTCACGCTTGAGTCTCAGGACGTGCACTAGCTGTACGCTTCATTTATTTCAAACATCGAATCCGCTTTGAAGTTTTTCGGGTTGTAATTGACGTATTACGATGCAATCAACGTAATTGTTTGTGTGATTTTTCATGCCACTGTAGTCGAAATAATAGGGGTGTCCATTCAAAAAATACACAAGTTTGTGTTGAATATAGTACTTGTTTACATTTTAAAATTTCCCATAGTATTTAGTTTTCTAAACCACTGCCGTCCGTTCAAGCTGGCGAGAACCGCTTTTAATATTTATTGTTGTTCCAGAAATATTTGGAGTACCAGAGGTAGGTGAGATATCTTGTATACACATTCCCTGTCAGGATGACTGACCCGATAAACTCCGAAATTACTCAACTTCTATCTGATCTTAATGGAATTTGGCACAATGTGTGTGATTTGATACAACTTAGAAAAGATAAGATAACTTTTATGTCGAATAATAACTGTTATAAATTAAAGCTTGGTTGAAACTTCCTAGCATATTAAAATTCTGTGCCGGAACCGGGACCGTACGTGGGACCTTTGCCTTTCGCGGGCATGCGCTCTACCACTGAGATATTCCGCCACGACTCACGGTGCCGCCCCATAACTTCAATTCTGCCAGTACCTCGCCTCCTACTTTCCAAACTTCACAGAAGCTTTTCTGCGAAACTTGCACTCCTGGAAGAAAGCATATGGTGGAGACATGTCTTAGCCACAGCCTAAGGGATGTTTCCAGAATGAAACTTTCACTTTGCAGCGGAGTGTGCGCTGATATGAAACTTCCTGGCATATTAAAATTGTGTGCCGGAACCGGGACTCGAACCTGGGACCTTTGGTCCGGCATACAATTTTAATATGCCAGGAAGTTTCATATCGGCGCACACTCCACTCAAGAGTGAAAGTTTCATTCTTACAGCTTGGTTCTTCAACACAGCCGCGCGGGATTAGCCGAGCGGTCTGGAGCACCTCGTTGCGGATCGCACGGCCTCCCGCGTCGGAGGTTCGAATCCTCTCTTGGGCGCAGATGTTTGTGTCGTCTTTAGTATAAGTTAGTTCATAAGTAGTTTGTAAGCTTATCGACTGATGACCCCGCAGTTATGTCCCATAGGCATTTCAAACATTTGAACATTTGATTTGATCTTCAACAGAAGTTTATTGGTATGACTTCTTACACTATACTCAAACGTTGCTATTTGAAGATCGTTAGAAGTACTGTCGAGGTCTGCCGGAGTATGGTCTTCTCTCGGTCGGGGTCGGACGGTCTTCGTCTTCTAATAGCAGATCCTTCTTCTTCTTAGTCACTGACTGTTGAGTTCGTAGCGGAGCGAGAACTGCGGGATTAGCCGTCTGGTCGGACATTATGGTCATTTACAAATCACAGGCATGTGGAAGGATCTACAGCTGCTATGGTAAGCACAGCGACCAGTGCAAGAAATTGTCTATCAGGACACAAACATTCTGTTTGTGTACGTTGGATCTCCTACAGAAGAGAGTTAATGTTGGCTCGCGAGGCATCGTGTTAACAGTGCTGCCGTTCCCTATGACTGACAGTACACACCTTCGTTGCGGAGGAAAGCTGTTTGGTGGGAAGCGACGACTGCGATATCCTCTCAGCAGCTTCTTGGTGGAGGCCGGCCCCGGGAGAGTAGGGGGTGGTGTGGCAGTCCATATGGGCTGAAAGGCACTGTGGAAGGGGCTAGGAGAGTGGCAATTGCGGCACTAGTGGCATGGGTTCATCAGCATCATCGGGGAGAAGCACGAACAACTGGCCCCACAGCGGCGTTGAATGCAGGTGCATGGTCCTGCGACGATTGTGGTGACGGCGGTTGTGGCGGCGTCGGCTGCGATGACGGCTCTGGTGTCAGAGGTGCTGCAACATTGTCCAGCCAACGGTTAGAAGGATGTAAGGCAGGAGTGTATGGTGAAGGAGGAGTAGGACCAGCTGACGCTGGACTGGAAGATGCCATAGAGGCTAGATACTGGGGACGGAGTTGGTTCCGACAACCCTATCGTAGATGCGAATATTGAATAGTTGTCGACCCTTGAGGCGTAGGTCCACACCTGGAAGCCACCTAGCCTTGGGTCCGAAACCTTGTGCCAAGACTAAGGATCCAGGAAGAAAACGTGCGGGTCCCACCGGGACCTGTGTTGTGGGTCTAGGCTGAAGGAGATGCAGAAGGGTGAGGGGTTGCTGACCGTGCTGGAGTTCAGCTGGACTGTGGGAGTTAATTGGGGTGGAGTGATAGGAGCTGAGGAAGAACTCAGGACCTCGTACAAAGAGTGGTCGGTGGAGTTCTTAGTCATTTGAGTTAGTATTCTCAGACGAGGCACTCAAACTCACCGTTCCATTGTGGATAAAAAGGTGGAGTCAGTAAATATTGGATCCCATTGGCAGAACAAATTTCCACGAATTCTTGGCTCCCAGTTGGGGTCAATTTTCCGATACTATCTTTTTGGGCAATCCTTCAAAGGAGAAAACTGTGACAACCGACAGCAAAAGTGAAATGGGAAAACGGATCAGTAATCAAGAGCCATTGGTGGCCGAGAAACTGTTCAGCAAAATCCACATAGAAGGAGGGCGGGATAGGCAGCTGTTGAGCATATGCTGAATAGTGTCGTACCATCTCGGTGGCATCATTGGTGAGTACAAACAATAAAACGTGCCGACGAGCTAATGTCTTGGTGCGAAAGATTCCCCAATGTCCTTGATGTAATAGACGCAGAACTATGGCTTACAGCTTCTGTGTGATGACAGCACAGAGTTACGAATGTGATGAGGGCATTTACCAACACAAGAACTTTACGTCAAGTATTTGGCCAGCAAATGAAGATGTCCTACTGTTGCTGATAATTGGGCGTAACGGCAGTCCCTCTTTGTAGACTTTAGAGCAGGCATGGCCAAACACCGGCCCGCGGGCACTGTGTGCAGCAGAGTGGCGAGCGGGAAGAAGAAGAACGCAGCTACTGTCAGCCAGGGTAAAACTGAATGTAATGTGCTTATTTCATTAAAGAATAAAGTTATTGCTTTAGTGAATGAAAAAAGGTAGCAAGTATAAATCCCGATTATAAAATTACACTACGACATTGCCAAATCCATTTAGTAGCCTCACTTCCTTTCTTCTCCCCCTTGAAGCGTTTTGCACGTAGCTGTCTCACTCCCACACATGCTGCAGGCATTGCAGTGGTGGGGGAAGCAGTGCGCATGTCAAAACGACTCGCGCCCGAAGTGCGCTAGTATCTTTTCTTACGAACTGGGGGAAAATGCACTTAAAACCAATCTTTTTTTGTTAGTTTTTTATTTGTGTTTTAACAAAAATAATTTACTTGTAAGATTGAGACTCTATAGCCCTTACATAAAATTATTTTTAAATTAGCATATTTATGATACTAGTTCATTTAAGAATCATATATCTTTCAGAAGAAGCCTACTGTATATATGACGAGTGTGCATGTATAATACTAATAGAATCAAATTTTGGTCACAAAATTACCAAGTTTTTCTTCGATCGTGTTTTGGATATTTTATCACGTTACGGGGGGGGGAGGGGGAAGCGTCACGGAAATGTTGGACGAATTGGGGTGGAAATCATTAAAAGAAAGACGTTATTCATTGTGGCGTGATCTGTTTGCGAAGTTTCAATCATGTACAGTTTCGCGTATTGATTTTGCCATACAGACACTAATTGTTACCTAAACAGTCAATGGTTTGGTTGTTATACTGTTCTTAGACCACATTACAGAGCTCCGGCTCCTCTGTTTTTACTTCGTTTATGTCGGATCTGACCACGGGACAGTCCAGCGCAGAGCAGTGCTGTGCGGTCTCACTCTTTCCGCAGCTATCTCTCTCGCTTCGTTGCCAACACTAGCGACATAGGGTCGCGGGCGGGGCTGTGAACTACAGTGTACTCCATCTGCGGAGCGCGGGCGCGCCCCCCAGGTGGAAATGTTGGCTGTGCCTGATTTCATAAAGTTCATAAGCCTTGGCAGTACATGTCCTGCAAACTGAAATATCACATAATGCATTTTTGTCAGAGGCCATGCCATGTGGTTTAACTATGAGTATTCAAGTGGTGTTATTTCCCACTAACTGTATAGGCCAACGGGATCCCACATTTACTAACTCCACCTTTCAATACACAACGGAACGGTGAGGTTGAGTGCCTCGTCTGAGCATTCGAAACTCATATGACTAAGATTTCCACCGACCACTCTTTGTACGAGGTCCTGAGTTCTTCCTCAGCCCCTATCACTCCAACCCAATTAACTCCCACAGTCCAAACGAACTCCAGCACGGGCGGCCACCCCTTTTCCTTCTGCACCTCCTTTGGCCTGGACCCACACACCCAGTTTCTTCCTGGATCCTTAGTCTGGGTACAAGGTTTCGGCCCTAAGGCTAGGTGGCTTCGATGAGTGGTCCTGCGCCTCAAGGGTCGTCAACTGCTCAATATTCAAAATCATAAAGAAACACGTTTGGACGTGCACATATGTAAAGTTGCATGTTGCAGTTGACGCTGTCGAAACGTTGAATGGCGGCGGCAGGAAGACGACCTCGGGTACTTGGCAGCACTACCGGAGCAGCCCGCAGCTTCCGGGACATCACTGTGCGTGAGTCAGCGCGGAGATGTGGAACGAGGCTGGGCGCACAGTGGAGAACAGAGGACGGCGTGGGCGCGGGGCCTTGAGGCGGGCGCCGCCTGTGACGCGTTAATCAGCCGCGTCTGCGGTTCGGCGCACCACTTGCCACGCGCAGGTTTCCCGGAATCGGATTAGTCACCGCTCGCGCCTCATGAATATGCTTATGTGACAACGCTGCTGCGAGCCACGCGCGCGCGCCTCGATTTAGCACGTCGGCGTAATTCATATCATTGTCTGTGCCGGTCTACTTACCACTGTCGTATTAAGACTCCGACTAGCACGCCCTCCGCCAACGGAAATGGCACTCCGTTTCTCTTACGTTCCATGTTTGTCGGTGAGCCATTACTGTCGTTTACTACAGTCGAACGTCCAATCCAGCCCTGGTTCTTTTCCATCATGTTCTGACAGTTGTTATTAGCTTCTCCTAAGGGAAAAAAACAACGTTTCGAGACTTCTGGGTCGGCCGCGGTGGCCGAGGGGACTGAGGCGCTTCAGTCACGGTCTGCATTGCCACTACGGTCGGGGGTTCGAATCCCTCCTCGGGCATGGATATTTGTGCCGTCCTTAGGATAAGCTAGTTGTTAAGTAGTTTGTAAGTTTAGGGACTGATAAACCCGTAGTTAAGGCAAAAAAAAAAAAAAAAAAAAAAAAAAAAAAAAAAAAAAAAACTTCTGCAGATCACAAAACAACCTCATCCTCCTTCAAAATACTCTCAGTTACAACTAATAAATTTCTCCCAACGGCGCTTCCTCTGTCCGAAACATTTTTTTGTAGTCATCCTTAGACATGGCTGACAGTGTGATATTCCTGGCCTATGGCCACTTCATATTTCTGGCCGCTGGCCTTTTCTTTGCTAGCATCGTACGTGTCTTAAACGCGGAAGAAAGACAGAAGTGCAGCATATGTTGAAATGTGGGGTGGGGAGCAGTAGCATATGGCACAGTAGGTGCTGATTCCCATGGGAAAGCCCGCCTATGTTACTGGTACTATCCTCGCATTGGCTGCTGCATTTCACGTCACGTGATTTCTTCCGAAAATTAGTTTTGTTTATTATATACTAAATATTAATTATTCAAAGCTGAGAATTTGTGATATATATCTCTCAAGGACAGGCTAGGTTTTGACAGTTTAAAAAGTTTAAGGTGTCTTCTCTTATTGTAACAAGAGAATAGCGATTTTGCAGAAGGCGCGCGACGACCATGTTTTGGCGCTAAATAGAGCGTCAGGTTCCCTCTCGCAACGCGCCGCAGTTTCAGTCTCGAGCTGACCACTATACCCATCGCACCGCGACGGTCATGAGTAAAGTTTTGTGTAATTGTTAGTCGAGGTCTCAACATGAACTACGGGCAGCATAGGCCTTGTCGTATTAACAATATTTGTTCATATTTTATTATTCTGAATCTAGATGTAATAAATGGCATCCGTGACAATTAAAAATCTCACGAGTCGCTTCTTCTGCTTCCATCCTACCGAAATTATTTTAGCCTCACTTGTATGCTGAAGAAGAACCAACGACCCGTGTGCCGTCTTCTGCGCTGGGGACACAACTATAGAAGACAACAGTTTAGTCAGAACTCTATGCTATCCACAAAGACTTGGATAGAAACCACGGCACCTCGTGCGTACTGTAGGGCGGTACGAACGCACACTGCTACGCAACTATATCCGCAAGGATGTGGAGGTTTTAGGGGACTTGTGGGAGGAAGCATTACTAACTTCTCCGTCCACAAATAAAACCCTAGGAAGCTCGTAACAGCTCCTCCCTCGTTATTTTTTCTTGACTTCCACAATGTTAAATGTAAGCGTAGGTTTTCGCGGCCATTGTCACTTGCAGTAATGTTCTTCTGGGAATTAGACAGCATCGTCGTTGTGTAAAACCAACCGACGTTTCGGCCACTATTGCAAATAGTGGCGGTAGTGGCCGAAACGTCTGTTGGTTTTATACAACGACGGTGCGGTCTAATACCCTGAAGAACTTTATTGAAAGATTCCACAATGTTGACAGATCGGAATCCTTTCATGCCTCTTTTCAGGCGTGGGAGTAAGAAAAGGTTCCACTCCACAGAGTCAGGTTAGGCAAGTAAGGAGTGTGGGGCAGCCAAACCACCCCAGATTTAAACAACATCTGCCTAACAGAGATGGGTGTGTGTGCAGCTAAGTTGTTCTGTTGGAACAGCCAGTGTCCTGTCTGCCGCATTTAGGGTCTTTTTTTTTAACAAACTCTGTTGTGCAATCTTTATACAACATAAAAATTCAAGTTTTAAATTTACGCTCTAACTCTTGAAATGTTGGAGTATAAGGGGAACATCACGTAGGTCAGGATGTGAGATATTACTGACAAGTTATAGTGTCCGTGTATATATCCTGTGCTTGTGTGTGTTTGGTATTTTATCTGTTGCTTGTTTTAGTGCATAAGAATAAAACTGTTGTAGTGGTGTAGACGTATTACTGCACTTGACGTGTACCTGCTCAAACATAAATTCATAAAGGTCTACTATATTTCATTAAAATATTTTGACTTAAAAGCTGTTCATCGAATGATCACTGATAGATAACTGTGACATGTAACTAAAATTGACTACCAAAATCCAATTTAAACAATGTTTTGGAATATGGAGACTAAATTCACGTAATAAATATCTGGATTATTTCCTTTTCAATGGCTAGCTTTGAAATAATATAATCTGGGATCTGAGACTCTAGTAACTGTACAATCTTCGACCTACCAACAACTAGTTCGGACACTACAGAAAGTTTCATGAATAGGACTGCCATAAATGTGAGAAGCGATTTCTTTTGAAATTTAGACACTTACTGTCATATAGATAATTTCACTACTCACTGGAAATCTTATCAACACACCAATACTTACGCAAATTCAAATGTTCAAACGTTTGTAAATCTATCGGACCAAACTGCGTGGTCATCACTCCGTAGCTTACAAACTACTTAAACCTAGATAAACTAACCTAAGGAAACTAACCATGCCCCAGAAAGGACTCGAACCTCCACGGCGAGCAACCGCGCGCTCCGCAGCGAGACGCTTTAGACCGCTCGACTACTCCACCGCGGCCTTATGCAACTGATCAATGCAGTAATAATTTGAAATTGCTATAAAATAATTTTAATATCAGTTTTTGTTTCTCATTTCTCCTCTTTAGTGTAATTTCAGTCAGAACAGTTTAGTTTTGTCCGCCGTTGATTCGAATAATAATGACATCAGCCTCACGCCAACAATGGATTTTAAACAGCGGCACCAAATATAATGAAAATGCTCAAAATCTGGGATTAATTCTAAATATTGAATTAAATACATAATATTTTTATGTCACTGTATTTTCAAATAATAAAACAAAATCAGTTTTCGTTATAGACCTGAACTTAATGGCTGCTGAATAACAAACATTTTTTATCTGTTCCACATATATTACAAGTTGACAGTTCAACGACTTATTACAAAGAGAGCAAATCAAAAGTTATGTATGGATTACAATCTATACTGCTGTATGTCCATCATGTATATCTAATATACACTATGGTAAAAGAATAATTATGTGATTTGACATTCCGTGAAACAACTTAGTGGGAACGTGTAAATCTCCGATTACACACAACTGTAGTGGCGTCAGTAGTAGATGTTATTTTAACAGTTCAGGTGGGAACTTACAAAGGGAGAAATAACAGGTTACCACCGTGTGATTATGTATCCTAGGAAGCAGGAGACCTGAGTTTGAGGCACAGTCTTGATACAAAATTTTCATTGGATTTCCCGTGCTGTGTATATAGTTATTTTTTTTAACTGTTTAACATACAGTCATCGTCAAACATTTAACGCCGAAAGTATCGAAGAACAACGAAGACGTACGATTTCATACATTAAACACTGACGGCAGCAAGGAATGACAGCAAACAAATAAAATCAATGGAAAAAGAGGTGGCTGAAGATAACAGCCGTGGAAGCGAAATAGAAAGGAGAGATGACCAATGCGAGACAGTGACAGCATGAAACTGAAATGGAGCGAGACGGTAGCTGTTGGAGCTAAAGAGAGAGGAACCAGTCAACATATTCATCGGTGGGAACGCAGTATTCTTTGGGAGTTTCAACGCCCTCCTACCGAACTTCGAAAACATTTGCACAATATCCCTCGTAGCCCAAGCCCGCGTATTAAATTATCTCCAACTACAGGTCAAAATCGCGAACAAACAATATGAAAGGACGTGTGTGGAAAGGAGACGATGGTGACTGAAGAGAGAGACAGCAGATTGTAAGTGTGAGGGAAAGTGGATATGGTAATGGAAGAAATAATGAATGATAAAAATTCAGTGGCATATAAACTATGAAAGTAGGAGCGAAGGAGGGAAGAAGACGGCGCTGAGAAGGAGTGAGAGAAAGGTTGAAGTCAATGAAGGTAAAGTAAAAGTAGGGGAAACAGACAGCAGAGTGAAGTGTCAATGGAATAGAAGATGACAAGAGGAGAGAGGCATACATACGCTGCTGATCACGAAAAATGCAACTCCAAGATAGACCGCTGATATCACAGCCAAATTTATTGCAGAGATAAGACATTGATCGTACAAAGATCACGAGATCCAAAATATAGTCACGCGTGAAGTGAGGAAGACGATTAAATCAATACTGAGTGTTGCTACCATTGATCCCTATAATTGCTGCTACACGGCTCGATATTTAATCAGAGAGACTGTATGCCTTTTTTGGGTACAGTGCTCCATACTGCTGCCACATATTGTCAAAACTGACATGTACAAGCAGGCGGTGTGTCTCGGTCCATTCGATCCGTAGTCATTGACCAGGTATGAATGGCGCCGTATGATGTTCATTGATGAGTCCCATCTCTAAATAAGCTCTGATGACCAGTTCAAGTTTGACGGCGTCAGGCGCATAGGACACACGTTGCCAATATTACTGAGAGATGTACAGGCTTAAACGCCGGGACCATGGTATTGTGAGTCGTAGTACCTATGTCATAGGACATCTAGTCATACTTTGGCAGACGCTGACAGAAGAACGATACGTCACAGATATTCTTCATACGCACGTCCTACCCCTGCGAGCATGGCACTCCACTCAATATTCTAACAAGATTATGCGCGCCGACCTTCGGTACGCGTGTCTATGGACGGCTTGCAGCAGTGTCAGGTCGTTCTGTGGCCGGCAACATACACGGACCTATCATTGAGTAGGTGTGGCAAGACAGTAGAGGGGGCTCCATTCCAGTACCAACCTGCTGGATGTCGAGGGACAGCTGCGACAATGTGGAGAAATCAGCATCATCGGAATGTAAGGAAGTGGAATCAACGGCTGTCTGACGCCATCCAGAACCACTCAGCACCACACTTCGCGGCCAGAGGGCGTGCGACATCCTACTACCCTCGCGCTACGTTCCACTAGTACCTGACAACTGCTTTGAATCATTCATCATTCGATTGTAGTCAGTTCAATAAATTAACATTTTATTTCATCATATTTAGTATTATTCAATTCCAACCACTTCTAGGTGCACAATGTTCTTCGTCAGGTAGTGAATTTGCTAATGTTATTGCTACAAGGAACAGAAAAGTAAATTATGGCAAAGAGATAGGGATCGCATCGGTAACCAATTAAGAGTAATTTCTTGAATATCATCCACAGTTAGGTCATTCGAATGAAATGCAGTATGTTACCACTCATAAAGACTATTAGCGAGTAGTGTATACAGATTTGTCCAAAAATGTTTTTATTGAGCGACTGCATAGACATGGGTCGTACTAAGCTAACTCTTAAATACTCCAAAGATAAAATATTACCAAATCCAATATAATTTTTCCCTCATACAAAGACAATAAATAACCCACATATATTACCAGTTACGTAGTTGCTTTGTAAACTTGTGATATAACTAATAATAAAAAACAATTGGAACATCTTCCAAAGTAAACAACACAGCGCCGGCCGCGGTGGCCGAGCGGTCTGCGGCGCGCCAGTCACGGTCTGCACGGCCACTACGATCGGAGGTTCGAATTCCCCCTCGGGCATGGATATTTGTGCCGTCCTTAGTATTAGCTAGTTCATAAGTTGTCGTAAGTTTAGAGACTGATGACTCTGTTGTTAAGTCCCATAAGCTCTACAAACATTTGAACATTTGAATTTAAGAAAATCTTAAACTCTTGCGGTGTCCGAATAAATTGTTCGTGAATTGCACAGCTCTTTTCACAGATTTCATTAGTTGTTCCGTTACAGCGAATTAATAAAGAATTGTTAAGAGGAAGTAATAGTACTTCAATGGCCATCAGTCGTTAATAATCAATTTTTGCTGTAAATCTAAGTAGAATGTCAAGAAATAAGCAGCTCTTATCTGATTGTATATTGACACAAGTATATATAAACTCTCACATTCCCCATCGGAGGTTTGAATCCTTCCTCGTGAATGGATGTTTGTCTCGTCTTTAGTGTAAGGTAGTTTATAAGTAGATTGTACATTTAGGGACTGATGACCCTTAAGCTTCACAAACATTTGATCATTTGTAACTCTCACATTTCTTTGTAAATTCTCAGGCATCATTGGCGCCGGCCGCGGTGGCCGAGGGGACTAAGGCGCTCCAGCCACGGTCTGCACGGCCACTACGGTCGGGGGTTCGAATGCCCCCTCGGGCATGGATATTTGTGCCGTCCTAGTTCGTAAGTAGTTCATAAGTAGTTTGTAAGTTTAGGGACTGATGACCCCGTAGTTAAGTCCCATAAGCTTAACAAACATTTGAACATTTGAGCATCATTGGCTTTCTCTTGCTACACAGAATACCTACATTCACTGCGTCTAGAAATAGACGCACTGCTAAAGAATAGCACCGCTTAATGAATTGCTCATTGTACGTACACAGAAACAATTTAAATTTTACAACTTATTATGCCTTCATACATACCAATAAGGACGCCCGGTGCAGATTTAAGTAATCGTCGAAAGCTATGATAGATGTAAAATTTCAAATTTGATTTAATACACAATGAAAATGTTATTATTCACGTGTGGGCCCATAAGCACCACGCGAAGTACAATCAGTCAGTGTAAAATTTGAGTGTTTCATTTCACAAAATATTCAAATGTTTGTTAAGCTTAAGAGACGTAACTGCGGGGTTATCAGTCCCTAAATTTACAAATTACTTATAAACTAGCTTATACTAAAGGCACCATGACTAAGGAGGGATTCGATCCCCCGATGGGGAACGACCTCGCGCATCGGAGCATAGGTTGCACTTCACCAGACCATGGCCTTTTGTCTGAATCTTCTTCTATCTGTAACGTCTGCCTGCTAGTTTCAGTTGTTCTTTAATCGCAGGGATCCATTTGGTTTGCTAGGTTTTGGCCGTACTTAATAGATAAAGTGCATATTCATTTTTGGGTAAGGATGAGGGTAGGAAATCGGCCGTGCCCTTTAAAAGGAAGCATCCCGCCGTTTGCCTGGACTGATTTAAGGAAATCACGGAAAACCTAACCTGAATCTGGATGGCCGGCGGTGGATTTCAACCACCATCCTCCCAAATGCAAGTCCAGTGCATTACCACTGCGCTACCTCGCTCGGTGGCGCGTAAGCACCACCATTTATATGTTCAGAAGAATGTCCCGGGAAATTACATATTGTTAAATACACATTTCACACTAATTACAGTTAGAAAAGTTAACTATCTCAACAATCTAGATACTGGAAAAGATAGTGTCTTTTTCTACTGTTCAAACTGAAATATGGATCTGTACCTACTAAATATGATTGATAGCGAAATACAATATAATACATTTGGAAACAATGCTTTCTGCTCAAATGTTATTATTCAGAAATTAATTAATATTAAATGTTCCTAACATGAATTGGAAATCGTAGTCATAATTACATAATTATTATGCTGACTGGTTTTACCTAACTTCATCAGAAATATCAAGTTCAATATTACCTATTCTGTAACAAACCAATTATAGCATTCCATACTCAACAACCGTTAATTGAAGTAATCAATGCACAGAAATATGAATGTACATAACTTAAAATTAACACAATAGCGAAACAGAATGAAGAAATATTGGTAATAAACGCTTTCATATGAGTTACAATTCTCCTTATTATTATGTAACGCAAGCAGAGGCGAACAAATCCCAACACGCTTCATTACTAGTTCCAAGCACAAATAAAAAATTGCAACAACGTAACACTGATATGAGCTCCATTGTTTATTCTTCCAGGAATTCTTCAACAGAATAGGAAAAGTGAGCTGCAAGAAAACTTTTCAGTTTAGTCTTGAAAGTGCAAGGATTACTACTAAGCTCTTTGAATTCTGATGATGGATTATTAAAAATGGATGCAGCAGAGTATTGCACACATTCTGCACAAGGCTCAAGGAGATATGATCCAAAAATAGGTTAGATTTGTGTATAGTATTAACTGTATGAGAGGTGATGGTTATTTTTCTGTCTTTCGATTCTGCTATTTCTTGCCTCATGTGTCTCTTTATAATTTTAATTGCTTAAATTTAATGTTTTTCATAAAATTAATTTATTTTGTACGTTTCCTGACTTCTATTTTCTGCTATGGGTTTGGAGAATACCTTTAGCATTCAGGTGTATTCGTCTATTTATTCTTTTGATGTAGTCCTTCTGATTTCAATTTTTCCCTTACTTTCGAGTCGGCGTAATAGGACAGCGTGGTTCAGAGGTGTTGGACATTCGGCTGGGTCGGCGTCACTATCATCCCGTTTGCATGGGCTCCCAAAACCGAATTTCGTAAACCGATTTCCCAAATCCGCTTTTCGTTGGCCATGTAAAAACCCCAAAATTGATTCTGGAAATCCACTTCTGAAAAGCGGTTTTCCAGTTCCACAATCGATTTTCGTGCCCATGTAAATGCAGCCGTTTTTAAGCGTTCTTGGCTAGTCATATTGTGTTTTATTATTAAGAATTTTCGTCACATATGGACAGAGTGACATTTTCTAGCGTGAAATAAAAGTATAAATATTAGAGAGAGCATGAATCTGTGTATTTAAGTAAAGAAAGAAAGCCATTTTGCTGACTATATCAGAAGCTGAAGCAGCTCTTTTTCAGCCGGCATATTGAATGGATTAGGGAATCTCATTCAGGCTGTGACATGTAAACACGACAGCGAAAAACGGTTTACGGAAATCGGTTTTCGTCGTCCGGAAGATGTGTTGCATGTAAACGTAGTGTAGTAGAGATCTCAGTAATCCGGTGTCGTGGCGCCACCTTTCGGCGTTTCCGGGGAGGCTAGCCACCCTCGGGACTCCAACATACGGCAGTGGAGCGGGTAGGCCGGTTTCGCAGCGTAAAGCGACTGACCACCTGTTACCTGCGATTTACAGGCCGTGCTAGCATAATGAGTTAACTGTAAGAGCGTCCGGCGCCAGTTTGGGCGCCGCTCTGTTGCTTTTGCCGTGTGTGCTGGAGAAGAAAGAAAAATTAATGTTTGCAGGACGCCCCGCTATCTTTCCGTCCCAAGACTGACAGTAGCAAGTAGCAGAGTTTACCATTTAACAAATGTTAGGACGCTCCACGTCCGCATCTCTACGAAGTGAAATATCTCTGGCCCAGCAGGACACTGTCGACGGCAGTTGTAAGAATAAACTCCAAGATGCCAGCAAGAGATAATTTGGAAAGAATTTCCTAGTATTATTATGACTTACGTGGCTTGGCGTGTGAAAACTGTGTGTAGGGGATGAGTCTGGAGGGTCGATGGCGGCAAGTTCCCCGATTGACGGTCTGTGTTATATTTTACGTCTCGTTGAACGCAGCTCCCGGCCGCGCGTTCTGGTTGTAGAGGACATTAGCGATTCGGTGATATTGGCTTTTTGAAGTGTAAAATACGTGGTCGTATGCTCGGATTTTTTTAATTTATTTATTATTTTTTTGTTAAGCTCGGGAGCTGCGATCGCGGGAGACGGAATATCGCGTTCGCTCTTGGGCGGATCTCATCGTTGTCGCTTTAGGCGCCGCAGTTGCGGTTTGCGCGGACTTGTGTTTTCGGAGTGTTGGTTCGCTAGGCGCGACCTCAGTGCGACTGGTGGGTTCGCCGTCTGTGACCACACTTCGGTTTTTTGTTGTAGCATTGTTGTTACCGCGAATTCTGCCCGCAGTGTGCTGCTCTCATGGTCTCATACTATATTGTTATTTCTGTGTTCAGATTCTGGTGGTGTTCGTGTAAAAGATAGAAGGAAGATTCTAGATTTTACGGTGTTACCTCTTCTGCTGCTTAACATAAGAAATAAGTTAGCTGATCACTGCTACTGATCTGCATCAGTAGTTCCGATATCCTCTGATATTCTTGGAGGTGTCGATTGTGACCGTTTCCTTCGTCCGTGGGAACAAAATCAGAGTTAGATTAAATCCCGCCGCACCTCTTCTTGGCGAAGTGATTGTATTTTCGCAGATAGACTCCACAGATGCTGCTCCATTCTTCTAACATCGACGCCGCTGTTGCATGATCGGTTACCCCAGTGTTTGATATAGTATCTGCTTGCGCTGCTCCAGTCCTGGTTAGAAGTCAGGTCTTCTGTTCTAATGAGATCATTTACTGTATGTACCTTTCTTCTTTTCTCTCAGAGTGGGATATGATAACGCAAAGGCTATTTCTATATTTGACTTCCAACGATAGGCTCCTAAAAGACATAGGCAGTCATTTAATTTTTGTACAAGTTTACATTTCATTATAACATGTACTGAAACAGTCGATTTATTAAACTTTAGTGTACTGTACCCCACAAGCGGCTTCTAATGAAATTGCGTGCTTATGGAATACCTTCCCAATTGTGCGATTGGATTCACGATTTCCTATCAGAAAGGACACAGTTCGTTGTAATTGACGGTAAGTCATCGAGTAAAACAGAAGTGATATCTGGCGTTCCACAGGGAAGCGTTATAGGTCCCCTACTCTTCCTCGTGTTTATAAACAATTTAGGAGACAATCTGAATAGCTCCCTTAGACTGTTCGCGGATGATGCTGTCGTTTATCGGTTAGTGAAGTCAACAGAGGATCAAAAGAAACTGCAAAGCGATTTAGACAAAATTTCTACTTGGTGCGAAAATTGGCAATTGACACTAAATAAAGAAAAGTGGGAAGTAATACACATGACTACTAAAAGAAATCCACTGAACTTCAATTACGCGATAAATCAGTCAAACATTAAGGTCGTAAATTCTACCAAATACCTAGGAGTTACAATTTCGAACAACTTTGACTGGAGAGAACACATAGAAAATATTGTGGGGAAGGCGAATCAAAGGTTACGTTTCATTGGCAGAACGCTTCTAAGATGCACCAGCACCACCAAAGAGACTGCCTACATCACACTTGTGCGTCCTCTCCTGGAGTACTGTTGCCCCTTGTGGGACCCTCGCCAGGTGCGACTGACGGAGGATATTGAGAAGGTTCAGAGAAGGGCAGCTCGTTTTGTTTTATCACGTTACGGGGGGGGGGGGGGAAGCGGCACGGAAATGTTGCACGAATTGGGGTGGAAACCATTAAAAGGAAGACGTTATTCCTTGCGTCGTGATCTGTTTGCGAAGTTTCAATCACCGACTTTTACTTATGAATGTGAAAATATTTTGCTAGCACCCACCTACTTAGGGAGACATGACCATCTCAATAAAATAAGAGAAATCAGATCGAAAACGGAACGATTTAGGTGTTCTTTCTTCCCGCGCGCTATTAGAGAATGGAACGGTAGAGAAAAGTTACGAAAGTGGTTAATGAACCCTCTGCCAGGTACTTAAATGTGATTTGCAGAGTATCTATGTAGTTGTAGATGTAGTGTTCGCAGTGTGATACCTGGTCACATACTATTTTATTTCGTTAGGGTATACATTTTTTGTCAATATATGTCATTTTTATTAATTTTTCATCACCTTATCTCTCTAACCCCAGTCAGTATTTTGCAGGGGAAAATAGTTTGCTTCTATTGATAATATTCGGGATGATCAGATTATCATTTTATTAACAGGTTCATGATATAATCTTATTAATGTTATTCAAAGTGAAAAGTAGGGAATTACTTGAGTAAATTAAAAGCTTGGCCACACACAAACACACATATTTGGCACAGGTCATGCCTGGTCTCCGATATAATTTACACATGGCGTCCCTGTCATAGAATCTGTGTATAATTATTTAACCTATGAGATTTTGTGACTGTATGTTTTACATTTATCAAATATATTTTTGTTGTTTTTCAATGCTGATAGAACATAATTTTCTGTGTAGTGGTTTAGAGCAAAGATATTTCTAACTAGGGGCAAGGCTTGGTTGCTTAATACTGAGAGTAACTCTCTAAAAAAAATCACGGTTGACAAAGAGCAGGATTTAGTAGAGACGGATGGGATAAAACGTCGTTCATCATGACACAGTCGCGATGTTTCGACAGACACGCATAGGGACAAATGCAGAAGTTCCTCTCACTAAAATTCACATACTGAATCTACATCTACATCAAGCGAAAGTGAAACAATATCGCAGGGGTTTCGGGGAAAATCGGTGAAATCAAGGATGAACCATTCGAAATGCGAAAAACTTTGATTCGGTTCACAAAACGGCCACAGAAGCGAAACAGACTACTTTGGAAGCGAAAAGAGACGCTAGATTGGCTCGTTATGAGGCCAGTATGGCAAATAAAATTTCAGAATGAGCAAAAGGTTAGCGGCAGTGTCCCGTACCGAAGTAGCTGAAGTAAAGAAAGTTGTAGAGAGCAAGGAAAGAGTATTGTCCGCGAGACACTGCAAATATTTGCGGATACCGCGGAAGAGAGAGAAAAATAAAGAGTAATCTGAATGTTTATAAAAATTATTACACGATTTTTTATTTAATCATGCTTTATTTAAAACAATTGATAAAATATTTCATCCTTGAGAAATCATCTAATTCAGATGATAATTCTTTTTGCAAAATACGAAATGTAAAGCCATGAATTTCCTTTTTTTAAATTTTTTTTAATTGTTGATTTGAATGGTAGTGTTGTTATATGTTTGAATAGGGGGGATTGGGGCCATAGAATGTTAGTAATTTTATGAATTTGTTAACTTAATAGTATTATCATGTTATACTGCAGATTATAAAATTTGCGTTTGCATTGTTTGGGTTTGAATAGTTAGTGACTTTAATGAATTAAATTCATCTTAACTGAAAGATGATAGAGAGAGTAAGTGTGGGCGCTAGTTCAGTGTGGTTTCAGTTAGGTATTCTACTTGTTTCATGAAAATCTTGAATAGGATTTTTTTACAACCATGTTAAGTGACTGGTTATATTTTTATATTTTCAAAATGTTTCCAGTTCCGTTGCTTCATCATCACTTTAAATAAGACACGCCACTTCCGAAATTTTGACGGGTCGGTGGTGTTGAGAGGTGGTGCTAATTTCTTTTATTTATCGTCTCATGTGCCCCTTTATTACTTTTAATTGCTTAAATTTGATGTTTTTTTTCATGGAATTAATGTATTTTCATGTTTCCTGACTTCTGTATTCTGGTATGGGTTGGAAGAATTGCATAAGGATTCAGATTATTAGTTTATTTATTCAGTAAGGAAGTTTCTGTGTGAATATACATAAAAAAGTGAGTTGCTGAACTTCGTTTGTTAGGAAATCAGAGGAAGTGCGACTTTGTAATAACATTTCACCGTAGCATACAATAGCATGTAATTTTGTTTGGGTGGTGATACAAAGCATTTTTGGTGTGTATATTTATTACCTTAAGAAGAATAAGAGTCGATGTGAAAATGGAATTCAGGCTGAAATGATCCTAGCAGGAGGAGAGATACTTGCAAAAAGAATACACCGACTGATACAAACAATATGGACCAAAGAAGAACTACCAGCAGAATGGAAATCAGCTCTGATCTGTCCAATTCATAGGAAGGGTGACACGCTGAAATGTGACAACTATCGCGGAATCGCCCTGCTTAACGTCTGCTATAAGATCCTGTCCAATTGCTCAGGCACAGAATTGAGCCAGTGGCAGAATCAGTGACTGGGGAATACCAGGGAGGTTTCCGCCCAGGGCGGTCAACAGCAGATCACATCTTCACTCTCAGGCAGCTCACAGAAAAACTAGCTGAATATGGTAAAGAACCACATATTTTATTTGTAAATTTCAAGAATGCCTATGATTGCATACATCGCAAGAGCCTGTTCAGATGTTTAAGGGAGTTTGGGATGGCAGAGAAACTCATCAATCTGGTAAGGATCTGTCTGAGAGACACACACGCTAAAGTGAAAATGGGAAATCGTGTAACTGAGGGATTTAAAATTGTGGCAGGTCTCAGGCAAAGAGATGCGCTGTCCCCCATTTTGTTCAATTTTGCACTAGAGAAGATTGTTCGCGAAACCTTCCAAAAGAATGAAGGGATTGTAATTGAGGGAAACAGACTGTCATACTTGGCCTATGCAGATGACATCTGTCTACTCTCCGGCTCTGCAGAGGAGTTGAAACAAATGACCACAGCACTAAAGGAGGCCGCCAGCAAATTTGGGCTACTCATCAATGAAGCCAAGACAGAGTACCTCGTTATGATCCACGGGCAGACTGCTGGACATCTACAGTCACTGCAGGTGGGAGACATGTCGTTCAAGAGAGTGCGTGAATTTAAGTACCTGGAGGCACTTTTCACAGACAACTCTTCTTGTGAAGCGAATATCAACGCCAGAATTTAAGCTGGAAACCGATCCTACCACACCCTAGTGCAACTGCTTCGCTCCAAATGTTTATCCAGACAGTTCAAAATCAGACTGTACAAAACCATGATCTAGCCTGTTGTGCTATATGGCTGTGAAACATGGAGTATTCGAAAACAGGACTTCCGCAATCTCCTTATTTTTGAGAGAAAAGTTCTTCGGAAGATCTTATGGATGCAGACACAGGAGAATGGAGGATCAGGCACAACCAAGAGCTTCAGGAATTATACCAACAGCCCAGCACAGCAGAAACCATAAAAGCCAAGCGTTTTCAGTGGGCCGGTCATGTGGCCCGGATGGAGGATGGCAGGTAGCCTCAGAAGGTCCTAGGTTTCATCTACATCTACATAGATACTCTGCAAATCACATTTAAGTGCCTGGCAAAGGGTTCATTAACCACTTTCATAACTTTTCTCTACCGTTCCATTCTCTAACAGCGCGCGGGAAGAAAGAACACCTAAATAGTTCCGTTTTCGATCTGATTTCTCTTATTTTATTGGGATGGTAATGTCTCCCTAAGTAGGGAGAAGTAAAAGTCGGTGATTGAAACTTCACAAACAGATCACGACGCAAGGAATAACGTCTTTCTTTTAATGATTTCCACCCCATTTCGTGCAACATTTCCGTGACGCTTTCCCCCCCGTAACCTGATAAAACAAAACGAGCTGCCCTTCTCTGAACCTTCTCAATGTCTTCCGTCAGTCCCTCCCACAAGAGGCAACAATACTCCAGGAGAGGACGCACAAGTGTGATATAGGCACTCTCTTTGGTGGAGCTGGTGCATCTTCGAAGCGTTCTGCCAATGAAACGTAGCCTTTGGTTCGCCTTCCCCACAATATTTTCTATGTGTTGTCTCCATTTCGTAATTGTAACTCCTAGGTATTTGGTATAATTTACGACCTTAAGGTTTGACTGATTTATCGCGTAATTGAAGTTCAGCGGATTTCTTTTAGTGGTCATGTGTATTCATATGTTCAAATGTTTGTAAAGCTTATGGGACTTAACTACCGGGTCATCAGTCCCTAAACTTACAAACTACTTATGAACTACTTACGAACTACGACGGCACAAATATCCATGCCCGAGGGGGGATTCGAACCCCCGACCGTAGTGGCCGTGCAGACCGTGACTGAAGCGCCTCAGTCTCCTCGGCCACCGCGGCCGACTCATGTGTATTGCTTCACACTTTTCTTTGTATAGTGCCAATTGCCCATTTTCACACCATGTAGAAATTTTGTCTACATCGTTTTGCAGTTGCTTTTGATCCTCTGTTGACTTCACTAACCCATAAACTACTGCATCATCTGCGAACAGTCTAAGGGAGCTATTCATATTGTCTCGTAAATCGTTTATAAACACAAGGAAGAGTAGGGGACCTATAACGCTTCCCTGTGGAACGCCAGATATCACTTCTGTTTTACTCGATGACTTACCGTCAATTACAACGAACTGTGTTCTTTCTGATAGGAAATCGTGAATCCAATCGCACAATTGGGGAGATATTCCATAAGCTCGCAATTTCAGCCGGCCGCGGAGGCCGAGGAGACTGAGGCGCTCCAGTCACGGTGTGCACGGCCACTACGGTCGGGGTTCGAATCCCCCCTCGGGCATGGATATTTGTGCCGACCTTACTCTTAGGGTTTTTTTTTTTTTTTTTTTTTTTTTTTTTTTTTTTTTTTTTTGTGACTTCACTACGGTGTCATCAGTCCCTAAACTTACTAACTACTTATGAACTAGCTAATACTAAGGACGGCACAAATATCTATGCCCAAGGGGGGATTAGAACCCCCGACCATAGTGGCCGTGCAGACCGTGACTGGAGCGCTTCAGTCCCCTCGGCCACCGCGGCCGGCTCTTAGATAGTTCATAAGTAATTTGTAAGTTTAGAGACTGATGACCCCGTAGTTAAGTTTCATAAGCTATACAAACATTTTGATTTAGATGTGAACAGGTGGTGGATAACAGCAATGGACAGGAAGCGTTGGATACGGAAACTTGTAGCAGCGTGCGGTCGACGAGGCCTGATCACCTGAAAGAAGAAAGATATTTACAATGTGGATTGTAACCCATCCGATGGCGGAGATAAAAGTACTTTTTGCCAGGTATGGCGACTTGTTGAAGTGACGTACTCAGTTAGGTGAAAAGAATGACTCTTAACCGCCTTAGCGGCCGCGATAGTAGTCGGTAGTGCCATGTATAATACTGACACTCCGAGGTGTAAACAACAAGCCGGTGCCGGGGGCGATATTTCCTGGCGCAGCCTCATCGAAGTGACAGGAACGAGTGTTTTAAAAGAGAGGCGGCAGCCGCGTGAATCACGAGAGCGGCCATTGAGGGCGCCGGGCGTGGCGATGTAGTGCGCGATAGCGGCGCCCGCGACTGGCGCCAGCGCCGCGCCAGTGCCGCGCCAGTACCGCGCCAGCAGTGGGCCGCGGCCGCTCCCGCCCGCCCACCTGCGGCGGCGGTGCGTTGCGTCACGTGACGGACGGCGGCGGCAGCGGCGGCTGCGCTGAGTCACGGCCGCCCTGATAGCCGCGGATGCCGCCCTAAAAGACGGCCGCGCCCCTCCCTGCGACGGCCGTTCACCGCCATAACACGACACTTCTCGCTCATCCATTTCACTCGCCGAGGAAACCGAGACCGTGTCACAGCCGCGTGTTATGCCTGTATTTCACTTCTTCTACGCCTTTTTTTTTACCCCACTCACTCGCCGCCGATGACGACTGTTTTCTCTGAAAGGCAACGTGCTCACCCGGCAGAGAGAGATAGATAGAGAGAGAGAGAGCACGAAGAGACGCACTTTTGAGACGAGCTACTTCTCTTTCCTTTTGTACGCCGGTAACAAAGCCAGGCGATTAATAGAGGGCGTCGGTACGGGCGGCAGTTTTGATAAAAGGACGCACCGAGACAATGGTCGTCTTTTAATACTGAGGAAATGACACTGATTAAAACATCATACGGGGACGGCAATGTTTTCTCGGTAACATTATCCGCAGTTGTTCTGTATACTCTCAGGAACACATCTATGTTTTCAATTTTCTGGTTGCAAAAAGAAGACAGTAGAGTTGAGAATCTGGAAAGATCGCATTGAGTGATGCGGCAAAGGTCACACCAGCGCACCTGACGCAGCCACATAAAAAGCCCGGAATTGCCCTGCTGCACAACATCGCCCTACAACAATCTGTGACCGGTTGGGGATTATTTGGTAGTAACTTCGCCATTGCTTACGTTTTCTCATTTTTTGGAAAAATTCTGGTATTATATATATGAAGATATATTAGTTATAGCCGGCCGCGGTGGTCGAGGAGACTGAGGCGCTTCAGTCACGGTCTGCACGGCCACTACGGTCGGGGGTTCGAATCCCCCCTCGGGCATGGATATTTGTGCCGTCCTAGTTCGTAAGTAGTTCATAAGTAGATTGTAAGTTTAGGGACTGATGACCCCGTAGTTAAGTCCCATAGATTATACAAACATTTAAACATTTTTTTTATATGAGTTATATGTAAGTACTGTCGGTTCTTTTGGACTTGTCCAAACGAACAGACAACACATTTGGTCGTGCTGTATTATCTATTCATATTCACAATTTTTTAGAATAAATTGCAGTTGCGTTAAAATTTGTTTAATTAAACATTTGCCTAGATGTCGACAAAATTAATTCTGTCTTATTCAGCAATCGGATTAAGGTCAGTAATATGCCAAAAATAATATACATTTGGTAGGAAAATATAAAAAATAACAGTTAAAAATAAAATACAGCATTGACGAGAATATACGCACTAATAATGTAAAAGTAGTCGAAAAAAAAAAGGAATCAATTGACAAACAGTTATAGTGTAAAAAGGTAAACTAGGAGTGTCAGATTTTAAACTGTGAAATAAATCTCCACACACGTCGAGTAAGCTAGGTTGGAGTCAAGAGGGCGAAAGAGTGATCTCATAGTCGGGTGATCCAAATATGCATATGCTGATAAAAGAAAGAAAAATATAAGAAATCTGCTTGTGGTGATGAAAAAAGGAAATTGGAAAAAATATTGACAGAGAAATATTGTGTAAAAACTGAGAAAGCTGATAAAAGTGTAGGTACGTGGTATCTAGAACTTAGCCATGAAGGTAGCACAATATATACGCGTGTTTGCGTGAGAGGGAGAGTTGCAGAAGGTGTGTAGAAATAGATGAATCACGCGAGACTCATCTCAATGTGCGAGACGTCAAGATTGACGAAAGCACCCGGTGCACGAAACTGGGGGGCGGGGGAGGGTGGCAATTTAAGGAAAAACATCGCTCATCACGGACCAGATAAGGTTACTACAAAAATGTACAGTTGGAATACTGAGGATAACAGACATCGCGCAGAAATCAATATTGACTAGCAAAAAGTGAGACTAATAATACAGGTTTGAAGCCTTCTACATATGGCCTACTTGCGAGCTGGAGTTGGTCATTAAGAATATTACCATCATTGGAGCAAAATGTTTAAACATTTGGAGCTCTTCCCACGAATATAATTTCCTCCATTTAAGCTGCTTGTGTAATATTATAATGTCTTCCAAAGGCCTCGGAATATGATCGGAAATAAGCAAGTGCTCAGCAAACGTTGAATTATGTACATTCATATTCATGGAATGTATTAGAACTCGAGTCTGCTGCTTTCTAAGCAGTTGGTCTGACCCCTACAACACTAGAGACACAGCGATTAGCACACCTGCACGGAATTACTCAAGTACGCCGCCCATCAGATGCAAATTCTCAACTTTTACCTGCCTACTTTTACTAAATTACGGAATTACGAGTTTTTTTTTCCGAACTGGTTGCTGTAAGAGTAAGGACTTGGAAGTGCCTCAGCACTGAAGAAAGGATCATTACACGTCATCTTGACTCATATGCAAGTAGTAAAAAAAAAAAAAAAAAAAAAAAAAAAAAAAACGCGAATCTGAGTAATAGTGGACAGGAAAAAGTCGTGAACTTGTGTATTACAGGCGGCTTGCTCCTTGCTCCAGCAGTCCGTGCAGGTGTGGTGTTCGCTGTCTCCCCAGTGCTGTTGGGGTCAGCACAACTACCTTGGAAGCAGGAGACCGGGGTTCATCTCCGAACTGGCAGTACATTTTTATCTTTTCCTGTTCGTTGTTATTCAAAAGTTTGTTAAGCTTATGGGAGTTAACTGCGGCGTCATCAGTCCCTAAACTTACAAACTGCTTATAAACTAACTTATTACTAAAGACAACACAAACATCGATGCCCGATGGAGGATTCTAACCCCCAACGGGAAACGGCCTCGACGCGCATCAGAGCATAGCGCCGCGTGATGAAAGAATTCCGAATTTGGTGGTGGGTATTCGATTACTCATTCCAATTCAAGGTAAAATTTGATCTATCAAAATGAGATTTGGCATTTCCAAACCACATGTATGAAAACGAGAAACTCAAGTGCAGTGGGTCCAGACCTCTTTGAGACCTATGACCACTTTGATTTTATTCCATTGCACAGGATTACACGGCTCCAGCAAAACAGATCTGTCAATCTAAAAGCAGAAGTTAAACAGAAATTTTAACATACTCATACAACTTAAAAGTAAAACCTATTGACATTAACCATTGTAATAGAATATTACATTTGGTTTGACCTTTCAACTTATTGTTAATTTCAATCATGCAAGGGCTAATATTGTTTCTCAGAGCTACAAGCATATGATCATTTACTTTTAATCGATTCCTGGATTTATTTTTATGTAAGAAATCGTTGTTCACTTAATTGAGTCATTGATAAAGTCATAAAGAAGGCGATTTGCGTTGTGGTATTGCACGATTTGTCCTCTTTACAAGAAAACTACTCAAAAGAATAGATGCAAATGCGTTCTTACATTTTCTGTCATTTTGAAATTCCGTAAGGGTCCAAAATACTAAGAGACAAACGACTATGTTGCAAATAGCGCCGATATTATACACTTCTGTCATCACCAGTGAAATTTACAAGTTCTCGTAGTCACACAATTCGACTTACTGACCGCTGAACAACAATTTAATAATTTATAATGGATTAAAGACAGAAATTTTATATCTTTCGTGAACAATATTTCATTCCTTGCGAACCATCAAGAGATGAATACAGCAAGTAGGTAAAAATGGATGTGGGTTGTCGTTCTTATTAAGAGGTGAAGAGACTTGGACAGCACAGAGCGGCGGGGAGAAGAGCATCAAACCTGTCTCTGGAGTGATGATGATGGTGATTCCGCGTGGTTGGGTTCGTGTTCTGCCTCTCTGGTACAAGTCTTTCGCTGACGCCACATGGGCGTGTCGATGATGATGAAATGATGATGAGGAGAAACAACACCGTGCCCGAGTGGAGAAAGTCTCCAACCGTACCGGAATCCAACCTGGGCCCAGTGTGGGAATCTATCACGCTGTCCACTGGACTGGAGGCAGACAGTCTCCGGACTGAAGACCACAAGAGTGCTACCTATGACTCTGGGGCTGGTGCCTAAGATGACTGCAAGTTCAGTTCTCCTCCAAGCATAATGTTCAGAAATTTATTTCTATTACACACTTCATGCCGGTAATACGTCCTTGAAAACAACTCCAAGAACACATTAAAATGCACGAGAACGCAAAACTACAGTAAGTAACTGAATACGCTGTTAATTGATTATGAGAAAGTCACTGTTACAATGCTCAGACACTGCAACCAGTACCCTCACCTCACATGCGCAAATGCTGTTCTCCCCCATATATTCTCAATCAGATAAATATTTGTGCCAACAAAATATAAGGGACATTGACCCTCGAAATAGCGGGATAACCGGAAAACGCGGCCAATCATTTCTGGTAAGTAACAACAGAAATGTCATTGGTTGTTCTTGAACATGTTGCAATCGCGAAGATAGTGAAAAATATTTCGGTCGTAGCCGGATTTGAGCCCTTATCCTCCTACTCCTCAAAGTGATGTATTTCAGCACCGGGCTATTCTCTGAGTTTTTCTGAGTATTTATCTCTGGATGAAACCTTTTACAAATGATGCGTCATCAGTTGACATTTCGCTATAAGAACGTTTTATCAAATTCGATGTATTCTTTATTACACTGCGCCATAAACAAATTGAGGATGTAATTTTCAGGGATGGTTTGCGCAAGGACATGTTGAACTACTAGAACAAGCTACATTGTTTTGCGTTCGGGCAAATTCGTGAGCATCCGTCACAGTACAAGTGGCACAGGAACTCGTACCTCCACCAGCTAAAACGTGTAATTTGTTACTGTAGACGTTTTCCTCGCCCATGACTGACTCATGAGGTTCAGAAAATCTTAACCTTACCTATGCATGGTCAATGTCATAGCACGTGTGTGTGCTACCTGTATGATTTAAACGTTTATCATGGCGAAAAATACTTCCAAAATTCAGATGCCTTATACGACGATAAAACGAAGTATTATATTTTAAATATAGATTTTTCGTTTTTCTTTTCTAGTAAGGTCAGGTTTTCTTCAGACGTTTAATGAGCCAGGAACACTTACAGGACCAGCCGTCACTGATTGACAATGAATCTTTCGGAAACAAAGACAGAAAAAAGTTCATAAATAGAATAATAAACTTAAATTGGGAATCATTGCGGTCGGAGTCAGCAACTGACTTGTAAATTTAGCTTAATTTAGCCCCGTCTGATCTGTCTAAAACTAACATATGCCGTAGGGCCATTCACAAAAATTATAGCTGATCTTTTTTCCGTTTCTTATATGAAATGAGGTTTTATGTTAATTGCATAGACCTCCCTTACTGCATTGTAACTGTGCCACCTGGCGTAATAATACTTGGTGGTGACAGTAAGGCAATAGCTGATTCCATCCTCGTTGTTTGGCAACTTTGGCAAACTTTATAGATGTTTTGCGAGAGGTTTTTTCGCCAGTATTAACTAGAGCTATTTCACTGTAATTACCTGTCCCACAAATATTGAATGCAGTTATGTGAACGGTTCCATAAAAAACGCATACTTGATTATCTCCAGTAATGCAGAAGCAACCTGGAACCGTTCTCGAAATGAAAAGTGTTTTATCTTACATGACTGAGTGAAGATGTGTATTTAGGCGCACATCGTAGGAATGACGAAAGTTTCTCATTAATTGAAAGAAAAAATTAAAATATGGAACACTGATCCAGATTATCTCATTGTAAGATTTCCTGCTTGTACTCAAGAGCTTACTTTCTTTAAACCACCTATAGATTTTACTTGCTGACCTTTCAACGCCTTCTCTTACGTGACTTTCCTGACCTCTCTTGAAGTAAAGCTCTGTAGTTGCCAATTAAATTGTAGTTTTCTCACATAACGGGTTTCTATTCAGTTACGAATCGTTCTCAATTGTGTTAGGCATTCACTCGGAGGACAAACGGTCACATATTAAAACGTATAAAATCTGAACCTTGCACGCCTTCTGCTTGCAGATTTACTTGGGAACGTTCTCTCTCTCTCTCTCTGTCTCCCTCCCCCCCCCCCCTCTCTCTCTCTCTCTCTCTCTCTCTCTCTGTGTGTGTGTGTGTGTGTGTGTGTGTGTGTGTGTGTGTCTGTCTGTCTGGCTTGTGACCGTGGGTGCAAGTGAGTAAGTATTTCACAAACGTTTTTCCTCTTCCAGTGAAACAAAGTGTAGTTGCCTAACAACAAATCGTTAACTCAAACTCAGGTGAAACGTTTCTCCCCTATTCTAACAAACGATATGGGCGTTCCTTACCAACATAAGGATCATAAAACATCCTGCTGTAATTTATCACTGTGACGGCAAAGATCCCCCTTCATTGGCTAACAACATTTCTGTAGTTTAAATCGCTCGTTGCATGATGTCGATGCACGTAAAAAAGGCAGAAAAAACTATGGCCAATAGCACGGTTTGTTTGAATACTAGAAACACAAAAAGTTCGATAGCACAGTGCGATAATGGAGTCAATGAATGGCGGTGTGGCATAATTTTTGTCATCTGTGCAACAACTACATTTGTACATCACTTCCTCCTGCCCTGTCATTATAGTGGATAGTTTCGGTTTGCGTGATCGAAATGAAGTATTCTATTTACATTATTACTAACTCGCCGTTTTTTCGATTGGAAGTAGAGGTATTTTAATTTCTTACTACCGTTGACGGCGTATGCGGAAAGAACGGGCAAAGAACCGTTTAGTTCAGAGAAGTGTTATGCGTGTGAAGGAAAAGTGGATGCTTATAAATTGGAAAGTAATGCTTTTGAAGTTAAATAAGGAAAACTATTATACTTTCTTTTCTATAACTTCAGTAAATAATGGTAGGTGTTTCACACTAGACCTACTGTACACGGCCTAGAACTATGATGTACGAACAATGAAGCTTCACAAATAACAATAAATGCGCCCAACCACAAACATGAAAAGGTCGAGTACTCTATACGAAAACCCTAAGAACTACAAACACTACATAAACTTTTTTGTTGTAACGATGATACCTCCCCTTGCCTACTAGGATTTATCCAAAATCGTTTAATAAGTCTGGTGTAGGATAATAAAATAATTGATTGGGAGCAATGAAAATTTTTGCAGTAATGGGTTTCGAACTGCCAGGATTTTCGCTTTTTTATTATTTTTTTTTTATTCTTAGGGTGGATTGGCGATGGAGGAATGCAAGGAGAAATTTTAAGAAGGACTTACAGACCACGGAGAAGAAATAAAAATTTTACGGTTGGCCTATGACATTGTAATTCTGTCAGACTCTCAGAGGCAGCAGAGGACCTGCTAAAGCAATTAAGAGATGGTTATAAAATTAACATTAACTAGAGAAAAATAAGGGTAATTGAAAATAATCTACGAGAATCAGGCGATCCTGAAGGAATTAGATTACGTAATAAGACAATAAAAATAGAAGAGGAGATTTTTACTTGTCTAACTAAGTAACTGCTGATTGTCGAAGTATAGAAGATATAAAATGCAGAATGGCAATGGGAAGAGAAATTTATTTATTTCAGAATTGATTTAAATATTAGTCCTTTATGAAAGCATTTGTCTCGAGTGTAGCATTGAACCTGAGTGAAACGTGGGCGACAAGGAGTTGAGACAGTAAGATGATAGAACCATTTGAAATGTGATGGTACAGACGAAGTATTGAAGATCACATGGATTGATAACGTAACTAATGAGGAGGTGCTGATCAGAAACGAGGAGAAAGGAAATGTCTGCCTATCTTGTCTAAATGACAGGATCGATTGGTGGAACATATTCTGAGACATCTCCGAGTCGTCAATTTAGCATTGGAGAGAAGTTTATAGGGTATAAATCTCAGAGGGAGATCGAGACGCGATTACATTAGGCAGGTTGAAAATGGAGTAGGCTGCCGTTCTTATTCAGAGATGAAGAGGCTTGCACAGGACAGGGTAGCGTGGAGAGCTGCATCAAATCAGTGTTTGTACTAGCGACCATAAAAATAACAGGATAGATTGATTCATTGCGGGCGTGGAATCGATATTCTTCTGTTATGTTTGTTGAGTTCGGCTATTCCGAGCACACATACGGCCTTCCCAAATTTGTAAGACGTCGCGCGGCATTGAAGTAGCTTTCCTATTGTCCTTATCCTCTATGCTTGTCATCCGGATTCTCGAATGATGTTGAATGATTTTTCCGCATATATCTATATGTAACCATATATTCCAGTATATTGGTGTCGTTTGCCCGGAAGAACAGGCACCACTTAAAATATATGTAAAGGAATTGAAGGCTTCAGTTACCATTGGGCAATGAAATACATCACCGGACGCCGCTAGAGAACGGCATCATGCTCAATATTGGCTTTTACTCATCGGATCGATAAACATTTATAATATAGGTTGTTCAGAATTTAATACAGATAAAATTTTGTTTTAACTTTTTTTGGCTGTATTAAATCTGAATATTGGTACAAACGTATGAAGTGTAATTCTTCATATGGCTCTACCGTCATATTCTTTTGCTGCAATTCATTTAATGGAGATTTCAAGAATGGTGTGTGGATTATATTTCATCTTTGAATGAATATATCTCAAAGTAATATCTTTTAATAAAGATATAAAAATTATGAAAAATAAAACGGTTTGCTAAAGGTCAGAGAAAAATTTGAATAGCAATGAAACAATAAGAATAACTGCAAAATGATAAATAAATGACAAAAAATATAGCGATTGTATTCGCAAGAAAGTATTCTGCACTAATAAGAAAAATGTATAATTAAATCCAAGAAAAAAGAGAAAGTCGTTTAACTAAACTATATGAATATTGTAACAATGAGACATGGGGTTATAGAATGATCCTCTTTAAAGATACACATAAACATTATATATTAGGTAGAAAGTATAGGAGCTAATGTAAAATGTTGCAAAAAGTTCAGAGAAATATTTTTAAGAAGAAATTATCAAAATAAAAATAGTTCTAGTCTGTTTCAAGAGCCACGTTTACAAAAAGTTCGGACCAAAAAATAATCAAAATAGAAGTAATAAATTTTGTAAAACTAAATATATTATAAAATTATGTATTCTATTATTTATTATGTATGCTGTTTTTAGTATTCTATTGATATACTGTGATATTATTTTATTATATATTGGAGGGAAAACTTAAAATTTTATTCCTGGCCAGTGCCTTTATTTTAATAATTCTAGCTGCTTTCCACAACATGGATTTTCGGGATTAACATTTTCTATGTTTTTAAATGCTGTTATCAACCTCCCATCTGACGTTTATAATGTATTTGTGATATACTGTTTACATACGGCACCACTCAAATTGAGAATGTATAGGTAATATTTATTTCTGGCGCCTATTTATCTGCTCCGACTTCGTGCCTTTCTGTGATGATAGGTATTTGCAACATGAAGCCACACACACATTTTGTTAACCAAAATCTCCCGTTTTCCGAAAAAGATCAAAAGGCCTTTTCCTATTATTTTCAACGATTTGGTTGTTGGACTGTTAAGAGCGTTTTCTTTCATCGTTCTCCACTTAATCGAGTGATTCATTGTTTCCTGTATTTTCAGTAGCTCCAGCAGTGAATAAATTCCTCCATTAAAGTCATTCCTTGAAAACAAAATATAATGACTGCAATAAAAACTGTAGATAGAAACGCACAACACAGCCGAACGACATAATGTTGACATTAAACGCACAAGTAGTGTAAGTCATCTAGTGTCATCTTCATAATAATACCTGTTAAACAACTATTTAAAAAGAGGGAAGTTATTTTTCTCTAAAAATTAAATACAAAATAATAAGTACATTATAACTCTGGAATACCTTGCACAAAATAATGTTAATAATACTACTATTGTATAGCCTTAAGTGAGATCAAAAATGTTCAAATGTTTGTAGAGCTTATGGGACTTAACTACGGGGTTATCAGTCCCTAAAGTTACAAACTACTTATGAACTAGCTAATACTAAGGACGGCACAAATATCCATGCCCGAGGGGGGATTCGAACACCCGACCGTAGTGACAGTGCAGACCGTGACTGGCGCGCCGCAGTCCCCTCGGCCACCGCGGCCGGCGCGGCCGGCTAAGTGGGATCGTTATTATTCCTTACACTGAATTTGTGTCACTCGATTTATACTCTGTATCATCAGTCACTAGAAGAAGAAATCGTCAATGTCTTCACCCACAAAAATGATATAAAATAAATTAAAATTAGTAAATTAAAAACCTTACACAGTTTATAAGACAAGCAAAGCAGCTGACACACCACAACAAACTTGCACCATTGATACATACAATGGTATTGAGTGTTTGTTCTAGACTAGCTGGACAGTGTCGTTTTGTCGTTTTCTACGCAAACCACAGTGAATATATACTTACACTATTCGAGCAGTAAGCAGACTGAGGATAGAGCTTTTGATTTATGGTGCAGACACAAAATTAACAATTTTGCACCAGTAATGTTATCATGAGCCCATATATAGGTATTATTAAAAATATACAGAAGTGGTAAAAAAGAATACGAACGAAGTATAAAAATCATTCTAAAAGTACTTCTAGTTCGCTGCGATAATCTCACAGCTGCTGACTGTAGATTATTTATTAAAATTTCACTACATGTTTCGGGCACAGTCCGTCATTTGGTGACTGTAGTAACATATACAGAGTAACTTGGCCTTAACACGAGGTGTGTGCTATGTTTCGCCACACGAGGCTAAACGTGAAGTTGATCATCTGGTGACTGAAGTAACATATATACAGATAGAATAGGCATTTAAACATCTGAAAGGAACATCGGTATGAGAGACCGCCATAGTTGATGTTAACAGTGTTATTCAGTCTCTTTTCATTACAACTGTAATAATGTAAAAAAGAGTTTTCCTGGACGACGACAATGTGAACAAATATCACAAAGTGAATTTCTTTCCAGTACTAAATTTATTTGGTTATTTTTAACAAAGCATACGATTTAAAAATATGTTTAATTACACCTGAAATAGACATAAAAACGACGTGGATTAGCAAAAAACTAAAACTGGGAAGAGGAAAAAGTAGTTTAAAACTCCCAATGGTCTCAAAGGCCTACATTCTACCTTACTGAAGAAAAATGATATTCCGGAGGGTTGAATTTGCCTTATAAAGACACGAGATGTTATGTGACACCACCTGAGGATAATCATTATAATACATAACATTCATTTTAATATCTCGTGTCTTTGTATGGATTAAAAGCCAATTTACTCTGTATATATTTCAGTCTGCAGATGATTGGCTGTGCCCGAAACACGCAGCGAAATGTTAATAAATAATCTGAATTCCACAGCCGTAATATTATTGCAGCAACCTAAAAGCATTTTTAGAATCATTTTTAAATTTCGGATCATGAAGGTTGCCTTTCTCTACCGAGACTGTCAATCTAAAATTATAATATGAACAGGTCGACTTGAAATGGCACAACTGCCGAAACATGCTACTCGTGGACTACTGTATAACTAGGAATAACGAATAAATAATTTGCACCTACTATTACAAGAATTGAATCCACAATTTCTTATCATTACAAAATTCATTTCGTGGCACTATTCTAAGTATGCCAAACATGTGTCATTGTTGTTGTGGTGGTCTTCAGTCTGCAGACTGGTTTGATGCAGCTCTCCATGCTTCCTTGTCTTGCGCATGCCTCTTCATCTGAGAATACGAACGGGAACTTACATTCTTTTGAATCGGCTTACTGTATTCGTCGCTCGGTTTCCCTGTATGATTTTTACCCCAAACACTTCCTTCTAATGCTAACTTGACGATTCCTTGATGTCTCAGAATGTATCCCACTAACCTATCCCTTCTCTTACTGAGGATATGCCAGAAACTCCTTTTCTCCCCAATTCTGTTGAGCACCTCCTCATTAGTTCCGTGATCTGCCCAACTTATTATCATCATTCGTCTGTAGCATCACATTTCGAAAGCTTCTATCATCTTTTTGTCTGTACTCCTTATCGTCCATGTTTCACTCCTATACAATGGTATACTCCCAACAAATGCTTTCAGAAAGGACTTCATAAATTTAAATTAATATTGCATATTAACAAGTTTCGCTTCTTCCGAAACGCTTTGCTTCCCATAGCTATTCTGCATTGGATATCTTCTCTACATCGGCCATCAGAAGTTATCTTGCTACCCAAATCACAAAAATCATCTGCTACTTCTATCGTCTCAGTACCTAATCTAATTCCTTCTGCATCGCCTGATTGTCTGATGCTAGACTCCATTACCCTCGTTTTAGTCTTGTTAATGTTCATCTTATACCTTCCTGTGCCATGTCTCACATTAGTTGAGTTTACCTGATTAGATTTCATTAGATTAGATCAGTACTTGTTCCAGAGTTCACGAATACGACACTTCGTAATGATGTAGAACGTGTCAGGTTAATGAAGGATGTCTTTACAAATTATTACTTTGTGCTAAATAATACATGACACATTTTTTTCAGATTTAATAATTTATATCTAAAAATTCATCTAAAGTGTGGAAGGAATTCGCATTCAGAAATTCTTTTAATCTGTTTTTAAATGCTAGTTGGGTATCTGTCAGGTGTTTTATGCTGTTTGGTGACCAAAGACTTTTGTGACAGCATAGTTCACCCCTTTCTGTGCCAAACCTAGATTTAACCTTGAATAGTGAACATAAGTCTTTCTCCTAGCGTTGTAGTTATGAACACTGCTATTGCTTTTGAATTCGGTGGGATTGGTAATAATAAATTTCACAAGTGAATATATATATATATATATATATATATATATATATATATATATATATATATATATATATATATATATATATACTGTGAAGATACCTAGCTCTTGAAATAAGTGTCTGCAGGATGATCTTGGATGGGCTCCAGCAAATATTCTAATTACACGGTTTTGTGAACTGAATAATTTTTTACTCAGTGGTGAATTACCCCGGAAAGTGATGTCATACGAAAGCAGAGAATGAAAATAGGCAGAGTAAGCTAATTTACTGAGATGCATATCATCAAAATTTGCAATTACCCTACTAGCATAAGTAGCTGAACTCAAACGTTTCAACAGATCTTCAATGTGTTTTTTCCAGTTCAACCCTTCATCAATGCATACAACTAAAACGTTCGATGTGCAAATGGCGTTAAGGCATTCCGTAGCCCCTGAGAAGTTGCTATTCATCCGAAAGAGGCACATCAGCTTTTCTCAGTGTACTTAATGATTCTTCAGCTTTCGCGGACAAGTAAGGTGGTGCGCGCCTCCACCGGTAGGCTGACAGAGGCACACGCGACTGTCGGTTTCAGATAAACGCCTGCTGTCGGGCTTGGCAGCGCGTCCTCCTGCCAGGAGAGGCTCGCCACCACCGCCGCCGCGGCGTTTAATTCTGGAAAGCTCCGCGACAAGTCTGCCTGCCGCATTGTCGCGGCCGCGGCCCGTGCAACGCCCGCTGTTGGCGGCGGCTGGGTTGCGCGTCACTCGTCCAGCCTCTGCGTAAATTAGCGGCGCGAGAAGCCAGCGAGGAGGCCGCGCCGTGTCGTCGCCTGGCGCGGCAGTCGGAAGTCTCTGCAGGCTGAAGGAAAGGTGCGCTGGGGGCACTGGCCCCGGGGGCGAGGGGTCAGCCGCGGTCACCACTGATTCATTGTTATGAGCATCGTACCAGCGGTCCGAGAGAGCACACAGACAGTTTCTCCGGCACATGGACCCCAAGTCCAAAAGCAATATTAAAAATCTTATACGTGGCTGCAGTTCAAATGTTTGTAACTATATGGGAATTCCTTGGTCATGAGTCCCTAGACTGACAATTCAACTAAGTTAAACTAACCTAAGGACAAAATACACATCCATGCCCAAGGGGGGATTCGAACCCACGGCGCGGGGGGCTGCGCGATCCGTAACATGGCAATCCAGACCGCTTGGCTACTCCCGCACGGCAGCTTGTAACACTCCCCTCACTAACCGGTTGATTAATCCTGTGACAGATTATTGTTAAAATTGACCCGAGTGTTGCCTACAAAATAAAGTTGGCAGCATTCCCTCACTAGTTACTAATTGAACTGCTTTAATTACCAAACAATCTCATACGCGTATGAATTGCAAATTGTAGGAAGTAACAAACAATGAAACAGCAAAAAACATTAATATATTAATAAGGTCGCCAGCCCAATGGGACACTCAGGGTGTGTTCTAATTAACCACGACGATTATGAATGGGTACTCACACACGTTAGTGTTGCACAACAGAAGGTTGGCAAACACTTTTGCAATCGAATAACTTTTACGAAAAATGATGCTCTGGTTTTATCAGTTTATAACAAGAAGAAAATAAAATTAGTATTTGATTAACCTGGATTAGTTCGGAAACAGTGTTGGATCAGAGGCCAATGTTGCACTCAATTATCAACGTCCCTTCACTAACACTCACCTGCATGAGAAGTGCACAGTAGGCAGCAAAACACTCGGTTGGCAGAATAATTAATGTTAAGATTACCAGGAAGAAATTACTCAAAATGACTTGCAATTAGATCGCAGATGAACAACGCCGAAATACGAACCAACATAGGAAATCCACTTGACACATAAATTTTATACCAATGAAATATTAAAATAACAATGAAGCAATTAATTTACCATTAACATATAATTTTGTTCAGTTACTTAATTGTTGCCAACTTTGTTTTAAAGAAAGCATTTCTTTATCTTCAAAATTGTAAAACATGGAAATTAGCTTTATAATTCACAGTTTAACTATTTAAATTTTATAGTTTGGCACTGACTTCAATATTATTTTCCCTTACACTCGGGAATCTCTCCTGGAAAGGTTAGGACCCTAGTTGGTAACAATGTCTTAGGACAATGACGTCGTAGAAGTTCTTTGAAATTTTGGTTATCATTAAGAAAAATAGTTTCTCAAGCACAAAACTGGGTAACGCCTTACAAAATGTCTAAACTCTGTGTGGTCGGAAATTATTGGAGCAGTCTTACATTGCGTCCTCGTTGTTGAAGAGCAGGATGCGCCGACTCCGAAATGCTGCAGATCACAATACAGGCACAGGTCCAATCCAGTGAGCAATTTGAGGGCAGAATCTTGTCATACAAAGATGAACTTCAATGTTCCAATGTTTGTAGAGCTTATGGGACTTAAATACGGGGTCATCAGCCCCTAAACTTACAAACTACATATTAACTAGCTAATTCTGAGGACGGCACAAATATCCATGCCCAAGGGGGAATTCGAACCCCCGACCGTAGTGGCCGTGCAGACCGTGACTGGAGTGCCTCAGTCCCCTCGGCCACCGCGGGCGGCAAAAGATGTACTGCCATGTGCCCCCGCTCATATGGGAACATGTACGCTAATTATGGAACTCCGCCAACAAGGCCTGATAAATGCAAAGAAGAGAGGCGCTGCACGCTCCCGCGCACTTGCTAGTGTCCGAACTGTTCAAACGACAGAGCTCGACTCCTATCTCCGACTCCACAGCTACTACTACTGCTCCCTCTCTGTTGCTCCAAAGACCACATACCACACCAAAGATATTTCCTACTTCCCTATCGGCGATTACCCAGATACAGAGATAATAAATTACATAAATTCACATAAATAAACTAAACAAAACTGCAATATACATAAGTTATGGTAAAAGCTATAACAGAACTTATATACATTTAAAATTTAATACATATTTGAAATACACATCTGGATGCTAACGTCACAAGCTGCAGTTCAACAACTGTGGAACACGATCAAATTACGAACAAATTTGAGCCGATCAGTTGCCAAATATGGTTTATACATGTAACTCTTGCGCTAGGTTGCGGCAAAAACAATTTTGCCTTCTTCAAAAGATTTACAAACTAGCGTAATACTGAAGTTGTTGAATAAAACACGTCAAGTGCCCGTATGTGGCTATCTTCATGTCATGGAATAAAATATAAAACATTTTAATCTTGTAATGTCTACGAGATAAATAGATAAAAAATTGTGGAGAAACACCACACTTAGGCCGAGTGAGGATTGTGTACTGATAGAGGCGTAGGAACATTGCAATTTTACACAACGAAGACACATTTGTGAAACTTTGTCAATCTGATTGTCATACAAATGAAACAAAGGAAGGTGGGAGAGGAAGGATAAAGAGCAACTGAAATATTTTCATGCCATTTGTGACAGACCAGGTATCGAACCCGGAAATAGCACAGGTCTAAAATTATCTATATACACCGATGGAAGTAAATAATTCGTACATTCTCATTGACTTTTCTGATTCACACGAGAACAGTACATGTGATTGTATTTAGAGATCAATAGCTCCATGTTGAAATACTAATATTGGTTTCATGCATAGTGTTTGGGCGAGCAATACCCTGTTGGAAGAACACATGACTTTCGTCTTGCATATATGACAAATTAACAGGCCTAACAACATTGTGTGGGTACCGACGGGTGGTCAGCGCCCTTTCACAAACACCATATGTGGCCGAGAGTTGTAGCTTGCTGCTCCCACTCTTTACGGCCTGTGATGGTTCCAGAGTGTCTTGAGCTCTATGACTCAGCTCTTGCCAAGTGTACTTCAGACGGGTGAACGACCATCACTATTTGCTGCCGGAATCTGCAGACACAGACCGCATTTAATATTTCAAGTTGTCCACTGTCGTCACCAGACAATCCCTGCACGTCAATACTGCGTTGTCAGTGGCAGACTGGCTAGAAATTGCTACTGTAGTGTCATCAACAGTTCGCGTTGACACTTCTGGACTCCCATACCTTCTTACCTGTGCTCTGTTATCTGTACCATCTGCCGCTGCTGCCCCAATAATCTGGCGGTCCTGGCTGAAGTCTGTGCTCCCTGTACGACCAGAAGCTCGTCTAGGAGAGTGTGAGAGTGTTCACGCGACCATCGCTACCAGCATTCGTGCACAGCTCACGCAGCACTTCCGACCTGTGTGGCAGTTCCCCGAAACTAGCATCCCGCCGCTCGCAAGGCCACACTTCGTCTGCCGTCAAACAAATCCAGTTAGCTGCAGGAAGCCCGGTTGCGTTTTCGTGCAATGGAGCCTGTTTGACCCTCATGTTTAAATCGCACTAACACTTGTGGTTTCAGATAAAGGGGGAAGCTGTTTGTGAAAAGCAAGTTTTGGCAAGCTGTTGGGTTCCCCAGCCGTCCGGCTAACAGTTTGGACCTAGTGAATGGAATACAGGTCGTTAGGAAAACCCCAATCTCATAGGAAACAGGAAACGGCGGTCTTGGATTAGCGAGAGTGCCTATACCACATTGCAGTTGAAATACAATATAGCCACACACATTATTCTAAAAATCCATATAAAATCAGGGTATGATCATACGGCAAATATAATTATATGAATGGATTCAGGAGACGTGGGAGAATCAAACGCCGTAATTACAATTTCAATATCCCATACAAATATAAAATCAGATAAATTTCAGTACTATAATAATAGTATTATGGGACATATATTTACAAGTATTGATACGTAGTGTTTATCAGTAACAATTTAAGAAGTAAATGGGCAGCATTAAAAGACGCACCACGTTATTTCCATATTCATTCAATAAACTTTGCTTTACTCTATTATTCTATTCTTATTCTGCCGGTGTGCAACTCCAAAGAATTTTTGCAGTTCCGTCTTAAATACCGCACAGCTTGTCAGCTTGTCCTAGCTATTTTCGTAACAGTGCCTGACGGTCCCCCCAAAGTAGAAGTAGACATTAGAAAGGCGTACTGTGTAGTCCCGGTATTAAAATTTAGGGATACGCTTGTATCCCTTCAAAATATTCAAATGTTTGTATAGCTTATGGGACTTAACTACGGGGTCATCAGTCCCTAAACTTACAAAATACTTATAAACTAGCTAATACTAACGACGGCACAAATATCCATGCCCGAGGTAGGATTAGAATCCCCGACCGCAGTGGCCGTGCAGACCGTGACTGGAGCGCGTCAGTCCCCTCGGCCACCGCGGCCGGCTGTATCCCTACAACCATTTGCTTAGTTCTGACCATTATAACCAGAGAACTGTATAGGATATGTCGCGTGACGACAAACCTGTAGCATCACGTTAGACATTTCCTCTTCTTCACACTCCAACGTTTCCTCTCAACTGAGTAAGACTCGAACTCTGGTTTCTCGCCATGTAAACGACGGCTCAATCGTGGCCTGATAGATACTAGTGTCAAGACGAGGATGCATACGATCCCAAGCTAGGTTCACCCAGCGTCTCCGCAAAAAAATGTCACGAATCGGTCTCATAGGACGTGGAAGGTTGATTATCTTACACTGGTTAAACAATTCAGTGACAATTTATTTGCCGTACGCCACACACGTACAGGGAGGGGCACAGAATGGAGTGACTCCGACCAGAGTTCTACATACTCTATATACCTAACAAAAGCTTGTAAATCAAAATTTCGCAACACGGCCACAAAATATTAGAATTGCATATAGAAATTAAAGGAAATAAACCGATTAGGTCTGGAAGCCAGAATCCTTTACTTCAGAGTCCAACACTTTAATCACTATACCGCGTAGTTGCTTTGAGCACTTTGTTTCTAACAATATTTTCACTCTGCAGCCGAGTGTACTCTGATATGAAGCTTCCTGGCAGATTAAAAATGTGTGCCACTCCAGTATTCTAACCCGGAATCTTTGACTTTCGCGGGCAAGCGTTCTACCGACTGAGCCCAGGACGCCTCCACCGATATTCAAGAAAAGCAGTAGGAGTAATCCAATAAATTACGGACTTCTTTCGTTGACGTCAATTTCTTGCTGGGTTTTGGAACGTATTCTGTATTCAAACATTATGAATTGACTCGAAGTGAACTGTCTATTGAGACATGGGGAATAAGGATATATAAACACAACCTTACCTATCCTTACACATTCTTGGTGTCTCCTCAATCTTCTTGACTGTTGAGAAACATATCCTTCTTGTATTCTTGAAGCCGTTGGTCATTCTATGCAGTCGTAGCCGTCTTAATGTCATCGCTGCTCGTCCGCGTTGTGGTCTATGTATAGTTACCTTCCTCTCGCCTTTTACGAACCAACTAGCACCGTCCACGGTTGATCGTCTAATTCACGGTGTAAAGAGTCCCCCCTCCGCCCCCCCCCCCCCTCGCCCCAACACGTCTCCCTGGGAGAAGATGCAGAACAGACGTGGGGAGAAAAGGAATTTGTGGAATACCTTGACTAAGAGAATGGATAGATTTGTGGGCACTTCTGAGTTTAGTAATTTAATATTTGTTAATTTAATATTTGTTAATTTAATATTCGATGGACTTGTGTGGTTCCAAAATCGGAGACTAGACCAATACAGCAAGCAGATGGGTTGCCATACTTATGAGGAGACGACGAGACTTGTACAGGATACGCAAGGTGGAGAGTTGCATCTAACCAGTCTCCGGACCGAAGACCACAACAACAGATATGTTGTCAAAATCTTTATAAGCTAGTTGTGATCTACCAATGACTTTAAAAGCATTTGAAAGAGTTTATTGCGGACAACATTATCGAAACCCGTTTCCACATCTGCAAAAGCTAGTAAACGAGGTTTACCTTCCTTTGTCTTCTAAGACGAGTCGAGGCTAAGAATTGCATCACGTATTCATACCTCCCTTCTAAATCAAACTGCCCATCCCCGACGTCAGTTTCAGATATCTGTAAGGTCCGAAAACTGACAGTTGACCATAAATAAAGAACAATTGTGAAGTCGTAAACATGAGTATTGAAAGGAATTCGTTGAAACTCGTTTACAAGGTAAATCAATTTTAAATTGAGATACATGCTTGAAATTAGAATAAAGATAGAATGAACTTGATAAGAGCACTCAGAAAGTGTAACAGAAGTTAGAAAGAAAATGCCTACAATAACGGTTGTCCGTCCTCTTTTGATGCAATGTGGTGTCCTTATGAGGTACGAGTGACGGAGGACATCGATATTGTACAAAGAATAGCAGACCGTTTTGTGTTATTGCGACAGAGTGAATGGAGTGTCGTGGAAATGATGCAGAAGTTGCAGAGTCAATCATTATAACGGCGTTATCTATTGCGGTGAGATCTGTTTACTAAATTTCCCTTCCGAATGTAAGAAGATGTATGAGATAAGGAGAAGTGACAATCAACACAAGAGAGGTAATCATTCTTTCCATCTGCTATTTGAGAATGGAGTGGTAGGTAAATAGTATGAAAGCATACAAGGTTGGATTATTTATGTGCCATTTATTTACCTGGATGAACAAGTTTTTATTTAAATTAAAATAATAAAGTGTTACATTTAGTTCTCAATTTATTATGATGCGGACGAAATGGCATTAGGAATAAGACTGTGTAGTCTCTGGTTTCGCAACTATGTAATCCACAAGTTAATTATATCGTAAAAAAATTAGTTTGTTACGACAAAATGTAACTTTGAATGTTGTTCTGTTTATAACAGAAATTATAGAGGGCACTACTTAACAAACCAATGACTTCATCTTGCATGCGAAATAGCGTCAAGCTGATTTTGTATTTATTTATTTTATATGACGAACTTGTTTTGTTTCCATATTGTTTAAAAAAATTGAATTTGACTATATGATAATATGGGATAAAATAGTTTACATTACATCAACGATAAAGTGCGCCACCTTTGTTATAAGTTATCTTCATAGGCTGCTAACAGATCACTAAGTCGTGATTTTGCACTCTGGAATCTTGTAGCTATGCCTTGCGGCTTGACACCTGCAATGTATTATTTCGATTGCGAATTGTATGTAAAACAGATGTAGTAACTATGGGTATTTTTGCCTGTTTCTAGTCACTTGTGCTTTTAATTTCAGTTTCACTGGGGATACTATTCCATAATCGATATCGGTTTGCAATCTAGTCTAAGATATAAATCAGAGTGTCCGTATGTTTGTACGTGTTGTATACTATACAGTGTCTACAGAGTGTTTGTGTTGCAGGAGAAGTATGTTTGGATGTATATAATTGACGTTGGAAAATCCAAGGAGGACGTGAATCTGGAACTACATGGCAAAGAAAAACGGAGCACTTAACCTGGAAATTGGATGCTTGAGCCCGGATCGTCGCATCGCTGGACATTGAATAATAAGATAAGTACAGCAGCGCTTATTAATTTGTATTTGTAGTCTGGGTTCTTTGGCACTGTAAAAGACGATGTCAACTTAGAATAGGAAATCTAGTGTAGACATGTCAGATCAGGATGTGATTGCCAGTACATCTCGTAGCAATGTATCAAATAGTGAAAAAATAATTCTTGCATTACCAGGTGTTACAGAGTTATTAAATTGATTAACAGAACAAATAACTAAACTTATTGACAAGGGAAATCATGATCTGAGAAAAAAGATAGATGACGGTTTAGCAGATTTAAAGTCTCAGATAAACGAAACAAACAGAGCAGTTGACGAAATCGTGAAACAAACATGTGATCTTGAAAGGGCAATGAAGTTAGGACATGAACAGCTGGACACTCGTGTGAGTGTAGCAGAAAGTAAAATCAGTAATGTTGAGTCTGACCTTAAAAGCAAGATTAGTACTGTGGAAAAGTATTTTGATCAGGAAAATAAAATTAGAAAAAACTGAAATTCAGGAAATTAAAGTGTCATTAGAAAATAAAATTAGTGGAAGTGTGACAATTTCTGAAGGTATTATTAAGAAGGATGTGTGTAACCTCAGTCAAAGGGTCAGTTTATTGCAAGAAAGTTTAGTAAATAGCAAAATGTCGATCTGTTGTGGCTTTAATTGGGCAAATGTAGTAATTAAGACATACCCTGGGGAAGAAAAAATTCATCATAAAGACTTTTTACATCATTTCTCTGACAACTTCAGAGTAGAAATGACTGATGAATGAAAATTAAATTTGTAAAGAGATTTTTGGACAATGAAGCTTATACTTGGGTCAATCAGTTAGATACAGAGGACATGTCATATAGTGAGTTTGAGAGGTGCTTTCTGAATAAATTCTGGTCCAAAATCAAGCAGGCTAGAGTAAAAAGTGATTTCTTGCATGGGGGAAAGTACAGGGAAATTTACGGTAATATGAGGGACTTTTATGAGGCTGAAATCAGAAAATTTGTGCATCTTGACTCACCTTTAGATGAAATCACATTGGTGGACACCCTGCGTAGAAGATTACCAGGTAGAATACAGCAAACATTAGATTGCGGACCCGACGATCCAGTTGAGGACTTTTTAAGATTTTTTGGAAGATTAGACAGAAGTTATGGAGAGAAAGAGAGAGAAACCGGTACCAAGAAGACCATCATGGAAGAGACAGAAGAGATAATCACCAAGAAGATAGTCGTGAGAATAAAAGTAGACAGCAAGGTGGGAGTACAGATTATACAGATTATAGGAATAGACAAGGAAGAAACGATAGGAACCAAAGTTACTACAAGTCTAATGGAAACGGGCAGGAAAACTAAATGTCGCCCCTATGGAAGCCTGTCAGGTCGGGGTGAGAAATAGAACAAGAAATCAGGCTATACAAATAAGATCAGATTTGGAGACAAATGGGAAAATGAGCAATATAGACAGGGAAAGAAGGTAACACACAGGGTAAATCGGCTCAAGTTTAACAAAGAACTATGGGAAGTCATTAAGAACCAGGCTTGGAAACAAGACGACAAGCGTATAGAATCAGAAGAGGTTGTACTAGATGATGATACTGTAGCAAATATGTATAATGCAAGTGAAGATATAGCTGTAAAAGAACCCAAAATAAGTGAAGAACATGATGTGTTTGGTCTGTGTAAATTGCTAAGTGACAATGTTGAAGATGCTGAAGACATACTGAATGTTATTGCTCATGACACTGTGAAGACTGAGAATCATGAAGATTTTGATGTTTTGTCTAGTGTGTGTTCAGAGAAGTAAGAGGATGACAGTGTTGAGGATAGTGAAGAAGATATGGAGGTCATGGAGTTTGAAGATTTGGAGAAGGAACTAGATGGGATGATTTATGTTGAAGTCAAGGAAGGTTGCATCATGTCTGATGGCCTGTGTGAGACAGTGTGTGTTGTAGATGATGTCAAGCCTTGTGAGAATCATGTCGTACCAGTGAAATTGAGCAGTACTGAAAGTTGTCGAAGCAGAAACAGACAAGAAGAGGTAGGGAAAAACATCTTGCATTGCGTCATACAGAGCTACATTGACAAGAAAGAGAAAGCCAATGTTCTATATAAGTTACTGTGTAAATATCATGAGCTAGAAGATAATGTGCCTAGGATAGAGCAGTGTGTTACCCATGATAATTGTGTTGCTAATGGATGTATGGCTTGTCAGTCTGTTGAAAGTAATGTGTCCCTGAATCATGTACAAGCTAATGATGATTCCTGTACTATGAAACATGAAGATATTATTGAAGAACTTACTCATGAAGAAGAGGAAGATATACAATATGATGTCACTGGATGCCCATATATTACCGTGTTTATTAATGGAAAAGGCAAGGAAGCGTTAGTTGATACAGGTAGTCCAATCAGTGGAATTTCTGAACAATTTAGAGATTGTGTGAAAGATATACCGGACTACATGGAGATGCCTGTAGTTGGAATCAAGATCAAGGGTGCTACCGGCAGACACAGCAAGGTAGTTAACCGGCAAGCCTTGTTGAGCTTTAATGTGAATGATATGAATCTTTGTCAAGGATGTCTAGTAATACCTAATCTGCCTGAGGATATCTTGCTAGGAACTGACTGGATCATGAAAGTGAATGCTGTATTTGACTGGGGAGGAAAAAAAGTTATGTTTGTGGACCCGAAGACTGGTATTTTACATTGTACTGCTATGATTTTGAAAAATGGGAATAGTCTGAGTAAGCAGAGTCTAGAATTAGATTTATTAGATCATAATAGAGATGTGGAAGACATGCATGAAGAGCCTGAAGAAGCCATGGAGGATATTAATTATCATGAACTCGTAAATACCAAAGTGGAGGAAGACAACAAATTGGACAAAGAACAAAAAAGAAGAGCTGGGAAGAGTCTTGTGGAACTATCATGATGTGTTCGATGACAGACCGGGGAGAGTGAAAAACTACCAGTGTACCTTGCAGGTCAAACCACACGAACCATTTTACATCAAACCATACGGTGTCCCTATTGCAAAAAGGAAAGCTGTAGAGAAAGAACTTGAAAAGATGGAAAACTGGAACATAATTGAGAGGAGTACTAGTGAATACAACAACCCGATCATCGTGATATCCAAGAAGAATGGAGATGTGAGAATTGTGCTTGACTCCAGACATCTGAACAAGTTTTTAGAAAGGGAAACTGACCATCCAGAGAGCATCGACGAACTATTGTATAAATTTGAAAATATAAAATATATGACTAGCCTGGACTTGACTTCTGGTTTTCTTCAGGTGTCACTTGACAGAGACTCAAGGAAGTACACTGCTTTCTTGTATAACGGAAGAAGCTATCAGTACTGCGTGGTCCCATTCGGATTAAACGTTTCTGTAGCTGAATTTATCAGAGCTTTGGATTTGGTTTTAGGCAAAGATCTTTTTGAAAAGTTAATTGTGTATGTGGACGATATCCTTGTCACTGGTCAGACCTGGGAAGAACACATAAGCGTACTGGAAGAAGTGTGCAGAAGATTAAGAGCAGGACGGATGTCTCTTAAGCTAGAAAGATGTAAATTTGCTGTGGAATACATTAAGGGCAAGGACAATCTTGTTGCTGATTCACTCTCTCGTTTGCCAGTGGGGGGTGAATTTGAAGATAACAGAACTCAAGCCATACAAACAGTGGTGGGGTAATAATAAGACTTTGTACAGGTGCTAATTTTATAAAATTTATTGTAGCTATAAGTGTTTTGTATGTATATATTAGTTGACGAAATATCTTGAAATTTGTATTATCAATATGTTGTATATAAACTTTTGTAAACCTGAGGAAAGTACACATTCTGTGTGTGCTAAGTGCGTTAGCAAGCACTGGGTTTCTAGCTATGTGGTAGCATACTTCTGATTTCGGTTTCTGGTGCCACATCTCCTACTTTTTCTGTAACCTGTTCAAATTATCTCATATCTATCATTCTATCTTTCTTCTTTAGTGTTAAGGTATGAAATGTGTGTATGGAATTTTTTATGTTAATAAGAATATTGATTTCAAGATAGTTTGTTCCATTAGACTTTTTAATGTATTAATTTGTCACAGTTAAAATTTAAATTCAAATTGTTGTCTGATTATGAAAGAGCTGAAGTATTTGAGATATTGATAGAATCAGTTAATTAATGTTAGTGTCTAATGATTTTGTAGGATACAAAGTTTCATGTCCTCAAAGTTTTAAAAAATCCAGTTCAGAAAGTAAGAACAATAAATTTGCAGTATAGTTATGTGGATATTTTTTGTTATATGTTTTTTGTGTATTTTGTTTTGATGCATAAAAAGGTCAGACAAGTTCAGTGTGGCAGATTCTTGAGTGTCATCTGTTCCCGATTCTGCCCTCTGCTCTTGGCAGGCCATACTCTTGTCACCTACTTACTGCACTTGGAACTTTCAGGATCTGGTTATGCTGTGCGTTTGGACTGTGCTGTGCCAACCCCAGACAGGACTAAGTGAGGTACTGATGCAGCCAAGCCAGCCACCGGGTCCAAGCCATCCAAAGTAGGTGCTCTACTCTTACATCACCTCGACTTATGAGGGCATCCTCGAGCTGTTGGGGGGGGGGGGTATTGTGACGATATTGCTGGCCCTCTCATCTCAATGTTATCGTACGATACCGTCTGCCTGGTCCTCTCATCTCAATGTCATCCTACGATACCGTCTACGTCGGATCCGGAATCGTGTGGTTCAATAGTGATATATGTTGCGTGTGAAGTTAGTTACAGACGAAATAGCCAGCCTAGTAATCAGTGTAGACAGTGTCTCGGTGATACTGTGATTAAAACAAGTGAATAGATTTCATTAATTAAGAGATTTGTATAACACGTTTCCAGAGAATTGTATAAACAATACTTTTGTCATTGTATGTTATTTCAATAAATAACAGATAAATGGTAAAAACTTTTGTATCTACATAAAGACATTAAAATAAATAGCATTGTATATATGTTAGGCTCATAAACAAGTTGTGTAGACCAGCTAATTGTGTAATTAATGTAATAGTCGAGATTTTAATATTATAATTCTCTGTATATATTGACTAACGTGAGATTTTGAACTTATTTTGAGAATTGCCAAGATAATTGGTAGTTCAATATATGTTAGGATATGTATGATGTACTCATTAACAAATTAATTGACATTTAACATAGCACTTTGATGTCAACAGAAAGATTGGAAATTTTGTCTTAAAAATACATGCGCCATATTAAATTATTGTATGCATAGTTTTCATTTTATGTTGTGATTATTCTTGTGTACATGAAATGTTTTATTTGTATGTTTGGTAATTGTAAATTAGTATATTCAATTGTTATGAACAATGCATAATGTAATGCCATTATTGTCGATGTTATATATTTGCCTCATCGCCTTGCGTGTGGGAGTTCGAGTTTTAGTCGTTTGTCAAGTGCTCTGGAAGCTATGTCAGTCTGTGTTTTGAAATGGAAGTACTACCGTTCTGATGCTTTGTATATGATTTGAATTTGTAATGTTTTGGCGGAGAAGAAGTTTGATTCAAATTAAAGAAAAAGTGAAAAATTGTACCTACGAGTATTTATTTCTACCACGACGCCCCAGGAGAATAATGTTGCAGCGAGCGGAATCCCCATACATCGCAATGTCGAAAAGATGAGTATTATGTTGGAAAGTGGTAGAATGAACTGTAATTACTTAAATAGCATATAAATGTTACAATACGAATCTACAGTTTTGTTCCAATCTTTATGAAATTTTATACACGTAAGCTTCAATCCATGAGGATGGTCGCCGTAAGTGTAAGAATCGCATACGATATATAGTTCACGAGATATGACGTCATAAACAATGAGATGCGCGGAAAACTGCTGCATTTTGCGACAATGCTGCTCATTTTCTCCTAAACCATTGGACCGATTTCAACCAAATTTGGTACACACATTCCTTACCGTGAGGTAACAATTGCTGCATGGTTAACAATCACATACGGCACATGGTTCAAAAGATATTACGTCATAACCAATAGAAATCGCAAAAAATGCCATATAATGCGGTGAGACTTTCGAAACACACTGTATGAAAATGACAGTACTTAGCGACTTGCAACAAACTTTAAACATAATTTCAAACCTTTATTAAACTTTTTCTCGCTGGCAACCATAGTAAAATGATGAAAGGAAACAAGTTCCTCGCTTACTACTTTTCCGCTGTTTGCGTGTAAAACTACGGCTCTCGGTATGACGTTACAATTTATAATTCGAACACTACAAATTGTAACGACAGGAAATTTTACAGACAGTATACACATATATAGTTGAACGTAGCTTCTAATTTGTATCCCAGCACAACACATAGTTCATGAGATATGAACACATAAAAACTAACGTTCCGCTGTTCGTGGACTAAAACTACGGCTTTTGGTATGACGTTACAAATTATAATTTGTACACTACAAATTGCAGCAGCAGGAAATTTTACAGAAAGTATACATGCATATAGTTGAGTGTACCTTCTAAATTGTATCACAATACGATACGTAATTCATGAGATATGAGCACATAAACAGTAACGTTCATGGAAAACCGCCCCATCACGCACCAAATTTTAATCTACTACTTCTTTACTACTTATTATATTACAAAGAGATTTTACAGATATACAGCCCTTATACAAATGAATATACCTGAGAAATGGCAGGAATAAATAAATAAATAAATATCCGGGAAACGCCGGGTTTTCAGCTAGTAACAAATATATGTTAATTGACGACCAATGCTGAAATTTCTTTTGGTCGTGGTGCACAGCGCTTCTAATGGAGTCTTTATTTCATAGTATGAAAGTGGTTTGATGAAAACTCTGCCAAGTACTTGCATGTGATTTGCACAGTAACCACGTAGATGTAGATGAGATTTGTTTCACAGTATCGAAGGTAAACAAGTGCTAATAGGTTACACATCCCGATATGAGTTCAAATGTTCAAATGTTTGTAGAGCTTATGGGACTTAACTACGGGGTCATCATTCCCTAAACGTACAAACTACTTATGAACTAGCTAATACTAAGGACGACACAAATATCCATCCCCCAGAGGGGATTCGAACCCCTGACCGTAGAAGCCGTGCAGACTGTGACTGGTGCGCCGCAGAACGCTCGACCACCGCGGCCGGCGATATGAGTTCCTTTTGAAAATGATACGTGCTCTCTCCTCTCTCCAAGTGCTCGACGTTTATAACGGGAATTTTCGAAAACCAGTTGTCTGAAAGGCAAACACCACAACTAGGAGCACCTGATGATGTTGACATCTTACGTCCTCTAAATACTGTCTCCCCCTCCCTCCCCCCCCACACACACAAGTGCACGCATCCCGTCCCTATTGTGAGGTTATTGATTCTCCTTCACCTGCCGGCAGCGAGCCGTGCGTTTGTTGGGCCTCGGCGAGCGCTGTCAGACGCGTGCGTCGGCTAAGCAGTCGGCAGGCCCCACAAAGGCGCGTCGTTACACGCCCACAAAAGGACTACAGGCCGGGCCTTCATTACACCGCCTTTCTGGCCGGCGCTTCTGCCGCCTTGATTCCCGCCGTTGTCCGGTGTGTACGCGCCGGAGAGAGCCACTCCGGAGGGGCCTCCCTTGTTTCACAGCTGCCCCACAGCCCGGTGTTAGGGGAAGCGAAGCCAGTGGGCGCAGCGCCGAGTTACAGCCAATAACTGCCAGGCGCACTGCTCTACGCATTATACACCCAAGGGCGAAACTCCTCTAACTGCCTGTAGATGGAGACTGCCTCACTTAACAATACTCCTGTGGAGGACTCATGGATAACGGCTCTATCTCTGAAGTTCTTAATTTGCTCCCATTCTGGAGCCTAGTGCATATACTTCTGTTGTCTTTTACAGTTAGCCGTAACGTTTAGGATTCATCACAAGCCGGCCGCGGTGGCCGAGGTGACTGAGGCGCTCCAGTCACGGTCAGCACGGCCACTACGGTCGGGGGTTCGAATCCCCCCTCGGGCATGGATATTTGTGCCGTCCTAGTTCGTAAGTAGTTCATAAGTAGTTTGTAAGTTTAGGGACTGATGACCCCGTAGTTAAGTCCCATAAGCTTAACAAACATTAAAAAAATTCATCACAAATACTACCAATTGGACGGTGTTATGCATCAGTAGTCCAAGCGCCATATGTCATAACTGACATAATGGAACCTAAATTTTACATGTTCATAAAATATATTTATTTATGAATTTTTCTCAACTTTTGTACCAAAGAAGGGTTTTGAGTCCCAGCATCGTCGTCACTTTTGTGTCTCGTTTCCGTCGTAGGTGTCGGGGGCCGAGTAGAAAGACCGACACAGGAATAAAGGATGCACACTTGTGCAGGTAGGAGGTGACCAACCACTGGGACAGCAGAAACTAGAAACACTAGAGTAAATTAGAACGAGAGATATATTTCTTAGAGACTTAGTAATACTTAACTTTTACATAGCTCAGTACTGCAGAATGCTGATACATAGTTGAGCTAGAGGCCTGCCTAGTGCCTATCCGATAGCCAATTCTTCACTGGTGCCTATCTGATTCCGAAGTGTTAACTGATTCCTATCTCAGTCCCAAGTGAACGATGTCGTTCAGTGGTGGCCACGAGCGGAGTTGTAGCAGAGGGCGCTCGTGGCTGACGTCGTAAGAACGCCGCGCCGTGCGTGCATGGAGGCGCGCGGCAAAAGTAGATGGCGCGCACTTTAGACTTATGCGACACCACAAAGGGTTAGTATTCTTTCACTTGGTAGTGAAATATCACTGTAAATAACTACTAAACACCACTAATTGCGCTCACATCAGAAATATAAAATAACGGCACATGGTCTTTTGATGCATAACACGGTCCAATTTGTGCTCATGTGCCACTCCGACGGTCCAGTTTGTACTCATGTGCCACTCCGATAGTATAATCTATGAAATAATACTAAAAAATCCGATCCTTGTAACATCTTCTCATGTCCCTTTCTCTCCTTATCAGTCTTTTTGGTTACCTCTTCCAAGCCGCGATGGAGTAGCCAAGCGGTCTAAAACGTCTCGCTGCGGAGTGCGCGGTTGCTCGCCATGGAGTTTCGAGTCCTCCCTGGGGCATGGGTGTGTGTGTTGTCCTTAGGTTAGTTTACCTAGGTTTAAGTAGTTTGTAAGGTACGGACTGATGACCACGCAGTTTGGTCCGACAGATTTACAAACATTTGAACCTCTTCCAAATTCTCCTTGCTAATTTTCTCCTGTCATCTCCCACGAAAAATGTCATATATCTACCTACATGGCACCTGGGATGTATTTTTTCGCAGAATGGCAACAGTGAAAGAACTGGATCGAGGTGCAGGAAAGCTAATGCAGTGAGTGCTCAGCTAAGATCTACTCTCTTCTGCAAGAAGGAAGTAAGTACCAAGAGTACTACTTTTCAACACGAAAAGTAGTCTATTTCGCTTACTTTCACTCACTTATGACGTACGGCATTGTTTTTTGGGGTAACTCGCCTGATGCAAAAAGGATATTTCTGGCTCAAAAACGGGCGGTTCGAGCAATATCTGGTGTAAGTTCGCGAACGTCATGTCGACCCCTTTTCAGTAGTCAGGGAATTTTGACTCTGGCGTCACAATACGTTTTTTCTTTAATGTCGTTTGTTGTTAACAATCTCAGCTTATTCCCACGAGTTAGTAGCTTTCACTCGGTGAATACTAGACAGATGTCTAATCTACATTTGCACCACACCACTTTAACACTTGTGCAGAAAGGGGTGCAGTATTCTGCGGCATCCTTTTTCAATAAGCTGCCACAAGAACTTAAGGATCTTAGCACTAATCCACATGCTTTCAAATCTAAATTGAAGAGTTACCTCGTGGCTCACTCCTTTTATTCTGTCGAGGAACTCCTAGAAAAGTTAAACAATTAAGCTAATTTCTTTTTTCTTTATTGATTATTTTCACTTTGTCTTAAGATTGTCGTGTGCAAAGGACTACTTAAAATTTTTCTATTACCATTATTGTGTAACAATTAATGTATTGACTTGTTCCATGACCATGGAGTCTTACTCCTGAAGTGGGTCCTATGGAACAGAAAAAACAAATAAAAAAATAATAAATAGTAAGTTAGCAGTCCACCGCTCTATCTTTCGACCAACTTTGTTGTACGGGAGTGAAAGTTGGCTTGATACAGGTTACGTTATTCACAAGGTAGAGGTTACAGATATGAAAGTAGCAAGAATGATTGCAGGTACTAATAGATGGGAACAATGGCAGGAGGGTGTCCATAATGATGAAATCAAAGAAAAACTGGGAATGAACACAATAGATGAAGCAGATAGAGTGAACAAACTGAGATGGGGTCATGTTACACGCATGGGAGAAGCAAGTTTACCTAAGAGACTCATGAGCTCGGCAGCGGAGGGTAAGAGGAGTCGAGGTAGACCAAGAAGAGAATACTTAGATTCGGTGAAGAATAATTTTGAAGCAAAAGGCATAACTTCAGACGAGGCATAAATGTTAGCATTGAATAGGGGATCATGGAGGGATTTTATTAGAGGTACTATGCTCCAGACTGAACGCTGAAAGGCGTAATCAGTCTCTAATGATAATGATGATGATGATGATGATCTACCTACATTTTCGATGATTCGTCAAATAAATCGAAGTCTATTGTAAGGTTTCTGATTATATTCGCTACTCACACGCCCGAACTTCAACTTGTGGAATGACGCTTCATTTTACTGCCTTTTAACTACTATCCGTGTCCGTAAGACAATTACCATACAGTATCTAAATACACCACTGAATACACATGCGCAATGCTATCCCTGTGCGGCACATACTTTCCGAGATACGATGTGACAGACACTTAACTACGTCCAAAACTACTCGTACTTAATACTTATTTGGAGAGCAGTGACATGAGGCTTGAAGTTTTAATTTATTATTTACCGCTGATATAATTCTTAAAAAAGCTACATATGTAAGTGAATGAACCTACGAAATTATATCAATATACAGCAATTACTTCAAGAGAGAAGACCTAATGAGTGCGGCATAGTCATGATTTTGCTTGATTACAAATTACCCATGGTTGTTTGTTTGGGATAGGAGAACCAAACTGCTAAGTTTCTCAGTGATGAGGGGAATGAATGAGGACAGGAAAGTAGGGGAAGGGAAAGGAAATGTAGTCCAGGAAGGAAAGAAGGACGAAATTCACATAGAACATTCCGGATCTTTATGGAACACTCTCGAACGTATGAACGATCACAAATTGGGCATATGTGCTTATGTTTTCAGGGAGAAGTTTTTGATACTCCGCACGGCACCATATGGTGAATGTCACAGGGTATCTTGAAATAAAGCTCACACCATACGACATATAAGAAATTTTTTATACATTTGGGAAAGAAGAGGTATGCGGAGGAGGAGATACACAGGGAGAGGAGCAGACAGACGAAAGGATAAGGAGAGATTTTGAGGGAGGGGGAGGAGGAGATGAGCATCGAGAACGGAGTGTAGTGATAGAGAGGGGTTTTGCACAGGCATGGATCTGAGTAAAAGGGGTTTAACGTGGAGAAGAGTAGATATAGGAGGAGAAGATGGGAGTTCAAAAAGTTCAAATGTTTGTAAATCTATCGGACCAAACTGCGTGGTCACCAGTCCGTAGCTTACAAACTACTTAAACCTAGATAAACTAATCTACGGACAAACACACACACCCATGCCCTAGGGAGGACCCATGCCCACGGCGAGCAACCGCGCGCTCCGCAGCGAGATGCTTTAGAGGAGATGGGAAAAAAGGAAGAAAGACAGTATTGACTAAAAGAAGAATGGAATTAGTAAATAACAGCATCGCTCTGGTAGAATACATATATAAGTACTTTGAAACATTATGAGATGTATTCGCAAGAAATATCTGATGGCGAAGACATTTACAGACACAATAATCTGTACTTCAACAATAAGGCTTGAGAGGTACTGAGATAACCTGCTACGTCTGCACCTCTTACTGTCTGTTTGGTCTCCATTCAAAAAAAAAAGTTCAAATGTTTGTTAAGCTTATGGGACTTAACTACGGGGTCATCAATCCCTAAACTTACAAACTACTTATGAACTTTTTACGAACTAGGACGGCACAAATATCCATGCCCGAGCGGGGATTCGAATCCCCGACCGTAGTGGCCGTGGTGAACGTGACTGGAGCGCCTCAGTCACCTCGGCCACCGCGGCCGGCTTGTTCTCCATTCAACAGTTGTTTAATCATGGGTATATATTTTTGTTCTGCGGTAGGTATATTTTTGAACATTTAAGTGATGCTACTACAGTTCTGTCTGGAGTACGGCATTGTCATCGTGTTTTTTGTTTTGTTCTCGACTACCACTATACGTCAAGGAGAGACCCCTCTTATCCAGACTGATGAATGGTGGCAGCTATCAAGCACTGTTGGCTTGCTATTACGTGAAACCATGAACTTATTGTTTTCTAATAACGTCATATACTTTAACCTACTTTATGAAATTGTACTCTAATAAATCAATGATTATAGGAGTACTCGAAACGGCAACTAACGTTGGTCTTGTCGAAATACATTGTACTCTGATTAGATAGAATAAGTTTTTCCTTTTTGTAGTAGGTATTTACATAGGACTACAGTGTGCTATTTCTTGAAGATATAATTGGAAATTGCTAATGAAAACATAAGTTTGTGAAAAAAAAACTAACGTAGTGATATTTGACACATCCTATTACAGAGGTCCATGAAATACTGCAAGGGTCGAGGATGGAATGTTGGTGGACGATGACCTTACGGATAACTCATTAGTAGATTTTTGAAGAGGGATTTAAGGCTACGTTAAAGAAAGGAGAAATCACTTGCAAGGTAGGTAATACACTACTGAATTTAAAATTCCAAGCGAATGAAAGCTTGCAACAGTCTTGGGACCTAATCCAGTACAAATCTTTAGAATTCTAAAAGGAAGTTCCTCAGAGGAAATTAGTTCTCTGGAGAATGAGCAAGGCGTTCTGCAATAGTGTGTTGGCAAAGCTGCGTATTTCATTATAGTCCTCCAATATCTAAGTTCTGAATAAAGATACGAACAGCAATGTGACAGTGTTCGGATATCTGTAAATTTATGACGGTGAAACTGTTTGAAAGTTATCCTATAGAGCCGTTCCTAGTTCAGTAATTCGTAAGCTACTGATTAGCAGATACTGCATGCGGGAGAATCAGGTACTCCCCTTCTTCCCCTGAGTTCCCCGTAAGCAACAAATTTCTCACCTGATATAAGATCATTACCAGAAAATCAGTAAACTGGACACTAATTTTTTCAGGAACTGTAACACTTGTAGCAATAAAAATTCGTTTTCAGTTAATTGAATGACACTACTCACAGGGGACACCTTTGATCTGAAACGCTTTGTATTCCACCATAATAAAACAGTGGCCGGTGTAATTTCCATGATAACTTTGAACTGTATTGAAAATGACAAGTTTAACAGAGGAAAAGAAAGCAATAGGTTATTACTCCCATAGGAAGGAAATTATACGTAATTTAATTACATGAGTGTATCACAATACAGGGTGTTTCGGAACTGATGGTCAATAACTCATACCTGAAAATACAGGCCAAAAACAGTTAAAAAGCTCCAAATGAACAGTTGTCAAGGTACAGCACAAGTTCTGTGCTGTTCATCAGTGTCATGGAATATATGGCATCTCTAAACGCCAAGGTAGGCGTTCGAAATGTTCTCATTCCGTCTAAATGTCATACTGAACTCGTCTTTGAAATAAGTTACGAGTCCTTTCAGGGAGTCCTGGGAGAATTCTGTAAATGCTGGAAGGCTGTTTTATTCTGTAAGTGTAATTCCTCAAGGTAGGTAACCTGGGTAGTGTAGACCAAGCTTCTGACATGACCCCACATACACAAACCATGACATTTTAATCTGGAGACCTTGGAGGCAATGTCACAGGCCTTCCCATAGCTGTCGGATATTGAACTTGTTTCGGAGTTAGAGGCCGGAATAGTCGTAAATGAAAACGTGCCGGATCACCCTCATGCATGAACTGTATGCTGGCTCAGTGCGATATCATCAAATACATCTAGAATTACATTCAGCAGAAATCTGATGTACTGCTGTCCATTTATTCACTGTGGCACGAAGCACTGAACAGTTCTGCCTCGGCGTTCAGCGAAAATCGCCGCTGATGTCGTGATATGTTGCAATTACTTACGGGAACAGATAGTCGATCCAAAACCTGCCGGCCGCGGTGGCCGAGGAGCTGAGGCGCTCCAGTCACGGTCTGCACGGCCACTACGGTCGGGGGTTCGAATCCCCCCTCGGGCATGGATATTTATGCCGTCCTAGTTCGTAAGTAGTTCATAAGTAGTTTGTAAGATTAGGGACTGATGACCCCGTAGTTAAGTCCCATAGACTATACAACCATTTGAAACATTTTTGATCCCAAACCTTGAGGTGGTAAAGAAAATACCGCGCTACGTTTAGAGTTGGTCTCCAAATCTAATCAGTGGAATAACTCGACAACAGTTGATTTGCGGACCCGTGTCTACGGGAATTTTTAGCTACTTTTGGCCTGTGCTTTCCAAGTGTGAGTTATTGACCATAACTACTGAAACAAACTGCACACAGTGCCAAAGCCCTCTGCCTAAAGTAATTATAATATCGCGAAACTGGTGACATACACAACTGAAAGTGCTTATACCAGTCAAAGTGAATATATGTGTTGCGATTACCAGATTAAAGCAACGTGTAATAAGTACATTACATTACATCATCATACTTCATTCTGTGAGTTACGGTTTTCTGCTTCAAAGTAAAAATGTTGCAATATTGTTAGCGAAATTCAGGTAATGACAGTGACATACTTACATCATCTTTTGAGGATGTAATTAATGTAGCTACTTGAATACGAAAGTGTTTTAAATGAAGTAGTGAATTCGGAAATTTGGCTTTATTGAAATGTGAACTTTACTCTTTTCCGCTATATTTTACCACTTAATGAAGTTCAGTACCTTAATGACAAGAATAAGTACTATATTGTATGGGGATTCTAAATACTTCAAGCAAAGGGTTTTTCACATTGATGTTTGAAACGTTAATGATACACTGACGTCCCTGAGTTACGTATAATTACCCTTCTCTGATAATGATATCATTTACTTTGTGTCTGTATGTTGAAACGTTACTTATGATAGAATTAAGCATTTCGCACGAAAATGGCACAGAAGAACATCTTGTTTCTTTTCTTCTCTTTAAATGATGTAGTGTTATTGAAAGCCTGGTTTAATGCGATTCCCAGCCTCCGAGGTCAACTGTGTCGCTTGTCAATTTACAAGAGGGACGAAAGCCTCTCCTATAACGATAACTGCGTTCGCTAATGCACTGACTTGCCGCACAAATCACGCCTGGCGCCAGAAATGTGAACGATGCGTTGCGAGTGCTCAAACGCAAATCGGCAGTATATCAGAAATGGAGCCTTTGTACCGGTCATCTGCTGCGTGAGGAACACAAATAAATAATCGAGAAGGACCGTTCCGTTGTTAGGAGATCAAGTGTATTTTTTCTTAAGCTTTACAAATTTATGATCCTTGTTTATGTAGTGCAGACGTACGGAATTAAATCGGTTATGAGTGTGCAAGTAGCTAGTTTTTCTTAATGGTTAACGATACAACTGTCAGACGTAGCAAATAATTAAAAAGTCGCATTTAAAGACTTTTGCAAGCACTCGGCACAATTATCCGGATTCTTTTTGTTGTGTGTTATCGGTATAAATTTGTATGAATATCCAAATTATGATCAGGCGGATAAATTGTTGGCCCTTTCAACTTTACTTATTTGACGTACCAGAAGCTCCGTTACAACACAGAATCTTTATTGGCAATTCCTGGCTATTGTAAAGTAAGTTCATTTTTTCAGAAAACTGTCAGTTGTCACAATTGTGATATTGTAACATCCGCAGTTGCTGTTGACGGCTATGAAGGAGACCTACGCGAAAATGGCGGAGGAAGGTAGAGTTGAATATTGTAGGTAGTATTTACATCTCTCCTGCAACGACTCGAAAAGATATCGGTCGTTATCTTGTTAGTGGAACTTTAGCTGCGATTGCTTGAAGTAATTTGGTGTGACTCCTCTTGACTAGCATGTACAAGGAACTTTGTGAAAAACTATACGTTGCACGATTTTAAACATACAACTGTAACAAATAATATCTATGAACATATTTGTAAGATAGTATTCAATATAGTTTTTGTTCGTTACTAATATATAAAATCGATTTAAGGAATTATAAAACTAGCAAAATATGATTTCTAGAAACACTCAGGAAATGTATATAAGGACAACTTGCTGGGACCTCGTTTTTAAATCAGAGCCCTGTGTATAGCGCATTTTACAGGTAGTTTACATCAGTGAAAGTTCATCTTCACGTCGTAACGCTGTCTTATGTATAACTCTCTCCTCATTTCTCATTAACTATGGTCTACGATATCCCACTTTATCTGAAATTCTCCTTCTCTCACATCCATTGCCACCTGTTTCCTTATTTTAAATTTACCTGACAGTTTGTCATTGTTATTCTGCTTTTAATGAAAAGTACTTCAAAGATGAAGCTACTACTGTTTCTACTGTCTGTGTTTCAGTTACTTGCGTCTGTCTGTGTATGTGTGTGTGTGTGTGTGTGTGTGTGTATGTGTCTCAGATTTCATTTTGACTCTGTCATATTTAGTCATCTATATCATAGCCTCTGTAGCGCCAACATTCCACCTAAGGTTAACCAGAATGTCAACTTTTTGAATGTTGTAGTTGTTTAGAGGGGACTAAACTATTAGGTCTATTGAATGTTTTCCTTTATATTCCCCACATACGATAGGTCCACTTTATCCTCAGTGACCTAGCGCAAACGAATTTCTTGCACAGAAATACAAATAGTTAAAAATCGACTTCTTAATTGTGTTATTCTGGTGTTTATATGGAGATTTAAAGGAAACACTTTAGTTTTGATCTGATTAGAATTATTAATCCACTCTGTGTTCATGTGTATAGGAGATGACAGCTATCAGTCGCTTACCATTTCTTTATTGTGGCAGATCTAAATTTAGATCACTGTGTGACCATTATCAACGCTTAAAATGCAGATTAAAACCCATAAAGGCACAGTGCGCTGATCGAACGCCTGCACTTAATAGGAGAGAGGACACTGACGTTTACGTAGAATTGTCCTAACAACAAGCGTAGAAATCAATTCTGGCCAACAACGAATAAATCTGCTAAAAGAGTGCGGCGCAATTTGGCGTTAATGTACTATGGAAGCAGACGTCCGACTCGAATAGGTTCGATAGGAACACGACATCGTCTTCTCCTGGATTCGTGACCACATTGGTTCGATCGCGGACTGGTAGGTCCTCATTGCAGTACGTAAAAACTGATGGTACGGTTCCAATGTGATGCACATCCAAAGAAACCATGGCTCTAATTTGTCAACAAAGCACTGTAGGTAAGCTTTTGATGACCTCATAATGGTGTGGGCTTATTTACACGGAATGGATCCTTTGGACCAACCGATAATATACTGCATTTACAGCCATTCATGAGCTTTAAGTTACCTGTGGAAAATCAGAGTTGTGCACTGACGAAGCCATTCTACAGAGTGCACATAACAAAGACTGCGCCAGGTAGTTGCTTGCCCTTAAACATGTCGCAAACGAGCCCAAGTCGTCAATCCATATGCGCAGTTAAAGTACGAAAAGGTTACTCAGTATTACAAACGAAATCAACAGGCCAGCAACTATGAGAAGTATTACTTGTTTAGACGGATAACGTGGGTTCTCTGTCATGAGACGTATCAACTAATCACAAAGGTATATGCGCAGGGACATTCGACCTAGTCCAGAAAGGGCAGCTTAGGTCATCGACGAATAATCGTGGTTCTTTACGACTACTGTCACTGCAGTGGAGGAAGCTACTATCCATCTACTTAAAGGATCTGTACTAATTGATTAACAACGTTGCCGATTGAGACATTCTGTGACCGGAGTTGAGGAAGAACAGACGAAACAACCAATGGAAAACCCCCGTTAGGCAAAATTTATATCCGGCTACAGGATGGATACGCGGGAGGAAGTGGAAAAGACGCTTCAGGATGAAATCACTGAACATTCAGAAAGTTCTCGATGCTCTTTTGCTCTCCCTTTGAAGAAGAACGAAGGCACATGGTCTTTATGCGACTACTATCGAACCAGAACGACAGAACGATGTCACGCATCCTTCTCAGCATGAAAGCAGCGAAATATTTCTAAACTATGAACTTGCAGACAAGGAACAGACAAATAGTGGCTGACCGAAAAAAAAGAAGACATGATTGCTCTCGTAAATCCTAAGAGCTGCCATTTATACCGTTTGGATTTTTCACTACTTCTGGATCCTAGGCACTTATAAGGAAAGACTAACTTTGACACCTTAAATAGGCGGCGTGTCTTCGCTGTCTGGAGGACATATCTGAAAGGACTCTAAGCCTTTTGACAAGTGTGAATAAGAAAATAATGTCATTGCCACCTGAGTAATAGGAATCTTGGGGCATTTGGTGAATGGCGATGGATTCCATCCTGTCTAGGATAATAAGAGCAATCTTCCGACGCCTATCCATATTTGTAAGTGAGTTTTCTCGAAATGTTCTCGTACAGTCAGCAGTTTATAAAGAACCCCTGTGCCTAGAATGTTGCTTATAAGAACTACGTGCGAGAAAGTTGTCTTCCATTAACATGTTAAGGGATACGATCTGTTCAAGTGAATATTCACGAAGATACTAAACGATAATAGCTAATGATTCCACAGAAGCAATGCGACTACTCATAAACTGGAAAAGAGTGCCTTGTAGTTGTTTGGATCAGCTAGACATTCCGGCCATAAACGTTTAGGGAAGCGCTTAATGCTCAGAAAAGACAATTATGCTTGGTGGTCAATCTGAAAGACTCGCCTTGTCGTCTGGCCAGATGGGCATTGAGACTTCAGGAGTAAAACAACCGACCACAGGAGGATTCCAGTTGAGTTAATTTACACCCTTGGCCATTAAAATTGCTACACCATAAAGATGACTTGCTACAGACGCGAAATTTAACCGTCAGGAAAAAGATGCTCTGATATGCAAATGATCAGTTTTTCAGAGCATTCACACAAGGTTGGCGCCGTTGGCGACACCTACAACGTGCTGACATGAGGAAAGTTTCCAACCGATTTCTCATACACAAACAGCAGTTGACCGGCGTTGTCTGGTGAAACGTTGTTGTGATGCCTCGTGTAAGGAGGAGAAATGCGTACCATCACGTTTCCGACTTTGATAAAGGTCGGATTGTAGCCTATCGCGATTGCGGTTTATCGTATCGCGACATTGCTGCTTGCGTTGGTTACGATCCAATGACTGTTAGCGGATATGGAACGCCGTGCTGGATCCCAACTCCTACGTATCACTAGCAGTCTGGATGACTTGCATCTTATTCGCATGGATGTGACGGATCGTGCAGCCACGTCTTGTTCCCTGAGTCAACAGATGGAAACGTTTGCAAGACAACAACCATCTGCACGAATAGTTTGACGACGTTTGCGCCAGCATGGACTATCAGCTCGGAGACCCTTGACGCTGCATCACAGACAGGAGCGACTGTGATGGTGTACGCAAAGACGAACCTGAGAGCATGGATAGCAAAACATTTTCTTTTCAGATGAATCCAGGTTCTATTTACAGCATCTTGATGGTCGCATCCGTGTTTAGCGATATCGCGGTAGACGCACATTGGAAGCGTGTAATCGTCATTGCCATTTTGGCATATCAACCAGCGTGATGGTACGGGGTGCCATTGGTTACACGAATCGGTCACCTCTTGTTCGCATCGACGGCACTTTGAACAGTGGCTGTTACATTTTTGATGTGTTACGACCCGTGGCTCTACCCTTCATTCGATCCCTGCGAAACCCTACATTTCAGCACCATAATGTACGACCGCTTATTGTAGGTCCTGTACGGGCCTTTCGGGATACCGAAAATGTACACTGCTGTCCTGGCCAGCACATTATCTAGATCTCTCACCCATTGATGACGTCTGGTCAATGGTGGCCGAGCAACTGGCTCGTCAGAATACGCCAGTTACCATTCTTGATGAACTGTGGTATCGTGTTGAAGCTGCATGGACATCTGTACCTCAGGAACTATGCACCCAAATTTCGTGAAAATTTAATCACATGTGAGTTCTAGTATAATATACTTGGCCTATAAATACTAGTTTATGTTCGGCATTTCTTTTTGGTGTAGCAATTTTAATGGCCAGTAGTGTAGAGAAAGTATGATCCAATGGGGTGGTAATGATTTTCTGTCACCTCATCCAAATCCAGCTACCAAGCTCCAACGTCTGATCACCGCAGGCTTGGATGACACTAGACAGGATCAGGCACATGTGTCATTGGCTGCCACACGGGCAAGGTCTAGTGGTTCTGGGCGACATGTGAAGAACTGAGCAGCAGATCTTCTCTGCGACATGGTTGTGTCTCTTCCTTATGGCAGGTTAGTTGAAGTTAGATTGAGTAGTTTGTAAGTCCGTCAACCGATGCTGTTACCAGTTTCGTCCAAAATTGAATTTAAAAATATGTTCGAATGTTTGTAATTCATTAGGACCAAACTACTTTGGTCATCAGTCCCTAGACTTACAAACTACTTAAACTAAGTTAAAATAACCTAAGGACAACACACACATCCATGCCCGAGGGGGGGATTCTAACCTCCGACGCGGAAGACCGCGCGATCCGTAAGGTGGCGCTCCAGACCGCTCGGCTTCTTCCGGGCGGCTTAGTTTGGTCCCTTACATATACAAACACCTGAATGTGTTGTGGCCGTCCAGGTCATTACTGATCCGTTGCTCACTGTCTGAAACACTGTAAGAAATATCAGTGACGGAAGAAGAACGTGGTGCTATTATCTTCAAGCCAAATGCCACCAATCCCACTTGCAGCAGTGCTGTTCCACTCAATTGTAATCACATAAGTTACTATCAAAACTTCAATATCTCTGAAGACTGTAAAGTTCCTCGTAGAACACATTACCAATGACTACTGACGGACTGTGAGCGTGGAAACGTTTTAGAGTGCAGCCTTGTATCAGAGGTACTTCCGCATTGCGACAGGACTCAACTTGTGTACCTTCCACAGACGAATAGCCTCACGGTATAACAATACACTCATATGCTGCCGATGAACTCGAATGTCCAAAAGATAGGTTTGGATTCAATTCTGCTCATTGTGAAGTTCGAATACATAACGGGTCAGAAGGGCACTACAGGTTTCTCGACTATCTTTGCTTCATAGTCATGAGATCGGAAAAGCAATACACACTTTTATTTCTACCGGACGATATGTAGAATAATTCTGTAGGAGTCTACATACCCAGGAAGGAAGATAGAAGGCACCCGGCTCCAAAAAAATGTTCGAATCTTTGTAAATGTATGGTACTTAACTGATTGATTATTAATTCGGAGGCTTACAAACTACGTAAAAAAGGTAAACTAACCTAAGGACAACATACACACCCATGCCCGAGGGAACACTCGACTCTCCACAGCAATTGACTCTAAATAATGCGAAGTGTAAAGTCGTTCACATGAGTACGAAAAGAAATCCGTTAAACTTTGTTTACTAGATAAATCAATCAAACGTAAAGGCCGTAAACTCCATAAAACATCTAGGAATTGCTATTACTTCAGACTTAAACTGGAAAGTACACGTAGATAATGTGGTGGGAAAGGCGAACCAGAGACTGCGTTTTATTGGCAGAACCCTTAAAATATCCAACATAAGTACTAAAGAGACTGCATACACTACGTTTTCCGTCTTTTTTGAAGCATTGCTGCCCAGTGTGGGATCCTTATAACGTGGGTTTGACGGAGGACATCGAAAGAGTTCAAAAAAGGGCTGCTCATTTTGTATTGTCACGGTACAGAGGAGACAGCGTCAAGGAAATGATACAGGACCTGGGATGGGAATCATTACAACAACGGCTCTTATCGCTGCGGCGTGGTCTACTTACGAAACTCCCATCACCAATAATCTCCTCCGAATGCGAAAATATATTGTTGACTCCCATCTACATAGGTAGAAATGATCATCAGAATAAAATACGAGAAATCAGAGCTCGAACGGAGAGATTCAGATGTTCTTTCTTCCTGCGCGCTATTCGATAATGGAATGGGAGGTAAATAGTATAATGGTGGTTCGATGAACACTCTGCCAGGCACTTGAATGTGATTTTCAGAGTATTCCATGTAGATGTAGAACAGCCGCGCACATCGCAGCACGGCACCTCAGTGCGCACGGCTATTCCGTCGCGGCCACCCGGCTTCATAGAGACCTCGGATGCCAAGGAGAAACGCCGACAGCGCTATGAAGTCAAGGACAGAGAAGTGGGATGAAGTCCAGTTCAAATGTTCAAATGTTTGTATAGCTTATGGGACTTAACTACGAGGTCATCAGTCCCTAAACTTACAAACTACTTATGAACTAGCTAACAATAAGGACGGCACAAATATCCATGCCGGAGGAGGGATTCGAACCCCCGACCGTAGTGGCCGTGCAGACCGTGACTGGAGCGCCTCAGTCCCCTCGGCCAGCCTCCAGTAAACTTGATATGGATTTTCACCGATGTTTGGAAAGTGGGAGTTTTGGAAATTATACTGAAGTGGACAGTATCGGATCCTTCGTCACACGGCAAACGTCACGTAGCAGGTGGTGGTCCACAAGAAAATAGTATAGAAACATAATCAGTATTTACGTAAACGGCGAGCATTAGAGGGAATGGAAAGGAGGGGAGGGGCGAAAGGAAATGCAGTAAAGAAGGAAGAAAGACTGCATTAGCTCGGGGGACCATGCTCGCCATGCACATACTCACGAAAGAACAGCAAATCCCCTGAGTGTGTAAGTGTGTGCGGAGGGGGAGTGGGGGCGTGAGGGGACGGGGGGGGGGGGGGACTGGAGGAAACGACGACGACAGTGAAGCTACCTCCAAGTTTATTATTATTTGTTCTTTGCTATTTATCTTATGTTTGTAATGTTATTGCACTCTCTAATGATCCATGTTGCTGCAGATATCAGCGTTCATGAGTAATTGCTGTTTGCATAAATAGCTGCACTCCCCATCCACGAGGTCAGTTATTTTCTGCACGTACGTTGGCGTTCGGAATGAACGCGCTTTCAGTGCCAAGAGTTGTACTTCATTGACGACCCTGTTTCGCGTTTTGACTGGAGCGTGGTTTCGACGTGACAATAGCGCAGGAGGCGCACGTGAGTTAGGGCCGCCATTTGTCGACTGCTGGCTGGGCGCGGCAGCCGGTGAGCGCTCGTGGGCGGCTGATTCAGCGGCTCGGCGCGGTGTCGGGTTCGCCGCGCGCAAACACCGCCGCCGAATTACCGACCAATTTGACGTCGCGTTACCCGAGACTCATCGCTTCTGCACGCGCCTCTGTTTGCGCCGAGCGGCGCGCAGCGCCATATGTGGGTTAATTGGAGAAGGCTCGCGACACGGTTTGTCCCTCCTGCACCCTCCTAAGCACAGCCCGCCCCTCCCCCTCCCTGCCACAGTTCACTGTTGGACCTGCTGCGGACAGATGCTTCGGGCAGACGTCACTCACATTAGCAACACATCTTGTCCACTGAAAAAATAACTTTAAATTTTTAATGACATTTTTACTAGAGTTCCAAATTTCCTGTTAAGTTTAGATTTGTTTTTATTCCGTCACTGCAGACTGTTTCGGTGCATAATTTTCAAAATGTTCAAATGTCTGTAAATCTATCGGACCAAACTGTGTGGTCATCAGTTCGTAGCTTACAAACTACTTAAACCTAGGTAAACTAACCTACGGAAAAACGGTCTGCATGACCACTACGGTTGGATATTTGTGCCGTCCTAGTTCGTAAGTAGTTCATAAGTAGTTTGTAAGTTTAGGGACTGATGACTCCGTAGTTAAGTCCCATAGACTATACAAACATTTGAACATTTGAACTACGGAAAAACACACATACTCATGCCCCAGGGAGGACTCGAACCTCTACGGCGAGCAACCGCGCGCTCCGCAGCGAGGTGCTTTAGACCGCTCGGCTACTCCACCGCGGCGCATAATTGTCATTTTCAAGTGTCCTGCAGATATAAGTAATACGTTTTACATAGAAGTTTTAATTATAAAACTTATTCTGAAAGTATGACAAAGGTTTTGACTTACGTCTAGATGGAATATTTTATCGAACTGAACTGCCTGATGTTTGTCAGGTACTTTCTGGCATTAAAAAGAAGGGTTATTGAATTTCGTTTGACAGTTCCCATGATGTATGATTACGGATTATCGTTTGATGGCGACAAAGATATTGTTTATATTGTTATCTGTTGTAGTTGCGATCTCTGGTTGTTGCATTACATTAAAGTGCACTGATTTTGTAATTCATATAGATACAAAAGTCGTAAAATCGGCGAAATATAGATGTAATTGCTGTTATATACTTCTAGGTGTAATCTTTGGTTAATTCTACGTTTTAGTGTTATATTCTCGTATTTTTCCTTGATGATGTAGCAGCCTTATTATTTGTTTAAGTTGCTCTTTTATTTAATGAGTTAGAGATTTTGATAAGGGTGATCTTTGGTTGAGCAATGGAGCAATGGCTCCGTAATTTTAGCTTGTTTCTTTCGTGAGAATTTTAATATAGTTTTTAATGCAGTGTTGGTGTTTAGGCTCTGTTTACTCATTCAGAATATCTTGTGGTTCGGTTTCCATATGTGCATAAATTTCAAGTTCTTCAACAATGGTCAAAATGTGAAAATAATGTATTAATAATAATAATGTACAGCTATTAGCGAGAAAAGATGGTAAAATAGCCAATATTATTGATGATGAGTTGCATAATAAAACATACAAAGGTCAATCAACCATAGAACAACAGACACTTAGAAATATAAACAAAAAGCTTTAGTAAAAATGTCATAATATGACCTTTATTGTGATGCAGGCCCCAAAGAGCAATAATGATAATAATAATAACAATAACAATTTTTTACTTTACATACGTTGGTGAGCTGCATCATTATGTCCATATGCGGAACTGATGACCTAGCGGTTTGGTCTCTTCCTCCGATGAACCAATCAACCAACCATGTCCATTTGCATGGTAGCGAATTGTCGCATCTCTCGAACGTAAAACAGTAGTGGTTTTCCGTAGAACGGGTTCAACAAATCTTTGAGACGATACATGGGATTCCTTGCATCTATGCACGGGTGGGTTGTGGATACCAAGCTGGCACTATCAAACTCGCAGGTATGCTACGATGTCTTCAGACACGGTCATGTCACGCCACGTAGACAGCCAAGAATGTGGGTCCACTGACATTCTCCTCTAAGCACCACATAGCGATATCACCTCCCACAGGAAAATGTTCCGCCTGCGATCCTGCATTATTTGGATGATTCATTCGCCGGGAGAACGACGTATCCAGGCACGATAAGTGACGTATTCTGATAATGAGGTTGGGGTTGGGTTGGGTTGTTTGGTTGGGATAGGGGGACCAAACTGCTAACGTTATTAGTCCGCCAGTGAGGAGAGGAAGGAGTGAGGACAGGAAAAAAAGGGGTGGGGAGGGGAGGGGGAAAGGAAATGAAGTCCGGGTTGTAAAAAAGGAAGGAAGACTGCATTAGCTCGGGACCCCATGCTTGTCACGCACGGAGTCACGAAAGAACCGCGACCGCCTTGGGGGCATTTTCTGACAATGACCGAGGCTCATGTGTCATACCACCCTCTTGGGATACTGAGAGTCTAGTTGTCGGTTGGTGTGTGGAAAGTTCACGTGCACATCAAGACATACCAGGTTAGACAGCGGCTCCCATCGAATTGTTTCAGTAGTTCTTGAGTGGGGGCCTGAAGATGGTGTCAGTGAGACAAGGCAACCGAGTGCCTAAATATAACTTCCAAGTACGTCTGTTAGAGTTCTAAGACCTTTATCTTCCAGAGTCTGTCAGAAGTTCATGGATTTGCCTTCTTTTAGATTACCCTTATAGCTTCCTATTTATGATCAACGCCTTCAGAATCCCTCAATTTTCCCGGCACAAGTGTCTTTTTCAGTAATGAAGCCATTCAGAGACAGAGATATGATCTGCATTGCGTGAAGAATGACGAAGGACTATACGCACTATATAAATGTCAAACCTCCTCAGGCCTTAGCTTCGGAAAATTCATCCACGAAATATTCGCGCAAATAAGCAAACGAATACTTTCCTAAACTATGTCACACAAAAATTCAAAATTTCTTCATAATAATATCCAACGAAGACATTAGTCATCTGGAACCTGTGTAGCTTACAGAAATCATCTTACAAATGGAATTTTTACAGAGGCACCACCTTAAGAAATATCTCGAGTTTTGAACGAAAATTTCTGCAGTTGTGAAAAGTTTAGTTTGGGGGTTGTAATCATATTCTAGGAATCTAAAACAGCCATAGATCTTATATACAACCATAGTTTCGTAACGTGTAAGTAATTCTTCTGCAAATCTACCGAAGCACGCTGACGATGACACTATAATTCTCAATTCAAAGTCAACGTCTCTCTCTCCAGCGTTTTCTCCCGCTGTAATTCTCTTCTTGGTGATAGTTGTACTTCCATCCATCAGGTATACCCTTCTCGTAAAATTTGTCCTTCGCAAAATAATGTCGTTAGTTTCTATTCTCTTTAAAAATGCGTTTTTTCTCTCATCTTAATAATACTCGTTCCGGAGCTGATTCAGGAAATCTGTAAATAATTCTATTGACTTCTTCTACAATACAAAAGATTAGGGATCAAGCTATATAGAATATTCCCTTGTTTCTACAGTTTCAACAGAACCAAAATTTGCTCAGTGGCATGGGTAGTATTTTCAAAGTAATTAAGAGTTTAGTTGTGAACATCCCATCGTGTAACTGAAAGACTTTTTATTGCAACACCAACAGAACGTCCATCAGTGGACATAAGTTCACTTAAAGCCGTAAACGTTTCTAAGGTTCTCAAAGAAACCGATGCAAAATAATTTAATGCTAACCGATTGAGAGTGCTTACATGGTGGAAACAGGTCTTTATGATTAAGGTCACCGATATCAGAAACGCTGATGCTATTGCACAATCATTGACGCATCCTTCTGTGCGTCACATTGTTATATGTAGTGCATCAGGTATTAAAAAAATAAATAATTAAAAATATAAAAACATAAAAATATGATTCAGCAAAATGGATTAGAAAAATTTGCTGTAGAAGAAAGAGTACATAAAATGGAGAGAGCATATTGTATAACCAGGAGCATTTACAAGAAAAGGTCTCTGTCTAAAAATCTGAAAATATAGCACTACAAACACAGTAGTAAAGCCAGAATGTCTTCATGCAAGTGAATGTTTAGTACTGAATTACAAATTACATAAACTTGAAGTTCTAGAAATAAAAATCATTCGAAAAATACTTGGTCCACTAAGAAACACAGCGGTATGGAAACTAAGAAGTAATGCAGAAGTTTATCGCAACACAGAAAACATAACCGTAACACTACGGAAGAGGCGACATTTATACCGAATGAACAACAACAAGTTAACTAAACAGATTTTTAAATATCTCTGGGACAAGAAGTCCACAATAACATGTATTCAAGAAGTTAGGAAAGATTTGGAAAGAAACAATATAAGTGAAAAAGATGCAGCAGAAAGAGAAACTTTTAAGAAGAAAGTGTTAAAAATGGAAGGATACCAAGGCAGGAGGGAGAAGAAGACAGGAGTAAAGTGGTCTGAGGAGAGAAAAAGGATGCATAGTGAAAAGATGAAAGAATACTGGAGGAAAAAGAAAGAAAAACAAAGGAAGAAGCATTGAAATTGGCGCGGGTCCTTAGATGGCCTAAACGAAAAAAGAGAGAAAGAAGAAAAACTGCCTGCTCGTGTCACATGAGATTTTTCACCCCTACGGAGCCAGTACCCCTGCACTCCCCTGGATACGTCACTGCTGTGGCACCAGTAGTGCCCATCATTAGTGCCCTACAGCGTACCGCGACAAACAGTAGACTGTCGGGAGCAGGGCGGTGAGCGGTCAGCCCTCAGCGGGAACACGCCGTGTCCTCGGGCGAACAGTTGCGCGCTGTTGTCTCGAATAAGCAGCCTGCCGCACGCCGTCTGCGCATGTTCGATCAAGCGCCTGGCGTCCTAACCGGCTGTCGATTATAATCGACTACTCGATCTCCGGTCACGAACTGCATTTATTTATCAACAGAGGGCTATGTAATCACCGCAGAGATGGATTGTGATGTCTCAGAGCGAGATACTCGCTGGCTGACGCCATACATTGCCATCTTAGGTCGTCGTCTGAGCGCCAGTACCGGGTTGTTTTGTTCCTTTTCAAAGGAACTCTCCCGGAATTCATCTTTGAGGTGTCAAAGGCAAATATTTAATTGGCTTATGGTTATCAGTCCTTTCGAATACGAGATCAGTGACTTACAAGTGCGTCATCCCTTCGCTTCTTATTTTAGCTCAAGGTTCTAACTTCTATTTCAACTAATATATCACTTATTATGGTGTTCTACGAAAGTTATTGCTAGGAAATGAACTGTGCTTTGCCTAATCTTGATAACTCTCTCTAACTTTTTTACCTTTCATCGGTATCTTTTTGCTTCTTTCTTCTAATAATATTGATCGATGAAAAAGTATAACCACAGAAAACACTGCCACAGAAATTCGGCTTCTCCTCACTGTGCATACAGCAAAGCGGAAACACACATTTCCATCTTCAGTCAAAGACAAATTATCAAAGACGCATGCAAACGTACATGGAATAATGCAATTGATGATATGTATGGCAATTGGGTATACACCCTAATCTGCTTCTCATTCCCTCTCTTCACCATTCACACCACTCCTCCTCCTACCGCACGTAAACTGTCCCTATCCCCTCCCTTTGTCTCTCTCCTCCTACCCCTCCCCCTTGTTATGCTCCTACTTCTCCTTCTCCTCCTTGCTGTCTCTGCCAATCATCTTCCTTCATCCTACTCCCCGCACATTTCTTATCCCACTACGCTTCTTCTCCACTCCGGCTGCGTTTGTATCCTTCATTCCTTTCTTTACACCCATTTATTTATTCCCTCTCCTCTCTCTGTCACTCCTCGATATATACTTCTTCCTCCTCCTCCGGCTACCCCCTTTTCACATCTACCCAAACATCAACCCTTTCTCAGTCACTTCCTCCATCCCACCCCTTCTCTACCAATCAGCCGGCCGCGGTCGCCGAGGGGACTGCAGCGCGTCAGTCATGGTCTGCACGGCCACTACGGTTGGGGGTTCGAAATCAAATGTTTGTTAAGCTTATGGGACTTAACTACGGGGTCATCAGTCCCTAAACTTACAAACTACTTATCAACTACCTGATACTAGGACGGCACAAATATCCATGCCCGAGGGGGGATTCGAACCCCCGACCGTAGTGGCCGTGCAGACCGTGACTGGAGCGCCTCAGTCCCCTCGGCCACCGCGGCCGGCTTGGGGGTTCGAATACCCCCTCGGACATGGCTATTTGTGCCGTCCTTGGTGTTAGGTAGTTCATAAGTAGTTTGTAAGTTTACGGACTGATGACCCCGTAGTTAAGTCCCATAAGCTATACAAACATTTGAACATTTTCTACTAATCTCTTCCCTCTCCGTATACGAAAAATTACGCAAATCAGTCAAATTTTATGCTAATCGGTCCAAGAGTGTCGAAGTCTGTATTAAGGTACCCTTAACCACGTACCACACGAAATCTTATGTCAACAATTATGTATTTTTGTTTGGTTTCGAAAGTCAAGCGCGAAAATCTTAACAAAGATTGAAATAATACCCTAGATTGTAAGTCTGCTGTGAAATACCTCCAGCATGCATCGTACGAATTATTATATTAACAGTGCCGCGGATCTTGTTTTGTGGGTTAAATGTGCGAAATTTTATCACGGTTGGATACTCAGTATTGTTAGAGATCTGTCAACTATGCCAATTCTTAAAAGTCCATGTTACTGGAGGACGATTTGTTCAATTAGTTTGCTACTTAATACAGCCAAGTCCGCGAATTACCTCATTCAGATGACCGGGTTCGGCAAATTGAACTGCCATCATCGGATCTTCCACTTCCTGCATCAAATGAAACAGACGATTGTGGTGCTTTAAGCTGTCGTAATCGGCCAACGTAGGAAGATAATTTGCGATCTTCGCTGTTTTACATAATGAAATATGTAATTTCTGTCGCAAATTATAATCAATATTACCAGATACATCAATTAAATGATTTTTCCCGTACTGTTTACCCTTTGAATTTTCGACTTCATTATATGTCGGAAAATGGTTGCTGTGTAGTACGAAATATGATTTAACGTACTGAATACAAAAACTAAATAAATCAATAAGTAAATAATAATAAAAAAATTGAGTGAAGAGACGCAACATTATATCAAAATTTCAACACAATCTGTATTTTCGGAAATTTCAGATACTATGAAATTTTGACACGATGCTTTAATGGAATACGCGCATGTTTATATATATGTCATGTATAATATACTAGAGAAAGAGGTATCTAAGAATCTTCCGTATTAAAATGTAACGTTGAGGTCAATCGGCGCCGAGATTTATCATATATAGTGATTAATGCTAAACTCAGGACTGAAGTTAGTTTCAATCAATTGTTGGAAACTATTTTTGTTGTAAATTTAAGGGGACTATACTAATAGGTTGTCAGTCCCCTTTGTGGGGGGTAATGATACATAAAAGTACTAAGTTTCAGGTGATGACTGAATATAACTGTTTGTTCCAGTAGCGCCAATTACTTAATCAGTTTGTGCCGAGCTGACTATATAGAGGTTCAGCACTCGCTAACCTGCAGTGTAGTCGGAGTCCGTTCAAACAAATGAGAGGTGGCTTTGCGAATATTTTATTTTAATTCCAGGGCGCTGTATCTTACACGAAAATATGCAAGCGTAGTGTTTCTGTGTATGTTGGTGTGTGTAAGCAAATTTCCTTTTATGTAAAAGAGAATAAAGTCAAAGATAGCCCTAACAACTCCTAATAACTTAAGTTTCTGTCTTCAGTGTCAGCTATAACAACTCATCAATACTTCAATGTCAGTCTTTGGATCGCTTGTGTTGTTATTGTGGGCCTCAGTCCGCTGACTGGTTTGATGCAGCTCTCCACGCTACCGTGTCCTGTGCAAGCCTCTTCATCTAAAAGTAATAAGGGCAACCTACATCCTTTTGTAGCTGCTTATTGTATTCTATTCTAGGTCTCCCTCTACGATTTTCACCGCACGCATTTTCTTATAATGCTAAATTGGCGATTCCTTCATGTCTCAGAATGTATCCCAACATACTGTCCCTTAGTGACGATATGCCAGACACTCCTTGTCTCCCAGTTCTGTTGAGAACGTCCTCATTAGTTACATGATGTACGTATCTAATCTTCATCATTCGTCTCTAGCATCACATTTCAAAAGCTTCTATCAACTTTTCCTCTGAACTCTTCATCGTCCACTATTCACTCCCGCCGGTCGCGGTGGCCGAGGGGACTAAGGCGCTCCAGTCACGGTCTGCACGGCCACTGCGGTCGGGGGTTCGAATCCCCCTCGAGCATGGATATTTGTGCCGTCCTTAGTCTTAGCTAGTTCGTAAGTAGTTTAGGGACTGATAGCCCCGTAGTTAAGTCCCATAAGGTCTACAAACATTTGAACATTTATTCACTCCCATACAACGCTATATTCCAGTAATGCTTTCAGAAAGGACTTCCTAACATTTATATTAATATTGGATGTCAACAAATTTCGCTTCTTCAGAAAGGCTTTTCTTTCCATAGCCATTCTGCATTTTATATCTTCTCTACTTCGGCCATCAGAAGTTATCTTGCTACCCAAATAACAAAACGCATCTACTACTTTTCTCGTGTCGTTATCTAATCTTATTCCTTCAGCATCACCTGATTTTCTTACAATTAATCCCATTACTCTTGATTTACTCCTGTAAATGTTCACCTTATACCCTCCTTTCAAGACACTGACCATTCCGTTCAATTGTTTTTCTAGGTCTTTTTCTGTTTCTGACAGAATTACTATGTCATCGGGAAACGCCAAAGTTTGGTATTTCTTTTCCCCGAATTTTAATTCCCTATCCAAATTTCTCCTTGCATTCCTTCACTGCTTGCTCAATGTACAGATTGAACAACTGGGCAAAGGCTGCAACTCTGTCTTACTTCGTTCCAAACCACTGCGTCTCTTTCATGCCCTTGGACTCTAACAACTGCTGTCTGGTTTTGTGCAAGTTGAATGTAACTCTTCGCTTCCTGTATTTTACCCCTGCTACCTCCAGAATTTGAAAGAGAGTATTCCAGTCAACATTGTTTAAAGCTTTCTTCAGATCTATAAACGCTAAAAACATGGGTTTGCCTTTCCTTAACCTACTTTTTTAAAACAGATATGTCGTAATGTATTCCCTTGCGCGTTTCTATTTTTCTTCTAAATCTAAACTGATCTTCGCCAAGGTCGTATCCACCAGTTTTGCCATTCGACTGTATATTATTTTTGTTATTATTTTGCAACCATGACTTATTAAACTGATAGTTCTGTAATTTTCACATTTGTCTGCGCTTTTTATAGTTACAGAGTCACATGTCCCTTACTGAATACGCAAGGGACAAGTTACTCTGTACCCATAAGAGAATTGAAGCTGGGTAGCTGGCCCGAAACAGGTCATTGAAGAAATATAAGTGAACCAAAGACTGATATTATTGAAGCATTTAATTCTAGTTAGATTAGCGGTAACTGTCTTAAGACACATACGTCAAGTAGCATCTCTGATAGACACTGTCAGGAATAGATCGTGCGTAACCTCAATGCGGCCAGATAGGTGACGTCTGCGATTGCGAGCGAGCGCACAAGTAGGTTTGGGTTGGGGTTGTTTGTTTGGGATAGGGGGACTAAACTACTGAGGTTATCAGTCCCCCGGTGGGGAAAGGAAGGAGTGAGGAAAGGAAAGGAGGGGAGGGGGGAAAGGAAATGCACTCCGGGAAGTAAAGAAGGAAGGAAGACTGCATTGAAAAATGAAATGTCTGTAAATCTATCGGACCAAACTGCGTGGTCATCAGTCCGTAGCTTACAAACTACTTAACCCTAGGTAAACTAACCTACGGACAAACACACACACCCATGCCCCAGGGAGGACTCGAACCTCCACGGCGAGCAACTGCGCGCTCCGGAGCGAGGTGCTTTAGACCGCTCGGCTACTCTACACGCGGCTGAAGACTGCATTAGCTAGGGGCCCCGTGCTCGGCACGCACGTACTCACGAAAGAACCGTGAGCCCCTGGGGGGGGGGGGGGGGGGGAGCACACACGTCAGTACATCAAGCGGGCTGACAAATCTCAGTTCTGGTTCACAGTTAAAGGGAACAAGTCGTCCTTCAGCTCTTGTATATTTGGTGTAATAGTGCCTCAGGTATAGTAGATGTTCCTTTCTCCTTGTTAGTCGCACTCTGCCATGCATTTCAATGTGGTTTGCAGAGTATTGATGTAGATGTACGTAGAAGCACACCGTGATTAAGATAGGCTGCGCTATTCTCTGAGTCAGGAATAGCCAAACACCATCCCGCGGATGCGGGCACCCTCGTCGTGTCCACGCCGCCGACCGCGGGCGGCCTTTGCCGCGCCCCTGCCCCGCGCAATGTGCGCAGCGGCGTGTGGGGCACTAGCGACACACGGTCGCGGTCGGGGCCGTATACTCCGCCCGCGGGGCTCGGGCGCGCCCTCCGGGCGGAAATGTTGGCCATGCCTGCTCTAAGTCATTGAATTGATTAGTCTGTTATTTGTAAAATTGCCGTTTATATTATTGCTATTTGGTAATTATTTCCATTCTTCTTATCTACATATGAGATTAATCCAACCGTTCCTTCTACTACAATTCCATTTCCGTACATAATGGAAATTTAGCCTAATCCGTAATTGCAAAAGTACCGAACCTCCATCACAATACTAGTGCATCATTTTCTGATTAGGAACCAGATAAAATAAATCAAGTAATTTATATGCATTTTCAATAGTTGCAAAAAATATACGTTAAACAGCTCACCATATGCAATATACAGTGACGATGTTTAAATCGTATAGTTATAAAATTTAAACAGTATGACAAACAAGGAGACACATACCATATAACAACTTGGACAATATTTTCTACCATATAACATGGAAAGTCTATGATCATCACAGACAGTAGCAGCTACATTCTTTTCAATGTCCAGTATTTCAAATCAAATGTTCAATGGTTTATAGAGTCTATGGGACTTAAGTACGGGGGTCATCAGTCCCTAAACTTACAAACTACTTATGAACTACGTACAACTAAGGACGGCACAAATATCCATGCCCGAGGGGAATTTTGAACCCCCGACCGTAGTGGCCGTGCAGACCGTGACTGGAGCGCCTCAGTCCCCGCGGCCACCGCGGCCGGCCCATTATTAAGAATACTGAGATGATGTGCAGCATCACTGTTGCTCTCACTCTGACCACACTATATCCTATAGACAGGTATTTGATTGGTCGCTAAGTTCCTGAAATATATGGTTTTATAGAAGGATGACAACAGCTGTACATTGCTTATTCAGTATTTGAAAGATTTTATGTGAGCAATGCTTTTATGGCGCGTATGTCTCACTTTGTGATTGTTCGTAACTAAATGCGGTAGGGGCCCTTTCAGTATGACTGATATAATGTACAAATGTTGGTATAGGTTACCTTTTTCAGAAACCATGAGTCACAATTAATGATTGCCGTAAGCACTCTCTGCTGATCAATGACATCATTGGTGTTTCTACAATGTGTTATATCATCATTAAATTTGGCTGTGGCATCTTGGGGTCTCCTTGGTTGAATTTTGATTGCACAGGACTAGAGATATGCCTGTTTAGATTTATGTGATTTAAAATCATGGCAAAATTAAAACTCATTAATGCAATTTGAGTGTGGATACGCAAAGTAGCGCGACTCCGATGCGAGTAAATAAGAATCGTCTTGTATGCCGAGAATTAATGTGGCAATCAAGTGTCTCTGAAGTGTGGACATGTGGACCATGACCCCATTATTCTCAAACACCTTTAAGCAGAAACAATACATTATTATTACTTTCTCGGCTCCCGAAGATCAAACATTGGCACACATCACTATTGGACCAAAGGGCGTTCTGCGCCATTGCAGTCTTATCATATGTCCTCCCTATTCGACAAGCTGGACACTGATGTGGCGGTGACCTCATCCAAGACAGCGTTGCCTTCAGCTTAGATACAATATAGCCGCTAGTGAAAACCCAGTATCTCATCCTCCCCTCGTCCCCCTCCCCATACCACTAAATCAAAACTTCGTCTACTGGACAATTTGAATTCTTAATTTGGCTTGAACGCTATTGGAAATAACCCAAAAAAAATTGACAGGATACTGGATGTCGCCTTTATACTAGGACCAAAACCACCCTCGCGCTATGTAGTAAATCAAGATGGCGTCTATTCGAAAATTTGAATTTTCCACAACTGCTATTGATTAAAGCCTAAAAGTTTTCCCTAGGAGAAACTTACGAGTTCCACCACGAGATGTCAACACCATAAACCTCCTCCACCTCTATGAAACTGACAGGAAACACAGTCGCTCTGCATCGAGATTTTTCCTTTGCCGATCTTTCAAACCCGGATTGTGTAGGCTGCCAGCAGCTTCTTACTCTGCTATATAGCTCAGAGTTACAACATATTGACTAGTGATTTAATTTAAATCAGGCAAACAAAGATGCCCAATAACATGGAGGTAATATGGGTGATACATTAATTACAGATGAATTAAAATACACATATGTAGACGATTTAAAATGGCCACGGTGGCTTAGAGATACATAGCTACCGAAATCACCATACAGAAAAAGAGACGACGATAGAGACATATATAAGCACTTGGAATTTTCTTCTGCCAATGGCACGTTTAACCTGAAGAAAACATTGAAGAGACACACACGAAAGACAAGGTGTCCAAGTGACCAAGTGTGGGGCAGAAAAAGAAACAGGTAGAGCGCAGAGAGGTAACATTATATTTACGGGAAGAGGATTAGGGCTATTAGGAGGGATATATTTTGGGACAGAGGACATCATCCGCTGGAGGAAGTTACTCTGGGTAAGGATGTGGAGCGTATGGTGGTGGATGGAGAGAGGGATATGCAGGTGGATGAGTGTCAGAGGCCCAGGGCTGGTGAGGATAAGATATACCAATAGGTGATGGGAATCTATCTTGCAGGACTGTAGATGGTGGAGGATGGAATGAGATGGTAAAGGACGCACATGGGGGGATGGAAGGCAGAACAGTAAGAGAGTCAGTTGTAAGGTGTGTCAGTCCTGGACCAGAAAACAGTAGGCAGGGGAGGTGTAGACCCAGGAAGGGTGGAAGGATCGGTAGAGGTGGACGGGTTGAGGCCCCATCTCCAGCAAGAGAAGAGTTTGAGGAGGCGGAGATAGCTGGAGGCTTTTTCACGGATGGTTTGGAGGTGTGGGGTCCAGGAGCGGGAGTGGTCAAGAACGAGGCCTAGATGTGGGGTGTTAGCAAATGGAATGATGGCAGATGGTAAGGTAAAAGTCAAGGAGGCAAAAGGAGGTAGTGACATGACCTATATCGAGTGCCTGGGACTGGTTGGGGTTAAGAGTTGAGCCACTGGTTACACCAAGTAGTAAATTGTGGGATTGAAGAAGGTCGTTAGAGTGAGTGAGGGAGGGAGTGTAAGGAAGCTGGTGCCATCAGCATATTGAAGTAATGGATGACAGGCTTGGATTGTGGCATATCTGCAGAATAAATGAGGTAGAGAAGGAGGGAGGGACGGAGAGCCGAGACCTGGGCTCCCCCAGCTGAGGGGTGAAACAAATGCGAGGTTGAGTTGTAGATAGTGACGTGGGATGAGCCATGGAGAGATAGGGCGCAACAAAAAAGACGTAATTAATGGGCATATGGCATATGGCATATGTCAGGAGTTTGAAGAGGAGACCAGAATGCCACACGCAGTAGTAGACATTGTCCATGAGAAGGGAAACGAAAGTAGTGGAACAACACAAGCTGGACAGAGAGGAGATGGGTTGAGTGAAGGAAATGATCATTGGCAGAGAAGGATAGTCGGAAGCCACATTGGGAGAGAGATGGATACGTTGAGGCAGAATGGTCTCCAGGATCTTGCTGAACTCTGAGTGAGACTGATAGGATGATAGAATGAGGTTTCAGATGGGGGCTTATTAGGCTTGAGATACATTACAGTGAAGGACTTTTTCCACAGGTTGGGGACGTAGAAGGTACCAGTGAGGTAAGACGTGGAATGTACTGCCTTACTGTCGTTGTTGGTAAGGAGAATGTTGTTGTGCAGAAGAGGGTAATTGGATGTGGAGTGAATGCCAGAAAGAAGACAGTGGAAGGCTCGCCAGTAATGGGAGGACGGAATGGGGAGCATAGTATTTAGATGGGTGCTTGTCTGGCACCAAACCGGCGTTTTTTAGCGACTCGGAGTTTCCAGGTGTATTTCTGGATTTTCTGGTGGCACAGAAATTTGTCTGGACTTGAGTATGCAGGAAAAACTGTAGAAACTACATGATTCATGGAGAAAGAGTACAGCCTGTGGAGGAAGGGTAGGGTGTTGCAGATGGACCGCTTTGATGGGGATGTGACTGTGTGGTGAAGGGAGGAGGAGGCATGGTCAGTATTGGCAAGTGTACAGAAATGGAGAGAGTGGCTTGGGACTGCACTTCCACAATGAGCATGTGGTCAATGGAGGATGCAGACTCCATGAAGACCCACATCAGGTATTTAGGACCAGAGACTTTTGATAAGTTTGGTAGGGTGTATGGATAATTTGGGGTGGGCAATGAGTTGATCACTTGTCTTAACTTGGTGATCATGACACTGAAGGTGTGTGGACAGTTGGGAGAGGATACAGTGATATAGGGAGTGAGGCAGGCATAGGGGCCGAATTGAATGGGAGAAAATTGTTGGAGGAGGTTTGTGTGAAAGGTGGGGCTTGTGGACTTTTTCTTATCCTCATTAACCCTGAGCCTCTGCCAGTCATCCACCACTGGATCCCTCCCTCTGCCCACACCCATACACTCCACATCCTTACCCATGATAACTTACGCCCTCCACCTCTACCAGATAATGACCTCTGTCCCAAAATATATCCCACCTAACAGCCCTTGCAGTGGATGAACTGGGAGATGGGGGTGGCAGGAGAAGTACTTTTTAATTTACATTGTCCTCTTATATAGGAAAGAGTGGTGTTACCTATTGGGGTGACAGACTGCTGGAAGAGAAGGTGGTTGGAGAGGGGGCTTTCTTGGCGTTGGCTGGAACAGGCTCCACACTGGTCAGCTTGGAAGAATATATTTTGTTGGTGACCGGAGAGAACATGGTGCGAGGGACAGATTGTATGGGGAGATGGTGGGCAGCAAGTCCTTGCTGAAGGTAGTCAAGGCTTAGTGACTCAGGTGTGTTGACCACCATGTTATGGTGGTTCTGAATCCAGGTGTGGGAGTGAGGTATTTTCGTGGTGAGTGGTGAGTGGGAGGAGGGGCTGAAGCTGGGGAAGTAGCTTGGAGGAGAGGGGGAGGTGGACTGGGCAGTTTGGACTGAGGTGGAGATGGCGGACAGGATGACAAAGTTGATTAGGTTGTGGGAGAGTTGGTGGTGGTACACACTCCAATTTGTGGTGATGGAGACTTTTGTGAATGAAGGTGATGGTGATGAAATGGTCAGGTGTAGTTAATGGACAAAGGTGAATAAGAAGAATAATATAAGGTCCTCGTCGTTAGCGAAGACCCGTTGCGCTTAGAAACCTACAGCGACGACGCGGACTCGTGGCCATGGCATAAAGTGAACAGGGATGAGAGTGGCAGAGGCGGTCCCATTGAAACGGCTCTCATCTTTGTGCCGCGTAGGAAAGAACAGGCCTACGACCCCAGTCGGTAAGCAGGGAGCCAAGAATGAATGTGAATTATTAACATTCATAAGATTGTCATCAGGTAGCTCTCACAACGAATACAGGTGTGTAAAGTCGTAAATCACATTGTAAGTAATTGTACAATTAGCGTACATACCAGTGGCATTACAGACGAATTTATTTATGTCCCATTGTCCCATGTGCATGTACTTGCAGTTGTGTATGCAATATGACCTGTAATTAACACTGAATGAATTACGTTATCTAAACTGAATGTTCCGACTTGTCGTACACAGTTACGCCCTGAGAGAGTAGGTCAACGTATGATTTCCAAGAAAGGCAATTTTTTTTGAAGAGTAGTTAATGCAAATGTAATTATAAACAAAATGTTTGACATCAGTAATAATTGTTTAAATTATTGTCTTTGGATGTATATAAACAATACTTAGGTCCAAAATAGCGTTTTTGCTGCTGCTGACGACTACGACTTCACTTGGTTGTGTTTTGGAGCAGACGCACTGGATTTTACACCAATTTAATAGTAGTGGAGAGGAGGGGAGGGGTTGATGCTGACATTTAGTGGTGAAAATTACCACCTTTTTTTCGTCCAAACGTTTTGGAACATTGCACAAAAAATGTTCAAAAGTGGCCGCCGAGGGGACTGAGGCGCTCTAGTCACGGTCCGTACGGCCACTACGGTCGGGGGTTTCGAATCCCCCCTAGGGCATGGATATTTGTGCCGTCCTTAGTGTTAGTTAGTTTATAAGTAGTTTGTAAGTTTAGGGACTGATGACCCCGTAGTTAAGTCCCATAAGCTATACAAACATTTGAACATTTGAACAACGACAAATCTAGAGTGGTCTAATAAACAGCCGCAGAAAGCCGGGACACATACATCAGTGACATACCTCTGGACTTTTAAATTTATGAATAACGGCAAATATTTAGTAGAAGCGTAAGGGGCCAGATCTTAAAATTAAAAACCTCATAAACAAGGAAACACACGTCAAACAAATAGTAACAACATTGCAGCTCAGTCGGTAGAGCGCTTGACCGCGAAAGGCAAAGGTCCCAGGTTCGAGTCCCGGTTCTGCCACACAATTTTAATCTGCCAGGAAGTTTCATATCAGCGCACACTCGGCTGCAGAGTGAACGTTTCATTCTGGAAACGTCCCTTAGGCTGTGGCTAAGCCAAGTCTTCAACATATCCTTTCTTTCAGGGGTGCTCGTCGTGCATGGTTCGCATGAGAGCTTCTGTGAAGTTTGGAATGTTCAAATGTTTGTACAGCTTATGGGACTTAACTAGGGGATTATCAGTCCCTAAACTTACAAACTACTTATGAACTAGCTACAACTAAGGACGGCACAAATATCCATGCCCGAGGGGGATTCGAACCCCCGACCGTAGTGGCCGTGCAGACCGTGACTGGAGCGCCTCAGTCCCCGCGGCCACTGCGGCCGACAGAAGTTTGCAAAGTAGGAGGCGAGGTAGTGGCGGAAGTAAAGTTGTGAGCCGGCATCGTGAGTCGTGTCGGGGTAGCTCAGTCGGTAGAGCGCTTGCCCGCGTAAGGCAAAGGTCCCACGTTCTAGTCCCGGTTCCGGCACACAATTTCAATCTGCCAGGAAGTTTCTTACAACTTTTACTTGAGATTTGTTTTGCAGAACTGTGCCGCGCCAGAGATATCGATCTGTATAGATTGAAATGGGACACCCTGTATTTCGAAATCTTCCCATTACGCCACAACATTTGAAAAGATAGAAACTTAAAATGTAGTACAATTAATAGTATAATTAACAATAAATGCATAACAAATTCACATCCTGGCAGTCGCAGTAGTGAGATATGAGTTGGGAGTACCAGTATATAACGGTCGACGCGCCATCAGTCCGCCGTATGACGCTTCTCAGTCTTAGCGGTTGTGTTAGTGATTTCACAATGCAACCATACCAGGCGAGTTCCTGAAGCATTCTATCGAAACTATCAAGGGTCGCCCTCTGTTGAGTTCGGGAATAACGAACTTCGAGGCGGTGAGAGGTTCTTCCCTTTTTTGTCTTTTTCGTGTCCTTTTTTTCTCCCCGTTTGTTCTTGGATATTACGTTTGACATCTACTTCATTATTTAATAGTGTTTAGGGTGTTTCACATGATGTGTGATATTCAGTACAATAAAGAGGGGACGTTGTAGCCATGTGGGAGTAGCCGCGTGTTATGAGCGCAACGTCGCGGATAGCGTGGCCGCTCCCGTCGGAGGTTAAGAGTCCTCCTTCGGACAGGAGTACGTGTGTTGTCCTTAGCATTAGTCAGTTAAAACAGTCTGCAACTCTAAAAACCGATCAATTACCATAGCAGTTTGGTTTCACAGGATTACAAATATTTGAAGGTTTTTATATTACTGATTTCTTTTTTTGAGTTTGTATAATCCACTGCAAAGAAGTTTTGAATACTCATATATATATTGTGCACCCCACACGCCTGACTATTTCTATAAAATAGTACAATGTACAGTATCTGTCACAATTTTAAGACAATAATTAACAGGAGGTTCATATTTATCGGACTTTTCTGTGATGTATCCGCTCTTGAACCACACATACGTAAACACGTTCACAAATCGAGGGGACGAAAATTTTTCTAAATCAAAGACTGAATTTTCTAGATATTATTTCTCAAGTAGAAATTTACATCTTAGTCATTTAACAATATTAGAGAACCAATTTAGTAAATTTTTCTACACTCTGAATACTTCATGTTTTCATCGGAAGAGTTTACGCCTCTTCAACGGCGGTATCAGTACGTATAAAAATGTGCGTGTCTCACATTTTGACCTAGACTCCAACATATTCTAAGTGTATCGGAATCTACTTGGGTAGTGTTGCTTGTAATATTGCGTACTATTACGCCCAAGCGTTTTCTACTACAAATTCTGTTCATTTCGTATACAAAAGTCTATCAAAATAAGTTTGATAATCTTAGTTCAAAGTTTTAATACTCAGATAAATATGTACCCTTTAAGGATCAGGTTTTTTTCTGCTCCATATATGACCACTAATTCAGTTTGTATAACTTTTTAAAGGGTTGAATGTTTGTTACGAAATTCATTTTATATATTACCTCACTCAATAGTGAAGAGTATGTACTTGGTCATGATAGTGCAGAAATACAGAACTGATGGCTTCCTAACATAATCAATACCGAATTATCTGAAATTTTCAGGTGTTGGTGTACGAGTAACCAATACAAGCCAACAAATATGTCAATTTTACCGTGTTGTGCTACAAAAGTGCGACTCGCAACAGTTAAGCACAGATATAATAATACGTCATGTATCGCAGCTGGTTTGCAACGAAAATTTGTAGCTTATGTTACTTCCGTTTTCAGTGATTGTTTCTGGCGATACCCCTTGTAGAGTCAACGTGTACTTATTTCCAAAAGAAATGAAGCGAAGCCATCGACATGCAAATACGTCTGGGCAGTAATCCGTTTATGGATAAGTCTACGCCGTAAGTTAGGACGACGAGACCGAGAGAGTAATTCCGTCTCGCATAATGAATCATTCGTCTGGGACGTAAACACGGGCTGAGTTGCGTGTGGCGCCTTGTTCGCGGTCTCCCTCTGCATACGAAATGTTTCCTGACCCCGGTACAGTAAACAAATGTCACATTCTGCCTAGTCACTCTGCAATACTCATTTAAAAGTATTGGAACTAATTTGCGACGAGTTTTTACTCTGACTTGCGTATCTATTGCATTTTAACGCTTCAAAAAAGTAAATTTACGAGCTGACAAAATAGAATGTGATAGAAGATATTTTATGGCGCCAACAACATAATTTGTAGAGTTTATACTGGGTGTTGCAGGAGGAGTAGTAAACATTTTCCTAGGCGGTAGGATAGGCGGATTACAATAAAAATGCCATATAACATCAGTTTTTATTGAGTTGAGAGATACAGCTGTTGGTATGTAACCAAAAGAAACTTAAAGCGAAGAAATGTTACATATGTAGCATTAGGAAAGAACTGTAAATAAAGTGAGATAGACTCAGAATGTAGATCTAAGCTAACCACATTACAGTGTTCATAGTAGAATTTTTATCATGAAATTTTAACATGTACGCTTATAGAGGTTGGTTATTGTATGCCAAAATGAAAAACACACACACACACACACACACACACACACACACACACACACACACACATCTTTGATCACATTTCACCATCTTATAAGCAACTATCCTGGCTCCGTGCTGACAAGCGCAGAGATTTTCATACACTCTGTTTCCTCTACTCTCTTATCAACATACACTGTCCCTCATATCTTTCCTCGACCTTAACACTCTTATCTGATCAACATAACAGAACTACTCGTTCCTGTCAGAGCAAAACCCTTTCTGTCCCTATCCATCACTCAGCCGGTTTATCGAAATATGCGAAAATATATTGTTGACTCCCACTTACATAGATAGAAATGATCATCAGAATAAAATTCGAGAAATCAGAGCTCGAACAAAGAGATTCAGGTATTCTTTTTTCCCGCGCGCTATTCGAGAATGGAGTGGGAGATAAATAGTATAATTGTGGTTCGATGAACCCTCTGCCAGGCACTTAAATGTGATTTGCAGAGTATCTTATGTAGATGTAGATGTAGAACCAGGCTCTGGAAAAATCTACCACAGTATATCAGAGAACTGAATAACACTGCCAGTTTCAAACGACAGTTAATGGATTATCTACTAAAGCAATAATTACGCCAGTCTTTAATACCCTATGGTCCAGGTACGTCACATCCATTCCTCCTCCCAGATATTCTCCTACTGCCATTGCTCTCGTCAGGTACAGCTTTCTTAACTTCCTTCTGTCAGAATTCGCCGTGCCTTAACCAGTCTCTCTATATTCAAAAGTACATCCTGTATCTGCTAATATCAATGTTGTTACTTCTATTATTACACCAACAGCAGCAGAAGGTGTCTCAGTGGTACTACTAGTATTAATCCTATTAGAATTAACTCAGTACCTTTTATTTACATCCTTTTACATGTAATCAACTTGTATAAATTATGTTTTTAATTGTTTATCTGTAAAAATCATTATTATGATATAGGTAACTCACATGTAAAGAAATACTGTATGTGTAAAACCCTGGTCCGATGTAAGAGAGGGCCTGATGTCCCTAATCTGATCAGGCTAAATAAACAAATATATATATATACTGTCCTACACTCAAACAACTATTTGATGTTACATGTATGGGAATTATCATCACTACAGTGAATTTGACGTGAGCCCGTACATTTACCTTTGTTATATTATATCATGCTATGATTATATGGAAAATTTCGCAAGTAATCTAACATAGATAGTAATCACCGTATTCATTCATAAAATTCTTCTCCTAGACTTAACATACTCATAATTTTTTTCGCACCAGGTTTCTGTACTTAGACCTTGGGCCACCCATGTTACTGTGTACGTGGTCACACTAACGTTCAAGTACGTAAAATGCAACTGTGGTTATTCTTTTACAATAATGAATTTTTGTTAATAGATTTTTAATTTCTCAGTAATTATAAATTAAATAATAGGTAGTAGATAAAATGACAATGTTGTAAAATTATACTGTTTGTTAATTATTAACAATTGGTAGATATCAATAGAAACATGTTCACATATAGTAGCGCAATATTCAGTATTCATATAAACCTTTGGACTAATTGCGACAACAATAATTAGTTTTATGGAGGTGCTCAGCTAGAAATGTACAATATGGTGGTTTTCTTTTTATTTCTATTTTATTGTTTTAATTTTGACCAACCATCCATTCTATTCCTGGATATCCACTACCAAAAATTTTATATCTATCAACCAGAACATCTTCCAAATTAATATGTGGAACGTTTAAATAAGAGTTAAATGCCAACTGTAGGAGGTATCTAACCATTTTTTTTCCTTAGTAATTTTAAATTACCATTTCATTTATTTTATCTATTACTCAAATTTACTTAACTTGTAATTATTGGATGTAACCATACGTTTTGTACATGTTTTTTACAAACCAGAAGATGACACCATTGAGTGTTGAAACCGGGCAACTTAAATAAATAAAAGATAAAAATTGGATTCTGGCAAATCTTTTTATATTGATAGATGAGGTTCTTTTCACTGATTCCACCGTCGGTTGTCGGTAGTACACAATACTGTTGCGTTAAATGCACTATTTTGTGTATGTTGTACACTTTTATTTCTATCTAATTAACCTATTTTTTGCTGAGAAGACTTTAATTGGTATTACACCTGAATTGAAGAGATTTATTTTATACATTATTAAAATAACAATCGACAGCAAAATAAAAAGTGTGTAATCATTATGGATCAGTTGATGATGATAAAATACTGTCCACTGTCCACTCCTTCTGGCAGTCGGGCACAACAACCATATGTTGATAAACATCCAATTAAACGCCATCTCGGTTGTCAACATTTTATTTTCTCAACGCGTTTCCCACGTTTGGAGTGTCGTTACAAATAGTGCTTGCGTTAAGGAACGGAAATATCAAATGAAAAAGCAAATGTGAAAGAGTTTATCGAAAGCAAACTTTTGGTGTGTGAAGAAAGAACTAAATCGCCAGTCAGAAATGCACAGACACGGAACAACAAGCCTCAAGTTATTATGAACAATCACCCAATTATGATCTCTTACTTTTAGATGATTTTTTTTCTGCAAAATACAGTAGGGAAATTTAAAAAAAAGCACGAAAACAACAATACGTCACTATATTCGCTTTATTTGTACAATCATGTTGCACTTAGCTCAGAGTAGGACGTTTTGGTTCATTTTTGTTCTAGGAAACATATTTATTTTTAGTGAGGACAAGAGTCAAGATGACTTGTAATTTTAGCAGATTAAACTTCGGATATTTCGTTTCTTTCAACACATCTTCTGATATATAAAAATGAATCTTGGTACGTTCGTATTTTATGCTCGGCCGTGCCGTTCAACCGATTGTAATGAAGCTATCTCAACATATTGCTTGCACTTTCGCGTTGGTCATTGGCACCATTAAATGACTATACGACAAATAGCTCAGGAAATATGACGTAATAATCAATGGAATGCGCGGAAAGTGCTGCATCGTGCGACGACTGCTTTTAAACCACTGAATCGATTTCAACCAAATTTGGTACAGATATTCCTTCCATGAGGTAACAATTGGCGTAGGGATGAGAACCGCTTACGATATATAGTTCAGGAGATATGACGTGATAAACAATTATATGGTTGGAGACCTGTGGCATCATGCGGCAAGCGAACAAGGACACTTTATTCGTCCTAAAATCTTCATCACCTTCAAAACAAGAGGAAAGTCACTGTCACATAAAATTTTGGATGGTGCACGACGGAGGATACTTTTGATATGGACTTCGTCAGATTCTACAGTTGTATTCCGATCCTGATGAAATTTTTAGATATTTTTGAACAATTCAGTTTATAGTGCAGTATTAATATATTCAGATTATCTACAATCATTTTAATTACTTAACTTGACTAAACAGTTAATTTTCAGATTTCGGCGAAGTTTCGAATGATATAAAGTTTCTGAAAATTCTAGCAGCTCTCTTGGAAGTTACGTTACATTTTTCAGGGTGATAATCATAAAAGAAACATTTAAAACATAAATGTTGTTCACACCAAATGGGTTTTATGTAAGCAATTCAAATTAAGTTTTTTTTTCAGATTTTTAAATGTCAGTTTTTTGGCTGACACTTTTGATTCATACCAAACGTACCGAATCATTGGGGTGAAAATCACCAACATAAGGAATTTGTTGCCATCAACGTATGATTTTAATGCGAAACTGAAAATAAATCTATTATATAAAAATTAATGTTTGTTTGTTTGTCTTTCTTCGTATTTTATGCACGGCCATTCCGCACATCCCATTACGATAAAACTTTATCAGCTCATTGCTTGCACTCGCGCGAGTGTTATAGGCATTAGGCATACTAAAATTATCTTCGTAAGGTGCATGGCGGAGGCTGCTTTACAATTAGTTAATTCGTTTCTTACGCCTTCACGCTGAAATGGCTGGACGGATTTGAATGAAATTTGGAAGAGAGGCAGCTTATATACTGCAATAATAAATGGACTACTTTTCGTAAGCCTCCGTATAGTGCGTGGCGGATGGTATCTTACAGTTGGTTAATATATTTGCTACTACTTCATGCTGAAAGGGATGGATAGATTGCAATGAAATTCGGAATGGAGATAGCTTGTACCCTGCATTAATTCATTGCTTCTTTTCGTAAGCCACGGTACGGTGCATGGCGCAGGGTACATTACTATGTGTTAATAAGTTTTCATCTGTTCACGCTGAAACAGTTGAACGGAATAGAATGAAATGTTGAATGAAGATCGTTTATATCCCGGATTAATACGTGGGATATCTTTCGTAAGCCTTCGTAGAAGCTTGGCGGAGAGTACGTTACAACAAACATCCAAATCGTTTGACTGATCAGTACTTATGTTTTCATGAATAACATTACCATAACCTGCAAGCCAGTGAATTTAACATTGCGGAGGGTACCTTGCGACTTTGCCACCGTCTGACCAATCACCATGACACTTGGAGCATGTATGTATGTTTTCGTATGTAAGTGGGAGAGGAGTAGATGGAGGAGGCGACGGACAAAAAGGGGAGGGAGGAGACGGACAGAGAGAGGGAGAGAGCAGGAGAATGAGATGGGAGATGGTGACAGACAGGTGAAAGGAGATGAACAGAGGGAGGGGAGGAAATGGACAGAAAAAAGGCAGGAGGAGACGGGAAGAGGAACAGGCGGGCAGAGAGGAGGGAAAAGAGGAGAGAAAGTGAGAGGGGGGGGGGGGGGAGACGAACAGAGAGAGAAGAAAACAGAAGGTGATCAGAGAGAGAAAACCGTCGGAGATAATTATGTACTAACTGAAGATTGTAATAAATAACTACCCGGGCCACGCTGGATTTTCAGCTAGTCACAAATAAAACATTATTGTTCGCATGTCATCACAGAAATAAAATGTCAAAAGCGTGATGCTGTAATGTATTGTGGTCACACTAAAAAAAAGAAAAGTACAAGCGATCTTGCCTGTTCTCATTGATAAATTGATTGAAAAGGTCGCCCCCCCTCCCGCAAATGTGAGTGACAAACTTTTATGAAACTAGTTTGTTTTTACGTTAAATTTGCAAGGGTTTGATATGTTGGCGAAAGTAAAGTGATACGAGTGTGTAGCAACAACAACCCTCCCACGAGAGTGGGGTAAACAACGGCAGCGGCAGATGCACCGACAACGCTGGAGCGAACGGCAGGGCGCGTCTATGGAGCGGAGAACAGTGAAGTTCGTTATGGAAAGAGAACACTATTGTGTTAGTAGACATAGTTCAATTTGGTACACTGTGAACATTTTATTTGTAGGTTTACCTTCTTTTGTAATACACTGAGAGTAAAACGCAGAGCCGCCGCGGTGGCCAAGCGATCTGCTGCGCGCCAGTCACGGTCTGTACGGCCACTACGGTCGGGGGTTCGAATCCCCCCTCGGGCTTGAATATTTGTGTCGTCCTTAGTAATAGCTAGTTCATAAGTAGTTTGTAAGTTTAGGGACTGATGACCCCGTAGTTAATGTTCAAATGTTTGTATAGCTTATGGGACTTAACTACGGGGTCATCAGTCCCTAAACTTACAAACTACTTATGAACTAGCTAATACTAAAGACGGCACAAATATCCATGCCTGAGGGGGGATTCGAACCCCAGACCGTAGTGGCCGTGCAGACCGTGACTGGAGCGCCTCAGTCCCCTCGGCCACCGCGGCAATCTGCCAGGAAGTTTCACCCCGTAGTTAAGTCCCATAAGCTCTACAAACATTTGAACATTTGTACAACGCAGACAGACAACAGTAATAAGAACAATATTAGTTGAAAGGAAAGTTACGTGAAACTGAACATCAAATTTGCTTATCACAACATGTAGGAAGTTAAGGAGTTCTCTTAGCTTGGAAGCGAAAAAATTGGCAACGAACGAAACAAGGGGGACCTAAAACGTAGACCGGCACAGGCCAAGAGGACATTCAGCGCCAAGTCTACTCGTGTCAAATAATTGCCTCAACGAGAGGAGGAAATTTCTGGAAACACACTTTTCGAACACATCTTCGACCGTGGCAAACATTTCACGTGTGGTGCTTCAATATAGGAACTTATGCGGGCTGAGATAACTTTTGAGGAGCTTTTGTGAAGAATCAGCGAAGGAGGACGATGTGGAAACACTGACAAGAACAAGTGACAGCATGGCGGATACGCGATAAGACATCAGGGGATAGCATCCACGTGAGGGCTGTAGAGGGTGAAAACTGAAGGGGGATGGCAGTAACAAGAATACTTCCGGCAAATAACTGACGGCGAGCTGAAGTGAAATCAAGAAATTGCGTGGGATGGGGCTATGTGACAGGCAACGTCAAACCAGTCGTAAGACTGACGACTGAAAACGGTTTCATCAGGGGACGGTGCGAAAAACTTTCGAATACCTCGTGGAACTCAAGAACCACGGCATCAACCTGCGATCATGCATCTACTGCCCTGTGGCTGAATAGCGCGAGCTTTGTTTCGCTTGAGCGTTGTTTCTGTAAACGATGTTTATTCGTACAAAGGAGATTAACGGTCTCAAGAAATGACATAACACTCGAACGTGTTCCAGAACTCTGCAACTGACCGATTTCGAAGATACAGGGCTATAGTTTTCGGCATCTGATCAACCACCTTTCTTGTAAACAGGAATGACTTGTGGTGCTTTCTTCCAATACTTAGGAAGGCTTCACCCTTTTAGAGGTCTTTGGTACACTCCACTTAAGAGGGTGAAAAGTTCCTTTGCATACTGCGTACAAAATCGAACTGATATCCCATAACGTCCAACGACCTACACAGTAGGTGCACTCCTGACTCATCTCTGTCAAGTTACTCCATCAAAATTGTCGATAATGAAACCCTCCAATACAGAAGCACTAACTTTACAGTACGTGATTAAACACAAACTGTGTTTAAATTAGCTAGGGGGCTTCAACGTATTGTACTAAATAATCAAACTAACAGTAAGTAAATAAATAAAACTGTCGCTAAATTTGCCTCTTGCTTCGAAAGTTACCTTCGGGTGAATGTTTGCTTTAATACGCTTCCAGGTAGCTGCTCTATGGACGGCATGGCCCTCAAGGGGACGTCGGAGAGGCGTCAAGGAAGGTGCCCGTTTGTACAGCGGTTGGCGCCGTCGGCGCGGCTAGAGTGACATCGAGGTGAGCGCGAGACAATGGCGACGCCGACAGACAAATGAGCGAAAGGCGGCGGCGCCACCACCGTGCGGGGGCGGCTTGTGGGCGGCGCGTGCGGGGGAGGGGGGGGGGGGAGGCGGGGGCGTGTTGCAGCTGCAAGGGCCTGGCGTCTGATGGGTGGGCTGCCCTGCCGCCGGCACAGGTGGCGTTCCGGGAACCACCGCTCCCTGACCACCAGGGGCCCTAATTCGCGAGGTACAGCTGCTCCTGCCTAAATCACACTCCGTAACTATCAGAACCCGTCTTCCTAGAAGGTGGAAATCGCTTCTTAGTAACGCTATTAGAAGCGAACGAGAATCAGATGTTGTTACAAGTAGGGAGATGTTTATCAAAGTAATGATTAGCATGTCTAAATTATTACATCAGTAACTTGCATTAGGCATTGATGATGATCGTTATTATGGTCGTGTGGCATTTACGGCCGTTTGACTAGGTTCATGTGCAGGCTGCCTCGTGTAAGCCTTTTCAACTGAGACTACTTCGGCGACCTGAATGCCAATGATGATGAAATTTTGATGAGGAAGACACAACACACAGTTATCAAGTTGATAAAATGTCCGATCCGTTCGGGAATCGAACGCGGGCTCCCTACGTGGGAACCCACGACACTCTCCACATTTTTTCCTTTCTTTTTTTTGTGTGAGATTCTTGAACAAAGAAAATTGACCAAAGATGTCATCCACCTTACAAAAACACTAAGTTCCATGCGGCATTCCACAAAGCAGTAAGTATGGAAACAAAATCTTGTGAAGTAATCCGAGTGAAGCAAGGTTCATGATATTAGGCGAAAATCAGCAGTAAGACAGTTCACGCATTTCTCGGTTTTCGTCAGGTTATGAGTAAGAGTTAACGTTTTTGTTGGTATGGACATGAAGATCATTTTCCTAACTATTGCGCTGTACATAGCCTTGTCAAACTGTGTGATCCATCTACAGCCCCACGAACTGTGTATCATAACTGTGGCTGCCTGGTACAGCATGTATTGGAGTGCAGTCATTGTAGTGAAGTATGAATCATGCCATTCATACACAAAGATTATCAGGTATAGCCTGTGATCCCATTCCTCTGGACATCTCTGTGAGCAACAGTATTAATGTTGGCAGCACTCCTGTTCAGAGAATATCTATGGAGAGCAATATGGCTGCAGAAATATTGAAGGTTGCCATCTTGCCACGCTACTCCGTTTTACTAGGAGCTAAATCGGATTTTTCAGGAAGTTGATTTCCGGAGATAAGAAGACATAACTCAGAGTATATAACCAGCTGCTGTGCGCTGTCGCCCTGGAGTCTGGCTTGGACTGCTGCACAGGCGACTGAACTGGACGGCTTGCGAGATTCCATGCTATTTTCGTCGTAGGAGATGCTCTCGTGCTTCTAGGTATAGGGCGACTTACAATAGTGGCGATTCTACAACTACTGTCAAGATTAAAGGAATAAGATCACAGATTATACTTGACTCTTTCTGTTTTATTAGGAGATACTTTGAAGCATAGAGAAGAATCGAAGCAAGATGGTGGCCTCCATATTGCTGGCAGGCATATTTATCTCCAAAGATCTTATTTGCACAGCAGTGCTACCAACATTAATACTGTTGTTCAGAGAGGTTCCTATAGGTACCTCACTCAAAGAATATCCCAGGGTGCCCCTGAGAGATACAACACCAATGATAGCTTCTAGTCTTTCGCAAGATCAATGGCCAGTTTTCCTTTGAAGGTCACACCTTAGTTATGACAATACGATGTACCATCTCAATTAATACTGGTGATTTTACTAAGAAAAATACTAACGATACTAAGGAATAGGATTTCCGTCTGTACTTCATGGCTTTTCTGTTTTTGCAGGAGCTACTTTGGATTGTAGTATAGAGAAGAACGATACTTGTCAAGCAGATTGTAGATGGCTTACTGTAGCAATCGTCCATGTTGGGTTTTTTAAAAAACAGTGGAGCACTTGAGAGCTTTACCGGTCGTGACATTATTACTTATAGTATTTCTGATATAGGTCTCTTGCATGGAAATCATGCATTTCCGGACATGGGTTAATTTGATGGTGTTTGTTCCATACTAGGCCTACCTTGTAAGGTACAAAATAACATCTACCATACACTTCATTGTGTTTTGCCTGGTTCTGATGTAAGTGATCAAAATTATCGGGGCACCGCCAAGAACAAACGTTTTCATATTAGGTGCCTTGTGCTGCCACCTATTGCCAGGTCCTCCATATCAGCGGCCTCAGTAGTCATTAGACATCATGAGAGAGCAGAATGGGGCGCTTTAAAGAACTTATACACTTCGAACATGGTCAGGTGATTGGGTGCCACTTGTGTCAGAAGTCTGTACCAGAGATTTCGACATTCCTAACATCCCTAGTGAAGTGAAAACGTGAAGGGACATGTACAGTACGAGAGCGTACAGGCAAAACCACCTAGAAGACAACGCCTTACAACAGGCCGTGCCTACGTCACACTTAGAGGCCGCGGCCGCGGCCGCCATCTGACTGGCCGGCCGCTGCGTGGCGGTGGGCGTGCCCCAGCGGCCAGCCAGTGACCTCTAAGAGTGACGTAGGCACGGCCTGTTGTCTTCTAGGTGGTGTTGGTACAGGTCGACCTCGTCTGAGACAGTTGACCGTTGAAGAGTGTCGTACAGAGTAATAGCCAGGCATCTATCCAGACCATGACACAGCAATTTCAAACTGCATAAGGATTCACTCGAAGTACTGAGACAGTTAGGCAGGCGGTGAGGAAACCTGGATTTCGTAATCAATCGGCTACTCATAACCAACACATCACGCAATTCTGTGCCAAACGACGCGTCTCTTGGTTTAACGTAAACATTGGGCAGTGGAACAACGTTGTATGGAGCGACGATTCACGGTACATGATGTGGCGGCCCGATTGCAGAGTGTGGGTATGGCAAATGCCCGGTGAACTTCATCTGACAGCGTGTTTAGTGCCAACAGTAAAATTCGGAGGCGGGGTTGTTATAAAGTGGTCATGTTTTTTCATGAGAGGCTTTGCGTCCCTTGTTGTTTTGCAACTCATTATCACAGCACAGGCCTACATTGGTGTTTTAAGCACCTTCCTGCTACCCACTGTTGAAGAGCAATTCGGGGATGGCGATCGAGCAGCTGTTCGTTACACACGGCCTATGGCGCAGTGGTTACACGACACTAACATTCCTGTAATGGACTGGCCTGCACAGAGTTCTGACCTGAATCCTATAGAATACTTTGGGATGTATCAAACGCCGACTTCCTGCCAGTCCTCACCGACCTACATCGATATCTCTCCTCACTGCGGCACTCCATGAAGAATGGGCTGCCATTCCCCAAGAAACCTTCCTGCACCTGATTGAACGTATGCCTGCGAGAGTTGAAACTGTCAGTGGCGAATTCTGGGCTTGTAACTTGGTCTATCACTACCATCTTACTTTCTAAGGTTGTACCGATAAAGAAATGCTTAGAAAAAAAACGATATCTTGCGCATTTTCCGAGATATTGACGGTGAAAGTGCCTAATATCTCAAGAAATTAGAAGCAAATGAAGTAACGGTTACCGGCAAATGTTGAAGCGTTGAGGGGGGACATCCAATGACAATACACTCGTCCTCCTCTCCACCTCCTACCGAAACACGTGATGGATGGTGGAGACAACTTTGAAATATTTTATAGGAACGCCTAGTTTTTATTGCAGTACTTTTTTGTAAGAGTTATTGTTTTTTTTTTTTTTTTTTGTTTTCCTTCTGCTAACACTGCAAGTGCGGAAGGTCTGTACAGTAACTGATTAATTAGACATTGCCCATGCAGTTTGAAGAATTAGAACTAAGAACTGGCAAAGTACACTGCACACTATGAAATGAATAACACCGAAATAGCTGTTGTGAAATGTAACAAACACACAAACACGCTCTTTGTTGCTTTAAACTGATCCGGATTTCGCTAGAGCGAGCAGTGTCTGTTCCGCACATTACGGAAGCGCTCGTGCTTGTGAACACACCAGATGTAATGAGCTGAATTGGCCGTTAATGTTTTATTTATAAACAACAGATCGATTTAGATCACATAGAGACCATCTTCACTGTATCCTTCAAACAAGCATTGAGAATGCACTGAATGTAACTGCAACTGAGTCGAAATAAGTTTCGACAAACATAAAATTGCAGTGCCAGAGGTTCAGGTGGAATGAGCGAGCTGCTTACAAACGACATACAGCGGCGCTTGGGGTCACGTTTTTAGCCAAACGCCGCTTATTAGAATTTATATGTTGAATGGTGGTAGCCAGGTTGATCTGTTGTTTATAAATAAAACATCAACGGCCAATGCTGCTCATTACATCTGGTGTGTTCATCATTGTGTGGTTCTTGAGCACCATCCTGAAAATGGAATAAAAGCTCGTGCTTGTGTTACGACGAGGTATTCCGAAGCCTTGGAGTGCTGTTGGCCGTACTGCCCCAACCCACCCCTCCCTTCCCTTCACTTTAGCGAAGGCTGCGACTGTGAGCGTCCGAAGCTCTGTTCTCCCACTGTTGGAATGAAGCGAAGGCGAGGCATATTCCACCCTACGCGCTAACTCTTCATGGCGGAAACTGGCTTACATTCCCATTTTTGTTAATATTGGTTCTCAATTTACGGTTTGCTTTAGACATGGGCTTCGGTGATAGCTTTGATAGCTAACAATATACGCCACTGGAAGCTGTCATCAATGATAAGGGTTGGCCAACACCATGTTGAATTCCAGCATTACCGATGGATGGCGCCATGAACTTGAAAGTCAATTCCTACCAGGGTCCGGATACTTTACGTCGCATGGTGTACATGCAGATCGCTCCACGTCCTCCCACGCAGCTCCCCGCCACTTGCAGTACCCCGCCTCCTCCGTGGAGTCGCGGCTCGCCGCTCGCCGCTGGCGCTAATGAAGGGGCAGAGCCGCCGGCTGGACGCGTGATTTATGGACAGCCGAGGCAGGTGGGACTTTCACCAGAGCCAAGGAGAACGCCGGCTAATCGACAGCTCTCAGTTTGGGGTAGGGAGCGGATCTCCTTTGTATTTGAATAAAATTTGACCTCCCACGATCCGGGACCTAACGGGAAAGCCGAATAACTACCTGTGGAACCGTAGAGATTTATTCAAAAAGCCGCTTCGACAGTTTTCCCAAATATATTCAAAACGTTATATCATTAACTTATTACCTGGCATCATTTGGTGACTTGTTTAGCAAAGTAATTTATTACATAGGAAAACAAACTAAATATTTATCTAATTTAAGAACAAAATTTATATGACGCGATTGAGAATTCCTAATACAGATTTCGAGATATTGTAGAGGAGATTACGCAGATTCAGTTTCAATCAGTAACCCATGTGTTATTTCTGTGGTGTCCTAACCACCAAGGCAAGGTTGGCACCACACAACGGAAGAAGAAGTAAGAGACGGTCGCTGCCAGCGGCCCCCAATGAGATCGCAAGGAGTCCGCCACGCCTTCCTGAAGTTCGCGGCGCCACCGCCAACCGACGTTAGCTAAGCAAGCTATGTGAAGTGAAAAGTGAGTTGTGTGGTAGACGTGCCCTGGAAGAGTGGACTACAGGAAAGGTTGTCTGTATTAGTATGTGGCCCGCTGCAGACTGTTTTGTTTTGTTGTATAACCTCAAGTCACGGAGATCTTATCTACTATTGAATGCTCAGGACATTGTACCAAGTTTGATTTTTGTTACTGTTTTCATGATACCGCAGTGACTGTGAAAACATAAGTACTGTTATGTTCTTTTGTTTCCACTAAGGAAGAATTTCTGTATAAAATAGAAGTGTGTTCTGTTTTGAGTACATCGTGTCTCAGACAGCGCCCATGCCAGCCACTTGCACCTTCCTCAAATTGCAGTAAGCAATCAACGCCAGAGCGATAATAGGAACTGACTGACGACGAGAAAGCACGAATACATTAATTTCGATATAAAATCGAAATTACGTTCCAAATTTCCTACGTCACGCTTTCGGTGGAAATATGAAGAAGGTGTCAACTATAGTACCTGTCGTAGTTATGACGTCACACACAATTCGTCAGACTCGAACAACGGTGGCGACAACCTGGCACAAACTCGTATGTTCGCAGCAAGGTCGACAGCAGTGTTTAATGGACGCACGCTCGACGGTGTCATGCAGCAAGACCAGTGATCGCGGCATTTTCCACTGCACAGGTTTCCGTGGAGCAAAATTCTCAGACCCCACTGTCTGCACTTTGGACATAGCTACTAAATCTCCTCTACCACGCCTGCAAGCCTCCAACATGCTGATCATTCTGGAAAAATGTCACCAAGTTCTGCCCCCTTCGCCATCTCTATTGGTACTAGGCTTGCCTTACCTAAAAAGCAAACCATACACATACTAAGTTTAGTAACTTTCCCAAAACATTTCATAGTTATTCTTTAAATGTCAAGTCTTCATGTTAGCACGACTTTAACGTACATCTTCAGAAGTACAGATTTTACGTGATATCACTTTTGTTAATCAACAACTCCAATAACGCAATGAAGACAAGATCGCTTATAACAGTTTTTTTCTTTCTTTCTTTTTCTTTTTCTTTCTCTGCCACCTGTTTCAATGAACTAAGTTATCACCTTCAAATCAAAATATTGGTCATTCACTTCCATATGTTTGGAGTGATGTCAAAATACTCATGACTCAAAAACATGTGCAAGTCAATGAACAATATTTTGATCTGAAGTTCATTGAAACCGGTAGTCAGAAAATAAAGGACTGCGATCAGCGATCTTGGCTACATTCCGTTGTTTATTAACTCAATTAGATCGCCTCCTTCCTCGAATGCCCAGTGATGGTAATGATGCAACTTTTGTATTATTAGTCTTACTTGTTACCTTACCATGTCTCCAGTTCACAAATCCACTGATTAGGCTGACAAAGTGTCAAACATTCCAGAACAATAATGGATAAGAAACTCGAAAATGACCAACTCCCTAATGTACTAAGTACTATTCAGTCCAAAGCACCGTTTTCCATACCACATCTCCGTTTTTTATCTAACTGGAATCAAAGAAATCTTCACCAAGTATCGAATTGTCTATTGTCATAGGACATTAATTAAAGCTTTGTTTTTCAAATATAACGGCTGTGCCCTGTCATATTTACGGATGTTAGTATGAACCGTAGTTCTGTAATGATTTCAGTAGTGTTTCACTCTTCCCAATTTTGTTCTTAGTTCAGAAAAAAATCACAATTTTTTCACTGAGCGTTTATTTGTTGCAGTCTTCTGCGTAAGTTAGAATTTTCATAAGGAAGTGCAGCGACAAGGTGATGGGATCTACAGTTAGTCGCAGATAATGGAATCTGTATAAGTGACAAAAAAGGTGTCGAATATCGTTGAGAATGTTGCCACCTACATCCAAGAAAGTGTTGTAAGTAATACGTGTGATTATTTATTGTATTTTTTTTTATATAAACCCAGTTCCGAAATGTTTTCTTTGTTTTTAGTGCAACATGTATGCTGTGGATTAGTAAATGTTACTGACATTTGATGTACATGGGCAAACTTTAATCTTCCTGTCGTCGAAAACTCATTAACTACAAGCCACGATAAAATTCCCGGTGTACTGTACATGGCGTTCAAGGTAAAATATTAATCTTGTTGGCACTGTTGCCTCTAAATAAAGCAAGCCCTCAACGTACCGTTACTTCTCTCACTTTCAGATATCGACCAGTCTGATAGCTGCCGCGTCAACATGTAGCCACTCTGCTCCCAGCTTTTCTATGCCACGTCAGAACTTCACATTCCGTGCAACTCAAAGTAGGCTTTTCAATTTAAGCTCAGTTTACAAATTACCTTAATATGAACCTCTACAAGTATACAAACGAACACAATATCAGTAATTCAGTAATGCATAGTAAAATTACTTTATATTGTTTAATTTTACATAATTTGAATTCTCTATACAGTATAAAATAATTTAAAACGAGTTATGTTCAGACTATATAGTGATTCTTAGGTCGAAATTAATCGATAAAATTTAATTCACATATAGCGTGATGTTCACGAATGTAACAAATGCAATAAATTCTAATGTTAAAAAATGCGTCCCACAAAGCAGTTAATCATCACAGAAAGTAATGATATCGCGTATAAAACCATGTCAGTTGTCTTAGTTATTGTTCATGGAAGCACCCCTATTCGAGTTCGTCACAAATTTTTATTTAATTAGTTACCTATCAACATTTTTAGTGACCTTATCAACATTAGACATCTTTATTTCTTTGATAAATATGAAGGCTTGACATCCCCAGGGTAATATAATATACCATTTAAATGTCTAATTTTAACCTGACGATACGCAGTCTCCAGAAAGTAACTATGTGGTGTCATACTACAAATAGATGTTTGTATTTGTTCGCAGGTCTTGTGAAAGTGGGTTGTTAAGTTTTTTATGTAAGATCTCGGGCAGTAGAGATCTGTGAATGCAAGTTAGAACGCTCACTGCTGCTCTAAATTACTATACAGTTGCACACAGTACTTGTGCAATGGAAATTTATCTAACTTCTCACACATTAAGGGAGCAGCCAACGTTATAACAAACAAAAAATTAATGTTAAAAAAGGAATAGATAATTAAACATGGGGTGGGGATCATGAAATTATAAAGCAGAGGCTTGATACTTTAAATAATTATCTATTCAATAAAATGAACAAGAAAATGAATGTGAGGAGACCATATTAAGCACAATAAAGCACTCACCTTGTACAAAAGTGAATGAAATCATAAAGTTACTGCCCGTGATAAAATTGCTTCTGCCCTTTATGTACATAGAGGAAACGTGGGAGGAAATTTGCAAATACACAGTGGATAAAGGAAAGCACATTCATTCACTCACAGACACACACATAATGGTTGAAACACATTACTCATGTGGCAACACTTGATAGCAGCTGTGAAACGAAGGGTCGGAGGTGTTTTGAAGCACAAATTAAAATAATACTATGCACCAAACGAAGTCATGTGGAGGCAGTGGCATACTATGCGTGGGTACCACGTAGTGTGCGACCATGGTGAGTTACATAGGATTTACAAACAGAAATTAATTTAGAATAAGCATGTAAATCACATGTGTGAATTCATATAGAAGAAAGCTAGTATTAGTAAAAGCATGGCTGAAGCCCAAAGTAAAGACAGTTACGAAAGCGCATGGTGCAATCGGTCATAACAAGACAGGAAAGACAGAATCAAACCTGAAAATCTGAGAAATATTTATCATATTCGCGGATAAAGACACGACACAAAAACATAAGTTTAAAAAAAAAGCAAGGACATTCAAACATAATAAATTTAGACAAAGGCTGAAGGCCACACACGTAAATTCTAACTTGCGAAAAACTGGACACAAAATAATCACTGGAATGAGAATGCAAATACTAATTCTAAACTGAATTACTCGAGTTCTGTAAATGAAGAAACAGTCCGCCTCACATGGCGAAAGAATTAGTAAACTGTCACTGATAAACCAAGACTGCTTGATCACAAACTAAGCAAAGCATGCCATTCCGTTAGCATGATTCGACGATGTACTTACATCGACGGTCGCAGCCACAGTAAAACATAAGGCACGCCAATAGCCTTCCCCTCCACACACCAGATGTAGGCGCGCTAAGAGCGACCATAGCGCGTTCAGAGTGTCTATCAACCCTCGCTATCTGGAAAAGATAATACTCTATTCTAGAGCTACAGAGAGATAGCTGGATACCCACATCCGAAGAAAAGGTGGTGGAGGTGCTACATTTGATGCTGCAGACTCCAAAGAAATCGATTAGACGGCTTGCTCAGCAGGACCACGTGTTCGCTGGTTCCGCTCACAAGATTCTCCAGAAGTCACTGTCTATGTAACCGGTAAAATTTAGGTCGTGCGTGAACAGAGATACACCGAAGTCCCAACGTGTGTGAACTTTTGCAACTTGCTCCCGTCCTTCCCGCAGGACAATGTTGGGGAGATTTGCGATAATGTTTTTCACGGGCGAGACATGGTTTTACCTCTCGAGTTACGCGAATAGCTAAAATAGTCTTCTGTTGACTATGGAGAGTGCGCATGAATGTAAGGACTCGCAGCTGCATGACCAAAAGAAGGTGTCTGGTGTGCCGTGAGTCATAAACGCACGATTGGGCCGATATTCTTTCAGAACACCATAAATGCGTAACGGAACAGTATCTGCATTCTGCAGTCCTTCCTGTGTTGTTGTGGTCCGTAGACTGGTTTGATGCAGCTCTTCACGCTACCCCGTCTTGTGCAAGCCTCTCATCTCTGAATACGTTCGGCAACCTACATCCTTTTGAATCTCCTTACTGTATTCGTCCCTCGGTCTCACTCTACGATTTTATTCCACAAAATTCCTTCTAATGCTAAGCTGATGATTCCTTGATGTCTCAGAATGTGTTACACCAACCTAACCCTTCTCTTCGTCTGTATATGCCAGAAACTCCTTTTCTCCCCAATTCTGTTGAGCACCTCCTCTTTAGTTACGTCATCTACCTAATAATCATCATTCGTCTGTAGCACCACATTTCAAAAGCTTCTATCATATTTTTGTTTGAAGCCCTCATCGTCCACGTTTCACTCCCATTCAGTGCTACACTTCAGACAAATGCTTTCAGAAAGGACTTCCTAACATTTAAAGTAATATTGGATGTCAAAAAATTTCGTTTCTTCAGAAATGATTTTCTTCCCCAGTCATTCTGCATTTTATATCTTCTTTACTTCGGCCATCAGAAATTATCTTGCTACCTAAAGAACAAACCTCATCTACTACTTTTATTATTTCATTATCTAATCTAATTCCTTCAGCATCGCCTAATTTTCTGACACTACATTCCGTTTGTTTTACTCTTGTTAATGTTAGTCATTAATCTTTCTTTCAAGACAATGTACTTCCCGTTTAATTGCTCTTCCAGATCTTTTGCTGACTCTGACAGAAATACTATGTCGTCAGCCAACCGCAAGGTTTTTATCCCCTCTTCCTGGACTTTAATTCTCTTTCTAAATTGCATTCCTTCACAGCTTGCTCAACGTAATGATTGAACATTTGGTTAAGGCTACAACCCTGTCTTACTCCCTTCCTAACCATTGCGACCCTTTCATGACCTTCGACTGAAATAATTGCTGTCTAGTTTTTGTACAAGTTGAATATAACTCTTATTTCTCTAAGTTTTAGCCATGCTACCTTCAGAATCTGAAAAAAATGTATATTGCAGTCAACACTGTCAAAAGCTTTCTCCAGATCTACAAATGCTAAATCGTAGTTTTCCCTTTCTGTAATCCATCTTCTAACAAGGAAAGTACATGGGGTCGAACAAACATATCTGTATAAACGTTTGGTTACAGGATCTCTACGTACACCTCAATGTGCTGGTGGGTGTCGTTTTTATGCAAAACTCTGCAATCTTGCTGTAGATAGTACTGTAGATGTAATGGTAGACGCCATGCGCAATACAGAAATGTTAACTATAACTTATGTAATAATCATCTTACATGTTCTTTAGCGTATTGTCGTAAAAAGCCGTGATGATAGTTGCAACTTTAACCTTCTCTTCGCAAGACTGTTGGTACTCACTGCCACTGCTACCATCGCCTCTTCCCGACTTATCGTAGCACTACCATCAGCAATGAGTTGGACGTCATTATCATCCCTATCACCATCATTATGCGTTAGTGTTACAACAGTATCTAACTTATGCTCATATTTCTGTACCATAATAGATACGAGAAAGCATGCGAATGATTTATCTTCTACACTAATACCATCTTTATGAAGAAGGGTTTTCCGTAATTTCAACCAATCGCAATACATTAGCAGGATTGCTTACCAATCGCCGCCCCATCTGACGCTTCACCACACAAATAACGTCACAAAACACAACTTCGGAGGCACACTGCACCGTCCCTACTGGCGAACCGACAGGTCAAAGTGCAATGTGGCAAGGCACACGCAGAGGCCTCTAACGGATGACTGCAGAGTTTTGCAGATGCGGGAGTATCACTAGTGCAATAAGGGATCTTTACATTATCTCTCGTACGATTTTGGTGTTTGTTCGAGTCTAAGTACTTCCCTTGTAAGATATGTCGTAAATTGAATATTTCCCTTCTTAGGTGAATAGAATGAGGACGGAATTGAGAATGCCTAGTTGGAAAAGAATGGGGTATTTTGTGTCTCATTTGTTCTAGGTGTCGGTGGCCGAGTAGAGAGAGACCGACACAGGGAAATAGGACGTACGCGTGTGCGGGTATAGAGGTGACCAGTCGGTGGACAGCAGAAACTAGTAACACTGAGCTAGATTAGAAAAAGGTATATTTCGAAGAGAGAGAGTACAAATACTTAGCTTTGTTAACTGAAGTCTAGTGGAAAGCAGATACATCGTTTAAGTCGATAGAGGCCTGCCTACTGATGAGAGACGTTTCTAGTGCCTGTCTTAATCCCAAGTGGCCGATCGAGTTCAGTGGTGGCCACGAGCGGAGTTGCAGCAGAGGGCGCTCGTTGCTGATGTCGTAAGAACGCCGCGCCGTAAGTACGTGGCGCGCACTTCAGACTTGTGCGTCACCACAGGGTAACTGCACATACTGCCTACAGGGCGATGAACTTTTTGAAGGACAGCAGTTGCAGTATATCCTCTCGACAATTGAAAATTCAGGCTCCTCCCTTTACCGAGAACAAAGTCACAAGGAGATGAAAGTGCTGTAAGGCGCTGACATTACGATGCGGAATATGCCCATGTCCTGTAGCACTATGATTGTTCATATGCGTGCTGACACGCTGTAGAGAAGTGGGGGTGGGGGTGGGGGTGTTCGGCGTGCGCAGCTTGTTGTGGCACACCTGCCAGACACGTGGGCGGCAGAGGCCGTGACGCGCGCATCACCTGCCGATACGGCACCCACCGCCGCCGCCTCCATAAATCATGGCTGCGAATCGGGGGAGGAGCCGCAGCCGCAGCCGCAGCCGCAGACGCCGCCGCCGGCCAGCGCGGCCGCAGCTGCCGCCGCGGGGGGCAGAAACAAAGCAGCAGACGGCTCACTCGCCCTGCCGCGCCGGGCCGGCTGCCCACCGCCAATTAAGGTGACCGCCGGCTCCGCGGAGACACGCCGACCGAGGGCCACCGACAGGCCCTGCAGGTGCTGTTCTCGTGTAAGAACCGTTACAAGCACGTGGCATCACAGACGACGGCCACTGACGACGGCCACTGACGACCAGCCAAGTAGAATGATTAAGTTTTATTTAAGTAACGAACTTTCACACTGCAGCTGAATGAGTAATAATCGGCTGCACGGTTGCCGACAAAAATTGACAGCCAGACAAAAATAACATCAGAGAGACACATATGTTTTACTGCCCACGACCTTTCGACAGAGATCTTTTCTACTATTGTCAAGTGGATGACTGTCATTTCGAGGTTTTTTGTTGGTTTTTTTCCTCTATTGTTATTGCTGGGGACGAGCGGTGTGTTCCCAGATTTAGGTCAGGATGAGGCGTGGAACCTGGTGGAGCGCCAAGGGCCGCCGTGGAGTAGACGAGCGGTCTAAAGCGTCTCGCTGCGGAGCGCGCGGTTGCTCGCCGTGGAGGTTCGAGTCCTTCCTGGGGCATGGGTGTGTGTGTTTGTCCTTAGGTTAGTTTACCTTAGTTTAAGTAGTTTGTACGCTACAGACTGATGACCACGCAGTTTGGTCCGATAGATTTACGAACATTTGAACATTTGATGGTGACTGAAACTAAATGCGGCGAGTCGCTGCGGATGCTGTACAGGTAAGTGACTGGCCTAATAGATAGCGTCCCTACACGTTTTTACAAGAACATCGGAAGTGCCAAATTGTATCATACAACAATTTTATGATTACAAGGTATTAATAAAATAATGAAAGGTTCTTAAGTGGTAGATAGTCGACATTAAAATACCGATAAATATCTAAAATAACTATTTACATTCCAGCTGTTTAGGAACGAACGTAAATCGGATGTTCACAGAGATACCGATCAGAGAGGTTGGAATGAGTTTCGAGTCCTCCCTCCTTAGAATAAGTTAGTTTAAGTAGTTTGTAAGCTACGGACTGATGACCACGCAGTGTGGTCCGATAGATTTACAAACATTTGAACATTTTTTTGAGCGCCAAGGAACGCTAGTGAAACAGAATTATAGTTGACACATTTTATGCCGTTCGAAACTAATATTACGAGTGTAGATCAGATATGACTTACATTCAAAGAAATAATATCGACAACTATTGAAAGAATAACAAAGACGGGTCTGACACTCTGTGGTACACGAAACAGGTTAGATCACTCTTAAAAAAGCAAAGGCGAAAGCATGCCAATTTTAAACGGACACAAAATCGCCAAAACTGGCTATCCATTACAGAAACTTTTACCTTAGCTCGAACGTCAATCCTAGAAGCTTGTTTCCACGCGAAACGAAACCCTGTCATGTAATTTGGTGGAAAAACCGAAGAAATTTTCGTCGTACGTCAAGCGGAAATACATAATAAACACCTTCACAACGCCATAGCAATGTTGAAGATACTGATGACAGTTGTGCAAAAGCTGAATTTCTAAACACAGTTTTCAGAAATTGTTTTACCAAAGAGGACGAAGCAAATACTATAGAATTCGAATCACGAACAGCTCCCTGGAGTATTAAAGCAACATAAATCACTTAACAAAAGTGAGTCCCCCAGTTCCTATTGTATTCCAATTAGGTGCCATTTAGAGTATGCTGATGCAATAGCACGATACCAAGCTGTCATATACAACCGTTCTCTCAGCGAAAGTTCCGTACGGTACTCAAAGACTGGAAAGTTGCACAGATCACGCCAATCAATAAGAAAGGCAATAGGAGTGATCCGAAAAATTGCAGGCTTATGTCATTGACATCGGATTTCGGCAGGATTTTAGAACATATACTTTCCTCAAACGTTACGAACTACCTCTAAGAGAATGATCTATTGATCCTTAGTGAACACGGAGTAAGAAAGTATCGTTCTCGTGAAACACAGCTGGCGCTTTTCTAACATGAAGTGATGTTATCGACAAGGCATCTCAAATCGATTCCAAATTTCTAGACATCCGGAAGGCTTTTGCACTGTACCTCATAAGCAACTTCTAACCAAATTGCCTGTTTATGAAATATCGCCACATATGTGCAGTTATATTCGCGATTTTCTGTCAGAAAGGACACAATATATAGTAAAAGACGGAGAGTCATCGAGTGAAAAGAAGTGATCTTGCGTTCCCCAGAGAGCTGTCATAGGCCCACTGCTGTTCCTAATTTTTATAAACGCTTTAGGAGGCGATCTGAGCAACTCTCTTAGACTGTTCACGGATGATGGTGTAATTTATTGGTTAGTAAAATCGCGAGAAGATCAAAATTAACTGCAAAATGATTTAGGTAAAATTTACGCATAATAAAAAAACTAGCATTGACTCTAAATAATGTGAATTGAAATCATTTACGTGAGAGTAAAAGAAACGCGTTGAACTTCATTCAGACGATAATTCGGTCAAATCTACATGCCAAAAATTCAACTAAATACCTAGAAATAACAGTTATGAGCAACTTATATTGGAAAGAACACATAGAAAATGGAATTGCGTAGACTTTGCTAGCGTAATAATTGACAATTTTTTTTTTTTTTTTTTTTTTTTTTTTGAGTTTGCAACCTGATAACATCGTCAACTAATCTCAATAATTTGGTTGACCAACTGGCTGCCATCTTCAGGTGAGTACGCCGAATGCACTTACTAGGCCGGCCGCGGTGGCCGAGGTGACTGAGGCGCTCCAGTCAGGGTCAGCACGGCCACTACGGTCGGGGGTTCGAATCCCCCCTCGGGCATGGATATTTGTGCCGTCCTAGTTCGTAAATAGTTTGTAAGTTTAGGGACTGATGACCCCGTAGTTAAGTCCCATAAGCTTAACAAAATTTTTTTTTGAGCAGCTGGTTTTGTATTGTCACGATATAGTAGTGAGTCACGGAAATGTTGTACGAGTTGCGGTAATTAACATGAAAAGAAAGTCGTTAGTAGTTGCGGCGAGATTTATGTGAGAAATTTCTTTTACCAACTTTCTCTTGCGAATGCGGACATATTTTATGAGGACCCACCTAAATAGAGAGATATCATAATCGTAATAAAATATGAGAAGCCGGCCGCGGTGGCCGAGGTGACTGAGGCGCTCCAGTCACGGTCAGCACGGCCACTATGGTCGGTGGTTCGAATCCCCCCTCGGGCATGGATATTTGTGCCGTCCTAGTTTGTAAGTAGTTTGTAAGTTAAGGGACTGATGACCCCGTAGTTAAGTCCCATAGACTTTACAAACATTTGAACATTTGAACAAATATGAGAAATCAGATCGAAAACGGAATGATTGAGGTGTACCTTTTTCCCGCACACTATTACAGAATGTAACGGTAGAGAAATTTCACAAAAGTTGCCTGACGAACCCTCTGACATGCATTTCAGTGTGAGTTGCAGAGTATTTATGTGGGTGCATACGAGCATTCGTTTTTCCCTTGTTCTATATGGGAGTGGAACAGGAAAGCAAGTAACTACTAGCGGCACTAGGTACCCACCGCTACGCACGTTTGGGTGGATTGCGGAGTATGTATGTAGATGTAGAATCTGGGAATTTTGCCTTCCATGAGGAAACTGCTCTGGCAACACACAAACGAGGAATCAAAACATGACAAGCCTCCTCTCCTCACTACTCTGTCCCTCTACCCTTGTCACATATATTTTCATAGTAACCTCAAAAAGTTAATGATCACGGTGCCGACCTTGTTGTTGTGGCATTTATTAATAAGACTGATTTGATACTTCTCTCTGCGTTACCGTAAGCTACCCAAGCCTCTTCATATCTGAATAAGAACGGAAACCTACATCATTTCGAATGTGATGTGCTTCCTGTATTTGTCTCTCGTTTTCCCTCTGCGAATTTTATCTATATCTATAAATGCGAATGTCTGTTCGGTGTACGTTTATCACGTCCGAACGACAAGACGCAGAGACGTAAATATTTGTACCGTTACTAATTTATATCTGAGGGATGTTTTAGGCACGGTTTTATAGCGATTTGATAGATATTTAGTAATTTGAAGAATATAACGCGAAATGCGGTACAATAATTAGTCTTTGATAATTACATTTACTCTTTGAAAATGGTTTTATTGGTTGCATTGTTGCTTGGGGTTGATAATGATAAAAGGGTGGAGTATGAAAACTACAGAACGCAAACGAATGGCCTGTGTGTAATTGTTGTCGGAAGTCTCCCGTTGTACACCATAGCAGTTCCATGCCGATAGCTATAAGGGTGTGGAAGATATGGTGGTAGAAGTCCTCAAATTATAAAAAAAAAATCTGACTGAAGGCCAGCAATGACGTTTGCGACTCTACAGCGAGGAGGTTACATACAGCGAAATTTGATTCCACAGACCGTATCTTTGGTCTTTGAGTGCTACAATGTGTTCAGCTCTTTCTCTGTAAGAATAAGCATACGAATAAGGAAATATAAGAATAAATAAATAAAGCAGTAAAGAAGATATTTCTTTTAATACATATCTTTAAAAAATCGATTTGACGTTTCGCGCATTACATCAAGTGATCGATCTGTGATATTATTACAATCATTATTATTGAATTTAATGATTGGATTCTTCGAAAAGAGTGCATTTTCACATTTGATTTGATCTGCACTACTTACTTTAATGTTGATTAAAAATGTTTGTTTCTAAAGAAGGTATTGTATTTCATTTCATCCATCAAAACCAGTCTCATAGCACACTACTGAAAGATAGCTTATCTATCATCAACAAACACGCGAGCGGAGCCGCAGGTTTAAGCTAGTAATTAATAAATAAATTGTAAGACTATTGGACTGCATTTGATCTAGAGTAGGTGCAGAACCTTTTTTGATGGTTGATGGAGCTGTTCTTACTCCATTGTTGGAGGGGTTTTTGGAGACCTAGGAAAGTGTAGGAGGCTGACTGGTTGCCTGGCCAGGTGCTTGCTGGTGTGAGTTGGTGGTAGGTAGTGGCGATGGCTCAACCACCGGGGCTGGTTGGCGAGAGTTTCTTGCTGGGGAAAGTGAATGCAAGCGCAAGTAAAGATTGTGGGGAGGCGTTGGGACAACTAGGGGGGAGATGGTGATGGTGAGAATGATGGCAGAGGATATGGGTGGGCTGTTAGAGGACTGGCACTGCAGGTGGTGGGGGCCTGTGAGAGCGATGTGTAAAGTATGTTGGTGGTGGTGATTGGTGAGCTGTCCATTGTGGAGGAAACGAAGGAGAAGGTGTGTTAAAAGGGAGCATAGAAAAGAGCGATGAGAAATAGAATAAGAAAAAGAAAAAGATGATGAGTCCCAGTGCTTCGTTGTCTATGACTGGGTAGGTGCTGGTGACTGGGCTGCAGAGTAGACTTGCGCATAATAGTTCGCGATCGGAAGCGCTCACTTTAGTTCGCGGCTCTGCCGCGAACTAGTTCGTTCTTATAGTTCGTCCGATATTGCAGAGTGCAGAATACTTCAAAACAGAATTTTTTTAGCACGGAACTATGTAATCTAGCAGGCAGACGCTAACCTCGAAATGGCTCTCATCAGCAGAAGGCAAACACGTGATTTTTAATTCTGCTGCGCCCTCTCTCGCTTTTGCCCGTCGGTCTTCGGAAAAGAATTCAACGAACGAAGAAGCGAGATACGCTTGGCATAATAGTTCGCGACCGATAACGCATGTTTTAGTTCGCGACCGTTCGCGCATATTTTAGTGCGCGACCGATCCTGCATATTTTAGTTCGCGATCGGTGTCGCTCTTTTTAGTTCGTCCGCTCTTTTTAGTTCGTCCGCACTTTTTAGTTCGGCCGATCTTTTTCGTTCGTCCGCTCTTTTTAGTTCGTTTTCTCTTTTTGGCTTTTGCTACCGCTACTGAAAGAGCTCTTTTGTTATGACAGCTTTTTTATAGAATGATCAGTGTTGCCCAAGCGTGTACTATTACCCGTATTTTTGGACAATTGAAGACCTGATTGCAAGAACCAGATAATGACCACTTTTTGGGAAAATGACTTTTTCAGCTATAATTGTTGCCATTGATGCCATCTATAGGATAAAGTTGTAGCTTCTTGAAGTTAGTGCTTATGACATCAAAAGTAAGTTTGCCCATTTTGAGAGCAAAAATCAAATGTTCGTAAATCTATCGGATCAAACTGCGTGGTCATCAGTCCGTAGCTTACAAACTACTTAAACATAGGTAAACTAAGCTAAGGACAAACACACACACCCATACCCGAGGGAGGACTCGAACATCCACGGTGAGCAACCGCGCGCTCCGCAGCGAGACGCTTTAGACCGCTCGGCTACTCCACCGCGGCTTTGAGAGCAAGAAACAGATAATAACCAGCTCTTGTTTTCGCAGTGAATAATCAGCAAGATGGCAGGGAGGTATTACATTGACAACTATATTACCGAAGAAGTTAAAACTCTGCACCTATTTTCTGACAACTGTGCAGGGCAAAACAAAAACATTTTGATGCTCCAGTTCTTAAGTTAGCTCTGTGCATCAGGTAAATTTATCAAAATACATCACCATTTTCCTGAGCGTGGACATTAATTCTTGCCTTGCGATTGAGCTTTTGCTCACATTGAAAAGGTTAAACAAAGGAAGGAACATGTTTATATACCAGAACAACGGTATGACATTGTATCTTCCGCCTCAAAGAATTTTTCAGTTGTTAGAGTTCAGCAGGAAATGCTACCAGATTTTAAACGAACATTACAACCATTTTTCAAAAGAGTAATAATAAATACAACTGATTCCTTCAGAATAAGGCGTTATCGGAAATTCATTTATGAAGGAACAGAGCTATCCGTTTCTCCTGAACAGAATAGTCTGTTTTTCAATAAGTTCTGTCTTTTTAAATCAGTGCACATACAGCCAAACATTATTGCATCCAGATTATATGACAGTGCCTTGCCTTTGGATTCCAAGAAATATGATAATGCCCTGAATATAGTACAAAAATATGTACCACCTGTCCACATGGAGTACTACAAGCAGCGTACATCCAACAGGTTGAACAAACTACAGGGAACAGACAGTGAGGCATCTTTTCCCGATTGAAATAGAAGAATCGTATTGTACTATACTAATTTTTTATATTCATGATAATATTACATAAGAGGACTTGTAAATATATAATATTTGAGTGCAAGAAACAGGTATATCCATGCCGATTTTCTCAATTTATTTAGTGCTTCTACATGAGATATCAGCTTCAAAATTTGTGAAGTGGCACAAATTAAGGTATACTTTCATCATATGCAAGAATTTTCACTGGTTTGACGATTAAAGTACCATAAAAAGTTTTTCTCTTTTCTCTCAGAAGTATAGTTTTGGTCATTATCTGGTTCTTGCAATCAGATCTTCAATTAGACATCAAATACATAAGCAAATAAACCAGTTATTTACACGAGTGGGCGATACAATGGTATTCAACCACTTTGCATACAGATTACTCGTAGTAAATATTATTTAGACACTGCTGAATCCTTTAGAAAAGAAAATTCGTGGCAGTGAACTATGAAACTACAGCTGAGTTGCATCTCAGCTCGAAATGACGGTAACTGGTAGAAGGGAATCACGCGATTCTGCGCGCTCTCGCGTCCTGTCGCTGTTCCCCGTCAGTCTTTGCAAAAGGAGCGGACGAACTAAGAGGCGAGGGATGTGCGAACTAGGCGCGTAGTTCGCTGTGGAAGCGCTCTTCCGAACTAGTTCGTTCGCGAACTTCATAAGACTACTGCAGAGTGCAGCGCAGCGGCAGCAGGAGACGGCAGGTGGACGGCTGCGTCCCAACGGGCGGCGGCGGAGGGCTGCAACGAGGGCAGCAGCCCCAGCAGGCGGGCGAGTGACGGCTGCAGTGAGGGGCTGCGTAGTAGACATGGCTGGAGGGCAGCGTCGGCGGACGCCAGCGCCGCAACTCGACGCCAGCAGACAGGGGCGGCGGGCGTCAGATGGAAGCGGGGTTTCACCCATGAGGCCTGCAAGCAACCACGAATTGTTAGCACAATCAATTCCTGGATGGCCTGCAGACTTTCGCCTACAGTCTGGTGGAAGTGCCTTTTCGAGGGACATAAAATGGTTTATGGTAAGACCCAAATTATTGCCATTACGTCTCGCTATTAGGGGTGTGGTGTCGCACAAGTCTGAAGTGCGCGCCACGGACTTTCGCCGCGCGCCGCCATGCAAGCACGGCGCGGCGTTCTTACGACGTCAGCCACGAGCGCCCTCTGCTGCAACTCCGCTCGTGGCCACCATTGAACTGAATCGGTCACTTGGCAATCAGACAGGCACCAGAACAGTATCTCATCAGTAGGCAGGCTTCTATCTAGTAAAACTATGTATCTGCATTCCACTAGGACAACCGGCGGCAACGAGACACAAAAGGGACCGTTTGTTGAAGGAGTGAACTGAAATTCGTCTCTCGGACAAGGGTTTTCCTTATGCAATATGTGGAACTCGGTGTTATTGCACATGAAAAACACAACGGTCTGGCACTCGACCGACAGTTAAAAGTATTCAAGTACAATTTATCGTTTCCGCCGGTTTCCACCACTGGGGCACTGTAAGGTAGAGGGCAGTACCTTCGGCCGGCGTTATGTTCAAATGGGACTTCACTGCGGGGTTCAATTCAATTCAATTGTTTGTAAACTATCAGACCAAACTGCGTGGTCATCAGTCCGTCGCTTACAGACTTCCTAAACTAAGGTAAACTAATCTAAGGACAACACACACACCCATGCCCTAGGGAGGACTCGAACCTCCTACGGCGAGCAACCGCGCGCTCCGCAGCGCGCCTTAGACCTCTCGGCTACTCCACCGTGGCAACTGCGAGATCATCAGTCCCTAAACTTATAAATTACTTATAAACTAGCTAATACTAAGGATGGCACAAACATGCACGCCCGAGAGGGGATTCGAGTCCCCGACCGTAGTGGCCGTGCGGGCCGTGACTGACGCGCTGTAGTACCCTCGGTCACTGCGGCAGGCCACGCGTTATGTCTTGTGGATGAACTAAAGTCATTATTCACGAGCTGTTAGCGTACGGGGCTTCAAAGGAGACCACAGATCGCTGGCTGGTGTAACAGCACACACACACACACACACACACACACACACACACACACGAGTTTGGCAGACTTATGTATCATCGAAATATTGTGTCAATGTGATGTCATGATCTAGCAGAAAAGAATATCAGTGAACTAGTATTGTGACTGTGGAACTTGTCGGCTGCCTTACCCACTCTGTGGAATGACATCTTTGTGCACGTTGAGTGACTTCTATGGGAAATCTAAAGAACTGTTTCATTGTTGCAATATACACAAGCCACTGTGAAAGACAAAACTGATGCGACACATTTATGATGTGAGTATATGGAACAGTCGCGTAATAAGGGGATGAATTGGATGAACAAGAAGACAACCTAAAGCGATAAACACAAAAATTAACTTCTTATTGCACAACAAATGCTCCGAGTGTTTGGACTCGGCAGATAATGTCAACAGCAGGTGACCCCTGCGCCCGTGGCTGCAGCTCGTAGCTTGACGGAGTGACAGCCTGACGGAGGTGGGCAGTGGTATGAAAGGGCGGACAGCGCGCCATGGAGCAAGGCCGCAGCACCAGCAACTATAATAGCCAGGCGTGCGACACGGGACAGCCTACAGCGATGGGATCCGGCACACACATCAAGCCTGAGCAGGAAAACAACGGCACTGCTCACTCGAAAAACAGTGCCGTCAAGGAAGCATCGAAATCAGGTGAATGCAGTATGCGTTTGCCACGCAGGGACGCACGTAATCAGCTATTCAGTGGAGGCGCATGAAAACGCCGTACAGTTGGTGAACAGGCAGCCGTGTCAGCACGGTGTAACTGTTTTATCTTGCACTTCTAATGCGTAAGTAACTTCTGTATGACCCGTAAAGGACAGTGAGAATTTCTCGATCACGTTGCAGAGTTCGGAAGGCGTTGCTGATGGTGTCGGACAACACAGTAACTTTGACGCGTGTCTGTGAACGCTGCATGCAGGATGAAACGGTGGTATCGAGGTATTGCCAACTGAACCGTCGTAGATGCACCATTAAACGCGATGATAGGCAGGCTGTGCCACATCTGATTCTTCTTGTAGTCGTTGCCGAAAGACTGGTTGATACAGCTCTCCACGCAAGTCTCTTCATCTCGGAATTAGAACGATAATATTCTTTTGGACCTGCTTCCTGTATGCGTCTCTCGGTCTCCGTCTGCTACGTTTACTCTCACATACTTCTCTTCCAGGCCAAACTGACTATTCATTGATGCCACAGAATGGCTCCCACCAATCGATTCCCTCTTTTGGTCATGCCCAAAAAAAAAAAAAATTCTCGGTTCAGTATCTCCTCATTAGTTTCGTGATCTGCCCAACAAACCTTCAGCAGTCTCAGTTTCAACCCTTTATCGTCCATGTTTCACTCCCGTGCAATGATACAATCGAAATAAATCATTTCACAGAAACTGACGAACACTTAAATTAATATAGTTATTAACAAATTTCTCTTATTTACAAATGCGATTTTTCTTCATTGATATAAGATATATTACATCTCCAGTACTTTTACCATCGTAAGTTATCATACTGTCCACATAACAAAACTCATCTACCACTTTTATTGTTTCGTATCCTAATCTAATTGCTTCAGCATCCTCTGATGTCATTAGACTACATTCTACAAGCGTTGCTTTTCTGTTGTTAATCATCATCTTATACTCTCTTTCCTAGAACTGTCCAATCCGTTCAACCGCTCAACAGGTCCTTTGCTGTCTCTACATCATTACAATGTGGTCAATGAACTGAACATTTTTAATTTCTTCTCCCTGGATTTTAATTCCTTCTACAAATTTCTCCTTGCTTTCTTCCACAGCTTTCTCAATATACGGATTAAATTACATTGGGAAAATGCTGTAACTTTACTGTTACTCCATTTCTAGCCACTGCATCTCAAACATGCACTTCGATCCTTACAACGACTGTCTTGTGTGGTTTTTATTCTAGTATTTCCTCCCCGTGTTCCAATACTTCTCTTAAATCGATACAGTCTTCCCACTCTTTTTGGAGCTTTCCGACAGCCACATTGGAACAGAAAAATGCGTGGCTACATGTTGCAAGCCATATTGAAGACTTATTGGTCACCCATGGGACTGTACTGCTGACTGGGCCTCCCCATTCTGCAGATCTCTCTCTTGTCAAAAACGTCTGTTTGATGACCGCCGAACGAGTGGTCCAGTATACACCGCCTACCAGATCAAGTCTGGCAGTGTGAGGAAGCAACATGGATTTCTTGGGATCTGTATCTCGGCATCATGGAGAGCATCTTTGATTCAATAGCGATGTGTGTAACACTGGTTATAAACATTAATCTCTGCAACACTCGTTACTTATTTCATCATCTTCCTCATTTAAGCAACACATTCTCTCTCAAAGCAGTTGCTCTTTAACCCAGATAGCGCGGAATTATTTTTAGGTTAATTTTTTCTCATTAGCTATTATTTATCTTCTTACGACTACAAAAGATCATTATAACTGATTTTCTTCACTATGACGTCATTAGTTTCGCAATACTGCCCTACTTTGTGGATGACGTCAAAATGAATATTTAATCTTTTTAGTCTGATGAATCAATATTATTAAAAAGCATTTAAGATGAAATATATAGATGTAAATGTCTCAAAAACTGAAGAAAGTTCAAGAAATAGAAACTCAATTAGGAGAGAGTCTTCAATATCTTCTGTATGGACCTAAACTTTGCAGCAGTATCCATCCACTTTGCAATCGACAATACAAGCTAAAATTGATCTGCAATGGGAGCAGGCTATTCAAACACATAAAGTGTTGGTTGGTACTGAATTCTGGATGGTCACCTATGTACGTATTTGAAGAAAATACAATTTGCCTTTGACGATATAGAGAAATCACATACAACGTGTTTGGAATATATTTCTGCTTGCAATATACTATCATAAGCAAATGTTTCTGATAGCCAGTTTTGTATGTTACAATGTCGCTACCATCTACCAGCTCCAAGACACCAAAACCGTCAGAGTTGGTGGTGCATCACTATGGCCAGTACTCATACTATTAATCAAAAAAATGTTCAAATGTTTGTTAAGCTTATGGGACTTAACTACGGGGTCTACAGTCCCTAAACTTACAAACTACTTATCTACGACCTTATACTACGGACGGCACAAATATCCATGCCCGAGGGGGATTCGAACCCCCGACCGTAGTGGTCGTGCAGACCGTGGCTGGAGCGCCTCAGTTCCCTCGGCCACCGCGGCCGGCTACTATTAATCGCTGGATGCATCTGCAAATGTTTGTCTATCAAGCAAAGCAGTGAATTCCATGTAATGGATACTTCTCGCTGTTATATTAGACTTCATAAACTCATTACGTGGCACATGAATCTACACCCGCCGTGTAAAGTTTCACGTTTTGATTACCGAATGATCGGATCGAAACGTGTCGTTGAATAAATCAGTTACCTCGAAACATACGACTGTTATATGTTTCTTTTTCCTTTTTTTCCGGCCGCAGTGGCCGAGCGGTCTGCGGCGCGCCAGTCACAGCCGCTACGGTCGAGGGTTCGAATCCTCCCTCGGGCATGGGTGTTTCTGTTGTCCTTAGAGTAAGTTAGTTTAAGTTATTAAAGTAATTAGTGTGTAAGTCTAGCGACTGATAACCACGCAGTTTGGTCGCATAAGAGCTCACACATATTTTGTTATATGTTTCTATTTTTTAATAATGGGAAGAAAGAGGAAGAAAGGACTTAGTCTCTATGCACCACGGCATTGAAATATTTCAGTGGCAACTGGTCAAAATTTGTGCCGGACTGGGATTCTCGCTTCGCGTCAGTGGTTGCTGTCATCACTTGTCTTAGCTCACCACGTCTTCCATCCACCCAGAAATCCCCAACTCGCGCTCTACGGCAGTAGCGCCCCCGTTCAGATTCCCGAACGAGGTCGAATGGTGATATTTTCGTACGTGTGGTCTACAAACCGATTGCACACCGACGTCGTACACAAATACATATGTAGCAATCTATTTCACAGCAGTGACAAAGTCAGGCATTTAGTCAAACGCGTTTCTACATAATGTTTTGCTACCGAATTGAGCAAATATTTGAGTGTGACCATGTGATATTTCTCTTCATTTAACGAGAAATCTGGTTCTGAGACACGTTGAGAAAAAAGGTCGTTTAGTTCAGAAAATGTTACCTGAATTGATTATCCCTTTCCTGACTCGAACGCTGATACACATTACAATGGTATTTCTATGTTCCACAGTTTTCAGCATCGTCACTGTAAATCGATATTTCAGCGCCCATCATCTACTTTAAAACATTGATAATCGTCAAACATCGAAACTTACAGCGAAGGAAAACCTCTAAAACCCTTAATAGGGATCGGTGCATTTTATCCGTGCCGCGTCCGAAGAGCCCTGCTCACTATGGCGCCTGTCTACGGTGAGCACAGCCGTTCTAGGCCGGAGGTTCGAGTCCTCTCGGACATGGTCGTGTGTGTTGTTCTTAGGATAAGTTATTTTAAGTAGTTTTGTAAGTTTAGGGGCCGATAATCTCTGCATTTAGGTCTTATAACTTCGCAAACATTGAAGATTTGATTTTATCCGTGTTAAATTTATTTCATGTATATCTACATAACTGAAACATGGATTGTAGAAGAGTTCATCGAATCAGTCTCTAGCCATTTCTACATCTACATACATATTCCGCAATCAACCAAAAGTTGCATTGCGGAGGGTACATAGTACCATCACTAGTTACTTAAAAATGTTGAAATGTTTGGAAAATTTAAAGAAATTAACTTCTATGGTTACTAGTCCCTCGGCTTACAAACAAACTAACCTATGGACAACACACGCGCGCCCATGCCCGAGGGAGGACTCGAACCTTCATCGGCGAGCAACCGTGCACTCCGCAGCAGCGCGCCAATTCAACAAGGCCACTAGCTACTTGCTTTCCTGTTCCCCTCCCATGAACAACGAGAGGAAAAGGAATGCTTATATGCTTCCATTAGAGCCTTAATCTCTCTGATGTTATCTTTGTGGTCTTTACGCGAAATGTAGGTTGGCGGCAGTAGAATCGTCCTGCAGTCCGCCTCGAATTCCGTCCCTCTAAATTTCTTCAACAGTATTTCTCGAGTAGAACGTCGCCTTTCCTCCAGCGACTCCCATTTGTATTCCCGAAGCATTACAGTAACGCGCATCGATCGAATCTATTATTTATAAACCTAGCGGCCCGCCTCTGAACTGCCGCAATGTCGTCCATTAAACTGATCTGCTGCAGGTCCCAAACACTTGAGCAATACTCAAGACGGGATCATACAAGCGCCTAATATGCGGTATCTTTTACAGGCGAATCACACGTTTCCAAAATCCTCCCAATAGGCCAAAGTCGACCATTCGCTTTCGGCACGACTGTCCTTATATGCTAGTTACATTTCATATCTCTTTGCAGCGTTGCGCCTGGATATTTAGTTTCTCTTTTGATCCATTCATGAACAGTATGTGTGAAGAACGGAAACTGAAATCTCTCCGCTTGAGTTTCTATAATGATTCTGGGGTTTTCCAATTCTTATTCAGCCTCTCACTAGACAATATTTATTAAACCAAATAAAAATTTTGTCCTGATCAAAGATTTTTAGTAAAAGAAAGGAAATTAGAAACAAAGAAGGAAAACGAATGTACAAGACAGAAAATTGATAGAAAAGGAAATAAAACAGTAATTCGTGCTTCGCACAAACACCGATGGCAGTCTGTAGCTACCGACCAATGTAAGAGTTACGGGAAGACAAAATAGAAAGAAAAACGAAAATATAAACAACGATAAACACCAGAAAGTAACTGAATAAACTTCAACTTGCCATTGAGATTCCACCTTGCGAAGGTCATCAGTGGTAGTATCTGCCGAGATGGAGTGGCCGAGCCGTCTATGACGCCTTGCTGGAGACCGTGCAGTTGCTCGCCGTCGGAGGTTCGAGTCCTCCCCCGAGCATGCACGTGTGATTTGTCGTTACTTTAGTTTAAGTAGTTTGTGAGCGTTGGGACTGATGACAAAGAAGTTAAGTGCCATAGATTTGCAAATATTTGAAATTTTTTTGTAGCATCTTTGAGCATTAATCAAACCGTATTCAGTCCTGAGTACGAACTCAACAACTTGTTAAATTTTGAATAAGATTTTTATTTTTCGAACTCCGTCCTCTACAAAAAGACACCCTAACCCTGCCAATGTCTTTGTCAATGAGGTCTAAAGGGCGGACAGAGGTTCAAGCAGTGTCTTTGAATTTGATATTCCTCTATAATGTGAAAGAATAAGAGTGTTACCGCGAAAAAAGAATGTTGCAGGTTATCATTCTGCGAATCAGAGCATCGAATGTCAGACTTTTGAACGTAGGCTAGAAAATGTGAAACGGTGAATGCTAAGGGGCCAGTGAAGTGAAATGGAAGGAAGGTAATGATTTAGTTATCTGTTAAACGACAAACAGACAAACTGACGCGATATTTTTAAAAGTTAGAACAGAATTTCACACTGCATCGTATGTAATGGGCTGAAGTACTTTATATATTGTCGATGTATGCATTAGGTGGAATCTGTGCCCATTTACATAGGGACTCAGTCAAAAAGTTTGCATTTCATACTCACTTCTACTAACCAGGACAACAATAATTGGTATCGACGCTTGTCGGTCCTCATTTGGAGTATTGCTGCCCAGTGTGCGGTCCTTATCAAGCGGCTTTGACGGAAGCCATCGAAAGAGTCCAAAGAAGGGCCGCCCGTTTTGTATTGTCACAATACAGGGGAGACAGCGTCACGGAAATGATAGTGTACCTGGGATGGGAATCATTACAACAACGGCGTTTATCGCCGCGGCGTGTCTACTTGCGAAACTTCCAAATGCGAGAATTTATTGTTGACTGCCACTTACATAGGTAAAAATGATCATCAGAATAGACTAGAGACTACTTAAACCAAGGTAAACTAACCGAAGGACAACACGCACACATGCCCCAGGACGGATTCGAACCTCCACGGTGAGCAACCGCGCGCTCTGCAACGAGGTGCCTTAGACCGCTCGACTACTCCACCGCGGCTGTTCTTTCTTCCCGCGCGCTATTGGAGAATGGAATGGTAGATGAATAGTATAAAGGTGGTTCGATGAACCCTCTCCCAGACAGTTAAATATAACTTGCAGAGTACCCCATGTAGATTCACATATAGAAAGTAGCTATAACACACAGGCTATAAATTTCACAAATTCTACGTCCATAATAAATAAAGAACTATATTAACGCTTCCAGCTGCTGAGCCTTATGTCCATCAGTAAATGATTTTTTTTAAAGTGACAATTATATCTCAGACGGATCGTCTACGGATCCGTGTTAACTACGAAACTATTGCTTCTTTTACGCGTTTTCTTTTAGCCATGTCCGCTATTAGTACCAGACACTTTGTATTCACCTCGTCTGTCGTTAGCTCCGGAATCTAATACAAATTGGAGTCCGTCTGATGTTGGAGTCCTCCCTCGGGCATGAGTGTAGTTTTTGTCCTTACATAAGTTAGTTTAAGTAGTTCGTAAGCCTAGGGACTGATGACCAGGGTAATTAAGCCCCATAGATTTATAAACATTTGAACATTTGTGATTCTTGAAGTTTTCCCGGCGGACGTAGTATTCCATCATATTTAGGGATTTCATAAACCCCCACTTTTCGCAATAACCCTTGTGAGTGTGGAAAACGTTACATAGGTCAAACCACGCGCACTGTACAGGAACGATACGTTGAGCGCCAGCGGTATACACGCCTTCTTCAGTCCAACAAGTCTGCAGTAGCTGAACATTGTATTTCTACTGGCCATTCCATGAATTACAAAGAAGGAAGGATTTTAACCACAGCTTCTACTTTCTGGGACTCAGTTGTAAAGGAAGCTGTACACATACAACTGGCGGACAACCTGTTAAATCGTGACAACGGATTTCATCTTGACAATGTGTGGAAGCCACTTATATCACGCCTTCGTTCTGAAAGAATGTCTGCGTCTTCACGTCCGATTGATGTTACAAGTTTTAATGATTAATTATTCATTTGTAAGCACAGTGGATACGTAACAGCTCTGTTTGTGTTTGCACTCAACGCTCACATGTTTATGTTTGAAGTATATATTCATCTATGACTAGCGCAGCAGTTACGAATGTGATATCTTCGAGCTCGCGCAGTTCAATCCTCAGTAGCTTTGCATCACGTGATTTACTGTATAAATAGGCACGCGCAGACGCTCTCAGTTTTGGACTCGTCTTGAAGATGGCTGTAATGTTTGCAGCCGAAATATCGGACGAAGAATTGTCGCTGTCCCGGGTGCACTCCCGAAAGATGATGGGATATTTGAACATTTATTTACAGAGTGGAGTCACCACGTGGTCGACTGGAAGCACTGTGGGTACGTAACAGCTCTGTTTAAGTTTGCACTCAACGCTCACATGTTTATCTTTGAAGTATATATTCATCTATGACTAGCGCAGCAGTTACGAATGTGATATCTTCGAGCTCGCGCAGTTCAATCCTCAGTAGCTTTGCATCACGTGATTTACTGTATAAATAGGCACGCGCAGACGCTCTCAGTTTTGGACTCGTCTTGAAGATGGCTGTAATGTTTGCAGCCGAAATATCGGACGAAGAATTGTCGCTGTCCCGGGTGCACTCCCGAAAGATGATGGGATATTTGAACATTTATTTACAGAGTGGAGTCACCACGTGGTCGACTGGAAGCACTGTGGGTACGTAACAGCTCTGTTTAAGTTTGCACTCAACGCTCACATGTTTATCTTTGAAGTATATATTCATCTATGACTAGCGCAGCAGTTACGAATGTGATATCTTCGAGCTCGCGCAGTTCAATCCTCAGTAGCTTTGCATCACGTGATTTACTGTATAAATAGGCACGCGCAGACGCTCTCAGTTTTGGACTCGTCTTGAAGATGGCTGTAATGTTTGCAGCCGAAATATCGGACGAAGAATTGTCGCTGTCCCGGGTGCACTCCCGAAAGATGATGGGATATTTGAACATTTATTTACAGAGTGGAGTCACCACGTGGTCGACTGGAAGCACTGTGGGTACGTAACAGCTCTGTTTAAGTTTGCACTCAACGCTCACATGTTTATCTTTGAAGTATATATTCATCTATGACTAGCGCAGCAGTTACGAATGTGATATCTTCGAGCATGCGCAGTCTAATCCTCAGTAGTTTTGCATTACGTGATTTACTGTATAAATAGGCACGCGCAGACGCTCTCAGATTTGGACACGCCTTGAAGATGGCTGTAATGTTTGCAGCCGAAATATCGGACGAAGAATTGTCGCTGTCCCGGGTGCACTCCCGAAAGATGGTGGAATATTTGAACATTTATTTACAGAGTGGAGTCACCACGTGGTCGACTGGAAATTCTAGCACACGCCGGACCCTTCACAACACCTTCGACTCCGCCTCAGTCCCCTCCCTCGACAGCTCCGACGCCACCGGCACGGGCCGTGCACCGGGCCGTCTTCCGCACGCCGCGACGGTGCCAACAGCTGCCGCTTCCCCGTCCGGCTGGCTCGGGTCTGCAGATCGGCATTCCTCTCTTCGCCTGTGGAACAATGGCGGCTGTCGGCAGCAGGATACGCCGCGAACATGTCCCGCTGTCACGTACGGTACCGCACACCGGTTGACCTCTTCCGCAGACAATTCCGAGTTGTTCGCGCCGTCGCCCGAAGACAATCGAGATAGCGGCGGCCAGAAGAACTGGCTTGTATCGTGACCGGCGCCTTGCGCGGCCGCTGGATCCGTTTGTTCACGCTTCCAGCGCCGGACAAAGCCTGCTATCGCGCCGCCCCCAGATGATAAATGGCGCGGCCGCCGTAAGTGAGCAGTTACCGCCGCGAGAACTAGATGAGATCTAGGAATTCTCTCTCCCTCTCCTCCCGCGTTTTGCGGATTATTTATTCGAAACGATCGTGTCGGACCTAATCATTTGTTGGCCACGATACAAGCGATAGGCGAGTGACACGGAGCGGCTAGGGGATTACGGTATTATTACTGGACGGCGGCTAATAGCTCCTGTTACTACTGACTGCACTGTGGACAGAAGTAAAGACAGCATAGTCGCTATATAATGTGGGTAACATGTGTGAAATTGCGACTCTACACTCGAGACGTGTTAATTAGTAAGAGTAATGTGTTTTCTGTACTGAAATGGAACAGTGTTACAAAAATACAGTTACGAGGTAATGTATACATGAAAGTATGCAATACAAGCTCACACACCGTGAAAAAAAAATAATTAAAAATATAAATTCCGTGTCAAGATGTTTGGCCGCGATAGAGCTCGAAATTCCTCAACTGGATGTAATGATGTTTTTCACACCGAGTATGGTTTGGTCCAACTTAAAAACTAGGATAATTTACATCTCCATTGAGGACGTGCCTCATTCCCAATTAGGTCTTCCTCACTAATCAATTTTGCACGCAAACATATTTGCAGTATTTTAATATATAATATGCCAAATGCTGCTACTATCCTCTCTAATGGTAATGACGTTTTCATAGCATCTTACCTGATGCTGTCTACACGTGTTCCTCTTTTAAGATCTTTTCTCCCACCGGCACATTTTGCTTTCTTTCTCGCCCACTATCACTGTCTTCAACCAGTCTATCGAACTTCCTTACTGCTGTTTCCTTCTACAACACATCCAACTCTCTATAGCATTGTCTTTCCCCTATTATTTTTCCCTCATATTGTCACTGTTTTTCACACAGACTCCTTAGTCACAACTGACTACTCTCTTCACATGTCCTTGTACATCTCTGCTTATGCTTGTAACCATTGAACCAGGAAACCAGCTCTTGGTTCAAGGGGATTAAAGGAAGTGATCCAAGTTTTCTTTTTTACTTTTTTTAACGATTCTAAAATTGCTTTCAGGTTGCTGGAATAATCTGTTAGTTGTTGAAAGTTATTTTAATTACACACCATGTTTCGGGCGTAGGCCACCATTTGGTGACCTGTCAGTAAAGTAAATATACAACCAATAAGTATTTCCTATAAAATATTTATAATTAAAATACAGAATATTTTATATAGTAATTAATTTTACATAATTTGGAATAAAGTACCAATATATTATAAACAGAGCATTGAGGCATTTAAATTTGTTATGCAGTGCCATATAAGAATAAACATCAGTTGTGGTCAACATTATGTTTATGTAAAATAAAGATAATGGTAAACGAAATATTATAGAAATAAAGCTTCTAAGGCACGTCCTGATATGATTTGCATGGAAGTCATATTAGAGGTCGTATAGTTGCCTTATTTAGTGCAAGGTGCAATCTGTGTCATTTTAAACAAATATCCAAAAATAAAAGGGAATCCCACATTTTCCAAATAAATTTAAATTCTCAAAACATAATTATTGGAAAAATGTTGCTTCGAAAATATTGATTCCCCTCTTCTTACGAAGCACCATGCCATAGAAGCGTTATTTCTATATTATTTTGGACATATATTATTTTTATTTTACATAAACGTTATCTTGACCACATTTGGTGTTTACTCTTATATGGCACTGCATAACAACAGTATTTTTAAATGACAAATTTAAATGCCTCAAATGTCAGTATATATTATGTCACTATATAATAATCAGTTATGTAAAATAAATTTTCTGTCAAATATTTGTATTTTAATTAAATTGGAAATATTTTAATGTCTCTGGTTAACGTTTGCAAATGACGTACTCAAAGTCAGAGATTTAGTTCAGTAAGTTTTATTCAATCAAAATGGTTCCTCATTTGATGTGGTCACATGAATTATTAATCTTAAGTACGATGAAATGGTTAAACAGTTGCGTTGACGGCGAAAAGAAATTGGTAGCACTTCCCCCCAAATAAGTACTCATAACTTTAAGAAACACTGTATATTTCTTCAGCAATCAACATGAAATTTTTAACAGTTGAATATAATTTAATGTTCTCGAATCCCATTTCTGCACTCGTAAGTTCTTTAGTAAAAAGGTAAGCACATATTAGCTGCACTGGCGTACACTTTTTCTCGCCAAATTTACAGTCCAGAGAAGCGACCGTTCACTGAGCAAATATTAACGCTCTGCCTCATCGTATTACTCCTAGCATACAGGAGGGTTCTTCTTCTGCCAAGAATAGTCATGAAGTTCGTTATTTCTCCACACCCTCCCTTCCTCTCCTCGCTCTCACACACACTCTCCACCACTTCTGTCCCTTAGCCGCTTTCTCGTTGGCCGATCGCCATCTCTTTCAAAATAATATACATCTTAACATGAGATTTTTCTTTAAGTAAAGCTGAACACCACTTCCTTACTAATATACCTTTATTTAAGCTCAAAAGTGAATGTTAATTAGTATTACGTACAATAGAAAATCAATAGAAAAACCAGCTTTTACATTTTGTTTACGTAAATTATTGGCAGATTGTACTATAAATCGATACACTAAGTTAAATATACGAGAGGTAAATCATGCTGGTTGCATTTTGAGTGTTACTGTGGGAAATATGGTGATCTGTTTGTATTTCTATTATCAATCAGTCATTAAATAAATATATTAAATACATACCTAGACATTATAAGCTATAATCTAAATCATTGTTGAAATTGCATGAGATATTCAGAAGTTGGTTATTTTAATTTTTAATTTTTGAGATATAGAAATTATTTTTAGAAACATGAGTTATGTATAATTCTCCTGGCTTTAGAGATGTCTTAAATGTTGATTGTAAGATAATTTTACAGATTACTTTATTCTGAATTACTGGTATGTGGAAATCACAGATGTCCCCCAGACACTGCTCCCCCCCCCCCCCTTGAGTAAAGCTCGGCTAACAGCCCTCATTAGCTCCGAGTACAAAGCATGGGCCTTTCGCAGATTTCCGCTCATTTGGACAAATCCCCGACCAAACGCTCGGATTAACTGGGTGATACTTGGCTCTCTGACAGCTGCTACAACTGCTTGCCATCACCCACTGCCAGTCCTTCACCTTTGCTCACAATGCTAATATTTATACTAACTGCGCGTCTCTATGGACATTTCCGTAAAGTCACAACCGTAACGTGTCTTGTGGAGCATAAAAATCTTTACGATGAAGAACTACAGAAATATATCAAATTCGATGGTGATTGGTCAAACCAAGATATAATATAATTAGCATAGAGAAGTAATGATTCTTGCATTTTGTTCGAAATATTTTCCGACTTTCCTATGTGTCTCTGCTAACATTTTGTCTGAAAACTTATCCAGAACCATAAAGATCAAACAAAACGCAAAACAAAAACTAATCTCACCAGTCCATCGCCGAATCGTGAGTTATGGTGTTGAGTCCATTCAGAAACACATCGAAAAACACATTTTCAGTTTTTCTCAAATCTTCCATGGTCATTATTAGACTGATTATGCCTTTACATGCCTATCTAAATAAATAATCTGGTCGACAGAGTAACTTGTAATTTGCGGCTGTTTGCTGATGATGCTGCGATGTATGGGAGGGTGTCGTCATTAAATAACTGTAATAGAGTACATGATGACTTAGACAAAATTTATAGTTGACGTGAAGAACGGCAGCTAGCTCTAAATGTAGAAAAATGTAAAGTGATGTACATGAATAGGAAAAACAATCCCATTATGTTCGAATACTTCATTAGTAGTTAGCTTCTTGTTACAGTCGCGTTATTCAAATATCTAGGCGTCTCATTACAGTGCGATATGAAGTGGAGCGAACATGCAAGGACAGTTGAAAGGTGGACAGTAGTTTTCGGTTCATTGGGATAATTCTGGGAAGATGTACTTCATCTGTAAAGGAGACAGCGTATAAATCGCTTGTACGATCACGTCTTGAGTATTGCTCAAGTGTTTGGGACCCGCAGCAGATCATTTTAAAGGAAGACATAGAAGCAGTTCAGAGGCGAACAGCTAGGTTAGTTACTAGTAGGTTCGACCAATGCGCGAGACTCACAGAAATGATTCGGGAACTCGTGTGGGAATCGCTGAAGGAAAGACGACGGTCTTTTCAAGAAATTCTGTTGAGGAAATTTAGAGGGCCAGAATTTGTATATGCCTGCAGAACGATCTTGCTGCTGCCTACTGATAATTCGCGTGAAGATCACAAATACAAGAGAAATTAGGGCTTGTACGGAGGGATATATACATTCATTGTTCTCTCATTCTATTTGGGAGTGGTATAGGAAAGGAAATGCCAAGTAGTGGCACAGTGTACCCGTCGCCACCCACTTTACGGTGGATTGCGAATATATATGTAGATGTAGATGTAAGGCGCCACAGGTATAACAACCGGGAGCAACGGTTGGACGGGTAAGAGATTCTTAGTGTCCCTGTAGAGTATCTACTACCTACTCGCCAAGTTCTTCTCACGTGAGTCCTTAGAATAATATGGCTCTCTGTTTCGCAGGCTCTTATTGAGGAGTAAGATTCCATGGTCATGGAACAAGTCAATACATGAAGTTTAACACAATAATGGTAAAAAAATTAAAAATCTTTAAGTAGTTCTTTGCACATGAAAATCTTAAGCCTAAGTGAAAAGAATCAATAATAATAAGGGAATTAGCTTTTTCAGGAGTTCCTCGACAGAATAAAAGGAGTGAGCCATATGGTAACTCTTCAATTTAGATTTGAAAGCGTGTGGGTTAGTACTAAAATTCTTGAGGTGTTTTGGCAACTTACTGAAAATGGATGCTGCAGAACACTGCACACCTTTCTGCACAAGTGTCAAAGTGGTGTGATGCAAATGTAGATTCGACTTCTCTCTAGTATTCACCGAGTGAAAGCTGCTAACACGTCGGAATAAGCTCCTATTATTAACAAAAAACGACATTAAAGAAAATACCTATTGTGACGCCAATATCATAATTCTCAGACTAATGAAAAGGGGTCAGCACGACGTTCGTGAATTTACACCACATATTTCTAGAACCGCTCGTTTCTGAGCCAAACTCATCCTTTTTGTATCAATAGAGTTCCCCCAAAAAATAACGCCGTACGTCATAAGTGAATGAAAGTAAGCGTAGTAGACTACTTTTCGTGTTGAAAAATCACTTATTTCAGATATTGTTCCAGTGGTAAATATAGCAGAATTTAGTTTTGGAACAAGATCCTGAACCTGGGATTTCCGTGACAGGTTACTGTCTATCAGAACACCTAGAAATTTGAACTGTTCAGTCTCACATACCATATGTCCATTAAAAGTAATCAGAATGTCAGCTTTAGTTAAATTATGGGTTATAAATTGTAAAAACTGAGTTTTACTGTGATTTAACACAAATTTGATGGCTACAAGCCATGAACATTTGAAATGCATTACTTGATACTCAGTCAATATTACAAACGACATCGTTCACTACCAAGTTGGTATCATGAGTAAACATAAAGTATTCTACTGTTACCTGTTATACTCGAAGGCATATCAGAAGGCTTATCACTTATATAAATAAGCAGTGCTCCCAAAACAGATCTCTGGGGCACCGCACACTTAACTTTGTCCCATTGTGATTGTACATCATAGCCATTTTCAACACTGCGAAGAATTACCATCTGTAAGTAAAGGAAGAAGTTTAACTGGGTACTTCTGCACCTTGTTTTTTAATTTATACAGAATATATGGGCTCCGAATTTTAGTTGGATTGTCTGTTGGAATGGTAGGTTGGTCCTCCTGCTTACTAATATATATATACAGGGTGTTTCACTAAGTGTGTTTGCCTCTGTAACTTATAAAATAATAGGTGACGGGAAATTTTAATGCGGTAGGTCAACACAAGAAATGTTACACTTTCTGCGGAGCTATGAACATAGTTTGTTGTATCATTTTCCAAAGAGTAACAGCACAAAGATCTAATTTTTTAAATGGAACAATAGTCTTTTCTATCGTGCATTGGATTCGTTGAAACCAGTTGCGTCCAAATCAATTTAAACTACATTCCTATCACTGTTAGTTTGGGAGCTACAACCCTTCAAAGTTTAGGGGGCGGAGGCTAAGACAGCGTTGCTGACTGGCTGGTGGTCATGAGACAGTGGGCCGTGCCCCAGGGGATAGCCACTCGGCCATTCAGCTACGCTATCGCAGTCTCCGCTCCCGGAACTTTGAAGGGTTGTAGCTCCCAAACTAACAGTGATAGGAATGTAGTTTAAATTGATTTGGACGCAGCTGGTTTAAACGAATCCAATACACGATAGAAAAAAACTATTGTTCCATTAAAATTACATCTTTGTGGTGTAACTCTTTGGAAAATGATACAATAAACTATGTTCATAGCTCCGCAGAAAGTGTAACATTTCTTGTGTTGACCTACCGCATTAAAATTTCCCGTCACCTATTATTTTATAAGTTATAGAGGCAAACACACTTAGTGAAACACCCTGTATATTGCGTAATAAATTGCTCTCTTGTATTTAGCATGAGAAATTGCACAGTCTCCAATTTTATTCTAGCCTGTTTTTGTAACTTGAATTTTTGTAAAGATAGAGCATGAAATTTCTTTTTCTCAAGCGTTTGATATTTGATGTAACAGTTGTTGAAATTTTTATATTTCGCCGGTTATTTCATTTAAATTGGAGCCACTTACACAAAGAATCTCTCTCACAGTTTATGATGATATTGTTTTTGCAGTTAAAATTTTACTTTGGGTCTCTTTCGCCTTGTAGCTAATAACTTAATACACATATACGATTTATTCAAGAGTCGCAGATATTATAGTCACTTTCAAAACTATTCCACAGATACTGTAAAGGTTCTTAATTACGAAATAAACTTTTGAAGACAGTTTTTATAGATTAATTGTCAATATATTTTCGTAAGGCTCAGTTTACACTTATTACACTTGAAAAAGATACATGTAGAATGATTCACAGTTCGGGAAGTCAATTACTCACAATTATAGATTTCTTTCATAATATCTTTGCTTTAACTTACTGTAATTATCACTACCTAATTCTCCTAAAATAATATTCATAATCTCAATATCACTAATCCTTAACATAATTACTGTTCAAATTTAACTGACTTAGCCCATTCTAACATCGGGAAGCAAAATTTTAGCATATCTCCAGTCGCCTAACCCCGATCTAAAATTCATAGATATTTTGATTCTTGAGTTTCTCCCGGCGTATTTGATAATCAAAATATACACGGGTGTACTGCCGGTCTCTAGTGTCCAACGGTGCCCGTTGGACACTATAGACCGGCAGTACACCCTTGGACATTTTGATTATCAAATACGCCGGGAGAAACTCAGCGCCCGTTGGACACTATAGACCCGCAGTACACCTGCAGACATTTTGTTCATAGATATTGTTACCATGAAGTGCGTTATCTTTCGCTATTAAATCTGACTTTACCGAAAGTGACATACATTACGATGTCTAAAGTCGATCTTTTCCCAGAGAGAGATAAACTTAGATCAGAACTCATAGAGAGCTGAACTTACAAAAAGAGCGTAACCCAACTGCAGGTACTATTGATACTAATACTCGGACAAAAGATGGCTGTTATGTATAGTGTTTTAGCTATCTTACTCTACGCCTTTTTGCTACTCTGATTCACAAGGATGATAATTAATCGCCGGCCGCGGAGGCCGAGGGGACTGAGGCGCGCCAGTCACGGCCTGCACGGCCACTACGGTCGGGGGTTCGAATCCCCCCTCGGGAATGCATATTTGTGCCGTCCTTAGTGTTAACTAGTTCATAGGTAGTTTGTAAGTTTAGGGACTGATGACCCCGTTGTTAAGCCCCATAAACTACACAAAGATTTGAAAATTTGATAATTAATTTTCCTTTTAAATGTTTAAAATATACAAATAATGCCTCGTAAAAATAATAAAAATATTTACGAATAACTGAAATGTGACGATCATAATGCTACGATCGCAATGTGGTGTTATAGAGGTGAACCAGTTGTGAGCTACTCCTCGTATTCAATAATGTTCCAACTTTTACCTTCTGACAGGTGTTCCAACCCCACGCTACACAGTCCTATTGTTAAGAGGAGACTGCAGCTACAGATACTTTAATGAGCAGCGTCAGCTCAGAGGCTTCCAACGGCAGCCGTGCCTTCTGAGAGCAGGCGGTGTCCCTCGCCTCGTGCGCGGCGGCGGCAGCAGCAGCAGCAGCGCTCGCCTTATAAATCGGCGGTATCTGGCGACATCGCCTCGCGATCGCCAATTTGTTGCGTGCGATGTCTGGCGGCGCTCGGCTCATTACACGGCGCTGCGCTGCACCGCGCTGCTCGGACGCCGCCGCCGCCGCCGGCCGGCGTAAAGCACGGCCGCATCGTTAGCCGCGGTGCGGAACAGCCCTGCACCGCGCCCACACCGCCAAGCGTCGCACACCTCTACTACACATTGTTCCCGCAGGCCGAGATAATGGCGGCAGCGCCGGCTTTATGGGCCAGTTTAGAATTTCAAACTCTCGCTGATTGTCTCGCGGCCGAGATAACGTACAAGGTGATTCTCATTTTATACGCACCACAACCACCTCCTCTCTGACTGTGTGTTCTTGTGTTCAGATACAAATGACTTCAACACCTGTTCGTTCGTATCTACGCACGTATCAATTTCGTTTTTGCAACTCTGATTTGAACGTCTGTAATGTCTGTCTGTAAATCTATCGGACCAAACTGGGTGCTCATCAGGCCGTAGCTTACAAACTACTTAAACGTAGGTAAACTAACCTGAGGACAAACACACACACCCATGCCCCAGGGAGGACCCGAACATCCACGGCGAGCAACCGCGCGCTCCGCGGCGAGACGCTTTAGACCGCTCGGCTACTCCACCGCGGCATTTGAACGTCATCCATACTCTTCTATGTGCCTCCTCCTAAATTCGCGAGTACCGGTAATGTAATATTGATGTCCTATTTTGTATAAAGCACCACATGTGTAGCCGAGGGGTCTAACGCAAGCACTACACAGCGACAGGCACGTATAATACTAGCGGTGGAATACATTTTCCCTTGCAAATTATCGTCTCTAAAGGCAATCGATCAGGCTACGAGCTCAACCGTGTGCAGTAGTGAAATAAACACATTTGCGGTGCCAAAAGTCACTATATTCATTCCACTGTTGCGAAGGGAAGTCCAGGATTTCGATGTCGTATTATAATGTTCCAGGCTGGCTATTAATTTTTGAGATTAACAAATTTAGTGAAGAAAGAGGTTTGAAGTTAGAAGTTATGAAAGATCCCAATCAGTAAATTACGGAAAAAATATGGAAAAATTGTTACATGCATTTAAATGTAATGGCAAGCTAATTAACGGTGGAGTGTTTTGCAGGCAGAACATTACAAAAAGAATCGACGAGCGGTTACCTTTAACAAGAAATCCATCGGTGCTTGAAATTTGGCTGTAAATGAAATTTTCATAATATGATAACCACTCGCCGAACAGTGGATGGCAGTTCGTCATTATGAAACTACGACTCGTGTAGCAAACCGTAAAGTAAGATAAGTAATATGATAAAAATCGGATACGAATATTATGTAAGTCAAACACATCGGACTTCTAAAAATTTACAAGAAAATCGACTGCAGATTCTACTGCCGGTAAATGATAATATTATGGAATAAATTTTGAAACGAGAGCGGCAGGCTACACGAAATATCACCATTCAATATTAACTAAAAACTGTGCCATCAATTATTGCGGCGATTCAACAAGGCTGAAAAAGACATTATGGGCGGAAGGAGGATAAGGCAAAATTAATAATAAAAATTCATAAGTGCGAATTTAAGTGAGAGGTGGGGTTTATTGATAAAAGTAAGATCCACGTAAAACACATATATTTACCTGAATGTAGAAAATCCATATAAAATCGGCCACATAAAATGATAAAATACAGCTCTCGTTTGCAAGATGCTATCGCTACGATGTACAAGGCAAGAGTGTCTTCTTTCTTAAAAAAATTTTTGTTCTTACATTTTCTTTCTCTGACTTTCATAGATACTTATTTTAACATGCCGAATAATATAAACATACAAAATTTTCTGTGATAATTTCGGGGGAAGGAAACCGTGTCATTATAGTATCAACAAGTCGATGAGCAACGCTGTTTCAATAGCCATCAATCTACATCTACTTCTGCAAGTACATCTACATCCGTAATGCGCAAGCCACTTCACGGTATGTCGCGGAGACTATATTACATATCTTTATGTCTCCAGAATGCTGCATGAGCAGGAGGTGGACCGTGGCGAGCAAGGATGTGGATATAGGTCATTAACTAAAAGAACTGATTAGTCTACATAATATTTATTGATATGATGAAATGAAAACTTTGCTTTGCTTGTGTTGGTACAAATTTTCATCTGTTACAAAGTTCTGCAATGGAATGCTGTTCTGGCTTGATATATGTTAAACTGTTGGCTCTAGTCAATGGAAATCCTGAATCTAACTGTCCACCCGTAGAACTGCCTCGTATTGTCTGTGTGGTGCCCTACGCGAGCCCTCATCCTCCTATTGGCTGGCGCGCGAAGCAAGCAAAGAGGTAAAGAGACTGCACGCGCCTCCGGAGGCCAAAGCACTATGGAGCGACTCGACGCTCTTCTTGTAGTTGCGCGGCGACTTGCTTGGACCCCCGGGGTTGTGGGGAACAGCGACACCTCAAGACATATCACTCTCACATCCTCCGATTCCAATCGCATATGGTGCGCGGGAAAAATGCTTACCTCTATGTCACTGAGTAGGACCTAATCTCTCTAATTTTATACTTGTCGTCGCTATGCGAGATATACGTAGGAGGAAACAATCTACTGCTTGACGCTCCAGGAAACGTTCGCTCTCAGTTCGCAAAAGCCCGTACCACGATACGGATCGTCTCTCTTGCAGCGTCTGCTATTGGAGTTTCCTAATCGTATCTATCATGATTTCGCACGTCTTTCTATGTCTTCTATTAATACCTCCTGGTATAGATTCCACACTTATGAGCAATACCCAAGCGCTGCACTTTCTGTGGATCCTTCCAATAAAACTCCTACTGGCATCTCCATTACCCACGACTTCTTTAATATGATGGTCCCATTTCAGAGTGTTACGTATGTCTAATCCCAGACATCTTAGGGAAGTACCTGTTTCCAGTGTTTGTACTGCTATACCTAGTTGTAATAACTGATCTTTCTTTCTTTGTAGACGCAGCAATTCACATTTTTGTTTTGACTCAACTTCCATTCGCAACACCATGCGTCAATATACTGTAGATTCTCCTGCATTTCTCTAAAATTTCCCAGTGTTATGACCTCTCGATGAACTACAGCATCATGCGCGAAAAGACTCACTCAACTTTCGATGTTATTTACTAAATCATTTATATGTATTATGAAACGCAACGGCCATATAACATTCTCCTGGGGTACGTCTGAGATCACTTTAACGTCTGAAGACTTTTTTCTGTTCTGAATGACATGCTCTTTTCAGTTAGCTAGGAACGCCTCAAATCAGTCGCATAGTTAGCCTGATTTCCCATATGTATCCACTTTTTTCAACAGGCAACGGTGCGGAACAATAAAAAAACTCATTGTGGAGGCTTAAAACACGGCATCTACCTGTGATCCTATGTTTACTGCCCTCTGCATCTCGTGGATAAGTAGTGTGTGTTGTGTTTCACATGATCGCTGCTTTGGGAACCCATGTTGTCTCCTACAAAGCAGATATCCGACATAATACTGCAACTGACCGATGTCAGAGATCGAGGTATATAGTTTTCTGCATCTTATCGAGACCCTTCGTGTAAACGGGAATGTCCTGCGCTTTTTTCTAAACCTTAGGGACACTTCGCTTCTCTAGAGACTTTCGGTTCACTGTTGCTGCAAGGGAGACAAATTCCTTCGCCACGGCGGAGCAGCCGAGCGCATTGAGGCATGGGCATGGATGTTTGTCCCGTCTTTAGTATTAGTTCATAAGTAGTTTTTAAGTTTAGGGACTGATGACTCCGTAGTTAAGTCCAATAAGCTCAACAAACATTTAAACAATTCCTTCGACTACGTGTAAAATCGAACTGGAATACCATTAGGTCCAGTGGTCTTTATTCTACTGAGATATTTTAATTATTTTTCTATTGCATTGACCTTTAAATATCTGCAAATTTGTGATTCGTGAGATGGCTTACAGAAGGAACCATAGTGCAATTTTCCTCTGTGAAACAGCTCTGGAAAAAGACATTCAATATTTTGGACCAATTGTGTGTCATCGCAGTTATGTTCACAGAGTGCCTGGGTAATTGCGAAATCGTTCCCAGTACTTGATGTTATGTTCAAATGTTTGTAGAACTTATGGGACTTAACTACGGGGTCATCAGTCCCTAAGCTTACAATCTACTTATGAACTAGCTAAGACTACGGACGGCACAAATATCCATGCCCGAGGGGGGATTCGAAACCCCGACCGTAGTGGCCGTGCAGACCGTGACTGGAGCGCCTCAGTCCCCGCGGCCACCGCGGCCGGCACTTGATGTTATGAGCGAATTGATTGATAACCCGTAAATGTTCCTCTTCGGCAAAATGGGTTGCCGAATGATTCGATGGAACTATCCAGAATATTATTCACACCAAAACTGAACACTCTGTTACTCTGAAACTCTTCCACCCAATCGCGATCGTATTTAATTTCCTAGATGGCAGTGCAGAACCACACCGAATGCCTTCAGAAAATCAAGAAATATGGCATCTGCCTCGGAACTTTTTTCTGCTGTCCTCTGTGTCTGATAGACGAATAGAGTATGCTGTTTTTTCCATAATCTTTGCATTTTGAGCCCCTCTTAATTTCTACAGGCGAGATTTTACGTCTCCTGAATTGTCGTAGCACTGGAACATAAAAAAGATATTCTTCAACAGACCGGTGCCACAGATACGTGCCTACAGTTTGGCATATGTATTAAAGGGTTATCACGGCTAAGAAACTGCTCTTGTCCCTTTGTAAAGAGCATATCTTTGGAGAGGGGAGCAATAAGCAATAATCGTTGGTTAGACAGGTGTCTGTGCGAGAGAGAGAGAGAGAGAGAGAGAGAGAGAGAGAGAGAGAGAGGGAGAGAGAGAGAGAGAGAGAGAGAGAGAGAGAGAGAGAGAGAGAGAGAGTAGTAGTAGAGGAGTGTGTGCAGTATTGGCTGCCGGAGTGATCAGTCTGCTGTGGAGCATGACTGTACTAGAATTACATCTGCATATACCAGCTGGAAAGGGAGGACTGGTGACTTTGAATAGGTTACGAATTCAAACATGTTCAAATGTTTGTTAAGCTTATACGACTTAGGTGCAGGGTCATCAGTTCCTAAACTTACAAACTATTTATGAATGAGCTTATACTAAAGACAACACAAACATCCATGCCCGAGGGTGGATTCGAACCTGCAACGGGAACATCCTCGCACATCGGAGCATAGCGCCTCAATGCGCTCGGCCAATCCATCACGGCGGTTACGAATTATTATTGATGAAAATTTATGAATTGTCTTGCTTACACTCGGAAAACGTAGGTTTTGTTTTTCTGATTTCTTTACTTCGCGCTTCATTGTTAGGCGCTGTTATTCAGGTCGTGTAATTATGCGATATTCAGTGTTAATCGGAACCTAAGGGGTGTCCTTTTTAAATAAAAGAGCAGCTTATGCAAATGTAATCGAATTAGGTATTAGATTCTTTACACATGTCTTTCCCTGACTCCTTTGTGTAAAGAATTTAGCCCCAGGGAACCCATTTGTCTTAGTTAATGAAGTATTCGATTCCCTTTATGTCTATACGTATAAAAGTAGTGGATTTTTTTTAAATCCATAGGCCTCAGATACTGGAATTTTGTGTATACAATAATTACTGAGACAATCCTATAATTTTCAGTACTTTATTTTCATTCAAAATTTGTCGCAAAAGCAAATAATAATACAATAATGAAACATTTCGAAATGCAGTGTTTCGAACCAAAAGTCTTTTGAAATTGCATAATTATATTGCAATGCAAGTAATGTTATAAAAGTACTTCGTCATACCCTTAACTGTATCGTCTTGACCCTTCTCTGTGAAATTACATTCCCTTAATTTCAGTTTATAAAAATCTTGTTATAATGAAAACATTGTCAGCTTGTAACATGATGTAATTATACGTATTCATTCAATAATATAATTAGTACAGTTTTCTGAAGTTATGTAATGCATCCTAAACAGTTTGACATAATCAGTTTGTAACAAACATATACGGTAGTTTTATTATTTAACGATATAAATTCTGAAGCCAAGCACCAGGTAGCTCTCATTATTTCTTTTCAGTTGTGGAAAGTACTTAAGCACTAAAACTGATTACATCACTTTATCATAACCCAGTTATTCCTTTATTGATGATCCTCGGCAGAGTTTTCATAACCCAGTTCAGAATGAGCCGTTTTGAACACAGTGATATATTGTGCAAAAATAGTGTCTTACATGGATCACTTGGAATCGGAAATTCACCATCTTAAGTATGTGTTCCGGAATTAACGGCTATGTTCCACGGAATATAAGGACAGCGTTTGCCAAAAAGAGGAAAAGTGGAAATGTTGAAGATTCGCGTGATGAGCAACTGACGACTTTCCTTCCGTTCTGTGGCGATACTTCCAGTAAAATAGGAAAAGTCTTGGAGAGGCATGGTATTAAATCGATCTTCCGACCTCCTAGGAAAATTAAGGAGATGCTACGCCTAAAGGACAACCTCGGCCTCAGGATTCCTGGTATTTACAAAATACTATGTAAGTGTGGTAGCAACTATATGTGTCAGTCCATCCGCACCGTTCCCGACCGTTGCACAGAACACCAAAGGCACAATAGGAATAGAGAGTTGTAGAAATCGGCAGTCGCTCTGCACAGCCTCACCAACAAACACAATATCTCATTCGATGAAACAAAGATTTTATCCCAGGCCTTCACATGCTGGGATTCTGTAATTAAAGAGGCTGTAAAAATAAGAATGTGCGACGACAGTTTTAACCGTGACAGCGGAAACAATCTTAGTGGTGCATGGGAACGAGCGCTCGATACAGAGAAGCGGCAAAGACATCCCTTACAGCGTCTCGATACTACAGGCGCGGTGGCGCCACCAGCGCAGACGTCGACCCTATCTGCGACAGCATTACGTAGCCGCCAGCCAATCAAATGCTGACCAATTACAAGCCATGTAGTTGCTATTTAAGACCACCGCAACACTTCACAAGGAGTCAGTTGCTCCCGGAGGTAATCACCGAAACTAAAAGTTTTCTCAAGATTTGTCACGGAAGAAGTCCGAGAATATTTGATATACGGAGTTTATACAATCGCCTGCAAGCAACTAACAAGGGGAACATCAAGTATGGTACAAACGAATTTTGATGGGTTGAAGGTATGTTGTGCGCGAACTCTTCCAGACCACCAAGCTAAAATGATTTGTTCAAATGAGCCTTGATTTCCACGAAAATCGTGATCAAAGTCCAGCGCCTAACAGCTATAACTGTACTAAGTTACCCGCAATACGTGAGTCGCGTGGTTTAATTAGCAAGGCGCTCGAACGTCACGCAGACGACCTGAGTTCAAATCCTACTCGGGACTTTTATGTATTTACACACACACACACACACACACACACACACACACACACACACACACACACACACACATATATATATATATATATATATATATATATATATATATATATATATTATTATTACATTTGACGATTGATTCGTGTGATGGGCCTGTTTGTATCACTGTGCATTTTTCCTCCATGTTGCAGTTCGTGAACGATACGCTACGAATGACTAGCCGCCTGACCGCAGCATAATAATCCGCTGGGACGCGTCAAACGGGCACACACTGCAATCGACGGTATAACAACAGTGGGGCCGGGGACTGTAAACGCAGCTAGCAAATGCTGCACAAATGTTATAAGTGATAACTACAGACGGTTTACTGATTTAGAATTATCTTTCAATTGCCGTAGAAGTATGCTTCAAAATAACGAATTAAACGAAATAATCGTCGCGCAATACATAACACATTGATCAATTAACATAAGTTATCATCATGACCAATTACTCAAGCCGCGGTGGAGTAGCCGAGCGGCCTAAGGCGCCTCGCTTGCGGAGCGCGCGGTTGCTCGCCGTCGGAGGTTCGAGTCCTCCCTGGGACATGAGTGTGTGTGTTGTCCTTAGGTTAGTTTACCTAGGTTTAAGTAGTTTGTAAGCTACGGACTGATGACCACGCAGTTTGGTACGATAGATTTACAAACATTTGAACATTTGAACAATTACTCAAGAATTAAGATAAGAGTGGCAAATAATTACGCACAATCAATCGGCAATAAAAAAATGTCGGTGTGTGTGTGTGTGTGTGTGTGTGTGTAATAAATAAAAAATAAAAAAAACAGTATGGTCCTAGCAGGATTCTAAGTCAGGTCGGCTTTGATATCAATTATCGTGGAAACCAAGGCGCATTGGAACAAATCCTTCTAGCTTGGTGGTCTGGAGGAGTTCACAACATACCTTGATCCATCAAAATTCGTTTGTACCATACTCGGTGTTCCCCTTGTAAGATATATTCGGCTGAAATGAAGTACTTCGTGTTCATTGAAGCACTATGTCCTTACACTGTCTATGTATGGTGGTAGTTCATTAACTATACAGGTCGTGAAAGGTGGTCCATTTGGTTCTGGGCCTGGCAGTAGCAGCGCAGCAGACAGAACAGCCCCTTCCAGATTTAATCTGGTCATCGAGGCAGGTGGGTGGTCGCCGGCGGTACACGAAGTACGGGGAGCTACCGGCCGTCCGTCATCGAGACGTCACAGCAGACAGCGCTCCGTCAGACGCGCCACTTGGCGGGTGGACACAGCGAGCGAGGCGCCGGCGCCGGCGTCTGCTGGCCGCTCGTTAGGCGCCGCAAACAGCTGAACGTCGCTCTGCCGTCAGCGCCACTGATTCATGGCGGGCGGTAAAGGTGACCGCTGTCCATTAGCGCGACACCGGCTGTCCGGCTTACGCTATGATCTGTGGCCGGCCGCTGCCAGCAGCCGGGAGCTTTCCTCTCATCCAGCAGCGGCCACTACAATTAACGGGGACGAAGAATTCACTGCAGCGATGGACGTATATCCACGTTTTATTTCGCTCGTTAAAAGTTGTCAGTGCTTCGACTTGTTTTATATGTTCTTATGCGTATCCTTAACTCTTGGTAATACGAGGCGCGTCCAGAAAGTAAATTCCGTTTAGTTATATAAAACGAACGGGTAAAAATGTTGCGCACTACAGCAAGCGCTTGCCCGCGGAAGGCAAAGGTCCCTGGTTCGAGTCCCGGTTCCGGCACACAATTTTAATCTGCCAGGAAGTTTCATATCAGCGCACACTCCGCTGCAGAGTGAAGTTTCATTCTGGAGACATCCCTTAGGCTGTGGCTAAGCCATGTCTCCAACATATCCTTTCTTCCAGGAGTGCTAGTCTTGCGTGTTTGCAGGATAGCTTCTGTGAAGTTAGGAAAGTAGGAGGCGAGGTACTGGCGGAAGTAAAGTTGTGAGGCGGCATCGTGAGTCGTGTCGGGATAGCACAGTCGGTAGTGCGCTTGCCCGCGAAAGGCAAAGGTCCCAGGTTCGATTCCCGGTTCCGGCACACAATTTTAATCTGCCAGGAAGTTTCATATCAGTGCTCACTCCGCTGCAGATTGAAGTTTCATTCTAGAAAAAATATTGATTGTACAAAAATCTACAATTGTTAAACTACTTTTTTACATAGCTTCCGAAGTGTTGTAGGCAATTGTCATAGCATGGCACAAGGTTTTGTGTGCCTTTTTCATAGAATGTTGCCGCCTGTGTATTCAACCATGTGGTAACATGTTCTGTCAGCTCGTCATCATCGTTGAAGTGTTATCCACCAAGGACAGATTTTAGGTGTAAGAAGAGGATTACTGTCAAAAGATTTTTTTTTTCACGATAATGCCTGACCTCACACAACGAATGTGACCAAACAATTCTTACGGAAATTTCAGTGGGACCTGTTTGATCATGCTCCATACAGCTCGGACCTCTCTCCTAGCGACTTTCATCTCTTCTTACAGCTAAAATCGGTCCTTGTTGGTCAACACTTCAACGATGATAAAGCGCTGTTACCACATGGTTGAATACACAGGCGGCAACCTTCTGTGAAGGATGCATGCATTAACTTGTGGCACGCTATGACAAGTGCCTACAAAATTTCGCCAGTTATTTTGCCAGTAGTTTAAGTGTTGTTGAATATTGTGCAATAAAAATTTCTTTTGTATCTGTGTACAATTACATTTTATTACCGAACGGAACTTACTTTCTGGACGCGCCTCGTATTTTCATTTCTTCTACGAGGGAGACTTGAAAACTTCTCGAAATCAGCACGATAGGTCAGTGCTATTGCAACGAGCTCTTCACGTGATAGCCATTGGACTGTTGTCTGTAAACACGTGAGATGTCAGTGCTCTTGAAAGAGAGCTGTGGCCGTCATCTGTTGCCAAGTTGCTAAATGAATTTAAATTTGGTCAAGAGATCTTAGATGATGATCCGCGCAGTGGTCGGCCAAGATGTATCACTCCTACAGAAATCATTGCAAAAGTGCACGAAATGGTCACCGAGGACCGCCGATTGAAAGTGAGTGGAATTGCTCACGCTTGCCACGTGTTATCTGCAAGGGTATATTACATTTTAGCTGAAAATTTAGAAGTGAAAAAATTATCGCAAGATGGCTGACCTGACTCTTGATGCTGGATCAAAAACGGATGAGAATCGACATATCAGACCAATGTTTGGTCCGTTTCATGAGAAACTAAAACTATTTTTGGTGGCAGGTTGTGACCATAGATGAAACTTGGGTGCACTAGTATACTCACAGGCAAAACAACAATCGGATCAGTGGAAATATGCTGATTTTCCGCCATCAAAGAAAGCAATTCTTTCGACTGGAAAAGTCATGGGATCAGTGTTCTGGCAGGGGATTCTGTTTGTTGATTATCTCCCAATGGACAGATCATTACTGCCGAATACTATGCTAACCTCCTGGACAAATTTCAGCAAAATATACGCGAAAAAAAGCCAGGTTTAGCAACAAAGAAAGTCATCTTCCATCAAGACACTGCGCACCCGCACCCATGTGTCATCGCAGGGGCAAAATTTCGGAAACTAAGGTATGAATTGTCACCATACCTGGCTTATTTACCTGATGTGGTTCCGTCAGGCTTCCATCTCCCCCTAACAATGAAAATTTTTCTTGCTGGACGAACATTCACTTCAAACGAAGAACTAATAGCCAGAGTTGATAACAGTTTTGCAGGACTGCAGGAATCTCATTTTCGAGTTGGGATCACGGCAATGGAATATCGTTGCACCAAGTACATTATTCAGCATCAAGACTATATTGAAAAATAAAAAAAGTTTCACTAATGTAACTACTTTCTCTCTATTCCGTTCCTTGTACGTACAGAGCCTTGAGAAATTGTCTTTTACTTTTTTTTTAATCTATGATTGGCACTATAGTTATTCTTATTCAATGCCGGTACTTGTACTTCGTTTTCTTTTTTAGAAATACTTAGTTCAGCAGTTTCACGAACGACAGCGGATAGTGTTACACATAGACACAACAATATGATATTTATCAAACACTAGTTATCCCGGCAATGCTCCGCAATAGTTAAATACGTATTCTAATTGCCTGTAAATTCCACAATAATTCTTCTTGCTTGTCCTCCTCTCTCCCTTTGAATATGTTTCTCCTCCCCCTATCTTTGTGCATCACCTCTGGGTATTGCATATCTCACACTGTCTACAACCCTCTCCAACCCCTGCTCTTTCTCGCTCTGTCAATATTTTCCTTCCCTTTCTCGACTTCAACTCCCCACTTTCTCTATAGATGTCATCGGAAAATCGGAGTAACTTCAGCTCCTCCTCTCCCTCCCTCTCCTCCTTCGTCTGTTCCTCTGATCTATCCATCCTCACCTCTCTGTCAATTTGCCCTTTATTTCAATCCATATCCTCCGCCCCCCTATTAATGATAAATTGTAAATATCTGTCGACTTAAATCGTGATTGGACAAATTATATCTAAGTCTAGCCGCTATGAAAAGGCCATTCGCTCCAAGGCACCTTACTGCGGAGCGCGCGGCTGCTCCCCGTCGGACTTTCACGTCCTTCCTCGGATACGTCTGTGTGTGTGTGTGATTTGTCCTTACGTTAGTTTAAGTTAGTTTATGTACTTTGTAAGCGTAGGGACTGATGACCATAGTAGTTTCATCCCATATATTTACAAACATTTGAACATTTCATCGAAGTCCACTGTAAAGTACTGTTTGTCACGCATCATCGAGTGTCGTCCGATCTGTCAAATACCATAGCTATTATCAGTTATGATTCAGACTGCACTCCTCAGCCACTAGCAGCTTGGCCGGTCAGCAGCGGCAACGAGTGGCGTCGTGTGAAGTGAACGCTTCATTAGAAGCAGTGTTCCGCCACCCGGTAGCCCAGTGCGCTTACGGTGGGAGACTTTGTTAAATGGAAGGGGGAGATGAAAGACGTATGGTTTCCTGTGTAGTTAATGAACTACCTCCATACATGGACACTGTAAAGACATAGTGCAGCAATGAGGACGAAGTACTTAATTTCAGCCGAATACATCTTACAAGGGGAACACTAAGTCGCAGTTCAGCGACGAATTTTGATGGATCGAGGTATGTTGTGTGGGAACTCCTCCAGACCATCAAGCTAAAAGTATTTGTCCCAATGCGCCTTGGTTTCCACGAAAATCGAGATCAAAGCCGACCTGAGTTCGAATCCTGCTAGGACTTTTTCTTTTTACACTTGTCCGACTTCTTTTTTTTTTTTATTGCCGATTGATTGTGCATAATTAATTGCCACTCTTATGTAAATTCTTGAGTAATTGGTCATAATAATAACTTATCTTGAATTGATCAATGAGTTATGTATTGCGTGACGATTGTTGTTGTCTTGGTCTTTAGTCCGCAGACTGGTTTGATGCAGCTCTCCACACTACCCTGTCCTGCGCAAGTCTCTTCATCTGAGAATACGTTCGGCAACCTACAAAAAAAAAAAAAAAATAAATAAATAAAAAAAAAAAAAAAATAAATAAATAAATAAATAAATAAATAAATAAATAAAAAAATCGACGCTCCACTGTAACATTTTCGAACGTCGCTCACGGTCGCTGAGGGACCCCTTGAGCTCGCGAGCCCCGGGGCACTGCCCCGCCTAGCCCTATGATAGCTAAGCCACGTCTCCTACAGCCGTGGTCCTACAAGTATACAAGCTGTTAGGGCTTTGTCGGAATTTTTGGGTTCAGATTACGGGTTACCATTTGGTGTACCATGTCGTCTTCGGTCGCTATCCTAGATCTTATTCTAACCTACGCCTCTCATGTTATTGGTCGTCTAATAATCGTGCTACTTCCCTGACCTCTAAAGCTTCTTCTGCAAATGCCTTTGCTGCTGTATAGCTTTCGGATTTTTTGTAGTAGTAGCGTGTCCTCCTGACCTGCCTTCAGCGGGTAGTGCAGTCCAAAGTGGAGCGGGGCGGCTGGACGTCAGAATTCGGTGTCAGCCGCCCCACCGCCGCGCAGAGTGCGTGGGCGGCGCCGGGCCGCTGCCCGCTCGCAGCCCATTAGCTGCCGGCGACGCAGCGCGCGTCCGATAGGCGCAGCGCAATCGAGGGCGCGGGCTTCCGCCTGGTCCTCTGAGGCCTGGCCGTGGGCGGCGGCTGACACCGAGCCCTGATGGAAGGGCAGCAGTTCAGCGACCGCGCTCTTACTCTGAGCGTGACTCGTAAAAACTCCGATAATCGTGTGTGTCTGTGTGTGTGTGTGTGCCGAACGTGATTAATATTTCACTGCGGCCCTAAGTAGTGGCAGTAGAGAGCTTTGTGCGAGATCGAGTCACGCTATGATGCCTGAATAATACGGTCTCAGTTTCTCTATTGGGTCTGCGTCGCAATAGTTCATACCATTGTCTGAATTATCACCACTTAGGTTTGCAGCACAACTTGTAGGCAATAGTGATTGTCCTTTTTTAATTCCCCATCACGGTTCCCTCTCGTCGGCCTATCATCTCGGCCGGTTAGCGTTGCGGGACGGTATGTTGTAGGAGTAAGGAAGGTAAAGCTGTCATCGGCCTGAAAATTACTTTGAACACCTCAGTGTTTTAAAAGGCATGGTCCTATAGCGAAGCAGCAGCTTACTCAGCTAGTCACCTATAAAGGGTGTCCCTGTGACAACAATGGGAAATAGCAAGTACTTAAAACAATCATCAGCTTGTGACGTGACGGGGTCGTAGTTCGTTGCCTCTTGAAATTCTCGTTGACTGGCGCTCTCGGTAACGTCTGGCTGAAATTTCATGACACAAAACTAGTTTACTACAAATAATGTAGGCGACACATAGATCTGCAGTTCATTGACACTTTAAGCACTTATTAGAGCCCAGGTGTTCCCATTTATGGCCAGCGTACAAGTAATAATAACAGTAACTACAACCCAATACGCACATTCCACATCTCAGTAATACAAATTTATACAATCCGTACGTGGCGTACTTAAGTCCGAGGTGTACAATTACTGTGGCACGAATATGATGTGGTAATTCATAACTTTTACATAATTGTTCATAATCGGAATTCGTACTGACGTGGATAAACATCACGAAACAATACTCATTTACATGGCGCAAAACCATCTTATATATATCATTCAAACAATAACACTGAAAAATTGGGTATTGTTAACGGACTCCATTAACTTAATTATAATGGTAAAGTAAAGAAATGCATGCGACTGGCTATAGTAAAACAAAGCGTAAATAATACTAAGTAAATTGATATACAAGTATCCGTTATATTGATAGTATTTCATATACAAATATAATTTAATAGCATTGTACACAGTATTTCGTACTTAACGGTAATTATATAGAAATCAATGAGGGCACAACTTTCCTAAAATTAATTGTGAAACATAATAATACCTCCTTTAATATTATGAGAAAAGAATTTACATAGTTTCAACAGAGACACCAAGTATCCTAATATGTAACCTACAACAATACGTCTCTTGCATTAAACAATTAATATTTCTTAATTAAACAAACTTCAGATAATTATAATTATACTATTATACTATTAAACTAATTATAGAAAATGACTTCAGCTAGTCACACTAGAAAAAAGAATAACAAATGTTTTGGAAATGAAAATGGTGATAGACTAATTACATTCGTACCTATTATTATGCGAAACTGGTATCGGCAGATTCACTAATGCAAGCGGATGGTAATAAATCCCGACATGCTTCGTTACAATCTACTTTTCATTACTGACAGTAACACTACCAAAGCGGCACTCGTGGGTTATGATACATTTCCAATATGCTGTAGGCTACGTCAACATAATATTAAGAGACGTATTTTTTATTTTTGCCCATACGGCAGTTGAAGCGGCGGAAACTCTCCCGGAAACACGGACTGCGCGAGAATGGCTGAGCGGTCTGGAGCGCCATCTTACTGATCACGCGGCCTCTCGCGTCGGCGGTTCAAGTGCTCCTTCGAGAATTGGTATTTGTATGTTGTTCTTAGTGTTATTTAGCAATTTTAGAACTGGGAAAAATGGGTGTCATTTAACAAACTGCTACTGATTATTTACACAGTTATGCATAATGTTGGAAAGTAGATTACGTCAACTACCGTGCTGCGGTGGATACACCGCTTCCTGCCAGATTAGCGCAGTTAAGCAGCGTCGTGCGTGCGCAGTGCTTGGGCGGGTAACCGTGCAGGTACGTCACACGCTGTTGACAATTTTCCGTTTGCCTTGATTTGATCTGATTTGATTTTTTCAGGGAAGCCAAAACAGTGCTGGTCCAACCCGCCACTGCCCGCACCGAAACTGAGTTTATTGTGCGGTATCGCTCCCTGTATGTCTAGTAAAGCCAAGCAATGTCCTTGAACAGTGCAAGGAGTCCCTTTACCAGTTCTTTATTAGACACAATTTCTTCGGGTCTGGTTGTTCCAAATGTTCTGTGCCTTTTACTCTCCAATTCCGTTTGCCTTACTGCAGAGGGAACAGACGGGGTGGCGGTGCAAAGTCCTTGCCTTGCACCAATATCCTAGATCCAATTCCAAACTTCTCAGCTGTGTCTAATGGATGAGGGCACGGGACACTGTTGATGGTGATCCGTCCGTCGGATGGGGACGTTGAGCTCAAATGTTCAAATGTTTGTAGAGTCTATGGGACTTAACTACGGGGTCATCAGTCCCTAAACTTACAAACTACTTATGAACTACTTACAACTAAGGACGGCACAAATATCCATGCCCGAGGGCGGATTCGAACCCCCGACCGTAGTGGCCGTGCGGACCGTGACTGGAGCGCCTCAATCCCCTCGGCCACCGCGCCGGCGGACGTTGAGCTCGGCGGCCCGCTTGGTTCTTGTCGAGTAGGCTGTGTACCGGCACCCGGTTTCACCCTCTCTCCTCTCCCATCACCTCTAACACGACACTACAAACACACGCAGCCATTACAGTCACCTAATTTTAACACACACTCTTCATCTCACAGTTCTCACACTTAGGATAAACCCATCCAATAATGCGACGGAACATGCCCTTCGGAGTCTCCCATCCATTCTTGCCATACTAATTTTTTTTTTTTTTTTTTTTTTTTTTTTTTTTTTTTACAGTAGACTAGCTTAATTCCCGCTGCTTCCCATGCGCAGCCTGGATGCTCTGCATTGGTCGTTTCTACTTCTAAATATAAATTTTCATAGATTTAGCTTTAAAATCGCTTTCTAATCATGTATTGTAATGCAAATTGGCACCCCCTGTTGCTTCATTGATGGTAGAATTAGAAACATCCAGAAATTTTTTAAAATTCTTACCAGGTTTCCAAATCCAAATTTTTGCATTTCTAGCATCAAAATAGTCTTAGTAGCACCCTTAAAAGATTCACCCGCTTAATGGTTGAACTTCCAAAAGTATAGAAACATAAAATTAAAAAAAAAATCTAAATCCAAAGTTTTATATTTCTTGCTTTAATACTGCCTTTATGGCAACGTATTTTCAAAAAACAGTTCATCCTCTATGCCTACAGTGTAAGATAAACAATGTCTACAAATTTCCAGTATCTATCGTCTGTAGATTCAGTTTTCAGAGCTGTTCTCTCTCTGAATAGGTCAGGAGTCCACTACACGCAGGAAGCGGCTACACGGGTAGCGGGGGCTGTGTGGCGTGGACTGGGCGGTTTTTTAGGATAAAGAGCTTCGGGGAAATAGAAAATGGGCAATCTCAAAGGGTTCAGGTGGATCACAGGAGAAATGTAGATCCGAAAACTATCGGTATAACAGTTGTAAATTGTCGTAGCTGTGTCGGGAAAGTTCCAGAACTGCAAGCGTTAATAGAAAGCACCGAAACACACATCATTATAGGCAGCGAAAGTTGGCTCAAGCCGGAAATAAGTTCAGAAGAAGTATTTTCAAAAGATCTAACGGAATTCAGAAAGGATAGATTAAACAAAATAGGTGGGGGCGTGTTTGTCGCCGTCAAAAGTAGTATTTCATGTAGCGAAGTTGAAGTTGATAGTTCGTGCGAGCTATTATGGGTAGAGGTTGTACCCGAAAATCGTAAGAAGTTAATAATCGATTCCTTTTACCGGCCTCCCGACTCTGACGATACAATAGCAGAAAGGTTCAAAGAAAACCTGAGTCTAATTACAAAAACGTACCCGACTCACACGATAATAGTAGGTGGTGATTTTAATTTACCCTCGATCTGTTAGCGAAATTATATTTTCAAATCAGGAGGTAGGCATAAAACATCGTCCGAAATTGTACTCAACGCATTCTCTGAGAATTACTTCGAACAAGTAGTTCATGAGCCAACTAGAATTGTAAATGGATGTGAAAACACACTTGATCTCTTAGCAACAAATAATCCTGAGCTCATAATGAGCATCAAAACGGATACAGGTATTAGTGAACACAGAGCTGTAGTAGCGAAATTGAATATCGAAAGTCCCAAAGTTACCAAAAATAAACGCAAAGTATATTTATTCAGGAAAGCAGATAGAAACAAAATACATTGCTTCTTGAAAGACAGCTTCCACTCGTTTCTAACACTAAACGTAGGTGTAGACAAGATGTGGCTCAAATTCAAAGAAGTGGTATCGACAGGAATTGAAAGTTTTATACTTAATAAATTAATAAAAGAAGGAGGCGATCCCCCTTGGTACACAAAACAGGTCAGGACACTGTTGCAAAAGCAAAAGAAAAGGCATACTAAATTTAAACGAACACGAAATCCCCAGGATTTGCGATTGTACTCAGAATCTCGAAATTTAGCGAGGATTTCAATGCGAGATGCCTACAACATTTATCACAACGAAACTCTTTCTCGTAATTTGACTGAAAACCCAAAGAGATTTTGGTCATATGTTAAATATACTCGGGTAAAGTTACAAACAATACCTTCACTACGTGATAGTAATGGCGATCCTGCCGATGACAGCGCTACTAAAGCAGAGTTACTAAACTTAGCTTTTAGAAACTCATTCACTAAAGAAGACGAAACCAATATTCCAGATTTCGAATTACGAACAGATGCCGTAATGAATAACATAGAAGTAGATATCATCGGAGTAGTGCAGCAACTAAAATCACTTAATAAGAACAAGTCTTCTGGTCCGGATTGTATACCCATTAGATTTCTATCTGATTATGCTGAAGCGATAGCTCCTTACTTAACAGTCATATACAACCGCTCTCTCATAGAAGGATCTGTACCAAAAGATTGGAAAGTTGCACAGGTCATACCTATATTCAAGAAAGGCAGTAGGAGTAACCCACTAAACTACAGGCCTATTTCATTGACGTCAATTTGCAGCAGGGTTTTGGAACATATCCTGTATTCAAATATTATGAATTATCTCGAACAGAACGATCTATTGACCCAAGGTCAACACGGATTTAGAAAATATCGTTCATGCGAAACACAACTAGCTCTATATTCACACGAAGTGATAGGTGCTATCGACAAAGGTTGGCAAATCGATTCCGTATTTCTTGATTTCCAGAAAGCTTTTGACACCGTACCTCACAAACGGCTTTTAATCAAATTGCGTGGTTATGGTATATCGCCACAAATTTGCAATTGGATAGGGGATTTCTTGTCAGAGAGGACACAGTTCGTGGTAATCGATGGTAAGGCATCGACTAAAACAGAGGTGATATCGGGCGTTCCACAAGGTAGTGTTATTGGTCCTCTGCTATTCCTTATTTACATAAACGATTTAGGGGAAAATCTAAGTAGCTCTCTTAGGTTGTTTGCAGATGACGCCGTCATTTACCGTCTAGTAAAATCATCTGAAGATCAAAACCAACTGCAGAACGATCTGAATAAGATATCAGTATGGTGTAAAAATTGGCAATTGACTCTAAATAATGAGAAGTGTGAAGTCGTCCACATGAGTACGAAAAGAAATCCGTTAAACTTTGTTTACAACATAAATCAATCAAATGTGAAGGCCGTAAACTCCACAAAATACCTAGGAATCACTATTACTTCAGACTTAAACTGGAAAGAACACGTAGATAATATCGTGGGAAAGGCGAACCAGAGACTGCGTTTTATTGGCAGAATCCTTAAAAGATGCAACAGAACTACTAAAGAAACTGCATACACTGCGCTTGTCCGTCCATTTTTGGAGTATTGCAGCCCAGTGTGGGATCCTTATCAGGTGGGCATGACGGAGGACATCGAGAGAGTCCAAAGAAGGGCAGCTCGTTTTGTATTGTCACGATACAGGGGAGACAGCGTTACGGAAATGATACAGGATCTGGGATGGGAATCATTAGAACAACGGCGCTTATCGCTGAGGCGTGGGTTACTTGCGAAACTCCAATCGCCAACATTCTCCTCCGAATGCGAAAATATATTGTTGACTCCCACTTACATAGGTAGAAATGATCATCAGAATAAAATAAGAGAAATCAGAGCTCGAACAGAGAGATTCAGGTGTTCTTTCTTCCCGCGCGCTATTCGAGAATGGAATGGGAGATAAATAGTGTAATTGTGGTTCGATGAACCCTCTGCCAGGCACTTAAATGTGATTTGCAGAGTATCCCATGTAGATGTAGATGTAGATGTAGAAACGGATCGAAAACGCAGAAATTTCTTTCTTACGCTTTGGCATTTTTCTTGGTAGTTTTACTTTTCAAACTGCAGTAGACACTTATTTTTCTTTATTCGTACGCTTGTTACAGAAAAACAACTGAAAAATGTGCATCACACCTCGCTGATTATAAACTCTTTGCTATTATATTGTCGGAAGTCATCACTGGTCTTCAGTCTGAATTTTATTTATGTTGACGACTTTCAACCACTATATCTTCCATCTTCTTATAGCTATCGACACGGAACTGCTATGGTGTACAACGGGAGACTTTGTACTACAACAGCACAGAGAGATCGTTCGTCTCTACTATATGGTTTCTGTTGAAGATCAAAATATTGGCAGTCAGGCGTACAAATTTATATAAGTCAGTAACTTTCAACTCCCATATCTTCCACCCCCTTATCGTTAACAACCCTCTCCCACGGTAGTGCACATCGGGAGACAGATACCTACTACCACATATGAACACTATTCGTATACGATGTGTAGTTTTGGCTGCAGAGTGAAATATAGGCAAAAACACTTAAATTTTTATATATATTATAAGATTACTCACCTAACGGAATGGTATTAATCTGTTGCGATACAGTCCGCTAAACTAAAGTAACATATGACTTACGAACTTTCCGTCACAGACATACATTAAACGTATGTCTACACTCTGTGTATTGCAGTGAGCTCAAAGATAATATGGAGATGGTACTATATATTATGAAACCATGACGCTCGACATATATTTGTCTCTCTAATCCAGTGGTCAGTATTTTGATCCTAAGCACTACAGTTGTTTTTCCAGTATTTATATTGAGATCATTGGTATATTGCCAGTGTCGTTAATGCTCAGTTAATTTATGTCTGTGTTTTCCTACTGTTTCATCTTTGAGTCTTTTTATCTTTGAACATCTGTTGATCGTCGTATTGCTCCATATTTTACGAATTTTTCTTCGCCACACTCACCCACCGCCACACACCGCGACAAAAACACCACAGTGCACACCGCGAACCTGAAGGCTACTCTCATGCATAGCCACCATTCATCTGCAGTGAATAATTTTGGCTACCAAGTGAAATATACGCACATTCTTCGTACATTCCATTTTGATATATGTTTATTGATTGCGCAGCACAGGAAATAAATCGAATTTCTTTATCTGAAAATGTGACCGTTTCCCTGTAGAATACTGTAGACAAACAAATACTTACTCGAGAAAGAATGATTTCATATTGTAATGTAGATGTTTTGTTTTTTACATCTGAAAAGTGAAACACTGCTGTAAAAATTGGATATTTCATCTTAAAGTTTTGAACCACTACATTCCAGTACAAACAGTAATGTCCTGTAAGCCCATGACGTAAATCAAACTCGTCATTTACCGCCATAAAAACAATGGAACGAAATCTTTGCGCTGTCGCGGCGCGTGAAACAGGCGATCGTGAGAGTGGGAAAGCAAGTCACTACCGATATGTATTATTCCCGCCTGAAACGGTGACAGCTCTGCCATCTATAGTTGTTTCTTCGTGGTAGGATAACAAGAGAGTAGTATTATGCCGGCAAAAACACTTTGAGTCACGCACCGGAAATCATTAACAAAACAAATTGGAAATGGAATCTTCCGACGGCTTTTGCCGATATAATAGTACTCTCTCGAGTTAGTTTAAGAAGTTTGTAAATCTCGGAACCGGTGACCTCAGCAGGATGGTCCTTTAGGTCTACAAACATTTTAACATTTGAGGAAACGCGGTCTTTATCTTTCTGAGCATGCATCGTCTTCTATGTAGAGTTAGACTACAACATATTCGAAGTGTATCAGAATTTACGAATGGCAGTGTTCCTTGTGGGTTCACTGCTAACCACGCAGCAGTTCGATATGTTTAACAGTTACAAATATTGTGGGAGTTGAATGAAGCCGTACGTTTCACATAAAACTCTTACGGTAGGGCTTCTAAATTTGGACTTTAGAACTCCTAATTCGAATGTGATTGTTAATCTGCATCTTCCACTATAGATCAACTATCAGCCTAATTACTGACAAGCGAAAGGTATAATTCTGCCAGCTATCTGTCTTCCGGTTTTGATGTGGACAACACGTGACAGCATGTGGGTTCTCCATTACGTGTAAGACAAAAACCGATGGAAAAGAATTTAAGAAAATACATTATTTTCCTATATCAGAAATGTTCAAATGTTTGTAAATCTGAGGGACTTTTATACGTTGGACGTAAGTCCCTAGGGTTACAAAATACTAACTATTTTAAATTAATTTATACTAAGAAGAACAGAAACACCCATGCCCGAGAGAAGACTCGAATCTCCGCAGCAAGGCGCCTTATGCCGCTCGGCCACTCAACCACGGCCCTGTATCAGACATCATCAGATTACTTACAAGAAAGAAAATTTCAGAAAGTACTAACGATCATTACGGAGGATTTATTACTAAGAACTTACAGGCAATAGCCTCTGAAGAAGAGGGATTTCTTTCAAATTCGACGTATGTAAGAGAGATTTCCGATCACATTAGGTATAAACTGTAGAACGTTTACGACTAATGCTTTGCGAGTTGTGTAATACCGCATAATCATATACTTATCATGGCTTTCATGGGATAGGCCAGCTGGCTTATTACAGAGGAGTGGCCCTCTCCTTTTATCGGTATCTGCATCAAACTTTTCAAAATGTTTCTTGAAGTGCAGCGTTATTTGTACGTTGTGATTCATGACATTGTAACAAAATATGTGGTCAGATACTGATGCCAGTGTCTTTTGGTAGACTTACAAAATGACAGTGGAAACATGCAACGCATAAATAAATTGCTAAGTGTAGTCAAGATATTTACATTATATTTCAAGTGCATCCACTTCTCTCTGTGATGGCCCACGCTTCTTTTTAATGTTCAACTGATATATGTGTATAATTTCCATTTATTCATGATAGGTTTTAAGCTGAGGGTAAGAATAACTTTTCTTAACATAATCCACGGACATCCTTTTCCCAGCAGAAATCAATTACCCAAAAGTTTAAACATGTCCTCTCAAAGAACGATTTTTCCAGGAAACACTGGTATTAGCCACAGTAGAGAGATCTTCAAAGACGTCTCAATAATCTGTTCAAAAAAAAAAAAAAAAAACAACGAGTGATATTCGATCCAACATTCATGATTGGGTATATTTGCAGTTGGTTTACATTTAGCTATAGACTTACACAAATATAGCGAAGTTGTTAACTTATAGATGTTTGGCAGTTGATACAGACGACGTCAGTTATAGCATGTAACCCAGTTCCGATATGAGGACTGACCCACTCATTTTCTAGCGTTGTATACTGAAATGACACCAAAGTCAACCACACCACTATCGGTACAGACAGGTGGCAATGCCAGGTTATAGTTTCCTGCGAGATCCACAACATGACGAAAAGGGTGTGTGTTACTTAAACAGCCGACACAAACTGCCTGTGAGAAAGAGTGTGCATCAGGTCATCACAGTGCTGAGATTCAGGATAAAGTGCTACGGACGCCGAACAGTGTTGTCACATCGCTACAGTACCTGAAGACTTTATCACGGAATTAGAAATTCTCGCAGACATTCAAGTTTCAACACACTATCTCAGGACTTCATCAATCTGACTGTATTTATTCAACGAATCTGAGTATTTATTTATAATAAATTTTATATGTGTTAAGTTATGGAATGTTCACTTAAAGATTACCTGCGTCGCCTTACTAGTAACACCTCTACAACAATTTTGATAACATCAGTAATGAAGAATCACGGGGAATTGCTTGTATCTCCAACTACATCGTATTCCCGCGGCTTATTACTCTATTTTTTTCTTAACATTCCTTAGTAGAACAGCATCACCTGAGAACAAGTGTCTGGAGCATTTAACGTGAAAGCTATGGTATGAAACTGGTATGTCAATAGCCCTAGACTTACAAACGACTAAAATTAATGATCTCAAACATGGCCTATCTGCATCAGCAACTGGTTTTACGTAATTTACTGATTGAGTAATCAGCTCCATCTGTTGCTTTAAGCCGGCCGCGGTGGCCGAGGGGACTGAGGCTTCAGTCACGGTCCGCACGGCCACTACGGTCGGGGGTTCGAATCCCCCCTCGGGCATGGATATTTGTGCCGTCCTTAGTCTTAGTTAGTTCATAAGTAATTTGTAAGTTTAGGGACTGATGATCCGTAGTTAAGTCCCATAGACTATACAAACATTTGAACTTTTTTTTTGAAAAATTAGATAACATGAAGTATACATAACGTTCTTCTAAAATGTACTTACGTTTATGTTGGTGGTTTCAATCGAAACAATTTCGATTGTTAGGCTATATGTGTAGTAAATCTTTGAAGCAGAACACATTACGGAATAACTTTATAAATCGGAGATCTTATTCTGAAATACTCGTACATTTTATTTTTTTCTAAATAATTCTGATATTTACTCCATGACATTAACAAATAAAAGCGACAATGTTTGCTGCCAGTATAGACTATTTACTTATATAATTCTTGTTTTGCTTGATGTAGAGAGCAGGCAGAGATTCTGTTCTGTCCTTGAGACCATGATTTAAGACGAATTTTACACTGGCTATCAGTTTGAAGTTTCTGTACAAGATTTCAGTTCTCACACTGAGGAAGAATCGATGACACACATGGGTCTACAGAGCCTGTTTATGCGTTATAAGACTGGGAATCTGAAGATGACCTACCACTAAGTAGTTTCTTTCCAGATCAGCAGCAATCTGTCCGAATTTACAAGTAGACCAACAATCATATTTATTCCTATTCTGATGAGTCAGTTTTTTCAACCGTCAAGCCCACAAAATATTCCAGATAATACAGTCATTGCTGTGCAGTTTTTTCTACTTTTATTCCCAATGGATTTGATTGATGAAGTGTTATTTCAAATCAATCTTTATGCTACTCGTTTATCCAAGAACACATGCCAACGACAGCAGATGAAATGAAGTTTATTTTGTGGTAATATTTGTGTTCAATACATTACCGATTTACTTAAAATGATCATTTGCGATAAATAAAAATATGGATGTTTTTATGTGCAGGTCTGTTTCTGTTGGTGTCGCTACAGTGGTTTCATACCGCAACCACCACCTTATGCTGTAATGACAAATAAAAATTTAAAATAAATGTTATATTCAGGTCTCCTTTATGTGTTTCTATAAGAGAAACACAATTTCAACTTAGTTTTAAACTAGCTCTTTACTCACACGAAGTGATCGGTGCTATCGACAAGGGTTCGCAAATTGATTCCGTGTTCCTTGATTTCCAGAAGGCTTTTGACACCGTACGTCACAAACGGTTTTTAATTAAATTGCCTGGTTACGGTATATTGCCCCAAATTTGTGACTAGGTATCGACTGGAACAGAGGTGATATCGTGCGTTCCACAGGGTAGTGTTATTGGTCCTCTGCTGTTCCTTATTTACATAAACGATTTAGGGGAAGTCTAAGTAGCTCTCTTAGGTTGTTTGCAGATGACACCGTCTTTTACCGTCTAGTAAAATTATCTGAAGATCAAAACCAACTGCAGAACGATTTGAATAAGATATCAGTATGGTGTAAAAATTGGCAGTTGACTCTAAATAATGAGAAAGTGTGAAGTCGTCCACATGAGCACGAAAAGAAATCCGTTAAATTTTGTTTACATGATAAATCAATCAAATGTGAAGGCCGTAAACTCCACAAAATACCTAGGAATTACCTTCTGACTTAAACTGGAAAGAACACGTAGATAATATCGTGTGAAAGGCGAAACAGAGACTGCGTTTTATTGACAGAATCCTTAAAAGATGCAACAGAACTACTAAAGAAACTGCATACACCACGCTTGTCCGTCCTTTTACGGAGTATTGCTGCCCAGTGTGGGATCCTTATCAGGTGGGTTTGACGGAGGACATCGAAGAATCCAAAGAAGGGCAGCTCGTTTCGTACTGTCACGAGACAGAGGAGACAGCGTTACGGAAATGATACAGGATCTGGGATGGGAATCATTACAACAACGGCGCTTATCGCTATGGCGTGCGCTACTTACGAAACTACAATCGCCAACATTCTCCTCCGAATGAGAAAATATATTGTTGACTGCCACTTACATAGGTAGAAATGACCATTAGAATAAAATACGAGAAATCAGAGCCCGAACGGAGAGATTCAGGTGATCATTCTTCCCGCGCGCTATTCGACAATAGATGAACCCTCTGCCAGGCACGTAAATGTGATTTGCAGAGTATCCCATGTAGATGTAGATGTATAAAATAATTCGTGGCTAAAAGGGTTAAGTTAATACTTTTGAGTGTTTCGCCTCTACAATCCCGAAGCAACTGTGCACTGGGCTCTATCCTCCACGGTGCCTCGGATCGCTCCAGGCAAGTGCTCGGCGCCTCAGCCGTGTCCAGCTAAACGGCCAGCCCTGACTCAGCGGATGGCGCAACCGCAGGAGCCGCGGACCATATCTCACGAAGCCAATCACAGAAACACTTTCTAGATCGGTATCGTGCCGAATAAACCGGCGAGATCTGTTTCGGGCTTTTGTGGCTGCGCTCTCCGAGTGCTTTCGGAGCCTTCGCTGCCGGCGGCGTGGCCCATAACGGCACCCTAATTCACGTTTAATGCCGTGGCGACACTTCTTGTTAAACGCGGAGCGCGCCCGAGATCGGCCGCCGGTGGAAGCCATTACCCGATGTCCGCGTGGGCTTTACGGCTTGTAGGCGTCGCAGGGTCCGGTGTCCGGGCCGTTTAGCCCATCAGGAAATTGTTTTCCTTGCCTCTCCTTACCATTTTATGTCTATAGAGTCGAACATCATTTTAAAAACGTATTTCTATCGCTATCTACTTACTCTGAACAGAATTTAATTAAAGAATGCAGTAATTCTCCCGTGTGATTTACCTCTTCTACCTTTGGAATGGTAACGAGGAGCGCAGTGCAGGTGAAATAAGTGACCCACTAATCTCTATGAAAAGAAAATACGGTATTTAACGATGTAGAGGGATGCATTCCTTGGGATCTTTCCTGTAGTCATTATTTTGGATGATTGTTCTCTCTGTAGTAAGTTCGTATTTGTAAAGTTATGACATTTAAGCAGTACAGTTTGCAAGGTTTATTAGCCGTTCGTTACTGATTCGTAAACACAAGTGAACAGCATCCTGCTCTTTCGATTTTATAAACACAGTTACAATTTGTTAGGTCAGTTATAGCTAACATAACCTTTTCTACAGACGTATCTTATTAATACTTAAAGAGATATGTAACTTGAATAAAAAATTTAATGAAAATTGCAATATGTTAGAACCTTTAATCAAATAATTCTTAATAATACAGAGTTCTGTGTAACACAAGAAAAGTATCAACAATTGCAAATGCCATTCAGCCTCATTGCTGTAGATGGGGATAGTGTTGACCAGTCTTTACCAAACGAATGACACAAGTAGTTAGATTCAGATAGTGTAGGGGACAGGTAGTGCAATGCAACAACAACTTGACTTCCCGAAACTACGGCATGGGGAGCTATCGGAGACGTGGAAGCGGGGCATACGCAGAGAGATGGCTGCAGCTGTTGGAGTGCCCCAAAGTGTAATTTCCACAACCTGGACGTAATTGCCATCAACAAGGAACCGTTAAAAGAAGGCAAGGCCAAGGTCGTTCACGGGTAACATCAGCAAGTGATGAACGATGGCTCGCGTTAATAGACCGTCGAGACATGAGTGTGAATACAACTTAGCGGCAACTCATCCTCCTAGCAGCAAAGAGGACGTGCAATGTCAACACAAACAGTCCGAAATAGTATTCGGAAATATTACCTCTACGCAGGGAGGCCTGTAGTGTGTGTCCCATTTAAACCACGACACTGATTAGCCCGCAGTAACTGGGCGGAGGAAAACCAGGATTGGTGTGATAACGAATAGGGCCGGGTTCTGTTCACAGATTTTGTGTTCAGTCGGACAGCCGTCGTTCCCTCATCTAGAGAGAACGTTGAACTCGGAATAATCCTGCTTATGTGCATGAAACATCACCATACCATGGTACGAATCCCCCCCCCCTCGGGCATGGATGTTTGTGTTGTCTTTAGTTTACCTTTGTTTAAGTGATTTGCAAGCTACGGACTAATAACCAGGCAGTTGAGCCCATATAATTACGAACAAACATATCATTGTGGTGGAAGCGTCAGTCTTGGCGGACGTAACTCTATTTCGTTCAGAATGGCGCTTTGATTGCTCAGAGGTATAGAGACTACGTCCTTTATCATTTTGTTGTGTTCTATGATGATGATGATGATGATTGGTGTTTTAGGGCGCTCAACAGTGAGGTTATCAAATGTTCAAATGTTTGTTAAGCTTATGGGACTTAACTACGGGGTCATCAGTCCCTAAACTTACAAACTACTTATGAACTACTTACAAACTAGGACGGCACAAATATCCATGCCCGAGGGGGGATTCGAACCCCCGACCGTAGTGGCCGTGCTGACCGTGACTGGAGCGCCTCAGTCACCTCGGCCACCGCGGCCGGCAGTGAGGTTATCAGCGCCCGTGTTGTGTTCTACGCTGGCACCGTAAGAGACTGGATCCTCCTGGTGGATGATAACGCTGGTGAAAAACAATCTGGAAGCTGAGGGAATTAAAGAAATGGAGAGGCGAACTTTTTCACCGAACCCGATTGGGCATGTCTGGGATGAAATTGTGAGAAGCATTGCAACCAGACCAGCACCTCCTTCAACGGTTGCAGAAATGTATATTGTGGAAGAATGGCTAAATGTAACTCAAGAGTTGATTTATAACTTCATACTGTCCATTCCCCGCAGGTGTGCTTCCTACACTGGTCATCCGAAGTGAAGAAATGAAAATGTTTATAATTCTATCGGACCAAACTGCGTGGTCATCAGTCCGTAGCTTTCAAACTACTTCAACCTAGGTAAACTAACCTAAGGACAACACACACACCCATGCCCTAGGGGTGACTCGAACCTCCACGTCGAGCAACCGCGCACTCCGCAGCGAGATGCTTTAGACCGCTCGGCTACTCCACCACGGCCATCCGAAGTGATCTCACACCATATTAGAGGGCAACGAGAATGACTTTTCACTGTTATGGTAACGCCATGGTGCCTTGTTGTAAGTAAACGCCATGTAAAGTCCAAGTAAAGAGTTGAGACAGCACAAATTACAATTGTAACCAATATTTGAATAAAATACATTATCGTATGTTTACAGTGTGTGATATCTCACCTGATCTCCTAACTGATTTGAGCAGTGTGTTATATCATACGACATTATGAAATGAAAGTAAAGTATGGAAGCTTTTATTTTACATTTATGCCTCCAATGTCTGTTAACACTCGATTTGCAAATACAGATTTGTTAAAGCGTTTCTGTAATTCTGTAATTTGCTCCTCCCAGCTAAATCAGCATCATTGTCCTGGGAATCGAACAAAGGTGGACCGCATGGTACAAAAGCCATGCTCACCACACAGCTACGGAGGCAGACAAGTCTTATAAAATTCAACGGTTAATAAAGTACTAAACATATGTAGAGTATAATTTTTTCCGCTGCTGTTTTCAAAAGCCTGGGCCACCCGATATTTATCATAGTTGCCCCGCCGTCTTATGGGAGGCTTGCGGGGCAGTCGGAAGAAGGAGTGGCTCTCTAGTTCTTATATCTATGTAGTGGCAGTATGGATAGGTACACACATCACTGTGTTGATAATAAGAAACTATAAAGTAGCAGCACATCGGTTCATTTATACAGGCTGTTACAAAAAGGTACGGCCAAACTTTCAGGAAACATTCCTCAAACGCAAAGAAAGAAAATATGTCATGCGGACATGTGTCCGGAAACGCCTAATTTCCATGTTAGAGCTCATTTTATTACTTCTGTTCAAATCACATTAATCATGGAATGGAAACACACAGCAACAGAACGTGCCAGCGTGACTTCAAACACTTTGTTACAGGAATTGTTCAAAATGTTCTCCGTTAGCGAGGAGTCATGCATCCACCCTCCGTCGCATGGAATCCCTGGTGCGCTGATGCAGCCCTGGAGAATGGCGTATTGTGTCACAGCCGTCCACAATACGAGCACGAAGAGTCTCTACATTTGGTACAGGGGTTGCGTAGACAAGAGCTTTCAAATGTCCCCATAAATGAAAGTCAAGAGGATTGAGGTCAGGAGAGCGTGGAGGTCATGGAATTGGTCCGCTTCTACCAAACCATCGGTCACCGAATCTATTGTTGAGAAGCGTACGAACACGTCAACTGAAATGTGCAGGAGCTCCATCGTGCATGAACCACATGTTTTCTCGTACTTGTAAAGGCACATGTTCTAGCAGTACAGGTAGAGTATCCCATATGAAATCATGATAACGTGCTCCATTGAGCGTAGGTGGAAGAACATGACTCCCAATCAAGACATAACCATCAATTCCTGCCCAAACGTTCACAGAAAATCTGTGTTGATGACGTGAATCGCGGAAGCACAGTACATACTAACGGAACAATTGGGTATTTTGGCTATTGTCTGCACGAATTATTTCAATTTACATTTAAAGAGAGATACTAAAGTGAGCTATAACATGGAAATTAAGCGTTTCTGGACACATGTCCACGTACCGTATTTTCTTTCTTTGTGTGTGAGGAATGTTTCCTGAAAGTTTGGCCGTGCCTTTTTGTAACACCCTGTTTGATGTCTTTTAGTCGTGTCTATAACTAAATCTTCAATGGGAGCTAGTTCATTGTCCAAAAATGATGGAAGATTAGGGGATTCGGAGAAGTAATTGTTCAGTACTTGTGATCTAAAAAGACCATCTTTTAAAAGACGATATTTTGTTATCTGCTAAGGAAGCTCTTGTGCCTTGCCCTTGTCCCCTTAGCCTTTCGAAGAAATCAGCTAAATATGCCAACTTCGATTACAACTGTACTTCAGTAAATAGTTATTTACGTCTTCATTTTTGTCACTGAGGAACATAAAACTCCCGAACCTTAGTTCAAACATTCGATTTAACATTTTGCTGTGAGAGAGCCATCTTACATCAATTTGAGTTTACCTCCCATTCTTCCATTGTTGCCAACTATCAGTCAGAGAAAATTGGAAAGCAGTCCAATAAAAATGGCCAGAAATGTCTAAATTATATATTTTATACATGAAAATTAAAATATGGAAGACACTCACCTAGTAAAAAAAAGTCATAGTCCTAATCCTCATCTGCCTCAACTCTACCGCTACTGCAGATTTCACTGGTCCAACTCTTGTATGTAGCATTCGTACGAAGAAGCTTCAGTATTTCTTCTGCGATTTCATTTCAAAAGCAACACCGATGTTGATGTATCAATCCATCTCTTACATTGAGAATACAAGAGAGTGTATTCGTTTTAAGTCTGTTTCTGAGTTTGTTTTTCATCAAGTTTATTTGGCTAAAACTTCTCTCAACTGTCCAATTACAGCATGGTTAAGTTAACGCAGAAAATGCGAGCGAGACTGACTCTGCAACGGCATATTCTCCTTCAGTGACACTGTGCTGACTAACCTCTTGTTAGAATGTAAAAGTCGACGTTTCATTCGTCCATTTTATGTAACTAACGCTTCGTCACTGGTTTTCCATTTTGTCGGGAAATTGTTCAAAGCGCATTACTAATACCAAACCAGTAGTTGCATTGTTTCTCTCACACTTAGTAACGATATTTGTTGAGTACTTCAATATTATCTGAAAGCCTATCCTGAATTGAAGCTCAAGAATCAGGTGTATTTTATTTTATTTTATTTTATTAATTAATTTATTTGTTTTTTTTTTGTGATTTTGACACATTTGTCACACACCGGTAAAATTTTCTTGGCATCATCGGACCTATTGTAGAGTTTTTGTTCATTTTCGACTACGCAGCTGAGATATGTGGATGGGACAATGTAAATAGCAATTCTGCTCTTGAGAGGATCAATTATAGCAGTGGGATTTATTATTCTGTCGTTTATGGACCGAACTAAATTGACCCAACTGTATAACAACTTGGTGGGACATGCATCCTCCAGTTCAAAAAGTTTATTGGATTTTTGTAGTTCAGTCAGAATATTCTGACGGTAGATTAGGTATACATTATTCGCTGGCTCCGTATACATATGGTATAAAAGTTCTGCGGGAGGCAAGTTAAAAATACAATGTTAGTTCTGTGTACTGTTCGAAAATTCTGTTAAACGGGAGTTTCATGGAAATCCAGCGAGTACTGCAAATTTCTGGAATATTTCGAGGATCACGTTCACAGTGCTAACAATTAATTGTATGTGTACCTATATTGTAAACTGCGCTGAAAAGAACACGAGAACCATTTGTGAGTTTCACGAATAAGAAATCCAACATTTCTGGACAGAGTTTCTTCTGTAGCATGAGAAAGTGTGTGCTGCAGTGAGAAATAGGCGCGACGCATGAGAGCAATAGAATTGTCTTCAAATTCATTTTTTCATACTAAAGCATATTCCATTGTTAATACCTCACATCACTGTCTGTTCCTAGCACCAACACCTTCTTAGGATCACGTTTCAGATTCAGCAAAAGTTGTTTTATTCCTGAAATTATACATCATATTCCCTTGTTATGCAATTCCCAAAACTGTGTACTGGATTTCGGACATTTGTTTGCTGTATCCGCGGTGGAGTAGCCGAGCGGTCTCAGGCGACTCACAGCGAAGCGCGCGGTTGCTCGGCGTCGGAGGTCGAGTCCCCCATGGGACATGGGTGTGTGTGTATGTGTGTGTGTGTGTGTGTGTGTGTGTGTGTGTGTGTGTGTGCGTGTGTGTGTGTTGTTCTTAAATTAGTTTACCTTAGTTTAAGTTGGTTGTAAGCTACGGATTCATGACTACGAAGTTTGGTCCGTTAGATTTACAAACATTTGAACATTTTCTGTGTGCTGTAATATAGCACCGCATTTGCTAATAATTTTGTCACTGAAGTGTCTGTTGATTAATTTATAATAAGAGTGAATTTGTGTTCGCTTATATCTCTCACTAACACATCAGTGAAGTGGGGTACAAGTATGATCAAAACTATTCCCTTACATTTTATCAGCTGGTTTATTGTCACTCAAAGAAAATGTATTATTACATATCTCTGACAAATGATCAATATTCATGATTGCGGAATGTGTTGCAATTAACAAAGCTCATATGGCTACTGCCATTTTGCTGCCTGTGATTTCCTCAACGCTTATTAACATTATTTTTGTTTGACGCCTGCTAATAAATGAAGCACATGATGAAATGTGTATTTTTAATTTAAATAATGCTTTAAAACGTAAAATTCAGCCCTTATTTCTGTTCTTCAAAACCTGGAAAATGCTTCAGTTTTGTCTGTTGAAACTGGTTGCACCCTTTCCTTGAATTCAGACAGATTTACCCATTCCTTCCTCTATGTTTGCACATATTGCGATTTCGGCATGGATTGATAATTATCAGAGTCACGAAACACTGGTACAGCGCACTGGATTCTTCCACGACTCATTGGGCGCTGATGCCCACGATATTGAGCGCCCTAAAGGTCAAATAACAACAACAACAATCCACGACTCAGTGTTAACACACGTTAAAAAACAAGACACTTCACACCACACTGTTGTAACTTGTACAGCGTTTCCAAGCAAGTGCATTCAGATAGTGTTGGACATTGTATGAAGAACTGTTTCATTGTCTCGAAACTATAAGCTATCACTGTTTCGATACAGTGATGTTTATTTCTCGTATTTTGGAGGAACGTTAAAAATAATATATAAATAAATACATTTCCATTCATAATAAAAACTTTGGAGTTTTGAGTTTTAGTTGTGATAGTTATCGAATAATAAAAATGGCTATAGAATATCACCGAAATGGCTAGGAGTGCCAGCAGTAGATTTCTCAATAAGGCGTCACTCCAAAATGTCCAGATCTAGTCATAAAACGGCTGAGATGGCCGAGATTTCTGCTTTCTTCACACATTCCTGTACATAGCTGCGAGTTCACAGGCTTTTCGTTGATAAAGTTTATAACAGCGTATGTCAGAACAGTGTGAAAGAGTCTCAGGCATGTCTTTCAAAGGCAATGCTTTTTGGCGTGTTATACGGTGTGTGCTTCAAAAATTAGCTGTTTATGCACCCTTATGCCAGCCTTGCTAAGTGACAACTCATTATCTTGGCCGCATCTGTACGAATACGAACACATTGTTACCAAGGAATACTTCCTTGTAACCAATGAAGGTCAATCATATAGAATTTTTTTTTTCTGCTGTAGTATTTCACTCAAACGGTTTGTAAAACAAAAACTCCTGTATTATATCGTCATGGCAGTCAAGCAGTACAAAAACGAGTAATTGCGCATATTTGTGATATCTGTACTCTCGTCAATTTGAAGAGCTCATCTTGCTTCAGTTGTACTAATAACGTTTTTTTTCATTATAGGAAAACAGGTCTTCTTCTTCTTACAGTATTGTTGGATAAAGGACGTTTTTTTGTATTTTTTTGTCGGCTTTTTCCCTATACTGTTGGACCATGTCTCTAGCTGCAGGTAGTTAGAAAGCCTCAACTGTGTGAGGTTTTCCTTCCTTCGCAATTTTATAGCTAGCCTTTATCAAGTTACTATAGTGTTAACAAAATATGCCAAGCATTTCGATTCTTTTTCACAAAACGCAACGATCCTTTGAAAAAAGTCTATAGGTTTACCTTTAAATGAGATTGGGCAATTAACTGATCACAGGTTTTTGTACCGGCCTTGACTGTATAGCCAAATTGTAAGTATCTTTCATGATATTTGTGGTTTGGTGTTGCTCTAGGTTTTTTAATTTCAAGTAGCGTCCAGGCTTGAAAATCATCGATTTGTCCATGATGAAGGGCGCAGTGGGCGGCCGATCATCATCAATGATCAGCAGTTTGCGCGGCAGCAATTTCGATCGTTTCTTTCAAGAAATTCTTGTCCTCCTTCCAATGTCTTGACAACGGCAAAAAGTTGAAGACGATTGACAAAAGCTAGTTGCTTTCACAGGGCCGATCTGGAGCACCACGTTGCGGATCGCGCGGCCTCCCGCGTAGAGGGTTCGAATCCTCCCTCGGGCATGGATGTTTGTGTGTTGTCCTTAGGTTAGTTTAACTTAGTTTAAGTAGTTTGTCAGCTACGGACTAATAACCAGACAGCTGAATCTGATAGATTTACAAACATTTATTTATTTATTTATTTTTATATTTATTTATTATTTTTTGCTTTCACAGTCGGAGACTTCTACGATACAGTAATACAAAAGATCGCACGATGTGATGACTCGATTCTTTTGTTGACCATATTGAAAACTGACGGAAACATTCCTGAACCTGTCTTTTTTTCTATTTTTTTCTTTTTTTTAGTCAGGGAAAGTTTTTTTCCAGTTGCAGCTCGTATATTTGTAGTGCTTGTTGTTTTTTGCATGTAAAGTATGTAGTGATATTTTGTAATTTTTATGTTTGTATTAAATATCGCTTATAGAATTGAATGAATTTTTGAATATCTGTAAGAATTAAATCTTTTAAAGATGACGTCAGTCGACAACAAGGATCGTGTATGCATTAAAATAATCGATAGGCATTGTTGAAGTTAACACCGGTTTTCACCACTACTAAAGAAAGTCGTCGAATAGTGACCTTTACGTACAGAATGCGGCGTGAATCAGCTGTAGGCATTCTGTGCTGGAATACGGAAATGAAATGAAATCGATGCTTGGCGATCTCACGGTTCACTTAACAAAGTTTCACGGTACTGTTAAATTACTGACGCAATAGTGGAATAAAATTACTAAAAATTACTATAAAATAATATAATTTCTTCGCTGAATAAAACATTAACTACTGATTTTGAAATTTAAATAAGTACAAATTTAACTAAGGTGAATCAAACTTATGTAATCGCGAAACGAATGGTGATAATGACCAAGCATATCCATACGAGTGACTGGAGAATGCTGAAAATTATTAATAAAAATTATTGGGAATAGGAGAAGGCCATTTTGTATTAAAATGTTTGAAATTAAACTGGAGTTTTGTTACAATAAAGATGAATAAGGGAAGCTCACACATGGGATTAGCAGAGAGTATGAAGAGGCGTCCGATCAGTACAAGAGTTCAAAACAGAAAGACGAAGAGCGCTTCCGTTCTCTCCCCAGGCCCGATGAAAAAATTGATAATCGCGAAACAAAAGACAGAGTTAAAAATTGAAGGGGGAACGGATAAGCGACAAGCGTCGCAGATATAATTTTAGTACAAATATTTAACGTAAAGCTGTATGGAGAACTACAAATTAGCAGCTTTCGACGGAGTCGGTATTGAACTTATATACACGAAATAAGTATGTATATCTGCTCTGAACCGTTAGCATGCTTTGTAGTACGTATTTATTATTCCAGCTTCTATTACGAAGTAAAATATACTCTACAACAAAGTCAACTTTCGTGCATGTTATTGTGTGAAAGTGTCAACGTACTTGCACCGCAACAAATTTAAAGGGTCAGAATTCTAGAAGGATTACAGAACGAGTCTACTACCGCAAACCTACATTTCGGGTAAAGACCACAAAGACTAGATCAGAGAGATTGGGGGTCGTATGGATGCATACAATCATTCATTTTTCTCTCTTTTTGTATGGGAGTGGAAAAGGAAAGCAAGTAACTAGTAGTGGTGCTGAGCTCCCTCCGCCACACACTTTTGGGTGGATTGTGGAGTACGTATGGAGATGTGGATTTAGTAAACTCTAGTTACATCTTACTAAAATGTTCGGGCGCTGATGAATTCGCTGTTGAGCGCCCTAAAACGCCAGTCATCATCATCATTACTCTGATGTCAATTTTCTCCAAGTGCTATGAGTTTCACGATGAGTCGACTAGGCATAATATCATGACGGTAGCTGCACCGTAGTTGAAATCGATCTGCAATCGATCTGCAATCATCTACTACAGTAGAGTCCCGAAAACTTGGTCTAATGTGGACCGAAGGTTGGCCGAGTTCATGAAAATGCCGAGTTAGGTAAGATATTTTTTTGTTATAAAATACTTTCTACTGATACTTTAGAATACAGTACAAATGATGGAATCTAGTGACACAGTAAATGTAAGACAATATCTAACGAATGAAATTCGTTACTTACACTCCCATGGACTTCACAAAACGCGCTTCAGACAAGACAAAAAGGCTGTAAGCAGACTGAGCGGCAGAACGCGCGCGGCCGCGTCACATGAATGTCATTGTTGTCGGCTGTAACCAATTTTATTATTGTCCATCACGTCTAAGCTGATTTTAAAGGACACCGTTATAAAATTAAATCTCGTAGTTTTGATAGAGACTGTTCTTAGTGTGAAAAAGCATTTACATACTTCATTAGTGAAACTCAAGGGATTCTTAAATAGAATGAAGTAGGTACAATCTGTCACTTTCCACTTCTTTCACCTCTGGCAGTATTTCTCATGTGAAAAATACCGAGGAGCACCGTGTTTCGGAACCCACGTTAAACTATAGGTCCCTCTATAACTGGTTGGGTAAGTCAGTTTGAAGGTCGGAGGAAGACAACGGCATACCACCTCCAAACAGGACCGTGCCTAGTAAAGCACTGTTATGTTCAAACCAATCTTCGGATTGTTGACTGCTTTACCTTTAGGTGCAAGAAAAGATGTTTTCTGGGCCGATACATAGCACAGTCTGTATCCTGCATTATGCGAGCACGGAATAATTCCAGGAGGGTGTGCTGGGGTGTGGCCGAGTTATTCGGACTGCCGGGTTCCCGAGTACCGAGGTTTCGGGACTCTGCTGTACTGTATTTTTTGGGCCACTGTGGGCTTGATGGAAATAATCCTGAACAAAGCATCAAATGAATTTCGCTTTCACAAAATGTGATATTCTGTATTGTCCCACATTCAACTGAAAATTTAAATTCCAACTGTTACCAATATTCCAACTGTTCTTAATACAAAGCTGCTATGGATCTGTAATATCATTTTTCTGTCGAGGAGTATGCTATCAAAATGGAATGAAAGAACTTGCGTATACTACTCTGCATGCATATTATTATTCTATTGAAATGAAGTGAACTAAAATGATTCATTCGATCGATTAATGTGTCCGAAATGCTAATTTAAAAGTGAAGACGAAGCAGGTGCGGTACTTAATAATTAAAACCGAAGTGATAGTTCTGTGTGGAGAAATCAATCGACATAAATCATTGGTCAGCCAAAACTCTGTTTGGGTGTTCCGCCATCAAGCGGATACAGAACATGACGCTGACTAGCAAACTCCAGTCCCCTCATTATACTATGGCGCTGTCATGTTCGTGTATAACACCGTACCTTGAACTCATAAAGGGACTTTATAGCCAGGTTTCTCCGACTACCGCCCCTCCCCCTCCCCAAACGCCGCTATTCTAACAGGTTTTGTCGGATTCGGCTGCGAAGGTGGAGACACAAGTCATTTGGTAATACCCACACCTGTCGTGTAGTGGCTTCTCCAACTTTTTCAAGGAGCTTTTTATTTTGTCCGTGGTAATTCAGGTAGTCATCAAAGTCAGATTAAGGTAAACGATGAATGTGCGATTACGTACAGTGAGCGACGAACTCGCATCACGCTGTTTAAAGGATCATTGAAGCATGCTAATCTAATTCAGTGGTGAAGGGGTTGCATGACGTAGTCGAGACCTAGCTACTGTCGGCCAACTCAGCAGACTTGTTAGGCAATGTTTGATGGCATTTTGATAGGTCTCTGAGGAAAATAGAGAAGACCGAACATGAAGAGCATCTCATCCACCTTCCCCGTGGGGCCGTAACTACCAGAGCTTCACACAAAGGTTACTCTCATGCCAAAGGCTGTAAAACGTACCAAACAAAAGTGTAAAGTGGCAACAATTATAATTAAATGGAAGGAAAGCAGTATGTCCGTAGCCCTATTACGAGCGTTTTAGTTTCAGATTCCGAGAGCTAAAAAAATATATTTTTTCTCTATATGTTGCCGCTGTTCAGGTTTGATGAAACAAAGTACATAAACATGCATTTATAAGAACAAAGACTTTGATCTAATATTAAGGTCCATGTAACGTTCCTTGCAGTTTTCAGTACTGAAAAAATGATGGTGTCGTGAACATGTATGATTTTCGACAGAAGTGATTTTGATGTGGGTGATATTGCAGACGACATCATATGAAAGGATGAGCTATGAGTATGGTAAACGGTCAAGAGAGTCAAGGTAGCTGGTGGTAATGATAGGGACTCAAAAGGGTGAATTGCTACCTGCATTAGCAACGGACAGGGTAGGGATCGTTAGATTTGATACGTATTGAGAGACATAGGTTTGATTAATGTGGTCCAGTTGCTTGAATAGTGGTATGAAGATTACCATCGTAAAAGGTTAAGTGGCGTGCATAACATCTAGTGATATGGAGGAAATGGTTTCAAATGTTTAAATGTTTGAAAATGGAAGGGACTTAACTACGTTTGTCATTAGTTCCTAGGATTACAAACTGCACAATCTAATTTAAAGTAACTTATGCAAAGGACAACAAAAACACTCATGCCTGATGGAGGACTCGAACCCTCGAGGGCGAGCAACCGCGCGCTCCGCAGCAAGGCGCCTTAGAACGGTCGGCCACTCCACCGCAGCACGGTAAACTTTGCGACAGAAGTGTCACAGACTGCTGTCAAACTCCAGTCACATATGTACCGTTGCAAATGAATTGCTTTATGTACTTTACATTAATTTACTAATTCCGTTCAGATGAATCTTAAATTTTCCTTATTAATATTCTCCATCCATCCAGTTCTTTCGAGTGTTTTTAAGTCACACATCTTCTTGAAAGTTGTTTATGGTACACGGCTATACTTTTGTTCATGAATACCTGTCGTTGTCGCATATAGAAATATGACAGATTCCAGTATCAACGATCCAATGACAAATGACCGCATGACACGTGGCATGGATAGTTGATTGTGTTTGAACAGGCAGAGCAAGAATATAAGAGGGAACATTGAGTTGCGTCCATCGGCGGAACCTTTGTACATAAGGTGAGCCATGTAAGATTCAGCGCAAGTGAAGTTAGTGCGCTATTTAATCACAAACAAGAGCTTCTCTGTTATTCTGATGACTCGTAAGGCAAGCCTTCACTTGGTTAAATTCACAGTATTTTAAATACTGTTGTTGTCGTGTTCTTCAGTCCGGTGACTGGTTTAATGCAGCTCTCCATCATACTCCATTTTGAGGAAGCTTCTCGGTCTCCTCATAAGAACAGCAACATCCATCCATTTGAATCTGCTCATTGCATAAGTTCTTCTGTCTCCTTCTGCGATTTTTATCCCACACACTCCCCTACAATACTAAATTGACGATTCCTTGATGTCTCGAATGTGCGCCACCAATCGCTGTCTCCCCTTGGTGAAGGTATGCTAGAATTACTCCCCCCCTCCCCCCAAAATCTGTTCAGCACCTTCTCATTAGTTATTCGATCTAGTCATCTAATATTCAGCATTCGTATTTAGCAGCAAATTCAAAACTTTCTATCATTCTTTCTTCTCAACTTTGTATCGTCCTCGTTTCAGTCCCACGCCGCGTTACACCCCAGACAAATGCCTTTATAAACGACTTCCTAACATTTAAATTGAGTTTGGATGTCAACAAATTTCGCTTATTCAAAAATGCTTTTTTCCAGAGCCATTCTACATTTTATATCGTCTTTACTCCGGCCATCAATTATTTTGCTACCCAAAAAACAAAACTCATCTATTATTTACTTAGTTTTTCTGCCTAATATAATTCGTTCAGCATCGCCTGATTTTCTCTACTGCGTTCCATTACTCTTGTTTTGCTCTTGCTAATGTCCATCCTATAAGCTCCTTTCAAGATACTGTCCATTCCATCCCTCACAGTCCCTGACAGAATCACAATGTCATCGGCAAAATTGAAAAGTTTTTATTTCTTCATCTTGAACTGCAATTCCTCCTCCAAATTTTTCTTTGAATTCCTTCACGGGTTCCTCAACGTACAGACTAAATAACATTGGTAAGATTGGCGAAAGGCTACAACCCTGTCCTACTGCCTTCCCAATCACTGCGACCATTGCATGCACTTCGACACTTGTAAAAGTTGTCTGGTTGTTGTACAATTCGTGTATAACATTTCGTTTCCCATATTTTCGCTTGCTATTTTTAGATTTCGAAAGAGTGTATTCTAGTCAACATTATGCAAATAATGTAGGTTTGCATTTCCTTAACCTAAGTTCTAGGAAGTGTCGTAATGTATTGCCTCGCGTGTTCCTACATTCCTCTTATATCCAAAGTGATCGCTCCCGAGGTTGGATTTTATGTTTCCTATTTGTAAATAATTAGAGTTAGTATTTTGCAACAATGACTTACTGAACTGATAATCGCGATTCCAGGTTTTCGCGGCGTATTCCAGTAATGAACTCTTCTCGGGTAATCAGCGGAGTGGTGGCGTCGTCTTGCCACAACATTTCGTGACTTCTGTACTCATCCTCAGGCGACGTGTCGGGGTGCTGTGCTGCACATGCTTATGTAGTCGCTTGACCAATGTCTACTTCAGCAAGCAGTCTATCACGAGCCTTCGGAACCGGTTATCGCGTCGGTGGTGACGACGGCATCACCGGCTGGGAACACGTGTTCAAATTCACCCTTTCACAATTAATGTAAATTCCGTGAATATGGATTGTGATTTTAATTAAGCGTCTCTGCCTTTACGCCTCTACAGTTGTCACTGTCCTCAGAATAAGAAGTTTATTATCAACGCCACTGCCGTGATATTTTTTTTTTTAATTTTTTTTGTTTACTTGATGTTATAGGTCATCTGTGGCTTTGGTTAAAGATTCGTGGTGAAGCTATTTCGGAAAGCCACTGACATCATCAATTTGACTGAGGTTTCAATTTTTTTCTTGAATATTCATGGCTACGCCACTAGCTCTTCTCCTTGTTAATTTTTCACAGTAATGCCTTTTTACAGGTTTTCTCAAGTACTACCTACTATGGAGAATATACGCCGTGGGAATTTAGTTGGAGCGTATTCTATTATCCGTCATTAGCTGGTTTCTGAGTGCAATTACAGCTACTAAATATTGACTTCCAAAGAGCAGCCTTCATGAATTCTGTCTTTCCTGCCTTATCGCTTCGTCTAATGTAGTCATGATCGTAAGATACGGTTGCGTTCTTAAGTATCTGATGTTAGTTGCTTGTAGGATTACTTTTATTATATACAAGTACGTGGTGATTCAGTAGTTATAGGCTCCAATATATTGGCAATAAAAGTTTACGATACTGACGCAACAGCGTGAAAACAGATGTACGTAAACCGGTAGACATGCAAAACAGTATGAACCCCGACAACTGCTTAAACCTGCGCAGTGGCTTGTCTTCATTTCGTCTTTGGTTAAGTCTGTATAACGTTATCTACTATTATGAAAAAGGCAAATTTCCTTACGTTCAACAAATTTGTTTAAACCGGCTTTCGTCTTCTTAGGCCATCAACAGGTAACAACTGATTGTCGCTAACATTTCTTCACAGACAAGCCACTTACTTAAGCCAATTTGTAACCAAATAAATAAGTTTGCAGAACATCAGGAATTTTTCGTTTTTCATAATATTATCATGTTATGCCAAGCTCCGACGGAAAATTAAATTAATGATATCGATTATTCACAAATGCATTGATTTCATACTTTAAGTCCAACTTCGATATACCAAAAAGTAACTGCTGCACAGAAAACAAGTGTCTCCCTTTTTTGTATCTTATTTCTTGGCAAATATTTCGTAGTTATTATCATGGGGACGACAATTAACCTTCTCTCGTTCAGAGCTATTTTTGGTTGTTGTGAGATTCTCACTCTTGTGAGAATCCTCGCTGTCTCAAACGTTTTGTTTTATATCTCAAAGTTGTGTCTCATGGAACAGGTCTACACGTTGTCTTTGTTAGTTCTATAGTAATGCGTCTAATCTAGACACAAAAATTTTCAGATTTAAATAACATAGTCCCTTTTTCCACGTCAGAAATTGTTTCCATTTTCGTCCATTTCGCGCTGTTCCATTAAAGATCCGTATTTACATTGTGTATATGTTTATGAAGTCCGTAATGAAATCCTTATGCTTCACGTGGATTTTACGGTATCTTTTTAAATTTATGGGTTTCTGACTTTCAGAAAACTAGCTACCTCATATTCTGCATCATCGTTGGTTGAATTCTTACTGGTCTCGAATTTTTATCACAACTAACCTATTATTTCACACGGAGGTGTTATAACATGATTTGTTCATTAACTCACATATTTGTCCTAGCAAGGTGAACTTTTTGTTACACTCATTATATAATAAGTCAACATCGATTCGTTAAGCTCAAACTTTCTCGTGTGTCACTTGATTTTCTCATGATATTATATCACAGGATGACAAGAGTTGCTTTACACGGAACATTTATTGGTATTCAAAAAGGTCGAAATGGAATGAACTGTTTTTAGGAAACTGAACAGAGTACACAAGTCAGCCTTAATTCTGTACCAAAAATAGGTATTTTTGCAGTCGGTGCATGTTATAGTTGTTGACTGATGTCAGAAATATGTTGTCCGATGAGGAATTGCGGTATACTTTTTGCAAGTAGGGGAGTCTGGAAATCAGGAAAAAACTGTCGTGGTAGTGATTAATACGAGTGCAGTGGACACTAGATAGTTGCGGCCGCCTTATATAGCCAGGTAAATTGGAGATGGAAGGATCAATGAGGGAATGTCATCATATGGCTCTTGGACTGGCTGAAATATTGGCGTTACTCCAGTGTTTGCATATCAGTGGTGTAGTTGCCTCGTGTAAATGACCGTAATGACTCTGTCATTGTGTTGTATGTCGATGAGGAAAGGGCGTTGGTGAACCTGGTACCGGCGCCTACAGTTTTCCTCTCAAACAGCACCGGATTGTTGCCTGCACATAACACATACACTATTGTTCGTGTCGTGCCCTCAGTGAAAGTCACTGTGAAGAGGTCTTAAATCCAAGACAGTGGGCAGAGCCCGGTGATAAGCAGTTTCTAAGATAGCCGAATATCGAGCTGAAAATCCAGAACAGCTTACTTTGGAGTCGCTCACATCGTATGGATGACCACTAGCGACCTCAGCTTCGGCAATGGATACATGAACTGAGAAAGATTTTTCGGAATAAAAGAAATTAGAGAATATATATACTGGTAACTATGTACTCAACAGGCTCAATGAAAGATATGCAAGAACCATATACCTGAAAATCTGGCAATTCGACTGCAGTTGTTCACTACGAAGATTCCGCGTAACATCAGGACAGTGTAATAAAGTTAGGATTTCTGGCTTGGCACTTAACGATGGAAAAGAAAGAAAAGAAGTACCATTGAAAATTAAGTTCAATGTCGAAAATTGTAATTTGTAGAGTAACACACAATTTACCTTTATTGCAGTACCATTTTGTTTCTGTTATAGATGTAGTAAGTTGCAACTAGTGAGTAAGGTTTGTGTTTTATCCTCGTTGCAGATTTTTGCGATGGGTCACTAGTAGTGCGATATCACTGAAAAATATAATTGAATTGATCCTCGAAAAATCTGAAGAGTTGCATACAAAAAATTGATTGGACTTTGAGGGAATATTTCTTATCCATTAAGGTCAGCTGGAATGCCTAATCTTAATAAATAAGAAATAGGAGGATTCAATGATGAATGTTTATTTATATATGAAAAAAGGACGGTGCCCAATTACAGAATGAAATGCCGATAAAGGGACTGATGGCCATAGTAGTCTGATCCCTGTCAAACCCCAACCCAACCAAATGCCAATACAATAATAATGGTTATTACAAGCAAGGATGACACAATATCTATAATGAAAATGGTGGATACTGAAGACGTCGGAGCACAGCGCATCGGAGCATAGCGCCTCAATGGGCTAGGCCTAAAAAATAACTGCGTACCTTAATTATAAGCGATTATATGGTAAAACAAAGCGATTAAATTATTCAATGCAAAATCAGAAGGATACCGCGTTTGACTAAAAGTAAAGGATGGAGAGACTTGAGTTAATACTGATACTTTATCACAAATCTATGAATGAATACCTTTCGTTTAGAGCAAAAATGAAGGAAGTCGGTTGGATAGAACGGCCTGACTGACATTTCCATAAGTAATATACAGAAGGAAATTGTGTTTGAGTATTGAAAAAAGAAGGCGAGAGCTATGTTAATTCTGACACTTGGTGACATATCTATGGATGAATACCTTTAGTTTAAAATAAAAATGAAGGAAATAGGCCCGGTAGTTTGATCTGGTCCAATGACTTTAGTTTTAATAGATAATTTTAATATATAAGATGTAGAACTACAAATGTACGTTCTGCTTTATATTAAAACGTAGCAGAAATTTAAATGAGAAATAAATAAATAAATAAAAAATTGTCTCCACTTTCATAAGATTGAGTTTGATATGGTTTTAAGAGATATTCTAACGACTCTACACGCTCCTGCATTCAGATTTAATCTATTTGTATATTTTAACACTAAAATAGTATGTTGAAAATGAATGGTTAAAACCATCGTATACTGTCCATATCAGTGAATGAACCAGAACGTATAATGTCCACTATTTACGTTTCAGTTTACTTCCCTTTCCTCTAATTTGGAAATACTGTCGCGCTTAACACGTGTCCGGGCTTACAATACTTCAAAGCATTATACCGCATTGTCGCCTTCTGGCACTGTTTGACACTACTTGAGCCAAATCGCTAATATTAGCAGTGCACAGCGGCTGTATAGTGTTGTGGTTTGTGTATATTGCTCGCAATGATTTTAGAAAAAGGATTTGTGGTTGTTGGGAATGATGGTATAGATCGTGTGACAAGAAAAAAATGAAGAAGAAATCAAAACGAGAAATGGGAACTGGCGCACATTGGAAAGAAGAAAAACAACTTAATTTTTTCGTGTCGGCCTTAGAAGTTCCACGCAGCAGCTTCACTCCTGAACATATTGATTTTGATATAATTACGTAGGCTTCCGCGGCCAGAGTCAGATGGCATAAAAGTTTTCTGGGTATGGTACCGCGTCATTATGTAAGGCTATTACTTAAATAACCAACGTTACAGTGGCCTTCATCTGGGTAACAGTTACCCAGATGAAGGCCACTGTAACGTTGGCCGAAACGTTGGTTATTTAAGTAATAGCCTTACATAATGACGCGGTACCATACCCAGAAAACTTTTATGTCATATTGATTTTGATTACTTATATGAAGAACCTGGAATGGACAAAATGTAGTAAATTTACTGTACCCTACAATATTCTGCCTGTAACAGAGTGTTGTGTTGATCCAGTTTTCCATAGTAATGTAAAGCTTTGTAGCATTCCTTGAAGTAAACATTAATCTTATGTTATTATAAATGATATAACTCATGTGAATTGCGAATGTCTAATATAAGTTAACACTTTCAAATGAAAAAGTTAATGTGAAGTAGTGAAGATATGTTACTAGAATTGCATGAAAATGTGTAATGTCGTATGTCACGGATCAAAACGTATATAAATTAATCTTCTAACCTTATAATTGAGGGGAAAAAAAGAAAAAGAAAAGAAAAAACACAAAACACCCTCTTGCAAGGTATATTTTAGTTCAGTACCTCAGAACGCATACAACTGCAAAAACAGCTTAAAATTTAATGTAGTAATTTAGCAGATATCAGTTTTTTTCTTCTCCTGAAAAATTTTAATCAACGGACATTATACGTTTTTGACCCTCGAGCAGGCGCGCCGATTTTCATTAACACGAGCGGACGCGCGGTGCACTTTGTACACATGTTGTACAAAACTATCTGTGTGCTACCAAGAGAAACATGTATGAGCTAAGTCGTCCTTTAATTTTACTTTATTTAAATAGCAATAGAATAAACTTATATTACATTGCTAATTTACTGCGTGATTAAACAAATAAGAAAACTTTCGTATCATTTTATTGCCGTACCTGACACAGGAATAGATTCCAACACTTTGCGTTATATCACTCTGAAAACTAAATAGGAGTGAATAGCCCTACATTTCAAAGGTAAAACTTTTTGTGGAATCTCACCTTTTGTCTTTTCTCAACGTCTCGGTGCATGTTAGTCGATTTATCAGTAGCGAGTTTCCTAAGGAATAGCTAGTGTACGTAATGTTTCTTCCTGAGCCTTCAGTGCGAGTAATAAGTCTTTCTGCAATATCACAGGGAGAATTAGAAACATTGTATGGTCCTTTAGGTTGTTTTCCACATCATACTTCCATATTACTAGTCAACAGTATTTTAGCATCTGCTAAAACAAAAATGTTTTTGTCGTACTTCGCTGGTTTCTTTGGAATATACTGAACAAAAGAACAACGACTCCAGAAAGCTTGCAACGTATCATCTACTGTCACAAATTGTCCTACACTGTAAACGTTCTGGCAGTTCGCCACAAAGTCATCCAATATTTGCCTTATTGTTGCAAGCTTATCATTTACTTTTCTTTCTTGTCTTGTACTCTTATTGTAAAAAAGGAACAGAAGTCTTCTGCAGCTCATCACAGTTATCGTCATCTCCAAATCAGTACCATTTGCTGTCTACAGTTCAATCGTATTTGCGTGGTTCGCTTTCTTAATGCCGATGAGATATAGCAACCCCACAAAGCCATTATTTCACACCTGCACTTTCCTTAGCATCCCAGTCTCTGGAATACTGTATACATTCTTTGTTAGATTGAATATATATGTTCGTGACTTTTAGAGTTTCATCAATCAATTTTAGAGTAAGTATTGTACATAAATAAGCCTGTTTTTCACTTGTGACCCCTCTGGCAACACTTGTGGGCCTAGGGAATATTTTTACAATATTCTTTCTTTTATTTTTTGAAATCACATTAGGACACATTTTATTCCGTTTATACGTTTTGTTCCTCCCAATACCAGTGGAGAGTAGCTCCTCACAGTCATCCACTAGCGATACTTTAAATGGAGATATACTGAAGACTAGTATACAGTGCACACTGCAAATTAATATATATATATATATATATATATATATATATATATATATATATATATATATATGTTGTTGTGGTCTTCAGTCCGGAGACTGGTTTGATGCAGCTCTCCACCCTACTCTATCCTGAGCAAGCCTCTTCATCTCCACATAAGAACGGCAACCTACATCTGTCTGAATCTGCTTACTGTATCCATCTGTTGGTCTCCCTCTGCGGTTTTTACCCCACACACTTCCCTCCAACGCTAAATTCACAATTCCTTGATGTCAAAGAATGTGTCCTACCAATCTATCCCTTCTTTTAGTAAGGGGGGCCAGAAATTTCTTTGCTCCCCATTTCTGTTCAGTACCTCCTCATTAGTTACGCGATCCACTCACCTAATCTTATGGCTAAGAATGTGTCCTACCAATCTATCCATTCTTTTAGTAAGGGGGGCCAGAAATTTCTTTGCTCCCCATTTCTGTTCAGTACCTCCTCATTAGTTACGCGATCCACCCACAGCATTCGTCTGTAGCACCACAGTTAAAAAGCCTCAATCCTCTTCCTGTCCGCACTGTTTATCGTCCATGTCTCACTCCCATACAAGGCAACACCCCATACAAATGCCTTCAGAAAGGACTTACTTAGGCTTAAATCAATATTCGACGTTAACCAATTTCTCTTTTTCAAGAACGCTTTTCTACCCTTACCATTTTGCATTTTATATCCCTTCTACTGCGACCATCATTTATTATTTTACTGCCCAAGTAACAAAACTCGTCTACCTCCTTTATTGCTTAATTCCTTCAGCATCACCTGATTTTCTTACACTGCACTCCATTACCCTAATTTTGCTCTTGTTAATGTTAATCTTATATGCACCTTTCAGCACACTGTCCATTCCGTTCAATTGCTCTTCCAGGTCCTTTGCTGTATCTGACAGAATTACTATGTCGTCGCCAAAACGCAATGTTTTTAATTCTTCACCCTGAACTTTAATTCCTTCTCCAAATTTCTCCTTGCTTTCCTTTATAGCTTGCTCAATGTACAAATTGAATAACAATGGAGAAAGACTACAACCCTGTCTTACTCCCTTTCCAACCACTGCATCCCTTTCATGCCCTTCTACTCTGACAACCTCTGTCTGGTTTTTGTACAAGTTGTAAATAACCTTACGCTCCCTATATTTTACTCCTGTTTGCTTCAGAACTTGAAAGAGTTTATTCCAATCAACTCTGTCAAAAGCCTTCTCCAAATCTAGAAAGCTGCAAGTATGATGCAGGAATAGGTAGGGGCTTGGTCTTGTCCAACGACAATGAAACGGTGCAAAACAATGCTATTTGCCGTTGGCGCACTTTATAAACAGGCGCGCCCGCTCGAGGGTTAATATTTACTCCTCATAATGACATTTTATGAATCTCGGCCGGTCCCTTCCCTATTTTCGACTGCCCCAGTTAACGCGCGATGTGCTGGTGAGATAAGGCGCAGCCGTGACCTGCCCCACGGCCCACGGCGCGGCAGGTGGTGCCTCAGTGACCCAGTGCCCGCGGGCACGCAGGCGGTTGTCAGGTGTCGGCCTCGTGATTGCCGCTGTCTCCCGGCCCGACACCCCAAATCACAGGGCGGCCCCAGATTGCAGGGTGGCGGCACGCGCGCGCCCGACGACCCCCAGAAACCAATAAGCGCTTCGCGCCCCTCGGCTGCCCCAAATCGGCCTCATTTAAATCTATTAGAACTCTTCACGTCCCCTAATGGGACGCCTCGGTGAAACCGCGAAACATCCGTCAAGTGATTACCGACGCGGACGCAGCCGGCTGGCACGTCGGCTGCCGTAACAAGGTAAAAGGCCGACCGGCGCGCCGTGTAATGGCGTCGGGTGCCGCCCACACCTGCGCCACGGGCCAGACGCCCCCGCTACCTGCGAGGGTCGCTGCCTCAGCGGTGCTTACAAAGTGCGGGTGTGGGGCGAGAAATGCGGATGTGGCTGCCGGACATCGGCAAGCTCTATCGCTAACCTAAAAATAGTATGCATGTGTGTCTGTGAGTGTTCCATATTTCCTCCTAAACTACTAGTCGTATTCAAAATGTTCAAATGTTTGTAGAGTCTATGGGACTTAACTACGGGGTCATCAGTCCCTAAACTTACAAACTACTTATGAACGACTTACAACTAAGGACGGCACAAATATCCATGCCCGAGGGGGGATTCGAACCCCCGACCGTAGTAGCTGTGCGGACCGTGACTGGAGCGCCTCAATCCCCTCGGTCACCGCGGCCGGCTAGTCGTATTCCATAGGCCGTGTCCTACGTGAGCGACAAAAGCGACAGCGCGCGGCAGCTTCAAGCGACAAATCTCAACCGCATGTATGGTTTCTAGACTGTCTTACGTGAGCGACATTTGTAGGGCGCGGTCCAGACGCTAGGGAGAGAGAGAGAGAGAGAGAGAGAGAGAGAGAGAGAGAGAGAGAGAGAGAGAGAGAGAGAGAGAAATACTTGATCTTTATGAGTAGATACTATATGCTTCGTGGGTATAGAGAAATCCAGTAGTATTACACAACTTCAGTGTTTTGCCACTCATTGAATATTAAATTCACTGGTCGATGGAGTCATCGTGTGAGTGAAGTTTAAGAATGTATTGATTTGTTACCACAGAGGTTTCTAATATATTCAAGGCTCCATGGATGACGATCCGAGATACAGGAGCCTGGATATGAAAAAATAATGGCCGCAAATCGAAAAAAGTACTGTCACCAAATGGGTTCACTGCTGTAGAATCTTGTGGCGGAGATTTTGGTAAATGATACCCGCAAATGAAAGTGGCATATTTTGTATACCTGAGACAAGGGCAAAGTTCCCGTCAAGGTAGTCGCATACCTGGGACGCTACAGTTACAGTTACCGTTCTCGGCATAGCTTTAACGGCGAGTAACCGCTCCGGAATATCATTGTTACTGCATGTGTATACATTCTATTTATTTATTTATTTATTTATTTATTTTTTTTTTTTTTTTTTTTTTTTACTGGAGTGTTATATTCCACTTCAGTTTGATGGATGGTATTACGAAAGGTATATCGAATTTTAGCAAGTATAATATTTTCATTAATTTACACTGAAATATATTGCAAAATCAGCTTCAAAGACCTCTCTACATATTATTTTCCCTTTCAAACACTTTTACCGAAAAGTGGAAAGTAATTTATGTATTCCGTTATTCAGTAATTTACGACGTTGGGACCATAGCTTCTGATTTTCCTAAAAGAAAGTGAAAGAAAATTCTACTCCTGTCTGCCACTATTTAGGGGTGGTCAGCTGTTTTCAGAGGCTTAGGTCGACCACTACGATTACTGTTACTCCTTTTATAGATATAATACTTATACAGGTGATCTTTCTTTAATTTATCATTATCATCTTATTATTTGTACAGGTAGCAGTTCGGATTTAATATACGTTACAAATATGAAAGCGTGTCGGTGATGCGGAAACTTGTAATATTCTGCCCTGATCTGTTCTCTAGAGGGCTGTACTCTAGCGTCGTTAGCAGGGAATTGCTCTCTTGGCAGAGAGCAGTCAATAATACTTAGCATGATATCGATATATTCAGTCGATATTGATGAAATAATCTCGAAAACTTCGAGATTACACTAAACAGTTTCAACTATGATTTGGACATTGAACTTAAAAGAACTTGAACTTAAGCGACTAAAGACTGAAGTTAAAATTGAAATTCTTTCTAATATTTCAGTCTTCTGTATTTTTATTCTGACTGATAGACTAGTTTGATTAACAACATGATTAACTTTTCGCATTTGTATGCTTTATGAATTTACAGAAACAACAAACTTAGCCGGCCGCGGTGGCCGAGGAGACTGAGGCGCTCCAGTCACGGTCTGCACGGCCACTACGGTCGGGGGTTCGAATCCCCCCTCGGGCATGGATATTTGTGCCCTCTTTAGTATAAGGTAGTTGATAAGTAGTTTGTAAGTTTAGGGACTGATAACCCCGTAGTTAAGTCCCATAAGCTTAACAAACATTTGAACTTTTTTTATAAATAATTAAATAATTCGCTGTCTCTGTTGAAATATTATTATATCCAATAAAGCGTTTCGCGCTGTTAGCGCATCATCAGACTGAAAACAGACAAATGTTTTATTACAGTCCGTGTACCTGGCGGGCAGCGAATCTAATATGGCTAAGGTGAGTAAATTTTGTAAAGTCAGAATTTACTTGGGTGGAGATGGAGCCACAGAACTATTTAAAGCTGAGGTGGTAGTAGCTTAACGATTTGTGTTCTCAAATGTTTGTTAAGCTGAAGAGACTTAAATGCGGCGTCATCATTCCCTACACTTACAAACTACTTATGAACTACCTTATACTTAACATCCATTCTCGAGGGGGAATTCGAACCCCCAACGGGGAGCGGCCTCGCGCACAGGAGCATAGCGCCTCAATGCGCTTGGCCACTCCACCGCGGCATTTGTGATCTGTCATTGGGCCCCTGAAAATAGGTACAAAGTACGTAACGGCTATTTGAAGTGGAATAACTAGGGACTAAAGGGGTACAGTATGGAAATTAATGTAATGTTTTTATATTATAAAACTCACTATAGCAGTAGAGGAGTCGCAGTCGCGGCAGGTCCACGTTTACAACTAGTAGTATTGTTAATAACTGCGGAACATAAATGCGACCGTGAAACAAAGAGGTAAGGGCAGAGTTACAGCCTGCGAGAATGAGCGGATTGCCAAGCGCAGGCTTAGATCAGATCAGAGATGTGTGTGACGTTCAAGAAATGAAAGGTGATGGGAAGGAGGTGGAAGAATATGTCGGGAATCTGTTGAATTTTGTGGTAGTCAAACAATAATAAAGGAATGAAGACAAAGATATTAGAGGCCTGGGGGTGGGGCGGAAGAAAGATTTTGTGAATTGTTAGAAAGGGGGTTATTTTGGAAAAAGTTGGATAACATGATATCGTAAAAAGTTTGATTTTTTTTTGTAATAAGCTGTCCGTTGAGACAGTACTCAAACATTTGTCTGTTTACAGACTGATGATGCGCTAACAGCGCGTAACGCGTTATTGGGTACAATAAAGAATGTTGCAACAGAGACGGCGAATTATTTAATTATTCACCACTGTTGCTGCACCAGCTGCCACCACCATGATGAAATGGAATGAAATTATATAAATTAGACGTCTCAGTACACACATTATTAGCTTGCATACAATTGCTCTACGTATAAATGTGAACAAGTGGAAAAAATTTGAGTTATCATAGAATTTAAAAATGAAGAGCTTATGCATCTAATTTATATGAAGTTTTAGATATCATTAGGAATGCAAGGAGAAATTTGGAATTAAAGTCCAGGGAGACGAAATAAATATCTTGCGGTTTGCTGACTGCATAGTAATTCTGTCAGAGATAGCAAAGGACTTGGAAGAGCAATTAAACGGAATGGACAGTGTCTTGAAAGGAAGGTATAAGATAAACATTAACGAGAGTAAAACGAGAATAATGGAAAGTAGTGTCAGGGAAATCAGGTGATGTTGAAGGAATTAGATTAGGTAATGAGACACAAAAGTAGTAGACGATTTTTGTTATTTGGGTAGCATGATAACTTTTGATAGCCGCAGTAAAGAAGGTACAATGCAGAATGGCTATGGGAAGAAAAACGTTTCTGAAGAAGCGAAATTTATTGACATTAAACATTAATTTAAATGTTAGAAAGTCCATTCTCTAATCATTTGTCTGGAGTGTAGCATTGTATGGGAGTGAAACGTGTACAATAAGGGGTTCAGACCAAAAAAAAAAAAAAAAAAATATATATAGAAGCTTTCGAAACGTGGTGCTACAGACGAATGATGAAGATTAGATGGGTATATCACGTAACCAATGCGGAGGTGCGTAGCAGAATTGGGGAGAAAAGGAGATTCTGGTATATCCTGCCTAAGGATTCCACTATTTGAAAATGAAAGCTCTCTCCAAATTTTAGCGAATTTACACGTGACTTCAAAAACTCACGAAATATTTTCTCGCTGTCAAACCCAACAAGAAGATGAAAGGAAAACAAAGTTTAATTGCTTACTACTATTTCATTGTTCATGCAGTAAAACTGTGGCCTCGACGTGACACTACAGTTTATTTCGTCTAAGAGAGACATTTTACAGGGAGTATACCACGTATCCAAAAGTATCTCAGAGTACGACACATATTTCAGGAGATATGACGCCAGAAACAATTAAATCCATGAAAATCTGCCAAATACACATGATGTAATCACGTTTTTACTACCAACTCCATTAGCAACACCTTTCGCAGACAGATTACTAAATTTACGCTCTACGATAGTGGTATATTATTGTGGGACACATAGTTCAAAGAATACGTCATAAGCATTAATTTGCGTTGAAACGAAACTATAAAGGTAGTAGAGAGCGAGGGACATAGAGGAGCACATGGACCAAAATAAAAGAGGGACAAATACAGGCCCAACCATGACCGGAAACTGACGAAAAAAAAAAAAAAAAAAAAAAAAAAAAAAAAAAAAAAAAAAAAAAAAGAAAAAGAGATAAAAATTCTATTAACGCTTTCCTGAGTGAGAATAGCCAGTGTTTCAAAGCTAACAATGGGAGTGTCAATCAGATGTGGCTTGTATTCAAAGAAATAATATAGACGACCAGTGAGAGATTTAAACCAAACAAGTTAACAAAAGAGGAGGCTGACCCGCCGTGGTACACAAAACATGTTATATCACTCGTAGAAAACTTCGTGCTAACAGCTGTAGTGTTTATTGCTCTTACAACAGTAATATTTTCGCTTTCGACAACAAGAGAAGCTCAGTGAAGCTACGGATCACCCAAGGAAGCCGGACTTTCCACTCAGCAGCTGAAAGAAAAAACCTTTTGCGACGTGTGTGGCGGAGTCGCTGCGGTTGCGTCACCTGCCCCTAGGCAGGGAAAGCCCGCAAGGCTCCGAAAAGATTCCACTGTAAAAGAATCGCGAACTGCTATTAAGCCGTGGTGGAATGCGCCGATACGCCAAACTTGCGGCTTGTGTGGCAAATGTCGAATTTACCTCTACGCTTCACATGGGGCGGTTCGATGGAGCGATGAGACCTTATGACTGGCTAAGCCTTGCAGGTGGACGTGCGTTTCATATATAGTAGAATATTATAGAAGGAACTGCATGCACATTCTCAGGGTTAGCTAGTGGTTCCACGTCCAGATAGCGTCCAGGATATAACGAAGCCCATCACTAGCTGGGTGGTGAGTGCGTGGGTGAATGCAGAGGTTTTCCTGATATTGATGTAGGTGATTCAACACTCCATTTACCAAGCTCTTGCTAGAGGCTCTCTCTGGTGTATGTCTTGATCAAACACTGGAGAGTAAGTTGTATGAGACATTTGCTGTCAGTGAGATCACTCTCAAATTTGTCTACACAAGTGCCGACCATGCTACTTGGAGCAGAATCACTTTGTCTTCTACCAGACAAATAAATTTGTGCTTCATAAGTGATTTACGACGGCCCCGTACTAGAGGCAAGTGTCTGATTCTACCAAGAGTCATGTGCGCAAGCACATTATGAGGAATTGGGAATGGACTCAGTATTTGAAATACTTAAATCGTAGGAGTTGCACATTTTCCTGTACTTCTGCACATGGACAGAGAATTTGAAATTAACTTTAAATGTGTGGAGTGGCACTAGATTGTTTCTCTGAGCCTTCTGTTGTCGGCGCCAGTCAATGTGTACCTTTCTACTAACAAAAAAGGCAACACAGTATCAACCATAGTTGTGTTCCTATAGTCAAAACGGTGGGCGCAAGTTTTTGATCTATATTAGATGTTCCGCCAATCTTAGACTTGGTCAGACCAGTATGTTTCAGAGATTGTTGAAATGTTCGAATGTTTGTTAAGCTTTTGGGACTTAACTGCTGGGTCATCAGTACCTAAACTTACAAACTACTTATAAACTACCATATACTAAAGACAACACGAACATCCATGCCCAATGAAGGATTCGAACCCCCGACGGGGAACGGCTTCGTGCATCGGAGCATAGCGCAGCGGCTTCGTGGATGTACTTGTAAAGATTTCATTGCTTTTTCAGCTTAATGAATTTTAAAACAAATATATTGAGTTCAGGTAATGTTATTTAACCAATTACCTGTCAAAACTTGTCTAATTATTATTTGCAGCATTCTCTACATTAATATTATACCTTGGGTGACAATTGAAAGAAAAAGTTGTTTGGATACATTTCAGTATACTAGAACAAAAATTACAGACCGTCAAATTTTTGAGACTTTTCGTCAATATCTCCTTCATCTGATATTTTATCTGCATTGAAAGAAATAAACACTATTTTAAGTCATTAACTTCATATTTACTCACTTTCTCCTTATGCAGTTCTACTAGAATTTTTTCAAATGTAACTCCATGCGGCCTGTTTTCATCGTAAAATGTGGATGACGGAAAATCACATATAAAGAAACCAGACCTCAAGAATGCATACAGTAATTTTTGTTTATAAGACGTTTATGCCCTAATAAGGCACTTCAACAAAATACTTATAAGGTAACATGCTGTTCTCTCATTATTGGGACACATGTAATAAATTGGTACCGCATTTACTTCAGGATATCTGAGAAATATTGAATTTCACATAGATGTCCGTATACTCATGAACACGCCGAAATCACTAAATAACAATTCATTGGTGTACAGTAGCCACCAGCGGACAAACATTGTAGCTAAGAGAAAGCACAGGAAACAGACAAATTACATCCTTTCCTAAACCTAAGAAATTAAAGAAAAATTATTTATTTCGTATTTACCGACATTATACAAGTCATTATTTTAGAGTACCAGGTACCACATTCAAAGCTAAAATTTACATTACTCATGTAGAATAAAATAAAATATTTTCGCCCCAAAAATGGGACAATGGCAAGTAATGGGTTAACTAGGACGAGTCTTTTCACACTCGCTTGCAAAGGGTTAGGATCATCTGAAATCAAATTTTGTAGTATTTGTGTTACAGCTATATCACGTCCAAGGCCCTGAGTTCGGGATCCCGACGTATTAGGGTTTCATTAACGTCTAAGTGCACCCAGTGAGCGCCATCCTAAGTATTTGCTTGTGCACTTAGTGAAGCCGCCGCCCCCTTTCTTTGGTACGTACATCGCAACGGGCCACAGCTTTCGCCTGGTTGCTGAACTGGCAGCTCTCTGTGAGTCACTCCACTTCGCTCCTAAAACACAACGACGTCACCCTTACCTGCTGCTTCCCTCTCAGGACAATGAAAAACAGCTGCTATCTCACACTGGTGAGTCGTAGGCGCCTGTACCAAGCAGACTGCTTATAAAATCCAATTAGCGTTTACAGAATAAAACTTTCATGAATTTACTGACTCTATACGTCGCCAAAATGTACATTATTTAGCTATGTTTTTATTATATAATTACTGATGCCAAATATGATACTAACATTCTAATGATATTAAGATACTACTAAGTGAAAGAAAAGGAAATCAGAATGGTTGCTGTCGTTCAACTTTGCTTTCCCCAGTGAAAATTCAAATGACTTACTCAGCCTGTTGAATGTGATGAGCAGTGCAACGATTACGGATTTTGTTTTTGCAGTAAACCGGAAAAGATAAAGTAATGAAACGTAACAGACATGAGAATAGTGAAAAGCTTAATATGAAAATTAATGAGCACACTACAGGGAAAGTCAGTCAATAATGATACCTTGGTAACAAGATACCCCTTATGGATTAAGAAGCACACAAAAACAGACTGGAGCGGGAAAAGAGATCATACACAGACAAAATAAGTATACTGATCGAGGAAGAAATTTCTGACAATGTATATAACGGAAAAGCACTAGTTACGTGTTTTTAATGCTCAGCATTACGTGTTTGAGGATTTATTCCTATCTTCAGTTACAGTTTTTGTTACATAATTTGTATTTATTGTGATGTCTCCATATGTGGTGTTATGTTTCTCCTGCCATGTTCTTTTGACGAGATACTGCAATCAGAGAATAGTTTCAATAAAATATATTAGGATGTTATTTCTACGGTAATTTTAAAAATGTTGCTTTTAAGCTTCTACTTACAGGTATTGTGCCTTTTTCTTTATACAGAATCTCATACATATAGAGAACATCCCAACAGTGTTCTTGTAAACAAACATGTTACATTGATATTAATATAGCTGAGATTTACAATGAGTTTGTATACATTGAGAGATGTTAAATTTTACACAGAGTTGATACATATTCAAAGATGTTACATTTTTGGTGACATATTATTTACATTATTTACGGTTATTGCGAAGTTTAAATAAACTTATATTACTGTTTATGTAAGACATGAGAAGCGTTCAAATAAGTTAGTGATTCACTATCCGCCGGCCGCGGTGGCCGAGGGGACTGAGGCGCTTCAGTCACGGTCTGCACGGCCACTACGGTCGGGGGTTCGAATCCCCCCTCGGGCATGGATATTTGTGCCGTCCTAGTTCGTAAGTAGTTCATAGGTAGTTTGTAAGTTTAGGGACTGAGGACCCCGCAGTTAAGTCCCATAAGCTTTACAAACATTGTGAATTCACTATCCAGCTGAAATTGAGGATTTTTTCTTCTTGCTTTTTTGGTGTTCAAAAATTTCAAGTTCTTCCATTAAAACCATTGCATGTGATTTTTTTAAATAGTGGAGTATCTTAAGTTGTTTCTCTTTGTTTTCAAATGGGTGTCCATTGTTTTTTATATATGTTGCTATTGCTAATTTTGTGAACTGGGTATGTGTGTAACCAGTGATGTGTTCAAGATTTCTCATTTGAAAATTCCTGCTTCTGTGTTATACAGTATTTTGAGGAAGTCTTGTATGTGATTTTGTATATTCAAAATGTTCAAATGTTTGTAGAACTTATGGGACTTAACTACGGGGTCATCAGACCCTAAGCTTACAAACTACTTATGAACTAGCTAATACTAAGGACGGCACAAATATCCAGGCCCGAGGGGGGATTCGAACCCCCGACCGTAGTGGCCGTGCAGACCGTGACTGGAGAGCCTCAGTCTCCTCGGCCACTGCGGCCGGCGTGTATATTTCTGATTCTCAGAATTTATCTTTTTTGTTGGTTGCGGTGTGTACTAATTTCTGTTGCAGTTTGTTACTTAAGGAAAAAGCTACTTGTTGTTGGGAAATGTCATCTACATAAGGCATAGTGGCCATATATTTAGTTGTGTTGTTTGTTGCTTCTAAAGTGTATGGGATTTCTTTCTTTTTCGTTATTTAGTTCTGTGTTTTGTCAGACATTGAGCCCAGAATCCCATTATCCGCTGCAATTTGCATAATTATGTCTATTTCTTTTTCTCTCTACTCTTTATTTAATGGTATTATGTGAACGATGATACCATATAATGAACACATCAATGGTTACACACATACCCAGTTCACAAAATTAGCAATAGCAACACTTATACAGAACATTGGACACCAATTTGAAAACACAGAAGAAGCATTTAAGATACTCCGCCATATCAGAAAGTCACATGCAATGGATTTAATGGAAGAACGTGGGCCGCGGTGGAGTAGCCGAGCGGTCTAAAGCGTCTCGCTGCGGAGCGCGCGGTTGCTCGCCGTGGAGGTTCGAGTCCTCCCTAGGTTTAAGTAGTTTGTAAGCTACGGACTGATGACCACGCAGTTTGGTCCGATAGAATTACAAACATTTGAACATTTGTCCTTAGGTTAGTTTACCTAGGTTTAAGTATTCAAACAACTTACGGGTATGCTGTCGGGTGACGTCGTCGACAACCGCCGATATTTCGGCAGGAGAACACCCTGCCATTCTCAAGGCACAACTGCACTTACGGAAGCAATGTGCAAGCGTATTTAATACCTCGGTTTGCAAAGTGTAAACAAGGAAGATAACACACACAGTACAAGTCTCAGCAGAGTCAACACAACCAAAGGTGACCAAACATCAAAAATATCGATAGTGACTTAATCAACAGGTGAGGCAGCATTAATTTTATCCCTCTGTTTTTTGACGAGAGACAGTGCCGGATTCCAAGCAGAATTTAAACAAAAACCACCATCTCTGTTTATAAGGTCGCTTGCTAGATTGATTTCAACAGCTTCCTTAATAACACTATCCCAATAGGTGGAGGTGCATGCCAGGATCTCCGTGTTGTTGTATTCCATAGGATGGCCGGTGTCAAGACAGTGTTCTGCAACAGCGGATTTGTTGGGCTGTTGTAAGCGCGTGTAACGTTTATGTTCAATATACCGGTCTTCCACAGTCCTGATTGTCTGACCAATATATGACATGCCACAACTGCAAGGAATACGATATACACCTGCCTTACGCAAACCAAGATCATCCTTTACGGACCCCAACAGGGCCTTTATCTTAGAAGGTGGTCGAAAAACACATTTCACATCATATTTCCGTAAAATACGACCAATCTTGTTGGAAATACTTCCTGCGTAAGGCAAAAAGGCCATAGATTTAGGTGCCACTTCATTACTATCGTCACTCACCCGTTGCACAGAAGGCTGATAGCGCAATGCACGTTTTATCTGTCTCTCACTATAACCATTCTGACGAAAGGTCACCTCGAGATGGGACAACTCAGCTGACAAACTTTCAGGGTCTGAAATGACATGTGCCCTGTGAACCAAAGTACGAAGTACTCCTTCACGCTGAGCTGGATGGTGACAACTATCAGCTCGCAGATACAAATCTGTGTGAGAAGGCTTCCTATATACAGAATGTCCCAATGTACCATCAACCTTCCTTCTGACCAACACATCAAGGAAAGGAAGGCAGCCATTCTGTTCCACCTCCCTGCATTCCTTTCCTTGATGTGTTGGTCAGAAGGAAGGTTGATGGTACATTGGGGCATTCTGTTTATAGGAAGCCTACTCACACAGATTTGTATGATCCAAACCAGAGGTCAGCACGCAACGACCTCCAACCTCACATAATTGGTAGCATCAGAAACACTCAATGGCCGTATAGTGAAACAGCAGCTTATATGATGTAACAGCAGCTTTTCTGATCTCCCATTGTTGAAGTCCCACCATTATGAACCACAGACATTGCCGAGGTGGGGTGGTTTGCGTGCCTCAACGATACAGAAAACCGAACCTTAGTTGTAAACACAGCGGAGGGGTACCTGTGGTGAGGCCAGACAAACGTGTGGCTCCTGAAGAGGAGCAGCAAGCAGCCTTTTCAGAAGTTATAGGGGCAACAGTTTGGATGATTGAGCTGGCCTTATAACTTCTTCTAACATGGCTTTACTATGCAGTTACTGCGAATGGCTAATTTTCCCGAGGACATGCAGCTCTACTGTATGAATATATGACGATGGCATCCTGTCGGGTAAAATATTCCGGAGGTAAAATAGTCGCCCATTGGGATCTCCTGGCGGGGATTACTCAGGAGGATGCCGTCATCAAGAAAAACAAAACAGGCAGTCTAGGGATCGGAGCGTGGAATGTTGTAATCCTTCATCGGGTAGGTTGCCGTTCGTAATCCCAGATGAAGAGGCCTGCAAAGGACAGGGTTGCGTGGAGAGCTGCATCAAACCAGTCTCCGGACTGAAGACCACAACACAAAATCGATAAAGTCATCAAATAAACATTTGTCGACACTTCATTAAGCAATCTTGAAGAGGATTCGCTAAAAGTCACGAGACTGTTACGCCAAACGACGATTCCTAATGTAACATTAGCGATTCACTTAATGGTGGCGACCGTCTGTGACCGAATGGTGACAAGTAACTGCGTATGTCTACTATTTATCCTGGTTAGATTGTTCGTATGAAGATCAAGAGTTTCGAAAATGAACAAATGTGGCCCCGAGTTTGTAAGCCTGTCAGAATGAAACAGTGCGCACTGTTGTGGGTTTCACGTCTTCCGCTTGTGTTTTCCGTCTTGGGTGCATGCTGTATGGTACGCAGCCTGAGTTATATGACATGGCTCTATGGAAATTCAACTCAATTTTTTTAACTCTTTGCATGCTCTAGGAATAATTCCTGGGGAGGAGGGTGGGGAAGGGGGGGGGTGGTAGTGGAAGGAAATTGGTGGAATGTCGTTATTTCGAAGCACTGCAGAACTGTCAACGTGTTGTAAGGCCGAAAATATATAGTGACGGTCCTCGGATAGCTCAAGAGACGGGGAACAATTCAAAGCGAATTCGAGAACAAATACGGGCGCTTTCCGTTCTAGGGAAATGCACCCCAGACCTTGGCAGAGGGTCCTCGTGAATCTGCGTAGTCATCGCCACACACAGAGCCTGCTATCGGATGCTACAGTTGAAACTATGATACGTCTCACTAAGCTACGTTTCGTCATTGTTCCTATGTTCATCCCCGGCTCACGCATGTACGTTAGAGCTCTGCATTTCGACGAAAACAACCGCTCGAGCCTTTCCCGTTCCGTGCCGCTGCTCGACGGCTGGGGTAGGCCCACGCTGGGGCACGGCTGTGGCCGTCTAAATGCCCCGTGTGGCCGGTCGCCCTCCGCCTCTCGGTTACCGGCGGAAGTGTCGAGCACTGCTGGGCGCTCGAGCGTGCTCGTAGTCTCGGTCGGTGACAGCACGACCGACGCGCGCTCAACACTGTGGAATCGCATTAGAAACCGACCTGGCTTTGAGCAACGCACTCAGCGTTATGGATTAACGAAGTATAGGGGCGTAAATGCTCAATTCATGAAACGAAGAGAAGTATTATGGAGAGAATTAGGAGCGGCTCGTTAATCCCGAAGAAGAAAGACATGTCGGAACAGGTGGCGAAAATTGAAACTTGGAAATAGTTTGCACTTGTAGTGGATCGTGTCACGCAGGCTTCTGCTCGTTTTGTGGAATGTACCACATGTAATACTATAGTTTCGTACCAGTCAAGCACAACAGGTATGATTCGACACTGCAAAAGTAAATGCGGAGCAGGATTCCAAAGATCACTTGCCGTTCCAAGTAGCTAAAAAACAAAATTTCGTGAATATTGCTCCTAACTCCGTCATTCCTTTCCGATCCTGCATTCAATATTACAATATTAGTACAACGCATAGGCGTAGCCAGGATTTCGGGAGGGATTGTCAATTAATAGACATTGTAATAATGTGAACTCTTGATAAAATCCCAAACGGCACTAATAGTGTTTAAGTTATATTTCATTCCGAAGGACTGTATACTAGAGAGTCATCAGGCTATAGATACAAAATTAGAAACAAGGCAAATTAATTAATGAAGATAGGAAAATTCTGATCGAAACACGGACGATAATCGGAAAGGCAGTGCGTGAAGCGTGACGTAAAGGCACTCAAATTTTTGCAGTACGTGTAGGGCTATCACTGACAAGAAAGATCTGTGTAGATACGCTTTGACTAGACGGGAACCTAGAGTCGTTTACATAAGAACATCAATAAATATTGCTGGTTGACATTGTAATATATGACTGAAATTTCAATTACCGATGGTAAAACTGTTCATTATTTCAGTAGTAATCACCATAACTGTTAATACATTTTACCCACTGTGAGACATGACGGTCAATTCCTCAGTGCACAGATGTTTGCAGTTAGCTACAGAACCATGTTTTTTACCCAGATGTACACATATTTACCAGAAACACTCCGATGGCTATGAATATCTCTTTTCAGGGTTCCAAAACATATGGGAATCACATGGGGAGAAATCGAGACTGTATGGAGCACGTTTAACTGTTTCCCAGACTTGGCAAAATGTAGCCGGACTTCATCCTGATACACAATGATGCCAATTATTGTTTGCTTTGTCAACATTTCGGGAGGGGTTTGAAGCTCAGAAACCACCACCGCGGACTACGCGCATTGTACAACGTATAAGAGGCCGAGTTTGTAGATATGCTACACATAGCCCACGATTAGACTACTGTGTTCCCGTTTGTCTACCGAACGGAACAAAATACTATATACAGACATTACAGTTTAAACGATACAATCATTAGAATACAAGATCACCTCAAAGACGAAACTCCAGTAGTCTGCATCATATTAACAATCATCAACTGTAACATATACAATTATTGTAATATTACTATCAGTTCAATTGTAATATTACTATCAGTTCTATAGAACTGTTAGTAAACAACGATAGACATTTGCACAAGAAATAAGTGTGAAGCGGTGGCCTCTGATCTCAAGGATTGGGGCGAAGCGCAGCTGGCTGGCACTGAGTGCGCCGGTTACTGGCGACTGACCGAGCGTTCGGCGCGCTCGGCCGAGCGCTGGCGATCGGTTGCCCGCAACCGGCGGCAGAGGCCGCTCGGCCGCATACTCCCGAGAGCCAGAGGGGCGAGCGGGACAAACCGGTGAAAATCGGACATAATGCAGACCTCTAATGTACGTACAGACTGACGGACTGTCCACTGGGAGACAACAAGTCATTTGCGAAACTGGGCGGCGATTTGTATTTGTCGCATTGTTGTCCTCTCAGTGTTGACTATCCGTTTGAGAAATCTCCGGTCACGGTTATCGACTGTGGGTGGATGGACGACAGTTGGTCTGTTGTGGACTGTGACACCCTCATTCAACCATTCAAGACACCACTGTTGAGCGTGTGAATCCGAATTGCTACACCACCGCCGAAATCGAAGGTTACATCCGTCGAGCACCGACTACTATAATCCGTTCTGACGGCCTCGGTTCACGACGATGATGCATGTTACGCGATTATCGTACACAACCATGTCTTAGGTCGCTATTAGCCAACTAGCGTCGCCACTAGTGTCTCCGGGACTCACTGGGTTTGGCGTCTTACGGTGCCCATTATCCCGCGAACACCAGTGGCGATGCCGACACACAGCTGTAGTGTAGGTGCCCGGCGACTGCCTCGGAGACTCGGAGTCGCCCAGACCCGTCACCGGGCATTGTAGTAAATGGCGACCATTAGATGGGGGACACTGGAGTCGACACTTGTCTGCCGCTGGGTCAGCGCGCGCATATGGTGGATCGCACCACTCCGGCAGATGTCCTTCAGTAGCTTGCGTACTACAGCACTGTGTAGCTGTACTTGGTCTGTGTTGCTATATTGTTATGTATATGGGTACACTGAATAAGGTTGATAGAGATCGAGAGTTCAAGGAGCTGAATAAGCTCTTCGAAAGTAAAATAAGTACCGAAGGCCTTATTGCTGAGGTACAAACCAAACAAGCGCTTTGGGATGTCACGACCGAAGCACATTCCGACAAAAGCGAGGAAACTGATTTGTTGGTGCTGTATTTTAAGGAAGTCTAATTCAGAGCTCAAGGAGAGACCGAAAACGAGAAGAATTAACTAGGTGGGTTTTATAACTGAAGTAACTCAAAAAACTAACAAAACTACCTGTCTTCATCACCAGCATCGCCATCCCTATCTACTGAACCACATACCTGCGATTCATCTACCCATTGAGACGGCACAGTTTTACAAACGAGTCTTTTTCAGTAATATGTTTATGGAAAATAATAAATTTGGAAAGTAAAGTTCATCGTCACATATAAAAGGGTACTGTTTATTGACTCGTATATAATGATTTCAAGGTCTTGGCTATTTGTTTTCGCCTAAATAATCTACAGCTATTTACTACTGCCCTATTCATTAATAAATACTTTTCAGATTTATAGTTAGCTACGCAATATATATATATATATATATATATATATATATATATATATATATATATATATATAACAGAATTAATTGACGACTATTACTTACGTTAGTGTGAGAACTAATTAACTAATTTATCTTCTGCTGAGAAACACTCGTTGAATTCTGTGTAGATTCTCGCTATATCTTCTTTCTTGTAGGCAAACAACTCGTAAAACAATTATTTTGACATTCTAATAAAACTGAAAATTTAGTGTGTCGTCACATATATCATTAAACGGAGAATAAAACAAGGGTTAGAACTTAAATAGTAGCAACTATTTATTCACAACCTATACAAAAGCGGTTCATGTTTGCACCTGTTACTGTTACCAACGTTGCCGGCGATGTGGAAGGCGTAGTATACCGTTAGGAGAGCCTATTATGTATATGGTGCGAATGGAGCGGTATGCTACCTATCGAATCTAAAAAAAAATGTTCAAATGTTTTTATAGTCTATGGGACTTAACTACGGGGTCATCAGTCCCTAAACTTACAAACTACTTATGAACTACCTAACACTAAGGACGGCACAAATATCCATGCCCGAGGGGGGATTCGAACCCCCGACCGTAGTGGCCATGCAGACCGTGACTGAAGCGCCCGAGTCCTCTCGGCCACCGCGGCCGGCATATCGAATCTCTGGAGCAGTTCTCAAGCGAATACTCCATCTTCGTAACGCATCCGTTTCTACATTTCCGTGAATTCATGTGGAATCCATCGTGATGCTACTTTTCGCATGCCTAGGCGTTCCTTCAAGATGCGAAGCACAGTCGTTTGCGCTAATCCGATTTCGTGGATGAGCTCCACTAACGCGGTAACAGTTTGTACTTCTTCAGAGACGCTATGACAACCTGCTCAAAGCATATCTGCCACAGGTTGCCGACGTTTGTGGAAAGCTTTTACTCAACGTGCTACTGCTCTATATGGTAATGCCTCTTGAAGACCTTGATGACACTGTCGTGCTGTACGACGTCTGGCACATTCATTCTTGATCCATCTCCGTTGTTCCTGCTTCGACACCATAGCATTAGACCGCTCGCTCACAAGACTGTGACTCCGTCTATGTGTGTACACTGGCGACATGGGACAGACGAGTCCATTTGCTCGGAGGTAAGGCAGTTATGTCATCAACACCTGCTATCTGCGACAATAATAGATTCCATTGCGTAGTGTCTCCACAGCAGTATCATCACTATTTAAGCTCATCCCTGGCATATTGCTTCTGGTAAGTGGAGAAGCATAATGGGACGTTTTCACATTTTCCTAACCCTTCGCTTTTCTTTTTTTAAAGAAGTGCAAGGAGGTCACCATTCTGTCAATCGCTTGTACTCTGACGAGAGCAGGTTTGTAACAGTTGTGCCACCAGTTAACCCATCCATAAAACCTGCAGGAACAAGCGCCACGAGTGTCGACGCTAGATGCCCTCGACTACAGAAGTACAGCTAGCACAGAGAGGAATGTGGTATGCAAGCAACTCATCTGGTCCGTCTGTTCCACCCTACTACCGTCTGCGAAAGATAAGTTGGACCATGCGCAGACACGATTTTTCATCCAAAGCGCCGGGCGAGTTCATTCCTTCATTCAAAAGGAGAGGCCGCGTCAGTCCACTTCCGCCTGCCGGCCAGTGAGCTGGGCACTTCCAGCGCTCGCTCACTGCTCCAACCGCTACCCCCACCACTACCGCTATCCCCACACTTGGCCAGCTGTCTGCGCATCTACCGGCCAATTTAACCTGCGTGCCCTCTATCACATCACATTTGCAGAGAGAGTAGTGTCTTGTCTGGTGCGCCAAGACATGTAGATGTTGTGCTTCCCACTTTTCATTTCATAAGTAGCGTACTGGAGATTCCTTTAATTCTATTTGGAACAGGTGGGTGGGTCGGAAATTGGGCGTGATTTACGCGCATGCGCGTAATCGTGGCTGTGAATCGCTGTCATCCGTTAAGGAGGCGGCCGGCTGGCTTCGCGAGCCCCGCTCCCCGCCCGGCCACGGCGCGTCGCCGCGGGCCGTGGATTCCTGCGTGTGCGCATGCGCCGTGGCGGCGCCAGCCTGCAGTGCGGCCATTACGCGGCGACCGCTCACTTCGATAATTCGGGGGCGGCCGGCGGTTATTTAATAAGCCGCCCGTGCCCGCCGATGGCTCGCCGCTCGGGCACAGGTGGCTCACCCACCCATTAGCCGGAGTTAGGCCGCGGCCGGCCATCAGGGAAGGCGTATCGGGACGCCATCTGCCGAGCGCCAAGGAACAGCCGACGTCCCCGAGGGAGGATGGCGCCACTGCCCGAGATCCACCCACTGTGCGGCTGCTGTCGACTGCCATGGCCCAACTGACAGACTCCTCATTCACTACGTTTGCATGCAATACATCTTCCGGAAGACGAAAACCGATTTTCGTAAACCGTTTTTCGCCGTCGTGTTTACATAGCATAGCCTGAATCGGATTTCCTAATCAACTTAAAATGGTGGATTAAAAATAGCTGATTCAGTGCCCGATTTAGTCAGAATAATCGCTATTTTTCTTTACTTAAATACTCAGATTCATGTTTACTCTAATATTTATACTTTTATTTCACGTTAGACAATGTCACTCTCTCCATATGTGCCAAAAATTCTTAACAAGAAAACACAATCTGACAAGTCAAGAACGCTTTAAAAACGGTTGCGTTTACATGGGCACGAAAATCGATTGTGGAACTGGAAAACCGCTTTAGGGAAGCGGATTTCCAGAATCGATTTTGTAGTGTTTACATGACCATCCAAAAGCGAAATTGGGAAATCGGTTTACGAAATCCGGTTTTGGGTGTCCATGTAAACGGGGTGATTCAAAACAAGAACTCGACATGTAGATTTCCATGTCTTATACAGGGTATTACAAAAAGGTACGGCCAAATTTTCAGGAAACATTCCTCACACACAAAGAAAGAAAATATGTTATGAGGAAATGTGTCCGGAAACGCTTAATTTCCATGTTAGAGGTCATTTTAGTGTGAAATAATTCGTGCAGACAATTGTCAAAATACCCAATTGTTTCGTTAGTGTGTACTGTACACCCTCGATTCACGTCATCAACACAGATTTTCTGTGAACGTTTGGGCAGGAATTGTTGGTGATGTCTTGATTCTGCCTCATGTTCTTCCACTTAAGCTCACTGGAGCACGTTATCATGATTTCATACGGGATACTCTACCTGTGCTGCTAGAACATGTGCCTTTACAAGTACGACACAACATGTGGTTCATGCACGACGGAGCTCCTGCACATGCACATTTCAGTCGACGTGTTCGTACGCTTCTCAACAACAGATTCGGTGACCGATGGACTGGTAAAGGCGGACCAATTCCACGGCCTCCACGCTCTCCTGACCTCAACCCTCTTGACTTTCATTTATGGGGGCATTTGAAAGCGCTTGTCTACGCAACCCCGGTACCAAATGTAGAGACTCTTTGGGCTCGTATTGTGGACGGCTGTGATACAATACGCCATTCTCCAGGGCTGCATCAGGGATTCCATGCGACGGAGGGTAGATGCATGTATCCTCGCTAACGGAGGACATTTTGAACATTTCCTGTAACAAAGTGTTTGAAGTCACGAAGGTACGTTCTGCTGCCGTGAGTTTCCATTCCATGATTAATGTGATTTGAAAAGAAGTAATAAAATGAGCTCTAACATGGAAATCAAGCGTTTCCGGACACATGTCCACATAACATATTTTCTTTCTTTGTGTGTGAGGAATGTTTCCTGAATGTTTGGCCGTACCTTTTTGTAACACCCTGTATATGTTATTTAGATTTTGGTTACGAAATTTCTGTATGATACAGTTCGATATTTTGCTGTCTCATCTCCTTAGTTTAGCTATACGTGACGTTAGCTTAGAGCGAGGCGCAATTGGGCTATCATAATAGTGAAAATCTTATCTCGATGCCTTCTAATATGGCCAGTACATTTCCACACTTGCGTGGCATGTACAGTATGACATTATCAGTAAGCTCTTGATGGATATTTGGCCATTCTTCCATGAGTGCAATATGCAGCTCTGCAACGGTTGTCAGACGTGCTTGTCTGCCTGCAATGCTCAATCGGGTTTAAGTTCGGCGAACGAGTGGCCACTCTTTTCGTTCAGTCCCCTCAGCATCAAGCATGTTGTCCATCAGGCAGGTCTGTGAAGTGCTATCGTCTACCTGAAGGAACCCATCTGCTACAGCACCAGAGTAAGACACAACAAGATGTCGAAGGCTCTCGTCTCTATACCTCTCAGCAGTCAAAGTGCCATTCTGAAAGACATAGATGTCCGTACGTCCGTACGTCCAATACTAATTCCTGCCTACACCATTCGTCTAACACCGTGATATGGTGATGTTTGCTGCACATAAGCAGGTTCGTTCAGAGTTCCATACTTTCTCCACATGAGGAAATGACGATTCTCCGGCTGAACATAAAATTTTGACATGACTGTGACTGCAACCGGCAACATTCGTAACAAATACGACGTTCCTCTACCTAGTTTCTGCGCGCTACACACAATTGACCTCCATGCGTAGAGGCCACATTCCTGAAGGCGATTGCGGACTATTTCTGTTGATATTGCGCTTTCTGTTGCTGTTTAGACGGTGCGATGCAGCTGAGATCCATTCAGCCTCTTTTCTTGGCGTTCTAACCGGAAATAACGGCCATCTCTTGCTGCTGTTACCTGTATTCGACCTTATCTTAGCCTTCTTTTAAGGGTTCGTGTGGCCTGATATCACGTTCAGCTCCTGGAAATTAAACTTTGGGACACAACAATAGGTGCAATCACCTCCCTCTGTCTTCGTCCCGATTACAACCTTCCTCTGGTTCTCCATGCCATATCTTCGGGTAAATCATAGTCACATTTTTTTTTCCATTGTACCATCTGCTCACTACACAATATGAATCCAACTGCAAGTTTAATTCGTTTCGTGGAGAAAAGACGAGTCAACACTAACCACCTCTGCTGCAACTTTCTGTTATTACCACTATCTCTGTTGTTGTAATGTTCTTGTCTCCTCTCCGTAACCTACAGAAAGACATCGATCTATTTTAATTCATTTTCACGATGATAATACGAACCTAAATATCTCAATTGATCCCCTAACTGTTTTCACCAGCGTACGTCGAGGAGCTAGTTCATATCATTTACATATTTCACACTTCCCAGATTATATTCGCACATTCTTGACCTGTGATTGTATCACTTCTCATGTGATATATATAGTTCCTATTCTTTCATAGCCTGGATACACTTAACAGGGTGAAGCGCTTAAAACTATTTTTCGGATTATTTTGTAAAATACAAATAAGATTAAACAGGTTAGAAAACTTATTCACCTCCTATATGGACATCTATTAACACAAAGTTCGACTCCTGCACCACCGTGGGGGCGGCAAGGAAATCACTTTTAAATAAGAAACCTTACTTTTACTGCAGATTTGGATTATCCCTGAAGGATAACCTTAACTTTTCCATGAAATATTGTTTTTCGTTTCATGATGAATGGCGCTGTAAATGGCAAAAATTAAAATGAATTGGAAATTGTGGAAAAACGGAAATATATAAAGGAAGACACACGTCAGTATAGGAAACTCTAAGTACAGTTTTCATATTTTTGATAATGCTATCATATGACACTTTCCACAATAGAGAGAAGCAATTACTGTGATCATGCTCACAGTTCGTGGTCAAACTGGCCATCTTACTTCAATGATTCGGATTGTAAACGTCTCTACGCAGTTGTTCTACGATGTTGCCGGTTGTAGCAAGAGTAGATTTCAGTTCCTTGTACTTTGATGTTAATTGAAGTGTTGATGGTCATCAAAGGTATGCTAATCTGTTCCCGCCGGAACAATTATTTGACGAATTAGAGCGTTCAAATGAATGAAATAAATCGCAGTTTGCGATGTTATGGCTTCACTGTATTAGGTTTAGATGGAATACCAAACTATGGCGAATGAAAATTTGTGCCTGAATCCCGGCCGGGCACAAATTTTCATTCGCCTCAGTTTGGTATTCCATCAAACCTAATACAGTGAAGCCATAAAATCGCAAATTGCGATTTATTTCATTCAACCGCGTAAAGGTGATTATATTCCGAATCATTGAAGTACAATGACCACTCTGACCATGGACTGAGAGCATGATCACTGTGTACTTCCTTCGATTGTCGAAGGTGTTAGCATGATCAAAAATATCAAACACTGCACAACGATTTTTCCTGGCATATTAAAATATTGTGCCAGAACCGGGATTCGAACCTGAGACGTTTGCCTTTCGCAGATAAGCGCTCTACCGTTTGACTTATCCCGCACCGTCCTCACAACATTACCTCTACCATAACCTAGCCTGCTACTTTCAAAACTTTACGGAAGTTCTCCTGCGAACTTTGCAGAACTATCACTCCTGGAAGAAAGGATATGGTGGAGACTCAAAGATTAGTCACTGCCTAAAGGATATCAGCGCACACTCCACTGCAGAGTAAAGATTTCTTTCTGGAAACATCCTTTCCTCCAGGAGTTGTAGTTCTGGAAGGTTGGCAGGAGAACAGATTACACACATATACTATTTTCTTCTATCGAATTCAAGGCTGTAAAATCTAAACAAAATTTCATAATAATGTTGGAAATAACAGTAAACGTATCAACTGTACGTATCACGTTTTCGGTGAACTGCAGAACGACCCATCGGCTTTCACCAATGATGTCATACTTCAGTCATAGATGATAACATATTAACCGTAAATAAGGAAACTTATATATAATTTTGGGCAGGGTTGTACATTTGTCGTAATCATTGTAATTCACTGGGTCTTTCTTCATATATCAGTTAATTTGTGTAACGAAAATGTAAGGAAATTCTAATAATTTATAAGAGTATATAAATTTGACGGCACAGACACGCGAAGTAGTGATTTCTAGGCGTCTAAGAATTGGAAAGGTGTAACTACCAAGAACAAAATAACAGTAAAAATATTGATAAAAATTTCTATTATGCTTGAAAACATTTCCTGGTATTCATGTGTCGTTCCTTGTAGCATTTGCATTTGTCGTTATTTTCGTGTTGCTTCAGTTAGTATTCCCTTCTTCAGTTTATCCCCACTCCTCCTGCCCTGCCCTCTGTGTTAATTGCAGAGAATCACACATTTCAGTCGATGCTTAAACTAGTCTCCCATTCTTCAACTGGTTCTATGTTGCTACTTTCACCTGTATTAATAATCTTGTCCCATTTATTACCTGACCTACTTTTACAGTTTTCTTTTTTTAGGTGCGTTTCCAGCTAGTCTCCCCGAAACACCCTACTTCCCATGTTTCTCCCGTTTTACAGGTCTCTGAATAATTACCAGTAGTAAGTATAGTACAGAAAGATGGGTCACTTATTAGTTCAGCCAAGAACAACTGCGTTACCATATTTCTATATTCTGGAGCGCACATTAATGAAGGTGCATTGAATGTACGAATGGGTGAGAAGAAAAAGGAAGGCGAGGATAGTGTTATTTCGTATGCGTTGGTACACGGCTGACAAGCTACAATTACTGAGAAAAAGCCACAACTGACCAGTGAAGGGTTCCGTAGCTCTTGAAACGTTATAGGTATCGGTGACTGTTACACGTGGCAGCCATTGCTTAAGTTTTACAAAGGAATGAAACTGAAGTAATTGCTACTCTTTGATAACAAGTAATAGAGTAAATGTTTCCGTGTCTCTTAGTGAGTTGTTTCAGTTACGAATTAATACAAAGGTCATAAAGAAACCATAAAAAAGGTATTGTCATTTCATTTAAATAGAAAGCTCATTATTTTCATTTACGTTATCAAATTCTGTAAAAAAATTTCGTATGAGTGACAGTTGCGTAAGGGAACTAAATCTGTGCCTTCATTAAGGTCGGCAAGTAGTGACAAGTCTTTGTTGCTGAGTGATCATCTGTGAAAAAACCGCTGTCATTCCCTGTTCACGTTCTTGTCACGTCCAATTTCTGAAGTGATGATTACATTTCGATAAGAGCAGTCTATTAATAAGTATATTACCGTGATTAATGTAATAATATCGTTGTTATTACCGAAGCGAGCAGGGAATGATAATAGACTCGATTTGTATGCAGGGAAACAGGCGGCGTAGTCCTAAGAAGTCCGCGTCTCTGTCGGAACATATAAACGGACCTCTTATTTACGCCGCCCACTTAAGAGAACCACCGCCCAGCTAAAGTAATTGTCTCTCGAGAGTGCTTGACCACTTCGATTCATTCGTTAATTAACATAGGCAGATTTAGAATGAAGTGAGAGAGGCAGCCCTGGCGGTGGAATTTTGTAGGTAGCTCTTGTGAATGTAACTACGGCACATTTGTATTGTGAAATTGATTTCTAGGTCTGGCAATCTGTTGGCCTCCATGACGATGCACTAATCGATGAACAAGTCGAAGATCTCACCTAATGTAGCTACGTTATCTTGACAAACGTACTAAATACCATCGGATGTTCTAAAAATGCAGTCAGAAGTTAAACATGTCAGACGCCACAGAGTTCTGTTTGCAGTAGCTTGAGGATTTTTGTTAGTGGTTAATATTTATTCATTGGAGTCAGAATGTCAGAAACGTCGAAGTGTGACATACCGTCACATATAACTTAACAGATGTAGGCCTATTACAATTTTTTTAGTGTCAACCATTGTGGACGTTCAATCAATTACTTTAAAAAAGGAGCAAAACAATCACATTTGTCCTAATGTCGCATTAAAATAATAATAATAATAATAATAATAATTTTTACATGTTATATGCATTGGAGAATGTATAAGAAATAAGGCTGTCTTGCATAATGTACAAAATTATAACTGCAGTATAAAAAAAGATACTAATCAAAATACAAATGATTTGTAACATTGTGACATTCATTTAATTCAAAACTTGACTACAAACCATATTTCTTACTACTTGTAGAGGAGCTAGTATGTATTCATTCTTCGGTAAGCCGATCCCTCAGCAAGCGACATTTTGTCCGTGTGACAAACATGGAGATGTAAAATCCACTCCGCAGCATTCAATAGATGGTTAGTCGTAATAGAAAATGCATGTCTCAGTGTAAACTGCAGGCTCTTGAAGTTAGGTAGACGTATCAAAAATTATGGGTATACGTAGGATGTACACTGTTTTATTCTCTTCCTTTCATTTTGAATATATGAGACTCGATTGTTTACGGCTGCAGTCGTGTGCGCTTCCAAGTTGAAAGTTGTTAACAGCACCGTCAGCTTTCGGGAATTTCCTTACGCTCATTAATGCCCTACCAAATAATAAATGTATTAAATGTGGTGTATAATGTGACAGGTTTTTACCCATCTCAGTACGTAAGATCTAATATCAACTGAATTATATGTTGTCAGACTGTATAATTTTGAAGATATATATTCATTTGTATAAGTACTGTGTATGTAAAATCTTTAGCGAATTTAATTGGTAGTTAAGGAGTAATATTTTAAAATCTGTAGCATGATGGGGCGGTTTTCCATGAACGTTACTGTTTATGTTCTAAAATTTCGTGAACTCTGTGTCGTACTGTGATATAATTTCGAAGGTACATTCAGCTGTATGGCTACACACTGCCTGTAAAATATTCTGCGAGTACAATTTGTAGTGTAGACATTAAAAATGGTAACACAACGAATGCCGTGGTTTTGCTCCATGAGCGGCGGAAAAACAGTAAGCGGTAAACTGTTTTTCTATTCATGTTGTAAAGTTTTGAGATTATGTTTAAAGTTAATTGCAATCTCGAACAGCTTATGAATAATCTCTCATCACAAGATGTGGCAGTTTTTTGCGACTCCAAACGTTTGTGATGTTATGTCTCCTTCCCCTACAGCAATAGTTACATCACGATAAGGAACATGTGCACCAAGTTTGGTTGAATTCGGTTTATGAGGAAATGTGCAACATTTTCGAGTGATGCAGCTGTTTTTCGCGCATCACATTGTTTATGACGTCGTACGTGATCCTTATACGTACGACGATCGTCGTTGCTTGAAGGTTTAAGGAAGTCCGCTGTTGGTGAAATTGAATGATCGGCCCTATCGCTAATTTGCGTGTGGTTCACCAGCCTTACGGTATCATTATGAAAATAAATATAAATCACTCCTCTCAATTAGGCAATTGATGATACAAAAATAATTGGTTTCAATCCTAGGCAATTTATTATCACTAATCCCAGTAAATAAGAAATCGGTGGATTCAATGGTCTATATACTAATTTAATTATAAAAAAAGGACGGTGCACAAATTTACGAATGACTTATGGAACAAAAGTAATGAATCCCTATCAGGGATGGCACAATCTCTACCAATTGTGAAAAATGGTTGATACTGAGAACATGTTAATTGTTTTAAAGAAATTAAAAATCGCTATCCCGCTTCCCACATCTAGAAGCTCAAGAATGCAGCCAACTAGTGGAAGGTTCATTTATCTCTTACTGCGCTGTGGCAACTGCAATGTGCGTATATCACCAATTCTCAATATTGCTCTCATAAGAGTAACTGCGTCTGGCCTTCGTGGATAGGTCGGCCCGACATGAAGCTGAAGCGGTGAGACGTTGGCTACACAGTGAACGAACTACAAAAACTCCTAAGTCACTCAAGTATCAAAGTCGAACAAGAGGTTCTCGCAAACTGCTTGCCTCACTGACCAGAAGCAGAAGTGAACCTCAGTCGTAAGCCTGTAAATGAGAGCTTAGAAAATCAAATACAGTGTACTGAAATAATAACTCTGTTCCTCTGCTCACAGAGAAATAAATATGAATACTTAGAGTAATGCAATATGCACTTGCAACTAATTGTGAGCCAAGTCACTGGACGACTTTCCAGCAACTGCCCACCTGCATCCTTGCACCACGAGCGCAGCTAGTCCAATTGTAAACACACTTTTTAGAATGCCACAAGTCTCTGCAGACAGTTTTCTCAAATTACACTTATAGCATCAAATCTCTCTCCCCCACCATTACTTCCTTTTAGTGACCTAGTTAACATTAATATTTCCACTCTTCCTACCTATTTTTGCTTTCATATTATCCAGAATCAAAGTGATACCAGTAATTGCATTATAAACAAATGCACATTATTAATTATTAATACGTAAACATAGGATATAAGGTGGTGAAATTTCCTGCCGCTTTACAAAGTTCGATTGTGCAAATTTCATTAAGATTGGGAAGAAACTAGATTTTCATGCAATACGTACATACAAACGCACGGCAACAACACTTCGTATAATGATGACTCGGCAATGGCCTACAGTCGGACTGTAAATGTTTGCTTTCTGCGCAGATCAGAAATATTAGAGAAAGGTAATAATTAATAGAAACGGTTTTATTCTAACGATTGCAATTTATACAGACAACTCTAGAGGATTAAGTGTAATGTATATTCAAGCAAGAAATTTCAAATAAACGTAATGAAGTCAGTATAGTATCTACGGTGGAGTAGCCGAGCGGTCTAAGGTGCCTCGCTGCAGAGCGGGGTTGCTCCCCGTCGGAGGTTCGAGTCCTCCCTGGGGCATGGGTGTGTGTGTTGTCCTTAGGTTAGTTTACCTTAGTTTAAGTCGTTTGTAAGCTACGGACTGATGACCACGCAGTTTGATCCGATAGATTTACAAACATTTGAACATTTACGTATGGCACCCGTAAAGACAGGGCTGATCCACAGTAAAGCAGTGTTCATTGCTTCAGTTTCATTTAGCGAGTGCAAAAGCATTACGGAGATGATCGACAAATTCCAGTGGCAGACGGTGCAAGAGACACGTTCTGAATGACGGTATGAGCTTCTGCCATGTTTCCGAGAACGTTCGTTTCTCGATGAATCAACAAATATTACTTCCTCATACGTTATGGCACCAAAATACGAGGGTTGGAACACAGATAGTTGCAGCACTGCTGTGGGACACTGTGCAGCATAATCTAATATTGTCGCTGATGGCAAACGTTGTTAACATGCCTACCTTACCTCCGAGCAAATGGACTCGCCCGTCCCACGTCACCGGCGTGCGCACAATCGAGGGAAATCACTTGTGAGCGAGCGGTCTAAAGTTAATGTGTCACCATGTTCCTCCACGACAGACGGTCAATTGACAGTATTACTGTTTGATTTTGGAGCGTCACCTGCGAACAGCTTTGGAAAAGAAGCGGCAACACTTTCTCGCAACCCGACCATCATTTTGCACGACAATGAGTGGGCGCAAACAGCGCAAAGCTGTGGCTGCTGTGTTCGATCGATGGGACCGGCAAGTACTGTACCCATGCACCATACTCCTCGGACTTAAGTCGTTGTGACTTTTATTTTATTCCGAAGATGAAGGAAACACTAAGGGGCATTCGCTTCAGAACTGTTCCAGTGATTCGACAGACAGTAGACCGCACCATCGACAGGCTTTGCTAACGGTATACCACGCCTTCCACATGGCTGGCAACGGATTCTATACAATGCTGGTGACTACTTTGAAGGACAGTAACAGGTGCATACATGTAACGCTTTCGTATCGGTTCTGAATAAATAGTTACCACCATTTAAGTTCCAACCTCATACCATGAGGACAACATTAGAAGCTTACATGCAGTCTCTGTTTCCACAAGCCATATGCGACTGGAACAGGAAAATGTGAAAGTGGCACTGTTACACAAACTACCCTCCACCACACACCGTAAGGTGGCTTGCAGTGTAGAGAAAAAGGTAGGTCTATATTAGAGGACACTTGTAAACAGGTCAGAAACAGAATCTTAGTAAATTAACAGTTATGTTGGGACAAATGATTTATAACAACAGAACCACTTAATTGAATAATCATTTTAACTGCTTTAAAAATAAGTCTATGTCGTGAGTAAAAATAATAAATACATTATCAGTATGACGATTGAAACATCAACACTCGTGAAACAAAGAGCTGGAAAACAAGCTCTGTACAGTTATAACATCGTAATCCAAACGGAATAAAATTAAATTATTTGCTGGTACATAGTGATAAATAGCTAAAGCTTACGTCCTGACCAAAGTTAAGTATTCAGGTGACTGTCGCCGATCATCTGTGTCACAAGAGAATATGACCAGTCGCCCAAAGGCAGCTCTGCCTTCTTCAAGATGTCACCATGAATTAAAAATATTTTTTCCAGCAGATCTTCACATTAACAAAGTACTCTTTGATATCAACATTTTTCAACCACTTGAGGCAAAGGTAGTATACCGCTAAACAGCTATCTAAAGTCAACTATAGAAACGATTAGTTAGCAGTAAATTTTCAGCTGAATTAAACTGCCTGTTGTCAAAAACCATCAGTGAGAAAAATGTGATAGATGATGGGATGGTAATAAGTGTGTTATTACGGCAATTATTTCTTCTTAAAAAGTAAATGTTTTCTATAAATGATCAGGCGTTAGTTTATAAAGTTTATATCGATAGGATGAAATCACGCATCTAAAAAGGCTCACCAGATGGGCAGTTCAGTGTGTCAGATACCACACTCAGGTGTTACAAGAAAATCTATGGTTAGAAATCGACCATAACTGGTGATTCACAGCATGCAGCAAACGAAAAAAGAAAACTACAAAACAAAAAGTCCTTCATGTAAAAATTTGCCAATGTTTCTTGTGTTGCATGATAATTTGAGCTGAAAGAGAGAAAATACAGATGGTACCAAAAAGAAGTAATTCTATGTAGTAGTAATACTAATGGAATGTTAAATGAATGTAATAATGTAATGTTAAATAAAATCTTTACTAAGTATGAGTATCCCCGTGAAAACGTTTGCATTATTTCAGATTAAGTCCACTGTATTTACCTTACTATAAACCGCGAAAAGTGTCTCATAAATAAAGATAGAACTAATGAAAATACATTTCAATTTGTAAAACGGCTATTGGTAAATTTTCTGCGGATAGCGGTCCGGCCAAAGCAGTTGTTATCAGAAAAAAGTTTGGTCTGGGAACTGAATTGCCTCGATACATCCTCTACAACCATTCATTGTTATGAAACAACTTACAATTTGAAAGTCAAACATTTCGAAAATTTTCACGAGTAAATGATAGGTAGAAAGCTGGACTGATAAGAAATGGAAAAGGACAAACGAATATCGGGAAATGTCAGCTTGACAGGTTACAGGTGACACAAGTGTTTAAACCTTTTTGGGCAATTGTCACAGTATGAACTGTATTTAGCTACCCTTTATTAGTGATTACGGGTGATTTTAAGACCTAGTGCTGAATTCAGCCACAGATGTTCAGAAATATTATAGATGTATTTACATGTGGGATATTTAACTCAAGAGGAGACGTGGCTCTGCGCATGAATTGTTTTGACTGTAACTTTGCCATCACGCATATTCCACACACGCTTGTTTAATTCCTTGAAAAGAGTGTCTTTTGGGATATGTTTTGTGATGATATAATAAAGTTATAAGGAAATTAAAATTGACTTTTGTATGATGATACAGCGACTTTGAGTATTTCAAATGGATGAGTCTTTGTAGTTGCATCCATTATTACAAATCGAATCTTTATTTCTTTGTACCTGCTCACAATCATATCAATCAACATCTATTAGTGGGGTGGTAATGACTTGGATTTGCTTGTTGGTAACGTCGAAGAGTTCCGACAAAAATCCGTTTGAGAGATAATTGTTTAAGAAGTCCGCGTAATCTGTTTGGTGTGGTACTACTATAACCAGTGAATCAACCACTTTGACAGTTGACTTCTTTGCATTCGTCTGCGAACTGATAATCATTGAACCATTCTGTTCCGCAAACTAGTATGGTCTTATATTGTTGTATTATTCTGTCTCTAAAGTCCTTAGCCTGTATGTATAAACTGTTTTAGAAGCCTGCGTGTATGAAATGTTTAGAATGTTAAGTATTTTCTATAATCCATTACTTCATGCGGCTTTTCTCAATCATTATGTCAGCAAGTGCCGTTTGCTGGAGATCTACAAACAGATCAATAAACGCACTGAAGGAAAGACCTCTCCAGAGATAGTATATTTGAAGAAGAGACATCTGTATTCATTACCGAAAAATAATTAGTAATTTTATTTACACCCCTGCTTTTACTTTTCTATTAGCTCTGGCTTTTATTGCTGTGGGTAATCTCTTATTTTATGCAAATTTTATGGCCAAATAAGAGTTCTGAGAGGTTTAAAAAAGTAAATTTAACACTCATAATGCAATAAATTTCTCTACATGGGAGAGTTTGTGTACGAAGCTTACGGTTTTTTGTTCAAGTGCGGCTGTCTCCATAATTTACGGCCTCTACACTTGCTGGACGCCGTAAACGTAACTTCACGGTTCCACGTAACTAAAGCCACTCCTTAAAACTCCGGGTAATGAATCTCGTCGACTGTTGGTTCTATGAGCTGTGAAGGAAATTCTGTTCGTGCACTTCCAATAGTTAAGCCGACGTTGCATCATGTGCGTCGAAGATAAGGACGGATAAAATCCTTTAAAGTACCAGTTAGACATGAGCTCATGGATGTCGACGTCTCGATTCACATTCATTCCATCGAAGAAGGAATTTTTCGCGTTAGATTACAGAAGGTAGATGCCATCTTCAGTTATGAAAACTTTTAAGCAACGCATGCGACTGCACGAGGCAAATTAGGTCGGAGTAATGTTGCGATTGGTTACCTATTGAGACTCGCAACTCTCTTCTGTCTCGGCTCATATCACAGAGCCGAATGGAAAATTTTACGTATTATTTCGGTATGTGGAACATTTTGGATACTAGAAACCTTCTCATTGCAACTTCTGAAATTGATTTCGAAATGAGCCAATTGTTAGTGCATTTGCTAGAAATATATTTAGAAAAATAGCAGTATCTACATCCTCTGATAGCGGCAGGCAGATTGGTTCATTGTGTCACATGGCTAGAATGAAGTGTTAACTGTGTTACAGTCGAGTGAATTTGATCGGGATCAAACTCACGGAAGTTCAGTTTTCACGGTATCGCAGGCAATGGCACCATATCAACCGTGCATGAGTACACCACCAGAACGCGATCCGGGAAAACACACTGCTATGTGCGACAGCCGCCATCGCAACAGCACTGTACGGGGCACGTCTCCAAAATACTATTTGTCTTTGTGTATTGCGAACTAGCTTTGTTACCGAAAACAAACAGCTGTGCACATTGCACTCTTTATTTCCAAATAGTTGCCATGGACACTGAGATATTTTTCGTGACGTGCTATCAGTTTCAAGAAACTACTCTTGTATAACTCGACGACCTGAAATCCAAGCAATTATCGCACAGCCTTCTCCCACCTTTCTCGTCCAAGAACACTGTAGCCATAGCCTTTATTGAATTCTGAATTTTTTCGTCACTGATCAGCAAAGGCTCCTTGGATTCTAAGGTGAAGTGGTGCATCCATGTTGATTCTAAATAGAAACAATTTTCCCCAAAAAGTGATCCAGACAGACTGCCATGCAGCCATTGTTTTGATAGAGGGTCGGGTTTTTCGGCATCCATTCTTATCTGCATGCGTTATTTCACATATTCTGACTCATCGTCTTCTCCGGTCCCCCAGTTTTCCGTCGTTCGTTGTTGTTGGTGTCTATTTGTGTACATATCTTGCGAAACCTATAAGGAAACTTAAATGGGAACGGCGAGTACACGGGAAAGTGTATAGAGTAGTCACAAGCAGGAAGCATCTTTTCTTAGATAGTTAACTTTTTATATCATTTTATAATTCTTTATTCGTAATGTTATGTAACGAGTGGAGTATTCACTATCAATGTTTCAAATTAAATGAAATTTAGTCCATAGAATCGGCTGAGTTATTTTCAGAAAAAGATATTAGGCAATGTTTCAGGATTTTTTCTAACCTGTCAAATAATATATATATATATTTCAGCTTCCTGAAATTCCACAGGCACTGACAGCTTAAATAACGGTTTATATATATTTCGTTTCCTCTTACTGGGCCATTAGATCAATGTCTTGAACCCTTCACTGACTGACAAACTGGTACAATTCCTACATTTATTGAAGTAATAACTTACGAAATACATCTCGCACGAGACTGGCCGTGCGGTTTTAGACGCCATATTTGGGACTGCGCTGTTGCTGACGCCAGTGGTTCGAGTCCTCCCTCAGACATATGTGTGTGTGTGTATGTGTGTGTGTGTGTGTGTGTGTGTGTGTCTGTGTCTGTGTAATGCCCTTAGGATAGATTTATGTTAGTTTAAGTAATTCGTAACTCTAGGGACCGATTAGCACAGTAATTTGGTCCCATAGGTTTACAAACAATTTAATTATAATGAAAGACAGATATTAAAATAACATGAAAAGAATGCCCTTAGGATAGATTTTTGATAGTTTAAGTAGTTAGTAACGCTAGGGACCGATTAACATGGTAGTTTGATCCCATAGGTTTTGCAAACATTTGAATTTGAATGAAAGACAGATATTAATATAAACATGAATAGATTACTTATGAAACATATAAAAAAAACATTTTTATATCCCTCAATTTAACCTTTCCTTAAAAACCCAGCAGATCCACGTATACCAAGAAAGTGTAACACATAGAAAGAATATAAAATTTATGCATAAATAAGACTCACAATCAATTTATCTCAACATCTCAGTATGTTTGAATTTCCTTGCTGCTTTATAACTAAAGTTTTAATGTGGTGTCTGTTTCCACGAGCATGCTAAAGTCTTTCTCGAAATTTCTTTGTGATTCTGTCTTTCCTATCTTGATATGACTAACTGCATGATGTGCTTTCGTAACAGTCATTACTTCGTCCTTCAGCCATGCTTTTACTGATACTAGTTTTTTTTCTATATGAATTTTTGTGTGTGCTTTACTTGCTTATTCTAAATTAATTTCTTTTGTAAATTCTATGTAATTCACCATGGTCGAACACCATGTGGTAATATGCCACTGCCTCCCCACACATCAGTTCGTTTGGTGCATAGTTGATTTTAAAATGTACTTGAAGACACTCGCCATCTCGTCAAAACGCTGCCAACGCTTCATATCGCCGCTGCTATGAAGTGTTCCCCCATGACTAAAGTGTCACAAGCATTAAGTGCTTATCTGTGCATGAATGAATGTGCTTTTCTTATCCACTGTGTATTTGCAAATTTCCTCCCATGTTACATCCATATTCATAAAGCGCAGAAACAATTTTATTGCAGGCAGTAACATTATAATTTAATTCACTTTTGTACAAGGTTTGTGTTTTATTGTGCTTAATTTGATCTCCCCAAATTTACTTGCTTGTTCATTTTATTGAATAGATGATGATTTAAAGTATCAAACCTCTTCTTTATAATTTCATGCTCCCCGGACCATGTTTAATTATCTATTCCTTTTTATATATCATTTGTGTTTGTTAAAGTTTGGATGCTCCCTTACGGAGTGAGCAGTTAGATAAATTTCCATTCTACATGTACTGTGGCCACTCGTAATGTAATTTAGAGCAGCAGTGAACGTTTTAACTTGCATTTACAGATCTCTACTGCCCGAGATCTTACATAGAAAACTTAACAAGCGCCGGCCGCGGTGGCCGAGGTGACTGAGGCGCTCCAGTCACGGTCAGCACGGCCACTACGGTCGGGGGTTCGAATCCCCCCTCGGGCATGGATATTTGTGTCGTCCTAGTTCGTAAGTAGTTCATAAGTAGTTTGTAAGTTTAGGGACTGATGACCCCGTAGTTAAGTCCCATAAGCTTAACAAACATTTGAACTTTTGAACTTAACAAGCTACTTCGATGCTTTGTCATTAGAGACGGAGCTAACGCTCGGAGTTTTGGGTGAGGATGGGGAAGGAAATCGGCCTTGCCATTTGAAAGGAACTATCCTGGATTTTGCCTGGAGTGATTTAGAGAAATCATGGAAAACCTAGATCTGGATGGAAGGAGCTGGATTTGAACCACTATTCTCCCGAATACGAGTCCAGTGCGTTATCACTGCGCCACCTAGCCCGGTCCCACAAACACAATTAGACTATGCGACCCCCCCCCCCCCCCCCACCGACGGGAGGATTAAGTAGCATCATGTTCGATGCCATATCTACGTTTCGAGACGTGATAGGGTTTCGTGAAAGTCGCTTAATTACAAAGTCATCCCATAGGTGTAAAACTAGCTTTCTTGTGACATGTTTCATCTATCGAATAATCAGACATCAAAAGTGCTGCAGGTATAAGATGTACCTATGGCACTTTTGATTTCTCAGAACGCGCTGACCGAAACGCGGATCAATGAAGCCATTTTTCCACCTCATGATGACTTGTTAGTTACGTGACTTAACATTATTTGTGCAATTATTAGAGTGGTCGCAATCTTTTTGTAGCCGGCCGCATTGGCCGAGGGGACTGAGGCGCTCCAGTCACGGTCTGCACGGTCACTACGGTCGGGGGTTCGAATCCCCCCTCCGGCATGGATATTTGTGCGGTCCTTAGTATCAGCTAGTTCATAAGTAGTTTGTAAGCTTAGGGACTGATGAACCCGTAGTTCAGTCCCATAAGTTCCACAAACATTTGAGCATTTGAATCTTTTTGTATGTTCAAATATTTGTTATGCCAGAAAAACAATTATCACTAAATTAATATTATTTTTAATCAATACACAAAAGTACCGTTTTACTACTGGGTCCTATTAGTTTGCAACTGGTAAGGAGTCTTCAACGCACTATTATTTTTAAACTAATGACAAAACCATTTTATTACTGGATCATACTAATTTGCTGCAGGTTAAGGGTTTTCTGTCGGACTTGGTTAGCACTTGGATGAGTTACCGCCCGGGTCTGCCGAGTGATGTTGACAAGTGCACTCAGCCCTTGGGAGGCCAACTGAGGAGCTGCTTGATTGAGAAGTAGCGGCTCCGATAACGAAAACTGACTTAACGGCCGGGAGTGCGGGCCGCTGACCACGTCCCCCTCCATACCGCATCCGGTGACGTCTTCTACATCTACATCTACCTACATACTTCGCAATCCACCGTAAGATGCGCGGCGGAGGGTACACTGTACCACTATTAGGCATTTCCTTTCCTATTCCATTCCCAAAGAAAAAAAGAATGCTATATGCCTCCGTAAGAGCCCAGGTGGCAGCAAGATCGTACTACACTCAGCATCAGCCCTCTAAATTTCCTCAACAGAAATTCACGAAAAGGACGTCGTTTTACTTCCAGCGATTTCCAATGGAGTTTCCGGATCATTTCCGTGACACTCGCGCATTGGTCGAACCTACCAGTAACAAACCTAGCTGCTCGCTTCTGAACTGCTTCTATGTCTTCCTTTAAACTGACCTGCTGCGGGTCCCAAACACTTGATAAATACTCAAGACGTGGTTCGTACAAGCGTTTTGTACGCGGTGTCCTTTACAGATGAAGTACATCTTCCCAAAGTTCTCCCAATAAACACAAGTCCTTACATGTTCGTTCCATTTCATATCGCTCTGCAATGTTACGCCTAGATATTTGAACGACGCGACAGCATCAAGAAGCTCACTACTAATGCTGGGTTCGAACATTATAGGATTGTTTTTTTACTCATGCGCATCACCTGACATTTTTCTACAATGAGAGCTAGCTGCCATTCTTCGCACCAACTAGAAATTTTGTCTAAGTCATCCTGTATCCTATTACAGTCAGTTAAAGATGACACTCTCCCATGCACCACAGCATCATCAGCAAACAGCCGCAAATTGCTAGTTACTCTGTCCATCAGATCATTTATATAGATAGAAAATAATAGCGGTCCTATCACACTCCCGTGGGGCACGCCTGACAATACACTCGTCTCTGATGAACACTCACCGTCGAGAACAACATACTGCGTTCTATTACTTAGGAAGTCTTCCAGCCAGTCACAAATCTGTGAACCTATTCGGGCAGAGGATCACACGCCGGCCAGTCAGTACCCAGTGGGCGTTTGGAGGCCTGTCGGACAGAGTTTAAGGGTTTTCAGTAACCTTTCGAAGAAATCCGAAATTTATGTGCATCCTAGAAATATTAAGGAGTGATTCGTCAGCTTTGATGGTTTGATACTCGCACATGACAACACGTCGCCACAATTTAAACATTGAGATCTATTATTCATGACAGCAAAACCAAATATAAAATACGTCTTGCAGTTATAAAGTCTTTTCTTTTTGATTCGTTTCGGCTACTGCAAATTTCATCAGACGTGAATGGTAGCGAAAATCCTAGAGACATCTAAGAAATAAAATTAAATACTTTTTATTTGGAGCAACTGACATATCTCTATTAAGGGCATGTTGGGTCACCGGACATATTTACTCGCAAAGGTGATCGCGGGTTCAAAGAAGTTGAAAAACACTGATGTACCTTATTTCACACGGGGCTGTATTTTCAACCAAGTGACCTTTTTACAATGTATTTACTCCCAAATATGTCTGTCTTTGATAAATCCGGACCTTCTGGCTGTTGCATTTTAGATGGCCAGCACTGTATTAACTACTGTCCCTGAACTGACAAGGGTGATCTCAGAGGCAGGTCGTATACGCATTGTAACAACTATGCAGAGTACCCAAGTAGATCTTGTAAACCGTTGTAAAACTGCACACATCAGTTACTGTCTGGAAGAATTCGGGCCTAGGGCTGATCCAGCAATTATAGGAATAAGGAAGTAACGGAAGAACGCTGTTTAATTTAAAACATAACAATAGGTTGATCACGTTCGGTCGTAAAACTGGTGTTTCTTACTCAACGCTTCAGTAGCTATTCGCCAGAAACCTTTTTTTCTGCGAAGAAGCGGCCGAAGGGAACCGAGAGGGAATTTTCCGCCATTAATCAGAACGTCGAGCAACCCTTCCGGCGCCTCAGAGGTTGCGCGGCCGCCTCCGTCGGCGGTTTGGCCAGTTGGGCTGCCCCAACTGCCAGTTTCGCCACAGACACATTGAAACCCGCCTCCGACGGCCGTACATCTCCCTGAGCGGCTCGCATCCATCACAGTGGGGCGACTTCGCCAAAACCGAGTAAAGACCGCGGCCGCCAAAAGCCGCAGCCGGCAGTTAGGCCGCTCGCCCCTAATTGGCCGCTACGGAAGCGGCAGGTACCAGCGGCGCCTGATGCATCGGCCGAAGTGTCGGGCTTCGGGAAGAGCTGCCAGTGGTTCTCGGTCCCGCCTCCGGTGATGTCTATCTGCGCCTTAACGAGGCGATGGCTTTTAACGGCGCGCCCGTATTGGCCGGTAGAGCACGGCGCAGATCACTACCGTTCGCCGCATGACTCATTTGCAGTTTGTCTCCTTCGGCCGGACATCCTGCTGGGGATTTATCCTCGCTAATGAGGGCGGCGCGGACAAATGGGGGCTGCACTATCTGCAACAGATCCGCCGACTTGCTCGCCGGGGCGCTCTGGCCGGATTAGGACACACAGTGGTCAGAAACGGTCGAAGAGCTGGACAGTCAGGAAAGGGTCAGGTTTGATTGAAAATTAGTTAACCAGAGTCTTACGGGTCGTCTGAATTTGAAATTGAGGGCAAAAGGTAAAAGTTATAAACTGCGGATTGAAACTGGCCTAGTTAGTTAAGAAAAAAGAGTAATATTTTAATACAAATTTTTAACGTATAGTTTGTCTGGGACCGGAGATTGCAAATATACTAGTAACTAAATGCAAAACAGTTTTCACAATGACAAAATTTCTTATTTTTTAAAATTTGGATTTATAAACATTGTAACCATCGTGAAACTTTAGCTCTTCCCGGCGTAATGAATTTTCAAACAACTTACGGCTATAGAATGAAACTTTTCACTCTGCATCGGAGTGTGCGCTGATGTGAAACTTCCTGGCAGATTAAAATTGTGTGCCGGACCTGGGACTCTAACCTGGGACCTTTGCCTTTCGCGGGAAAGCGCTCTACCGACTGAGCTATCCCGACAAAACTCACGATGTCGCCTCACAACTTTACTTCCGCCAGTACCTTGCCTCCTACTTTCCAAATTTCACAGAAGCTCTCTTGCGAAACATGCAAGACTAGCACTCCTGGAAGAAAGGATATGGTGAAGACATGGCTTAGCCACAGCCTAAGGGAGAGCGCTGGCCCGCGAAAGACAAACGTCCCAGGTTCGTGTCCCGGTTCCGGCACACAATTCTAATATTCCAAGAAGTTTCAACTTAAGGCTATGATGCCGGTGATGTAGTCGACCAGCGCCGATATTTCGACAGGAGCACAACTGCACTCAAAGACGCAATGTGCAAGCGAATGTAATACCTCGGTTTACAAAGGGTAAACAAGGAAGGTAACACACACACAGTACACGTCACTATAGAGACAAGTCAACCTGAGATGACGAAACATAAAAAAATAGCGATAGTGAAATCAACAGGCGAGGCAGCATTATTTCAGTCCCTCTGTTCTTTGACAAGAGACAGTGTTGGATTCCAAGCAGAATTTAAACAAGAACCTCCATCTCCGTTTATAAGGCAGCTTCCTTAATAACACTACCCCAATAGGTGGAAGTGCAGCCGCGTCAAAGTAGCCAAGCGGTCTGGAGCGCCACGTTGCGGATCGCGAGGCCTCCCGCGTCGGAGGTCCGCATCCTCCCTCGGGCATGGATGTTTGTGTTGTCTTTAGTATAAGTTAGTTCATAAGTAGTTTAAGTTTAGGGACTGATGACCCTGCAATTAAGTCCTATAAGCTTTACAAATATTTGAACATTTGGTGGAAGTACATGGCAGAACCTCAATCCGCTGTTGCAGAATACTGTCTAGGCACCAGCCATCCTATGGAATAGAACAACACATAGATTCTGACATGCACTTCCTCCTATTGGAAAGATGTTATTAAGGAAGGAAGGAAGCTTGGAGTTTAAAGTCCCGTCGACAGCATGGTCATTAGAGACGGAGCTTACGCTCGGAAGGTTTGGGTAAGGATGTGGATGGAAATCGGCCGTGCCCTTTCAAAGGAACCATCCCGGCATTTGCCTGGAGTGATGTAGGGAAATCACGGAAAACCTAAATCTGGATGGCCGGAGGTTTATTAAGGAAGCTGTTAAAATAAATCTAGCAAGCGATCTTATAAACAGAGATGGTGGTTTTTGTTTAAATTCTGCTTGGAATTGGGCACTGTCTCTCGTGAAAAAACAGAGGGACAGGATTAATGCTGCCTCACCTTATGATTAATAGTCACTATTGCTATTTTTCATGTTTAGTCATCTCTGCTTGTATTGACTTTATAGTGACTTCTACTGTGTGTGTTATATTCCTTGTTTACCCTGTGCAAACCGAGGTATTAAATTCACTGGCACATTGTTTCATTGAGTGCAGTTGTGCCTTGAGAATGGTCCTGTCGAAATATCGACGGTTGTAGACGACGTCAACCGGCAGCAAACCGAAAGTTGTTTGAAAATTGTAACCATCATTCAACCCATTTTTCTCCCGTTCATGCACCAACAGCACAATGTGCTTTTCCAAAAGCACAGCGCACAGCCACATGTATCGTGTGCCAACCAACATGCTCTTCAAGGTGTACATCAACTATTCTGGCCAGGACGATCCCAAGACCTGTCACCCATTGCCCATGTTTGGGACTGGATGAAATGTCATCTTGTGGGGTCTTCACGACCGGTACTAATTCTGGTACAGCTGAGGCACCAGGTGGAAACTGCATGGCAGACCATTCCGTAAAACTAGATTCTGCACCTATACGATCGTCTCCATTGGATAACAGCCGCTTGCATTGCTGCAGTAGGAGAGTATACGCGACACTAACGTGGACATTGCGCACGCTCTGGTGATTGTACCCACATTCTTATGGCTCTATCTGTGTGATGGTGTGTTGTACACATCCTCAAAAACGTGTCAATAATATTTTCCTCTGTTGAGTTGACGAATTCATGGTGTTCTTTTTTAATTTTCCAGGAGTTTATTTTCTTTTTGTTTCTTGTTTTACTTCATAGAAGACATGTTGTAATTAGGGGAAAGATTAAAGATGAAGATCTTTGGATGGCTCGCTCGTACATCCTTGTTTCATCATCCAGGTAGTATAGAAATCAGTGTTCAAATGTAACCTTTATTACATTTTAACGTAGAAATGGCCTAACAGTTCGGCTGCACGTACTTTGCAATCGGGTCTTAACGAACTTCCTGTAGTTTTATGCTTTAACTGCATTAGTTAAACAACTTTCACTTCAATTTGTGAGGTACACCTCTGAATCAGTTTAGGATGAAGGACACGGACTAGTATTTAGATAACTAGAGAGCACACTCAACAACGTAAGGTTGAATAAGAAGTCCAGAATCAGCAGACAGATGGACTATTTATGGCAAGTAGTGGGACTAATAGCAGTCGAAGGTAAAGTAATGAGCTTGAAGCCGAGATAGCTGAAATAAAGTTTCAGATTATTAATACTGTTTAACTTACACATCAAAATAGCGATGAAGGACAGAAAAAAAATCAGAATCGGTTGCGAGTGCTGGGAGAGTATATACTAATAACTCAAACTTTCTGTACCCTTTCTGGTGGGATGTAAGGCAGACTTAGGACACTTCTAGAAAAGTAATGTATACAATTATCACTACTGAAAATGGGTTAATGGTAACAAAGGGTGCGCAAAGATCCTGCTCAGTAACAAGAGAGAAATGATTACCTAGGCCGGACTTAAAATCAAAAATAGATACGATAATACAGTAGAGAAAATGAACAAGAATTACGCAGTTTAAGGAACAAGACTACAGTTGTACAAACCACGGAACATGTTAGAAGTACATAGTCAGAGGCAAAGATATCTAAATTCACTAAAAGATCCGCAGTGGTATCAGAATTGATACGCCAGTGAGGAGGAAGTTTTGAAACGTTAGCCAGGAGCATAACAGCAAGGGGGTGTGAAATGTGAATTATTGGAAATACGAGGAATGAGAAACCGGAATATTTTAAGTAGGGTGATGTCGAAAAATGTAATAATTGGACAAATAAACTTCGAACTGAAGCACAGAAAAAGAAAAGATTGGAATGAGGACAAAAATTACAACGTGCAAATGTAAAAATTCAAATGACGACCTTCATAGCTGATGGCGGAAGACAGAGGAAGACAGAACACATGTCGAAATAGTGGTGACCTACAGAAATAAATGATGCTATAATGGTGTCATGCCTCCAATATTTCACAAGCTTTCGTTGCAAAAAGAAACTTGGAGGAGCTTGTCCTCTTGTTGATAGAAGGGGGAATATCAACTATTAGTTTATCAACAGAAATCATTATTTGGTACGGCAGCTATAAGTTCCGTAACACCAATTTCGGTCAAACAACAGATCATAAACATAATCCTTACAGGACATGCATCCTATTATGATCATTCGTATCTAAATCAGCTTAATACATTAATCGCAGCGAAACAATTAGAAGTTTTCGTACACTCAAAGAATGGTATAGTGACAAATGTTTTGCAGTGTCGCGTTCTGGCTGCTGTTAACACCAGATAACATACAGCAATATTTATTAATTTAAATAGGTTAACAAGAAATTGTGGCTGATAGTGTTTACTGAAAAAGATTTCCTAAAACATTGAAAGAAAATACCTGTTAAACCGAAAAAGATTTAAATCTTAAATCGGGTACTGTATTCTAAAATATCGATGCAGTCTCCCTGTATAAAGTTGATCTACATGTAAAAAATCACTATTGTGAGCATTTGCTGTAATTTTTGTGAATGTGGTGGCTTCTCCGGGTTGGCCGAAACTGATATAAAGTGACGAACAGATGTGTCAGTCACGTTATTTACAAATATTCACAATTTATTACTCAGTGTTTCTTTAAATTAATATTATAGGTTACTTGGCACAAGAAGGGGTTAAAATAAGAAAAAATACTGCTCTCTGTTCAACGAACACTCGGTGTATCATCTTGAATGATCACTCGAAGCAGTTACTGTCATCAAAGGTCCGGGAGAATTCATATGGAGTGATCTGAAGTGCACATAAAATTAATCGTTGGTAATGTAGATCCAAGACTGAGAGTTACTGGAAGTTTCATTAGTAAGGGTAGTCCATTTTACAAAACACGTGGCGGAACAGTACTAGATTTCTGCCCGTCAGTGTGGGATACGTGCTAGACAAGATTGAGAGAGTGAAACGTTAGAGGTCCAATGAACAGGAGTTCATCTGCGAATTCCGGTGGTATACGCTGCGAGAGACATATGCATTACGGCATGGGCTGCTGACAAAGTTCAAGATCGTACTTTTCTAGAATAAGAGCTGATAATTTGCTTCCACAGTTGTTTATTTTACGAAAAGACCGAGAGGATACAATTAGAGAGTTTAGAGACTAGGTGGCTTACCAGAAGTCATTCTTCTCGCTAGCCATACGCAACCTGAACAGGACACGAGATAATGGCAGTCTGGGGCTCCCGAAGGGAGTGACGGTGCGAGGAAGAGACTTGCTTTGGCGTCCTATAATACCTGGAAAATTGTCGATAAGGATCCAGTTTGTACTTTCTCCTCTCTCTTTAACTGAGGCTATTTGAGTCAGGTGTAATGATTTTATAAGTCTTCTCGTTTTCCGGTGCACTCTCTTTTCCCTCAATATGTCGCCAGATTATCCCAAACGACGTGTTTCTCAATATATCATCATCTTGCACAGTTTCCAGTCAAAGGCTGGGTCTGTTTTGAACACAAGCCTCGCCACTTCGTCCTGTCTTTCCACCATCTCTCTGTTTTCACTCTGATCCAGTCCGCTCTTCTTGACACAATCCTCCACTCGTTTTAGCCATCTAACCCTTGGTCTTCCTCCTGGTCGTAATTTTGGTATAGCACTCCTTTACTTTTCGGTCGCACATCCTTACTCCTCAATAAACTCCTAACGCTTCTCAGAAATACTTCTGCCTGTCTTAACACGTTTTATAATAGCCTTGTCATTTCTGCCATTTCTCTCAATTACACTTCTCAGGTACATGAACCTTTCTACCTTTTTCATCTGTTCACCTACAAGTGTTACTCCCTTCGTTGGTCTGTCCTTTTTCTTGCTGGTTACCGTGAATTCACATTTACGGATATTGAACTTCAATCCATATTTTCCCACTGTTTCTTCCCAAGCATCTAGCTGCTCCTGGATTTCCCCCTCCTTGTTTCCCCAGACCATGAGATCGTCTGCAAACAACATTGCTTTCATCTTTCCTTCCTCAAGATTCCCTGCTACCTTTGTCATCATGTCACCCATAACCACAATAAAGACAAGGGGTTACTATGCACTGTTCTGCTTCAGCACACACAATTGTTCGAACCATTCTGTTCTTCCCACTCCCATTGTCACACAACTCATACTTCCACAAGACATCTCCTTCATTCTGCTTAAAATCCTTTTTTCCAGTCCCCTAATTTCCAGTGCTTCCCAAACGTTTTTCGTACAAATACTATCATAAGGCTTTTCTGTGTCTAGAAAGGCCAACAACCGGTCCTCCCCATATTCATAATGGTGTTCTTGAAGTTGCCTTACTGCAAATACGAGGTCCACTGACGACCTTCCATGTCGGTATCCATACTGTTCTTCTCTCATTTCCCTCTCGACTTAGGCCAACACCACCTAGAGACAAGGCATCACAACAGCCAGTGCCACCTGACAGCAGCCACCAGCTGAATGGCTGTCACTGGGACACGCCCACTGCCTCGTAGAGGGCAGCCAGTAACCGCAAGCTGTTGCGAGGCCTTGTCTCTAGGTGGTGTTGCTTAGGCTCCAATTCTACTTTCCAATATCGTCTCATATACTTTTGTACAGTGAGACATCAGTGTGAGTCTGCACTCCTTTCTATTTCCTTTCTTGAATATTGGAACTATCAATCCTCAATATAGTCGTAAATAAATGCTGAACAAATGGTGAGATAATTCCATCCATCCGGAATAGGGTGTTCTAGAATGGGTGAGCCCATTTAGCGAGGCGACGTAACAGCTATATTTGTCTGTAATCAGGGCATTGTCGCGGCCACATTTAAATAATTCTCATTACGGCTCGGCACCTGAACAAAGGAATGAGCGTCGGCGGCCGTGAGGGGTGTCCATCTCGATGTACCGCCCTGGGCGACGCCACAATGGCATCAGATAGGCCGGCCGGCCCACGCCGCGCCACGGTAGCCGCCACCGCCTCTCATCGCTCGCTTCGTGATGGATGGATCAGGCTATCAATCAATTAATCGAGCTCCGCAATAGCCGTCAATTTCCATCCGCGGAGACGCAAACTCGCCGGCGAGGCCGTTTAGCGCAATAACCGGCCCCTCGGCATTAGCGGTTAATTGGGAGCCTGCGGAATACATTAAGCGCGCCGCCTGGCTCTCGCGCGCAGAGCCGGAAGCGCGGCCGTCCGTGGGAGCCGCAGCCAAGGCGCCGGCGCCGCTCCATTCACCTGTGGGCGGCATCGGGTTTTCCCCGCAGACAGATGAATGAAGCGGCTGATAAACGGAGGCAATAGCGGCCGTCAGCGGAGAGTTACGGCGCGCCGACTGGGGCAGATAGCCGCAGATAGGCGTACAAGGCGCGCGGCCACGTGCGCGGTCTGCGCATGCGCGGTGCAGGCGGGCGCGGATGCCCCGCGTGGGCCGCGGCGCCAGAGTATTTCTCCGGCTGTCCGCCGCTATCGGCCGCGCGCTGCGACACGTCGGTCGCGGGACGGCCGTAGTAGCTCCGTCCCCTGAGAGGTACATCTGCTGGCTCTCCTGCCCAGTAAGTTACAGGTATCCCGATCGCGGGAAAAGCGACCCTGAGGGGCGTGGCAGGCGGCTGTAGCTACAATGTGTGCAATCCAAACTGCAACACCAAGAAGGACCGTTGATATCATGCCAATTTTGTCGAAGAAGTCGTACAAAGATTACATTCTTGAAATTACTGCTCTGTATTACCGAAAGGCAAACCTTCATTTCTAGCTTTTGTAGAATTCCAGAAAGCAGTCAACAACGTAACTGGAATATACTCTTTCAAATTCAGCAGGGGTAAAACATAGGAAACAGAAGGTTATTTACAACTTGTATAGTAACCAGTCAGCTGTTGTTAGAGGTGAAGGGCATCAAAGTGATGCAGTGATTGGGAATGGAGTAAGACATGGTTGTAGCCTTTCTCTAATGTTATTAAATTTGTACATGGAGCAAGCTGTGAAGGAAAACAGGGGGAAATTTGAAGACATGTCGATGACACAGTAATTCTGTTAGAGACAGAAAAGGACCTGGAACAGCAATTGGAATAGGCTGTGTCTTGAAAGAAGGGTACAACATGAATGTTAACAATAGTAAAACAACGGTAATTCATTGCAGTATCAGAAAATGAGGCGATGCCGGGGGATCAGATTACGTAATGAGGCAATATAAGTAGTAGATAAGTTTTGTTATAAGGGTAGCAAAATAACTTCTTATGGCCAAAGTAAAGTATATATAAATGCATAATGGCTACGGAAAGAAAATCGTTTCAGGAGGAGCGAAATTTGCTGAAATCCAATATTAATTTAAACATTGAGAAGCACCATTTGAAGTAGTGAAACGTGGACAATAAGGAGTCCTACAGACGAATGATGAAGTTTAGATGGGTAACTAACGAGAGGTACTGAACAGAATTGTGGAGAAAAGGAATTTTAGCACACTTTGACTAAAAGAAGGGATCATTTGGTGGGACACATTCTTAGTTATCAAGGAATCATAGCCGCAGCGGAACGACTGAGCGCATTGAGGCGATGATGCGTGAGGCCATTCCCCGTCGGGGTTTCGAATCTCGCCTCGGGCATGGGTGTTTGTGACGTCTTTAGTATAAGCTAGTTCATAAGTAGTTTGCAAGTTTAGGGACTGATGACACCGCAGTTAAGTCCCATAAGCTTTACAAACATTTGAACATATTTGAAGCAATCATAAATTTAGCATTGGAGGGAAGTGTGCGTGGTAAAAATCGCTTAGGGAGACCAAGAGAAAAATACAATAGCAGATTCAAATCGATCTTGGTTGCCGTTCTTATGAATACTTGAAAAGGATTTAGTTAATAATCTACGGACTGAAGACCGTAACAGCAACATTAACTGAAAAAAAAAATGAAGAAGTGACATAATTCAATTGCTGAAGGTGCTCCATTCTTGTAATTTAACGGCATACTCTCTTACATGCTTCATGTCTGTATGTAGCGAGGAGGGATGAAAACAGCAAAAGGAAAAAAGTAGGCCGGCCGCGGTGGCCGAGGGGACTGAGGCGCTCCAGTCACGGTCTGCACGGCCACTACGGTCGGGGGTTCGAATCCCCCCTCGGGCATGGATATTTGTGTCGTCCTTAGTCTTAGCTAGTTCATAAGTAGTTTGTAAGCTTAGGGACTGATGACCCCGTAGTTAAGTCCCATAAGTTCTACAAACATTTGAACATTTGAAAAAAGTAGTAAACAATTTAATTCGGAGAACCATCTCACTTATGTTACAGAATGTGTAACACGCGAAGCAATATGAAACTGCCAATATCTCATTTTTGAATATTTCATTGCAGTGTATGCGTTTTTTCGAGTCATTTGATACCACGCATGTAATATTTGAGATGGTATTTACGTATAGTAATTACTCCAATTGCAGGAATAATTGCACTTCATGCATATAAGACTGACGAAGACAGAACACATTTAATACCATTCTGGAAGTACTGCAACGCCTGGGAGCGGATTTGAAAAGAGACAGTGTAAAACCTCTCCTAGTGAAAGGGGGACCCTTTTAGGAAGGTTAGCTGACATGGCAGCTCACGACAATAATGTCCAGATTACGGCATTTTATGACCCACACCTCCATTTTCCATATGTGCACGTGAGTCCCATTTTTCCAGCCCGTTGTGTCTGTTTCAACGCTAACATTTTTATTGTATGTGAGTAGTGCGGGAAAACCCAACCAACAACTCCTACAGCTTACTTCACTGGTTGCTGGAGCAGGGGGCGCAATTGACCACGGCTCTGGAGAAAGAAACGTAAGTTACATGCTAAAGCACAGCTGTTTTTACACATCCCTATTGTCGCAGCCATTTGTGTCTGATGAGAAAGCTCTGGCGTGTGGAAAGCGTTGCAATTACAGCACTTACTGAGCAAGCGTACTCTTTTTTTCAGAGTCTTTAATATTTAGTTAATGCCTGACGGCGACAGTGAACAGCATGACAGTGGATTGCGACAGTGAACAGCATGGCAGTGGATTGATTTTTATAGTCAGTGCAATTTGCCAAATATAATTTAATTAGGGAAGGTTAGCGAGTCTCGACTTCAGGAAGTAGGGAAGTACTGACCAATAACACTCAGTTTCAACTGGATAAGTTTTGGTAGAATTTCTCAGTTGGAGGTTGCAGCTTGCCCCCATTTCATTGAACAGTGTAGTTCACATTTAAGTCGCATAGAGATCTTTTCAAGTTTACTTCCTCACATTTGTAACACAGCATTAGTACTGTCTAGTTTTAATCGTAAAATCGAGTGTAGGTGTGGAATTTAAGCCACCTGCCAGTTCTGTAATAATAGATATTATTGTGATAAATTATTATTTTATTTTATTTTTATTTTTATTTATTTTAAATTATATTGTTTCTTGAAATCATTTAGTTTTGGAATGTTGGAGTGACACCCTTGGTGAGACTAGGCATCATATTTTTCACTGACAACAAAGTTCTAATTTCTGAAAGATAATAAACCATTTCTTCAGTAAAAATTTCTTTTCCTGAAATATTGCTGTCTACCCCACTGCTGTACCCATTGAGGTATAGCAGATTAACTATTTCATTATTGTATTTTAAGTAGCAGCTAAGAAACTCTTGCTTTCTTGAACTGAAAAGTACTCTCCCTTTCTGCTGTCGAGTATTACCTGTCACGGTAGATTTATTCAACTTGCAGAGCCCACCATTTTTGAGTACACTGTAGTTGAGACCAAACCTTCCGCGTAATCCAAGGTGAGATAAATGGTGTGTTCCAATAGGGATATAGACCAGTATCACATAAACGCGAGATTTACTAGAAATGGCCCATATTGCCCATGTGATGTTCTCATTTCGTGATATACAATTATAAAAGTGATTATTGACACACATATATTTAGTTTTAGTTTGAATTTTACTTTGACTTTAATGTTCTTACAGATATAGTAGGACTGATTGAGACAATAAATGCTAAACGTCGCTATATTGACTCCGATGACAACATGGGAATCCGGTGTCGCAAGATACCTAGTTTGATGGTGCCTTATCTTTGCATACGATGGTCACAAGTGATAATTCTATTGCATATTAGTTTTCCTATCATATTAAATAGTTGCTTTATATTGTTGGAATAACATTGATCCTAACCACGTTAAGTCTGACTTTTTTCATTTCATAGTTTCGTTTTGAATGAAACAGTTTATATGCATTTGAAAATAGCTACACAGTTAGCACAAACGTTCAGATTAAGTAAGCTAGTGAAAATGCTATTGTGACACATTTTACTCTGGTACATTTCACCTTACAGTTTCTGGTCCTTTACTATGTATCCAATTATGACCCTTTCCAGGCATGTTTTTGTGCTCTTGGAGAATCTGATATTTTGCCTGTAATCCGCTTTCTATTAGCACGAAATTCCTATCGCATTGCGATCACCATCAGGTGCTGTTGTGTAGTAGCACAAGAGCACGTGGACACCCTCATTTCAGACTCCTTGTGCAATTAGTTGTTACACTCGTTTCAATGTTGTTAAACGTAATATATATGCGGTAATCTTAAATAAACTCCACTGAAATTTATGGCGTCCAGACTCCGTGAAACTTGCCACTAGCGTAAAGTGCACTTCGCTTCCTGTGCTCCTTTTAAGGCGTTTCCGCGCATGCGCGACAGGCGTGACGTCATTGCCTTGTGGGTCCAATACATAAAGCTTGGTATACAATGTGTACAATGCATTTCTTGCTCAGCCGCTGGGTGGCATCTCGGCTTCAAGCGCTGGACAGAACTGTAGCCTGCTTACCTGCAAAAAGAGCCGCAGCTAACCTCTTACAAGGACAGAGTATTTATCAAAATGTTCAAATGTTTGTTAAGCTTAAGATGACTTAACTGCGGGGTCATCAGTCCCTAAACATACAAACTACTTATGAACTACCTTATGCTAAAGACGACACAAACATCCATGCTCGAGGGGGATTCGAACTCCCGACGGGGAGCGGCGTCACGCATTGTAGCATAGCGCATCTTTGCGTTCGGTCGCTTCGCCGCGGCGAGTATTTATCAAACTACGTCATCCTTCGTAGCATTTCATACAATTAAATTTCGATCAATGACACATTCGCTGTAAAAGTTGTCAAATTCTAAACTAATGAAAACCGTCGGGCAGCGATGGACTGACGGTTAAATGCGCGTGGTATTTCTAATATAATAACCGCTGGTTAGAGTACTGGAATCCATTAATTCTTTTTCTCTTAGCTTTCTGTTTGAAACAAATTTTGGGACGAGCCTGACATTCATACTCTTGTCACAAATAAGTACCCCATTTTTTTCATAATATGTCGCAATTTCAGATTATGTCGTGAGGAAAGAACCTAAGAATGCAACTGAAATAATATTTATAATTCATAACTTGTCAAAAGCATTTACTCTTCACATTGCGTTGTGGTTAGGCGCCGAGATAATAGTATAGTTTAGATTTCTATGAGTGAAATGAGCAACGAATACCTTTATATTCTTCTTCGTTGTCACAAACAGTTAATGGTTTGAGACTATGAATGGATGGTTGGCTTTGCAGAAAAGAATGTGCTGGTACTATATGTAAGAGTCTCATATTCACCGTTGCCTGAGCTGTGTGGCTTCTCTACAAGCAGGATCTTCTTCTTAAAGATGAATCCATAAATATGAAAGAAACTTAAAAAGTAATACGAACATCTTAAATCATATATGTGAATAGGATACGTCAAAAGAAGAAATTATGGAGTTTGTTAATTCAGGTTAGTAGAAGTTGAGAGTGATAACACTTCCGTAATATTAATATACTAGACTATCCGTGCACATACTGTGCACCGTTAGTGGAATGACAAAAAAAGTTAAGAAAAAATGTAAGTAAAGTTGAATGTTCACGCACAGCTTTATTCAGGATCAATCAATGCAAATGTTTAAAAGCGCAAATGAAAGAGATTGATCCGCTGAGTGTTGTTAGGGCAACTGCGTACCTTAATTAGAACCGAAGATATCGTAAAACAAACCGATTAAAATATTCAGTGCAATGACAGAATTATAGAGCGTTTGAATGAAAATGAAGGATGGAGAGACTTAAGTCAATTGTGATACTTGATGACAAATCTGCAAATGAATACCTTTCGTTTTAACCGAAAATGAAGAAAATCGGTCGGATAGAGCCCCCTGACTGACTGACTTTAGTTTACAGCAAGGACATCCCCATAACAGTTATACAGAAGGAAATAGCGTTTGAGCATAGAAAAAGGAAGGCGATAGTTATGTAAATTCTGATAATTGATGGGAAATCTGTGGATGAATACCTTTCGTTTAAATCAAAAATGAAGGAAATCGGTCCGAACGTTTTGTCTGGCCGACTGACTTTAGTTTTCGTAGATTCTTTTAATGTATGACTGACAAAACGGAGAGTAGCGAAATCTTATACATTATAATATTTCGTTCTTGCCGTAAACTGTAAGTAATTTAGAGGAAAATTTCTCAATACAAATCTTTCCTTCGTCAGAAAACTTAGGCTTATTGCTACCACTATTATTATCATTATTATTATATTGATAGTGGCTAATGTGTACAAATTTGTTCATAATCCCAACTTTAATGAAACACGTGTTATTTGAAAGGACTATGAGCACCCAAGCAGCATTCTCATTAGCCGTCAATGAGTTTAGTCCACATAAAAGCTGCAATGACGGCAATCCGGAGATTGAACACGTAGTACAACTTCGAGGCGACACAAAACGTCGCTTCACGAAGTCATTAACTGACAAGAGCTAAAAAAGAGGCGCACAGCAGTCGGAACAGCTACTCTTAGAAAACACTTGCGTTGCAACAATTGGCAGCGAGGACGTTGGACGGAACGACTAGCCGGCACGATCAGACGGAAATAAAGGGCCCGTTCCACACTGAATTCAAGTCGGGAAGCACCTGAAGAGCACGAGTAACGAGATCGGAATACCGTGCTAGTACGAAGCGCTTACCAGAAGCAAACCCGCTACTCAAAGTTGGCGCTAGATGATTGGAACACCTTACATGCCGTTTTATATCAGAGTATCTCACGGAACTCGTCAAATCTGCCGGCCACGGTGGCCGAGGGGACTGAGGCGCTTCAGTCACGGTCTGCACGGCCACTACGGTCGGGGGTTCGAATCCCCCCTCGGGTATGGATATTTGTGCCGCCCTAGTTCGTAAGTAGTTCATAAGTAGTTTGTAAGTTTAGGGACTGATGACCCCGTAGTTAAGTCCCATAAGACTTACAAACATCTGACCATCGTCAAATCTTTAGACAAACTTGTATTGGAAACAATTTTATAATTTGGGCAACCACACCTGCAATCCATTACTGTTACGAATTCTAGAAGGTAACACAGACAATTAAGCCAGGACGGCTTTCAATTAATTTTCATAATCCGCCTGAGCTGTATTTTATGCCATTATTAGGTTTCGCACCTTAAAGGTGCTTCCTAAGGTATCTTCGTTTGTACTCTTAGAAAACACTTGCGTTGCAACAATTGGCAGCGAGGACGTTGGACGGAACGACTAGCCGGCACGATCAGACGGAAATAAAGGGCCGGTTCCACACTGAATTCAAGTCGGGAAGCACCTGAAGAGCACGAGTAACGAGATCGGAATACCGTGCTAGTACGAAGCGCTTACCAGAAGCAAACCCGCTACTCAAAGTTGGCGCTAGATGATTGGAACACCTTACATGCCGTTTTATATCAGAGAATCTCACGGAACTCGTCAAATCTGCCGGCCACGGTGGCCGAGGGGACTGAGGCGCTTCAGTCACGGTCTGCACGGCCACTACGGTCGGGGGTTCGAATCCCCCCTCGGGTATGGATATTTGTGCCGTCCTAGTTCGTAAGTAGTTCATAAGTAATTTGTAAGTTTAGGGACTGATGACCCCGTAGTTAAGTCCCATAAGACTTACAAACATCTGAACATCGTCAAATCTTTAGACAAACTTGTATTGGAAACAATTTTATAATTTGGGCAACCACATCTGTAATCCATTATTGTTACGAATTCTAGAAGGTAACACAGACAATTAAGCCAGGACTTCTTTCAATTAATTTTCATAATCCGCCTGAGCTGTATTTTATGCCATTATTAGGTTTCGCACCTTAAAGGTGCTTCCTCAGGTATCTTCGTTTGTACTCTTAGAAAACACTTGTGTTGCAACAATTGGCAGCGAGGACGTTGGACGGAACGACTAGCCGGCACGATCAGACGGAAATAAAGGGCCCGTTCCACACTGAATTCAAGTCGGGAAGCACCTGAAGAGCACGAGTAACGAGATCGGAATACCGTGCTAGTACGAAGCGCTTACCAGAAGCAAACCCGCTACTCAAAGTTGGCGCTAGATGATTGGAACACCTTACATGCCGTTTTATATCAGAGTATCTCACGGAACTCGTCAAATCTGCCGGCCACGGTGGCCGAGGGGACTGAGGCGCTTCAGTCACGGTCTGCACGGCCACTACGGTCGGGGGTTCGAATCCCCCCTCGGGTATGGATATTTGTGCCGTCCTAGTTCGTAAGTAGTTCATAAGTAGTTTGTAAGTTTAGGGACTGATGACCCCGTAGTTAAGTCCCATAAGACTTACAAACATCTGAACATCGTCAAATCTTTAGACAAACTTGTATTGGAAACAATTTTATAATTTGGGCAACCACACCTGTAATCCATTACTGTTATGAATTCTAGAAGGTAGCACAGACAATTAAGCCAGGACGGCTTTCAATTAATTTTCATAATCCGCCTGAGCTGTATTTTATGCCATTATTAGGTTTCGCACCTTAAAGGTGCTCCCTCAGGTATCTTCGTTTGTACTCTTAGAAAACACTTGCGTTGCAACAATTGGCAGCGAGGACGTTGGACGGAACGACTAGCCGGCACGATCAGACGGAAATAAAGGGCCCGTTCCACACTGAATTCAAGTCGGGAAGCACCTGAAGAGCACGAGTAACGAGATCGGAATACCGTGCTAGTACGAAGCGCTTACCAGAAGCAAACCCGCTACTCAAAGTTGGCGCTAGATGATTGGAACACCTTACATGCCGTTTTATATCAGAGTATCTCACGGAACTCGTCAAATCTGCCAGCCACGGTGGCCGAGAGGACTGAGGCGCTTCAGTCACGGTCTGCACGGCCACTACGGTCGGGGGTTCGAATCCCCCCTCGGGTATGGATATTTGTGCCGTCCTAGTTCGTAAGTAGTTCATAAGTAATTTGTAAGTTTAGGGACTGATGACCCCGTAGTTAAGTCCCATAAGACTTACAAACATCTGAACATCGTCAAATCTTTAGACAAACTTGTATTGGAAACAATTTTATAATTTGGGCAACCACATCTGTAATCCATTATTGTTACGAATTCTAGAAGGTAACACAGACAATTAAGCCAGGACTTCTTTCAATTAATTTTCATAATCCGCCTGAGCTGTATTTTATACCATTATTAGGTTTCGCACCTTAAAGGTGCTTCCTCAGGTATCTTCGTTTGTACTCTTAGAAAACACTTGTGTTGCAACAATTGGCAGCGAGGACGTTGGACGGAACGACTAGCCGGCACGATCAGACGGAAATAAAGGGCCCGTTCCACACTGAATTCAAGTCGGGAAGCACCTGAAGAGCACGAGTAACGAGATCGGAATACCGTGCTAGTACGAAGCGCTTACCAGAAGCAAACCCGCTACTCAAAGTTGGCGCTAGATGATTGGAACACCTTACATGCCGTTTTATATCAGAGTATCTCACGGAACTCGTCAAATCTGCCGGCCACGGTGGCCGAGGGGACTGAGGCGCTTCAGTCACGGTCTGCACGGCCACTACGGTCGGGGGTTCGAATCCCCCCTCGGGTATGGATATTTGTGCCGTCCTAGTTCGTAAGTAGTTCATAAGTAGTTTGTAAGTTTAGGGACTGATGACCCCGTAGTTAAGTCCCATAAGACTTACAAACATCTGAACATCGTCAAATCATTAGACAAACTTGTATTGGAAACAATTTTATAATTTGGGCAACCACACCTGTAATTCATTATTGTTACGAATTCTAGAAGGTAACACAGACAATTAAGCCAGGACTTCTTTCAATTAATTTTCATAATCCGCCTGAGCTGTATTTTATGCCATTATTAGGTTTCGCACCTTAAAGGTGCTTCCTCAGGTATCTTCGTTTGTACATGAGGTGGAAAGACTTATTATGACGTCCCAATAATTACGTATGGTGTCGAGTTTCGTGGGGTCACTCTTTAAAACTTCTTAGAAGGTAGATAGGTTTGAATGTGACATTAAATGCACGTTATAGGCTGAACAGTTGTTGGTTAAACCAAGTTAACAGCCTAACATGTTTCATTAGATTAAAATGTTGGGAGTGTGTTGTATCTCCGCTAAATCTGAAGTAAGAATCGATTGTACCATTAGGTTCGCGTCATATCTCGCTAAGACAACAAAACCAGAAGCTGTTTCTAGTCGCACCTAATGGTTCCTCTACGTCTACATGGGATACTCCGCAAATCACATTTAAGTGCCTGGTAGAGGGTTCATCGAAGCACCATTATACTATTTATCTCCAATTCCTGACTACGACAAGGGGTAGATTGGTTGGTCACATTCTGAGACATCAGGGAATTGACAACTTAGTATTAGAAGGAAATTTGTGGGGTAACAATCATAGAGGGAGACCGAGGGATTCAAAAGGATGTAGTTCGCCGAACGTATTCTCAGATGAAGAGACTTGCACGGGACAGGGTAGCGTGGAGAGCTGCATCAAACCAATCTGCGGACTGAAGACCGCAACAACAAAAGTCCCATTCCATTCTCGAATAGCGCGCGGGAAGAAAAATGTTCAAAAGTTTGTTAAGCTTAAGGGACTTAACTGCGGGGTCATCAGTCCCTAAACTTACAAACTACCTATGAACTACCTTATACTAAAGACGACACATACATCCATGTCCGTTGGGGAATTCGACTACAAACCGCTTCTGGTTTCGTTATGTGTTTTAACGAGATATGAGGCGATCCTAATGGTAATTATTTTATTTATTTATCGTATGGTTTTACAAGTATAAACCATTAAATAGAAATGTCCAGATTTGACAACCAGTCCAGAGCACTTTCTGTCACTTGATGTAAACTCTCCACCGATAAATGTTCGCAGACGACGCTATTTGACGACGTATTGTTCTATGATTTGCTCCTCCGCTCCGCAGTCACAGTCAGAAGATGGAAGGAAACCTCACTTCTTCACGTTCTAAGCACACCCTTGACCAGTCCTCATACAGTTCAGACACGATACGCTTGGCGTGGTAGATGGAATCCCTCAACCTTCTTTGTTGGATCTTGCACGAGGTGAGCGTTGTGCGGTGGATGTTCGTTCCAGCGTTCTAGCCACTTGGTGATCACATCCAACTAACTGGTGCTTTCTTTGTCACACCAGGGAGGTTTTCGTGTGAGACGACATGCTGGGGGATCCTGTAGAGCATCATACAACGGAGTGTACTTGTGAGCCTTGATGTTCTCGATCAATTTTGACTTAGCCGCTTTCCTCCGTAGATCTTGCAGAGCAATGTTATCCAGGACAGGTAACCACTGAATGGGCTTAGATCTGACAGTGCCAGTGATAATCCTCATGGCTTCATTAAGTTGTACGTCAGTCTTTGTTGAGTGAGCGCTGTTTTCCCACACTGGCGCGCAGTATTCCCCAGCAGAATACACAAGATCGAGCACAGCAGAGCAGGGGGTATTGGCGTCCACACCTTAATGATACAACCCGTTCTTACTTCAGATACAGGGGAGATGCAGCACGTTACCAACGTTTAAGCTAATAATTTTTGGCAGTTAATTTGGTTTAACCAATTGTTGACTTCAGCACCATAGACGTCCACTTAAGGCAGGCCTCTCTGATGCTTTCCAAGCACCGGCTGGCACCGGGAAAAGCACCGGTGCTCTGCTGCAGCAGTCGGTGCTGTGGGACACGTGATGTGAGTGGGGCAGACATAGCGCTGTCGTGGCAGTAGTAGCATGTCCGAGCGCTTAGTGCGGTGAGAGTCGTGTTGTTTGTGAATTATTAGAACGAGTAATTATAATAATGCCAATTTTTGTGCCATAGACAGAAAGAAAAGTTTTATTGCGCTCCTTATTTTGCACAAATTTTCAACATTCTTTGTTGGTCTTTCGCATTGCTTTGAAGCCACTAATTTCCTCATATTAGGCACAATCGTTTTGGCAATTGCAATTCTAAATACAGCTTCCAACGATGCATTAAACGTGACCATACTTTTGCTTTGTTATTATTCATAACTGAAAACATTTGTTCACAAATAAACGTTGTTCAGAACATGCAATGATTTTAGGACAAGGGCATGAACCCTCGCGAGTTCTTCAAATGTTCAAATGTTTGTAGAACTTATGGGACTTAACTACGGGGTCATCAGTCCCTAAGCTTACAAACTACTTATGAACTAGCTAAGACTAAGGACGGCACAAATATCCATGCCCGAGGGGGGATTCGAACCCCCGACGTAGTGGCCGTGCAGATCGTGATTGGAGCGCCTCAGTCCCCTCGGCCACCGAGGCCGGCCGCGAATTCTTGTTCATCGCCTTTATAGAAAGTAATTTAAGTCATTATTGTCAAAATTTAATCGTACTGTAGTTTCATCAGTTCAGTTTGGAGACATAATGGGGCATGCTCTGGATACACCGAGAAAGGCATCATAAAAACTTTTGAGTGCAGGTTTAGATATTTTATTTCTTCAAACCTATTTTCAAAATTTTTATGCAATGAATGAAACTCTTTCGTGTACTCCCACATGTAGACATACGTATTTAATTTAAACGATTTTGAGAGGGACCGTTTTCCATATTTCCTTCTTGAAACTGACTTTCAGAAAGCAAAACCCGCAATTTGTAGCTTCCACTACGGTCAGACATACTACCGATTAATGTATTTTTACCCTGAAACGATTTATTTGCATCATGTAAATTACCCGTGATGTCTTTCTTCAAACTACTGTCGGGGGTTCGAATCCCCCCTCGGGCATGGATATTTGTGCCTTCCTTAGTCTTAGTTAGTTCATAAGTAGTTTGTAAGTTTAGGGACTGATGACCCCGTAGTTAAGTCCCTTAAGCTTAACAAACATTTGAACTTTTTCTTTTTCTTTCTTCAAAGCGATCCAAATGTTCAAACGTTTGTAATTCTAGGGGCCGAACCTTCTGTTGTTATCGGTTCCTAGACTTACAAAGAACTTAAGCTATCTTATACTAAGGGCAACACATACACGCATGTCCGATCGAAGACTTGAACCTTTGACGCGAGGGACCGCACGATCCGTAATAAGTACATTTTTAATAAATATATTTTTTTTCTCTTAGAATAAACAAGACTTGGCAAGATTGTGGCAATTCTGCTTTTAATTTAGTAATTATTTTTCTTCTGTCTTGTCCGATAGTCCCCTCGTGTGTTACGGAATATTTTCGTAGTGACGGGGCTTTGATATTTACATTAGGGTAGCATATTAAGCATTGTGCTTTTCCGTCAGGATTTAAGAAACTTCCCATTGACCAGTAAAAATGGCACACACACAAATCCGAACCGTTTGTGCTCATGATAAACGTTCGCTAGTCAGATTACCAGCGTCCTTAGAAGGGATATTTCAGCGCATCCAAAAAGACACGAGAACGAGCGTTGTCTCTGTCACACAAGTCTGCGACACGCCGAGGAAGGAGTGCTGAGGGGAAAGCAACGGGGCCACACGGCGCGGCACCGGGGCACGCAAGCACCAAATTCTCGAGTTGGAGAGGCCTGACTCAAGGTCACATACAAACCTATCTACCTCCTAAGAACTTTTAAGGAGGGGCCCCACAAAACTCGGCATTCAACATGAATATTGGGACGTACTAAGAAAGATACCTGAAGATGCTTCTTTAACGGTGGGAAACCGGTTGCCATCTAATAAAGGTATCAAAGACAGCTCAGGCGTATTATGAAAATTCATGAACCTGACTTAATTGTCTGTGTTACCTTCTGGACTTTCTTAACAATTACGTGTATTAGGTTCGGCAATATCAGGACGCACGCGTGTAGCGAGTGGTCTCGTCCATGGAGCGGCACTTGCTGTCTGCTGTGTGTCGACATCCCGGAGGCTGGGCGGCGGGCAGCAGGTGGGGGCGGCGCGTCTGGCCCTGGCGGCCGCTTTTTGCGGCGGATGCCTGAGCGCGCGCCGCCGCTCGTGACGGCCGCTTCTCCACGCGCCCCTAAACAGCCGCTGTGTACACGAGGCGCGGCCCACACTCCGCGCTTCCCAGAACTCGTGACGTCACCAAGAGCCGCCGTCCACTGTGCGACGTCACACCACAGCGACTCTGCTCTCGTCCATTACTCGGCCCAACGCAGCACCCGAAGACATGGTCGATTTGAACAAAAGCCGATGTTGTTCTTGTGGTCTACAGTACGCAGACTGGTTTGACACAGCTCTTCTTGCTACCCTGTCCTGTGCAAGCCTCTTTCTTTCTTTATTTATTTGCTTATTTGACCTGACAAGATTAGGACCTTAGGGCCCTCTCTTACATCTGACCAGGGACAACATATACAAAGGTTTTAAGAAACAAAAAAAATACAATATCAGTAATATAATAACAATAGATGCTAAAACTATTATTAGTAATAATAATAATGATGAAAGTAATAACACAAAAGTCACAGTATCAACATTAATTTGTAAGGCATACCATGACTAATAATTACAGGATTTATTCACATGGGGATTGATTAGTCTAACACATTTCAACTAAGTTTAATATTGTTACGTCACAAACATTGTGACAGGGAAATGTGTTAAGATCTTGGTTTGCCCACTTTAGCAAGACGGAATAAGGTCAGCACCCGGTAACAGAAAATGCTCACCCGCCTTGCGTGTTGACGGTAGCCGCTGCGTCGGCAAGTTGGAAAGCCTTCCATCAGCAAACTGTGTGTGGGTAAAATCGCTGTCAAACAGAGACGCAGCTAGTAAACATTTCATAACTACACGTAACTCTCTCACAAGGGTGAATAAGACCGCGGATGCGTCAGCGGTAAAGACACATCGGGCGAACACTGCAGTTTCAATGGGAACACATTCAAACCGTTTCATACGTCATAGCTTCAGCCAATTTTATGTATAAATACTCCCACATTTAGAAGTAGCAGTCACTTGGTCTTCTGAATCGACGATGCCCGGGAGGTAGTCGTCAATTCACTGGCCTAATCGTTGTGCTCAGTCTTTGTCACAGATAGCAGTACATACGGGTAGCTGCTAGAGGCAGCTAAGAGATGGAGTCTGGTCTAGGCCGTACTTAACACTAAACATCATCCGTGAAGATGGTGATCCGCTGTGCTGACGACTTCACACCTCTATGGTGGCTGCCTGAGGCCAGCGCAGTCTTCAGTGGTTGGTTACTGAAGGTCAATGTTTCTGTCGTCGAGTTAGCACTCTGGTGCTAATCCGGCCAGCTGGTGTCCCGAATCGGGAACCAACACGACATCCGACTTCAGAGGGGTCCCTGCGTGGATCCACTGGCCGCTGCATAGTCTGGTGAAGGGATAGAGCACTCCACAATAACAGTCTTTGCATCGCTTCCCGGCATCGCGGCGCGGTGCGGGCACTACCATCAGACGAAACACCAAGTTTGCAGCTCGAAGGCGACGCCACCTACTTCTCTAGCTCCTGTCGAGCTAGCGCCTTCATCAAACTTATGTATGTTACGGAATAAAATGTGTCAACTATAATTCTGTTTCACTAGCATCCTTGGCGCTCCACCGGGTTCCACGCCTCATCCTGACCTAAAGCTGGGAACACACCGCTCGGCCCCACCAATATAAACAGATAGGAAAAAAAGATTAATGAAAGAAGTGCCAGTGTTTGTTAGGAAGTGGAGATACGTGTGAATAAAGATCTCTGTTGACGAAAGGGCAGGGAAATATTTGTGGGGGAGGAGGACTTTGACAACAGTGAGCTACAGACTCATAAGTGGAGAAAAAGATGGCTATTGTGACAGAAGGTGGACCTTTAGCTGTCTTTTGAAGGTTGGAACTCATTTAATTTCTCTTTACTTTTGAGGAAGATTGTTCCACGGACGTGTTACCGATACAGAAAATGATTTAGAGTAGATTGCAGTGTTATGTGATGGTACAGAGAGAGTTTTATTTTGGTGAGAGCGTGTGTTTCTGCTATGCTGTTCAGATAGTTGTATGAAAGTTGAGGATATGTAAGAAGGTTTGCAATGATTGAGGAAGCGATGCAGAAAACATATTGTATGGTAGGTTCGACGCTTATCTGCACGTAATAAAGATAACTTCTTGTATACGAGACTGATATGGTCGTAGAAGCGTAGGTTACAAATGTGTCGGACACAAGATTTCAACGCAAGCTCCAGACTATGTGAATTTTCGTGTGACAGTTCTTGCAGAACAGCATCACCATAATCTAGGATGGGAAGTATTAGTGTCTCAACGAGCATCTTTTTCAGCTACAGAGGAAATGCTTTTTCGTATTTCTGTAGTAATGAAGTGCCGATCAAATATTACACCTCTGAGAATAAGAAAGGTAGCCTACATCCTTTCGAATCTGTGTACTGTATTTGTCCCTCGGTCTCCCTCTACAATTTTTACCCTACACCTCCCTAAAACTGCAAGTTGACGATTCCTTGATGTCTCAAAATTTGTCCCACCAACTTAACATATCTCTCAGTCAGGGTATGCCAGAAACTCCTTTTTTTCCCAATTATATTCAGCACCTTCTCATTAGCTACGTGATTTACCCATCATTCGTATGTAGCACCACATTTCAAAATCCTCTATCATTTTATCTGAACTCATTGACCACGTTTCATCATCAAGCAATGCTACAGTCGAGACAAATGCTTTCAGAAAGGACTTTCTAACATTTAAATTAGTATTGGATTCAACAAATTTCGCTTCTTCTGTAACGCTTTTCTTCCTACAGCCAATCTGCATTTCATATTTTCGCCATTTTCGCCATTTCGGCCATCAGAAAATTATTTTTCTACCCATATAACAAAACTTATCAACTACTTTTATTGTCTCATTACCTTATATAATTCCTACAGCATCGCATGATTTTCTGACACTACATTACAGTACCCTTGTTTTGTTAATGTTCATCTTAGACCCACAAGATACTGTCCATTCCGTTTAATTGCTCTTCCAAGTTATTTGCTGTCTGTAACAGAATTACTATGTCCCAGAAAATATTCAAATGTCTCCTTTCATTCCTTCACACGTTGCTCAATGTATAGATTGAACAACACAGAGGAAAGACTACAAACGTGTCTCACTCCTTTTCAAACCATTGCGTCCCTTTCATGCTCTTCGACTCTAATAACTATTTTTGTTTTTTTTGTTTTTCGTACGAGTTGAATATAATTCTTACCCGATATCGAAGCGATTTGAGCGAATGCCAGTCGCTATTCTGTCGACTTACGTGTTTGATAGCCCTGCATTTTTGGTGTCTTCTGAATATTCGTCGAGGTATTTTAATGTTGTGGAAAATGAACAATAATGTAAAAGACGGTTACAACAATTCAGTACATAACATTAATACGATAAACTGCAGTCAAGAACTATAATGAGCAACGTGGGAGTAGCGCGTGTTCTAAGGCATCATACTCCATTCTGGGCGGTCGCCCCGCCCGGAGATTCGAGTTCTCCTTGGGGCACGTGTGTGTGTGTGTGTGTGTGTGTGTGTGTGTGTGTATGTGTGTGTGTGTGTGTGTGTGTGGTCCTTAGTGTAAGTTAGTTTAATAAGTTTGTATGCTAATGACCATAGCAGTAAAAATGTGTCATGGTTGTCGATTGTCTGAGCTGGTGGCTGATGGACTGACAGAAAGGTTGTTCTCTCGCTTACATCGCTGTTATGATACGACGTATTTGTTATCTTGTTCTAAGTTAGATTTTTATGTTGCTCAAGATCTGGAATATGTTAAACGATGTGTCTGTTTACTTGGATGTGTTAATGATAATCATGATTCAAAGTTAACTCTTTCGTGTCGCGTACATGATTTGTCTTTTACTCTTCTTCTTATTTAATATAATATGATCCACTCTATTTCAGCTAACGCTGACTTCCATCTTATCGCGGAACGGAGATACGATTTGTGCTAACACCGATTTCATTCACGGAATATGAACGCTTAATTCCATGATTTCACACTTTCCTGAAATATGCCAATTTATTAAAATTTGGCTGGATTTGTGATTTTGAATTAGCTGACGTTAATGTTCAATAAATATGCAATCTACACTCCAACAGCGCTTTTCTTCCGCCATCGAAATCACATTATCCTCTTTTGCATTGGGGTGAACTGCTTGCGTTTTTATTTAGTAGCAGCATTACATTTTTGCTTCTAGATATGAAATGCTTTTCCGTTTGTACTTACTTTTAAATACCATTGATGCACGACACCACGTAAGAAATGTAATGCTTCAAGAGTGAGTTTATTTTGTGAACTCTTACACTTACATTTAGTTTCGATTTCAGCTTTTCAAAATTTCACTTCAATATTTCGTGTTTCCCCTTATTCAGAATTCAGGTCTATTTTAACTAAACCTTTCTTCTACGTAAAAATAATATTAGGTTTTTATTTCGCAGAAAGTTTCAACTCACTCTGTTTCAAATTCAAGTCGTTCTCTTATTTTATTTCGTGTGTATGCCTCCTTCTTAAAGTGTTGCAGTTCATTGCCATTCATTTACCTTGTTCTACTTTCCAGCTCCGCTGATGCAACTTTCGACATCCAGGCGTCAGAAAGCTCCGAACTGTAGTATGTAAGATGGGTGTGTATAATATGGACATCTTGGTGTATGAGAAACGCCTAGAAAATCTGAAAGCAAGAATTCGAAGTTGCTGTCCAGTGATGGAGCATCCTATCCTTCAGCATGACATTGCCACACCAAAGACACTAGTGATGTGGCATCTGAAAATTCCGACGCCTCGGATTTACTATCATTGACAATCCTCTGTACAGTCTTATCTTGGCACTAGCGGATTTTAATTTGCATCTAAAATTTGAAGAACATTCACTTTCACTTGGATAGTCAGCAGAGATGAAGATGTTTCTTTACCAGCAAAGTCAAACATTATGCTTGAGCTTGAGCATATGCATTAAGCTATGTTGTAGCTTCTCTCAGACTGACAATGGATCTGTCAATCAAATTTCATAACACCAGTTACCATCAACCGATGAATGATCAACAGCAACAAACGAAAATGTAGAAAGTGGCCTGATATGTTTTCTAAGCAAGATCTTGAGCAGTTGAGATCTGCAAATGCAAGTTAAAACGCTCACTGCTGCCCTAAATTACTTTACAAGTGGCCACAGTACTTGTGCAACGGAAATTTGTCTAACTGCTCACTCCTTAAGGGAGCAGCCAACGTTTTAACAAACAAACATTTAATGTTAAAAATAAATAATAGATAATTAAATATTGGATGGGGAGCAAGGAATTATAAAGCAGAGGTTTGATACTTTAAATCATCATCTATTGAATAAAATGAACAAGCAAATAAATGTGGGAAAACCAAATCAAGCACACACCTTGTATAATATTGAATTAAATCATAAAGTTACTGCCCATAATAAAATTGTTTCTGCCCTTTATAAATTTGGAGGTAATGTGGGAGGATAACTGCAAACACACAATGGATAGATGAAAGCACATTCATTCATTCAAATTGTTCAAATGTTCAAATGTTTGTACAACTTATGGGACTTAACTACGGGGTCATCAGTCCCTAAGCTTACAAACTACTTATGAACTACCTAAGACTAAAGACGGCACAAATATCCATGCCCGAGGGGGGATTCGAGCCCCCGACCGTAGTGGCCGTGCTGACCGTGACTGGAGCGCCTCAGGCACCTCGGCCACCGCGGCCGGCCATTCATTCAAAGCCAGACACGTGCGTAATGCTTGTGGTACATTACTCATGCAGAAACAGTTGATAGCAGCAACAAATTAATCTTCGGCAGCATTTTTGACGAGATGGTGGGTGTCTTGAAGCGCAAATTTAAATTTCAGAATGCACCAAACGAACTCATGTTCGGGGAGGCAAAGGCATACCATTCTTATGTACCACGTGGTGTGTGACCATGACGAATTACATAGAATTTACAAAAGAAATTAATTTAGAATGAGCAAGTAAAGCACACATGAGAATTCATATATAAGGAAGCTAGTATTAATAAATGCATGGCTGAAGGACGAAGTAATGACCGTTACAAAAGCACATGGTGCAATCAATCATACAAGATAGGAAAGATGGAATGAAGCTAAAAAATCTAAGAAATATTATGCATTCTCGCGAATACAGATGCCATGCAAAAACGTTAGTTAAAAAACAACAGCTGAAAGCCACACACAAGTATTCTAACTTGACAAAAACCGGACAAAAAATTATCACCAGAATGAAAATGCAAATATTAAATTTGTGTAGTTATTCGAGTTCTGTTAATTAAAAAACAAGGCATTACTCCGCTAGTTGGTGACATACGGTGATGTGGGTAGAATGCGTGGCTTGCCATGGATGCTGTTGTGCGAAACCATGGTGTCTCAGTGCCGTGATTGGTTAGAGTAAGCGCGAGATCTGGCTTCAGATCCCGACCAATGTAATGTCGTCACTAATCACCCAAAGCAGTTCGCGTCAAATCATTTCATTGTGTGTGTGTGTGTGTGAATTTAATAATGTCTATTGCATACACATTCACTGAACGATGTCAGGCCTTGGTCACTGGTAAGGCGTTTGATCGAAGAAAAAATAAGCGGAAACCGAAGGGTAGTTGGTTGAAGACCCGATCAACTCGCGGGTATTTTCAGTTGTATTTTAACCCAGCCTTCTCCTCTCGACAATGTGACGAATCAGTAGAAACTGTGGCTACACTTTCCCCGATAGGATAACTGGGTAGGTGAGGGACATGCAAGTCACCAAAGTGGCTCCTGATCAAAGATTTAATCTAGGCCACTAAGTCATACTAAATTATTATTATTATTATTGATAGGTTCTGATCCTCACACAAAAAAGTCTTCAGGCCGATGGCTGGACCTCCAACCGCATCTTCTCCAAATAATGTTTCAAAAAGGACCGTATCAACGAATTGGTTCGGCGCCATTCCTTTTAAGTACGACATGTACGACATGTAGGTCGCTCATTACAGGAATCAAAGAAAAACTAGAAATGAACACCATAGATGAAGTAGTTAGGATCACCAGGCTTAGATGGTAGAATCAAGTTACATGGTTAGAAGAAACAAGGTTGCCTACGAGGCTCATAGGTTCGGCAGTTAGAAGGTAAGATGATCCGAGGTAGGCCAAGGACAAAGTACTTGGATTCAGTCGACAATGATTTTGGAGTAACAGGTTTAACATTAGACGAGCCACCAATGTTAGCACTGAATAGGCGAGCGCGGAGGAATTTTATTAGTGGTACTATATTCCAGACTGAACACTGAAAGTCCATTATCAGTCTCTGGTGACGATGATGACGATGAAGATAAATTCCGTTTACTGTAAATACAAAGCATTCCAAACGTGAGTATACTGTAAAGAAACATATTGGTTCTCCTTAACTAATCTCGAGCAGTCTCGAAGTCTGCGTTCATTAAGCTAACAGCCCGAGCTGCTAAGTCAGGTTATGTGCTGTGAAGATGTTTGATATTGTGGAAAGGAAAAGTTGCAGAACATCAATCGTCGACGTAGTAATCTGACTCGTACCGTCATCTGACAGACATGTGTTTTAACTTTCTTTTCTTTAACGTAAAGTCTTAACATTTGTCTTAAATGGCACAGGATATCCACAAGAGAACTAAATTTTGAATTTTTAGATATAAACTTCAAACCTGCTCCTCTCGAATCACGGCTAAATGAATTTTGAGCGAACAAGGTACAGCACTTCCAAGCGTTCCTAAAAATCTAAAACTCAACTAGTCGTCGTTAAAACTGCGAAGTCGGCGGAACTGTAACGAATTGAGGTGACTTTATTCATGAAATCAACCGAACACAACAGCTGAACACGATGCTGTTGTTGAAATGCCAAAGCCAGCCGCGATGGCCGAGGAGACTGAGGCGTTCCAGTCACGGTTTGCAAGGCCACTACGGTCGGGGGTTCGAATCCCCCCTCGGGCATGGATATTTGTGCCGTCTTTAGTATAAGGTAGTTGATAAGTAGTTTGTAAGTTTAGGGACTGATGACCCCGTAGTTAAGTCCCATAAGCTTAACAAACATTTGAACTTTTTTTTGAAATGCCAAAAATTGTGGCGGAATGCAGAAATACACGTAGAGAATAGATGTTTCGGTGTTGGCAGAAGGACAGGCATGTGATATGAACATAATCGAAATAGAGATTGAATATAAACAATTGTAAAGCACCATTATTGTTTATGTAAACTGTAGAGCCGGCTGCAGTAGCCGAGCGGTCTGCGGCGTGCTAGTCACGGTCTGAACGGCCGCTGTGGTCGGGGGTTTCGAATTCCCCCCCCCCCCCCCTTCCTCGGGCATTGTGGCGTCTTTAGTATAGGCTAGTTCATAAATAGTTTGTAGGTTTAGAGACTGATGACCCTGTAGTTAAGTCCCATAATCTCTGCAAACATTATGTTATTATAAACTCTAAACGGTAATGTCTAAAATGGAAAAATGGACTATCCTTTCAAATTGCGGAAAAGTGTTTTCAAGGCAAATTATAGAGAGGTCTAAGTTGAAAAGGAGAAAACTTTATTAAAATTGAAACAAAAACGGAAAAATGTAATAAAAAAGTGAATGGTGCTATCAATAGAATAAATGAGAAAACTGTCGAAGGAGACCTAGACGATGAGTCACTAGCAGATTTATTATCATTCTGCATTAAGCCAGAATATTCAAAATCCCATAAATAAACATGAGTCACAAGCTTTGATAGAAGGAAGTTAAGACCTAGTTAATGGTTTGAAAGTAAATATTACTAGTGTACAGAATACTCAGACAACTATCTGACCTTAATTTAACTATCAGTTTTTGTAGTTCGTGGCTGAGGCCTTGCGAGCAAAGTGGTAAACTTACATTCTATAAGCAGTGGTTACGCGACGCTCTTTGTGAGGTAGCACGAACGCAGGATACAGGCAGACAGGTAGGTGGGAGCGGGGGAAAGAGACCTTCCACAATAACTTTATTTCATAATATACTTTCCCTGGAAATACTACCGACTTAACGAGCAATATCTGTTATCCGCGCTTCCAGCAGCAGTTGCTTAAGTCGCCTGCGCAGAGAAATTGTGTTTGCCTTCCTTTAACCTCGTTTGACCCGCGAGCGTTTCTACGTTTTTATGGGCAGTAATTAATTTATGGGAGGAATTAAGCGAGATAAATGCCGCGCGCACCGCAGGTGTTATGTTTGTAATGAGTTTGGATGAGAGCCAGCCAATTATGAGGAAGGTCTCTGTGTTAGCCGATATCAATCACGTGTTCCAGCAGAGGGAGCTGGTTGCGCGCTCCGCCGCGGCGAGGCGCTGCTGCCGTCTTATCGTCGCCCAGTAAATTAGTGAGATGTTTGCCGCGCGAGAGCAAGAAGAATCATCAGTCGGCTATCTCTGTAATTATAAAATAGATTGCTACTGGAAATCTTAATTACGCGTCTTCGAGCTAGGAAATCATTTGTATTGATCAACTGAGCTCGCTTTTAGCTGTGAGGAGGGCGGGCGCGGTGTTTTGCTGCGTACTGCCAACACGCCCTCGCTCTGTACAGAAAACAAACTGCTGTAAGCCTTTCACGCCGACTACTTTTAACACTACTGGAAGACGTGTTGCACCAGTTATGAATTACACAACGTGATTCAGTGGGATACGAGTGAAAGTATGGACCTTAAGAAGCTCAAAACGGCAGCTCCATATGACAGAATTACGAAACAATAACCTGGCTAAAGGAACTTTTTTCGACACTGTGCACATTTACACATCTGGGAAGTAAAAACCTCATCTTGCGTTACATTCACCAGTATGTTTCCAACACCGTCAACACTTTGTTGAGATTTCTATTAACAAACCAAATCGAACCGATCAGTACTACATTATTTCGTACTAGGCCCACAGTGTTCACCTTTTCGAAGAATGACATTTTATTATCTGGTTAAAGTTTTTGTTTCACAATTTGTTTATCGAATTGTTTCGACGCTTATGCTATTTTCTAGTGCATCTGTATATGGTTACAGCAGTATTCACTTTCTAAGTGTCCGTATGTTGAATTACACTATGTTTTAGTTGTTATCAGGTTGCCCATAAAAAGTTTCACGTCGAACACACATCAATGGAACATACACCACACCACCACAAAATATTATCTCTGAATATTACACTTTATCACTGACTGTCTGCAGATTATTATTTTCATTTTAAACTCCGCAGGAGCTTGGACCATCGGAATGAGCCATCAAAAGTAATTACACCTACATAACGATATTACGTGACATGAACATAGTGTGATCTTATTTACATAGGTAAAATACATTATGATAAGCGTTGCACCTCACTTCCCAAATCCAAGCAACACTTTAAGAGTAACAATGAACTAACTGGAAAAGAACACGTAGTTACACGCTGATTTTCCTATGAAAGACAGTTCACTCAACTTTAGAGACAGTGTTGCCACTTGACAAGCAGTTTGTACTCGTTTTATGAGGTGCAAAATATACTCCGGCTCCAAGATGGAATTTGGAACACGTGATAGCAGCTAGCACGTAAGCAGAATTTCCGGTACACGTAAGTAGAAATTAATATAGACGCAAAAAATACTGTTATACCTATTGCACTATATACACATGTACGGATCATAATGTGATTAACGCCGAAATGAATCCGTCGCCTGATAATTACTAGACGTCAACAAATGATTAGTGGAGTAAAACTAAAAACGAATATAAAAATGATGTTAACACTGTCATACTTACTGTGACATGGACTCAGGTCCTTGCTTCCAATTCATTTTCTCATCAATGCATATGCGTGAAAACTTTGAATATTCTACCTTAGCTACAGATTTCTCTTGACAGACTATTTATTATCTGCGCCATTTACCGTATTTAACTGTATACACGATATTTTATCAAAATATAATAAAAGTCAGTTGGCAGAGAACTACTTAATAATTTTCTGAAAGACATTATTTACAATTTTATCAGTTAATCCTTATTTTTTGAGTTGATTACTATGCTTATATCAGTAGCTTTGCATCTTCAAGAATATTAAATGAAAAATCATTAATATGCCGAGTGATCAAAAAGTCGGTATAATTTTTTTGATCACCTGGTATATCAAGAAGAGCAGAGGACGAAAGACTGAACCCTGTGGGACCCCATTCTGGATAGCTCCCCAGTTTGTAGAATCAGCTGTTTTGCAGATTACCTGAACCACTTATTTCAACATTCTGCACACTCTAATACAACAATTCTTAAATGTATCTGGAACCATTTCATAGCCTGCACAATCAAAAGTCTTTGAAAGATCACACAAAATTCTAATCGGTGATTATATTCAGAGCATTTAATATTTGATCAGTGAAAACATATATAGCATTTTGGGTTGAATGGCCTTGCTGGAAACCAAAACTGACATTTTGTTGGTATCTTACTTTTAGAAATATGGGAAGCAGCTCTTGAATAACTACTTTCTCAAGAACTGTGGATAAAGCTGTCGAAAGTGAGATAGGGCGATAGTTGTTGGCATCGGAAGAATCTCCTTATTTATACAATGGTTTAACAATAGCATACTTTAGTCTGTCGAGGAAAATACTCTGCTGCAGAGAGCTACTACATTGTGGTTGAGAATCCTGCTTAACTGTTGGAAACAAGCATTTAGTACTCTGCTGAAAATGCCATTAATCCACATGAGTTTTTACTTTTGAGTGAGTTTATTATTATCTTAATTTCAAATAGAAAGGTAAATGTTATATTAAACTACCTGGGCTAACCCATAATTTACTGACCCCTTCGAACCGACTGACACACTTTCCTAGCCTACAAACTTCATACGGTTCATTTTTAGTGGGTATGACTATGTATTTCATTATTTTCTATCTTAAGCACACATCCCCATATCGTCCAACAAACAACCTCATCTACTCATCAGATGCTATGCTTAGCCGGCCGCGGTGGCAGAGGGGACTGAGGCGCTTCAGTCACGGTCTGCACGGCCACTACGGTAGGGGGTTCGAATACCCCCTCGGGCATGGATATTTGTGCCGTATATAGTCTTAGCTAGTTCATAAGTAGTTTGTAAGTTTAGGAACTGATAACCCCGTAGTTAAGTCCCATAAGCTCTTACAAACATTTGAACATTTGCTATGCTTAACAGTCAAGGCTACATGTTCTCAAAATATATCGAATTTTCTTTTCTCTTATCTACATATCCGTGTATATTCCCACATTTAATCATTCTTGTGCAGTACCATCAGACACGTTGATTTCGGACAGTTTTGAGATTGTTTTCACTATAACTTTCGTAGGGTTTGTCAGATTTCATTTTTTATGGAAGTTGTGGAGTATTTCTATAACAAATAAAATATCCCAGAAACGGAACGTCCATTACATCCCCTTTTGCCTGAGACAAAGTGTCCGAAGTCACCCCATTGAGTGAGGTGATTTTGAACAAATGAGTATTTTTATACTCTGTTCGGTGTTTCAAAGTCTATTGAATGATTTCGGCCACAAATTAACTTTCTCTATTCTACTTTCTTTCTGTTTGATTATAGTGAATTTCAACATATTTTAAGGACGTCCTTTATTAAAATAAGGGATAAGGACTGAGATACGCAAATTTATTTATTAAAGGCTTTTCTATATGTTAATTTGCCACACAATGTCTCGAACTGCTTTCTTTAAAATTTAAGGGTCATAATTACACCGATCTTGAACAAATTTCTTACTTTTATACGTTCTCGGCATTGTCCGAAATCACCACACGAAGTACACAATTTCGAAGAAACCTCCTTACTTTGAAAATTTTCACAAATGTTGCGACAAACTGGTACAAAAGTTCTCACAGTGCCGCAGCCTACTGATGTCTTTGGAAACTGACGCTACAATTCTTTTCCGTCAGTGGCAACTATAGACAGTTTCCGCCCCAAAACACAGCGAGAACTTCTGACAAAGAGACTGTCCGACTGATTATTGCGTCGGTAAACAATCGAGCCAAGCGCGGGATAGCGGAGCTCGTGAATTACGGGTTGGTGCCTAAAATAAGCAGCACGCGGAGGTGGAAAATAGTGCCAATTTGTTGCTATGTACCGGGAAAGAGAAGATAAACCATATCGTCCGAAATCTCTTCGTTGACCGAAATCACTCAGTTTGACGGTACAACCCACTTTCTGCTGCAAAACGTTTCCCCATAATCCAAACCCTTGTCACCTACAACAATATGGTTACGCCTCAATCACATACATGAAAAACAACTTCTTATTTACTCATGTGTCCTCTTTGAAAATCTTCTCCTACCGCCTTTTATTCCTGGAGCAGTCAATGATTTTCGTGAAGAGTGTCATCACCATAAAGGAAAGGTCAAAACCGAGAGGATCCAGCACAAAGCACCGTCACAATACAACAGGTGTAAATTTTATTAATCTCTACCCTCTCTTTTATATTTAAACACTAGCTGAAAACCCGGCGTTGCCCGGGTATTTATTTATTTATTTATTACTGCCATTTTTGGTATATATTCATTTGTATGAGGGCTGTATGTGTGTAAAATCTCTTGAGAATACAATTAGTAATAAAGAAGTTAGAGTAAAACTTGGTGCGTGACGGGTCGGTTTTCCATTGTGTACACACTGTTTACGTGCTCATATCTAATGAACTACGTGTCCGAATGTTATACAATTTAGAAGCTACATTGAACTATATATGTGTATACTTTCTGTAAAATTTCCTGTCGCTACAATTTGTAGTGTTCGAATTATAAATTGTAACGTCGTACCGAGAGCCTTAGTTTTACTCCATATACAGCGGAAAAGTAGTAAGCGAGAAACATTTTTCCTTTCATTATTTTACTGTGGTTGCCAGCGACAAGAAGTTTAATAAAGGTTTGAAATTATGTTTAAAGTTTGTTGCAAGTCGCTGAGTACTGTCATTCTCATACAGTATATTTCGAAAGTCTCGCCTCATTATATGGCGTTTTTTGCGATTTCTATTGGTTATGACGTAATATCTTTTGAACCATGTGCCGTATGTAATTCTTAACCATGCAGCAATTGTTACCTCACGGTAAGGAATGTGTGTACCAAATTTGGTTGAAATCGCTCCAATGGTTTAGGAGAAAATGAGCAGCATTGTCGCAAAATACAGCAGTTTTTCGCGCATCTCATTATTGATGAGAACTATATATCGTATGTGATTCGTATACTTACGGCGACCGTCCTCATGGATTGAAGCTTACGTGTACAAAATTTCATAAAGATTGGAACAAAACTGTAGATTTGTTTGCAACACCTACAAACATACGGACACTCTGCTTTATATATTAGATCTTATCAGTTAATACACCTGAATTTCTGAAAACGGACTTCATTGTTGCCGCCAAGAGACACCCGAAGCATAAATGAAAAATAAAAAAAGTAATATTTTGATGACGGCACGTCATGTATACTGATATCGTTAAAAATTTTACATGTGTTCATATGGTGCCATTACTTGATGTTTTGTCATTTACGTGTTTTATTGTTTCCAGTCTCCTAACCACAAAGGACTGCTGAATTTTTTCAATATCCTTTCAATCACATATTGTGGAAGCATCTTTGCTTTTCTGCTCATGAATATCTTTATCTGATCCGTTATGTGTCCCGGGAACGTGCGAGAGCTTTACTTATCGATTTAAAATCACCTGGTTGTGTGTCTGTGGTTCATGTATTCCTATAAATATCACTTTTTACCTCGTAGTTTTAGAGTACATGAACCACAGACAGTGCCGAGGTGAGGTGGCTCGCTTGCCTCAATGATACAAATAGCCGTACCATAGGTGCAACCACAGCGGAGGGGTATCTATGGGGATGTCAGACAAACGTGTGGTTCCTGAAGAGGGGCAGCAGCGTTTTCAGTAGTTACAGAGGCAACAGTCTGGATGATTGAGCAGGCCTTGTAACAACAGCTAATGTGGCTTTGCCACACAGTTACTGCGAACGGCAGAAAGCAAGGGGAAACTACAGTCGTTACTTTTCCCGAGGACATGCAGCTCTACTGTATGGATAAGAGGCGCCGACTTTTGAAAATCAGTATTGGTGCTCTATATTGCGGTTCACAAATGTTCGAAACCAACCCTCCTGAAAATCATTTTCATGCAGTTTTGAATGAGCAATACTTGATAAAAGTAAATAGGCAGTTGTCTGGCCTTTTAAACATAGAAGAAAGAAGGAGGAGGAAGGAAAGGAAAGCATTGCTGCATTAAGACACTACAATAAAGCGATCTAATTGGTCGAAGTGGATATTTCGATATAAGTAACACCCCAAAACTTCTACCCTACCAATGAAATAATTTTTCACTGTACACCAATCTACCACATTTTGCGCGAAGCTAATCTTTGTGACAAAAGCATTTGGTAAACACCGTCTCCAAGGTTTAAAGAAATCTATGAAATATTTTGAGATTTTGAAGTCCGACATGAAATTTTTTTGGTCAGTTCCAAGCAAGAGCTGTATACGTCATCGAAACCTTCATCACTTCGAGATAACTTCATGACATCTCTGACGGTATTAATATAGTACAAGGTTTTTTAAGCCTGAGAGAAAAGCACTGCGAATTTCAATTGAATCTATAATTTTAATAACAAGGGAAGTGACAAAGATAAATGAAACACGATTAGCTTTAGCGTCAGCATCAGATTTTTCAAGCTAAATTCCTGAAAGAACACAATTGAATGTTCATAAATACGTACACCTGAAAGGTCAAAAGGACCGACGTACTTCAGGATGAATAAAGCTAAAACACGGACACTCATTACTACTCGCTTGGGTACCCGCGTACAAAACTGATCATTTCCTTCACGAATGAAATATCGTCTCTCGCTATGGTCACATTTTGCATTGCCTCTTGAATCATAAGGAAGGTTTCGTTTATTCCCGATGTTTTAAAAATTTATAAAATTTTATTTTCCACCTCAATTTTATGTGGGTGCTCAGCACACCTAAAAAATTCTTGGGGGATGTACGAGCTCCGGGGCACCCACGGAGTCGGCGACCCTGGTATGGATATATGATGACATCCTCTAGGGGAAAATATTCCGGAGGTAAAAAGTCCCACATTCGCACCTCCGGGTTGGGACTGTTCAGGAGGATGTGATCATCAGGAAAAACAACACTGATATTCTACCGATCGGAGCGTGAAATGTTAGGTCTCTTAATCGGCTACGAAAGTTAGAAAATTTAAAAAGAGAAATGGATAGGTTGGAGTTAGATATAGTGGGGATTAGTGAAGTTCGGTGGATAGAAGAACAGGATTTCTGGTCAGATGACAACAGGATTATAAATACAAAATCAGTTGGGGATATTACAGGAGTAGGGTTGATAATTAATAAGAAAATAGGAATGATTATAAACTACTATGAGCAACACATTGATCACATTATCGTAGTCAAGATAGATATGAAGCCAACACCGACCAAAATGGTACAGGTTTATATGCCAACTAGTTCTGCCGATGATGAGGAGATCGAAGAAATTTGAGAAGGTAAATGAAATTGTTCACACAATTAAGGGAGCGGAGAACTTAATTGTGATGAGAGAGTGGAATTCGGTAGTACGAAAAGGAAGGGAAGGAAAATAGTAGGTGGATATAGACTTGGCAAAAGGAATGAAAGAGGAAGCTGCCTGGAAGAATTTTGCTCGGAACATAATTTAATCATAGCAAACACCTGGTTTAAGAATCACGAAAGAAGGTTGTTTATGTGGAAGAGACGAGGAGACACCGTAAGGTGCTAGATAGATTTTATAATGGTAAAACATAGATTCCGGAACCAGGTTTTAAACTGTAAGACATACCCCGGGACAGATATGGACTGACCGTAACTTATTGGTTATGAACTTGTATGTTTATGGAGGGTGGGTTGTAAATACAAGGTAAGGTATGGGGGAGAAAAGACGGTATGCAAATGGTTTGTTCACTTGATATTGAAGGATAGGCGTGGCTGACCCACTATCGAACATTTAATTAATTTATCCTATAGTTTCCAATTAATAGAACCCATCCAAAATTGTGTAAAGAGGGGTTAAGTAATTTGAATGATTTGAGTAAAGAAATTTGTTTTGACTCGTTTTATTCGCTGAAGTCAAATGAACGTCAGAGGTGAAAGCAAGATACACATACAATTGAGCACAGAACAAATTATACGACTTTACAAAACAATATACACACTCCTACAGCAAATGACTGGTAAGTCGTAGAAAATTGTATTTGATACTAAAGACGTACGTGACAACCCACATTTAACTGTTAACCGTCGCGAAATCGAGATGAATATTCCGATAAGAGATTAGTGTCAATTTAACTAACGTTTTTAACAGTCAGAAACTTGAATATCCCTAGATACACTAACAAATACACGCGATACTGTACCAAAACTGTGCTGGCTGGCGATGTCGGAAACACGACAGGTGGACGGTGGCTGTGTGCGTCGATAACGGCAAGTCGCAGACCCGGAGATAATTCACAAGCGATATTTTACTGATGTCAGCTAACTTTCACCCCTGCGGATCTCAGTGCCTACGATCTCACTCGTTCGGCTATGTCATGCCACTACAGACAATTTTACACGTAAAACACGAATGTGCTGTAAGCAGAGGTGACACCAGAACTGTGACAATTACTATTAACGCGTCGGTGCGTCTAATAACAAGCAGGCTGGCCTTGCTCTCGGCTTTCCAATTCTCAGCGCTATTAGCACAAGTTTTAGAGCAACTCCAAAAGTTGTGTCATCTGACACAAAAATTGAATAACCGAGTTTGTAGAGGTGAAAATTCTCTACAACTTTGCTCTCTTATGTTTTTTTCATATCTCGTATCGTTTCGGAGATATTTGCAAAATATACGGCGATTTTGGGATGTATGTCTATCTATCTGTCAGTAACGTGTTCCCTGTTTTTAAGACGAACCGTTCAACCAATCAGCGCTAAATTTTGCACACATATGTGTAGGCCGCCAGGGACCAGAACCTCCCTTTTTCAAATTTTTCGGACAAAATATACGGTAGTAATACTAAAAAAATCCGTTTGTAATATAAATGTAATTGCAAACGAACCGTTCATCTGACACGAAAATTGAATAACCTAATTGGTAGAGGGGAAAATTCTCTACAACTTCGCTCTATTGTGTTTTTTTTATATATCTTGCATCATTTCAGAGATATTTGCAAAAATAATGGCGGTTTGACGATGTCCGTCTGTAACGTGTTCCCACTTTTTAGGTCGAGCCGTTCAACAGATCGGCACCAAATTTTACAGACATAATTGATGGTCACCAGATCCTCGCTTTTTCAAATAGTTCGGACAAGAAATACGCGAAAATTTAATTACCTAATTTTTAGAGGAGAAAATTCTTTACAACTTTGCTCCATTATGATTTTTTTCATATCTCGTATAGTTTGAGACATATTTGCAAAAATAACGGAGATTTGACACCCTCCATTGAATTAACGAAAACTAGACATTCGGAGATGTCATGTGACATTCCTCGTCCAGAACTCTCTCTGGCATACGCCATCTTGCGTTACGTATTTGATGATTTTCTTATTGTAACTTACACGTTGTCATTTCAAAGCAATGGTGCACTGAAACTTCCTGGCAGATTAAAATTGTGTGCCGGAACCGGGACTCGAACCTGGGACCTTTGCCTTTCGCGGGCAAGCGCTCTACCACTGAGCTACCCCGACACGACTCACGATGCCGCCTCACAACTTTACTTCCGCCAGTACCTCGCCTCCTACTTTCCAAACTTCACAGAAGTTCTCCTGCGAAACTTGCAAGACTAGCACTCCTGGAAGAAAGGATATGGTGGAGACATGGCTTAGCCACAGCCTAGGGGATGTTTCCAGAATGAAACTTTCACTCTGCAGCGGAGTGTGCGCTGATATGAAACTTCCTGGCAGATTGAAATTGTGTGCCGGAACCGGGACTCGAACCTGGGACCTTTGCCTTTCGCGGGCAAGCGCTCTACCACTGAGCTACCCCGACACGACTCACGATGCCGCCTCACAACTTTACTTCCTCCAGTACCTCGCCTTCCGGCACACAATTTTAATCTGCCAGGAAGTTTCATGTGCTATGGCACCATCATAGGGCAGTACAAAAGATCTTGTCTCTCAACTGGATTCTTAAAACTGTTGCTAGGGGCGTCTCGGGTTCTGCAGCAGCGGCGAGGGCGCACCGGGCCGTCGGAGGGGTGTCTGTTGGGCGGGAATGCCGGCAGGGCGCGCCCGGCGGTTAGCGGCGTTATTTACGACCGTGGATCGCTGGCTGCTCGCCGGCTGCGGGCGCCGATCCATATTCATCGCCTCCCACTTCACACCTAATTATTTTATCACCGGCCAAAACACCGGCCGGCCGAGCCAGCCAGCCATTACTGGGCCGTAAATCGCGCCTCGTTGGGGTTGTATGAGCAACCAGTGAGGGGAGGGGGTGGCAGCGGCGCGCACGCGTGGATCCGTTTTTTGTTTCCCAGCTGCCGGGACTGCGTACCTGCAACTGCTTGTCTGTAGTAGGGGAGGAATGGCGATTAGCGAATTCCTCAACGAAAGAGGTTTTTCCTGTAAGTACTGTTACATAACTTCTAAATCACTTTGTACTATTACTTTGAAAATTTTACATGGCATGTCCACAAAGCTAAGTTCCTTTTGTGTATATAAAACAAACGTGTACAGATACAGAAAAAAATAATTATTGTACAAAAATATACAGCTATTAAACTACTTTCTTGTTAGCCATAACACGCGGAATTATCAGCACACCAACTGCTGGGATGGAAACCATGCTGGATATGCCCCCATTACACCTTTGGGTCAAGATGGAGGCAGCGGCTGGTGCATACAGACTCAAAACTGGCAACAACTGGAACTCTTTGGGATATCCCGAATCACACACTAAAATAATGAGTGAGGTAAATATAGGAAAGGTTGGGGAAATGCCAGCCGACTATATTATAACCCCATACTGCTTCAACAAGCCTTCCTATATAGCAATTGGATGTAGGGAGCAGTGGGAGAAAATAGTTCGACACCGTACAGGGGATATTGTCTAGTTCACTGCCGGGTCAAAATCAGACCAAGGCGTTGGGGCCGGGGTATACGGGGTGCAGCCAAGACTGGAGGGCGTCATCTCTCTAGGGAAACTGGCCTCAGTATTCCAGGCCGAAATCACTGCCATCAGGGCATGTGTGGAGGAGAATTTGCGTAGGTGCTACAAAGATCGTAGCATCTATATCTATTCAGACAGCCAGGCAGCCCTGAGATCACTGGCAGCTCCTGCAACAAGGTCTAAAATAGTTGCAGAATGTCACAGGGTTCTGGTGGAGCTAGGGGAAAGCAATAGAGTAAACCTATTGTGGGTCCCTGGCCACTCGGGGATCAGTGGCAACGAACATGCCGACAGATTAGCCAGGATGGGAGCAGAGACTCCATTTATTGGACCAGAACCTGTCCTGACAATCGCCAAGGCAATGATCAAATTGCATCTACGTAACTGGCTCAGAAGACTGCACGTAGAATATTGGACCAAAGTCTACCAACAAAAACATGGCAAGGTAATGATGCCAAAGCCATGTTTTAAAAGAAGCTCTGCAATCCTGGGCCTGAACAGGAGAGAGATTAGACTCATGGTTGTATTGCTGACAGGCCATGGGAATTTCAAAAAACACCTACATACAATGGGAATAACAGAAGAGGACCCTAAATGTAGGATCTGTGATGACGATGATGAAACCGCATCACATCTAATCTTCGAATGCATTGCATTTGAGAGTAAAAGGCACAGAACATTTGGGACAACCAGACCCGAAGAAATTGTGTCTAATAAAGAACTGGTAAAGGGACTCCTTGCACTGTTCAAGGGCATTGGTTGGCTTTACTAGATATACAGGGAGCGATACCGCACAATAAACTTAGTTTCGGTGCGGGCAGTGGCGGGTTGGACCAAGACTGTTTTGGCTTCCCTGAAAAAATCAAATCAAATCAAACTACTTTTCTACATAGCTTCCGAAATTTTGTAGGCATTTGTCATAGCGTGGCTGAAGACTTTGTATGCCTTCTTCGTAGAAGATTGCCGTTTGTGTATTCAACCATGTGGTAACATGTTCTTTCGTCTCGTCATCATCACTGAAGTGTTGACTACCTTGGACAGGTTTTAGGTGTAAGAAGAAAGTCGCTAGGAGCGAGACTGTACGGAGAATGTTCAAACAAGTCCCAGTGAAATTCCCGTAAAAGTTGTTTGGTCCCATTCGCCTTGTGAGGTCAGGCGGCAACGTGAAGGGAAGAAGAAGATTCATTTCATCTCTTCTTACACCTGAAATATGTCCTTGGTGGTCAACTCTTCAACGATGATGAGCTGAAAGAACATGTTTGACACATGGTTGAATACACAGGCGGCAACCTTCTATGAAGAAGGCACACAAAAACTTGTCCCACGCTATGACAAGTGTCCACAAAATTTCGGAAGTTACGTAGAAAAGTAGTTGAACTGTTGCAGATTTCTATACAATAAATATTTTTTCTGTATCTTTCACGTTTCGTTTATATAACCAAACGGAACTTACTTTGTGGGCATACCTCGTATTTAGTATATATATATATATATATATATATATATATATATATATATATATATATATATATATATATATATATATATATCTGCTACACTTGGCGCTGACCACCGCTTTCTCTGCCAGCTACTTACGATCTTCATATATTCTTGATGTTGATCTATTTTTTACGAGCTGCCCAGAACGCAGTTGTGCACTTCATCTTTTATGTTTTTCCTTTCGCTAAGATTACACGTTCGTCAGGGACTTCCTTACTACCAACTGTAAGTGTGTGAGTTCACTTTTCTCTTTATATATGATGAAAATATAGTTAGTACAATTAAAATCTTATTTATTTAAAATGACCCACCTTTTAATGATTCATGGAGTGTTTCTATTTTTCCAGCAGTAGTCTTGATTATGTAACATGATGCTTGGAGCTATTATTGGACTTGTATCTATAATTTAATAGAAACTTCTAGATATAATTATATGTAATTTTCATGAATGTGACTTTATAGTAATGCCTGCAAGGAAATCTTCGCAATTAAACGAAATCCGATCAATTTAAACAGTCTTTTGTCACAAAAGTTAACTTAATACTTTGGCACGGTCATTCAGTTAGCATAATCCGCTCTAAGCAAATCAAGCATCATTTTTCATTATGCAACAAGAGTTTTACAACCTGATCTGCTACTATCCAAACAACTTGAAGCAAACATGTTGGTAAGAAAGGTAATCGCGGAATCTGTTAGGGGGCATGGGTGTATGTGTTTGTCCTTATGTTAAAGTAATTTGTAAGCTACGGACTGATGACCACGCAGTTTGGTCCGATAGATTTACAAACATTTGAATTTGATTTTTGAATCTGTTAGTTTCTTTTATGTAATATTGTGCTCAGGTGTTGCTTTTATTCCAAATTACCACTGCCGCTAAACTTTAAAGTCAGGCTCCAACTACTTTTTTTGAGTCTGTTATTTATAAAATTATTTAAATGTGTCTGATCTGCCAAAGTACTTCTCCGTAATATTACAAGCACTCCAACACGAAAAAAAGAAAAAAAGGCGAAGAAGGAGAAAAAGTGCAATATTACAAATTACATACACGTTTCGCATTAAAAATACTCATCTGTACAGTGGGCAATCGGTTTCTACCCCAGTCAGGTCATCTTCGGATCTACAATTCACAAAAAGAGCAAAAAAATATTAGTGTCAACATAGCAATCCCTCTTTAACAAAATTAGATTGCAGTATTACACGGTTCTTTCAATCTGACGTCCGTTATTGATTTCCCTCCTCACGTATAAGGAAAAGCAGCACATTGATTAGATAACTTTTCTAACAGACCAAGAAAGTTTCAAAAACATACATGGTATTTCTGATCATCGTGCACAGCTAGTTACAGTACATGATATAGCTCCATACAACATGTCAAATAGACATCAAAAGTAGTGTGTTCAATTAATAATTTAACCATTGCCATGTCAAAGGAAAGCTCACAGTCCTTAGACTGGGATAAGGTTTTCATGGAGCACAATGCTAATTTAAAATATAACAAATTTCATTATCTTTATGTAAGAGTATTTGATAACTGTTTCCCCAAGGGAATAGTTATAGTTGTGGGATTTGTATCTAATAGCAAGAAAGAGTAATGACTCAGAAAGAGTTTAATGTTACAAAAACTTTTTAAACACTCCAGAAGCATATGTATTACATCTCAGTTTGGTTCCTCTGATAGTAACATTAAAATAATTTGGAATATTATAGTAAGGGAAACAGGACAACCAAGAGCACAAGGAGACTGTATTATCGCTAATATAAATGAAAAGTTGACTAACAAAATATCAAAAGTTGAAAATAATTTTAATATTCATTTTTTAAATGCCGTGGAGAAAATAGGATCTAAATGTTCAATAGAAGGGTTAAAGTCATTAAGAGGCCATACCTACGCAATATCCTTTGAAAGTAAGAAAAACTCAAACGCAAAAACACGTATGGAATTGATGGCATTTCCAGCAGAGAACTAAAAGCTTGTTCACAAGAGATTGGTAAGATTCTTAGCTCCATATGTATCTTCACAGAGACATTAAAATATGCTATTGTTCTACCATTGGATAAAAAAAGGAGATACTCTGAGTAACTGGGCATGACTCGTTGGGATTCTTTGTGTGTTAACCATGAAATTCTTCTTGATAAACTTAACAATTTTGATATTAGTGGGGCTCTGCACAAATTGTTTATTTCATAATTAACTGGAAGAGTGCAAAATAGTTGAAATTAGTGGTTTAGGTAAACCAAAAACCAGCTAATTTCGCAAACAGGGGAGCTATCAAGAATAGCGACCTACAGGGTTCGGTCTTGGGTCCTTTACTATTCTTGATATATCTTAATGATTTGCTGTTTTACATTAACGAGGATAGAAAGCTAGTTCTTTTTTGCTGATAATACAAGTATAGTTATCACACTCAACAAATTGATGAAAATGTAAATTATGTTTGTCATAGAATAATTAAGCCACTCCCATGAACCACAGACATTGCCGAGGTGGGGTGGCTTGCGTGCCTCAACGATACAGATAGCCGTACCGTAGGTGCAACCACAGCGGAGGGGTATCTGTGGAGAGGCCAGACAAACGTGTGGTTCCTGAAGAGGGGCAGCAGCCTTTTCAGTAGTTACAGGGGCAACAGTCTGGATGATTAACTGAGCTGGCCTTGTAACATCAGCTAATGTGGCTTTGCCACACAGCTACTGCGAACGGCTGAAAGCAAGGGGAAACTACAGCCGTTATTTTTCCCGAGGACATGCAGCTCTACTGTATGAACATATGATGATGGCATCCTCTCGGGTAAAATATTCCGGAGGTAAAATAGTCCCCCATTCGGACCTCCGGGCGGGGACTACTCAGGAGGATGTGATCATCAGGAAAGACAATACTGGCATTCTACGGGTCGGAGCGTGGAATGTTAGATCACTTAATCGAGTAGGAAAATTAGAAAATTTAAAATGGGAAATGGATAGGTTGAAGTTAGATATAGTGGGGATTAGTGAAGTTCGGTGGCAGGATGAACAGGATTTCTGGTCAGGTGAGTACAGGATTATAAATACAAAATCAGTTGGGGGTATCACAGGAGTAGGATTGATAATGAATAAGAAAATAGGAATGCGGGTAAACTACTATGACCAGCACAGCGATCGCATTATAATTGTCAAGATAGATACGAAGCCAACACCGACAACAGTAGTACAGGTTTATATGCCAACTAGCTCTGCCGATGATGAGGAGATTGAAGAAATATATGAGGAGCTAAAGGAAATTATTCAGACAATTAAGGGAGAGGAAAACTTAATTGTTATGGGAGACTGGAATTCGGTAGTAGGACAAGGAAGGGAAGGGAAGATAGTGGGTGAATATAGTCTGGGCAAAAGGAATGAAAGAGGAAGCCGCCTGGTAGAATTTTGCACGGAACATAATTTAGTTATAACAAACACCTGGTTTAAGAATCACAAAAGAAGGTTGTATACGTGGAAGAGACCAGGAGACACCGGGAGATACCAGATAGATTTTATAATGGTAAGACATAGATTTCGGAACCAGGTTTTGAAGTGTAGGACATACCCAGGGGCAGACATAGACTCTGACCATAACTTGTTGGTTATGAACTGTAGGCTGAAACTGAAGAAACTAGAGAAAGGTAGGAAAATAAGGAGATGGGACCTAGATAAATTGAAGGAACCTGAGGTTCTTAAGAATTTCAGAGGGAGCTTCAGGCAACAATTGACAGAAACAGGGGAAAATAAAATAGTTGAGGAGGAATGGGTAGCATTGAGAGATGAAATAGTGAAGGCAGCAGAGGACAAAATAGGTAGGAAGGCAAGACCTACAAAGAATCCTTGGATATCACAGGAGATACTAAATTTAATCGATGAAAGGAGAAAGTATAAAAATGCAGTAAATGAAACAGGCAAAATGGAGTACAGACGACTAAGAAATGAGATTCACAAGAAGTGCAAAATGGCTAAGCAGGAATGGCTAGAAGGCAAATGCAAGGATGTAGAAGAATGTATAAATAGGGGAAAAATAGATACAGCCTACCGGAAAATAAAAGAAACATTTGACGATAAGAAAAACAGCTCTATGAATATCAAGGACACTGATGGAAAACCAGTTCTCAGCAAAGAAGGAAAAGCTGAAAGGTGGAAAGAATATATAGAGGGGCTCTACAAAGGAAATGAACTTCGAGACACTATTATAGGAAGGGAAGAGGATGTAGATGATGATGATGAAATAGGAGATACTATACTGAGAGATGAATTTGACAGAGCATTGAAAGATCTAAGTCGAAACAAGGCCTCTGGAGTAAATGATATCCCGTCAGAGCTACTGAAGTCTCTGGGAGAACCAGCCATGACAAAATTGTTTCACATTGTGTGTAAGATGTATGAGACAGGTGAAGTACCCTCAGACTTTAAGAAAAATGTTATAATCCCCATTCCAAAGAAAGCGGGTGCAGACAGGTGTGAAAACTACAGAACCATCAGTTTAATAAGTAATGGTTGCAAAATATTAACACGAATTATATACAGAAGGATGGAAAAGCTGGTAGAAGCCGACCTCGGGGAAGATCATTTTGGGTTCAGGAGAAATGTAGGAACACGGGAGGAAATACTCACTTTACGGCTTATCCTAGAAGATAGATTAAGAAAAGGCAAACCAACATTTCTAGCTTTTGTAGATTTGGGGAAGGCTTTTGACAATGTTGATTGGAATAAACTCTTTCAAGTTCTGTAGCAAGCAGGAGTAAAATATAGGGAGCGTAAGGTTATTTACAACTTGTACAAAAACCAGACAGCGGTTGTCAGAGTTGAAGGGCATGAAAGGGATGCAGTGGTTGGAAAGGGAGTAAGACAGGGTTGTAGCCTTTCCCCAATGTTGTTCAATTTGTACATTGAGCAAGCTATAAAAGAAAGCAAGGAGAAATTTGGAGAAGGAATTAAAGTTCAGGGTGAAGAATTAAAAACATTGCGTTTTGCCGACGACATAGTAATTCTATCAGATACAACAAAGGACCTGGAAGAGCAATTGAACGGAATGGACAGTGTGCTGAAAGGTGCATATAAGATGAACATTAACAAGGATAAAACAAGGGTAATGGAGTGCAGTGTAAGAAAATCAGGTGATGCTGAAGGAATTAGATTAGGTAACGAAACAATAAAGGAGGTAGATGAGTTTTGTTACTTGGGCAGTAAAATAACAAATGATGGTCGCAGTACAGATGATATAAAATGCAGAATGGCAATGAGTAGAAAGGCGTTTTTGAAAAAGAGAAATTTGTTAACATCGAATATTGATTTAAGCCTAAGGAAGTCCTTTCTGAAGGCATTTGTATGGAGTGTTGCCTTGTATGAGAGTGAAACATGGACGATAAGCAATGTGGACAGAAAGAGGGTAGAGGCTTTTGAAATGTGGTGCTACAGAAGAATGCTGAAGATTAGGTGGGTGGATCGCATAAGTAATGAGGAGGTACTGAACCGAATTGGGGAGAAAAGAAATTTCTGGCATACCTTGACTAAAAGAAGGGATAGACTGGTAGGACACATTCTTAGACATCAAGGAATTGTGAATTTAGCGTTGGAGGGAAGTGTGTGGGGTATTTATCGCAGAGGGAGACCAAGAGACGCGTATAGTAAGCAGATTCAAGTGAATGTGGGTTGTCGTTCTTATGAGGAGATGAAAAGGCTTGCTCAGGATAGAGTAGGGTGGAGAGCTGCATCAAACCAGTCTCTGGACTGAAGACCACAACAACAACAGAATAATTAAATGGGTCTCTGCGAAAGGACTCTTATTAAAAATTGGTAAAGAACAATACAAACAGTTCCATACGGTAAATGGCATGACGCCCTTAATAAATACAGTCTGTGAACAGAAGTCTGTAGTTGAGGTAGCATATTCAAAGTACTTAGGTGTGTGCAACGCTGAGAAATTAAACTGGAAGCAACACATTGATGATTTACTGAAACGTTTGAGTTCAGCAACTTTTGCTATTATGGTTATTGTAAATTTTGTTGACAAACATCTCAGTAAATTAGCTTACTATGCCTGTTTCCATTCAGTGCATTCAAGTTCAAATGTTTGCAAAGTTAGGTTAAAATATTTGTACAGTTTTGGGACCTAAATGCAGCGGTCATCGGTCCCTAAACTTACAAACTATTTGAAATAACTTATCCTAAGAACAACACACACACACATGTCCGAAGGAGGACTCGGGCCTCTGACGATATGAACGGCCGCGCGCGCCGCGACAAGGCGCCTTAGTGCGCACGGCTATTCCGCTGCAGCACATTGCTTTCATATGGCATATTTTAGGGAAATTCATCACGGACGATACAATATTCACTGCAGAAGAGCGTGTAATTAAAATAATTTCAGGAGCCCATTGAAGGTGATTTCGCAGACACTTATTTCAGAATCTAGGGATCTTCTCCTATGAAATTCAAAAGTAATAGCGATGTGCATATCTACAACTCTTGGAGAAAGGATGATCTACATTATTCAATGTTAAATCTAACTTTGGCACAAAGGGGAGGGGGAATTGTGCTGCCACAAAATTCTTTACACAGCAAATAACATCAAACGTGCGACAGATAGCCAACCTCCTCAGTTCGTCAACTTCTCTAACTACCTAATAAACACCACTTTTCCTGGTGATCAGTGTCAAACTTTTTTGCATTGTATTTTCCATATGCTTCAGTGGCTTGCGGATTATTAAACCCGTCTTCAGTAAATCATAGATACATGAACCATATTTCATGATAACTGGTAAAACTGTGTCGAAGTGTTCTGTAAGGCATCCGGCTGCCATGCATCGTACGAAACACTAATTCCTCTTCCTTTGCTGATCAAGTGTGCAAAATTTCTTCAAGAACGGAACAAACCTGTAGACTGGTGTCGAAGTCTGTATGTAAAGTACTCTCCACCACGCACAAAATGAAATTTTATGTACACCGTTATCTTCTTCTCCTTTGAATGACAAATGTGCATTATTTCTTGAAGAATGGAATAAAACTGTAGATTTTTGTCGAAACTGTGAATAAAGTACCTTTCGCCATACACCATACGTGATATTACGAATACTGAGCAGTTCTTCTTTTGAAGTTCACGGAATGAACATTTTATCATGAATGGAATATAACTGTAGATTTTTGGAAAAAAAAGTCTTTGAGTAAAGTACCCTGTGCCGTGCACCGTACGACAATTTATGTAAATTGTGTTCTTCCTCTTTCTTGTGAAGGTCAAATGTGCAATATTTGATCAAGACTGAAACAAAATTTTAAGTCTATGAGAAACACAAACACACTAAACCATGGACACTACTTTATCTGTTTCTTTATGAAGTTGTCCAGATGTGGAACACATTCAACTTAAGCGTTACATTGTTTCTTTTATAAAAGTTATGTGGTGTCCGCTTCTCTTTCTTTCCTCCCACATATTTATTTTATTTTATTTTATTTATTTATTTAATTTTTTTAAAGAAAACATTTTAGTTTAGGCTTTACCGTGACTGTTGTTTGAAATTGAGTCGAACACAAGGTATTACTGTTACCACTAACTTTGATTTGTTGTTCCCTCAAGGGTTTAAACCTCCATCATCAGGTGGAATAACATTAAGTTGTGTATATGTACGATAGGTTGACCTGTTGCACTTTCTACAAGAGAAAATACAAACCACCACATCAGAATGTGAATTTGTACAATTGTTCAAATTAAGTAATATGTAAACAATTAAAATATAACACCTCCAGTGGTCACAGGTCCCTTGCATTTTCTTAACCTCACTTATGTGTAATAAATCACAGCTACCATATTCGTTTACTTGTAACAGAAACAAAGAATTTACGCTAAAGACATAATTCACCAAAGCTGTACTCTAATATTATGCTTAAAATGGTGATAAACTGAAGACTAGTATACAGTGCACACTGCAAATTAATATATATGTTGTTGTTGTGGTCTTCAGTCCGGAGACTGGTTTGATGCAGCTCTCCACCCTACTCTATCCTGAGCAAGCCTCTTCATCTCCTCATAAGAATGGCAACCTACATCTATTTGAATTTGCTTACTATATTGATCTCTTTGTGTTCCTCTACGGTTTTTACCCCACACACTTCCTTCTAACGCTAAATTCACAATTCCTTGATGTCTAATAATGTGTCCTACCAATCGATCCCTTCTTTTAGTCAAGGTATGCCAGAAATTCTTCTCCCCAATTCTGCTCAGTACCTCCTCATTAGTTACTCGATGCACCCATCTAATCTTCAGCATTCTTCTGTAACACCACATTTCAAAAGCCTCTATTCTCTTCCCGTCCGCACTGTCAATCGTACATGTATCACTCCCATATAAGACAACACTACACAAATGCCTTCAGAAAGGACTTCCTTATGCTTAAATTAATATTGGATGGTAACAAATTTCTCTTTTCCATAAAAGCTTTTCATCCCATTGCCATTCTGCATTTTATATTATCTGTACTGCGACCATCATATGTTATTTTACTGCCCATGTAACAAAACTCATTTACCACCTTTATTGATTCGTTACCTAATTTAATTCCTTCAGAATCGCCTGTTGTTCTGAGACTGCATTCCATTACCCTTGTTTTGTTCTTGTTAATGTTCATCTTATATTCTCCGTTCAACACACTGTTCATTCCGTTCAACTGCTGTTCTAGGTCCTATACTGTCATCAGCAAACGGCAAGGTTTTCATTTCTTCGCCCTGAATTTTAATTCCTTCTTCAAACATTTCCATCTCTTTATAACATGCTCAATGTACAAATTGAATAACATTATGGAAATGCTACAATCCTGTCTTACACCCTTCCCTACCTCTGCATCTCTTTCACGCCCTTCAACTCTGATAACTGCTGTCTGATCGCTCTACAAATTGTAAATAACCGTCCACACAATTTGGGGGCCAATATTGAATCAGACATGTTATACAAAGATTGTCACTCACTCAGTAAAAGCATATTTTTAAGCCCTCGCCGTCTGTTACAGGTTGGACTGGTTGCGCGCATGCCATCACGTCGGATCCCATTGTACAGAAACCACAATCGCCAACGCCTGCAATGGGCACCTTAACACCGTCACTGGGTAGCTTAGTGGCAAAATGTAATCTTTTCGGACTATACCCCCTTCGATATGTCCTACAATGATATCCGCATACATTTCCGGAGGTACCTTGGTGAGCGCAACCTGGAGGGTTTCATTTTGGAGCAGCATGGTGGACAAACTCCAGGTGTGACGGTTTAGGATGCCATTGGTTACTGTAGTGTCGTATAGTTGGCGCCACTAATCCAGAAGTGGGAACGAGAGAGCAAGAATGCGAAGGAGAGCCGCTAGCCAATCACACAGCGGCAACACTCTCTCCACTCCGGTAACAAGTCGAGAGTGCCACCTGTGAAGAGGATAGAGAAAAAGCCTCTTACTTCTTGAGAGCCCTCTTCTTCACTTCTGCACATCATTTCTGGACGTCTTCCACACCAACACGAGAGGATTCGCACGTCAACGACGGGTCAGGAAAGAAGACGACGCAGCAGTCGATGAGCTCCAGGACGCGAGACAGTATACTCAATCTTAGATAGCACCGACAGTCTCAGTTAGTCAGAAGGGCACACCGACCTAGGCAATCAGTATCGTGCAAGAATAGTTTGGCATAGATAGCAAATCACTCAAAGTTACGTGAATGTATTTTTTTTTTTTTTTTTTAACTATCTTGGACTAGAGTGATTTCAGCTTCCCGTTCAGAGTGCTGTATGATATATAAAGTTGTAGACACCGAAAGCTACAACAGTTACAGCACCCGATCTCGCCTCCTACATATTGTTTAAACTTTGCATACTATTCGGTACCTGACGGTGGTTGTTGAGTCTGAGGTACTCCCCCATGCATCAGACATCTCCTCGGGCTACATTTCAACAGGACAATGTCCGGCCACAAATTGCGATTAATATACATGCTTCTTCGAAGAGCGACGGTTACCATTGCTTCTCTGTCCTGCACGTTCGACACACATGTCGCCCAATGAACGGTCCTCCAGTAACTAGTGTCACGGATTTATGGTCTCGGATACATACAGCGTAGAGTGAAACCTCTCAGGAATGTATCCAGAACTTCACTAACCAATGCCATGCCGTACAACAGCTCCAATATCAGCGCATGGTGGCCACACGAAGTACTGAGTAGTAGGGCTCAAAAGACATGTACAGATTGGAAAAGGTAATCACCTGTGACATTAAATTCATTCGTTTCCTTCTTGGTGTTGCAATTTCTACAAACGGCAATGTAGTTTCAGCAACACTTGCGTGTTTATTGGTTCCGTGAACCTCCGGAAAAAAAGTGTTTTTAAACTATTATTCTTCGTTTCGTTCATCTATCAGATCATTTTATATTCACATTCAAAGTATATTGATCCTCGAGAAACGTTTAAGTTGCGGAGACAGCAGGGTATACCACTCGTAGCGCGGCCGCCTCATATAGGTGGCTGTGGCCGCATCGTTGCAATGCGCTTGCGCAGTTGAGGTTCAAATTCTGAAAGCCCTGGAGGCAGCATATGGACGCTCCCGTAGAGGAATGGGGCGAGGGGAAACGCCGCTTTTAACATTGGCGTTGGAGCTGGTAGAGACGCCAGCTCCTGAGTACTTCAGCTCCCAAAGCAAGACAATTCACACCTCGCCTTGTGCATGCGCAAATCTTCCATGAAGGAAACATCTGCCCTTCAAATTTACTTTTGGCGCATTGAAAATTCATCAAAAACACGTAATATTTGGTAAAGTATCTTATAACTATAAAGACGCTTCAACTCTAAAATCCTTCAGAAGATCCCATCATGAATAATAATGTAACGGTTACTCTCCACCTACCAAGAATAGTCTGGTGGTTATTGGCATAGCGCCGCGCTGTCGAAGGTAGTGGGTTCGCGACCGACTGCAAGCAATATTTTTAAACCCGATCTTATTTGTAAGAGATAAGGAAACAACAGTGACTTTTGTATTGTTACCTGCCACATATCTTTGGTCGTTTTAGAAAATTTGTCGCGATTTTGAGGGTAAATGGCATTCATACACTTCTTTGTAACAAATACTTAACTGTATGGAAAGATGTGGAGGAGAGCAGTGTTTGCACAGGCCTTTGAAAATCTGAAAGCAGGAATTCGAATAGGTCGTTCATGTATGGAGCATCAAGAACTTCGGCATGACAATGCCAAACACCGAAACTAGTGATGTGGCATCTATAAAACTCCGACGCCTCGGATTTACTATCATTGAGAATCCTGTGTACAGTTTCAACTTGGCACCACCCGAGTTTCATTTATTGCTAAAATTTAGAGTCGTCCCTTGAGAATGTGTGTGTGTGTGTGTGTGTGTGTGTGTGTGTGTTTTCAAATGTTCAAATTTTTGTAAAGCTTATGGGACTTAACTGCGGGGTCATCAGTCCCTAAACTTATAAACCACTTAAGAACTAACTTTTACGAAAGACAACATAAACATCCCTGCCCGAGGGACGATTCGAACCTCCGACGCGGGAGGCCGCGCGATCCGCAACGTGGCGATCCAGACCGCTCGGCTACATCCGCGCGGCTAATCGTTTACATACTGTGTTTAGTGTTCATGTGTTCTTGGTTTTTACTATCACAGAAAATTGAGCAACGTTCAGTATCTTTTAGAAACAAATTACTCAGCTTTAAGCTTGGAAAAAAAAGAGTGAATAAAGAAGGTTGGTAGGCCGACGCTTCAGCTCAAAGCAAGCGCAAAGAAGCCGAGGTAAGACATTCTGCAGATCTCTTAACTAAAAACATATCTAAAAGAGATGGGGGGATGCAAGCAGGGAGGCTTTCGCCTGGCGCCACTCGCAGACATGCGCCAAATTTTCTCTTTGGACACCAAGCGGTGGTGGGGGACAGGGAGGAGGGAAGGCTCCACTATCAAGATCCGGCACTCAAAAAAAGTGAGCCCCCAGTCATCTGAAGCACGAATCGCCAATGGCACTTGTTGTTGTTGTGGTCTTCAGTCCGCAGACTGGTTTGATGCACCTCTCCACGCTACCCTGTCCTGTGCAAGGCTGTTCATCTGAGAATACGTTCGACAACCTACATATTTTTTTAATCTGCTTACAATAGTCGTCCCTCGGTCTCCCTGTACGATTTTTACCCCACACGCCTCCTTCTAGTGCTAAGTTGACAAGTCCTTGATGTTTCAGAATGTGTCCAAGTAATCTACCACTTCTCTTAGTCAGGATATGCCAGAAACTCATTTTCTCCCCGATTCGGTTAAGCACCTCCTAATTTAGTTACGCGGTCGACCCATCTAATTTTCATCATTCGTCTGTAGCACCACATTTCACAGCTTCTATCCTCTTTTTATCTGAACTCCTTATCGATCACGTTTCACTGCCATACAATGCTACACTTCAGACAAATGCTTTCAGAAAGGACTTCCTAATTTAAACGAATATTGGATGTCAACAAATTTCGCTTCTTCAGAAACGCCTTTCTTCCCATAGCCAGATAAAATATGTTCTTTACTTCGGCCATCAGAAGTTATCTTGTTACCCAAATAACAAAATTCATCTACTACTTTTATTGTTTCATTATCTAATCTAATTTCTTTAGCATTGCCTGATTGTCTGACATTGCATTCCATTACCTTCATCTGACTCTTGTTTATGATCATCTTATATCTTCCTTTCAAGACACTGTCCATTCAGTGCAACTGCTCTTCCAGATCAGTCTCTGACAGAATTACTATGTCATCGGCAAACCGCAATGTTTTTATTTCTTCTCCCTGCACTTTAATGCCCTCTCCAAATTTCTCCTTCCATTCCTTCATTGCCTGCCCAATGTACAGATTGAACAACATTGGGGAAAAGGTACAACCCTATCTTATTCCTTTCCCAATCTCTGCGTCCCTTTCTTGCCCTTCGACTCTAATAACCGCTGACTGGTTTTTGTATAGGTTGAATGTAACTCTTCGCTCCCTATATTTTACCCCTGCTTCCTTCAAAATTTGGAAGAGTGTATTCCAGTCGACATTGTCAAAAGCTTTCTCCATATCGACAAAGGCCAAAATGTAGGTTTGCCCTTCCTTAGCCTATCTTCTAAGATAAGTCGTAATGTGAGTATTGCTTCCCGTCAGTGGCGTAACTAGGACTTGGCTTTGGGGGGAGGGGGGAGAAGGGAATAGATCTACTTGACGAGCAAAATTTTAGTCAGTTTCCAGACAGACTACTATCTACCACTCCCGTTGAAGAAACTAATTCACTCCCATCCAACGAAAGATTATGGTAAAACACCCCAAGTTTTCAATCTTTACCTCTACCAGACTGCTGTTATACGAATTCTTTCCTTTTCTTTTTGTTTTTTGTTTCTCGGGGTGGGGTTCTATCCTCCCTCATCCCCCCCCCCATAGTTACGCCACTGCATCCCGTGTTCCTACTTTTGTCCTAAATCCAAACTGATCTTCCCTGAGGTCAGCTTCTACCAGCTTTCCCATTCTCCTGTAGATAATTCGTGTTATAATTTCGCAACCATGACTTATCAAAATGATGGTTCTGTAATTTTCACACTTGTCTGCACTTGCTTTCTTTGGAATTGGAATAACGATATTCTTCTCGAAGTCGGAGGGTATTTCCCCTGTCTCATACATCTTGCATACCATGTGATACAATTTTTTTACAGATTTGAAAAGGTAATTTGTTACCTGTCACCTAAATAAATTAAAGCGTTTCCTAATTTCCACAAACGGTAGTGTAGTTTCAGTAAAAACAAGCCATAAATGCGAAAAGGAGTGTATCTTTACATGAGTAAGATACCGTACACTCCTTTTCGAAGTTACGGTTTGTTTTGTAGGCATTTAAGTGGCTTTGGGTGGGGGGTAATTCGAAGAGCGTGGCTGCAACCACGTCGGCGTTGTTTACTCAGCGTGAACACGGCGGTCAGAGGGCCGCGGCACGGCTTCCCGTGCACGTAGCCGGTGCACGTACGCACGCCGGGTGACTGTGCTGCCGCGGCGGCGGCCGTGCAAGTCACGGTGATGGCGGCCGGTGCGGCAATATAGGGGGCGCACGACGCGGCGGCCACAAAAAGAGCGCCCGGTACACCACGCCGCGCCGCCGCGCCATGACTCGCCGCGCCGCTAAACAATCGACAGGCGCGCGATTAACGCCGCCATTGGGTTTTAATTGCGATCGGCAATTAGTGCTATCGCCGGCCGATCGTGTTTGGTTTAGCGGCGCTGCGGTGAAAGCTCGCCACGGACTGGCCGTCAGCCGGCGCACGAAGCGCCCCAGAGATGACGTGCGCATGCGCGCGGCCGCGAGATGACGTGCGCATGCGCACCGCCGCTGAATATTTGAACAGCGCCGCGTGCGCCTCGGATCAGCCGCCCGCCAATTTCGCGCCGGCTTTTACGCCTCTGTGCCATTATGCGAACGCGACCCGGAAACGTCCGCTTCGATATCGCACGTTTTGTGGCTGCCGAACATAATGCGAAGGTTTTTGCCCCCGGGAGCCGAGGATTGTAACTACCGCTTTGGGAGCAGGTAGCGTAACTGTTTACACGCTTCGCGTGCATAGTGGAGGGCAATAATTCATCGGCAACTGGCTGTCGATGGCTGAGGCTCGTCGAATATATCATTCGACGAAAGTAAACATGCTGTAATTTTGAATTGTACGGTGTATTTCGATGTTTGAATGCTAACAACGTCGGGAGAATGTTAACGTCGATAGTCGTGGTATACACATACTGAATCGAATCCCACGTTCTGTTGAGAAATCACCACCTACTGACGCGATTACTTTCTGCCTCCACTGCCTAACAGCCTAACAGCGAAACAACTCATTCGTCATTAATTACTGGAAACGAAGTACCGTTGAATGATTGTTGCACACTACCATTTTAGAGCGCCTTGCAACGACTGTCAGTCGCATTTATTTCCAATATGAAACTTTTGAGACTTCCATAACATTCCACCAAAATTACGCATCGAGATGATCGCAACAATCTGTAAGTACAAAATACCGATCTGATACCTACATACTCAGCCCCAATAATGTTTAATAGTGAAGTAGTTAATGCAATGAAAATACGCTCGCTAAGTGCAGTGACTCGTTTGCAACGCGATTCGCCTTTTTCACATAATATACTGTGTTACTGTCCTCAAGTATGATGCTGCTTCAAATAGTTTTCTAAGTGGAAGAATCCGATGGAATGTTTTGGATACTGCTAGAAATCAGTAACATGAAGTTTAGCTTTCTTTGAATAAGGATAAACGTAAGTGATCTAGAAATGCTGACAATGTAATGGAAGGAATACTATGTGCAGTACACCCATGTAACTCTCTCTTAGGCTCTGTTCGAAAGTCTCTAATCCTGGCTAAGGTAGGAAATAATAGAGACTCCTGTTGCTTGACTCATTTCTTGCCTGTACCATCACTATGATACTGTTACCAAAACAATCCGTGAAATCAATTGAGAATTTTTGGTGAGAAGACGTTACATGGACGTTACATACTGAATGAACGCCTAACACAGACACTTTATTTAATTAATAGGAGTTGGACAACAACTGTCTTTCAGAACAGATAATTAGAGTGTCTTTATAGTTAGCAACAGAATTTTATTGATTCATCTGGAAATTACTTCATCGTTGTCAGAGCTGTCGCCCCCATTCTTGGCTCTAAAGCTCCCCATAACACCTCAGTTACGTTGAGACATGGTTACTGTACTCTCCAGGGGAGAAATTTAATAATTTTCTTACGCCCTACAAAGTATTCCCTAACCTTTACGGCGGTGACTAGGAAATAATTTTAGAATACGACAGTGTTTAATAAAATCACGGATATGCGGCCGTAACAATTTATTTTCTTTTGCTAAAATTTCGCTTTTATATCGTTCAGCCATCATCGGAGTGACGACTAGTAGATTCCCGGCAGAGATTTTCGTTCGCCTTCTATAATGTGAAAGCATAGCAAACTAAAGACCAATATGTGGAAAGCTGAAGTGGGTGGAGATTACATATGATCGAAATCTGTGGTTAACTTTGACGGCAAAGAAGTCAGAAACCTTAATTCAATTAATCGAGATGGTAGTTTTTGTCTTTACAAAATTTATAATCCGGCACTCACAATCGTACACCATAGAAGACAATGGCACTGCAATCCTGTCAGCCAATAGTATGGTTACATATACTCTCCATAGATGGCAAACGGCTTATACACCCGAAATATTAACAAAGAAGATTAATAGTTGCTGCTGAATACCAGTAATTTTATTTATCATGTAATTGGCAGTGGAAATATTGAGGTTCATATGACGGTATATGTTGGAAATATTGTCAGTTACAAGAAGCAGCCTGTTGTCAATTATGGTGAGATATTCACAGTTATCCGACATGCGATGGTAATTAGAAACAGCTGAATACCACGATACAGATTCCTAAATCATGACGGGATTGTAAGCTTATTTTTGGGGTTAAGATACATAAATCAGGTCATTTGTAGGGTCGATGTAAAGGATGCTTCATCGGACCACTCCTCATACTTCTAGTCATAAGGTTTCTTCCCAGTGTTGTATTGGCTTGCATTATTAATGGTTTACTAACTGTAGCCTTTTCAGGACTGTTAAGCTCCAGTGGCCCAGTTATTATTATTATTATCATCATCGAAACAGTATTACTCAAGCGAGTGTCGAGTTGTGCAATCGCTTTTGCCGTAGTTTTGTCTCGTTACAGTCGTTCATAAGGCTCGTCGGTCGTTGTCAAATAACTTCCGGTTTTGCCCACAGCCCTCTTCGTCATTGATGATGTCTTATGTGTGCTTGACATTATTCAAAGCACGGAGGGTGGGGGGTCTACATTGTTATTTGTTGAGAAATATATATACCAAGATTGGTGTTCAGTGTTATTATTTCGGATAACCGGTTTCCACAAACTTATTTTTCATCTTCATATCTGTAACTATAAATTAAAAAAAAAAAAAAAATAGGAGAGTTGCAGATTTGAAGATGACAATAAGTTTGTCGAAACTGGTTACCAAAATGTTTGTAAACGTTTGTAAATCTGTCGGACTCAACTGCTGGGTTATTAGTCAGTAGGGTACAAAATACTTAAAACCACCCTAAGGACAACACAAACACCCAAGCCCGAGGGGGGACTCGAACCCCTGAGAGCCGCGACGGAGCGGCCGAGCGCATTGAGGCGCTATGCTACAATGCACGAGGCCATTCCCCGTCGGGTGTTCGAATCCCCCCCCTCGGGCATGGAGGTTTGTGTCGTCTTTAGTATAAAGTATTTCATAAGTAGTTTATAGGTTTAGAGACTGATGACCCTGCAGTTAAGTCACTTAAGTAACTGTATGGTGACGATTTACAGTGTTGATATTTTTATTAATATTATTTCGCAATAGCGAATTCTTCTTAGCGTCACTGTATAAGGTATGGATGTTATACCAAATAGTGTCGGGCCGGGACTCGAACCCGGGTTTCCCGCTTTTCGCGAGCGGTCGCCTTAACCACTAGGCTAGCCGAACACGACTCCAGGACCGACCCAAACTTCCATGTGCCACGCTGACTGCAAGTCATCACGGCGCTCCAGTAAGCTCTGCTAATCGGCCGCGGCAAACCGGTTACCCAAAATAAAATACTGAACAGCATCTTTATACATATATTTCTAAAAATAATTATATTTTACGTTGTTTAGGACAAACTGCCTTTACCGTGAATATTAATCCTATTGAAACTTTAAACAGTACAGCCATTTTCGTCATATTTGCTCCCAGTACAGACTGCAGTGTGCTGCAGAGAGGCTATGCGCAAGTGGTATCAGATGAAATGGAAGACCGTAGAAGAATGTATAACTAGAAAAAAGATAGATTCCACCTACAGGAAAATATGACACAATCGGAGACAAGAACGTGGAAGGAAAACCAGTACTAAGCAATGAAGCGAAAGCTGAAACGTGAAAGGAATATATAGTAGGCCTATACAAAGGAAATGAAGGCAGTATTCTACAAATGGAAGACGAAGCAGAGGAAGATCAGATAGGAGATACGATACTGCGAGAAGAATGTGACAGAACACTAAAAGATTTGAAGGGAAACAAGTTCTGGAGTATGTGATATTCCGTCTGAACTGCTTTCATCGTTAGGAGAGGCAGTCATGAGGGAATTGCTCCACCTGCTATGCAATATGTATGACAAAGCAGAAATACCGTCAGAAGAATATAGTGATTCCAATACCTAAGAAAGCAACTGCAGACAAATGTGAAACTTACAGAAGTACCTGTTTAATAAGTCATGGTTGCAAATTACTAAAACGAATTATTTACAGACGAATGGAAAAACTGGTGGAATCCGACTTTCGGGAAGGTCAGTTTGGATTTAAGAGACACGTGGAAACACGCGAGCCATACTCACATTGAGACTTATCTTAGAAGATAAAGCGAAACGTCCGTTTTTAGCATTTGTAGGCCTAGAAAGAATATTTTGACAAGGTTGCCTGGAATATACTTTGTCAGATTCTGATGGTAGCAGGGGTAAAATATTAGGGAGGCAAAAACCAGACTGCAGTTATTAGAGTCGAAGGGCATGAAAGAGTCGCCGTGGTTGGCAAGGAAGACAGGGTTGTAGCCTTTACCCAACTTTGTTCAATCCGTATATTGAGCAAGCTGTGAAGGAATGCAGGAAGAAATTTGGAGTTGGAGTTAAAATCCAGGGAGAGGGAATAAAAACCTTGCGGTTTGCTGATGACATAGTAATTCTGTAAGAGACAGCAGAGGACCTGGAGCAGCAAATAAATGGAATGGACAGTATCTTGAAAGGAGGGTATAAGGTGAATACTAAAAAGACTAAAACGAGGGTAAAGGAATGTAGTGTCAGAAAATAAGGCGATGGAAGGAATTTGATTAGGTTATGAAGGCAGTAAATGAGATTTGTTATTTGGGTAGCAAGATAACTTCTGATAGCCGATGTAAAGAAGATATACAATGCAGAATGGCTATGGGAAGAAATGCATTTCTGAAGAAGCGAAATTTGTTGTCAACCAATATTAGTTTAAACTGCAGATGTTGAGAGACTTACGCACGAGGCAATAGAGGGTATCTCAGAATCTTCATGGGCAGGTTGCGTAATACGTGCAGAGAAATAGCAGGAATAAGATCACGAGAGAGAAATTATCAGGGACACTTTTATGGAACCATTCGTAATAAATCTTGCAGGGTGCGATTCCTCGACGTCAGACAGGAAGTATGTAAGTATTACTTACTAGTACTTATGACTTTGTTCCTATGACTGACTGCAGCTACTTTAAAATTGTTAATAATTCTTCATAAAACAATTTGTTCATATCAGTTGCACATGTTGTAGAGCGCGATCATTATTTGAATTACTAACAATATTATATTTAAAAAATGTTCAAAGGTTTGTATAGCTTATGGGACTTAACTACGGGGTCATCAGTCCCTAAACCTATAAACTAGCTAACACTAAGGACGGCACAAATATCCATGCCCGAGGGGGGATTCGAACCCCCGACCGTAGTGGCCGTGAAGACCGTGACTGGCGCGCCGCAGTCCCCTCGGCCACCGCGGCCGGCTTATATTTTAAAAAAATAAATAAAAGCTGCGACTGTTAACATCCTTTATTAAATATTACAATCGGTTTCGCAACTTACAATTGCTTTCTCAGGTGTTTTATCAGTTTACAAATGAATAAGAACAGTTACAGTTAAAACGCTCTCAGTATTTCTAATATAAAGGCGGAAAGGTCTGTGTCTGTTTACGTCAAATCATTAAAAGATTCTGTTATATGATGATTTGACGTCAGTAAACAAGACCTTCCCGCCTATATATTAAATATATTGAAATTCTTACAGTTCTTTATTCATTTGTAAACAGATAAAGCACCTGAGGATGCGATTGTAAATTTCGAAACCGGTCGTGTTCTTTAATAAAGCATTTTTATAGTCGCAGCGGTTCTGCTGTCCTGTTCTTTGAAATATAGAAACACTTGACTGTGGTTGCTGTGTGTGTGTTGCGTGTGTGTGTGTTCTTGCTAGGATCGCGCTGTTTTAATTTCCACATAACTAGTTTCAACAGACAAGTTACCATATTCAGATTTGTGGAATACCTACTTTATAAAATATGCTGCTGTATTAATATTAAGTTCTGCTCTCATTATGGGAGCGAGATCTAAATTTATAAATGAGATATTCCACAGGATCTGAAGATCGTAACTTGTCTGATGAAACTAGTTATGTGGAAATTAAAATACAGCGCGATCCTAGCAAGAGAATATTGTTATTTCTTTCTAGTAGGCCTACATAAATAAACCGTAATGGTTTAATAGGTTCAACAGTGAAAGAAAATCAGTATTTGGTAAACCATTTAACGACCTGTCATTGATACCCTTAAGGTCATACATACCGATGACTGAACATACTTTCGGTACTTTCGATCGCTGTGGAAGTCTAATGTAGTTACACAAATAAATCGTTTAATTAGAAGAAAGTTATTTTTGTTCGAAATACTAAACCATTAAAATTTTAAAGTATTTAAAGAAAGGAACTAAATCGTGGAAATTGACGGCGTGCGCGCTCACTGTGCCACAATGTTTATGCTTGCTTGGGCTGTCAGCTGTCAGAGTGTGCGAACTGACGGAATGAAACTGTCATCGTCGCAAAGTATCTCCCCCCTCTCTCTCTCTCTCTCTCTCTCTCTCTCTCCGCAGAACGCTCGACTCGCCCGCCTTCGTAGGTGATCTGAACTCTAACTGCGGGGTTCAAAATGTTCAAATGTTTGTATAGTCTATGGGACTTAACTACGGGGTCATCAGTCCCTAAACTTACAAACTACTTATGCACTAGTTACGAACTAGGACGGCACAAATATCCATGCCCGAGGGGGGATTCGAACCCCCGACGCGGGAGGCCGCGCAAACTTTTACACATATGTAATTGACAAGGAAAGTACTTGGACTCGAACAAAGACATATAAACCAAACTCGTATGAGACTTAATGTAAAGATCCCGCATCTGCAAAACTTTGCAGTCGTCCTTTAGAGGCCTCTGCGTGTGCCATGCCGCATTGCACTTTGACCTGTCGGTTCGCCAGTAGGGACAGTGCAGTGTGCCTCCGAAGTTGCGTTTTGTGATGTTATTTGTGTGGTGAAGCGTCAGATGGGGCGGCGATTGCTAATCAATCCTGTTAATGTATTGAGATTAGTTGAGATGGAGTTGTGAATAACCCTTCTTCGTGAAGATGGCATTAGTGTAGAAGATGAATCATTTGCATGCCTTTTCGTATCTGTTATGGTACAGAAATATGAGCAAAAGTTAGATACTGTTGTTACAAACTCATGATAATAGGGATGATAATGACGAACAACTCATTGCAAGCGTTAGTACTACGGTAAGTGCGGGAAGAGGCGATGGAAGCAGTGGCAGTGAATTCGTATGGCGTCTACAATTACATCCACAGTGCTATCTAGAGTATGGTTGCAGAGCTTTGCAGAAAAATGACACCCACTAGCACATTGAGGTGTACGTAGAGATCCTGTAACCAAAAGTTTATACATATATGCTTGTTCGAGCCCATGTACTTTCCTTGTGAGTTGTGTAAGGGGCGTCTTGGTTTGTGTGTAAGGGAATGATGGTGTATTTGAGTGTGTGTGTGTGTGTGTGTGTGTGTGTGTGTGTGTGTGTGTGTGTGTGTGCCTGTGTGTGTGTGTGTGTGTGTGTAATCTCAGATAGAAGTAGAAGCTGATGTGTTTCGATAATTTGAGCTTCGATTTCGTTGTTTCGTGGACAGGATACGGCTAATGGGTAACGAAAGAGAGTGACCCTTTTCCTATTTCACATATTAATGTGAGCAGTGAGTTGTTTGATATCTGTTCTTGCTCATTCAACATGATTTTCTTTTCTGCTTCGGTTCATTGGATGTGGTAATTTTCTTGTAGTGTTAGAAGGTGCTTTCTGTTGTTTATTCTAATTATTTTATGTCTTTTTCTGGTTGTTAGTTTTTTGGTTTTGTGTTCTCAGGCGAGATGCGTATGAAGGAAATTAAAGGATAGCAGCAAGAAAGTAGAGGATTCATTTCCAAAAACAAGTAATTGGTTCCTTTCTGCGGAAGATGGCCACACACTCAAACTTGACACTCCACTCCATGTTTCCGTAGCACTGGTATAGCAACGTAAATGGACATTTAGTGAAAAACAGTCTTGGTTGCACAAATACGATTTCATATATCTTCAAATACGACGCGCTTCGCCCGATATACACATCATCAGACAGTCTGGGAAAATTAGAAACATGTTTAAATAAAAGCATATAAAATTTGCAGTATTAGACGTAACTGCTATAGGGAAATTCTAACCTGGTTAAGGCACAGCTTACAGGAGAACATACGTGTTCCAGGGAGGGGTGCGGCATATAAAATTGAACTGATATAATACTGCTATAAAATTTAAAATTTTACTGAGGAAAATGCTTACTGATCAAGCAGAAAAAGTGTCAGATTTGATTCAAATTTCAATAGCAACTTCCGGTAGAACGCTAACGATACACGATAACTTGGCTTAAACTCAGAAAGCTTGCCATCATTGCTTCAGTTACTTCACGTATGCAAGATCCCCAGCCTGGCCACAAATGCAGTCTGTCAAACCAAATCAAATGTTTGTGAATATTAATGAAATAAATCGCAATTTGCGATCAGTTATGGCTTCACTGTACTAGGTTTAGATGGAATACCAAAGTGCAGCAAATGAAAAATTGTGCCCGGCCGGCCGGCCGAGATTTGAACCCGGCATCTCCTGCTTACTAGGCAGACGCGTTGACCATTCCGCCATCGAGGACACTGTGTCTGCTTAGTAAGCAGGAGATTCTGAGTTCGAATCCCGGCCGGACACAAATTTTCTTTCGCCGCACTTTGGTATTCCATCTAAACCTAGTACAGTGAAGCCATAACTGATCGCAAATTGCGATTTATTTCATTAAGTGAACGCTGTAACGTCGTCAAAAATGTATAATTGTTTGTGAACCTGTTGGACCAAACTGTTATGCCCACTGTTAGGGCCACTAGCACTGATTCCAGTAAGAATAAGGGCCTAGGTGTGCCTCCGCACTGAAGAAGGGATGTTTGCCCGTCATTGGCATATTGCATAAGTTATATATATGTATTCGCAGTTGATATTATACATTCCGTGAATATAAACTTTCAGGATCCATCACTAACGTCAATTTGAAAACCTCCTTCCTCAGTCTACTGGTGTTTATTCTGGACAGAAGCAGCTACGGGGTGACGAAAATGGGTACAAATAAGAGAGGCGGCGGTGAATTGAGGCAGCCGATGCGCTGTGCATCTGATTGATACGCTCCTCCCGCCACCCGTGGCTTCTCCAGACAAGTCGCGAAGGCCGCGTCGGATTTCTTGTTGCCAACGCGGTGTAATCTTTGCTGAGCTCTGCTGCGTAACGAAAAGCCAACAATAATTCGTTTCGTCTACGTAGCGGGGTGCCACGCAAATTGGCTCTGGACTTCCGTGTTACGTATCCACCAGACAATAAAATATCAGATAAGCAGTAGCCTTCTCGGACATTGGGCACTCAAAACTCTGTTGCGAGTGTTTCTCAACATCTTATACTGACGAATGGGGTCATGCAGTTAAGAGTTGCTTTGCTGGGCACGAGTGATCACGTCTGCTGTACGCGTAATTCTGTACAGTGAAGAAAATGCACCAGAATTTAAATTTGTCCCATTCTCCTACTGAAGAAGGATGCCTACGAAGGCAGCTATATGTTGCCGAGTTTGCTTTATTTCTTCTTTTACGTCGAAAGCTTCAACAGGAGACTAGAATTGATCGCACAAGCATCTTCCATGCGAGTGTGATTGTTTTGTGTCGTTTTCAGAACTTAAAAGTAACAGGTCACTTTTCTGAATGAGCAAACATGTTTACTTTGTTTTTCACGAAGCACATCTATATCTATACTCCGCAATCCACCGTAAGGTGCGTGGCACTGTACCACTACTAGGCATTTTCTTTCATATTCCACTCCCAAATAGAAAGAGGAAAAAAAGGAATGCAGATGTGCCTCCGTACGAGCCCTAAATTCTCCTTTCTTGTCTTTGTGATCACTACGCGAAATGTAAGTAACTTCAAATTCCGGCCCTCTAAATTTCTTCAACAGAAATTGACGAAAAGCGATCCCCAACTGAGTTCCTGGAGCATTTCCGTGACGCTCGCGCATTGGTAGAACCTACCAGTAACAAACCTAGCTGCTCGCCTCTGACTGCTTCTATGTCTTCCTTTGAACTGATCTGCTACTGGTATCAAACACTTGAGCAGTACTCAAGACGTGGTCGTACAAGCGTTTTATACGCGGTATCCTTTACAGATGAAGTACATCGTAATTCTCCCAATAAACCGAAGTCGGCTGTCCGCCTTACTCACAACTGTCATTAAATGTTCGTTCCATTTCATATCGCTCTGCAATGTTACGCCTAGATATTTGAACGACGTGACTGCATCAAGATGCTCACTACTAATGCTGTATTCGAACATTATGATTGTTTTTCCTATTCATGCGCATCACCTTACATTTTTCTACTTTGTGAGCTAGCTGCCATTCTTCGCACCTACTAGAAATTTTGTCTAAGTTATCCTGTATGCTATTACAGTCAGTTAAAGACGACACCCTCCCATACACCACAGCATCATCAGCAAATAGCCGCAAATTACAAGTTACTCTGTCCACCAGATAATTTATAAAAAAAAAGGTAAAGCAGTCAACAATCCGAATATTGGTTTGAACACCACTGTGCTTTACTAGACATGGTCCTGTTTGGAGGTGGTATGCCGTTGCCTTCCTCCGACCTTCGAACTTACTTACCCAGCCAGTTATAGGCGGACCTACAGTTTAACATGGGTTCTGAACCACGGTACTACTCGGTATTTTTCACATGCACAATACTCCAGAGGTGAAAGAAGTGGAAAGTGACAGATAAAATCGTGGTACCTGGCGGATATCGAACCCGCGCCCTTCGATTTCATAATCTCGCACTTTACCTCTGTGCAACCGAGGATTTATATAGATATAAAAAAAACTCGCGCTCCTATCACACGTCCTTGGGGAAGCCTAACAAAACACACGTATCTAATGAACACTCGCAGTCGAGAACAACGTACTGCGTTCTATTACTTAGGAAGTCTTCCAGCCAGTCACAAATCTGTGAACCTATTCCATAAGCTCGTATCTTCGTTAGAAGTCTGCAGTGTGGCACCGTGTCAAACGCCTTTTTGAAGTCGAGAAAAACACAAACCGTCTGATGCCCTTCATCCATGGCTCGCAAGATGTCACATGATCGATGTTTCCTAAACCTGTGCTGATTCATAGGAAGAAGCTTTTTCGTCGCAAGGAAATTTACCATATTCGAACTGAGAACATGTCCAAATGTTTGTTTAGCTTATGGGACAACTACGGGGTCATCAGTCACTAAACTTACAAACTACTTATCAACTAGCTTATCCTAAGAACGGCGTAAATATCCATGCCCGAGGGGGGATTCGAACCCCCGACCGTAATGACCGTGCAGACCGTGACTGGAGCGCCTCAGTCCCCTCGGCCACCGCGGCCGGCGAACTGATAATATGCTCCAAACTTCTACAGGAAACTGATGTCAACTATATTGGCCTGAAATTATGTGGGTCATTTCTCTTTCCGTTCTTATAAACGGGAGTCACCTGCGCTTTCTTCCAATCACTAGGAACTTTGCGGTGAATTAAAGATTCGCGATAAATGAAAGCTAAGTAAGGGGCCAATCCCGCAGAATACTCTTTGTAAAACCTAACTGGTATTCAATCCAGACCAGCAGACTTTTTCGTATATAGCTCTCTCAGCTGCTTCTCTACACCGGAAATATCTATTACTACGTCCCCCATTTCGGAATTAGTACATTGATCAAATGTACATTTGTTTGGTCCTCCTGCGCGAAAGATTTCTTAAAGGTTAACTTTAGAACTTCAGCTTTCCGTTTGCTTTCTTCGATTACTGCCCCGGAATTATAAACGAGTGATTGGGATAGTGGGCTTTGACCCGCTAATCGATTTTACATAGGACCAGAATTTTTTCGGGTTTTCGGAGAGATCTTTTGCTAAGGTACGGCTGTGGTAATTATTGTATGATTCGCGCACCGATCTTTTTATAGACGCACGTATCTCTCCAACTTATGCCTGTCATCATTTGCGTGTTCTTTTTTGAACCGAGAGCGCAACTGTCTTTGCTTTCTCAGTAGCTTTCTAACATTATTATTAGACCACGGTGGATCTTTTCCATCCTTAATCGTCTTTACTGGCACATATTTCTTTAACTTTCATTTACAATGCACTTAAATGAAGTCCACAATTCCTCTACATCCATAGAACTGAACGATGCCCATTCATTTTCTAAGTGCGATCCTAACAATGGCTTATCGGCTCTTTCCAACAAACACATGTTCCTAGTCTTCTTGATTGGTTGATGAACTTCGGTCACCATCGACACTATGATGATATCATGATCACCAATTCGTCAATAAGGTCAGGCCTGTTCGTAGCTATAAGGTCTAAAATATTTCCATTGCGCATGGGTTGCCGGTTTAACTGCTCAAGACACTTTTCGGAGAATGGTCCAAAAGTAGCTCGCAAGAATGCTTGTCTGTACCGCTTACATCGTGTACGCTTTCAGCTATCTCAGTACATTTTTTAAAATATAGTTGATAACAGCTGTTACATTAGAAGAATGCATACAGAACAGCACATACACACGATCAGTTACGAAGTTGAGCTGCTTCATTTGTAGTTAGTAAAAAATCACCTGCAGGGTAGTTCACTGTAAAATTTTTAGACTTGCTTCGCCCATTACTCATAAATTCCGTTTTTATTCTGTAAGGCAAGATATTCAGTCGCGGTTCCTTCTGCAAGGTGTTGCGCTGTTCGAGCTCCACTTCGACTCGTGGTCTTAGTAGAGGTTGAACTAGGGGAGCAACATCGTTATTGCTCAAGTATATAATAAATATATCGGCACAAAGGATTTTGCTTTATCTATCTACCCTCACAGGTGAATAACTAGTGCAATCCCTTACAAAGTCAGTCAATAAAGTTAGATTGTATACATTATTATCGAACGGTTCTTGTCATCTACCATATTAAAGTATTATATCTACAGAACATAGTATTTGCGTTCAGGTGATAATGTTATGTGCATAGTATCTCCCGTAATAAAGCCAAGTTCAGTGAGGGAAGCGCCGGCCGCGGTGGCCGAGGGGTCTAAGGCGCTCCAGTCACGGTCTCCACGGCCACTACGGTCGGGGGTTCGAATCCCCCCTCGGGCATGGATATTTGTGCCGTCCTAGTTCGTAAGTAGTTCATAAGTAGTTTGTAAGTTTAGGGACTGATGACCCCGTAGTTAAGTCATATAGAAAAAAAAAAAAAAAAAAAAAAAAAAGTGAGGGAAGCCACTGAAGTCCAGTTTGATTTAAATTGTGGAAAACGACCAGTTCAACTTGTGCTCCACAGTTTTAATGTCTGCTCCTCAATCGCGCGACGGTTCGCGTGTCATTATCCATTTGTACTTCCACTTATTGCATCCACCTTCCCCAGAACGGGAACGATTCATCACAGTTAACTCCCTGCGACTGACATTCATGCCAGCAACTTCAAAAATCTGGAACTATGACGTATTTTTCTACATTCAAATGTGTTCCATGAGGCTAACAGATGCCGGCGCATCAGAAATGGCCTGTTGTCCGCTCTGAAGCTACGCTTCTGCACCTGAGTCGGTCAACGTTTTTTGTGGGAATCTTGGAGAGATAGTAGCCAATATTTGTTTATAATCTCTGACTAATGTCTTTCCGTGACGAACCTCTAGGGTAGTTATATTGCACAGAGGTAGGAGCCACCTAAGAGGTGTAAGCAAATGGGCACTATTAATTATGCTCATGTTAGTATTAAGCTGCATATAAACCTCTCGCGTGTAAGCACTGTTCAGAATTCAGTCTTTGAAAACTAGGTGCGGAGCAGTAGTTCGCACAACCTGTGCGTTTGTCCCCAGGCTGTTCCATCAGTTTATAAGAGTACACCTGTCACTGTATCTTACAGTTTGATTTAACGTAATGTATAAATTGTCTTTTTTGTTTCTTTCCTGTATTTTTCATTTCTTGTATGCTAGGTATATTTCTTTCTGTAACGTCATTTTCTATATTGAATCATTTAGTGTAAACATGTACTATATGTGTAAACCCGCATGAATGCACGGACATTCTTATGCTGTAAGCAATGCGCCAGAGAAAATGTTGAACCTGTTGTAAAGACTGTCTATGGTACAGAAGTAGTAGCTGTGAGTGTCGCGCTGCTGAAGCAGTCGCGGAGCGGACTCGCTATAGTAAACACATAATGTTTTGTTGATGGTGCAGAGGCACGGTAGGCGCAGTGTGGTGCGAGTTTAATGCAATTGCAATAAGCCTGAGAGACGTACTGTTTAATGTATTGAAGGAAGTGCGAAACAAGTTTATTTATACTCGCAAGTGATCAGTGTAATCTTTTTTCATGTGTGCAAGAAAAGTAATTGTTTGGTTATCAAGTCTATTGTCACCGAGAGTGATCGTTGTTGTAATCACGGAGATTAGAAGGTGTTTCGAGGTGATATCAATGCATGGAGATTTCAGCCAACGAGCTGAACAAAGAGTTGTCGATAAAAGTAATTTGAACCAGCAGTAAGAGTACCTATTGTAATCATATCTGTCTTGTATGGACTTCACGACGAAGACGACGAAAGCAGATGAATACTTTTGTAACATTTTATTTTGTATACATGTAAATGTAGTGTCAACCCAATCTGAATTTTGGTTCAATTATACATGACTTATTTTGAAACCTGTCTTAATTTTGTAAGTAGTTGTAGTCACCCCATTATCATCATTATTAGATTATGTTGATTATGCAAGCCTGCACATTGACTAACCAGTTCAATTATTTTTTAAAGTAATTGCGATCAGTTATAAAGAAATTGCTAGACGAGTTAAAGAATTGCTAAACGTGCTACAACCGCAGAGACTAGTAATTAAAGTGCAGTGCTGTTCTAAGTTATGTAACCAATTATTAAGGCAAAGATTTTAACTTGCTAGAGAATTTGCATGTAAAGTAGAGTTGGTTTCATTTATATAGAAAGTAACCAGGCTAACAGTATTCAAAGTATTATAGTAGTTTTAACAGACTTGACGAAAGTAATTTTTATGAAATACATTAAATGCCAGTCTCTGTTCAGCCAGTTACACGCGTACGCTACCCAGGCCCTGGAACCAATTAATCAAAAATAGTTCACGTAAGGTTTTATAAGGAACTTGAATGCTTTAAACAATATTATCATAATTATTGGGAACTTTGTCTGTAGTATTTGTGAAGCTCATTGCACCACGGAGTTTCACAGTACTGAGCTATTATCATTGCAATCAGAGTCTATCAGCTATTACGATTTTGATTATAACACGAACACGCCATCACCACTACATGAATTCTGACACATTTATTAGCGAATTTGTGCTGTCCGTGAATCGTAAGAGGTGCTAGTTGGAGGCTGTAGTCAATGCTAAGTCAGATAGGGCAAAGCTTAATTAATTACCACAGTGACTGTTTCAATTTACTTAATATCTTTTTTTTTTTTTTTTTTTTTTTTTTTTTTTTTTTTTTTTTTTTTTTTTTTTTGAAAATTTTAACTTTCACTGCGAAAGTGTTGTTGCGACTCATTAGTTGTGATTTGCTGCAACATTCAATAACAAAATTATTATTACTAGAGCATATTATTACGCATTCTAAATTTTGAGATTATTTGACGACCTCCAACCAACAGGCAATATTCTTACAAGTTTTTTGTAAAATGTTAGCCTTGCTCTTAACTGTATATATATATATATATATATATATATATATATATATATATATTAGATTGCATTTAAATGTGACAGATTAACCTAATATTTCTCCGAGAACTTTACGTTTGCGTTTCACACCTTCGAGTGATCTGTTATTTCAAACGGAAGCAGGATTTGGCCTTATTTCCAGGTTCTGAAATACTCTTGGAGGGTAGCAAGATCTTTTGTGAGTGTTGCTTTTGTGGTGCATAGGTTAGTATATTGAGTTGCTAGAGCACTATCAACAACATATAAGTTGAACAAAAGAGGAGCAAGAACAGATCCCCCGTGAGAAGTCATCATTAAGGTGGTTAAATGTACTTTTATTATGACCGAGGTAGAAGTTAGCTACTGAAGGTGGAGTTTAGAAGCCAAAGGAAAGAAGACTTGGAATGAAGTAAAACCAAACACAGTGTTTCTTTCCAGACCGTGTCATAAGCTCCAAAAGAAAGCAATAAGATATATTCCCCATTTCATAGCCTGTCTCAATGAACGACGTCGGTAATTATGAAATTTGAGAATAAAAATGCCACCTGATATCCTCTTTTCTTGAAAGCATATTTACGTTGCAGTTTCATTTAAATAAAAATTCATAGGGTGTGTAAGATACAGCTTTCAGGCTTTCAGGACAGAATATGATGACTAGCAACGTTTTATATTCCAGACTAGCTTAATTCCCGCTGCTTCTCACGCGTAGACTAGATAGTCTGCATTGGTTGTTTCTACTACTAAATACAAATTTTCAAACATTTAGCTTTAAAAATTTATTCCTAATCAAGTAGTTTGATACAACTTGTTACTCCGCTCCCCCCCCCCCCCCCCTCCTTTTGCACCATTGATGCCAGAATTCAAAGAATCCCGAAACATTATTTTTTAAATTATAACCATGGTTCCAAACCTAAATTTTCGTATTTCTAGCATCAAAATAGTCTTATTAACATCCTTAAAAGAATTTTACTTCTTTCACCCGCTTAGTGGTTGAATTACCAAAAATTTCAAAACACATGTTTTTAAAATTCCAATCAAAAATCTGAATCCGAAGTTTTGTATTTATTGATCAAAATTGTCTGAATAGCAACGTATTTTCAAAAAACTGTTCATTTCCTATATCAAACCCTTACTGATGGGATATCGGAAAATCTCTGATACCTACAGTGTAAGATAAACAACGTTTACAAATTTCAAGTTTCTGTCGTCTGTAGATTCACTTTTCAGCACCGTATTCTGTCTTTTAGAAACGGGGCGGGGACGAGAAATCTCTTTCTTATGCTTTGGCATCTTTCTTGGTAGTTTTACTTTTCAAGCTGCAATATGCAGTTATTTTTCTTTATTCGTACGCTTGTTACTGGAAAACAACTGAAGAAAATCCATCATGCTTCGCTTTATATAACCTCTTTGCTATTATAGTGTCAAAAGCCATAGCTGGCCTTCAGTCCGAATTTTATATAAGCTGACGACTTTCAACGACTTTCAACCACTATAGCTTCCACCCTCCTATAGCTATCGACCCGAAACTGCTACGGTTTACAACGGGAGACTTTGTATTACAACGACACAGACAGATCGTTCGTCTCCATTGTGTTGTTTTTGCTGAAGTGCAAAATATTGATACCAACACACAGAATTTTATATAAGTCGGTAACTTACAACTCCCATATATTCCACCCCCTTATTGTTATCAACCCTCTACCGCCATAGTGCACAATGGGAGATTGATACCTACTACCACATACAAACACTATTTTTTTGCGATGTTTAGTTTTTGCTGCATAGTAAAATATAGGCAGAAACACCTCAATTATTATGTATATTAAGATATAGCTGTGGCTGCCAAACTGAGAGTGTCGGATTTACATGCAGATACGACTAAATAGCACAGTACTCGTGGCTTCATGAGAGAAGAAAAATGTACCTCTCCAATGTGACTGGCAACGAAATGCGCAATAGAATCACTTATCTTGATGTAGAGATCATTTTCAGTTGTTGTAATCTGAAAAAAAATTCACAAAAGAAATGCTAGGTGTTAACGCATTGATATCAGAATGGTTCACAGTTCTCAGCTTCTCCTTCTCCACCGGTACTGGATGTATAATCCGCGAACAGTCTAAGAGAGCTGCTCAAATTATCTCCGAAATAATTTATAAATATAAGGCACAGTAGGGTCCCTATAACACTTCCGTGGGGAACGATAGCTATTACTTTCTTTTTACCCGACAACTTTCCATTGATTACAACGTACTGTGTCCTTTCTGTCAGGAAAACGCGAAACCAGTCGCACAACTATGGCGATATTCCTTAATCACAAATATTGTTTACAAGACGCACCTGAGGTAAAGTGCAATGCTAGAAATATGAACTTGACTGGAGATCCCTTGTCGATGGGATCACAAGAAAGATACTTTCTGAATCCGTGTTGACTATGGGTCAATAGATCGTTCTCTTCGAGGTAGTTCATAATATTTAAGGAAAGCATATGTTCTAAAAACCTGCTGCAAAACCGACGTCAATGATATAGGCCTGTAATTTTGCGGATCACTCCTATTGCCTTTCTTGAATAATGGAATGACCTATGAAATTTTTCAGACATGTAGAACGGAACGTTCGCTGAGCGAACGGTTGTATATGATAACGAGGTATGGGGCTATTGCATCAGCATACTGGGAGGGAAACCTAACTGGTATACAATCGGGTCCGAAAGACTTACTTTTGTTAAGTGATTTTAAGTTGCTTTAATACACCAGGGGTATCTACTTCCAAATTACGCATGCTGGCTGCTGTTCTTAACACAAATTCTGGATTACTTTCTTCTTCTTTCGTGAATGAATTTCGAAAAGCCGTGTTAAGTAATTCTGCTTCAGCAGAACTGTCATCAGTAGCATCACCAGTGCTATCGTATAGTGAAGGTATTGAATTCAATGATCATACGTCTATTAAAATTGTTGCTGTTATTACTCAACGAAAAATGTACATGTACATCAGTAGCATCACCAGTGCTATCGCATAGTGAAGGTATTGAATTTAATGATCATACTTCTATTAAAATTGTTGCTGTTATTACTCAACGAACAATGTACATGAAGAAGTCTTTTCCGACAGGGAATTTTGCAAAACGCTGCGGCATAATTTACGTAAGAGTACGTAAAATGATATAATTTTGTGATTACAAAAATATGAATAGACAAATAGGGAATTAAAATTCTGGTTTAACGTCTCGTCTACAACATGGTCATCGCTGCCGGAGCACAAGGTAGGGAAAAGAAATTGGCCGCGCTCCTTGAGAAATCTCGATATTTAACCTGAATGATTTCCGGAACGGAGGCGGGTTTGAACCGGCATTCTGCGAATGCTCTGCCTCGCTACAAATTACATATACGGAACGAAAGAAAGCTAGTTATGAACCATAATCTCAACCCCTATTCTACTGGTGTAATGGACTTGTAAGACTGGCAACTCGCAACATCTTATTGACTACTGGGCTGAATTTAGACACTTGCCAAAAGGTCAGTATGGAAATATAACAGGACACATTAACAAGAGTACAAAATGCGTGTCGACAGAAACTATTTCCGCTACTACTTTCGTATCTGGAACTGTATGTAGCTACTAGCTTCTCAGACTCTCTTTTGACGAATGTATTCAAGTATCGGACCGTCATGATTCGCTGTAGCGTCGTCCATAGGGTCCTTGAAATAGGGCATGATGTAACTTACCGCCATTCCATCCCTTATAAGAAACGTACACTAATTTGTTTCGAGATTAATTTAATTGATTACTTTTTACCTGAGACAGCAATCAATTTCTAATATCCGCCTCGTAATTTAAAAAAGATTATGTTTTATTAATTGCATATGACCAACTTCTGCAGTGGCTGAAATCTGTCCCGCACAGTGACCCTCTAATAGGCTCTATAAATCAAAATTGTTCTGGTCCCAAATTAAAGTACGGTTTCATTAGTTGCCACTGAGGAGAATACGAAATGAGCTTGTTAAACGCTGCCGTCGATCTAGATTGATCTCGTATCTCACAGCCACCGAAAAGTTCAGGTTCACGTAATTAAATAAGATTATGGATGCCACTTTCCTGACACAGCAGTCTCTCTGAATCAGCTTGATAGTCTTTCTACGAGTGTATAGTTCTGTTGCAGTTTTTTCCTAGAAATACCTTATTTCGTTGTAAAGAATTGTTGACATAATCATAATTAAGAGCACCAAACTAAGAAATATTTTCGCTCATATGCCTTTATGATTCCCATGTGGGGTTTTGCCAGTCTCCCATCGGACGCCTCCCCAGGAATGCTCTCTAGATATAGGCGGTACGAGGGAAATAAAATCCCCGTGGTGTATCAAAACTACCCCGGGCTCGGTAAGCCGTGGTGTAGGCAGTCCCCTAGGGGCAATGCACCCCAAAATCGAAACTCCTGGTCCTCCAGGTTGGGGGTTGTGCAGAGGGCTACCAACTCACTCATGTAAAATCTAGACCGGTCAGGACACTCAACGCAAGCCTCGGAAACAGGAGAAAATTTACTGTAACAAAAACTGGCAAAGCAGCAATGTTTTCTATTTTGGATCATACAAGATTACAATCCTGCACCGCCCTTGAAGTGCCCAAACAATAGTGAACGAATTAAGAAAATACAGAGTGCAAGTGGTGGCACGGAACGGGTTCACTGAAAACAGGAGACGGGACAATTTTGTATGGAGATTGCGATCAGCGCCATGAATTTGGAGCCGGATTCTGCATTCATAAATCAATAAGAGACTCAGTAAAGCAATTCAGGCATGTTAATAATCGTATATCATAGGTAACGGAATAACGTTGTTTCTTGAAGTCAGTATTTCGCTGTTGAGTTTCGTGACTTCGTAAATAGAGTGGTCGAATTTCGACCTGAGGCGATAATAGTTTTCATTACTCCAGATTGAAGATTATTAAAGTGTTAGCTGATATCCTGAAAGATAGAACCTGAAAGTTACAACATAAGAACCAGAAGAAGACACGAATCTACAGATTTGTGTATCTCAGGCAATGATGCTACAGACTCGGCTTTCCATTCACGTATTTTAGGCACGAAATTTTTGGCACGCTCTGCTACATAGATTACTGGTCGTTATTTCGTTAAAATTATTCATTACGACATACCCGCCCGATAAAATGCCCATTCGCAAAAGCATCTTTCGATAATCCCTACGTCATAAAAATTATTGGGGAACAAAAAGTTCAAATGTTCAAATGTTTGTAAATCTATCGGACCAAACTGCGTGGTCATCAGTCCGTAGCCTACAAACTACTTAAACCTAGGTAAACTAACGTAAGGACAAACACACACAACCATGCCCCAGGGAGGACTCGAACCTCCACGGCGAGCTACCGCGCGCTCCGCAGCGAGACGCTTTAGAGCGCTCGGCTACTCCACCGTGGCTATTGGGGAACGTTAGTATATCTCTTGTTGAACTGAAGTACGACTTATTATTGTTTAGTACCGTCCAGACCACTTTATTGTGAGTCCAACACTAATCAATTCCACTTCCTTTAATATTTCGGGTGTGTAACGTCCAACCATCCTTAGAGTGAGTACACAGACTGGACTCACTCTGAAGAACGGGATCGGCATAACAGAAGATGCGGAATTTGTACAGCAGATCCCCAAAATTTAATGGGCCACTAATCTACACAGCTACCGCGGTGGAGTGGCCGAGCGTTCTAACGTACATTGCTGAGGAGCGAGCGGTTGCCCGCCATTGGAGGTTAAAGTCCTCCCTCGGGCATGGGTGTGTGTGTTGTCCTTAGCTTACTTTTAGCTTAAGTAGTTTGTAAGTCTAGGGACTGATAACTAAATAAGTCAAATACCATAGATTTATATTTTATAGACAGCCTGGAGAGGATTTCAACAGTTGTCATCCCGAATACTAGTGCAGTGTGTTAACTAATGCTCGGTTGCGCGTTTTATCGATGCTCGAAACCGTTTGTGGCAAGTGAAGTGCTTCAAATCTTTCTCCAATCAATTTTATTACTTTTAAACATTTCACATAGATTATTATCCGAGAAATATTTTTCTGATGTTTAGTTGACAAAGCATAGAATATACTTAAATATCTATCTCCTTTTGTCTAAAGGGCAGTTAAGCACGTTTGCCAAATATGACCCCTGCGCTTCCCCACTACAACAAGAGGACCACACGCGCCACCAGTTAAGGTCGATTATGGAACCCTTTTCCCCATATATGCCTGCTTCTTCAAACTAAAGTAATAAGGATTATTGAAAAATTTATTTAAGACACACAGCTTGAAGCCAGCACGGGCGACGGAGCATGCAACATCACAATGGAGACAAAAGAAAAGGAAACAAATCACAATGACCGAGGAGCGTTTGGTAGAAAAGTCATTGTGTTTGTACTATATGACGCGGACGGAGCACATATTTAATTCATTGTTACAGCCACGAGAGTCCGCTTCTTTACATAAACCTATCTAGCACGTATCTTCATGGAAGCACGGTCTGTCGTCCTTTTGCCCACCTCTTGGTCGTAAGCTGAATGGCAGACACACAGCCTGTGTAACTCTTCCGCACTGACTGGCAACGTGCTAATGGTATGCGCTACAGAATATCGGAGTGAAATAGGCGGCGGCCAGCCCACATTTCATTTGCGGCGCGCTGAACGATTACGCGCGTTTGACGTTTTGACGCGGAAATAATGCAGTCGGCGGCAGCCACGCCTAAGAGCCGCGGGTCCCCGCTGTTCCGGCACGAGAAACGCCGCGCGAGATGCTTTATGCGCTGCCAAAGACTTACGGCGCAGGCCAGCGTCCAGCCCGCAGAGCGCATGCGCCAAGACAGGCTGCGCATGCGCGCCACGCCGCCGCCGCCCCCCGCCGCCCTCACCGGAACCGCCCCCACCGGGGCGACACCGCCCACACTGCGACCACCTGGCTACAGATCTTGCAACCACACGTCTCAATGCTGACGGTTGGGCGGGAGAGGGGAGGGGAGGATGGGATATGGGCCTATTCATGTGTACTAACAACAAAATAAATATTGGCCCATTTTACGTTTCGGTAGTAACACTAAAAGTGGGCCTTCGACATCGTCTTTTGACAGCTCGAAATTTAAATGAAAATAACGGCTTAACCATTCATATGCCACGAAAATTGAGTAACCGAATTTATAGAGGAGAAAATTCTCTACAACTTTGCTCTGTTATGTTTTTTTCATATCTCGTATCATTTCAGAGATATTTGCAGAAATAACGGAGATTTTGGAATGTCTGTCTGTCTATCCGTAACGTGTTCCCTGTTTTTAAGACGAACCGTTCAACCGATCAGCACCAAATTTTACAGACATAATTATTGGCTACCCAGAGACCACAACCTCGCTTTTTGAAATATTTCGGACAAGAAATACGTTAGTAATATAAACAAAAAAGCCGTTTGTAATGAAATTTTAATTGCAAATAAACCGTTCATCTGACGCGAAAATGGAATAAACGAATTTGTAGAGGAGACATTCTCTACAACTTTGTTCCCTTACGTTTTTTCATATCTCGTATCGTTTGAGAGATATTTGCAAAAATAACACCCTCCATTGAATTAATGAAAACCAGTCGTTCGCAGATGTCACGTGACATACCTCGCCCAGAACTCTCTCCGGCATACACCATCTTGTGTTGCGTATTTCATGATTTTCTTATTGTAACTTACAAGTTGTCATTTCAAAGCAATGGCGCACTAAAGAATTAACAAAAACACGTCGTTCTTCGTACGATAAATGGTAGTCTAGTGTCTACAAATGCTCTATAGCATCAGTTAAAAACGGCCATCTATAGTATGGGCAATGCAATGGACTGTGACGCTGAAGGTCAGTGGTTCGGAACCCGCCACTATCTAATTTTTTCCCTTAAAGGGTTTCAGCAAACACTCTTATTAATTTTTTTTAAATTATATTTTTGTTCCAAAATATTTGGGCCGTGAAACACGTCAGTGCGATATTTTTTTTATTTTTTTTATTTTTTATTTTATTTTTTATTTATTTTTGTTGAGGAAGGAAATTCATCGTAAGAAGCAAGATTGCGATCGGCATCAAGAATGTATGTACAATATGTCATCTGATTTGACGTCGAAACTGCACATTTATTGGTAAACCTACGTTTTTAGTTTTTGATCTGCAGAAAGCATTTCACAATTTTGAGTGGAATAGCAGGGGTTAAATACAGGAATAGGAAGAGTTATATTCAACTTATACAAAACTCTGATCGCAGTTATTACAGTCTAAGGGCAAGACAGGACCGCAATAGTTGGAATGGTAGTAAGACTGGGTTCTAGCCCTTCCGCAATATTGTTCAATCTGTACACTGAGAAACTTGACTTATTTCTAGTATCTCCTAAGTGGACCATAGGACATCAATGAACTTATGTCACCGGACTCTGTTCCGCGCCAGTGTCTTGATCTCATTCCAGATCTTCCCTCCTTTATCGGATTCTACTGCTATTACACTCCTCCTCCATGTATTCCTTCGTCTGCCTCTTCTTATGCTACCTTGTGTGTTCCATTCTAGGGCTTGTCTCGTCACGTTATCTTTATCACGCTATAATATATGCCCAATGCACTTCCATTTCCTAGGGCGTATTTCAATATCAATGGGTGTTGGATGGGTTCTTCTGCATTGTTCTTCATTGGGGATTACGTGTAGCCACCATATTCTCAAGATATTCCTCATACTTCTGTTCACAAATGTTTGAAGTCTGCAGAACCAGCTGTTTGTTAGTTTTCCACGAATCACATCCATAGAGCAGCACAGACTTGACATTTGGATTGAAGATGCGTAGTTTTGTATAGGTGTTAAGTTCCCTAGGTTTCCGGATCGGTCTCAGCATTCCAAATGCCCCTTTAGCCTTATTTATTCTGTTTCCTATATATTAGATAGTTCCCCCTCCCCTCCCTCAGGGGTGACTATACTTCCCAGCTAGCAAAACTGCTTGTCTTGCTCGATCTCTTGGTTTTCGAATAATAATAATAAGAAGAATAAATAAATAAAAATAAAATCTTCAAAGTCCCCCAACGTGCCTGTCGATCCCCATTGAATTCCTCTTCAGCGATTCATTGCCTTCTCCATCACAAGATCTAGCACCATCAGAAGTAGAATAGGTGACAGCAAACATCCTAGCTTAACTCCTTTGTTTACTGGCCTGGGTTCCGACAGCATCCCTTGATGTAAAACTTGACATGTGTAGTAATCATACATTTCTTATGTTATGTTTCTAATTTTCTTAGGGATCGCAAACTCTTGCGTGGATTTACACATATTCTTCTTCCTTACACTATCAAACGAGTAGATACAATGACGATTGAAGCGCCGTGTAGTGTTCTCAAATAATGCGCAGGCTGTTGATGTGTTCTATAGAGGAATAAACTGCTGTAAATTCTGTTTGTACTTTTCTCAGCCTTGAGTTAACTCTAATGTTTATTCTCTCTAGAATACTCTTGAGAGTATCTTAGCCGGCCGCGGTGGCCGAGGGGACGGAGGCGCTCCAGTCACGGTCTGCACGGCCACTACGGTCGGGGGTTCGAATCCCCCCTCGGGCATGGATATTTGTGCCGTCCTTAGTATAAGGTAGTAAATAAGTAGTTTGTAAGTTTAGGGACTGATGACCCCGTAGTTAAGTCCCATAAGTTTAACAAACATTTGAACATTTAGAGTATTTTACTTGGTACTGAAAGGAGGGTAATCTCTCTCCAGTTACCGCATTCTAATAAATCTCATTTCTTCGGAAGCTTAATCAGCAGTCCATTTTTACAATCTGTGGGGAACTTCTCGTCTTCCTAATCTTTTTGAAGAAAGTGTTCTGTCCATCTTTCTAGCTGTTCCTTTTGTGTGGACAACAGTTTCCCAACTTTGGCTTTCACCGGCTTCTCAGATCTAAAGAACTTTCCTGTTAGTCTCATGGTAATGTCGTAAAGAGGCTCACTGTAATTTTCGTCAGTTGCTATCTCGGCTCGTGTTGCAAGGTTATTGATAAATGCTCGTTTTTCACATCGAAATCTCCTTTTGGACATTTTGTTGAGTTCATTAAAGTCAAGCATGAGCAAGCTATGACGGAATTCAGGGAGATATTTGAGAAGAGATTAAAGTTCAGAGAGAAGACATAGAAGTTTTGCTGGTTGCCTCTAACATAATAATTTTGTCAGAGACAGCAAAGGACCTGAAAGAAATTCAAATGTTCAAAGGTTTGTAAATCAAAGGGACTTACGTTGTTACTACTCCAGAGGCTTACAAACTTTTAAACTAACTAACCTAATGACAACACACACACCCATGCCAGAGGGAACACTCGTACCTCCGACGGCGAGCAACCGCGTCTCCGCAGCAAGACGCCTTACAGCGCTCGGTCACTACACCGTAACATTGACCTGGAAGAACATTTGAACGGAATGGACATTATTTTGAAAGGAGGGTATAAGATGAACATGAACAACAGCAAGACAAGTGCAATGGGATGCAATGTAAGAAAATCAGGCGATGCTGAAGGAATTAGTTTAGGTAATGAAACAGTAAAAGAAGTGGATCAGTTTTTTTTTTTTTTTTTTTTTGAGTAGCAAAGTAACTTCTGATGGTTGAAGTAAAGAAGACATAAAATGCAGAATGGCTACGGAAAGGAAACAATTTCTGAAGAAGCTAAATTTTTTGACATCCAATATTAATTTATATGTTAGAAAGTCCTTTCTGAAAGCGGTGGATTGCGGAGTATGTATGTGGATGTAGATGTCGATGAGAGTAAAACGTGGACTATAAGGAGTTCAGACGAAAAGGTGATCGATGCTTTTGAAATGTGAAGCAAAACACAAATGATGATGCTTAGACGGATAGACCACGTAACTAAAGAGGTGCTCATCAGAATTTGGGAGAAAAAGGATTTCTGGCATATCCTGACTAAGAGAACGGATAGGTTGGTACGAGACATTCTGAGACGTCAAGGAATCGTCAACTTAGTATTAGAAGGAAGTGTGGGGTAAAAATGATAGAGGGAGAACGAAAGACGATTACAGTCAAGAGGTTCTACAAGTTGCCATTCCTATTCGGAGATGAAGAGGCTAGCGTGGGTAGCGTGCAGAGAAGCACCAAACACGTGTGCTGACTCAAGGCTACAACAACAACACGGTTAATATAATTTGACATAATGTCAGTGAGGAGTGTAACTGGAATAATTCAAATAATAAGGAATACAAGTGTATTCTAAGACACAGTTGCTTATTAAAAAAGGAATTTTTTTAATTCTTCGCGTGTAATGCAAAACCAGTTTCGATGCACTATGGCATCATTTTCAAGTGCTGTACAGTAAAGAAATGTTTTATACAAGTACAAAGTAAAGACAAATAGTAAGATACATGACAATTTTGGAAATGGTCAAAAGGGTGTTACAACATATGATACCTAAACTAAGTTAAACTAACCTAAGGACAGCACATACACCCATGCCCGAGGGGGGACTGGAGTCCCCGACGGCGAACGGCCTCGCGCAACCCAGCAAGGCGTGTCAGTGCGCACGGGCATTCCACCGCGGCGGAAGACTACTGTTAATCGAATAAGGACATAAAATATATAGACCCGAAGCAAGAAACGGAAAAGAAACTATACTGAGAGAAGAATTTGGTAAGCACGGAAAAATCTAAGTCGAAACAAAACCCTTGGAATAGACGATTTCCGGCAGAAATACTGAGATGTCCTTTGGAAAGCCAGCCATGACAAAACTATTCCACCTGGTGTGCAAGATGTACGAGACACGATAAGTACCTTCATACTTGAATAAGAATACAAAATTTCCATTTAGAAATAAAGCAAATACGTGTGAAGATTAATAACACTGTGTCACCAATGGAACGTTCACAGAAACGTGGTCGAAAATGTAGGTGTTCTCCATTTTGACTTCCTGAACTCTAAAATTAAAGTCAGAATATCAAACAAACTTAATTTGTCCACAAATCGCATACATTGGCCATTAATGCTAGTACAGTCAACTGAAGCTATAACAATCGCGAAAACTCCATATGAAACACAGAAGCGGAATTGGTTCTAATTGGTAACAGCTGACAAAAATATCACGTGTGACCTTCTAGTGGAAACAAACAGAATACTCTTGTCACATCTGTGCATCAAAGTGGGAATAAAGAAACGGACTGACAAGGCATTATCTAAATGTGAAAAATCATTCAATGAACTAGGTATTAAGTTCTAAATAAACATTTCGATCGTTTCAGGGCATTGAAATAATTGCAATTTCAAAGATGAAAATTTGTGCTGGACTGGTACTCGAACCCGGATTTCCCGTTTTGGGCCAGCGGTCGCCTTAACCAATGAGGCCATCCAGGCACGCTTCCCTTGCAACCCAAGTTCCACTCTTGTAGCACAGTACGATTGCAGTATCTCCTGCTCAGTTGATTCCACTTGCTCGCAGCCTATACTGGATTCCCGCAATAGATCGAGCATATTAATGCGTCCACGTTGAAATTATCAATTTCCTGTTGGACAAACATACAAGTTATTTATATGGTGTCTGTTTTTCGCACATATAACAGACACCATATAAATAATTATGTAATAAGTTCGTCAACCTGTCACATGATAAACTGAAAGGGGAAGTATTGACTATTTCCGATATTTGGACACTAATGCTAGATGAAATATTTCTTCAATCGCTGAATTATGTTGATAAGATTCCTTAATAATACGTAGTCTAGGGCAAAGATTGATAGAGATTGCTATCGCATGTCAGCGTACTCCTACTAATTTGCACTACTCTCTTTTCGTCGTTCATTCATTACTCTTGCAATTGGAAGGAGAACACTGGACGCCATTCGTTGTCTTTCTGTCCTCGGCTTATACATATATAATGTACTTGCACGCATATTTAAGTGACTTCAACGAGTCTTCACTCTTCGACCATCTTAGTTGTAAGCTGTAGACGTAACAAACATTTTTCAGCCATCGAGAACGCTGTGAAGTGTGCTGCAGTCGTCGCTGGATCCAAACTACGAGATGTGAAATCAACGTTTGGATTCAGAATATGAGAAGAATGCAAACAATTTAAGTCCGTAAGACATACACACACGCGAAAACACAAAGGATTGCTTCTTCGCGTGTGTGAGAAGAGATTAAAGTTCAGAGAGAAGACATAGAAGTTTTGCTGGTTGCCTCTAACATAATAATTTTGTCAGAGACAGCAAAGGACCTGAAAGAAATTCAAATGTTCAAAGGTTTGTAAATCAAAGGGACTTACGTTGTTACTACTCCAGAGGCTTACAAACTTTTAAACTAACTAACCTAATGACAACACACACACCCATGCCAGAGGGAACACTCGTACCTCCGACGGCGAGCAACCGCGTCTCCGCAGCAAGACGCCTTACAGCGCTCGGTCACTACACCGTAACATTGACCTGGAAGAACATTTGAACGGAATGGACATTATTTTGAAAGGAGGGTATAAGATGAACATGAACAACAGCAAGACAAGTGCAATGGGATGCAATGTAAGAAAATCAGGCGATGCTGAAGGAATTAGTTTAGGTAATGAAACAGTAAAAGAAGTGGATCAGTTTTTTTTTGTTTTTTTTTTGAGTAGCAAAGTAACTTCTGATGGTTGAAGTAAAGAAGACATAAAATGCAGAATGGCTACGGAAAGGAAACAATTTCTGAAGAAGCTAAATTTTTTGACATCCAATATTAATTTATATGTTAGAAAGTCCTTTCTGAAAGCGGTGGATTGCGGAGTATGTATGTGGATGTAGATGTCGATGAGAGTAAAACGTGGACTATAAGGAGTTCAGACGAAAAGGTGATCGATGCTTTTGAAATGTGAAGCAAAACACAAATGATGATGCTTAGACGGATAGACCACGTAACTAAAGAGGTGCTCATCAGAATTTGGGAGAAAAAGGATTTCTGGCATATCCTGACTAAGAGAACGGATAGGTTGGTACGAGACATTCTGAGACGTCAAGGAATCGTCAACTTAGTATTAGAAGGAAGTGTGGGGTAAAAATGATAGAGGGAGAACGAAAGACGATTACAGTCAAGAGGTTCTACAAGTTGCCATTCCTATTCGGAGATGAAGAGGCTAGCGTGGGTAGCGTGCAGAGAAGCACCAAACACGTGTGCTGACTCAAGGCTACAACAACAACACGGTTAATATAATTTGACATAATGTCAGTGAGGAGTGTAACTGGAATAATTCAAATAATAAGGAATACAAGTGTATTCTAAGACACAGTTGCTTATTAAAAAAGGAATTTTTTTAATTCTTCGCGTGTAATGCAAAACCAGTTTCGATGCACTATGGCATCATTTTCAAGTGCTGTACAGTAAAGAAATGTTTTATACAAGTACAAAGTAAAGACAAATAGTAAGATACATGACAATTTTGGAAATGGTCAAAAGGGTGTTACAACATATGATACCTAAACTAAGTTAAACTAACCTAAGGACAGCACATACACCCATGCCCGAGGGGGGACTGGAGTCCCCGACGGCGAACGGCCTCGCGCAACCCAGCAAGGCGTGTCAGTGCGCACGGGCATTCCACCGCGGCGGAAGACTACTGTTAATCGAATAAGGACATAAAATATATAGACCCGAAGCAAGAAACGGAAAAGAAACTATACTGAGAGAAGAATTTGGTAAGCACGGAAAAATCTAAGTCGAAACAAAACCCTTGGAATAGACGATTTCCGGCAGAAATACTGAGATGTCCTTTGGAAAGCCAGCCATGACAAAACTATTCCACCTGGTGTGCAAGATGTACGAGACACGATAAGTACCTTCATACTTGAATAAGAATACAAAATTTCCATTTAGAAATAAAGCAAATACGTGTGAAGATTAATAACACTGTGTCACCAATGGAACGTTCACAGAAACGTGGTCGAAAATGTAGGTGTTCTCCATTTTGACTTCCTGAACTCTAAAATTAAAGTCAGAATATCAAACAAACTTAATTTGTCCACAAATCGCATACATTGGCCATTAATGCTAGTACAGTCAACTGAAGCTATAACAATCGCGAAAACTCCATATGAAACACAGAAGCGGAATTGGTTCTAATTGGTAACAGCTGACAAAAATATCACGTGTGACCTTCTAGTGGAAACAAACAGAATACTCTTGTCACATCTGTGCATCAAAGTGGGAATAAAGAAACGGACTGACAAGGCATTATCTAAATGTGAAAAATCATTCAATGAACTAGGTATTAAGTTCTAAATAAACATTTCGATCGTTTCAGGGCATTGAAATAATTGCAATTTCAAAGATGAAAATTTGTGCTGGACTGGTACTCGAACCCGGATTTCCCGTTTTGGGCCAGCGGTCGCCTTAACCAATGAGGCCATCCAGGCACGCTTCCCTTGCAACCCAAGTTCCACTCTTGTAGCACAGTACGATTGCAGTATCTCCTGCTCAGTTGATTCCACTTGCTCGCAGCCTATACTGGATTCCCGCAATAGATCGAGCATATTAATGCGTCCACGTTGAAATTATCAATTTCCTGTTGGACAAACATACAAGTTATTTATATGGTGTCTGTTTTTCGCACATATAACAGACACCATATAAATAATTATGTAATAAGTTCGTCAACCTGTCACATGATAAACTGAAAGGGGAAGTATTGACTATTTCCGATATTTGGACACTAATGCTAGATGAAATATTTCTTCAATCGCTGAATTATGTTGATAAGATTCCTTAATAATACGTAGTCTAGGGCAAAGATTGATAGAGATTGCTATCGCATGTCAGCGTACTCCTACTAATTTGCACTACTCTCTTTTCGTCGTTCATTCATTACTCTTGCAATTGGAAGGAGAACACTGGACGCCATTCGTTGTCTTTCTGTCCTCGGCTTATACATATATAATGTACTTGCACGCATATTTAAGTGACTTCAACGAGTCTTCACTCTTCGACCATCTTAGTTGTAAGCTGTAGACGTAACAAACATTTTTCAGCCATCGAGAACGCTGTGAAGTGTGCTGCAGTCGTCGCTGGATCCAAACTACGAGATGTGAAATCAACGTTTGGATTCAGAATATGAGAAGAATGCAAACAATTTAAGTCCGTAAGACATACACACACGCGAAAACACAAAGGATTGCTTCTTCGCGTGTGTGAGAAGAGATTAAAGTTCAGAGAGAAGACATAGAAGTTTTGCTGGTTGCCTCTAACATAATAATTTTGTCAGAGACAGCAAAGGACCTGAAAGAAATTCAAATGTTCAAAGGTTTGTAAATCAAAGGGACTTACGTTGTTACTACTCCAGAGGCTTACAAACTTTTAAACTAACTAACCTAATGACAACACACACACCCATGCCAGAGGGAACACTCGTACCTCCGACGGCGAGCAACCGCGTCTCCGCAGCAAGACGCCTTACAGCGCTCGGTCACTACACCGTAACATTGACCTGGAAGAACATTTGAACGGAATGGACATTATTTTGAAAGGAGGGTATAAGATGAACATGAACAACAGCAAGACAAGTGCAATGGGATGCAATGTAAGAAAATCAGGCGATGCTGAAGGAATTAGTTTAGGTAATGAAACAGTAAAAGAAGTGGATCAGTTTTTTTTTTTTTTTTTTTTTGAGTAGCAAAGTAACTTCTGATGGTTGAAGTAAAGAAGACATAAAATGCAGAATGGCTACGGAAAGGAAACAATTTCTGAAGAAGCTAAATTTTTTGACATCCAATATTAATTTATATGTTAGAAAGTCCTTTCTGAAAGCGGTGGATTGCGGAGTATGTATGTGGATGTAGATGTCGATGAGAGTAAAACGTGGACTATAAGGAGTTCAGACGAAAAGGTGATCGATGCTTTTGAAATGTGAAGCAAAACACAAATGATGATGCTTAGACGGATAGACCACGTAACTAAAGAGGTGCTCATCAGAATTTGGGAGAAAAAGGATTTCTGGCATATCCTGACTAAGAGAACGGATAGGTTGGTACGAGACATTCTGAGACGTCAAGGAATCGTCAACTTAGTATTAGAAGGAAGTGTGGGGTAAAAATGATAGAGGGAGAACGAAAGACGATTACAGTCAAGAGGTTCTACAAGTTGCCATTCCTATTCGGAGATGAAGAGGCTAGCGTGGGTAGCGTGCAGAGAAGCACCAAACACGTGTGCTGACTCAAGGCTACAACAACAACACGGTTAATATAATTTGACATAATGTCAGTGAGGAGTGTAACTGGAATAATTCAAATAATAAGGAATACAAGTGTATTCTAAGACACAGTTGCTTATTAAAAAAGGAATTTTTTTAATTCTTCGCGTGTAATGCAAAACCAGTTTCGATGCACTATGGCATCATTTTCAAGTGCTGTACAGTAAAGAAATGTTTTATACAAGTACAAAGTAAAGACAAATAGTAAGATACATGACAATTTTGGAAATGGTCAAAAGGGTGTTACAACATATGATACCTAAACTAAGTTAAACTAACCTAAGGACAGCACATACACCCATGCCCGAGGGGGGACTGGAGTCCCCGACGGCGAACGGCCTCGCGCAACCCAGCAAGGCGTGTCAGTGCGCACGGGCATTCCACCGCGGCGGAAGACTACTGTTAATCGAATAAGGACATAAAATATATAGACCCGAAGCAAGAAACGGAAAAGAAACTATACTGAGAGAAGAATTTGGTAAGCACGGAAAAATCTAAGTCGAAACAAAACCCTTGGAATAGACGATTTCCGGCAGAAATACTGAGATGTCCTTTGGAAAGCCAGCCATGACAAAACTATTCCACCTGGTGTGCAAGATGTACGAGACACGATAAGTACCTTCATACTTGAATAAGAATACAAAATTTCCATTTAGAAATAAAGCAAATACGTGTGAAGATTAATAACACTGTGTCACCAATGGAACGTTCACAGAAACGTGGTCGAAAATGTAGGTGTTCTCCATTTTGACTTCCTGAACTCTAAAATTAAAGTCAGAATATCAAACAAACTTAATTTGTCCACAAATCGCATACATTGGCCATTAATGCTAGTACAGTCAACTGAAGCTATAACAATCGCGAAAACTCCATATGAAACACAGAAGCGGAATTGGTTCTAATTGGTAACAGCTGACAAAAATATCACGTGTGACCTTCTAGTGGAAACAAACAGAATACTCTTGTCACATCTGTGCATCAAAGTGGGAATAAAGAAACGGACTGACAAGGCATTATCTAAATGTGAAAAATCATTCAATGAACTAGGTATTAAGTTCTAAATAAACATTTCGATCGTTTCAGGGCATTGAAATAATTGCAATTTCAAAGATGAAAATTTGTGCTGGACTGGTACTCGAACCCGGATTTCCCGTTTTGGGCCAGCGGTCGCCTTAACCAATGAGGCCATCCAGGCACGCTTCCCTTGCAACCCAAGTTCCACTCTTGTAGCACAGTACGATTGCAGTATCTCCTGCTCAGTTGATTCCACTTGCTCGCAGCCTATACTGGATTCCCGCAATAGATCGAGCATATTAATGCGTCCACGTTGAAATTATCAATTTCCTGTTGGACAAACATACAAGTTATTTATATGGTGTCTGTTTTTCGCACATATAACAGACACCATATAAATAATTATGTAATAAGTTCGTCAACCTGTCACATGATAAACTGAAAGGGGAAGTATTGACTATTTCCGATATTTGGACACTAATGCTAGATGAAATATTTCTTCAATCGCTGAATTATGTTGATAAGATTCCTTAATAATACGTAGTCTAGGGCAAAGATTGATAGAGATTGCTATCGCATGTCAGCGTACTCCTACTAATTTGCACTACTCTCTTTTCGTCGTTCATTCATTACTCTTGCAATTGGAAGGAGAACACTGGACGCCATTCGTTGTCTTTCTGTCCTCGGCTTATACATATATAATGTACTTGCACGCATATTTAAGTGACTTCAACGAGTCTTCACTCTTCGACCATCTTAGTTGTAAGCTGTAGACGTAACAAACATTTTTCAGCCATCGAGAACGCTGTGAAGTGTGCTGCAGTCGTCGCTGGATCCAAACTACGAGATGTGAAATCAACGTTTGGATTCAGAATATGAGAAGAATGCAAACAATTTAAGTCCGTAAGACATACACACACGCGAAAACACAAAGGATTGCTTCTTCGCGTGTGTGTATGTCTTACGGACTTAAATTGTTTGCATTCTTCTCATATTCTGAATCCAAACGTTGATTTCACATCTCGTAGTTTGGATCCAGCGACGACTGCAGCACACTTCACAGCGTTCTCGATGGCTGAAAAATGTTTGTTACGTCTATATATATATATATATATATATATATATATATATATATATATATATATATATATATCCGTACTCAGGTTGTAAGGTTACCACCTCTTGCTGACCGGCTAAAGCTGAATGGGTAGATGACTCTTGGACAACAGAGACCTGTATCACTTAAAACAGCCTTCAAGATCAAGACACGCTTGACGGGTTACACAGATTTTTAAAGTATATTCCACAAACAATACTAATCTCGATAATTCTCGCTGGCCGCATCTTCTATTCCTTCCAAAAAATATAAGTGTATTTTAGCTTCTAGGTGATAAATATTGCTAGATTTCCATGGCAACTTGTTTATTTTCAACGGCAAAAAATCATTTTACATCTTTTCACAATGCTTCCTAATCTGAGATTGTCTTAACATGGCAGCATCTTCCTCAAAACCGCAAGTACAGAACTAATCGGAGAAATATTTTATTAATGACTTTTAGTTTAAGCATTCAAAACCACAAGTACAGTACTAATCGGAGGAACATTTCATTAATGACTTTTAGTTTAAGCAATCTACTAATAAACTTTAACAGTTTAGTTGTTCAATATTTAATACTTTTAATATATCTGATATTATACCTTTTTTATGCGGGCGGTATTTCAGTATTTAATTTGACTTTGTTTTCGGAAGTTTAAAAAGAGATATTTAAAATTATGCTTTCTTAATACCTACGATAAATCTTGTTATTAAATTCTGTTAGATTTTCTGAGCGAATAGTTCAGAGTTTTCAAATGTAAATTTACAATAACTTAACTACTTAAGATTAAATCAACTATTTTACACTATATTTGTTTATTACGTTGTTATATACCAAATGAGTGAGTGTATCGTGTTCGGTATGATCGAGTCTTTGTATAGTACTATAAATATGTACTACACATAATTTTGAAAGCCGGCCGCGGTGGCCGAGGGGACTGAGGCGCTTCAGTCACGGTCTGCACGGCCACTACGGTCGGGGGTTCGAATCCCCCCTCGGGCATGGATATTTGTGCCGTCCTAGTTCGTAAGTAGTTCATAAGTAGTTTGTAAGTTTAGGGACTGATGACCCCGTTGTTAAGTCCCATAAGCTGTACAAACATTTGAACATTTTTTGTAATTTTGAAACATCGACGAAAATTCTTGTCTCTGTACAAACGTTGTATCGTGTGTCATGAAATATTTTATACCCGTCAGTTTCGGCAAAAGTATATTTTGGCACATAAAATGCTTTTTAACGATTACGGTAAATGTTTTATTTATTATAGTTACCTGACATTATTATTCAGGTTTAGGAGGCGATCTAAAAATTGGTGATGATTCTCCTGTGAGATTTCTTTATTTGCGCAGATCGCTTATTTACATAATTGCTTGATGACTAGTTTCAACTCATTAAAGAGCCATTTTCGAATCTTAATTGTCCAGGCATGATAAAATGTTTAAAAGATGCAACACTGAGGCTTTTATATCATGCCACAGTGTTGCATCTTTTAAACATTTTAACATGCCTGGACAATTAAGATTCGAAAATGGCTCTTTAATGAGTTGAAACTAGTCATCAAGCAATTATGCAAATAAACGATCTGGGAAAATAAAGAAGTCTCACAGGAGAATCATCACCTGTTTTATTTATGTTTGCTTGGTGTCTGTATATTTTAACTATGAGTTGAGTTTTGGTATAAATTTCTGTTTTTTGTTAATGTTACCAGGAACATATGTACATTAGATATTTGTACTGTATTAGTTTGTTCATTTCTTTAGTAACGTTGAAATAAATTGTGAATTCTAGTATAGGCCTTTCGTAACTTTCATGTACTGTGCCCACTACAGTTTATATGCAGAAGGTGAGCAACTTAAATAATCATTGCAAGGCTACTCATGCTTTTGCTTACATGAGACCATTAAAAAGAGGAGCGTGGACGTTCTTTGATTTAGGTATCATCACTAATATTTTGTTGAACCTGAAGTTTGTAACTGGTTCTCGCGAGTAACGGTTTGTAAAAATAGAGTAGATACTAATTTTGATACTGTAGATTTATTTTGGTGACACTTCTCCGACTGTTTATATGAGCTATCCTCCCCTTCTAATCTTTATTCTTCCGCACTTTTTCGTGCGATTTATTAGTGCCTAGTAAGCCTGTCGGTCTGATGGTATTTGTGTACCACCTAGAATCATTTTCTACATTCTCCAACAATCAGCTTATTCAATCGATGTAGTTCCATCTTATTCTGGAACTGGGACTGCGGCTGGTCTATTTTAAATCCAAATAATATATTCATTTACCAACAGCTGTAACGTTTGTTGTTTATTTAACTACCGGTTTCAGTATTATAATAATACCATCTTCAGGTTATATGTTATAACAGATATCCAAAAAACACTCTTGAAATGGCCTTTACACCGGTTTATTTAATATCTCACAGTTTCTGTATAAAAGCGTGTTAATACACACATGTGGCAGCAGCTGTGAAAATAAATAATTGCTGTTACTTATTTTGACAGTTGCTGTCAGATGTGTGTATTAATACTCATGTATTCAGAAACTGTGATTCATTAAATAAACCGGTGCAAAGGCCATTTCAAGAGTTTTTTTGGATATCTACTATATAACCTGAAGATGGTATTATTATAATACCGAAACCGGTAGTTAACTAAACAACAAACTTTACGACTGTTGGTAAATACATTTATTATTTGGATTTATATCAGCTTATTCATTCGTTACTCGCCTATCGAGCAAAGACGCTGTAACGCAGCGAACAAATACACCAAGGAGGTTAGGATAAAGGAAGCTGGCGTTACCTATACTGAGGATAGGCATTGCTTGAAGCCAGGGAGCAACTGGAAAATCTACCGGAAAATATCAGAATTTGAGAACAACTGAAAGTACGTTTCGAGACGGGTGGAATCGCGACGTAAAATTACCCTTCACCATTATAGTACATGAAACGTTGTTTCTTTAGAAAACCCTCCTTATTATTCTTACCTCCGCGGTGTTACCGGAGGTGATCATATCTTTGGAGCGTTGCAAAGACAAAATTGATCTCAGTTCGTGGTATTTTTGAGTGTTGCAAACGAATTGAGTACAGATCGTGGTTTATTTTTTTAATACCCCCATTGCGGATTCCATGAATACCACTGATTCCAACCAACTTGCTGTTTCAATTTAAGCGTGTGCAGTTTCCCGTTCGCCTTTCATTTGCAATGACGATTAGTGAAGCGCAAGCCCAGTCGTTGGAAGTTTGTGGAATAAATCTTGAACTGCCGTGTTTTTCCCATGGGCAGTTGTATGTCAACGGATTCGAGAGTTGGTAAACCATCTACACTATTCGTTTTCTCTCCAGACGGAAAGGCAAAAAATATCGTTAATTAACAAGCGTTACAATGAGCGCAACACAAAGACTTTCTAAAACTTGTATTTCCATTCCCCTTATTGTATTTCAAATAATTGTTTTGTTTCATGCGGAATTTTTGTCATTATCATTGAAGTATGATCAATGTACATTTATTTTATTTTCAGTTCAAAATCTGCTCGCTACGAGAACAACATGCTAAGCTGTGTTGTAAAATGTGTGGGGAAGAGGAGAGAGACAGTGGGAGAAAGAAATGGATTTAAAAAGAGGGACTCATAAAGACGCAGAGAGGAGGAGAGAGGAGATGGATATGTTGTGGGATCAGAGTAAGTGGTGTGAAGGTGATGGAGAAAGGGGGGAGCAGGAGATGGACAAAGAAAGGGGGAGAAGGAGATGGGAGATAAAGGAGGGAGGAAGGGATAGACATAGGGAGAAGAAGAGAAGAGGTTACAGTATGTATCCCATACACATTAGGTACTGCGAAGCGTTGCCGGCTTTGATAGTCATATATAAATATCTTTTAACACGTGTGAGTATTAGATTTCAAAATTATGTTCAATGAAAATATTTACACATTCCCTCATACTAAAACGTTAGAAGGTGTCGCAGTTGAATCACATGAACTTTTAATCTTAAAAGGCGATAAAAGATTATTGTCCGCCTAAATGGAGTTGTATTTTTTTGAATGTGTTGTTCGACACCTACAAATATAGAAGTTAAAACGTCACAGCCTGTAAGATACTTACTTTAAATAAGATGACCAACGTGTAAAATTTGATGTGATGAGATAAAGGTGGCATTGCCCACTGAAACCGGTCGTCATTAAATAAATGTTTTGCGATTTTGGCGTTTCTCCACAACCTGCGATCTCAGGTAATGTCAAATGATATGTATCTCGTACATCTTCCAAACTTGGTGGGTAATTTTGAGATGCCTGGCTTCCCCAAGGAGATCAGTAGTTCTGCCGGAATGTCATCTACTCGAGCGGTTTTGTTTCGACTGATATTTTTCAGTGCTGTGCCAAATTCTTACCGCATTCTCGGTTTTCTTCTGTTTCCAAATTCTCAAATCCGATATCCACGTGGTCTCCTTGAGAATGATTAATTCGGCTACTTGGAGTCAACACACACCCATTCGTGGAATTCATGTGGGAAAACAACTATGGAATTTTTATGGCTGACATTAAGGCATGTCACCGGACTACATATGTCTGCGACTGGTTTGAACAACAATCTAAGCAATTCAAGGGGATGTTTTAGCAATCAAGATTACTCGAATCTCATCAAGCACTAATAGGACGTAATCAGTACGTCAGTTCATTCACTTAATTCTGCACAGGAAACACTTATTACGGTCTTCTTTGTGTGTCAAATATCCAAACCGGCGGCTGAAAGGTCGGGCAGATTATTAAATTTCGACATTGCGGTCTTACACCAAAAAAAAAATTATACTGATTTTGGACGACTTGTTAAGTCGATGTTCTTCACTGGACAAATGGCGATCCGAAACGGTGTTAAGAGGTATAACACAATTTCTTTCATCCCAGTGTATGTTGTCTCGATCCTTGTCTTCTCTGACAATACTAAACAGTACCATAAATTATGAATTTAAAATAATCATGGGTATCGCGTTTGTTAGGACTTCGTCTCATTACTAACAACGCGGACACGATAGTCCTTTGCACAAGTACGCAATATAATCACTCACACGATAGGCTTAATAGATCTAATTGGAGAAGGACAACGATAATTCAGACCATAACGAAGGTAAAACCGTATTCTTTCTAAGATCTGATAATGTTTGTAAAGTGTGGCATACAGAAAATTATACGGAAACTAGTAGAGACGTATCTGATTGCGAGCCCATGTTAGGCCAGAACATTATCGGATCGTTGGAGACAATACGTGATCCCCTTTACTGTGCTTCTGGACTGGCGTCGCACAACTAGTGCGAAATGTATGTATCTCTATTGCGAGGATGATTGTATTGAGTACTTGTGCAATGAAGTGTTGCGTCTGCGTTGTTAGCTGTGAGAAGAACTTGTATCTCACGCGATGTCGATGAATGCCTTCCACTAATTCAAAGGTGGAAAGCCCATTTCTCACTAAAAAAGATTTAAAAGCAGACGCCGCTTTACTTTTAAAGCGGCTCGGCGGTATTAACATTTTCCTCGAGACAGGCTGGGAAACGTAGCGGCTAGTTTAGTTATAGTGTTATTGTCTGGGAGCTGTACACGGCGCGCCGGCATTGTGGAGCCCGCGTAACTTAGCTCCTTTTAAATAGTGTAACGAGGAAACGCCGACAATGTATTTTACGCACTGCCCGGCGTCTCCGCGCCGGACAGGGCCGCGTGTAGCCGGCGAAGGAAAACGGCCTCCGCGCCGAGAAATAGCGCACTATTTCGTGTCCGGGAGCGTTCGGCGCTACTTGCAACACGACGGCAGTCGTAAAAAGTGTGAACTCGGGCGTGCTTTAATTAGCGCAGCCTGGATCTGTTCTACACGCTATTCTTCCAGGGGCGGCGGGGGACAAATGAAGGTGCGGCGGCGGCGCTACGTCACGGCGAACACGTGCTGCCGTCACTCCTGAGGCGCGACGCTCACTTGTCACGCGCTGCGCTGGGCGCGGGGCGCGGCGTCCGACTGAAGGCGTCGAGACGCTGGGCGCACTTCGCTGCTGCCACCAGCGACTGCCAACTCGAATCTGGAGCAGGGCGTCGTCCTGTTGTCGTTGATATTACTAGCTCATTAAAGAAGCTGAGATGGCAACACGATGATACTGGCTGTGCCCTGTGTCTGAATACAACACGTACGTAGCTACTTCGTCGCTCTGGTTCAAGCAAGAGTTGCATGTCACTCATCAGTTTTTTTCCAGACATTCGTCTTACAATGTTTCGTGCAACCAGTGGAGCAGCCAGGTATTGGTTCTGGGAGGGGTCTAATTTTTCAAAAAGGAAACCCACTGAATTTATTAATCTATGACATATTTTTACACTTTTTATACACTCCTTGGCATTAAAATTGCGAAATTTAACCGACAGGAAAGAGATACTGTGGTATGTAAATGATTAGATTTTCAGAGCATTCACACACAAACAACGTGCTGTCATGAGGGAAGTTTCCAACCAATTTCTCGTACACAAACATCAGTTGTCTGGTGAAACGTTGTGATGCCAGTAATTGGTTCTGGGAGGGGTCTAATTTTTCAAAAATTAAGTCCATTGAATTTATTAATCTATTACTTATTTTTACACCTCTTATATACTCTTGGCCATAAAAATTGCTACACCACAAAAATTACGTGCTACAGACGCGAAATTTAACTGACAGGAAAGAGATACTGTGATATGCAAATGATTAGATTTTCAGAGCATTCACACACATACAACGTGCTATCATGAGGGAAGTTTCCAACCAATTTCTCGTATACAAACGTCAGTTGTCTGGTGAAACGTTGTTGTGATGCCTCGTGTAAGGAGGAGAAATGCCTACCATCACGTTTCCGACTTTGATAAACGTCGGATTGTTGCCTATCGCGATTGCGGTTTATTGTATTGCGAATTGCTTCTTGCGTTGGTCGCGATCCAATAGCTATTAGCAGAATACGGAATCGGTTAGTTCAGAAGAGCAATACAGAACGCCGTGCTGGATCCCAACGGCCTCGTATCACTAGCAGTCGAATGACAGGCATCTTATCCGTATGGCTGTAACGGATCGTGCAGTCACGTCTCGATCACTGAGTCAATATACGGGAACGTTTGCAAGACAACAAACATCTGCACGAACAGTTCGACGACGTTTGCAGCAGCATGGACTATCAGCTCGGAGACAGTGGCTGCGGTTCCCCTTGACGCTGCATCACAGACAGGCGCGCATGCGATGGTTTACGCAACGACGAACCTAGGTTCACGAATGAATCGGATGAATCCAGGTTCTGTTTACACCATCATGATGGTCGCGTCCGTGTTTCGCGACATCGCGGTGAACGCACATTGGAAGCGTGTATTCGTCATCGCCATACTAACGTTTCACCCGGCGTGATGGTATGGGGTCACCTCTAGTTCGCATCGACGACACTTTGAATAGTGGCCGTTACATTTCAGATGTGTTACGACCCGTGCCTCTACCCGTCATTCGATTCCTACGAAACCCCACATTTCACCAGGATAATGCACGACCGCATGTTTCAGCCTCCTGTACGGGCCTTTGTGGATATGAAAAATATTCGAATGTTGACCTGGCCAGCACATTCTCCAGATCTCTCACGAATTGAAAACGTCTGGTCAATGGTGGCCGCGCAACTGGTTCGTCACAATACGCCAGTACTACTCTTGATGAACTGTAGTATCGTGTTAAAGCTGCATGGGCACATGTACTTGTACATGCCATCCAAGCTCCGTTTTATTCAATGCCCAGGCGCATCAACGCCGTTATCACGGCCAGAGATGGTTATTCTGGGTACTGATTACTCAGGATCTATGAACCCAAACTGCGTGAAAATGTAATCACATGTCAGTTCTAGTATAATATATTTGTCCAGTGAATGCCCGTTCATCATCTGCATTTCTTCTTGGCATAGCAAATTTAATGGCCATTAATGTAATTTAACCAATTATACTACGGAAACAACTGCACAAGAAATAAAATGAGTAGTCGAAGAGGAGTTGAACCGTGGGTTTGATATCTCGGTTTCTCCGAAGTAGTTTTATCTTTGGTTCTGTGAGTTCTTTAGCTACTGATATCATGCACCCTGGCGGGTGGTGTGAGAAGGGAGCACTCGCTATCGAGAGCTTGGATAGGATGTACGGAGTGGCTGCTAGACACCGTTAGTAACCGCCCATGTGGTTTGATTTTCATTTTGCTGCGGATTCCTGTTTGTCCGGACGTGCTTGACACATATTATTGTCTGGAGTCTAGAGCTCATGGTGTCGACAGTTATCGCCATGTCTTGTCAAGAGTAAAGGGCCTAGTGCTCCTCTAGGGACTTATTTCATTTGAAGAATGACCCTTTGTACATTTGTGGGCGCTAGTTGTGGCTGCTCAAACACAGATTGATGAAGTGGCGTCTCGTGCTGCCTCTGTTGTGTTTCAACACGGCTGTGCAGTGCACAATTTGGTGGAGTATATTGTGTTGAAGATGAAAATTAGTGCTAAACTATTATTTTGTTGCAGAAGCAGTCATTGGTATGTTTGATTTAGTGTCTGTCAGTAATTGTTTCTCCGCACTGGAAAGTTCGAGCTCTAACCGCAGTTAACATTTTTTGGCCACGTTTTATAATTCATTCTATGTGCATTTGGTAACTTATTTAGTAAGCCGTTGCACAGTAGTGAGGGTAAAAATTTTATTTGCACATGTTTAAAGTTTTAGTATTAAGAGTTTATTTAGCATCACCCGTCCTTGGCACCTTTTCTTTCTGTTATTTTATTGACCTATTGACATGTTGTTACATGTTCTGGAGCCACACATCCTGGGGAGCAGGACGCAACGGGCGGTGTCTCCGTCGTAGCGTGAGGTGTACGTGCCCGCCATTGGAGTGCTTCCTTTCCTTCAGTTACGTTATCGTTGCATTAGGAAGATACCTTCCTTGCGTCAGGTTTCCAAACTGAGTGTTTAGCCATTTGGTTTACGGTAGGCTCTTCAAAGTTCAAATGTTTGTAAATATATGGGACCAAACTGCGTGGTCCGTAGCTTACAAACTACTTAAGTTAAACTAACCTAAGGACAAAACACACATCCATGCCCCAGGGAGGACTCGAACCTCCGACGGAGAGTAACCGCGCGCTCCGCAGCGAGGTGCCTTCGACCGCTCGGGTAGTCTACCGCGGCTTAGATTCTTCAAGCTTGCGCCCAGTTTATTTATCTGTTCCTTTATTGCATTTGATACTTCGGTGATTAGTGAAGATTTGTTGGTGTTATTATCTAAATTTATTGCAAGTTATTTAAGCTTGATAGTTCAGGTAATGAATTACAGTTACAGATACAGATTTTAGAAACCTTATTTGAGAATCATTTGTCCATGAATTTTTTACTATAATTGTCTTAGTTTTTGGAGTGGCCAGAGCAAGGCAAGCCTGTTAGTTTGTTAATGTTTAACTGTTACATTTTATTAATGAGATTTTGTGTTCCATGGATATCACACTGTTCATTGTTCTTGTTTGAATTTAAGAAACTTGAAACTCTTATGTAAAAATCTTAGCTATTTGGTGGTCAATATTCAAGTTGGTTTGTTTATATTAATAAAGTGTAGCAATGAAAGTTACGTAATGGGCCTACCCTTCCTTACCCAGTCCTAATGTACCCTGCTATCTTGATAAATGTTAAAAAAGAAAAAAAAAAAAAAGAACTGTTCGGATGCAACGTGGTGGAAATCAAGTGTATATAATCAGCTCGTAAAATAATGAAGCTTCTATATTACTGTTGCTGTTGTTATGGTCTTCAGTCCGGAGACTGGTTTGATGCAGCTCTCCACCCTACTCTATCCTGAGCAAGCCTTTTCATCTCCTCATAAGAACGGCAACCCACATCCACTTGAATCTGCTTACTATACGCGTCTCTTGGTCTCCATCTGCGATTTTTACCCCACACACTTCCCTCCAATGCTAAATTTACGATTCCTCGATGTCTAAGAATGTGTCCTACCAAGCGATCCCTTTTTTTGGTCAGGGTATGCCAAATATTCCTTTTCTCACCAATTCTGTTCAGTACCTCTTCATTACTTATGCGATCTGCCCACCCAATCTTCAGCATTCTTCTGTAGCACCACATTTCAAAAGCCTCTATTCTCTTCCTGTCCACACTGCTTATCGTCCATGTTTCACTCGCGTACAAGGCAACACTCCACACAAATGCCTTCAGAAAAGACTTCCTTACACTTAAATTAATATTCGATGTTAGCAAATTTCTCTTTTTCAAAAATGCTTTTCTTCCCATTGCCATTCTGCATTTTATATCCTCTGTACTGTGACCATCGCATGTTATTTTACTACCCAAGTAACAAAACTCATCTACCACCTCCATTGTTTCTTTACCTAATCGAATTCCTTCAGCATCGCCTGATTTTCGAAGACCGCATTCCATTATTTTTGTTTTGCTCTTGTTAATGTTCATTTTATACGCTCTCTTCAACACACTGTCCATTCCATTCAATTGCTCTTCCAGGTCCTTTGCTGTCTCTGACAGAATTACAATGTCATCAGCAAAACGCAATGTTTTTATTTCTTCCCCCTGAACTTTAATCCCTATTCCAAATTTTTCCTTGCTTTTCTTCACCGCCTTCTCGATGTACAAATTGAATAACATCGGAGAAAGGCTACAACCCTGTCTTTTTCCCTTCCCAACTGATGGTTCCCTTTCATGCCCTTCGAGTTTAATAACTACGGTCTGGCTTTTGTACAAGTTGTAAATAACTCTCCTTTCCCTGTATTTTACCCCTGCTGACTTCAGAATTTGAAAGAGTGTATTCCAGTCAACACTGTCAAACGCTTTCTCCAAATCTACAAAAGCTAAAAATGTAGGTTTGCCTTTCCTTAATCTATCTTCTAAGATAAGACGTAAAGTGAGTATTGCCTCCCGGGTTCCTACGTTCCTCCTGAACCGAAACTGATCTTCCCCGAGGTCAGCTTCTACCAGCTTTTCCCTTCTCCTATATTACTAGCCAAAAAAAAAAAAAAAAAAAAAAAAAAAAAAAAAAAAAAAAAAAAAAAAAAAAAAAAAAAATCTTTACAGTGTAATTAACATGAAACCCTATGTGTAAAAATTGTACTAAAATAACACTATTGTTGTTCATAAGATTCCACTCGGTGGCGCCGCTGACCTGCTAAGCAGCTGGTCGCTGTATAATGGAACAGACGGCTCGTAACTTCAGCATAGCAGTAACAATAGCGGCAGCATCATAGCTGGTCGCGGCGGCATTAAAACCGCTCACACTAATAGCAGCACACGTTCTAAGTGGAGACCCATTGTCACGTTCACTTCTGCTTAGCAAATCATAGTTTCGTTTTGATTTATTACATGTGTACTGTTTCAAATTTCCGGCGACATATGTTAAAAAAATAATAAAAAAATAAAAACAGTAAAGCGTAATAAAATTAATAAATCTTTTGGAGGTGCTGGTGTGGGAGGAGGGGGGGGGTTAGCCTCATTAGCCGTCCCCTCGTGGCTACACCACTGCGTGCAACAGTGTATTTAGTTTCTATAACGTACATTGATGTTGATAGAAAGTTCATTCTTCTCTGTAAATCAGTTGTACAAAAGTGCAGGAATGTTCTGACTTCAAGATTCCTGTACTGTAAATGGCATGTCAGAAAAGTAATCCTCACGCTACTTCTTATAACAACCACCAACGTCTTAAAGACGTTCATCCACAGGCTGGTAGACAAAGATGGACAATACAGCGATCATATACGGGTTCCATTTTTACTGACTGCCGTTCCCCGTCGGGGGTTCGAATCCCCCTCGAGCATGGATGTTTGTGTTGTCTTTAGTATAAGGTAGTTCATAAGTAATTTGTAAGTTTAGGGACTGATGACCCGCAATTAACTCCTTTAAGCTTAACAAACATTTGAACATTTTACTGATTGAGATTCGAAATCCAAAAAATTGGCCAGCATGCAAGCCCTGATGTGTCAATCAGCGGGGAGCATACTGGTCGAAGACGTGGACTGTATCAAACTTGTAAATCCCCGATTTAAAAAAGAATCGGATTCGTATTTATAGAACTGCTACTGACGTCTCTTTACCCTCCACATAACTAATTCAAATGTTTGTAGAGCTTATGGGACTTAACTACGGGGTCATCAGTCCCTAAACTTACAAACTACTTATGAACTAGCTACTACTAAGGACGGCATAAATATCCATGCCCGAGGGGGGATTCGGTCCCCGACCGTAGTGGCGATGTAGACCGTGACTGGCGCGCCGCAGTCCCCTAGGCCAACTCGGCCGGCACATAACTAATTATGTTAAATATTTTACTTTAACAATGTAATCGTGGAAAAATTTTACAACCAGTTGGAAATGGAGTTCAAATTTTCTGGAAGTCAATTAGTGCTCTCATTACCAAACACTGGCCGAATGTAGGGCGTTTTGCCCTTCATTGTCAGGAAAAGCTAGTTTTCACTCTTCTAGATGTTAATGGCGTCATACAACGTCTTCTTTCCGCAAGCCAATGCATGCTACTATATAGATAGGTTTTTTTTTTTTTAAACGAAATGAATGATTTGTGTGAGTTTGCGATCATTGTTAGGATGAATAACTATAATGCAAAAAAAAAATTCTCTATTTATTATGTCGTTTAAGCGTCAAGTAAGGAAATTTTTAGCAAGCTACTCGGTCTTATTCACGTAATTTCTGACACGACAAACTGTCCCTTTCTTTCTTCATTTCATCCTTTTTCCAAGTCGCGTGTGGTCTGCGTTGCTTTGTTCGATTCTTTTCTTCATAGATGTCTGTCCAATACTTCTCTCTTCCAACCTTCGTCTCTAAGTCCTCCTGCTACCTTGTCTTTCAATGTTCCTTTTCTCCCTGACCCTTCAGGTATTAGGTTTTCGATTTTTCTCCTCACGTAATGCTCTTCTCTGCAAAAGCACCATTTTTACCCACTTCCGTTGCTCCCATGATGTACTAATTCCTTATTCTTCATTTTTCAGTATTTCAATTCATCCATCGTAACATTGACATTTCTGGCCTTTCCCTCTTGAGCTTTTGTGATTTTTCCAAGTGGACAGACTTATACAGATTTCCCTTCATTCTGCAGGTAACCTTCTCATCACAGATTACTAGACTTATTTTCCTACAGTTCATCACTCCACTGTTTATCCTGTGGTGCATTTTAGCCTCCAGTACTCCGCCACTTTAATTTGAAGAGGCCAGGTATCTTAACTTCTTAGCCAGTTTTAATTCTTCTCCTTGCAGGTAAGTGTATATGTACACATTTGTTCTGTTTTCTCTTTGCCAGTCTTCCTTCCTCTTTCTTCTAGAGGTTTTTCCCGTTTTTCAAGCATATCTTCAAGTTTCTCTACGGTGGGGTGCAGAGATTACAACCTCATCAAACGTTATGTTCCATTGTGACTCTTTCTTCACACGTTTAACTAACATATCGATCACCAAGTCAACAAGATATGGGCTGAGCGCAATGTAATAGAACTCTATCTGTAAATTCCTTCGTTGTACGTCCACTGTTTCTATTCTGTGTCATAGTACCTTCATACTTTCTGTTTTAAATCTACTCGTGTCTGTCGTCCGATGTGTGTTCACAAGAGAAAACACATGTTGTCATTATGACTAGATGTAGAAAAAAATTCTACAAGGGTCATTTACATTAATACCATCCAATGTTAACCCTTACGAAACTTATACGACTTACCTTTTGTTAGCAACGGATATGTACGTTCCTGCAGGGCAAATCAAACATTATGCTTCATGTTCGTTTCTTCCTCTCTTCCTCTCCGAGAGCATAACATTTAACACTGACTTTCTTTTTGGCATTTTCCATTTGTATTTAAGTTCCTAATTTATTTTGAAGCAAATGGCTTTCTACGATCACGAACAAACAATACAACTTTAACCCAAACCACAAAGTGTATCAAAAGCAATACCAAAGAACTTAATGCAGAAGACAGAATACACTGGTTGAATACAGGATAAACAACTGGGTTTCTTTCGCAGAGAAGTTCAGAATCCTTTTCAAACGTCAGACCGATGCGGAGAGCGAAACTCTGAACGGGAATTTCGCTCTGTGTATGCGCGTGATAGTTGCAGACAGTTTGGAACTGCAGTGCGAACGAACCCATTATCACAAATGACACTAAAATAAATTTTCTTTTCGGAATTTTATAAATTCCGGCCTGATACATTTTCTTGCCTCAAAAAAGAGAGACGTATCCGTAAAAAAAGGGGACTTCTGGTAACACTAACGATGTAGGATTATTTATGTGTCGTCAGCTTCAAGACAGATGCACTCATCGTGTTCATCTTCATTTAAGATAGTAATTTCAGTTTTCAGTGTAAGTCAATAGTTACGAGAATGACTGAGGGTCAATATTTTATTTAAGTGGAAATTTACAACTGTCAAGTAATTTCAAAATTCCATTATTGTTAACCTTCAGATCTGAGCGAAGTAAAGAACAGCTGAATGTCGACGGCAATTGAATTTCAAAACATTTTCCTTAATCATGTGGGGTGCAACAGATAGGATCGTGTACCGGATTTAACGGTTTAGTTATACAGATAGTAGCTGAAGCAGCAAAACCCTGCACACATGGTAAAACATATGAGGTTATTGTTTGAAACAATATATCCTACTGTACAAACGGCACGGAATGTACAGTTTTTAACTGAACATTATAATGTATCACACATCAGCATTCAGCATAATAACTGTCAGAAGTTTAGTGCAAATAGCATAAGTAACAACACACAGTTGTAACAGTCATAGAACATCTGTATCAGTGTCAGATACTCTTGCAACATTTGGTACGTTCCCATGTAAGATGTTATCATCTATTACCACTGTACTCCACTTTGCTTGTTTCATTTACTGAATCAATGAAATATAATATTTTCTGTGATATCTAAGGATATTTTGGAGGTCTAGTCTTTTACCCATTTTGTCCTCTGCTGTCTTCAATATTTCATCTCTCAATGCTACCCTTTCCTCTCTACAGTTTTATTTCCCCCTAGTTTCTGTCAATTGTTGCCTAAATCTCCCTCTGAAATTCTCAAGACTTTCAGGATCCTCAATTTAGCCAGGTCCAATCTCCTTATTTTCCTACGTTTCTGCAGTTTTTTCAGTTTTAGCCTACAATTCATAACCAATGAGATATGGTAGAGTCTGTATCTGCCCCCAGTTTAAAACCTGGTTCCGAGATGTATTGCTTACAATTATACAATCTTATTCCTTTTTGTATTCATTCATTTACAATACTCGGAGTTTTAACTTCCAACTCTCATTGTGAATGTGTAAGTTAAGGGACAATTGCAAAAATACTTTTCTCCAAAATTTTAAATTTTACCTTTCTGACTATAGTCTTCAAATTCAACAACTGACAGATCCACGACACATCGTAACAATTTTGATCCAATCTTTGAAAGAAAATATGAAGAAAATATTCTCCAATTTTCTGATCATTTGTTCGCAATAATCTGACTGTCGGAATTTCTTTAGGATTTTCGCATAACCGTTCCCATGGATGCACGCGCAGTATTAACTATTTTGTATCAGCTTCATGCAATGTCACTTTCCTTGAACGCATATGTCTTTCCACCCTACTCATCGTGAGCAAGCTTCATCATCTCCTCATAAGATCGGCAATCCACATAAATTTGATCTGCAATTTTAGCCGACATATTTCCCTCCAAATTCATGATTTCTTGTTGTCTAAGAATGTGACATATTAATCGATCCCTTCTTTTAGTCAGGGTAGGCCAGGAATTCCTTTTCTTCCCAATTCTGTTCATTGCCTCCTGATTACTTAGGCGATCCACCCACCTCATCTTTAGCATTCTTCTGTAACACCACATTTCAGAAGCTTCTCTCAGCTTCCTGCCTAAACATTTTATTGTTATTCATAGAAGTTTCGGGTATGCAGCCGGTCATCGTCTAAAACATCACACGATATTTCGGCCAGACACCTGCTAGCCATCCTCAGGTGAGTCGATGAAGACTGAAGAGTGCGTCCAACGTTCCACTATATATAGAAAACTTGGCGGTTACAGCGCATGCGTCAAAACATAAACAGACAGGCCACACTGCCGGACAGCAGCGCCCTCGCTGGTGGAGCCGCGGAGTTCAGCTGTCCTCTGCACTGCCACTGCCGCTCACAGCCGACGTCGACGCTCTCTGTCGTCTTCGATTAAAGCAAATTTTAGTAATGACGGGATTCCACGCTTTGTCAAGTTGGTAGCCACTATCCCGATTCATCAAATTTTCCGCTACACGTATTTCCACAGATTCTTTGATAATGGAGTCCCAAAAAGATGTTGCTGTTGTCAAAATTACCGTTTTATCATACTCCATAGAGTGTCGGGTGGAAATGCAATGTTCAGCAATAGCAGACTTGCTTGGCTGTAAAAGGCGTGTGTTGCGTTTGTGTTCACTGCAACGTTCTTCAACAGTGCGCGTAGTCTGGCCTATATAAGCCATATCATATTGGCAGGGAACTTTGTAGACACCAGCCTTAAGTAACAACAAGTCATCCTTGACCGAACCCAGCAAGTCTGAAATTTTGGATGGTGGGCGGAAAATTACTTTCACTTGAAAATTATGGAGAATTCTTGCTATTTTAAAAGAAATATTGCCCACAAACGGAAGAAAAGCGAGGGATTTTGCCGGTGTACCCTCCTCGTTCTCCACTTTCTTGTTCTTCTTTCTAAGTGAGAGTGCCTTACTTATTTGCTGGTTAGAATATCCGTTGTCTCGAAACACTTGCTGGAGGTGAGCCAGCTCTTGTGGCAGACTATCAGCGTCTGAGATTGTATGGGCTCTGTGAACAAGTGTTTTAAGGACACTGCTGGTTTGCGATGGATGGTGACAACTTGAAGCCTGTAAATATAAATCAGTATGAGTTGGCTTCCGATAAACTGAGTGTCCCAAAGAGCCATCATCCTTCCTTTTAACTAAAACATCCAAAAAAGGTAAGCATCCATCCTGCTCCACCTCCATAGTGAACCGGATGCTATCATGAAGGGAGTTGAGATGATGTAAAAACTTCTTTAAATTATCCTCCCCATGAGGCCACACAATGAAAGTGTCATCCACATACCTCCAAAACACCTTAGGTTTAAGGGGTGCTGATTCAAGGGCTCGTTCCTCGAAGTCCTCCATAAAAAGGTTAGCCACCATGGGAGACAGAGGGCTACCCATGGCGACACCGTCAGTTTGCTCAAAGTATTCTTTGTTAAAAATAAAAGGAAAGAACATGCTGAAAGAGAGCAGTGACATCAGCTTGAAAATTTTTACCAATTAGTTTCAAAGAATCTGTGAGAGGAACCTTTGTAAAAAGAGATACCACATCGAAGCTGACTAAAAGATCAGAGCTACTAAAACGAAGAGCCCCCAGTCTATTGATAAAATCTGCAGAATTCCTTATATGGTGCGAGCATTTGCCCACCAATGGTCTGAGTAAGGAAGCAAGATGTTTTGCTAAGTCATATGTGGGGGCACCAATATTGCTAACTATGGGGCTCAAAGGCAAATTTTCCTTATGAATCTTAGGAAGGCCATACAATCGTGGTGGTACAGAGCCATGTGGTCTTAATCTCTTGATTGTAACTTGAGGTAATGAGGAAGCGTTTAAAAGAGAAATAGTCTTCCGTTGCACCCTTCCTGTAGGATCATCATCCAACTTCCTGTAGGCAGAATCATTTAATAGCCGGTACATCTACGTACACAGCACGAGGTAGTAAAACTGTTGCATTACCTTTGTCAGACTTCAAAATCACAGTATCAGGATCCTCTCTCAGATTTCGTAGTGCAGCCCTTACTCCGGAGGTTAAATTACTGCGTTGTGGAGGAGCTTTCATCAGAGCACGGCTGGTCTCTCTTCTTATTTCTTCTGCAGCATCCGTCGGAAGGCGTCGTACGGCTTCTTCAACCCCACTCACAAAACATTTTATTGTTTCATTCCGTACATGGCAAAACTTCACATAAATGCCTTCAGAAAGAACTTCACAGAAATTAATATTCGATGTTAACAAATTTCCCTTTTTCTTCCCACTGCCATTCTGGATTGTATATCCTCTATACTGCGTCAATCGTATGTTATTTTACGGCACAAATAACAAAACTCATCTACCATCTCTAGTGTTTCGTTACCTCATTTAATTCATTCAGCATCGCCAGATTTTCTTAGACTGCACTTCATTACCCTTGTTAATGTTCGTCTTATAAGCTCCTATCAACACACTGTCCATTCCGTTCAACTGCTCTTCTAGGTCCGTTGCTGTCTCTGACAATATTACAATCCCATCGGCAAAAGGCAATGCCTTTATTTATTCAAACCTGAACTTTAATTCCTTCTTCAAATTTCTCTTCCATTCCTTTATAGCTTGCTCAATGTACAAATTGAATAATATTGGAGAAATTCTACAAGCCTGTTTTATTCCCTCCCAAACCACTGCGTCCCCTTCATACTCTTCAACTCTAATAACTGTTGTCAGTTTTTTCAACAACTTGTAAATAATTTTCCATTCCCTATATTATATTCCTGCTTCCTTCTGAATTGGAAAGGGTGTATTATAATCAACACTGTCTGAAGCTTTCTCCAAATCTAGAGAAGCTAGAAATGTGGGTTTGTGTTTTCTTAAACTATCTTCTAAGATAGCCGTGCGACCTTGCTATCGGTATTCACCAATAAGAGTTTGGGCATTACATAACTGGGGGTAGTACAAGGTTTATAACTCGTTGTCTTTGTTCATAGGGGTGAGTTATGTATGTCAGCTTCTATGCCCTAAACAGATACCCAATCTGTTTAAACAAGATCATTAATTAATCTGTAGTTTAGCCAGTCTATCAGTCTGCACATGGTGACGTGAAAATATATTTTAACAAACATAAATTTAACCTCTGAATAACCAACGAAATGGATTCTAAGATGAAGAAGTGTTCACTCACGAAGTAATTCTTTATAAATGAAGTTTGTCACTTATTTTGGACATGAAATGCGGAGGTAATCCTACTTTTTACAACGGTAAATAACTAAATATTTCTCCAACTATTGTTCATGAGAGGAACAATAATTATCAAACGCACTCGAGAGTAAAAATTTCAAATTATCACTTACATTGCAGTTCTTAATTAATCCGCGATTAATTACAATATGTGTTATAAAACACAGTTTCTCATAACACGAGTACACGATTGATGAATTATCACAGTTCCACAGCCCTAGTACCTTGTGCATAGTTTACCACTATTCATCAGAGACTAAGTTCTGCAGTCCACACATACCTATCTCTTCAAATCACAAGTTCGTAACGCGGCATCAGACCGCCCAGCGTCACAACCTTCCACCACCACGTCCAAGTTACGAGTCCCTTCCCAAAGGTTCGAAAGCATGCTCTCACTGCTCTCAAAGCTGTATCCTTCTGCGCATCCTAACGCCTCATCTTTAAAATACAATTTTCTTTCTAAATTATTATACATTTGAATATCAGAGAATTAAATGCTTTGACCACCTCCTTACAAATGTTATTGACATTTAACAAACAAATATATATTTATCACTAGTTCATAAAACCTTCCATTTTTTGCGGACAGCAATACGAAAAAAGGTTCAGACTCAAGCTCTTTGCTCAGGTAGCTATTAAGCATGGCGTCTCACTGTTCACTTATACTGCCGCCGTCGAAATATAGTTACACAATTAACATTTAATTTATCTTGGCTTTTTATGCAAATATATTCAGTGCTTGTCCACAAATAAATATAATTGTTCATATATAAATTATCTGCTGCGTATCTACTATTTTAGTCGGCCATAAAATATTTAAGTGGAAGTCTATAACATAAAACGAACGTTACCAAGAGTAATATTAAATATAATAAAATACATATATAAATGTAATTTGCTTTGCTGGGTGCATGTTTTGTCTTTCCGTGGTGGAATCTATGTTCTGACAGAAGAATATTACTGCCTCGACAAAAAGCATGTTTGTGTTGTCTTTAGTAGAAGTTAGTTTATAAGTAGATTGTAAGTTTAGGAACTGATGCCATTTATCTTTACCATCTCGGGAGGAGATAAGGGTACCAAGCTGTCTGCGTATAGAGTTATAGATTTGAGATTGTGCGTAAGCTTCCCTAAAATATGAATGGTGTAACTGCGGCGGTACTTGGGTACCAGCGCGTTATTTGCCTAGTAGGATGTGGTAAGCCACGTGCAGCCTGACCAGCCCCGTCACATGTCGTTGATCCGCCGGAAGGGTTTGAAGCAGGGCCGGCTGGCTTACTTCCACGTCCTGGGACGTAGCGAACCGCTCGTCGATCCAGGCGGGTACAAGTGTTAATGACATGTTTCAAACAGTTTTTGACACTAAAAGAATCAGTTAAGTTAAAAAAAATAGAGCAATGACAAAAGACATATTTGTTAGATCCTGTATGAGAGAATTCTCCATAGTTCTCCTCCAGCTTAAATACTTAGTTGAATGATTATTTCAAGAGTACTTATTAGATTTTGTACCCACACATAAATTGATTCTTTAATAAAATGCATCTTGAACGATCAGCTGTTTTATTAAAATCCTTAAAATCGACTAGTTTTTGTCCAAGACCATCATCATGGATAAACTACACAAAAATACAAAATAAAATAATTAATGTACACAATAAAATAGAAAGTAAGAAGCAAAATAATGCACATAGGATGTAAAAGTGGAAGTATTATACTACTTTGTGTTATAAGTACTTACAAGGTATTAAAACATGTTCGTCAACAGCATTAAATAAAACAGATCTAGCTGAAAACAGCAGGAGTCGCTTTTGATAAAATTACGAATGTCATACTAGATTATCATAGTCAAAACAAATATAAAATGCGAGAATAGACTGAATACTGAAGAGTGCACAATGATAATTGCATAAGTCAAAGACCATCATAACATATGCTAACGAAATCGAATATACAATTATAGAGTCATTCTTAATGTATGTGGAGTATCTTTGGCGGAACATATTTGGTTAAGCCTAAGTAAACAAAGTTACAAAGTGCAGTGATCAACAAGTTTTAAAAATAAGTGTATATGAAAAGTGTACGTCAACAAATAAAATGTGGTACAATTAAACAGTGTCATAGCTTCCAACATTAAATGCTATCTACATCAATATAATCTGTTACTAGTGACAAAACGAAAGTGATAATCGTCTTAAAAAGGTTTACATTACAACAAAATTGATAATTATATAAACCACCTTAATCCCACTGTTGTACAAATTGAGCATTATATCAGATAAAGACAACTACGAATATATTATATTCCAGTATGAGGTTGATGAAAAACATAGATTGATTAAGTAATTCTATCACAAAGTAGTCTGATACTGTCAATTTTCATCCTGTGTGTGTTATATTGCTTCTTACTTTCTTTTTTATTGTGTACATTAATTATTTTATTTTGTATTTTTGTGTAGTTTTTCTATGATGATGGTCCTTAACCAAAACTAGTCGATTTTCAGGATTTAATAAAACAACTGATGGTTGAAGTGGCATTTTATTGAATACATGACGGCTGTTAGCACTCACCTTACCAAAACTTTAAAATGATTCTGGATTCATTAGTAGATCCTTTTTGCTGTTTTTGCCATAGTTGCTGTGTTATATTATATTGTAGATATTTAGGTTATCCGTCTGTACAACCGATTAATAATAGATGTTACTGTCACATGCATTTCTCCTTCATTTGGAAGGCATCATCAGTGGCAAATATTTCGTAGATCCTGCAGTACATGTAAAGCAGGATCCACGAAATATTGCCACTGATGATGCCTTCCAATTAAAGGCGAAATGCATATGACAAAAAATCTATTATTAATCAGTTGTATCAGTTGTATAGACGGATAACCTAAATGTATACACCATAATATGATTCTGGATTGTACTGTCGAATACTTTGCATCACGGTAAAAAGTATAGTGTATCGTGAGAACAGTAAGTTTGTAAGGTGGCGATGGTGCTGTCGTTTGACTATTCACAAAAATATGTGGCACAAAGAACCAATAAATATGAAATATTTGTTATTTAAGCACTCCGTTTTACATATGTTGGTAACTACACCACTTGTCCTGATGAGGGGGGACGGGTTTCTGTTCCATAGTCCAACCCCACTCCTGACTATGCCACTGCACTGAATAAATTATCCTGAAAAAATGGTCGTTATAAATGGAACATTAAGCAAATTTTTATAGGTATCGGTCATCTCGTGGTGGAAGTCTCTAATCATTCATGTCGCCCAAGGGGTATGTTTTCTGACAATCTAATTTCCATCTGAAACATTGTTCTTGACTGTGCTACCGTTGAATTCCCCAATAGTCATAAAGTGAGGATTTTCACGATGGTTTCGTAGTTTATAGTAAATCTTCCAGATTGAATGGGCTTGGTACATGAATCATTTCCGTTTCTGACGTTTCGTTCGGTGCTGCTGTGGTCATTTTCAGAGATTGTCCTAGTAACACTGAGTGTTGCCGATTTTACGTCCCTGTAGATTCACCAGCAACTCTGCTGCACTACTTGATCACGATTCTCACTGAATGATTCGTTGGTGGTGAGAGTGGCGGCCGGTGGTACCCGAAGCCGGGAGGTCCACAGAAGTTTCAATGTCACATTTGTATATGGCATGTTTACAAGAGAAAATTATTGCAGCCCTTGGCCTCGTGACATTTATCATGACATAAACATCCATAGAATTCTTGGTGTATGAAGCTCGCAATAATCAGTTTTTGCATATGCAACTAATAGTTCTGTGAAATGTTAAATATATGTCATTGACAGAAAAATATATGTGGTAGAGTGAATGTTACAGTTTATCTAAAATAGTTTCTAAGGAGCTACATTTCTAGTCGAAATTCATTCGACATTTAAAAGACTGAAAATAAGGAAATATCATACATTGTAAGTACACCTATTCTTACCTTATCTGTACTGAAAATTTGCCGTCCTGTTTCTAATCGATGGTAATTTACGTCACGTGGTGATTAAAGTCTACGATTCCCATCCCACTAATTGAAAAGCATCGCCAAGGCCTGAAATCTCTTCTGGAGTACAAAAGTATCTGTCAGCTACGACTATCGACATGGGAATTATAAAAATTAGCTTCAACATTTTATAACACTCAGTGAACACTTCCCTAAGCTGTTTAAATTATAACCTTTGTTAGACTAGCAACTCTAGATTATGATCAAATTCTTGTGGTAGGTAATTTTGAAATTTATATATAATTAACAGTCTAGAGTGCAACAATTTTATTTTATTCAACTAGTTTCAGTCTTTCTGTTAGACCTCTTCAGGAATAAGCGTTATTGAAATGTCAGTATTGGGTGGTAGAATGACGTACCAAGAAGAAATAATGCCGAGAGAAGAATGGGGAGAAATTTCTTCTGTGGAGCGGTTGCACCTAGCGGAGCACTGGGAACCACTCCTGGCCAGGTGGTTTGAGGGCTGTCTGCAACCCCTGTGACGTTACTGGGGCGCATGTTAATACGGTGCTACCTACGCTCAGGTCCTGCTCACGCAGGTGTTAGGGGCTGATATGTCTGCTGCGGAATTACTTCTGGAATGCAAACCTCCAGAGCTCGTCTCGATGCCAGCAGGCGGTTTGGGGCCCGTTACCGGACAACAGGACGACTTACGACCAAACTTGTTAATTGCATGTTTCGTGCTACAGATTAGTGTTTCTAAACGAAAAAAATACTTAAGAAAGTAGGTCTTAAGTAGTATTAAGAAATGGATAGTTGTGCTACACTGCAAAATACCACCCACCGACACTGGCTTGATGATATTAATGACGATAGTGATGAGTATGACGGTCGTGGTGGAGGAGGAGACTTTGATGGTGGTTGTGGTGTCGATAATTAAGATCACAAGAGAGAAAGGAGAGAATTACGGTAAATGCTTACAGTCTAACATTGTTAGAGACATTAAAGTGAAGCTACGTACAAAGCGATAACAGTATTTTCCAAAGTTACTACGATGTGTTGAAATGAATGCTCTGATTTGTGCTTAGCAAAACGTTATCACTACCTGCTCAAAATGCAAATGAAAGTCTCTCTCAGTCACCATTCCTGCGCCACCTGACGTCCCGTACCGTACCATTTTTCAGCGAACACAAATTGTGTGTCAGTTGTCGGGACGGATCCTACTTGTAAATAGTAACAATTCCGATTAGTCCCAGCGTACACAGTGCCACGACACGAATTTACTATCGTGACAAACGCGGCGTAGCTAACGGCAGATATAGTGGCGGTAATTTGAATTCAAAGTAAGTGTCTACACAAATAACGGGTGGAACCCTCCTCCTAGTTACCGGGAATACAAGTTACGCGCGGCTGCTGAGGGCCTGCGGGATGTTATCTGACGCACACGCAGACCACCGCGGCTACGGCCTGCGCAGTGGCCCGCCGGCCGGTGGAGCGCTCTGCTGCTTTGGTGGGCACCACCGCCCCTCAGACCGCGGCTCAGACAATGGCTGCCCGACTGCCGCCGCCGCTGCCGCCTGTTCTCTGGCGCCGTCTGTCAGCCGCGCCGCCCACGCCCGGCCTCGCGCTGCCGTCAAACGGCCAGTCACCACCGCTACTGCTGCCGTGGCCGCTGCTTGCTAGACGCAAGATTCTCCCTTTTACGAATTCCAAATACTAAACGTCCCTATTGATTACATAAGTAGCCTAATATCAAACCTGGACATCTGACCTAATGGTCGAAATTTAGTTAGCAGTCGATCCTAAAAGAAATTTTCCGCTATTTTCATTGGTGAAATCCGTCTTTTTTATTATTTTTTCTTTTATTTTTTTTATTTTTTTTTAAAGTTAATCACATATTGAATTTAACTTTTCACATCTACATGGGATACTCTGCAAATCACATTTAAGTGCCTGGCAGAGGGTTCATCGAACCACCTTTATACTATTTATCTCCCATTCCATTCTCGAATAGCGCAGGGGAAAAATAAACACCTGAATCTCTCTGTTCGAGCTCTGTTTTCTTGTATTTTATTCTGATGATCATTTCTACCTATGTAAGTGGGAGTCAACAGTATATTTACGCATTCGGAGGAGAATGTTGGCGATTGGAGTTTCGCAAGTAGCCCACGCCGCAGCGATAAGCGCCGTTGTTGTAATGATTCCCATTCCAGGTCCTGTATCATTTCCGTAACGCTGTCTCCCCTGTATCGTGACAATACGAAACGAGCTGCCCTTCTTTTGACTCTTTCGATGTCCTCCGTCAAACCCACCTGATAAGGATCCCACACTGGGCTGCAATACTCCAAAAATGGACGGACAAGCGCACTGTATGTAGTTTCTTTAGTAGTTCTGTTGCATCTTTTAAGGGTCATGCCAATAAAACGCAGTCTCTGGTTCGCCTTTCCCACGATATTATCTACGTGTTCTTTCCAGTTTAGGTCTGAAGTAATAGTAATTCCTAGGTATTTTGTGGAGTTTACGGCCTTCACATTTGATTGATTTATGTTGTAAACAAAGTTTAACATCAAAAGCGGACACCTACATAAGAGCTTCATATCAAAATCTGACACTTGTTCAATGAAATAGTGTGCAACAATGGGAACACAGTATATGATCACATGACCTCGAAAATCAGACATGGAGACAGCATGTGCCAGGTACTAAGACGTATTATCCCGTAATTAAGTTTTTCAGTAATTTTTATAGTATTACTAGCTGAAAACCCGGCGTTGTCCAGGTATTTATTTATTTATTCCTGACATTTTTCGGCTCTGTATTCATTTGTATAAGGGCTGCACGTAAAATCTCTTGGGAATACAATTAGAAGTAAAGAAGTAATACATTATAACTTGGTGCGTGATGGGGCGGTTTTCCATGAACGTTGTTGTTTATGTTCTCATATCTCGTGAACTACGTCTCCATATGCGCGTACACTGTCTGTAAAATTACCTGCGGATACAATTTGTAGCGTAACGTCATACTGAATGCCGTAGTTTTACTCCATAAACAGCGGAAAAGTAGTAAGCGAGAAACTTTTTTCCTTTCATTTTACTATGGTTAGCAGCGAGAAAAAGTTTAATAAAGGTTTGAAATTATGCTTAAAATTTGTTGCAAGACGTTAAGCACTCTTATTCTCATATAACGTATTTATAAAGTCTCGTCGCATTATCTGCTAGTTTTCTGCGATTCCTATTGTTGACGACGTTATATCTCCTGAACCATGTGTCGTATATGGTTCGTACTGCCCCAGAAGATGTTATCTCACGTAAGCAATATGTATACCAAATTTGGTTGAAATCGGTCCAGTGGTTTAGAAGAAAATGAGCAGCATTGTCGCGTATGCCAGCAGTTTTTCCGCGCATCTCATTTTTACGACGTCATATCTCGTGAACTATATATCGTATGTGTTTCTTACACTTACGGCGATCGTCCTCATCGATTGAAGCTTACTTGTATAAAATTTCATAAAGATTGGAATAAAACTGTAGATTTGTATGCAACACGTACAAATATATGGACACTCTGCTTTATATGTTAGATTGCTAATAACCATCTTAAAGCGAGTGAAATGGTACATAATACATCACCTACACGTTTTGGTTTCAAAGACGGACATCTGTATTTTCAAACACAATTTGAAGTTGCTTGAGTAATCAAATTGACATTAGCCACTTCCAGGTACAAATCCTCGAGTATTAAAGTTGATAATGCTCAAATCAGCTTATAAATATATTAGGTCTACGTTATGTATGTGTTCACCATAAGATCACAAAGGCAACTGGTTGATGAGAACAAAGGATAAATAAAAGATTATCACAAAACCAACTTCAAAGATATGTTCTCACATTCGTATTTGGTATGGTATCTGTGGGAATGTATTGCTGGATAGATGGATTATCTTTGGGGGATGATTACAGTGTTGTTGTTTACAGTGAATAGATGGATTATTATGTCTACAAGCTACAGAGACAATACAATCATAGGGATACAGTATATATATACATTGTGAAGCAATACACATTATAAAATACTGTCTAAATTATAAATAAACATTATAGAGCATCATAACAAATTACGTCTGTACTGTTAAAATATGCCAAACAAGTCCAATCCCTGAGGTAGGAAAGAAGGGTGGGGGGGGGGGCGGGTATTCAGGATATAGGATATGTAACAAGATTATGATGGAAAAATAAGATAAAATAAGCCTAAATCCAATTAGTACTAATAACTATTATTTGGTGGCGGGGGGGGGGGCTCCAAGGAAGTGGTTTAAGGCATGGGAGGCCCATCGCCACTTTATGGTGAAGACAACATAATACTTAAAAATCTTTAAGGAAATTGCAATAAAAATTTGTGGATTACTGTAAAATTTCAGTGAAATGGAAAAGTTTACATCATTACATGGAGGCAATTGTTGAAGGGTAGATCATACATATCATACGTATAATTTTACTAAATTATTTTGAAGTGATGCGTACCACAATACAGCAGCTAGATATAAAACTAATATAACATGGACAAATATTTCTCGCAGATAAGTGTCATATTCATTTAAATTGTACATAGGGTAATAAAAAAGAGGGTTTCATTAGGTAATTGGTAGGCCCTTGGAGTATACAGTTACAATGCTAAATGATATAAATGTATAGTGGCGGCGTGCAAGTAAGATAGAGGAAGTGGGTCAGGTCCATTCTTATAAGTGTGGAAGTTATGTATACGTTAATGATCAGTCAGTATGTCATAGTTTGGTAAAAATGATAGAACATTAATATATTAATACGTCTAAACTTATTTTTGAAATAATATCTATTCATATGTCCTACAATTTATACAGTTTTATTACAAGACTCATCAATGAAATAAGGAGAGGGCGGCTCAAACACGTCCGGTACACCTGAAGGTGCCTCGACAGCAGGGTCAGAGGGCGACGCAAGGGACACCTGAGGAGCAAGAGACGCCTGAGGCGCCTCGACAGCAGGGACGGAGGGAGACGTAAGAAACACCTGAGGTGTCCCACTCGACGCACCAGACTCCCCGCCGCCTCTGAATCCGAGACAGCAGCCTGAAGACAGCTAACATTAGCCAAAAGCACCCAAAACTTTCCCGAACTGCAGCCAACTCTTCCTGCGTCCGCACACAGCAGGCACACTTCCTATCGATACAGTTGACTGTAGAGAGTAGGAAGCTAATCAACTGTTAACTTTAATAAAGGCAGCTGGCAGCTGACTGAAATGTGATCAGTGGTAACAATACTGTCAAAACAACGAAATTGTCTTTTCCTGTTTTCAAAAATCTATGGAATACACTTACCAAACACGCAGGAATAAAAGCTTTCTGAAAGCTAAACAGAAAATAAAAAAGTGACAAGTTGATACTAAAATTACGTAGCTTGAGCACAAATGAAGTCTGTCTAGTACATGAGAATAAACCTCTTAAAAAACAGAAGCACTAACGAAAATTAAGAAATTGATTGGCGACTAAACTTTACGCAAATTAAATTATGATACTTCGCCCTTTCTGAAAGCGAAACAGAAAATAAAGAAGTGACAAGTTGATACTTAAATTACGTAGCTTGAGCACAAATGAAGTCTGTCTAGTACGTGAGAATAAACCTCTTAAAAAACAGAAGCACTAACGAAAATTAAGAAATTGATTGGCAACGCAATTTTACGCAAATTAAATTATAATACTTCGCGCTTTGCATGATGTGACCGCGGCAGCAGCTGGTAGTGGACGTCTAATAATTGTAGTAATAATGCGCAGTGTCTCTTTTTCAAAGAAAAAATTGTTGTGGTTCAATTTTGTTGTACGCTCAGGTTTCGCTAGGGAAAAAACCTTTCAAAAGTAACTTCCAGACACATCCCTACCACAACGTAGTCTCCCATTCCCGGTATATTGGTGTAGATTTGTTCCCAGATATTTTCTTCTACGGTTAGTACAGGTAACGCTACAGCAGGTGCCGGCGGTCCTGGGAGACACTTGGCGGTGTCTGCGGCGCCGCCTGGTCCAGTGTCCGGAGCGCCGCCCATCGCCGCCGCCCAGCGCGCCCCGCCGTATAATTACGCCAGGTGCCCAATTAAAAGAGCGCCCGCCGCCGCCGACAGCGCATTAGCATATTGGCTCGTGGGCAGAACAGAAGCGGTGCGCGGCTACTGCGCCCGCCGGGTCGCCGACCTCGCCGCCTGCACCGCGCCACCGTCTCACGCCCGCTGCTGCCTTTGTTTACACTACTCAGCGTGTGCGTCGTCTACAATCTCTTCCGTACTGGTGTACCTTGGAAAAAGTATTGAATTACAGCAATAGTGACTATACTTAAATTTATTCTTGTTATATGGTAATTTCTTGAGATCTGCGACTTTATTGTATTATATTTTTATGAAAAAAAAATTAATACTGCATCAGTCACTTTTTATTAATATTTGATTAGCACGACGCGTTTCGGCAGGCGCTAAAAAGGCTTTTTTTGAAAAACGTATCGTTGATTTATCTATAATATTATAAAATACTGCATCACCGATGTAAATACCAAAAACTGATGTTATTGTTGTTATGGTCTTCAGTCCGGAGACTGGTTTGATGCAGCTCTCCACCATACTCTATCCTGGGCAAGCCTTTTCATCTCCTCATAAGAACGGCAACCCACATCCACTTGAATCTGCTTACTATACGCGTCTCTTGGTCTCCCTCTGCGATTTTTACCACACACACTTCCCTCCAATGCTAAATTTACGATTCCCCGATGTCTAAGAATGTGTCCTACCAAGCGATCCCTTCTTTTGGTCAGGGTATGCCAAAAATTCCTTTTCTCACAAATTCTGTTCAGTACCTCTTCATTACTTACGCGATCTACCCACCTAATCTTCAGCATTCTTCTGTAGCACCACATTTCAAAAGCCTCTATTCTCTTCCTATCCGCACTGCTTATCGTCCATGTTTCACTCCCGTACAAGGCAACACTCCACACAAATGCCTTCAGAAAAGACTTCCTTACACTTAAATTAATATTCGATGTTAGCAAATTTCTCTTTTTCAAAAATGATTTTCTTCCCATTGCCATTCTGCATTTTATATCCTCTGTACTGCGACCATCGCATGTTATTTTACTACCCAAGTAACAAAACTCATCTACCACCTCCATTGTTTCTTTACCTAATCGAATTCCTTCAGCATCGCCTGATTTTCGAAGACCGCATTCCATTATTTTTGTTTTGCTCTTGTTAATGTTCATTTTATACGCTCTCTTCAACACATTGTCCATTCCATTCAACTGCTCTTCCAGGTCCTTTGCTGTCTCTGACAGAATTACAATGTCATCAGCAAAACGCAATGTTTTTATTTCTCCCCCCTGAACTTTAATCCCTATTCCAAATTTTTCCTTGCTTTCCTTCACCGCCCGCTCGATGTACAAATTGAATAACACCGGAGAAAGACTGCAACCCTGTCTTACTCCCTTCCCAACTGATGCTTCCCTTTCATGCCCTTCGAGTCTAATAACTGCGGTCTGGCTTTTGTACAAGTTGTAAATAACTCTCCTTTCCCTGTATTTTACCCCTGATGACTTCAAAATTTGAAAGAGTGTATTCCAGTCAACATTGTCAAACGCTTCCTCCAAATCTACAAAAGCTAAAAATGTAGGTTTGCCTGTCCTTAATCTATCTTCTAAGATAAGACGTAGAGTGAGTATTGCCTCCCGGGTTCCTACGTACCTCCTGAACCCAAACTGATCTTCCCCAAGGTGAGCTTCCACCAGCTCTTCCATTCTCCTGTAGATAATTCGTGTTAAAATTTTGCAACCATGACTTATCAAACTGATGGTTCTCTAATTTTCACCCCTGTCTGCACCCGATTTCTTTGGAATGGGGATTATTACATTTTTCTTAAAGTCTGAGGGTATTTCGCCTGTCTCATACATCCTACACACCAGTTCGAATAGTATTGTCATGGCTGGCTCTCCCAGAGACTTTAGTAGCTCTGAGGGTATGTCATCTATTCCTGGGGCCTTGTTCTGACCTAGGTCTTTCAGGGCTCTGTCAAATTCATCTCTCAGTATAGAATCTCCTATTTCATCTGGATCTACTTCCTCTTCCCTTCCTACAACATCGTCTCTAAGTTCATTTCCTTTGTGGAGCTGCTCTATGTACTCTTTCCACCTTTCAGCTTTCCCTTCTTTGCTGAGAACTGGTTTCCCATCTGAGTTCTTGATATTCGTGGAGTTTCTTTTCTTGTCTCCAAATGTGTCTTTTATTTTCCTGTAGGCTGACTGATAGTCAACATAAATTTTGTACTTTCACAGACTGCATTAGAAGACGACTTTTAATACAAATAGTTGGCGTGTCATAAGGGGAACAACTGTTTCGTAAATTTAAAGTTCAGTTCACCAATATCTACATAAAAATACTTTACACCTATGTGGCTGAGGAGAACAAAATTTAATACTGACCTGTTACAATAGTAATTATCATGCCGGTATGGAGTTTTACGTACATTAAAATGATTTTCGTAAAAGACGTTAAGTAATTTAGATGTTTGGAACGAACTTCAGTCACATGTTACGCATTTCTCATTACTTGTAGCGTGCAAAAAGGAATTACCTGGAACTTTTACAGACGTATTTGTATAGTTTGGTACTACGCATTTTTGTACACCATTTGGAGAAACGTAAGTGTCCCAACAAAACATCAGTGATTGTGAACACTATGGCAGAAGGCATAGCGTCATGTTAGTTGACGTCACAAGCATCACCTGACAAAAATGGAGCCCTTTAGCTGGCTTTAAAATTATTGGAATTTTTCCCTTTTTTATTTATTGCTTTTTACAAAACACTGAAATTCAGCAGGGAAAAAGAATATCATGAGAAGAAGATGCCGTAAATAACTATGAGAAACGACCTCCAGAAATCAAATAGCACTACCGTCGCTTGAGTTTACCGTCGTTAGTATTTTGTGGTGTTGAGTACTATATTCGTATTGTATCTCTAAGTGCTGGTTTGGTGGTCATTTGTTCGTATTTTGAATTGTAAACTGAAACAATACTAATAGTGTCACTGCAAACGATGCTTGACAACTGCACGTATGTACAAACCACACACAGCTTAAACTAACCTCTTCTGGAAATGATTATCTGTGGTTGCTGGTCGATTGTTGTATTTTGAATGCAGTACAACTTGTGACACAATTCTGTAGCATCTGACTTCTGAAACAGTATTAAAAATATGTAGCATTTGTTTTAATAGGCGATTATTTATAGCTTGAAGCGGATGTTGGAGAATACTATTTGCACACAAGTGTATTACGCCAAAAAATGAATAAAACAAAATAAAAATAAATAAGTAAATAAATAAAAATAAAAAATAATTAGCTTTTCATCTAAACTACAGTATTCATTTCCTTTGCGTAGTTTAAACCCAGATAATCTCTATCTATATATAAAAGGCTTGTGTGTGTACGTGCTGACAGACTTTTCGCCATGACCACATACTGCCACCCACTCGTGGTTATGGTGGTAGATAGCCCTTGGTCTAATGATGTTAGTAAGGGAGTTTGGTCGCGGTGCGTGGCAGTGGGTGAGCGTGACGAGCAAAAATTAGCAAAATATGCAATAAATTCTCTTAGTAAAAGCTATGTATTCTGTGACTTACGAACTTTACGGTACGAGTCAAAATCTGTTTACTCTTTCGATCGTCAGGCAATGCCGTCCTTTCAGACTTTAATAACGACGAGGAATTTCAAATACGAAATTTTTTAAATAGATCACATGTTTCCGTCAACCACACATTACCGACTATGAACAGAGACACAAAACAAAGATAAAAATCCAGATAGACTCAAAGATAAAAATACTCGTGGAACATTGACCACTGTCGTGGAAGCGTGGTGGAAACACAGACATACATTAATTAATGTCTCTTAGGCCATAGATATTGATATGCCTGTGCCAGTAAGCTCACTGGTCTGTGCTAATTAGTGATCTCTGATACATATAGCCGCGACACTCTCTGCTGTGGGAGGTGTTATCGTTTGACGGCTGGGTCAAGAAAAACTATGCGACGCAGTCCTACTCATATCCCGGCGGCCCCTTGTGATAATGTTGGCAACAGATGTTGAATAACGAGAATCATGTGACATCGTCATAAGCCAATCGGTGACACGCAAATATTTTGTCGTGAAATTAAGCATACAGCAGGAACAGTAGTATTTATCTACTCTCTATGTGGTTCGGTCAACTTTGCAACCATTTTATATCGTGTTATTGATGTTGCCAACATAAAAACACGAGGCCGCCAGGATAGAAAGTAAAATTTTACCGAGATACATCCGTTGCTGTCACATCTCATTATGACTAGCACTTTCACTCTTTTGTATAGAGTCTCATGATTCACACAGTCTCACAATTCATTCCAAATTCCTATTCAAGAAGATATTTGTGAAAACTTTTACAAATCAATATTCGCACTTATCCAATATCGTTTTCAGAAATGTAATTTGCCAGCCGCTTTCGGCGCTGCTGTTGCAATGTGAAACTTTATGAACACAAGCTAACATTGAATTTACATTGTTCCGAAGTACGGACTTAAATTAATTTCACTCTTAGTATGAAAAACTTTATGACCATTCATCGTTTTCGACAATGACTTCTACTTAAATTTGACATCTTGGATAGAAGAACTGAGTTTATCGACAAACAGATCCAACAAGGATTGTGTTTTGGCTGGCCTACGTCCGGAACCCAAAGAACCATGATATTCACAGGACCTTCTTTAACAACCGTTGCGAAGCACGGAAATATAAGGTAGTTAATAATAAAGTTCTGTGTAGCTATTTTCTTGAATCTATAAATTATCGATCATTGAAACAATATCTACAATAAACAGCCAATATATTTTCCAGCATACATAATAGCTTCATAACTGCGTTAGTGAGGCCTGTTACTGTTATAAGAAACAAAGCGCGTAACGATTGACTTTCTTACCATGTGGTTCTATCTATACACTTATATGCTGTTCCGACCAAATGAAATAAATCATTAAGCCTAATAGAAGACAGCTGTCTATTTCTTATTCTATTGGTCATGTAAATGTGCAGCAACTTTGCTTATCATAGCAAAAGTTAATTATCAATGGTACTCATCAAAGTGGTCTTTAAAAGGACGGTGTTGATTGAAATGTTCAAATGTTTGTATAGCTTATGGGACTTAACTACGGGGTCATCAGTCCCTAAACTTACAAACTACTTATGAACTAACTAATACTAAGGACGGCACAAATATCCATGCCCGAGGGGGGGATTTGAACCCCCGACCGCAGTGTCCGTGCAGACCGTGACTGGAGCGCCTCAGTCCCCTCGGCCACCGCGGCCGGCTGTTGATTGATGTTGACTTTTGCGGTTACAAGTCTCTGGGATGTCAAGTTTATTTCTAATAATTCAGGTTAGTTGTGGAAACATGTAGGATCTTGTAGGTCGTGGAAAGCAGCCACGCCGAGTTTTATGGGAAGCCATTAGCTATGCGTTTAATCACGATTTGCAGCGTAAATATGTTGATGTATTATAAAGGACGGCATTATTACTGTAGATGACCTCCAGAGCGCTACAGACCGATAGGTTTGCTATTGCGACATAAACACAAGCTCATATCGTTTAGTAAATACGAGTATTTTATTTACATAAACGGCGTAATAAATCATGATATTTCAAAGTAACTGTGAATACAGTGATTATTATGTTATCCGATATACGACAGTTGGACCCCCAAGTGCGCCTCTTGTGTGCACGTTTCGTGCCCTCGATTTTGACGGAAGTACTTTCAGTATGTCCACTGCCAGAAGGGCCTTTTTTGTGCCACAGTCCGATACAGTTCTCCATCAGAGACACGCCGGCACGCTCAACGTCAAACATTTCTTTGCTCTGCCGTTATACTACCACTGCCATTGTTAGTCCGGAAAATCGCGCGGCACGAACGCAGCCACTCGAATATCGTGCGTAAAAAGGAGGCCGTCTGAATCCCTTATGTAGACAGGTTAGAAAGGAGCAGCGTATTGAGCGACAACAAAAACCGTGTTTGTTTGCTGATGTTTCGCAAACAACGCCAGTAAGAAGCTAAGTACGCCGAATACTGTAACTTAATAGTTCCGAGATGTGGGTGGACAGCAGGCGGGCTTTTGGAAGGTTGACAAATATCAAGTCATATGATGTTGAAATTAATTCAAGCACGTGGCAATTTTAACTTGTCGAAAAACTGTAGTGTGGTTTCTATCGCTACTGACTATTTGCTAGTGCCATCCATTAAGTACTGTTATTCTTTATTAATAAAGGTTTACAAATGTTTGTATAGTTTATGGGACTTAACTACGGGGTCATCAGTCCCTAAACTTACAAACTACTTATCAACTAGCTTATCCTAAGGACGGCACAAATATCCATGCCCGAGGGGGGATTCGAACCCCCGACCGTAGTGGCCTTGCAGACCGTGACTGAAGCGCCTCAGTCCCCTCGGCCACCGCGGCCGGCTAAAGGTATACATAGTTACAAGTTAAACGATTGGCGACAGATACAGTAATATTGAACTATTAACGAGATCACCAACACAAGAATTACGATCAGTTTTGTCGTAGAGGACTACCGCCCAGGAAAGGAACCAGTATGTGATTGTCGTTGTCATTTTTTCGTCATTCTGTGGACGCTTTCTGAAGCTAATGCGTTTGGCATCTAATAATCCTTAATCGATTATTACATTTTCCTGACGTTACCTTGGATGCCTGAACAATGTAGCTGATAGTTCTCACTGTTACCTGTCCATCTTATGTTAGCTTGATGTTAGCTTGATACTGCCAATTACTCTAAAATTCAGACTCAATTCTATCTTGTTTTCTGTAAAGTGTTACGGAGCTTTCTCATAGGCCTATTCAACTCCCTGTGTCAATATCGACTACAATTTATTCCATTGACATTTGATATAGGCAATCAGTATACTATTTTTACTAGTCCTATGGTAAACACTGGAATTCCCACACTTGTTTTCAGTTTCACGAAATGTTGTTTTGTCTTTTTATAACTCTACTATCATATCCTTTCGATTCCCTACGTCATTATTGCTGCCATTTAGCCATATTATCCCTATAGTACCTATTTACTTCATTCCTAAGTGATTGATAGTATTGCCAGAAAACAATTTACGGCAATAACTGGCAAGTGGTAACTGCATTAAATTCATAGTTGAGTTGAATTTTTTTACCCCGTCTGGATTGAAATGAGGGTTTCATGCTTACCATGCTTTCCCGCTGTCCTTGACGCTACATTCCATGAGCTGCCGTGGTACGCCTGCCAACCACACACAAATCCTCAACGCATCGCCACCCTACTGACGTACTGTGCTTGCCCATTTTGCTCATTACTCGCGACATTATGCGGATTTTCTTAAAATTTAAGTCTTGTTGTGCATCCACGCTTGGGAAAGGAGTCCTAGAGACTGCATTCCCCTTAATGGTATATTGTGAGTGTGGGTATGTATGTGTTTGTTCTCCGAAAATAAAAAAAAAAAAAAAATAAATAAAAAAAAAAAAAGAAAAAGAAAGAAAGAAAGCAGACACCACTTATGGGCCCTAGAACGTAAAGGATCTAAGTGACATATCTGAAAAATCCACTTTAATTTGAAACAAGTCCCCTGAATGTGTCGTCGTGTTCCATTTTGATCTATTCTTTAACCGAAAGTGTTTTTGCACCATTAATGTTATCTATTTATGCGTTAATTATTTTATTATTTTTATTATTGATCAATGCCCCATGTTTATATATGATTGGACTTGTGTGTTCGTATGAATGTGGAAGGTTGCTTTTAATATTGACTAACTGCCGGGCAATCTCTTACAGTCGCCGCCTCGCGCTCTAAGCCTCGTTTTGCTGTAGTTAAGAACGCATGGCTTCTTTTGGCGTCTGTGCTGGCTGGCCAGAGACAAGCTTACTTGGCAAGGTGGCGATGTTGCCGTGTTCTTAGTGTCTTATCAACCTAATCTTGGACGAAAGAGTTTAGAGGAGACCTCTCTGGGTGCGGATGTAGAAGGAATTGTCTTCGCCAGGTAGCAAGGGTTGGCAGACAGGAGGCTCTGAACACACCCTGCGTCGTTTATAGCGCGCTCTACATCCGGTGTGTGGTGGGGGAAGGATTTTCCCGTGTTCTGAGAGCGAGACTCTTGCTGCGACTGTGCAAGTAAGTGCTGAGGGGAAGGCATGCTGTTAGAATTTTAATTTCTTTGTGATCAGGCAGTCTTGGTTTTTCAGTGATAGTTTTCTTGAGTAATTATTTCGAGGAGAAGTGTTTATTAATTTACAGAACTGGAGTAATACAGTGTGAATTTAGTATTTGTATTTTCATTCCAGTGATGATCTTGTGTCCGGATTTTCTCAAGTTAGAATACACGTATGTGGCCTACAGCCTTTGTGTAAACTTGTATGATTGAATTACTTTGCTGTTAATAACTAACGTTTACACGTTGCGTCTGTACCTGCGAGTATGCTAAATATTTATTAGATTTTCTTGTCTTGCATGACCGATTGCGCCATGTGATTTCTTAACGGTCGTTACTTCAGCCTTCAGCCATACTTTTATTAATACTAGCTTTCTTCTGTATGAGTTCTGGCGTGTGTTGTACTTGCTTATTCTAAATTTAATTGCGTTTGTAAATGCTATGAAATTCGGAATGGTCGCACGCCATGTGATAGTTAAGAATAGTGAGCCGCTGCCTCCCCAAACATGAGCTAGTTTGGTGCATAGTGTTCTTAAACTTGTGATCAAGACACTCGCCATTTTGTCAAGACGCCGTCGACGCTTCGTTTCGCCGTTGTTATCAAGTGTTCCCACAGAGTAATGTAGTACCAAGCATTATGCGCATGTCGGTAAATGTCAGCTACCTATTGTCTATTTGCAAATTTCGTCCCACGCTATCTCCATATTCACAAAGGGCAGAAAACATTTTAATATGGGCAGTAATTATATGATTTAATTCACTTTTGTACAAAGTGTGTGCTTCTTCATTTTACTGAATAGGTTATGATTTTAAAGTATGAAACCTCTGCTTTATAATTCCATGCTCCCCATCCTATATTTAATCATCAATTCATTCATTTGTTAACATTAATTTTGTGTTTGTTAAAACATTGGTTGCCAACTTAAGGAGTGTAGAGTCAGATAAATTTCCATTGTGCAAGTACTGCAGCCACACGTAAAGTAATTTAGAACAGCAGTGAGCGTTTTAACTTACATTTGCAGATCTTGCTTAGAAAACATAACAGGATACTTTCAAATTTAACAAATGGTACTTAAAATCGCAGCCCCTGACAAGAGTCAAATTTAACAAATGGTACTTAAAATCGCAGCCCCTGACAAGAGATACACTTAGATATGTTAAACAAATGAATTCATTTTTATAGTCATTATGAACAAGTCGCACGGAACAGTGGACAATGGACAATGAATTAAATTAATGGGAAATTCGAAGATTTGTGCTTGGTCGCAATTTGAACACGGGTCTTCTGTTTAAAATAATTCAATTGTTAGTGAATCTACGGAACCTAACTACTGTGGTCATCAGTCCCTAGGCTTACAAACTACTTAAACTAACTTACTCTAAGTGCGACAAATACACACATGCCCGAGGGAGGAGTCGAACCTCCGATGGCGAGCAGCGGCGCGCTTCGCAGTGCAGCGCCTTCGAACGCTCGGCCTCTCCACCGCAGCACTGGATTATCAGTAGAGAGAAATGGAAAGTCGGAATCTAGGTGCAGTGGATAACCATATCAGTGAAATCAAATATAAATAAGAGAGGATTTATGGTCAGAGGAGCAACAGCGAAAGATAATTTAACAAGCTGGCAGGCAGGGTCCATAGATTGATGAGGTTCTCTTGATCAACTTGGTATAAAGACGCGGCGGATTTGCCGTGCGTACTGGGGCTGCGGTTTGTGTTATCATTAAGTTAGATTGGCGTAGTTTAAGTAGTTTGTAGGCTACGGACTAATAACTCTGCTTGTACTTGAAAATGGTTCACTAACCGAAACCGGTAGTATTGTGTTAAAAAAGATAAACAGCTGTGATCAACATGTCATTTTGCAAATAACCTAGGAGTTAAGTCTGATATATTGAACATTTGAACTAGATATAATTGTAAACGCGACTCTTTAGAAAAGAAATGTTTCCAGTCAGTAACAGTCCAAGGGCGTCGTTGACGGAGCCAGCGTAGAGCTTTGTGTCGTGCAGTCAGCAAGGGCACACAGTGGGCCCTCAGCTACGAAAGCCCATATCGATGCCGTTTCGTTTTCGTTCAATGGTTCGCATGCTGACATTTGTTGATGGGAAAGCAATTGGAGATAGTTTTGCACTTTTGTCTTGTTGGTCTTGTCTTATTGGTACCGTTCTTCTAGGATCTTTCTCCAGTCGCAGTGATGTCTGAGATTTAATGTTTTACCGGATCAACGATAACCACGGTGCACCCATGAAAAGGACGTACGAGAAAATCCCCACTTAAACGCTAACTCGGAGGTGCTGTGTACCAAGTATAGCGCCACGTTCGAACTCACTTAAATCGTGATAACCTGTCATGGTAGCAGCAGTTATCGATCACCGCTTATCTCAGACCCGTCTTATACAGGTGTTGCCGACCGCAGCGCCGTACTCTGTTTACGTATCTGTGTGTTTTCATACGCATGCCGATACCGGTTTCTTTGGCGCTTCAATGTAGAGAAGTTAATTCATTATGTAAAGGGAGAATACCTAATGACGTAGGATTAGAACACAGTTGAAGCAATAGGAGTGGGAGGGTTGCGGCTGTAAGAAGTGAGAAAAGAGCAAGACAGAACAGTTCTGTGATAAATTTAACGTAGGGAGTACTCTTTTGAAGCACCACAAGAGAAGTTGTACTTGGAAAAGATTTGGAAGAACGTCAAAGTTCCAACTGTATTGCATCATGGTCACGAGAAATCATATAGTGGCTTGTAAAACGCACCAAAAGACAGACATAGATTCACATCACATTTTAGTATGATGAAGAATGAACTCAGGTTTAACGAAATTGTTCGAAAGACTCACTGTGGAGGTATATAGGATACGGAAACACTGACGAATGACGAGAAACAATTGAAGTTCGCTATTGAGGTTTATATTGTTTGAAGAATACTGGAGTAAGCTGTTAAGTTGAAATTAAGTGAACATTTCCGGGAAATCAATCACAAATTTCGGAAGAAAAACATAGGCACAAGGAAGGTAAGTGCAAAAACCAACCATGAGTAATTTCAGCCAGTCATCGAGAAACCAATGTAATTCAGCCATGATGATGGTTTAAAACGGAAAGTGGTCGTAAAATTAAATTATTTGGGGAAGCTAAGTTGTTAATGTTTGTAACGCTATGGCACCAAAATGCAGAGGTAATCAGTCCCTAGACTTAGAAGCAAACACGCATGTCGGACGGAGGATTCAAACCTCTGGCGGCAGCAAGGCGCCTTTTAACACTCGGCCACTGCTCCATGGCGACAACTAAGTGCTGTACGTTTCCCAAAGTATGTTAATACTGTCGATGATTACCAAACCAAAACCTAAGATCAAAGAAAGAAGTATAAAAGTTCTATTCGGTAACGTAGAAGTACAAGTCACTGAGGAACAAAAGAAGTAGGACGTTCAGGAAAGTCAAGAAGAAAGGGCAGTAATAAATATGTTAAGAAATGGAAAAGGACATGATAGTCGGTTGGAGTGGACATAGTAAATGCATACTGCGTATGTCATATAATTAATGTAGTTGTGTAATTGTATGGGAGGCAGGGAGACACTCGTGCAAGACGGCCAGGCCAGCCACTAGATCGGCAGGAATCTCCCCAGCAACCGCTTAAGATCGAATAAGACCCGGTGGACAATAGCGAACAGCCGGAAATGGGACAACGCATGCTGAAGGCAGCTGAGGCGACAGGAAAATGGACGCTCTCACAGATATGTAATTTGAACTCTCTTAACTTCCAAATAAATAATAATTCACAGTTTTATGTTTCAAATGTTTGTATAGCTTATGGGACTTCGTGGTCATCAGTCCCTAAACTTACAAACTACTTATGAACTAGCTAATACTAAGGACGGCACAAATATCCATGCCCGAGGGAGGATTCGAATCCCCGACCGTAGTGGCCGTGCAGACCGTGACTGAAGCGCCTCAGTCCTCTCGCCCAACGCAGCCGGCCAGTTTTATGCGTCCATCAATTCTAAATTCTGTTGTTGACTTCAGCCACAGACTGGTTTGATACAGCTCTACACCCTACCCACTCCTGTGCAAGCCTCTTCATCTGAAAATAAGTACGGCAACCTATATTATTTTAATCTTCTTTACTCTATTTGTCTCTCGGTCTTCCTCTACCATCGTTACCCTACACATTTCCTTCTGATGTCAAGTTGACTATTTCTCGATGTCTCAAAATGTATCCCACCAACCTATTCCTTCTCTTAGGTTTCTTTCCAAAAATGTGGAGCACCTCCTCTTTAGTTACACGATCTATCCATTTAATTCTCATCATTCTTCTGTAGAACCACATTTTAAAAGCTTTTATCATCTCTTTTTCTGGATTCCTTACCGTCAACGTTTCACTCCATTACAATACTACACTCTTACACTGCATTCCACAACCCTTGTCTTGCTCTATTTAATGTACATCTTATACCATCCTTTCAAGACAATGTCCATTCCATTCAGTAACTCTTACAGATCCTTTGCTGTCTCTGACAGAATTACTATGTCATCGGCAAACCGCGAAGTTTCATTTCTTCTCTCTGAAAACTAATTCCCTCTCCAAATCTTTTCTTGCATTCTTTCACAGCTTGCTCAATGCAGAGATTGAACAACGTTGGGGAAAGACTACAACCCTGTCTTACTCCCTTCCCAACCACTGCGTCCCTTTCATACACTTCGACTCTAATAACTAGTTTTGTACAAGATGAATATAAATCTTCACTCCCTATATTTTACCTGCTACCTTTAGAATTTGAAAGACTGTATTCCAGTCAACATTCTCAAAAGATTTCTCCAGATCTACCAATGCTGAAAACGTAGGTTTCCTTTCCTTAAGCTGTATTCTAAGATAAGTCGTAATGTGAGTATAGCCTCACATATTCCTACATTTCTCCTTAATCCAAACTGATCATCCATAAAGTCGGATTCCAAGAGTTTTTCGATTCGCCTGTAAGTAATTCGTGTTAGTATTTGGCAACCATGACTTATTTGTCTGCATTTTCCATCTTTGGAATTGGAATTACTACCTTCTTCTTGGAATTAGAATTACTACCTTATTCTTGCATACCAGGCTGAACGATGTCTTCAAGGATGGCTCTCCTAGCAATATCAGCAGTTCAGACGGAATATCTTCCACTCAAGGAACCTAGTTGCGCCTCAAATCTTGCAGTACTCTGTCAAATCTTATGTCAGTATTCTATTTACTATCTCATTTTCCTCTATTTCGTATTCCATTTCAAGAGTACTTCCTTCAAGATTATTTCCTCACAACTTTCAGCTTTTCCCTCTTTGCTTGAAAATGGTTTCCTTTCTGATTTCTTGTTATTCATGCAGCTGGTTATCTTGTCTCTAAATGTCTCTTTTATTTTCCTGTAGGATGTATCTATTTTCCCCTAGTTATACATGTTTTCAATCAACTACTTACGTAATTTGAAAACCCTCCTAGTTAGTATACATTAATTTCAAATTTAGAATTTACTATTTATTTTACATAGCATTTATTTCACATTTCAGTTACTTTATTGTAAGCATCGTCCTAGTTAGATGGAGCACCGTCACATTTTGTTGCTGCTTTGAGACGGCATTTAACGTGCAGAACGACCAAAGATGGATAGTTCGAGGTGGACCTGCAGCTTGGCCTCCAAGATCTAAATCCTTTTGTGTCTTAAATCACATCAAAAGCGAAGTGTTCAGCACACCCTTTAACACCGTTGAAGAACTGGAGCAGAGAGATCTACACTCTCTCTTTGTCTCAATCCGAAGGTTGGTTGGCAGCAATTCTTCTCCTCCACACTTCTTTGTTCTCGGATATCCTCTTCATTTTATGATTGAATCTGTTTCAAGTACTGCAATCTGGGTATTCCTCTGCCTCTTTTTCCTTCTACCGTTCCTTCCATAACAGTAACTATAAACTCATTATGCCTATACAGACGACCTATTAACTTGTCTCTTCTCTTCATCGTCGTTTTCTCAAGTCATTTTCTGCATCCTCCTCCAACATCACAATTCAAATGCTTCTAGTCTTGTTGCAAACGCCTAGTGTCCAAGTTTCAGAGCCATACTATGCCACACTCCTCACATAGCATTTTTTGGTCTCTTATTTTGTATTCCATTATATAAGAAGCATCCGTTTATTATTGAAGGCTATTTTAGCTTTCGGAATTCTGCTTGTTATGTCTGCTGAACGTTTGCCATCTGGCGTAATTATACTTCCTAAGTACACACTTGTTAAGAATTCCGAAATGATCCAGGATTTTTCCAAAGAATCCCAAATTCATTGTACAGACGAGATGCAAGGAAGACACTTTGAACGCCTTGTTTAACAGCTATCCCCTTCATAAAATTTGAACTAAAAGCGATGTAAAACGTAACAGTGAAGTCTAAATTTCAAATTAATTTGTGCTAACTAGGACTATGTGTACAATAAAGCCAGTGTAATGTGATGTAAATATTAATAGTAAAGTCCAGATTTCAAATTAATGTGTGCTAATTAGGACGATATTTACAATGACGTCAGTGGCGGCTTGGCATTTCAGAAATGAGGCTGAGTTCAATGCAGTTTCGTTCCGAGTGTGGTACTGTAGTTGCTATCTGTTGACACTGGCGTGTTTATCGAACACAGTAGAATGTTGATGTTCAAGTTTTCATACCATCCTTTAATATACATTGAATTCATTACTATTTATCGACCTAGTCAATTGTTCTGTTGCGTGTAAACACGTCGCACGTATTTACACGTACAAACCGCAAAAAAAAAAAAAAAAAAAAAAAAAAAAAAAAAAAAAAAAACCGATGATTCCTCAAACTGGTGGCTATCAAGAATGGAATTGCATGGGGCTCGGTCTTGGGTCCATTGCTGTTCTTGATATACGTTAATATTTCTTCAATTTATAGACTATGATGCAAAGCTAATTCGTTTTGGTAATGATACAAGTAGAGTAAGCACTCTCAAGAAGTTAACTGATGAAATTGTAAATAAAGACTTTCAGAGTAATATTAAGTAGTTCTCTGCAAATGGACTCTTATTGATTCCATCACAAAACACAATAAATACAATTCCACACAGTAAATTTCGTGACACAATTGATAAATGCAATATTCCACTTACATGAGTAGTGCTAATATTACGTTTGCACGGGTTCCATTCGTATAATTTTCATTCATTCCACACATTCGAACTAGGTATGTTTATATGTCTGTGTAGCTTATAGGGCTTAACTACGGGATCATCAGTCCCTAAACCTACAAACTACTTATGAAGTAACTAATGTCAAGGACGGCAGAAATATCCAGGCCCGAGGGGAGATTAGAATTCCCGACCTTAGTGGCCGTGCAGACCGTGACTGGAGCTTCTCAATCCCCTCGGCCACCGCGGCCGGCAATCGGATATGTCGTGGCATAAAGAGTATAAGGTTTTCAATAAGCTATTGAGGAATATTTGTTCATTCTTCCATGAGTCCAATATGAAGCTCTGCAACCGTTGACGGAGGTTAATCTCACTGCAGTGGGTCTACCAAGTGCATTTCAGATATGCTCAGTCGGATTTAAGTCCGATGAACAAGCTGTCCACTCCATTCCTTCAGTTTCAAGCATGTTGTCCACAAGTGGAGCTCTACGGGGACGAGCGATATCGTCCAACAGAAGGAACGCATCTCCTATGGCATCAGCACAGGACCTCTCCTTTATATCTATAAGGAGTGAAAGCGCCATTCCGAACTGCATTACGTTCGTACGACCGCTTATACTGACACCTGCCCACTTTATTCGCACATCACCATGATATGATGATGTTTCCTACACATGAGAAGTTCCAAGTTCTCTCCAGCTAAGGGAACGACGACTGTTCGGCTGAAGACAAAATTGTTGATGCCTGGAGGATGTGTGGTATGTTGCAGCTTAATTGCATCCTCATGTCTGGACAAGCTGTTCCCCGGATATAACGACCATCTCTTGATGGTGTTACCCGTGGATGACCTTGGCCTTGCTTTCGTTTAATGGTTCCTGCGTTTCAAATCGCGTCAGTGTCCTGGAAATTACACTTTCGGACACCCATTAGAAAGCTAGTTTCACGCCATACATCGACAGGTGTGCCAGTAGCCAACTCCGTCGATATGGAGAGGGGAAAAACAGGTTGCTCCTTTGTCGCAACCCGCTTCCTGCCGAGACACACGAAATGTGCTCACGAAACGTTCCGAAATTGCGAGACGCGGCGTGCAGGAAACGAGGTTCGCTGATTTGTTTTTGGCGCCGGCTAATAAAAACGTTTAATAAATCCGCACGGCTGCGCCATGAAAGCGTCGCGGGCCGTATATTTTAATTAGCGCTTGTTTACGCGGGGCTCACCCTGATCAGCATCGGCCTCCTAATCCCTGTACTGATTTGCGACTGCCGATCGCGCTAAGTCAGGCGCTGCCGCCACAGGCAGCCCCATATCTGTCATCGCGGTCCGGCGCGGGCCCGTTTAACGAAATTAACCAATAAGGTCTGGCCGGCTGGTATACGGGCGTAACGCCCGCGGCGAGCGCCGTAAACAAGCAGCCGTGAGCGGCCGGGCGCCGCCGCCACCACTGGCCCCCAGGCCTCCTCTTATTGGCCGTCGATTTTCACGACCCGCCGCCGCAGACAACGTGTCCATTTCTCAGGCGGAGAGAAAAAGCGCCGCTTCCTCGGTAGAGGGACAAATGGACGCCGCAGCCGGGCATTCGCCGCGCCGAGCAGACGCTGTCTTTTATCTCCTCACTGCCAGCCACTGTTTCAAGACGCGACGGCTAGCCTTCTCCACGGACGGCGGAATCACGTCTACGCTTCGTTTCACGCCGACGTTGACAGCGGCCTGCGGCTACATCGGAACAAAACGGAGTTACGCTAAACAGGATTTTACTTTATACTGAACCGGCAAAGCCGCCAATACTTCGTAATATCATGGGAATTGGATATACTTTCGAATTGCATTGTCCATCACTTCCCACGTCTCTGTGGCTACACCTTAGCATCCTTTTTGTTTCCTTTGTACTAGCATGCTCACTCAAACTGGAAGCTTCCTTCCTCTCCGACCGCCCTACCTATATTACCGTCCGCAGCACCGACTCCTGTCTTTTTTATCCCTCTGCTGATATGTTCCGTCCTTTCTCCTCTCTTTCATCTCCTGTATACCACAGTTATGCCTAAGCCTGTCCCGCCCGCATACACTTCTTCCAATATGCTGATGACACCGCTTGTCTTGCCTTAACTCCCACCCTCACCGATCCAATCATATTCTCCAACAACGCCTTAATCTTTTCAATACTTGGTTCAATATTGGCTCCTATCTGTAAATCCTGCCAAAACATATGGGTCCTTACACGCTCTATAACCGTCCCACCCACCTCACTCCCACCCTAAAGTACCTGGGCCTCACTATAGGTCGCACCCTACCCTTGACTCACCACCTCTGCTCTATCCAAGGAAACGCTCACTCCTGCGTCTCCCATATATATCGCTGTCCCCCCCTCCTTCTACAATTTCCTGGAGATCCTGGAATCCCATGCCCTCTGTCTCGCCTTCCATATAGGTTATGTCCCCGATGCGCCTCCTCTATGACCTCATCCCCTTCCCCCACATTGTCCGCTTCATTGAATACCTCCGCCTCCCTCTACCGTAAACTGGATCCCCCTCATCCTATCCTCCATCCTCTCCTCAACAATCCCATACCATTGCCACACCATTTCCATTGTATACACCCTCTCTCCATATCCGCCGTCCTTATTCTATCTCATGGCAATTTCCGGACCTTCCCACTTACTGCCGATGCCCTCTGCTCAAACATCTATCCCTCGTACCAGCTCTGATCCTATTATCCCCCTATAGGGCCTCACTGCCTTCGTGCCCCCCTCACTACTCTTCCAGATCCCTCCAGTATCCCCCCCCCCACTCCTTACAGCTTCCTGGAACATCCAATCCCCCTCCTTTCCCCCATAACCCTGTGGTCACTCTACCATCTCCTATCTCCTCCACTGCTCGTCACCCCTCCACCGCTTCCTCCCCCCCAACCTCCAATCCTCCATCGCTCTTGCCCTTTCTTCTCCCCCATTCACATTCATTATCATCATTTAACACGAATTATGTACAGGAGAATGGAAAAGCTGGTAGAAGCTGACCTCGGGGAAGATCAGTTTGTATTCAGGAGGAACATAGGAACCCGGGAGGCAATACTCACTTTACGTCTTATTTTAGAAGATAGATTAAGGAAAGGCAAACCTACATTTTTAGCTTTTGTAGATTTGGAGAAAGCATTTGACAATGTTGACTGGAATACACTCTTTCATATTCTGAAGTCAGCAGGGGTAAAATACAGTGAAACGAGAGTTATTTACAACTTGTACAAAAGCCAGACCGCAGTTATTAGACTCGAAGGGCATGAAAGGGAAGCATCAGTTGGGAAGGGAGTAAGACAGGGTTGCAGCCTTTCTCCGATGTTATTCAATTTGTACATCGAGCAGGCGGTGAAGGAAAGCAAGGAAAAATTTGGAATAGGGATTAAAGTTCAGGGGGAAGAAATAAAAACATTGCGTTTTGCTGATGACATTGTAATTCTGTCAGAGACAGCAAATGACCTGGAAGAGCAGTTGAATGGAATGGACAGCGTGTTGAAGAGAGCGTATAAAATGAACATTAACAAGAGCAAAACAAAAATAATGGAATGCGGTCTTAGAAATTCAGGCGATGCTGAAGGAATTAGCTTAGGTAATGAAACAATGAAGGTGGTAGATGAGTTTTGTTACTTGGGTAGTAAAATAACATGCGATGGTCGCAGTACAGAGGATATAAAATGCAGAATGGCAATGGGAAGAAAAGCATTTTTGAAAAAGAGAAATTTGCTAACATCGAATATTAATTTAAGGGTAAGGAAGGCTTTTCTGAAGGCATTTGTGTGGAGTGTTGCCTTGTACGGAAGTGAAACATGGACGATAAGCAGTACGGACAGGAAGAGAATAGAGGCTTTTGAAATGTGGTGCTACAGAAGAATGCTGAAGATTAGGTGGGTAGATCGCATAACTAATGAAGAGGTACTGAACAGAATTGGTGAGAAAAGGAATTTTTGGCATACCCTGACTAAAAGAAGGGATCGCTTGGTAGGACACATTCTTAGACATCGGGGAATCGTAAATTTAGCTTTGAAGGGAAGTGTGTGGGGTAAAAATCGTAGAGGGAGACCAAGAGACGCGTATAGTAAGCAGATTCAAGTGGATGTGGGTTGTCGTTCTTATGAGGAGATGAAAAGGCTTGCTCAGAATAGAGTAGGGTGGAGAGCTGCATCAAACCAGTCTCCGGACTGAAGACCATAACAACAACAACATTTAACATATGCATGTGAGTCATCCTTTTCATCGAAGTGAACCTCATCAGTGCTTTTTTAACAAAACTGTGAACGGCCATCCCACTGCCGACGCCTGTGTCTTTTAACTGTCCGTGTGAATCAGTGCTTCAGTGTAGTGTTTCTCCGTTTTCGTCGCCTTGTGTTTTTATGTAATACTGCACACCTATCGCTCCATTTACAAAATTGCACATCTTCAGTTTTTCGCCATGTCATGTGTTTTGTCGCCTAGTTCATTATTTTTTTCTTTGTTTAATGTATGTAATTTTGTAAGCTGAAGAGCGCCACAGGTACTGCCAGCCCGCCCCACCAGCGGAATGAAATCACAAAAAAGATTTTAAAAAAAGCACTGGAAGTAACACGAAATTCGGTGATAGTCCTTAAGATGTCAGTGTAAGCACTTACCGCGGTGGGAGCAAATTTCAATCACTTTTTATAGATTGGTGTCTGTTCATTGGGGCCAATATAATAAGTAAGATAAGTAAGATAATAAGATCGAAAATTGTCCGACTGTTTACCTGGGAAAGAAAGTTTACTTCTCCGACTCTTACGCTTTCGAAACATTTTAAGGTATATAAGACTACAACAAATCATTCAATGAACTTATTTCTTCCAGAATAATTATAAATTTTTCAGAAAAAAAAACAACTGTTCGTTGCGATTTCCTGGAAGAATGTGAGGGTAAAAAAATATTTTTTCATCTGAATCATTGTGAAATCTTAGCTTCTCAATATTCCTAATACTCTTTATAAATCGATGTTATTAGTTTAGCACGTGCGCTTGCTTTTCAAATCTCGAATGGAAAGAAGTGTGACAGCCTACAGCCTACGGATAGCTACGATTTAGAACAGTACACTACCGCGAGTAAGACGTTTCTAAAAGTTCGAAAAATTTTCCAGAATGGTACTGACACTGGGTAAAAATTGTTGGACTATATGCAATAATATCTTCATAACTTATTAACGGTTTCCGTTAGGACCGTAGAACTGGACGGTTGGCTACGGGGCATGGACGGAAGTAGAATGCGTATGCGCTCTGTTGTTGTCGACTATTTTCACGTGGCACGTCTTTAAAGTCACTGGTGGTCAACGGATAGAAGAAATCCATTCCGATGTACTCACTGGCAGTCACAATCGGTGACGGTACTAACTAATGTTACCTCTACCCTATCACCTATTCATATTCTACTTAAAATAAGAGAATGTTGTTCATTTTTCAGTTTATTATTTATTTCAGAGGTTGTTACTTAGATTGCAGATAAAAGGAAATAAAGGCGAGAAAAATTATTAAAAGAAAATTTTATCTTGTACAGCCTGTTTTACAAACAACGTAGCTTGACAATAATTTCAGTAAGTGAAACGGAAATGCCTGTTGGTATAGCGCTTCTGAAGGTCTCCAAAACGAGAAATAGCAGACCAATGCCCCGCCATTGAAGTTTGCAACTCAGTTGAAACTGAAGACAATCGATCTAAATGTGTGAACACTCAACAATTTACTTCGCAAGTTTCGGAGAACGGGTATCGTTCTTGATGACAGTTTTGACAACGTCGGTCATTCTAAAAGCGCTGGAAAGACTGAAAATACCGAGAAAACGTGCGCTGCATTTCAAATCAGCGCTAGGAAATCGATCAGACGAACTGCACAACAGATGCGCATCAACTTGAAGGCACTGCGACAAATTTTTGATGAAGACCTTGTAAGGAGTCAAGAATTTCTGATCTACTTAAATGCAATTTCTATATCCACGAGCAGGGTCGCATCTCTTTTCTGATTAATTTGACAACCCACACTTGGTATTTGTGTTGGTAATTCGAGTCCGTAATTACTGTAAATTGCGTATAAGAAAGCAACATATATTACAAGTTGCCGACGGACAGGCATAATTGTACGTGGCGTGGTGCAAAAGCCGCTTCGTGTTTGTATTCGAGGAACAGAGCAGGCCGCTCAGGAAACGGAATCAAGAACTTAAAGAAATAAAAACACATAAAACTCAATAACTTGATGAAATACAGAGCAAAAAATTATATGTTAACGACAAGTTTAGAAACAGAAAATTCAGAATTAGAGCAAAGGTTAATGACAATTTTTCAGACACAAAACCAAGAACTTAGGCGTGAACTTAAAACACAAACAAGTAAGCTTAAAATGCAGAAGGTGACGGTTATGTCTAAGATACATTAAAAAATTAAAAAGATCTATGATGACGCGAAAAAGTTACACCACGTCATTGAAGCTTTAATGCGCGGACGCAAGGAGTTACCAACGTTGTCAACGTCCAAGTGGACGTAATTTAAATTAACCAGAGAGTAAATAAAATTACAGAAAAGGCCACCCATTTAGTAAAGCAGATTTGTGACGAACTATCTTCATACAAACGTGTTGCGAAGATCGCGCTAAGAAAGTCCGATCAGGGCATTAACAAATAGAAACAAAAACTAAAGATCAGTTCGATAAATTACGTACAGATCTCTTAAAAACGATAGACGAAGAAACAGAAACAGATGGTGCTATTACTGATTCAACAGATTCGTCCAGCAGTAAACTGACACAAACAATTGTATCAGCGAATATAATATAGTTAAAAACACAGATACATCCGCGGAAGTACCACGTAAACAATTTCACAACAAATTACGGTTCCGATAATGCAGTAAAAGCTTTTTGACTGCGAGACATTTTGAACTAAATTATGCACGCCATTACACCATTTTGATACAGTGATAGGTCACGTTTTGCTCGAAACACACTCGCAGAATGGTGTGCGATGTGGACGACAAGATGGCAGAATGAAGGGAAGACAATACAGGTTTGTTGAACAACCACCGTACAATATGATGAAAGGATTCGACACAAATCACTTTCTCACAGTACGGAAATTTCAACATTAGTGCGAGAATGGCAACTGATTAGATACTAGAACATGTTAAATGACCAGTTTCGAAATGATATACTGGATAACTGGAGCTTATTACACAAACTAGACTTCATCTGCGCACACATGGCAGTAGCTACAGCAGAAACAATGCAGAAAGTCTCAGCTAACTATAAGTCTTACATGGAATTGCGCACGGCTTCTATGTCGAGCACATGTCGACTGAAGCACAAAAACGAATGAAGTACGAGTTATTACAGAGTGTGCAGTACGGTAATTCAGGGCAAAAGAGCGATGTGAAATACTCTATAAATGTGGATAAGAAAAATTAATGTTTTGATACGCCGTACAGTAAAGGGGAATTAATCCGCACATGGACAATGAAACTACCCCTCATGTACCAGAAATCTTTCTTTGGACGCGAAGGAGAGGATATACTGGCATTTACAGGCATCCTCCGGGAATTAGAGTTCATTTGCTCCGAGGATCAAGCCAAGAAGAAACGGAACGTCGATGGAAAACAATAACAATATACCGCGAAATGACGTACAAAACAATAATTTTACGTTAATAAATAATAATAATCAAACGTATTTTTGAAAAATAACAGTAATTTTTAACCATGTAACCAAAATTACCCTCCGAGAAATAATGAAGGAAATTTTCAAAGAGAAGGTTATGGTTTTAATCGCCCCTAATGGATACGGAGGCAATTCATACAGGAGAGGTGACGGATTTCAAAATAGAGGAGTCAGAATGCAGTAGGGATTTTCTCAGCGTGGAAGAGGCTCAAGACTACGAAAATTTCCAACAAGGAAAACCAGGACCACTGCAGCAACAGAACACTAACCAAATCAAATACGAACGTGGAGATTTGGTCACCAAATCCTGAGAAAAGAAAAAGTTTGGCGAGATGTTAAAGAAGAAGTCCAGCAAGATGACGTCCAGCCTGAAGTGAAATCAGAGCAGGTAATTTATTTGTTACAATCAAGTGAGGAGGAGGTACCGACACAAGTAGAAATCGGGACATGCATTGTTGGCAATAGAATGGGAGAACACGGAGAGTGAGGTGCAATTTTAACATCTTCTTATTAAGAAAAATGTTATTGTGAGTAATTAATTTCATTGATGATAACAACAGGGGGGGGACAGTCTGTACAAGAAATCATGATACCGAACGTATCAAGTTCACAGACGGAAGATACAATAAAAAATTACAATGTATATAATTTTGACGACTATGACGGGTTATGTAAGAATACTCAAAAAAAGTTGGAAAACAGAGAATATATATATATATATATATATATATATATATATATATATATATATATATATATATATATATTTGAAAATTCGGCAGGTTTGTAACAATATTCTCAAATATTGTATTTGTATTTTATGTTATTTATTTTGCCAGCTAGCTCAGTAAATGTATGAAACATGAACCTTCTCAGGGACGTGATTACTCAGGTTAAATTTCAGTTGAAGGTCTTCAACTGGTGCGAGTATTCTTACAAAATAGTCCCACATTAAATGCTATAAAAGTCCACAGTTACGTATAACATTCAAACTTTAATTGATTGTCCAACTTGTAATAAAATCACAAAGTCTGAATGCACTGAAGCTAAATGGAAACTGTCTTTAAACTTTTTAAGATATGGCTGTCAGGAAATTATTTAATGACATATTATTCACTTCTCACTCAGAATAATAGTCACTTTGAATAATTATGCACTTCGTAATTGATAGATCTTTGTAAGATACCACATTTTACCATACATTACCACAGAAGTTGGCGTAATTTTTATATAAGTCCAGTTTGGTTTAGCAGAGCTGAAATGGAAAATTATTAATTTTTATTAAGTCTTGTTTTCCACCCGTCCTTGCTTTATCAGTTATGAATTCTATATTTGCCACGTAATGGCGGTGGTTGATACAATCTGTGTCATTACCTGCTTGCTGAATCAAATGCTTATGCCATCCTTTAGCATTTAATATAAATGATAAGGGTACTTCTAATTAAAGTTCGTACACTTATTTCATTTTATACATATATTTTAAGTATTTAAAAAATGTTCAAACACATTTACAGACCTCCTTACAATGTTTCCTTCATTTTCATCAAAAACAATCTCGTCAAGATTATTAATCGACCAGCGCAGCTAAGAGACAAGACACAACCAGATACAATAAGATTCCTTTTTAACATTACATATAGTTATATATTTTAATTGTACAAAGATAATAACACACGTTAAAATAATTATTCTTTGTTACGAGTGTATACACAGACACCTTTTGTTACATGATGCGTCTGTTTCAGTGGTACCACTAAACTTTCCAATCGTCGATTTCTGTATAAATTGGAAGGACATTACAGACAGAAGCTGGAAATGAGAGAGAATGTAGGGAAAAGAGGTTAAAGAGTGAGAAGAGAGATAGAACAGGGAAAAGTTATGTGCAGCGGCGAAGTGGCCGAGAGCATTGAGGCGCTACGCTCCGATGCGTGAAACCGTTCCCCGTTTGGGGTTCGAATACTCCCTCGGGCGTGGATGTTTGTGTTGTTTTCAGTATAAGTTAGTTTATAACTAGTTTGTAAGTTTAGAGACTGATGACCCTGCAGTTGAGTCCCATAAGCTTAACAGAGATCTGAACTTTTTTTTGAAAAGATAGGTGACGGTTTGTTTATGAATTTTGTTAAACCAATTCAACTGCCTAAACACCCACAATCAGGAACAGCGTTCAGAATAAATAGACTAGATTCTGATTCTCATGCTGACAGAAATTCCAAAGAAACTAGATACAGGTCCAGACGTTTTTAAGTAACACAAATGTCACACGAAAAACATAATTAATGTAAAAAAGATTGAGAAGGTCGATAAAAGTTTACCTCAGGTGCCATTTGAATTGCGTGAGCCAATTTTTTCTACGTCCTTAGACAACTCAATATTCAGTATACATGAATCGTTCAAAAACTAAACAAAATTTTAACGTATATTTCTTAAATGTATATATTGCAGCAGCGGTAGAAGCAGAAGTCTGGTTGCGAAACAAAAAGCTGAAGTTCTTAAATCCTTTTTCACTAATCACTTAACTCAACAATTTGTAAATCAACAACAACAGTAAATGAAAATAAATGAGAGATAGACACACACAACGCTAATCTTGCATGTGGTAAACACGGGAAGTGACATTTAGACTAGGACACAAAACAATAAAAGAAATTAATTTTTAGAGAATAATATATATATATATATATATATATATATTTCTTTCTGTGTAAAACGATTATACATTTTATTGTGAAGTACTTGATGTTAGTTCTTAAGAAGAAAAAATTTTGCAAAGCATGAAAGAAGTCTACAGGCAGCAATGGTTTGCAACAGAGGTTTGGGGTTCCCATTCGAGACGCTTAGATAGGGCGGCGGAAAGGTTATGGAGGTGTATTGAGTCGGCTTTTGGTAGAGGAACGACGATGATGAGACCGACCAAAATATGGAGCACGTTTCGTGTCCAATGCATATCTTTGTTGCCTCAACTTGAATACGAGACGGAAATCTCGAAACGTTTAAACTTAAAAGTAAAATAATCATTATAATAAGGCAGATACTGGAGAGACAAATCCAATTCCTTAATTCCTTTTTCCGAAATTTTATCATTTTTCCTGCACAAAGCCAAGATTAAAGAGGGGAAGACTGAAGAATAGAAGATGAAGAGACTCCAGAGCTGTTGAGAAGAACGGAGATTGGTGAAGAAATACAATATACCTTTCTTTTACTTTCGCAAAAAAATATTTAAATTCATTCCAAAAAGAAAAGTAATTTCATCATATATCTTTTCTGATGAAATAACTGCCACAAATTTCGCAATAATAATCTACAAGAGAAGACCAGCACGTACGGCATATTACATATGTAACGCACTATCTTCCCCTCCCTGAGCATGGCCCCTCAAAATTTTAACAATTTCTTCCGCTGCCTCCAGGACAGGAAGTTTCCTTGTTCTTTCACCAGTATCGTCGGTGAACAGCCGTGCATGGACTTTGTCCATCACACGTCCGTCCACGTGCCTGCCAATCAGCCCTGCGGTACTACTGACCAGGGTACGCTACCCGCGAAGAGTCGGCACTTTCAGCTCACCAATCAGCGAACCCCTGGAATCACGCGGCCACCGGGACTGGCGCCTTGTTAACCCGTAGATTTAGAATTGTTGCTTCTTCTCTTCTTAACTTCCGCCCAGACAGGATGCCTTAACCTGTCGCTCTGCTTAAGTTTCCTCCAACCAGTGGCCATGCCCCGCAGGGGCCGGTATTCCACTCTTGTTACTCTGTAAACTGCCTTCTCCCCACTCAGTTAACTTCGCCTGACAGTAAAGTACCAGTTGAACTTCAGCTCTGTTATTATTTCCTCAAAGACCGCTCGGATGATTTTACTAGATGTAAATAACGGTATCATCTGCAAACAACCTAAGAGAGCTACTTAGATTTTCTCCTAAATCGTTTATGTAAATAAGGAACAGCAGAGGACCAATAACACTACCCTGTGGAACGCCCGGTATCACCCCTGTTTTAGTCGATGCCTTACCATCGATTACTACGAACTGTGTCCTCTCTGACAGGGAATCCCCTATCCAATTTGTTTCGCCAAAATTTGTATTTGTGTTGGTAATTAGAGTTCATGATTACTGTACTTGCAAAAGTAATGCATCTAAGAATGCTACATCTATTATGAGACTACCAACGGATAGACATTATTCTGCGTGACGTGGTATGGAAGCCACTTTATGTTTGCTTTCGAGGAAGAGAGCAGGTCACTTGGGATAAACTGCAGTCAGCGAAGAACTCCACAAAGTCATTCTAGAACAGAAACCTGATATAATTTGCTTACAAGAACCCTATGCAAAAAGTGGAAAGCTGCCGGGTCTCCCCAGGGATGCAGTTGTCATAACAGGAAGTACTGACTGCAAAGCAGCTATTATAATTTTAAATGGAAATATTAACGTAATCAAAATGTCTGAATTTTGTAATCAACATCTTGTACCTGTAGAGATGTCATACAGGGGAGACACGTGGGTGATTTCCTCCCTCTGCGTGCAATAAAGTCACAGAATCGAACCGTGTGCCAACTACATCAAAGACTTAACGAACGACGCAGCTAAAAAAAAACTACTAATCTGTGCAGACAAAAAGGCCATGTCCACTCTGTGGAACTCTGACAGGATCTGTGACAAAGGACGCTACGTTAATGACATCTTACATGAATGCCAACGACGAATAGCAACCATTGAAGGCCACATACTGATCCACATTGGACATGACGGATCGACCAGTACCATTAACGTCACAGTCGCTAACAAATCAGCTGTTAAATGGATACCCCACTGGAACGTACTTGATAAAATTACATGAAATGACCACAACGTAATTACCTTCTAACTACGCAATCAATTCAATAATACTAACACGAATATTAACAAAAGACTACTTTTCCATAAAGCAGACTGGAATAAATTGAGATCAACTACTGACAGATATAACATTAACAACATACAAGGTACAGAGCTCACATGCTAACGGATATCATTAGTAGAGCCAAAAAAATGGCAATACCAACGGCCAACGACTCCAAACAGCAACAAATACCTTGGAACGACGAATTGACAAGACTGAAACAAGACGTAAGACGTGAAAGAAAGCTATACCAGAGAAAGACAATCGAGCGAGATAAATAAATCCGACTAGCGGCATATAGGCACCGCACAGACGTCTACAAACAAAAACACCAGACAGAGACATTGAGACAAGTTTGTCGCTGCTCACACAGAACACAATATATGGGGTGAGTCTTATATGGTAACAACAGATAAAATCAAAAACCCACTGGTTCTTGGCACTTTACGCAAAGACAATGGTGATATGACCGTGGGATGGAGGCAAACAGCAGAAGTTTTGCTGAACAAACTGCTTCAGGACGACTACACACTTACAGACACCCAAGAACATAGTTCAGGGATGAAATGGATGCACCATACACCACAGATACCATAACAAGTCCCTTTGTTCAAGAAGAAGTCGCGAAGGCCTCAATAGATTTGAAAAAGAAAAGAGCGCCTGGTCCAGACGGAATACATACAAAAACACTTAAACAAATTGTACCCCAGATTACACTATAAATGACGCCCTACGGCTGGGCAGGGTGCCTCTTGTTGTGGAAAACCTACAAGCCTGTCATTGTTAAAAAAAGGAGCTAACCGGGACCCAGCGGATCCCAAAACCTACAGGCTAAAATCCTTAATAAGCACACTCGCCAAGATACAAGAGAAATTGCTCTGTAAACGATTACAGGAACTCAGGTCCTTGCCAGCCTAAATGAGGCACTACGGATTCAGACCTGGGAAAAGCATAGATGACGCCATTAACCGGGCATTGGAAATCGTAAACTACTCGGATAATAAATATATCATTGCAATAATGATTGACAATAGTGGGCACCTTTGACAATCTTTGGTGGCCCGCTATGTTCTGGAGGTTGAAACAACTGCAGATTTCAGAGTCTCTGTATCACAGTCTATTAGACTACTGTAGAGGTAGGGTAGTGGAATGGAGGACAGATAGCCGAAAGGTTATAAAGAAAATAACTAAAGGATGTCCACAAGGACCAATCTGTGGCTCCATTTTCTAGGGACCTGGCGACTGAATCGCTCCTGCATCTACTGGATAGGGATGTCAGGGTTGACGGGGTCGTCGCATACCCAGATGACCTTCTAGTGGTTGTCTCCGCCAACAACAGGGCCCAGCTAGAGGAGAAGGCACGAGAAACACTGACAACAATAACACAATGGTGCAAACACAACAAACTCGAGATAGCAACCAACAAAACAACATACTCAAATGGTCATTACAACGAAACCCATCAGTCAAATTAGACAACACAAATAGAAAATGAACAGTAGTCACACGCTATCTAGGGGTCCACATTGTTGAAAGATAAAATTTACACAAACACATTAAGATAACCACAGAAAAAGCAGAGAAAATATTACACAAGTCGGCAAGGCTTAATTCAACCACATACAGACTGCCTCTGTCAAGTATACAAACATATCACTGTGTTCTCTTCGAGTCAGTATTATGCTTTGCTGCTAGTACCTATGCTCAAAGATTGAGCCTAGTAACCAACAAAACAATTGTGAGACGTGAGCAGAGAAGTGTATTATTACAACTTACAGGTGCATTCCAATCAACACCGACAGAAACCCTGTGCGTCCTTCTCAGTATCTGTTCAGTTGACATCACAATAAGATATAGAGCTGCAGCGTTCTGTCTTGAAATGCAATATCTAGACAAAGTGCATGAAATAACGAGCATACATATCGTAACAAACCGCCAACTGAGAACATGGCGAACGGACACATGGTAACAGGAATGGTAGGCCTGCGACAAAGGACGTAGGCTATATACACTGCTACCAGACATTAGAGAAAGAAAAAGGATGAAGCATATCGACCCCAGACGCGGTATGGTTCACTTTGGTCCATATCCCACTCACCTTTTCCGAATGGGACTGGGCGACACCAACACTTGCATCTGCGGAAACACCGAAGGCTCCCCTGAACACAACGTCTTCCTCTGCGAACGATACACACATGTCAGAGACACACAGCAGCTTAACTTCACAAGAGACATACGGTATGTGACATAATAAGAGACGAACAAAAATGGACACATCTCAACACACTAGCAGACAAGATATCCAACGCGACCTATGGAGAATACAAAAGGACAACGCCTTACAGGAGGCGTGCCCGTTTACCCCGCAGAGTGGACAGGTGTAGTTGGGAACAAACAGACGAGGAAGAAGGCGCTGAAACTTTCACAAATGAAGGAATTGCCACCGACGAGACTCTATATAAAAAGGGGAGCAATCTCTCACTGTCATCATCCCAAACCAGACCTTCCATAAATTAATATGGATACTAACACCTGAGACACAAGAAAAAGAGACTAATATCACCGAAAGCATGGAAACTGTGCTGGAAGATCGGTGGCTTGAAGGAAACATTCCAAGGTACTCAATTCCCAGCACAGTACAATGCAGCCAACCATAAAGACAGAAAACCCCCTTATTATTAGATATAATTTCTTTCTTTCCTTAAATTGTTTAGCCCATAATTACAATTAACAAATTTCAGAATACACTGAATTTTGACACGTATGTAACAACCATGTAATCAATCATGTTTTTATGTTTTCCAATACAACAATACATCAATAAAATGCACGAATTGTAATTTGTTATATTATAATTGTAGCAACTACTGTAAGCATTTGCATATATGTAATTTCTCTTTTATTTTTTCTTGTTATATCTCAAATACTTAAATTATGTAATATCAATGAACTAATGTATAACTTGTAAAACTACAAATGCACGTCCTGCTTTATATTAAAAGGTAGCAGGATTATAAATGAAAAATAAATAAATAAAAATAAAAATAAACTGGAGACAGTGATTCACGGGATCCTCACAGCAGGTAGCCCAGTGAGATGCTTTTAAACTATGGCAAAAGAAGGGTGTGTTTCTGCCCACAGGGGCAGTCCCGGTGGTTCACTCTCACCACCCAGTTTTTTCGTGTGTAAACACAGACAGGCTACACTAAGGCGCCAACACATTTAAAATTAGCTTGTGTTGGTGGAGCTTGAGATGAGGAAGCTACTGGCATTTTGCGATTGCGTTTCTCATTGGCCGTCCAGAGAGCACGTGTGCTTGCCTGCAGACAGGCAAGGAATGCGAAACATATACACAACTAGCAAGCTACGAGTCGGCCGCAGTTGCCGAGGGGACTGAGGCGCTCCAGTCACGGTGTGCACGGTCACTACGGTCGGGGGTTCGAATCCCCCTTCGGGCATGGATATTTGTGCCGTCCTTAGGATAAGCTAGTTGATAAGTAGTTTGTAAGTTTAGGGACTGATGACCCGTAGTTAAGTCCCATAAGCTTTACAAACCTTTGCAAGCTACGAAACACGCTCTTCCTTCATGATGAGTGCCGGTGTCAGGACACAAGTGCTTCTGTGAATATCCAGCAAATCGATGTGGGTTTGCCTTGTGGCACAAACTGAAGTGCACGGTGCCTAGTGCTAAGTTCCAGGTTTACCTGTAATTACGGCAGTTTCATAGAGCAAGCAGTGGACATTTGTTTGCTCCATCCACAATATACAGGTAACATCTGCGAACGAGGGCCAGAAATCACAACAGCGGGTTGGTTTGCTGAATCAGCGTACCCTGCCATATTAATTTAGACTAGGGAAGTTAGCGGATCTGGATTTCATCAAGATTAATAGGAAGTGTGAGCAGATTCAGTTCAGCTACAGATAGAAGTAGGGAGGTTTTGAAATTCCAGAGACAGTAGCCAGTGATGAAGGGAATGGTAAATAGTGCCCTAATGCAAAGCTAGTTTTTGATTCAGAAAACACTATACTGAATTTACCACGACAGCCCTACTGCCTCTCTTATACAGTGAAGTGTAAGCGCCACCTCAGTCACCCTCTAATAGGCATTATTCAAAAATGCTCAAATGTTTGTAGCTCTCTAACTATGGGGTCATCAGTCCCTAAACTTACAAGCCACTTATGAACTAGCTAATACTAATGACGGCACAAATATCCATGTCTTAGGGGGGGGGGAGTTCGGAACCCCGGCCGAAGTGGCCGTGCAGAGCGTGATTGGCGCGCCGTTGACCACTCGGCCATTGCGGTCGGCTAGGCATTATTCTTCTGATAAATGGTTTGACTTTGTGTATGGTTTCAATTATCAAAGTGACACTGTTAACTGTCGAATCTTATCCTCTGTTTTCATTAATATTTCCTTTCATTATTAAATTCATTCTTACTTTATTTGCTTTTGGTTTTTCCACACTCAGTTTCGGAATTTATGTATCGCATTTTCCGTAAATGATATGGAACTATTTTCCATCGCTTATTGCTAGGCGATTGTAATTAGACATTTAACATAGCTTTCACTGTTTGACGAATTACATAATTAAAAATAGACAATGCTTGGGCACACATATTTGCGACAGCTCTACATTAGGTGAGGGAGTTTACTCAAGAAACAGAACTAGGTCAAATAAATTGTTTCATTGGATGTTTCACAGTCGACATCTCTCCACCGGCACAGCTGTAGGAGCTTTTAAGCGAAGTTTACGGTCTGTAGCGCGAAGTAACACTCAACTTCAGTCGGACGACACGTTTACCAAAGCGTGAAATAGTTCTTACCACAACTTACAAAGTAATAGGTGACGGGAACATTTATTACGGTAGGTCTAAAAAACAACCATTCCAGTTTCTACGAAATTGTTAATGTGGTTTATTCTTCTAGTTTCCAAAGATTTACAGCAAAAAGACACATATTCTTTACAGTTATTTCTATCATATACAGGAATTATTGACACCAGCTGGCTACACATCAGTTTAAATCACATTCGGAACACGTTTAGCTACAACCATTCAGAGTTTCAGGGGCAGATACCACACGCTGTTCACAACGCAATGCGCCTTCTTCAATGTATTGCGGACGAGTCGAAACGTCGCAGGTGTCAAGGAGCGAGAAAAGGTTCCTCGGTACGATGATAAACTGTCGACTGTCGCCTTACACCGCTGTGTACGTGACAGGTCGAACCACTGAGACAAACGGGGTTACTGACGTCGTATGGAGATGACATACCAATAACTAATCTAATCTACACACGTACAACGAGTACTGAACTCAACGAGTGCCGACGCGATGCCACAGAAGAAGCCATGGCGTATACCGTGAGATATATTAGAAAAGAGTCCCAACAGCAAGCCATTACTTTCTTATATTCAGAACTACTGGCAGCTTGGGAATGTGCCATAGTAATAAGCGAAAACCTGCAAGAAGACGGAGTTCATATTGGCTGCAACAGACCACAGTCACTGTTGTCAGCCTCACATCTGTTTGACGTATAGTGCAGGGCCACAGCTTTCACCCATACCACCTATCACTGACCCTAAAGCTGCAAGGGAACATCTTCAATGAGATTTACCTTCTATGACTGGGCCACGAGAAGGAAGACTGGGGCAAATTGGCCATATTTTTTTAATATTTGTTTATATTAATTTATTTTACGTATTTAAATTTATGAAATTATTGTTAAATTTTAGATTGTCTTTACTGAATCTGGATGGCGGTTATTAAGCTTGAAAGTATCAGTTAAAGTATTAGAAAAAAAATTAATTACCGTACATATGTCAAATGGGCCAGTCTGCCCCTACCTCGGGGTACGTTGGCCCAGTCGTTTGGTAGGTATATCAAGGAAATCAAAATAAAACAGTTATCAAGAAACAAATATTGGAAAGATGAGACGCCACACTATAATTACACAATGTCGTTCCTTTACGACGAAGCGACATTTTGGACTTGTCGTTTGACAGCTCAAAGGACGGAAGAAACAGAAGAACACTGCCGAGGTAATATTCTGCTTACGCCGTGTGCCTTTAAAGTACTCAGATACGATTAAGGAAAATAAAACACAGTGAATCGACACTATTTGCTGAAGTTGAACAAAGAAATAGCCAACTGCGTACAGGAGAGGGTCCGGGAAGTGTTGGAACATCACAGGATATGTGTGCGTTGTCCTTTCCTTATTGCAGGTTAGTGTCATTAATTTGTAAGCCTAAGGACTGATGAGCATAATAGTTTGGTCCCGCAGATTAATAAACATTTTAATTTGATTTTAAGAAATTTGTTGTCCTGTGACATGGTTTACCCTTCTGCCTCGGAAGCCAGACAACCGCCTCCATCGCGCCGACTTAACGAAGCTGCACGTGATCTCTCAGTTGTTTAACACCGAAAACTGGAGCATGGCCATACGAGGGCACAAGATGGCAATGCGAATTGTTACGTACGCTATAAGAAATTAACCGAAATTAATATCACTTCCGATACTTTGTGTTGCTGATTTGTGTCATTATTTATTGTCAGTCTTATAACCTGTTTGACGTGGCTCGCCACGAACACCGTGAGACATTACTGCCGTATTGACTCATAACTGTATCCACTCTGACAGTTTTATTATTCGTTTGTTCTTGACTTTACCACTTTAACAAGTATCGTCATATACATTTTAAGATATTTAGTTGCTTTGAGCATTATTCAGTGGTTTTCCACCCGTTTGACCAAGACAAAGACGTATAAATGGAGATGGCAAGTGTGTATTTTAGTTTCCCCTAATTACTCTTGTCACAATCCTTGTTTTCCTCCACACCGTGTGTGAGAGTGTGTTTGTGTATATTTACATCTGTTGTTTGATTGAATGGATAGATATATGGTAGTGGCAGTAGTTTTCAGGCTTTCTACTTTTCCGCAGCAGAGATCGTGTAAACAGTTCGTGAGTAGCGTATAGTGTTTACGAGCTACGCCTGCGGTCGATGTTGGACAGGCAGGTCTCGCGAAATCGCGCAAGGCAGTTTTCCGCTGCTCGCACTTGTTTCGGCCCATCAGCGTGTTTCTTTCTGGGTAGTTTTAATTTCAGTGACGGTTGGAGAGGACTGTAGCGCTTCACGGCGCGAGTCTCTAGAGATGATTGGACGTTGGTGTTGCTTGCTGCACCGATTTGCTGTTATTTGGTAAGAAATTCGGAAAATTAAGAAATAATGGGTCTAGGTAAAACGCACAGAATAGTGTTAGATAGGAAAGGTATAGATAAGACAGTAGACATTTTTTAATCGATTAATTTGTCGAGAAATAGGTGGAAAAAGAAATTTGAAGTGTTGTACAGATGATGCAGGCTCAAGTCTTATTCAAGTCTTACTTCTTTCAGTTATGACTTTCATTTGTTCCTCATTAGCTGGGATTTTGTGTAGCCTTCACGCACACGTATATTTTGATGGAAAATGTCAATGATTTTTATTACTATTATTTGTGTGACTTTGGACAGACATTATCTAACTACCGTAAATGAGCTCCGATTCTCTCGCAGTTGGCCATAACAGTTCCAAAATTAAATGTGCTTCCGTTTAATGTCATTTATGATCAGGAATTCTCGTTATTATTACTAGTTGCTTCGTGAAATAGTTCAGTCAGGGACGTGGTGTGGTGCTGTGTATATTTTCCTACCCCCCTCTCCGATCGTCATGTGTGACATAGAATGCAATTAACTAACATTTGCAATGTTAAAAGCAGGTCTATAGTGTGTAGTTAATGGAGTAAATTAACTCAGCAAAGCTCAAACGAAAGTTAATATGCCATTTTAATTGGTTTGATAATTTGTGGTGTTTTTAACCAGATTTAAAATTTATATTCCGTTTTACTTGATATGAGAATTTATAGTGTCTTTCACCAAGCTCAAATTTACCGTTTACTTATTCTGAAAACTTATAATATCTGTGATTTCTTGTTAAATTCTAAGCAGCGCAGCGACAGTTGTTACATTTTTTGTTAAAATGATCTGTTCAATGAATATGTGTTTCTGTTAGTGAGAACAATGAGCTTTAAAAGACTAAAACCTTGAGTAAAACACTGTTTTTTCGTTTTTATATGCCCACATATGTTTCACTTTAGTTGTAGTATCTTCAGTGGGTCCTTTTTTATTGCTTTAAAGTGAACAACAGAAAATATTTTTTGTTTCTACAGTTATTAGAAGTTCATCCTGTTAATTATAAATATGGACTAGAATTTCATACATTTTTTAAATGTTGAATTTGTTTTACATCATCCCTGTGGGTCTTTGCCAACTGTTTCTCATCTGCAACCGTTTTTTGCTGAAATATTTGATCTGCCTTTTTTTTTTTTTTTTTTTTTTTTTTTTTGTTAGGTCTACTACTTAGTTTTATGTGAATGGCATCTCTCTCTCTCTCTGTGTGTGTGTGTATGTGTGTTTTTCGTTTGCTAATGAAATATGTTCAACTTACATTTGTTGGTGTCTTTCATCAGTGGCATGTATTACTATGAAAAAGTTTTGAAATTTGGAAGCCCCCCCCCCCAGGACGAGAGGCATCGGACAAATACAAATTTCACGTTTTGGAGATCCCAGAATGAGAGGCCAAGGTACTCCCACCCCCACCCTCAAAAAAAAAAAAAAATAAAATAAAATAAAATAAAAATAAAAAATAAATAAATAAATGAAAATTTAAGAAATAAAGCTTGCTTTAGAGGTATTTCCAAGCCCCCCAAGACGAGAGGCCCGGGGCGGTTCGCTCTTCCCCCCCCCCCCCCTTAATCCGCCACTGGCTAGAGCACCTGCTTTGTTAGTGTAGGGACTAACAACGGGTTGTAGCTACATTAGTCGCCAGTGGCCTTTCTACGCTGCGAGATGTACGGCAGCCGCGCGCCGCATCGCAACGAGGCGCGCAGCTGTGGCGCGTGGTGCGCTGTATCGCCGCAGCACTGGTCCGCGCGCTGCTGTCGCGGCGCGGTCGCCAATTGTCGGGCAGCGCGCACCTGCCCCCCTTCCCCCCCCCCCCTTCCCACCTCGCTCGCGCTCACTGCGCTCCGCTACTCTCGCCGATTTGCAGCAGTAATTGCGCCATCCGTGGTCGTAGTTTCGCATTAGGCTCCCTCTCTGCGGGCCTCCGCCGGTCCGTTATTTCCACAATAAGCCGCATTAACCCACTTCTGCCGCGGCTCAATAATAATCGGATGTGATTTAGGTGTCAAAATTGTGGCTCTCGACGGATTATACGCAGATAGTAATTGATTTCGGCGGCGTAGTATTATCCTTGCTGTAGAAGGTATTACGAGACACACGTCTTCGCCTTTACCGCCAGCGGCAGGGCTAACGATACCGTAATTATCGTCCGAGATCTGGCGGCTGTGACCTGTTCTGTGTTCTTAATGTATAATGAATCTGATACGTTACTATGAACATTTACAGACGTTCATATTTCGACTTCGAGAACCTTGCCCACTGGAATGCTAATGAAATCGCTTAGATATTATCATCAAATCACATTTCAGAACTTCAGGGGCGACAAACGTCCAGATCTCGCTATTTTAGTGTTCTAAAATAAATGGAGTCTTGGTCCTTCAGCACATGTACTATTCAACAAAAATTTATTGCAGATTGTCATCTTAATCTCTATCCAGATAATCCAAACAATTTTTGGTGAAAGCAATTAGAAAGTTTCATTTAGATTCTGAAAATTATTAATGTAGGAAAAAAACAACAATTTGTCGCAATTCTGTGTCCAAAGAGTTTAAATATCGTAGAGTGTCGGTCGTACGTTTGAAACAAATTGAACTGGCTTTTCCCATGTTATATGCGGTATCGACTGGCAGCTTTTATGCGATACCCAGTAGAGAACTTTACCTATATGCACATTTCCACGTTTTCATTGACAATTGAATACGCATGTGCATCAGGATCCATCGCTGTCTCCACACTTTATAAAAGCTGCGAATTCTCGAATATTATTATGTATCTCCTAAAAATGCGGTAATGAAGTCTCATGAACCTGTCAATAAAACAGCTCCAGTTCGAAGTATAACAAATACTTGAGGTTTGTAACAAAAACGTGGCGGTTTGAAAATATTTGGTTGATTTAATGGGAATACGTGGTCTAATCGTGCTGTGAAATTTCCACAGTGAACATTAATTGTTATTACCAACAATCACGAACATGGCTCTCTATCTTTTGTTAATGTCTTGCTTTCGTAAAGTCTAGTACAAATTTATATAGTGCTTATTAAACGTGTAAACTCCACATATTTGTAGAGTTTCTGTCAAACGATTTACTCATGAAATCAAAGGCGACAAAACTGCAGTTGTCTTCAGTACCTACACTTGCAAACTACTTAAACTAACTTATGTTAAGAGAAAAACACACACTCATACCTGAAGACTCGAACCTACGACGGGGAACAAGCACACACACCGCAGCAAGGCGCCTTAGGAAGCACTGCCATTCCCAAGCGACTATAAAGTTACAAAAGTTACAAAATAAATAAATAAATAAATAAATAAAATAAAACTTATCGCAATTAAAAGTGCGTCCAAATCAACTGTCACAAAAGCATTCTACACCAAAATACAATATGGGTAATAACTTTCGTTGTTGCTATGCTGAATTAAGTGAGTACTTGTTGCAAAGAAAACTATCAACACTTGTAAAAATTCTGCCTGTTACTATTGCTTCCACACGTAACACTAATCAAGTATACCGAACAACAAATTAAAATGTCTTTAAAAAAAATGTAATCACTCAGTAGTGGATTATTATGTTATTTATTTAGTACTTGAATATATATTAATAATAGAAAATGTTTTTGCAGAAAGACACCTGACGACGGCAACTACGCCGAAAGATATCTAGTGAATAAATATATGAAAAATATGTTACAGTGTTTTGGACGAACCAGTTACAATTACAAGTTATCTGTTTCAACAGTGTAAAAGATAAAATGCTCGTAGCGTCGTTATTTATTACGTAGTGAGTCCTATCTGGGACGCGCGGCGATAGCCGTGCGCGCGCGTCTCCCCGTTAGACGTCCTAGTCCTCCCTCGTGCATGGGCGAGTATTGTTCTTAGCATAAGTTACTACATCTAGGGACACTGCAGTAAGAATTTTTGAACCTATGATCTCCCATCTATAAGTGTCCTAGTTATCGTAACGGGTATTTACGAACATCTTATGGAAGTAGAATTGGATGATAAAAGATACAACCAAGAAACTTTATGAAGCACAAATATTTAAGCTCTTTGCTTGTTCTTGTTCTCTGACGTACGGGTAGTCCTTGGCTCAGTTATGGTATTAGAGAAGACATCCAGTCATGTCGCGGAAAATGGCCGTAGGACATTAGGCACCAGGTCACGGATTGCGACGCCCCTCCCACCGGAGGTTCGAATTCTCTCCTGCATGGGTTCGTGTATTGTCCCTAGCGTAAGTTGGGTTGTTTGAGTAGTTTTCAAGGTTGGGGACCGATGAATATAGCAGCTGGGTTCCTTACATTTACTGACACTTTGCTACATCCAGTCCTTCCAACCCAAGGCTCTGAGCCACTGCGCAGGCCGCCAGTTAGGCTACGCTTCTCTTTCTGCCCAACTTCTCGAGTTACTTCACGCTACGACCGTAGTGTCAATTACTTCACCCTTCTCCCTGCCGCGGTGGAGTAGCCGAGCGCACTAAGCGGACTCGCTGCTCAGTGCGCAGTTGCTCGCCGTCGGAGAATCGAGTTCTCCCTCGGACATTGCTGTATGTGTTGCCCTTAGGTTAGTTTAAGTAGAATGTAAGCCTAGGGACATTGACAAATATATTAACTCCATAAAATTGTTATTTACAAACATTTGAACATTTTCCCAGCTGTATCTCTATTTGCCGACGTCATCGGACGTATTTTTGTATCAACACAGAAAATGTCGTTTGCCTGTTGGACACATGTATACAATTAGTGATATGGCGTCTTTTTTTCGGACAAATGTATTTGCGATGATTAACACAGAGGTCAATGTCTTAGTATATCACTCCACTCTCTTTGGGAGCCTTAGTTAAAGGCTCCCATAGAAAGAAATGTTTTTCTTGGATGAATCACTAAATTGTTAATCTAAGTAATGCCAAAACGATGCTTTACTTTATAGATGTTACAAACTGTTTATTAATAAAGCAATAGTCCTATTTCGGCACTGTGGCCATCATCAGGCTATGCCCATATGGCATCGTGGAGGTAAGATTTATTATAATATCTGCATACAATTGCAGTGTAAATGCTCTTTAGATGGTATATTTTTTATTTTATTCTTATCAGGTATTAATTACTGCTATTCTGTCAGTTTGACATATCCTCCAGCAATATGACAGAATAGCAGTAATGAATTAATACCTGATAAGCATTATATATATATATATATATATATATATATATAATCATCTAAAGAGAATTTATACTGCAATTATATGCAGATATTATAATAAATTGTACCTCCACGATGCCATATGGACATAGCCTGGTGATGGTCACAGTGCCCAAATAGGCCTATTGCTATATTAATAAACAGTTTGTAACATCTATAAAGTAAAGCAGCATTTTGGCATTACTTAGATTAACAATATGTCGTTAAAAGACATGCTGCAGGCCTAAATGAAATTAAATTAATCACTAAATTGTCTGATTAGAGGGAAAGTAGTGGTAATACAAATATAATGAAACTCGTAATTGAAAACAGGTCGAAACTTTGATTACACGTGTGTATATTTGCTTAAACTTGCAGAAAACGATTGTGTTTCTGGCAGAAATGAAAACAAAATTGGTTTCAAGTAAAAATAAATAAATAAAATATTTAAAAAAACATTGTAAATTTTCAGTTGGTACTTATTTTCGTTGTTGTTGAAATAAAATCGTTTCAAATTGTAAAAAAAAAAAAAAATATATATATATATATAAAAAATAAATAAAAACACACGCAATGTGCTGGGGTAAGTATCCGTTATTTTGCCAAAAACACTACTCCCAACAGTAAGGTATGTTGACAATGCATCAGAATTAGTAGAGAAAAGTGACACCGTTTAAAGTCTCAGATGGGGTGTCGAGCAGTCGTGAAGGGGCAGCGCAAGATGGCGACCGGCGCGCGCGCCTTTCCCCGGCGCGGGTCGGGGGCGGTGCCTGGCTGCGGGCTGATTAATGCTCGCGCTATCGATCGGCGCGCCTCGGTACGGCGGCCACCAAACGGCGCACGAAAAACGGCGCCCCGCGGTGATTGCCATCGTCCGGTAGCGCCTGCCGTGTGGCAACCGCAGCCGCAGCCGCAGCCGCGGCGAAAGTCGCCGGTGGACGCGACGCTCTGGTGGCGGAGAAACCGGCAGGAAAGCGCGGCCGCCCCCTGACCCGCCCTGCACAGTGGTGGGCGGGGCGCGGGCCAGCGCGCCCAGCGGCCGCTCCCGGAGTTACGCGACCCCGTGGCTACTGCCGCGGCGCACGTCTGTCATACGCGGCGTAATGTTGCCACACAGCCGAGTTACCGCTTTGTCCCTACCCCCACTCCCTACGTCTTCCACATAGACAGTAAACCGTGTCACTTTAGTAATTCTGATCTCCTGTCAAAGTACGTCACCATTGTGACTAGCCTTTTTAGCAAAATAATGGAGACGTATCTCAACACATAGCATTTTTTGTAATATGGAACTGATTTATTGCATTGAGAAAAAATAAAAATTACGAACTGAAACTTAACATTCTTTAAATTTCATTTTATACGAGGCGCGTCCATAAAGTAAGTTCCGTTTCAATTTATCTCCACTGCAGCGCTGCGACTGCAGTTCCGCACATGAGCTGTAGACGATTTGTATCAAGGAGAAGAACGTGCGCCATTTGGAGGATCGCTGTCAGTTACGTTCTCTTTGCTGTGCTTGTTTGAAATCTCGGCGTTGATTGAAAATCCTGCCGCCTGTGAAATCAGGTCGGTGATTCGGTTTCTGAATGCGAGGAAAGTGAAACCGAGTGAAATTTATCGGCAAATTTACGATGTTTACGGACCAAATGCGATGAGTGATTCGATGGTGAGAAGATGGGTCCGATAGTTCAATGGCGGGCGTAGTGATGTGCAGTTACAGAAGAACTGGTTCACGTGATTGATGAAAAGATCCAGAACATCTCAAGTTTTTCCTTGGCGGTCATCACTTCACCAATGGCGACGAGCTGAAAGAAACGGTTTCCAACTGGTTGAAGACACAGGCGGCAGATTTCTATGAAGAAGGTATACAAAACCTGGTCCCACGCTTTGAGAAATGCCTGCAAAATTTCGGCAGTTATGTGGAAAAGTAGTTTAAGAGTTGTAGAATTCTGTGCAATAAAAATTTCTTCCGTATCTGTGTACAATTTCATTTTATTATCAAACGGAACTTACTTTCTGGGCGCGCCTAGTATATATATAGTGTGTTACAAAAAGATACGGCCAAACTTTCAGGAAACATTCCTCACACACAAAGAAAATACGTGGCCATGTGTCCGAAAACGCTTAATTTCCATGTTAGAACTCATGTTAGTATTTCTCTTTAAATGTAAATTGAAATAATTCGTGCAGACAGTTGTGACAATATCCAATTGTTTCGTGTGGGCTGACGAGACTCCCCACGCAATTGTGCAATCACGTCATCAACACAGATTTTCTGTAAACGTTTGGGCAGGAATTGTTGGTGATGTTTTGATTGGGCCTCATGTTCTTCCACTTACGCTCACTGGAGCACGTTATCATGATTTCATGAGGAATCTTTCCTGGAAGTTTGGCCGTAACTTTTTCTAACACCCTGCATATATTCATTTATATATTAACTTGATTCCACGTTTGTTTTCATTTCTGGCAGCAACACGACCGTCTTTTGCAGGTTTAACACTTTGACTGCCAATCACGCCGATTGACAGGATACGGAAATTTCTGTAGAATGCCGATCACGTCATTTGACGTGAGCTTCGTTTTTGTGCGTTTAAACAGAAAACCAAGCCTATTGTCGGGCTAGATCTATCTTAAATGTCTTACTTGCTTAATCTGGTGTCTGTAGTAGCCTACAGATATTGTAAATTTAGTGTCTAAATCGGGCGATGGTCGCAATGATTTTATGAAACGGGCCAAGTAGAAAGTGGTATCCGCTCGCTCAGCACGTAAATTAACAGATACGGCTTCACGCTCTCTTACGCTAGTAGAAAAAAAAAGGAGTGGAGCGGGCTGTTTGAGATCCAGCCCATAAAGAGTCGCGGTTCTATTCAGCCAGTTACCAGACAAGCTGATAGTGGGGCAAAGAGGGGTCCCAGTTGGGTATAAGTGGGAGGGGCATACCAGTTCCGGCATACGCCTAACAACTAAGGAAAACCTCCCGAACCTTGGTCGGAACCGGGGGATTGGGACCAATTTAAATTGTCTTTGGGACGTTGCCCCAGACTACAAATGGATTATCGGGAGAGCACGAGTGCACTCACGACAATCAAGGATCGGACGCTCAAGCTACTCTCGTAACCTCGTAGAGATCAGCTCCACCATTAGTGGACAAGCATCCCCCTAAAGCAACCGCACCCGTGTCAAGGTATCTATTTAGACGCTAGTCGAAATAGTCGAAACTTGGCATGAATTTGAGAAAGATTTCATTAATAACGACTGTGAGAACGATGAAATCGACAATTCAGGTAATAATCCAGTCTTTGTGGAAGATAAATTGCACCAAATTTGTATTATTTCGAGTTTGATGATTCTTGAACCTATTTTTGTATGTCTTTTCTCTATTTCCTGAACGATGATTTTTTCATTGTTTTTAGGTTCATAAAATAAAGGTAGTGATTCAAAGATGAATACTGGACTGCACAATATCTGCAAAATCGGCTCCCTGACACTACTGCGAGAAGTCCAAGATAAAGGGGCGGCAAAGTAACACATCGTAGTAATTCTACAGAAGGGTGGGCTTATGCAGACTGTTTGCGAAGTATAGACATACTGTGTTATACTGAGTATACGTACAGAGTGTTATACTGGATTTCAATCAATATAGAACTTTGAAGTACCTTGCTTCAGAACCATTAGAAGATAGATGTATATATTTTATTTGTGACTAGAAATTTTATCTTTGGTGACGCCTCAACCTGGATGTTGTGGTTATGTAAAATACGACAGGTCTGAAGATGGCGTCGAGCACGCCGAAACCGGTAAGATAATAAATGAAAAATGCGATCTTGGCTGCAAAATGATTATTAAACAATCAATAATGTTCAAATGTTTGTTAAGCTTAAGGGCTTTAGCTGCGGGGTCATCAGTCCATAAACTTATAAACTATTTATGAACTACCTCATACTAAAGACGACACAAACATCGATGCCCGATGAGGGATTCAAACCCCCGACGGGGAACTGCGTCGCGCATCGGAGCATAGCACCTCAATGCGCTCGGCCGCGGCTGCGTTTCTCAGATTTAGGGTAACAAATACTAGAACCACCGAACTCAAGCCACAAAAACCGATGGAGGTTGTGCAGTGGTAACACACTGGACTACCGAGCGAGGGGCGCAGTGGTAACGCACTGGACTCGCATTCGGAAGGACAGTGGTTCAAATCCACCTCCGACCATCCTGATTTAGGTTTTCCGTCATTTTCCTAAATCACTCCTGGCAAATGCCGGGATGGCTCCTTTCAAAAGGACACGGCCGATTTCCTTCCACATCCTTACTCAAAACTTCGAGCGTTAGCTCCGTCTCTAATGACCAAGCTGTCGATGGGACGTGGGACGTTAAACTCCAAGCTTCCTTTCTCCTTCAAACCCGAAAAAAAAAAAAAAAAAACCGGCAACGTGATTCGTCATGTCGTATTCAACACTTTTTATATCGATTACTCCCGACCTAGTCAATGTATCTTTTTAATCGGAGAGATTCAATGATTTAAAGATAAACCTGAAAGTAATTTTAAAGAAAGGGCGACATGTTTTCTATTGTATCTGCATGACATCATTCAATCCGAGGGTGTGATCGAATATCTTGTAATGGGAATAAGTATATATATTTAGCGAGCTTGGTTTCTCTGTTTACGCATTCTTGTTACGATGTTTGTTGTTGTTCAGTGCCACTTTCCAAAATACAATCTTCAGGGTTAAATACACAGGGGTTTAGGTGTAAAACGTCAGATCAGTGGCCCTAGTTTCGCCCCCAGTTTCGCCGCTCTCAGCTCGGCGCCGCAGCCGGCGGTCGTGTCGGTGGGGCCGGCAGCCGGAACTGCTGGCAGCCGGTGATCGGGTGATCGGTCCCGCGTCACGACCGCCACCTCGTGGGCGCCGCCATCAACGCACTGCGCTGCGTCGCTACTATGGAGCCCCTACTGCAACAAAAGGTGTCCATGGTTTGTTATTCCACTCAATAAAGCACCAGATAGCAATTTCTTACTCAGTCAAATAAAATGATCCACACTTGTTGCCTAGCTTCACATAACTTTATTTTATTTTGTACGACCTAGGTGCGTGTCAAGACACTATTTTCTATTATCTTACTGATTCAAAACTAATCACGTTAGTTTATATATAAAGAACAGCGCAGAGTGCAAAAAATTTATTTTATCGACTATCTTATTTTAGACCATCTTCAGGAAATTAAGCTCCATTGATGTTGTGGAGCTGGCAGGAAACTTAGAGCCTTCTAGTGCGTCACTGCTGAAGATGGTCTAAAATAAGACCGAAGCTAGTCGAAAAAATAATTTTTTCGCTTTAGAATGTTCTTTATATATAAATTTAAATAAGAGTGCTGTTTCCCATAATTGAAACAAAAATGTTTCCGAAAAAATGTAATCAAGTAAAGACATATCATTAAATTACTACAGCTCACTATTTGATAATTAATTTAGCAACCATTACATTTGCGTTTTACAGTCCTAGTAATACCTTTTATAATTATTAATATTACTAACAAACTCATTGTAATCTCAATATTATATATATTTTAGCTCTGATGACTTGCTGGGATAGTCTAGCGACAACTAACTCAAGAAGTTATATTGCCGCGAGAGAGCAGAACACCAAGTGCCGGCGTGGCGTAGGGGATAGCGTCACGTACTGCGGAGCAGAAGGTCGCCGGTTCAATCCCGCTCACAGGCAAAAATTTATTTCTTTGTAATTTACAATTCCAGAAGGTTCTACATCTTTCTTATGTTCACTTGTAAATTCTACTTGTTTCTTATGTTAACTGTTCTTCTAATTTCTGGTAAATTCTGTCTGTGTATAAATAGCAGAGCACTCTCCCTGAGAGGCATTCCGGCTTCAGCTGTCGCCGCGGACGGACGCTTTCGGTCTCTGCTGCGGGTTGTCAGTGTTTACGTCGGTGTTTACTATCGCGTTCTGTGTCTGACTGTGTCAACGTGTTACTACCTGTGTCATATCCTTAACGGGATAGTTGTCGTTAATTCGACGGATAGTGCTCCTTATTTGGAATCTCGGTTTTGACCGAATTCCCCCGGCAATATTACAGCATGGAAAACTCAGTCCGCAAGAATACTGTGGTTTTTGCTTTCGACAAGGAGACTCGGCGGGTTCAACCAACGACGCTGGAGATCGACGACTGGATTACACAGGTACTTGGCATCAATCCTGACTCAGTTCATACCGCGCAACTAGACTCTGATAATTACTGTGTTTTTGTAAAATTTCTGGATGCTGTTACTGTAGATAGACTGCTCAGTAGAACTGGCAAACATGTTGAATACGTGCATAGAGACGGCACAAAAAGTAAGGTGTCTGTAAAGCGAGCTGACTCGGCATATAAAACAGTTAGGGTGTTAAATGTCCCTATTGAAGTTGACAATGAGAAAATTAGGGACGCTCTGGCTAAATATGGGGAAGTAAAGGAAATTTTTAATGAACGTTGGTCCAAGCAATATAAACTGCAATGCTTTAATGGTGTCCGTTCCGTTGAGATGGAGGTGAAAACTAACATCCCTTCATATATATCGGTGGAAGGCCAAAGAGCTCATATTGTTTACTCTGGACAAACCCCCACGTGTCATGTTTGTAATGAAGCAGGTCATTTGCGGCAGGATTGTCCCCGTCGTGCTGTTGTACTGAAAAATAATTTAATGCAACGCCGTAAATTAACTCTAAACGAAGTGTTGGCTACTGCTAATTCTGACCACCAGGCGGATATCTCTAATGCTGCAACAAGTCTTGATGACAGTTCTCTTGACGGCAGTGCATTTCCTCCGCTCCCGACACGGTCAAGTCAAGATTCGTCCTCCCGCGATAGTGATGTGCAAAATAAAAAACGGCCTATTGCGCTCACTGATGATCACTTAGATGACGATACCTGTAGTTCGCCGGCAATTCGCAAACAGAAATCGTGTAGCGACGACTTCTCGGAAAAAATAGAAAACATGCAAGTGGAATTGTTACCGGATCCAAGCGTATCTCATGTTTTGGAACAAGCAGCAACGGCCAGCGAAGGTAGTGGGATGAGGGAAACGACACAAAATGTCGAACAATCTGCACATTCTAGCGAGGCTAACCAGCTGCCTCAGCGCGTGAAGGTGGACTTGGTTGACGCACATCCACAACAACCACCATCCGCGCCGCAGACAGCAGTAGGAGGAAAACCGGCGGAAGTGTTGTGTCAACAACTTGTGTCTATACAGTCAGTGCGCGAAGAACCGCAACATGATACGGTCGAAACACAACATATGGCGGTGATAAGTAAACAGACTTCCATAACAGCCGGCGAGGCGGCGGCGGCGGCGGCAGCGCCAACACCGGGCGCGGAAGTTGCAGCCGCTGTCTCTCAGGTTTTCCAGAGACGGGGTAAATTAAAACCGCAGCCGAATCTCTCTGTCGCTCGAAATCAGGCATCAACGAAGTCACAGAGAACTAATAAAAAACAGAAGAACATACGATACGACGTAGTCAGAGAGCAGACGGAAGACGAACTTTCTGACGACGTCACCGACGCACAACCCCGACAAACTAAGCAGTCCAGTGGAAATTAACGGTTAAGAGTCCCTCCACCTGCGTAACATGATAAACGTCTGGATACATTGTAGAGAAACAAGGACTTAAAATACAGCACTCAGACTTTAAACCGAACTCTAGTTACAACCCTAAGCAATGCAAGCATATTCTCTTACCACGATAAACATTAACAAGATACGATCTGATTTGAAGGTAGCGGCCCTTAAAGAATTCTTGTATGACTCTGATACTGATATTGCTTTTCTTCAAGAGGTAACGACGACACACCTCACCGTACCTGGCTATGTAGAAATCCTGAACTTCTCCCTTGAATCGACTACAGGAACCGCCTTTTTAATCATGGAGGTTATTCCAGTAACAGATGTAGAAAAATTGGAGTCTGGCAGGGCTATAGCAATTAATATTTACGGAATAACATTTATTAATTTGTACGCGCCATCTGGGAATTCTAATAGGTCAGCAAGAGCAGCATTTTATAAAGATGAACTAATTTATTTGTTACGTAAAAATCCAGTACGTCTTGTAATCGGTGGCGATTTCAATTGCGTCCTAAATCGTAAGGATCAAACACCAAACTTTAATGGATCGGTGGAACTGAAACACCTAGTTAATGAACTTCATCTTAAAGATACGTGGGAAATCAAGTATCCAACGTTAGTCCAATACACGTATGTGTCATCCTCTTCCTGTAGTAGAATCGACAGAATCTACGTTTCTGAAACCCTACAAAGCTCCCTCCTGAAATCAGAAATAATTCCAGCATATTTCAGTGACCATAGTAGCATGCTCGCTTGCTTAAATTTACCTGCACAACAGACTCGTATTTACAGAAATCAGTGGAACTTAAATGTATCTTTGTTGGAAGAACAAGACTTGGCAGACGAAATAACAGCAGCGTGGAGCACGTGTCTGAGATTTATAGGTAGGTACCCTACAGTGTTAGACTGGTGGACCACGTGTGCCAAACCTAGGTTACGTCGGGTTCTTAGAAGTTACGGTTACCAGAGAACTAGGGAGCTGAAAGGTGCAATGGAATATTATTACACTTTGCTCAGAGACCTATACCACCAGGCAAATGTATCAAACATCCGATTACAAGACATCAAGAGAGTCAAAGCGAAACTACTTACACTTAAAAGGCGACAGATGGAGGGTCTTAAAATCAAGTCCAAAGCCAAGTCAATAGTAGAGGACGAAATAACATCTTTGTATCATTTGATTAGGCATGCAAAGAACAGACGCCGAACTCTAATAGACGAACTGACGCTAACGAACGGTACGACACTGACAACTCAGAACGATATTATGGGCGAGGTTCATAACTACTTTAAAACACTTTATTCCCCCGGACAGTTGGATGAAAGATCTGGCCAAGACTTCATTCACATCGTGACACCGAAGTTAACGGCAGAGGATAACGACGAAATTCTTTCTGAAATTAGCAATGATGACGTACTTGAGACGGTGTTGAATTCCCCGCTAAATAAATCTCCTGGTCCTGACGGTCTGCCTATTGAATTTTACGTCAAATACTGGTCCATAATTGGTGACAAATTTACTTGTCTTGTAAATGAGATTCTAAATGGGAATACGATACCTGAGGACTTTAAAGAGAGTAAAATAGTTCTTATCCCGAAGAGCAATACCAAAAAGAGTTTGAATAACTTCCGCCCAATTTTCCTTTTAAATTCAGATTATAAGATCGTGTGCAGAATTTTGAAACAGCGACTTTCCCTTCACTCAACCAAAATAGTTAGTCGACACCAATCATGTGTAGCAAATAGAAGTATCTTTCACACCATCTCTGAATACAGAGACATAATCGCCGTAACAGGTGTAACCAAGATCAAATGTGCTCTCATGTTCATTGATTTCTTCAAAGCTTTCGATCGTGTAAACTATAACTTTTTATTCGCAGTAATGGAAAAACTGGGTTTCCTCCAAAGTACAGTTAATGTAATAAAAAATATGGTGACTGGTATACGGGCGAAAATTGCAGTCAATGGCCAGCTATCATCACAGATCCATCTGCTCCGTGGAGTTCCACAAGGCAGTCCGTTGGCTATGTATTTGTATGTAATTGCACTAGAGCCACTATTACTAACTGTTCATGCTCACCTCTCTGGTATACCTTTCTCTAGCCAAAAAACTGTCATAAGGGCTTACGCTGACGACGTGGGGGTTGTCGTGAGGGACCGAGTAGAACTGGTCCGGCTGAAACAGATACTTCAAAAGTACTGCAGTGTGTCCGGGGCGCTCGTGAATAACGATAAAAGTAAACTGTTAAATCTAAGGGGTCTTGAAAGAATAGATACAGACTGGGCAAAAGTGGTCAGTACGCACAAAGCACTGGGGACAATCCTGACACCATGCCCAATGAAAATGACAGCCGTCAATTGGAAAGCTACCTTAAGGAACATTCATGGGGCTGTAATAGCCAATTCTCAACGATATATGGATCAAGTTCAGAGAGTGAAATTTATAAACATTTGCATTCTTTCCAAGGCCTTCTACATAGCCCAAGTCTTCCCTCTACCTAAGACGATAGGTAAAAACGTCATGTCGGTGGTTGCCAGTTACTTATGGAAGGGAGAGATCTTCCGAGTGAATCTGCAGACTGTCACGCTAGACCCTAGTAATGGCGGTCTAGGTCTGGTTGATATACATAACAAGGCATCCGCTCTGTATCTGAAAAGGTTACAGAATATATTTAAAGATAGCCCAGACAGTATAACAACTAAACTGTTCAAAAGTGTAGCGCCACAGAGTCTTAAGCCCCCTGTAGATGTACAAAGAATTAATACCAAATTACAGCATGTACGAGCCTTTTACATTGAAGCGAGTTACATTAGCAGAAGAATAATGAACTCACCTAATATCAGAGCAAGCGACATCATGCGAGAAAGACGGAGGAACGAAGTAAGAAGTAAAATTGAGGAGAAATATTCCAATTACAACTGGAAGATTATATGGGCAAACATCAATATGAAAGGCCTCAGTTCCGATGTCAAATCTACCTGGTATAAAACAGTGCACAATACTGTTACCACAAATGAAAGACTCTACGCTATCGGTCGCAATGACACAAATCTCTGTTTGAAATGTAATCTGGTGGACACAGTACTCCACAGATTCACTTGTAATGCACGCATTAATAATTGGCATTGGTTGCGATCCAAAATCGCGCTTCTGACAAGGGCTACTCCTGATAATGTTACATCGGAGCTTCTCTATCGGCCGCAAATAAAATATTTCCCTCAGACGAAAAACAATGCCATCCACTGGATAATGGGTAACTATGTAAGCTACGTAATTAACAATTTGGGTGCGGATAATGAAATCGATTTACAGTTATACATGACAATGCAGTACGAAAGAGTTAAAAATACCCAGATCAGAAAAAGAAATATGGGAACATGTTGAAAATACTTTTTGAAAGACAAGGTATTGGTTAGGGTTGTTAGCTGATTTTAATGGATTTTGCTGCTTATTCCACGTTTGTATACATACAGTTGTTTTAATTTCATGTTAAAAAAAAAGAGGAAGGTTGATATGTATGTAGTAACTGTGGGTCGTGGGGGCGGCTGTTGCAGTGTGCAGTGCTGCTGGCCACCAGAGCCGCGGCAGGCCGCGCTCCTCTCCCCTCTCCAGAAGTGGTGTTTTTGTTTAACGTTCTGTAGGTATTGGTTCGGAAGCTCAGTGCCGTTTGTCACATTTCAAACGGAGGAGGTCATGTTAAAAAAAAACCAAAAACAAGAGGCAGTCAGTGCTGCGTGTATGTTGAGTTCGTAATAAACGTGCTTTCAGTATAAGTGCTGTGTTTAGTTGCCTTCGAAGTCAAGCCTACTTCCATTGCAACGTGACAATATCATTGCTGCTTTACCGATAACAGCCTCTTGTTCCAGTTACTGTTATTATCTTCTACTTAGTTCTTGCTAATAACGTAAAAGAGGGTCATAACTGAATTCTGTCAGCTCGTTCGGTTGTATTTTTTTTTAATTCCCTGTATTTCTAATTGGGTCAGTTTTGCATACTTACCTTCCACATGTAAGTCTTCTGCATCTGTTGCATATTTGTGATACTAGTCTAAGATATATTAGGTAATTTCCAACTCCTGTGCTGTTCTCTGAGCCTAGTAAACATTGACCGACTTCTCTGTCCTATATAGCAGGACAGACGTCCCATACAAGTGATTTTATGCATCCCAGTTTATTGCGCCCAGGGAACACTACACGACGTGAATATTAAAAATGCCAGATTGTGGCCTTATACCGGGAGCACAAATATGCAACAGATATAGAAGTCTGACTTGTAGAAGGTAAAAGTGCAAAACTGAAACAATTAGAAATATTGAAAATTGTAAAACAGATTCTAAGAGCCCCAAATTTATTGCAGAACCACTAGACAATACAGTTATTCCTCTCTTTTGGATTATTAGCAACATCTACAAAGGAGATTGTGGTGTCGCACAAGTCCAAAGTGCGCGCCACCTACTTTCGCCACGCGCCGCCATGCACGCACAGCGCGGCGTTCTTACGTCAGCCACGAGCGCCCTCTGCTACAACTCCGCTCGTGGCCACCACTGAACGACATCGGAACTTGGGACTGAGATAGGAACCAGTTAACACTTCGGAATCAGATAGGCACCAGTGAAGACTTGGCTATGGGACAGGCATTAGGCAGGCCTCTAACTCAACTATGTATCAGCACTCTGCAGTACTGAATTGTGTAAAAGTTAAGTATTGTATAAATTCTGTGCAATATATATCTCATTCTAATTTACTCTAGTGTTTCTAGTTTCTGGCTGCTCCCCTCCGTACCTGTACCAGCGTGCTATCTTTATTTCTGTGTCGGTCTCATTCCACTCGGCCACCGACACCTACGACGGAAACGAGACACAAAAGCGGCGACGAGGCTGGGACACAAAAGTGGCGACGAGGATGGGATACAAAAGTGGCGACGAGGAGTGATAGAAGAACCGTGGACCAGCCCGCTTGCAGCAGCCAGACAGCAGCAGTCGGAGCACGCAGAAATTGATCCCGCCCACCAACCCTTATTATAAGAATTTTGGGGGAATATTCTGTTACGTGTTTTGTGGACTTATTTTTGTTGCAGAGCGTCCTATTTCCTATTGCATTTGTGTTTTGTTATAAGTTACTTGTATGCGCAGTGCCTAATCGGTCAGCATGGCCACTACCCCGAACCCAAACTTAATGGAAATTATTCTGTTACAGACGGCGCAAATCACACAACTCCTGCAAGCAGTGGCCCAGTTCACAACGCAAGCAGCTAACCAACAACAACAGCCGCCGCTTCAGCAGCCCACACCTGCCGCCGCAACGCTTCCTACGTTTCGCCAGTACAACGAACGTGAGGAAGAATGGAGCGACTATTTCGCACAGTTTCAAGAACTCGTCGCAGCTCATCAAATAACAGGTCAGACAGTTAAACATTTCTTTCTTGCCGTAGTTGGCACCAAGATTTTTATGTTACTGCAGAAACTTTTCCCGCAAGCATCTCCTCGTGATGTAGACTTTGAAGAAATAGTTGAGGCACTAAATGCTTATTATGAGAGAAAAGTTCTTGTAGCCGCTGCACGGTACCGATTTTTCAGACTTAAAAAATTACCTGAGGAGTCACACCAGGAATGGATCACTGAGTTGAAGGGCTTAACTCGCAAATGTAAATTTACTTGCTCTTGTGGACTTTCTTATAGTGATGTTATGTTACGAGATGCAATTACGCAGAACATTCAGGACCCCAGAATTCGGGCAGCAATTCTAAAACAGTCTGACCCCTCATTAGACAGTGTCTGCAGCTTATAGACGCGCATGACACTTTTGACTTAGCAGATGTAGAAATGCAAAGCCACAGTGTTAAATCAGTGCGCCGCAACGGACGCTTTCCTAACCGTAGTTTCAGTGTAGCACTAGTGATTCTTTAAATTCTGCCGGCCATGCTGAACAGTCATTGAACAGTAGCCAGTGTAAAAGTGCGACACAAAGGTCGCCCCGTCGTGTTAGAAACAGTAATTTGAATAACGGGCGCCAACGCTCATTTCAGAAAAATGTACGTAAATCTTGCCCCCAGTGTGTATCTCGCCACAAGCGTGCTCACTGCCCTAGTCGCAACGCAACCTGTTATCAATGTGGCAAATCAGGACACGTACAAACAGTGTGTATGCAAAATAAAAATTGCAAGAACGGTGCCGTTAGAAACAGTGCTTCGCACAGTGCGAGAACGATTCATTCGGTGTCATACAAGCTGTGGACTAGAATAGTGCTTCTATTGATTCTCACATGCAAGACAATTTTTCTGCGCCCACTGCAAAACTATATAGTGAGCCACGTACCAAGCGTCGTCGATCGCGTAAAACAGTGCAACGGAAACGGGTTCGGGACAAGGAAAATGACTATGTACAGTGCAATCCTGTAGTGAAACTAGTGCCTTCTACAACTTCTCATTGTAATAGTGCCCAGTACTGTGTAGCTAGTGACAGTAGAATTGATGTAGCTACTCAAAGTAATTTTAGTGCAGTAGCCTCACATTGCGCGGACGCCGATCCGGCGGTAGTGCCATCTAGTGACAGTGATATTAGTCTATGTGCCGATTCTGCGCCGCTTCCTACCGTATGCAGCCCGCGCATGCGCAAGCGTAGTAAACAAGTTCAGTCAGATGTTGTCCACATTCGCGCACCTGTCGAGCGCCACAAGCAAAAACTTTTGGTGAAACTTTCCATACACAATAAGACTGTGAAATTTCAGCTCGATACTGGTTCCGCTGTCACATTAATTAATAAAGATACTTATGAACTTCTGGGTTCGCCAAAATTGTCGCCGACTCAACAAGTGCTAACAGCATATACAGGACAAAATATTCCCGTGATAGGAACGTGTAGCCTGCCTGCCTCTTTTCAAGGTGTTACAAAAACAGTTGTTTTTGTTGTTCTTCAGACCCAATCTACACAGAACATTTTTGGACTCGATGCCTTTGACTTGTTTGGTTTATCAATTCAAAGAGATGTGCTTCAAATTTCGTCAGTAGTGCCCCAGGACAAATTAAATGCATTGTGTGAAAAATATAGTGACTTGTTTTCGCCGGAACTAGGTTGTGCAAAAGACTTCGTGGCACATGTAACTTTAAAAGAATCTGCAATACCAAAATTTCGTAAAGCTAGACCAGTGCCTATAGCAATTCATGATAATGTTGCCGAAGAACTTAAACGTTGGCAAGATAGTGGGGTGATTTCGCCTATTTCTGCGAGTCAGTGGGCCTCGCCTATAGTAAATATACCCAAGCCGTCAGGAAAACTTCGTCTCTGTGCGGACTTTAAATCAACAGTGAACAGTCAAACAATTGTAGACACTTATCCCCTGCGCAGACCTGAGGAACTTATGGACAAATTAGGACAGTCTCGCTTCTTTTCCAAGATTGATTTAGCAGAGGCATACTTACAGATTCCACTTGATGACGAATCAAAAAAAAATTTTCGTCATTAATACTCACATGGGCCTTTTTCAATTTCAACGCCTACCCTTTGGCAGTTCTTCCGCCCCCGCTATTTTTCAGCGTTTCTTGGAACAGCTGACAGTTTCTGTACCGTGTTGCTCGAACTATTTAGATGATATTGTGGTATCCGGACGTACAGTTGAAGAACATTTAGCATACCTGGAGTGCCTTTTCAAAGTGTTGACTGCAGCAGGTCTACGTTGTAATAAAGTAAAGTGTTCGTTTTTTCAAACTGAAATAGAGTGCCAGGCCATGTGATTATTGCCCAAGGAATCCATCCCTTACAGTCACATCTTCGAGCAATCAAAGACTTGCCTCCTCCTAAGAATGTGCACGAATTGCAAGCAGTAATGGGAAAGCTTAACTGTTATTTCAGATTTATTCCCAATGCCTCTCAGATTGCAGCTCCACTGCATCACTTACGTCGGAAGAATGTTTCTTTTGTATGGTCTAAAGATTGCCAGGTTGCGTTTGACAAATTAAAGTCTGCACTACTCAGTGATGCATGTTTGATTCCCTTTGATCCACAGAAGCCTGTAGTGCTAGCAGTTGATGCCTCGTCGTACGGTGTGGGTGCAGTTTTGTCACATCGTATTGGATGTCACGATCGTCCTATTGCCTTTGCATCCAAGCTACTGACGCCGACGCAACAGAATTACAATCAGATAGAAAAGGAGGCCTTAGCAATCATTTACGGCGTCACAAAGTTTCATCATTATCTCTATGGCAGAAAATTCTATTTGTTGACAGACCACAAGCCTCTCACGTCGTTGTTCTCACCCACAAAGCCGATTCCGCCACGAACGGCACAAAAGCTTCAGAGATGGTCCTTGATATTGTCTAATTATCAGTATGAGATTTTGTACCGACCTACCACTAAACACGCCAACGCGGACACACTTTCCCGACTTCCGGTTGGCCAGGATGTGTCGTTTGATTCTTCAGAAATGGCATGTTGTCAGATAGACTCCAGAGATGCTTCTGCTGTCGCAGACTTTCCTTTAAACTCTCGTCGGGTTGCACAGGAAACAGCTGCGGATGCAGTCCTAAGCGTGGTAGCACGTTTTGTTCGCTTTGGTTGGCCTACCAGAGCCAAAGACATTGATCGGCCTCTGGTTCGACGTTATTTTGCACAACGTCATGCATTATCTTTAAGTCAGGGTGTTCTGTTGTTACATACGGACAATGACCAAACAAGAGTGATTGTTCCTCGTTCCCTGCAACGTGAAGTGTTACGCCTCCTGCATCAAGGACATTGGGGTATTGTTAGGACAAAGCAATTGGCCAGACGTCATTGTTCCTGGGTTGGTATGGACGCTCAGATAGAGAGCATGACGTCACAGTTTACTGTTTGTGCGGAGCATCAGGCGGCTCCTCAGCAACGTTTCTCAGACTGGCCACGCCCCAAGGGACCATGGCAACGTTTACATATTGACTTTGCCGGACCTTTCTGGAATACGCGCTTGTTACTTGTTGTCGACGCTTTCAGCAAGTTTCCTTTTGTGATTGCCATGAACTCAACGACGGCGTCTAGTACAATCAGTGCCTTAACATCAGTGTTTTGCATCGAAGGTTTGCCTGAAACTATCGTTAGTGACAATGGACCTCAATTTGTTAGTGCGGAATTTCAACAGTTTTGTCGTGTGAATGGCATTCAGCATATAACCACCGCACCTTTTCACCCTCAGTCCAATGGTGAAGCGGAACGTTTCGTTCGAACATTCAAGTCTCTCATGGAGAAGATGAAAGGTCAGCACTCCAGGCAGCAAGCTCTTCAAATTTTCCTGTCTACGTATCGGTGCATGCCACGTGACGGCCCGTCTCCTGGCGAGCTGCTACACGGCCGCCGTCACCGCACTCTCCTTCACCTGCTGCAGCCTCCCACGCACCGAGTCGGTTCGTATGGCGCTACGCGTTTTCAGGTTTCTACGCCGGTGCTGTACAGGGTGTTTGCTGGCGACAAGAAGACATGGTTGTCAGGCATCATTCAGCGCGTGCTCGGTCGCAATATGTATGTAGTACGTTCTTCCACAGGGTCGGAGCTGCGGCGCCACGCAAACCAATTACGCTTGCAAAGGCCGCGCGATCCTGTGTCCGGTTTCTTGATTCCAGACCCAGTTCAGCGCCAGGGAGCACAGCCACATCGCTCGCCGCCGGGTACAGCTTCCCCGGGCTACGAGATCCCGATGGATGTCGACGGGCTTCCTACGCAGTCGGCCCCTCCGCCTCCGTCGCCGCCTCAGCTGACAGCGTCACCGAGAGGGACTCCGGGACCGTGCTGCCCCCCCCCCCCCCCCAGCTTGGGCCACGCACCTCAGAAGAAGATGACCTGCTCAATCTGGGCGGAAGCGTGCGCCCTTCCCCTCGTTTTGGCGGGTTTTCCGGAGGATCGCAAGGCGGATGCCGGGGCGCAGACGGCGTCTCGATCCCAGCCTTAGCTACGACGCCCGTCCCACCAGTAACGCCCCCGCCCAGGCCCTCCTCCCAGTGCCGTCGCCGTGGCCCTCAGCCCTACGCCACGACGGCGAGGCGGTTTGGGGGGGGGGGGGGTGTCGCACAAGTCCAAAGTGCGCGCCACCTACTTTCGCCGCGCGCCGCCATGCACGCACGGCACGGCGTTCTTATGTCAGCCACGAGCGCCCTCTGCTACAACTCCGCTCGTGGCCACCACTGAACGACATCGGAAGTTGGGACTGAGATAGGAACCAGTTAACACTTCGGAATCAGATAGGCACCAGTGAAGACTTGGCTATGGGACAGGCATTAGGCAGGCCTCTAACTCAACTATGTATCAGCACTCTGCAGTACTGAATTGTGTAAAAGTTAAGTATTGTATAAATTCTGTGCAATATATATCTCATTCTAATTTACTCTAGTGTTTCTAGTTTCTGGCTGCTCCCCTCCGTACCTGTACCAGCGTGCTATCTTTATTTCTGTGTCGGTCTCATTCCACTCGGCCACCGTCACCTACGACGGAAACGAGACACAAAAGCGGCGACGAGGCTGGGACACAAAAGAGATAATAACAGTAATTAGGACATGAGGCTATTATCGGTAAAGTAGCAATGATATAAATTCTCGAGATATAATAATTAGTTGTCACTAGACAATATAAACAAGCCATCAGCACAAAAAAAACATGCAGATTACAGTACGTTAGTTAGTAACACCAATAATAATAAAATACATTCCAACAAGTGTAAAATTCTAATGTAATTGTTTCTGAATCAACTGCAAATAAATAACATCTTCCAGTGGCAAAGTCGAAAACCAGCTTGTCTTTACCTATGTACTTTGAAATCAGTAAGTTACTAGAAAATAAAGTCTCGACCCGAAAACTAGGTCTTACAATATAAAATGAAGTTTTGTAAAACAAGGCAACAAGTACGATTTAGTTTATTTTAATTGAAAATGTTTCATCAAGAGCAGACACTGGAATCAATCAGTATTTCTTAATTAACCCAGATAGCGCGGCATTATTTTTGGTTTAATTTTTTTCTCAGAAGCTATTAAATACCATCATATGACTGTACAACATCGTTATAAGTGACTTTTTCACAATCATGCCATTAGTTTTGCAATACTGCCCTTCTTTCTGGAATGACGTAAAAATGAATGTTTTATAACTTTAATATGACGAATCATTATTATTAAAAGAAAATTTGAGATTATATATATAGTCTCAAAAATTGAAGAAAGTTCCAGAAATATAAACCCAGCTACGATGAAGTCTTCTGTATGTACCTCAACTTTGCAACTGTATCCGACGAGTTTGCAGTCGACAATACAAGCTAACATTAATCTGCCATGAGAACAGGCGTTTCTAAGAAATAAAATATGACACTGTACACGAAATCTTACAGACAAGAATAAAAAAGTAAGCTGCTGTTCACGTCATTCAGGAAAGTAGTCAGCGCTATCTGGGTTAATATAAACAGTAACATAATGCTAAACGCTTCACCCCTATTCATATTTCACTATAACACTAAAATTGCCTCTTACAGCTGACTTACGTACAACAGTCGGTTATTGAAATTTGAAATTGTGACTATAAAAGTATTCGACATGAGTGTGAAAGTTTATAAACTTTCATGCTCATGTCGAATACTTTTATACTCACAATTTCAAATTTCTATAACCGAGTTTTGTTTCTTTTATATGCTTTACTGTAATACCAATGCACTTGTTCGCCTATATAGAGACAAGAAGAAGGGCACTCAAGCGCCCGTAACCGTTCGTCAAAAATAAAATCCCAAAAACTGAGTTGTAGAGATACATGGTCTGGAAAACAGACATGAGAAGTCTATTATTAAACGGAGGGACGGCTTTAGAACCTCTTACATTGTTGCTAAACGAGCTCGACAGTCTCGTCCAAAACATAAAATATTTTCAAGGTCTGAGCACCGGTGACGTCACTGCTGGCGTAGCGGCTGTATATGCACAGCAGCGGCGTCGATAGGACAGTCAACCACTTCACAATGACAGACGAGATCTCCCCAAATGCTCGTGGGCAGTGAAACAGCTGACGCGACTTGAAACCTGAGAATGATTTATTAACAGATACGGGACTCCCACTTCTCCAATGACATCAAGAAAGAAGAACACATCCAATTCGATAACATGAACCAACTTCATGCTTTTTCCGAACTTTAAAACTGCGTCTCACGCCCCATCGACATTTAGAAATCTAAAATACTTCCAACGTTCACGTCAAGTTCAGGCCTATTATCTACGTATCTCAACTAACGTAGGGCAGTGAAAAAGAAAACAAAAGCGAACTGTGTACCGCATTATTGCTCTATATTAAAATAGTATTTTCGATAAAAGATACGTTCTTGATGGCAGCCTCAGTTGTAACAAACACCCAGTTTTCTCTCTCCATAGGACAACAACCTTGAATTTAGAAATGGGTCCGGCTAAATGAGGCAAGAGCGAACTATTTTCCTTACACTCATATAACATTTGATACTAAAATGCATGATGGTACTATCCACTGTTATTAACAAAAGGTGCAAGCAAAAGAAAAATCTAACATTTATATGTATGTTACAAACGAATATCGCGTTACAAAGCAGAAGAAATGCATGTGCTACAGCTTTGTTGTCCTTCGATTCTCAGAACGTACCCTCAGAGTATCGAGGGAGAAATATAGATTACATTCAAACGCTAGTTCTGGGTCGATACTTTACTAACCAAAGAATTTTCTCGAAAGAAGGCTCTGCCAATGTTAACGATACGACCACATCATATTCCTCCCAGGATCCCAATAAAAAAACTCCTAAGACATAACACAATCAACACATTTTTAAAGGAATTCACCGCCACTTGACTGAAATATTGTTTACTAGCTTATATGCCCGTGATTCGCAACGGTTTTTGAAGGAGGGCTTGTGAGTATCATTGCTTTTTATGGTTCCGGACCTTAGTCAGTAACAATAGAATCCTTGTTGGATCTCTCTGTCAATAAACTCCGTTGTCCTAGCCAAGATGACAAATGTAAGTAAAAGACAGTGTCCAAAATGACATATCTTCATAAAGATGTCAAATGTCAATAAAAGTCATAGTCTGAAACGATGTATCTTCATAGAGATATCTAATGTAAGTAAAAGTCATAGTCCGAAACGCTATATATTCGTAAAGTATTTGGTACAAAAGGTGAAACGTGCCAAAATAAGCAAAGAAATGTCATAAAGTATTTAATACACAAAGCGAAAACAGTAACACTATGTTCAATGTTTGTTGGTATTCGTAGACATAAGACTGCTTAATTCTGTCACAGACGCTCGCTTCCTTGTTCTACTACGCCATAGTTATTATGCAGCAGCGGTGTTTATTAGTTCTTTGGTGCAATGCAGTGCCTCTATCACTAGTTTTCTGTACAACGCAATCCATACGTCAAGCATAACCTACATCTAAAACAATTTCCCTGACTCCACCTATAAGAAACGAAGTTGCTCCATACAAATCCGTGAAGTAGTTTAGGAGATCGGGTATTTCCAATAGATGAAGAGACAGTTTCTGAAAATACTTGAAATTGCGATGTACTTTTTTTCTATGATCTGATTTTGATGAAATCATGCCTATATGTTGACCCAATCTTAGATCAATTTTCCTGTGAAAACAGCATGAAAGTGTGTCAGAACTTTCTTTTTAATACGTTTGCGAAACGTGTTAGAAATAGGCATATCTTCATGAACATGATGTAGCTTACACCATACTACATCATTTATATTCGCCATTTAAAACATTTATTTCATGATCATTCATATCTCTGGACAATGGGCTGAGGCATGGAAAGCTGAAATATAATAAGTATTTCCTTAATGAAGTAGAAATATAACTGAAAACAATTATTATTCTTACGCTTGGCTCTCTTTCCATTAGATGCGCTTTTGTCCCTCCAAGCCTAAGACTCAAAACTTCCATAGCAGTTGTACATATATGTTAGACTGTAATGTCAGTATGTAAATATATGGATTAAACACGGCAAGGATTGTATCAGTTTTATATCCATTACGTTGAATCATATTTCGCAGAACATAGCAACCAAGAAATCGATTTTCAGAAATATGGTAAATATCAAAAAGTCTAAGAAGTATTTTCAAAGGGTAATAATCCGATCGCTGCGCCGAACTTCAAACGAACACCCGCAGCGCTATTAGTTCTTTGCTGCATTATGCCGTTCTTTCCAAGCATGAAATACACCTAAAACTTCAAATTACAATACCTTTTACTCTCGCGATCTGATTTTGATGAAATGAAGCCCATATGTTGCCCCAGGATATTCTCTATTTATCTGTGATACCCCATGAATGTGCATTTAGTACTTTTGGAGATTACTCTCAACTAACAGGCATATGCGATTGCATTCAGAGAAATGTTTAAATTATGATATCTTACTTTCTCTGGAACAATTTTGTGAAATGAAACGTTTCTGTAACCGCAAGATACCCCCACGTTTCCTGTGAAAAACCCCTGAAAATTCATCTTTTAGTTTATGCGTTGAAAGAAAAAGACATGATGGTTGTCGATGAAAAACGTGAAATTGCGATGTTCTTTTTTCCGTGATCCGATTTTTATGAAACTAAGTCTATATGTTGCCCCAATGTACGCTGAAGTTACCTGTGAAAACCCCATGCGAATTCATGAAGTAGTTTTGGACAACAGACAGACACGACGGTCTGTGAAAACACTTCGTGATTCCATTTTGATGAAATCAAGCGTAGATCCCGAACCAATCTTCGTTCATGTTTTCTCTGAAAACCGCATGAAAATAAGTCCAGTAGTTTTGACGATTGAAGCGAACAGCGACAGGCCTTCGTTTTGAGATTTATTATTTGTAAATGTATGTTGTACAATTGTAAAATTTTGCAGGAATATATTTATTTGTATAAGTGCTGTATGTCGGTAAAATCTGTTGTGAATATGGTTAGTAGTGTAGAAGTAGTAGATTAAAACGTGACACTTGATGAGCGGTTTTCCCTGAACGTTACTCTTTACGTCCTCATATATCATGAACTACGTGTCGTAATTTGATACCATTTCTAAAGTACATTCATCTGTATGTTTGTATACTATCTGTAAAATTTCCTGCGACTTCAATTTGTAGTGTAGAAATTATAAATTGTAACGTTATATCGAATGCCGTAGTTTTGCTCCAGGAACAGCGGAAAATTATTAAGCGAGAAATTTTTTTCCTTTCATTATTTTGATGTGGTTGTCTGCGAGAAAAAGTTTAATAAAGGTTTGAAATTATGTTTAAAGTTTGTTGCAAGTCGGCATGTACTACCACTCTGATATAGTGTATTTATAAAGCCTTGTCGCATTATGTAGCAGTTTTTTGCGATTCCTGTTGTTCATGACGTTATATCTCCTGAACAATATGTCGTAGATGGTTCGTACTCCTACAGCAGTTGTTAGCTCACGTTCTAAACATGTGTACCAAATTTGGTTGAAATCGGTCCAGTGGTTTAGTAGAAAATGTGCAGCATTGTCGATTGACGCAGCAGTTTTTCGCGCATCTCATTGTTTATGACGTCGTATCTCCTTACGTATGTGTCGTATGTGATTCTTCACCCGACAGCGATTGTTGCCTGATATTAAGGATCATGTGTGCTAAGTTTGCTTGAAATCGGTCCATTAGTTTAGGAGTAGATGTGGTACACACATACATATATACATACATAAATACACACATATAGCCTATTCTATAAGATGTAAGATTTCGACGACCAGGTCTCGGCCTTATGCGATTATCAACTGATGAAACTCTTGAGACAGGTTTTTTTTCCATAACTCATAGGGGAAAAAAAAAAAAAAAAAAAAAAAAAAAAAAAAACTGGCTGAAGAGTTTCGTCACTTGAAAACGCATAAGTCCGAAAACTGGTTTCAGTCAAATGGCGGTGAATTCCTTTAAATGTTTTAATGTTTTACATGACTGATGCTGAAGATGCATACAAAATCAGAATCAACACAATTCCCTCTTGTTACATATGTTCTATATACCACTGTCACATTATAAGATTTCTCCGTATTAAAAACAGTTTACTGCCTCCTTCATCTTCCATGATAATGTACCTTAACATAATAGAATACATAGATTAGATTAGATTAGTACTTGTTCATGAATACGACGCTTCGTAATGATGTGGAACGTGTCAGGTTAATGAAAGGTATCTTTACAAATTATTACTTTGTACTAAATAATGCATGACACAATTTTTTAAAATTTTATTTTATAATTTTTCAGATTTACTAATTTTTATCTAAAAAATTCATCTATAATACAGAAGGAGTTGCCATTCGGAAACTCTTTTAATTTATTTTTAAATGCTACTTGGCTATTTGTCAGGCTTCTGATGCTGTTTGGTAGGTAACCAAAGACCTTTGTGGCAGCATAATTCACCGCTTTATGTGCCAAAGTTAGATTTAACCTTGAATAGTGAAGATCATTCTTCCTCCTAGTGTTGTAGTTATGTACACTGCTATTGCTTTTGAATTGGGTTGGATTGGTAATAACAAATTTCAGAAGTGTTTGTGTTTGTGTGTGTGTGTGTGTGTGTGTGTGTGTGAAGCTACTGTGAATTTGCGATTACCCTAATAGCATAAGTAGCTAAACTCAAACGTTTCAGCAGATGTTCAATGTGTTTTCTTTCTTTTTTTTCGTTTCAACTCCTTATCAATGCATAACCCTAAAAATTTTGAATACTCTGCCTTTGCTACAGTTTTCTGATCAAAGTCTATATTTATTAGTGGTGTCATTCCATTTACTGTATGGGAATGTATGAAGTGTGTTTCATCCAAATTTAATTATGGTTCATTTGCTAAGAACAACTTAATGATTTTCTGAAGGACGTTATTTACATTTCCTTCACTTAGTTTTTGTCTGTCAGGTGTGGTAACTATACTAGTTTCATCAGCAAAAAGAACCAGCTCTGCATCTTCAGAAATATAGAATGCCAAGTCATTAATATATATTAAGAACAGCAAAGCGCCCAAGGCCGAACCTTGTGGCACCCAATTTTTGATTGTCCCCAGTTTGAGGACTCAGCAGATTTTTTGCATATTATGTGAACTACTTATGTCAACATTCTGAACTCTTCGTGTTAGGTATGATTTAAACCATTTGTACACTATCCCATTCATACCTCTATACTTTAATTTATCTAGAAGAATTTTATGATTTATACAATCAAAAGCGTTGGAGAGAAAACATAAAATCCCAAAGGTTGATGTCCAGTTGTTCAGATAATTTAGTATTTCATTGGTGAAAGTAAATATAGCATTTTCTGTAGAAGTCTTTCTGAAATCGAAACTGACATTTTGTTAGAACTTTATTTTTATCTGTGTGTGAAACTACTCTAGAATACATTACTTTGTCAAGAAATTTGGATAAGGCTGTCAGAAGTGAGATTGGGCGGTAGTTGTTTACATCAGATGTATCCCCTTTTTGTCCGGCGATTTAACAATAGCATGTTTCAGTCTATCAGGAAAAACAACCTGCTTTGAAGGACTGTTACATATGCTGCTAAAAATCTGACTTATTTCTTGAGAACAAGCTTCTATTACCCTGTTGGAAATACCATCAATTTCATGTGAGCTTTTGCTCTTGAGAGTTTTTATTTTCTTAATTTCAGAAGGTGAGGTGGTTGGAATTTCTATTGTATCAGATTGTGTAGGTATGCCTAGCTTCTTCTAATGAGCATTGTGATCCTATTTTCTTCACAACATTTAAAAAATAATTATTAAAAATGTTTTAAGCTTCTAGCTCATTAGTTGTACACTTTTCATTCACTTTGATGGTAATGTTGTCTCCCTGTGCTCTTGGTTGCCCTGTCTTCCTGGTAATAATATTCCAAATTGTTTTAATTTTGTTATCAGAGGTACTAATCTCAGACATGATACACATGCTTCTGGACTTTTTAATAACTTTTCTTAACGTAGCACAGTAGTTTTTATAATATTTGACTATTTCTGGGTCATTACTCTTTCTTGCTGTTAGATACAGTTCCCTTTTTCGGTTACAAGATATTCTTATTCCTTTTGTAAGCGATGGTTTCTTGCAGGGTTTCCTATCATTACATTTAACTATTTTCTTGGTGAAACAATTTTCAAATACTTTTACAAATGTATTATGATATAAGTCATATTTTAAGTAGGCATCAGCTTCCTTATACGCCTCATCCCAGTCTAACTGCTGAAGATTTCCCGTGAAATTTCTAATTTTTGAATCATTAACTGAACACACAACTTTGGAGGGCTGTTTTGAATTACAGAGAGGAACTATGTCATTTACTGTAAATAGCTGTGCACCATCATCAGAAAGACTATTCTCAACAGGACAAGTATTTATCTCCGTCTATAAAAAGTTATCTATTAGTGTGTTGCAGTCCTTTACTACTCAAGTAGGAAAATCAATTACAGATGACAAATTGAAAGAACCGAGTAAGACTTCCAGGTCATTCTTCCTATTTCATTCCTTTAGTGAGTCAACATTGAAATCCCAAGAAATAATAATTTGTTTTCCCTTATCTGACAGCACAACAAGGCATCCAAATTTTCCATAAGTAACAGAAAGTTTCATGATGGGGACCTATATACTGTTTGCTATATCTCACCTCAGGAGATAACTGAAAAACACTGTCTGGTACGGAAATTGGGTTTATTGGCAAGACAAACTAATCAACTTCTGGAAACAAAACAAACTAACAAACTTTTGAAGCTAAGGCAAAAACAACAATCATCAACTATTAATTTTCTTTTTCACCAATTAGGTACTAGCCAGGGAGATAAAGACAGCCTTGAGAGTACGGCCAGGGAGACGGAGACGGAAGTATTCCGTTGTGGGTGGTCCTGGGGGCGCGGCATCGCTGGCAAGGATTCTTTTCCGGAGGTGTCGGTCGCGATCCCTCAGCTATGTTTCTCGTAGACGATCGGCGGAGAACTCCTGTCGTGTTGCACTGCGCACCGCTAAATAGTCAGCACGCATTGATACGGGGCAATTTCGAGCTGGTCTCATGTAGCTGTGTGGAAGAAAATAGATCCGGTTTAGTGGGCTCTCTGGCGCTGCTCGTCGCGACCTCTGTTGACTTTGGAACAGCCACTGTAGGATGCCTCACTGCTATGCACCCATGCGCTTCTAACCCGCATTGCGGGTTGTCCGCTCGTCAGGCGAATCACCGGTACATGACATCCCTTCCCCGCAAAAAGATGAGCCAGACGGATGCCAGCGTCGAAGTCTGGATCGACGTCCATGGTATAGGATGAGGCCGGCAGTGTGTGGTTCGCCAGAGGTGTGTGGTCGATGTCCATCAGTATTGTTCCGGATGCAAGAGCTGGCCACCATCGTCCATTGACATTGGAGGGACCGTAGAAGGAGTTGGTATTGCGTCTTATGTCCTGACTGCCTGGTCGACGGGCCTGCAGAAACAAGAGGCGGGGGTCGACTGCAGTCGTCAAATGACAGCTCCTGGGGTGCGCCTGCCGCCTGCTTCAGACGCTTGTGGCAAATGGAACCATCTGAAAGTTAAACCTCCACCATTGCTCGTCTCAGTAGTTTTGTGACCACCGCCGGATTCCAACAGCGGCCGAGGCGGGAGAACATCAGGACCCAGATATCATTGTGGATAGCAAACCGGTGTCGCTGACCTCGCCCTGTGTGTTCTACAGATCGTCGTGGGTGGAAGATGGAGAGGAGCGAACGCTGTGGGCGCCCATGGAGCTGCTCCGCCGGGCTGATTCCCTCCTGTGTTGTCCTGTAAGAGCCTAAAAAGATGCACAAAGCATCGTCCAGTGAAAGGTGTGTGGAGAGTTTCGACATTTGATTCTTGAAAGTCCATACGAACCGCTCTGCCAGTCCATTGGACGAGTGGTGGAAAGGCGCCGTGTGTACCAGGGCAATGCCATTGGATGCACAGAAGGCCGTGAACTCTATGGACGTAAATTGAGGGACATTGTGGTCACAATTGTCTCTGGTAGGCCTTCAATGGCGAAGATGTAAGTGAGCGCCTGGATGACATGGGTCGATGATGTGGAGTACATCCGGGAGCCCAGAAAGGGGCCTACGAAGACCAAATGGAGACTGGACCACGGTGTTTTCTGGCCATGGGAAAGAACGACGTGCAGGAGCAGCTTGTTTGCTTTTGCAGAAGGGGCAGGCTGCCACCATATTGGCGATATCTGTGTCGATCCCCTGCCAGTGCACGGCGTTTTGTTAGTACGTCTCCCCAATAACCACGATGAAGCAGGCTGAGGACCTTGTGTTGTAGGAAGGGAGGAATGACAACTCGTGGTTGGTCGTTTTCGCCCTGGATGAGAAGAACACTATCACGGGCAGAGAATTCGTGGCGTCGATGTCAATAATTTTGAAGCCCTGAACACTTGTGATCGATCTGAAGGCCAACCCTGTGAACCAGCCAGATGATCTCACGCAGAACTGGGTCCTCTGCAGACTGCTTGGCTACTGGATTAGCGCCAACGGGAAGGGACGCTAGAGTGTGTTTTTATTCTGCATCTAAGTGACAGCACACCTCTGGGTCAGCGACAAATGAAGGACCGTGACCTAATGGTAGACGAGAGAGGAGATCGGCATGGTTGGTCGTCGAGCGATACTGAATATCATAAAAGTAATTAGCGAGAAATAAGGCCCACCATTGGAGGCGTTTAGCCGTTTTGGTAGGGATGCTTGCATCACACCAAAAGAGAGGCAGCAGGAGTTTGTGTTCGGTCAAAATGGTAAAATGACGACCATAAACATAGACATGGAACTCTTTTAAAGCGAAAACTATGGCCGAGTCCTCCTTCTCAATGTTCCTGTAGTTGCACTGTGACAGTGTCAATTTTTTGGAGATGAATTTAACTGGTCGTTCCAGTCCATCGACCATTTGCGAAAGGACTGCACCCACACCATAATCAGAGGCATCTACCGCAACAATCACAGGAAGTGATGGATCAAAGGCCATAAGACATGTGGGCTGAAGCAAGGACTGCTTTCACATGCCATCTCCAAATTCCATTTCACATTCTTACGAAAGAGGCGGTACAATGAGGCTGCGATGGTTGAGGCATGTGGAATAAATTTTCCTGTAATAATTCAGGTAGCCCAATATGGATTGAAGCTACTTGACGTCCTGCGTGGCCTGGACACTCTGAGGCAGCCGCCGAATACCCGTGGCACTGAGGACGTGGCCTAAGTATTCTACTTGGAGAAAAAATTTACATTTTTCTAAATTGCATTGAAGGTTGGCTGCTTGGAAAACAGAAAAAAGGATGTCTAGGTTGTCCGCGAGGTGTTGAGTGGACTGTCCGGCACCAATGATGTCATACAGGTAGTTGGCAGTGCAAGGCGCGTCCCTTGTAAGAGTTTCGAGGAACCTCTGGAAAATCGCTGGGGCACTCGCGGTCCCAAAGGGGAGCCTATTATAGCGGAAAAGACCAAAAAGAGTGTTGATAACCAGCTAGATGTGGGACGTCTCGTCTAATGGAAGCTGTAAATATGTGTCCTTGAGTTCGATTTCCACGAAGAGTTTGCCCCCATTTAGGCAGTGAAGATCTCATCGACTTTGGGAGTGGGGTATGTATCAACAGTCAACTAGCAATTGATGGTTTTACTGAAATCACCACATACACAGATTTCGTGTCATATACACGTGTAATCGACAGTATGTAAGACCGTTTCCCCTAGCCACGTATACTTACAAACAGGCAGCAGAACGTTCCAGTTGTGCATACCGATTAGGCTAGGGGGTCTCGCGACAAACGACTGTACAAACGCCGATAGTGTGAATTTGCAGCTTCATAGGCATTGCTGGAGAACACAACTATTATACAGTCTCCCAGCTTATGTGGTTCAGAAAATCAGAATGACCACTTAACGGTAGTGGTAAATCAGAAAGTGAGTTCTCTTTAGAATTTTGCAGTATATTCTCTAATCCAATATAGTAAATTTCCTTGAAACTGATAAGCTTCTTTCTCTGATTCAGCAAGGGTTTAGGGAACATCTTTCGTGTGAAACTCAGCTTACCCTTTTCTCACATGACACGTTGTGAGCCATAGATGAAGGGCAACAGGCAGATTGTGTTTTTCTCAGTTTCAACAAGGCATTTGACGCGGTGCCCCACTGCGAACTGCTAACGAAGATACTAGCATATGGAATAGATTTCTGACTGGCTGGAAGACTTCCTAAGTATTAGAACGCTGTACGTTGTTGTCGACAGTGAGTTCATCAGAGACAAGTGTATCGTCAGGCGTGCCCAAGAGGAGTGTAATAAAACAGCTATTTTTTTTCCTATGTACATAAATGACCTGTTGGACAGAGTAACTTCTAATTTGCGACTGTTTGCCGATGATGCTATAGAGTATGGGAGGGTGTCGTCAATAATTGGCTTAGACAAAATTTCTAGTTGGTTCGAAGAATGGCAGCTAGCTCTAAAGTTAGAAAAATTTAAGGTAATGCACATGAGTAAGAAAAACAATCTCGTAATTTTCGAATACAGCATTAGTTGTGAGCTTGTTGATACAGTTGTGTCGTTTAAATATCTACGCGTAACATTGTAGAGCGATATGAAATGGAACGAACATGTAAGGACAATTGTGAATAAGGCGGACAGCCGAGGTCGGTTTGTTGCGAGAATTTTGGAAAGATGTACTTCGTCTGTAAAGCAGACCGCGTATAAAACGCTTGTACGACCACGTCTTGAGAATTGATCAAGTGTTTGGGACCCTCAGGACTTCAGTTTAAAGGAAGACATGGAAGCAGTTCAGAGGCGAGCAGCTAGGTTTGTTACTGATAGGTTCGACCATTGCTGGAGTTTACTGGAGCATGAATGCTCCGGGAACTAAAATGGAGGAAAAACGTCGTTCTTTTCAAGAAATTCTATTAAGGAAATTTAGAGGACCGGAATTTGAAACTGACTGCAGAACGATCTTGCTGCTGCCTACCTACATTTCGTGTAAATATTGCAAAGACAAAGTAAGAGAAATTAGGGCTCGTACGGATGCATATATTCTTTATTCCCTTGGGAGTCGCTAAGCGCTCTGGAGCGAAACGTTACGAACGCGCGGCCTCCCGCGTCGGAGGTTCGAATCGTCCCTCGGGTATGGATGTGTGTGTTGTCCTTATGTTAGTTTAACTTAGTTTAAATAGTTTGTAAGTCTAGAGACTGATGACAAACGTAGTATGTTACCATAGAATTACAAACATTTGAACTTTTTTTTTTCCTCGTTCTATTTCGGAATGGAACAAGTAAGGAAATGCCTTGTAGTGGTACAGAGTACTTCCGCCACCCACTTACGGTAGATTGAGGAGTATATATGAATAATTAGTAATAAGAGTACACCAGTCGGGCAGAATATGCCGTGTTATTTTAACTTCAAGATACCCGCAGCTCCAACCGCCAACGAGCAGGAGGAGATCGTCTACGCAGGTTGTCATGTCCAACACGTCGTTCGGTTCTTCATATAACTGAACAAGCAGTCCATATTAAGGCCAATAAAGAATATCAGCCATGAAACCTACTTGACCGAAGTTAAGGCACAGACCATCTGCTACAGCATTCTATCCAGACGAGGATCGACCCTATCGAAAGCCACCTGTCACTCAACCTGCAGGAAGTTCGACGTGCAGACTGCCAACAGACTCTGAAGTAACTTGCGCAGTATATCTAACAAACAGATCGGCCCATAGTACATAGCTAAGCCTGGGTTCTTATTGGCGCTCTTTTTGTCCATCAAAGTGTTAGGTGTCGCAAATTCTTGGAAGAGGTTTGTTGCTTGAAAGACTAGCTGGAGGCAAGGAATTTTATAATGTAGAAGGTTATATTATCGGGCCTGGGACCCAGGGTCCTGATGTTACAAGCAACTTCATCCGTGGAGGAGAGGTATAGAGGCTTTTGTTTTTGTTTCTTTTTTTCTTCATATATTACTTTCATTGTAAGTTCGTCATCTTCAGGAAAATCAGATGCCTATGGTGTTGTCCACCGTCATGGTAGCGGATCAGGAGAGAGAATGCTGGCATGAAACTGCGGAGATCTTCTCTGGGTCCTCAACCATGACGGTGGACAACACCATAGGTGATATGAGTTTCTCTCTGTCGACTTTATGAGTGACGCATCAGATGTTCGTCGCCAACTGCGAAGTCTTGAGCGAAAATTTCTAGATTCTGAAGATATTATTACTGCGACGCTCACCCGTCTTTGTCTCAAACGCTGTAGCTCGCCTAACTATGGTGAGGGAGAGGCCGACATACTGTGACGACACACAGGCGAGGCGCTAACAGTTCGTTTTATTATAATTACGCCACACATTCACTGAAAGTGATTAGATTGTTGATTACCTGTTATCCGAGCATCACACTAAGTTGGGGGAAATCAAGGTTGCGACCATGTTGGCGCCTTCTATACTTCCGCAGACCTTTGGAAGGGGAAAGGCAGTTCCACAGTCTACTGGGAACTTCGAGCTAGATGCTCGAAAGGTTAACCAGGAATAGCTCTTTCAGTTACTTGAATAGATGGCAGGAGATAATTTATATTGAACATCATGTTCTGATCCAGTCTGAGACGTTTTTCCTCACTATGCAAGTTCATTGAGTACACTAATTGAGTATGTTAAAGTGGTAATCGAGTTATTTTATTTAGAAAGACCATTAACAAACTGCGTCCCTCATGCCACAACTGCCAATTTTAAATTCTTCTAGAGGGACTATATTCGTGCCGGGAACTTAACCGTTGTTTCTTCAGACGAAAATCTCACGGATGGTGGTTCCTTACTGTTTGTCTGTAATGAACTCGATGCTTAACACTGCTTCATGTACAATTTAATATAAAAGACTAGAGAAATATATTTTGCCTGTAGAAAAATAAAAGAAGAAATGAAACTAATAAAAATAAAATTTAAATTTAAAAATTCTCTGTCTTACATTAAAAAAGTAGTGTAGATGACATTAAAAAAGGTACCGTTAAGACGTAAATAGGAATAAGAATAAACAACATTAACCTGCAGACGCTACACCTACACTTAGGTATGCTTGTAATTCCGTATTCTGTACCAACGTAATAATTATTGATGGTCTTCAAGGGATTGCGGCCGGATTTCATCGTCCTTTGGACAAGATAGGGTATGGTGGTACAAATTCGACATAGGTACTGTTACGATCGACATATGTTTTCGCGCCATTTGTCACTCTCGTAGTGTCTCGTTGTGTGGCTTTTCTACAACTCCTCCTCTCTTTTCCAAGAATACGCCACTTTGTGCTAAGGAGATATAAATTCTTTTCCTGTTAAGAGATAAGTGAAGCTACTTAGTCTAACGTACTAGTTAAGGGTGGCTGGATTCGCTACCAAAAATGCAATGTTTGGTACCACGAATTATGCATTGGTGCATGACGGAAAAACTGCTTTTTAAGTGGAAGATGCCCATAATCAAAATTATAGCAGGAGATAATCACAATTGTACGTAGCATGGTATATTTTCCATCGATTTTTCTCAATTCTGTAAGATTTCTTGTGTTTATACTAACATTGTAATAATTGTCTGATATTTGTGTTACATATTACGTTAAACGTCCATTTACAATAATATTTGTATGAAATGATCGAAATTGTACCACCTTTACCCTATTTGAGCGGTCCATCTGGCCCCCATATTCAGGTGAAATTGGCTCACAATCATGCCGGAACTGATTATGCACCAACTCAGCTGAAGAATGCGGCCAGGTGGACAGCTGAAATGTCGTGTCAGAAGAACGATGAAATCAGGTCGCAAACACGTGAAGACCATCACTCACGCATCCTTGTTTGCAGGTAGTGTGGTCTTGTTGTCTTAAGGAAGCACCACCACTTGGTCTCGCGTTTGCCATCAGTTGATGGATTAATTGGTTCGAGGCAGCGGACGCCGGCACTGCCATTAAGTTGTCACAGCAGGTGTAACGCCTCTCCGCTTCTTTTGATCCGCCTGTGACGTGCGGCCGCTCATTCCATCGGTTCTGCTTGTAGTCGCTATTATGGACAACAAAGTGGATTTCCTGACATGCACGTTTCCCTTCTGAAAACGGCGTTTGTAGTTCTTGTGGGAGGGTTTTTCTTCGGTCGTGCGTGAAATGAACACTATGCGACTGCCTGGAGAAGTGGCAGACCGAATCAGTTCCTTCTCTTCGGTCTATAAGCAATTGCCTCGGACTCCTTCAAAGAGTTTTTCTCTTGGAGGCGTGCAATCATAATTTACCACGAGCTTCGGAATCTCGGATCATCCGGAATTCACTTCGTAATAGCGCGTCTTTTAACATAATGTATATCGGTTGTAGGCGGTCCAAATAAAATTTTACTTAACTTCATTCTGTGATCGCATGATTTAATGGCTGACACGTAAAGGAATCAAACATCTATTTTAATTACGTAGTTATGGTCTTTAAATGAAATTGGACACCGACTTGTGCATAGCTTCCGAAACACTCCTGCTTGTGCATCAGATGAGATACAAGGGAAAAAGGATAAAAAGCCTCCACATCACAAGTAATAGCTTTAATTTTCATTAATGTTATACGACGAGACACTCCAACCACTCTCGAAAACTTGTTTCAATTGTACGGTTGTATCCCATTTCAGACAAAATCTCCCAAGGGTATAGATCGTAATGAAAGATTCTAAATCACATACCTCCAAGTTATCAAACAAATTCCGTCTCATGCCAAATAAATACGTAAGTTACAGATAAGTAGATGCGCGTAGTAAGATAAACGGTCATTCATTATTAGTTTTTAGATAAATTTGTCACTAATTTATAACAATTTACCCAAACAACTATCTTTCGTCAAAATGTTGGAAAAATAAAGTAGCATTCTGTAGTCATACCTATAGGGAAAATCATCGTAATTTACTGTGATTTGCGATTACATTTAAGCTCACAACCAACTGAAGACACATGTTTCTTCGATAAAAAGCGTGTTTCTACCTCACCATTTTATGGGTCGCCAGTAAACATATAATTTTTAAAGAAGGCCGCTCAGTTACAGTATGTGATGGGCTGCACAGAGATAGCACTGCTTGATCTGCTCTTCTGGAAAGGAAAATCAAACGATTCAACAAGGCGCAGAAATGAAAACCAAATTAAGGAAAAGAAGTAGTGTAGCAAGGTAAACGTTTACCATCTCTTCAGGATACGGGTCCGACAACTATTGTTACTTTCGCTATAAACGGCTACTATACGTAGATGAATCTCAGAGAGCGAATGGACACAAGCTACTTTATAAAGGTCGAGGCGCGAATGCCCTGAAACGGTGAGCCCATCACACACTATGGTAAAAATCTCTACGTTGTGCGGAGATCATGTGGTCCTACGAAGGTAATGGGCGAAAATATCGTTTCTTTCATAGAAGCAACTAGTGGAACGCAACAGAAACTATCCTCTCTTGACACAAAGGGCACGTTTTCAAACACGAGGCTGGGGTCGGCTTGACGCATTGTTTCCTCGATGGGCTTGGTACTTGAAATGTTTGTAGAGTCTATGGGACTTAACTATGGGGTCATCAGTCCCTAAACTTACAAACTACTTATGAACTACTTACAACTAAAGACGGCACAAATATCCATGCCCGAGGGGGGATTCGAACCCCCGACCGTAGTGGCCGTGCGGATCGTGACTGGAGCGCCTCAGTCCCCGCGGCCACCGCGGCCGGCACTTGGTACTTGACACTGTGTTGCCCAGGCGTCCCAATCGGATTGAAAAAAAAAAAAAAAAAAAAAAAAAAAAAAAAAAAAAAAAAAAAAAAAAAAACTTTAAAGCTGGTCCGGCAGTGACACAGTAACTGTACCTTTGCTGTACAAAAGTTTTATATGGACAGTGAAAGCATTACGTTGGACCCCATCCACGTCAAATCCGGGATGCTGCCGTTGTCCAGAACAGTACAAAGCATGTTGTAGCTTCAATTCCGCAGTGTAGCGTCACAATGCGACAAACACAGCTTCAGTACTATCATCAGTGATACGGAATGGTGGCAGAAAATGAACAGAACCTCTTATTCACATGTGACACCAAGGTCATATTTATAGAAATCAAACAGTAATAGTTTCAGCTGTCATAGAGGAGGGAATAAACATTCTCTTCGTTAAAGGGAAGAAAAATAAAAAGAAATTAAAGAATCCAAAGATATTCCCGTGACAAACTTCATTATTTGACAACTATAATAAGTAATATGAAATTACATGGGATGTAATTAGTAACAAAGGAAATGGTTTAGAGTGTTTTCTCTTTTAGCAATGGAGAGATAATCCATATATTAATACTAACGATTAGTTCCAGGATTTGTCTCACTTTTTTCGTTATTTAAAAATGGAAGACTAGGCAAGAGGATATGTAAAGAGAATACGACATACAGACTATACGTGAAATATATATGTGTATATCAAATGGAGAAAGAACAGTATTTTGAAAAAAGAAAAGATAAAAAGTCGTACATACTGAATAAAAATAGCACACATAGCAACAGGAGTTATTAGAAATAAGAAAAGTAAAATAAAAATGGGGATAAGATTCTAATCTATAATGTTTACGGTTAATAATACGCATCGACATAGAACTGTTGAGGATATATAACGAAGACAATATTCTGAAAGTAAATAAATGAATAAATAAATAAAAATAAGAAAAATACGCAGGTAGAAACGAAATAAAAAAAAATGTCTGTAACAAAATGTTTCCGTCAGTAAATGGACGTCGAAAAATGAGATGGGGTGTATTCCATAAGTCAGTGTGTTTCATAACTTCACAATTACGCCAACAAACTTCTAGGGGATATATAAGGCGTTTGAGGAACAAAGTGAACATGGAAACCCCTGCCCGGAAACGCTACGGAGAGTCCAGGTTACAACACCGGCGCCTGCCGCTAGACATCCTGTCTGACTCTGAAACACCTTGATGTATGGAACACACACCCATCTTAGGCTTCGGCATCCGGTCGGAAATACGCACAAGACGAAAATTTGTGAAAGACATCGTTTTGTTGCTCTATGTGAGGAATCGCTCTGCGAAGACAAAGTGCGCCAATTGCGCCTCACCCTGTATAATAAAACACACAGAATAATACCGTAGCAGTTTTGCACGAGAAAGGCCAAGTACTCTGGTTCGAATGCTGCTAAGTTAGAGCGATGTTTTAATTTTGTCATATATATCCCTGTAGAACAGATTACTAGAAATACATTTTTAAAGAATCTGAATACGTATAATTAAAACAGGAAACCGTATGTTTTCTGTTTTGACTTCTACGGTATCGTCTGCTATCCCAGTCTCCTCGACACAGGGTAGCAATTACACTTAAAGTCTTGAGATATTTTTTGTGTGTGTTATTGACAGTATAAGATTTTAAATGGAATAAGATAGATGTTGAATTATGACCCTCATTAGGCTATAATAATGTGAGGTGATTAGTGTAGCATTAATCATAAAAAAGATTTACCATCAGTTTATTTGTGGAATTACGATATGTTCAGTCCCCTGCGCGAACACGGTTCGGGAACGAGTAAGAGAAAACAAAGTTTTCCCGTACTTTAGGCGCTCCTGAGTCGTCTCGCGTCTGGCAGATATTTCTCGCGCCTCGCCAAGCAGTCTCTCCAGGTAAGTGGTACAAAAAATCTCTCTTTCGAGAGAGAGAGCTTCCATCATAAGCCGTTAACATTAAAGTCGTAATTCGTTATCTGGCTCATAATACAGCCAGTTTACATGAATAGACCTCGATAAAAAAAATATTTTCTTTCTGTTGTATGTGAAGTTTCACGTCATAAGTAGATTTCATCACTACGAAAAAGTACATTATGAGGAGCATAGATTGCCCCGCCCGTTTAATTAAATGTACAAAAACAGAGCACTGCGCGCACCGAAGTGTCAATGTACCCACCCAACTTGAACAATCTGTTTATATCGGCAAACATAAGCACTATAACGTGTTACTGTGTACGCTGAGATTGGAATTTAAGTAATCGTATCGTTTCATTTTAAACTACTTATTCAAGCACATAGAAACGGTTGAAATTAGAACCTCATGTCGGTAGAATTACTACAATGACGAGCGTTTCACAACTGTTTTAGCGACAGAGGTGATAGGCCGAGGGTTTAAGAACAAAATGGACGAGCGTTCAATTCTAACTGAACTTTCTACGGAGATCAGGCTTTTGTTTCGCGAAAGGGCGTTGCAAACGAGTTTCAAATACCAACTAGGAGATTCTCTCAAGGATAGTCACGGAAATTTCCCAGCAACCGATGGTAATGTGCGGATATTCTTCAGTGATTATTTACGAGTTCGAAATATTCAATTATACAGACCGTTTCAGGGCAGTGAAATAAATTCAGAGGTGAAGTTAAAAATTTGTGCTGGATCGCAACTTGAACCCGGATTTCCCGCATGGGACCAGTGGTCGCCTTAACCAATCAGGCTGTTCAGACACGCTTCCCTTCGTGCCCAAATTGTCAAGATCTCGCTAATGGTAGTTCCTCCTGTCCATTACTTTCTGTTACATGTAGCCGAACTTTGTTTGCTCAGGGGATTGAAAATATGTTTTCATGCACTCAGAAATTATCGGGGGATGTTGGTATATATATTGATATGATGTCTCTTCTTTTGGACGAGCGCTGATACTAAGGAAGGAAGCTTACGGTTTAACGACCCGTCGATGGCATGGTCATTAGACACGAAGCTTACGCTCTGATTTTTAGGAAGTTTGGGGAAGAAAATCGGCCGTGCCTTTTCAAAGGAACGATCCCATCATTTGCGCTAAGTGATTTAGGAAATTCACGGAAAGCCTAAATCTGTATGGGTGAAGGTTAATTTGAGCCACCGTCTTTCCGAATGCGAGTCCAGTGTGTTACCTCTGCCCCACTGTCCTGAAACGGCCGACATGTATGTAAATTTTGAATTTACATCACATACTTTTGTATTTGTTTCATAGAGGCCGTTGATAAAATCAGAGGAGCGGCAGATCGTTTAGGCTTCTTTAAGGGAATAACCATGTAACACAGTTTGCAATTAAAAAAGAAGTGTTCCATTACTGTGAAGTATTTAGTGCTAGCCTTGCAGAGCGCTCATTTGCTGTGCCGGAGTTCTACCTCCGCGGAATCAATCGACGCCGCGCCTCCATCCAGACGGCGCCAGAGGCCGCTCAACAGATGCGCCAAGCCTCGCGTGCCGGCCGGCAATTTGCGGGCCCCAGACAGCAGCGGCCGCTGTCGCTACCACTCTCTGCCAGCCGATAAGTGCCTGGCGGCGCCTCAAGTCGCGGGATGCCGATCTGTCAGGAGCTGTGAGCACACCTCAACAAGTGGCGCACCTTGCGGTGAAGGATCTCTTTCAGACTGCATGACAAGCTTCAATGAAGAAAGTACAAACCAACAGAGCTTAGTCTGTTGCCACAGAAAGAAAGGTTACCCAAAATTTTTACAAAACTCGCATCTCTTGTGAATTAATGTGAAAGCAGTAATCTTCCGTGCTTCAGAGCCTACAGGTAGCAATGGCAGTGAGTCCGCAGTAGAGTTCCTGGTTGTGGACCGTTCTCTCAAGTCATTAATGTAATTAGAAAATAACAAGGCGCACAGCTGGAACATTTGTGCCGTCCCGTTTCTGACATGTCGTGAGAAACACAACTGTCAAAAACTTGTAGTCCGTAATCGATCTAACAAGGAGAGCACGTGCGTATCGGATTTTAGAATTTTTTTATATTTAAACGTGAAGTTCAGAACTCAAATAACAATCAACTAGAGCCATTCTAAAAAATTATCGAGAAAACCGACTTTGAAGACTTGCAAGTACGTGTAAGTGCCAATATTTCAAACGATCCAAGTTTTTGTTGGTGTCGCTCAGGTGAGCCGGGAGCGGTGGCAAAGTCAACGTCCTCTGTAATAAAAAAGAACTGCGCTAAATGTTCAACGAATGACCCAGAACGAACATGAACAAACGACCGCAAGAAGTCGATCTATCTGAAGAACAAAATAACAAAATACAATAAAGGGGCCGTGGTTCGAATCCCTCAGTAACGATTTTTCTTCGTTGTATTCGAATTCTTAAACAATCTTTAGTATGTAATGGTAATTTTTTCGATAAATGCACTTGTTGTGTTTATTCGTAATTTTCTGTATTTTATAAAAGATTGTTTATAATTATTGTTTCAATCGAACCTTCACTATTAGTTGATCAGTTGGTGAACAGTTATGATGCTGTTTTTGGAAAGTCATCTCCATAATAAAAAAATAAATAAATAAAAAAAAAAGGAAAAAAAAAAAAAAAGAAATAATCTGTCACAACAGGATTCGAACGGCCGACTCTATTGGTTGTGAGCCCACAACGATACCACCTTTTATTTTTTATTTTTTTAAAGGACAAACTAACTACAAAAGAAAAGGAAACGAAAGTGCCACTGCCACTTTGACCCTAATAAAAAACGAACCTCAACCTCTTCAGGCGTTGGCGCCTAACTAAAACTACTCCTGGAAACTACCTATATAAGGGAAAAGAAACAAGGAAAAAGAAGGAGAATGTGTGGTAGATCTGAACAAAAGAAAGAAAATCTCTTTATTCTTATTACCGTTTTTCATTAGATCTTGGTGTGCGTTGTATATTACAGGAGGCCGCGGCGGAGCGGCCGAGCGCATTCAGGCGCTATGCTACGATGCGCGAGGCCGTTCCCCGTTGGGGGTTCGTCGGGCATGGCTGTTTGTGTCGTGTTTAGTATAAGGTAGTTCATAGGTAGTTTGTAAGTTTACGGGCTGATTACCCCGCAGAAGTCCCTTAAATTTGACAAACATTTGCACATTGAACATAGTTCAGAAGATCTCGGTTTCCTGCGGCTAGTATGGTTAGTCACGGCTTCACGTAGAATGTGCATTCCGTTGAACAGTTCAAGTATGCACAATAGTTCAAACATTTAAATTTCTTCTCTCTTGACTGAACCTACTGAACATAATCCACCTGTGGGGAGGGTCGTTGAAGGTACTCACATCTGAGCTGCACCGACTGAGGCTCTACTTCAAAAGTCGATTTTCTCCTGCATCTTTGACAGTTGCATCGAATGGTTTTGGATGATTGTTTTTCAAGTTCTGAACTTAAATTACCATAAATATATAAGAATTCTAAAATCCCATATCCATGTGATCTCTTTGTGAAACGTTATCCATCGAAGTCTTGAAATAATTCCCTGGTAAACTGCCGGTAATCAGTGTCCAACGGAAACAATATTCCGACAAAACGATCGACAGTTTACCAGCGAATTATATCGATATGAGGTACTGCGAGGAAAAGCTCAAGAATCACAACGAAGTATTGTTAGACTTGGACTGCTAAGGTGCACAAAGAGATGGTCCCTCTACGCCCGATCGTCAGCAACATAGGAAGTGCCAGCTACCCCATGGCACAGCACCTCAACAAGATGCTCTCGCAATATGTGGGCAAATGTGCACATCACATTCGAAACTCTGAAGATTTCATACATCGTTTGACGTAGGTGCACATCACAGATTCCGACATTATGGTTAGCTTCGGTGTGGATTCCCTGTTCACCAAGGTGCCCCTAAAGGAATCCCTGGAGCTGATTTGAAAAAGTTTGATGGTGCTCTCCTAGACTTGTTCAGACACGTTTTAATGTCGACTTACTTCCTACATGGAGGTCAATTTTATGAGCAGAAACGAAATATTCTAAGTAACAACATCAAAACAACAGACAAAATGAAGGTACCAAGTGAAAGAATGATTGATTTTTGGGAAGAAAAAAAGAATAAAAAAGTCGGAAGTAAAAGCTAAATTTTTTGTGTTTTCTCCTTAAGGAAAATGTACGCAATTATTAATAATAATAATAATATACTAGAGGACCCGTGCCACTACTTTGCACTGTTAGCGGAATGACAAAAAGTTGGGATAAAATCGAAGTAAAATAGAACGTTCACGCATGGCTTTCTTCAGAATCAATCGGTTCAAGTGTTTAAAAGCGCAAATGAAAGAGCTTGATCTGCTGAGTGTTCTTAGGTAAAAAAGAACTACGTACCATAATTAGAACCGAACATATCGTTAAAAAAATTAAAATATTCAATGCAAGGAGAGAAGGATATCGCGTCTGAATAAAAGTTAAAGGATGGAGAGACTTAAGTTAATTCTGATACTTGATGATAAATCTGCCGATGAATGCATTTCGTTCAAAACCAAAATGAAGGAAATCGATAGGATAGAACGGCCTGACCGACTGACTTAAATTTACAACAAGGACATCCCCATAAGAAATATACAGAAGGAAATGGCGTGTGAGTATGTAAATTTTGATACTTGACGACAAATCTGTGGATGAATGCCTTCCGTCTGAAACAAAAATTAAGAAAATCGGCCGGGTAGTTTGGTCTGGCCGACTGACTTTGCTTTTCGTAGATTCTTTTCATACATAAGTTTGCAGCACACAATGAGAAGTATTATTGCTGAAGAGGAATAGTGGGGATAACCCAGAGTTCACTGACAATTGTATATCTTAATATTAACTTCCCAGTGATGTTTATTTCGCAGCGTTCTTTATGTGTAGCCTTTCCCAGGCATTCCGAAGACCTCTTCCACAAGTTAAAGACTAGGTCCTGCTTGGTCTATTATTGTTATTCCTAGTTGTTAGTAATCGGACGTTAACCGATCTGTTTGGAAGAGAGCTCGCTTCAATTTATTTGACGCTCATAGCTGCATCGGCAGAGTTTGTAACTGGTAAATGATTTACCTCATGGTTTGTTATTTCCTTTGCCGCATACTCGTTCTTATGTCGTCTTCTGTATGTCGATAGGCTGTTGGCGGGCTACAGTGGCTCATCTGTAATTGTCTTAATCTCCAGTGCGGGTCAGACGCTGCCTCGCCTCCTGGCGTCGCCCGAGGTCTGGGTGCAAGGTACAGATCGATTGCGTCCGGCGTAGCCGTCATGGCGATAGATAGTTTGAGAAATCTGAGTGACTGCCACCCCGTGGTCTACAGTCCTCACTGGGTTTCGATGTTTTACTGACAGTCAGTTGCCAATATAAAAATCTCATCTTAACCTGGATGTCATTCATTTTTTGTGCTTAATGATTTTATTTAATTATCATTGCTGTTAATATTGAATACTGTTTGGAAACCCTAAAGGTCTTCTGAACGCTCTAGTCATTTACTGTGGTTTGGGGGATTCGATAATACCATCTCTTGTCAAAGTTCAAAAGAGTTACTGTTTAGTTTTGTTGTTATTCTAAATGTTCAAATCTCTGTTAAGCTCAAGGGACTTAACTGCGGGGTCATCAGTTCCTAAACTTACAAACTACTTATGAACTACCTTTTACTAAAGACGACACAAATATCCATTCCCGGGGGGGGGGGGGGGGGGATTCGAACCCCCGACCGTAGCGGCCGTGCAGATTGCGACTGACGCACCGCAGACAACTCGGCCACTGCGGCCGGCTTATTATTCTATTTTAACGAGTATTAATATTATTATTACCATCCGTTGGTTCACTGGTAGTGGCCGGTCACTTACTACGCAATTTATTATTATCTAAGATATTCTTAACGTGCTTCGAAACTAAAGTTTTAATCCTTGAAAATGTTGAACTGTATTAGAATTTTAAAGCGCCTGTAAGTCATTATGAAGTATTATAGCAGCCTTCTATTTATTTATCTGAGCTAAGTTGTAATAGAAACATTCTAAGACAAAGTCTTCGGATTGAGGGTTGCCTTGTTGACACTATTCTTATTAAGTAAGCATTACTTATGTTCAGTGTATTGTCTTGCCTTCAGTGTTACTGTGGAGAATATGATGATCTGTTTATTTTTCCAATTTTTTGTTGAATTAGTCATTAAATAAATATATGCAAGTGTGAAGATTTCAAGGTGATAGCTTGAGACAATAAGCTATCATGTAAAACAGAGTTTCTTGAAATTGCACGACACATTCAGAAGATTGTTAAAGTTTAATTTTTCTGTATGTTGATATAGCAGTCATCAACATAAGTAACGTTTGAGATATTTAAATTATTTTTGGAATTTCGAAATGTGCGCAATTATTCCGACATTGTAGATGTCTTAAATGTTGACGGTAAGTAATTTTATAGATTATTTTATTTTATTCTGAATAACTGGAGGTGTGCAACACTCAGATGTTCTCCAGAGACACCATTAAGGACGTGTGGCTAACAGCGCTCATTAGTTTTGAGTACAAAGCATGGGTCTCTCCCAGATTTCCGGCGATCAGGACAAAGCCCCGACTGATTGCTCGGCTTAGCCCGCTACTTCTCTACCTGGGTTGTACCGGTCGCAACGGTCCACTGACGTCCAGTCCTTTATCTTTCCAAACAATACCATTACTTATTCTGATTGCGCGACTCTAGGAACATTACTCCCGTAAAGTCACAACTGTAAACATTTATATATATATATATATATATATATATATATATATATATATATATATATATACTGCATAATCAGAGATGCCAAGTTTGTAAAGCAGCTATCCGTAATGAGGTAAGGGTTGGGGAGGAAGGGCTGCTATGTACGAATTCCCTAACCCGGAATTTATTTCAAACATTTAAAGTAAATTTTGGCCGAGGGGACTGAGGCGCTCCAGTCACGGTCTGCACGGCCACTACGGTCGGGGGTTCGAGTCCTCCCTCGGGCATGGATATTTGTGTCGTCCGTAGTGTTAGCTAGTTCATAAGTAGTTTGTAAGTTTAGGGACTGATGACCCAGTAGTTAAGTCCCATAAGCTTCACAAACATTTGAACATTTGAAAGTAAATTTTCATTTGATGCTTAATTGTATAGAAATAATTGTGAATACACGAAACTACGCCTACTGTCGGAATGTATGTGACTTAAGAAGAAACAATTACACTGACCTTTACATTGGTTTACCTGCGTCCGACAATCTGTGAGAGTTAATTTAAAGGGTATTCAATAAATGATTTTCTCTCGCTAATGACGAAACAGAATAAACATTAGTACCCCATATCGCAACCTCGCTACAAGTTAAAGCATCCACATTTCTGAAGTTATCCAGGCTGCACTTCAGTATATGTGTATTTTATACATTTTGTACAAAACTGATGATGGAAGGATACGGTATTTCTGATACTAATGTGGTTCATAATGTGACCCAACGAAAAACTGTGTTGCCAAACTACTAAAATAAATGAAGTAGAGAATTCCGTAATTTTAACACAGGCTCTCGTAAAACTATAAATTTCGCTTGGATATCGTTATAATTATGGACAAATAGTAATATATGGAATGTGTCCATATTCATCGTTTCAGCAATAAATGTTGACTGAATGGGAAACATGTACAATGGTGTACTCATATATTCTACCAAACAGTGTAGTAAGGTGAGATTACAGGAATAATAAGTGATGGTTGTTTTTTTTTATGCCAATTTATTCACGGTACCAATTTCATCGCTTCAGTTGCGTTATTGTCAAGCCCTCTGCCTTGTACGACAAACTGCATTAAGTCGCATACATTTATGCAAAGGATCCGACGTTTGAACCTGCTTAGATAGGCTTTTGTTTGCTCTTCTCACACGAGACAACAACTGTTTAAGATCTTCGACTTCACAAGGTGTGCGATTAGTGTAACATATGAGAAGACCAGACAGTCCGGGAAACCAGCCATAGTCGTTTTCTTCAAACAAACGCTATGACTAGATACAGGGTCTAAGTTTTGGTAAGGTGAGTGCTAAAGCCGTCATGTGTTTAATAAAACGCATCTTTAACCATCAGCTGTTTTATTAAATCCTGAAAATCGACTAGTTTCGGTCCATGACCATCATCATAGATAAAAAGGTATTAAAAAAGGTTACTCAACAGCTTTAATATTTATTTTATTTCATGCTGTTGACTAACCTGTTCTAAACCCAGATAGCGCGGAATTATTTTTGGTTTAATGTTTTTGTCAGAAGCTATTAATTACCTTCATATGATTGCACAAGATCGTTATAACTGATTTTTTCACAATCACGCAATTAGTTCTGCAATATTGCCTTCCTTTCTGGAATGACGTCAAAATGAATGTTTAACATTTTTAATCTGTTGAATCATTATTATTAAAACAACATTTACATATAACTGTGTCAAAAATTGAAGAAAGTTCAAGAAATATAAACCCAACTACGTGGAAGCCTTCAGTATTTTCCGTATGAATCTCAACTTTGCAGCTGTATGCCATCACTTTGCAATCGACAATATAAGCTAAAATTGATCTGCAATGGGAGCAGGCGAGCCAAAGAAATAAAGAAATAAAATATGACACTGTACACGAATTCTTACAGACAAGAATAAAAAAGCAAGCTGCCGTTCTCGTCTTACTGGAAGGACGTCAGCGCTATCTGGGTTAATAACTTTTCATCTATTATGATGGTCCTGGACCGAAACTAGTCGATTTTAAGGATATAATAATACAGATGATGGTTTAAAATGCATTTTATTAGATACACTGTGTCCATCATGCTGAGTGGGATGGATGTGTGGGGGGGGGGGGCTACATAGCTTAAATAGGGATGTATGAAAAGAACGGTTGTAGTGTAATATTTTACATAACATGGTTTGATGGTATACAGAACTTGCTACAGTCTTCTTCTCTTTCCCTTTCGCCATGTTAGTACACATGCATGGTCAGGTTTGTTAATCGGATTTGGCGTGTTAATAGTTATAGAGTTGCCGGCTGCCCTTCCTGTCGGCACCCCATGTCCCACGGGAGGAAATATCTGCGTATAGAGTTATAAGTGTGAAAAGTGTAAAGTGTTGCGAAATGTTTGCAAATCGTGTAAATGAGGCGAGACTTGGGGACCAGCACGGTAATCACCAAGGGGGATGTAGAAAACCGCCTAAAAGCCACATCCAGGCTGGCCGGCATTCCGATTTCCCCTCGCTAACCCGTCGGGCGGATTCGTACCTGGGCAAGTACGCCTCCCCGCCTCGAAAAGAGGTTCGTTAGATAACACGGCTAACCGAGCGGGTACAGAACATGCTAAGGTAAGTGGGCTAAATGATGTCGAAGATAGTAATGTACGTGGCGCCTGGCGGAGGTTAGCATCCATCAGCGTTCACGGTGCCTCCCAGTAATAGGCCCAGATAGGCCGGGTCGTAACGGAGCCAGTAACTGCGACAATGGCAGCCAGCGCTGTGGCGCCGCGGTCGCCGCCGCTGTCCTCGCTGGTATCGGCGTCATAACTCAGCCGGGCGCCGTGCGGTACCGCTGTGAGGCTCCCCTCGATTAATGAGTGCCGTTTTCCGCCTGTGAGCGGCGCGCCGGCTCGCGGCCGCTACTTGCTGTGCGGCGGCGCCGCGCCCCGCCCCACCTGGATGTGCCCTGCCGGCCGGCTAATGGCGTGGAAACAACGGCAGCGGCTGCGGCAGCGGCGGAGGCGGGCGCCGGTCTTTGACTCCTGGGGTCGCGCCATACCGGCGCGTGGCCGCTGCCGCTGCCGCCGCGCCCGGCAGGTTTGAGGATCCGGTTCGATCGGCAGCCGCACTCAGCACGGGCTCTGCTCGCGACTGACTGCCAGCCGAACGCCCTGAGAAGCGAGAGGGCTACAGGCGGCTTATGGAATATCGCCCGAGATTTGTGACTGGATGGGGGATTTCCTGGCAGAGAGGACACGATTTGTGGTAATAGATGGTAAGGCATCGACTAAATCAGAGATAATATCCGGCCTTCCGTAGGGTACTGTCATTGCTCCTCTGCCATTCCTTGTTTACATAAACGATTTGGGAGAAAATGTAAGCAGCTCTCTTACGTTGTTTTCAGATGACGCCGTCATTTACCGCCTAGTAAAATCATCTGAAGATCAAAACGAACTGCAGAAAGATCTACATATGATGTCACTATGCTGTAAAAATTTGCAAATCACTCTAAATAATGAGGAGTGTGAAGTCGTCCACATGAGTACGAAAAGAAGTTTGTTAAACTTAGTTTACAAGGTAAATCAATCAAAAGTGAAGACCGTAAACACCACAAAATATCTATTAATTTATTCACACGAAGTGATGGGTGCAAATCGATTCCATATTTCTTGATTTCCAAAAAGCTTTTGACGCCGTACCTCACAAAGAGCTTTTAATCAAATTGCGTGGTTATGGTATATCGCCCCAAATTTGCGATTGGATAGGGGATTTCCTGTCCAGTTCGTAGTAATCGATGGTAAGGCATCGACTAAAACAGAAGTAATATCCGGCGTTCCACAGGGTAGTGTCATTGGTCCTCTGCTATTCCTTATTTACATAAACGATTTGGGAGAAAATCTATGCAGCTCTCTTAGGTTGTTTGCAGATGACGCCGTCATTTACCGTCTAGTAAAATCATCTGAAGATCAAAACGAACTGCAGAACGATCTAAATATGATATCACTATCTTGTAAAAATTTGCAGTTCACTCCAAATAATGAAAAGTGAGAAGTCATCCACATGAGTACGAAAAGAAGTTTGTTAAATTTTCTTCCAGTAATTTTCGGGTATGCAGCCGGATCCCATTGGCATTCTGCAACGATATTTCGGCCCAGAGACGCCCGGTCTCTTCAGGTAAGTAGTCAACTACTGAAGAGCGCAGGTACGTTCACGGTATTTGTGCCGGGTATTGCGCATGCGAAATACGCTGGAGTCTTACTGCGCTACGGCCGAGCTATGTGTGCTGCCCTCAGTGGTGAATGTGAACACTCCTCTAATCATTGAGAATCGAATGATTCCGTCGATTCCGCTGTGCCTCAATAGCTTTAATTACAGGGTTCCAATTTTTATCCATCCGAAAGCCGTTGTCACGATTTATTACATTATCAGCAAGGCGTATTTAAACCGCTTCTTTCATGACTGAGTTCCAAAAGCCGGAAACTGGAGCTAAAATTGTAGCTTTGTTGTATTCCATGGTGTGTCCCATGGAGGTGCAGTGTTCTGCTACTGCTGATTTCGACGGTTGCAGAAGGCGGGTGTGTCTTTCGTGCTCCGTACAGCGCTCTTGAACTGTTCGAGTCGTCTGTGTGGTGTCGCACAAGTCTAAAGTGCGCGCCACCTACTTTCGCCGCGCGCCGCCATGCACGCACGGCACGGCGTTCTTACGACGTCAGCCACGAGCTCCCTCTGCTACAACTCCGCTCGTGGCCACGACTGAACGACATCGTTCACTTGGGACTGAGATAGGAACCAGTTAACACTTCGGAATCAGATAGGCACCAGTGAAGACTTTGCTATCGGGTAGGCACTGGGCAGGCCTCTAGCTCAACTTTGTATCAGCATTCTGCAGTACTGAGCTATGTAAAAGTTAAGTATTACTAAGTCTCTAAGAAATATATATCTCGTTATAATTTACTCTAGTGTTTCTAGTTTCTGCTGTCCCACTGGCTGCTCACCTTCGTAACTGCACAAGCGTGCATCCTTTATTCCTGTGTCGGTCTCTTTCTACTCGGCCACCGACCCTACGACGGAAACGAGACACAAAAGCGGCGACGAGGCTGGGACACAAAAGTCTGACCTATGTAAGCAGAACCACACTCGAAGGGAATTTTATAAACGTCTGCTTTTTTCAGTAGCAAATCGTCTTTTACAGATGCGACTAGGGCTAAATTCTTCGCTGGTGGGCGGAAGATGACCTGGATTTTATGTTTCCTTAGCAATCTGCCTGTTTGGCGCAGTGGGTAGGCCGTGAAGAACTGAACACTGATCGGTCGAGAAAACAGGAAGAAGTTGTGTGGACTATGAAAAAAATAAGCAAAATATAAAATATGAGCAGTCCATGCGAAAGATAAGCAACGTCAAGCAGGGTGTAAGCACATGGGACCTGTGGTTTTGTGGCAAGCGTGTGAAGATGCGGAATTAGAGGTCAATGGCTCGAGCCTTCCCACAGGCGAATATTTTCATTTTCAGAAAATTATTATCTGTCCGTCCGTTCGTCCGATGCGATATAACTGCGATGAATGAGGACCCTAGGACTAAACAGACATCTAAACACTCGACGTCATTCGACTAAAGTGCACGTCGGAGAGAGTATTCTTGCTGACGAGTCTCCCTGACTGACAGTTGACTGTTCGTTACTTTCGGAATACATCATACGTGTTTTCCTGTGGAGGTATCGGCTAACCTACCACCTTGTGATCAAACGTTTTAGGGTCCTATTGGAGTGGCACTACCTTTCGTCTGCTAATCACAAGGTTTTGCGGTGCGGCGGAAAAAACAAACAGTAAACTGATTACTGCGAACAGGGACGTCAGTGAATTGCCGGACAGATAATAATTGTGGGAAAATAAAAAAAATTTCATTCGAAGGAAGGCTTCATCCAAGGACCTCTCGCTCTGCAGCTCATCGCACTAGCCATCAGACCACAACTCTCCTATAATCACAGTGCGCCTGACATTTCCTGTCTTTCGCATGGACCGTTGAGTTTTTATATTTTGCTTATTGTTTCATAGTTCCACATAACTTCTTCCAGTTTTCTCGACTGATCTGTGTGCATTTTTACACCGCCTAATCAACCGTAGCATCTTGTAACTAAATCTGAGGGGGATGAGAGGGGGAGTTTCCCTTCTGAGAACGCACGGCCACTGCCGCGCGACCTTGGTGTATCCCTATACGGCTAGCAATGTAGGATCGGATTCCGGCATCTTTTCGATGACGAACACTGTTTTGGTATACATTATTCCACGCTGATTGACCTGATCCAATAGTTCTGCATGAGTTGCGACGTGTTGCCCCATCATATCCCACACGTCCTCCATTGGAGACAAGGAAGGAAATCTTGCTGGCCGGGCAGTTGCTGGACGTCTAGTAGAGCACGTTGAGTTTCACGTGCAGTTCATGGTCGAGAATTAGCCTGCTAGAACATCACTTCTCCTCTCCATAGTAAGAATGGCAAAAGCTGGGGTCTTAAAACACTGTGCACGAACCGAGAACTGGTCAGCGTTTCTTGAATTGTTTCAATTGTTTGTATAGCTTATTTGACTTATCTACGGGGTCATCAGTCCATAAACTTACAAACTACTTAGGAACTAACTAATACTAAGGGCGGTACAAATATCCATGCCCGCGGGGGGATTCGAAGCCCCCGACAGTAGTGGCCGTGCAGACCGTGACTGGAGCGCCTCAGTCCCATCGGCCACCGCGGCCGGCCAGCGTTTTTCCCACAGCGGCCAACGGAAGTTATAGATAACCGTCCCCCGACCATAAGGCTTGTGTTGGGGTTCAATGTGTGTTGTAGGAATGTATTCTAGGAGTCAGCGCTCGACAGGTCTACGTTGTACGCAGAAACGACTATCGCCTTCGTGCAAGAAGAAACTGTCCGCTTTCATCGCTAAAGACACCGATCCGCCATTTGAAGTTATCCTTTGATAGATCGTATGCATGGAAGACGGTATACATATACATCTACATGGGGTGCCTGGCAGAGGGTTCATCGAACCACTTTTTATAGGCTACTACGTATTTACCTACCATTCCATTCTCGAATAGCGCGCGGGAGGAAAGAACACATGAATCTCTCCGTTAGAGCTCTGATTTCTCGTATTTTATTCTGATTATCTGTTCTAAATATGTAAGTGGCACTCAACAATATATTTTCACATTCGGAGAATGTTGACGATTGGAGTTTCGTAAGTAGCGCACGCCGCAGCGATAAGCTCCCTGTATCATTTCCGTGACGCTGTCTCTCCCTCTTTGGACTCTTTTGATGTCCATCATCAGACCCACCAGGTAAGGATTCCACAATGGGCAGCAATACTCCAAAAAATGACGGACAAGCGTAGTGTATGCAGTCTCTTTAGTAGTTCTGTTGCATCTTATAAGGGTTCTGCCAATAAAACGCAGTCTCTGGTACTTGCCCGTAGGTCGAATGTTAGCAACCACCTGTTCGTGTTGACATTTCTGAACTCACAAACCCTCTCATCTGTGCTGTGGAAGCTCTACAGTCCACCACTGGTGCCCCTGCAATACGACAAGTTTGTGGACGTCTGTGGTCCATGGACGTCCGAAAAACTCGTCTTACGGCTGTGAGAATGTTTACGTGGCCATTGAAACCAGCTCGTGGCAAAACCGACGCAGCACTTCAAACTAGAGTATTAATTCTCCGTTAGGAGTATCCCGACATTCGGAAGACTTGTGCCTCTTTATAATTGTCTCAGATGGCTGTAGGAAACATGAGTGCGTCTTCGTGGCATGACGCGTGTTTGCTTTACGCATTATGACGTGAGCCTTATGGCTGTAAACATTTCCTTTTAAAGGGTGTTCATAGATGGTGTTCCGGCTGCTGTGTCACTGCGCTATCTGGTAGAGTACAACACTGAAATCATTAGCTGTATTTACACTTTCCCATAAGTGGTGTCGGCCGTCATTATATCAAAATAGACGTCGTCTTTCGAGGTGTTCTAATTTTTTCGCGTAAGTGTACATTTCTGTGTCACTGATAGGTTGTTAGCACTTCGCTCCTATTAAATTTTTGTTTTATGTGTTACTGGCTTTCAACCCGGCGTTGCCCGGGTGTTTATTTATCCTACATTCTCGTAGTCCACATCCCCTTCCTCCCTCTCTCTGCATCCACCTCTTTCTCTCCCATCTCTCTGTTCGTTCCCACCTTTCCCTCTCTCGGCAAAGTTTAAAGATTTGTACAAGGTACCCTCTGTCATCCCTCTGTCATGTACCATACAAACATTTATGTACCTAGTGATCTTCCTCTTGGTTTAAAGATCATTGCAAAACCTCATAAAGATTGGACCAAAACTACACATTTTGTAAAATTCCATAAGTTAAGTACCTTCCACCACGCACCGACCGAAATTTATACAGACAGTGACACTCCTCTTGGTTTTAAGATAGAGTGCGCAACATTTCATCAATATCGGAACAAAACTATAGATTTATATGCAACAGAAACGCAGGGCCACATTGAAAAACGCACTTTATTGTTCTCAAATATTCCACTTATATATCATACAACCCTTGTTCTGAGAATAACGAAAACAACAAAGAAAGGATCTGTGAAATCGGTAAGTCCGTTCTCAAGTTAAGGCGCGACCAAGGCATTTAGGGATGCGTTTTTATGTTGCAAAGTACTCTCCCCCATACATCGTAAGAAACTTAAGGTAGACGGTGACGTTCTTCTTGTGTTGAAGGTCAAGTGTGCGAAATTTCTTGAAAATCGGAATGAAACCGTGGATATCATATAGGAGAAGTATGCTCCGCCATGCACCTATCACAAAATATTTTCTTAGCTCACGTTTTCTACCTATAAACAATATTCTTGCCAAATTTCAGCTTCATAGTTGAAGTACTTTTCGAGATTTCTTGTTTAGTCAGTGAGTGAGTGTGTGTCCTTTTGTTTTTATATAGATAGAGAAAGAAAACAGATTACTTAATTTTGTATGAAAGAGAATTAAGGGAGACTTGGAGACAAAAATAAATAGTAACATGCAAATCTGTAATGCTAACTTTATTTGATACAAGTGCATGCCTGATGCGACAGTTTTACGGCATCTACAGCGAAACTTTTGTGAGCGGTAGACATCTTTTCGCTTCATCATTTTGTGTGTGTGTGCGGGGGGAGGGGGGGGCGGTTAAGCTACAAAACGCTTCGTAAAGGTCCGAAATTACATGCAAACTTTGTTGCAGGTTCCTAAGTACTCCCATTTTCCAATAATTGACGCATAAATCTGGGCTTTCTCACGAGGTGGTCTCCTATTATTTATGACGTTATATCTTCTAGCTATGTATCGTTCTCTCTTGTTTTTGGGTCAAGAACATTCGTGGGCGTACGGTGAACAGTTCATCAAAGTTTCATTGAAATCGAATGAATGGTTTATGAACACATAGAGGACATACAGACAAACATTCATTTATATATATAGAGTGAGAGAGAGAGAGAGAGGGAGAGAGAGAGATATGTATGTTTCGTAAACTCTTCTGTAAAAGAAAGGAATTTCCAGAATGAGTCTGCGATCTTCGCTTTTTCAGTAAGAATTAAAAAAACCGTACAGATCGCTAAAATTCTGTTTATTGATTACGACGTATCGACATCTGCCATCATGAGATCTAAAAACCTCTGAACTTGCACAGTTAAGTTCACTCAATAAAAAAATATCTACAAACGTCGTAATCAATGAATATAATTTTAGTGATCTAGACGGCTTTTTATTTCTTAAACTCATTAAGCAGAAGCCAGTATTGGACCTGACTGAGTATTTCACAACCCATTCATCTGTGTTAGCTGAAGCACTTGTCAGCAAACCTATTATTTATCAATATATATATCGCTTTGAAACAATGCATTCTTTCATCCACATTCCTCGTCACTGGCTGCAAATAATGTATCTGACATTTGGTATTATATGTGGAGCCCAAAACACCTTTACAAATTTGTTGCGCGACAAATTTATAGGATCTTGGCACTGGAAATCATAGCAACAACGTCGTAAGGAAGCCTTAATTTGAAATCGGAAGTATAATGTTGATTCCGATCGTCGTACAAATGTTATTTAATAATTTCTCTACTTACTCCTATACTCTTCCCTGTTTCTAATGAAGATTTCGTTACATTCACCTAAGCGGTCGTTTTTTAATATTCATAGAATATATGACTTCAACTGCTATTGGGCAAAGCTGAAAATGTGTACCCAGCCGGGATTCGAACCCGGGTCTCCTGCTTTCTAGGCAGTTGCGCTGACCCCTACACCACTGGGGACACAGTGATCACCGCACCTGCAAGGACTACCCATGCACGCCTCCCGTCAGATACAAATTCCCAGCTTCGCCCTGCCCATAGTACTCAAACTCGTAGTTTAACTAATTCCCGTAAGAGTAAGGGCTTCGAACTTGCCCACCCCTCCCCACTAACGATAGGATCATTGCCCGTCACCGGCATATTATATATATACATGTGGCGTCTGTTCGGAAAGAACAGACGTCACATTCTGATCCAGCAGCTGTTATTATTTAATATTCATAGAATATATGACTTCAACTGCGATTGGGCAAAGCTGAAAATGTGTACCCAGCCGGGATTCGAACCCGGGTCTCCTGCTTTCTAGGCAGTTGCGCTGACCCCTACACCACTGGGGACACAGTGATCACCGCACCTGCAAGGACTACCCATGCACGCCTCCCGTCAGATACATCGAAATCCAGGCAGGACAACCAACGTAAAATTTTACGGTGTTTCCAAACATCACTTCCACAGAATTCTTCCTCTATGAATTTAAATGTCTGTGCTCCATCTATCATAATATGAACGTCCAGGAAACGTTACATGTTAACCTTAATTTCCTCGTTCTTTCTGCTCGAACAATAAATGAATCAGAGCTGCGGCGTACATTCTCTGCCTCAAGAGCTCCCTCAGTTTAATACGTGGGACTGAAATGTCAGAGCACCATTGTTGCAATCCATGTCTATAGCCTACGCAGCCATAATCTCTCCTAAATAAAAGAAGCATTTTTCAGTCGTCTCGTTTTGCAGTCGTATCTTCCGTTCGCGTGTGTTTCCGAGGTCTACTATAAGGCTTGGTGGGCTGTTATACTGTAGGAGTGCGAAATTTTGAAATGTTGTCAAGGCATTGTTCGTGCGTAGGCTTGTGACAGACCGGCCATTGGGCTCTGATGAACGTGCCATCGAGAAGGTGAGTCACAGAGAGCAGCAGAAACTCTAACAGTGTCTCGAAGGCAAAAGCTTGCTACCAAGGACCAAAAATATATAGCAATTTAAGAAACTTAGTTATTCAATTTGTCTTCTGTGGTGGTAGCCTTTCATCTCCGGTAAATTCGACGGTGCAGTTCCTGAATATGAAAAAAAAAAGTTTTGTAGTCTAGTTGGCACTACGCTGAGTCACAGTGCTTTTGAACCGCCGCACACATGACACTGTTCCAAGTCCTTACTAACTAATTCGAGAGAATGGTTTGTTGCTCCTCTCCGAAAGAAGGTTATGACTCGCTAATATGAAAATATGATTTGGAACCGGATAAGTGTAGTACCTTCGAAGACTTTTCAGACTTGCCAAATATCAGTTGAGTAAGAGAAAAAAAAAAACATTTTCAGTTTAGAAGCAATGGCTTTCACGTTGTATGTGTTGGAGCGTGTTCTAAGGCGTCACGCTCTGGATTCGGCGACTGCTCCTACCGGATGTCCAAGTCCTCCCCTGTTCATGATCGTTCTTGGTTGCAGTGGTTTGTTCATGTTCGTTGAGTGTTTGGTCCAGCTTTTTTATTAAAAAGAGCGTTCAGCCCTCTGACAGGACGCGTTAAGCCACGGCTCCTGGTGTTCCTAAACCACTGGGGACACAGTGAGCACCACACCTGCAGGGAATTACTCAATTACGCCTCAGGTTAGATACAAATTCGCAACTTTATTCTTCCCACTAGTTCTCAGACTCGCAGTTCTTGTAAACTGATTCCCGTAAGTAAGGGCCAAGGAGTACTTCCGCATTGCCCGTCATCTGCATATTGCATAAGTTATACATATGTGGCATCTGTTCTTTCGGACATGTCCGAATGAAAGTTTTGTAACCTACTCCCTTTATTGACGGACTACAGTTTCTTAGGATTTTTGCAATGAATCAATTTGGTATCTTATTCATCCACGACTGATTTTAAATGGTTGTTCCATTTAAGATCGCGTCTTTATGTCTACGTCCAGATATTTTATGCAAGTAATTACTTCCAGTGTGTGTCGTGCTATTGCATAGTTATATTTGTTTATGTTGAAGCTCAATTGCTGTTCCCTACACCAGTGTTTTTCAACCTTTTCGAATATGCGACCCACATCCAAGTAAATATTTTCTCGCGACCCCCCTTCCAAAAAAATATTCTGGCGACTCCCCACCCCGCACCACCTACCTCTTCACAAACCGTAAGAAGACTACGTTATCTTAAAGGAAAGAAATTTAATCTTCTTTCTTTTACTACTGCTTTCTTTTAAAAACCTATTTCTTTTGGTGTCTTTTTCGGAATGGAACACATTATCCTATTCCTACACGATTTCCGACAGGAAAATATATTTGCTTGACCAATTAATGATATGTAAACATAAGGACCTCAGTAGTTTTAACAGTAAATAAATTTCACTTAGCCGTGCAGTTTTTTGTATTACTGATCCCCTAGCTATTTTATGGTGTGCTTCCTCCTGTGACGGCAACTCCCGGATCAAGACTCAGCGACCCCCTGGGGATCGCGACCCATAGTGTGACAAACACTGCCCTACACCATACGTCAATACGTTGCAGATCATTCTGCATCTCAATACCGTTTTCCAATGTTTCGACTTCTCGATAAAATACAGCATCATGCGCGAAATGCCTCACTGATCGTCCGGTGTTATCTACGAGGTCATTTATATACAGGGCAAACTTGGCTTATTTCGCAGTATTAAGGTTTTTTCCCTCTAGTACTTAAAAGAAATATATTACAAATTGAATTTTTATATCAAATGGTAAGTAAAGTAATATAATTCGTTAGGATAAATGTTAAATATTGAAAGTAAAGTTTCAGATATAAAAAAGCATTCTTAAAATAGTGCTAATTTACCTGTAATAATAAGAACTGGGGAAATTTCGCACCACTACTCGGGTAATTTCGCAGTAGTACCTGGAATTCTAAAAAAATACTCTTGTGAATCAGAACGTGATTTAATGTAACCAAACACATCATACACTTAAAATCTACTGTATTTACTATTACTAAATTATTATAAGTAATGTAATCAAAGCTAATATGATTAATTAATTACATACTTTAACATAAAAATGAATAACAGCACAAGGAAAATCTTAAATTAGAAAATGTAATTAAAAGTAGGTCTTAAAATCAGAAATCTGATTCAAGTTGATCAGAATAAGCCTCAATGCATAAACGGCATGTGAACGGAGCACGCCTTCAGTCCTTCGAAGGACAGATGAAACCAGCACTCGCACTTCAAACATATCCACTCTTGGCCATCATTATCACTTCGTAATTTCCACCACATGAGGAACAAATGTTATCATCCTTTGCTACATTTCTTATTAATCTTCTCCGTACAGGTATACATCGTCTTGTTGAAGGAGCTACCTGTTCGCACGATTGCTGTTTCCCCATTCTAGCTTTTGAGGTGATCACTTTTCCTTGCTGCCTCTCTGCTGGAACATATCCCTTTGATTTCGATTTTTTTTCTGCTTTCCTTTCTTCAGAGGTCTTCACGCCTATTGCAACTAACCAAATCATTAAGTAGTTCACTACCGGCAAAAGTGAATTACGAGCAAACTATTGGTGTCAAAATGGTGAACAAGACCTTAAATTAAACAGAGGCCTGTGAAGAACCCTTCAATAAAGGTCTTACACTTAAGATTATATCGGCAGTATCGGTAGAAAACCAGACAGCTGTCACGGAATACGTGCTACACTGAAAATATTATCAACCACACTGGAAAAAGTCCAACACAGCCACAAGAAATGCGCTCCGGTATCTCGACCATACACAGCTGATAGATCTGCCATCTGTGGCGCAGTGTTTGTACTTCACGTCAGCTCTTACAATTTCGTAGTGAAAGGATTTGTATGGCACTGCGAAATTAGCCATACAACGAAATTAGCCGAGTGTGCCCTACTGTGAAAAGCAAAGGTCCCGTAACACTCCGCTGGGACACGCCTGAGATCGCTTTAGCGTCTGAAGCCTTCTCTCCGTTGAGAATTACATACTGCCGTCTGTCAGCTAAAAACGCTTTAATCCAGTCAAACAGTTGATCTGATTTTCCGTATGCTCACACTACATTCATCAGACGACGGTGCGGGACGGTACCGAACGGCTTGCGGAAGTCAAGAAACACGACATCTACCTGGGAATCTGTACCAACTGTCGTCTAGAACTCGTGGATGAATAGCGCTAGTTGTGATCGTTGCTGTCGCAAACCACGTTGATTCCTACAAAGGAGATTTCAGGTCTGCATAATATTCAAACATTAAATGTGTTCCAAAATTCTGCAACTGACCGATGTCGGGGATATAGGCCTATAGTTTGGCGCATCTGATAGACGCCCCTTGTTGTAAACGGGAATTACCTGCACCAATCCTTGGGAACATTTCGTTCTTCTACACACCTTTGATACATCGGTACTAGAAAGGGGGCATGTCCCTTCAATTTCTCAGTGTAAAAACGAAGTGCTACCCAATCAGGTCCCGTGGCCTTTCTTGTGTTGAGCGATTTCATTTGCTTTTCTATCCGTCTGACATTTCAATATCCGCTGTGATGGTTTAAAGGAGGTACTACAGTGGAAGCTCACTCTGTGAAACAGTGTCTGGATATCTGGTTTCGATCCTTTTCCTGGCCAATTTTTCTTGCAAATTGATTAATTTTTTTACTTCGTATTTGATGATTTTACTTGAGACTTGATTTTCTAACCCGTATTGTACAGTAAACTTGAACTTTGTCCACAGTTACTGAGCACTGTAAGTGTTTGAGACGAAAGTATCATGTTTAGCAATCAAGTACTCTAAAATATGACCTTTTTCGCTTTTGCTAAATAAGAAGATTTTTCTACCTTTCTTGATATTTCTATGTACTGCAGTATTTTTGATGCTGTAATGGCCTTACAGTGGCTGATTCCCTGATCCGCGCTAAATGTATCGGTTCTGTCTTCAGCAATTCTAACACATTATCAGTATGAGTTGGCTCTCGGTTTAACTGTTCCAGGTAATTTCCACATACAGCACGATTCTCTGTCCTTGACATCTGTCTTAGCCTGTCTTCCAGTATATATATCTTCACATCTCCATCTAAAACTAAAAGATGGCTAGGAAATTATTTTACGGTATATGATAACAGAATGTAACAGTGAAGGAAAGATTGCAATTAATAGAAGAGCGTAAAATTAACAGGGACGTCTATCAATGACGCAGTAAGCTTCTGATGTTAGTGCTGACTAAATGTGAAAGTTATTCGGAGTAAACTATGAATTTCCCAAATCAGAGATTGGGTTTTGTGCCTTCATAAAATATGGAGCTTAGGTGATAATTTTCAGATTCTCATATAATTAAAAGGGAAGCTATCAGTAAAAGGGACCAGTTGAATTTCAAAGTAAGACGAAAATACTGAATTCGTTATCACGCTTCTATTTTATAACGAACTAGCTGAAAACCCTGCGCTGCCCGGGTATTTGTCTATTTATTCCTGCCATTTTCAGGTATTTATTCATTTGTATAAGGGCTGTATATCTGTAAAATCTCTTGGGAATACAATTAGTAGTAAAGAGGTAATAGATTAAAATTGGAGCTCGATGGGGCGATTTTCCATGAACGTTACTGCTTATGTGCGCATATCTCATGAACTTCGTGTCATATTGCGATACTATTTAAAAGGTACATTCAACTAGCTGCATGTATAATGTCTGCAAAATTTCCTGTCGCTACAATTTGTAGTGTTCAAATTATAAATTATAACCTCATACCGAGAGCCGTAGTTTTACTCCATAAACAGCGGAAAAGTAGTAAGCGAGAAACTTTTTTCCTTTCATCATTTTACTATGGTTGCCAGCGAGAAAAACTTTAATAGAGGTTTGAAATTATGTTTAAAGTTTGTTGCAAGTCGCTAAGTACTGTCATTCTCATACAGTGTATTTCGAAAGTCTCGCCGCATATATGGCATTTTTTTGCGATCTGTATTGGTTACGACGTAATATCTTTTGAACTATGTGCCGTATGTGATTCTTAACTATGCAGCAATTGTTACCTCACAGTAAGGAATGTGTGTACCAAATTTGTTTGAAATCGGTCCAATGGTTTAGAGAAAATGAGCAGCATTGTCGCAAAATGAAGCAGTTTTTCGCGCATCTCATTGTTTATGGCGTCATATCTCGTGAACTATATATCGTATGTGATTCTTACACTTCGTCGACCGTCCTCATGGGTTGAAGCTTACGTGTAAAGAATTTCATAATGATTGGAACAAAACTGTAGATTTGTATGCAACAAAACGTACAAACATACGGACACTCTGCTTTATATGTTAGAAGATTCCTTTGTTGGCCACTGATCTTCATCGATCGCAGTGTATATATGTTGCGTTAACAGAACCGTATGGCTAACGTTTCCGGCTGCAGGGAGCGTTTTCTCTCGCAGTTTTGTGAAAAGAAGTGGATAAACTATGTCACCATGCTATTTATAGGCACTGGGAATGAACGTGTTGTATGAAGTTTTCTGTACAGATAGGCAGATATTGACAATCGTTTTATTTTATTACAACCATACATAAGGGTGTGGCAGTGTTCGTGCAACAAAACGCTTAAAACTCCAGGTGGAAGTTTTTGCTAAAATCGCAATTTATTTTGAAATTACTTATTTTTTCGTTTACTAATTTCGATAAATTTCAGTCAACTACGCCGCGGCGGAGCGGCCGAGTGCATTGAGGCGCTATGCTACGATGCGCGAGGCCGTTCCCCGTCGGCGGTTTGAATCCCCGCTCCGACATTGATGTTTGTGTCGTCCTTAGTATAAATTAGTTCATAAGTAGTTTGTAAGTTTAGGGACTGACGAGCCCGCAGTTAAGTCCCTTAAGCTTAACAAACATTTGAACATTTTCAGTCCACTACAGGTCACTTTAAATATTGAAAATGAAAACTATTGTTAGTATGTGTGATTAATCACATGTACATTGATTGTAACATATTAAAAATATTTCCGTGCAAATAGGGCATGAAGTGGTAAGAAAATATTTGCTGCATTCTGACACTTCCGTTTACTGCGTGACATGTGCTAGCCTCTTAAGAGCTTAAAACGCATGCCTTTCAGGAAAGGCAGTTTTACCGTTCATCTTATAAAAGTGAGACAGTGACAGTTTTGACCATGCCGCCTCAGTGGAACGATGAAGAGATGGTGCAGAAACAACTGCGTTCTCTATGACCGTATATATAGCACTAAGGTGACTGCATCTTCAAACAGGTTGCACAGATGACTCGGTACAGTGCTCATATAAGTGCACAAGTCTATGTGTTTTTCTCTCTACTCTTAATTTATGACTTTGCGTAACAGCATTTCCACAAGAATGAAGTATGTGACCTTACAGGGCTTACTTCGATTTGATGTGATTACAGACGAACTTATCAGCGATCACATGAGAAACTACTTGTAGGTGTAAAAAATTAAACGAAGGTGCAATAAATGGTTGTTGCTTCTTTTAGAGATTTCCTTTACTACATATTCGTTTTTACCAAACTTCTCACAGAGGAGCTATCCGAAAGAGAATGAATGTCTGGTATTAACGTTTTAATGTGAAGAATTTTTATTTTCAGCGCTATAACACCTGGATAACGATTAAGAATGGTAATGGCGATGTCCCTGCTAAAGGAACCATCCTAGAATTGACGTAAAGGAGTAACGTACTTAAATCGTGAAGACCGCGACAACTTGAACCTCGCTTCTTCTTAATGATTATTTAGTGAAGTACTGTATTACATAAAAAAATAAGATTATAGAAGTCTTGAGAGTATTAATTCTGAATAAAGAAATAAAATAAAGCTTGAAATCAAGGATTCTGTGTGCAAGTTATCGGAAAAATAGGGTTAATGTAGCATTACGAATGTTTCCGGTCACGTTTTAAATTGTTATGCTCTAGTGGGTCATATATTTCTCAGAAAGCAATTATAGCCACGCTCAATACGGTCTCCGTTTTCCCCTGGAATGTGAAGCTGACAGTGAACGCTACAATTATCAGCAATGAATCATTTCACTACTCGTAGAATGTCGCGCAGTCCATAAAATCTTGTAAGAAATGCTGCTAAGACTTATGTAATCTTCCTGTTATCTTTACTGTTATTTTATCGGGCACCCTTTATACATCTTTACGACGATTCTATTCTGTTATTTCTTAAATAAGCCATCCTTTTTTCTCTTTACTTATATTTAGTAGTTATAGGTGAAAATAAACGCCAATCAATACTTCTGGGTTATAATTTTCTTTCATATCCTGCCACGTTTTTCAAACGCTGGTTACCTTAGCTATATGAATATTTTAGCGTCGTATCAATGCAATAAAATATTTTCGAGATTCTTTCCGAGTGAATATCCAGTGTGTCTGTGGCATTTCGGAAGACATGTGTCATCCTCTGATGATGTAAAGTTGCGCTGCGCAAAAAACACGAGAAGATCTATACGATATACGCAGATCGTTTCTCACTGCACTTTCATTTCTTTGCACGAAGTTTTCCAGAAATCTAAGATTTACCCGAATTATCTCCTTTAATGTATCGTTGGTATGAGACAGAATTATGGCGCAGTTACGTGAGAAACGTTAGCAACAGAAGGAATTGCCTTGCAGTTGTTCGAGAAGGTGGCAAGAACGACCATTTCAATGGGCTGTTTAGCTTAATTGCTGATATTTTCATCGCACGTCAGTATCTGGTAGAAATTTTCTGCGATGCCTGACATATCATTTTTAACTATTCATAATTAATCTTCGTTCGACGAGTTGACAAATTAGTTTGTAGCACAGGTCTTCGTTCCTTTAAAGGACATTGGTTTTGAGCTGATTCTTAATATTCCGTGTGGGCTCAGTTCGGAAATGTAACTCACTTTACTGATATATAAGTCAAATTTTATCGCTATTTCAGTTTTTCAAATATGATATTTAATTTTTTTTTAAATGCAGTCTATGTATACCCACTATGATGTTGTCGTACTTTTGGATAAAGTAACCTCCTTATTCCCCTGGCCCCCTGAGGGGACATAAAACCAAATAAATCTGGTGACTATTTTCTAATGATGGTCGTAATGCTAGACATATCAACACAAAACGAAGGGTGGTAGTACATGTTGGAAGTGAAAATGACACACTAGCTTGCTACTTGTTCATTGTGCTGCAGTGCTAAAATGGCTGACAGAATGGAAATGCAGTGTTTTTGGCTGTGTGTGCAGTCTTCCAAGGAACTCTTTATTTAATGTAGAATCAGCCTATACTACCATGAACACAAATAAATAAAAGCATATTAACAAAATCAGCATAGTTAAATATCACATCGCATACTGACTTGTGGAAGGTACCTAGTGACCTGATGTACACTATAGGGGACATGATTTTTTTTTTCTTTTATAGATTATAAAGAGGCAGAATGTTTTTTTAATTCTTTGAAGGCTTTTTGGAATACTATTAATCATAAAATAAATGCAAAAATTTTGAAAAAATCATAGGACTTTATTTATAAAAAAACCATATAATGGAAGAAAAACTCTTCATAGGAGTTTTATATGTGTACTGCGACGTGAATTTTCTTCTCGAGGAACTAACGGTCCATAAGCACTTTCAAATCTTGGCGAAGCTGATAAACGTCATGAAACCGATTTGCGTGCTGAAAAAGTGCATCCATATTGATTATTGACCACTAGGAACATGGAAGATTTTAATTAGATTCCGGAGAGCATGTTAATCCTCTTGGCTCTTAACGTAGCTTACGGATATTTTATTATTAATAGACTGAAACTCCTCACTGTATTCCCCACACTCTCATGAAATATGAAATTTTGAAACTTTCGGAAGCCGTCTTATCTACCATCGAAAACGTCAGCACTAATTTCGGCCGCACTGACTAAAGGAATTTTTTTATTTTAAGGAACTGAAGTCCCTACATACTTTTTTCACTTCCTTTGTATGAAGAATCTCATCAAAATAAGTTAATGCACAGCAATGGAAGTAGACTTTTCTGGAGATTTGTGATAACCTGTGACTTAAGCGATTCACTATCAGGGCAGGTCGTGCAATCCAGTTTCGTTGTAATAATCAATTTTAACCCAAATGCTTACCTGACAAATTTTTCTGCAAATTGATTAATTTTTTCATATTTTTAATATTTGATGATTCTTGCAATTTGGATTTATTTCGTAAAAATTTTGCTTTCAGTAAGAAGGCTTGAGCATTACTAGGCTGCAGGTTGCTTATAAGGTGGAAGAAAAGACAGCTAAACCTCTGTCTATCTCTCTTCTTTGAAGTTGCACTTGCATTTCTATTTGTAGCTAGTCTTTTGAGCAATTCTACAACTGTATTTCGATGTACTGATGCAAATTACACCCCAGTTGTCATTTACATACAAGTTCAACACGTTTCAGTGAAAAACAGTTAAGCACATGTTGAAATACGAGACACGATTTGGACGACTGACGAACCAATATGCAGAGACTAACACACCTTAAAAAAATTATCTTCCATTGCCGCGATGGAGTAGCCGAGCGGTCTAAGGCGCCTCGCTGCGGAGCGCGCGGTTGCTCGCTGTTGGAGGTTCGAGTCCTCCCTGGGGCATGAGGTGTGTGTTTGTCCTTAGGTTAGTTTACCTTAGTTTAAGTAGTTTGTAAGCTACGGACTGATGACCACGCAGTTTGGTCCGATAGATTTACAAACATTTGAACATTTAATATGCCATTAGGCCACGTCATCAATCACACGCGACAAACGTGCTGTGACATTATAAACACCTTGTCTAAATAAAACGTACTGATGCTACGATGCACATTTGTGGACAACATGACAGCTGCTCTCACATACTAAAGACAATACTGTCAACAGTGACCTACAATAACGCTATTCTGAAATCTTAATATAGCCTATAGAATCAATCCCCGAACATACAGAATATTTCCCTAAATTGATTAGCATTAATAAAACTCTTAAGTAAATAACTAACACAGAAGAAAGGCGACTGATTTTGAAGGAGATTTCACCCTTCGTTCTTCTGCAACGACCTACTCCTGCGCGCCACCCAACTCGTCTCCCTCCAGTTAAATTTCAGTCGGAGCGGGGCAATAGCCGGGCTCTCTAAAACGTCTTGTAGCGGTGCACGCGGCCGTTCCCTGTTAGAGGTTCAATATGTACGTCCACGACCAACGAGAAAGATACCCCGCAGCGCTCACGTCACGTGATCAAGTGAGGCCTGAGCATACGCGATCACTAGCTGAGTGGTTGGATGATATGAGACAGTGGGCTGTGCCCCAGCGGCCGGCTAAGGCCTCACTTGATCACTTTACGTGACGTATGTGCCGCGTCCTGTCTTTCTCGTTGGCCTCGGTCCGCGACGATATGTACGTCCGTGCAAGGACCGACTTCGACGGACCACGCCGAGGAGCAGCCAGCTGCAACGGAAGTCTACGCTGTCCTGGAGGTCCTCCGCCAACCGCAACGCCGCACCCCTGCCGACGGTCGGTCTTCAGAAATGTTCAAATGTTTGTAAAGCTACTGAACCAAACTGCAGTGGTCATTAGTCCCCAGATTTATAAACTACTTAAACTAACACATACACCCATGTCCAAGGGAAGACTCGAACCTCCGGCAGGGGAGCAGCGCGCGCTCCGCACGAAAGCGCCTTTGAGCGCTCGGACACTCCCGCGCAGCTTGTCAGACTTCCTCCCGCCATCTGGTCTAGCTTCCGATCGCTGGCGTCGCATTCTTACTGAGTGTGAATATTTTGTGCAAGCAAGCCCCCACAATCGCGTAAGCGGCCGACTGCGAACAGCGGACAAATTGAAGGGCGCCTCGGCGGCCATTGTGGTGGCAATCTTCCGCGCAAACTTTAAATGTGCGTAAGACTCTTTTGATTAGAGTGTGTATTCATTCGAGTTAAGTCGTTTAATTGAATTATATAACTACAAAACAGCTTCAAACTCCTTGAATATGCAGCAACTATCGGCTGTGTGTAAATTTTTTACACATACGGTGTAGAAATTGGAAAACAGCGTTTCCTGTTCCTAACGAAATCGAACTATAACATTGCTTTTTAGCGTTCTAAGTGCAGCATATGAACGGAATTTATCATCAGACACATTTTTAGGCACTTTCTCAGTATATTCTACGATTGTGAAACTTTCGTACAAATATTAATTTCGGAAGAGTTTCACACTTTACGTCATTGATGTAGTGCTGTATTCTGCAATATTTAGATATTTCATAGCATCATAAAATGAAAAAGGGCTGCCTGAAGCAGCTAATATTAAAATTCGATTGAGAAAGTTAAATATGCCATCAGATACATAACTGAAAAATAGCTTCTTACCTTGTGAATACAGCAACCTGCCGCTACCAAATTCTTTTAAAAACACGAAGTATGCCACAACGTTTTCATAACTAATGCATCTAATATTATTAGCATTAGGGTATCTAGCAAGAATAGTAGCATTTTTAATGCTGTAAGCCAAATACCTTACAGTAGCGTGAACTGCTCAAAAGCCGACAACTATTGTCATAGGGTTCACCTTCACAAAGGGCATCCAGTTGAACTATATCCAGTTCTGCAAACCCCTTTCAGTTATTATATCTAAATGTAAAGCAGATTACCTTTAAATTCTGCGTTACAAGTAGCTAATGTTAATGTCATGAACAAGAATTCGAACTGCAGTGAGGCAACTAATTTCTTGATCGCAATAGTTATTTTACACAATCATAAAATGAAACTTTTTTAACTTCTTGTCCACCAGTGCTGAAAGTAGCTCCTTTTTAAGAGCTACCAGTATTGTAAGAACCTGTTATTTATTTCATTCAATCCTATATTCTTTGACTAACAGTCTGTTAAGTAAGATTAACTATCTCTGAACACAAGTAATAGGGCTACTTGTATTCCTGAGAAATATGAATGGTAAGACTGTATCCGATCTTTTTATTCCTTTCTTCAATTGAGTTACGCATTTAAACGCTGAGCAGCTCTTCAATATCGTGTTTCATGTATACTTCAATAGTCAAACAGTACAGACGTGACTATCCCGCAGTAGCTATTTAATACACGATTTAGCTCCTAACAACACTCGCTTGCCACTACCATGGCGGCCGGCCGAAGGTTCAAATTATCCTCTGACAGCAGCGCCGTTAGTGAATCTAGTTATTTTTACAACTTTGTGTGCAAGAAGTGAAGCCTTTCACGACCGGTTGAAATAGTTCCTGTTGAATCTTCCGGGTTATACGTTCGTGATCGAAGAAACATTTCTGCTCCTGACGTTTCGTCCAGAGCTGCGCTGGACATCATCTGACGTGCTTCTGGTAGCGGTGAGTTTTGCCGGCTGACGGGGGTTGGAGAGCAGTATAAATATTCTCTAAAATGGGCGTGGTCAAGTGTTCAAGTGCGTAGCAGAGATAAGCCTTGTCAAAGACAAAACCATAACTATCGTTTGTCGAGGTTCAAGTATATATGCGTAACTACCTTCTCCGCAGAGCCACTGTCCATATGTCAATCAGTTTCAAAGCTTCTTCCTTTCTATTAAGATTATCCCCATGTTTGTATATTTCGATTGCTTCTCTGTACAATCGTGGATAATAGTTCGTCGTTGTAGATAAGATTTCCGTTTTGGAAAACTGATTTCCTGATTGAAAACCCTGTACAGCTACAGCTGATTTAAGTCGGCAAGACTCACCGTTACCAGAAGCACCTCTGAAGATGTTCAGCGCAGTTCTGGACGAAAATTTGGGAGCAGAAATACTTCTTCGACCACGACCATACAACCCGGAAGATTGAACAGCAACTATTGTGTGCAAGCTCACGCTGAGCCCTTGAAGACCGTTTCTGAAGAGTGTATAGAGCCTTATTAGCCTGTAAGGAGGCTATCACAGGATCAGTTTTGTTTTATTTCCTTAAGCTGAGAAACAGTAAGAGCTGCGAAAAAAAAATTATATTAGTTGAACTCTGTTATTTTAGAGATTTGCTTTAAACAAGGGAAGGAATTTTGTTATCTGTTACGCACAAATAAACACTAATTGTATTTATTATTGTGCTCAAGCCGCAAAATATCACACATATTCCTTCATGAGAACGACTCTGCAAGATTGAAATGGCCAGCATGTTTAACAGACATAAACCCTTATCGAACATGCCAGGGATACATTGGATAGGGCTGTTTCTCGGCGGGAAAATCCACCAACCGAAGTGAGGTTTGTACGCCGAATCGCTGTTGAGAAGTGGCACAATCTAGATCAACAGTCCCTTGGTAATCTAATGCTCAGTAAGCAACGACTAATAGAGGCATGCATCAGTGCAATCTGGAACACAATTTCATAATTTCTAAGTTATTGTCGTACAAGGCGTCAGTTTCTTTTTTCACGAGATACAAAAATCATTGAAATGCTGTTATTGTATACCTCTATTCAGTTTTTCGTAAATAGTCTTGAAACTCTAGAATCTAGTTGATCGAACACTTTCTTGCATGTGTATAGTACAGTGTAAAAGCAAGTCATACATTTTTGGCAGTACATATGTTGGTAAAAAAAAAGCTTGTTCGAAGACTAGAAGGGCGCGAGAGCAATCGTTGGAGACTAGCAGTGTCAGCTGAGCTGCTTGCGTTTGCGGCCAGCCACTACACTCGCGGAGCCAATTAGAGCAGAATTAGCACAAGCAATCTGCCACGGCATCTGGGGAGCGACACCCACCCGTAGACAGCAACTAGACAGGCAACGACCGTTTGTTATTCTAAAGTAGTGGGCGGACGATTGCACCGCTTTGCGTCTCTCAGTCCCACGGAGTAAATAGCTGATCGAGAGATCGAAAATGTTATCGCTAAACACTACCGAAGGTAGAAGTATCGCTTTTTTATTGTTGAAACTTATATAAGTAAACAGACAACGACTGGAAAAATATACATTACTAGGTTATAAACGTAATCAGTTAGTAAAACGACATTATAAATCAGGTTTGACTGTTAATGCTGCTAATTATTTTATTATTAATGCAACAGCTGTTTCGGCGTTAAACCATTTTCAAGCAAATATGAAAGAAAATATGTACAATATTTTGGATTTAGATAACGTTATTACATAAAATCGAGAGATAAATAAAATAAAATGTTTCGAAACTACATGCAGCATTTACCTGTCATAAGCTTACTGATCATTTTGCTACTCTAATTGTACGTTTGTACTCATTGCGTGTAGTATTGTACAAACGTACAATTAGCGTAGCAAAATGATCAATAAGCTTATGACAGGTAAATACTTGACGTAGTCTCGAAACATTTCATTGTATTTATCTCTCGATTTTATGTAAGAACATTATCTAAATCCAAAATTTTATATGTATGATTGTTCACTGATTGCTTGAAAATCACGCCGAAACAGCTGTTGTATTAATAATAAAATAATTAGCAACATTAAAAGTCAAACCCTATTGATAATGTCGATTTACGATGTATATTTCCCTGCGGAATATCGAAGAAGGTAATCAGTTAGATTTAAAAATTCATCTGTTAGTTTGTAATGATAGTTTTCTAGTCTATCCGTGTTCCATTGTACACTTAACGCTAGTGTTATTCACTTATATCGAGACACGCTGTAACATAATCTTCACACAAATGAATGTCTATATTACTCTGAAAGAACACGACGCCAACGGTAAAATATTATATGCCTCTGATTAACTACCTACATTCTACTAAAAATTAATATGAAAAATGTTATTCTTTAGGCAATTGAAAATATTATCATCATTGTTAAGTTTGCCGTGAACATAACAGATTACTAATGTTTGCAAGAACGACGGTTCATCTATATAAAACAGAAAACAATCACTTTATTGAGTTGATTGAAAGGTTATATATATATATATATATATATATATATATATATATATATATATATATATGAGAGAAATATAGTCTTTTACATCTACATTTCAAATATTCTCTCGTTACTAGTACAGTTAATTACCACACCGATATTTATTTTAAAGAAGGGCACTAAAACTCTCTTGGATTGGACGTTCACGTTTAGAGGCCTCTCAATTGCAGCATTTCCTGTCATAGCTTATTGATCATTTGGCTACTCTAATTGTACGTTCGTACTTATTGCGTGATTTGTAAGTAATTACAGTTTCCAAAAAGGCGCCCGCCAACGTCACTGCAGGCAGTGGGTATTCTAGCCGGTGGATCCATTTCGAGTGCCTTGTTCACGACTTTTGTGAAAATTCTTTCAGAAGAAATCCCACTTTTAAAGAACGACTCATCCAGGTTTCACAAACCCTGAATCCAGTACACTGTACGCCATCTGCATTGCATTTGGTGTCACAGGTCCGTAACCTCTAGAATAGGTTGCAGAGGAGAAAGTGCTTACTTGTACACAAAACTTCAGGAAATTTCGTGTCGGTAATATTTAAAAAATGTAATGGTTGAATACAATGCGGCAATTGACAACACACAGAGAACAAAATATGATCTACAAAGAAGCCTTGAAATACGAATGTACAAAATCTGATTTACACTGTACGATGTTCAGAATCTACATATACATAACTACACTATAAAATCATCCAGTAACTTTCGGGTGTGCGGCCGTATCCCGTCGTCATTCTGGCACGATATTTCGGCTTTCAGCTCGACAAAAATTGGAATACTGTGATTAATGTCATCCAGTCAACGGCGTAACCGACGCCATCAATTGATTCTCAGTGACTAGAAGACTATTGCTCTTCTACCACCGAGGGCAGCACATTCAACTCGGCTGTATCGCGCATGACACCATCTAACGCATGCGCAAAATGATTCCAGCACTTTTGTCATGCGCAAGAACCACTATAAACACTGCGACTGCACCTGGGCTCTTCAGTACTCACTGCTCATCTGAAGATGGCCGAACGTTTCCAGGCCAAAATATCGTGTCAGAATGACGACGGGATCCGGCCGCACAACTGAAAGTTACAAAATGAAGAAATACGCCGGGAAAGCTTCAGAAGTCACACTATAAAATCAGATTCTTAAACTATATATCAGATAGTTGTAAAAGTGAAATGTAATTGAAATCGAGAAGTATGAAATGGAGAAAATCGTGTAATAAAATTTGGAAACTTAATGAAAACTTTTGAAAGCAAGAGCAAAGTAGATGATATGATGAAGAAACTTCGGGGTGGAAAACGAGAGTTGTGTCGAACTATAATATAAAGAGACCTATCGAAGGGAGCAAAAAGATTAATAAATGCTTTAGATAAGAAAGAAATCAAAGGACAGTGAAAACGAATCTAGATACACGTACAAAGAGTTAGACGACTTTTTTGGCAACAAGGCATAAAGAGATTTAACAAAGACCGACAACTTCAAAATTCAGTGTTATTAATTACTTTAACATAGAAGAAAGATACCACTCAATCAGCGATAAACGCATAGTCCTTCTTAAACTATTTTCAACATCTACGGACCTAGAATGAAACCAGATGAAATATGTATAACAGAACAGTAGGTGAAACACATCATAGAGAGCCAGAATAAATATTGAACTGTAGTGAAAGTATGAGATCTGTTGCTGAGAATGGCGATCAAGGTGCGGTGGCCGAACTTCAAGCACAGAATCTGGAGAGAAGAAACTCCACCACGAAGTAGGGAGCAAGTGTCACCTTAATCCATAAGATGTTGTCACAGACTACACGAATTACTGAGGCTTACTCAATGCCGATAGTAAAAATTATTGCATTTTAGTTATCTTTTACACTCTTTAACGTCCCGGATAAGACTTTGCAAGAGGAAAACCAATTATTATTCATTTAATGGCAAAGTAGATGCGTTTAAAATGAATATCAAATTGTACGAGGAATAGCTTCTGTAAGAAATTCTGCACATTTTCTGTTTTGGGGTTAAAGAAAATGTAAATTTTCAAAAATTCGATTCAGTTTTGAAGAAATACAGGAACATATTCAAATTGTTTTTAGGATACTGCAAACCTCGCATACTTTTTTAAGATGCGTCCGACATCATTTTCTGTATCAGACGGAAGTGCCCCTGTCCACGGAACTGACATATTTCCAATGTAACCCCCGATTTAAGGTTAAATTCATTACATTAAAAATACTTAGAATTTCCTCAAGAGTTTCGACGTCTTCATAATGAAGCTGCAAAAATTATAAATGTGTTTGGCTCAACTTATGTATGTCAAACATTTTTTCGATAATAATCATCAACACCAATATTTAAGGCTCATTAGGCCTTTCAAAGTTTAGTGTCGCGCATGGCAGTGGATATCAAATATCTCCAAGATCGCCTATCCAATGCTAACATTGTTGCCTCGATTGGTGTTAATCCCGTTACTTCAAAAAAATCATTCTCGACCGAATCCAAATATTTTTCCTCGTTTATTAAAAACAACAGCGAAGATCGCTTATACGAGCGTTGGAAAAAAGTGGCAATTATTTTTTCATAACCGATACAAAAGCGTTACATGTTTGCACCTCTTCTTGTCTTTTAAAGAAGTCACCAGTGTTGTGTAGAACCCGTTGCCAACTATGTCGAAGGCGTAGTATACAGTTAGAGCAGCGAATGAAGTACCTACCGAATCTCTGGAATAGTTCAGAAGCGAATGCAGGTTCGTTCCTCTTGGGAATCAAATTAAAATGCAAAGAGTATGGTGGATGGTATAGTACTTCCCAGTCCGATATACCGAACAGAGCAGCCACAGTTTGCGCTGTATGTGCCCGCGCACTGTCGTGCAAAACGGTGGGTGCGTTGCGCATCATTAGTAGTGAGGTTCTTGATGCACTCGCGTATCATTGTAGAGCGATATGAAATGGAAGGAACATGTAAAGACAGTTGTGAGTAAGACGAACAGCCGACTTTGGTTTATTGGGAGAATTTTGGGATAATGTACCTTATCTGTAAATGAGGCAGTGTATAAGACCTTGTACAACCACGTCTTGAGTATTGCTCAAGTGTCTGGGCCCCTCCGCAGATCAGTTTAAAGGAAGACCACGGTAAATTGCGGAGCTATATGTAGATAGCCGGCCGCGGTGGCCGAGGGGACTGAGACGCTTCAGTCACGGTCTGCACGGCCACTACGGTCGGGGGTTCGAATCCCCCCTCGGGCATGGATATTTGTGACGTCCTTAGTTGTAGGTAGTTCATAAGTAGTTTGTAAGTTTAGGGACTGAGGACCCCGTACTTAAGTCCCTTAAGCTTAACAAACATTTGAACATTTTATATGTAGATATAGATGTAGAAAGTGTTGCCACTTCTTCCGCAAAGCTGGTCGCAGGTGATGCTCCAAAAAGAAACAGTAATACTGTCCGCTGACGGTCTGCCCGGTAGGAACATAGTGACACTGTTACGTTAGACCTCTCGCTCACAAGTGGCTGTGTTTCCCTCGATCGTACGCACGCCGGTGACGTGGGACGGACGAGTCGATATGAGCGGAGATATGATAGGTACGTCAAAAACGTGTGCTATCAGTGACAATAGTAGATTCCGTTGCATAGTGTCTGAATAGCAATATTTAAGTTCCAACCCTCGTAATTTTTAATTCGATTACTGGCATGGAGAGATTAAACTGCGATCTTCCGATATGTAAGAACACATGTAAAGTCGAACTCAAAATACTATAAAAAAAATCAGAAAAGTACATATCATTAAATACACCCACTTTCCAAACCCACCTTTTGTTTCATTCATCACATCACAAATAAAAATGTTTACGAACACACTTATTCATCAACATTATTATTGACTTGTCATCATTCAAATAATTTGGCAAACGCCTCATGCTGTAATGTCATGTGGTAACGAAGTTAAAGAAAACTGACTAAATTAGCTGTCCAATTGAGAATGTGGCATCATATTGCGCTATAGACTTAACATTTAGCAATTACACTGTCTTCACAGCAACAGAAATGATGTTGTTCACATGCAACGCTATTAACATTTAAAATATCGTAACTGATTCCCAACATCTTTCACAGCGTATTGTTAACTTATAATATTTTAAACTCTATATTAGGTGTCGCATAATACAGGTCATGCAATTATACTTATAGAAGATGATCATCAAAAATCATTGTTGCCCAATGTTTATGTTGAATAGAGTCCAAAGCAAGCATTTTATGTATACAATTATAGGAAAAATTACATTAAATACAAAATTTTTTTTAGTATGAACGTCACGTATTTAAAATTATAAGAAATGATGGAAGATATAATAAAATCGCTATAAACTTGTAACAGATATAAAGGCAATTTTTTTGTAGCCCAAACACTAAATTTATACATAGGATATCAATAAACATACCTAATTCATACAAGTACGGGTTGACAAACAGAATTAAAACAATATGTCACATTTTAGACAAAATTAAGGTACGGACAGTATGCATTTCTCCTTGATCTACCTTCACTCCTTGTGAACTACGCTGACGAATCCATTAGTTCCATAGGTAATCTTGCTTCTCTAATGCGTTTTATATGACCCCACCATCAAAGCCTGCTTAACTACTTCATCTATGGTGTTCATGTCTAGTTTTTCTGTTTCCTTCATTATGGACACCCTCCTGCAATTGCTCCCATCTATTAGTAATAGCAGCAATCCTTGCTACTTTCATGTCTGTAACCTCAATCTTATTAGTAAGGTATCCTGTATCTACCTTTCTTTACACCCCATACAACAAAATTGGTCGAAAGATTGAAAGATGCAGTGCTAAGTTTTGCTATTGACTTCGTACGTGCAGAAGATAATAGAGAGAAGCTGAGCTTCTACTCTATTAGCTTTGCTACATCTTGATTACAGTTCTTTCAGTATGTTAACATCCTGTAAGAAAATACATCTGAAGTACTTGAGACTGACAACCTAATTTTGGTCCTTCTATTTAGTACTGAATTTTCTTGAATCAATTTCCCATATATATTACAGTCGTTTTGTAGATGTTATTCTTCATAATCGTTACTTCTGTGATATAGCTGTATTAGATGTCAACCTTTCGATAGTCTTCCATTCGTTGCTGGGAGATCTATTTGCGGAATTTCTTTCACCAACTTCTGAATGCGGACATATTTTGTTAGCACCAATTTATATAGGAATACATGATACCCAAAATAAAATAAGAGAAATCAGATAAACAGAAAGGCTTAGCTGTTCCTGTTTCCCGCGAGTCATTAGAGAATGGAACTGTAGAGAAACATCACAAAAGCGGTTCGATGAACCCTCTGCCACACACTTCAGTGACTTGCAGAATATCCATGTAGATGTAGGTCGAATCGCTGCAGGCGATGTCCTGGTTCTGTTAGCAAAGGCATTGCAGCCATGGCCCACAGAAACGAAATCACTCCACGCTACCTTTACGGATTCGTTTGCTTTGAGTACCACATTGATTTCCGTTAATATTTCATGCCATGCCACGCCAATGACATCGCGCTCAGTCACTAAGTGCAAAGTCGTCAGCCACTACTTTGTACGTGGTTAGAGGAAGTATTCGAATTTTGGTTTTCTTGTACTACACTTGATAGTTCGGATCTTTGAATTACTGATAACGAACAGTAATATTGTGCATTGACGGTGTGCCGTGCAGGAACATAGTGACACCTTTACGTTAGACCACTCGCTCACAAGTGACTGTGTTTCCCCCGATTGTGCACACACCACTGACGTGGGACGGACGAGTCTATTTGCTCGGAGGTAAGGTAGGCATGTCAACAACGTGTGGTATCAGCAGATTTTCCGAAGTGAAAAAGCGCCGCGGACAAGTGGTCATGTGGTCTAAGGCAACTTTCCACAGATCGCACGTCCGCTCGCCGTCAGACGTTTATGTCCTCCCTTGGATATAGGTGTGTGTATGTATTATTCTTAAGTAAATTGTGAGCCCAGGGACCGATGACTTCAGCGGGTCTAACTAACATTTGTTAATTCCTTTCAAGCAGCCATAATCACGTCGGCAATCTTTTCAGTCGTATTAGGAAAGTTCGACTTACACGTCTGCCAATGCACCGCCTATCATACCTTGTTTACTCGATACTTACTTACTTTACGTGTGCGGGTCACCAACTATACCAAATATTTCCAATAATCAGCCATATGAATAGCCTTGTCATTTGCTTCAATAAGGTCTGTTACTGGGGATGTTTTGCCTATTTTTGTGCACTTCATTAGATGAAGCTCCACTTCATCAGGTTCGTATTGCACCGTGTGACGACAGTTCTTAGTCGATAAAGCGCCCTCCATGTCGGAAAATGCAGGTGATTCACAACAGCCAGTTGTTCTCTAGGCTTTCGTAGTACTGATGTACCCTGCTTTGCCATAAATCTTGTCGTTTTTCAGGCGGCTCGTCTAAAGGTTTGGCCTCTTGCATAAAACTAAGGAGAGACTTTAGTCGCCTGCACTGTGATTGGTAGCCGTATAGCTGGTGCCTGTTATCATCACACTATTTCCTCCTTTCGGACTCAGCTGCGACTTGACTCCTGATGGGTGGTTGCTTTTAGGCAGCCAGATACTACCCCAACTGTCTCGTTAATTGCCACGTCGACCCGTGGGGAGTGTATAGAGTTGTACCAAACAGATGCTGCATACCCTGCTGCTGAAAAACATAGTGCAAGAGGCGATAATACCGCCTTATATATCGGGTGATCAAAACGTCAGTATAAATTTAAAACATAATAAATCACGGAATACTGTAGATAGAGAGGTAAAAATTGACACACATGCTTGGAATGACATGCAGTTTTATTAAAATAATTAATAAAAAAAAAAAAAAAACAAGGTTCAAAAAATGTCCGACAGATGGCCTTCATCAGATCAGAAAAGCAATAATTAGCATAACAAATTAATACAAAGCAAAGATAATGTTATTTATAGCAAATGCTCAATATGTTCACCATCACTCCTCAACAATAGTTGTAGTCGAGGAATAATGTTGTAAACAGCACTGTGAAGAATGTCTGGAGTTATGGTGAGGCAATGGCGTCAGATATTGTCTTTCAGCATCCTTAGAGATGTCGGTCGATCACGATACACTTGCGACTTCAGGTAACCCCAAAGCCAATAATTACACGGACTGAAGTCTGGGGACCTGGGAGGCCAAGCACGACGAAAGTGACGGATGAGCACACGATTACCACCAAACGACGTGGGCAAGAGATCTTTCACGCGCCTAGCAAATTTTTTTTTCTTCTAATAAAACCCCAAGTCATTCCAAGCATGTGTGTCAATTTTTACCTCTCTATCTACATTATTCCGTGATTTATTAAGTTATCAAATTTATACTGACTTCTTGATCACCCGGTATTTGTGCATATCACTATCCTGTTGCTAACGCCGCAGTGGAGTAGCCGAGCGGTCTAAAGCGTCTCGCTGTGGAGGTTCGAGTCCTCCATGGGGCATGGGTGTGTGTGTTTATCCTTAGTTTTTTTTTTTTTTTTGGTAGCTTCTGGGACTTAACTACGGGGTCATCAGTCCCTAAACTTACAAACTACTTATGAACTACCTAACATTAAGGATGGCACAAATATCCATGCCCGAGGGGGGATTCGAACCCCCGACCGTAGTGGCCGTGCAGATCGTGACTAGAGCGCCTCAGTCCCCTCGGCCACCGTGGCCGGCCTTAGGTTAGTTTACCTAGGTTTAAGTAGTTTGTAAGCTACGGACTGATGACCACGCAGTTTGGTCCGATAGATTTACAAACTTTTTTTTTTTTTTTTTTTTTTTTTTTTTTTTCCTAACGTCACTTCGCTGCAGGTTGCAATAGGTACATAGGGATAAAGAGCCTGGCTTCTGTAAAGTGACTGGGAAGGACTGCTTCGAAGCAATCTTCTAACAGAACTCCACAATATCAACAGCGCATTACCGGTGTATGGATCTTCCTCAGCCAAGGTAGCCTTTAAGGTCGACTCTAAATTTCAGGACGGTTCTTTTGTGTTGCACAGTAGGGCGCCATTAATTTCAGTGTCGGGAAAGACCGAATCGTGCTTTTGCGGGCAATTGTGGGAGAATTCAAAGGCACGACCTCGAGCAGAGAATCCCGGCGCGGCAGCAAGTGGCCCGCGGGAGGTGGTTGCAGGTAGCCAGTCAGTCCATTGTGAGGCACTCCGCGGTCATTCCGCCGACTGTCACGACGCCACAATGCGCCGGGATAACGGAGCCCGCGCCGTCTTTCACTACCGGCTTATTGTTGCCCGCGCAGCGACTTTTCTTTTATGAATCCAGACTCACTGGCTTGAATATGTTTGTCTCAGTTTTATGGCAACAGCCTCCTTTCGTACAATGCGTCTGCACTACTGTCACTTTTTCTCGGTCTACAAATAAAACCTGGAGGCCGGATATCTTACTTAGGATACAGTATATGCAAGTAATTGTCACTATCATCACGTTTTCGCTAATACGAGGTGACAATTCCCACGCATTAGAGCTAAAAAATAACAGGAAAAGCTATTACTCTTTCCGACAGTTAAGAAGGCGAGGGCGTTGTGAACATGGGGTGATTCACGTTTCTCGTCTGAGAATAACTCTGCAGCCGGATGTATGTCACAGTGCAGGATTTCTGTATCTGACGTCCGTAAATACCCACTGACGTAAGTAACCTGCATCCATCATATGACTTGCTGATCTTTAATACTCCAACACATTTTGTGTAGTCGTCCTTGATATCCAGTATATTTGCTACCGTAAGACAATTAATTTTTTATTTAGCTCATATTATGGGTTCTTGACAACAAACAATTACAGCGTTCAAATAAATGAAATAAATCGCAATTTGCGATTTTATGGTTTCACTGTATTAGGTTTAGATGAAAAACCAATGTTTGGCGAATGAAAATTTGTGCCCAGCCGGGATTCGATCCCGGGATCTCCTGCTTACTATGCAGACCCGTTGACCACTCCGCCACCGAGGACACAGTGATCAACCCGACTGCAGAGGACTCTTCCCTTCACGTCTCCCGCCACACACAAATCTCCATTCGCCACGCTGTCTCTTTCCTATACCACTATACAACTATTGAAAGTAGTTGTTAGTACGTGAGTTTGATTAACGATTTTACATACGACACATACCATTGTATATTACGATACATTAAGTACAATATTTTCTCCCTTTCTTACCCCACTCGTCACTTCATTAAGATAATTTATTGTTACTACAATGGTATGTGTGCACTCTTATTCATATGGAACAAGCATATGGATGTTACTATACACTAATTGTTACGAATATCTATCACTGCATGTAGTTATTACTATATATGACACGATTTCCTCTGACAAACTATAATTGCCGCAGTGGAGTAGCCGAGCGGTCTAAAGCACCTCGCTGCGGAGCGCGCGGTTGCTCGCCATTGAGGTTAGAGTGCTCCCTGGGGCATGGGTGTGTGTGTTTGTCCGTAGGTTAGTTTACCTAGCTTTAAGTAGTTTGTAAGCTACGGACTGATGACCACGCAGTTTGGTCCGATAGATTTACAGACATTTTTGATCAAACTATAATTACTTCAAAGGTAGTTGACAATTAGTTACTTTACACATCTACGGATCAGGTAATAACTTGTGACATAAAATGCTACAATTGATATACACTTTTGAAACGGGAACATCGGCATTTCTGAATGCCAGCATGAACTATGAGGTTCACTACTTCCCAAATCATCAATTTCAATTTTATGTCTCTAAATTTTCAGTACTGAAAGACAATTTCATTTGCACAAGTTTTACAGTATTGGATGTTTTCCTAGGCATTTACGCATCCCCGAATATACATTTAATGAGTGCTATGGGTTTCATGGTAATATTTCTACCAACCATTCATTTGTAACACCCGATTATCAAAGTGCAGTTTGCTGGGTTAACATGATTTTACTTTTTCCTTTCTTTTACCAACTGTTTATATCCAATCCGTACCTACCTTTATAATAAATGTTTCAATATTAAGATATACACCTACATTTTATATGTATTTTGTTCTTTTAAATGTACAACACAAAGTTGTTTTAATTGCATTGCACTACGTCATTATCTGTGTACTGAACTTCTGTATAACTATATGGATCGTATGACACTGTATTTCTATATAACCATATGGCAGATTCAATTTTCTTCTTTAAAATGTAGGGCCTGAAGATCGTGGCATGGACACCGAAATTTACTGCTAAAATTTAATAAAAACAAAATGAACGTTACAGTTGTTGGTGGAAGTTCAATCTGTTTATACATGCAGGTGAATCTTCGCCCTTGACATGGCACCAATCAACACTGTAAACAGTTGACATGCGTCTTTCAGGCAGCCAAAAACTATCGCTGTGGTCTTCCGATGATGGCCATTCAAGTGGCCTAAATCAGTTACCTTCAAATAAATCGCGAATTAGACGTTTAAGTGAAAGGCATGTTGGTTGCCGTTCTTATCCACAGATGCTTACACAGCAAAGAGTAGCGTGGAGAGCTGCATAAAACCATCATCAGAACTGAAGACCGCAACAACTACATTGCTAAGTTACAACTGTGATAAATATCGTTGGAAAGAACCAAAGTAAGTGTCAAGTATGATTATAAGCGAGCTTAGAAATGTTCCTCTCGGGCATCAAAACAACCAGTGCTCTGACAGGAAAGCGATCAACCAGCTGCGACAGTCCTCACCAAACATTTTTGCGTGGGAACACATTGGAGCTCGTTTGACACAACAAGCTACATCCTTCTCTTCGGTATGTCACTGTGATATTTCCACACAAATCATCCCTCCTCACTGCCACTCTCTACGTATGTCTCTTCGACTGTCTCCTATTTCTTTCCCACTCTCACTCATTCCCTCTACCTTACTTACCTCAATCTTCGCTGTCTTTCTATCAGTCTCTATGTCGTATTAATTTCTCTCACATAACCAGTGTCCGCTTCTTTCTAACGGTCAAATATCTCTCAAGTTTACACCATTTTCTCCTCTCTATATATGTCTCTGCGGATGTCGTGCTTGTAAACCCCAGGTAGAGAAATTTCAACATGCGCATAAGGGGAATGCGGAAAAGTGGTCAAAGTCTGTCTTGTTAAAACTCCCGTCTCGGACACAGACCCAAGACCTTATGTATGACTTCCAGCGATGTCTGTTCCACAGTCTTTCATCTCTTAATCGCTCCCCTTGTAGTATCAACATCTACATCACCACGAGAACTCTTCAAGTAGCTTTGAAGTGCAATGCAGACCGTTCTTCGAACCGCTTATATGATATTCCTCTGCAATTCCGATATCTTACGACGTGCGCGGAAAAGAAACACCTAAATCTGCTCGTTTCCGATCAGATTTTTCTTATTTTATTATGATGGTCTTGTCTTCCTGTGTAGGTGGCTGCTAACAAAATGTGATCGATTCGAAAGAGAACCCTTTCTGCTGCCACTCTCTCTCCAGTAATGACTCCGTGCTCTCCCTTTCTCTCCGACTGCCACTGTCTCCTCCCTCTTCCACCGTTACTTCCTACTATTTTCATCAGAAAAACGCGAAAATCCGAATTTGAGGACTGAGGCAGAAACAGGAATACACCACTGACCATTAGAATTGATAAACAAAGAAGAAATGCTGATGATAGAGGGGTATTAATTGGACAAATATACTAGAACTGACATGTGATTGCATTTTCACGCATTTTGGGTGCATAGATCCTAAGAAATCAGTACCCAGAACGACCAACTCTGGGCGTAATAACGGCCTTGATACGCCTAGGTATTGAGGCAAACAGAGCTTGGATGGCGTTTACAGGTACAGATGCCCTTGCAGCTTCAACACGATACCACAGTTAATCAAGAGTAGTGACTGGCGTATTGTGACGAGCTAGTTGCTCGGCCACCATTGACCAGACGTTTTGAATTAGTGAGAGATCTGGAGAATGTACTGGCCAGTGCAGCAGTAGAACATTTTCCGTATCCAGAAAGGCCCGTACAGGACCTGCAACATGCGGTCGTGCATTATCCTGCTGAAATGTAGGGTTTCGCAGGAATCGAATAAAGGGTAGCGCTACGGGTCTTAACATATCTGAAATGTAACGGCCACTGTTCAATGTGCTGTCGCTGCGAACAATAGGTGACCGAGACGTATAACCATTGGCACCCTATACCATCACGCCAGGTGACACGCCAGTATGGCGATGACGAATACACGCATGCAATGTGCGTTCACCGCAATATGCCCAAACACGGATGCGACCATCATGATGCTGTAAAGAGAACCTGGATTCATCAGAAAACATGACGTTTTCCCATTCGTGCACCCAGGTTCGTCGTTGCGTACACCATCGCAAACGCTCTTGTCTGCGATGCAGCGTCAAGGGGAACCGCAGCCATGGTCTTCGAGCTGATAGTCCATCCTGCTGCAAACGACGTCGAACTGTTCGTGCAGATGATTGTTGTCTTTAAAACGTCCCCATTTGTTGACTCAGGGTTCGAGACGTGGCTGCATGATGCGTTACATCCACGTGGATAAGATGCCTGTCATTTCGACTGCAAGTGATACGAGGCCGTTGGGATCCAGCAGGGCGTTCCGTATTGCCCTCCTGAAGCCACCAATTCCATATTCTGCTAACAATCATTGGATCGCGATCAACGCGAGCAGCAATGTCGCGATACGGTAAACTGCAGTTGCGATAGGCCAGAATCCGACCTTTATCAAAGTCGAATCCGTGATGGTGCGCATTTCTCCTCCTTACACGAGCCATCACAACAACGTCTCACCAGGCAACGCCGGTCAACTGCTGCTTGTGTATGAGAAATCGGCTGGAAACTTTCCTCATGTCAGCACGTTGTAGGTGTCGCCACCGGCGCCAACCTTATTTGAATACTCAGAAAAGCTAATCATTTGCAAATTACAGCATCTTCTTCCTGTCAGTTAAATTTCGCGTCTGTAGCACATCATCTTCGTGGGGTAGCAATTTTAATGGCCAGTAGTGTATATACGCTCTTAAAGGAGAATGTGTCAGTTGGTTCCCTCCTTTGCCGTGGTACAGCGGGATACGTTACTTGTAAAAGACAAATTCTATGGCTCTGTTAAGAGGGAAACGAAAGAAAGGATATAAAAATGTACGACTGCTCAACAATTTTCTGATTGTTTTGATAACGGTGTTCTGATGTTTCAAAGGAACCGTGACGAAGTTGCCTGATGGAATTTGGGAAAATCAGAACCGGATTTGAACCACCGTCCTACTGAATGTGAATAGATTGTAGATCTGTAAAAGTTTTATTTCTTATATGGTGCGACATGCTAGTAAATAAATTGTTATTTATCGAGAGAAGATATACAAGATCTACAATGCCGCAAAATCAAATTTATTCAGACTATTTTTCGAAATGTTATTCCTATAAGCTGCCAATTTTAAAGCACGGAAGTGGCCAAACAAAGTGGATTCATCCGCCCGATGACGCAAAAGACGCAACAAAACTACACAAGAGAATGCATACACTACGCTTGTCCTCCACATTTGGAGGATTACTGCCTAGTGTGGGATCCTTTTCAGGTGGGTTTGACGGAGGACATCGAAAGAGTCCAAAGAAGTGCAGCTCGTTTTGTATTGTCACGATACAGGGGAGACAGCGTTACGGAAATGATACAGGATCTAGGATGAGAAACTTTACAACAACGGTGCCTATAGCTGTGGCGTGGGCTACTTACGAAACTGCAATCGCCAGCATTCTCCTCCGAATGCGAAAATATATTGTTCACTGCCACTTACATAGGTAGAAAAGACCATGTGAATAAAATACGAGAAATCAGAGCTCGAACGGAGAGATTCAGATGTTCTTTTTCCGGCGCGCTCTTCGAGAATGGAATGGGAGATAAATATAATAAAGGTGATTCGATGAACCCTCTGCCAGGCACTTAAATGTGATTTACGGAGTATTCCATGTAGATGTAGAAATGAAACTAATATTGAAATATTTCTGCACTCTCAATTTTAAATATAATTTCGGTAAAGGCGATGCATTGCAAATGCTGTTATTTACGGCAAAAAATCAACTATAGGCAAAGTTTATACAATTAGTTTATTGAAGAGCAAGCTATTTAATTTAAATTTTATCAATTTGTATGCTTTCTACCACGTATCTTGCCAAACATAACACAGCTCCTAGTACAGGTAATTAAGCTAGTACTGGTAATTAAGTTTCGTCGCTTCGTCGCAAATACTTTAAACAAGCGTAGCAATACTTCACGTAATTTGCCCCTACAGGGTAACAATAAGCAATAACGAAAATAAAATAAACCGTTTATCGTCCGAAGATTCCAAATTTCTGCTCGTAAACCAACGTATGAAGCGTATGAACCCGGCTTTTAATGGTTGGTCTTTAACTTATGCTTCCGTTGGCAAGCTCACTTGTGAAACTAATTTGATTTTATTTACCGAAATCGTGGTGAATATTGTCCAAGGAAGTCTTATGTGTTGCCTAGCAAAATACTATTCATGGAATTGTTCATGATCATTGGATTTCCCGTATTAATCTGTATGAAAGTTCACACCTTAGTACGTTTTAATGGAATTCGTACACCGATATTTAAAGCCTATTAAGTATTATATGATCAATGTTCCGATATGACAGTCCTATAGATAATCTCAACATGTTCGTTCATTCACCCAGAGATATAACTATATAAATGAAGTACACACTCTTACGTTTTGCGGTAGGTCCGAAAGTATTCACAAATATTTAAAGATACACTGAGAATGAATGAAAATGCCCTTTAACTCTCTAAATGTGTCCGTCCTGGTCCGTGATCACAATTCCTCCAAGTATTTGAAGATAAAGTTCGCACTACACATACCTTTTCAGCCGATATGTATCGAACTTAATAACTGATTTCGATATTTCTCAGACTGATCGCGGTCTATTTCGTGACGTTAAATCTCGCGTATGACTTTATACACGGTTTTATCTCCATTATATTAAACAGGATACAACTAAATTAATACGAGACAAACAAATTTTAAAAATGCCGAAATTTTCTTCTTATATGGTACACAGATAAAATACCCTTGGCCATATTTGCCTTCCATGCTGGTAAACCACCCCCCCCCCCCTCCAAGCCTAAATTTAATATTATATTAATAATCGTTTTAAATTTTGAAATCCCTGTTATGAAAATTAATTCATTATCCCCAAAATATTTATAAAAATATTAATTAACATACAAACGAGGAGTTATATGCTTAATTTTTTTAATATTTATTTTTATCTTTTGGCGAGTGGATTTCTTGAAATCGAATGGAATGTCTCACAACGGCCTGGACGCGTCTCGTAGTAAAACGGTCACTTTTGGTACTCAAAATTTATTGTTTTCATTGCGTATCTCGTTTAATGCCTGCTTATTTTCGAAAATAGGAAATCTTTGTTTCTAGATTATTGTATAAAAATATGTATTAAAACTTGCCCCAGAGTCTGTGCTTAGTTATGCAGTACTCGCATTACACGGTGTAATAACGGCTAAAACCGATTTTTGTAATTTTTCCAGTAAGTACGGTAACTTCGAATCTTCCGATTTTGATAAAAAAAGAAAGATGCGATATAAGTTTAAACTAAATTTGAGACTCTCATCTTAAGTACACATGGCTAAAATTTCGATTTATAGTGAATAAAATGTATACAAATTTCCATTCCACTATTTGTATATTTTGTACCGAAAAATCAAGGTTTTTCGTTGTTTTCTCAGCCGTATAAGGCTCACAACACACGTTCTGAGCGAAAACCAACACATTTGTTCAGTTTCCAGGAGGTGTGAAATATTCACGTTTTGACACTGTCTGTGGGATATGTAGAGCAAGCAAATACTTCAGAAATGTATACAAATAAAGACTAGGAGAAGGAATATCCAAAACAGCTCAACCATTCGCTCTTCAAAAATCGCAGTTTCGCCTTGCAGCTTTCGCACTACTACTACCGTGCAATACCCCGCGCGCTGTGATAACAAAAGTGAGAGACCTCAGTAATCAACTGCATCTAGGCAGATAAAACGCTAAAATTTGCATATAAGGTGTGAATCAAATCATTATTGTTGTGGGCTCTACACTTTATGGCATGGCTGACGCTCGGTGGGACGAAAAGACAATGAGAATGAGGCAGCAGAAAACACGGAAGAGAAAACAGTGCGATGTTTACATGAGTATTATTTTTATGGCTTGCTTTGCAAGCAACTTCCAAAGTAATTAGTCCGATTCGCTTAATGTTACGCATAACCTGTCTGTTTAGCCCCGCACTGTTAGTGAAACGTATTGTAGGAATCGTGAATTGGTATCGCAGGCGAACGTGGCATGTGTTGTTAGAACCACTTTGCATCACATTTCAGCATGACAATCTTACACATGCACTTTCACGAATTGTCCTACAAAGCCGCAAAAAACAAATACTGCACCTGGTAAGATGACGTCGATTTTTATCCGACGACTTATATACCACCTGGGAAATAGTAGATGTACCATAATTATTTCAGATAGCGTACAGCTTCAAGCTGCCATCTGTATCTTTCAGTAGGGAATGTTTACTCCCATAAGACTCAGAGTGGAAAGAACAGGCGCCGTACCGCAGTCATGCACTCGTCCACTCTGCAGCCAATCAGTGAGATTGAAAGGGGTCAAACGTGGCAGTGTAGCGCGGTGTACTTCTGGAGCAGTGTCACGCAAGTTGGCCATGCTGCGTCAGTCATTCAATACTCGCATGCTTCTATGTAAGGTTCTGGACGTAGAAGCAGCACGTTCCTCTCCCCCCCCCCCCCCCCCCCCAGGGGGCTCACGGTTCTTTCGCTAGTACGTGCGTAGCGAGCACGGGGCTCCGAGATAATGCACTCTTCCTTCCTCTTCTTTACTTCCCAGACTGCATTTCCTTTCCCCCTCCCCTCCTTTCCTATCCTCACTCCTTCCCCTCCCCAACGGGGGACTGATAACTTCAGTAGTTTAGTCCTTCTATCCCAACCAAACAACGTTCGTCCGCTCAGATCGTTGTACTGTATGGGCAGAAGTTGCAGATCGTAGAGCTAACGCAGCCCAGAGCCCAGAGGGCGTGCAGGAATGGCCGTGCGATTCTAGGCACCATGTCAGGGACTGTGCGGTCGCTACCGCCAGAGTTTTCGTACATAGGTACGTGTAAAGTCCTCAGACGTTGTTAAAGTGGTTTCAGTAGCGACGATGACTACATTACTTTGGTCCCATAGGTTTACAAATATTTGAACATTTTGTATGTGTCCAGAAACGTGAAAACGGACTGTTTTCAACCATTTATTACCATGGAAACCACAAGCACGCACGCCTGTAGCCAGACTCCGGTAAAAACGTCGACCAACACCACTCGACCAGTGACGTCAGACGATTACCTGGATGGCGTGCCGTGGTCCTCGGCGATGGAAGAAGACAGTGTCCGCACGCAGGTAACATTAATTTCCGCGCACGACGTAGACCTGATGGCGCTGTCTCGTAGAGAGCATTCTTCTACGACGCACTGGTCAATCGGAGGTCTCATGTGTTGTCGCGCCAAAAGTTACATCCCTCGTTCACGTTTGATAAAGACGGCCACCTTTTTCAAAGTCAATGCGGGTTCCAAGGATGTGGAGGAGGACTATGAGCACGTGACTCATTGTGCCAGTTATTCCAAAACTAGGAAAGAAATTTAGGCGACATAGTAGGCCAATTCATTTACTAATCATATTTAACGTGAGTGACATTTTATTCTTAGTCTTTATTAACAGTTTATAAATATTTTCTCATGCTCCTATTTTCAATTTTAGAGTGTGACAATTTTTACATATTCCTTCTCTGTTTCTTAGAGCATCGTGCTCCCACATTTTAACAAGTAGCTTACTCCGCCCAAAGAATTATGTTTTGTAATAACCTCGAATAAAATTTGATAAAAACTACTTTTTAAAACCATTTGAACCACTCTGTTATAGAAGTTCCTTCGATGAAGTGTAGAGTTTAATTCTGCCTTAGTAATTGCAATTATCACTGACTTTCTTTGTTGCATTTTCAGAATTTCACCACCTTTTCATTCCTGACTGTGATAATATTACACTACCTTTGCCACCTTGAGCAGAGGAAACTATTCCATTACTCATTGAAACGTACTTAAGATGGCACAGAATATATATAAACCATGTCATCCTATCACCAAATGGAGTATCAGCATAAAACAAAGGCAACTTCCACTGCTAGCGAATTTGTCATTTTAAAATACTCTGATCTGACATGCAACCAGTATGCCATAGCGTGCCGTACACAAATGGCTTCGGCTTGTGCTCTTCGATCAACAATTTTAAAGTTACTGGAATGCCGGACGCTTTTGCTATTTTGCGGGATATTTTCAGTAATCATCCCAATGCCTCTACGCCATTCTTTTAGTTATTTCCACCTCAACTCGTGAATCACTTTTATGACACGGACTCCCGTATATTACGATAATACAAAACGAGCTGCCCTTCTTTGAAATTACTCTATTATCCGTCAGTCAAGAATGGGCAGCAATTCTCCAAAATAGGACGCAAAAGTTATAACATCCTGCTGCAAACCGACGTCATTGGTGTAGGCCAGTAATTTTGTGGCTCACTCCTGGTATCTTTCTTGAATACCGCAGTTACCTGTGCCACTTTCCAGACTTTGGGTATGAATCTTTTGCTGAGCGATCTGTTGTAGATGACACCTGGTATGCAGCTGTTTCACCGTCATACCTGAAAGGAACCTAATTGGTATATAATAGGGACCGGGAGACGTACTTTTGCCTTAATACTGTTGGGATATGTACTGGGTGATCAAAAAAGTCGGTATAAATTTGAAAACTTAATAAATCACGGAATAATGTAGATAGGGATTGACATACATGCTTGGAATGACATAGGTTTTTATTAAAAAAAAAGAAAGAAAAGAAAAAGGTTAAAAAATATCTCTTGCGCGCGTCGTTTGGTGATGATCGTGTGCTCAGCCACCACTTTCGTCATGCTTGGCCTCTCAGGTCCCCAGTCCTGAGTCCGAGCGATTATTGGCTTTTGGGTTACCTGAAGTCACAAGTGTATCATGATCGACCGAAATACAACATCCTAAGACAATGCCTCACCATAACCCCGGACATGCTTTACTGTGCTGTTCACAACATTATTCTTCGACTACAGCTCTTGTTGAGAAATAATGGTGAACATATTGAGCATTTCCTGTAAAGAATATCATCTTTACTTTGTCTTAATTTGTTATGCTAATTATTGTTTTTCTTATCAGATGAAGCGCCATCTGTCGGACAGTTTTCTTTTTCTTTTTTCTTTTTCGCTATAATAAAACCCAATGTCATTCCAAGCTTGTGTGTAAATTTTTATCCCTCTATCTACATTATTCCATGATTTATTAAGTTTTCAAATTTATACTGACTTTTTTATCACCCGCTACTTCTAGATTAGCATTCTGCCAGCTGCTGTTGATTTAAAATTCCGGTGTATTTGCTTCGTCTTCTCTGGCTTGAATCGTCTGAGGATTCATAAGGGTCGATAGCTCGTACTTGTCTCCCAAAATATACTGATGGCGTGGCTTTCCAAGGGATCCGTATCATAGAATGAAGCCTTAGACGTGGTTCCGGTGGTGCCGAAGAAAGCCCAGGAGCGGTCGTCGCTCCGCAGTCGGTAAGGAGGGTGCAGGGAAGCAGCGTGGCGCTGCGGGCATTGGCGGCGATGGCCCAAGGACTTGGAAGGGGCGGCCGTGGCTTACTTCCGAGCGAGGCCGCCTCCTGGGCCCGGCGCTGCGCGCGTGTCCATATGAACCGCGGGGCGCCGGCTGACTCAGGCAGAGGGCAAAACACGGCTACGTGCCCGCGACTTCGTTTGGCAACTGTCCACTTCCGACACCGCCGCACGAACCGGGCCACCCGCGGCTGTGCATTGTGGCGGGGAAACCCGCCCGGGAAACGCGTCCTTCCCCTTCACTCGTCAAGTTACCGGCCACACACCTGTCACTAGCCTCTAGAACACGGACACTAATTCTCTTTCTTCTTTGTCGTGTCGTGCCTGATTTCGTGCAGTCCATCAAAGTTTCTTCTCCTCAATATGAAGTAGCCTGTACAGCAGGCACAGAGTTTCCCTGATGACAAAAGACGCTACGAATACGTAAACTCGACGTTTGTATTTGTGTTCTTACCTTTTTTTTTCTCTTTTTTATGCTTGTTACATACAAAATGTTGTAGCTTCTTTATTAAATGCTCATAAACTAATGTACATTATGATACAATAAATAAGTATATGTATTACTTTATATTGTACAGGATGACCAGCCAGTCTAAAACAGGTTAAGGAAATAATTCAAAATTTTATTTCAAAACTTCGCCTAAGTTTTACAAGTGTTCTTCCACCGCGACATACGCCTTGACAACGTGACCAAGGCTGTCCACCTTGCAGGACAGAGCCGGCTAGAACCAGTATTGAATGCTGATTCTAAAATCACGCCACCCTTCTGGCGTCCGTGCTGAAACTACTGACGTTTCCATGCTACCGTGGAGCCAATAGCAGACACCCACGTTTGATCACGTGTGCTACTGCTGCAGGACGCAGAGGTGTGAGAATCAGTTCCTTCGCTCTCTTCAGTTTTAGCTCTCGTACAGAACAGACCCACTCCAGAGGCCCAGCCTCTGTGCGGGACGAACGGCCGCATGCCGTCCGCTTCCGCCTAGCGGCTGTTCGGTATCAGCCACCAACTGTGTGAACCGTAACCATTATCCTTTCCCATTTTCTAATCCGTTTAGACTGGCCTTCATTCATTGCATCCGTTCCCAGGGCGAGTCCCGCCATGTATTCCGTATTTCAGAATATACCAAGTATTAACTTTAATTCTTTCTTTTATTTGCCAATCATCCATCCTTTCCTAGGGCGCCCACAAGCCTTCACCGCTCCGCCTTCCATCCTGACAACGCTTCCAACCCATTTTATTTATGCAGCACTGGGATGGGTTGTATAATTTTCCTATCATCCGTGAGGTAAAGATTAAGTCCTGTACAATTTGGCGTCCGAAGTGCGATCGAAAACCCACCTTTCGGCCCTTAGGGTGGCCGCAAAATTTTGGTTCACATTATGTTGTGTGGCTGGTCGACAGCCGCTATCCAGCCGAGCTACGGCACAGTCGCCGCGACATCCTAGCCGCCGCTGCATCTGCACATTCCGTGCCGAGTGCGAAGTCCAACGCCGCACGCCTGCCTGCCGCAGCGCACGTGTGCGCCATGTGCGTGACGCGCGACCTGCCGCAGTTGACCGCCGACTTCGCCGTGCGCTACTCCACGTACGCAGTTCACCTGCGCGCACGAGGCGTAAAAAGTTACGCGCCCCGTTCGTGCTACTGTTTCGGCCCACCGAAGGCATGTAAAGTGCCATACTCTGGTTGGTGCGGCCCACCTGCCGCTGCCGCCGCCCACATACGTCGCCTACCTGCGCCGTCCGTCCGTAAGTGCTGTGAGGATGAGACGCCGCCCCACGTATCCTGCCGGTCCTGCCAAGCAGACGAAGATGTCTCCATAACGGGTCCAAACCACCGCAACCCGTAACAGTGAGGCCCACTTGCTGCCGCTCACGCCGCCCCCGCCGCCCACGTCGAAGCCACGCGCGCGTCGTGCGCGTGCGACCGAACATCGCCAGCCGCCCAGCTGCCGCCCCCGCCTGCTGTGCACCGTCGTACTGCACCGTGCCACACCACGTCCCGACGGATAAGTACAGACTAAGAACATGATTTGTTATTTCCTGCTGTTCCGAGTTATCTCGAAGTAATAGAATAATTTGAATATTAACTTTCCCTAGGCTAACTAAATCATATTGTTTCTTTCTCCGAGTGACTGGACTAGCTAATGTTGCAGTATAGTAGAGAATAACACTCTTGTCCTTGTATTATTTGAGCATTGCCGGAAGTATGGAAGTTTCAATTTTTAATTAATTTGTAGCATGTGTAATCACACAGTTTTATGTTTTTTGACAAAGTTTTTCATTAACGCTAGTAAGATGTAGCCTGGCGTCCACAGTGACAGAATTGTGATATTTCTTCCATTTAGTTTCAGTGTCACGATCTCTCTTTCCTTGATCTTTCCTATCAATATTTTCCGTGCCGTAAATGAAAGTAAATTTCCGCCTTCCACGGACGTGATGGGTTAAAGCAAGGCATTCCCCTTCCAAGCCGCGTCTGGCAGAAATTGAAAAATCATTGGTACAAGGGAGAAGTGTGAAATTCTCCTTCTTGAAGGATGTGTGCTCTTGTTTTAAGATCAAACACCGACGCAATACCAGCGTTGAGGTCTTACAAGAAAAACCACAAACAAAAAGTTTTCAATCGTGGTTGATTCTACCAGATTTTCTGACGAATTTAGACTGAAGTCCACGGCCGCACAAACAGTCGTACACACGACTAGCGTCTGCAACTGTCTGAACCGTTAGAACACTGTGTCGATAAACTACATTGTAAACCCAAGAATTAAACTTTCGACCCTCCCTCATCTACTCTCTGTATGTTTCTCTTTATCCTCCTGCGTATTTCTTTCAGTATGAGCTTTTTCTTCCGTAAAAGTGGTATTTTCGTAACCTGGTTGCCAAAGCATGTGGCGACAGTGTGCTTCAGGGCACGAAATGTGAATCTTGTAGATTCGAAAATGTTTTACCGGAGAGAAGCCTGGTTGAGATGTGTTAAGATAGCCTTTGAGAGATACCCGAATCCCTACTGCACCTTAAGTGACGTGCAAGTAAAAGCCTTTCAAGCTGTTACCCTCCAGAGGGCAGCTAAAGTTGAGTAATGTTTTAGCCGATGTAAAGGAGCCTATATGTAGTTGCCACATGGTGAGTCAAGAGAACCGCCTGTGAGCGAAATATCCATAAAAGAAGTATAAAGAAGAAAACTGTTTCACATAGCGAGAAGACCAAGAAAAACCACTTTTTCCTTATTTCTATTGCTGCCATTCTGCTTCTATATACCTCCTGATTTATGTTATACATGCCTTTTCTTTGTCCGATTCCGAAACTTCCATAACAGTTTCTATTATGTTTTCTGTGTCAGTACCTTGGCAATAAATGTACGTGAAACACAACACACATCAGAATTATGAGAAGTTATTTCCAGTTGTTACGGCCAGAGACAGCCTAAGTTGATATGTAAACAATTTGTATCCGGCACCCCAAGAGAGGTACTTGTAACGTTATATGATGTGTTAATAGTAATGACATGTTGTCCTTATTCCGTATAGCGAGATCGAGTGCTATTTTGCAATGATGAGTAACCCAGACGTTAGTAAATCCTGTCCTCTTTTAAAGTATCACATTATTAAGCATGAAGTATCAAAATGTGCTCAGTCACTCATAAGATAGATTTTCGTAAGATGTATTAGTGTGTAAGGTTTTCCAGAATGTCTGTCTAGTTCAAACTTATATTTTTAGAGTATCTTAAGTATCCTTGACAATTTTGCGTATACTGTCATTAAGTGAGGAAGAGTTAACGTTTGCTACCATTAACTATTTATCCCTTCTTATTCGCCATTGTTAAGTATCACGTTTTGTTACCAAATCCATAGTATGCATACTTCTGTATGGAGTTTATGCTCTTTGTTCCATTGTCAACGAACCATTGTTTACCATTTACATTTCCAATTGTTACAGTGATTCGGTTATTAGTGCCTTTCTTTTGCTACCCTCATTTCTTTGAGACCTTGTAGAGCCTGTCAATTCAAATTTGAAATTAGTGATTATAAGAATTAAAAATTAATTGCGCGCTTTTTAATTTTTAAAATCAACCGACCCGCCTTGTCCCTTCAACTCCTTCTTCATAAAATTTTAATCCACATCCTGTTTTCTGGCTTTAACTAGTGTCAATTCAATAGAAATTTAGAGACTGTATCAGCAATTTCGTCATTCTAGAGCTACCGTGTTACGATATTTATGCAGATGACAGATTCTCAAAACGAATGGCCACCGTTTTGGAACCTTGTGCCTGCTAAAATTCAACGCATAGAAGCCTTGAGACGTATTGAAATTTTAAAATGTGTACTTTAACTTCCTGATCTTTGTCCATTGCGTATCAAACTGACTTTAACCTTCTTTCCAATCATCTGAATGAAATTCATTTCCAAATCTCTGATACGTTATTTATTTTATCCACTGTGTGTAGCCGATGTTATTGTGCTGCCGTTTTATTGTAAGTGCACCTGTGCGAATTGCCGCCAGAATTCATTTCCTTGCATTGTTAAGACGCGAGCTAATACGCCGTCACCTGACGTTAGACCAGCCGTCTCTTTCAAGGCAGTTGCAATCAGCTGTGTCCTCTCCACCACACTCCGCTCCTCCTCACGCCACCTGCCTATCACGTGTCCCCTGCCTCTCTCCCCTCCCGCCACACGTGTAGCCCAGGCTTGCCTCCCCTCTCCCCACACCCGCCTACCGCAGGCAGCCATTATACTTTTCTGATTACCACCTCCCCTACCGCGCTACGCACTATGTGCGCGTCTGACAGTTGTATTTGTTTACGAACAGTTCCCGTGCCCCGTAAGCTGCATTTATGCGCGAAGAATCTCAACACTGGTGATTCATGAAATAATACTAATTGAGGCTCACAAGTGATACGCCTTATGAAATTCTATAAGAATCAGTTTATTTTGTGATAAGTACTATTAACTCTTCTTCTACCTAATGATTGTAGACGTTTATTAAAAGCAGCTATGTTGGAGAAAAAACCTTAATTTTCATCCAAGACATTAAACTTGCTGTTTTTAAGAATATCCTTTTTCCTGCACTTATCAGAGTATCAAGTAATTTAGTTCTTGCTGTGTTTTATACACCATTAAGACACCTATATTTAGTTTGGTGTTAGCAACATTTGAGATCGATTGTGCAATAATCACTTTCGAAGTGCGACTTTGATCTAGTGGTAATGTTATTGTGTAGTGTTCCTATATGACATATATGGAAGGATTGTTCCCTTTTTAAGTAACTTGCAATATTTCAAAGTGAATAATTATTAGTTACCAATTTATATTTTTAGATCGTGTGTATTATGTTGAGAACTAAGGTAGATAAAACCTCTGTTTTATTTCCATATTTTACTTCCTTACTTGATATAAGTTCTATTACCGTGTTGAAAAAACTTTTAATCCAACGAGTTGCATTATTGAATTTTGTAACTTCCACAACATTTTACGTAATGAGTGATGTTACTGGTTTTAGAAAACGTTGTTACTTAAACATAGTTGATCAGTTAATTAAGTTAAAACCGATATTACCTCTTATTATGGCTTTACAATGGATTTTAGTTCTTATTTTACAGTTAATCTATTTTACATTTATACTGAACTATTAAGTCCTTGTTAATCTATGGAAAGCATAGCCTTTGTCTGAGTATAAGCATTTTAAAATTGTGTGTATTTGTCCGTTTCCTGTTGGATTGATTTCATGGAGCCTCTTATTTTACATTTGTTCCACTGTGTAATAACGAGATTAATATTTGCCAAACAACACAAACATCTACACATTTCTAGGAGCATCTGTAACCTTGCAAGACCCGTGCTGATTAAGTTCGGCCAGTGTCAACAATTTGATTTCACAGAATTTAGCAATGACACGTAACATGTGAAACAAGCTTTAATTTGAAATGTAACATTCCATTCAACTGTTAAATGGTTTGAAATTTTCACCTTACTGAATTCATTGTTTTACAAATTTCTGCATAATTATGAAATTTCCAAATTTTGTTGCGACTACATGTAAGTCCCCTCACATTCACACTAAATGAGTTCAAATTGTAACAAAATCCTCCCTTAGTTACTAAGTCCCCTTTCGGGCAACCCGTTCTTCCCAGGAGTGTCTGGCGTCCATGTAAACATTGTGTGTCACCACTTCTAGGGAAGGGGGAGGGAATGTACAGGATGACCAGCCAGTCTAAAACAGGTTAAGGAAATAATTCAAAATTTTATTTCAAAACTTCGCCTAAGTTTTACAAGTGTTCTTCCACCGCGACATACGCCTTGACAACGTGACCAAGGCTGTCCACCTTGCAGGACAGAGCCGGCTAGAACCAGTATTGAATGCTGATTCTAAAATCACGCCACCCTTCTGGCGTCCGTGCTGAAACTACTGACGTTTCCATGCTACCGTGGAGCCAATAGCAGACACCCACGTTTGATCACGTGTGCTACTGCTGCAGGACGCAGAGGTGTGAGAATCAGTTCCTTCGCTCTCTTCAGTTTTAGCTCTCGTACAGAACAGACCCACTCCAGAGGCCCAGCCTCTGTGCGGGACGAACGGCCGCATGCCGTCCGCTTCCGCCTAGCGGCTGTTCGGTATCAGCCACCAACTGTGTGAACCGTAACCATTATCCTTTCCCATTTTCTAATCCGTTTAGACTGGCCTTCATTCATTGCATCCGTTCCCAGGGCGAGTCCCGCCATGTATTCCGTATTTCAGAATATACCAAGTATTAACTTTAATTCTTTCTTTTATTTGCCAATCATCCATCCTTTCCTAGGGCGCCCACAAGCCTTCACCGCTCCGCCTTCCATCCTGACAACGCTTCCAACCCATTTTATTTATGCAGCACTGGGATGGGTTGTATAATTTTCCTATCATCCGTGAGGTAAAGATTAAGTCCTGTACAATATTACAAAAGATCCGATTTCGATAATTTGTTTCCCATCTCGTTGCTACTAGTTCTCGATACCATAGTCTTTCATGAAAGTCAGTTGATCAGTGTAAGCACCAACTATGGCAGGCTCACTTCGAGATTTTTATTTATTTATTTATTTTTAAGGATTCGACGACGTCTCCATTAAAAATTATATGTTAAAAGAATTTATTAATTTATAAAATGCAGCAACCAGTTGCTTGTAATAATTTATTGGTGACGACCGTTTTCTTCTGATCTATTTAAATATTGTAGCAGGTACATATATTAAGCTACAATATTAACCCTTTCGGACCCTCTGGCTACTTGTTTTGTGTCCCAAGTTCGTCGCCGCTTTTGTGTCCCAAGTTCGTCGCCGCGTTTGTGTCCCAGCCTCGTCGTAGGTGTCGGTGGCCGAGTGGAATAAGACCGACACAGGAATAAGATAGCCCGCTGGTGCAGGTACGGAGGGGAGCAGCCAGAAACTATAAACACTCGAGTAAATTAGAAAGAGATATATATTGCACAGAATGTAACAATACTTAACTTTTACATAGTACTGCAGAATGTTGATACATAGTTGTTAGAGGCCTGCCTAGTGCCTGTAGAATAGCAAAGTCTTCACTGGTGCCTATCTGATTACGAAGGTCCTAACTCGTTGCTATCTCAGTCCGAAGTGACCGATCTCGTTCAGTGGTGGCCACGAGCGGGGTTGCAGCAGAGGGCGCTCGTGGCTGTCGTCGTAAGATCGCCGCGCCGTGCGTGCATGACGGCGCGCGGCGAAAGTAGGTGGCGCGCACTTTTGTACTTGTGCGACACCACACCCCTCCCCACCAAACCGCCGCGCCGTCGTGGCGTAGGGCTGAGGGCAACGGCGACGGCACTGGGAGGAGGGCCTGGGCGGCGACAGCGGCGGCGACGACTGCGTCGGATGTACGTCGACGTCCATAGGGATCTCGTAGTCCGGGGACGAACGATGTGGCTGTGCTCCCTGGCGGTGAACTGGGTCTGGAATCAAGAAACCGGAGACAGGATCGCGCGGCCTATGCAGGCGCAATTGGTTTGCGTGGCGCCGCAGCTCCGACCCTGTGGAAGAACGTACAACAAACATATTGCGCCCGAGCACGCGCTGAATGATGCCCGGCATCCATTTCTTCTTGTTTCCAGCAAACACCCTGTACAGCACCGGCGTGGAAACCTGAAAACGCGTAGCGCCGTACGAACCGACTCGGTGCGTGGGAGGCTGCAGCAGGTGAAGGAGAGTGCGGTGACGGCGGCCGTGTAGCAGCTCGGCAGGAGACGGGCCGTCACGTGGCATGCACCAATACGTAGACAGGAAAATTTGAAGAGCTTGCTGCCTGGAGTGCTGACCTTTCATCTTCTCCATGTGAGACTTGAATGTTCGAACGAAACGTTCTGCTTCACCATTGGACTGAGGGTGAAAAGGTGCGGTGGTGATATGCTGAATGCCATTCACACGACAAAACTGTTGAAATTCCGCACTAACAAACTGAGGTCCATTGTCACTGACGATAGTTTCAGGCAAGCCTTCGATGCAAAACACTGATGTTAAGCTGTCGTTGAGTTCATGGCAATCACAAAAGGAAACTTGCTGAAAGCGTCTACAACAATTAACCAGCGCGTATTCCAGAAAGGTCCGGCAAAGTCAATATGTAAACGTTGCCATGGTCCCTTGGGGCGTGGCCAGTCTGAGAAACGCTGTGGAGGAGCCGCCTGATGCTCCGCACAAACTGTACACTGTGATGTCATGCTCTCTATCTGAGCGTCCATACCAACCCAGGTACAATGACGTCTGGCCAATTGCTTTGTCCTAACAATGCCCCAATGTCCTTGATGCAGGAGGCGTAACACTTCTCGTTGCAGGGAACGAGGAACAATCACTCTTGCTTGGTCGTTGTCGGTATGCAAGAACAGTACACCCTGACTTAAAGATAATGCATGACGTTGTGCAAAATAACGTCGAACCAGAGGCCGATCAATGTCTTTGGCTCTGGCAGGCCACCCTGAGCGAACAAAACGTGCTACCACACTTAGGTCTGCATCCGCAGCTGTTTCCTGTGCAACCCGACGAGAGTTCAATGGAAAGTCTGCGACAGCGGAAGCATCTCTGGAGTCTATCTGACAACATGCAATTTCTGAAGAATCAAATGATACATCCTGGCCAACCGGAAGTCGGGAAAGTGTGTCCGCGTTGGCATGTTTAGTGGTAGGTCGGTACAAAATCTCATACTGATAATTTGACAATATCAAGGACCATCTCTGAAGCTTTTGTGCCGTACGTGGCGGAATTGGCTTTGTGGGTGAGAACAACGACGTGAGAGGCTTGTGGTCTGTCAACAAATAGAATTTTCTGCCATAGAGATAATGATGAAACTTTGTGACGCCGTAAATGATTGCTAAGGCCTCCTTTTCTATCTGACTGTAATTCTGTTGCGTCGGCGTCAGTAGCTTGGATGCAAAGGCAATAGGTCGATCGTGAGATCCAATGCGATGTGACTGTAAGGGATGAATTCCTTGAGCATTAATCACATGGCCTAGGTACGCTATTTCAGTTTGAAAAAAACGAACACTTTGCTTTATTGCAACGTAGACCTGCTGCAGTCAAAACTTTGAAAAGGCACTCCAGGTTTGCTAAATGTTCTTCAACTGTACGTCCGGATACCACAATATCATCTAAATAGTTCGAACAACACGGTACAGAAACTGTCAGCTGTTCCAAAAAACGCTGAAAAATAGCGGGAGCGGAAGAACTGCCAAAGGGTAGGCGTTGAAATTGAAAAAGGCCCATGTGAGTATTAATGACGAAAAACTTTTTTGACTCGTCATCAAGTGGAATCTGTAAGTATGCCTCTGCTAAATCAATCTTAGAAAAGAAGCGAGACTGTCCTAATTTGTCCATCAGTTCCTCAGGTCTTGGCAGGGAATAAGTGTCTACAATTGTTTGACTGTTCACTGTTGATTTGAAGTCCGCACAGAGACGAAGTTTTCCTGACGGCTTGGGTATAATTACTATAGGCGAGGCCCACTGACTCGCAGAAACAGGAGAAATCACCCCACTATCTTGCCAACGTTTAAGTTCTTCGGCAACTGAATCACGCAATGCGATAGGCACTGGTCTAGCTTTACGAAATTTTGGAACTGCAGATTCTTTTAAAGTTACATGTGCCACGAAGTCTTTTGCACAACCTAGTTCCGGCGAAAACAAGTCACTATATTTGTCACATAAAGCATTGATTTTGTCCTGAGGCACTACTGACGAAATTTGAAGCACATCTCTTTGAATTGATAAACCAAACAAATCAAAAGCATCTAGTCCAAAAATGTTCTGTGTAGATTTGGCCTGAAGAACAACAAAAGCAACTGTTTTTGTTACACCTTGAAAAGAGGCGGGCAGGCTACATGTTCCTAGCACGGGAATATTTTCACCTGTATAAGCTGTTAACACTTGCTGTGACGGCGACAATTTTGGCGAACCCAGAAGTTCATAAGTATCTTTATTTATTAATGTGACAGCGGAACCAGTATCAAGCTGAAATTGCACCGTCTTATTTTCTACGAAGAGAGTCACAAACAGTTTTTGCTTGCGGCGCTCGACAGGTGCGCGAATGTGGGCAACGTCTGCTACGGTTTGTTTGCTGCGTCTGCGCGGGCCGCGTAGTGAAGTAAGCGGCGCAGACTCGGCACGCAGCGGATTAACCACACTGTCACTAGATGACACTACCGCCGGATCGGCGTCCGCGCAATGCGAAGCTACTCCAGATGTACTAACTACTGCACTACACTTTTGAGTAGCTACTTGGTGTCTACTGTCACTAGCTACACAGTACTGGGCACTATTACAAGGAGCAGTTGCAGAAGGCACTATTGTCACTACAGGAATGCACTGTTCATAGTCATTTTGCTTGTCCCGAACCCTTTTCCGTTGCACTGTTTTACGCGCTCGTCGGCGCTTGCTACGTGGTGCACTATATAGATTTGCCATAGGCGCAGAACTACTTTCTTGAAATTGAGATCCAAGGAAAGCACTGTTCAATTCCACAGCCCGTATAACATTTACAGAATGAACTGTTCTCGCACTCTGCGAAGCACTGTTTCTAACGGTACCGTTCTTTGAGTTTTTAATTTGCAAACACACAGACTGTACATGTCCTGATTTGCCACATTGATAACAGGTTGCGTTGCGACTAGGGCAATGAGCACGCTTGTGGCGAGACACACACTGGGGGCAAGATTTACGTACATTTTTCTGAAATGAGCGTTGGCGCCCGTTATTCAAATCACTGTTTCTAACACGACGGGGCGACCTTTGTGTCGCACTTTTACACTGGCTACTGTTCACTGTCTGTTCAGCACGGCCTGTACTATTGTAAGAATCACTAGTGCTACACTGAGAACTACGGCTAGGAAAGCGTCCGTTGCGGCGCACTGAATTAACACTTGTGGCTTTGCATTTCTACATCTGCTAAGTCAAAAGTATCATGCGCTTCTATAAGCTGCAGTACACTGTCTAATGAAGGGTCTGACTGTTTCAGAATTGCTGCCCTAATTCTGGGGTCCTGAATGTTCTGCGTAATCGCATCTCGCAACATAACGTCACTATAAGAAAGTCCACAAGAGCAAGTAAATTTACATTGGCGGGTTAAGCCCTTCAATTCCGTAATCCACTCTTGGTGTGACTGCTGCGGTAATTTTTTAAGTCTGAAAAATCGGTATCGTGCAGCGGCTACAAGAACTTTTCTCTCGTAATGAGCATTTAGTGCCTCTACTATTTGTTCAAAGTCTACATCACGAGGAGATGCTTGCGGAAATAGTTTTTGCAATAATACGAATGTCTGGGGGCCCACAATCGATAAGAAAAGGTTCTTCACTCTCTGACCTGTAATTTGATGAGCCGCGACGAGTTCTTGAAACTGTGCGAAATAGTCGCTCCATTCTTCCTCACGTTCGTTGTACTGGCGGAACGTCGGAAGCGTTGCAGCGGCAGGTGTGGGCTGCTGATGTGACGACTGTTGTTGTTGGTGAGCAGCCTGTGTCGTCAACTGCGACACGGCCTGCAGTAGTTGAGTGATTTGCGCCGTCTGTAACTGAATAATTTCCATTAAGTTTGGGTTCGGGGTAGTGGCCATGCTGACCGATTAGGCGCCGCGCATACAAGTAAATTATAACAAAACACAAATGCAATATGAAAGAGGACACTCTGCAACAAAAAAGTCCACAAAACACGTAACAAAATATCTTTCCCCAAAATTCTTATAATAAGGGTGGGTGGGCGGGAGCAATTTCTACGTGCTCGACTGCTGCTGTCTGGCTGCTGCAAGCGGGCTGATCCAAGGTTCTATCACTCCTCGTCGCCACTTTTGTGTCCCAAGTTCGTCGCCGCTTTTGTGTCCCAAGTTCGTCGCCGCGTTTGTGTCCCAGCCTCGTCGTAGGTGTCGGTGGCCGAGTGGAATAAGACCGACACAGGAATAAGATAGCCCGCTGGTGCAGGTACGGAGGGGAGCAGCCAGAAACTATAAACACTCGAGTAAATTAGAAAGAGATATATATTGCACAGAATGTAACAATACTTAACTTTTACATAGTACTGCAGAATGTTGATACATAGTTGTTAGAGGCCTGCCTAGTGCCTGTAGAATAGCAAAGTCTTCACTGGTGCCTATCTGATTACGAAGGTCCTAACTCGTTGCTATCTCAGTCCGAAGTGACCGATCTCGTTCAGTGGTGGCCACGAGCGGGTTTGCAGCAGAGGGCGCTCGTGGCTGTCGTCGTAAGATCGCCGCGCCGTGCGTGCATGACGGCGCGCGGCGAAAGTAGGTGGCGCGCACTTTTGTACTTGTGCGACACCACAACTTGTGTGTACATAACTTCTACGGTGTCTAAGATGGTTCAGAAGCATTTTTTCTCAATGGAAAGAACATGTATACTACACCTGAGTGTTCAATTATTTCATCATGCACAATTACTGCCACCTGCGGAAGATCACTATAAAAATATTAAGAAGCGAGTGTTGCACTGGGCAGCAGTTTGCGAATTTCAAAGAACACGGAAACTGTGGGTTACTTGTATTCTACTGTATAAATGTAACTAGAAGTTGTTATTTTGCGATGTATTTATTTAACGATCAGTTTATTTAGTACAATAGTTGGTACTACAAAATTAATTAATTTAGTCCGTAAAAAAGCCTTGTTTTTAGTATACGCAGTGTTGTAGTATGAAAATGGGTGCATATAATTTCATAAATCTTGCTTCTAAAGTCATTGAAAATTTAACTTAAGTGTATTACAGCATTAAAAATAATTCCCTTGATACAGAAAAAAAATCAGGCCTGAAAGAGTTAAAATAGACCAGAAGAAGGGCACTCAAGCGCCCGAAAACGGTCGTCACCAATAAATTATTAGAAACAAATTGGTTGCTGCATTTTATTAATTAAAAACCTGAACAGTTGCTGCCATTGATAACATACTTTTTATATTAATGTACGAAAACTGAACCCGGCCGATTTCCTTCATTTTTGTTTTAAGTGTTGAATACCTTTCGTTTAAAACAAAAATTAAGCAAATCCGCCGGGTAGTCATAAAGTATCACAATTTACATAACTATCGCCTTCCTTTTTCTATACTCAAATGTGATTTCCTTCTGTATATTTCTTATTGGAATGTCCTTCCTGCAAACTAAAGTCAGTCTGTCAGGCCGTTCTATCCGACCGACTTCCTTCATTTTTGCTTTAAACGAAAGGTATACATTCAAATGATTGTAAATCTATCGGACCAAGTATGCATTCACAGCTTTTTTTATTATTATTTCTTTTATTCCTAAACGCGGTATCAGTCTGTCTTTGCATTGAACATTTTAATAGGTTTGTTTTACGATTCTTGTTGAGGTACGTACTTCTTTTTCACCTAACAAAACGAATCAAGCTCTTTCATATGCGCTTTTAAACACTTGAATTTATTAATTCTGAAGAAAGCTATGCGCGAACATTCAAATTTACTTCCATTTTTTCTCAACTTTTTTCTCATTCCATCCACGGTGCGAAGAATTCGCACGGGTCCTCCAGTTACATTTTAAAAGAAGGTAATCGCTGATGGACTAAGGGGCAAACTTTTGTGATCATAGTTTTTGTTGTTGTGGTCTTCAGTGCGGAGAACAGTTTGATGCAGCCCTCCACCCTACTCTATCGTGAGCGAGCCTTTCATCTCATGCGAGGGTCGTCCACAAAGTAAGATTCGTTTCCATTTCTATCCGCGGCAGCGCTACGATCGCAGTTTCGAGGATGCGTGGCAGTTATTCTAACTCAAGGAGGAACATGTAAGCCATTTTAAGATCGCTGCTGCCGATGTGTGCTTTGTAGTGCTTCTTTATAATGTCAACAGTAATTTAAAATGCCGCCGCGTGTGAAATCAGATCTGTGTTTTTTTTTAATTTATTTATTTATTTATTTATTTATTTTTTATTTTTTTTTTTCTATCTAAATGCAAAGAACTTATACCAAAGGATATTCATCGAACAATCTGCGACGTTTACGGACAAAATCCTATGAGTGATTCCATGATTATAAGGTGGGTCAAAGTGTTCAATAAAGAGCGTGATCACACGACGAATGTGACCAAACAACTCTTCAGGGATTTTCATTGGAATATGTTTGATCATCCTCCGTACAGCCTGGACCTCGCTCCTAGCTACTTTCATCTCTTCTTACACCTCTTCTTACCTGGTCGTCAATACTTCGACAATGATGAAGAGCAGAAAGAACATGTTACCAAATGGTTGAATACACTGGCGCCGGCCGCCGTAGCCGAGCGGTCTGCGGCGCAACAGTCACGTTCTGCATGGCCACTACAGTCTGGGGTTCGAATCCCCCTTCGGGCATGGATATTTCTTCCGCCTTTGTATTAGCTAGTTCAGAAGTAGTTTGTAAATTGAGGGACTGATGACCCGGAGTTTAGTCCCATAAGCTCTACAAACATTTGAACATTTGAATACACAGCCGAAAACCTTCTATAAAGTAGGCGTACACAAACTTGTCTCACGCTATGACAGGTTTCTAAAAAATTTCGCGAGCTATGTAGAAAAGTAGATTAACAGTTGCAGATTTTTGTACAATATATTTTTTCTGTAACTGTACATGTTTGTTTTATATAACTAAACAGAACTTACTTTGTTGACATACCTCGTAACAACAGCAACACGCACCAATATCAATCTGCTTACTGTGTTCATCTATCTGCCTCTGCGATCCTTATTAGTTACTCAATCTACCCAACTAATCTTCACTATTCGTCTCTAGCACCACATTTCAAAATCTTCTATCATCTTTTTGTCCACTTATTACTCCCGTGAAATGCCGCACTTCTGACAAAGGACTTCCTAATAATTAAATTAACATTGGAAGTCAATAAATTTCACTTGTTCAGGAATGATTTTCTTCGTATACTCAATCCGCATTTGTATCTTCTTTACTTCGGTCATTATAAGTTATTTTGCTAACAAAAGAACAAAACTCATCTACTATTTTTGCAGTCTATTTTTTTCAACATCGCCTGTTTATGGACTACATTCTATTACCCTTACATCCTCCTTTCATGAAACTATCCATTCCTTCAGCTGTTCCTCCAGGTTCTTTGCTGTCTCCTAGAGAATCACAATGTCATCGCCAAACCGCGAAATTTTTAATTTATTCGCCGTGAACTTCAATCCCTTCTCAAAATTTCTCCTTGCATTCCATCACAGCTTGCTCAATGTACAGATTGAATGACATTGGACAAAGGCTACAACCCTGTCTTACTCCCTTCCCAAACCCCGCGTCAGTTTCACACGCTTTCACTGCTGTCACGTTTTTTGTGGAAGTTGAAAAAAATATTTTTAGCCCTGATGCCAAGTGTATTCCACTCAACATATCGAAATGTTTCTTTGAATCTGCAAAAGCTAAAAATGTAGATTTCACTTTTATTAGTTTATCTTCTAGGATAAGTCGTAATGTGACTCTTGCCGAGTGACTATCCCCTGGGGTACGACCCACTGCCTCATGACCACCAGTCAGTCAGCTACGCTGTCGTAGCCTCCGGTCCCTAAACTTTGAAGGGTCGTAGCTCCCAAACTAAAAGTGATAGGAATGTAGTTTGAATTGATTTGGACGCAGCTGGTTTCAACGAATCCAATGCACGATAGAAAAAGCTATTGTTCCATTTAAAAAATTATATCTTTGTGCTGTAACTCTTTGGAAAATGATACAATAAACTATGTTCATAGCTCCGCAGAAAGTGTAACATTTCTTGTGTTGACCTACTGCATTAAAATTTCCCGTCACCTATTTTTTATAAGTTACAGAAGCAAACACACTTTGTGAAACACGCTGTATATTTAGATGTAGGTTGCAATGTATTTCAAACACTTTGCTAGAAACGAGTAAAATACTACTTTTAGCTACACCAAATCTTTTAGTTTGTTGAGGGGGAGGGAAGACTCTTATCTCCCCCTCCTACCTTTCCTTTGTTTTAGTTAATTGCATGGCCCTTTAACTCCCCATTCCCTAGGGCCTAGGCCGACCTCAGGAACCGCTCCTTTCAGCGTACCCAGCACTATATATCACAATATATATATATATATATATATATATATATATATATATATATATATATATATATATATATATATATATATATATTGTCAATTAAAAGTATCAGAGAACTTGCATTTTTGGGCCTGTTTCCTACAATTAACTATTTCTATTTTTATTTTATGAAAATAAGTGTTAAGAGAATGTATTGTTGACATTTTTTCACAGATTTCAAAACAAACAATGTTGCTCTACGACCTTTTTGGGCCAAAATAAACTTTTCTCTTAAAAACAATCAAGTGGGCGTAAATAACATTTTACAGCGATGTGCTTCATGGAGCTTAATTCTGAATACTTATACTAGTAAGATAAACATATTGGGATAAGTTGTATTGTTTTCTATAATTACTAACCAATTTGTAAAGTGAAGCGTGCAAGCGCTTAGTGTTTTGAGCCAGAGCGGTCGAACGAGCGAGTGGCCGTTGGGAAAGTGAAAGGCGTAGAGGGGGGGGGGGGGGGGCAAAAGACTGGCGCGTGTTCCCTCTGATGTGAGAATGTTCTAAACGGTCCGCACTTGCAAAATCTTTGATATGTTTTTGGGAACATTTTTGATTCCTTTGGGTATTTTCGCCCATCATTTTAATCATATTTATTTTTTTATAAAGACAGTCTACAGAGGACAGCATAGTCCAGTAAGGGCGCCACAAAAAGACCCTTTGCTTGCAAAAATGAGAAAAAAAGGTAGAAAATTTATTTTATCATGTTTATATGGTTACGAGTATGTAGAATACAAGTTTTCTTTCTGCTGAATCCTTGGCGAAAAACAGCGACATTTTGGCAATTGCTACAGATTTTTGCCTATTACTGGGAAACTGTGCATCCTACATCAGCCGTACCAAAATGAAAGAACATTAAACGTTAAGTCGAATGAAATATTCAAATGTCCGAATCGGTACAGCCTTCCACTGCATCTTTTAATCACTGTTGTCAGAAGTCGACAGTGCGTCATTTCCAATATGCCTCTTCGCGGCTGAAATGATTAATCGCAATACGGAGCTGAGGACCGCACAAATGTACCATCATTTTCAACGAACTAATTCCGAAATGGATGACATAGTATTTCCGGTGTAGAGAATCAGCTGAAAAAACTAAATAAGAAAAAGTCTCCTGGTCCGGATGGAATACCAGTTCGGTTTTACAAAGAGTATTCTGCGGCATTTGCCCCTTACTTAGCATGCATTTAGGAAACATCTTTCATGTGAAACTCAGCTTGCCCTTTTCTCACATGACATCTTGCGAGCCATGGATGAAGAGCAACAGGCGTTTTTGTGTTTTTCTCGACTTCAAAAAGGCGTTTGATGTGGTGCCACACTGCAGACTGCTAACGAAGTTACGAGCTTATGGAATACGTTCACAGATTTGTGACTGGCTGGAAGACATTTTAAATAATAGAACACATCAGGTTGTTCTGGACGGGGAGTGTTCGTCAGAGACGAGTGTATCGTCAGGCGTGCACCAGGGGCGTGTGATAAGACCGCTATTATTATCTGTCTATATAAATGATCTGATGAACAGAGTAATTTGTAATTTGCAGTTGTTTGCTGATGATGCTGTGTTGTATGGGAGGGTGTCGTTTTTAATTGACTGCAATAGCATACAGGATGAATTCAACAAAATCTCTAGTTCGTGCGAAGAATAGCAGCTAGCTCTCAATGTAGAAAAATGTAGTGATGCGCATGAATAGGAAAAACAATCCCATAATGTTCGAATACAGCATTAGTAGTGAGCTTCTCGATGCAGTCACGTCGTTCAAATATCTAGGCGTAATATAGAAGAGCGATATGTAATGGAACGAACATGTAAGGACAGATGTAAGTAAGGCGACAGCTGAATTCGGTTTATTGGGAAACTTTTGGAAAAAAATTACTACATCTGTAATGGAGACTGTGTATAAAAGGCTTGTACGACCACGATTTGAGTATTGTCCAAGTTTTTGGGATCCGCAGCAGATCAGTTTAAAGGAAGACAGCCGGCCGCGATGGCCGAGGAGATTGAGGCGCTCCAGCCACGGTCTGCACGGCCACTACGGTCGGGGGCTTGAATCCCCCCTCGGGCATGGATATTTGTGCCGTCCTTAGTCTTAGCTAGTACATAAGTAGTTTGTAAGCTTAGGGACTGATGACCCCATAGTTAAGTCCCGTAAGTTCTACAAACATTTGAACATTTTTTGAAAGGAAGACACAGAAGCAGTTCAGCGGCGAGCAGCTAGGTTTGTTACTGGTAGGTTCAACCAATGCGCGAGTGTCACATAAATGGTCCGGGAACTTAACTGGGGATCGCTGGAGGAAAAACGACGTTCTTTTCGTGAATTTCTGTTTAGGAAATTTAGAGGCATATAGGCATCCTATTTTCCTCTTTCTATTTGGTGGTGGCATAGGAAAGTAAATACCTAGTAGTGGTACAGTGTACTCTCCGCCACGCACCTTACGGTGGATTGCGGAGTATGTATGTAGATATAGGTTTGGCAAGATTGATTTACGATTCGTGGGTTGAGCCGTAATTACTCTCTGTTTGTATACAATGCTGCCACACAGAATATATTTACTGCCGAAGGTCGACGGCAGTAATATGAGACTTGTTGAGCTTCCATGTTTGCAGAGCAACGACTCTACTACCGCCCTGTATGTGCGTCACACGTAAGTACCAACGTTCTTGCTAAAGACAACAGGGAGCACGGCGACAGGTTGTAAACCGGCTCTCAGAGATTGAGAAATAGAAATCGGATTAATTGCAATGGCACCACTGTTGTAGATGTGTCTGTAATGAGTATAATTTGGGTGGAAAATACGCGAAGAGTCGATATGTTTATTGGCGAACAATAGATCGACAAGCTGCTGATATTTTATAGGCGTGGGACGCAGATCGGTAGCATGTAAGACGCAATTAAAATCACCGCCAATCATTATATCGTGGGTTGTAACCAAGAAGGGACAAACATCACTACTGTAAAACGTCGCAAAAAATGTTCAAATGTTTGTAGAACTTATGGGACTTAACTACGGGGTCATCAGTCCCTAAGCTTACAAACTACTTATGAACTAGCTTAGAATAAGGACGGCATAAATATCCATGCCCGAGGGGGTATTCGAACCCCCGACCGTAGTTGCCGTGCAGACCGTGACTGGAGCGCCTCAGACCCTTCGGCCACTGCGGCCGGCTAAAACGTCGCTCTGGCACGCCTATTGTCGGTAGTTGATGGCGTATAATCCTGCGAACCCCCACACAGTACTCGCTGTCACACGGTCGCCTGGTAATAGCTGAACATTCTCTACAACAAGTGTGTCCTCTTAAAGAAGTGCAGTGCCGCGTTCAGTGTCACTGTCTGTATTGATAATGACATTATAGCCAGTATCATTGTTAAAAATAACACAACGTCAAAGCTACCATACATTTCCAAAAGTCCATAAAAGACACCACCTTTTATAACGCTGTGATGGTATTTACATTTAGCGTTAAAGTCGAGAGTGATGTGATATCTTAGCCGGAGTTGAGAGTCTTGAAAGAGTGCGGGATATAGGCGGCAGTCTACAGTTGGTAGTACTGTCTGCATAAAGTTCCCAACGAGGGTACATACTGCTTAAAAGTAACACGTACAGTAATATTGTCTGTACACTCTACAAGACAGCACATAGCGGCAACTACGTTCGTCATCATCATTGAGCGGTTCCACTACTTTCGCGCTTCTGTGACGTCCTGCCCCGTGTTGCGACCATGCCCCCCCCCCCTCCTCCCCCCCCCCCCCCCCTGTCGGCGTGGCGTGCGCCACTTTATCCGTCGAGGTTGCCGCGTCCTCTTGGCCAGCCTGCACCAGTGACTTTACTGATACCTTACGATGCCAGGGCACTCAGCCAGGTGACGTGGCAAGAGTAGTGTTGTGCCGACGCAATCGCGGATTTGACTGGTTACCAGCTGGGACACGGTCCAATGGCTCTTAGCGACTTATCAGACAAATCCGCGATCGCGCCAGCGCAGCATTACACTTTCCACGTCACCTGGCTGAGTACCCAGGCCTGTCTGACCTTACGCGAGGGTTGCGGCAGCTCTTCGCTGCCTTGTTGCATCTTTCTTTTGGCTGACTCCCTCACGGCACGCAGCGCCGCCTCTAGGCATTCTATCTGCTCGGGAACGCGTTCCTGCCACACTTTGCTCTCGCCCTGCATGGTATACGGAGGCAGGTGTTAGGACTCTGCCGCTTTCTGACGACGGCGCGCTGTCCGCATTCTTATCCTCACTGTTGTTCGCTTTTTTCCTTCGCCGATGGGATTTTTGAGTTTCAAACGAGATTAGTTCAAGTAGAGGGGGTTATGGGGGGTGGGGGGTAAACTATCATCCACCGCAACCTTATTTCCACATTGGCTCTTAGAGCGGAGACGGTTTCCGTTTCTTGTTTCGTAATGGAAGACCGATTTCAACAAACCTCCGTCCGTTACGGTTTATCGAAGACACTGATTTCCCGCTCAGCTGATGATTCCCTTACATGAAATCGCTCTGGCTGCCGAGATTCTGATGCTGTGCTCGCTACGATCTGATTCATCTGCAGTACAAAGGTCCCACTGTTGCTAACGACATTTGCACGCGGAAGCCGCAATGCACGTCGACATGGACAGTCCATTCGCATAGGTTCTGTCGAGTGACAGACCGAACACCTTGGTGGTTTCCCGATGCACGACTCTTGCGCATGATAGCTCGGTATATGCTGTTTTAAGTCAATACAGACACTTCTGACACCACTATTGACTTTGCACCGGTATACGGTTGACTATTTTTCATTTGTTGTGGCCACGAAGTCACCATATCTCAAAAGCGCATGTGAAATAATTTCAAATCAAATGTTCAAATGTTTGTATAGCTTATGGAACTTAACTACGGGGTCATCAGTCCCTAAACTTACAAACTACTTATGAACTAACTAATACTAAGGACGGCACAAATATCCATGCCCGAGGGGGGATTCGAACCCCCGACCGTAGTGGCCGTGCAGACCGCGACTGAAGCGCCTCAGTCTCCTCGGCCATCGCGGCCGGCGAAATAATTTCACTGGGGCATTCGGGTGGCAGTTAAATTCTCTGACATTTCGAATACCGTAACCTGTTTGCACGATCTGAACATCACTAATTTTGCCGTTCAAGTGACGAGATTATTTCCCAGCGAAATTCTGAAATGTTTGACATGAATTTAAAAATAACGAGTACTGAAGAAAGTCTAACTGAAAGGTGTCTACGACGCCTGCTGGCATTTTTAAATCCTCAAATATCCACTCATCAGTATAAAATGTCGTTGGTCGCGGGTCATCACGTATTGTACGCTGTTTTCTCTATTAATTGTTGACGTAGTACTTACAGTTGCAGAAACATCACAAAAAACTCTCGCCCACAGCCAGCCGCTAGCCGACAAATTGCATGCGCCTCCCGATGAAGTAACCAAGCGAGCGGCCGCAGCGCTGTCGCGCGCGATGTCGATTGCCAGTTATGCTATCCCAACGAGCTTAAACACGAGCTAACATACGAGTTACAACGCTCAAAAATGTTACAATATTTGTTAAGATTAAGTGACTTAACTGCGGTGTCATCAGTCCCTAAAGTTAAAAACTACTTATGAACTACCTTATATTAAAGACGACACAAACATCCATGCCCGAGGGGGGATTCGAACCCCCGACGGGGAACGGCTTCGTGCATCGGAACGTAGCGCCTCAATGCGCTCGGCCCCTCCGCCGCGGCTTACAGTGTTCTTCGCGGCAATTTGTGTAAACTCGGCCGTCACATTTTTGGTGGTCAGACTGTCTATCACATGTTGTTGTTCGGCTTCAAGTGTTTAATGTATTTTGTATTTCGTTTGTATTGTCTGTGCAATTTTTGCTGCTGAAATATACCTAAAGTCTGTTCAGTATTTAGTGAACAAATCGAAATGATAAAATGACAAGTACTTCATACAAGAACGGCAAATGTTTTGCCTTGTTTGATGTCAGTCTGTCTATACTCAAACGAAATTCCTGACTATTGGCGATTTGCTGCCCCAAGAGTGAAGCTTCAGAAGACCTATCCTGCAATTCGCACCGTAAAAATAAATAAATAAAAAATAAAGAAAAGCTCAGTTTTCTACCAGTATTGGTGTGTTTTTGAGATGTTTCTTCTTCTGTTGCTCCTATGGTTGTTGATATCACACTTTTCAGTGTCTACACTTCCTTTGAATATATTTTCATTTGGTGTTGACAATACTTGATCGAACATAGCGACATGTAACCAGTGCAAAGTGAGGAAGCAATAGTGACAGACAGATCTTTTTCACTAGCAAATGTTTGTGCTCTTTGCAACAAATATGTACTTATTTCAGCATGGCAACGGCACAAGTTAGTGGTGATATGTTATTTCATTGTGGAATATTTTTGTGGCAGCTGACCCAGGCGCATTTTATTGCACTTCTGTTGTCGCTTTCGTCTTTGTACTCAAATTTCACGTACCAAACGTTACTTGTTTCAGCATGGCAACAAGGAAAGTTATTAACGACACTTTATTTCGACGTGGAATGCTTTTATGGCAAATGACACTGGCGCATTTTTAACTGCAGTGTTTTGTTGTCACTGTCGTCTGCGTACTCAAGAGAGTCCACCAAGCTTTACGACCAACCCTTTGAGAGTAATTTTACAACGTTTAGTAAACACAAGATAAATGTATACTAGCCTTTATTAAAGCAGTTGTTACAACATATCAACAAAAGATGCCAAACCATGATCACGATTGTTTGTCATAACAGTTACTGTTTACTGTAGGTTTCACATCTCGCTAATACAATGTGCTTGCATTGAAAGTCGGCCGCGGTGGCAGAGCGTTCAGCAGCGCGCCAGTCTCAGTCTGCACGGCCACTACGGTCGGGGGTTCGTATCCCTCCGCGGGTATGAATATTTGTGCTGTCCTTAGTATTAGCTAGTTCATAAGTTATTTGTAAGTTTAGGGACTGATGACCCCGTAGTTAAGTCCCATAAGCTCTACAAACTTTTGAACATTTTCTTTTCCTTTAAAATCAATACAATTATTTTCACAGCGGCTCTTTCATTGTTATTGCAAATCTCAGTTAACTGTTATACTTCCAACAGGAAATGCATTTTCGTGTTGTTTCGTTACCGTATTTTTATGAAATATACTACCAGGTTTGTCAGTTCGCAGCTTTGATAACGTCTAACGGACTTGGTGCACATCGATATTCAATAGTCAATCTTTATTTAAAATGTAGAACTGTGTTGTTGTTGTGGTCTTCAGTCCGGAGACTGGTTTGATGCAGATCTCCACAATACCCTATCCTGAGCAAGCCTCTTCATCTCTACATAAGAACGACAACCTACATCTGTCTGAATCTGCTTACTGTATCCATCTCTATTCTTCCCCTGCGATTTTTCCCCATACACTTCCCTCCAACGCTAAATTCACAATTCCTTGATGTCTAAGAATGTGTCCTACCAATCTATCCCTTCTTTTAGTCAAGGTATGCCAGAAATTCCTTTTCTCACCAATTCTGTTCAGTACCTCCTCATTAGTTACGCGATCCACCCATCTAATCTTCAGCATTCTTCTGTAGCACCATATTTCAAAAGCCTCAATCCTCTTCCTGTCCGCACTGTTTATCGTCCATGTCTCACTCCCATACAAGGCAACACTCCATACAAATGCCTTCAGAAAGGACTTCCTTATGCTTAAATCAATATTCGATGTTAACAAATTTCTCTTTTTCAAGAACGCTCTTCTACCCATTGCCATTCTGCATTTTATATCCTCTGTACTGTGACCATCATTTGTTATTTTACTGCCCAAGTAACAAAACTAATCTACCTCCTTTATTGCTTCGTTTCCCAATCTAATTCCTTCAGCATCACCTGATTTTCTTACACTGCACTCCATTACCCTAGTTTTGCTCTTGTTAATGTTCATCTTATATGCACCTTTCAGCACACTGTCCATTCCGTTCAATTGCTCTTCCAGGTCCTTTGCTGTATCTGACAGAATTACTATGTCATCGGCAAAACGCAATGTTTTTAATTCTTCACCCTGAACTTTAATTCCTTCTCCAAATTTCTCCTTGCTTTCCTTTATAGCTTGCTCAATGTACAAATTGAACAACAATGGAGAAAGACTACAACCTTGCCTTACTCCCTTTCCAACCACTGCATCCCGTTCATGCCCTTCAACTCTGACAACCGCTGTCTGGTTTTTGTACAAGTTGTAAATAACCTTACGCTCCCTATATTTTACTCCTGATTGCTTCAGAACCTTAAAGAGTTTATTCCAATCAACATTGTCAAAAGCCTTCTCCAAATCTACAAAAGCTAGAAATGTAGGTTTGCCTTTTCTTAATCTATCTTCTAGGATAAGCCGTAAAGTGAGTAAACAGATAATATTCGATAGTGGGTGTGCCATACCAGCTGTCAGTTGACACGCTACATAACATGGCGGACGCCAGTTCAGTTTGCCTCCAACATGGCCCACCTATCGCCACTCTGTCAAATTCTACCTCTTCCGGTTTATCCAGTCACGCTTACAGGCCCGACAAATTTCTCAACTTGTAGCTCACTATGATCGTAGTGCCCCTGCGCAATTAGTTCCTCTTGCTCGTAGCATATTCTGGATTCATGCAACGATTCGAGCACATTTGTGCAGCTGCACAGAAATTGTCAGCTGCCTTTTAGGAGCATATATTACAACTATTGTATGCCCCCAACAGACAATTAGCAATTTCTGTGCAGATGCACAGCCGGCTACGGTGGCCGAGGGGACTGAGGCGCTCCAGTCTCGGTCTGCACATCCACTACGGCCGGGGGTTCGAATCCCCCCTCGAGCATGGATATTTGTGCCGTTCTTAGTCTTACTTAGTTCATAAGTAGTTTGTAAGTTTAGGGACTGATGATCCCGTATCTAAGTCCCATAAGCTATACAAACATTTGAACATTTTTTTTTTTTTTTTTTTTTTTTTTTTTTTTTTTTTTTTTTTTTTTTTTTTGAGCAGATGCACAAATACTCAGATCCCGTTCCAGTTTCTACTACGCCGATGAATTTATTTCAGTGGCCTGAAACGGTCGAGATGTTTTTATATATCCAATTCCTATTGTAATCTCATTAAAGCAAAGCTGTCGCAAAAACAAGTAGGCTACAGAAATCTTAGTTGTCTTCTTCCCCGCTGTGCTCAGTAGGTAGACGTTCATTCTGTGTGCTTTCACTATAATTTTATAAGCATGGTTCGCAAGTTGATAACATATGTTTACTCGAGTTTCGCAAGCTCTCAATGTGTTATTAGCAGGTCTCGGAAGTTTTCGAAATATTATTACCCTATTACCAAAAGCTTAGGAACAATGTCATAAACATTTATTTTAGGTCGTTATATAGGTTGTTATAGATGATTTTCGGCGTTTTTCGTATGCTTCTTTCGACTAACACTCGCAATCGTCATTCCGATTCTTCTTTGCGATACATTTAATTTAACACATGGCTTCTGCAGCAAGCGTAACCATCTTTGAAAATTGACAGACGTTACACTAAGGACCTCGAGACGACTATTATATTTTAAAACAAATTAAACTAAAGTTTTGCAAATCAAGTTTCTGTAAGTTTTTCATAACCTGTCACATTGCAGTCGATGTTCTGTAATCGGTGTATTAACGATTTAAACTGTGTGAATTGAGAGTAACATTCCGATTTGTTTTAAGATGCCATATAAACACATTAGAACGTTTTCCGTACTAGACTTAAGTTCTGTTTCTTAAGTAGTATATATTCAACTTCTAATGTTTTCCATATCCCTGCTATTTTGTTTGTTCATATTGCTCCTTCTATCCTTACAATAAGTGAAACGACCTACTAAAACGTATTGATGGATTCTTCATTTGTCTCGCACCATTATGTAAAGTTGTTTTACACTTATTAAGGTTTCTTCACGTGTAGGCAAAGGATTTCCATTTCAAATAACGCAGTTAAATGGTAAGAAAGTAAATTGAAAGAGGAAACTTGTAGGCAGGGTTGGCAAGGCGACAGAAAAAAAGGACACGACATATAGTAAGCCAAAAGGATGTAAATAAGTAGCAGTAGAATTGCAAAGAGTTGTGTTTAGCATAAAAAATTGATAGTTCTGTTAAACACCAAGACAGTGCCAAAACCAACAGTGAAGATCGAAAGAACGACAAATAAACGTTAACTTTTTTGTATTTTTTCATTTTTTCTAAACAATTACTTTTATTAATGTGTTAATTATGATTAATCTCGTTGCCAAGTTTGAGAGTTTTCACTTAAAAAACGGGAGCATTAGTGTTATTCGCAACCATCTTGTTTGTTTTGGCGTTGCCACTGGTGTGATTTTACTTTCCTCTGAGTGTATCATTAGACCGTGTAGTAAAAGTAAACTGAATTTTAAATGTCCAGTACTTGATTAATGGTATAAATAAATCTAAGAATATTTCACAATGTTTAATACAATATTTAACTCTTTTACACGCTGTAAAGAAAGGATATCGTTTTAAGCGTCTAATCACTTGTTTCTACTAAGAGAGGGACACCATATCTATGGTAACTGAATAATGTCGTCTGATGTTGAGACACAACTGTAGCAGCTACTTGGTTTTAGATATACAGACAGTCTCTTCTGAATTAACAAAAGTGAAATACATTTTTGTTATCTACGCCGTGTCAGTCAAATATTTAACGATTCAGTAAGATTGTATGTGCTGCCACTCTCAAATATTATTATGGCGCCGTTCCTCGTCAGTTATTAATGGTAGATAAAACGAAAACATCAAGCATTAACAGTCTAGCAAACAAAACACTGTGCAGAAAGGTACAAAGTGAATAGCGAATGCTCCAAGAGATAAACGACCTACGTACAGCCTATAATTTTATTCTTTGTATCAGTCGGACGTTAGATATTAAAGTAGATAGCGAATGGTGACAGCGCTAGTGAGACATTTTTAGGAGAAAGTTGAGTCATATGTTCCTTTTAAGAGAAAGGAAGCAAAGGGCAAGTCGAGGTTTTATTTCTGCTGGCCTCAAGAGTGAGAGTTTTCCATTTTCATGAAATTAGAAACGCCAGCAGCAGCGCGCCGCGAGATAAGATCTCGGCTGCCTAACAGATTGTAGTGGCCATGGCCGCCTTGGCAGCGACGGGCGGAGCCGGTTTTCGGTGAGGCGCCAGGCGTACCCGTGGCAAAGTGTGTGTGTTTTTAGTTATGTATGTGTGAGCGCGTGCGCGTCGCTCCCCCTCTTCCTCCCTCCCCCCTCCTCTCTCTATCTTACACACACACACACACACACACACACACACACACACACTTTAACACACGCGTTACTTCGCGCTTGCGCGCGCGTGTGTGTGTGTGTGTGTGTGTGTGTGGACGGACAAGGTCGGCGGGCACCTTACCGTCCGCCTGCCGCCACGGTCAAGGACTCCTCGTCACGGGCTGCTCTTCTAACCGTGCGTTGGAGTCTCCAGCCAACGCCCCGCTCTACGGTGAGTTGTGCTGCCATTTTTTAACGCCTCTTCACACTCGGCCACACTGAGCACTTTCCGTCTCAAATATCGCAGCGTGTTACACTTGAGTGACCTTAGTAAAAACCCACAACATGATACTCGTTGCAGTCCCGCTGAGAACTGTAATAAATACCAGGACTGACAGTTAGGCGCATTTCGTGTTATGCAGAATAGTGTTCCCTACCATTTCTGCTCGCATAATCAATTATGTAGCTCTTTCGTTAGTCACTTAAGTCCACAATAACCCATTAACCTGCACATGGGTTTATTCACTGACACCATATCATCCACATGTGTCAGATCAATAGCTTTTAACCAACGTGGTGCGGTCTATCTGACCGGGCGCTTTCGGCAATAATTGCGATTTAGTAATTTCCCTACGCATTATTGCACCCATCTGCTCGTTATCTTCGAGTTTAGTTGTGAGTAGACAGGCAAAGCGTATGATGTTATGCCAGAGCTTCTATAACATCGAGTGACGACCTTTAGAAAATAGCTGGCGGTCATTTTGACCACACTACGTTGTTTGTGTAATTTTTCTGCTATTTCTTTCCTTACATTTTCTCGATTTTTCCATTTCAAAGGTTTTGAAACATGGTGGAACCGAGTAATTTTACAGGTAAAGGATCTGATGGAAGTAGCAGACAGTGTGTGGACACTTCAGACCGAAACTTTGAAGAAAAGTGAGAAATGCATATGTTCTTCAGAATATTGGTTCAGATGAAGCTCCTGTCGACAGAGGTATCCTTCTGAAAGAGCTGGCCCGTAGTCTTGTGCTGAAACATATGCAAAAGCGAGCTCGGAACCCACGACTTCCGCGGGAGTTACGACTAATGACATATTATCAGGTCTGCAAAGACGGTTGTGAAAACTTGTGATTTGGACGGCTCTGAATTTTCAAGAGGGATTTCATCGAGTTAAATACGTTACATTTTTTATTTCATTAGTTCTTAAAGAAAATATACAAAATCTAACAAAGATTTATTGTCATCATTAGCTAATGGAAAACACATAAATGTATTAGTGTACGAAATGTGCAGTAACATATTTGAGTGCCAGTTTAACAATAATTATATAATGTTATTGTATTGTAGTTTCATACTTATTAGTATTAAAGACTCTTTCAAATGCAAAACAGAGAATTTCAAAGGTGTTCAAATTGTTAACATTACACCCACCTAAAAAGTGAGAGGTCTGATTGACCGCACCACGGTGTTAGTGTCCTATGTTAGCCACCAAGTTAGTTAAAGGATACGGATGAAATGCAGTAACATAAAATTGTATTAAAAACGTCGATTCCAAATTGACGAACTTGCAATATACACCTGCAGGTTCGTCACCTTTTAATATATTTTCAGTGATAACGTAGCCACACTAACATACAGAGTACAGTTTGTGTTGTTGTGGCCTACTGTTGTATAAAATGAAATGAAACGTTTGCTGTAGTCAGCCTAGCAGTCGAAAAGTATCCAAATTTACTCTCTCTCTCTCTCTCTCTCTCTCTCTCTCTCTCTCTCTCTCTCTCTCTCTCTCTCTCTCTCTCTCTCTCATATATATATATATATATATATATATATATTTGCCGACCACGGTGGGCAAGGGGACTGAGGCACTCCAGTCACGGTCTGCACGACCGCTACGGTCGGGGGTTCGAATCCCCCCCGGGCATGGATATTTGTGCCGTCCTTAGTCTTAGCTAGTTCGTAAGTTTAGGGACTGATGACCCCGTAATTAAGTCCCATAAGCTATACAAACATTTGAACATTCTCTCCCTCTCTCTCTCCCTCTCTATTTATAAATACGGCGTGTGAATGTTACATTTTTTCATTGTACTACAGATTAAGTTCATTTTTCGGGTGGAGAATACGAAGACTGATAGATTATGTATACGCCATTACATGGGTTTCAATCAATATTTGTGAATAATACACAAGTGTGCCCGTAACATTCAAGCTGCGAATTGATTCTTGATGTTTCCTTAGTAGGTTTCAACTAAATTCTTGGAATTTTATACCTACGTTTCCGGTAGATGACCATTTTAACTCTTCACGATCCCGACAGCTTTCAGTAACTGCTTGTCATTTCCCCAAAGAAGTCTACGTCTTACTGCCTTCAATTTTCTGCACTCTGTGTACCCTGCTAATCTAGTTTTGGCTCCCGTTCACCATAATAATTATTCAGTGTAATAGTGAAATACTATTTTGATTTTCTCCTTGATATGGCACTAAAAGCCATGTGCGAGATTGGTCTTACGAAATCAGTTTGAAAATTTTGCTACGATTCAGTACGACGGCGCAACTCAGAATATAATCAATTGCCGTCATTATAAAATTTCATTACTAGCTGTTTAACAACCACATCAACATGATATCCTGTAGTCTTTATAATATATTAAGCAACTCGCATAAGTATATTACTTTGTTGGTATGAGCAACAATGTGTAAATTCATTAATTCATTCTTCTACGAACCATGATTTTTATAGAAACAGTTTCATCGTTTTCGTTTATATCTTAATTAAGGCAACAATGGCGTGAGATCAGTAAATTGAACGTTCAGGTGATGGAAATCTGATATCAACACCGTGGAATATACCACATCTTGTTGAAAAGTTTGCACTTCTGCGGTATTGTAAAGGTTGGCTCAAGACCGCGGTACACAGTTTCAGTAGGGAGTCTTAGACTCTGCGACGATCAACACAAAAGGTCGGTGACTTGTGTGATCTCCCAATCAAAGTGGCCTACCCGATGGCGCGCAGTCAGTGGGAGCGTATATGACGAAGTCGGCTGCACTCTGGAACGTTTCACTAGCGACTGTATCCTTGTTAACGAGAGCGAACATAAAACAAGGAATCCTTGTCGATGAAGGATCGTGGGTGAATTCTGAAGTTAACTATGATTAACGAGCATTAAAACACAGACACGTAAAACTACCATGGAAAAACTTAACACTGACTCGAGTAATACTTTTTCGATGGAACCTGAAAAAATTCAAATGTTTGTAAAGTCTGTGGGACTTAACTACGGGGTCATCAGTCCCTAAACTTACAAACTACTTATGAACAAGGACGGCACAAATATCCATGCCCGAGGGGGGATTCGAACCCCCGACCGTAGTGGCCGTGCAGACCGTGACTGGAGCGCTCAGTACCCGCGGCCACCGCGGGATGGAACCTGAGCGTCTGCAAGTTAGCAGTCATGGAAAGGCCGCAGTTATGAAGCCCTTAATAACGTAAGTCATCATAAAGCTGTGAAGGAATTAGTGGCACGATGCCGTGATAAGTGGAAGTACGTAGAATAATCCTTTACATTACTTCCTAGAAACAACCGCATTTATGTATCGAAAAATTCCAGATGAAGCATACGATAGGGCATGCCTGTTCCTAATCACGCATGGTAGAGGTTCCGCCATTATTTGGGCGTCTATATTGGTATTCATCTATCATTACCCTAACTGGTCAGACTGAATGAATATCTCAGCGTCGTCGATTACTTTGACTAATATATTGCTAAAATATCATGCCATATTCCAAAATAATAATGGGAACCATACGCACAGCCCAGGAGGCTTGGGCGTGCATTGCAAGCCATCAGAAAATTATCAGGACAGCGAAATCGCCACGTCTCGACTTAATTGAAGAACTTTGTGTTGTAAGTTAGGACCACATTTACACATTGAAGTATTTGGCGGATGTTTCGGTACAACATAAGATTCTATTGGAACTATAAAGACACTTTACGACTGTGTTCCTCGAAGAACTGGAGCAGTTCTCAGAGTGAATGGTAAGCCATCACGTTATTAATCAACTAAAATAGTGTCGATGTCATGTGTTGGTATTACTTGGTGCACCCCTTGTTTTGTCTACACCATTACTTGTGATACGACTAATACACTGATTCAACAACTTAAAAATTATGGTTTGGTGTCACTAGAAGGTTTGAAGGAGGCTTCCTGTCAGTGCAGATTGAATTCAACGAAGTTACGAGCAATGGGAAGATGGATAATCAGTGCATTACACCAGTAAGCGCGACCTACGGCAGGACCCTTGCCAGGATAGGCCTGTCCGTTGTACCAAACCCTGGCGTGTGTGTGTGGCGTAGTTGCTTAGCGCAAATACCTCGTGAGCAGGAGATTCCGATTCGAATCCCGGCCAAGGTACACATTTTCGTACATCGCCATTGATGATTCGACTTTTGATAACCGCTTACACCAAATCAGTTACTTCCAGCTTCACTATCACTCCTTATATCTAACGGTAACAATTTTTCTCCAGCATTACTCATTGACTAGTGATTCATGGATTTAACAACAAACGGAAATTTGTCTTAAATATTACGCATACAATCAGTTTCAACCATGCGGAAATTGCCGCGCGATCTAAGGTGGAGTGTCATTAACACCACGACCATTCCTGTCGTAGTGTGCCTCTGTGTGTGTGTCTTGTCTTTGGCATAAGGTAGTTCAAGTAGTTTGTAAGTCTAGGAACCGACGACCTCAGCAGTTTTGTCACTTAGATATAGAAACATTTGAAGATTTCAATCAGTTTCAATTACAAATTCGTTCATCGAAAAATCTGTTATTCAGCGTAGGTGGAGTTTGTGTGAACTTTATCCAAGTATCGACTGCTCTCATTATCTCTCATTTATCTATCTGTCGATCCCATCACCCTCTACCACTCTTCCTAACCTTCTACGTCTTACTCTCCATCTGTCTCTCACCCCGGGCTTCCATTTACAGATAATGCGTGTCACACAAGTAACCCGTGGCCGGCGAGAAAGACAGGCCTGGACACTCCGCCAGGTCATGTGATAAGTGCCGAGACAACGCGATCGCGAAGCTGGCTGGTTGACTGCTAAGAGACAGTGGGCCGTGCCCCAGCGGCCAGCCAGTGAACTTCGCGATCGCGTTGCCTCGGCACTACTCTTAGCACGTGACCTGGCGGAGTGCCCAAGCCAGTGTTTCTCGGCGGTCACGCTAATAACCCAATTGAATTTATGTTTTCGCAGCACTGAACGATGAACAATTTTTGTCCGTTTTCTTTATGTTTACTAAATGACATGTTCACAACTGTTCACTACGCTGTTTTAGTGAGATTTATTACAGAATTGGTGAATTTTGTGCTGTTTATAAACACCGTAAAATGTTTATTAGTGTCTTGTGCCGAAGGAGCAATGTTGCAAGATTTGTAGGTAAATTTAAGAAATCCAGTTTTGTTACGTTGGAGTAGGTGAATACTGCGTAGTTTCACAGTGGTATTTTTATAAAGTTATTATTTTTTATTATTTTTATTTAATTTACTCTTGTTTTTTACGCTTTTCCCATATGCGTTTCGCCTTTTTCACAAGGCATCATCAGTGGGTGCCCTGAAATATTTACATGTTTCTCTGTACACTTCTAGGTTAGGATTTTACATATGTACAAAATATTTCGTTTCTGATTGAAAACAGATCGTTTTTTAGTATAAAATGATGTTCCTACTGCACTTGCTACTCCATATCTTCTTCTTTCTGGCAACCACATCGAAAAGTTGAACTATTTCTCTAAAAACTTGTAGTCTCATAGTTCTTGTTTCTTTGTTTGGGGGTATCTGAAATCCCGTGTGTGCGTTAACAAACAAAGATAACTTTAGGCTCAAAGTCGGCTTTCATCACGTAATTTCAGAAATGAGGTGGCTGGAGAGCCGAAAAGTTATGGAGAATATCATGCAAAGAAACATCTACATCTATACTCCTCAATCCACCGTAAGGTGCGTGGCGGAGTGAACACTGTACCACTACTAAGCATTTGCTTTCCTTATCAGATGGAAATGCAAAGGAAACAGGTACGAAGGTTGTTTAACCTTGCGAGGCGCAAGGGACAATGGAAAAAGTATCATGAGGCCCTTGTCAATTACAAACTTGCCATCAGACGGGCAAAGGAGGCATCCTGGAAGGTATTCTGTGAGGAAGTGGAGGGCACGGCTGCTCAAGCGAGACTTCATAAAATCCTCACTAGGGTACCAACTAATCCAGGAGGAACATTGAGGAAGGAGGATGGGGAGTATACAAAGACAGCACATGAAACGCTGGAACTGCTCCTCAAGACTCACTTTCCTCAATATACTGTGGGGGATAACTCAGACCAGAATGCGATTCCTGAGAGACAAAGGTTCTCAGGTATTCGCAAAGAGGACTGGGATTTGGCCAAGGAGTGTGTCAATTTTAGTAAGGTCCGATGGGCGGTGGGAACATTTCAACCGTTCAAGTCACCTGGCCCCGATGGAATCTTCCCAGTTCTCCTGCAACAAGTGGGAGAAAATCTTATTTGATTCCTATGCAGGTTATTCAGGGTTAGCCTAGCAGCAGGAATCATTCTTAATGCCTGGAGAGCAGTGAAGGTTGTCTTAATTCCTAAACCAGGGAGAATTGATCATACCAAGGCCAAGGATATGAGACCAATCAGCCTGTCCTCCTTCATTCTTAAGCTGGTTAATGTGCCTGTTGGAGAAAGGAGGTTAAGTAGGGCTCTTCTACGTGCAAACCAACATGCATATCAGCCAGGTAAATCATGTGAGACAGCTCTCCACCAACTCGTTGGGAAGGTGGAGAAAGCACTACACTTTCAGGAAATAGCCCTCTGTATCTTCCTGGACATCGAGGGGGCTTTTAGCAACACGACCTTCGATTCCATGGTTAGAGCAGGAGAGGTGCATGACCTAGGGACCACTATATGTAGGTGGACTAGGGCCATGCTCAGTGGAAGAAAGGTAGAGGCTACCATGATGGTTGAAAAAATGGTAATCAACACCACTAAGGGTTGCCCCCAAGGAGGAGTTCTTTTCCCTTTATTGTGGAATCTAGTGGTGAATGATCTCATTGGAGAATTAAACTCTAGGCAGTACTTTTGCCAAGGATACGCAGATGATCTTATCATAGTAATACTTGGCAAATTTGCTGACACAGTAAAGAATATGGCACAAAGTGCTTTGGACATTGTGCAAGAATGGTGCAGAAAACAGGATCTGGGGGTTAGTCCTAAGAAGACTGTTGTTGTACCATTCACAAAGAAGCATATACAACATTCAAGTTGGAATCTAAAGCTTTTCAATGAAGCGCTACCTGTGAAGGGGACAGTGAAATATCTAGGGGTTACCCTAGATGAGAAACTGACATGGACCCCTCACATCAGGAATATTTGCTCCAAGGCAAAAGGTACTCTTGTGAGTACCAGGAGAGCTTGTGGCAAAAATTGGGGCCTGAGCTCCAAGGATATGCAATGGATATACACCACAGTGATTAGACCCAGGATCACCTATGGGGCGGTCGTGTGGTGGAAGAAGGTACAACAGCAGGTTGCTGCTAAGGAGCTTGGTAAGGTGCAGAGACTAGCCTGCTTAGCCATAACAGGCGGAATTAGCAGCACACCAACTGCTGGGATGGAAACCATGCTGGATATGCCCCCATTACACCTTTGGCTCAAGATGGAGGCAGCGGCTGGTGCATACAGACTCATATCTGGCAACAACTGGAACTCTTTGGGATATCCAGAATCACACACAAAAATAGTGAGTGAGGTAAATATAGGAAAGGTTGGGGAAATGCCAGCCGACTATATTGTAACCCCATACTGCTTCAATATACTGCCTTTCAATATAACAATTGGAAGTAGGGAGCAATGGGAGTAAATAGTTCGACACCGTATGGGGGATATTGTCTGGTTCACTGACGGGTCAAAATCCGACCAAGGTGTTGGGACCGGGGTATATGGGGTGCAGCCATGGCCGGAGGGCGTCATCTCTATAGGAAAACTGGCCTCAGTATTCCAGGCCGAAATCACTGCCATTAGGGCGTGTGTGGAGGAGAATTTGCATAGGTGCTACAAAGATCGTAGCATCTATATCTATTCAGACAGCCAGGCAGCCCTGAGATCACTGGCAGCTCCTGCAACAAGGTCTAAAATTGTTGCAGAATGTCACAGGGTTCTGGTGGAGCTAGGGGAGAGCAATAAAGTAAACCTATTGTGGGTCCCTGGCCACTCGAGGATCAGTGGCAACGAACATGCCGACAGATTCTACACCTACAGCTACATACATACTCCGCAATTCACCGTGAGGTGCGTGGCGGAGGGTACACTGCACCACTACTAGGCATTTTCTTTCCTATTCCACTTCCAAATTGAACGAGGAAAAAAAGAATGCTTATATGCCTCCGTACGAGCCCTAATTTATCTTATCTTGTTTTTGTGATCTTTACGCGAAATGTAAGTAGGCGGCAGCAAGATCGTAGTACACTCAGCTTCAAATTCCGGCCCTCCAAATTTACTCAACCGAAATTCACGAAAAGAACGTCGTCTTTCTTCCAGCGATCCGCCATTGAGTTGCCGGAGCATTTCCGTGACACTCGCGCATTGGTCGAACCTACCGGTAACAAATCTAGCTGCTCGTCTCTGAACCGTTTCTATGTCTTCCTTTAAACTGATCTGCTGCGGGTCCCAAACACTTGAGCAATACTCAAGACGTGGTCGTACAAGCGTTTTATACGCGGTCTCCTTTACAGGTGAAGTACATTTTCCCAAAATTCTCCCAATAAACCGAAGTCGGCTGTCCGCCTACTCACAACTGTCCTTACATGCTCGTTCCATTTCATATCGCTCTGCAATGTTACGCCTAGATATTTGAACGACGCGACAGCATCAAGAAGCTCACTACTAATGCTGTATTCCAACATTATGGGATTGTTTTTTCTACTCATGCGCATCACCTTACATTTTTCTACATTGAGAGCTAGCTGCCAATCTTCGCACCAACTAGAAATTTTGTCTAAGTCATCATGTATGCTATTACAGTCAGTTACAGACGACACCCTCCCATAAACCACAGCATCATCAGCAAACAGCCGCATATTACAACTTACTCTGTCCATAAGATCATTTATATAGATAGAAAATAATAGCGGTCCTATCACACTCCCCTGGGGCACGCCAGGATGGGGGCAGAGACTCCATTTATTGGACCAGAACCTGTCCTGACAATCACCAATGCAATGATCAAATTGGAGCTACCTAACTGGCTCAGAAGACAGCACGTAGAATATTGGACCAAAGTCTACCAACAAAAACATGGCAAGGTAATGATGCCAAAGCAATGTTTTAAAAGAAGCTCTGCAATTCTGGGCCTGAACAGGAGAGAGATTAGACTCATGGTTGGATTGCTGACAGGCCATGGGAATTTCATAAAACACCTACATACAATGGGAATAACAGAAGAGGACCCTAAGTGTAGGATCTGTGATGACGGTGATGAAACTGCATCACATCTAATCTTCGAATGCATTGCATTGGAGAGTAAAAGACACAGAACATTTGGGACAACTAGACCCGAAGATATTGTGTCTAACAAAGAACTGGTAAAGGGACTCCTTGCTCTGCTGAAGGGCATTGGTTGGCTTTACTAGATAAACAGGGAGCAATACCGCACAATAAATTTAGTTTCGGTGCCGGCAGTGGCGGGTTAGACCAAGACTGTTTTGGCTTCCCTGGAAAAATCAAATCAAATCAATCAATCCTTATCAGATATGAAATCCTCGTATTTTGCGATGCGAAGTTCAGTGTCAGCAATAAAATTTGTATCTGGTAGGGGAATCAATTGAATTCGTATCGATAAACATAAGGGAAAAAAAGGAAGGTGACGGAGTCATACACAAAATTCGTTTCCTTTATAAAGAGATGTATAATACGGTGAAAAAAAATGCTCAACTAATAACAGGATTTTATGGGAACGTTTCATTTTACTCCGAATTTTACGCAAAACACGTTTTCATTTTTGATTTTTGAATAGAACTTCTACCCTTTAAATTCGTACAAGTCGGTTCAATCTTTGCATGAAGGTAGTTAATGAGTGAATTTAAAAGAAAATTTTTATTTGTAATACTTATTCTCCGTTGCCCAGGTATTATGTTTTCTATTATAGCTAAATTAAAGCAGCGTATTAGAATGAGACATGTTTCACAACACAACGGAAAGGGAACATATCACGACCGAAGATGCCGGCCGCAGTGGCCGAGCGATCTGTGGCGCGCCAGTCACAGTCTGCACTGCCGCTACGGTCGGGGATTCGAATCGTCCGTCGGGCATGGATGTTTGTGTCGTCTTTACCATAAGGTAGTTCATAAGTAGTATGTAAGTTTAGGGACTGATGAAGTCCCTAAGTCCCTCAAGCTTAGTTAAGACGTAGTTAAGTCCCTTAAGCTTAACAAACATTTGAACATTTGAACGACCGAAGATAAAGAGGGATAAAGAGGGAAACAAGCTAGCGCAGTGTTACACGGCTTACCGCTGATTCCCCAGAGCAGTGAGAAGTCGAGGGTGCATATGTAACTGCAAGTATCATAGAGCGGGGTTGCATGAATGCTGAACTTCAGTGGCACGTAGTGACATACGCCAGAACATGACAGGTTCCATAATGGATGTCATTGCGCCATCCGCCACGTTGTAGGAGACGACATTATGGATCGCGTTACTTCAAATATCTCCGAAAAGAAATATGTCAAGATTTTTATGTAAATGTGAAGTCGCAGTTAAGTGGAGGAGCTGATTCTCCTGTTTGACATCTTTGACAAATGAAAAATAAAAAATAAAAAGATTTGCCTTTTATTTTGATGGGCACATTTTTTATTTTGGTGAGAAACTCATCTTTTCCATGAATATCACACTTATCAGCAGTCGAGAACAAGAGAATCAAGATTACATTGTTAATGATAGTAAAAATGCAGACGTTTAAATTGTTACATGGTGCAATTTTTCCCTAATAAGGTTTAATAAGCTATGTATGGAACTCATGGTTAGTTGGGGCGATCTGGAATCATATTACACATGTTTCCAGCCAAGATTGCGTTTTATTCTGATGACCTGTTTCGACGTGTCTTAGACGTCATTTTGCCGGCCACGGTGGCCGAGGGTATGGATATTTGTGCCGTCCTTAGAATTAGCTAGTTCATAAGTAGTTTGTAAGTTTAGGGACTGATGACCCCGTAGTTAAGTCCCATAAGCTATATAAATATTTAAACAATTTTAGACGTCATCTTCTGATTTCCTGTAATCTTGATTTTTAGATTTCATGTAGGCCCTCTTATTACAAATATATCGGTACAATTTTATACATCCTTACGAATGTGAAATATAAACAACGATGGTACAGTTTGCTACACATCATTAGCTTTCCTGTACATATTTCCTCAATGGCTGTACAAGAGGCACTCCTTTTCCTGAGTATATATCCTCAATGGCTGAACAAGAGGGACTCCCTCTTGTACAGCCATTGAGGAAATATGTACAGGAAATCTAATGACATGTATCAAACTGTACCATCACTGTTTATATTTCACATTCGTAAGGATGTATGAAATTGTACCGATATATATGTAATAAGAGGTAGTATCTATGGCCTACATGACATGTAAAATCTAGATGTACTGGAGATCAGAAGATGATGTCCAAGACACGTGGAAACAGGTCACACAAATGATTAAAACGCAGTCTCGGCTGGAAACCTGTGTAAATAAAGTGAATAAGATGAAAGTACTAATTCAGAAAAATGTCAGTGTGGGTATAGTTCTATTATTATCTGACTAGATTTTTGGGAAACCGTTGGGAATAAATATCAAGAATGCTGGATTAGTGTTCAATCTTTCTGGTCATTATTTCAAATCCATTTGACTTCCGTTGGCATTTGATTCATTTGTGATAGCGGAAAGAACGCTGTCTCTCTGGGTCGCGTCAGCTGCAATTGACAGAAGCCCAATCACTGATTCAAAAGTCGTCCCGTCAGGTATAATCGGGCCTAACTGGTGACCGACACTTAATGCGCCCGGGTGGGATGATATGTGGGGCCGGCGGCGATGAGTGCTGACAGCATCGACGTTTGGGGGCCGCCGGCTGACAGCTGCGGCGGAGTGACGCTCGCCGTCTGGCCGCCTGGCTGGGGCCGCCCTATCTGGTCCATTACTCAGCGCCAGGGCGGGGGCAGTCAATTACGCGCGACGTATCGGCCGGCGCATTGTTCCCATCTGGTGGCATCCATCAGAGCGCGGCTACCGGGCGGCGGCCACGCTGCACCCGTGCACCGCCCACGTCCGGCCCTCGGTGGCTGTCCGCCAACGATGGCTGCAGGACTCTCTCCACGGGACCAGGGAACTCGCACCAGCAACGGAGTCGATCAGCAATGCCCACTAGCAGAGGCGAAACTACACTCCTCAGCATTACAACAGATTCCGATAGAAAGGGAAATAACGATGAAAGTCACATATCCTCCTCAGGTGGTGTTCTGAAGTTAGTTGCGGAGACGCCCTCGTCATTTCATACCTAAGTATGCTACCGGCCATCAAAATGAAACACCGAGAAAGGCTCGATATGGACCTTCCACAGAGATTGAAATTAAAAGACGATGGTAACACCAGTGTTAGTTGCCACCATTCCTGGCTATAACCACTGCTACATGCCTCGACTCTGTGTGTGTTTCGGGGTATAACAATACATGCTGCATCTACTCCTTGTCAAAGTTGATCTAGCGCAGCAGTGGGTGCTTTGCCCTGGCCATTTATTTATTTATTTTGCGTTCGATATGCCACATGCCTTACAGTACGACACACATTCAAAACGAGAAAATAAATTGACATACAAACGAAACCGTATTTTCCTACGATCCGACAACGTTTACTGATTAAACTTCCAATATCTCAGAATTTTACAGCTATGTTAACAGGTCATGGGAAACTGAAAGCCTACTATTAGAGGTTCAAATTAATTGAAGACGGAACGTGCACATGTAACAGTGCTGTCCAAACTGTATTAACCGCGTGCTTTTTGACTGCTGCAATTTATTGAAAGAGAGGGACCATCTCAGGAAAAAAAAAAAAAAAAAAAAAAAAAAAAAGAAACGAATAGCTGCCAAAGGAGGAGGATGGCCCGTCAGTAAATATGACTTAATACAGACTTTTACAATTTTTGTAATTCAATAAGATTTCCTGATGTATAAAATTGTTTGTTCCTTTGTAAACCCTGTCAGCTTATATACTGTACTTGTGTTTGTAAAAATATTTGATGTAATCGCCTGAATCTAACCATCAAACATGTAATATTACTATGTAATGGGTCATGTTAAATAATAAATAAATAAATAAAGTACAAATCTAACAAAACATTATTCATTATGAAATGAGTTATACTTATTACAATGCCTATAAATTAAGAATTAAAGGGAACACAAATTTGTCAAAATAATTTACAACTAAACGGAAACTCTTAAATTACAAAGCCAAGAAATGACAATGTCTGTAAGTCTATGCAGATCCTCCAGCGAACCGTCCCGAAAACCATGAACTTTTTTACAATCAAATACGTGCTACATCGTCTGTATTTCGCCGCAGTCACAGTGAGGATCGTCCACGTAGCCCCACTTGGCCATCAGCTCGTTGCACCGTCGCCGGCCGCGTTGGCCGAGGAGACTGAGGCGCTCCAGTCGCGGTCTGCACGGTCACTACGGTCGGGGGTTCGAAACCCCCCTCGGGCATGGATATTTGTGCCGTCCTTAGTCTTAGGTAGTTCATAAGTAGTTTGTAAGTTTAGGGACTGATAGCCCCGTACTTGAGTCCCATAGACTTTACAAACATTTGAAACATTTTTTTCGTTGCACCGTCCGACACCGGTTCCCATTCTGTTTAATGCCACCCAGCTTCTTCGAGGGAGGTTGAAAACAGGAACACGATCAACCGGGTTCTTAATGAGGTATCCATTGTGAACATTTGCTTGCTACCATTGGTGGTTCCATGCTGTCACGGTGTTCCGATTGTTCGACGAGTGGTTCCAGAAGGGATTTCTAGACATTAATCGTGTTGGGCCATGTAGATCAGCGTGTATGGCAAGTGTGATGTCAGCAGCAATTTTTTTCCATTTCTCTTTGGATTGCATGTCGTCTGCGGAGTGACGGAGGTTCAATATTTGCCAGCACAGAGAGCCATGGTGTTGGAGTCTCAACGTTCCAGTTATTGTTCGCAAAGTGTCATTTAGGCGAACATCTACTTTGTTGACGTGCGAACTGTTCGCCCATACAGGTGCACAGTATTCTGCAACGCTGTAGATTAGAGCCATGGAGGCCAGTCATTCTGCAACAACCATAAAACTCCTTAGACTTACTAATGTGACTTTGTGGAAGTACCGTCCGTAGAGTCACGCAATTAGTATAAGTAATGGTATTGTGTGAACAGATATGGGCCGATAGTGGACCACGTCAAGCGGTTGGGGCAGCTAAATGTTTTCAAATGTTTGTTAAGCTTATGGGACTTAACTACGGGGTCATCAGTCCCTAAACTTACAAACTACTTATCAACTACCTTATACTAAGGACGGCACAAATATCCATGCCCGAGGGAGGATTCAAACCCCCGACCGTAGTGGCCGTGCAGACCGTGACTGGAGCGCCTCAGTCTCCTCGGCCACCGCGGCCGGCGTTGGGGCAGCTGCCAGAAATGCCAGTATCGGGATAAACTGGGCAACCAGTCGGGGGGTTTGTCCAAATCGGCAAAAATCAGGAAAAGGCCCATGCTTTGTGCTCAAAACTAATGAGGACTGTTAGCCAAGCGTTTCGTAATGGTGTCTTAAGGACTTCTGTGAGTTCCACGCTCCAGCACTTCAAACTAAAATAATCTATACAATTATTTGCTGCCAACATGTAAGACATCAATTATGTCAGAATAATTACGCACATCTCATGATACTAAAAGTAATTTCAGTATCTCAAAAATTACAAATGGTTATGACAACTAAATCAAAACATAGAAGAAACAAGCTTAAAATAATCAAGTTTTCAATGAGTCATTCAGTTTCAAGAAAATCTGATTTAGATTACAGCTTAGTGTCGCATCTTGAAACCGTCGTACTTGTATTTATTTATTTAATGACTCATTTCAAGTCTACGGGACGTTAAACTCCAAGTTTCCTTCCTTCATTCCAAATGATATAAATTCATAATGGAAATATTATCAGATCATTATATTCTCCACTTTAACACTGAAAACGCAAGCAGCGTGATTTACCTCTCGTATAAATAACTAACTGTGTCGGTTTATTATACAAGTTACCAATTATTTACGTAATATCGTGCAACATGACTGGTCAAGCTTATGAGAGCTGGTTTTTCTATTTACTTCCGTTTTATGTCATGTTGATTAACAGTTTTTTTGTATTTAAATTGTGTTATATTAGTAAGGAAGTGTTTTCAGATGCTCAGTTTTTAGTTAAAGAAATACGTTAAGATCTATACCATTTTGGAAGGGATGACGGTCGGCTAATGAGGAAGTGACCAAGGAACAAATGGTGGGGAGCGTGTGTTAGAGAGGAAGGAGCGAAGGGGTGCGCGGAAACGAAGTCCATATCTACTTTTGGCAGAAGAAGGACCCTCCTTGATGATAGGAGTCATTCCACTGGGCGAGTGTTAAGATTTGGGCAGCAAACGACTGCTTCTCTTGACTCCAAATTAAGTGAAAAGAAGTGTACACCAGTGCAGCTAGTATGTGTTTATGTTTCTACAGTAGAACGTACGAGTGTGGAAATGCTGTTGGAGAAAATCTATTTTGAACTGTTGACAATTTTATTTTGACTGCTCGCGAAATATACAGTGTTTCTGTGTTTCATAACGATTACTTAGTTAAGGGAACGTTCTACCAATTTCTTATCGCAGAAAATGCAACTGTTTAACCGTATTATTCTATTTGTGATTTTAAATCATCCGACTACTTCTAATAAGTAACCAATTGATTGACTAAACCTTACTCAACTAAATCTCTAACTTTACGTGCACGTTAGAGTAAAACCGTTTTTATTAATGAACCAGTTAATTTATGTAACAGTTCTTATTTGTTTCGCAAACTACAGCCAAAGTACAGAGCGTTTTCAACTGCAGGATCACGGTAAAAGATAATACGTGCAACAAAGGTAGTTGCCGGGGCATGAAAGCAGACGTGTACGGTTCGACCCCAAGATAATATTGAGCCACACTTCTAAATAAGAACCGTACACAGCCCAAGACGCATGTTCTTACAGGGTATAGTCACACTTGCTTTAATCTTAGCTGTGATAAATTTCGGTGCAAGGAAAAGTGTAAAGTAGCACAAACTACTCTAACTTATGCTAAGAATGTAACACACACACACACACACACACGCACACGCACACACACATATATGCCAGAGGGGGAAATCTGACTTCCGGTGAGAGCGGCAGCGCAATTCGAGACGTGGTGCCTCAAACCGCGGGGCCCGCCATCACCAACGAGACGTTTCCGAAAGGCGAGACAGCAGATAAACAGGTAGGGCTAAGGCAGCAGTGCAGTCAGGTGGTTGGCAAGGAAGTCGTGAATATTGCGTGCCACGTGTGATGGCGACCTGTCCTTTGAAATGTGGCTGCAGCGAGCTCCAAACTTCGGAGAACAACAGCCAGTGCTTGCTGGTCAGTGTACTGGCTAAGTGAACTTGCAGCGCCTCTCTCCTCACTGGCATTACTCTCTGTGGAGTTCCTCCATTACTAATATATCTTCACAAGAGTTGCTGCCTCACCTACTAGATCGTCTGAAACTGGACTAACTTAAAAAAACGCATCCTAAAGTTTCTACCTTTAATATCAAAAGCTATTTTTCACTAAGGTAATCCTAATATTCTTATAATTCACCCGTCATGATCTTCTATATTTACCTGAAACCGAATCTCAGATATACTCACTAATTCACTGACGGACATCATTCAGCAAAGATTGAAGAGGCATTGCTCTGTCGCATTAGGGTGTTACCAGTGTTTTAAATGTTTCTGCGCATCGTTTCACATTGTTCTTGGATATAACAGTAGATAAAATAATGATTGTAATGCATGAAGGAAATAAAAAGAATAATTAAATGGAATCCGGTTATGTTAGGAGTTCGCTCATTACTGCTATGACTTGCTGAAAGCAAGCGTTTTCTCCTTAAAGTCTCTTACATAAGTACACATATGTGAAACCACTTATTTCACAATGTCTGACTCATTCTGCTCATTTTTTTTTTTTTTTTTTTTTTTTTATTTATTCTTTTTTTTCCATAGATCCAAGCCATTTTATCAGAAAACAGATCTGGAATACACTTTTCGTCAATACTGGAAAGTAGCAAATAGCGACATACAACGTTGTTCCGGGGGACCATTCAATTAGCATATTAAAAAAGTTACATATTACAAATAGTCCGCTGCTACCATGACCGCTTCCATTGGTCCACGTTACCCGAAATACCGTTCTGCATTACTCCGCCTCTCTCACCTATAAACGCTTTGTTCAAGTCGAGGGATGGATTTTTTTCATGTCATATTTTCGTGTCGTTCCTCGTCTCCAAACTTTTCGGACGACCATCGTCTGAGCCAATAGCTGGCAACAACAATTTCACGTATTGCCACGCTATGCTTTCTTCACAGACTAGGGTCTGTAACATTACTGAACTACATCGAGGAACATTCGACTTTTTATCAAATAAAATGTTAAACAGCAGTCACGAAAGTAGATTAAAATACGAGAGAGGGAGAGAGCAGGTGATTATGCAGGCGGCGGTGGCGCGGCCAGGCGCTGCTGGTGGCGGTCCAGGGTCGACGGCCTGTGCCGGCGGCCGGGCCTCCGATGGCGTGACGTATGGGCGGCGGCGGCGACGATGCTATCTGAGCAGCCACCTCCTGCCACGCTGCCCGCCGCTGCCTCTGCGCCACCTCCTTCTCCTCCTGCTGCCTTCCGCGTCACACAGCCGCCCCCGTCAGACGCCCTGTCTCCCTCGCAGCGCAGGGAGCGCGCCCACAGAGCACAGAAGGGAATAGAACTGCGGCCGCGGTGGCAGGAATTTCGGATTGAGCAGGGTAGTAGTAGTAACGTATGACATGAATCACCACAACCGGAAGTGACCTGCCGAAGTAAGTTTTATTTACCATTGAGCTCAGTGCTTTTGGCACGTAATTGTTCTCGAACTTAAATAAATATATAAACCGAAAATGAATGGATTCAAGAAAACTTTGGAAGACTTCAAGGAAATACCGAAAACATATATGTGTTGTGATCGCCCCTTCGAGTTGTCATGTTGAGGGTGTAGAAAGAGAAATGGCTCCGAGAAGGGCTCCGAGAAGGATACATACAAGAACCTGTCAACCATAGAGCAGGAGCAGCGTTAATTACTTCATGTGTAGCGCAAAAATGTATTCCCTCTTTTTATAAGATTCGATTTTCAAATATTATTAACTGAATCCTATAGAATTACAGGAATACTTTTTGGTGCTGACAATGAAGTAAATATTTGATGCTGCTACTGCTCCATTGTCGACAGGTTCTTGTATATATCCTTGGCCGCTCAGTAACTAGCGAACAGAATTCTCTACAAAATGGCAAACAATTTTCCATCTCACTCAAACAGGAAATTAACTCGCGCCAGGTAAGTGTGCATGTACGCCGGAAATGACGGGACAATACAAGGCACTATACCGTCTCTCGTATTCAAACACAGGACAACGATGTTCTATCAATATCTATTTAGCAGAAATGTGCTAAACATATACAGATGCATGTAGGTTGTCTCCCTATATTGTACCCTCCTTCGTATGAACGCCGACGCTTCCATTCACCGATATGCAGCTAAATTCCGGTTTCCATGTGTCACGTGATACATTTGTACCCGGCTCAATCCGATATTCCTGCGACCTTCGGCCGTGCGCGATGTGTCAAGCTTCCCCCACTCCCTGAGCACCAGCGTCTGAGGACATCCCGTAATCTACGCTTTGGCCCACAACTTACTTTAGCTGCGCTTCCATTCATTAGTACTTTAACTTAGAGCGGTAACCCGTTTAGTGTGTTTCGTTGTTCCAGTTACAGTTTACAGATATCTGATGCAGATAAGCGTGCGTCGGCATTTCCCAGCTCCAAAAAGAGTCAGTGTGTGGCGTACGGATATAACAGGAAAAATAAACGGTTTAGGGGGAATAAAAATTACTTTGCACCGCTTTCCTCAACATTCAGAACTGCGTCAAAAATGAATACGAGCAATAAGGAGGGATATCTGGAAACCTACAAATCACAGCTGTCTTTGCAGTGCCCATTTCAAACAAGATGATTTTGACAGAAGTTCTCCGTTTAGAAAATACTTGAAGAAAGACGCGATTCCATCGATACTTGTGGAGCATCCATCACACTTACAATCATCAACAACGACTTCAAAAGTAAGAAGAGTTCTAAGGCGTGTTGTCTCTCCGATTTCGCCGACAATACCTGCAAAAATTCCAAAAACTGATTTGGAAACAGTTACAGAACAACTTGAAATATCCCAACATAAACAAAATGAACAAGGAAAAGATTGAGGAATATAACATTTAAACAGAAGAGACTACAGCTAAAAGTGACTACTTCAGAAGATATTCAGAGCACAGTGATTTATTGAACCATACTTCAGAAACATCTTTCTGTCTTTCGTGAATGTTTGAAATTGTGTATAAAGTTCCTTACAAGTTGCTAAGTATGCTCGTTCTCAAATAGTGTACCAATAGAGTGTGGTTACCCACCCATCACGGGCTACTCTACTTTTTCAACCCCACCCTCACCCCATTTGTATGAAGCTGTACTCTGTTGATTGTTGTCTGACAGCAAGGAACATGCGTACCAAGTTTGATTGAAATCGGATCAGTAATTTAGGAGGAAATGCTGAAAATACACAGACAAAAACTTACGTCCACTCTTGTAATATTTTATCGACAAATTTATGTAATTAACTTACCAACAAACAAATATAAAGCAAATCTGTTACAAAGGCTAGATAAGGTAGTGAGTAAACAAGCAGAAATTGAGAAATAAAGAGCGAGACCGACGTTGCGCTGGACTCGGTTGTTACTCAAAGGGCAGGGCGGCTGAGCACTCAACTGCCGGTCCCTCGTCACGGAGAAGACACATCTACTGCCTTCTATATTCTCTGGGCACACCTCGCCAGCGATACTGTTGTCTCGTAACTAGAAGAAAAGAAAGCTCTGCAACTTGTAATCTTTTCATAGAAAGCAGAGTGTCTGTACGTTTGTGTGTTTTGTTTGTGTGTACGTGTTGCATACAAATCTAGTTTTGTTCCATTCTCTATGAAATTTTGCACACGTAGGCTTGAGTCCTTGGGGACGGTCGCCGTAAGTCGAAGGATCACGTACAACACATTATTCACGAGATATCACGTCATTAACAGTGGGATGCTTGAAAAACTGCTACATTAAAAGAAAATGTTGGACATTTCCTCCTAAACCAATGAACCTGTTTAAACGAAATTTGGTACATTTATTCCTTAGTATGAGCTAACAATGCTGTCAGGGTAAGAACTACATACGACACATGGTTCAGGAGATATAACGTCTTAAACGCTAGGAGTGGCCAAATAATGTAACGATACTTTATTCACACTGTGTATGAAAATGTCAGTTCTAAACGACTTGCAAACAACTTTAAACGTAATTTCGAACCATTATTAAATTTCTTCTCGCTGACGACCGTATCAAAAGAACTAGTTTCTTGCTTGCTCTTTTCCGCTGTTTACGGAGCAAAACTATGATATTCAGTATGACATTAACTTTACAATTCCTACACTACAAATTGTTGTCGCAAGAAATTTTACAGATAGTGTACACTCATACAGCTGAATGTAATTTCGAAATTGTATCACAGTATGACATGTAGTTCATGAGATATGAGAACGTAAAGAGTAACGTTCATGGAAAACCGTCACATAGCTCATCAGATTTTAATCTATTACTTCTTTGCAACTAAATCTAATATGAGATCGATCATATGTACTGAGATGGGTAAAAATTGCTACATTATGCACCACGTATTAATAAATTTACGTATTTACCATTAAAACACTACTGTATTCCAGTCAGCTTAAGAAAATTCCTGAAACATGACTGCTCTTGACAACTTTGAACTGTGAAGCGCACACGGCTGCAGGTGTGAGCAATAGATGTCTATAGAGCTGCGAGGAAAGGAAGAGAATCAAACAGCGTACATTCAACGAACCAACAGATCTAGCTTTTAACTTCCAGAGACTGCGGTTCTAAATGAGACTTCTTTATCTGTTACGATTAAATCACAGGAAAATTTATTCTCAAATGGACAACTTAGTCACTTTCAGAGGGGTGGGCTCACCAAAGAAATCATTCATATTAGTCCCTGGATAATTCATAATTAATATTGTTAATACTAAATTTGTGATTTAACTGAATGTATGAATGTTACATATCATTTGTATTTTGATTAGTATCTTTCTTTGTTTGGATACTGCATTTATAAGTTTTTACATTATACAAGATAGCCTTATTTCTTATATATTCTCTCATAAAATATAACATGTTATTAGAAAAAAGAAGACAAACAGAGAGAGAAGGGATAGGAGAAGTACTAATTCAAGGCAGAAATAGATAAATACCCACGCAACGCCGGGTTTTCAGCTAGTAGGGAAATAAATGGAACATCAAGAAGAGTAGTGAACTTCGTTTCTGGTGCAGAGATAACTGATCTCCATTGCAGAGGCCTCTGAAGGACCTACTGCTCACCGTGTCATCTCTCACCTCAATCAATTGGTTCACAAGGGCTGAATGCAGCACATTTGCCAGCAATGATCGCCCAGATCCAAGCCTACGTGTCACCCATTAGTTTCAATTAGAAGGCAGCCGAATGACAGCTTTCCAAGGTAGAGCACAGCAGGGATTGGATTTGAGGTTCTTTCTTTCAACCTTTTTTCTATGCCGTCAGAATAGGTGTTATGGTTTCGTCCGAGAGAAGCTAGTGGGCTTTAAGTTTCTTTCTTTTCCTTTTTTACGTCAATTCTCCAGACCTTCTGTTACTAAGCGATGCATTATCTGTCTCTATGAGAGACTCATCTGTTTGTTAGGATCCCATTGTGCTGACCGGTTCCCCATTGGTCAATAATTGCGGACTCCCCGTATGTTATTATAGTTCCCAAAATACTTTCTTTAGTTACAAAATTACCTTTGGGTGCTGTTTGAACTGCTTTATGTTTCAGATAAGCATTATGATACCTAAGAGGTTCTGTTTTCTTTCTTTGGTCAACCAGAAAAAAATACTGATCATAATCATTTAAAAAGTAAAAAAAAAAAAAAAAATTACAAAAAAGGCCTCACAGTTTCGTGAGTATGTGCGAAGTGAGCATTGGGCTCAGAGTTAATGCAGTCTTTCTTCCTTTCACTTCCAATAATTTCCTAGCCTCACTCCTTCCTCTCCTCACTGGGGGCGGCTGATGACCTTGGCAGTTTGCCCCCCCCCCCCCCCGTCCTAAAGGAAAAACAGCCAAACAACTGACAGTGCTTAATTTCGCTTTTCATGCTCGTATTGTATATTTAACCGTTACACTGCAACTGTAGTCGTGTTCGGTCTGCCTGATGCAAGTCTTCTTAGGTGACGTTACATAGGCCTCTTCCGCGTCGATGATGAAGAACTAATGATGAGGACGACCTAACAGCCAGTCCCCGGGCAGAGAAAACATTTGACCTGACCGGGAAAAGAACTCGGGTATCCTGAATGGCATCGCAACAAGCTGGCTACTGGACTAATGACGCGGACTCATTCCGGCGATCTAACGTGAACCGGTGTATCCACTGCGGCACGGCAGTTGGTTGTACAAAGATAGCTTCCCACAAATAACCTATCAGAAAACAATCCATTATTTTGCGACAGATTACGTGTTTTGACATTATACCATCAAGTGACAAAAGATAGGGGATAGCGATATGCGCAGTTACAGGTAGCGGCGGTATGCGGTATCGCGTACACAAAGTATGACAAGTGTTCTTTGGTAACGATTCCTGTGAAAGTGCGTCCGACTTGATCATCGCTGCTCGAGTGAAATCAGAATTATGATTGAAGACAACAAAAAGCATGGATAGATGATGTCATTAAAGGGAATCAATTGCTGAAAGACAGACGACTTTGATAGAAAAAGTGATCCAATATCAGTTATTTTTCGCTCGCTTGGAGAGGAGTGGCTGAGAGTAGTACCCAACACCGTTCCATTGTAAAATAAGGAGTGGAAAAATAAAGGTCAGATACATGTTTTACTAAGAATGAATAACATATCGAACTCTTTCTTTAACATTTGTTCACAGGTATAAGTCAATTTCCTCTCCCTCCTCTATCTCCTCTCTCTAGCCTGTCTAAACGAGAACCATGTTTTGTGCTATGGAAAATCTTATAACCACGAAAGTTCTTGTGCGAGTGCTTCGAAATTTTGAGACAAAATCGTATTCTTATACGACTATGTTTCTACGTATGCTACCTAATTTTTATATATGCCATCAATAATTTTATATACTTGTGTAGGTTATGTTACTAACTTTTGTAACTACAAATTAATCTGATTGAGACCAGACGCGTTTCGCTTTATTTTAATGCACCTTCAGTGGTCAACTCTAATTATTTTATTTTATTTTACATTTTTGTGTTTTATACTAAATTCGATTATGAACAGTTGTCATACTATAGGCTTATTTTATTGTGTATATAATGAACTGTTAAGATTACTCACAATTTTTATGTTGCTCTCTTCGAGTGTTTCATAAAAAATGTGAGTAATCTTAATAGTTCATTTTATACAGAGTAAAATAAACCAATACCATGAGAATCTAATTTGATTAAAACCACACAAAAATGAAAAACAAAAAACATTTCATGTGCAGTTGACCTCTGAAGACGCTTTAAAATAAAGCTAAACGCGTCTGGTCTCAATCAGAGTAGTCCAACCTATACAAACTGTGTAATTGCAACTGCGTTGAGGGAGGCCCAAAAACACAGATCAATAATGGATTTTATATAAATTTTATCAATAGATAACATTGTAAGAAAACACGAAACTTATATATTTTGAAGGAATTGGTATTTAAAAACCTTCCTATATTATACTGCAACATTATGTCAAAATTTCAAAGCGATCGTGCAAGATATTTTGAGATGAACAGTTTTTACCAAACGAGCAACTATATTTCTCTTAATGTAGAATAAAGATAGATTGCTAAAGCTTTTCTTTGGAAGACGTTTTACCTTTGAGCTCTCTGGAGATGTTGAGAACCCCACACAAATACGACACATTTTATACAGATGTTTCTTTGTAATAAATGACTTACGCTTGGTCCAATTACAACGTAGTTATTGAGCTTTCTCCTGCAGTCTGCTGTCACTTGTGCTCAAGGGAACTTGGCGTTAAAAAGAATTTAGTTTGCGCCAACTTTCCTCGCTCTGTCTCCCCCCTCCCCTCATCCAATCTCAGTCTTCTTATGTAAGGCGCCTTGCTGTGGAGTGCGGGGTTTCTCCTGTCGGGGCTTCGATTCCTCCCTAGGGGACGAGTGTGTGTGTTGTCATTAGCATAAGTTCAATTAAGTAATTTCTAAGTGTAGAGACTGCTGATCACTTTAGTTTTGACCCAGAGCTATGGCTGAGACATGTACCCAGAAGATAACAGAGGATGGTAAAGACGATGATACGAGGGAAACAACTAAGCACAAGACTAAAATTGAGATGGATTTGTGGAGTCAAGTAAGACTTGGAGATTCAGGGATTCCTCGAGAATATGGCAAGCAACAGAGACCAATGGAGAAGGAGAAGGAGTGAGGCTGCGAACCTAATTCGGTTCGTGTGGTCATCTCAGTGAGACGGAATATTATCCTAAAGCAATGTTGTAATGTCCAATCAAAATGTGTTGTTCGTCTTTGACGGCCTCTACGTTTACACTTCGACACTGTGTACTTGTTGTGGAAGATCAAGTTAGTCTACATTTTACTCCCTTTCTTGATTTCTAGTTGGACTTGGGTCGCCACACAGCCGTATCTCTGAATCCGATGAGTTATGGGACCGGAGCGGTCAGGTGCTGCCTGCGGAACGTTGTGTATACAGCCGACTTACAAGCCGCCTATCAGTGATTTCTGGAACATTCCAGTGGGTCGTAACATGAGTTATAATTCTGTCACAATAAATGCTCCGATTTAAAGTGTATGCTTATAGAAGCCGGCCCATTAATTTTCACTATCTCTTGTGTGCGTGATTTGTGCGAAAACCGGAGCTTACACGAACCGACATCACTGTATAAATCCAACCCGTAAGCCTTAACACAATGTCGTGAATTATGTTTATATTTACGAATGTGACAAGAGCGAATTGGTAAGAATTTCCCACACACTGAAATGAAACGTATTCGGGTTGAGAAAAGACCTTTCTGTTGTATATCACTCTGAACCTACCGTACAGTGATCGGGGAAGTTAGTGCTCCGAATTTCAGCGTATAAAAGAAAAGATGTGAAATAGTGGCAGCCCAACAGAGTTCTTCCAAAATTAATAACCCATAGCCTTTTGACGTAACCACGCTACGCTCAAATTCTGCACAAAAAAATCTTACTTTTTACCTTTACGCTGAAATGAGCTGCTTTATATGCGTCGCTGCCGCACAGTTCTCTAACCACCCGACTCACTTTTATTTATTTATTTATTCATTTATATTTATCAAGTTACGTAGAACCAAACTGAGTTGCAAGTCTCCAAGGACAGGAACGAGTTAGTACATCAAACTGTAACGAAAAAGTATCGGTAGATAAAGTGAAACGCATAGCAGTGCTATGCACACGACAGGCCTAAGCATAAATAAAAAGAACATATAACTTAAAAGAGAGAGTAGCTATTTTAAATTTTGTCATAAATTCCTCACAGAAAACAAAGAGTGAGCCACGAGTAAACTTTGGTTTGTTTGTTAATCTATCGGAACAAATTGCGTGGTCATCAGTCCTTAGCTTACAAACTACTTAAACTTATTGTAAAAAGATATAAAACAGCCAATATCGCTTATCATCAGTTTTTATTAATGACGACCGGTTTCACTGAACTATGTCAGCATCATCAGGTCAAATAAAATATTTTACAAGGCCATAATCTTGTAATGTCAAACAGTTGTTATATAAAACGATTTACAGTGCATAGGTGCACTATGTCATTATAATAAAACATAATTAACACAGTGAGTGCCAAAAGCAAACTGTGCACCTATGCACTGTAAATCGTTTCATATAACAACTATTTGACATTACAAGATTATGGCCTTGAAAAATATTTTATTTGACCTGATGATGCTGACATAGTTCAGTGAAACCGGTCGTCATTAATAAAAACTGATGATAAGCGATCTTGGCTGTTTTATATCTTTTTACAATAATATAAGTGGATCGTCTCCTATAACGTAAACCTACTTAAACTTAGGTACACTAACCTAAGGACAAATACACGAACCCATGCTCCAGGGAGGACTCGAATCTCCACGGCGAGCAACCGCGCGCTCCGCAACGAGACGCTTTAGACCGCTCGGCTACTCCACCGTGGCAGTAAACTTTTCATTTTATCCTTGAGAGTCCGATACTTACTGCTGATAATTTTCAATTCTTCTGACAGTTTAATAAAAATAGATGTGTCAGAATACTGGCCGCGGCGGAGCGGCCGAGCGCATTGGTGTGCTATGCTCCAATGCGCGAGGCTGTTCGCCGTCGAGGGATCGAATCCCTCCTCGGGGTTGGATGTTTGTGCTGTATTTAGCATAAGGTAGTTCATAAGTAGTTTGTACCTTTAGGGACGGATGATTCCGCAGTTAAGTCCCATAAACTTAACACACATTTGAACATTTGATTTGCAGAATACTGCACACCTTTGTGCACAAGGATCAATGGGGTATGATCCATATGAAGATCCGATTTCTGTCTGTAATGATTCGCTTTCGTTCGTGTTGTCGTCAAATTTAAGAAACTGGGGAACATTGAAATGGATAATAATTTTGAAGAGAGCTACGCTGAGGAAAACATGATAGATTCCGGCATTAGGATTTAGCGGTAAAAGTGGTTAGCCAACACCAGAAAGCATCATTACAAAAGAAAGTGGCGGAATGTGCTCTTTACCCGCCAGAAGAAATCAGGTTGTATTACAGCCAAATCACTGTAGTCGAATCTGTATGGAATTGGTTTTTTCACTGTAAGCATCGTATGCTAAAAGTTTCAAGACCATGTTTAATTCTAATTACAATTCGTGGTTAAAACTGCAAACTTATAGTGCTTCGTCTAAGGAAAAGGAGAATTACTGCAGGCTTTGAAAAAAAACGAATACAAATTGTGCGTTAGTGAAAATCACATCTGGAATTTTCTTACACAATCGCGAAACGATTAGCAACAACCGGCAAGCATCTTTTTACGAATTATGCGTCTTGCTGGAAACAAAGATTACAAAATTATTGAAAATGGGAAAATTCATTTTGAATGAAATAATTATTTCAAATGAAGTTATGGATTTATTACAATTAATAAGCTCGTAATTTTACGGTGATACCATATTGTCTATCGTAGCTGTTTGATGATCCTAAAATTTTGAATCAAGAGTTAAGATTAGGATGAGTTCGACGCCCAAACATATAACATCACTCACTGAAACCGACCTCAAGGTACAACTGTGCATTCTAGAGTGATTCGCACATTGTATTAGAAAAAGTAAAGTAGATTTGATTTGAACGTTCTATCGACAACGAGGTAATTAGCGACTAATCAGTGGATTAGATTGTTTCAAAGATGGATAAGTAAATGCCCGTGCCCTTTCAGATATCAATGCGTGATTTGCTCATGCTTAAGTGCCTGGTAGAGGCTTCATCAGACTTTTAGGATATATATATATATATATATATATATATATATTGCATTCTATTGACGGATAGTGCGCGTAGGGAGAAAGGATCATTTGTCTCTATGTGGATGGGAGTAAACAACATATTTTCGCATTCGGCAGAGAGAGAGAGAGAGAGAGAGAGAGAGAGAGTGAAGTGGAAACTGAAGTTTTCTAAATAAATCACGCCGAAAGGAAAAACACTGTTGTAGTAATTATTCACAACTGAAATAGAGAATAATTTTCGTAACGCTCTACGTCGTGTAGCCCAATAAAACAGAACATGATCTTCACTATGCAGAACTAAATCTGACTTTGGTTCAGAAAGGGGTGAATTAATGCTGACACAAATGTCTTCGGTCACCTACAAAACAGCATCAAAAACCTGACAGATAGCAAACTTGCATTCAAAAATAAATTAAAAGAATTTCTGAATGATGAGTCCTTCTACTAATTTGATGAATTTTTAGATATAAATTAGTAAATCTTAAAAAATTATATAATACAAATGTATTAGTGTCGTTTAATATTATGTGGAATGTAATACCTTGTACAAAGATCATTTATTAACCTGTCACGTTCCACATCATTCCGAAGTGTCGTATTCATGATTTGTGGAACAAATATTAATCTAATCCAATCCTTTCGTGGAAGTTTTTCGATGTCTTCCGCAAATCGGACCTAATAAGAACACTAAACCGCGCACCAATACTTCGAAAGAGATCGAACAAACTTGGTATTGTCAGTATGATCAGCCTGAAACTTTTTTTTTATTATGTGAAAATTAAATATTTTAAAATATTTCTGGTCCGAATTCTTTTTTAATTTAAGATCAGACACGATCGCTTTTGCGATGGTGTAACCGCTTGCTCTTTTTGTTTTACGGCTATGGAACGGCCATTTGACCCCATTCAGTAGGTTCCTCGAAACACAGACAATTGAGGCTTCGAATATGCTGTCACGAAACCATTGTATGTGATCCTGAAATAAAAAGTAATTTATACAGTTACTGCGAACATCGGAAAACTTTCTAAGATTTAATTTCTAAATATATTACTATTCTTTTGTTAATTTTCAGATATATATTTAAGCGATGGATGCCACAATCACAATCTTTTGGCATTTGTGTCACTTTTCTGTCAGTGTTCTGTCAAAAAAAAAAAAAAAAAAAAAAAAAAAAAAAAAAAAAAAAAAAAAAAAAAAGCGAAGGCTTCAGTTGGACTTTTCCACCAGATTTTCTGTATGTTCTTTCCAATTTCAGTTGTAATTATAATTCCTAGATATTTATTGAAAGTATATCATGTTTGATTAAATTGTAATCTGAACGAAGTTTATCGAATTCTTATTAGTACTCGGATGTCTGATTTCATACTTTTCATTAACTAAGGCTAATTGCCGAATTCCGCACCGTATACACTTCTTATTTAAAAGTTTCTGCAGTTTATTTTGATAATCGATAAACTTCGCTGGGCTATAAATGACAGCATCATCCGCAAATATCGTAAGAGGGCTGAGAAAATTTTCTCCCAAGTCGTATATATTGTATAATTATGGAATAGCAGAAGAATCTTGAAACTATTCGCCGGATACCATCTCTGTTTTACTCGATCTATTGCCATCAATTATTGGGAACTATTTTCTCTGTCAGAAGATATTGTTAATCCAATGACTTATCTGAGACGATATTCCATAAGCAAGCGCCGCGCGAAAATGGCCAAGTTATCTGGGTCGCCATGATGAGGATGATTTACCGCTGCCGCCGGAGGTCTGAGTCCTCCCTAGTGCTTTTGTATGAGTGTGTGTGTGTGTGTGTGTGTGTGTGTGTGTGTGTGTTGTCCGTAGCGTAGGAGTTATAAACATTGAACATCAGCAAACCCGTTTGTCCTTAGCGTAGGAGTTTGGGTCCCTTAGAGTTATAAACATTGAACATCAGAAAGCTGTTTGTGAAGTACGGTTTCAAAAGCCATCTGAAAATCAGAAGAATGAAATCAATTTGAGGTCTCTTCTCTACAGGAAACAGGGCTTCTTGTGAATAAAGACCTAGTTCTGTTCGAGAAGAAGGATATTTTTCTAAGTTTCATTTACCATGGCTGTACGGAAAGTACTGTTCGAGGTAATTCTTGATGTATGAAAGCAGTACATGGTCATAGACCCCACTGCAAACTGACATCAATAATATAGACCGGTAATTTAACTCATTACTTTTATTGCCGTCCTTGAATATTGGAACCACTGAATCGATTTAGGAAAATCGAGATTAAATACAAGAAATGTATTCCCAGTTGTAAATATGAATCAGCATTTTCTTTACATCTTTATCGTGACATATGAGAATTTATGGTAGTCACGGTCTGCACGGCCGCTGTGGTCGGGGGTTCGAATCCTCCCTCGGGCATGTATGTTTGTGCCGTCTTTAATATACGCTAGTTCATAAGTAGTTTGCAGGTTTAGGGACTGATGACCCCGTAGTTAAGCCCCATAAGCTCTACAAACATTTAACATTTTTAATTTGTGATAGATCGTAGATCTAACCCGTTGGTTTTCGCGAACGTCACTTTCACCAATACGCTATCCACGCACGTAAACGGAAGCGATCAAAACTATTATATGTCACATATTTCCTACTGCTCATTCATTATGTAAGAGATGCTTACCACTATTGTTGCTGAATTTGCTAGGCCTCATTTACATACGACGCGCAGTGTGCATGTTTATCGAGGGAATCGATGAAAATATCCCTCAGACCGCTGACAAAGAAACGGGAAATCCGGGTTCGAGTGCCGGTCTGAAAAAAAATTTCCTTGCTAATTCATATTCGCATTTGCATGCATTTAATTTGACAAATGTAGTCGCCCAAGTTACTTCAGGCACGCATGCATTGATTCCATCCATAAACACGGACACTGCACACGCATTTAAATGAGGATTGTCGGACACTTAATTATCGCAACCGCTGTCCTCGCATAGGCGAGATCAGAACTGTACGCACACCGCGCTCGCTGTAAGCAGTGGAAGCTGTCGGTGTACGGAAGGGATGACATGTGGGTTCAACGGGTTTACGCTTTATTGGCCATTCTCGAATTACCAGCGGAACGCTCGGAAATTGTCGCGAACAAAAGGAGGACACGGACACGTGAGAAGCACAAAAGGACGATTCGCGCAGTGTTTAATTAACGCGTGAGAAATGGATTCTAAACGCACCGTGTGAAGCGCCGCCACGTAGCGTGCGCACGCACAAAGCTGCCAGACGGGGCAGGGGCGGCACAAAGCGAGACAAATGCGCAGCGCTCAGCACCTGCCGTGAATCACCAGCAGGCCGGAGGCTGCGAGGGTCCCACCAGAGGCGGTGGCGGCGGGTGGCCGCGGTCGCACGGGGTGCGCGGATGCTGGGGGGGGGGGGGCGGCATCGAGCGCGGTGAGCGCAACAATATGGTCGCGGCTTGCGAATACATTACTTAGACCCCAAGAGACCAATCGTTTACACTGTGTAACGCCAGCCCAAATAAATAAATATTATCATGTATGGGCCATTAGATCCTTACTGGTTAGATGTAGCGCGCCACTATTAACGTCATACAAAAACTGAAAGCTCGGAGAATAAGCCCGCAGGCCACGTTGCTCGTAGACCAGATACCTAACGGGGCAAAATCCGTACTATGGGAAGACCTGATGCTACCTGTCCAACTGGAAGACCCATAAAGCGATGGGAGGAAGAGCAACGAAAAGACCTTTGTCAGATTGGAATCCATGACAACAGAATGCAAACTGCACAAAATTTTCTTCTACGGTGGAGCATTGAGGTCGGCGCTTATCTACAGCGTCTTGGATCGTCTATTTGATGATAAAGATGGTGTATCTTTTCCCCATAAGATACACGCTGAGGCGTTGCCATGTATCCCACCCCTAAAGCCGTGATTTTTATTCAGTTAGGCTACTACTTTCGGTGTGCCATTAACACGATCTTCAGGCTCTTACCTTGGAAAAGATGCAACTGTTGTTCTTGTTGTGGTCTTTACTCCACAGACTGGTTTGATGTAACTCTTCACGCTACCCTGTCGTGTGCAAGTCTCTTCATCTGAGATATGTTCGGCAACCTACATCTTTTGAATCTTCTTACTGTACTCGTCCCTCGGTATCCCCATACGACTTTTACCCCACACACTTCCTTCTAATGCTAAGTTGATAATTCCTTGATGTCTCAGGATGTGTCCAACCAATCTATCCCTTCTCTTAGTCAGGTTTTCCCAGAAACTCCTTTTCTCCCCAAATAGGTTAAGCACCTCCTCATTAGTCACGTGATCTACCCATCTAATCTTCATCATTGGTCTGTAGCACCACTTCTCAAAAGCTTCTAGAATCTTTTTGCCTGAACCCCTTATCCTCCACGTTTCACTCCCATACAATGCTACACTGCAGACAAATGATTTCAGAAAGGACTTCCTAACATTTAAATTAATATAGGATGTTAACAAGTTTAAAAACGCTTTTCTCCCCATAGCCATTCTTCATTTTATATCTTCTTTACTTCGGCCATCAGAAGTTATCTTGCTACCCAAATAACAAAATTCATCTACTACTTTTATTGTCTCATTACCTTATCTTAATCCTTCAGCATCGTCTGATTTTCTGACATGGCATTCCATTACCTTACTTTTAATCTTGCTAATGTTCATCTTATATCTTCCTTTCAAGAGACTGCCCATTGTATTCAATTGCTCATCAAGATCCTTTGCAGTCTGTGGCAAAATTACTGTCATCGGTAAACCGCAAACTTTTTATTTATTCTCCCTGCACTTTAATGTCCTTTACAAATTTCTCCTTCCAGTCTTTCACTGCTTACTCAATGTACAGATTGAACAACATTGGGGAAAAGCTGCCTTACTCCGTTCCCAACTTCTGCGTCCCTTTCTTTCCCTTCCACTCTAATAACCGCTGTCTGATTTTTTATAGGTTGAATATAACTCTTCGCTCCCTATATTGTACCCCTGCTAGAGTTTGGAAGACTGTATTCCATTCGACATTGTAAAAATCTTTCTCCAAATCTATAAAAGCCAAAAACGTAGGTTTGCCCTTCCTTAGCCTATCTTCTAAGGTAAGTCGTAATGTGAGTATTGCCTCCCGTGTTCCTACATTTTTCCTAAATCCAAACTGATCTTCCCCAAGGTCAGATTCCACAAGTTTTTCCATTCGTCCCTAAATAATTCGTGTTAGTGTTTCACAACCACTGTATTTTTCACACTTGTCTGAACTTGCTTTCTTTAGTGTTGGAATTACGATATTCTTCTTGAAGTCGGAGGGTATTTCCCCTGTTTCATATATCTTGCATATCAGGTTGAACATTTTTCATGACTCTCTTAATGAAATCAGCAGTTCAGACGGAACATCATTTACTCCAGGGGCCTTCTTTCGATTCAAGTCCTTCAGCGCTCTGTCAAATTCTTCTCGCAGTATCATATCTCCTATCTCATCTTCTTCCACTCGGTCTTCCCTTTCTAGAATACTGCCTTCAAGTTTATTTCCTTTGTATAGGCCCTCTATATATTCCTTCCACAGTTCATCTTTCCCGTCTTTGCTTAGTACTTGTTTTCCGTCAGAGTTCTTGATATTCATTCAGCTGCATTTCTTGTCTCCAAATATCTCATTTATTTTCCTGTGGGCGGTATCTATCTTTCCCCTAGTTATGCATTCTCCTACCGTTCTGCATTTGTCCTGTAGCCACTCCTGATTAGCCAGTCTGCACTTCCTGTCACTCTCATTTTTTAGACTCTACTTCATTTTTCCTGCTTCACTTGCTGAATTTTTATATTTTCTCCTCTCATCAATTAAGTTCAGTACGTCCTGTTATCCAGGGATTTCTATTAGGCCCTGTCGTTCTGCCTATATGATCCTCTACTGCCTTCACAACCCCATCTCTCAGAGCTACCCATTCTTCTTCTACTGCATTACGTTCCTCCGTTTCAGCCAATCCTCGCCTAATGCTTCCTCTTAAACTCTCAACCACCTCTCGTTCCTTCAATTTGTCCAGGTTCCATCTCCTAACTTTTCTACCTTTCTGCAGTCTCTTAAGTTTTAATCTGCAGTTCATAACCAACTATAGAGTCAGTTATACTTCATGAATGGGATCCTCTGTTTAATGTGCTATCGTACGTCAACCAACAACTGGATGGGCTACATGCATACCAAAGCCTACGAATAACAGCTTAAAAAGGGGCTACCATTCGTTAAAAAAAACTGACTAGGTAGTTGCATCACTTCGTATGTCGGGGCCGGAAAATGGTGTTAGTGGGACACCAAAATAAGAACCAATAAAATACGGCTATTGGATTTCACCTTCTTAAATACTAACCATCCTGTTCCATCTAGTCCCTAAAGGCGGCGGTCGTTTGATTGTTGCTGAACGCACCCTACTGGGTCGGGCGCCCACAGCTCCACAGCTCGGGTGTACTCAGCGAAAGTAGCGCAGCCGGCGAGGCGTGGGTGGGAGGAAGCGGCGCGTTCTCCACGCCGCCGCTCGGCCTCTGATGGTCGCCGCCCGCACCCACGCCTCAAGCTGCCCGTCATCGCTTCCTGGAAGCGACACCTGCCCGTGGACGCCGTGGCCGGGCGACCAGTGCGCGGTTCACCGTCCCGCCTCTGTTCACACCGGCCAGGAAGCACACTGGTATAGGGGTAGCTCCATGGTCGTAGCCAGATGGGGGACTTCTGGAATTCAAACCCCTTACGAGGTTTTGACAAAGCCATCACCATTTTGTGTCAGGATAGAGTCCGAGGAACCGTTACCCACGTTCCATACAGTCACGATTTCTCCCAACGCGATTCTCAAATATTTTGTAGCTCTGAAGAAAAACATTCATAGCCATCGGTATGTTTCGAAGAGGAGCACACCTGGGTATAGATCATGCTCCTGTATCTACATCTACATACATACTCTGCAAATCACATATAAGTGCATGGCAGAGGTTTCATTAACCACTTTCATAACTTTTCTGTGCCGTTCCATTCTCTTATAGCGTGCGGGAAGAAGGAACACCTAAATACTTCCGTTTTCCATTTGATTTTTCTTATTGTATTGGGATGGTTATGTCCCCCTAAGTAGGTGCGTGCTAGCAAAATATTTTCACATTCAAAAGTAAAAGTCGGTGATTGAAACTTCGCAAACAGATCACGCCACAATGAATAACGTCTTTCTTTTAATGATTTCCACCCCAATTCGTGCAACATATCCGTGACGCCCCCCCCCCGCCCGTAACGTGATCAAATAAAACGAGCTGCCCTTCTTTGAACCTTCTCAATATGTTCCGTCAGTCCCACCTGGTGAGGGTCCCATATTGGGCAACAGCACTCCAGGAGAGGACGCACAAGTGTGATGTAGGCAGTCTCTTTGGTGGAGCTGGTGCACCTTCGAAGCGTTCTGACAATTAAATGTAATCTTTGGTTCGCCTTCCCCACAATATTTTCTATGTGATCTCTCCAGTCAAAGTTGTTCGTAATTGTAACTCCTAGGTATTTAGTAGAATTTACGACCTTGAGGTTTGACTGATTCATCGCGTAATTGAAATTCAGCGGATTTCTTTTAGTGGTCATGTGTATTACTTCACACTTTTCTTTATTTAGTGTCAATTGCCAATTTTCGCACCAAGTAGAAATTTTGTCTAAATCGCTTTGCAGTTGCTTTTGATCCTCTGTTGAGTTCACTAACCGATAAACGACAGCATCATCCGCGGACAGTCTAAGGGAGCTATTCAGATTGTCTCCTAAATCGTTTATAAACACAAGGAAGAGTAGGAGACCTAAAACGCTTCTCTGGGGAACGCCAGATATCACTTCTATTTTACTCTTTGACTTACCTTCAATTACTACGAACTGTGTCCTTTCTGATAGAAATCGTAAATCCAATCGCACAATTGGGGAGATATTCCATAAGCGCGCAATTTCATTAGAAGCTGCTTGTGGGGTACAGTGTCAAAAGCCTTCCGGAAATCCAGAAATATGGCATCGATTTGAGATCCCTTGTCGATGGCACTTATCACACATCATGTGAATAAAGGGCAAACTATGTTTTGCAAGAGCGATACTTTCTGTAGCTAACTGAAAACATATTGTGCACTGCAGAATTGACTGAATTTTCTCACAGTGGGTTAAATATATCAACATTTGCCGTCGCCATTAGTACTGAAATAATGGCCAGGTGTATTATTTTAATTGAGGTATTGCGGATACGAATAGCGAACACAACAACAGGGCCACGGCGCGGCGGGGCGGCAGAGCGCATTGAGGCACTATGCTCCGATGCACGGGATCGCTCCCGTCGATGGTTCGAATCCCCACTCGGACATGGATGGTTGTGCTGTCTTTAGTATGTTAGTTTGTTATTAGTTTGTAAGTTCAGTGACTGATGACCCTGCAGATAAGTCCCATAAGGTTAACAAACATTTGAACAACGACAGGTTGTTTGCAGGAAAATGCGTTTGAAAGTATGTTCCATAAGGGCGAACTCAATAAGGGTACATTCAAAATATTTTCTTTGTGGGATGTCCCATTGTTTGTTGATTAATTTATGACAGTAAAAATATTACATAATAATTGACCAGGAATGTGTATGAACGTCGATTCTCTTTCAAAGAAATGCACATTTTAATTATAATTTGTAATACAATTAATTAATAATATTAATAGTCTGTCAACAAACATACATACAATACATCGTAAAACGAGTTTAAATACGAGTTGCTTTAGTGAGCTACATTCATTCATCATAATCAGGTTGCTCATTTTTCTGTTTCCTCGTCGGGTGATAGCAACATTCGTTGTAGAGTATGTTGAGTATGGTATTGGAACGTACGGCAGGAGACCCGTCATATCTTTAAGTTTTGCAGAGGGCACAAGCACAGGTGAAGAATAAAGTCGCTCTAGCGTAGGATAGGTCGAAACAGTTGCTCATTACTTTCCGAAGTTCCACCACAGATTTGACGCCACCATAGTAACTTTTTTGGATGTAGAACCGCAGTTTGTATTCTTTGGCGTAGTCAAAACTAGCACAATCCTAGAATTTGATACCTTGAAGCTGTGTTTTTGTAGTATATTTCTGAAGAATGGCAAAGCGCAAAATAAAATGCTGGGTGACTTGTACTGCGGTGAATGACTTTTTCTGGCGGCATTTTGTAATGAAGTACTCATAACGCTCTTCGGTGTACCGGTCAATGGAGGTGCGGTGTGTTTAGTTCGCCTTTCGTATCCGCCCTCCTATGGCAGTTTCCAGCAAGCGTGTTATTGTTCTCTGTGTATTTTGCGATAGAAAGAAGGGCGAACGGAACTTGAAAAATATATCTTTTTATAGAGGTTTCCAGTCAAGATCGCGTTTTTATTTCGTAGAATGATCGGTTTCGACGTTACTCAGACATCTTCTGATCTCCTAAATCTCACAATGTCGTATCTCATATGAATTTAGCTATATCAACTCATTACAACTTTCATTGTACAGCTGTATACATTAATACAAACGTGAAACATAGGCATTGATGGTAATTTGAATACATCTTTAGAGCTACACTAAGGAAAACACACACACACACACACACATATTCCCAAGGGAGGTTAGAACCACCTGCGGAAGCGGCCGCCCAGTTCGGCTACTCCGCCGCGGCTTATGAAAATTCCTGGCGGTAGAGCGCATGCCCTCGAAATGCACACAGATCCCCAACTGGAATCCCAGTTCGGCACACAGTTTTAATTCACAGGGTTGCTGTTGTTCCCACATGCTATTTCACTTCATATGACGATAATGTTACCAGAATCCTGCTAGAGGCGCAATACCAATGGTTTATTTTATTTATTATTTGACATGCCCCACATTACATATTTGATGCTGAGATTCAGGCTGTTACATCAGGTATTTTTGCAAACTTAAGTACAGTACGTAAGTTGACAGGGTTTACAAAGAAACAAACGATTTTATACATCAGGAAATCTTATTGAATTACAAAAACTGTAAAAGTCTGTAGTGAATATATGTACCAAATCACATTTACTGACGGGCCATGCTCCTCGTTTGGCAGCTATTTTTTTCTGAGAAGATCCCTCTCTTTCAATAAATTGCAGCAGTCAGAAAGCACGTGGTCAATAGTTTGGACAGCTCTGTTACATGTGCACGTTCCGTCTTCAGTTATTCTGAACCGCTGATAATAGGCTTTCAGTTTCCCATGACCTGTTAACATTGCTGTAAAATTCGGAGATATTGGGAGTTTAATCATTAAACGTTGTCGGATTGTAGGAAAATACGGTCCAGTGTATCCACCGTGTTTTGTTCTTTGCCACTTAATGTTCCATTTGTTCCTAAACTCTTCTCGAAGTTTCTACATTATGGCACATGTAAGTATTTTGTTGTAGCGTATTGATTGTCGTGATCGAGCTGCACTTTAAGCAAGGTTGTCAGCTAGTTCATTTCCCCTTACCCCTTGATGTGCCTTCACCAATTCGAAATACAGCAGCCATTTGTGTGTCTGCAACCTTCTGATTTTACATCTTATTTCTTCAATCAAGAAGTTGTTGTTCTTCGGGTTTCGCAAAAAGTCCAAAGTCCTGCTGTCGGTGTGAATTACTGCAGTTGTATCAGTATTCGAGAGATTGTTTATAAACTCAAGAGCATTGAGCATGGCAAATTGTTCCGCTTGATTGTTTGAGTATTAATTGGACAGTTTTAGATATATCTGGTAAATAAGCTTCTTATTAACAAATATTGCTATCCCCGAACCCACTCCGTCGTCTGACTTACTTCCATCTGTGTCTATATCAACATGGTAGCTTTTGCTTGAGTCCTTCTCAGTTATCGTCGTAAAGTCTGCCGGATGTGCCCAGCCTCCGTACTCTAGGGAGATGTCGATTGCCTGTCCGGCGTCTTTAGTTTTGACCAAGTTATAATATTTGGCTATTTCTGTAACTTTAGATTTATAGGCATGAGACCTGATAAAACACAGAGTGCTTTTCTGGATGTCATTCTGTAAGCTCTGACCATTTTTAAATGGTCGTATCTATTAATTTTTGTACGCTTGTATTGTCGCTTCAATGCGTCTATCCACATCGGTGAGCCGTACGATAATATAGGCAGTATTGCTCCTTTATAAATAGTTTGCAGCCGGCCGTGGTGGCCGAGGAGACTGAGGCGCTTCAGTCACGGTCTGTACGGCCACTGCGGTCGGGGGTTCGAATCCCCCCTCGGGCATGGATATTTGTGCCGTCCTTAGTTGTAGGTAGTTCAAAAGTAGTTTGTAAGTTTAGGGACTGATGATCCCGTAGTTAAGTCCCTTAAGCTTAACAAACATTTGAACATTTTTTTTAAATAGTTTGCAGTGCTGTAGCCCGCAGACCCCAGTTGAATCTAGCTGATCTTGAAAGAGCGTTAATTAAGACCGTGCATTTATCTTTAATATGTTGAACTTGTTTGTTAAATGTAAACTTACTGTCGATTATAACGCCCAGATATTTTAGACGATCTATTTGTTGAAGCACCTTGTTATCAAGGTATATTGCGATTGTCGATGGGGCAAATTTTCTTTTCCTGGTGATAATCATAGCTTTTGACTTCTGTTCGTTGAATTGGAGTTTATTATTACTGATCCAAGTCAATATTAATTGCATGTCTGCGGTACAGATGTTCTCAGCGGGAAGAGGCATCTCCCGTTTGGTTAGCACAATCAGATCTTCGGCAAAGGCTATAACAAGAGAGTGTCCTGAGTAAGGCACTTTAAGCAAGGAATCATATAATATATTCCAGAACCTTGTGGGCATCCTTTGGTAGCAGATCTTTCTATGAGAAGGTTGTTGACATTCAACGTTGCAGTTCTATGACTGAAATAGCTACGTGTAAGGTTATACAGATTTTCAGGACAGTTAAACTCACGAAACGTCTTCAGAATACCAGGCCACCTAACTGCGTCGAAGGCGCCCTGTACATCCAGACTCAACATGATGACACATTTTAGTTGTGAGACTACTCTCCACAAATTCTTTTACAGCCATTTGTGGGGTGAAGCCGTACTGGTTCTTATGGAGAAGATCTCTGGCGTAGACGAAATGCATTATTCGATTTATTAAACGTTCTTCCAGTACCTTCGCTTCAGCGTATAAAAGACTTATTTGACGATACTTGTTGATTTATATGCTCTGTTCCTTTCCAGGATTAACTATCGGTATTATTTTAGCTCGCTTCCACAGTTTGGGGAAGCATTCCCTTTGAAGGCAACGATTCTAGATCGTAGTAACAAATTGAGTAAAAGTGAACTACTGCTGCCATTCTCTCCTGGAGACTTTTTATGATTCAGATGTTCCATTACAGTACGAATTTCCGTCGTCGTGAAATCTTTGTACTTACAATGGTTACGGTAACGTACCTAACATCTTTGTGGTATTCAGCATCTTCGTCCTCGTTATCAATTGGAATGAAGTAATCGAGCATGGAGTTGAGTGTATCCTCTAGGTTTACTGTCATCGTGCCATCTTGTTTCTGTAGGATGTCATGAATGAAGTGTTCCGTACTTTCCCTGACGCAAAACTATAGACAGCATTCCACGAATTGTTGCCAGACGTTAAACTACAATAGTCCTTCCAAGATCGTAGTTTTGCTTGACGAATTGCTTCTGTGTATTCCTTCTTCTGCTTAAGATAAAACTCTTTACGCTGAGTTCTTAATATCTCGTCATTCTGCCTCCTTTGATACAATCGCCTGGCAGCATTTGTTTTTTTCCTCTAAATCATTAATTCGGTTGTCCACCATGGAACCGACCGCTTCTCTTTATTTTGAAGGCATTCTTACATGCTGTCTCTGTAACTGCTTCGTAGTCGGTCACTAACCCGTCGATATTCGTTTCCCTTTCTGCCACCATACTTAATTTTTTTTCAATGTCGAGTAAAGTCATTGAGGCAGATTGATTTAGAAACTGCTGTTCCAGTTCTTCATCAATTGACTCTTCAAAAACTCTAAAATTAGCGTTGTTGACTATGTACTTGAAACTGTGGTATCCATTATCATTGTATTGTACTGAATCTGTAATTATATTAAATGTGATAATTCGATAATCTGAGCAACTTTCGTCGTGGCAGCATTCCCAGTCATGCAATGACTGTACAAGACAAGCAGTAGTTAAAGTTAGATCCACATTACTTTTCCAAGTACCGCTCTCGATCTTTGTAATGTCACTTTTATCAATAATAATATAAAGATTAACACTCAAATGTGCTTCCATTTCTAGCCCTCGTTCATTAGTAATTTTATCGTGCCACATAGATGACCGAGCGTTGCTGCCGACGGCAATGAGCACTCCAGTTCCCTTATTAAATTTTAAAATGTTATCTAGTTTACTAAAATCCATACCGATGTCTTGCTTAATACCCATATACATACTGGCTGCATAAAATGTCTGAGAACCTGTGGTAATTTCTAGGACCACCACGTCTTCATCTGAAAGTTGGCGCAGCATTATAGCGTCTATGAATTTGTTGGTGACGACCACTGCTGCTCTTTTCCTCGTATATCCCGTGGTAAATACTCTGTACTTTCTTCCCATTCCAAAGATGTAATTTTTCAAGCAGTAGGGTTCTTGAAGAAATATGATGTCAATATTGTGTTGTACAATATACTCCATAAGATTGTCTGTAGCCGCTCGAGAATGCTGTAAATTTACTTGGATGCATTTAATATGGGGTCTTTGATTCAGTACATCATTCGAAGGTATATTATTAGTGTTGGTATTGTGTTTTATCATGGATACGACTTTGATCAATTTTGCATCCTGTATCCTTCTGTAAAGCAAGGGACAACTTTTGTAATTTTCTGCGTACGTTCCTGTCTTTTACCCTGACCAGGCTTCTGTCAATCATTTGTCTCAAGGCTGCATAATCCTTTGTGCATTTTTTGGCGATTGGTAGCACTTTTTTACATTTCCTGGTCGCATTCAAAAACGATTTGAATTCTTCCGTTGATAATGGATCCTCATCAGCATGTTCAGCACAGTGCGACTTGTCATCCATGGGTATATCTGATACGACTGCAGCACAGTCAGAATTTTCATCATCGCAGTACTCTTTACGTTCTATAATTGAAGGCTGAAGAGGGTTCTGGTGGGACTCTATAGAAGAGAAGTCAGAGGCTGCCTCACAGCATGTTGGTGCAGATTGGAGTTGATCTCCTGACACTAACACAGGAAATGAGGCAGATAGCGCACTGCTGAAAGTTGCAGTCTGACAAGCAACTGTTTCGTCAGTAGTGACATCGGGACTTCGAATATCTGTAGCCGGATATTCCTGGCGAATATTCGATGCTAGAGCGTTATCAAAAGTTTCAGAATTTTTTTTTTTTTTTTTTTTTTTTTTTTTTTTTTTTTTTTTTTTTTTTTTTTTTTACGTTCTAGGGCACCCTCATCAGAAATAGACGTCGCTTCGATATTCCGGAAGTAATTTTAATACTGTAGGCGGAAAAATGTTGTCAACTTGTTCCATCCTGAGCGGTATTTGCTGCATAGCATCTGGCTCTCTCACTGGTGTATTTGCCATGTGGCTGTTTCAAATCAAATGTTTGTAATGCTTATGGGACTTAACGACGGGGTCATCAGTTCCTAAACTTACACACTACTTACAAACTACCTATTACTAGGGACGACACAAATATCCATGCCCGAGGAGGGATTCGAACCCCCGACCGTAGTAGCCGTGCATACCGTCACTGGAGCGCCTCAGTCCCCTCGACCACCGCGGCCGGCTGTGGCTGTTTGAAGAGCAGGGAAGTCATTGACATTGTGAATGTTAGTGACATTGTTGGTTTCACTGATAACATTTGGACAGTTTGCCCTTACGTCACCTGGAGCTTTACAATGATAGCAAACTACGTCATCCATCTATAAATAAACCGTGTAAATGTTGCCTTCAAATTGAAACTGCAGTCTTGATGGTAGTGTGTTGATATCATCAATAATAAACTGTGCAGTACGTCGGCACAACCAGGAATCTTTGATCCAGACGGTATTTCACGCACAACTCCAGTGACACGACCATATTTAGATATCGCGGTCAGAATTGAGCTAGGAAGAATGAAAGGAAACACACTCGAAAAAACATTTCGAGTGCTTGAACTTTTGAAACGCCTCAGGAAAGTGAGGGTTCCTTTCATTGTAATGTCACCTTCTTGTACTAATCGATCAACGTCGAAGGAAAATACAGATATTCCCACCGATAATGCGAGAACAGTGCGAAATATCTGAATTAGTCATCAATGACGGTGTTAGGTACATTCCCGACGAGAACAGCCTTGTCAGGAGAGATGGTGTTGTCAACGCCGGCAGACGCTGTGCCATGCGGCGGCAGCGGCGTCCGCGAGGTGGCAGCTCCATCGGTTTTTCGTTGACTCGAGGCGGTGACGTCAGCGCCGCCGCGTATCCGGTCGTGGAACCAGCCATGGTCGACCACTAACCTAGTCGGTATGTTGACAAATCGAAATACCTCAAATTCTTCATGGAAATGTCACGAACAACTATACGAACACTTCCACGTGTTCACTGGTAACGAAATAACCGACAGATAAACATGATACACGCACAGTCGATATACAAACAACAAATGATCAGAGGTGCGTAAGCTCAGAAAATGTACGCGTCCGTTCACCTCCGTAGCCAACTCTCTTCTGTCAATACCAATGGTTGACGTGTGAATCATGTACAGCTAATAATGTACTAGGGGTCTTCACATGAAAAGGTTGAAAGTAGCTTGTTAAATTTTCTATGTAAGATCTCGGGCAGTAGAGATCTGAAAATCCAAGTTGAAACAATCACTGCTGCTCAAAATTACTTTGCGAGTTGCCACAGGTCAACGGAAATTAATCTAACTGCTCACTCCTTAAGGGAGCAGCCAACTGTTTAACAAACACAAAATAATATGTATAAAAAGAAGTTGATAATTAAACATGGGTTGGGGAGCATGAAATTATAAAACAGAGATATGATACTTAAAATTATTATGTATTCAATAGAATGAACAAGCAAATAAATGTGGGGAGACCATATTAAGCACAATAAAACACACACCTTGTACAAAAGTGAATGAAATCATAAATTTACTGCCCGTAATAAGATTGTTTCTGCCCCTTATGAATATGGAGGTAACATGGGAGGAAATTTTCAAATACACAGTGGATAAAGGAAAGCACATTCATTCATTCCAGCCATTCACATAATGCTAGTGACACATTACTCATGGGGCAACACGTCATAGCAGCGGCAAAACGAAGTGTCGGCGGCGTTTTGATGAGATGGCGGGTGTGTTCATCACAAATTAAAATCAATGATTCACCAAACGAACTCATGTGCAGGGAGACAGTGGCATACTATCCTTAAGTATAACATGGTGTGAGACCACGTTGAATTGCATAGAATTTACGAAAAGAAATTAATGTATTATAAGTGAGTAAAGCGCATTCGAGATTTCGTATAGGAGAAAGCTAGTATTACTAAAAGCATGGCTGAAGGCTAAAGTAGCGACTGTTACGAAAGCATGTGGTGCAGTTGGTCATACAAGACAGGAAAGATGGACTCAAGCTACAAAATCTGAGAAATATTTAGCATACTCGCAGATAGAGACGTGACGTGAAAAATGCAAGTAAATTCAAACATACTAAGTTTACACAAAGGCTGAAGGCCACACAAGTGAATTCTAACTTGAGAAAACCGGACACAAAATCATCACCAGAATGAAAATATGAATACTAAATTTCAACTGAATTATTGGAGTTCTTTAAATTGAGAAACACTTTGCCCCGCATAGCAAAAGAATTACTCAAGAAAAACTATCACTGATAAACCAAACTGCTTGATCACAAAGAAATAAAAGTTCTAACAGCGTGCCATCTCTCAGCATGATTTGAATATCTACTCACTTCGGTGGTTGCGGCAAGAGTGAGACCGCAGGCCACACGAAACGCCATTCCCTCTACAAACCAGATGTAGGGCGATCCAAAGTGCGTTTAGAGGCTACTTTCTACCAACCCTTGCTGCCAGAAAAAGACAGTACCCTTTACTAGAGCTCCAGAGAGGTTTCTTTTGTCATCTATTTTGTCCATGATTATGTTGGTACTACGCTAAGAACAGGCCACCTCGCCATCTTGCCAAGTAAGCTTGTCTCTGACCACCCAGCAGACGGTACTGCACACTTAAGTCAACGAGGTCTAAAGCGCGAGGCGGCGACTGTAAGCCATTACGCGACAGTCAGTCAATATTAAAAGCAAGTTTACACATTCACATGAACACACAAGTTTAATCACACAGGTGGAAACGTATATAAACATGGGGCATTGATCATTAATATAGGAACAAAACAATTGACATACAAATAGACAATATTAATGGCGGAGAAACACTTAAGACTAATGAATAACTCAAAATGGAACACGACCACACATTCAGTGGACGTGTTTAAAGGGACCAAACACGTTAACAATCAAACCGGTTTAAATTTGAATATGCCGCTTTGGGATAACGTAGTGGGACATCTACGAACAGGTAGCATGCGTCGTCATCTCGCCCTAAAAAATTCACGGCTGGGTCATGCTCACCATCTTTTTCAGCGTCCGAGGTCCGATACACATCGAATTCCTTGACAATGGAAAAACCATTAACAGCGATGTGATCTGTAAGACACTCCGTAACCTACTCAAGTGCATCAAGAGCAAACGGGCTAGGCTGCTCACGGAGGGAGAGTATGTTCTATTATAAAGTGCGCCCACACGTCTCCAGGGTCACAAAAGTTGTACTGGACAAATTGAGGTGGTAGCAGCTTGAGAATAAGAAATTTAAGCTTGATAATATTCCCTACTATCCAGGCATGTCCCCCTGTGACTTCTATCTGTTTGATCCGCTAAAAGAAAAAAAAAATCTGAAATGAAGCGCTTCAACCCAAACTGAAGGACACAGTAGAGACCTGGCTCTTGTCACAGCCACAGGAACTGTGGAAACAGGAAATCCTGCGGATCGTTAGACTGTGGCTTAGTTGTGCTCAGGCCTCAGGTGATTACGTTTGACTAAAGATGTCAGTTATATCCAGTGTCGTTTCATGTCTTTTCATTTGAACAACTCTCGTATAAAATGTGTTTACGGCAGCCTTATTCCGCCTAATCCGATGATAAAATTGTTTTGAAGCGATCATAGGCAACTGTGCTATGTGCAGTCTTTTATGAAACTGTTGGAGAATATTTGGATTTTTTATTTTATACCTCTTAATCCATACCACACAAATATGGCCACAAATGGTTTGATACCGTATGCAGTGAATACAGCAGACAGTTGGTAGCCACTTTGACTCCCCTAGATAGCTAGGCTCCAATTTCTGAACAATTTTTTTTCATTATTTATTCACATGATAATCTCAGTTTACACTATTTTTTTTTGCAATTTGTGGTATTCTTACGCCGGCCGCGGTGGCCGAGGGCATGGATATTTGGTGCCGTCCTTAGGATTAGCTAGTTCATAAATAGTTTGTAAGTTTAGGGACTGATGACCCCGTCGTTAAGTCCTATAAGCTATACAAACATTTGAACATTTGAAACATTTGATATTCTCACGTTTGATAAAGTAGGCAAAGATTATCGAAACAAGTTACGTTATGTAAATAAGAGATTTTCCTATTCATTTGGACTATGGATTAACCACTATATAAGTGCTTTATAATAAAATACCAATTTAAGTCTGAAACACTCTCGCCTAATCCGGTAAACTAATTGTTGCTACCGTCAGAACTGATAAATAAATTACGATTGACCGTATTGCATAAGGCTGAACAATGTTTCGCGGAAGCTATTTCTATCGTAGATACAGTTAATTAGGCTGCACAATAATGGCACATTCACGTGACAGTTTGAGGATGTTGACAATTAGCACACAAAAACTGCTCTGCTGAAAAATGTGCACATATTCTTCCATTAACAGAAATGTGAGCTGTTCACGGCTTTTGCCGCACACATTTCTAGTTTCGGTCAGTATTTTAACAATATTTTTGAAGTCACTGGTCGCAGTTGCCATCCACTTGATGCATTGCTGGTGTAGTCAAAATTGATGACGAAATACCGGCGCGGTTGCCGCGATTCGCAGTACCAAAACACTTTGCACTGAATTACGAACGATACTGACTTCCAGTGCCACGGTCAGGGACACACACACCAGTCGGAAAAATATTTCATCACCCCGCCATCAAGGCCTGGACACCACACTCGCGGCTTCGCTTTTCGGAGTCCCGTCATGTACTGCTCTGCTCACTCACAGGTGGCGCGCTCAGGGAAGCGTTGTAGGTCCCCTACTCTTCCTTGTGTTACAAACGATTTAGGAGACACTATGAATAGATGTCTTAGACTGTTCGCGGATGATGGTGTCGTTTATCGGTTAGTGAAGTCAACAGAGGATCAAAAGCAACTGCAAAGCGATTTAGGAAAAATTTCTACATGGTGCGAAAACTGGCAATTAACACTAAATAATGAGAAGTGTGAAGTAATACACATGACCACTAAAATAAATCCGATGATATTCAGTTACACGATAAATCAGTCAAACCTTAAGGTCGTAAATTCTACCAAACACCTAGGAGCTACGAACACACAGAAAATATTGTGGGGAAGGCGAACAGAAAGTTACATTGGCAGAGCGCTTCGAACAGCTCCACCAAACCGACTGCCTACATCACACCTGTGCGTCTTCTCCCGGAGAACCGTTGCCCAGTGTGGGACCCTCACCAGGTACGACTGACGGAAAACATTGAGAAGGTTCAGAGAAGGACAGCACGTTTACTTTCATCACGTTACAGAGGGGGGAAGAATCTCGGAAATATTGCACGATTTGAAGTGGAAATCATTAAAAGATCGACAATATTCGTTGTGGCGAGATCAATTTGCGAAATTTCAATCACAGACTTCTACTTCTGAATGTGAAAATATTTTGCTAGCACCCACCTACATACGGAGACATCTCCATCCCGATAAAATAAGAGAAATCAGATAGAAAACGGAACGATGGTGTTCTTTCTTCCCGTGAGCTATTAGAGAAAGGAACGGTAGACAAAGGTTATGAAAGTGGTTAATGAAACCTCTGCCATGCACTTAAATGTGATTTGCAGATTGTCTATGTAGCGGTAGAATTTGAAGCCGAGCGAGGAACGACACCTCCTGGCACACATTTCCATCCGCTGGTTGAAAGTGAGATCTGCGTTGTTAAATTCAGAGCTGCTTACATAATATAAATCGAGAGCACGTCACATAGGCGAGGTGGTCATATAAAATTAAAAATATCAATTGTCATTTCTAATCTGTACACTTGGCAGCGTTTATGGGGAGGGGCTTGCAACTAATACCTAGTAGGGCATCCTCTGGCCCTTTTGCCTCGTTCTTCAATGGAAGACGCCGAATCTAAATAGTTTGCAGAGCGGTAGCTGTCTGTTATGTTCATGAATACAGGATCCATCTAACGAAACCTGCGTTCCCTGAAATGCCAGATATGTTCGACGGGTTTCAAATCTGAGCTCCGCGGAGACCATCTCAATCGCTGGATCTACCTGCCTGTTCCCTAAAGAATACCCAGGTAGTGTGGGAGCAGTGACGTAGCCAGGATACTGTCAAAGGGGGGGGGGTGTTTCGAATGGTTAAAGAGAAATTTACAAAGGCTCATGTTTTTCATTTATTCTAAAAACAAACTTAGGCTAACATATTTTTTATATTTTAGGCACATAGTTTGGTTTGTAAGAACTTCTTACAAATACTGCAATATTTTATACACAAAATTGAGGAACACATTTCTTAAAAATTGTTACAATACAAGCAAGCAGAAGCTTCAGTTGTTATTCCAAACAAAGTCAGTGTATCAGAATGAGAAGTGTGTTTTTGTATTTGAACACTAGCAACGACACGGTTGCACGTCACCGATATCGCTGCCTGTCAGCCAGGACTGTAGCTTGGTGTTTCGCAAAATTTGCATTAATTTTTGCATTAGTATAAATACCTTGCATATTCATTTAGGAATCGTAAGTCTATAATTTTATTTCCAAGATTATTCGTTCTTTTACTCTAGTTGGCATTGGAACGTATCCAAACTCTAGATAAAATATTACTCTTAAACCAAACTTTAAAAAGTATTACATATACTGATTGAGGGGCCTTATGATATATTGAAATATTGTCACTCTAAATAAAGACTCCACTGCTGTAAATAGATAAAATGTTCAAATGTTTGTAAATATATCGGACCAAACTGCGTGGTAATCAGTCCGTAGCATACAAACTACTTAAACTAAGGTAAACTAACCTAAGGACAACACATACCCATGCCCTAGGGAGGACTCGAACCTCCAACTGCGAGCAACCGCGCGCTCCGCAACGAGGCGCTTTAGACCGCTCGGCTGCTCCACCGCGGCGTAAATAGATAAATAAGCTATTATAGTAGTACACGACCGTGGTTAGGAACCCACGTTAAACTGTAGGTCCCCCTATAACTGGCTGGATAAGTCAGTTCGAAGGTCGGAGGAAGGCAACGGCATACCACCTCCAAACAGGACCATGCCTAGTAAAGCACTGTGGTGTTCAAATCAATCTCCGGATTGTTGACTGCTTTACTTTTACTTTAGTAGTACACGTATTTTAATTTACTATAACGCTAGTGGACAAATGAAAGTCGGTTTTTCTCTTCATAATTGGAAACCCATCTTAACAGCACAAAAGAAATAAATGGCAGCGGCAGCATTCCACTATAGTGCTTAACACAGCAGTAATGGAGCAAGGCTAACAATGGTCAACGGCGAAAGGAGGACTGGGCAATAGCCGACGCTGTTATCCATGTAACGTTAATTTAAAACTATAGACGGCTATGTTGACTGTCGATAGTGCGTATCCATGTTTCAACGTTTGACTGATAACAATATCATTCAGTTTCACTACACAGTAGTTAGGTCGTGTCTTATTTCATTTAGTCCCTTCGGAGGTTCGAGTCCACTATCGAGCATGGGTTGTGTGTATGCTGTCCTTAGCATACGTTTGAGTAGTATTTTATCGTTTAGGTGATAGGAGGGGGGGGGGGGGGGTCCGGACCCCCAAGACCCCCCCATTTGGCTACGTCCTTGGTGGGACCCATAGCCCGGTGCATCATCGATGTGAATGTGATGTTATGTGAATAAGAGATTTTTCTATTCCTTTTGACTCTCCTAGACAATAATGTTGAATGAACAATATTTTGTTTTCAGAATGAATCTTTTCACTCTTCAGCGGTGTGTGCGCTGATATGAAACTTCCTGGCAGATTAAAATTGTGTGCCGGAACCAGGATTCGTACCTGGGACCTTTGCCTTTCGCGGGAAAGCGCACTACCGACTGTGCTATCCCTACACGACTCACGATGCCGCCTCACAACTTTACTTCCGCCAGTACCTCGCCTCCTACTTTCCAAAATTCACAGAAGCTCTCCTGTGAACCATGCAAGACTAGCACTCCTGGAAGAAAGGATATGGTGGAGATATGGCTTAGCCACAGCCTAAGGGATGTTTCCAGAATGAAACTTTTCACTCTGCAGCGGAGTGGGCGCTGATATGAAACTTCCTGGCAGATTAATATTGTGTGCCGGAACCGGGATTCGAACCTGGGACCTTTGCCTTTCGCGGGCAAGCGCACTACAGACTGTTTACTTTACTTCCGCCAGTACCTTGCCTCCTACTTTCACAGAAGCTCTCCTGCGAGCCATGCAAGACTAGCACTTCTGGAAGAAAGGATATGACGGAGACATGGGTGAGGCGGCATCGTGAGTTGTGTCGGGATAGCACAGTGGGTAGTGCGCTTGCCCGCTAAAGGTAATGGTCACAGGCTCGAGTCCCGCTTACGGCACACAATTTTAATCTGCCAGGAAGTTTCAATATTTTAATGAAATCTTCTCGGGTTACAAGCCGCGTCATGTGGTTTACTGCGCACGAGCTTTCGACAGAGAACTCCTCTGCCATTGTCAAGTGGATGACTGTAGTTTAGCGGCCGCTGCCGTGCTTATATAGCCGCGCCGCCATCAGTGACGTCACTGGTGCTCAGTTCCGTGACCATATAAGGCAATGTTTTAGTCGTGCGTAGGGCGCGCCCGCTTCAACTCCGCAACTACGGGATCCCAAGCCGTACTAAGCTGCAAACCGCCGTCTTCATTGAGGGTGTTTTCTGAAATTCTGATCCCTACTGCCTCGTCTATTACGCTGTCCCAGAAGCTGTTGGTCCGTTTAATAATAGAAGTCTCGTCGAAATCAATTCGGTGTCCGTTTTCTAAAGCATGTTCCATCACAGCTGATTTTTCAGGATGTTATGTTGTTGTGGTTTTCAGTCCGGAGACTGGTTTGATGCAGCTCTCCAACCTAATTTATCCTGAGTAAGCCTGTTAATCTACTCATAAGAACGGCAACCTACATCCAATTTGAATTTCCTTCCTATATTCATCTCTTGGTCTCCCTCTGCGATTTTTACCCCACACACTTCCCTGCAACGCTAAATTCACAATTCCTTGATGTCTAAGAATGTGTCCTGCCAATCGATCCCTTCTTTTAGTCAAGGTATGCCAAAAATTCCTTTTCTCACCAATTCTGTTCAGTACCTCTTCATTAGTTATGCGATCTACCCACCTAATCTTCAGCATTCTTCTGTACCACCACATTTCAAAAGCTTCTATTTTCTTCCTGTCCGCACTGCTTATCGTCCATGTTTCACTCCCGTACAAGGCAACACTCCACACAAATGCCTTCAGAAAAGACTTCCTTACTCTTAAATTAATATTCGGTGTTATCAAATTACTCTATATCAAAAATGCTTTTCTTCCCACTGCCATTCTGCATTTTATATCCTCTGTACTACGACCATCATTTGTTATTTTACTGCCCAAGTAACAAAACTCATCTACCTCCTTTATTGTTTCGTTACCTAATCTAATTCCTTCAGCATCACCTGATTTTCTTAGGCTACACTCCATTACCCTTGTTTTGCTCTTGTTAATGTTCATCTTATACGCTCCTTTCAACACACTGTGCATTCCGTTCATTTGCTCCTCCAGGTTCTTTGCTGTCTCTGACAGAATTACAATGTCCCCGGCAAAACGCAATGTTTTTATTTCTTCACCCTGAACTTTAATTCCTTCTCCAAATTTCTCCTTGCTTTCCTTTATAGCTTGCTCAATGTACAAATTGAAAAGCATTGGAGAAAGGCTACAACCCTGTCTTACACCCTTCCCAACTTCAGCATCTCTTTCGTGCCCTTCAACTCTGATAACTGCTGTCTGGTTTTTGTTCAAGTTGTAAATAACCTTCCGTTCCAAAACTCCTGCTGATTTCATTATCTGAAAGAGTGTATTCCAATATACATTATCAAAAGCTTAGTTTTCAGGATAGCGTAATCGAAAGCACCGCTCGTGTTCTATGTGTTGCTGTTCAATAGTGCGAACAGTCTGGCCGACATAAAATTGCCCACACTAACACGGAATTTTATAAATGCCTGGTGTTCTGAGACCTACATCATCTTTCACAGCCGGCCGCGGTGGCCGAGGGGACTGAGGCGCTCCAGTCACGGTCTGCACGGGCACTACGGTCGGGGGTTCGAATCCGCCCTCGGGCATGGATATTTGATACGTCCTTAGTACTAAGTAGTTCATAGGTAGTTTGTAAGTTTAGGGACTGCCCCCTAGTCGAGTCCCATAAGCTATACAAACATTTGAACATCTTTCACAGGCTTCATTAATTGTCGGATCTTTGCTGGAGGCCTGAAGATTGTGTCAATTTTATGTCTCTTCAATTTTGTTTATTGGTGTTAGGAGAAAAGTGGAAAACCGATAAACATCTTCACGATAACGAGATGGTCCATGTATTGTATGACGTTTCTCTTGTTGATCCGGTGTCTGAACCTGGAATGCCTCAGAAAGCGGCGTGACTTGGGGGCGGCAGGTATGCAGCGGCGGCTGTCGTCAGCCCTCAGCCCGGAACGTGACGCCTGCGCTCGCGTGCGCCCGCGGTAACGCAACACGACACGACACAACACGGCACTGTGCGCTGCGGCCACTCACTCACTGTGCCGCAGATTAATTAGACAGCCCGCGGCAGCGGCACGAGCAAAACGCGCCGCCATTGTTGCGGGCGGCGGCGTCGCGTGCGGCGCGGCAGTTGCCCGCTGCCCGCTGCGGGCTCCAGGCTCCTGGAACTCTGGACGCTCCGGAGGCGCTGAGTCACCCGCACCGGCTGCCGGCCATCAATTCCCACTAATGTTCCCGCCCGGTCACCGCGCTCTGAAATACGGCCCGTCCTATCAGCTATTGGATGCGATATTTCCCACCGGCCGCAGGTTCTGCGAGAAATTCCTGACCGTTTTCAGATACAGGGGAACTAAATTACGCGATCGTACTAGAGGATTCTGCTGAAAAATATAGCGATAAACACGCAGATCACCAAATGAACATATAAGAACGTGCAGAAACATTCCACCACCTACCTAAATAACGTGAAACACTTGACCCAACAATGTAACCAAACACTTGTTTAATATCCACTCTTATTATAAACCTGTTTAAGCATTTAGTCTTTGGTTCCATTCCCTTATACTTTTATGTGTATCTGTCACATCTGAAGAATCGACACCAGAGATCACTACACTACTATCGATTGCCGTCACCAGCTACATCTACATGGGATACTCTGCAAATCACATTTAAGTGCCTGACAGAGGGTTCATCGAACCACCATTATACTATTTATCTCCCATTCCATTCTCGAATAGCGCGCGGGAAGTAAGAACACCTGAATCTTTCTGTTCGAGCTTTGATTTCTCGTATTTTATTCTGATGATCATTTATACCTATGTAAGTGGGAGTCAACAATATATTTTCGCATTCGGAGGAGAATGTTGGCGATTGGAGTTTCGTAAGTAGCCCACGCCGCAGCGGTAAGTGCGGTTGTTGTAATGATTCCCATCCCAGATCTTGTATCATTTCCATAACGCTGTCTCCCCTGTATCGTGACAATACGAAACGAGCCGCCCTTCTTTGGACTCTTTCGATGTCCTCCGTCAAACCCACCTGTTAAGAATCCCACACTGGGCAGCAATACTCCAAAAATGGACGGACAAGCGTAGTGTATGCAGTTTCTTTTGTAATTCTGTTGCATGTTTTAAGGGTTCTGCCAATAAAACGCAGCCTCTGGTTCGCCTTTCCCACGACATTATCTAGACCACAGGAACTCCGACAGTAGGCGAGAACACTTCCCGGATTCCAGTTTTTTTTTATTTTATTTTTTTTTATTTTTTTTTTCATTGTATTCCTCTTACATACTGGTTAAGCCATAGTCACAAGAAATAGAAAAAAAATATTTTATTCACATAAAGTAACTAGTTTCGATTATATTTGTCATCATTATCAAACGCAAGAATATCTCTAACTGAAAGAAAATAAGCATAAACTGAAATTATCATATGAATAAATTATTAAAAATAGAGTATTTAGTTCAGAAACTGGAGCCAGGCCATCTAAAGGAGTCAAAGTGGCCCAAAACTGTCTGCTATATTCGCAGTATACGATACCAAACCAGTTGCGGCCATGTTTTACTCCGTACCATACAGTAAGTTATGAAGATCGACTTTACGTATTCTGACTTAGAAATTATCCCGGTGTATCAATGCAACATTCGTAGTAAAGTTAGTACTTTAAGCTTTGCGATCTTTCTGTTACGGTGTACTTTCGTCGCCTGACTAATACGCTCAACAACATCCATCATATTCACCCACGTCTTTCAATTTCCCTAAGATGCTCAGTCTCTCTACTGCTCCTACAAAACTTAGCAATCTCTGAAAGCTCTTAATTAAGCTGTCCCTTTTTTCGCTGATTCTTATCCGTGGCCGTAATGGGTGACAGCGAAAATCGGGAACCAAGCGTAATGAAGGATAACGGGGTGGGGGTAGGGAGGAGGCACCAAATCTGTAGGGATATGATTAGAGATGGAATGAGGGGTAGATTTCAGGATGGAGGCCATCATCCGGCACGGAGAGGCGGCGGAAGCTACACTGGGAGAGGATGAGTGTGTGAAGGTGAAGGAAGGGAAGGATGCAATGGTGTAAGCGTGGCAGAGGCCCAGGATCGGTGGGAACAAGGTACACTGATTCTGATGGGGATATGTGGGTGTCAAAGAAGTGACTCCCGGTCCTGGGTGGACAAGAAGAAATGGTAGACTCGATAGGATTCACAGAACGGCCTGTGGAGGAAGGGTGGGACGTTAGGGGTAGACTGCTTGGTGGAGATGTGGGTTTGCATTGTGTCAGCGTCTTGCCAACGAAGGAGGAGGTGTGTTCGCTGTTGGCAGGAGTACAAAGGGGAAGAGGATGACTCTCAACCGAGGTGTCTAAGGATCGCTGGTAGGCATTCCATTCTGCAAGGGAGTAGTCAGGGACTATTTTGGGAGGGGGGATCAGAATGGGGAGCATGGGTAGAGCGTTGGTGGAGGTCAATAGTAAGGACGACATGGGCATAGTAACTGCCTATTAGGCCGAGGACATCTGCCGTCTGGTACCCAAGTAGTTTGGGGAGCGCCAGCCAGGACGACATCGGGGATGGTGCTGCTTTTGAGGCAGGTGGATTGCAGGAGGGGGACGAGGTCGCCCAGAAGCGTTGTAGTGAAGAACTAACGCCACAGCTGGAGTTTGCTGGGGGACCAAGAACAAAGTTTGAGGTCGGTGGCAACCTCATAGGTCATGAAGGATCTGTCAAGATACGATAGGAAATCGTAGGCGAGGGGAACATGACTCCGGATGTAGATGGTTGCTAGGGTGATGGAGGGAAGGAACAAGATGAGGTTGAATATTCTGCAGGATCATTGAGGATGGGCAGTAGCCAAAAAAGGGTGATGACGGAGTTGGCCCATAGGGCGCTAATGACCTGAGAAGTTGTGCGCCTTGCAACACAAAAATAAATAAATAAATAAATAAAAAGGAGTTGGCCCATAGACATCACCTCGAACAAGGGAGGAAGTAAGGAGAGGTGCTGCTGGACGTATTGGTCTGCAGTATGCTCTCACTGAGCAGGAATGTATCCATGCTGAGGTGTGAGAGAGTGAGCAGGAAAAGGTTCTTATTGGTAGGTAGAGAACGTACATTGTGATAGAGGAGAGTGTAGGAGGTGATTGGGAACTGTAAGGGGTGGGGTGTTGATGGGGTTTAGATGAGAAAAAGTTTAAGGTGTGCTTTAAAGGAGGGTAATGTGCTGGGAGAATGTGGAATGAAAGCTGTTCCAGCGTATGTTTCAAGCTGAAAGACAGTGAGGGCAGCAAGGGCAAATTGTTTGAGGGTGTGGGGACACTGAATGGGGTGGATGTTTTGGAGGATAGTGGTTACAAACCGGATGATGTCGTCTACTGTGGAAGGAGGGCAGTAGGAGTTGTTGGGGTGCATGGGAAGTCTATGGGATGGACAGGGATCGTAAGTTAAGGGAACAGGATGGGCTTTGCACTTGTAGGAGATAGTGTTAATTGGTGGAAGGAAAGGCAAGGTTGGGGCATTGTTTTAAAAAGTGGTAGTATTTGTAGTGGAGACAAGCAGGTGAGTTGCGACAGTTCTCCATGAGGTGTACGTTGTATGCAATATGCTGCACAAATAAGTAAGATTTGGGAGGTGAGTGGGAGATATCCCACGTTATAACGGGTGTCATAGATTATGGCCCCCTCAGTAAAGAGGCAGTTGATGGAGGATACAGACTCTGTGAAGACCCATATTAGTCATGTCGTACCAGAGGTGATGTGGATATGCTTGGCGGAGCTGATGGATAAATCTAGATAGGTGTTTAGTTAGCATAGCACATCCTCCTCCATGATTACTGGGCTTCTGGCGGGGCAAGGAGGCGGCTAGTTAGGGGGTGATGGGTGGGGACTAAAGTGGATTCTGGGAAAACGCTGGGTATGGTCTGTTTGGAAGATGACGCTGGTTGAGATTATGAAGCCTGAGTCTCTATGGGGAATGAGCAGGTCGGTTCGGGCGGCAGGGAAGTACTTGTCGTCCAGGAAGCAGGGATTGGAGTTGACTTAGGTGTGGATGGCGGGACTAGCGGAGTGAGAGGGGAGGGGGATAGTTTTTATCAGAGTGGCCGAGGGAGAGGGAGGGACAGGTGCAATGATGGTTGCAGGCTTCTTGGAGACAACATGGCAGGTTTCACACTGGTCCATGTGGATCTTATGTTTTAAAAGGAATAGAGGAAGAGTGGGGGATGGATTGAACAGGGATGTAGCAAAAAGTAGGGCCTGGCTGATGTTGATCCTGGTTCGGCGAATGCAGCATAATGCCATCATGGCGTGAGAGAGAGCAGGGGTGACATGAGAGGAAGGGTGAGGAGAGGCCCTGTGTAGGAAGGGGAAATGGGGAAGGGAGGGGAGATGGCAGCGAGGGTAGCGGCAGTGGTTTTCGATAAAACTACTGAGAGGGGGAGGTCTTGGCTCATGATGCAATGGGCTCCACATGGTGGTCCTGGAAGCCTGAGATGACATGGTGTACATGATGGTGGTGATGGAGGCCTGGGATGGAAGGTTGGGGAACATAGAGGTGTAGGTGACAGGTGTGTCAGACATCGTGATTTGCAAAGGAAGAAGGAGAAAAGTTTAAAGAAAAGGGTGGGGGCCGAAGGCAAGATGATGATGGAGACGAAGACGGTGCGGCGGTGGCGAAAATCTGAAGGTGACGCAGAGACGGAGGAGACGCAGTAGCAGCAGGGCGGCGAAGGCAGCGACAGCAGGCGATGGCGAGGGGGCGCGGTGTCAAAAACGGTAGGCGAACGATGTTACCGGAGGCACATGCGGTGTTGGCGGCGGTGGCGACGGCGGTGGTGGACGGCAGGCCGCAGACCGCAGGCGGCAGGCGAAGCGGTATAGACTGGCGGCGGGGAAACATTGCACCAGACTCGGCCTGGTACAACGCAGCAGAAGTACTAGCGAGTACTACTGTCGGGGGTTGGATGTCAATAGTCTTCAGCCTGGATATTTATGTGCTAATAATCTTCCTTTTGGACTGATATGAGGACGGCTAATTCTAGTTTTAGGATTTGTCATCTATTTTAATCCTATGAAAAACGTTAGAGGATGTTTTCAATTTTCTTATACATAAACGAAAATAATATGAGGAGTGCTATCTTTCAACGCATGCACAGTTCATACTTTTTAAAATTTGAAGTGTGAGGATTATCCGCTGATGGTAAACTACGATTTCTGACTTAGAGCACCACTAGCAGCCACTTGTCTCATTACATATGAATGTGGCCAGTCGTATCACTTATCGGCGGAAGGTTTGAAATGCAGATGTGCTACGGCGTCCAATTAGAAACATTAAAACAAATAGAAGTTAAAGGTATAAAATTAACAATAGATCGCATAAAACGAATATCCTGAGAATAAAATTATAGAACCTGCACACACAAAATAATGAAGCCCCCTCATGTGTCCGAAATTGTTAAAATGTGCTTATCTCTGTGCTATAGTGGCTGTTCCTACCACCTTATTCCAGATAAAATTTATTCTCTTTAAACGTTCAGTGAGACATCACAGATACATGGAGAAGCCGATTGTTTCCAAGTGAAAGGCAGGTTTTGTCAGGCTGTTGGGTTCCTCAGCCGACTGGCTAACAGTTTGGACCTAGTGAATAGAATACACGTAGTTAGGGAAATCCTAATCTGCTTGGAAACAGGAAACGACGGCCTTGGATGAGAGATTGCAAGTGAAATACAATATAGCCACACACATTATTCTAAAAAAAACGATATAAAATCAGGGAAAAATCATACGGCAAATACAATCACATGAATGGATTCAGGCGTCCTGGGAGAACCAAATGCCGTAATTACAATATCAATATCCCTTACGGATAAAAATCCGATAAATTTCAGTACTGTAACAATAATACTGTAAGACTTATATTTACAATTATTAATACGTAGTTTTTATCAGTAATAGTTTAATATCCAAATGGGTAGCATTGCACCACGCTACCTATCATAAAAGACGCACCACGTTATTTCCGTATTCTTTCAATTAACTTTGTTTTACTCTCTCGTTCTGCTTTTAGTTCAGTTAATAATATTCTTGTATCACAACATAGATTCCACCACAGAAACACAATACATGAACCCAGTAAAGCGCATTACATTTATATATGTATTTTATTATATTTAATATTATTCATAGTAAGGTTCATTTTATGGTGTAGACTGCAGCCGATAATTTATACATAAACAATTATATGTATTTGTGGACAAGAACTGAATATATTTGCATAAAAAGCCATGATAAATTAAATATTAATTGTGTAACTATATTTCGACGGCGGCAATATATATATGAACTGTGAGACGCCACACTTAATAGCTACCTGAGTAAAGAGCTTCAGTCTCAACCGATTTTAGTATTGTTAAATATGTATTTGTTTGTTATATGTAAACAACATCTGTAGGGAGGTACTCAAAGCATTTAATTCTGTGATATTCAAATGTATAATATTTTGGAAGGGAAATTGTATTTCAAAAAATGAGGCGTTAGGATGCGCGGAAGGATACAATTTTGGGAGCAGGTAGTGAACGTTTTAGAACGCTTGGGAAGAGACTCGTAACTTGGACCCGGTGTTGAAAGGTTGTGACGCTGGGCGGTCTGAAGCCGCATTAGGTCATTGTGATTTGAAGCGATAGACAAGTATGGACTTAGAAAATTTACGAGACTGTGACTGCAGAACTTAGTCTCTGGTTGAAAAGTGCTAAACTATGGACGTTAGTAGGGCTGTGGAACTGTGATAATTCAGGAAGCATGTATTCGTGTGATGACAAACTGTGTTTTATAACAAATACTTTAATTAATCGCGGATTAATTTGGAACTGCAATGTTCGATAGACTTCATTAATTTACAAGTGATAATTTGGCACTTTTTCTCTCAAGTGCGTCTGATACTCATTCCGCCTTTCATAAACAATGGGGAAATATTCAGTTATTTACTGATGTATAAAGTAGGGCCACATCCGCATTTTCATGTCCAAAGTGATAAACTCCATTTATAAAGTATTACTTCGTGTGTGAATCACTTCTTTATCTTTGAATCCATTTTGTTGGTTATTCAGAGCTTTAAATTATATTTGTTTAAATATATTTTTCGCGTCATCATCTGCATATTGACAGACTGGTTACCCTCTGCATATTGACAGACTGGCTACACTACGGATTAATTATTGATCTTATTGAAACAATTTCGGTTGCTGTTTAGGGCATATAAGCTGATATACATAACTCACCCCTGTGACTGATTTATGTATAGCCCAATTCTTATTGGTGAATACCGATAGGAAGGTCGCAAGTTTCACAGCTTCACACTCTTGTCTTCTTTACTAGATTATCAAGACGCGTATCTGGTTTAGACAATGAGGTATTTATAAAACCCTGTGAAGGGAACGTTAAAACTTATAGTTATTTAAATTTTTTATAGAATTCTTACAGAAGGAGCACACCATAAGTTCACGTGTATTTTGCTGTTTATATAGGTTTTTGACAGGCGCCATGCATCCAGTGCTGTGTTGAAATCCTGACGCCGCAAGGCATCAGCGCGAAATCCTTTCAATGCTAATCGATGCAACCATTAATTACAGCGTCAGCAATAGTCGAGTTTCTTATTATCACTATATAAGACAAGGCCTGCAAAGTATCCCCAAACTTTTTTTCAAGATTTTGTTGATGCCCCAAAAAGGCGAAAGACATTAAAAAATTATTTATATCATGACTGCATTTTATTAGAAATTGTGTGTGTAATCGAGTGCATCAGAACCCTATAAAAGAAAGTTAATATGATATCCTGAAATGCGGACATCCGCAGCCAATAATAAAATTATATATTTATATATTTGTTAATATCCATCATCTTGCTGGATTTCAACTGATTTTAGATGAATAGTTATTAATACACTTGTATAGTAGGGTATGTACCCAAGCCAACAGTTGTTTTCCTGTATCTATTAACACTCCACAACTAATCTCAGCTAACTATGCTTTTTTTTTGTCAAGTGTACATACCTTGTATAAAATAATTACAGTAAATCAACCTTCATGAATGTTATAAACTAGGATTGTTTTTTAACAGTAATCTTACAAGTGAAATTTTACAGTAATCAAAAGTCAAAACAACTTTCAGCTAACTCATATAAGATAAACATATGCATCAGAATATTATCTTAGTCGAAATGAAAGTCATTACTGGTGAATGGAAAACAGCCCAGTGAACGTGCATTACGTAACAATGTGGTTACTTTTGATAAATGTGAAATTCCTGATTTAAGGTAATTGTTTTTGTCTTTCCTTAAATGTTAAATTTCAGTTTCAATATAATTGTTTTTGAAACAATGTGAAATTTAGACATTAAATGCGATTGATTATTGTAATTGTTTGATGTAAGGTATCGATACTCGGGAATGGCGACATAGTTCGCAGAAACTAGTTTTAAGCGTCAATAAATACAAAAAAGCGACTGTTGACTTGTAAGTACATTATACATGTCTGTCAATAGGAAATAAGTTAATAATTACAGACGGTTTAAACTCAAATAAGTAATTTCATCGGCAGCTATTTTGCAACTTTTTCAATGTACTTTCAGAATCTTTCTCCCTTCTTTCCTGGGCATAATTTGCACCTTAAAAGCCTTTCACTTCTGAATCTCGCACAGTCAGCTTGATCTCATTGCAAATAAAGTGGCGAGAGATACCTTGGTGAGTATTACCTTATTTACTTCTACTGATACACTCAGAGTTGTAGTTCCTTCTGAGAAACTGAATGAGTTGGCGCATTTATAATGAACTGGTCTCGCATTCCAGAGGACAGTAGTTGAAATCCATGTACGACCACACAGATATAGCTTTCCTGTAATTTTCCTGCAGCACTACAAGCGAATGATCGGATAGTTCTTTTCAAAGGGAAGGACAGTTTCCCTTCCACATTCGTAGTCCAAATCCCATCGTGATGTCTGTCTGTAATGACGACACTGTGAACACAAATTGCCAAGGCTCAACAGTGAAGCCGGCCGCGGTGGCCGAGGTGACTGAGGCGCTCCAGTCACGGTCAGCACGGCCACTACGGTCGGGGGTTCGAATCCCCCCTCGGGCATGGATATTTGTGCCGTCCTAGTTCGTAAGTAGTTCATAAGTAGTTTGTAAGTTTAGGGACTGATGACCCCGTAGTTAAGTCCCATAAGCTTAACAAACATTTGAACATTTCAACAGTGAACATTACAGTCTCTCCTAATCAACAACACGCACATACCACTGCGCTCGCTTCTAGCCGGTTCTCTGATCTGCAGCCAGTTAATTGTCACATAGATTACGTCTGGTTACTAATATAACATTAGGTAAGCAAGGACAGAGAAGTGTCTTGAACAGACTCCCGAGTTATTCAAACACTATGTGTCCTACTGGGCCTCTGCCCAATCGATATAACAACGAGACATCAAGTTGTAATGTACAGGCTCAGGATGGAGAGACTAGATAAAGTATACGAAATCAAAGGACAAGTTATAAAGACATCACGCCAACTAAAGGCCTGGCGTCTAAACACATGCCAGAGTGAATGGTAAGACAGAGAGAACGGGCGCAGAATTTATAGCTTACTACCAAACATTACGGAAAGGCTGCAAATGTAGCATATCGACCCCAACCGCGGTATGGTACACTTTTTTACAGACCACGGCCCATAGCCAGGGTATTTATATCACATGGGGATGGGCAACACACCAACATGTGCATGCGGACAGGAAGATGGCTCCCCAGAACACGTAGTCTTTCTCTACAGACGATACAAAAGTGCCAGAAATGCCCTACAGCTACACTACACAAATATAACGAAGCAGAGTTTTGATGTAATACGGAACCCCAAACAATGGACGGAACTCAACAAACTAACCGAAAGCATATCCAAAGCCACACATGAGGAATTCCTAACGACAAGACCGTATAGACGAGAAGCCTATATGAAAGGACGAAATAGAGACCATAGGATGATTGAGAACTATTTGACAGTATCAGAAAGCGACGAGGAAAACAATATTGTAGGGAATGAAGTCGAGGAAGACAGTCTAAATTAAGAAAAAGTATAGTTGGTGAAACCCATTAATGTCCTGTGATACCATAAACTGAAATACATTACAAGCAACTCATTTATCAGACATTAGGGAATGTAAATAGCCAGACATAGGTTAGTTATAAACCGTAGCTATATTAATTAAGAATTAAAGTGTCACAAGTGAAAGAAGACGCCCGTAGATTTAAGCTTAGCCCCAGTGACATATATATGAAAGACACCTCAGTAATACTGAGATAAATTCCAATGACAAACATTGACATGCATATTACAGCATCGTATAATATTGAGATAGTGAAAATATTAACATGACAGCGTTTAACAAATAGGCAGTTAATAGCGAATTGTGCCAACAGTGATAAGACACTGCGAGACACAATTCTGCAACCAGTGAAAAACATTACATATTGTATACAGACAATTGTAACACAACAACATGGTCTGAAACTTTGTTATGTCGGAACTAAAACACATGGAAGGGAAATACAATAAACACTGCGTCCGGCGCTCAGGAGCTTGATGTAACAATATGAAGCTAGTCACAGCCAAGTACTCCCGTACAACGTCAACGACACGTATTCTTATTATATAAAATGAAAGTACACTGACACCACCTGTAAGTTCTATGTATTGTCATAATAATTGTTAGCAACACATGTTTCTTTCCAATTTCTATGTATTTCTAACTGCTCAAACTATGTCAATGTATTATATAACACGTGAAATTGTGAATATAGGGCCAGTTTTATATTAAGAGACAGTAGGACTGTAAACGAGAAATAAATGAAATGAAAAAGTGTAGACGGAATGTTAAACCTTAATCTTCCGTCGATCTCAGAAGCAAATATGTGATAGGAGGAACAACAGCCACCCCTAGTTCATCACAGTCTATGTAGACACACAGAACACCATCATACAACAGAAGTGCAAAGAGCACGATATTTTGCGGAAACACAGAACTAAAGCAGCGCTACTGGTGGCCTGGCAGTGAACTTTCAATACGAAAAAATGTGTCGTGAAAATCCGTATGTTTATTTGTAAATACACGTACTAGAAGACAATATTTTTATTTAATTTTTTGTGAGTGGGCCACATAGTACGGTAGTACAGGTTTCTGAGACCAAAATATTCAAATGTTTGTAAAGATTATGGGGCTTAACTTCGGAGTTATCAGTCCCTAAACTTATAAACTGCTTATGAACTAGCTTATACAAAAGACGGCACAAACATCAGTGCTCGAGGGGGGATTCAATCCCCCGATGTGGAACGGCCTAGCGCATCGTGGCATAGCGCCTCTATGCGCTCGGCCACTACGCCGCGGCTATCTGAGACCTTGAAAAGTAATATATTCCAGAAATCTCAATCAAAATCTAACTACTGGAAGCTACAGCTTACTTCATCATCATCATCATGGTTAGAGACCGATTATGCCTTTCAACGATGTCTGGAGCATATTCCGCCTAATAAAATTCCTCCGTGATTTCCTATTCAATAATAACACTGATTCCTCGTCTGCTCTTAAACCTTTTACCTCAAAATCATTCTTCACCAAATCTAAGTACTTTCTCCTTGGTCTACATCGACTCCTCTTATCCTCTGCTGCCGAGCCCACGAGCCGCGCTGGAGTAGCCGAGCGGTCTAAAGCACCTCGCTGCGGAGCGTGCGGTTGCTCGCCGTGGAGGTTCGAGTCCTCCCTGGGGCATGGGTGTGTGGGTTGTCCTTAGGCTAGTTTACCTTAGTTTAAGTAGTTTGTAAGCTACGAACAGATGACCACACAGTTTGGTCCGATAGATTTACAGACATTTGAACATTTTTTGAGCCCACGAGTCTCTTAGGTAACCTTGCTTCTCCCATGCGTATAACATGACCCAACCATCTCAGCGTTTTCGCTCTAACTGATCATCTAAGGTGTCCAATCCAAGTTTATCTTTGATTTCCTCCTTATAGACACCCTGCTGCCATTGTTCCCATCTATTAGTACCTGCAATAATTCTTGCTACTTTCATATCTATAACCTCAATCTTATTAATTAGGTAACTGTCACTCCCATACAACAAGGCTGGTCGAATGATAGAGCGGTGCACCGCTAACTTAGTCTTGGTACTGACCTCTTTCTTGCAGAAAAGAGTAGGTCCTAGCTGAGCGCACACTGCATTAGCTGTCCTATACGTTGATTCAATTTCTTTCGCTATGTTGCCATCCCATGAGAATATATATCCTAGGTATTTTAATCTGTCTACCTTTTCTAACGTTGTTTCTCCTATTTGGCCGCAATCTGTTTAAATTTATTTCCCACAGACATTACCTTTGTTTTGGAGATGCTGATCTTCATATAGTAACTCTTACATTTCTGATAGAGCACTGAAATATTAGATTGCAACCTTTCAATCTTATCTGCGTAAGCAACGCTGCTTATTTTGTTTTCACCTTTTTTATTCCATCCCTGGCAGTGTACTGTTTTCAACATATGATGCTGGCAACAATCAGAGCAAAATACCCTTTAAATTCTACAAAATTTGTTAAATGATTTCGCCATGAACTTTTGACTTGAAATTTTTTGTTTGTAACGCTCTACATATCACTTTTGCCCGTGTGGCAATTATCAAGTCGAAATAAATATGCTTTACCAAATGTGATTCTAAAAATCATCTGAAATAGCATGCATACATGTAAATGATTTTTAGTTTTTCACATACAGGGTGGTCGGAATTTCCCGTTACAAACTTCTAGAAGTTGTGCAGGGTAGTGAGTACATAACATTTTAAATAGGAAGCCATGTCCGGAAACGTATCGTTTCAGTTCCACGATGGTTTCAATTCAGATGATTATCTCACCCACTGCTACTTGAATAATGTAGTTAGGCGTTAATCAGTACAATTGTTGCGATCAATTTGAAAAGAATACTGAATTGTTACATTATTACTTACGCATTTTCATTCCAATTTAAAACAACATGAACCCAGCATGTATGGTACCAGCGGCAACGTACTGATGTATTACAACATCGGCTCGATATGGCGACCGCCAACGTCGTTATACACATTGTACCTCCGAAGCACGTTCTGATACGCTCTCTCCATCCCATTTGGTGTCACTTCAACGTTTTGTGCAGCGGTCAGAATTCGTGCCAGCAGATCTTCTGTCTATATAGATGTCTCATAAATTAGGCTCTTCATACGACCCCAGAAGAAGTAGTCCACATAGGTTAAATCCGGTGATCTTGGCGGCCACGCGGTTGGACCACCACTCGTCTGTTCAAAAATGTTCAAATGTTTGTAAAGCTTCTGGGAGTTAACAGCAGGGTCATCAGTCCCTAAACTTACAAACTACTTATGAACTCACTTATACTAAAGACAACACAAACATCCATGCCAGAGGGAGGATTCAGACCTCCGACGGCGAAGGCCGCAAGATCCACAACGTAGCGCGGGTACTCCCGCGCGGCAAAATCGTCTGTTGAGATGTCTCCGAACAGCCAGTGAAAAGTGAGGTGGTGCACTATCATGCTGAAACCACATTTCCTGGAGGACATTCAATGGCACATCTTCCAGGATTGGGTCCAATTAGAGGCGTAGGAAGACTAAGTAAGCGTGTCTACCCTATTGCATAAAGGCTAGTTTACAGGACGACACTACGTTTCATGAAACTGCGTCACTGGCCAGTGGCCATGCGCGGCGGGCGTTCGCGCAACTCGTTGGCGAAACTAAACAGTTTCGGCAGCTTCCAACTTTGGCGAAACTAATAGCGCGTGTTTTTAGAATAGGTTATAACCAATACAGAAAAAATACAACATAAAGGGGGGAACGGAAGAAATAATTCGGTGTTTAGCATATATGCGATGCATAGGTGTTTGTGCGATTTCAACGGTGCAAATCTCAGGAATAAGCAGTGGCGTGTTGGTGCTCTTCAAGCAATTATTCGTGACTTAAATACTGATGGATTGATGGTTAATGAATTGCAGACTAAAATACATTCAATTTCGGATTTCGGAACACGGTGCAGGTACTGTAGAGCCGAATATCTACACGACAAAAAACGAAATGCAATGAAATTAATTTCAGTTCTGGTAACAATGCTGCACGCTTAACAGTATCTTGTTCCTTTATTGCATTATTAATTTTCTTTAAAATGAACGTGAACTGCCTCTGGTGACATTCTAAGTTGATTAAAATAAGTTATATGGTCTTCAATCACAATTTCTTGCAGCAAGGTCGCTGAGCATCCGAAATGACATATTTTCTTAATCCAGTCACGAGCCCTAAACACGTTTCTTATTCTCTTTGTGTTTAGTCTTATGCAGAGACTTCACACAGATAAGCAATAGCTCCGCCATAACTGTTACAGCTACCAAAACTTTCATTCTACGGCGACAGCGGCACTCACAAAACGACGAAACTGAATGTATGGTATTGGTCCCCTGTCCACAAAGATACAGGAAAGTCACGTTTCTCTGTTCCTAAGCAGACGTTGACGAGTTACACATCTGAATTTGTCGTAGAACGGAAACGAAACGTTTCCGGAGATGTTAGAAGTTTGTAACGAGAATTTCCGACCACCCTGTATACTAAGGCAGTATTATCTCCAGTCATATGTCCAATAGTGAAATAGTACGTTGTACAAATAAATAATACCAAGGCGACAAAGGCGTCATTTACAAAAAAATTGACACACAAGGTAGCAATCACGTATACGTTGCCAAAAGAACAACACAGTAAATCAGCCATTAGAAAGCGAGATGATAGAGTGCTAAACCTGCAGCGCTCCACGTGGCCCGGCAGCAAACCAGCGTCGTGTTACCGGATGTCCCTACACGAGTTTCACCCCCTGTGCAGACAACTGGTGGCTGGTCCGGTCGCTAGTAGAGACGTCTCGTCTCGCAGATGGAGACCTCTGGCCGGCGGCGGCGACAGAGGGCGCAGATGGCAGATGCGCCGATAAGGCGGCGCCACCTGCCGCCGCGTTGCCCGGCAACCGGGGGCCGCGACCCGCCGCCTGCCCTTATGCGGCCGGACTAGTTATGTAAATTATAACGATACGCTCGTCAGCCTGAATTAGTGGCCGACGCGGGCGGCAATAAGCCCCGAGAACTCATACGGCACACTCGAGAGCGCGTCCAGAAACGGAAAAGTCGAGGAGAGAGAGAGAACGGGGCAGAAACGTCGCGCAACCAAACGGACCGGTCCCCGGGCCGCCATTACCTCCGCCGATCTGAACGCCACCTGCGTGCGTCTGTGTTAGTGCGACAGCGTCCGGTTTTTTTCGTAACCGGCCGTTCTCTTTCAATGAAATGCTGCGCCGTGGGCGGCGAAAATTAGGGCGTGATTTATGGCTGGCTTTTGTGAGCCATTACCCGAGTGTCCGCCAGGGGCGCCGCGGTCGCGACACGCCGGACGCCTCCACTGGACTGAAAGACCTTCCGCGCTGAACGCCGGCGGACAGACGGTCCCACTGTCGGCAGAGGCCTGGCTAATCCGCGCGCGACCTGACACGCTAAATAAGCCGGCCATTACACGTAGATTAGTTATGACGTGTGTCAAGGCTGGCTGTTTGTGACCGAAACTCCACGGCGAAGCTGCTTGTCTTACCAATTGGAAACTTATGAATTATTTAAAACGGCTATTAATTGTTGTCAGGGCGCCTCTAGACGAAGGTGGGGCACCCAAAGGTGACTCCGTCCATTCCAATGTGGTTCCAAATGGATCGATTAACAAAGCGTGAAATTCCTGCAGAATTCAATAACTATGAGGAGACAAAAATACAAATCATTAAAGAAACGTAGCATCTTACTGGAAATCAACTACGATACAGAGAAACAGATGGTAAGTAAAACACAACTCAGAGTTAACCCGGGTCACCTGCTTTCTAGACAGATGCGCCGACCCCTACGCCACTGGAGACACAGCGATCACCAGACATGCACGGAATTACTCGAGAGCGCCTCCCGTCAGATACAAATTCTCCACCCATGCCCACTAGAACTCAAACTCGTATTCATTGTAAATTAATTCATGTAAGAGTAAAAGGCTAGCAGTGCCTCCGCATGGAAGTAACGATCATTGCCCGGCATCAGAATTTATATAAGTAATATGGATAGATCACGTAACTAATGAGGATGTGCTTAACCGAATTGGGGATAAAAGGAGTTTGTGGCATTATCAAGTTAGCATTAGAGGGAAGTTTGTGGGGTAAAAATCGTAGAGGGAGACCTAGGGACGAGTCCAGTAAGCAGATTCAAAACGATGTACGTTGCTAAACGTATTCTGAGATGAAGAGGCTTGCACAGGCTAGGGTAGCGTGGAGAGCTGCATCAAACCAGTCAGCGGACTGAAGACCGAAACATCAACATAGTCGAGTCCCGGCTGGGTAACATTTTCAACTTTATCCATTCGCAGTTAATGTCATACATTCTGTGAATAAGGTAAAGCAGTCAACAATCCGAAGATTGGTTTGAACACCACAGTGCTTTACTAGGCATGGTCCTGTTTGGAGGTGGTATGCTATTGCCTTCCTCCGACCTTTGATCTGACTTACCCAGCCAGTTATAGGGGGACCTACAGTTTAACGTAGGTTCCGAACCACGGTGCTACTCGGTATTTTTTATATCAGCGACACTGCTAGAGGTGAAAGCAGTGGAAAGTGATAAAAATCCTAGGAGCTGACGAGTAGTTAATAACTGCTGGATCAGTAGTGACGTCAGTTCTTTAGAACATGTCCGAAATAACAGACAGCACACACACATACACACACACACACTATATCATATATGTCGATGACGGGCAATGATCCCTTCTTCAATGCGGAGGAACTCCTACGCCGTTACTCTTACAGAAATTAGTAAGCAGTGGCTACGGGCTCGAGTTCTAGTTGGCAGAGGTGGAGAATTTATATCTGACGGGAGTAATTCCGTGCAGGTTCGGCTCTGGAAAGTAAAACAGCTGAGACGCTGGAGAATTGACTCCTGGCGGCAGGAACTGGAGGCAAGTGATAAGGGTCCATTCAGTCTTCCCCGACATAGCGGAGAGACTAAGAATGAAACAAGTCGATCCCAGCCGCGGCATCCTACGCAGTTACACCGCGTCAGTCGTAGACAAACACCATACCGTACATGTGGGGAGATGTGGGGAGAGGGGATCTCCTGAAAAAAGTTGTTCTATTCTGCGGGATCTACAATCACCTCAGAGACACATCACCAGCACTACATGCTCACACAGAACAACAAATATACGAGGCCATAAGTGGACCAATGGACAACACTCAATATACTAACAAATAAAATTGACGAATACAAACGAAATAGACCATACAGAAGACAACAACGTCTGCAGCGAGCAAACACAGTGCGTAGAGTGTACCAGCAAAGGAACCGAAAACGAGTACAGGACAGGGACAACGACACGGTAACTATGGTAGTAAGGACAAACATGAAATTGTCCCTCTTTGTCACCGGCACAACAGCACTATAAACCTGTTAACCTGTTACAGGTAATACTAATAATGGTTGAGGTAATGCAAGTCCTCGACCCTCAGGCATCACAAAGTGTCGGACTCTATCTTCTCCATCTTTCTCTCTCTTATCATCTTCTTCTATTAAATATAAATGCATTTTATATTTTCACTGTGTTTTTCAATATAAATGTCTGCTCTTGCCCTTATTCTTTACTTCTTCTTAAATGGATATGTATGATTTAATTAATTGTTCTAATTATTGTTTTATTTCATAAGTTAGTTAAGCTCTATATTGTTAAAGTTAACTACCTGGGCAAAATACGACCTGTTTTAGCATCTTGATAACAGGTCATTCCCAAAGACAGCAAAGTAAATAAATAAATAAAATGTGACACCTTAAAATGAATCACGTCTTATGTTTTGGCGCTCACTTCACCGTCCAAACTAAAATAACCCCGTAACGTGCTTCGGAAGGTCCAAGGCGGAGGAGTGAGCTTTATGGTTTGGAGGTTGTTTTCGAGGCATGCCCTGATAAGCATTCTGATATTGTCACGATATCTATTGTGATGGAACAGGTTGAATAGGCGATTCTTCCTTCAGATTATAATGGAATTGTGTATTCAGGAGTAAATTTCTTCAGTTTGATTTAGTCGGACTCCGACCCTGGCCATTCCACTACACTCGAATTAATAAAAATCTTCATTCATAGGAAAAAAAGTCTGTTAAATATTCGCTGCTAGGTTCTTGTGCAAGATAACAGAAAAATAAAGCTGTTCCAAAAAATACTGTAAAAGTTCAAAATCTGGAACGCTCTTTCGTTGAATATTCTTAAAAAAAAATCTTGGTGAAGATTTCCTAGGATAATCTTTTACTATCACAGATGTTGCTCACTGAATCAATCGTAAAATATATCGATTCATAAAACTTGATCTCACTGTTTTCCAGTTAATAAAATTATTGCTGAGTCCCTACACTGGTATAAAATCGGAGAAACTCTGTTATCAGTTCCAAAAATATAAATTCAGTTCAATAAGTAAATCTCTTCTTATTCAGTGCAATAATTATTTTTCACACACTGGTACTGGAAGTAAAAATTTACGTTTTATTTCGTAAGTTATAAGTCCACGTAATACATGACATGCAATCAGAACTTGCTCGTAAGGACTCAACATCAAGACTGAAACTGTTTTTAACATAAAACATGAACAGACTTTTTATTACAATACATTTTTCAATTTTTCTTGTTTATATGATTGTGACGGTTGGCAACGGAGGTACTCCAACAGGATCTTCTCTGAGCGTGTGGCTGTCGACCCGCGACGATTGGTGGCCAGGTACATCATCTTTGGCTTCAGCAGAGAAGATGCTATTTTCGTAGGTTGCTCCGTTATCGCCGCACTTGAAACATAAAAACAATACATATTTTCTTTGAGGATGAAATACAACCTATTAAGACTAAAAATTATTACCAACAACACATATAAACATGTTCTTTTACCTGCGAAACTGAGCTGACGTAAATGTAGTATCAGGGGATAATATTTCGTCCCACTAGACCATTCACCTTCATAAGACCAATGACAGGAGGAGTTTTTTATGTAGTCTGGAGTGTGTACTGCCTCTCTACTCAGTACCGGCGGAACAGCCGGGCGAGCCGGGCGACCGCCTGGGGCGCCAAATTTTAGGGCAGTTTGGGGGGCGCCAAAATCCTTGCTAAATTTATATTACTGCAAATAGTGAACTAAAAATTAACTTTTTCATAAATTGTGTAGCAACATTAGTTACTACCTCATGCCATAGGCCTCACTTTTTATAACAAGCCCGGTTTCTTCTTGAATCCCTTCATCCCTTCACCTTATTTGTCTATAAAAAAATCTCCGCTGTCAAAGCTAAATGCTATTGTTGAGAGTTGGGAGTTTGGAGCAACAGTAACACGCTCTGACAATTACAACACCCGCGGTGCCGACAATTGCACTCCTTGCGACAAAGATATGTCAGCCGCTCTAACAATACATAAACAATATTGAGTTATCAGCAACCAAGAAGAAATTACTCCTTTTTGTACTGTCAAATGTCTCGTGAAAGAAAATAGTAAATCAGATCTCATGTACATGTAGTGCAGGCTTCATGATGTGCGTGTTCTTCTTTTATTCCCTAATTTCTACTCTTAGTAGAAGAATCGTTGCGTTAATGTGTTCTTTATCAACATGTCGGAAAAAATCCTTCTGGATATGTATACAGAAAAAGAGCACAACTAGCGGCTAAAAATGAGAAACAGGCAGAAACATTAAATAAATTCGTTCGTACTCGTGAAACAGACAATAATGGAAATGAAAACGTAGAACCAGAGAATGAGGAAACCAGCAAGAAATCAACAAATATTCCAGAAGATAACATAGTACAGGTAAGTAGGCCTACATCACGTAACGTATTTCGTTTTATTACGTTTAATAGAGAAGAGGTGTTTACACACGTAGCGTCTTAGCAGGCTGGGGTGGGTAGGGTGGCGGCCTCTCAGATAGGCGGCGAACTTCAGGCTCAAAGAAAGTTCTTTCCCCTTTGATATATGTATCAATAATTACATTATATACCAACACTGATGCTTGATACATGTACCAAAGCGATAAGACTTTTACTCGTTAGATGTGTATTAACCAACTTTAATTAAAGACTTTGCAGGGAAAAAGGTACGAAAAGTTAACTTTGCTTTGTAAACAACTCAAAGGACAATTTGCATTAAAAGTGTATATAGATATAAAATTATATTACTGGTTGTATTATTTGTATTGCGAAATCTTTGTACAATGCTGTTACAAAATATATTTGTATATTCTTTTGTTTATATGTGTTCTCTTTCGCAGTTAACAAGGTTGTTTATGTATATATGTGTAAATAAATGCTGTATTGCATCATCAATCTTAATTTTACATAAATCGTTGTTTCTTGAATCGTTCTGTATATTTCTTATCAGTGATGTAGAATATTCTGCATGCTCGTGTGTAAATAATTTTTTCGTATATCGTTAGCCAAAATTTACTGTGTGTTTAACTGACAAAAGTTAAGATCTTACTCAGTTTGATAATTGATTCTTATAGCTACAGTTATAGAGTTCAATGAGTTATCCTTTAAAAGCAGCTATCTGTAAGGTAGCATAGCAAATTTAAAGTCAGTAATACCAATGGGTTGTAGGGGGCGCCATATGGATTCTTTGCCCGGGTGATATGTTCCCCTTCCGCCGGCCCTGTCTCTACTTGTTCTGCACTTCAGCAAATCCTGACACCGCACGCTCACCTCAGCTGGGGAACCGCGCCTGTGCAGTAATAGATTCTGCCGTCCCGCCCACGTCGCCTCATTGTTTCCTCCCGAACTTTGATTGGCGGCGCTAATGGCGACGTGTGAGCAGCTGACGCGAGGGGTCGCTTCGTGGAGGCCAGAACAAACGACGTCTGACGTCTGATTGAAATAAGGCGCCGCTCCTTCTCTCGACGCAGTAACGAGGCGCAAAACAAAACGCTCGTTATGCCCCTTCCAAGGAGTTTTGTTTTACGTTTACGTCCAAGGTTGCATTACAAAACAAATTCTGCCCGTGGGTGGCTAACTGTGCGCTCCCGGAAGTAATTTCCTGCGTTGCGTCACCTTGAAACAACAGACGTCCGAGCAGATTCGGGCTGTGACAGCCGAGAAAAATCGTCGTCCCAATAGCTTATTCAGTAGCAACGTCCGTATATCGTTACTGCGGCAACAGAAAAAAAATTCTGCCAAGAATAATTGTATTCTCATATCTCCCTCTGTTACTAATAATGGATCCGTCCACAGGTAATCCAAGTAGGTAATAAAAACGAACCGTTATATGACAGAAATAACATTAGCCACGAAGTGAAATATATTTTCACCGCGGAAGAAAGACGACGCACGAGGAACAGAGCAACAAGAATATATAGAAGAAAACTAGAACAGAGAAAGAAACTATTTCCAAACCATAAAAGTCTACTAGTATCAAATATAGACCTTTACGAGAGGAGGCAAGTTATAAGAAAGTATGTATGAAACTTAGTTATATTTTCTAGGTATCTTGGACAGAAGAGAATTGACGTCCTTGCGAAGTTTTATGCCAAAGGTTGCTGGAAGTTATGGTGACTTATGACGATCAGTGAGAAGAGTAATATATGGAAAATACTAACTATACGAATATGCGGGATGGCGGGACGTATGTTAAGACATCAGCGCGTAAGGTATTGGCATTCACGCATACAAGTGATGCTGGGAATGTTTTATATTTTATTTTGTTATTGAAAACACTGATTGAGAACAGGGAACAGTGCTATCAGTTTCGTTCAATTTTGATTTGAAGAATTTTTTTCCCATACAGGATATATCGTGGTTAACTCATAAACGCCATCAAGGTGGATCAGTGGTGCAACACAGGCATGAAATTTCACTATAATTCATCCCAACGCTAGCATACACGTAAAAGGTGTGGAAGGTCTCCAAATCACCTCTTATACAGATTTCCCCATTTCTTTTGATACCATTGTGGAACAGAATATTTAGCCATACATTGTAAAAAAATAAGCCGCTCACAATCGACACGAAAAGGCTACAGGGAGTATCAAATACGACGCTTAGGAACCACTCCTTCCCACGAGGTGTACATCTAAGCTAATGACGCATTCCAAAACGAGACTTAAGTGTGTGATCTGCAACAGAACGATTTTAGTCACAACTGAACTTCTCTAACGAAATAATATGACTGTAACCCCACCCAACCAGATTTGACTCATAAGAGAGAACACCTTGCTTATTGTGACCTCTACAGACAAAAACCAATCGACGAAATCTGAACGTAATCCCATGAAAGAAGAATAGAGTGTAGCATTCCGTCGATGGCGTGCTCATTACAGACGGTCATAAGCTTGGACTGTTCCGTTAAGGGTGGGGAAGGAACATGGCCATGCCTATTCACAGGAGCCATCCCGGCATTTACGTGGAGTGATTTAGGGAAATCACGGAATACCTACATCTTTATGGCCGGAGGTAGATTTGAACCAACTTCTTCCAGAATTCAGGGTGATACCAATGCGCCAACTCGCTCGGTCATCTTCTAGGCGAGAAACACAAAACTGGCTCATAACTTCTTTTAGGGAGTTTCTTTGAATCACTGTCCTTTGCCACGTCTAGGGAGTTTGGTGGCGATTTTGGGTGTTTAAACTAAGAAGAGTGTTCCTGGAGCCACACTATAGCAATTCGGGGCGTGTTGGGCGTCACATTGTTCTGCTGGAACTGCCCCCGTCTGTCGGAGTACAGAATGTGCAGAAATGGATGCTGGGCATCAGCAATGATGCATACGCTCGTGTCACCTGCCAGACTCGGATCAAGATGTTTCATGGGCCCATGTAACTCAAACTACACGTACCCCATATTATTACATAGTCTCCACCAGTTTGTTACAATCGTTTCTAGAATGTACCTACCTCACACTGTTATAAAGCCACCGCTATATTGAAAAGTCCGCCGCTGCTTACATGCAGGATCCTCTGATTTCTAAGTAAGCGTTTGACACTCAAACACCATATTGATGAACTTTCGTTGAATAGTTCTTACGCTGGTTGATGGCCCAGCATTGAAATACACAGCAATTTCCAGAAGGGTTTCACTTTGGTCGCGTTGAAGGATTCTCTTCAGTCGTCGTTGGTTTCATACTTGCAGCATCTTTTCCCGGACGCAGCGGTGTGGGAGATTTAATGTTTTACCGGGTTCCCAATATTTACTGTGCACTCGCGAAATTCTCGTTCGGTAAAATCCACATCTCATCGCTATCTCGGAGATGCTTTGTCCCATACTGAAGCAGAAAAACAATTTCAAATGTTTGTAAATCTGTGGGACTTAACTACTTTTTTTATTCGTGTCAGAGACATCCTAAAATACCTACATATTAATTTAAAAAGAAAAATTATGCAGATTTAAAGAAAGGTTTCTACACATTCTTAGTCCACAAGAGGGCTACGTCAATAGTGTTTGATTGCGCCGACATTAACTCATTAAAGGTACAGTGTGAGGAAATGAGCGGACAGTTGTACATATGGATCGTTGTTTGAATGGCTCCACAGTCACAGAGGGTGACATCATTTTGATAGCCCAATTTGCTTAGGTTTACTTTAGACCTTGCTATGCCACTGCGTAATCGGTTCAAAGACTTCCACGTTGTCCAGCTTTCGTTGTGCCCAGCAGCTAAGGCTTCGGAGGGTTCTATCCACGAGTGTCTTTCCGCATCCTTCCAGCGTTCTACCGTCGTCCTGTAGTCACTCTCCTTCTCAGTTGATGTGAGAAAACTGTTTCTAGATGTAAGCCTCTGTGCTGCTGGCTCCATCCATGGAATGGATGCCACTTGGAGACTATAGATTTTTGTCTCTCTTTATATGTTGCTTGTTCTATTCGAATTGACGGAAATGCAATACCGGCAAGATGATAGATTTTATTTACAGGAGTTGGCTGCAAACATCCTGCAACTATTCTGGCAGATTCTTTGAGGGCGATGTCGACTTGTTTGGCGTGTGCTGACCTGTACCAAACTGGGCTAGCGTATTCGCCAGCGGTGTATGCTAGAGATAGGACTGACGTTCTTACAACCTTTGGTATTGCGCCCCAGGTCGAACCAGTCAGTCGTCTCAGAATGTTATTTCGACCACAAACTTTCAGTTTGGTATTAAGGCAATGTTGTTTAAATGTCAGATCTGGGTCTAAAGTAACGCCTAAGTATTTAGGGTTTTTGTAGTGTTCCAAGTCAACACCCCTCCATCACACTTGCAGCTGACGAGATGCCTATTTGTTGCGCCGATGGAATGCACATGTCTGGGTTTTCATTGGGTTGGGTTTCAGTTGATTACGGCAGTAATATGAGTCAAGCTCCACCAGTACCTCATTCAGACTCTTCTCCACATCCTCAAACGACTGAGCAGCTATTACTCGGTCGTCAGCATACATGTAACTGTTGGTATTGACAGCAAGTGCCTGGTCGTTTGTGCACACATTGAAAAGGGATGGAGCCAGTTCACATCCCTGAAGTAGGCCATTGGTCAGGTTCCGCCATCGACTACTTAAACTAAGGTAATGTAGCCTAAGGACAACAGGTACAACCCTGCCCGACAGAAGACTCGAACCCCCAACGGCGAACAGCCGTGGGCACCTCAGAACGGCGCCTCAGTGGGCACGGCTATTCCGCCGCGGCAGAAATACATGCCTGTCATTTAGACAACAGGAGAACTTCCAAGAGACATGCCCCTGCTCTGTGCATATAGAGTGACTCGTCGTTCATTCATTCACAGCAGTGACTCTGGTGTCCATTCTGCCGCCTGCTCGACAGCTGAAACGTTGACGAGAGCGGATTGGGGAACCTGCCGGTGGTGCGCCTAACAAGGTGTTACTTTCGGTGGGTGCTATTTTCTTGCCGCAGCCCCGTCCGCCCCGACGCGGCGAGATGAGGTGAGGTGACTCAACGCGTGCATTACGTGAGTCACTCGCGGGATCGCCGGCGAACGAGCGGGCGAATGGGTCGGCTGTTGCGCAACCCACCTGGCCGCACCCGCACCGCCGGGTTCTCCTTAATGGCTGCCCTCGGCTCATCCCAGAAACAATTCGACGCGCTCCGCCAATCCGCAGGGGCGCCGCGCACCACCTGCCTCATTACCAGCGGCAGATCGGCCAGCCCCCCGCTCATCTGTCACGTCCACAGACCTCCGATCAGCTGCGTCTGACACCAGGTTCTCTCCTCTCCGTCTCTCTTTCTCTCTCTCGCCCTCGGTTTTTCTCTCGCAACTCTCTTCGCGGCACAGTCGCACTGTGCAGCTATCAGCCACGGACCCACTTGCTCCAACATCTCTGCGCACGGTGCCCGGGGCAGCGGGAACCACGGTACGCGTTTCGATTTTATACGGATCGCTGCTAAGGACGCTGGCGAGCCGCTATTAAGTTACCGGCCCCAGCAAGTTGGCGGTGTTGCACGTATTACAGAGCAGAGATAGGTCCACGCCCGTTTCCCAGCCCTCTTGCTTTCACTCGCAATGCCGACCTCGTTTCGATCAATTGTGGCCTACCAATACATCGTCAGGTGCTGGTCCGTAATTTAATAATCAGACCTTCTTTAATTCAGTATTCTGGATTGTTCCAACTGCTGCATTTCACATAGTATTTTGTTCAGGATCTTGATTAATAAATGCAATTGATACTATCTAATCTGACCCGGTCGGTGAGCCGTGTTTTTTAACGCACCGCTTTCTGATACGGGGAGGCGTACCGGCCCCGGATTAATGAATGGGGTCTGAGCGCCGGACAACCTGGATGTGGTTTTTAGGCGGTTTTACACATTACCGTAGGTGAACACCGGGCTAGTCCCCAAACCCACCTCAGTTACACGATTCGCAAACATTTCGTAACACTTTACATTTTTCACACATGAAGACTATACGCAAACGGCCACCCCGTAAATATTAACACGCCAAATCCGAATTAACAAGCCGACTCTGCATATACGGGAACATGGCCAAAGAGAAAGATAATACCCAATTTATTTATGTTTGTAATTTGACCTCAGACAGATGAACAAAATTTTCGTTGACACCGATGTCGTTGCGAGTGTAGTTCGGGGATAGGTGAACAACGGAAACACCTAATCTCGGCTTAAGCTTCAGCGAGACTGAAATTACGAAAAACCAACGTCTCAGATGGGACTTCGAACTTCTACCTTCCCGAAGACAGGTGGGGGTATTGGTAAAAACATGATGGAGGACCGTGATCACAACGAAAGTAAGTAAATAAAATAAAGCTTCAAAACAAATCTTCACGTTCTTTTTCATACTTTGGGTATCCACAGCTGAAATAGAAAGTAATACAGACGATTAAGCCAGGATTCCTTTCCATGAATTGTCGTAATCCGCCTTAGCTGTCTTATATGCCTTTGTTAGGTTACAACCGGTTTCTCACCATTAAAGGTGTATCTGCCGGTATCTGCATTAATAAAAACAACTTGTTATACATAGGGTTTATAACTACTAATATTTACAAAATTAGAAAAACCTGATAAACACCATCCTTAATTTAAATGAGGTGCAATGGCCTATTCGACTTCCAAATACTCATGTTGGGTGCCGGGTATTATGGGGAATTTCGTCAAAGTTGTTAGCTGGGTTTATATGGGACACCGTTCAGTAAACGTCTATGTGGTTGTAGTCAAGAGTTGTTTCAACCTAGTGAGTGAAAAAATCATCGTGAGCTAGAATTATGAGGACGTAACCAGTAAAGAAAAGCGTATCAAGAACAGTGCTACTCACCAAGTTCATTGCTTAAACAATTTTATTAAACTGAACGTGAGATTTGCGTTCTACCTTCCCAGACTATAAAGCAAAATGGATTGTACCAATTGGTTCGCGTCATATCCTGTTAAATGACTTGACAAACCCTACGGAACGTAAAACACGTGGCATTAAAAAGGGGTGAAGGCGGTAATAGCAATATACCTATCATTAAAGTGTGTTACTGACAGAGTGTGTTATTGACAGAGCCAAGAGAATTTGCACCCCGAAACACCTGGATGCTGCATTAAAACACCTGAAGCAAACTCTGAAGAAAAACGGCTATTCAGATAAAGAAATACAGGGTCCTGCGACCAAATAACAATAGTCTAAGAACAAGTAATCAAACAAAGCGAAGGATGAACACAGCTTCCCTACCACTTATCGGACGAGAAATTGATCACATAGAAAACATATTGCGCAAACACAACATCAAAACCAGGTTTCAGACCAACTACGAACATATGTCAAGTACTCCGTTCTGTAAAAGATAAACGGCCTCCTCTTTCTGCTTATGCCGTTTATAAAATTCCATGTACGTACATGTGATACGGTTTAAACTGGAACCACAAAAAAAAGTTTCGAAACTAGGCTGAAGGAACACAAAAGTGTTTGCAACCTAGGAAAAACAGAGAAATCGCCTGTGGCGGAGCATGCTCTTCAGTCTGGAAGTCATGTAGTGAGATTTTCCGAAACTACAGTTTTATCTACAATGACGAATTACTATCCACGGCAATACAGAGAAGCCATTGAAATAAGTATAAACATAAGGATAATTTTGACAGGAAAGAAGAAGCTAAGACTCCTAGAGACATATGGACAATAGCTTTAAAAGATCGACATGTTTTATCTCTGACCGACTGCAATCGATAGTGATGTTTTATCTTTGACAAGGACTATCTCCGCTGATAACGTGACAGCTTGGCCACGCCCACTTTCCACAGTATATATGTCACTCTCAGACACACGACTCATCAGATGACGAGATTCAGCGGAAGTAGGAAGACCTCCGAATATGTCCGGCGCAGCTCTGGACGAAACGTCAGGAAAACGGCAAAGTTTTATCGACCACGGCCGTATAACCGGAAGTTCTACCTGCAGCTACGACATCCGGTCGTGAAAGCCTTCATTGCTTGTTTAGGTTTGTTTGGAAAGAGTGACATAAAGCGATCCGGAGGTTAGTCGGCCCACATCTGTAGTAACTCTTTGACGTCTATTTTGTCTCTTTATTAGGCAGACAATTCCAGCACGCCATTATACCATCTTCACGTACCCTAACCAATGTAAAAGCGTTATGAAGTAAGAATAGAACCCAGCACTATGTCAGTAGTATCCATCGATTTCTGGCGGAACGATACCATCCCTTCAATCGTCAGTTCGAAACCTGTTATGTAAATATTCAAAACTATTCTCAGAGTATCTGAGATTGGATTTGAATGTTTGGTAACAGTTGTCCAAAGCGTTGGTCCGTACCCAGACTTCATACCGTAATTTGATGAATCGAGGTCTTACATTGGACATGGGGGCCTGTAGATGCCATAACTGAATTTGAGTGCTGAACAGGTTACCTAACAGAGAGTCAAAACGCACGGCTGAAGGAATCATTTTATTTATTGGGAATACTATTGTAATTGGTCATTGATATCGAGAATATTGACACTGAGTTGACAACAGAACGGACCCTCACACACGTGCGGCGGTGGAGGGACCGTCGCCGTCTCTGTCGTCCCTCGGATATGAGTGTGCGTGTTGTCCTTACTTTACGTAGTTTGTAAATCTAGGTACTGATGACCCTAGCAATTTGGTCCAAACATTTGAACATCTCACACATGTTACACTGCGGACATATGTGGGACACTTGCTGCCCACGGACTTAAACATCATGAAGGCCGTAGACAATTGCACGTGCATGCAGGCATTCTGCTATTTATAAATACCACTGCCCTCCGGTCACATGAACGGTAGCACATACGGCCCCCAATGTCCGTGACGTTCTGTTGTGATGTATGAGCTCGCTCAGTCACTACCAGTCACGACCTGCAGTCATGCGCGATGGCTCCCCGCACCATGACTGAGAACGGCGCCGCTGTACCTGTCATAACGTAGGAAGAACGGGACCGCCTCTCCCCAGGTCACCACCACACTCACCAGCGTTGTTCAACCATGGTACTGCAAAACGGGTATTTATTAGTGGCCCATTAACGAGCATTTAATGCCTCCCGTCTACAGCAGCACTCAAAATGCAATCATTAGTCGCGTGGTGTTAATTGCAATCACTGCCTAGAACAACATTTCCCGACTTCGCTTGTTAGTAGTTTCTGACCTGTGTTGAGGTATGATACATAATTTCTAAGGATTTCACTACCTGGTCTCAAATGCCAGGCGTAACTGTGGATGGGCTATGATATGCTTGGGGTTCTTCCCTTGTCAGACGTTGGACGACTACAATGTTGCCATTGGGTATTGCTTTATCATGTACACATACAATCCAACATTACGCTGTTATCACATGTGAAACCGCTCTATTCGACCATAGGATGAAATAGACAATCACGACGGGGATCTGATGGCGAGCTGAGTCCCGTGACACTTTCGCTACCGAGAGCGTTATAGATCTCAGTTTCGATGATATCTTCAATTTTCAAACCGGTAGTGCGTGGCGCGACAGAGGATTCGTCAGATTTGACGCACTGGTCATTTTCTCGGGGTAGCGCAGGCGATAAGATTCTCATGCTTGTTCCTATCTTCTTCTACCGTATGTACTGCTTCCCTGCCATTCGACTTGCTACAAGTGCAAGGTGCCTTGTAGATCTCAATTATTTGACCTGCTCCATATTCATCGACCTAGGTAATTTGAGCTGCTCAACTCGCTCTCTGTAAATTACTTGGCCGTAATTAATTGGAAATTTAAAGAACCTGTTAAGCGCTTCCTAATTTTGGCTGAGCTACGTGCGTTAATCCAGTGACATGATGACCGAATTTTATGTTTATGTAAACGGGGTGCCTTCTAGTATAACAGGTAAGACTAAAATATTTCTGTTTGATGACACCAGCTTCGTAATGAAGGATGTTGTTTGAGATATTAACACAGACAGACGTTCATGCGTTGTAGAAAGCCAATTGATGTCACATCATAGTAAGACCCAATTTCAACACTTTCTAACACATGATATATTGAATGGCCATAAGGAGACTGAATACTTCTAGGCGTTCAAATACATAGTAAGTTGTCAAGATTAGCCTAAGTTCAGGACCTTATTCAAAAGCTAACTATTGCGTTATTTAACATTACGACAGTATATGACGAGTACAACACGAAAACGTATACTTTACTCACTTACTTTCATTAGCTTAATCCCTTGATGCATAGTGTAGCTGATCAGCTACATACCTTATTTTTTCGATTTTATCTTAAAATGATCAACATTTCACCACAAATTCATTTGTAGCTGCTTCTATACATAGTTTTACACATTCAAGTAACTTGTGCTAGAAATTATAAGTTGCGGAGTGCTACTGAATCAGGTAGACAGCTGCATTGAGCTACTCTTATTATGTGGGTTTGTTTACTTTAGTATTCCTCCTTTGCCATGTAAAAGTAGTCAGTCGCATACTATTGTCGAATTATGAGTTACTTTCTTGAAAGATGAGAGGCATAATAGTGAGTTTTACTGCATCAGGTACATCATGGAAGCACTGTGAACTTATTGTTGCTAGTAGTGCATAATGATTTTAAGGAATTATTTTTTCTATATTTTTCTGAGTATATTCATACTATACAGTAATTGTGGTAGTTTTTATAGCTTCAAACAAAAAGTCATGCGTTAAAGGGAACTATATATATGTTTTGTGTGTGTGTGTGTGTGTGTGTGTGTGTGTGTGTGTGTGTGTGTGTGTGTGTGAAAGGGGTAGCTGATTCTGAAAGGATATTTATAGCCTAGAAACGGGTGCTTCGAGAAAAGTGTCAACATTTCGTCGAAACCTCTTAAGTTGGTAGGTAATTTTCGCAACGGCGAAATAAAATTAGTAGGTCTGCATTAATTTGAAAGTGGAAGAGGAGCGACGAGTTGGAAATGGAGTGTATGTAATCAGCTCGTAAAAGTAATTAAGTAGCTTCTATGTTATTAGCCAAAGAGAACGGTCTTTACAGTTTAATTAACATGAGACTGTACGTCTAAAAATTGAACTAAAACAACACTATTGTTGACATAAACGTTTTCTGGGTGTTGTACCGCGTCATGATGTAAGAAGGCTATTACTTCAATAACCAACGTTTCGGCCAACGTTACAGTGGCCACTGTAACGTTGGCCGAAACGTCGATTATTGAAGTAATAGCCTTCTTATATCATGACGCGGTACAACACCCAGAAAACTTTAATGTCATCTGACTCTGGTCGCGGAAGCCTACGTAATTATAACACTACTGTTGTTCATAAGATTCCGCTAGGTGGCGCCGCTGACCTGCTAAGTAGCTGGTCGCCGCATATGAACAATCGGCTCGTAACTTCAACATAACAGTAATACTAGTGGTAGCATCAAAGCAGATCGTGGCTTCATTAAAACCACTCACAGTAATAGGAACAGCAGCACACGTTCTCAGTGGCGGCATCATATTAAGCGACCCATTGTCACGTTCACTAGTGCTTGCCAAATTTTAGTTACATTTTGATTTATTACATGTGTACTATTTCACATTTCCGCTATTGAACTGTTTAAAAAAATAAACAATGAAAACAATATAAAATAATAAAATTAGTAAATCGTTGGGAGGTGCTGCAGGGGGGGGGGGGGCGCAGACAATTTCCTCTCCCCACTCGTGGCTACGCCGCACGTTTCATTTTATGTATTAGCATTCTGTTACAATTTCATGCACTGACTCCTCCCATACCAAGGTGATTTGCTCCTCCGTTGTGTGTGGCGGTGTATGATAAACCCAAATAAAAAATAAAAGCTCCCTGATCGCTACCCAAGAGTGAGTTGTGCTGTGCAGTTGCAGGGAAAGTAAATTACACCTTGCGAACGGGAAGATGGGTCTTGGTAGAGGAGAGGAGGCGGCGGCGGCGGCAGAGTTCAGACGGTCACGCGCCGCCGCTGACAGCCACCTGCTGCAAACAGCGCCGGGCCGGCGGCTGCGAGTAAAGACGTAACCACAGGCGTCGTGACCGCCGGATATCGGCTCCAGGCTGCATAATGCATGCTGCTGCGGCCGCGCAATACTGCTCAGAATGTATCATTAGCCGCGGGAGCTGGCCACCGCGCAACGAGGAGAACTAGGGCGCCACCGGACGCAGTCACAGCGAACTCGCGAACGACCTCACCGCGGTGCGGCCACTGGAAAGTCCTGGGGGACGTGGGGACAGTGCAACATCGCCAAAAAAAGGAACGAAAACAGGGCTCAGAGGGAGTAAAATGGTTTTAAAATCATTATGTAGATGTGTCTGTTCTGTTTACGCTTGCCAGTGGATTCTTTAGTCAAAATCAGAAGGTTTATGTAAAGCAGTCAACAGTCTTAAGATTGGTTTCAAAACCACAGTGCTTTACTAGGTATGCTCCTGTTGGGAGGTGGTATGCCGTTGCCTTCCTCCAAACTTCGAACTGACTTACCCAGCCAGTTATAAGAGGACGTGAATTCCGAAGCACGGTACCATTCGATATTTTTCACAACATAGCCAGAGGGGAAAGAAGTGGAAAGTTACAGATAAAAATTGTAGGATATGGCGTGGCTCGAATCCGCGACCTTTTATAGTCTGGCTCTATACCACTGTGCTTCCGAAGGTTAACGAATTACAAATTACTGAAGAAAAATAACAGTACACTACACAGGGCTACACAAATTCAAATATTTGAAAATCTCGGGTACTTAACCACTATGGTTAATAGTCTCTAGGCTTACAAACTACTTTAACTATCCTAAATACTACACTCATCCGAGTGGGAGGATTTGAACCTCCAATGGGGAGCAACCGCACAAAGAGGTATACAGCGTTATTATAAACTGCCTTCATTACCCAAAAGAAGGATATACTGAAGGTTTAACGGCTCATCGCTACCTTGGTCGACACCAAACACAACCTCTGACAGGGAGTGCAGGGGATGGAAATCGGCCTTTCGCTACAAAAGAAGAAGCCCGGCATTTGAGTGGGTTAAGCAAGACGACCGATGGTGAGATTGAAGCACTGACCTCTATAATGTGAGGCTATAGTCCGCGTTATGTAGGAGGGCGACCCAATTTTCAGAAGTTCTGCGCATCACCCTGCATTAGGGCAATGGCAGCCAATAATATTCTCTAGGCGCGTAGCTGGCCGCGATTTCCTCCCGCAGGCTCGACTATTGGCGCTCGGCCGTAGCTCCTCCCCTACACGCTTACCCTGTCGCTTCGCCTCTATGGGCGAAGGCGCCTTCCTACAAGACGCCAACTATGTTGCGCTACCACTGGACTGCCTCGCCGGTACTTGGTACTCGCAGTTATTTCGTCAGTCCCTATCCTTTCTCCTCTCTGTCTATCTTTTCTTCCCTCCTTCTCTATCTCATGTCCCAACCGTCCGTCCTGCACCATCTTCTACTTCATCTCCTTTCTTTTTCAGTCTCTCCTCCTTCTTCACCACCTTCACCCAGTGAAGGTATCTTTAAAACATGTAATAAAAATGGAGGTACCTATTTTTTTAAAAATGCAGTTGATATCCGTTTGACCTATGGCAGCTCCATCTATCGGGCCAACCATAGCGCCATCTGTTTTCACCCTTCAAGCTAGAAAAGTTTTGTTGTTTGTAGTTTTTTCGTTTGATGCTTATTTCGGGAGGTACTTGGTCTGGTCACTATCAATAGAGCACCCCGTATACAAAGTCCTTCAAGTGTGGTAAAAACATGGCGTCCTCGGCTCTCGGCCAATCAGCAGCGACTCATGGCAACTCGCTATATATATACAGGCTCTCTTCCATGCGCTGCCTTCCGATCGCGCTCACGGGCCCAGCTGCCCCTGCTGGTCGTGATGTAGGCGAGATGTTCGTCCATCTGGCTGCCCGTGGTGCCCTAATCTGAATGTCTGATGCCGCCCAACTATCGGTGCAGGCCCCAAACAGCGGGCGCGGTGTGCAGTTTCAGCTGACCCCCCTCCCCCCCCCCAACCAATCTCCTGCCGCGCTACACACTTTTCCCCGCCGCCTGCATTGTTATTCGGTGGCCGATCGGCAGGATCGGCAGGCGCCAATTTACAACGCGCGAGCAGCGACGCCTGCGCTGTTTGTTCTGTGGAGACCGCGAACTCATTAGCAGCCAACTGCACGGGTCAGTGTAGGACTCCCACACGATTTCTCAACCGAAATTTCAGCACCGGAATGCTGCATAATAGCAGCCGTTGCTGAAAGAAAAGTACGACATGTGAAACACGTTGACAGCTGAAGGAGAATTGAAGTTATTACAGTTAATGACTTACATTCAACTCCAGCGACCAAAGTACATACAGCAAACCACATGTCTGCGAAAATTTTCTGTGTGCATTTATTGCATTAGTTAATTACGGTACAGCTTAAAAAGCATTTGCCTTTTTTAAATTTATCAAAACATAGTTCTTTATTAATGACAAAATCCTTGTAAACCTACGGAACAAAACTACTATGTCCTCAGCCCCTAGACTTACGAACTATTTAAACTATCTTATTATAAGAATAACATAAACGACCATGTACGAGGGACTACTCTAAATTACAACGGGAGCTGTCGCGCAATCAGTGGCATAGGTCCTTATACCACGCGGCCATTCTCTTGGTTTCTAATGAAGTAATTGTAATTGAACACGTTACCAAAAATAGCAGAAATAGATCTTGTATGTTACTTATAGTGTATTACCAATGGACTTAATTTAGCACTGTTGTCATCGTCAGGCTTTCTGCAGGTAAACAATTCTTTCTTCATTTTTATTTCTTCATTTTTTTATTTCGATTTTTTATGTACGAAGATAACCACTCAGAATGTTGGTTAATTATTCATCTGTACTTACGTCCACTGTATTTATTTTTTATTTATTTTTATTTTTTTTATTTTTTTTTTTTTTTTTTATTTTACTTAGGATAAACGTAGTTCTCCTTTGTCTCAGATTTTGAATTCTTTTGGTTTTTGCTGGAATAGATTTTAGTAACCCTAACCGAGTTGTCAGCGACAGATGAAACAGCGATGCTCTATGGTAAAAATTTATTCATTGATGAATGTAATATAATCTATGGTGCAATAGGGAAATATTTGTTACGTTGTTGTAAAATGGTAGGTATCTGTTACTTTTTAACATGAATAAAAAATTAGAATAAAATTATCGAAACAACTTTTGTGTTTCAGCTTTTCTTGTTCAGCATTTTATTTGGGCTAGTATCTGAGCATATAAATTTCGATGTCCCCAAAACGTTCATATTATATCCTTTTGGTGTCATGTGAAAGATCTATATTGCATCTATTATTTGGGCAGCATCGTGATTTTTTGTTTCTAAGTGGTTAAAAACGTCGAAATCAGTGAGAAATATCTTGTCTGTTCTTTAAGACTAATTTTTAAATTTCATCCGCCATTCAAGAGTTTAGTTCGTTTGCAGTTTGTCTTACGTAAGTTTTCTATAGATTTATATCATTCAAAATTGTATAGCATTTGAATTTTTTGTTTTGCACATAGTTTCTCCACTATATTTTCATCTAATTCATGTTTTTAGGCTATATACTTAAATGTTGTTCGGTCTTTTTGTATAGTTTAGAATGGAAGGTTTTCTACTCCATTAATCATTCTACTGAAATATGCGTTTTGGGTTGACATCAAAGTCAGTTAATATTATTATCATAATTTGTTAGTTTTATACGGATTTCGACTTATGTTTGCAACAGTTCAGAGTAATGTGCAAGAAATTTATGGTTTGTAGGTTTCTGATTCCATTGTGGGTTTCATTGATCAACGTTGGTATTTACTTGTTGGACTTATGTGACCGTCTTTTAGAAGCAGGGTATCATCCAAATACAGGTGACCTTTTTTTTTTTAATACAGGATTGATAAAGAATATTTGTTCTGATGTGGTTAAATATGTCTGCTATCATCTTTATTTTATGAATTGATATGTTTATGTATAGATTATTAAATTAAGGGAGACGCTGATTATAAACGCACACTCTATCATAAAAGCACCAAATCCACAGTTTTGGGAATATGTCAATGGAAATTTGTACCACACATTACATGAAAGTAACATGTTTACACACAAAATCCTTTGATTATATATATTCAACTTGTTTTTTTAATGAAAACTGAATTTTTATTTTCAAAAAATAATGTATGTTTCCTTTTCTCAGAAAGTATTCAAGAACTTTCTACAAAATATTCTTTGTTTCATTCTCTTTAATTTACTTTTTAAGCTTCTCTCATGAGGTTTTTAGAATAGGCCAAAAGGAGAATTTTCATAACTTCTTAATTATAATTCCACAAGTACAATTTTAAATTCATACAATATTACAAGCACTTTTCCCCATATATTTCAATCAGAAATTCAAAACATCTCTTGAGACAACGTTTATTAGGTTTACAGAAATATGTGTACAAAATTTCATAATTCTAGAATTCATGGAATCTGAGGAAAAGGCACATAAACATTAAAAAACAAACTTTTCAGGTAACACAATTTAAAGTTCAACTTATGTAACTTCTTCAGAAGGCACCACCTTTGTACACTGGGTCTTCTTTCCCTTCAAGGCTTCTGGTTTCTTGTTGTCTTTCTTTCCTTTACCAGGTCTTCAACTGAATTTTCAGCAGCATAGACGCGCTTTAAATTTATTTTTCTCGGGAAACCTTGAGTAAAATTTCCTATTTATATATTTATTTACTTACTCGACGAATATGTAATAAAATGGGGGTATCTATTTAAAAAATGCAGTTGATATCCTTTTGACGTATGGCAGCACCATCTAGCGGGCCAACCATAGCGCCATCTGTTTCCCCCTTCAACCTAGAAAAGTTTTGTTCTTTGTAGATTTTTCGTTTCAAGCTTATTTCGTGAGATTTGTGACCTGGTCACTATCAATGGACCACCCTGTATATCTGAATACCTGGTGTGCGTTTCTGTACTGTAGAGGGTCTACATTGCTTCTGACAGCGATTTCACTGTACAGTTATACATAGGCTGTATTACGGTAGGCACTGCTGCACTTTTGCACCACTCTTTCGGTTTCATTTATGTAAATGAGCGCGCTATTCGTCTGTAGTTGAAGTTAACTTTAGAGCTTCGCAGCAGTTTGTAGTGGGACGGATTATTGTCTCCGCTACATATCTCATGTCAGCTCAGTTTGTGCAGGATAACTTACTTATATTTGTGTTCTTAAATGATTTTTATGTAATTGTTTAATGTTATGATTATTAAAGATGTTTTTTGTATATTTTTGTTTGTTTCATGTGCTGTGAGGCGAGTCAACCTACGAGGGGAACATCTTCGACGCCGATTCCAAGGAGTAAATATCCGGCCACATCAAGTCGCGGGTCGACGGCCACGAGGCAAGAAGATGTTGATCTCTGCGGTTGTCGTCGCAAGAGTTGACATTATTGTCGACATTTAATGTTAAAATAACAAATTTTAAAAGTCAGCTCCCTTTTGTCTGTTAATGACTACGTATGTAATATCATAGAAAGCAATAAATGTGATCGTGTTTAAACTTGACGAAAGTGTCAGAGTACATCATTTATGAAGAATTATTTTACGATAAATAATATATTAATGAAACGAGGAGAATATTTAATTTATTCTCCAATGTGAAGGAAGAATTTTTTATGAATTTTTATTGGTGGAAAAGTTATGTCAAGAAGACTTCGATAAATGTTTCTTTTAGAACTTTGATTAATCGATCATACACATTGATCGATAATCATTGAAGAAATATTTTTTTTTTCTCTGTGGCTATAGCAACGACCACAAACTGAAGAATTTCTTTTGAACGTCTTATCTATGAGAGAACTTAGAAATATTTTAACAAGAGTGACAGTTAAAGACTTCTTCCCTCGGCGCAAGAATCTGATTTTGAAATATTGCAACGTATAAAGATTTTACATGAACGTATTTTTTTTTATTTTATATAAATTTTTATGGGCGAGTGGACACCTCAAGGATTACGAAGTCTGACACGGCCACATTCAATCCTAATCATACAAGACGAGTGCTTTTGAAGATAAGGTTTTAGCACACGTTCCGCCACACGAAGAGGTCGTTCCGCCGAAAGTTTTAAAGATAGAATGATTTGAAGTAATTTACTGAATATAATTAGTAATGTGTATTACATGATCATTTAGAACAGTCAAGAGAAATGCTTCGTTGTTCCGGTTTTGGCTGTAAAAACCGAGGTCAAGATTGTTATATCATGCTTGTGTTCGCGAGGAATGAGGAAAGACGGAATCAGTGGGCGGTGAAAGTTAACCGAGAAAGCTGGAATCGTAAAGGCAACTGCAGCGAATTACTCCTGTCTGTGTGAAGTAAATATTTTCTGCTGCCCCCCGCCCAATGCAATAAAGGTATTGATGGTAGTCAGTAAATGAAACAATGCTTCTGTAGTTCCCGCTTGTAACCTGGGTTGCTTACTCCATTCTTAACGTGAAGGTTGCGCTTTCCAATCCGATAAGCGGTAAATGTTTAATCAGTATTATCTAGCTTTTTGAGAGTTAGTGGTTTCACTTGTTGACATGCTACAACGTGTGTTTTAAAATAGCTGCGGCACCTCCCCCTTGGCTGTGTGTTATTTGCTATTCATAATCCTATAAGTGGTTATGGGATGTAACATGAAAACTTGCCGTATATATTCTGTTACCTAATTTGAACCAGTTTCTGCTGTTTCAGTAGATTTTTGTGATAATGTGTTCCTAAAAGTATGGACAGAATGATGGTTTACGTATTTCCCTGCGTGGTAAAGTGTTATAAGATCGACAGGAATACATATATAACGCATTATATAAGAACAGAAAGCGATAATAATGTACTAATTTCAGCGATGAGTATGCAGACAGTAAAATCTGAAATACCATCACTTTCTTTGACATACGTAAGATGAAATATATCTTCCTTATTAATCACCTGCCAACTGTCAAAGCTACCAGAATATCATAAAACATGGCATTAAAATTTGGCAGACATAGATACGGCTCCAAAAAAATGTTCAAATGTTTGTAAATCTAAGGGACTTAACTAAGTTCGTCATCAGTCCTTAGCCTCACAAACTACTAACTTAAAATATGCTAAGGACAACGCGAACACTCATGGCCGAGGACACTGCTTCATGACACTTATTTGCTTACAAATTCATTGGACCTATATCAACATAGATGAATTTGTTTCAACCACGTACAGATTAGTAAGCTAGAAGATGTGTTTTGATGTTATGGGTCGAACATATGCCTTATGTCTATCATTAAGCCGGCCGAGGTGGCCGAGGGGACCAAGGCACTCCAGTCACGGTCTGCACGGCCACTACGGTCGGGGATTCGAATCCCCCCTCGGGCATGGATATTTGTGCCGTCCTAGTTCGTAAGTAGTTCATAAGTAGTTTGTAAGTTTAGGGACTGATGACCCCGTAGTTAAGTCTCATAGACTATACAAACATTTGAACATTTTCTATCATTAAGTAACGGCTTTCCTACCAGGGTCGCTATGTAAATGCATGTCTCGCTCGCAGTTGGTAAAAACATGGCGGCATCCAGCCGGTTGGCCTCTCCCTCCGTATACAGGCTCTTAGCGCAGGGCAGCGGCGAGCGCTATGTCCGACGGTTAAAAGGCAGCTCAAACTTCACTCCCTGACTTAATCCGTGCTTTATGACGCCTGTTTGATAATTTGTCAGGTTCTCCTACAAAGGACCATAAGTTGTAATGTGATGTTGAGTGCAGTAAAGTGTGTAAATAAATTATTGAAATAAAATTCAATAATAAATGAAAATGAATAATACGTGAAGTAAAAGTGAGAACTTAGTTCAGTTCAGTCCAGTCAGGCACGGCCGAGTAAAGCAGCAGCAGCATTCCGACAGTGCGTCGACCGGCTAACGCTGCAGATTCAGCACATTGTCCCGCCGAGTATTCACGTGTGGGAAGACGTCAATCGCTCTCTCCACAAGCGGAAGCCGTTGATTCGGCGATCAGGCCATCGACCGATGATCTCACGTAAAAGCACAGACTTTAAGACATGATCATCTCGAACTTGACGAAGCAACGCGATCAGAAGCTCATAACCTAGTATACTGACCCCTAGAGCAATGTGACGATAGATCTTCCTAGAAACTGTACAACCTGACAACAAAACACAACGATTCCGAAGATCACCTCCAGCCAGATCCATCAAATAAATACCACGGGCATGAAGACGTCGCCAGACAGTAAGACAGTAAGAGACATATAGAGTGATGGACACAGAGTGATGGACTTAGTAACGTCAGATTGGCAGTAGCGGCGTTATTAGCGGGAGCAGCAGCCGTAACAGAAGTGCAGTTTTAGTTATGATCAGCCGCCGGCATTGAGAGTTGGAGTTAAAGATAGAAGAAAGAAGAAGATCAAAGAATCTGGTCGCCAGTACAGCGTTCAGGAAGATCAGCATTAACAGAGATACTCAGCCAGGATGATTGGCCAGAACGATTGGATGCGGACTGGTCGTGATAGTCACCTGTGATCTCCGTCATTTTGCCACTCGAAGATTTCAGCCTGAAGACCGTTGGTTCAACCCCAGGGCAAGGGCTCACTGTCCCACGCCGAACCACTACCCCTGGTCGTAGCACAACACTTTTAGAAGATGGAAACATTACACAGCACCGCTATGAGGTAATTGTCCGGATAAAATTACCTACTAGTTTACCGTTCGAGCGCTCAACGTAAGCTGGCCGCGGTGGCCGAGGGGACTGAGGCGTTCCAGTCACGGCCACTACGGTCGGGGGTTCGAATCCCCCATCGGACATGTATATTTGTGCCGTCCTTAGTGTAAGGTAGTTGATAAGTAGTTTGTAAGTTTAGGGACTGATGACCCCGTAGTTAAGTCCCATAAGCTTAACAAACATTTGAACACTTTTTAGCTCAACGTAACAACCGAAACGTTCGCCGTTGTCAAATTGTCACAACTGACCAGTTACTTTGCTTAATCGTATTTTACGCAATCACTATTGTGTCGTTTTTATTTCGCATTGCGTCACTAATTATCAGTGGCGCCCTTTAGCCGCTAGTAAAGTGACAGTGTTTCATCACACGGAATTATCGCACCGTATATTTTCACCATTAAACAGGAAAACGCAACAACTGACAATATCGTTCGTTACGTGGAAATGTTAAGAACTTTCGTTACACCTGCATTGAACAACTTTCCAAACGTTCAAGAAGCGTGGTTTCAACAGGACGTAGCGACATCACACACAGCACTGCAATCAACGGCATGTGTGAGAGATTTGTTCGGTAACCGTGTGACGTCACGATTCGGTAACGTTCCCTGGCCCCCGAGATCGTCAGATTTATCCGTTTGTGTGTGTGTGTGTTTTTTTTCTCTCTCTCTCTCTCTTTTCTCTCTCTCAAGAGCGAAATCTACACTACTCGAACAAGAACCCTGGATGCGTTAAAACGGAGAATTATGGATGAAATTCGCAATATCACAGCTGAGATATTGCAGCGGTCAATGAGAAATCTACACAGCAGATTTCACGAATATATTCCTACAGGAGGACGTATTTAAAAAAAAGAGAAAAATGACATCAATGTTATTACTGGGAATAAAATCAATGTTACTTAAATGACAAAATTGTAAGATTTAAATTGCAATGAACTAAATTTCTTTGCTTTATCACTTTAGTTTTATTAGACTGTAGAAATGTTCCCGTTTTTCTGTGTCACCCTGTACTTTTAATCCGACTATAGCAGCCGCCGTATGACGGGGGAGGTGTTACGCGTCCCTCGGCACTGGTTGCAAGTGGGTGGTGTAGCCGCTATGCAGACATACCTCGCAGAAGCAAATTGCGAGACATAGGGCGCTCTGGCTGGTGGTGACGATGTGTTGCAGAACGCCATGCATGCTACAGTGTCATTGCAAGAGTTTCTCAGCCATGCTGGAGGCGTACAGTGGGTCAGCATCCCTAAAAGCTGGTCAAAATATTGTTGAATTTTTACCAAACTTCGTATGTAAGGGTTAACGAAGTATCTGATTTTTCGTGGAAAACTCGCACGGAGTGAGATAACTAATGATGAGACACTGTACTTCATGAGTACAACTTGATTCCTAGCGTAGCGCCTGAGGCAGGCAACTTCTTCGTCACCTGTGCAGTTCGCTGGCAATTAGCAGGCGCTAAACCAGTAATCGAATGCTAATCAGTCGAATGGTTTTCGAAATCACAGGGTTAAACGTCACCAAGAAAGGTGCGTAAACTGCACCGAGTAGCCGAACAGAAATGATTTAAGAGGGAGAGTTTTTGCCTTTTTATTCAAGCCTGTGTCAATCTTGCTTCTCCACCCGTGCCAGCCCCATTGTAATCAATCACTCCACAGTTGGACTAAAAATGAAAACTTTCCTTTGTTAGTTAAAATTACTTTCAAATTTCGTCGAATGGTTTTAATCAGTCTCTAATGGTTCAATCGTGTATACAAGAAGAGAAATTATGTTTTGATTACACTTGAAGAAGGTTACGACGTACGATGTTTTCAGAGCGGGTGTCAGCAGTGTCGATAGTCGTCAATAACGAGGTCCAGTTACTCTTTTCCCCAAAGAGAGAGTACTTTAGCTTGCGAAATGAGTGGAAACCAATGCCACCAGGTTTGTGTTTCCATAGGAGGCCTTTACCTGTCAAATGCGAGAGGCGGTGTGTTTGAAGTGATTTGCATGGTGTACCGTGAAAATCTCGAATGATTTCAACTGTGGAGTCAAGAATCTGACGTCACAAACAGATGAAGGTTTTGATGAGAAGGGGCGTGACCAACATCTACATAAATAGGACGCCACCGAGGTCCTTCTATGTTAGCCTTCAAATGCAGGCCCTCCAAACTTTTCCTTTCAGGAAGCATGGCAAATATCCTAACTCATCAGTGACCTCTGATGACCACGATATCGACGGAAGCTTAATTCATAACCTTGCTTCCTTTCTTCTCTTAATTTGTTGCGCAATGCGTACATTCCTTCTCGCGTTATACTGCTCGAACACCAGGGTTGACGATTAGTTTGCCGGCCGCGGTGGCCGAGGGGACAGAGGCGCTCCAGTCACGGTCTGCACGGCCACTACGGTCGGGGGTTCGAATCCCCCCTCGGGCATGGATATTTGTGCCGTCCTTAGCTAGTTCATAAGTAGTTTGTACGCTTGGGGTACTGAGGACCCCGTAGTTAAGTCCCATAAGTTGTACAAATATTTGAACATTTCTTTGACGATTAGTTTCATTTGGATAGCGCTCTAAATGTTTTGGCACATCAGGCGCTCTTACGATAGACTTGCCACAACACAGCATGCTACAGCGTTATTTCTCCATTCGTCTGTGAATAATTGGTGTTAGTATTTTGTAACCATGATGCCGATGATAGTGTGGCACTTATGGCCGTTAGAATCCAAATGGTGTCGTATTCAGCATGCCTGTTGCGTCTGTTTAACTGACGCCACTTCGGAGTATTGCGTGTAAATGATGATGAAATGATGATGATGACAGGACACCCAATCCCCGAGCAGAGAAAATCTGTAACCTGACCGGGAAGCGAACCCAGGACCCCTGTGTGGCAGCCTATCACGCTATCTGCTAGACAACAGAGTAACCATGATGTACTAAACTGACAGTACTGTAATTGTCAAAGTTGTGAGGCATTAGTTATTTAACGTGCCCCGTACATTAACCGGAGCCTGGGCAGTAGCTGCGGTTACAACACCGGCCCGGCCCCACGGCGCGCGCGTCGGCAGACCGGTTGGCGGGCGACCACTGTGCGGCCATAGCGCACGCGCCGCCGCCACGTGCGCCAACCTGCCGGCCCACATAATTGGCCGATTTATCAGCCGGCCGCCGCCGCCTTCGACAAGGGATTTGCATTATTGCAGAGGCGGCCCGCGGCCAGCGACCGTGTCCGGCTGCGGTCCTGTTGGCCTGCCCGCGCCGTCGCCGCTGTTAGGACCACCCCACTCTAATGGACCAGTGGTATCTGCACCAGGCCACCTCTGAAAGCCTCCTTTATCTCACGTTACCCGCAGCCACGGGCTGGCCGAAAAGAAGTAGAGCCATTTGATTCAGTAACAACGTAGTCTTTCGCGGTGACACTGTGCTATAAAATAATCTTGAACCTACTGCCGAGTAAATTCCCAACAAAATCTCGACAACTACCTCCATCGTCAGGAGTTGCTACCTATACTGCAGCTGCAGTGACGTCAAGTAGCCCGCGAAGTGCTTCTTATTGGTCAGCAGTACTAAAAAGCTACAGTCGGCCGCGGTGGCCGAGGGGACTGAGGCGCTCCAGTCACGGTCTGCACGGCCACTACGGTCGGGGGTTAGAATCCCCCTCGGGCATGGATATTTGTGGGGTCCTTAGTGTTAGCTAGTTCAGAAGTAGTTTGTAAGTTTAGGGACTGATCACCCCGTAAATAAGTCCTATAAGCTATACCAACATTTGAACATTTTTGAAAAAGCTACTGCCATATGACAAAAAATCTTCTGCACAAATGAATTAACAAAAAACATTTGTGTGTGAATATTTCATTTTCAGCAATCATCACCTACTACATTACTTCTCAACGTTGAAGAAAACAAGTGTTTACAACTCCACCATCGGAACGGCAGCAGTGTTCCTTACATACTGATAGAGTTATCTGAATTGTAGCCATCCTTAACCTCGCGCACAAAAAAGGGTCATTCCTGTCTTCAGCTTCTTCTTATGCAGATCCTTCCTAACGTCATCCATCCACCTCATTCTTGGTCTTTCCAACGGTTTCCCTTTTCCCCTCACTTCTCGTGCAATGCTGGCATCTTGTCTCACCACAGGACCATGCCATGTTATTCTCTTATTTTAGATTATGGCTGCTACGCCTGGTTCTTTGTACATGTCCCGGGTCTTCCTGTTCTTACCCTCCAACCGTCATTTTCCATTACCTTGTGCCATTGGCCATATTTCGCTTGCGTAAGTCGTTATTAGTATTTTCATTTTCTTATGTATTCTCATATTAGTTCTATGCGTTTTTTGTCTTCACTAAAAATTATATGCAAACATCCCTTTCCTTCTTGTTTAAGTTTCTGTCTCAAGGTTTCTGATATTTTTCAGGTTAGCTGCCAAGAATTTTACGCTATCTAGTGTTCAAGTGTTTGAGTATTGATAGTTATCTTGGACTGAATGTTCTGTCTTTCTCTTGTTACAACTTCTAACTTAGACTCATTTATCGTCAGTTTCATTCTTCCATCTTTGTCTATCAGATCCTTCCTCGTCTCCTCCAAATACATCACGTATACACCAACCAGGACGGTATCATCTGTAAACGCCAGTATGTTTACGTTCCTACGTCTGTCAGTTCCGATGCAGTTATTTTAATTCGTCTTAGGGTCTTCTTCGGTGCTATATTAAACAGTGTTCGCGAGATATTTCTTGTTATATTCCTGATTTAACCTAAAACTGTTCTAAATGTACATTGTCCTGTTCTCAACATGCATTTTGACTGATTAACAACAAGTGGAGTTATACTTAGCAGTTTCTGAGTAATTCCATTTCTTGCATCACTTTCCACATCTCTCATATTCTACGAATAGGCTGTAGGTACTTTTGTTGTATTCCGTTCTTTCCTAGCATTTGCCTCATCGTGAAAGTACGAACTATAGTAGACTTCTCTGTCCTGAAACTTACTTGCACTATTTCTGCTGTCGCTTCAAGATATGTTTTGTGTGTGTTTATACTTTTCATAAAATAATGCTATACACAGCAGTGATATTCGCCTTTAGTTCTTGATTATTTTCTTATTGCGTTTCTTTCATATTCGACTTAAGATGACCACTGTACATTCACCAAGTATCTCGTCCTCATTCCATATGTGTGTGATCAGTTCTGGAATCTACGTATGTGTCTCCCCACCAGTACGTTTTATCAGTTTTGCTGGCATCGGACCCATCCTGCAGCTTTGTTGTTCGTCTTCTGACTTACAGTTTAGCACCTGCATATGTTTCTTGGTGGTGATCAGCCTTCTTATCGCCAGTCACATTCAACAAGTCCTCAAAATATGTCTTCCTTTGCTGAAGGTTTTTCACTTTTGGAAAGTTATTCGATATTTATTTATTTATTTATTTATTATTTTTTGGTCAGTTTCTGGTTTCCAACGCTTTTTCTTTCGTAGATATTCTTTCCATTTTTCTATTTGTGTACTTTAAAATCTTCTGTGATTTCTTCCACATCCTGCCTCAATAGACTAATTTTATACTTTTTCTTCTTATTAATTTCTGCTTTTCATTCATCATTAAACCCAAAGTTTTAATATGATTTGTTCTGTTTGTCTTAATATTGCCTCTCCCGTTGGCACTAATCCCACCAGCAATCCGTTCCACTTCTCTTCCTTCGTTACATGATCTCCTGCTACTAGCAATCTACCAAAGCGTTTCCTCCTACATTTAACACCTGTCTTACACGAAGACTAGCGTTATTCATGGTGATTTGCATTTTAATATCGTGTGACGCTTTATCTATACTGCCTGCCTCTTTTTTTTTTTTTTTTTTTTTTTTTTTTTTTTTTTTTTTTTTTTTTTTTTTTGATCATTCAGGTAGTGAACCGAGGTTGTACCAGCTCCTCTTGTCCTCATAAAATACCACCGTGGTTTAATGAGCTGGAGACTGCGCTGCGTGTAAATCTTACAAAATAATGCAATACGAATCATAACTAATGTTTCAAGATACATACGCATTTATGAGTTCCGTACAAAATATCATATTGTTGTGGTGGAGGCAACCAAAAGACACTCCCATACGTCCCCTCCCTTCCCCCCCACCTTCATTTTCGGGTAGCTCTAGGGTTTGGGTTTTGAGCAAGCCAAATAGGGGGAACTACTATTGCAACCATAGGTGGAAGCATTATCGTTGAGAAACTTTTACTTAGTGGCACTTCACCACCTGTTATATTCTTAAATTAAGCATTACAAAAATGTGTACCACGAGCGGCCGATTTGATACTCAGCTTGTCCCTGTAATTACATCTCATACTGCAGGTGGTCCTCACTCAAGCCGTTCACAGATATAGGATGCAGCCATTCCCAACCACACCAGTGGTTGAACTATCATTATAGCGAATACTGTCAGTGGCGCTCATATTCGGATACTGCATGATAACCGCTACTAATCTTGCATCTGTATCAGATATCAAGCCACTCTCGGACCGCTCTTACCACCGGTTCATAGGACATTCGCCCCCCCCCCCCCCACACACACACTTGTGTATTGCCTTGGCACATTTTATCTCTGCCTTTAAAAGCGATTCTGTCCACTTCTATCCCCCTTTTCGGGTAATCCTGGACAGATGAAACATCCTGTAAATTTCTCTCTGAGATTACAGAACTTCTTACGATGATCACCGGCCATTTCGAGCGTCGAAGGTCTCTCACCATAAAATTTATGTCACCGCTCACACCGGTATACACAAATGTTTTACGGCACAAAATCTGTTTCCTACCGCATTGTCTCGATATTGAATAATCAGTGTAAATATTTAACGTGTACTGTAATTCTTAAAAGAAGTGTTAAAATGATAAAATTGTAATAGGTGCGTAATTTTACCAGATTACTTCCTCTTCCATTCATTTCCTTCTATTCTCAGATGGAACATTTTTGACTCTCACTGTTTCAGTATAATAATGTTTTGTTTAAAACTCTGAATTTAAATTTTATTTTATTTTTATATATTCTGACTAGTGGTTTGGATTATTGCAAAACAAACTTCTTGTTTCAAAATTGCTTGCCGCGGCGGAGCGGCCGAGCGAATTGAAGCGCTGTGTTCCGATGCGCGAGGCCGTTCCCCGTCGAGGGTTCCAATTCTCCCTTGGGCATGGATGTTTGTGCTGTCTTTAGTATAAGTTACTTCACAAGTAGTTTGTAAGTTTAGGGACTGATAACCCGAAGTGAAGTCCCATACGTTTTACAAACATTTGAACAAAATTGCTTCTTAGCAAATGCCTAATTTGCCTCTTTGTTACCGAAATTGACAGTAGAAGCGTCAACTCATAAAAGTGCGGCAATTAACAAGTCAAAGATAAAGTTAGGCACCGCCGGTCTTCTAAATCTACATCCATGCTCCGCAAGCCACCTCACGGTGTGTGGCGAAGGGTACTTTGCGTACCATTGTCATTTCCTTCTGTTCCATTCGCGAATGGTACGTGGAAAAAATGATTGCCTGTATGCCTTCGTGTGGGCCCTCGGAATAAGCAACATAATGGGTGATTCTTCATGAAAAGTAAGCTCTCGAAACTTTGACAGAAGGACATAGTGCGATGCCTATCTTGCGGCGTCTGCCACTGGAGTTTCCTAATCATCTCCGTGGCACTTTCGCACTCACTAAATGAGCCCGTAACGAAATGTCTGCTCTCCGTTGGGTTTTCTATTAACTCAACATTGTACGGATCCCACATTATGAGTCATACTCAAGCGATGGGCAAATTCCTTTGTTGACAGACTACAATTCCTGAGAATTCATCCAATGAACCGCAATCTGCGATCTCCCTTAAACATTACTGATTTTATGTGGTAGTTCCATTTCAAGTCGACCTTAATGTCCATTCCAAGATATTTTATGTAAGTACTGATTCCAGTGTTTGTCCTGCTATTGCGTATTTATATAATGAAGGATGTAGTACTATACTGTTAAAAGCTGTATGTGTGTTGTGAGGATGTTGAACCTATCGTTAGATCAGACAACAAATTGTTCCTTGACACAGCAATTTGGTTTAATTATGGCCCTGATACTGATGTATATGCTATTAAGTGAGAAACTGTGCATGAAACTGATTATGTGCGCAACGGATATTTTTTAACAAAACAACTGTGACATGTAGCCTTTTGAAACAGACACTGACTATACTCAAAAATTTTGACTGCGAGAAAGATATTTAAAAAAAGCCACAAATCACTTTCTTAATGCTTGACTGTGAGAATTTTATGCAGATCAGTTTCTAATTATTGAAATTTAGTATCAATTTAGTATCATAGTCAATTAACTATCATTTACTATGGCACCAATAATGAAATCCGTTCAACAATATTATTCACATCAATACTGCACTTTAAATCCACTAATAATTAATTATCAAATGAAGGAAGTAGGTTAATTTTCTAACTACGTAAATGAAACATGAAGGAAAGTTTAAGTTACTTATTATTAATAATCAGCATTACATTACCTACATAATACAACTTCTGACTTGCTGGCAAAGCAGCCTCTGCTCTACATCGGAGCCATACACACAACCCAACCGCTCTCTAAGCGAGCTGAACCACTAGTCGTCGTACTCTCTCTCAGTGCGAGCTACAATGCTATGCAATACATGATCTTTGCCAAAGATGAAACTTCATAAAGGACACATATCGATACATACAGTAGAAGCGATATTATACATTTTCTTGCAAGCAAGTTACTCGATACAAAACAGGAGGCACAATATTGGACATTTTCTTACAAAATAATTTTTTATGGACACGTTTCATCACCCCCCTCCTACCTATTAAAATTTTGTAGGGTGGGTGATGCCAATGGCATTGCCTAGCCAGCAAAATTACTGAATTTCAAGTCCAAAAATCCATTAATGACATCCAAAATATAACATGAAAAATATGAAAACCTGATAAACATTTTTATACAAGATATTCAAGATCAAAACAACAGATGAAGTTCATAGAAAATTAAAAAAAAATGTGACAGTCTTAAATACATGCAATTTTACAGACGAGTACCAACAAGAGTAATGCTTGGAGTGGTACAGGATGTGACAGGCATAAGCAAATGTCAAAATGTGCAGAACATCAGCAATAAATGGAATACATGACAAATGTACATAATGATAAGCATAAGTATATATAGAATTTCAGAGAACATAGTTTGACAAATGATATAGTGGAGAAAATGAGATAGCTAGAAGTAATAGACAAGTGAAAAAAAATACAATAATAAACATGAACATATACAAAGTTTTACAAAAGGTAGTTTAACTAATGTCATAATTCTTTAAAGAAAATGAGTTAATTACAAGTAATACACACAGTAGTGTAAGTACCATGCGTCTAAATTTTGTACAAGAGATCAGTATTATTGGGAACATAAAATGAACATTTGTATCTTGTGCACAATGTAGTCTATGTCAATTTTTAGTGCACTTAGTATAAGATAAAGTGTCAATTTTGTATTCTGTGATGCATTTAAGATGCCATACTTTCATGGATGCTAGAACATACATGTAAAATTTTTGACTACATAGGTTTCTGATCATGTACAAAATAATGTTACTGCTTCGGCACAATAGGATTTCAATATTACGTTTGTCAATTGAATAGTTACAATGACAGTTCAGACTAAAGTGTATTGACTCATTATAGTTCTGAAAGCATATTTATCTATCAAGAGCACAATTTTATTTTGGTCACTCAATGTAAAAGAACCATGAAATATACCTAAACACTTGTAATTAACCTGTGGACAACGTTTGCAATGGGGGGCACTGAATAGTATAAGCACGCGAATAGCACATTAGCTCCTAACATTCATTTTAGGTCTTCACACGAATAGCCAATTATTCCCTAACATTCATTTTAGGTCTGCACACGATTAGCCAATTATCCCCTAACATTCATCTTAGGTCTGCACACGAACACAAAACACTGTAAGATTACACCACACTGTAGGCGAGCTGGCTGGTTGCATTGAAGTTGAAGTCATGGGGAAAAGGTTCTGATGTATTCCTCCATGCAATTCGACAACCAAGTGTGCTCCAACCAACGGGTCTACTAGCAGACTGCATCAGCATAGCCAAAATTAGAGCAAAATTATGGTGGTTGGCCAAGGCTGCAATGGACAGTACTATGTGGCCAAACATCATCCAAAAACATCTTCATTAAAAGGCCCAAAATCAGTGGTGTATAATAACACGTCCATTGTTCTGTGTGCATTATGGAATCTCGTGTGCGAAATCGCCAGTTCCCATGCGTGTCCAAAGTACATGAAATAAAGCATTTTACACACAAATTAGTAACATAGTCATGATATTTCAGTTTACACTGAAAGAAAAGTCGTTGATTATTAAACCATATTTTTACATTACAAGTAGTGTCTTGAAGACGGATACATTTAAATAGTAATGAGTAATTTAATTCTTATACTAGAGTATCTACAAAATTAGTGTCATTTCATATAGGCATAAGGCTTTACATACTATGTACATATTACTTTACAAACACATAATCGTATGAAATACATTCAGGGTGCTTGTCATCAGTTTGGCATTAGGTCATGTAAAGTAAATTTTTTGTCATAATTAGAGCAATTAACGTGAAGCCACTTCAAATAACTTGACATTCCAATTACCACTAGTCAATTAAATTGACATACATCACTATGGTGGGGATTGCATTACCACCAAATTATAACAATTAAATTACATATGTTGCCATGGCCAGGCTTTTGTCTGAACTGAGTTACATATTTCATTGCCTTGAGGTATAACACATCAGGGTAGTTTCGTGAGAATATCAAAAGAGGTTCAAGTCATCAGGTCATGTCTGTGTCTGTCTGAGTCAGCAGTAGGGTCAGACAAAACAATTAAGGCAAATTTTGGCACAGTAATAGATGTACATCACAGTAAATCATCCGATAACGTACACTACTTGTTAGGCATAGCTGCAGATTTTCATCAATAAGATCATCAATAAAATTTTGAAGATAGCAGTAAGCAAAAGCAAAGTATCTCTGTGCATTAACTAGACTTAACTAGGCGTAATTTATGGCAAAATTGCAAGTTTGCAAGAGAGATGGCTGTATGCAACGTATAAGCATAACCATACATTTTCATGAGCTTCATTATAAAATTAATTAGCATAGTGATAGGGCTTAGGTATATAATTAGTGAGCATAGCGGTAAGCTTTGATTACAAGAGCAATAAGCATAGCTGCAAGCATAATTAGAGATATTTATTACACATAATTACAAATAATTACTGAGCATCAGAAGGATATGATTCTCACCAATCACACATGCCATTGAAGGCACAATGCATCAACATACAAAATGGTGCACATAAGCACAAAGAGAAAACACAAAAGCGCAGTGCGAGTAGGCACATAAGAAAAGAACAGAGCATAGCATCATTAGCAACAGAGCGATTCTCCTCATAATTGCTTCATAATCATTGTATACTCTCGTCCACATAATTACATTTATCACACATCTTTGACTGTTACCAATACCTTCCTTACCATCATTTATCCATAAACAATAGTGCATTTTAAAGACCACCATGACATATTGTGTATTGCCTTACTCATCATCCTCCAGAATGTCCTTCTTCTTTTTTACTGCTTAATTGGCTTACAAAATGCTTATGTCAACTCAAAATCTTCTTCACTCGCTCCGCAGTTCGTAAGTTATGCAGGTTAAACAGGGGACAATCAATAGGTGGGCAGAGAAGAGATGACCTTGACATAAAAATTCTACGTATGTTTGCTGTCGAATTTCGACAGGTTTGCTAGAAATGACGCCACGAATTTTAGTACAATGCAAAGGCAGAATGGGACCATTAAGCAAGTTCTGATATTTCTTGAAAGTCACTTCACTAATTACTGACACAGGGCTACCAGAATCTAAAACAGCAGAAAGATTGATTTTGCCAATTTTGACAGATACAATTGGGTGAATTGGAATATCGAGACATTCTACCTTCTCTTCTAATAGTGCCTCTTTTATGTCATCTAACTGTACAAATTTTACGTCTTGTTCGGTGGAAGGTTCATAAGAAATTTCTTTGTTGAGACAAGTGTTACCAAGATTAATGAGGCTTTCACAAGATAAATGCTTTTCAAATCTTGATTGTTCATCAACTTCGCATTCACTATCATCGTCATTAGAAGACATGTAATTATCTATCCAGTCAGCGACAGAGGTGTGCTGCAAATCTAATTGTTCGAAATCAGTTTTTGCTGTTCCAATGTTACTGTTAGTTGCATTATTGTGTGGCAGTACCGTACCCTGCATTTCAAAGTACATGACCGGTCTGTCATATGCAATTGTTGGTTGATACTGTAAGAATTTTATTTCGTATTTAGTGTCTTCCTCAGAGTCTGAAGACGAAGCTTCTGTCTCCCACTCTGAATTGTTGTCATTATATTGCTGATCGACATTTATCTCGTTTAACCATTGGGCAGTATAATGTTTATTCGATGCCTTTTCATTTGTTTCGTTAAATCTGATAGCACAATTTTTGTTACTGTCATTACTTTCAGGAGTAACGGCTTTAGGTTTTGACACAAGTTGTGTCGGTTTTGCCTTATCACTTACTGAGGTGCTACCAGCATCAGTATTGTGCACTTCCGCACAAACTACTATTCTGTTTTGTTCGGGAGGTTGTTCATTGTAACCTTCCTCTCTGTGAGGACGCTCACAATGAACAAGTTTCAGCGTATAGTTAGGATCACATAAATCCTGTACGGCCGAATTATTTGCCGTCGAGTCCGCTAGTCATAACTGACGCGGCCCTTTTTTTGACGAATTGTAGCGTGGATTAGCAGGTCTGATTTCAATGTTCTGCTCTTGTCTTTCTGGGGTACGCGATCTGCTTTGGCCCTGATTTGTGTTTTCGTATCGTGGAAGGCGATCACGAGAATTATCGCGTGTGCCCTCCCGACTACGCTTCTCAGTGTTATTGTTGTTATTTTCAGTCTCGCGATCACTATCAGTATTGCGTCTTTCACGCCAATTAGTATCATTTGAGGTATAGCTGTTATGATAGTAATTATTGTGGCGTCCTCCGCGACCAAAGCCACCACCTCGGTAACGGCCACGAAAACTTCCACGGTTATTCTCACGATCTTGACAGTCACTGTTCTCATTGTCGCGACTTTGTAAGATTCATTAGTGAAAGAATTATTTTTTGGTTTATGGTCGTGCTCTGAATAACGTTTAGTACGCGGCGGGCTTTGTTGCGACCGGCGATCATATCTGTTTCTATCAAAATATCGACTGCGCGAGGAATTTTCCTCGTCTTCTTCCTCTAAGTCTTGTAAGAGGTTTCTAAAGGCTTCAATATCATTCTTGCATCGTGCCGCAATGGAAATTTGACGCAAGTGTAGAGGCAATTTGTTCAAACAAATTCTGATTAATTCCGCAGGGCAGTAAGGTGCCGATAAAAATTGGTTTTTGTATACCAAATGTTGGAAATATTCCACCGGGCTCGAGAAATTTGATCGCTCAAAAGTTTTGAACGTCGCAATACTGTTTTTAACGCGGTCTTGTGCCGCTTCCGACCAGTATGCGGATAGAAATGAGCGTCGGAACTGATTCTCGCTATAGCACTCTTGTGCAATAGCTCTCATTCTGGTGGCTGGCTCGCCTTCCAGATAACCACATATAAATTCTAATCTGTGCTCAAGTGGCCAATTCGGAGGAAGACAATAATCGAATTGCTGCAACCACTCTTAGGGTGCAAGTCATTCGGAGAGTTTTTGAATGTCTTGAATTTACGTACAGTCAGGAAATGCTTGTAGTCAAACGCTTCCCTTCGCCTGTGCGGTGTAAGTGAGCGTAAACTACGCACCGCGTCTTCATTGTTGTTGCTATGAGGTACACTTCGTTCACGTACCAAGCGACCTACTTGAGTCGAATCATCATTGTCATTTTCGTTCAAATTTTCTTCTACGTCTTCGTATGCATTTCCATAAGTGTGGTCAAATTTCCTCTCTATTCGCGCCACGCGATCATCTAATTTTCTGACCTCAGCCTTGTATTGCTGATTAATGGTCATTTGACCTTGTTTGAAACGGTCAAGGGCGAGATATTCATTAGTTTCATTAAAGGGGGTAGGATGCGTTACATCAGAACTTTTGTCACTGTTATCACTGATTTGGGTAATTTTAACAGTAATATCCTCAAACTGTTTATTAATTTTATTGATCCGTCGTGACTGACTGGAAGTTCTGCAACTTTTCATCAAATAGATTACTCTGTTGCTTCAATTGAGCGAGTTCAGTAGTTTCCATATTTTCGACTCGTGACGCAAAGCTTTCCATATTTTCCACTCGTGACGCTAGGCTTTCCATATTTTCCACTCGTGACGCAAGGCTTTCCACTACCGGGTTAATCTCGTCGAGAATATCTTGTCTTATTTGCTGAGATTCACGTTTGAAAGTATTGAGCAGTTGTTCCCTGAACCGATTGTTGTCCTCATTTATTTTATTAAAGCTACTTTGAATACTCACAAACCTCGAATCGCACGTCTGTTCTATTTTCTCAAGTTTTTTACCTTGTTTCTCAAGTTTTTCATTTAATTTCTGAGATTGTTCCTCCAGTTTTTCATTTAATTTCTGAGATTGTTCCTCCAGTTTTTCATTTAATTTCTGAGATTGTTTCTCAAGTTTTTCACCTAATTTCTGAGATTCCTGAGATTGTAATTGACTATTCTCATTTAATTTAGAGAGCTGTGACAATAAAATTTGCATGAAATCATTTGGTAATACGTTTTCCATAGCCGTCGCACAAGTATTTTTTGTAGCAGAGCTAGGCGGAACCGATCCATTATTTTCCGCAACCACGTTACAAGAATTGGAATTCTGTATTGTCGAATCCTGTACTGTATCATTATCCATATTGTCTATTCCTGAACTAATCTGTTCCGCGTTTTCGGACACGGTATTTACTGTCGTATTTGTATCAGTGCAGTGAGAAGACTCTTGTAAAAATTCAGCTTCTCTCCTTGCATCATTCGAGATCTCATTTTCGGAAGCAGATTTAGCATCAGCGCGGACTCTCCTATTCTTCGACATTGTTAACAGAATTTTGCAGTAAAGTGACCAATAATATTTATTTTCACCTACTGCATATTTTTTTTTAATTACACACGGTAATTATGAGAGAACAATAGGCTGAATTGGGCTAGTGCAACATACAATCACAATCGAGATTACGCGAACCGTTAATTATCACACGAGTTCCGCGATACTAGAACTTTCATCACAACAAACATCAGACAATATAAAAGAGAGACTTGTTCAGTAGTAATGCAATTATTTGTATATTCAATTAATCTACTATAAACAATGCTACACACTATCAAGAATGGTAAGTAATAAACTACAGAAACAATTACTATGCTACTGTTGTTATAACAGAGGATGGTGCTACAAAAATTAAATTAAGAGCCAAAAGATAAGTTGGTTAGTGGAAAAGACAAACTAACTTAAATAAGGCTACGTATCTAACTACGTCACGATCCTGTTTGTGAACTATCCTGGCAGAAAGGGCGCCAGATAAAAGCTGTATGTGTGTTGTGAGGATGTTGAACCTATCGTTAGATCAGACAACAAATTGTTCCTTGACACAGCAATTTGGTTTAATTATGGCCCTGATACTGATGTATATGCTATTAAGTGAGAAACAGTGCATGAAACTGATTATGTGCGCAACGGATATTTTTTAACAAAACAACTGTGACATGTAGCCTTTTGAAACAGACACTGACTATACTCAAAAATTTTGACTGCGAGAAAGATATTAAAAAAAGCCACAAATCACTTTCTTAATGCTTGACTGTGAGAATTTTATGCAGATCAGTTTCTAATTATTGAAATTTAGTATCAATTTAGTATCATAGTCAATTAACTATCATTTACTATGGCACCAATAATGAAATCCGTTCAACAATATTATTCACATCAATACTGCACTTTAAATCCACTAATAATTAATTATCAAATGAAGGAAGTAGGTTAATTTTCTAACTACGTAAATGAAACATGAAGGAAAGTTTAAGTTACTTATTATTAATAATCAGCATTACATTACCTACATAATACAACTTCTGACTTGCTGGCAAAGCAGCCTCTGCTCTACATCGGAGCCATACACACAACCCAACCGCTCTCTAAGCGAGCTGAACCACTAGTCGTCGTACTCTCTCTCAGTGCGAGCTACAATGCTATGCAATACATGATCTTTGCCAAAGATGAAACTTCATAAAGGACACATATCGATACATACAGTAGAAGCGATATTATACATTTTCTTGCAAGCAAGTTACTCGATACAAAACAGGAGGCACAATATTGGACATTTTCTTACAAAATAATTTTTTATGGACACGTTTCACTGTTTATGTTGAGGTACAATTGCCATTACCTGCACCAAGTAGACTACAGATCATCGTGCATTTCGTTACCTATCCCAGTGTGTGACTTCTTGATAAATTACTGCATCATCCGAGAAACGCCTCATTATACTTCCGATTTTACCTAAAAGGACATTTATTTACATATTATGAAACGGAACGGTCCTATAATTTTCCACCGCGATTGATAAGACATTAAAGAATAAAGGATTCTCTCCATTGAGAATAACATGCTGTGTTAGCTAGAAACGCCTTAATCCGATGACACAGTTAGTCTGATATTCTATACGCTCATACGTTGTTCATAAGGCGGCGGTGGAGAAGTGTATCAAACGCCTTCCGGAAGTACCTGAAAAAATAACATTACAGTCTTCGTTGATAGAATGTACCGTTGGTTATTGGTAGAATATTTGTTACATGATCATAATAAAAACACGACAATGTTGCAATACTCCACAATATTTATTGTTTAGTATGTTTATCAATAGACCTATCAAACTGGTATGATAAGTTACCTCTTCTTTCATCCTGTCTATGAATAATCATTGTAGACATATTTGATTTGTAATAGTTTTTACAGTGACACACTTGTCTTTATCACCTTTTCGAAAGGTTTTATTTTTATTTTGACCTAATGTTTATCACAGTTATTAAGTGTAATCGTTTACTGGAAGTCATCTGGTATAATGTGACACACACACACACACACACACATATATATATATATATATATATATATATATATATATATATATATATATATATTAGTTTACCAATAGGCCTACCAAACTGTTTGGGATGTTACACCTTCCTTCACCCTGTCTGTAAATATATATATATATATATATATATATATATTTTTATATATATATATATAATTTACCAATGCGCCTACAAACTTTTATGAATAGTTACATGTACCGTCACCCAGTCTGTGAAGATTTTCTTGTACAGGTTTGTTTTGTAATAGTCCTATAGTGACAAACGTATCTTTATCACCTTTTAGAAAGTTACCAAAGGCCCTATAGGCCTAATTGTTCCATGTAACCTTCTATTACACTCAAACAACCGTGTACCAATTGTCATGTATTTAACTTTTCCAAATTATCGCGTATTTTTGTACCAAATACTATGAAATTTATTTTTCAAAATGTCACGTTTCTTAACTACTTGGTCAATAATGATTAATTTTGGACCACCTTTTAATATTCCTTCCTAACAAATTTATCTTTTGATTATCTATGTGATTCTTGGTTGCATATGTCATAAAATCTTTGCCTTGACGTTTGTTCATAGTAACCTTTGTACCTGATGGCATAGCAGCAGAAAACTTGTTTGTACTGAGCAATAAATATTGTGGAATATTGCAACACTGTCATGTTTTTATTAGTGATCATTACAGTCTTCCTTTCACTCAAAACATTCGATTTCACGAAAAAAGAATAGCTTTTAAACCATCACCATCATTACTTACTCTTCTTTATTAATACTGTGTATCCGGTATAATCAGCAAAACTGCAAAATTCAAATACTGACTACAAGAAAGAGAATATGTAATAACCGTACGTGTTATTATTGAATACGAATTGTTCTGGCTACAAAATCGTAGTTCCGCAATCAGCATTTAGACTTTCCCAAATCGTCCTAAGCAATAAGTGCTACAGTTTCAGAAATGAGACGGATTTAAAATGTGTATTATTCTTTCAATTACGTAGAAATTTCATCACTTTTGATCACGTTGCGAAATGTATGCTTAATTAAGTGAAATAACAAATAAAAACTCAAAACATTAGGAATAGTGTAGTAATTGATTTTGTCTTCGATATTACTTCTTACCACCTAGTAACAGAAAAAAATACGAGTCCCGGTAGTTTATTTGTCTGCTACTGAACTGATAATTAAGTAGTAATTAAGAAATACATTCTTGAGGAAAGCGACCATGTAAACGTGATTCATTAGCGAACATTCCCCTAGGAGAGCTGTTTGAATTTTTGTGCGTCTATAATCTACCCCGTCAGTTTCGCTTTATCTGTGGTTCACATCAACCCGGAACAGCTCCCTCTAAAGCAGAAACATTTCAATTAAGAGAAACCGCTCATCTAGACTAACATGTTTATTCGAGAAATAGCAGCTTAGTAAGAAGAATTAACATTATGTCTCCACTGCGTTAGCTGCAGACAGCGGCAATAGCAATCGAGTTACTGTAATGGCCTGCTGGGAGAGATTGTGAGGCGGAACAGAGTCCAATTTAACTAGTCAAGGACCCATTCTGCATGAAAATGAGACCGCTAGGAATTTGTGCATACATTAACTGGTCGGGACTCTCTTCGGCCGCAGAGAGCAAAGCTGTTCCCTCCCGGCTGTGAGGCCGGCTTGTGTCATTGTGGTATGGGGACCGTTATGCACTTAGAGACACACCGAGGTGGAACGTTCTCAGCCTGGCACAATCCTGTGACCGGTAATTTTAGTTCCAGCTGTGGAGCTACGTATTTCACTTGTCGGTTTCGTTTGTGGAATAATCTGACATCTGACTTTTGATTACCGTCGTGTTCGCTAAATACGAATATTGAGTCAAAGAGCGACCCAATGCAAGCATGGCCATTCTCCATGTATCAAACCTGCAGTCGCAAGAAAACACAGAGAGAATGCTTTCTATACTACTGATGATGTACAGTTGCAAGTGCATGAGATAGTAGACGTCGTAGGTCCACACGTACGAAACTTACAGTAATGATTAAGAACGAGGGCACATATGGTTAGTGAGTGCCGCAAGCTGTATCCTATGGTAAAGTACTTTTTGTGTGTGAATTGTATTAGAAATCGTACGGTTTGCAGTATCTACACTACATTTCTCACGGTTCAAACAGTGTGATTGATGCCAGTAGTCCGGTATCGATCAGTGGAAATTTATGATTTTTTTTTCCGCAATTGCTACAGCAATGTTTTCTGGTATGACGCGAAGAGGTTAAATTTTTATAGCATTACAAAGCTTAAAGCATTAAATGTATTACTATTACGTTTCTAGATTAATCACATACAGCAATTCATCAGCAGATCACTAATTACACAAGAAGAGTGTATCATTCACTTTGAGAATGCATCTGCACCCTCCAAAAGCAAGAATTTTACACAATGGGAAAATCTTATAATGGTTGGAAAAGAATAGTGCATGTTTTAGTAATTGACGGGTGAACAAGTTTTCAACATGCTTTAGAATAAAAACGGAAACGGAAACAATGAATGATGCATATGGAATAACGTCAGTCAATAATGTCACGGTGTCGACTTGACGTTAAACCCTAATCTTCCACCCTTCAATGCAATAACGTCCTGTATACGTTTATATTACTAAAGACACTGCGCTGATACCATCACAGAGGAATACCGCTGTAAATATAGCTGTTTATATTTTAAAATGGTCCGCAAAGAAGTTTGAAAAACTATATGCTCCTCAATTACGGATGGAGTTTAACTGTATTAACCATCGTTTTACACCCCTTGATACAGATGATGCATACTAAATACTGTAATCATATTTCGAGGTATAAGTGACTGTATTGAACAACACTAAAGAAAATGCACTTACTAACGATTCGGCCGTCAACTACCGGATGTGTTCCCTGTGTAAGTGTATAAGTTGTATAAAAGTTAAACATCCTACTCTTCCTGACTTACATCAGTAATATTCCCGTTTTTTAGTCAAGAAAGTTTTCATATCAGTAGTACAAAGTGTCGCTATATATTTTCTGTTGCGCTGAAATCGACCGTACTGGCTTATACATGTACTGATGGGTACTAATGTAGCCGAAATCGATTTGCTAGTATATATACATCTAAAGTCAAGACCAATCCTGAAATTTCTTCTGTTATTAAGTCTTATGAAAATGATTTGTGACTTTTGCATTCTATTAAAGTCGAAAGGTAAAATAAATAAATAAATAAATAAAATCCCTGGTGTCGACTAGAAAGTTTTGTATAATCACAAATCATAATAGATGCTTCGTGCCTCAGAATTATAGTCCCTACAAGGAACTTTGGAATTTCGGGAACTTCCCCAGGCTCAATATTTTAATGGCAGCAAAGCTGCAAGGTGGGAGTTCCAGGTTATAATTAATTGATGCTTTTCGTCGACTTGGGGAATTGCTAAGAGGTCGTTTCTATTTCAGCGTAACAACTCGAAAACAGGAAGAAGTGGTAGCAGATGACCTGGAAGTAATTGTAAAACATACTTCCGTCGCTGGATTTCCTGACAGTCGGACCATATTACTCATACCCGAAAAAGAAATTGGATTTCCTCGACCTTGTATATCTGTGATCGCGTAGTTTCGTTTCTTTGTTGTGGCATGTTCATACACTTTGTTATAAGAACTAAGCTGCTTGGCCGGCCGCGGTGGCCGAGGTGACTGAGGCGCTCCAGTCACGGTCAGCACGGCCACTACGGTCGGGGGTTCGAATCCCCCCTCGGGCATGGATATTTGTGCCGTCCTAGTTCGTAAGTAGTTCATAAGTAGTTTGTAAGTTTAGGGACTGATGACCCCGTAGTTAAGTGCCATAAGCTTAACAAACATTTGAACGTTTTTTTAAGCTGCTTGTTACATGATTATACGAAGCTAGGAGAGCAGAGCATAGATCTTTCATAAGTAAGCAGTGAGTGAGTGTGCAAAATGTTTGAGAACAGGAATGGAATAATCATTTTATGTAAACTGAATTGGTGGACTATCATCAAAACGTGGAACATGGTCAAGAGTACGATTTATGTAAACGATAGTATTAAAAAAAAAAAAAAAAAAAAAAAAAAAAAAAAAAAAAAAAAAAAAAAGATGTATGAAGAAAATTTGTTTCCTTTGTTTCCGCTTCGCGTAGGTTGGTTAATAGTGGATCAAACAGATATTCAACACGGGAGATATGTGATAGCTAATTATTAGTGGGAATTACTTTTTACTGCTGTAAAGTGCGTGTTAAATTTCTTTTACAATTTCGTTCTTCCTATGACATTGTTGTAATACTTGTACGTTAAACTAGAAAATAAATGTCATCTAAAATCATAAAATTATCTTATTTCTGTCACATCAAATTTATATCAAGTCAGGTATTATCATCCGTTTCTCAATTTTTCATAGTAATCTGAACCAAGATTATTTAAACGTGATAGCATTGTAACATGGTGAAGCAAGTGGTTTGAAATTTGCAGTATTGCGGCACTACGGTAGTTCGAGGGCAGTACCACCAATGCGAAATCTAGTGCACAGAGGTAGCCCAGAAATCTTATAAATGCATCTTGCAGTATAAATGTATTTCGGTTAAAGGTAGTCACATTACTTTCATTCAAACAAACTGTAAAACAGTTAATTTTTGTTTCATTGTTTGGTAAATTTTTTATGCACTGTAAAAGTAATGAAAAATTTCATTCAATTAAATTGTTGTTTGCTCACATTACTTCTTCAATTCCAGTTTGGAGTGAAAACAATCTGGGAATAGCAGAAATTCGCCTTAAAGACGAACGCTGTGCCACAGGCAGTTAGGTAAAAAGGACAATCGCCTTATTTTTTTTTTTTCTGGTACAGCCTTCATGAGATGAGACGCAATTACACTGAGGTACAACTCGTGCACACATGATAGCCATTTCTGGATACTATGGCCCAACTCGTTCAGTTCCCCAGTGTAGTTAAACCCACTCCTTTCCTCTGCTCTTCTCACTAAATGTGCAAATACCTGTGTCTGTCCATACTCTTCACGAATGCTTGTAAGAGGATGGTAATCGGGCGTGGAAATACTGCACTTTGGATGAGCTGATTTGACGACGAAACACTTTTACCGCATTTTATCGCTTTTCGTCTTACACAGTGAGTGATTTTAACACACACACGTCACCTAATCAATACGTGCACTACGTTGTGGACTTTAAGGTCGCGAGTATTCAACCTTCACCTGTTGAACACTGCTGGCTACGCTATTAACCATATCTGTGGAGGGAAAGCAGCGCGTTCTTCTTCAGGATGTGCAGTCATAGGTGGCGGTGCTGGACTTTTTCATGCTGCATTTCTTTTTTTACGCTGCTTGTGGACTATTAGGGCCCACTGAATGATGAATTTTATGCGGGCTGTAGCGCTCCACTCAGACAGCTTAGGCGGAACACACGACTCCCGCCGCGCTACGCCAACTCCATGCAGCTGAGGATGCGGGTTCCGTTGTCCACGCAGCTCCGAGTGGAGGTGGGGCTTCGTGGAGATCTTTTGTCCTCTCTCTGTGTGTAACTCACAGCTGTAGGTAAATTTATAACTGTTGTAAATGAAAATGGAAATAAATTCTAAAACAAAAACTGTCAACAAATTCTCTCCAATGTAGGAAAACTGAAAAAGCATAAAATAATTGCAATTCAAGAAACTCAGTTCACCTAGGAAAATCCTTTGTTTCAGAAAAGTCCTAATTTACAAAGTAAAACTGCAGTCCAGCTGTTCCACAGACGCAAATAATTTGTCTCAGCCTTTGTTGTGAATAAATCAATTATAGACTTAGTTACACACTTCAACTCAACATCAGAAAGAATCTGGACATCTTCAGAAAACTCTGGAAACAAGGCATACACAGTGATAACTGCATACTCTCCTACAAATGACTGCATAAGTGAAGATCCAGAGGCAAGAGATGACTTCCGGGAGCTACCGCAGGAAATCACAATTAATATCCTTAAACACCACGTAAACATTCTGCTAGGTTCTAAATAAAACTTCGCAAAGCCAAAAAATTATTAAACCACAGAAAATCACATGCCACAAAAAGGAACAAGTAAGAACAATGAGAGGCTAATCAACTCTGCGCAAATTTAGATCTTAAAATCAAGTCCGCAAACTCCTTAAACCTGGAAACAAACTTACAACATGGAAATTATCATACGTGGCCATACCTGAGTTTCAGATAATAAACCATATTGCTGTATCGAATACGATACCAAAGAAATAATGAATGGAGGAACAAGGAAGAGATTTCTTTTTGTCATATCACCATCTGCTGCAAATAAAGATTAGATTTCAATGTAACAGGAGTAAATCATGAAAGTACAAAACATTAAAACTTGATATAGAATATCTGTAACTCAACAAGAGACATAAATTTTCCAGGAAATTAAAGTGCTACATACAACGTAATGGAAGGAATTCATAGTATTAAAAATGTTTCAGTAGTAATATAAAACCTAGGAAGACGGGCATTATAATAATACGGTACCCTCTCACCGATAAAATTATATCGATACTTCATAAATATGTAATTATCTGCGATGTGTCACAGATACATTTCATGTACTAATATTCATTTTTCTGTTTCGATTAACCCTGTAGCTCTCTCTGTTCGTTTCTGATAAACATCTCTACGCATTTACGCTGATTTTGCAATTTTAAAAAATATATAACCAGCTACGTCAATATTCTTGTCATAAAGGTATGTGTGTGCTTCATTGTTTAATAAATGCCCCCATTCTCTCTTCTCAGTTTATGAAATCTCCCTGTGTGCTTTTTTCAGCCATGTTTGACTCCTCCGACAATAGATGGTTTGGTTTTCGTTTTAAATAAACCATAATATCTCGTGTAGCCCTTCTCTTCAAATTCACATTACAGATCTGTATTATTCAATAGTCAGTAGAACCTGCAGTCATTTGTCCGTTATTTTATCGTGGTCCGATCTACGAGTGTTACAAAACTGCAATGTCCATCATTATTTAAAAATTCAATAATTTACGCGGTCAGCTATACAGGAAAGTGTTTAATAATACCAAACCACACCATCCACTGTCGGCGCTTAGTTACTTTTACCAAAACTTTAATATTCAGCCTACCAAGGAGTACGATGCAGAGCTGGATAGGTACTTATTCGTCAAATTCTTTTTAATATATTGCTTGCATTACCTCCCACCATTAAATAGTCTGCTAATCCGTTATCTTTCATTTAAAGATTTTTTCCAAAGAGTTTCCGATTTTTTCACAGTAATTTTTGCAAGATTTCCAACTTCAAATTTTTCCCCTTTGGCATTTTAAATCACTAACGTAAACAGCTGAGAGATATTGAACAAGAGTTTGTCAATAAAAGTAACAGAGTGCTTTTTCTTTTATTATTTTTTTTTCTTTTTCGAGAAATCAAAGGAGGACATCAGTCAGCTAACTGTTACTTTCGTCTGTCTTATGGATTCCTGGAAACAAACACCAGAAACATCTGTTATAATTTAGACATTTTCAGTTACTCCTCCACTGCTAGCACCAAAACCAGCAACTCGGTCATATGTAGCCTCTATCTGAACCCAATTCTAAACTACCATCTCTGAAGGAAGTAAATGGAAATCATCTCTTTCAAAAACAAAGAGTATCCAGGTGTAGACGGAATCATAGCAGAAGTATGGAAATTAAATGACAGTAAGCTCAAAACAAGCAACTCACTGAAATATATCAAACATTCCGGAAAGTAAACAATTTCCTACAAAATGTAAATGTACTACATTAATTCAGCCTGTTAAAAACAAGTCGATAAAATCGGCCCAGACAATTACAGCAGGAATTCTCTCCTCCTAGTAGTATACAACATTTTACAAAATCCCTGATGGATCAACTAAAACAACATAGGTACCCTTTAGTAAATGAGCAACAGGCAGGATATGGAACCAAACATCCATATTTTAATAAGTTGCTTCAACGATACTGTGGTCAATATTGTAGATTTTAATAAGCTTTGTGAATCAATAGACAGGAAAAAACTATTCTATATCTTGAATGAATTCAAGAGTGATAGGGAAACAAGGACAATTATCCAACATAAATTCACTGATACGACCTCCAGACTTTATTGGAGAAACGTCACAGGAGTTTCATACCAATACCGATGTTCGCCAAGGATATGGACTCTGTACGTTTAATGTAATATGTTTCTGGAAAGAAATTGGAAAGATATGATAAAAGGAAATAAAAGAGAATTCAACTTGGGATTAAAATTAAGAGCAGCGAATCAATTAAAAGTAACTATCGCTTATGATTTTACCATTCTAAACAAAATATAGAGAAGAATTCAAACTAACATCGGAAAAACTTACAAAATCTTGCCGAAAACCGACCTACAAATTTCCTATGGGAAAAATCAATATCTGAAAAACGCGCCTGCAAATAATCCATCCATTACAAATCGGAACACAAAAGTGACACGTGTTACGAACTTGAAATAACCAGGAGAGATCATCTAACCATCAGGAATGAATACAGTAGACAATTAAGAAAGAATTTCCGCCGCGGTGGAGAGGCCGCGCAGTTTAAGACCCCTTGCTGTGGAGCGCGCCGTTGCTCTCCGTCGGAGGTTCGAGTTCTCACTCGGGCATATGTATTGTGTGGTGTGTGTTTGTGTGTGTGAGAGAGAGTGTGTGTTTGTGTTGTCCTTAGCATAAGATAGTTTATGTAGTTTGTAAGTCTACGTACTGATGACTAAATTAGTTGCGTCTCTGAGATTTACAAACATTTCTTTGACAGAAATTCCAAATTACAAATATATACACTCACTTCGAATCACTACAGCAGAAAATATATCTCTCAATGCAAAACTAAGACATTAGCGAACATTACTTCCACTCGATGTACTCTACGCCGCAAAAAGTACAATTCATTGTCATGAGAAAATATTAGAAAATGAGTTGAAGGAAATTAAAATTGCAAGGAAAATATTCGGTCCAGCTTCTCGTGAATATCTCTTGATACAATCAAGAGATATCTAAAGGCTGCCCGGGAATGACCGCGCTCTCTAAGGCGTCTTGCTGCGGAGTGCGTGGATGCTCCCCGTCGGAGGTTCGTGTCCTCTCTCGGGCATATGTGTGTTGACTTCCTTAGCATAAGTTACTTTCGTTAGTTTTATTAGTTTGTAAGTCTAGAAACTGCAATTTTCTACTTTAGCTTTATAAATATATAAGCATTTGACATATCTAAAATCACATAAAATCACTAACGAATACCTGTAGAAATAAAGGGGTAAAATTTTATAGTCGGGTTGAGCATATCTTTGAACAGCAAACATCTTTAAACCCAAGGGAAAATGGATCACCGAAATATTAGAAGACATTAAAGAATTAGGAATTATGTTAACTGATTCTTCCGTCGCTTCTTGGTACAACGAATTCATTATGAAAATAAAATACACGCTTTTGTGTTTGTTCTGCAGGTTTGTTTATATTGTTAATCGATTTTCTTCCATCATCAGACATTTATTGAAGTTCAAAGATCTTTCTTTGTTACAAGGCATTGTATCTTTCTTTGTTATGCTAATATTCCAAATTTTTCTGTGCTTTGTCCTTACAGTAATTCTTTATTTAAGTGTGGACACTATAATTGAATATGTTTATTTTCACCGTTTTCCAGTTCGAGTATATACTCTCGATTCGTTAAACTTTCTCCAATGCACCCCACCTATAGCCTCCTATCCCACTCTTATATTTTCGTCTATTTGTTTATTTAGTTATAATAGTGTGCAAGGTTTTATAATATTTCGTCCGTATTTCTTAGATTTTGTGTCACCTTGTGTTTTGAATAAACCTTCAAACATTAGATTCTTGTTTAATTTTTTTTTTTTTTTTATTCACTATAGTCATATTGTAATAATTTAAGTTTGGACTGTTTGCGATGTAAATTATCTATGCTTCCTTTCTCAGAACTATTAATTTAAGATTTTATTTAAATGTTTATTTACACTATAACTGCTCCATAAAAGAAGATAATTTATTTTTCTGTATGTAACATCTCAGCTTGTTTATTGACAACGCAAGAATTTGGCTGTACTTCAGTGAATGTCTGATGATGGCCTAAGGAGCCGAAAATCGATTAACCAAATAAACAAACATGTAGAACAAACGTAAAATTGTGTATTTTAATTTCCATAATCAGGAATCATATCATGCAAGACAACATAAAAACAATAAAGAACGGTAACATCACATATCGACATATGATTAAAGGTAACGCACAGAAAATTGAATAGGTAATTAATTGCCGGAAGAGCAGAAGAAAAAACGCAGTGAGCATATGAAGAGAATAAGGGAAGAAACAAGAAAGAAGGATGTTTCTAAGATACGCCGACAAACTTCGAGGGACAGAAGGGACCAAGTTTTACGTAGGTAACCATGATTCAAAATTGAAACTGTGAGATAAACCTCTTTTATTGCAAGCTTTTTGCTTTCCATATTCTTGGAGGATGTACTAAGGACCATAATAAGAAAGAAAGTCCAGTAAACAAAGACTCTGAAATGCATAAACAACTCGAGCCCTTCTCCATCGTGGATACTATGAAACACAGACCATCGACGAGTGAAATTCTCATAGTTCTTAAGGTATGCATTATAGGGACGATGTTTACTGGACATTTTCACTTGTTTTGGTCCACTTTACCTCTTCCTAAAAAGTGTAAAGAATACAGTAAAATATATTTGTTTCAGTTATGAATTTTAATAATGTCCCAAGACGTTGTTAGAAGACATTTCCAGACCTGTATCCCTATATAAGACTTCATCTACTTAGTGACCTCTACAATCCCTCGAAGTGCGTCAGTTTATTTTGGAAACACCCTGCTCATATACAGTATTGCGCTAACAAACAACGTCGTTTTATTCGAGCACAAAACCCTGAAAACATGATCCTAGGCAATCTTCCTTTACTTTTGGAAGGTGTTCTATACGGTTTCGCACAGCCATATAGTAAAGCAGCTACAATCGTATGGAATATAAGATCAGCTGCGTGATTGCATTGAAGAGTATCTAGCAAACAAAAGAGAGGACGAAACTTCCTGGCAAATTAAAATTGTGTGCCGGAACCGGGTCTCGAACCTGGGACCTTTGCCTTTCGCGGGCAAGCGCACTACCGACTGTGCTCCCGACACGACTCACGATGCCACCATATCCTATCTTCCAGGAGTGCTAGTCTTGCATGGTTCACAGGAGAGTTTCCGTGAAGTTTGGAAAGTAGGAGGCGAGGTACTGGCGGAAGTAAAGTTGTGAGACGGCATCGTGAGTCGTGTCGGGATAGCACAGTCGGTAGTGCGCTTGCCCGCGAAAGTCAAAGGTCCCAGGTTCGAGTCCCGGTTACGTCACACAATTTTAATCTGCCAGGAGTTTCATATCAGCGCACACTCCGCTGCAGAGTGAAAGATTCATTCTGGAAACATCCCTTAGGCTATGGCTAAGCCATGTCTCCACCATATACTTTCTTCCAGGAGTGCTAGTCTTGCAAGGTTCGCAGGAGAGCTTTTTTGAAGTTTGGAAAGAACGAGGCGAGGTAATGGCGGAAGTAAAGTTGTGAGGCAGCATCGTGAGTCGTGTCGGGATAGCACAGTCGGTAGTGCGCTTGCCCGCAAAAGGCGAAGGTCCCACGTTCGAGTCCCGATTCCGGCACACAATTTTAATCTGCCAGGAAGTTTCATATCATTGCACACTCCGCTCCAGAGTGAAAGATTCATTCTAAAAAGAGAGGACATTTGCAAGATTGGCCTGTTTCTGGTGGATCGATAGCTACGAGATCAGGCCGTGAGGCGTACCAGGGTAGTTTAGTAGATAAAGAGCTTGTCGAAAAAGGCACTCAGAACATCTGCTGCGTATCGGCGTTTGGTGCAGACAATGGCACTTGACCCCTACGTATTTATGTGTAACGTATTGCTGAAAAAGTAGAAAGATCCTCTATTTCAGAATATTTACTGAGCAGTTACTTTCATAAAATGCCTGGAAGTTGGCGATTTTCAGTAGAACTAACGCATAAAAACTATTTCGGGTAATGCAGATGTCAGTCTGTTTTACCAGTGGAAGGATATTCAGGGAGTGTACTCCATCGAAAAAGGAAGTAACCTACAAAACTTTTCTTGGGCCAATATTTGAATCATGGTCTTCAGTGTGGAATCCATGTCAGATGTGATTGAGTAGGATAATAGACGTGCTTGAAACAATTCCAAAGGAGAGCAGCATACTTTGTTAGAGGTGCATATAGCCGCAGTGGAGTAGCCGGGCGGTCTAAGGCGCCTCACTGCGGAGCGCGCGGTTGCTCGCCGTCGGAGGTTCGAGTTCTCCCTGGGGCATGGGTGTGTGTGTTGTCCTTAGGATAGTTTACCTAGGTTTACGTAGTTTGTAAGCTACGGACTGATGACCACGCAGTTTGTTCCGATAGATTTACAAACATTTGAACATTTTTAGAAGTGCATATAGTAAGCGCGAAGTCGTCACGGAGACGATCGTCAAACTGCGGTGCGGATGATGTAGGAGGTATATCCTAAAATATGGTGTGATTTTTTGCCAAAATTTTGAGATTGTGCGTCACTCGAAGAGTGAACCAATATACGTATTGTATATCTCGCTTAGATTATAAATCAGATTAGTGCTTGTTCCATAAACATTTCGTAATGATATGGAAAGTCTCACTGTAGACAAAGAGAGATTAGAACCCAAAGGCAATCATTCACTTTTTCCCCAAGAATCATACACGACTGAAACAGGAAGGGAAAGGATTTGCAGTGGTGCACAAAGGTATAATTGTTTCCTTTCCTCGTACTTGAGGTTGTCACAAACTATAATCGATAACTATTTTGTCGTGTGCTTTTCTCCAATCGCTGGAGTCGATTACTAACCCACAGAATTTAACTTGCTTAAATCTATAAAATCTCACAGTGCAAACAGTGAACAAAGTGCGATGCTTTCGAAGCCTTTGTTCGACCGGTGAAAACTGTGTCGCAGAGAAATTACCGCTCGCAACGCTCCAACAGTTCAGCTCACCGGAGCACGAAAGGCGTTTCTGAGAACCCCGCTAAACACTGAGTAGCAGCACAAGTAAGCATTTTCTCCCGGAGAAGAAATCCGACTCTTGTTTCCGGAGATCCGCCGCCAGTTAATCCAGATCGGGTAATTGTCGGTTTAGGATTGTGCGCGCGCGGCCGGCACGTCGTTAAGATCTGCATCGCGATACTGCGCGGGGGTTGGCAGCACTGGCGGCGGCGCCGTGACCCGGCCGTCAGTCACGGCGCGGGCCGCCGACCGCCGACCACCGACCACCGACCGCCGATCCGCCGTCGGTCGATCTGGCGATTGCCGCCGACGCCGCCGCGCCGCTGTTTAATTGGAGCGGCCGCGACTTTCTCCAGCCGGAGCGGCCGCGCAGCCACGCCCCCGCACGCCGCGCTGCGCCGCTTCCGAGCCGCCGGCTGGACACCTGCTCTGATCGAGGCAGGGCCCGCAGACTGGTTCTTCCGGGTCCACTAGGCACTCGGAGCTTTCTTCTCGTTCCTCTGTTTGCTGACCAGGCTTCTACAACTCGTGTCCGCATGTTCAGAGTTTCACTCTCTCTCCTGTGTGTCCTCCAAGACGTAATTACGCATAGACCTGCAGCTATGGCTATAGAGAATCTTCAGCACCACCGCAGTGGATGCACAGTTTGTGGTGCAAGGAATAATTGATGCAGCCGGATTATGCTGATACGATATTTCGGCGGTCCGCCTGGCCGCCATCTTCAGGTATGACTGGTGCACAATCACGCTGGAACTGAGGACACATCAGTTCTCCTCGAGGCCGACGAGAGAGACAGGCCGCGGCGCGCACGTCATATCACGTGATCAAGTAAGGCCTGTGCCGGCGCGATGGCCGGCCGCTGGGGCACAGTCCACTGTCTCATATCCACTAGCCAATCCGCTAGCGATAGCGCCGGCTCAGTCCTCACTTGATCACATGATATGACGTGCGCGCCGCGGCCTGTCTCTCTCGTCGGCCTCGAGTTCTCCTTTATACCGCGGGAACAGGCCAGTGCGCATGTGCAGGAAGTGGAAGAACGCCCTCTGGGAAGTGAAGAGTATTGCAGAGCCACCAGCGGTAGAAGTTAGCCAAAGCGAGTAATCGAAAATTAAGAAGGAGCTGGTCGAAAACTAGACCGTTGACATGTTATGCACTTCATTAAGATAATGTTCAGCCACTGCAGACTTTTCTGGTTGGAACAGACGTTTGTGCCTTTGATGTTCTACACAACGGTCGTGAATCGTACAAATTGTCTCTCAAATGTATACCTTTCCACAGTGGCAGGAGAATTTTCCAGGCAATGAAGGGCATAACATGTCATTTAAAGACACTCAAATTATTGCTCCAGCCTCTCGTTATTGGGATTGTATCCTTAAGGATTCGATCGAAATAAGATTATCAGATAATCTTATTAATAGGGAAAAAGGATTTCTATTGAGTAAAAAAGTGGAATCCCATTTTATCTGATATTAAACAACAACGGTCTAGTTTTCGACCAGCTCCTTCTTAATTTTCGATTACTCTATTTGACTAACTTCTACCGATGGTGGTACTGTAATACTCTTCACTTTCCAGAGGGCGTTCTTCCACTTACTGCACATGCGCACTGGCCTGTTCCCGCGGTATAAAGCAGCCGCCGTAACTGATGTGTCCTCAGTTCCGGCGTGATTGTGCACCAGTCATACCTGAAGATGGCGGCCAGGTGGACCGCCGAAATATCGTATCAGCAGATCGACGTAATCCGGACGCAAATCCGTGAAGAACGACAACCATTATTACTCCGGGAAAATCTACGGAATTACAATAATTGATGCACGTTTACAAATAACAAACCAACCTAAAAGCTGGCGTTCCAACACATGGGAAAGTGCGTGGGATCGAAGTGTTAAGGGACATAGACTGTACGACCTCTTGCCCAACATAAGGAACCAGTTAATAATGAAATATATCGATCGCAGTCGCTGTATGGTACATTTCCTAATCGGACACGGACCTTATCCCTTTCAAACAAGACTGTAGATGATGTGACAATAATATAGAGAGGTACGTTTAAGATAGAAAATACATACAGTAATTCACATATTTTAGGAAACATTTTTGTTTCATTTATTGGGCAACAGTACTCTTATTTAAATTTATATATAAAGAACAGTCTAGAGTTCAAAAATTTATTTTTTCCCGACTACTTTCGGTCTTCGTTTAGACCATCTTCAGGAAATGTAGCTCTGAAATCTATCAGTTACATTTAGAGGACTTTCAGCAATATACATTAGTGTCAAACTTAAACTAAATTAATAAAGATAAATAAAACGAAGTTATACCCATTCAAGTTGTGGAGCTGGCAGGAGACTTGGAGCCTTCAAGTGCGTCAGTGCTGGCTGGAGCAAGGTATACTGCTCTTAAATAGCTGAGGTGCTGCTCAGAACTATAGGTGTGGTCAACAAAGCAGCAGTAATTAACGTAGCGGGATGGCCTTTGTCCAGACCGACACTGTGTAGAGTCCCGGCAGAGCACCAGAGGTAATCATAAAACTCATCATAATAAAGATACGTGTTACCTACAACAAATAGTTCTTTTATAAAGACCATGCTACTGAAATAATTGCCGAAGTTTAATGAAATCAGTGAATCATCGCTACTGATTACTCTATGTATCTTCCAATTTTTGTACGAAAAATTACAGGCATGCACAAAACACGAATTGACCGTTGTGTCAAAACTGTAAATACAGCGTAGTTACGTCAGTTTATCTGTATTTTTACGACCGTTTTCTGTAATTATACACACGACTGGTCACACGTTTATAGTATAGAAATATGGAACGGGACTTCAGTGACACCAGGAATACTTGTGGAAATTCTTTCAGCAATAAGTCGTAAAAAATATATTATTCGCAAATCTAGATTTCGATCACTGTGTGGTCATTATCAATGCTTAAAAAAAAAATAAAAAAAAAAATAAATAAATAAAAAAAAAGTACGAACGCAACCTCCAACATAGAGGTCGAGATGTTTTAAGTATTTTAATTGTTTTTAAGCATTGATAAAGACCACACAGTGGTCGAAATCTAGATTTGCGAATAAATAAATATATTTTTTACGACTGTTTGCTGAAAGAATTTTCACAAATCAAATACAGTCGCGGAGCACCAATTCCAACATGGAATCAAGCCTGACCAGGAATACTGCATATTGCATGGCCAATCTTATAATACACGTCTCTACTCTTTTCCAAGTTCATTATCTTTGTCTGTAATTCTTTGCCGGCCGCGGTGGCCGAGGGGACTAAGGCGCTCCAGTCACGGTCTGCACGGCCACTACGGTCGGGGGTTCGAACCCCCCCCCCCCCCTCGGGCATGGATATTTCTGCCATCCTTATTTGTAAGTAGTTCATAAGTAGTTTGTAAGTTTAGGGACTGATGACCCCGTAGTTAAGTCCCATAGACTCTACAAACATTTGAACATTTGTAATTCTTTAGGTAAAATCAAGTTAGAGTGTGATATCGTAGTTATTTTTACATATATCACTGGAACGCTCCAAGTTATGGAAAAATCATAAGAGAACAAACTTATAGGGAATTTTCTCCTCTACAAACAGGGTTATTCAATTTACGTTTCAGACGAAGGTTAAGGCGTTATTTGTAATTTAATTTCGCCATCATAAAGGGACTATTTCTAGTTTCACTGACTTATTCTTTGTCCGAAACGTTTGTAAAACGGAGGTTTCCGTCGCTTTCGAGTGTAAAATTTGATGCCTATCGATTGAACGGTACGATCTAAAAAGTGGGAATACGTTACAGACAGTCAGCGTCAAATCACCTTTATTTTTTCAAATATCTTTCAAACGGTGCGAAATATGGGAAAAATATAAGAGAACAAAGTTATGGAGATTTTTCTCCTGTACAAATTCGCTCATACAATTTTCATACCAGATTAACGGTTAAGCCGACAGTTTCATTTAAATTTCAGTCAAACTGCGATCGCAGTGGCGCACTTTTACTATAGTATCCTAAAGCGGGCGAGAAACGTGAAAGTAACTCTAAACTATTTACAAAAAATTTCGCGAACACTAGAACCATCGGTGAAACTAACGTATTAGTTCCAAAGGAGAACATTTTGCAGGGAATAAGGTTGTTTTGTAAACCGTTTGAGAGCATATTGCTTTTGACCCTTTCATTCCCAGTAATGTCCCTGACAAACAACGTATGAAAAACTGATTTTTATCATATTATGTGTACCAATCCTTAAAATTGCATTGTTGTTGATGAAAATGCCTCAATTACGATATTTTGCTCTTTGGTTAGGCGTGCAGCCACTTCAGAGGCATTAATCTATCTGAGTTGGAGGTTGTGTTAAGTTGCCGTCTCTACGTGGCTGCGAGTGTGAGCGTGAGTGTGGTTCTTGTTAATTTATTTCAGCACTGAATTGGCTTGTCTTTGGTGCTGTGGCGAAGATAATGCTAGCATTATTGATTTGATATGTTAACTATGAACAAAATACCGTTCCAAGTAATAAGGTACCTCGATACAAACGTGTGTGTTGTGCATGAAATGCATGACATAAAAATAGCAATTGTTCATCCAAAATTTTAAACACTTGTTTTGAGGTTTAGTTCACGGTATTAATACAGAAAATACTGAATTTTAATTTTTAGAAAGCTTGATTCATGATGTGGGAACGAAAGGGTTATCTAATAATTCAGAATTTTTGTACACCCCCTGTCCCCGTACTTGAGCATTACACTGAAGTTTACGTAAAAGTTTTAACAACAGTGTTACTACCTTAGAGCCGGTTCGTCTCATCTCTAGTTAATCTTCTCGTTAGTAAACGAGAAGATGCCTTTAACTTCCAGTTAAATGTACTCGTTAAGGGCATTGCGTTTGTCATTGCCAGATACACCTCTCGTTTGCTAACCTGGAGAACACGAGAAGGTGCGATTTATTTCGACTATGTTGGCAATAGAAACAAATGAATGTGCCGACTGAATAAACAGCTGTTCGCCATATTTGACTATCAGGAAAGCGGTTAGCACTAGCAGACAGTTGTTATTTGGCGCTATGGCAAACAAACGTGAAAGAAGCTCGAATTTTACAAGACGTTAGTGCGAGTCTTGTGTTCTTAATAGAGAAATGTAAGAACACACTGAAAATAAATAAATGAATAAATAAAAAATAAAAAACGACGGAAGGAAAAGGAAGCGACATTGTGGCAAATGAATTCAATGTTGTCCATGGAACATGAAGAACAGCAAAAGTGCTAAGTACGATAACATGCTGCCAAGTGCGTAGTATCTTAGTGCAAGCAATAACTTGCACATAGGCGAAAGTGCACTGTTGCTGTAGTTCGGAGGTAGAAATCACATTTTAAGCCTTACACTAGGCGCAACAAGCGTAAGTAAATACTGAATTAGTAAGCTTGCAGAAATAATTTATTCTGTTTTCTATTACGAATGATAACTTACAAAATACCTAACTCTCTGTTGGACTCTTCAGATGGTCGTAGAGTTTTTCATTCAGCGTTTCCAAAGTGTTTTTTCGAAGACGAAATCGAGTAACAAATTCTGCATCATCCCAGCATTCAAAATGATTAGGACGAACATAAATACGTCTAGGATGCCTTATAGGGCAATGCCCTCTAGATCGTCCAAAATTTTGACATCGTCGTAATTTTCAACCAAATTTCTTATTCCAGCCATTTTCATCATACCGATTCTCACTTAACTAGTCGTCACCCGTATGTTTGTATTTTGATATCGCATCAATAATTTTAAGGTTATGTTGCATATCTGCAATATATCAAACTCATCTAATCGCTACTGACATGGATGGGGCGAGAAATATAATAATATATAATTTTTCAATAAAGCTGCTTTCCACACTAGTTTTTCATAAATGTAGTGCTTCTGTTATTTTGTTCGATAAATCGGTCTTTATCATGTGAATAGGCTATGTTGCCGTATTTTACCGCTTTGGAATCGTACCATTTTCATACAGATTCTAACTTAACTGGTCGTTAGCTGTGTAACGAGCAGAATTTTACTCGTTAACTTAACGGCCAGTTTGAGGTCTTTTAACATCAGGTTAACTAATAACGAAACATTGACAAACACAATTCTCCGTTAACGATAAGTTGAAATCTTAACTGGAACTGAACGAGACACTGACAAACCGGCCCTTAGAGTATCTAATGTAGTAGTTAACCCTCCAGCAGGCGTGTCAACTTTCATGACGCCACAAGTCGCGATGTATCTCCTGGATACATGCGATGATTTTTGTGGTTGTGCCTTTGTGTACAGCTTCTTTTTATATTGCTTCTATTTTAAATCGCAGTTACCTTTATTGTTACATATTTGACAAATACATAAATGAACATTAGGCTCATTACACTTTCAAATTAACAGAAATATTTAACATATTGTAATGGAGATGTACATGAAATTCCTTTACAAAGTGACTTCATTATAGATACAAACAAATTATTGAACTAATCAGAGCATGTTTCTTTGTATGGATTTCTCTCTAGAGGATGACATTCTTCACAAATTATTTTGGGTGCTTTTGCAAACAAAGATGTGTACCGCATTTTTAACGTGCATAAAGGCTACTTGCTAAGGCAAGTCTTTTTTGTCTTCCTGTAACATGACTGGCATCTTTTTCTTTTCTTATTTCCTGAGTGCAAAGATAGTTCTGCGTTTTCTTGCTCTTTTCCTTGAGGTTTGTACTTTACCAGCATCGACTTTATATCATCTGGTAGTCATAATAAGAGCTCTTCTTTTGAGATGATCTTGAAGTAGAGTCAGAGCCAAAGTTTTGAGCTAGTCGCGCCTATTCGAGTATTTATTCTTGTTCCCCAAGAAAATTACTCTTGAGTTGATGCCTGCAACGTTTATTATTATTACAACTGAAAACATTTTTAGTTGCCTTTTTTATTTACAAATATAGTAATGTTCATCACTTTGTTGCACTTCATTATTTTCCTCTTCATCAAATTCTTGATCTGTTTCTGAGTCTACAGATCTTGTTTCGAGTATACCTTCGGTTTCCGAATCAGTTTCTACAAGATCATCTTCAAATGATACCTCATCGTCGAAAAGAAGGAGATGTACTTCTTCCAAATCCTTAGGATTTTCTAAATCATATCGCCAGGGCCGGCGCAAGGCCAAGTGCCGCCCCGTGCGAACTGCTAAATTGACGCCCCCCCCCTCTGTTTTTTTAATGCTTTTGCAAAACGTTTCTGGAATTTTATTTAAACAAATTATAGGAAATGTCAGCAACCAGTTGCATTTTTATTTATTTATTATTTTTCAGATCTACCTATGTTCCGACCACCGAGTGACCAGTCTCAAAACTTAATACCTGCTTACATCTAAACCGTCATGTTGACAGTTACGTTCAGCTTGACGATATATATGTAAACACCACTCATAGCATTGAGAATAGCCACTCTGTGCCCGAAATCTATGTAGATCTGGAAAATAAAAACAAAACTTGCGACTCACTGGTAACATTCTCTACAGATTTGTACAAAAAAGTCGCTGGGCACCAGATCAAAAATGGTGTCAAACCTGATTGAAGAAATGTAGCTAATAAGCCTCGTGAAATTACGAAAATATTCAATTGTGTGTGAAATCTTATGAGACTTAACTGCTAAGGTCATCAGTCCCTAAGCTTACACACTACTCAACCTGAATTATCCTAAAGACAAACACACACACCCATGCCCGAGGAAGGACTCGAACTTCTCCGGGACCAGCCGCACAGTCCATGACTGGAGCGCTTTAGACCGCTCGGCTAATCCCGCGCGGCATGAACTTGCAATTAACGTAAATAAACATATTTCAATTGTTGTGAACAGATAATGTATTCAACGGAAAACAGTATACAGTAAATAAATGTAGGAAAAGTGATACTGTGCGAGTAGTATTGTCAAACAAAAGTGCGCAGACAGATGTTTCATTGCTCAAAAACCAAAACGTCCGACTCTCACTCAGAAACGATTTCAAAAATTTTGAAAAATGCGTCGGAACTCTACTTATGCCAGGCTTACTACCAATGTCTTTATTCCTTATAGTTACTCGCAGAGTATTTACCTTTTCGGAATACTTCTAGCCATAGTAGGTGTTGGCCATGTTCAACGCCTTTTTTCCATAATGCGGGAAGAATGAAACATTTGGAAGCTGCCATTGAATGCCTTAGCAAAATTGCTTCAGGCTTAACACATAATCGCAGTATCGAACACTGCATTCGAACTACCAAATTAGATTTCGTCTTCTGGAAAATTAGTTGTGAGTAAACGCACGGCGCGCAACGGGCTGGCAGCGCTCCATTCATTAGAATACTGGCGTCGGCGTGTACGCCAGACTGCTTCCCCTTCTCTGTTCCTCCGGCTTACACACGACGGTGCTGCCACAGTGGTGAGGAAGAAATTAGTCCTCTTCCCTCCCCTTGTTCAACAGGGGTGGGCAGTAGGTAGTCGAGGCGCCATGCCACAGTTCCCGAAGCCGCTACCTCCGAGGTTTAGTTTCGAATCCTCTTTTCGGCATGAGTGTTGCGTTTTTCCTAAAAAAATAAAAAAATAAAAAACGGGGGCGGCAGATTTGCCGCCCCTCTGACAGTGCCGCCCTGTGCGGCCTCACTTTTCACATGTGCCTTGCGCTGGCCCTGCATATCGCTTACTCATTTTGAAAGAGGGTACATGTAGCTACAACGAAACGTTGCATCATCTAGAAGGCAACAACGCAATTGCCAACTTGAGTACGCTTCAAACAATGCTAAGGCTGCTGTTATTAGCGGCGACAATGAGTTACGCGAGTAGGCGCGCTGCATCTGACAAATACTGAAAATACACGTGCTACCGGATGCGTCATTTATGATCTATTCAGTACCGGGATAAGGCGGAAACTCCTGTGAAGCAATAACAAAGGTATGACACAAGATGTCGTGGGCCAGCAAGCCTTCATCACTATTCATTGCGGTAATATTAGAGAATAGGAAGGTCGTGATCTCACATATACATACGCGACTGTCGAAGGGTTAAATAACCTTTTGTTTTAGTATTGTAGTTAGAAAGTTATTTTTTTCCACTTTGATTGCCGGCCGGGGTGGCCGAGGGGACTGAGGCGCTCCAGTCACATTCTGCACGGCCACTACGGTCGGGGATTCGAATGCCCCCTCGGGCAGGGATATTTGTGCCTTCCTTAGTATTAGCTAGTCCATAAGTAACTTAATGGCAGATTAAAATGTGCCGAAACCGGGACTCGAACCTGGGACCTTTGCCTTTCGCGGGCAAGCGCACTACCGACTGTGCTATCCAGACACGACTCACGATGTCGCCTCACAACTTTACTTCAGCCAGTACCTCGCCTCCTACTTTCCAAACTTCACAGAAGCTCTCCTGCGAAACTTGTAAGACTAGCAATCCTGGAAGAAAGGATATGGTGGAGACATGGCTTAGCTACAGCCTAAGGGATGTTTCCAGAATGAAACTTTCACTCTGCAACGGTGTGTGCGCTGATATGAAACTTCCTGGCAGATTAAAATTGTGTGCCGGAACCGGGACTCGAACCTGGGACCTTTACCTTTCGCGGGCAAGCGCACTACCGACTGTGCTATCCCGACACGACTCACGATGCCGCCTCACAACCTTACTTCCGCCAGAACCTCGCCTCCTACTTTCCAAACTTCACTGAAGCTCTCCTGCGAAACTTGCAAGACTAGCACTCCTGGAAGAAAGGATATGGTGGAGACATGGCTTAGCCACAGCCTAAGGGATGTTTCCAGAATGAAATTTTCACTCTGCAGCGGAGTGTGCGCTGCTATGAAACTTCCTGGCAGATTAAAATTGTGTGCCGGAAACGGGACTCGAACCTGGGACCTTTGCCTTTCGCGAGCAAGCGCACTACCGACTGTGGTATCCCGACGCGACTCACGATGCCGCCTCACAACTTTACTTCCGCCAGTACCTCGCCTCCTACTTTCCAAACTTCACTGAAGCTCTCCTGCGAACCATGCAAGACTAGCACTCCTGGAAAAAAGGATATGGTGGGGACATGGCTTAGCCAAAGCTGCAGCCACAGCTGCAGAGTGAAAGTTTCATTCTGGAAACATCCCTTAGGCTGTTTGTAATGTTTGTATAGTCTATGGGACTTAACTACGGGGTCATCAGTCCCTAAACTTACAAACTACTTATGAACTATTTACGAAATAGGACGGCAAAAATATCCATGCCCGAGGGGAATATTCGTACCCCCGACCGTAGTGGCCGTGCAGACCGTGACTGGAGCACCTTAGTCCTCTCGGCCACCGTGGCCGGCCCTTAGGCTGTGGCTAAGCCATGTCTCCACCATATCCTTTCTTCCAGGAGTGCTAGTCTTGCATCGTTCGCCGGAGAGCTTCTGTGAAGTTTGGAAAGTAGGAGGCGAGGTACTGGCGGAAGTAAAGTTGTGAGGTGGCACCGTGAGTCGTGTCGGGGTAGCACAGTCGGTAGTACACTTACTCGCGAAAGGCAAAGGTCCCAGGTTCGAGTCCCGGTTCAGGCACACAATTGTAACCTGTCAGGAAGTTTCACGTCAGCGCACACTCCGCTGCAGAGTGAAAGTTTCATTCTGAGTCCATAAGTAGTTTGTAAATTTCGGGACTGATGACCCCGTAGTTAAGTCCCATAAGCTATACAAATATTTCAAACATTTCTACTTTAACAAGTGTTCATATGTATGAACTTCGTGTGTGAAAATGATTCAGAGCGGCATAACTAGAGGCACGTTTTCCGTATGCGTAGAATGATTATTCTTTACTCGTGCGAGGTAATGTTCGGAACTAAAGGTGTGGCCGACAAAGCAGCAGTAATTAACGTAGCGGGGTGGCTGTGTCCAGACCGCCACTGTGTAGAGTCCCGGCAGGTAATCACGACTCTTTTGTAGCTCGCGCGCTCCCGTGCCGGCGGCGGCGCGGACGGCGCCTGCGAAACGCGGCCGCTGCTCCGGAGGCGGCGGGGGCGGCGGGGGTGGAGGTGGGGCGGCTAACGAGGCTCATTGAGGCGTCGTGAGCTTCGCCTCGACCTGCAGGAGCCGAGCGCCAGCCCCAGGTCTGTCCAGCGGCAGGTGCCGTTGCTTACACACGCCGCCGGACGGCCTCTCCACGGGACGGCCGAGTGTTTGCTCGTCCGCCCGCCTCCTTCTTCTCTTTTTACGGTCTGGCGCCGTACCGAGTGCACTTTCGTCTTCGAGAGGCTTACATACAAGCCTTCACAAAGAAAGCTTTGCGCAACGACCAAAAAGACCGGAAAGCTTTGGTGAAGCGGTGTTCATACGAGAACATATTTGTAGCTCTTGCTGTCCTGTCCATCATGTGAAAGATAATTGCCTCTCAACATCTCTCGCGTTGTTATTTCATGGTTGCATTTGCTAGACGTTAATAATAATCACGAAGATGTGTGTCGGAATTGTATGTTCCGCACCGACAGCATTGGACGAGAGTTGGGAAAATAAAATTGGGCTGTAAGAAGGTTCAAAATGTTCAAATATTTGTAAATCTTATCGGACCAAACTGCGTTGTCATCAGTCCTAGCTTACAAACTACTTAAACCTAGCTAAACTAACCTAAGGATAACACGCACACCCATGCCCCAGGGAGGACTCGAACCTCCACGGCGAGCAACCGCGCTCTCCGCAGCGAGACGCTTTAGAACGCTCGGCTACTCCACCGCGGCTGCAAGCAGGTTTCAGAGCATCATCCAAGCATCTTTAAATTGTAATACTCCGCTTCCATATCAAATAACAGTTTTAAGAAATCGCCAGGAAACACGAGGCCAGTTCAAGAGGCTTTCATCTAGAAAGTACCGATAACGGTGGGCGATAACAAGAACAAAACTAAATGAGTAGCCTATTATCAAAAACGGACATCTGTCGTTTGTCAGAAACTGAGATAAAAGTCATTTTTATTGCAATACGTAGAGATAATACGAGGCGCGTCCAGAAAGTAAGTTCCGTATTGAAAATGAAATTGTACACAGACACAGAAGAAACTTTTATTGCACAAAATTCTACAACTCTTAAACTACTTTTCCACATAAATGCCGAAATTTTGTAGGCACTTGTTATAGCGTGCCCCAAGTTTTTCCATGCATCCTTTACAGAAGGTTGCCCCCTGTGTATTTAACAATGTGGTAACAGCTCTTTATCAGCGTTGAAGTGTTGACCACCAAGGACAATTTTAGGTGTAAGAAGAGATGAAAGTCGCTAGGAGAGAGGTCCGAGCTGTATGGAGGATGATCAAACAGGTCCCATTGAAATTTCAGTAAGAATTATTTAGTCACATTCGGTGTATGAGGTCAGGCATTATCGTGAAAAAAAATCTTTCAACAGTAATCCTCTTCTTACACCTGAAATCTTGTCCTTGGTGGACAACACTTCAACGATGACGACGAGCTGAAAGAACATGTTACCACATGGTTGAATACATAGGCGGCAACATTCTGCGAAAAAGGCACACAAAACCTTGTGCCTTGCTATGACAATTGCCTACAAAATTTCGGAAGCTATGTAGAAAAGTAGTTTAAGAGTTGTAGATTTTTGTACAACAATATTTTTTCTGTATCTCTACCGGTTTTATATAACCAAACGGATCTTACTTTCTGGACGCGCCTCGTATATTGATAAGATGATATGATCATTATCTGTGTTGTTGTTGTTGTGTGTATCAACTTTAATAATTCTGGATTTATACCTGGAAATGGCTAATATCAATTTGATAATTTCAGCATCTTCAAATTGTTTGAAAATACAGATGTCCGTCTTTGAAACCAAAACGTGTAGGTGTCCGCTGTTGATGTGAACACGCTTTCAGATATCCGTTTTTGATACAAAGAGATTCGCTTACTCCTGACGAGAATCATTTTACAGGTGTGTAATCTGGGAAATTATAGGAATATCGACATAAAGTGGAAAATATTAAATTTTGAACTCTATTACATATTAGAAAAAACAAGAACTACGATAACCATAATAATATTTTAATGTTATATAAAAAATGAAATGTTACGCACTGAATCTCTAAAATTTTTATTGAGGTCTGTTGAAACTGTCGCCAGATTTTTTCCGTTAACATCCTTACATTATTTCTGACTTCTTTCCAACAAGTGATATTTTCGTACAACACACCTAACAATAGAACAGTGCAGTTTAAAAGCTAGTCTTACCTTTGTTTCTTTTCAGTGTTTATTTTCCATTTTTAAGGTTGTCTCAACTGCTTCCTAGCTTTTCCTTCGGACGCTTGTGATATATTATGTCCTATTTCACTCGCTTTAAGATGGTTATTACTATTAATACTATTAAAATTACTGCAAACTTTTGTACGGGCTAATACCTCTTAGTATCTGGCACACAGTGTCGGCGTGTCTGACTTTCGAGATGATGTGTTCATATACTGTTTAATGAAAGTCCAGCTCCAGTTGCATTTATTGGTGCTTTATTTAAGCCCACACTACCGGTTTCGGCCTCTATTTTAGATCATTTTCAAGTGTGACAAACCTGCATATAATGTGTAGCAATAAGTTTACAAAAATTACATGGTAAAAGATAGGATGGTACATATATAAAAGGTACTGAACAGAAGCAGAAGGAAACTTACGTTACTCCGTAGAGAAAGCAACGGCAATTTAATGAAAACAATAGAACTCAGAGAATGTAAAACGTTTGGCGCCCAATGGCGGCACGAGAAAAATGGGCGTGTCGTATTTAACATTCCAAATAATTATAATCGGCATGTTCTGATATATTCTGATATAAATATTACATCATTGCAAGCATAAAATTCTAAACATTAGTCGATAAAATGTAAAGGTTAATAGTAAAATATTATAAATGTCAGTTAGGATGAAATCGGAACATGTAGCGGCCAATGAGGCTATGAGAAAAGTGGGCGTGTCGTCAATTTAAAATTTCATACATGAAGTATAGTAATTTAGGTTAAAGCCAATTGTATTCGATTTAGTTTACATTAAAGTTGGTTGTATTCTTTAAACAAGGTACAAAAATTCTTAGGTTGTAAAATGTAAAATGATTGCAACGAACGAGGCGTCCAAGCCGACAGCTGAGGGGCAGCCTCTAGCGAGCGAAATTTGCACCAGGAACTACAGACTTTCCCAACTTCTGTAATTCAATAAGATTTCCTGTTTTGTAAAAGTTATTTGGTTTCTTTATGTAAAACGATGAATCTTGTGTAGCCAAAATGACTTCCTTTGTAAATCATTCAATCTCGTGTACTGTTTTTGTGTTTACGTAAGGACGTGATGTAACCGCCTGAATTTAATATTCAAACATGTAATATGTAATGGGGCAAGCGAAATAAATAAAGTTAAATAAAATTGTTCTTTTTGTCTGCAAGTACATCCTAAAATACAATAACGTAATTAAGACATAAATATTGCAAATACAAATGTTTGTACAGCTTATGGGACTTAACTACGGGGTCATCAGTCCCTAAACTTATAAACTACTTATGAACTAGCTAATACTAAGGACGGCACAAATATCCATGCCCGAGGGGGGGTTTCGAACCCCCGACCGTAGTGGCCGTCCAGACCGTGACTGGAGCGCCTCAGTCCCCTCGGCCACCGCGGCCGGCTATTGCAAATAGAATGATATAAAAATTTCACTTAAGTCTCGTGAGACTGATAGTAGATGCATAACCATCTTCATACTTATTGGAACCGTCTACCTTGTGGTCGTGTATCAAACCATAGACATAAGAATCTTGAATACCCGAGGCTATCCTGTATTGAAAGCCATCTGTTTCACTACATCACAAATTTACTATGGCGTCACATCTGCGTCTTTAAAAAAATTGTAAATTTTGTGACTGTTGAGGCTCTTACAATGCATAACCAGATTACGTGTGATACACAAATATATCTAAGGTCAGATTAGATAAATTTTTGTAGACAGTGTTTCCAAGTAGCTGAAAGTATTTGTCCAAAAGAAATTATGTCTTTTAGGAACAATAGATACGAAGTAAGAGGCAAATTCCCTATACAGTGATTACTGTAGTTATGAAGCTGCGAGAATGGCCTTTTTGCGTACTTGTCTTGAAATAAGTGCACATTCAATATCCTTTGCATATCGGACTTAGTACTAGATGCGATTAACTTTAAACCGCAAAAGGCCAGATAACTAATTTCGCAAAAATAACGATTTTAGAATTACTGTTTTCATTAGAGAGATTCTAATTCGATACAGTGCTGTAGAATGCCTTCTCTCTCTCTCTCTCTCTCTCTCTCTCTCTCTCTCTCTCTCTCTCTCTCTCTCTCTCTCTGTTTTTTTATTTTTTTTATTTTTATTTACTTATTTATTTATTTATTTATTTATTTTTTTTTTTTTTTTTTGCTTCTCCAGTTGAGAAGACAATAGCTTTAATAATGGTTTAGAATACTTCGAGGAGAGAAAAAAATATGCATATTGATTTGGTCGACTTAGCTCCTGTATTAGGCCATCTCTATCGTTTTGAAATCATTCTTCAGCGATTGCAGGTACAGTCTCCTTAGTCTGCTTCTCTTACCCTGTTATGCAGAAGCCATGATTGTTTTAGGTAACCTTGCTTCTCTCATGCGTGTAAAATGACGCCGCCATCTAAGAATATTCAAATGTTTCTAAGGGTCAGGGGCTAACTGCAGTGGTTATTAGTCCGTGTTCTTACAAACTACTGATATTAACTTTCGCTAAAGACACACATCCATGCCCGAGATGGTCTCGAACCTCCAAAGGGGAGTAGTCCTAGGGCGCACGGCCACTCTCGCGCGGGTGTAACTGCTTCATCTATGGTGTTCACTCTGTTTTTGTTTGATTTCATTATGGACACCCCTTCTTCCATAATTACCATGTATTAGTACTTGCGGACATGCTTGCTACTTTCACTGATGTAACCTCAACCTTGCTAATAAGGTAACCTGTATCCAGCCATCTATCATACCCAAACAAGAAAAATTGGCGGAAGCACTGAACAATGCACTGCTAACTTTTTCAGGTACAATAAAAATTTATTATAATCCTTCACTGCTGTTATTGTGACATCTGAAGGAGCACGTTGCAACAATCCGGAACGAGTACAAGGAAATTCCATCGAAGCCTTCGCGTGTGTACTGGTGGTTATCTAATTTACCTAATTTGAACGCATATGCTGCGTGGCCGCTAAATGTATGTTTTAGTTCAGGTCTCTTTGCTCTGCTTTAAGGAGAAAAGTCTTTGACCTCTCTGACTTTGGGAATAGTTGGTACATAGCGAACACGCACTCGCATGTTGCACGAGACAAACTGCACTCACCTAGGTCGTCGTAGTAGAGTGCCAGAGCAAAATACGGGTGTTGTGCATGCAAACCAGCGCAGACTGCAGTCACGACGGGCCCGGGAGCGGCCGCGAGGCTGAAAGTCAGCGTCATTAGGGCCGCGGCGGCGGCAGGCAGAGGTCGCGGACAGGCAGTCACGCGCGCGGCGCCGCCGGGGGCGGAGGTGCAGGTCGCTGGGAATGGGGGCGGTGGAGCGCGGCGGACACGCCTCCACACCGCTGTCACAGGTAGCTTCCCGAGCGTTTTACCTGAGAGCGAAGGAACGACTACGTAAGCACCAATGTGGTGCAGACCGTGATGTTATTTCTGGCGCCTATTGCCACAGGTTCAAAAGATAAATAAGCTGTTGTGCCTCGGTTGCACAGTGGTAGAGTGCCAGACTACAAATCCAAAGGTTGCGGTTTTAATCCCCACCATGACCTAGGATTTTTATCTGTCACTTTCCGCTTCTTTCACCTCTTGCAGTATTGCTCATGTGAAAAATATTAAACTGTAGGTCCCCCTATAACTGGCTGGGTAAGTCAGTTCGAAGGTCGGAGGAAGGCAACGGCATACCACCTCCAAACAGGGCCATGCCTAGTAAAGCACTGTGGTTTTCAAACCAATCTTCGGATTGTTGACTGCTTTACCTTAATATTTCAGAATGAAAGCACCTCATTGCACGCTCCAGTGTTACACTGTCTGAACGAACAGAAGCCACATATTATACAATTTGTTGATGACGGGCAATGATCCTTTGTTCAGTGCAGAGGCACTCCTAGGCCCTTAATCGTACGGGAATTAGTACAAAGTGATTACGAGTTTGAGTTCTAGTGGACAGGGTTAAGATGAAAATTTGTGTCTCACGGGAGGCGTGCTTGAGTAATTCCGTGCAGGTGTGATGATCGCTGTTGAAAGACCACTGTTAATTGTAAAATTAACTCTAGCTGAAGGGAGCCAGTTAAAAACTTACTCTAAACATTTAACTCTGGTCGCAAAACCAGCTAAGGGATTCGCGTGAACTACTGACTACTTCCTGCAACAGAATCTTGTTCCCTGGCCCAGAATTTAGAACTGACTCAAACATTACTTTAGCAGCAGGAAGACAAAGAGACGATGGCCAGTTTACATCGTAGATCACGAGAATTAGACACAATCATTAATATACAAGCCACCGCGAACAAAACAATTTCATGAAGGTGACTGAGGAAACATTTATGGCGCAATGGAATTAAAAATATAATAATATGCATCTGAATTTGTTCTCAGCACTGGTGAAAACCAACATTAAATAAAAAAGGGAGGGTATTCATAAACTAATATTTATAAGAAGGATAAAATTTCACTGACTTGTTCAAACATGGCAACAATTTTGTTAAAACAATAAAAAATGCATCTCATTGAACTACAAAATTAAATGAAAGTAATCTGAACTAAACATTGTGGGGGGAGGGACTTACAATCAACAAGCATTCAGCCATTCTGACACTCGAAGCAAAGCGAAACTCACCCAATTCAGCTTGCTGATATGAAGCAAGCTGGCGCTGCTATCGAATGAGGAATTCAGCGAACCAGGATGTAAAAGAAAAAATAAAGTTCCTTCCATTTACATGTTTAAATCCTTCTGGGCGATCTTCAGACTGTTGTAGTAACATTCGCAAACCATCTCATCTGTTTAGTAACAAGTCTCAACATCACAACACACAAGAGACGGGTTGCGGATGCAACTACAAGATTATGAATACGATCGAGAAGGGAAAGTAAAGAAAAACGTTGGAAACTGTTGGCTGATAATAAGATAATAAATTGTTTTAAATATTAGCAGTTGCTAACTCTCAAAAACAGATTATGTCGACGGTAGTAAAAGCTAAAATAAAATATTTTTCAACTCATCTCTACTCTTAAAGTCTCGTACTGTTATAAATAAAACTTAATAGCTTGTTTTCTTTTCTAACAGTTGGATTAGAAACGGGACTAAAATGTCCGAGGTCGGTAAAGAAAATAAAAGTAATAAAAAAGTAGAAACCCTTACTTATAGAAAAAGCCTTACTTTTAGAAAAACTCTTACTTATAAGGAAATTAGATAATCAAGCTCCTGCCTTCATCACCCAGCAGAAGAATAAGTTAAAAGGAATTTACAGGTAGGGGGAAATACATGTGTTTAACATTTCGAACATTTCAAGGCACTGGAACAAATTTGACAGAAAACTGAAAATTTGTGCTGCATCAGGGTTCGGACCTGGATTTTCCGCTTCGAGTCAGCGGTCGCCTTAACGAAACAAGCTATCCATGCACGTTCCCCCTCCAACCAAAATTCTCAATTTATAGGAAGGACACTACGATGGTAGTGTCCCCTGTCCATTAGTTCCTCTTGCTCGCAGCCAACACTGGATTCCCACAAGGGACCGAGCATATTATTGCGTCAGAAATAAAATTGATGGCTGCCTGTTGGGGGAATATGTACAATTATTTTCGGACATGTTCTAAAAGAACGGAAACAATATCAATAATCATACCAGTCAAAATAAATGTGTGCCTGACGAGTGGATGCGTTTTTGGAAACATTAGTGGCAGCATTAACGATGGACCAAAAGACGTACATTTACCTGCAACGGGAAGGAGCAACTGTCCCTACAGCCGGTCGAACCTTGGTGCCCAAGTTCAGTGTTCCCGCCTGACGTCATCTGAGATCACTGTGGTGACGTCACTAGACTTGGCAACATGGCCTATACAGAGACAGATACTGTCCAATGCACAGACGCCATTGTTTCCTAAATGGGAAGTGGTGACACTTGGCGAGTGTTACAGGGCAATGAAATCATGGTATTAAGACATATTGCTAGTAGATATGGCTACAGTACCGGATTAATTGATGAATTACTTAACAAGGTGATACGAACATTGTCGTGCAACGTAAACATCCACCACACTCGACGGATCTCAATTCTCCGGACTTCTTCCTAGTCCTACCGAAACTCGCTTTGATAGAAAAGAGAGTTTTCGATGTTCCTGTCATCCAACGAAACGTTACGATGGTCTAACCGTGAAAACTTGCTGTTGCCCAACTCTGCATAAACTTCCAACTAATTTTTATTGCGCAGTGGCTATTTAACAATGAACCCTTGGCTCTTGCATGGAAAAACCTAACAGTAAGTAACGCTGAACTCAGCAAGATGCTCCTCGTCGGTTTAAGATAATCCTAGGTAACATTACTTAAACAAACTTAGATAACATCCCCTGTAAGAAAAAACACACGTATGTCTATATAATACTAGTAAGGTCAGAACGGGTACAAAAATGATATCACTACCTACTGAAAGTAAACACAGTGAAAGTTTACCTAATTTATTTAGAAGAAATAACATATCTTCCACACAATAAAAAATTTAATTACAGATTTTCAAAGTAAGTTTGGATAGAAGCTGTTAAACTCGGAGGAAAGGAATTTAAGGCTTAAAATCATACAGAAACTATATTCAGGATTATAAAAAGGACTTCCCGTAATGAAATGTACAATTCGGCAAAATGGCAAAAACACCGCACCTAACTTGACTTTAAACTGACAAAAGTTACAGATACGTTCGAGGCTGTTGCAATGAATGAGTTTTGTATTTCCTGTTACTGTCAGGAGAGTTGAATGCTTCAGCGCTTTGCACCTATTTCTAAACGATGTTGAGAACACCTGACACTTTCTGGTCTCGCTTCTGGCGTGGTACGCTGATAACACAAATCAACCCACCGTGGTGCCACTACAATTCGCCCACAGGCGTTAACTATACCACTCTGTACTTATTCGCATCGGACAAGAAGCGTCTGACCTACACAGCGAATATCGCACAATCTGATTACTCTTAAATAAGACATAACTGGCGACAGAGCTGCTCTTTCCAGTAAAGTACTAAAATAGATTCTTCTCTCGCACTTCTCCGTACACACTGGAATACGCGCAAAATGCGCCCACAGAGTGCTCACACCGTCAACACAGTGTGTCGCTTACCAGGCGTGAGCAAAATTCTCCCTGCTACCGAATATATCCGTGCCTTTCTTTTCCCCACTTCTCGCCCCAGCTTGTGCCACGTCAGCGGAGCCTCCGCCTACCAGACGCGCTTTCCTATGACGATAGGCTCGCCCACGAACCGGCCCATCACGGACCAGCTACTACTACAGCTTCGCCCGCGCTTACGGGGTTCTCTCGCGATGCACAGGGACTTTCGCTCACGGAAGGGCGGACGTCATAATCCACCACAGTTTGAAACCAGATAAAATACTATTGACAAGCACTGTCTGCAGTCATCTGCTAAATGACAAATTGTGACCTAAAATATTCCCTCTATGTATTTGTCAGAACTGTTAATTGCTACCGCCTCGAGAAAAGTTAATTATCGCACTTGGGATTGAATGCTATACTTCCACTAAGAACTACTCTGAAACACATAAATAAATGAACTAAGCCGTCAAGACATTACTTGCAAGCAATAAATACTGTTTAAAAGGTCTTAATATGCAGGGAAATATGTCACAGTGACCTGACACCTTAGAAGGGGTTTGGAAACCACCCCTAAAGCAAAGTTATCAGGGCTTATATAGCAGAGCTCATCGGTGCGTAGTTGTGGAAGGTCTCTATTTCGAAGGACAGTGAGGTAATTGTAGTCATAGGTCATCTTCATTAATGTTACAGGACTATTTACCGAACGCTGTTGTCTGAGTTTGTATGTTCCACGCCGAGGAAAAATAAAAAAACAAACTAAATCGTTTTATAATGATAATCCACATTAATAAAAATTTAAAAGTTTTTTCATGCATAACGAATAATCTCCAAAAGGTGTTGGCCATTTTCTTTTAGATTTAGACATACTTCGTGCTCATCGTAAATGAGACATCCCACAAATCGTTAAAAGTGAAGGCGATCTTGATCTATTTAACTTGTAGTGCTGCAGATAAACCGGATATGTCGCTCTCTCTCTCTCTCTCTCTCTTTTTTTTTTTTTTTTTTTTTTTTTTTTTTGGTGTGTGTGTGTGTTTGTGTGTGTGTGTGTGCGTGCGAAGGTTACACTTCAAGAAGCGTATGACTATGATGACGCGTTTCGGAAATTTCCTTCATCAAATTTACATCTGCGACGACAGCTACATGAATACAGATGCAGGTACATAGATATTGAAGAAGGTGTTCACCACAGATATATGCAGGTAGTTCTGCATATGTCTGTAAAACGAACATATTTTTCAATATATATGTACCTGCATTTTATACATGAAGCTGACGTCACAAAAAGATGGAAATGAAGGAAATCTCCGATCTCTGATTTGCAACATAACCAGTTAATATATTTAAAAAAGTAGCGATTCTTGTACATATATTTATTTAATATAATGACGTTTTCGTAACAACGGTTTAAAAATATATGAACATTATATGACGTATATTTAAAATATAAGTAGATAGGAGGCTCGTCTCACAACACACAATAAACAATATGAAAGTCACATATGAAGTAGATTTTAAAAAATATATGTGTACATAGAAGAGGTGTAACGGTGATACATTGTGTCATAATATCAAAGCATTGGGTGAAGAACTTTTGTCGATAAAATACATTGTATTAACAATAACAGAGTTACAGATAAAGAGTTTTTGAGTAGATAGAGAAGGTAGAAGATATTCACAAAGAGTGGTGAGAGGAGATGGACTGGACAGCGTGACGGGGAGATGGATAGTGAGAGGAATGTGGTGGAGATGCAAAAAAAAAAAAAAAAAAAAAAAAAAAAAAAAAAAAAAAAAAAAAAAAAAGAAGTGAACGTGGCTACGACGGGGAAAAAATGAGGGGAAGGTGGTGACATAATGGGAGGCGGAAAGATGAAAATGAACAGAGGGAGCAGGGAGGGCGTTAATGACAGAGAGGGCAACGAGAAGAGTGGTATCGCAGAGTGTAGGGCGTATGTGCAGTTGTCCTCCACATACCACTACACATTTGACCTCTACCACGTCGTGGAAACACGTGGACCGGTAGAGGTAGTATATAACTTTGTAAGATATTGTATCAATGGAAAGAAAAAGAAGAATTTGCCTTATAATCACTCACCGTAATGTTATTGTTCTTTGGCTGTTAGTAGACTATTTTTAATTTGTAAGGTTTCTGGTACCGTCGAGTTACCGGTATGGCGAGCATGGAGATCCAGACGTAAGATGAAACCATCGCAGATGTTGCCGCTCATAACATCATAATACGTCTGCCGTGACAAACAAGTCTTCAAACACTTTGAGGGCCAGCCACATATTCAAATCTACTTATCCTAGCACCAGTCCTCCACTTAGTGCCAGCCAGTTTTACAACACATTGCCGTGACAAACAAGTCTTCAAACACTTTGAGGGCCAGCCACATATTCAAATCTACTTATCCTAGCACCAGTCCTCTACTTAGTGCCAGCCAGTTTTACAGCACATTGTACAGATTCAGTTGCTGTAGTAGTAGCTGGTTGCTGGTTCCTTTGAAAAGTAACGGCCGATATCCTTCAATATCCTTACCCAAACACTCCGAGCGTAAGCTCCGTCTCTAATGACCACGGTGTCGATGGGACGTTAAACACTAATCTTCCTTCCTTCCTTCTTGTTAACTTAGTCATGTTTGCAGATCGATACTGATAATAGTACTGGATGAGAAGTCTCCTTATCTACAGGGAAGGCTAAATATTTGTTTCAGCCCGTGGAATACGTCTCCGACGAAGCCGTTTATAACCAGAAGGAATTACATCTGCCGTAGACGGTAATGAGGCCATGTAAGGAGGGATGGGATTTATGGTGACTGGTGGGAACTGGCCGCGGATAGCAGGCCGGCCTCGGCTAATTGTGGCCCCTTTAGGAGACGCGATAAGTCGTTAATTAGAAAACCGTAGCGGGGCCCGCAGTTTAGGCGGCATTATTTACTGAGGCGTGACCGGGCGCGTCGGGCGGGCCCGTATGTTGCTGGCGTAACCCAGCTGTCCCTCGCCGGGCGACGTTCTGCAGGGCTACCACATTAGGCAACGTTTCGTTAGTGGTACTGGTTCTACGAATGCGGATAAATGGTACCTGTTTACTACACGTGGGTCGTGCCTTTTCCTGATTGCAGTAGTATCTTACGATGAAGGCAATTCAGAATGGAAAACGGGGTAAGACATGATTCCTACTTTGGGGAACGGGGGATTCACATTCATATAGGATTTTAAGGGAAATGTCCACCAATTGTCAGTTGTTAATTATTTTTTATAACGGTTTCAGTTGTATTAGTTAATTTTACCATCACATGAACCACATACATTGCCTAGTTGGGGTGGCTAGTCTTACCTTAGGTGCCACATCGGCGGAGGTATATCTGTAGAGATGGCAGATAAACGTGTGGTTCCTGTAGTGGGACAGCTTTTGATTAGTTACAGGCTAACAATCTGGATGGTTGATTGAGCTGGCCTTGTAAAATCAGCTAACGTGGCTATGCCATGCAGTAATTACGAAGGGCTGAAAGCAACGGGAAATCACCTCCGTTACTCTTACATATGACATGTAAAATATTCCGAAGGTAACGTAGTCCCCTTTCGGATCTCAGGGCGGTGACTACTCAGGAGGTGAATTAGAAAATCTGAAAAGAGAAATGTATTGGTCACAGATTAGGTGCAGATTAGTGAAGTTCGGTGGGAGGATTAACATAATTTCTGGTCAGGTGAGTGCATGGTTATAAATACAAAATCAGTTGGTGCTAACGCAGGAATAGCTCTGATAATGTAAAGAAAATAGGACTGGAGGTAAGGTACTATGAGCAGCATAGTGAACGCATTATAGTAGGAAGGGTAGACACTAAGCCAACGCTTAGTACACGTTTATGTGCTAATCACCTCTGCCGAAGACGAGGGGGTGGCAGAAATGTATGAGAAGATGAAAGAAATTATTCAGACATCTAAGGGGGAGGAAACCTTGATCGTGATAGGGGACTGGAACTTGGTAGTAGGAAACGGAAGAGAAGGAAGTGTAGTAAGTGAATATGGACTATGATAAAGGAATGAAAGACGAGATTTAGAATTTGGGCAGACCACAATTTAATCATCACAAACAACTGGTTTAATCATCATGAAAGAAGGTTGTATACGTGGAGGAGTCCACGAGATACCGCAAGGTGTCAGAGTGACTTGTTCTGCTATCACTGAGTGTGAGCAGCATTCGCTAGTTTACTGAGTACTATTCTATACTACTAAGCAGAGCTCAGGCTCCAAATTTTAAATTGTGACGTCTTCTTTTATTTTTATTTTTATTTATTTTATTTTTTTTCCTGATTCGACTCTGTCGAAGTAAAAACTTTTCTTACCCGTATATTTTGTCATTTGACTGTGCAAACCACATGTAATTTCATTTAATAGTTTTGCAAATTAATACGTTCAAACAGACAAAGGTACATACACGATAGGTTTAGATTTTAAAAATCATGATGCCTTATGTTTCAGTTGTCCGATTTTGACGAAATAAGGCCTATGTATTAATCCATACTACCACCAGGCTACCTGTGGAAACCTCATCCAAATTTGACCATTGGTTTTGAAGAATTAACGTGTTAAAACAGACAGACAGTATGAAACTTTGCAATCACAATTATTACTTTTGACACAGCTAAAAGTATTGTATAGAACTCATACAAAAGTGTGGTAAAATACGAACTGTGAGGTGGAAAGATATGCTGAAGAGGGTGCTCTAAACTGGGCTAGGTTTCAGTAGTCATGTAGCAACGAAGAGATATATTGCATCAAAGCAAAACAACATCAGCAAATCGGAGTTGCCGATGTTGAAGCAGCAGCCAGAAAATCGTGGGAAATGCGAGACGCCCCGCGGCGCGTCACTCATCGGGCGTGTGGGTACGTGTGCTTTGTGTGTCCTGCGAGCGCCACAGATCCTGGACCGCCACGGCGTCCTCTATTGTGTCGCTCCAGACTAACGCATTCACCGCGAAGTCCGCCAGCTCCCGGCGCACGCTTTCTTTGACGTCCTCGGAGTTTTAATTGCCGGAAATATCGATTGTTCACGGTGAGGCTGCCGACGCTGAACCATTCCCTCAGGAGTTCAACTCACGCGGGCGGGCTTCTCGTTAAAGGTCGGTCATCCGCAGCTTCTTCTGCGATCGAGCACAACAGGTAGCCGACTGCTTCTTCTGTCAGGCAACACAACAGGTGCCTGGCAGCTTCGTACAAATGCCGACCTTCCTCGTCTTTTCTACACCTGCCGGTTGAACACATCATCGTCCTCGTTTCGGAATTTAGGTGGGTATTGACGAAAAGGGAAAGTTTCAGATTTGCCCCGCTAAAAGACACACACATCAGCACCTTGGCTAAATGCGTTCATCGAACGTGTAATTGCTGAAGCCTCCCACAAGGACAACCTCCCGTCCACGTCATGGGAGAGGTCGAAGGCACAAAGTAATGAATTGCTTCTAGGGGTGAAGACTACGTTGAGAGTACAAGCTTCCTAGGGTTTTCTTTGTGGACGGACAAGTTAGTACTGCTTCCTCCCACAAGTCCCCTAAAACTTCCCCATCCTTGCGGATGTTGTTGCGTAGCAGTGTTCGTTTGTACCGCCCTACAGTACGCACGAGGTGCCATAGTTGCTGTCCAAGTCTATGGAAAGCATAGAGTATTGACTAACCTGTTGTCTTCTATAGTTGTGTCCCCAGCGCAGAAGACGGCACACAGGTCATTGGTTCTTCTTCATCATACAAGTGTGGCTGAAATAAGTTCGGTAGGATGAAAGCACAAGAAGCGACTCGCGAAATTTTTAATTGTCAGGGTTGCCATTTATTACGTCTAGATTCAGAATAATAAAATATGAACAACTATTGTTAATACGACACGGCATATGCTGCACGTAGTTCATGTTGAGACCTCGACTGTTATCACAATTACATAAAACTTTACTCATGACCTGCGCGGTCCGGCGCGTATAGTGGTCAGCTCGAGACTGAAACTGCGGAGTGTTGCGAGAGGACATCTGACGCTCTATTTAGCGCCAAATCATGTCCGTTGCGCGTCTTCTGAAAAATCGCTCTTCTCTTGTTACAATAAAAGAAGACGCCTTAAACTATTTAAACAGTCAAAACCTATCCTGTTTTTGAGAGATATTTATCGCAAATTCTCAGCTCTGAATGATTAATATTTAGTATATAATAAACAAAACTAATTTCAAAAGAAATCACGTGTCGTGAAATGCAGCAATCAATGCGAGGAGAGTACCAGTAACTTGGGCGGGCTTTCCCATGGGAACCAGCACCTACTGTGCCATATGCTACAGCTCCCCACCCCACATTTCAACATATGCTGCACTTCTGTCTTTCTTCCGCGTTTAAGACACGTATGATGCTAGCAAAGAAACGGCCAGCGGCCAGAAATATGAAGTGGCCATAGGCCAGGAATATCACAAGAGCCGTGACTGCTACCGTAGCTGTGAAAGGCCTTACAGGAATCCTGAAAAGCGGAGAATCTAGGCACTCTGGTGAAGACTCCGTGTTTGGCGTAGCTGGTCAACGATGCATTAAAGTAAAGTAAAGTAGAACACGAGGCATTTTATAGAGCAGTTCGCATACACTTTCCTGTGCGATGAAAAATGTAGTCGACGCTGCAAAACAGCGTGACGAAACCAGCTCAAGTTTTACCTACTTTATGCGACAGGTCCAGTGGACCGCGCTATGATATAACCACGGCTCTCCATGCTTTCCTGTTGGTATCATCTTCATGGCCATCCTAGGCCAATGCTCCTCATTCTTACGAACCACATGCTCTGTCCACTCTAACCTTCTACTTCTCACCAATGTCACAATGTTCGGTTCACTATACCGTTGTTGTAATTCTATATTGTGTGTTAGCATTCTCCTGTTATGTTGTCTTGAACTGGTCCAAACATTTTCCTCAAGTACCTCCTTTCTAACACTGTGAGCATGTTTAGTTCCTGTTTTCTAGTGTTCCAGCATTGACCACCAAATGGAATAACAGGAAAATGCTTTATACAATCTCGGTTTGAGGGCTCCTAATATGCTCCAGGATGTCAAAATGTTGTTTAGTGAGTGCAAGCATCTACTACCCGCTTAAATTCTTGCCTTTATTTCCATCTCAGACGATAAATTTTCTGTAATTATACTTCCACGATATTTAAATTCCTTTACTCTTTTGAAGTGTTGTTCTCCTCTGATAACTTCTGCATTTCTGTGTGCTGTGCTCTTACAACTATCATGCATTAGGTTTTGGTAGAGTTTACTGACACTTTACGATTACGAAAATGCTAATCTATAACCAGTCTCAAAATTCATTTGTACCTTGTTGCTCATTATGATTTCTCCTCCACAGACGTGAACTTGTACTTCAGTGCACTGTATGTTTGTGTATTCTTGCTGAATGGGAACAGAATGTGGATGGAATTGAACTGCGAAAAGAACAAAGTAATGATAATTATGAGAAATAACAAAAGCGACAAACGTATTATTTGAAGCACACAAAATTCCGAAAATTAGCTGATACAAAATAACATGTGCGGGATGTCAGAGAGTTGATAAGTCAGCATAGGAGCATAGGGTATCAGTAGAAGTTATGTCAGAGATTTGGCCCAACTTTTCGGGGCAGTGAATAATGCGAGCGCGAGAAGTGCGTTTAACGTGATATGGCTCAAAGTCGGAGCTCAGGCTTGTGTATTTTGTTAAGAATGGGAAACGAAGTCCACTGTGCCATTTTAACATAAACAACCCGAAATTTCTTTAGTGTGATTTAGAGAAGTCGGGAAACGCCACGATTGTTGGAGGCGGATTTGAATCGCCGTACTTTCGGAAACGAGTCGCTGAGGCACCTCGCTCGGTATGAAGGGGTCTGCTGAGGAGACGAATTCGTGCCGGACCGCATCAAAAAGTCTTGAGGCTGACAACTCAAAATAAGGATACACAACCGAATTATATTTTTGAATCTGCACGGTTTTTCGACAGTGCTACAAGGTGAATTCTCAGACAGTCAACTATGATGTCTGACAAGTCTAATGACTGATTACTCACAGAGACTCGAAGACTTAAACATAGCGGAACATCTAAAGAGAATTTAACCTGAATGATGTCCGGTGCACAATCAACTGGAGACAGAGCAGTCGAATACAGTTACTTTGACCACTGACTGAGACGGCAACGCGGGGCAGCCACACCCTTGCAGCTTGCCGAGCGGTTAGCTGACATATCGCCTCCACTCTTGACAGCCGTTAATAGTTGCGGTAGTACGGTGCAGTACTTCCAACATTCCGCATTAATCGTGAGCCGGTCGTGGACTCCAATTACGCACGCTGTCAAATGACCACAGAAGGGACGTGTAATTGCTTATCTATGAACAATTCGACGAGATAGAAATGAATGTGTGTTTGCCGTCGGTTTGAGAAAATTTATCGCTGTCCTCTTCTCTAATAAACGAACTTCCATATCAGGTACGATGTTGTATTTTATATTAAAGATTCATACGGCATCTAGCTGAAACATGAGGTTTTGAACGCTTTATGCTGTGAATAACTCACAACGTATGTTAGGCGTAAAACTTTCCGGGAAAGTGGTAAGGAGTTCACAGATAAAGAACAGTGAGTGTGCAATCGATAGTATGCAATGTGTGTCACAGAAAGTGTCAGAAGCGGCACCCGTAGCATCGGTATATAGCTTTCTTTATGTTGCGAATTATACGTTGAAAAATGTTCAAATGTTTGTAAATCTATCGGACCAAACTGCGTGGTCATTAGTCCGTAGCTTACAAACTAAGGTAAACTAACCTAAGGACAACACACACAGACCCACGCCCAAGGGAGGACTCGAACCACCGATGGCTAGCAACCACGCGCTCCACAGCGAGGCGCCTTAGACCACTCGACTACTCCATCGCGGAAAATTTCAATGCATGCAATATGCACTGCATTCTCAGTACATCTATCGAGCGGTAAACAACTATCTCCAGCTTTTAGATCTTTATTCACATAACTATTAAAATAAGTCTAGATCATAAGTTGTTGCGTTTATTCCTAGCAAACGGTTTCGGTCCTACAGAACGATCTTCCGGCCTTTGGCACTGTAATATAACAAAAAGAGACTTGAGTGATACCAATAATTACATTCTACATTTGATAGTAAAATAGTTAATAAAATGACAATAGTTTTTACCTTTGTTGATGGACGGTGGCGGTGACCGGAGCAGGCGCCAACTGCTGGTGAAGGCAGCTGAGGCTCTCAGTTAAATACAGGATGCTCCGCCCACCGCCCGTCACGTAGGCCAATCACAAGTATAGTAAGAGTTACGTGTTAATATAATAAAATTCAATAGTTAACATTATTAGTACAGTGTTCATGAACTCATCACGTCAGCTCTATGTTAGTTTGGTTATGTCACCTTTTTAGTTTTGTTACTCGCGTATTATATTTTGTATATGTTTTCGTAAAATGATGTGTCGTTTACAGTACTGGTTAAGTCGCTTTCAGTCTGAGTTGATTATGGGCTACTAATACTTCAGCTGTTTTCAGTAGTTTTAAAGAGCAATGTCCTTTTATCGATGTATATGGCGCCAGTAATTATTACCTATATCTATAAATGTGAATTTCTGTTCGGTGTACGTTTATCACGTCTGAACCACAAGACATAAAGACCTATAAAATTGTACAGTTACTAATGTTTACCCGGGTAGGCTTTAGGCATTGTTTTATGGCGATCGGATAGCTATATGTGAATGTCTGTTCGGTGTAAGCTTATCACGTCCGAACGACAAGACGCAGAGACTTGAATATTAGTACAGTTGCTAATTTATAACTGAGGAAGGTTTTAGGCACGGTTTTATAGCGATCTGATAGATATTTAGTAATTTGAAGAATATAACGCGAAATGTGGAACAATAATTACGCTTTCAAAATAGTTTTATTGGTTGCATTTTTGCTTCAGGGTTAATAATGATAAAAGTGTGAAGTATATTGGGATGGAAAGTTATCGGTGTATATAAAATTCTACCTGTGTGTGTTAATATTTCGCTCTGCAGCGAAAAGTACGGAACGCAATTGAGTGGTCTGTGTGTAATTGTTGTCCGAAGTCTCCCGTTGTACACCATAGTAATTGCATGCCAATAGCTATCAGGGGGTGGAAGATATGGTGATTGAAAGTCGTCAAATTATTTTAAAAAATCGGACTGAAGGCCAGCGATGACGTCTGCGACTCTATAGCAAGGAGGTTACATACAGCGAAATGTGATGGTCTATGCGTGCTACAATGTCTTCAGCTCTTTCTCTGTAAGGATAAGCATACGAATAAGGAAATATAAGAATAAATAAATAGCACACTACTGAAAGATAGCTTATCTATTATGATCAACCAATACGTGAGCGGAGCCGCGGGTTTAAGCTAGTGCTGCTATAAGTCTATTACTCTGCAATCAATATTGCTTAATTCTGGTGTCACAAGTCAACAAGACGGCTAAAACTACATCCACAGAAGTCACTAGGTACAACTGCAGCTCCCACAGTGTTTACTGGCGCACCACAGCCCCTATTCATCGGTTCATCGTTGACGTCGGCTGCCACCCGTCTTCTACAGTATGTATCAATACTTCATCACCATGGAAACATTGCGGCGTCCTGACGAGTGTCATCTTTGACTCAACGTATTTTTGTAAGCTACCAATATAAGGCAATGGCTCCGCATATAGCGATTTAAATCGTCAATTTTATTCAATTTTTCCTGTATATTTTTAATTTATGAACGTACTATTTTATACAGAATCAAAGTAGATTTTATAAACTATTTTAATATCAAATGTAGAATATAATTATTGGTGTCACTTAAGTCTCTCTTTGTTATATTACACTGCCAAAGGTCTGAAGATGGTTCTGTAGAACCGAAACCGGTTGCCAGTAATAAACGCAACTTGCGATCCACGCTGTCTTATTTTTAATTATTAGAAAAACTTTTTGTTTAGTTTTGTTCGCTTTTATTTAGAAAAGAAAGCAATACAGAATATCGAAAGGAACAGCTCAAATCGAAAAATAATAATGCATGTTATCTACTCCATTGGCAACCCGCCATACACAAGTGTTGCGGAGCTGTAGCAGCCGTAATAAAAGGGCATTTTGTAACTCCTTTGCGGCATCTTAATACGTGCACACGAAAGTCGTAGGACCGGTTTATAATCCCATCTTTCTTACATACAAAGAGGAATATCTCTTTCAGTGTTTCTTTGTTTGTTTATAATTCGTACAAATATACGGTTTTATTTGGATCTTAAAAGTAATTCTGTGTACTTGACATGAAAACAAGACGAAGGTTACTATCTACATAGATGCGATGAATTGGCCGAGCGGTCTAAGGCTTCTTGCAGACAACACGTCGCTACGCGCCGTCAGAGGTTCGAGTTGCATGTGTGTTTGTGTGTGTGTGTGTGTGTGTGTGTGTGTGTGTGCGTTCTCCTTAGCGTAAGTTACTTAAGTAGTCTGTAAGTTACAGTTGCAATGTGGAATTTAAGATGTAAAGTCTGTAAGGATTGATGACCAAAGTAGTTAAGCCCCTTTGAACACAGAGTCGAAATAATATTTCAAGTGGTGGATGGCGGACGGTACTTTATTTATGGATTTCGTCGCTTAGCTACAGTTCTATTCCCTTGGTAAGAGTAATTTTCTGCACACTTGACAATGAAAACAAGAGCGTGCTTTGCAACAGAGTTTGTTTTGGTAATTATCAGAAAGTTCGCTCATGTATAAAGGTTTTCATGGAGATGGGTTTCTATGAATTGCAAGTAAATATGTGGAGGAGGGCAAAGAACATGTAATAAATTTTATTACTGACGGATATTTGTCAGTTTCCGTCGATAGAGGGACAAGAAGATGACCCGAATGACGAAATGGACAGAGATGAAACAGATGGAGAAGGAAGGGATGGAAGAAATGGGCCAAGAGGGCGGAAGGAGAAGATGGGTGGACATATGGGACTAAACTGCTACCGTCCACCTAAGTTCAGTATGAGAAATTTTAGGAGTACTTATCTTTTATAAAGTCTTCATGTTGTCCTAGTGTTCACTGTGATATTTAGTTTGAAATTTTGTTTCAGGTCTCAAATTTGCGAGAATATAGTACTTTAAATTTTATCTTGAAGTCTAGCTTCCAAAAATAATCCTCTTTACACTGAAGTCAATTCTGGCCACTTTACATCTTGAAATTTTACATTGCAACTGTAGCTTACGACTGACAGATGTCAACAACTCATAACTGACTACTAACTCATAACAGATCACCACCACTTGCACCGCCTGTTCATAAGCTTATGTACACGGTCACAAATGACAGTTTATAACATGTGTTCAGTTACAATATGAGCATATGATGATTTGCATTATTAACTAGATTAGATATAATAGGGAAACATAAAATGTATTGCAAGATACAGTTACTTGTTAAGATTTCTTAACGAGCAACTGTGACTTATTTGACTGGTAAGTGGTTCTAGTCACTTAAGGTTTAACGTTGACTGCTGACATCTACAGCAGTCAATATTAAATCTTTAGGCAGCTCCAGCTATAAATAACTGGTGGCCAACATTACAGATATACTTTACTCTTATTTTAAATACTCAGTTTAGAAGTAATTTATCCCTCTAATAACATATTATGTATCGTTACAGTTGTGGTCTGATGATGATCATGTAACTGACCGAAATCGGTTACTAGTGAAATTGCGCTCTAGAATGCTTTGTTACTTGAATTAATAATTGCAAATTATTATTTCCATAATGTTCTCAAAAATAGTAAAAATTTTAGATTTTAACGTAGCATTTCGTGTTAGCAACAAATAGTATTACTATACATTTTCTTCTATAAAGCATATTACTTTTGACATTTCCATTTAATTTACTAGGACTTAATGTAATATAAGGAGATTATTTACAATGAATACGAATTTAGATCATGTATATTTTTAATGGCATATCTTTTCTTGAAGATACTTGTCCGTATTGCTTAGTAAACAACATTGAATTTTCGCCTAAGACTTCTCACAATCCGTGAACTGATTTAAAGACACTTGGTTTTTTTTTTGTTTTTTTTGTTTTTTTTTTGTTTTTTGTTTGTTTGTTATAACCACAACAAATCGTTATGTTCGACTTTGTATACATATTTTGAGGTAAGTTTAAAGAAAAATTACATACATAATATGCCTAACTATTTCTCAGGCCACAAAAAAAGTTCAAATTCGTTAAGTATTTATCATTCAGACCAGGAGAGGTGCCCTTCACCAATGACTCTCCCCCTCATCCCCTCCAAAACTGCGACCAATACTTCTGTCTCCACCCCCCCTCCCACCAACACCTTCCCCCCCCCCCCCGAGAAATTAGGTCCTGTTTTGCTATGTAAATAACGTAATTAAATATATTTTATTTAACGTTTTGTAAATTATTTTATAAAGCCCTCCCATCAGACAGGCCAAAAGTACGTATTTTTCATCCCTCCCTTCCCAGAAATTTCAATGACCCAATTTGCGTCATGACCCCCCCCCCCCTCTATGAGCATCGCTGATTGAAACAGTAGATATTTAGCAGTTACGTTTTTCGTGAAGGATATATTAATACAGAGATTTAAAGGTTAAATAAATTTCGTGATAGCTTTCTTGCATCGTCATAGATGGTAGATGAGTAGATAGAGTGGTGTGAGAAAGTATAGAATAAGTAAGTGCCCATGCACCGACATCTTTTCAGCAACAAAGCAATAAAAGCACAAGGTATTGTTAAATTAGTGTGTTCAGGGCTCTTGTTACTCAGCAGCCTAGACATATTGTCAGAGTGTATGGCAGGGAGCGCCCCGCGGCCGCGGGCTAATCCAATGAAGCGCCCCCGGTCGCCTCAACACCGCGCCCCCCGCTCTCGGCCACCCTTTGTGCGCGGCGCGCGCAGCTGCCCGTCCGTTCCCACGCGCGGCGCGTGCGCGCCTGACCCTCGCCCCCATCAGCCGCCAGTGGCTGGCCCTGTGCCGCCCCCCATTAACCCACCAGCGGCGGCTCTGTTTGCTCGCCCTGTGCGGCCGGAGCAGGTCCCGCAGCTTGCCCTCCACCTTCACCACACGTACCGAGGGCCCCCTGACTCACTTCCCGACACACAAAAGTTATTCAGTGGACTGGATGTTGGCTAACACGTTTGCGCTAGGAGGCACTTCGCTTCGGATGTACGAAGGACCACCGGGTAGCTTACGAAGGATGGATAATTTTTGTTAAAAATCGCTGGACAACTTGTAACTGGTTTCTTGTGTACTTAATTACTTTTGGCCCACTTTAGGTTAGGGTGTTGTTGTTATTGTGGTCTTCAGTCCGGAGACTGGTTCGATGCAGCTCTCCACAATACCCTACCCTGAGCAAGCCTCTTCATCTCCACACATGAACGGCAACCTACATCCGTCTGAATCTGTTTACTTTATCCATCTCTTGGTCTTCCTCTGCGGTTTTTACCCCACACACTTCCCTCCAACGCTAAATTCACAATTCCTTGATGTCTAAAAATGTGCCCTACCAACCTATCTCTTCTTTTAGTCAAGATATGCCAGAAATTTCTTTTCTCCCCAAATCTGTTCAGTACCTCCTCATCAGATACGCGATCCACCCACCCTAATCTTCAGTATTCTTCTGTAGCACCACATTTCAAAAGCCTCTATCCTCTTCCTGTCCGCACTGTTTATCGTCCATGTTTCACTCCCATAGAAAGCAACACTCCACACAAATGCTTTCAGGAAGGACTTCCTTAGGCTTAAATCAATATTCGATGTTGACAAATTTCTCTTTTTCAAGAACGCTTTTCTACCCATTGCCATTCTGCATTTTATATCCTCTGTGCTGCGACCATCATTTGTTATTTTACTGTCCTAGTAACAAAACTCATCTACCTCCTTTATTGCTTCGTTACCTAATCAAATTCCTTCAGCAACGCCTGATTTTCTTAGACTGCACTCCATTACCGTAGTTTTGCTCTTGTTAATGTTCATCTTATATGCACCTTTCAGCACACTGTCCATTCCGTTCAATTGCTCTTCCAGGTCCTTTGCTGTATCTCACAGAATTACTATGTCGTCGGCAAAACGCAATGTTTTTAATTCTTCCCCCTGAACTTTAATTCCTTCAACAAATTTCTCCTTGCTTTCCTTTACAGCTTGCTCAATGTACAAATTGAACAACATTGGAGAAAGGCTACAACCCTGTCTTACTCCCTTCCCAACTAATGCTCCCCTTTCATGCCCTTCGAGTCTAATAACTGCAGTCTGGCTTTTGTACAAGTTGTAAATTATTCTCCTTTCCCTGTATTTTACCCCTGCTGTCTTCAGAACTTGAAAGAGTTTATTCCAATCAACATTGTCAAAAGCCTTCTCCAAATCTACAAAAGCTATAAATGTACGTTTGCCTTTTCTTAATCTAGTTAGGGTAGTAACACTAAAAGTGGGTCTTTGCGAACGTCTTTGACAGCTCGAACTTTAAATGAAAATAACGGCTTAACCGTTCATGTGACACGAAAATTGAATAACCGATTTTGTAGAAGAGAAAATTTTAGACAACTTCGCCCACTTGTGTTTTTCTCATATCTCATATCGTTTCAAAAGTATTTGAAAAAAAAAATAAAAAATAAAAAAAAAACACCACGGATATTTTGGGATGTCTGTCTGTCTGTCCGTAACGTGTTCCCACTTTTTAAGTCGAACCGTTCAACCGATCAGCATCAAATTTTACAGACATAATTGTAGGCCGCCAGAGACCTAACCTCCCTTTTTCAAGTTTTTCGGACAAAAAATACGTTAGTAAAACCAAAAAAGCCGTTTCTAATTGCAAATAAACCGTTCATCTGACACGGAAATTGAATAACCGAATTTGTAGAGGAGAGTATTCTCTACAATATCGTTTGAGAGGTATTTGCAAAATAACGGAGGTTTGACACCCCTTATTGAATTAACGAAAACCAGCCGTTTGAAGATGTCACGTGCCATTACTCGTCCAGATCTCTCTTTGGCATACGCCATCTTGCGTTGCGTATTTGATGATTTTCTTATTGTAACTTACAAGTTATCATTTTAAACCAATAGCGCACTGAAGAATTAACAAAAACGCGTCATTCTTCGTACGATAAATGATAATCTAGTGTCTAAAATGCCATATTAGCATGAGTTAACAACTGCCATGAATAGAACGAGATAAAGGGAGGCATTTTGTAATTGTTAGTCGTGGTGTGGTGGGCAGCGCGGTGGACTGTAATAAGAGTGATCATTTTTTCTTAACCTGCCACTACCTAAATTTTTCTTCTCCTTTTTTTCCTAAAATGGTTTCGGACACTCTTATTAATTACATAGTTGTGCATATGTATGAATGATCCCTCCAAAAAGCGTGTTTGTTTCATTTCGTAAACATGCCGTTAAATACGTAACAACGAATTGAACAATGGTCTTCTGAAGCATATGAACGTAAAATGGGAGGATACTGTAATAATGAACATTCTTAACAACGTGCTGATACAGGTAGTTTCGTATATAAAGGAAGTCCTAGCAAGTACAGTTCCTTAATGAAACGGAAGGAGAGTGTATACATTGCAACATACATTCGTAACCAGTACAGGCAAAGAAAATAAACTTTGAACTACCAACGCAAGACAGGTGATAATATTTTAACGGAAAAATATAATGAAAATGTGGGAGAGATAGTAAAATGATAGTTCCAAGAGGTAAAAATTCAAAAAGCCGTATGTTTGTCAAAGCTAAACTCAAATATCATATGATTTTGGCTGTTTGTTAAAATACGATCAGAAAGAATATTACGTGTTGGGTGCATAGATATTACAATAGTAGAGTCGTAATCGTATCACCATATTTTTTTTATTATTTGGGTTATTATTTTGTTCCGAAATGTTTTCAAAAACTTATAAAACTACAAAAGTATAGTGGGCCGTAAAACACGTCAGTGCAATTTTTTAATCCGTATAGAATAGGTGGTTTCTGAATATTAGTTAGGTTGTCTCTTGAAATGGTAGGTTGGTACTCCGCTTATTTTTTATTTATATTTATTTATCCGTTTTGCGTAATAAATTCTATTTAGCATGAGAAACTGCAAAGTCTTTTATTATAGCCTTTGTAACATAAACTTTTGTAAAGATCGAGCATGAGAATGAAACTTTTTCAGAGGTTTGATATTTGATGTAAAAATACTTTTATCTTTTCCCGGTTAGTTAATTTAAACTGGAGCCAGTTACAATAAAGAATCTACCTCACAGTTTAGTTTTGTAGTTTTGTTGTTTCTAATTACGAAATAAACTTGTAAAGACATTTTTTTATACATCACTTGTCTATATATTTTCGTAAAGCTCAGTAAACAGTTTTTACTTTTGAAAAAGACACACGTTCGGGAATTCAGTTCCTCAAAATTTTAGATTTCTTGCACAATATCTTTGCTTCAGCTTACAGTTCGTACCAATACCGATTTTTCCTAAAATAGTGTCCATAATATCGATATCAATTATTCTTGCCAAAATTACTGTTCAGATCTAACTGACTTAGTTCATACTAACATCGAGAGGAAGAATTTTAACACTATCTCCTGTGGCCTAACCCCGATCCAAAATTCATAGATATTGTTGCCTTGAAGTGCGTTATACTTCGATATCAAATCTGACCGAAAGTTCCATACATTACAATAAGATAACATTGAGTGAGAGGTTTTAACATAACGCGATCTTTACTAAGAGATATGAATCCACAGACAACAAAACTCATAGACAGCTAAACGTAGAGAGATAGGGGGGGGGAGGGGGAGTAACCCGACTGCGGGTACTATTTATACTAATTAATCATCGTTGTTGTTGTGGTCTTCAGTCCGCAGACTGGTTTGATGCAGCTTTCCACGCTACCCTGTCCTGTGCAAGTCTCTTCATCTGAGAAAACGTTCGGCAACCTACATCCTTTTGAATCTGCTTACTATATTCGTCCCTCGGTCTCCCTCTCCGTTTTTTAACCCACACGCTTCCTTCTAATGCTAAGTTGACAATTCCATGTTGTCTCAGAATGTGTCCAACCAATCTATCCCTTCTCTTAGTCAGGATATGCCAGAAACTCCTTTTCTCCCCAATTCGGTTAAGCACCTCCTCATTAGTTACGTGATCTAGCCATCGAATTTTCATCAGTCGTCTGTAGCACCACATTTCAAAAGCTTCTATCATCTTTTTATCCGAACTTCTTATTGTCCACGTTTCACTCCCATACAGTACTACACTCCAGACAAATTCCTTCAGAAAGGACTTCGTAACATTTAAATTAATATTGGATGTTAACAAGTTTTGCTTCTTCAGAAACGCTTTTCTTCCCATAGCCATTCTGCATTTTATATCTTCTTTACTTCGGCCAGCAGAAGTTATCTGGCTACCCAATAACAAAATTCATCTACTACTTTTATTGTCTCATTACCTAATCTATTTCCTTCAGCATCGTCTGATTTTCTGACATTGCATTCTATTACCTTCGTTTTACTCGTGTTAATGTTCATCTTATATCTTCCTTTCAAGACACTGTCCATCCCATTCAGTTGCTCTTCCAGATCTTTTACGGTCTCTGTCAGAATTACTATGTCATCGGCAAACCGCAATGTTTTTATTTCTTCTGCCTGAACTTTATTTCCCTCTCCAAATTTCTCCTTCCATTCCTTCACTGCCTGCTCAGTGAACAGGTTGAACAACATTGGGAAAAGGCTACAAGCTTGTCTCACTCCCTTCCCAACCTCTGCGTCCCTTTCTTGCCCTTCGACTCTCATAACCACTGTATGGTTTTTGTATAGGTTGTATATAACTCTTCGCTCCCTAAATTTCACCCCTGCCACCTTCAGATTTTGGAAGAGTGTTTTCCAGTACACATTGTCAAAAGCTTTCTCCAAATCGACAAACGCTAAAAACGTAGATTTCCCTTTTCTCAGCCTAAGATAAGTCGTAATGTGTGTATTGCCTCCCGTGTTCCTACATTTTTCCTAAATCCAAACTGATCTTCCCCGAGGCCAGATTCCACAAGTTTTTCCATTCGTCTGTAAATAATTCGTGTTAGCATTTTGCAGCCATGACTTATTAAACTGATAGTTCTGTAATTTTCACACTTTTCTGCACTTGCTTTCTTTGAAATTGGAATTACGATGTTCTTCTTGGAGGCTATTTCCCCTCATACATTTTGCATACCAGTTGATACAATTTTTTCAAGACTGGCACTCCTAACGACATCAGCAGTTCAGACGGAATATCATCTACTCCAGGGGCCTTGTTTCGACTAAAGTCCTTCAGCGCTCTATAAAATTCTTCTCGCAGTATCATATCTCGTAACTCATCTTCCTCCACTTGGTCTTCACTTTCTAGAAGACCTTTCTAGTAAGACATAATTAATAAGATTCTTTGTAGAAAGGCAAAGGTCCCAGGTTCGAGTCCCTGTTCCGGCACACAATTTTAATCTGCCAGGAAGTTACATATCAGCGCACACTCCGCTGCAGAGTGAAAGTTTCATTGTGGAAACATCCCTTAGGCTGTGGCTAAGTCATGTCTCCACCATATCCTTTCTTCATGGAGTGCTTGTCTTGCATGGTTCGCAGAAGAGCTTCTGTGAAGTTTGGAAAGTAGGAGGCGAGGTACTGGCAGAAGTAGTGGTGAGGCGGCATCGTGAGTCGTGTCGGGATAGCACAGCCGGTAGTGCGCTTGCCCGCGCCGCAAGGCAAAGGTCCCAGGTTCCAGTTTTCCGTTTTATCTGGGCAGGATTTATTGCAGATTGAAGTGCTTTTTCTTTCTGAAGTATGTCTTAATTTTTTCATTTCACATTTCATTTCACATTTACTTTCCCACCAATCAATGTAACAAGGGACAAGTAACTGTGTTTTATTATTATTTTATAATAAGTGCGTCTAGATGACGTACCTTGAAATATACAGTAATTAAGCAAGATAGAACAGAGCATTTGCAATATGCAGATTCTTCCTGCTGACGTTAGTTGACGGCATCAACGTAACTACCTCGAAATGCTTTATATTTCATGTCAATCTACTGTTACTTTGTGTTGTTCATCTGCAGCACATCGTCAGATTGGAACGTGTGAAGACATGTATTTTAATTTATTCATATTGTGTTTTCTCTCCAACAAAGAGGATGTGTTTTATTTTGGAAGCCAAGCAGTTGCCCATTGTATTTTATTTTGGTTCAATATGATTTTGGGGAAGAATAATTTCAATTATTTTTCCACGATGGATAAGAAGATGCCAGCAACTTTTGACTATAGCGCAAGAAAGCTCGCCGAAGAAGGCGTTTATGGTGAGAGCAAGGACGGGGTGTAGGAAAGTAGGGAGCCCTGACTTAAAAAAAAAAAATTAATAAATAAATAATTTTTAAAAAATAATAAAAAAATTAAAGAAAGTCCCGGTTCCGGCACACATTTCTATTTTGCCGGGAAGTTTCAAGATTCTTTTTATTTGATGGTTAATATTAGCATAGAAGTGGCCCGATTATGTAAAATACCAACAAATATAGGAAGCATCGTAACGTGATGCGTAATGGTGTAGCATAAAACGATAACTGGAGGGGTAGCTGAATCAGATAGAGTTGTGGCGATTCGTAAGAATCGAATCGTGATTCGGACGAATCGTCGTTCAAAAGAATCGTCTGTCTCGTGACGATTCTTAAGTTCCAACGATTCACGATTCGAAGGCGATTGCCGAATCTTGCCGAATCGTGCCGAAGAGGGGGGACGAATCGTCGTTCAAAAGAATCGCCTGTCTTACGATTCATGACTCGAAAGCAAGTGGCGAATCGTGCCGAATGATTACGAAAGCCAGAAAGCGTGTGAACAAAGGAAGCACAGAACGAAGATCGTGAGCTGTTAATTATTAGCCTATTCACGAATTACGCATAACAGAAACAGAACGCAGCGAAATACACAGCTGTCAATACATACGAATATACGTCTTTTATAAAGTTTACATATTATGTATTTAAACGAGCAATCCTTACACATTTATATTTCGCGTATCCCAGAAATGGCTGTAACATTTAGATTATATTTTGTGTTTAGAGAGGTTTCATCTACGTAGTTATATTTTTTTGTAAAAAATTAATTTTACAAAAATATTCTTTTTATATAAAAACGCGATTTTAAATGTTTTTAAAGCCATCTCAAAAATCTTATTTGCCATTTTGGTTTTTACGTTATCAGCTTTCCTGAAAGAAACCGATTTTAGAAAAAAGAAACATTTTAATAAACGTGAATTTCTTGTATCTCGAAAGAAATTTAATATTTAGAAACGGATTTTTATTTTTAATGTTTATTTCGTATTTCCTTCAACTAATTGATTTTACATAAGTATTTTATAATGATTAGATACCTTATAATTACCATAGATTCAATTATATTTATATTTAAATTGCCAAAGTATTCAAACAGAACGAAAAAAAAGTTATAAGGTTACTGCAGCATTCGAAATAATTGTCCTACGTTCACTAAACCTGCAACGCTAGTGAATGAGCTATGATGACAGCAGAAATAGTTGGTAGTGTAATACTTATTTAGAACCGTTCGCTAAATTTCAGACTATTTTCTCGAGAATTTTTGAGAGCTGAATCGAATGGCTTTGCCTCATTATTATTTTAAGTCTGAACTTTACGCACCAAAAATATTAAAAAATCCTATACCCATATTGTCACTTTTTCGGCATTTTGTAAGAATGTGCCGTCGCAGACCAGAAACAATCGTGAACGAATCGTAGGAACAGATGCAAAAGGTTAAGATTCCAACATCCATAACACTGACATGTATCGCCATCTATGAGCAAGATGTAGAAGTAAGAATCGCGCCAATGCAGACTAAAGAATCGCGAAAGAATCGTGAACGAATCGATTCACAATGTGGGATTGAATCGCAAGAATCGATTCATAAAAAAGAATCGTGTTGCCCAACTCTAGAATCAGATGCTCGAGGCACATTTTTCAAATATTGACGAGCAGCGAGGGGCGCCGCCTCGTGAAAGCAATTCATACACGTCACGCGCTGTCAGAGCCCGGGAACGGGACGAGCGTGCGCCACCGCCCTTGACTGTAGAGTAGCATCTGCGCGGCCAGAATGGGCGGGGGATGCGGCGGATGTGCAAACAGCGGGCCACCCCCGGTAACGGCCGGCGGCCGCGTGGCGAGCGCTGAAGAGGCCACTGGGCGACAATGGCGGCTGGCGCGCGACCGGCATATGCACGGCGCGCCTGACAAGTGTGGCGCAGCATCCCGCAAGCGCGCTGAGCTGGGGTGGTGGCAGGCACCAGCTGCTCGCTGTGGGAACCAGGCCCGTGGGAGCCGCGCCGGCAAGTGCGCGGGGAGAGGGTGGGGAGGTGGCGCGGACAGCCCCCACAACACTGCGGTCCTCGGTCAACAGCTCGGCAATACGCAGCCACTGTGCTCAGGCGGCGAGTGTTATCTCGTGCATCGCACTTATTTCGAGTCTCACAGGCTGCGACAGTGTGCAAATTATGTAGGAAACGGGTTACCGTCAGCCGTATGTTATATAGAAACACTAGCTTAAAACCGCGGCTCCGCTCGCGTGTTGGTTGATTATGATAGATAAGCTATCTTTCAGAAGTGCACTATTTATTTATTCTTTTATTTCCTTGTTCGTATGCTTATCCTTACATTGTATCACGCATAGACCAAAGATATGGTCTATGGCATCACGTTTCACTGTATGTAACCTCTTTGCTATAGAGTCGCAAACGTCATAGCTGGCCTTCAGTCTGATTTTTTATTTATTTATTTTTTTAATAATTTGACGACTTTCAACCACCATATCTTTCACCCCCTTATAGCTATCGGCATGGAACTTCTATGGTGTACAACGGGAGACTCAAGTTCCTAATATCAAGCAACAATGTAACCAAAAAAAAATTTCAAAGAGTAATTATTGTTCCGCATTTCGCGTTATATTCTTCAAATTACTCTTCAGAAGAGGGACCTGCTTCAGAGCAGACAATTAAAAAGAAGAGACACACATTTCAAAGGTCTACCTACACTAGTACTTCACCTGCACCATATAAATCAATCGCAAGCGCCGAATTTCCACGGAATCCACGTATTTCTAAAAGTATCAGGAATGATCCTGCTATCTTGCAATAAATAATACCAGATAAAATAAGATTATTTTTAACAGAAAATGGACCAATTCATATTAAAATATCTACTTATCCTGGTGATGGCAAAAACAGATCGTTTAATGATACATATAATAGTAAAAATTTCCCAAATAACGAAATGTTTCGTCGTGTCTATTCAAAATCTACTGATTGAGAATTTTATTTCAAGTTTTTTAATGAAAAAGTCACTGAGTTGGTTTTAAAGACTAGAGACATTTGTGGAGAAATTTAGATAGGTATGAAATAGAGTACAGGGCACAAATTTAGATTTGAAAAATGACTTACCAAAAGGACGAACAGTAGACTCTGAAAATCAAGCTCAAATAGACCGTGAGAAAACTATGTGGACGGGGAAGAATAATCGAGATAATAAGGTTTCTAGCCGGGCAACATTCTTTTTTCAGAAATGGTGCTGAAAAATTATTCGAATCAAATAACTGAATTTTTTGAAAGTTAGTTGAATGTATAATATGCTATCAGAACACATTGCACGAATTCAAAGTGTTCAGCATGGCGTGCCCCATTATCTTGGGTATAACATTCAAATAGAATTGATAAATACTTCTGAAAAATCGTAAGTCTTATAATTCATCCTTTAAAATGATTTAAAAATGATCTTTAAAATGATCTGTGGTTCTAGATTTACGATGCATTTCTTTTTATATATGACAAGTATGACAGTGACGCAAGAAACATGGCAAGTTCACTAATGTAAAAATTAAAGTCTTACAGGTTCATATGTTCAGTTATAATACGATATAACGTTTTATAAAAAATTAAAACTGTAAGCAAATTTCTGTAAAGCTCTGCGTTACTCTTTCAGAGGCGGTGAAAATGATAGATCTGGTGAACTACGATTTAGGTGTATACCGCACAGAGAGTGCATTTGAACAATTGCCAGTTTATTCAAAATTATTTGCTGGAGATTTAGAACATGAACCTCAATTCAGAGAAACTGCTCATCCACGTCCTCGAAAACATGTGGAATAAAAAACTTCATATGAGCCAATATTAAACCAAAAAACTAAGTTTACGGTAAATTTTTACTTTTTGTTGCTAGAAACGGCAAGATTACAATTAAAAGAAATATTTCTTTTGTTGACAGAACCCAACGGGTTTTAATTTTTTCAAAACACTAAAAGCTATAGGGAAATGGACAGAGAGCAAAGAAAAACCTCGAAGAATAGTTAAAACCTGAAAAATATATCGGTTATTTTGATGGGAAGAGCTGTTTAATGAGTTGAATTAATTTTTAGCAAAGAAAAATACAACTCCACTTGAAGTGTTAAATTTTATTAATTCCAATAATTTAATGTTGATGTTCCCAAATGTTTCAAAGTCTTTGCACTTATATTTAACATTTCCTGTGAGAGTAGCAGAAGGCGAAAAGTCATTTTCCAAATGAAAACAATAAAAAAGTTTATAGCTCCACCATGAGCCAAGATATATTGACAAATTTGGCCATCATAATTATCGAATCAAAAGTAGATTTTAAAATTGATATAAAAATTGAAGTAACTGAACTGCAGTGTAAACATGTATGAAAACATAACATGTTTGATGCTGAGTTACTTAAACAGTCCCGTGAAGCTTTAGGGGCTAGCCGGCACCCAGGTGGGCTGCCTTACTCACTGTGCTTCGGTACACGTTTACCCTTGTGTTAAAGGCAGCCGGACCTGCATGAATGGCTGCATCGGAGAAAGGATCAGGGAGGTCGGAAAGAGGTTATGTACACCCCTGGGTATTGAGGAGGCAATTGAGAGGAACCTAGCAAATAACTACGTAAATATAGAAGGTGGTTTTTTCCCTTACATTCTACGTTGAATCCTGTTATCCCTCGTCAAAGAGCACAGGTGTGGTATTTACCATCAACATTTACAAGTTTATCATCTTCTGATATGTGTTGTCTCGGTCCTTTAGTTTGTTCGTGGTTGTTACCTTTTTCTGCTTTATTAGCAAAACGCGGTAATGAATTCTCGTGAACTGTGCATTCCTCTCTGCATTAGTGCCTGGAAAACGGTAGGGTGTCCTCCTGCTGAAATATTGGCGGTAGGTTGAGTTGTTGCCTGGCTGTACACCCGTAAGTACATTGGTCAAAACAATTAAGGGATGTGTTGTTATGTGTACTTTCTGAAGTATTGTCATTGAAAGAGTGAACAAAAATGGTTTGGTACGTTTCTGTCGAAGACCACATCTTTACAGCAACCGAGGTAGTGTAATAACAGGAAGTTGCTGCAGGGGCGATTGGTGTATTAACTTATGTCTACTCTACCAAACGTATTACATAGGCAGTTGGGCCCACATAGTATACTGAGCGGGTACTGCAATGCAACAACAACGTGACTTACCCGAAGTTATGGCATGAAGAGCTATAGGAAGGTAGAAGCGGGACAGAGTCAGAGGGAGGTGGCTGCAGCTATTGGAATGGCACAAAGAATAATTTCCAGGATCTGGACGCGTTTTCAGACAACAGGAACCTATGAAAGACGGTAAGGGCGAGGTCATCCATGGGTAGCATCAGCAGGAGGTGACCGTTATATCCGGCGAACAGGAGGCTGAATGAACTCAGCTGATACGCGCTCTCCAGGCAGCAATAGGACGCGCAATGTCAGCACTAAAAGTCCGACGAATGGCGCCGCGTTTTGTTTGCAGAAGAGTTAATATTTTGTGTTCAGCCGGAACGTGGAACTCGAAACAATCCTGCCCTATTTGCAGGAAACATCTCCATGTGATGATGGCAGACGAATGTTTCTGCCGGGAGTCAGTATTGGCGGGCAGAAGGACTTCTGATTCGTTCAGAATAGCACTTTGAGTGCTCAGTAGCGCAGAGACGAGATACTCCGATCTTTATCAAAACTAGACTTCTTAAGTCTCGACGGAATTTCCGCGGTCGTCATATTAATAAAATTCTTGAGTATCCGTCACCAGATCGCTTTTATTTTCTAGAAAATGACCGGTTTCGGGACAGTCGCCCATCTTCAGATCAGTTCTATGAAGTTACAGAGAAACCTGTCGGGTGAGGAACGACTGTGGACACTCATTCATCATGCGACAAGTCACTCTGTAATTTCATAGAATTGATCTGAATATGGGCAGCTGTCCCGAAACCGGTCATTTTCTACAAAATAAAACCCATCTGGAGACGTATACTCAAGAATTTTACTTCGATCTTTGGTTGTGCCCTACACTGGGGCAACGGCTTCGTTCTGGTGGACGATAACGCTCGTCCGTATCGAGTAGTAATGGTGGATAACATGGATGAAGCTGAGGGAATTGGACGAATGTACTGATCAGCTCAGTAAAACCGATTGATCATCTGGTATGCACTTGGAAGACGCTTTACAGCCAGACCGGCACAACGGTTACAGAGCTGCATATTGCACTCTTGGAAGAATAGACATCTTTCAAGAGCTGATTGATAACGTCGTACTGTCCATGCCACTCAGGTGTACAACTGCACTGGCCGTACAAGGTGATCACACATCATATCAGAGGCATTATGGTAGCGCCATGATGCTTTGTTCCAACTAAACTTCATATAAACCTCAAGTAAAGAATTGAAACAGTACGATATTTTGCTATCACACACAAATTACAGTCGTAAGGATTTCTGAATAAAATGCTTACCATTTGAATTTCGTGTATTATATCTCACTTGATTCCGTAATTGTTTTGAGTCGCGGCAGAATAGCAGTGCGCACTAAGGCACCTTGCTGCGGTGCGCGCGGCCGTACGCCGCCGGGTGTTGGAGTCCTCCCTCGGGAATGGGCGCACAAGTTACTTTAAGTAATTTGTAAGCTTAGAGAATAATAACCAACTTAGTAAAGTCCCTTGGATTTACAAACATTTGAACAGGTTTTCTTGAATTGTTTTGAGAAGTGTATAAGATACCTTTTCATCATATAGTCATAAAGTAGACTATATGATGAAAAGGTATCGACTACACTTCTCAAATCAATAAAAAATAAAATAAAAAATAAACTGTTCAAATGTCTGGAGTGTTGCATTGTATGGAAGTGAAACGTGGACGATAAGGAGTCCAGATAAAAAGATGATAGAAGCTTTTGAAATGTGATGCTACAGACGAATGATGAAAATTAGATGGGTAGGGCCGGCCGTGGTGGCCGAGGGGACTGAGGCGCTCCAGTCACGGTCTGCACGGCCACTACGGTCGGGGGTTCGAATCCCCTCTCGGGCATGGATATTTGTGCCGTCCTTAATCTTAGCTAGTTCATAAGTAGTTTGTAAGCTTAGGGACTGATGACCACGCAGTTTGGTCCGATAGATTTACAGACATTTTGAACTTGCACAAGACAGGGTAGCGTGGAGAGCCGCATCAAATCGGTCTGCGGACTGAAGACCACAACAACATACAACAACCTTTTCATTGAAGTTTTTCAATTGTAGAAATGTTTGAAGATTTTTTGCATTCTTTCAGGTCATTCGACGTGGCTGTAGCATTTGCCTGGTGATTACTCACGACAGCGAGTGCAGTGCATTAGTCACCGCCCGCGGTGACATACATACGACTGAGATTGGTCGCGTGGGGCGGTGTCATCCAATACTCGCAATTAATCACGGGCGTCGCGTGCAGCCGCGGGGCCCGGCCGCGGCTATTCATCAGCCCCACGTGGCGCATCTCGCTCCGCCGCCGCCGCCGGTCTCCAAATTAGCGACGGTCGGCGCGGCCGCCGCCTAAACCAACAGCGGCAGCGGCAGCGGCGGACGCAGCCTCGCCAGGGTCCCGTTACCAGCAGGGCGTCGGCGTCGGCCCGGCCCACGCCCGCGCATGCGTAATTCATAAGCCAGCGTGCGTACGCCGGGCGCCGGCGCCATTGTGGGCCCCTCCCGTAAATCGCCGCTCCCGATGGGGGACCGGCTCTTTATACGTGTAGCTGGGGATCACACCCTCGCTAAAACGTTAGCATATTTTTTTAGTCACTGTACCGCGGCCCATTGGTCGCGTTAACGAAACTAGTGGGCTGTGATCCATTGACTTAATTTTCTGTACGATTCCTGCCCGCGCAGCCTTAATTAAAACTCTAAAACGGTACGATATTGGTAACTTCTCTCTGTCGACCTAAAGTTTGTATTATCATTTCTTCATCCGTTTTCTTTGTCGTGTCCCTAAGGTGGAACATTGACGACATGTGGGTACTGGCTACTACTTTCCCTGTCAATGGAGTGAGACAGAGATAGAGGCTCCTCAGAAAACAGTGGTGGTGAACAGAGAGGAGAAAGGTGCTAAGTGGAGTACAAATTGAGTTGACAAAATTATTTATTTCCCTTTAGCCTTATTAGGAGAGGTGTCTCACATTTGCTGCTTCTTTTACTCAATTATCACCAACGTACTGCAATTAGCTAGGTATTCGTTCTTCCCCACAACTGACATACAGTAACTTGGGCTAGATGACGCGCAGCTATAACTGACACACAGTGAATGGTCTACCTGACCCACAGCTATGTTCCTACTTACAGAAAGACTAACGTCAATATCTACTTGGAGACAGATGCTGACTTGCCTCTGTTCCTCTGACTCACAAAGGAATGCTTTAAATGAAATGGTTACTTAGCTCAATGCTTTTTCCCCTTGGGTACCTCTCACCACTGATAGCTTTTAGTGCTACTGCATTCCTCGAGATGTCAACAGGGTGACATCTGGTGACTGATGATGCGGACGTCGACTACTGTGGAAGGCTCCACGGTAGATGTTGCTGGATGGCCCTGCTGATGGCTGACTGCTTCATATCTCGCTGTCTTCCTACAGCCTATCTTCTTCGGCTTATTTGCAACCACTCACACAGGCTACTGCTCTGTCAGCCATTTTCAGCCAGCCACGGCAACCTAACTGACTTGTGCTGGGCTGAGACTCCTGATATACGCCTTCTCAAGGCTCCTTTTCACATGTTACTAGTGTTTCGGCACGTACCCGTCTCATTTCTCTCCAAAAGTACTGACGCTTCCACTTACTAAGCTATTACAGCGTACTGCGGCTGGGCGAGGCACTTTTCCTGACGCATGGCGACCTCGTTGTTCTCGCAGACGAGGAAACTGTGTGCGTTATGACAATACCGACCGCTCCGTCCGGAGCGAGCTGTCTCCCAGCCGGTCGCCTACAAGTCATGAGCGGATTTACTCAAACTCATACCTCCCTTAATTAATGCAGCCATGACATCTTCCATTCGCCTTGCTTGTTGTTTAGAGCGAGGCTACAAGGCCTACACCAGAGTTTTCCAGAGTGTATATCCCGGAACCTTCGGGTGTGGTGAGACTAGTAAATTCAAAATAGAAAATTGAAAGACGTGTGTTCCCAGGAGTGCAAACTATACCACTCTGCCATTCTTCTATACTGCCTGGATGTGGAACAGCTGCCTGACCGTGCCAGACACAGATGTTTACATTTATACTATAGAGCCGCGGGAATAGTGGAGCGCTTCTATGCGCCTTCTCAGGGACTGCAAGGCAGCTCCCGTCGGATGTTCGAGTCGTCCTGTAGTAGGCATGGGCCTGTGTCTTCTCCTTATGTTAGTTCAAGTGAGTTTAAGTCAACAAATTTGCTAGGTCTCACTTATTTACAAAGTTGACTGAGCCAAAGCTTGAACGTGGTTGTACAGTTAGCGCACGAGACATACATCACAGCGTCTTCGACGTAACGATGATTTTTCCGTACGACTATTTCACGAGTCCACAGTGAATAACGGCAATCCCGTTAAACATCAAGACATTGCGTAGGCGGGAAAAATTCCTGCAATAACTAGACGAACGATGACTGAAGAAAATCGTTCAGTGACACAGAGGGGAGACTTTAGCAAATTGCTGTGTGTTTCAATCCCGGATCATGAACATCTGTAATTGTGTCACACATACGAAACCATCGTGGCTGATTAGTATCGCTTTGCCACACAGCTGCTGCGATCGGCTGAAAGCAAGGGGAAACTACAGCCGTTACTTTTCCGGAGGACATGCAGCTCTACTGTACGGAAATATGATGGTGGCATCCTCTCGGCTAAAATATTCCGGAGGTAAAATAGTCCCCCATTCGGATCTCCGGGCGGGGACTACTCAGGAGGATGTTGTCATTAGGAAAGACAATACTGGCATTCTACGGATCGGAGCGTGGAATGTTAGATCCCTCAATTGGGTAGGAAAATTAGAAAATTTAAAAAGGGAAATGGATAGGTTGAAGTTAGATATAGTGGGGATTAGTGGAGTTCGGTGGCAGAATGAACAGGATTTCTGGTCAGGTGAGTGCAGGATTATAAAAACAAAATCAGTTGGGGGTATCACAGGAGTAGGTCTGACAATGAATAAGAAAATAGGAATGCGGGTAAACTACTATGAGCAGCACAGTGATCGCATTATCATTGTCAAGATAGATAGGAAGTCAACACCGACAACAATAGTACAGGTTTATATGCCAACTATCTCTGCCGATGATGAGGAGATCGAAGAAATATATGAGAAGCTAAAGGAAATTATTCAGACACTTAAGGGAGAGGAAAACTTAATTGTTATGGGAGACTGGAATTCGGTAGTAGGAAAAGGAAGAGAAGGAAAAATGGTAGGTGAATATGGACTGGGCAGGAGGAATGAAAGAGGAAGTCACCTGGTAGAATTTTGCACGGAACATGATTTAATCGCAACAAACACGTGGTTTAAGAATCACAAAAGAAGGTTGTATACGCGGAAGAGGCCAGGAGACACCGGAAGGTATCAGATAGATTTTATAATGGTAAGACATAGATTCCGGAACCAGGTTATAAATTGCAAGACATACCCAGGGGCAGATATAGACTCTGGCCATAAGTTGTAAGTCATGAACTGTAGGCTGAAGCTGAAAAAACTGCAGAAAGGTAGGAAAATAAGGAGATGGGACTTAGATAAATTGAAGGAAAGTGAAGTTCTGGAGAATTTCAGAGGGAGATTTAGGCAACAATTGACAGAAACAGGGGGAAATAAAACAGTAGAAGAGGAATGGGTAGCATTGAGAGAGCAAATAGTGAAGGCAGCAGAGGACAAAATAGGTAGAAAAGCAAGAGCTACAAAAAATCCTTGGATACCACAGGAATTACTAAATTTAATTGATGAAAGGAGAAAATATAAAAATGCAGTAAATGAAACAGGCAAAATGGAGTACAGACGACTAAAAAATGAGATTGACAGGAAGTGCAAAATGGCTAAGCAGGAGTGGCTAGAAGCCAAATCCAAATCAGTAGAAAAATGTATAACAAGGGGAAAAGTAGATACCGCCTACAGGAAAATAAAAGAGACATTTGGGGACAAGGAAAGCAACTCTACGAATATCAATAACTCAGATGGGAAACCAGTTCTCAGCAATGAAGGTGGTAGATGAGTTTTGTTACTTGGGTAGTGCCGGCCGCGGTGGCCGAGGAGACTGAGGCGCTTCAGTCACGGTCTGCACGACCACTACGGTCGGGGGTTCGAATCCCCCCTCGGGCATGGATATTTGTGCCGTCTTTAGTATAAGGTAGTTCATAAATAGTTTGTAAGTTTAGGGACTGATGACCCCGTAGTTAAGTCCCATAAGCTTAACAAACATTTGAACAATTTTTTTTTTTTATTACTTGGGTAGTAAAATAACATGCGATGGTCGCAGTACAGAGGATATAAAATGCAGAATGGCATTGGGAAGAAAAGCATTTTTGAAAAAGAGAAATTTGCTAACATCGAATATTAATTTAAGGCTAAGGAAGTCATTTCTGAAGGCATTTGTGTGGAGTATTGCCTTGTGCGGGAGTGAAACATGGAGGATAAGCAGTGCGGACAGGAAGAGAATAGAGGCTTTTGAAATGTGGTGCTACAGAAGAATGCTGAAGATTAGATGGGTAGATCGCATAACTAATGAAGAGGTACTGAACAGAATTGGTGAGAAAAGGAATTTTTGGCATACCCTGACTAAAAGAAGGGATCGCTTGGTAGGACACATTCTTAGACATCGGGGAATCGCAAATTTAGCATTGGAGAGAAGTGTGTGGGGTAAAAATCGCAGAGGGAGACCACGAGACGCGTATAGTAAGCAGATTCAAGTGGATGTGGGTTGCCGTTCTTATGAGGAGATGAAAAGGCTTGCTGAGTATAGAGTAGGGTGGAGAGCTGCATCAAACTAGTCTCCGGACTGAAGACCATAACAACAACATGTCCATCGTGTGCTCCGATAGACTTGGACAATTTCAGCAGGTCAGGGCGACATCCCAGACGTCCAGAATTACTACAGAGTTGCTCCAAGAACACTCTTTTAAACACATCCCCTCGCCACTAAACTCCCAAGGTATGAACAGTATTGAAGATGCCTGTCATGCAATGCAACGTGTTGTTCAGAAAACATATCCACCCCATTCGTACTATTACGTATTTGTGGACACCCCCTGCAGGATGCATGGTGACGATTCCGTCCCGCACTTTTGAGGTGAACACTTTTGTTTGCTTACGATATCTTTACACGATATCACACAGGTGTACCGGCATTCTTTGGCTCTTCAGCGTAGTTTCTTGCCTAACCCTAACTTAGCTGCTACGAAATGTTACTAGAATATGAAAAGCCGCGTTGGAGTTGCCGAGCGTGCTAAGACGTCTCACTGCGGAGCGCGCGGTTGCTCGCCGTCGGAAGATCGAGTTCTCCGTGGGGCATTGTGTGTGTGTGTGTGTGTGTGTGTGTGTGTGTGTGTGTGTTTTGTCAGTAGGTTAATTTAAGCAGTTTGTAATCCTAGAGACTGGTGATCGTAGCAGTTTGGTGCAGTAAATTTTATAAACATTTGAACATGAAAGTAAAATAACTTTCGATTCAGGTCCCACACCGCGATATTACATTGGACGTTGACATTAAGTTCAAAACAGGAAGCAAGCAGGCTATTGTTTCTCGCGTATAAACTGACGAAAATCCGTTTGCCGGCATACTGTAGTTATATGCTCAGAGACCAGAGTTCTAGGTTTGTTCTCGTCGTTCACTGTAACGCCACTCCAATAGCGAGGGAGAGGATTTCAATTTAGATTCTGATATCGCTAATAATAGATCCAATGGTTCGTGAGTAGTATTCCATTATTTCCCGCTACTTCTGTTACCAGAGAAATACTCACGCTGAAAATAAGTCATGGTTACCATGTGGATCACCGTTTTTGTACATTGCTTCTGATCCACCTGTGCTCTATTTTATTCTTTTTGCGTTGAAAGTTGCTAATGCAAAGTCATGAATGATAGTAATGAAAATAATAATTATGCTTCTGCTGAGACAAAGTTGATAATAAAAATTATAGATGATGGTAATAATAGTAATTGTATTGCATTTGATAAGTGAGAGCCACCTATTAAATAATCTTAAAAGCTTTGCCATTGTTGTAGGAACTTGTTAAATAATAGTGAAAGTTGTTAACAAAATTAATTATCAAGTGATTAGTGTTGCAATTACAGCTTAATAATATTGTCTGACCAAGCTTTGGTAACTTCACAAACAAGTTTCCACTAAGCTGCGTAATGTGATTGTTTGTTTTATGTGTGGGTGTATATGTCTGAGACTAATTCTGCACTTCAAATACAACTCGTTAATCTGACTGTTATGAAGTTGGTTAAAGTAGACTTTGAACAGGAAACAAAAAACGTAAGTACGGAATAAAGCAATTTCAGAAACTGAAACTGTAACTGTGTCCATGAAATATGCCTCTTGACCTCTGGTAATAAATGTTAAACATAACTTGAATTATATGATAAAAGATAGGTTCAAGAATGACAGGTTGACAAGAATATGGAGGTACGACAATAATTACTGAACTATTTCTCTCAACTGTTAATGCTGACCTTTGTTTATGGCCTAGCTGTGAGCAAGGATAAACTGCCTGTGTACCTACTTTTCAAATTACTGTAATATAACACTGTTGTTGTTGTAGTCTTCAGTCCGGAGACTGGTTTGATGCAGCTCTCCAGAATCCGCTATCCTGAGCAAGCCTCTTCATCTCCACATAAGAACGGCAACCTACATCTGTCTGAATCTGCTTACTGTATCCATCTCTAGGTCTTCCTCTGCGGTTTTTACCCCATACGCTCACCTCCAACGCTAAATTCACAATTCCTTGATGTCTAAGAATGTGCCCTATCAACCTATCCCTTCTTTTAGTCAAGATATGGCAAAAATTTCTTTTCTCCCCAATTCTGTTCAGTACCTCCTCATTAGTTACGCGATCCACCCACCTAATCTTCAGCATTCTTCTGTAGCACCACATTTCAAAAGCCTCAATCCTCTTCCTGTCCGCACTGTTTATCGTCCATGTTTCACTCCCATACAAGGCAACACTCCATATTAAATGCCTTCAGAAAGGACTTCGTTAGGCTTAAATCAATATTTGATGCTAACAAATTTCTCTTTTTCAAGAACGCTTTTCTACCCATTGCCATTCTGCATTTTATATCCTCTGTACTGCGCCCATCATTTGTTATTTTACTGCCCAAGTAACAAAACTCATCTACCTCCTTTATTGCTTCGTTTCCTAATCTAATTCCTTCAGCATCACCTGATTTTCTTACATTGCACTCCATTACCCTAGTTTTTCTCTTATTAATGTGCATCTTATATTCACCTTTCAGCACACTGTCCATTCCATTCAATTGCTCTTCCAGATCCTTTGCTGTATCTGACAGAATTACTATGTCGTCGGCAAAACGCAATGTTTTTAATTCTTCCCCCTGAACTTTAATTCCTTCACCAAATTTCTCCTTGCTTTCCTTTATAGCTTGTTAAATGTACAAATTAATAACATTGGAGAAAGGCTACAACCCTGTCTTACTCATTTTCCAACCACTGCATTCCTTTCATGCCCTTCAACTCAGACAACCGCTGTCTGGTTTTTGTACAAGTTGTAAATAACCTTACGCTCCCTATATTTTACTCCTGCTTGCTTCAGAACTTGAAAGAGTTTATTCCAATCAACATTGTCAAAAGCCTTCTCACAAATCTACAAAAGCTAGAAATGTAGGTTTGCCTTTTCTTAATCTATCTTCTAGGATAAGCCGTAAAGTGAGTATTGCCTCCCGAGTTTCTCCATTTCTCCTGAACCCAAACTGATCCTTCCCGAGGTCGGATTCTACCAGCTTTTCCATCCTTCTGTAAATAATTCGTGTTACTATTTTGCACCCATGACTTATTAAACTGATGGTTCTGTAGTTTTCACACCTGTCTGCACCTGCTTTCTTTGGAATGGGGATTATAACATTTTTCTTAAAGTCTGAGGGTACTTCACCTGCCGCATACATCTTACACACCAGGTGAAACAATTTTGTCATGGCTGGTTCTCCCAGAGACTTCAGTAGCTCTGAGGGAATATCATCTACTCCAGGGGCCTTGTTTCGACTTAGGTCTTTCAGTGCTCTGTCAAATTCATCTCTCAGTATAGTATCTCCTATTTCATCCTCATCTACTTCTTCTCCCCTTTCCACAATATTGCCGCTAAGTTCATTTCCTTCATAGAGCTTCTCTATATACTCTTTCCGCCTTTCAGCTTTCCCTTCTTTGCTGAGAACTGGTTTTCCATCAGAGTCCTTGATATTCATAGAGCTAGTTTTATTATCTCCAAATGTTTCTTTTATTTTCCAGTAGGCTGTATCTATTTTTCCCCTATTTATACATTCTTCTACATCCTTGCGTTTGCCTTCTAGCCACTCCTGCTTAGCCATTTTCCACTTCCTGTCAATCTCATTTTTTAGTCTTCTGTACTCCATTTTGCCTGTTTCATTTACTGAATTTTTATATTTCCTCCTTTCATCGATTAAATTTAGTATCTCCTGTGATATCCAAGGATTTTTTGTAGGTCTTGCCTTCCTACTTATTTTGGCCTCTGCTGCCTTCACTATTTCATCTCTCAATGCTACCCATTCCGCCTCTACTGTTTTATTTTCCCCCGTTTCTGTCAATTGTTGCCTAAAGCTCCCTCTGAAATTCTGAAGCACTTCAGGTTCCTTCAATTTTCCCAGGTACTATCTCCTTATTTTCCTACCTTTTTGTAGTTTCTTCAGTTTCAGCCTACAGTTCATAACCAAGAAGTTATGGTCAGAGTCTATATCTGCTCCTGGGTACGCCTTACAATTTAAAGCCTGGTTCCGAAATCTATGTCTTACCATTATAAAATCTATCTCGTATCTCCCGGTGTCTCCTGGTCTCTTCCACGTATACAATCTTCTTTTGTGATTCTTATACCAGGTGTTTGTTATAACTAAATTATGTTCCGTGCAAAATTCTACCAGGCGGCTTCCTCTTCCATTCCAGACCATATTCACCTACTATCTTCCCTTGCCTTCATTGTCCTACTACTGAATTCCAGTCTCCCATAACAATTAAGTTTTCCGATCCCTTAATTGTCTGAATAATTTCCTTTAGCTCCTCATATATTTCTTCGATCTCCTCATCATCGGCAGAGCTAGTTGGCATATAAACCTGTACTACTGTGGTCGGTGTTGGATTCGTATCTATCTTCACTACGATAATGCGGTCACTGTGTTGTTCATAGTAGTTTACCCGCATTCCTATTTTCTTATTCATTATCAGACCTGCTCCTGTAATACCCCCAACTGATTTTGTATTTATAATCCTGTACTCGCCTGACCAGAAATCCTGTTCCTCTTTCCACCGAACTTCACTATTCCCCACTATATCTAACTTCAACCTATCCATTTCCCTTTTTAAATTTTCTAGCTTCCCTACCAGAGTAAGGGATATAACATTCCACGCTCCGATCCGTCGAATGTCAGTGTTGTCTTTTCTGATGATCGCATCCTCCTGAGTAGTCCCCGCCCGGAGATCCGAATGTGGACTATTTTACCTCCGGAATATTTTACCCAGGAGGATGCCATCATCATATGTTCATACAGTAGAGCTGCATGTCCTCGGGAAAAGTAACGGCTATAGTTTCCCCTTGCTTTCAGCCGTTCGCAGTAACTGTATGGCAAAGCCACATTAGCTGATGTTACAAGGCCAGCTCAGTCAATCATCCAGACTGTTGCCCCTGTAACTACTGAAAAGGCTGTTGCCCCTCTTCAGGAACCACACGTTTGTCTGGCCTCTCCACAGATACCCCTCCACTGTGGTTGCACCTACGGTACGGCTATCTGTATCGGTGAGGCACGCAAGCCACCCCACCTCGGCAATGTCTGTAGTTCATGGGAGTGGAATACTGACTAAGGAATTCGTAGACGTGCCATGCGAATTCACTAACTACCACACAAATATAGTCCAAGTTTGTTACCTTCAAAGAAAAAATATTTTTTTTTTCTTTTAGGTGAATGACCAAGTCAACCCAAATACGAAGTAATAATATAGTAAGGACAGTTTACAACTCACCGCAAAGACGTGGCAACGAGCTGTAACAGGCACATACAAAAGACACATACATACAACACTTTCAGCTATCGGAAATGGCCTTCCTTAGAAAATAGAACACTCACGCAATCACACAGGCACACAACACTGTTATACAACAATTACCTCCGGTTGCCGCCCTCCGAATTCGACATAGTGGAAAAGACGGCAGATCGAATCACATACGAGGAAGGAAGTATGCTTTACGCGTGAGCTGTGGTTCTTCCATGCCTAGTACGTGTCTTCTACGACTGCTCGTATCCGCATTGTGACCTCGTGTCAGGAGGGATTCTCACCAAGGAAAATTTCCAGACGCTTCAAATCAAAGCAATGTTGTTATGACGTGGAGCAAGTACAGAGATACAGCAACTGTCGAATAATGGTTTTAGTGCAGCCTCAGAACTCCATCTGTAAGTAATAGACTGCTTGGTATGTAAGTTCACTCACGTCCATGGCGACCAACTACGACACCTACACGCCATTCAGCGCGGTACAGGTGAGCCAACAGCATACTGAACGGACTTGTCAAAATCAGAATTAAGTGTTACTTCCAGATGAAACTGGCATCTGTCCTAAAGCAGACAAACGTCGGAAACGTTTTTGGAGGCAGCCTGAACGTCATAGACAGACCGTTCAGCGAGTGCAGCAGGGTAGTGATTCCCGGATGCCGGACACTTGCCACGCCGGACTTTTGCCACGCCGGACACTTGCCACACCTGACCCTTCGCCAGGTAGTCGGATTAGCGACCCCTCAGGCAAGGGGGCGCCCTTCCCCGTACTCCTGCTGTTTGCTTCCATACCTCCGTCTCCGATCTTACACGATACAGCGAATACGAAGGAGATATTTTTATTCGACATCTCGCCGAAATGTACAACCTCTTTTGAATATCCCGAAATCGAAATATTTATAACTTTTGGAAAACGAAAGCAATACAGTCGGCTATGTCAGCGTGTAACTAGTTCTTCCAACCACAAATATGGATCCATTCTCCCTACGTTTGTACGGTTGCTTTCTTCCACACTTACTAATTGCGATAGAAACAGTCCATCGGTATGGAAGAAACAACAAAGGAACGATACAAAGATAATTCGAATGATCGCTTATAAGTCAAGTTTGATCACTGCATTTGTACATATATTAACTGCTACAACTGAGTGACAAAGAAGAGAAAAGAAGAACGATATACTTCATAAATTTATTCTTTTGTGGCGAAATATTAGTTAGTAGAGTGAATTGGGACAGTGTTCAAATCAATAACAGAAAATACGTTTACAAAATATAGATAAGAGCGTTTATGTTTGACAGATCACCTAAAAACAGATTTGAAATAAAGAAATGAAGGAATATAGAGTTCTATGCTTGTAAAGTACACTGTTGTTCTACATTGTTTAGCTGAGTTGCAGAGGAAATACTCTAGTTTTTAAATGGAATTGCCGTAATTCCTATGATCTGCACTACAAAAGAAACAAAAAGCATAATGTAATATGCACTGAACACAGTGCTCACAAGCGAAACTGAATTCGATAGTTCCTGTCAGTTAGTGTGAGCAGATGTTATAGTAGATTACCGGAATAAATTAATAACTGCTGCGGCTGAGTGGCCAAGCGCATTGAGGCGCTATGCTGCGATGCGCGAGGCCGTTCCCCGTCGGGGCTTCGAATCCCCCATCGGGATGGATGTTTGTGTCGTCTTTAGTATAAGGTAGCTCATAAGTAGTTTCTAAGTTTAAGAACTGATGACCCCGCAGTTAAGTCTCTTAAGCTTAACAAAAATTTGAATATTTTAATGTACCGACCCCAGCACTCTCGTAATGCAGCCGCTGAACAGTTCATAGAAAACTTACGTCTCTACACAAATGGGTACACTACTCATACATTTATAGTTGGCGGTGACTTAAATCTACCATCCGTATGTTAACAAAAATACACCTACTAACCAGATACATCTTCCCAAATTGTTCTAACTGCTTTTTTTAAAAATTATTTCGAACAATTAGTTCACTTGCTCATTAAAACTATGGTTTCAGAAACACACTTGAGATCTTAGTCATAAATACTTCTGAGCATCACGACGAATACAGGGATAAGTGAACCCAAAGTTGTTGCGAGCTCATATCTGTAACAAAGATTTTCACCAAAACTAAACTCTAAATATGTCTACTAAAAAAAGATAAAAATTCGGTTGACGTCTTCCTAGGAGACAGTCTCCATTTTTTCTAAATTAACTATGTAAGTGAAGACCATATGTGGCTTAATTCAAAGGAATAGTATCAACAGCAGTGGAGGGATTCCTACCGAATAAATTAATAAGAGACTTAACTGGTCTCCCATGGTACATAAAACAGAACAGAAAGCTTTTGCAAAAAATTTAGACGAATTCAAAATTCCCAAGATCGCAGTTGTTTTACTGAAGCTTTAAATTTAGCGCGGCCTTCAATGCGACATTCGTTTAATATTTATAATGTTCAAATGTTTGTTAAGCTTATAGGACTTAACTGCGGGGGCCATCAGTCCCTAAACTTACCAACTACTTATCAACTACCTTATACTAAAGACGGCACAAATATCCATGCCCGAGGGGGGATTCAAACGCCCGACCGTAGTGGCCGTGCAGACCGTGACTGGAGCGCCTCAGTCTCCTCGGCCACCGCGGCCGGCTTATTATTTTTCACAACGAAAATTTCCGTAGAAATATGGCGGAAAATCCAAAGAGATTCTGGTCCTATGTTTCCTACAGTAGCGGAAAGACTAAGTGAATATCTTTATTGCGCGTAGCAACGGTGAAGTTACTGAACACAGTGCTACTAAAGAGGAGTTATTAAACATAGTTTTCAGAAATTCTTTCATCAAATAAGACGAAGTAAATAGTCCACAATTCGAAATGAGAACTGCTGCAAACAAAACATAAAAGTAAATAGCCTTGGTAATCCAAAGCAAATCAAAAGTTTCTAATACATTTGTTTATGATATTATTTTGTTACATTTTTTAAAACAGTAAGCTTTTACTGGCCTGATTAAAGATAATCAACAACATGGTGAGAAACTTTAATTTTTAAGGACTACAGCTAAATGTAATTCATGAGATCTACGTCTGCTATTATGTTATTTCTATTCTTGTCTAATTTTCGAGATGTGGGAATTATTTCAACGCTACAGCTGCCGAACTTGTCAATGTTAAGAGCAGATCTGTTTTAGGATGTGTATTTTAGGTTCATTTCTAAAGCTCAGATTCTTTTTAAAACCTAAAGTGTACCTTATCAGTTTAACAAAAATGATATTATTAGGAGCTAATTGCGGCTCTGAAGTTACAGGAATAATTTTAAAAGTCACAATCATTGACGGTATGGCCATAATATTAGAAGGTAGAAAAAAATTATCTTAACATGTCAACTGTAGGAATTTTTACCTAAATAGGGAATTGCGAATTGAAAAGCGGTAGATTTAACTATAAGTTCTGTTTGTAGGAGGATCATTTAAGTCATGCTTAATGTATTTGCTTCGTCGAGTCAAATTTCACCGCGTATTAATTAAACGCTAGTGAACCGAACAGTGACCAGCTAGCTTCACCATTAAGTTAGTTAAGGATACTGACGTCTGATACACTCTTATTATTTTTACATCTTATAAAGGTCGCATCGTTAGGTGTTTTCTACGTGCAATACGTCTCCATTCTTCGAAAGCAGCTTTCCCTTGCAATGATCGTGTTTTCAGCGTAAGCACATCCACACATTATCGCGTAACCATTGTAGTGGGAAAAAGGCCTGCCCTTGTAATAACTTCCATACTGACGGTCGTACTACGAAATGTGGAAGGGACCAGTGTGCATATGTCGGGACACCGTCCACCGAGTTCTCTGGCCGGGTAGCAGGGGGGGGGGGGGAGGAGGAGGAGGAGGAGACAGGGGCATCCGACCCTTCGGAGCAGGTAAAAGTGTGGCAAATGTCCGGCGTGGCAAGTGTCCGGCGTGGCAAGTGTCCGGCGTGGCAAGTGTCCGGACACCGTGATTCCCTTATGTTTTGGAACGGCAATATATGGAGTTATTGTACGCCACTGGTGATCACAGAAAGCAATAAAACGGCTGAACGGTACAGTGATGTCATCCTCCGATGTGTAGCGCAACTATATTGGCAGCATTTTTATGGACGGCATTTCTTCCTCTCAACGTCCATATTTTGTAAATGCGTCTCTTCGTGACGAAAGAGGAGCAAGGGCTTGCAAATTGACGTGTTAAGGGTATTACGGAAATTGGTGCATGATGAAATCTGGAACACAAATTGAGACTGTTGTATTATTGTTGTACAACTGGTCGGTTTCTGTTTTCAGAAACTGAAAGCTTCCTTTTTCTTATATCTCTATTCCATTTTATTTAAACGGCCTTGAATCCCAAAATGGGTTGAAACACCCACTTTTCATGCGTGTTTTAGTTTTTCTTGAAAGTAGCTTCGTGACATTAGAAAGTCCACTCTTTCCACCCCGTGATCCCTTCCTCCACAAAAGATTTTTCATACGGGTTTTCTGAGAGTGTTTCCCCAAAGTATTTTAATTTTAGCACCTTTTCTTTACTGTCCCTTGTGGATGGTATGTCGGATTTAGGCATAGCACCAGTGATCATGATACCATTGTCGATTCCGGTACAGTCGCATCCGCTGTAACATCGTATCGTCGGCAGTAACTTCTAGGATTGTCGTTAGAGGCTGTGCGCATTGCGGATACGACCCCATGTGTTTAAAATTATTGGCTCGAATAACAGATACTAAGCCAGCAAATGCGGCCCGTGGAGTTTCGTCGAAGCGTGTCCTAACCCACTGCAGCGTTCTCATCAGTACAGACTCCGAGTAGACGTCACTCGTTTAGGGATCGACATTTAGGATAATCGTCGACTATCTCAAGATAACTTTGAAGTATCACGCGCTGTCTAGATTTAAAACCTTATCAGTGTGGCATTTCTCTACATTCTCCAGAGCCAAAAGAGGAGTATTTATTTATCAAATATGGTATGTTAGTAAAATTGATGGATCGTTTCTGTTCACGAACAGCCCCCCCCCCCCTCCCCAAAAAAAGCAACTGAATATTACAAGATAATATTGCTTCACTTCGATCAATACTTGTAATCACTTTGAAATTCTCTTTCTCCATGCATACATTGTAATTTCTTGATTTTTATTTTGAATTTTTGATGGATCAGTTCGTGAGCTTATATTTTTTTTATTATTATTATTTGTATGTATCATGTTTCACACGACCGAACTGAGGACGAAGCCTCCATGATCATGAAATGTCTCATTACAAAAGATTGTAATAAAAGAGTAGTGATTGATCAAGTGAAACCAAAAACAATCTTAATTAGACGCTAGGTCTAAACATAAATAAAAACAAGCTCAAAAGAACACATATATTAGCTTAATTTTTTTTAATTCCTTCATGTGACAGAATAGAAAGAGTAATTCATGAGGAAACATTTCACTTTAGCTTGAAAGTGGGTAGATAATTATTATTGTCACAGCTTATTAGAAATGGATGCAGCAGAATACTGCACACTTTTCTGCACAAGGTTCGAAGAGGTCTGATCAAAATATAGGTTCGATTTTTGTCTAGTATTAACTGAACGAAAGCTGCTATATCTTGGAAATAACCAGATTTTATTAACTACATATGACATTCAAGGAAACTGCAGTGAGAGGCCACTGTCAGAATTTCAAAGCCACTAAAAAGGGGTCGACAAGAGGTACGCGAGCTCACCCCATATAATGTTCGAGCCGCCAGTTTTACGCAATAAATATCGTTTTTAAATCAGAGACGTTCTCCCAAAGAATAACACTATACTTCATAGGTGAATGAAAAACCCAAAGTAGACTACTTTTCGTATTGAACTATCACTTATTTCAGATGAAGTAAACAATGAAGCATGTAGTTAATGAACAAGATCCTGAAAATGGGCTTTCCATGACACATTACAATCTATCTGAACGCCTAGAAATTTCAACCGTTCAATCTCAATTAACATGTGCCCACTCTGTGCAGTAAAAACGACATTTTTTCCTGATTTGTGTGTTACAAACAATAAAAAATTTAGTCTTACTATGATGTAGAATTATTTTCTACAAACCACGAACTTATTTCTTTAACTGCAATATTCGATATTGCATCAATACTACCAACAACATCCTTCACTACCAATTTAGTTTGATCAGCAAACAAAAATATCTGGTAACTATCTGTTGAAAGTCGCCCGCTGTTCTTTTGACTGTTAACTAGCCTTGTTTGTGAAGTTAAAAATTGACTCCTTGCTCACAAAATCTAATTACGGTGATATTCACACAGCGGCGGAAGTATACAGTTCCCTTAAGCAAAACTCTGATTCTATAAGTTAAGCAAACAGTTCTACCTTTACTGCAATCTTTATAGGAAACTGCACACAATTAAATAATGATCCGCAGTCATGGATCTAAATCAACGGAAACGAAAATATAGACACAAGATACATGAACAAATTACTCCATATTAATCCAAAATAAATGATGAGGGGACAATTTAAATTAGCGCAAAATGATTATAGTTTAACAAATTAATTTACTGTTCAAAACAAGAACAACAAGGGGGAAGACCACTTTTCTTAAATTACAAAAAAAGACACACCTTACAAAATATTCAAAATGTCCACAATTACATAACCCTAAAATTGCCCACGTGCAAAGTTGAGTACAGGTTAATTACAATCATGTTTCATAGAGGCGAACGGAGGAATTGCAGCACATTCACGCACAGATTCATACGCCAAGCCATGCAGGTACTTACCAAGCACCCGACACCAATACACCAAGACGACAGCCAAGCAATGTGGAAAATGCAGATCGAAGGTTCACTCGCGCACAATGAAATAGTATTTCGCTTCCATAACGTGTCAAGCTAGTGGCTTAGGCTCATGATAAACTATCAGAAACAAACGCACTTGGTTTAAGACCGCAAAGTGTGGTGTACAGACGGAAGTTAAAGTTTCCTTAGAACTTCTAACTATACATTAAGTCAAGATTTCATCAAATAATATCTAGAAACTACCCCTTTGGCGTTCGTTTAGCACAGGGAGAAGATAACTACAGAATGTTAAAGTTGTTAGATCAATACAGCACTCTACTAACTCGGAACACAAAATATGCATACAGTTAACAAAATCAATTTCGAAGAGAATATGATTGCGAAATATATCGTGTAACCATTCTTTTTGATCAGAGGCATGATATCTATTAGATAAGCAAGGTTACAGATTACTACAGCACAATACAGAGTTCGGTTACAAAAATTGAGAGAAGTGAACTAATTCCATTTCATGAAAATTATAAACACGATATACGTCGTGCAACGGTTCTTTCTACACAGAGGAAAAAGATCTATTTAATAGTAATAACCATGACAGGGAACACACTAATCGGTGCACACGTGGGCCAACAAGTACACAGATTACAAGTTAGAATGAACAATTTTCGGGGAAAATTATCACGCTACACTCACTAGGAAACACCTTAGCAAATTAGCTATACAATTATTAACCACTCATGTGCACTGAATGATGGAAAATCTGAAGGCTTAGTCTGATATCGTCCACGTGTTCTGTCGACAAAGTACGAACAGTATAGGACCGCAAATCCCCGAAATTATTAGAATTCAACTATGATAAGAATGCGAAAGACATTGAACATATTTAAACAGGCGAAGAAGTGATTTAAAAGTTATAAAGTGCAAGAACTATGCTAACGAAACATCATCTGAGCCTCGGAATCAGATTTCAGCAAAAATCGACATAAAATTAGCCATCCTGTAGGAAATTAAGCAAAATCTCACTACTACAAATAGTGTAGCTGCTACTCCCGAAATTGAACTCTCTAAAAGGCATAAGTACGACTATGGAGCCTGAACTAAGTCGAGCCACGAGGCCACAGCAGAACCAAACCCAGAGGTACTTACCCTACCAGGAACCAAGAAGCTGCTTAACCATCACCAGAGAGGGGTAGTGGAGGGGTGCCCAGAGAGTGTCACCGTTCGTCAGGCAGGTAACCTGACCAATTCCCAGCCAAGGAGGTTAAGACGGAATCTTTGCTAAAACTGGGTTCTGCTCAGCAGTTGGCAAACCTACTTTTCGCCCAGAGACATTCAACGTCCAGAGTTAGATAGAAACGATGACACAAAACAGACGAGGCGTGCCTAGCACTTCCTAAACTCTCTTACATACAAAATTTCATTCATTCTGTGGAAGCCAGGGCCACACATCACAGTACACACTAATAGATATTTGGGGCCTCTTGTACAACACAGACACTTAGAATTTTACATACAGATAAAACTAAATCAATATATCATGCCTGATATCTTGCATATTGCGAGTGGAGCGTCTTGCTACCCTAAAAAAAAAAAAAAAAAAAAAAATGTCTGAATCTCGTCAACATTTGTTCATGGGGAGTCAATTAAATGGAACACGTTATGTGGACGTGTTTCACTGTTTAATTCCCAGTGTAAAGAAGACTAATTTGTTTCATTGTTAACCCTTTAACGCATAGTGTACGTGATCAGCCACATACCTTATTTCTTTCATTACCCCTCAAACACATCAAAATTTTACCACAAATCATGCATTAAAGGGTTGATCAGGATTGAGTCTTACTAATGTCATTTTGCAGTCCAATAATCTTTCACAATTAAAGGAAAGCAGTTTTGAAATCTCTCTGTGGTAATATCTACAATAATAAATCAATTCTGGTATCACCGGAGTGACGGTCAAACGTATTATGTTGTTCAGTAATGTTGCTGAGCATATCTTACACACATAAAGAGATGTGTTTCATTGTTTATCAGCACTGTGTAAATGATGTGTAGTAAATTAAAAATCTTCTCACATTCATATATGTACCGTGTGTTCGCCATTCTTTAACACGAAAAATAAACCGATAATACTGAGGAAAAAATATGTAGTTGTCTGTCTGGGGAAGTGTGGGTTACAAATAGCCGACGAGGTATTAATTATTCTGCGGCAGATGTTTTCGTGCCAACAACATGATTAGCGAAACGTTTCCTCAGGAGGAGGAGGAGCGGAAAAATATTTCAGCAGTCAGTGTTTGATATACTATGTCGGAGTAACTTGTAAAGCACCTTTCTGCGCTATGCAAAAACGGGGTAATTTTAGGGCGCCGTCGTCGGCGATTTAATTCTCGGCCATAAAACCGTGACCAGAAACAGTTTTGGGCGCGGAGCGGATAATGGCGGGTGGCTCGTGAGTTACGGCGCGGCTCTCGCCAGCCACGCGTCTGCCCGCGGCGCCGGCGCAGCGCAGCGCGCATGCGCGGCCGCACCTGCTCGCCACTGTGCTGACTGCCGGCGCCAGCCATTATTTACACCCGCCAGTGTTTGCACGCCGCGACGCTTCGCGCGTGCTCGGGGCAGCTTGTTGTTAAAGGCATTCCCCGGCTCGCCAGAGGATGCGCTCTTACGATCCGGCAGGGGCGTGCTGTGATATATAGTGCTGCGTATGCTGAAAGGAGAGGTTCCTGAGGTCAGCCTAGGCCTTAGGGGATGGGAAGCTAGAGGGGCATGCAATATAACTCAAAAAAGGGGGAGTTAAGAGACTTTCCTCCCCCCCCCCCCGCAACAAACTAAAGATTTGGTGTAGCTGAAAGTAGTATTTTACTCGTTTCTAGTAAAGTGTTTGAAATACATTGCAGCCTACATCTATATATCCCCAGGGTGTTTCACTAAGTGTGTTTGCCTCTGTAACTTATAAAATAATAGGTGACGGAAAATTTTAATGCGGTAGAACAACACAAGAAATGTTACACTTTCTGCGGAGCTATGAACATAGTTTATTGTATCATTTTCCAAAGAGTTACAGCACAAAGATGTAATTTTTTAAATGGAACAATAGTTTTTTCTATCGTGTATTGGATTCGTTTAAACCAGCTGCGTCCAAATCAATTTAAACTACATTCCTACCACTGTTACTTTGGGAGCTAAAACCCTTCAAAGTTTAGGAGGCGGAGGCTACGACAGCGTAGCTGACTGGCTGGTGGTCATGAGGCAGTGGCCGTGCCCCAGGGGATAGCCACTCGGCCAGTTAGGTACGCTATCGCAGCCTCCACCCCCGTAACTTTGAAGGGTTGTAGCTCCCAAACTAACAGTGATAGGAATGTAGTTTGAATTGATTTGGACGCAGCTGGTTTAAACGAATCCAATACACGATAGAAAAAACTATTGTTCCATTTAAAAAATTATATCTTTGTGCTGTAACTCTTTGGAAAATGATACAATGAACTATGTTCATAGCTCCGCAGAAAGTATAATATTTCTCGTGTTGACCTACCGCATTAAAATTTCCCGTCACCTGTTATTTTATAAGTTACAGAGGCAAACACACTTAGTGAAACACCCTATATATATATATATATATATATATATATATATGAATTGCTGTTAATCTTGCAAAACCTCCAGGGAAGGTTTAAACGGTGATAAATTATGGAAAAGTTGTCTGTAAAAAAGGAAAATCGGGAAAACTGAAACAGCTTTTTCCAGTGAGGTATCAATACCGTTCGTCCAATCGCATAAAATAATGTACTTCATGTTGAAAGCAAGAGAAAGGTTTGCATCAAATAAAAATTTCGAAAAGTCACGTGGAAAGTAGGAAAATTTAGGGAAAACCAAAGCTATTTTTTCTATGAATAAAAATCAATAGCCACATCGTTGTTAACAGCATTACTTGAGCACGCATTGACAGGATAAGTTTGTATGAAATAAATGTTTTGGAAAATCTACCTGAAAATTGGAAAATTTGAAAAAAACAAAGTTCGTTTCCAATTGTGTTATTGTTTGGATTTAGCACTATAACTGACTATTCGCACGACGAGGAGGCGTAATTATTCGTTTAATTTGTTCATTATGGTCTTGGAAAAGTTTCAGTAAAAAAATAGCGACAGTTGAAAAGGAAAATCGCAAAATTCGAACAATTTCCTTTTTCATTGTGTTTCTAAATGTACTCAACAGTATAAGTTGATAACTCTTCATCCGATTGCGATAAAAGTTTGATTATTTGCCGTTCAACGAAAGATAACGTTCTTATGAACTAAGAATTTAGGAAAGTTAACCGAAAAATTTGAAAATTCGCGAGAAACTGAAAGAGCGTTTTTCAGTAGGATATCAATATCATTCGTCTGATTCCAATAAAATTTTGCATATTTGACGTTCAAAGCAAGAGTAACGTTCTTATGATATGAAAATGTGGAAATGTTTCCCGGAAAATTGGAAAATTCAGAAAAAATAAAACGAGATTTTTCTATGAAATGTCGATACCATTCATATGATTGCAATAAAATTTTGCACATTCGACGTACAAAGCGAGAGAAAGGTTAAAAGTTTAGAACAGTTGACCAGAAAATAGGAAAATTTGTGGAAAACTGAAAGAATTCTTTGGGATTTCAATGTTATTCTCACGATTGCCACAAAATTTAGCACATTTGACGTTCAAAGCAAGAGTACACACATATTAGCAATTGCAAAGCATTGCCGGGTCCAGTAGATAACACAACAACCAAGTCATTATTTTACATGTTTTAAATCTAAATTTTCCTCGCAATTTTTCCATATTTTATCACCGTTTAAACCTTCCCTGAACTTCCACGAATGTGACATGAACTTTATCCTGGACAGGTGTGCGTGATTTTCCCACTCTTTCCGCCCACTATCGACCCGATACTTAGACTATCTGATGATGCCTTTATAAAGCTTCTGAGTCTAAAATACATATGATTTAAATTAATGTGGATTATATTAAGAGGTAAGTGATACGAAGTTCACCGGGTCATCTAGTTGTTATATAATTATGAAAATTATTGAATCTGTTATGTATTTTCCGGATTTTGAAATCATTTATCCCGTGTAATATGATACTTCATTTGGGATTAGGAGGGGGGGGTCTTTTTGCCACCGTACCTGTATCGTTCTCTTTCCAAGCATTAATCCCCACTTGCTGGGTCTGCAACTTTGCTGCGTCTCCTCCGTTTCCTTCGCTCGTTGACATCATCTTGCCTTAAACCGATAGCGTCCATGTCTGCTCTGATTCTGTCAGCCCATCTCTTTGGCGGTCTTCCTCGTGGTCTTCTTCCTACAGGTTTAATGTGGAGTGCTCTCTTCGCAACCAAGTTGTCCTGCTTTCTGATGACGTGGCCTTATCAGCTTGTCTATGATGGGCACCACATCAAACTTTTGCCGGACTTCTGTATTTGTTTCATGGTCATATCGGGTGGGGACCAACGATTCATCTTCATCGCCATCGTATCTAGCATTTGCTGCTGTTGTTTCGTCATAGGGCGACACTCAGTCCCATAGATTGCTGCTGTACGTACCATGGTTTTGTAAACTTTTGCCTATAGACGTTGAGTCATCTTTTTATCGCAGAGGACTCCAGTGACCTGTCTCCACTTCACCCAAGCTGCATTCACTCTCATCCGAGTATCAAGAGTTGTGTCACAGTCTGAAGTGACAACGGACCACAGGTACTTATAATGCACGGTCTTCTGCAGATCTTCTTCTCCTATACTTATGGTGGCTCTGGTTTGGGAGTCACCGCACTTGTATGCTGTGAAAAAAATACTTCGAGATATTTTACAATGTACTGCAGGTATCGCAAGAAAGGTTGTGTTACTTGATTACTTCCTATTAAGATCACATTTATTGACTTACGTACTTAATGAACGTTAAGTATTACATCAAATTATATAAATGAAACACTTTAAACAATAATATTAATTATTATTCTAAGTCGATTCTTCTTTCTTGTCTGGTGAACACAATGATTACATCATCACAGAATTATGATTATGAAGAACTTCAGCTTCTATGGACAGAAGTGCCAAACCAAAAAGGTAGTCAACACAGAGAGAGATCTTTTTCCTGATTCAGTTGTGTTTGGTACAGTAAGTAAATCAGATTATAGCTGTTCTTCAGTGAAGTCACAAATTGATATCACGTGTACAGTACCACAAGCACTCTCGGCGCATCGGTAACAGCTACAGCTTTTTCACAGTAGAAACGTGCATTGCGAGACGAACATGAGTTTCCTCAAAACAGTAGAATGATTAATAGTAAAATCTAAGCTCTAGTTCGTTTTTCATTTTCAAAATTCGTATGGGTCAGCGGCGCTTACCTAGCATACCCAGAATGTACGCCTCTGTGGTCCGGTGAAAGTTTTGAGGCAACAAAGCGCCTACAACGTACGCAGCTGCATTAGTAATCTCGTCTCAGACAACACGTTATTTGCAATAGTATGTGATTCAATCAGACTGTTTCAACAACGTGAATTACACGAGCAAACATCTACAACACTGTATTATAAAACAAACCTGATATGAGGGAAATTTTACAAGGTAGTAGTGGAGGCAACTATGAATAACAAGAAATCACGGTTCTTTTTTTTTTTTAAATTATCTTTGAACTAAGAAAAGAACATAGACGTCTTAACTAACGTCGATTCTAGAGGAATGTTGGACTAAGATGTGCTCTCCCAACGAACATACAAGGGCACTGAATTTATCTGAGGGGTATTAACGTATCTATGCAACGGCGTTGTAGAAGGAGTGATTTTCGCACAATTCATCATTGACAAAATATATGTAGTATAAATAACAAGAAATTCTTACGGTGGCTAATTTGAAGATAAATGTTGTTTCTTGTATTCAGAGTTACGCTATGAGATTTTTATCAGGTAGTCAAACAACATAGACCTGTACTTTGTATTTTACTACGACACGTAAATAAAGGCTTCCAGTTGGAGAGATGTAAGGTGAGTGACAAACTCAGTGATCTGCGTATACTTTTCCATCAATGCAGACACATAATGCTTTGTAATAATTCTAAAAGCATTTGCTAATATCATGAAGCCTGACCAGAAACGGTAATGGATACTTCATGATATTTGGAGAAAAGACAATAAAGTTGGCGTATTGGAATAAACACAGTGTAATAAAGACTGCTGGATTCTAAGATCCAAGTCATCAGGTATGTAAAACAAGCTATGCGCATCTGTAAAACCTTTATGGACAACATATAAAACAGCCAATATGTTATTCAAACTTCCTGACGGATTAAAATTATGTACCGGAACTGGGACTCGAACCTGGGACCTTTGCCTTTCGCGGGCAAGCTGAAGTGAAAGTATCATTGCGGAAAAATCCCTTAGGCTGTGGCTAAGCCATGTCTCCACCATATCCTTTTTTCCAGGAGTGCTAGTCCTGCAAGGTTCGCAGGAGAGCTTCTGTGAAGTTGCGAAAGTAGGAGGCGAGGTACTGGCAGACGTAAAGTTGTGAGGACAGAGTCATGTCGGGATAGCTCAGTGGTAGAGTGCTTGTCCGAAAAAGGTAAAGGTCCCAGGTTCGAGTCCAGTTCTGGCACACAATTTTAATCTGGCAAGAACATTCATATCAGCGCACACTCCACTGCAGAGTGAAAGTTTCATTCCAGCCAATATATTCTTTGCAGTCTCAGATTAATCCAAAAATTAATAAACATCTACAGGTAAAAATAGCCAAAAGATGATACATAAAATATTGTAACATTTAATCCAAAAGTGAATGTTAAGTACGTATAGAACAAATTTAGTGTAAAACCGTAAGTACTTAAATGAAATTTATAAGAAAAAAACTATAGTGAACAGCATAAAACTTCGAAAATGAAGCAGAGCGAAAGAGGTAGAATATGAACTGAAAAGAGAGCGAAAGAGGTAGAATATGAACTGAAAAGATCGACCTATTGGCACATAATATCGACTGCAAAACAGTTTATTGACATACTGGAATTAATTGGCGTGCCACAGCAACAAGGAGCTGGAAACGCCTCGAGTGAGAACCGTAACATTTTTGAGGCGCATTGTTCCAAACAAAACACATATTACACGTACATAAATGGATAACAAAGCAGCCCTCGGTCGCAAATTACATATTATTTGACCTGGTTTCGGAAATGACTAAGATTGCCTTCATCAGAAATTTTAAAATAAAACAAGTCACAATAATAAAATATACTACTAAATTATACCATATGTATTTATATTAGTGAAAGGGTGTCGCGCAAAACTGTAAGCTATAAAATGGTGTCGCCATGAGGGAAAGTTTGGAAAGCACTGATATACACTAGTAAATCAATCCTGGTATCGTCAGAGTGACTATCAAACCTAAGTACTATGTTGTTCAGTAATGTTGTTGATCATATTTTACACACATAAAGAGATGTGTTTCATTGTTTTATCAGCACTGTGTAAATCATGTGTGGTAAATTAAAAATCTTCTAACATTCATATATGTACCGTGTGTTCGTCATTCTTTAACACGAAAAATAAACCAATAATACTGAGGAAAAAAGATGTAGTTGTCTGTCTGGGGAAGTGTGGGTTACAAATAGCCGACGAGGTATTAATTAAATGTTTGTACACCTATTGGACAAAACTGCTGTGGTCATCAGTCCTTAGACTTACAAAGTACTTAAACTAACTTACACTAAGCGCGCGCCCACACACACACACACACACACACACACACACACACACACACACACACACAAACACAAACATACATCCAGATGTGACAACTGTAACTTTATAATTTACCCATCATCTTAATCACAGGCTGGCAGCAGGACAAAAATTCGTACTGCTCAAAATAGAAAAATTCAAATTTTCTTTGAAAATGTAAACCTCTGTCCACTTTTGCGGGATCAGCAGGGGTTACTACTAATTTGGCGTGGTTAATTTTTAAGGGGAGAGCCGATTTCTTGCTCTCTCCCCCACCCACCATCCTCCTGACTGGACGAAATATGTTTACCCCAACTGTCTGCGTATACTGTTTCACATCTGAGATTCTGCAAAAGTTTTCTTTTTCTTTTCCCAATTGTTTGGGTACCACACTTGGGCACCACTTCACGCATGCCTGGCATACGTACTAGAGGTCTGCAAATCGCAGGTTTCGCTCGCTCGTACTCGGTCGAGTGCGCAACGCTCGGCGGAGGCGCGGCGAGTGAGTACGCTCGGGGAGCGTGTTGACACTCGAACCAGGCTGCGTGGGGCGGGGCGGGCAGAGGCCGCACACCGTAGTGCTGCCGCTGTACTCACAAGGAAACCTACCCAAGTGTCACTCTCCGATTTTTATGAAATTTGCATATAATACATGGAAAAACTATGGGACACGTAATTTTTTTAGCGGCGGAAAAACATATTTAAGGGGTGAAACGGTCCCTCCAAAATTGGGGCAAAAATAGAAAAATGGCAATAACTTAGAGATTAGTGAAGCGATTTAATGATTTTTGGTATGAAAGTATCTTCTGATAAAAGACAAATTTCATAGATTCAACTTCGATTAAATCAAAACAATTTTTTGAGCACAAAAAATTGGTCACTTTAGGTGTAGCTGCCCCCCTAATTGTCACTTCCCCTGCAATGTACCTAGGCCGATCTCTTATCCCGCCATTCCGAAAACATGCAGTTCATTCTTTTGGCTAGTGCACCCGGGGACATTCTTCAGACGGCCCTAAATAAATATAAAACAGATATCGCTGAAACACAAGGCGCAGCATAAATTCGTACAGCTGTGTAAACTAAACAATTGGAATAAGCGGATTTAAAACTACAGGATTTATGAACATTAGACCAGCATATGACCCTGACGCCGGAAGAAAGGGCGGATCCTATATATTGTAAAAAAGCTTGCATGCGTTCTTTATTATGTAGATAAGAAAGACGACAGTGGCAGTGGGGTTATATGAATGTTGCAATTTGAAAATTCCCGTTAAGGACGAACTTGGAAAAGGTAGAGGCGCAGCAACCACGCACAGTGCTAAAATGCTACGGGAATATATATTAACGGGGTGCAACAGAGAGAGAGATGCACAAACCTAACCTAACGGGTGTACATCAATATAGGAGTATTTAATATCAATATAAAAGACGCAGAAAGTATTCCAGGACTTGAGAGTGATGAGAGGAATGGACATTAAATACAATCATTTCCTCTTTAAGACGGCAAGTTACACCTACCATTAAACAGGCACTAACAGTCCACAAAATGGGAACAAGAAAGAAAGAAAGATCATGGATAAGTCATTTAGTAAATGATCTTAGCACAGAAACTTTATATTAATCACGTATAACAACTTGTATGGTAAAGTACAAAATGGCTAGTTCAACTGGATCGAGAGAACAGCTTTCGAAGCACCCGGGAAAGGAAACAATTCCGAATTTCGCAGCCGGGATTTATTCTCAGGCGTCTAGTTTGCTCCGACGCTCGCCTTGGACTCGAGTGGCGCTGCAGTGGGCGACCGAGTGGCGAGCGGGCAGTGTGGACGATCGGGCCGGACGAGCGTGCCCCGCTCGAACGAGCGTGGAGGAAGTCGAGCGCAGCCACACGCCTTGCCGCAAGCTGCAGTACCGACACCTGTCGGACTATCATAGAACGACATGTATCACGCGATTCGAGCGAACAACCGAGCGAGGTGCAGACCTCTAATACGTACCTCTCCCCTCGGCTAACCTCTTGGTTCAATATCGCATTCTTTGTTTCACCGCGCAGAATTTAAACAATGTAAGATTTAGTAATAAAGTCTATGTCAGAAAATCTGATAACGAGAATTCAACCACAGTCTTTCAACACGATTTAATGAATTTAAGTTTAATGTATTTTGTATGGCGAAATGTAGCTACAGTTCTCTTACTCTACCAACATTTACTTACGATATAGTTACGCTCTACTTATAAGGAATTAAATTCGTGGGAACTTAAAATCATCAGGTGTATGCTTACGTCAATTCAGCAAAGATTCTGCTTTTCTGTATGAAAAATGTACGTAGGTGATATGAAACAGACTGTTAGTACCTCACAGATAATAATCGCGATTATGCACTGTTCCATAGACGTATGCCAAAGTGATTAGTAGCTTTGAAGTTAAATTTTCTGCACTGAAGAGAAAAAGACAGTCGTACACCTACCTAATATTGGACAGGGGCCCCGCGAGTATGCAGAAATGCCGCAGAACGAGGTAGCATGGACGTGAGTAATGTCTGACGACACTGACACCATACATACTGTTCAATCATTCTCATTGCCATTTGTTGAGTTCTCGTTTTCTGGGAAGGTACAGGTGCAGGGTCGTGATCAGCTGAAACAGTTCTATAGCGATTAGTATTACAAGTTTTATTGACTGAAGAATACAATACTCAACTTTATAACATATGACTGTTTCTTCTCTCTTCTCGCGGCGTCTTCCGTATGATGCTAGCTGTGCTGAGACCTTGTGACCTTGTAGCCGAGTTCTGTCAGAGCTCTGACGGGCATCCAGACACATGTCGGGCCGGGGGGCCGAGGGGACCGCGGCGCGTCAGTCACGTCTGCACGGCCACTACGGCCTGGGGTTCGAATCCCCACTCGGGCATGGACATTTGTGCCGTCCTTAGTGTTAGCTAGTTCAAAGCTACACAAAAATTTGAACATTTGGACACATGTCGGCATAGATACAGTAGGTTGTTGAGGGCGCGCGTCTATGGTTACTCCCTCCAAAAGGCGAGGCGCCGGCGTGCGATAGGCTGTCGGTCGACCACCGCCTTCTCCATGATCGTTCTCTTGCGTGAGACGTGTGGCGCTGACTTCGCGCCACAACACATACTGCAACTGCCCATCACTTTGTAAGTGTACAAGATCTCTTCTGAACAGCCTGTTCCAAGCCATCCCAGATATGCTAAATAATCTTCACGTCTGGTAAGTTTGGTGGCCAGTGGACGGCCTCGTCGCAGTGGCCAAGCGAATTGAAGCGCTATGTTCCGATGCGAGAGGCCGCTCCCCGTCGGGGGTTCAAATCCCCCCTCGGGCATGGATGTTTGTGTCGTCTTTAGCATAAGGTAGTTCATAAGCAGTTCGTTAGTTTAGCGACTGATGTCCCCGCAGTTAAGTCCCTTAAGCTTTACAAACATTTGAACATTTTGGCCCACTTTAGGTTACGGTAGTAACACTAAAAGTGGGCCTATGCAATCGTCTTTTGACAGCTCGAAATTTAAATGAAAATAACGGCTTAACCATTCATCTGGCACAAAAATTGAATAACCGAATTTGTAGAGGAGAAAATACTCTACAACTTTGCTCTCTTATTTTTATTTTTCATATCTCGTATCGTTTCAGAGATATTTGCAAAAATAACGGCGATTTTGAGATGTCCGTCTGTCCGTAACAAGTTCCCTGATTTTAAGACGAACCGTTCAACCGGTCAGCACCAAATTTTACAGACAATTTTAGGCTGCCAGAGACCGGAACCTCCCTTTTTCAAATTTTTCGGACAAAAAATACAGAAGTAATACCAAAAAAAGCCGTTTGTAATATAATTTTAATTGCAAACGAACCGTTCACAAGACACGAAAATTTAATAACCTAATTGGTAGAGGAGAAAATTCTCTATCACTCGCTCGACTAAGTTTTTTTCATATCTTGCACGGTTTCACAGATATTTGCAAAAATAACGGCGATTTGACGATGTCTGACTGGCTGTAAAGCGTTCCCACTTTTTAGGTCGAACCGCTCAACCGATCGGCACCAAAAAATACAGACATAATTGTTGGCTACCAGAGACCAGAACCTCGCTTTTTGAAATATTTCGGAGAACAAATACGTTAATAATACCAAAAAAGCCGTTTATAATGTAATTTTAATTCAAATAAACAGTTCATTTTACGCGAAAATTGAATAAACGAATTTGTAGAGGATAAAATTCTTTACAACTTTGTTCTATCATGTGCTTTTCATATCTCCTGTCGTTATTTTTGCAAAAATAACGGAGTTTTGACACCCTCCATGAAAACCAGCCGTTCGCAGATGTCACGTGACATGCCTCGCCCACAACTGTCTCTGGCATACGCGATCTTGCGTTGCGTATTTGATGATTTTCCTATTGTAACTTACACGTTGTCATTTCAAAGCAATGGCGCACTGAATAATTAACAAAAACTCGTCGGTCATCATACGATAAATGATAATCTAGCTTCTACAAATGCCATATTAGCATCAGTTAAACAAGGCCATCAATAGTGTAAGATTAAAGTAGGCATCTCCCAACTGTTAACGGTAGTGTAGTGGGCAACGCGATGGACGGTGAAGGTCATTAGTTCAATTTTTTTCCGAAAAGGGTGTCAGACACTCATTAATTAATTAATTATTATTTAGATTATAATTTTGGACCAAAAACTTATAAAACTACAAATCTAAAGTGGCCGTACAACACGTCAGTGCGAGTTCTTTTGCCAGTGGGCGTGTTTAAACTCAGAAGACTCTACCCTGAGCCACTTTATATTGTTTCTTGATGTATGAGATGTTGCATTGTCCCGCGGGAATCGTCCAAGTCCGTCGGAATGCATCAGTGTATACAGGACGTGTACGTAAGCGCCACCCACCACAGTCGCATCTAGACGCAACGGGCGTCCCATATAACTCCAACTGCATACGCTCCACACCACTACAGAGTCTCTGCAGCTTGAACAGTCCGAAGCTGACATTCAGGGTCAATGGATTCATGTGCTACAGAAAAAAAGCTCAATATTGTGTGGATACATCGGTTAACTAATAAGGAAGTACTGAATTGGGGAGACAAGGAATTTTTGGCATACCTTGACTAAAGGGATCGATTGGTAGCACACATTCTTAAAGCAATCGTGAATTTAGCACTGGAGGGAAGTGTGTGGAGTAGAAATTGAAGAGAGAGACCAAGAGACGAATACAATAAGCACATTCAAATGGATGTGGGTTGCTGCTCTGATGACGAGGCTCGCTCAGGATAGAGTAGGTTGGAGAGCTGCATCAAACCAGTCTCCGGACTGAAGACTGCAACAACAGCAACGGATTCATGAGGTAGACTCGATACCCGTATCCGTCTATCCGCTCGATAAAATTGGAAACAAGACTCTTCAGACCAGGCAACATGTTTTCAGTCATTAACAGTCCAATGTCGGTGTTGACGGGCAGGAGCAAGGCGAAAAGCTTTGCGTTGTACAGTCAACAAGCGTACACTAGTGAGCCTTCAGTACGGACATCCCATATGTTTTGCTGAATGGTTTCCACGCTGGCACTTATTGATGACCCGGCATTGAAGTCGGCAACAACTTACGGATTGGTTGAACATCTATCACATAAAACGATTTTTTTTTCCATTGTCGTTGGTCCTGTTCATAGCGGGTCTATTTGCGAGCGCAACAGTTCGGAGGTTTATCGTTGTACCGGATTCCCGACATTCATGGTGCACTAGCGGAATTATCGTGCTACCTCGGAGTTGTCTCGTGCATGTCTAGTGCGGCGACTACAACACTACGTTGAAACTTACTTAAATCTTGATACACTGTCATTATAGCAGCAGTAGCCGATCTAACGTCTAACGTCTCCGCCGGCCACGGTGGCCAAGGGGACTGAGGCGCTCCAGTCACGGTCTGCACGGCCACTATGGTCGGGGGTTCGAATTCCCCCTCGGGCATGGATATTTGTACCGCCATTAGTGTTAGCTAGTTCATAAGTAGTTTGTAAGTTTAGGGACTGATGACCCCGTAGTTAAGTCCCATAAGCTATACAAACATTAGAACATCTAACGCCTGCGACAGACCACTATTGCCTTACATAGGCGTTGCAGACAGCTGCGCATTCCTCTCAGTGTTTACATAGCTATGTGTTTGCATACACATGTCTATACCATTTCGTCTGGCTTTCCAGTGCAGTTGAGAGTATCATCTAAATGTTCCACTTAAAACATCCTCTATAGAATTAGACAATATGCAACGTTGCTTGGAAGGTAAATTGCACAAATATCGGTCTTGCGCCATGAATCTTACAGAGCATGCCTGTTTGCCATATAGCAGATACAACAGCTGTGGAGGGGCCAGACAAACGTGTGATTCCTGAAGAGGATCAGCAACCTGTTCAGGATAATTCAACTCAGTGATGTTAGTAAATGTTATTGTGATGTGATTGGCAATGCAGATATCTGAAATGTGGGGGAAGGGGGGTGGTCCATAGCTGCCGTTTTTGCTAGTTCTTTTAGATCTATTTAATGGTCTAATGGTAATAAGTAAAAAAAAAGCAATAGGTGTTAAATTAGCCCACTATTCGGTTCTGTGAGGGAGGGGATGGGAAAGACAGGGAGAATCGAAAATGGAATAGTATACAAGCAAGATTTAAACCCGTACTCTCATCGGGTAGCTGTGAACATCAGCCAGAGAAATATGTTAACATCGTCCAACATGAGTAATACGACTTTTAAAATATCAATATCGATCTTCTCTCATAGATGACACAAACAGCTTGGCATGTTTTTTCATATAGTGTTTGTTCTTCGGACATGTCCGAAATAACAGACACCATTTGTTGACATAAACGGCCGTAATTTTAGAATTCGAAGTATTCAAACATTTCGACAATCTCTGGGAGTTTAAGTAAGTTCAACGGCGAAATTAAAAATTTGTAATGGACCGGGTTCGAACCCGGATTTCCCGCTTCGTGCCAGCGGTCGCCTTCACCAGTTAAGCTCTACAGACACGCTTCCATCCCAAACCAATTTCTTAATTTCTACCTCCATGTCCGTTGATTCCTATTGCTCGCAGCCTATACTGGATTCCCGCAAAGGAAAAATTGTAAAATATGCTACGAACAGCCAATTGACAATTTCACTGCGGATGCTTTCAAACACTCGACCCCCTTCCGGAAATCCAGCACATGCTGCAAGCAAGAGAAATCAATTGGCAGGGGACTAGAAATTGAGAATTTGCGTTGGAAAGCAAGCGTGCCTGGATAGCCTAATTGGTTACGCAAAACACTGGCTGGATGTTCAGGGTTTGGGTTGAAAGGAAGCGTGCCTAGATAGCGTAATTGGTTAAGGCTACCACTGGCCCGAAGTGGGGAATCAGGGTTCGATTCCCGGTCAAGAACAAACTGCGCCATTAATTCGAACTCCCCGAAACAGTCGAATTCGTAAAATGGCATGTCCCTAGTGCTGAAGTGCTGAAATGAAAAATCCCAATGAAATAATAGAAAAAATAAATACAATAACTTGTGTCAACAAACAGCTTTTACCTAGAGTGCCACGGAAGATGCCTTGTAAATCAAGCTCAAAAGCATTTGGCAAAATAACTTGTCTTATTTCAGTGCATCTAGACGGTTTTCATAAGTAAATATCTGCGTATTATTACTTTTCATTACTAACAGTACTCGCGAGACATTATACAGACATTAAACACTTATACCACTGGGTATATCTTCGAAATAATGTCATAGTGCGATTGATACTTCAAAAAATATGAGAATATAATCAGTTAAGTTACATAAAAGCCACCCTATAACAGATCTGAAAGTATTGCGTCTTTACGACAGCGCTATTCGCTACACATTTTTAGTCCGCATGTAACACTGAATATATCCACGTAGAAAGACACCGAAGTTCATTATTCGGGTACTGCATCTGAGAGCGAATTAATGCAAAAAAGTATTTGTACACCACTCCAGAGGACTTTGAAAGACTCCTCCCCTGTCCCAGTAATAACTGTCATGGTCTGTGTGATATTTACACTATAAACTACTGTTTGAAGTGTCCGTTACAGTGGTGAACGTCGTTTTATATTTCACGAAATGTTATTGGCCCGTACTATTGGTATGATATATGTGTTTTTCCAGCATCCTCAGGAAAGTGGACGTGATATTTTTTCGGCGCCCCCTCGCGGCTTCTCTCGGTATGTGTTGTGCGCTGGCCTCATGTTCTGTGCCCCAGTGACAGCTACGATCTCTGCAAGATTGACGGCCAACTCATTATTGGTTTCGCCCACATGCACTGCCCGTCATAAAGCGTTACGCCATAATGTCTTCTTAAGAGATAGAAAATAGGGTCGTAAAGGGAGAATGGCCGGCCTGATGATCTTGGTGCACCGACGCGTCTTATGAAGCGATTACCAACGCGTATGCTTCGACATTGTTAATCAACAATGAGGCGGGATGGCTAGTTATTCATGCATTTTATGACTCGAAGATTGTATAAAAACACTGTACAGTTTGCACTGTTACATGGTATGCAGCACACATGGTCAATATAAACTGTTAGTGGAATGCCTTTCTCCTGGCCCTTTCATTAACAAAATAGTAGATGACCGCTTGTATTACCCTATTATTGCCAAACGTTTATTCAAAAACTTTCGAACACCTTGTACATTCTAAAACTCTGATATAGAATTGTTTGCCTTTCTACTTATCTTTGCTTCTGAATATTAAACATACTTAATAAGCAGCAGAAAAGATGACAACCATCCCATCCCATTCTCTAGTTTTCTTGTTCAGTGTTTTTGTCCACATCATTGTTGATCATCGCATTTCAACCGGATAACATAAAATATCTTCTTCACAGTATTAAGCTCCAAATATGTATACAGAATTTTATAATTTCTCAGTTGGGTATTCAACAATGAGGCTGTCGTCACTAAGGTAAGATTATTTACTTTGCTGGAACAGGGTGTGTAGAGGTTAAGCTATCTGCGCATCTACATCTACATCTACATGGTATACTCTGCAAATCACATTTAAGTTCCTGGCAGAGGGTTCATCGAACCACCGTTATACTATTTATCTCCCATTTCATTCTGGAATAGCGCGCCGGAAGAAAGAACACCTGAATCTTTCCGTTCGAGCTACGATTTCTCGTATTTTATTCTGATGATCATTTCTACCTATGTAAGTGGTAGTCAACAATATATTTTCGCATTCGGAGGAGAATTTTGGCGATTGTAGTTTCGTAAGTAGCCCTCGCCGCAGCGATAAGCACCGTTGTTGTAATGTTTCTTATTCCAGATCCTGTATCATTTCCGTAACGCTGTCTCCACTGTATCGTGACAATAAGAAACGATCTGCTCTTCTTTGGACTCTTTCGATGTCCTCCACCTGATAAGGATCCCAAACTGGACAGTAATACTCCATAAAAGGACGGACAAGCGTGGTGGTGAATGACGGAGGTCATGGTGTGAACAATATTTATGTTTTAAATGTTTCTTTGATGGTTATCACCCTGAAAAATGTAACGTAACTTTCAGAGAAAGCTCCTAGACTTTTCAGAAATTTTGTCATTCGAAACTTCGTCGAAATCTGAAAATTAACTATTTAGTCACGTTAATTAATTGAAATGATAGTAGGTAAACTGAATATATTAATATTGCACTGATAAACTGAATTGGTCAATTATATTTAAACATTTCATTAGGATCGGAATACAATTGTAGAATCTGACGAAGTCACCATTTATGTATCCTCCGTCATTCACCATCCAAAATTTTATGTGACAGTGACATTCCTCTTGTTTTGAAGGTCAAGTGTCCAAAGTGTTATGAAGATCATAGGATGAATAAAGTGTGCTGATTCGCATGTCGCATGATGCCACAGGTTTTCAACCACATAATTATTTATGACTTCATGTCTCCTGAAGTATATGTCCTAAGCAGTTCTTACCCCTACTTCGTTACCTCATGAAAGGAATATGTATACCAAATTTCTTGAAATCGGTGTAGTGGTTTAGAAGCCTCACTTTTCCACGCATTTCATTATTAGGTCATATCTGCTGAACTATTTGCCGTACAGTAATTTAATGGTGCCTATGGCCATCGCGAAAGTGCAAGCACTATGTAGACAAAGTTTCATCATAATCGGTTGAATGGTACGGCCGCACATAAAATACGAGCACACGAACATTCATTTTTATATATTAGATTTAATGGTCGCCATAGGTGTCTACATGTTTGAAGTTACATTGATATACCATTATTTATTTAGGTACTTATGTTTTCTTGAGGCACGGCGTATGGGATTAGGTGAAGTACTAAAGACTTTCTGTACTTTCCTTTTAATTAGTTCATCAATTATTAATTATTACTTATCTACAGATGTACATAAATATTCCCTATCACTTACGCCAGTAATTAAGCAAGGTATATTTCATTGCTAAAAATGTTGAAGTTAATATTGTCACTCCTGGACTACCATATTGATACGCTATTCTCTGGCGCAATTTATTACCGTAACAAAATTGATTGATTACGGTGTTTCAAAAGTAGTTGATTTAATGGTGAGGGTGTAATCAGTATCACAGAAAAGACGCGTCTCAGGATATTAAGCTTGACTTATCGCCCCAAACAATTACCTTGAGCTAGCGTAACCAGTAACTGCACTACTTTGCATAACAGGTATTAGCTGGGGCAACTTAAAATGCGCACTCATTCACGCGCTCGCCGTTGATTGGCTAGCGTTTTATGACCGCTGCTCCATAGCGGTTAGTTTTCTGCCTATAGGTATCCGGAAAATATTGATGACTAGTTACGCGTCCTGTTCTGACCTCACCCAAGTTTTTCCTCCTGCATATCGTAGGAGGAGAGTGATCGGCTAGGACTCAGAGTAGGAATGTGATGGCAGAGGAAGTTACAGGGAAGCTTCAAGTTTTATGCTTAAATGGCGCTCTTTTATGACTCTAGTGGTCTACAGCGAATGTGCGTAAGGGAGGCCCCACGGGGAGTATGAGGACTCTTCGTCTGCCAGAGATCAGCAATGAAGAGGGTATAAAAGACACAGTGACGGCCGTTGCGAGTGGCTACAGGATGCGGTTTAATTTTTCGCTGACGGCAGCAAAGAAATATTTGAACTATAAAACGGTATCCCTTATTGCTACTTCCACAGGGGCTGTCGTCATTCACCGTAGTTGCACTAACAAAATAACTGTTTAAACCAATTAAGGTATACGCTTATACGAAACGATTTAATTGGTCTCCAAATACCATTGACCTTTTAAGATTTTAGGAGCTATCTGTCTACATGGTCTGTTGCTCAGACGCCTAAATCAGTTAACATTCCACATTTTCTACTTAACTTGCATGGCGTAGTAACTATATTAACAAATTTGTCATTATCTTATTTTAGCTTAATTATGTCTACAATCAACATATTAAAATAATAAAAGATGAAACACCCACACACACCCACACACACACACGGTTCTGAATTTATCTGTGTCTCATCACATCAATTCAGGAAGTAGTTGTTTGTAAATTGCAGATATTTTTATGGATCCACGAACGTAGACTACATAGTATGGAGGGTAAAGCTTCCTTTTTTCTTGTCGGCTCTGAATATAGCTGGAATATTGAAGTGACAGAGTTAGAGTCCTTCAACATTTACGTCTTTCTCTGCTGCAGTTGTCCATCGAGCATCTTTCTTAGTACCACCTCTTACTCGCTTACGTTTCTGTCGTTCGTTTCATCCAGGATACAATAGTTGATTTTATCACTGTGAAAACAGTTCTATGACTTTACACTTATAGTCCAGAAACATTCTTCGTTTATCAATTACAAATTGTAGTTACAAACAGCACTGTATTTACAACGCTTGATATGCTTATAAATGTTCCTGTTTAATGAAATAAATCGCAATTTGCGATCAGTTATGGCATCACTGTACTAGGTTTAGATGGAATACCAAAGTGCGGCGAATGAAAATTTGTGCCCGGTCGAGATTCGAAACCGGGATCTCCTGCTTACTAGGCAGACGCATTGACCACTCCGGCACTGAGGACAGAGTGACCAGGCCGACTGCAGAGGACTCTTCCCTGCACGTCGCCCGCCACACCCAAATCTCCATTCGCAACGCTGTCTCTTTCCTATACCACAGCCTATTAGTTCTGTAATGCTCGCAGCCACAATACTGTATTCCCGCATCAGGGAGAACAGAGCATGAGGTATCGAGACACAATTAACTGTCGTCAGGAGCCCAGCCTCGACTTGTATACAATTATATATTTTTGACGACGTTGCAGCTTTCATTTTAATGAAATAAATCGTAATTTGCGATCAGTGGCGAATGGACATTTGGGTGTGGCGCGAGACGTGCAGGGAAGAGTCGTCTGCAGTATGGCTGGTAACTGTGTCCTCGGTGGCGGAGTGGTCGAAGCGTCTGCCTAGTAAGCAGGAGATCCAGGTTTCGAATCGCGGTTGGGCGCAAATTTTCATTCGCCGCACTTTGGTATTCCCTCTAAACCTAGTACAGTGAAGCCATAACTGATCGTAAATTGCGATTCATTTTATTAAAATGAACGCTGTAACGTCGCCAAAAATATATAAATATTTCTATGTTTGTAAACCTATTGGACCAAACTGCTACGGTTATCAGTCCTTAGACTTACAAATTACTTAAAGTAATTTACATATAGGAGAACACGCCCATGCCCGAGGGAGGAATCGTACCTCCGCCGAGAACTGCGCCCAGTCCGTAACATTATGCTTCAGACCACGCGGCCATTCCGCGCATCTGAAATGCTTACTCACATATCACAGAAGTAATAGGTTTTAGCAGGTATATGTTATTTTCATCACGATGGGCCTCCGAGCCGTGTGGCTATCAACTAATTTAGTTGAAAACACTTTGTTATATAAAACCAAATATTTCTTCGCCTAACCAGAGAATTTATTTCTGGAATTATTTCTAAACGTTTCCTTGTGACAAAAATATACATTTTTAATTATAGTGGCCGAGGTGACTGAGGCGCTCCAGTCACGGTCAGCACGGCCACTACGGTCGGGGATTCGAATCCCCCATCGGGCATGAATATTTGTGCCGTCCCAGTTCGTAAGTAGTTCATAAGTAGTTTGTAAGTTTAGGGACTGATGACCCCGTAGTTAAGTCCCATAAGCTTAACAAACATTTGAACATTTTTAATTGTAGCAATGATGTTCGATTACACTATGCACAATTTTATCTTTGTGGGGATTTGTACATCGCAGAACAGAATTGCATTAACTCATACAGGTCTTTTCGAAAGTTTCAAATAACTACGTCAATCTGATCTGGGAAAACAGTCTGAAATGGGAACAGCGAAAGCCGGGCCAAAGTAAAGGGCGATTAGTTATATTAATATACATTATATATATATATATATATATATATATATATATATATATATATATATATATAATCATCGATTTCGAATATCATGTCAGTACGTTCTGTTATTGTACCATGTTGGATACATACAGGGAAATTCTTCCGACAACTGTCAGAAAATTTAGGAAGACTTGCTGATGGTAGATGCGTGCATTATTTGACAGCAGTCAGACAAAGAGAAACATCGATCGTGTGCGTTGCTTACAGAAGGCACAGGACTGAAATTAAGCAGAGTACGCCAGTGTTTCCACGGGTACACTAAAAGTGGGCCACTGTACGAAATAATAGCTTAATTCTGCTAGTACGTACCCAGATAAGAGTTTACTGTTATAAAAAAGCTTAATTTTAGCAGTAAAATTAGCGAAAGGTCCGTGTGAACTACCGGCTACTCCCTGCTGCAAAACCTTGTTCCTTGCCCCAAATTGAGAACTGACTTGGTTCAAATTACACACAACGCAATATACAATAAAACTCAGACGATGGCTCTGGTCTGTCGTGCCTGATTTGAGATGGTGCGTGAGTAAAGCAAAGTTAAGTTGCATATAGATTAGACCGCGAGCAAACACGCTAACGGCGACACACGGCTACGTTAGATGATCGCACTCCACTGAAGGTAAAGTGGTTAAAAATCTGATTCATTACACAAAATCATGACAGACTTAAGTTGCAATCTGAGAATAAACTATCTATAAACTGGTGTTATGAGGAGTGGCGTCAATTCAGGTGGCTAGCTGCAAACCCCTGTAGTAGGAGTTCGGTCCCACGTGGTTCCGAAAACCGTTAAAATGTATAAATTCAATTTCCGAAAAATAAAGAAAATTAACTAAGGCATTCAACCCCTAGAACTGCTTAGAATTTCATAAGGAAGCTACTGCAATGCAGCAACATGCGATTGGGAGCGTTCACAGAGACGTAAGAAGTCCAGTCTCAAAACCCGGAAAAGTGAAATAATTACAAAGTCGGATAAATAAAATTAAAAACTTCGGCATGCAACCCATAGAAATGCTTAGAATTACATAAAGATGCGAATGAAATGCAGCCACATGCGATACGCAGCGATTACAGAGACAGATGAAGTCTAGTCTCAAAAACCAGAAAAGTTAAATAATTACAAAGACGGAAAAGTGAGAAAAAAAACTATGGCATGCAACCCTTAGAAATACATAGAATTTCATACGCATGCTATTGCTGGAGGTTGTACAAGGCTCAGAGAGAATTATTGATAGAGAATGAGTGCATACTGCAAGTTCGGAGAAGAAACAGCAAAATTTAAATAAGCGGGGAGAGAATATCACGAAATGTTAGTGGAAATCAGAAGGATGGATGCATAGTTACTTGCCTGATGGGCATGGAACAAACAGTAGTGGAAGCTGAAGGCTTTGTTCTAAGAACCAACCACATGGAACACATATCACTCACGGAAGGTAACAATAAGATAGATTTAACATGCAATGTATAAAAATGAACATATCGTCTTTTACAAATCTGACCCCATAAAGGTAGAAAGAATTTACACAGACTTCGTACACCACCACATAATCACAGAAGGTTTAAATATACCAGGCCGTTATCAAACTGCAACTAGTAACACACACACCACGTTTATCCGTTGAAAGTCACTGTTAAACGTGTTAGTCAACGAATCGCTACCATCCTCGCAGACACAAGAGCAGAACCAACCTTACCTCACCACGATCCCAGGAGACGAGGAACCTACCGGAAATTGTGAAACCCAAGGAAACAGCAGTAGTGGGGAGAGAAGATCGCGAGACTCGCCCTGGGTAGGGCTCATCAACTGCCTTGTAACCAAAGAGTGTAGAAACCTCTTTGGTACCACCACCAGCAGAGGTTGGTAACGACTAACTATCGAATCTGAGCCAGAGAGAACCATGCAAAGCGAGCTATTACTACCCACATTCAGACAGCCATTAGATTCTCGCACATCCACTTAATAGTAAAACAAGTACACAGTCTCACGGGGACAGTGGCGTAGCGGAGAGGCTGTACTTATTGCCACATTCATAAATACAATAATAAATTATTAAAATAACAAAATCCTAGCAATATTAACTAACATTTCAGAAACTAATATTTTAAAACATGAAATAAAAATGATGTTCCTCATGCCTAGAAAAGAGTGGGGTTCTAGTTTTAACAAAATGCTAATCTAGCAACATCAAATAAATTACAGTTTTATAAAAAGTATATGGAAGACGACAGACGGTCCTCTTTCAACACTAATTAAATTTCAGCGTACGATTACACTTAAAAGTAGATACTCTAGAGCGAAGACAATTGTTAGGAAACAGCATGGCATAAACATTGTAACAAAACATATTTCATAATCACAACATGCGTCCAAAATACGGTGGGAGCACGTAAGAATAGGCCCATCCTAATACGAGCAGCTGACGTGAACATCTGATAAGCCGAAAGGGAAGTAACGTCTAGCATAAACTCCATGGTATGGCAGTAAACGGATAGGAGGAAGAAGAGGCAGACAAAGTTACTAATATACGGGAAAAGGGTGAGAGAGAATGAGTGAGAGACATTTGGGAGGGGCTGCGGTGGACTCTGAGAAGGAGAGGAGAAGAGTGACAAGATATAAGAAGAGACTCAAAAAGGAGATGGAGAACATTAGGGGAAGGAGTAGAAGCATATAATGAGGAGGAGGAGATGAACAGACGGTAAGGAAAGGAGCTGGTCGACTGAATACAGAATGTAGGAAATGTTACTGTGTGTCAAACGTAGCATCGTTTAGGTAAGAAGAAGGGGAGGTGGAGATGGGTAGAAACACGGATGGCGGATAGGAGGAGGTGTAAAGAAAACAGAAGAAGAGTGATGGGGAGGTGATAGAGAAGGGGCGGATTGAAGAATAGGAGGAAATTAGAGGAGCAAGGGAAGATATTGCAAGTGCTATAGGAGCGGTGTATGGACGGAGGGGAAAGATAATGAGATGGATAGAGAGAAGGGGGGAAAAAGTGTTAACTAACAATTAAATACCCGAGGAACTCCGAGTTTGTTTCATATGTATAACAATCTATTCTTGAGGCTAAAAAAAGTAACAGTTTATGCCATCGGATAAAATTAAAAAGAAAAATGCATAGAGCAATAGCCGATATTGTTAATTCTTTTTTCATTTCATTAGAATACCGTTTTGTATACTTCTGCGTGCTATTTTGAAGTAGTGCTGCTCATTGTGGGATTCACACAAGATGGAACTGACCAGCGATTTATAGAGGGTTGAGAGAAGAGCAGTTAGTTTTGTATTGCCGCGATATAGGGGAGAGAGTGTCAGGGCAATGATGGACGGTTTGGAGTGAAAATCATGTATATTAACATCTACACATATGCCCCGCCATCCACCGTAAGATGCCTGACGGAGGGCACACTTTAGCACTACTAGACATTTCCTTTCCTATTCCACTCCCAAATGGAACGAGGGAAAAATGAATGTCTACAAGCCTCTGTACGAGCCCTAATTTCACTTTTGTTGTCTTTGTGATCTCTACGCGAAATGTAAGTCGGCGGCAGCAAGATCGTACTACACTCAGTTTCAAGTTCCGGCCCTCAAGAGCATTTATCGACAAGAAGGCCGTCTTTCCAGCCATTCCCATTTGAGTTCTCGGAGCATTTCTGTGACATTTGCGCATTGGTCGAACCTACCAGTAACAAACCTATCTGCTCGCCTCTGAACTGCTTCTATGTCTTCCTTTAAACTGATCTGCTGCGGGTCCCAAACAGTTCATCAGTACTCAAGACGTAGTCGTACAAGCGTTTTATACGCGGTCTCCTTTTCAGAAACCTGTCGACACAGGTTAACTAAATGAATAAAGAATTAGCGATATTGGCTTTTGTTTTATTGATTTTTGTCCTTCTCATCAATTGCTATAAATTTAAATAGGGCAGGAACCAGCTGTAGCGTCATTGCTTTTATTTACGACCCGTTGTTGTTGTGGTCTTCAGTCCGTAGACTGGTTTGATGCAGCTCGCCACGCTACCCTGTCCTGTGCAAGTATCTTCATCTGCGAATACGTTCGGCAACATACATCCTTTTGAATCTGCTTACTATATTCGTCCCTCTACGATGTTTACCCCACACGCTTCCTTCTAATGCTAAGCTGACAATTCCTTGAGGTCTCAGAATGTGTCCAACCAACCTTCTCTTATTCAGGATATGCCACAAACTCGTTTTCTCCCCGATGCGGATAAGCACCTCCTCATTAGTTACGTGATCTACCCATCTAATTTTCATCCTTCGTCTGTAGCACCACATTTCAAAAGCTTCTATCATCTTTTTATCTGAACTCCTTATCGTCCACGTTTCACTCCCATACACTCCAGACAAATGATTTCAGAAAGGACATTCTAACATTTAAATTGATATTGGATGTTAACAAGATACGACTGGATTCGAGCAATTATTGTCCTTCCTGTGTCCTGTGTTCGAGCTGAAAATAATGGAGTGATTGATGTAATAATTTTATGTATCAGATAGTCCCCACACCAAAAAAAAATAACATATGCTCATTGTCAATGAAGCCGTCTTTCCACCATAGGTGTCTGCTGGGGTTAACTGTAACAGATAACTACAACAAAACAGAAAAGAACGTTAATGTCATACTGTCTCGTAAATGCAAGATATTGTCCCTTATATTTTTCCCAGTTATGACTCTGACCCTTGTTAGCTGATGTTTCCAATCGCCACTAGCGTGTAGCGAGCGTGTATTGGAGTTACGCGACGTAATAACTGTCTATGGGGTTTCGTATCGCCCGAAGCGATGCGTTTAGTGCCGTAATTTCCTAGTCTACTCGTGCGGTATGAGCTGACATAGGAGAGTAAGAAGTAAGGAGGAACGACCACACCGGGGCTGGCCGCAGGGGTTGGAGCTGCCACTTTGCTTCTCCGACGCAGCGGATAAATTTGCTCCGTACTCCGGTAACGTCACCAATAAGCCGACCAGTGAGAGGGCGCCGACATTACAGTTCCTTAAGGAGCAGGACGTGACCATCGGGCGCGTTCCCTCGCCTAATTGGTGCCCGGAATAAGAAATAGCAATCTGCAGAGGAAACGCAGCCGCCGCCCTGTAGTTACAGCTGGGTCGGTTAGTGAAAATTAATGAAGGCGGGGGAGATGATTGTGGGATAATTGCACCTCGCGCGGCCCTCTGGGGAGCCTCGGCGCACGGCACGTTCGCTCTCTCGTTCACGTTCACGTTCTAGGAAGCTGCGTCGACTGCATTATCGCTGACCGCAGGCCGCCTAGGCGCAACCTGGGATCCGCTAACGGCGGCTGCTGTTTTGTGCTCGCGCCGGGCTCGCTTGTCTAAACACTAACGATAACTGCCACCACGCGCCTGTCAGCCAGTAATGGCCAGCTCGTTGAGTGCCCGATGGTTCTACAAGTTTATAATGGCTGGCTAGACAGGGAAACAATAATTATTGTTATTATGTGCTGTTACGAAATAATAAAATAATGGTGATTATCAGTGTTCGCTACAGAACTTATACAGGGATTCCATCAAAGGAGTCCCTGATTTCGCCGCGAGGAAGTAGCCGAGCGGTCTTGCCGGGCGCCGTGGCTCAGCGCGCCCGGTCAGGGGGCTAAACGTCCTCTGTAATAAAAAAGCTGAGCCAACCCTTAAATGATCAAACCGAACGAACGAACGCAAACCATAGATCTACCAGATGAAAAAAAAAAAAAAAAAATAGCGTTCTGGAGCGCCACGTTACGGATCGCGCGATCTACCACGTCGGCAGTTCGAATCCTCCCTAAGGCATGGATGTGTGTGTTGTCCTTAGGTTAGTTAATTTAAATAGTTTGTAAGACCAGGGACTGATTACCAACGTAGTCTCGTCCGATAGGATTACAAACATTTGAATATTTTTGAGTCCATGATTTCAAAATTAAATATCTCGTAATCGAAATGTAGAAAACGCTTTTCTATTGAAACTCCCTGGCAGATTAAAATGTGTGCCGGAACTGGGACTCGAATCTGGGATCTTTGCCTTTCGTCTACAAGCGCTCTGCAACTGAGCTATCCCGTATGTTTCGCTCTGCCTTTTTCATGTGGGACTCGATCTGCACACTTGTGTGAACAATGTTGTTTGTATAATCTTCGATCTTGACGTATGTAACGTGTTTATGATGATGATCACTTTCTATTTTCTTATTTATAACATGATATATTGATGTAATAAGTTCTAATGTTTTGTATGTTGTGACACTGTATTTTACTACACCACACTTTATTTCTTATTGTTAACCTTTGTATACACAGATTTCGTCGTAACATGTCGATGGCTACACCTTGTAACTTTGTTTACACTTGTGTCCAAAGATGGTCCATCCAAAGATATTGACATCCATGAATGGTATTACTAATATCGATAACATAGGTTTTATCGTCTCTGACTCATGCAATTAGCACAAGGCACTTCCTCCATTTTTATACATAGTCCGTTCTTACCATTTATGTTATGTTTAACTGATAGGTTTTATCTAAGATGACCATTGTAATTTTAACACTTTTAGTTATACTGACTCTTGTTTGTCTCAGCTGGATGAATTTTATTTGATACATTTCACCATTCAGTTTTAACACCTTGTAAGTATTTTAACTATATGTTAAATTGACATGATTCTCCATTTTCAGTCTCTGTATATGTAATTTTGCTGATTATTTCCTCTCTGCGTTTGTGCACATTAATAACGTTTATTTTGTATTTTTTGTATAGTTTATCCATGAAGATGGTCTATTGACCGAAACTGGCAGATATATAAGATTTTGAATAAACAGCTGATGGTTTGTAAAAATGCATTTTATGAAATATATTACGGCTGTTGACACTCGCCTCACCAAAGCATTCTTATGATTTTTATCTGTCATGTTCCATTTCTTTCACCACTGACAGTGTTGCTGATGTGAAACATATCGAATAACACCGTGGTTCGGAATCCACGTTAAACTATACGTCCTCCTATAATGACTGGGTAAGTCAGTTCGAAGGTCGGAGGAAGGCAACGGCATAAGACCTCGAAACAGGACCATGTCTGGTAAAGAACTGTGGTGTTCAAACCAATCTTTGAATTGCTGAATGATTTACCTTTATTGAAAAATGATGTATACAAAACATGCGCATATTCAAATAGAACGTTGTGTGAAAATTTCGAAACATTCGGTCGAGAATTTTCGGAGATATAAGGTTTTGTACATAACTCTAAACATGGCTCTAGTTTATATATAGTTCTAAGAGGAGAGAGATGTGGCGGAAGAAATTGATTTAGAGAGGGGGGAAGAGGACGAACAGGTAGAGAGTGATGAAGAAATGGGTATTAACACGCAATTACTCGTTAAATGAAAAATGTTCACTGCGACAACCGTTTCAAACACTTTGCTATACTTTTAGTTCTATTTCATTCGCTGTAAAATGCGCCGAACAGTATGCTACCCACTATCGAACTTCTTGAATAAATTATATGCACATACTTGACAAAAAGTGTCATTTTAAAAAGATTGTTACGAATAAGAAAAGGTAAATGTTTTATTAGAAAGCTAAGATGCTGTAATACCACATGTCAAAAAACTCCGATCTTCAAACCGTATTCTTTATTAAAAATTGAGACGTGTTGTGGAACTAAAAATTCAAGCAGAATGAAAATTAGGCATATTCGATTTTCACAAATAATGTAAAACATGTAAGGAAAAAATACGTTGATGAAACGCTGTGGGGTGGACCTATATACAGTCATCAGATTTTAAAGCGTGAAAACCGTAAAGTGTTTTCCGCCTTTTTCCAGCTCGGACCGACCGGGAGTGGCCATCCCCGCGCGGCTAAATGTAAATAAATACTCCTTGAAATCAAGAGTGGGTATTTTACACACTCTCCACTTTTTTAGAGGATATAGGTATTGCGGTACCCAGTTCAATAGCCGGGCCTGCATTCAGCAACCAGTATTCAGGTTCTGGTATAACACAGGCTATAACACAGCCATAAGGCGACTATGCGCAGTTGTCAAACACGGTTTAACGCGTCAAATTGACCTGATGTGGAAAAAAAAATTAAAACTCTTTGGTGGATTCCAACAGAAAGACAGCGTCGCTGGTGGAAGGCAGTTAAAATTAGCCTCAGGCAGCCTACTTACTTGTGCAAACGTCGCCACCTGTTTTTGGTAAATACAAGGAAATCTGTCGGAAGAATTACGAAATTTGAAGCGTCCCAGTACGCAGAAAAACACTGACTCAGTGCCTACTGTATTTTTCTGTAATCGTCTTTAAACAGAGCGAGCGCCAACAATTTCGTTTTCATTGACAGTTATAATAAGCAGTGTTATTTTTTTATCGGAAATGTGATGAATGGTACTGTTGCTGTCTACGCCTGCGTGCTATTCAAATTTAAAGTGCTCTTCATATGATTCGTCGCGACCGTTCTCTCAAATAAATGATCACATGTTTGTTAAGCTTATGGGACTTAACTACGGGGTCATCAGTCCCTAAACTTACAAAGTACTTATCTACTACCTTATACTAAGGACGGCACAAATATCCATGCACGAGGGGGGATTCGAACCAACGACCGGAATGGCCGTGCAGAGACCGTTCTCTGCCACCTTCATACCAGTCACTCAGGTTAATGAACATACAACGGTCGCGGACGCTTAAGAGCATGACGGAAAGTAATTAGCTGCCTTCTTGCTCCGCCACTGTCTGCCAATCAAAACTTTTCATGCATTCATCATCATGTGCTAAGACCTTTATTGCTCAAGTGTAGACTGTGATCTAGAAAAGAGATGCTGCAATACATGCGCTATCTAGTTTTCGTCTGTCACCAGAGATCCGGAGCACCGGCGAGCGGTTTAAAGCGCATCAGCTGCACCAGATTTAAAAAGTCCGGTCATCACGGATTGTCAAGCGTTGAGGTATGGAGCTTCTGTGCGCAAGCGATAACGGTTCGATTGACTAAATAGAGCGAGGTTGAAGGAGCAGCTCATTTTATTAAACATCAAATGAACATTTCGGTTTCAGCAAAGCCTCTTGGGCTGAATTTGAATGAATATTCTTGTACAATATCGTAATAAGAGATTCAATCCAAGTTTCTGCAAAAATATTTATTCAGCTTATGCTGTTGGTTTCCACTACAAGCTTGTTTATGCTGTACCCATTATCAAGTACACGTGTTGATATATTAATAACATAATTTTCAACGTCCATTAATTGCAATTTTATATAAAAAGTTTCCGTTACATATATATTTACGTGTACTTGGCCGTTGTCCTTTTTGTTTTGACAAGATCTTTATTGTTACGTTTTATTTCGTTATAGCATTTAGTTGATAAATAAATCAACACTTTTTACTCATTGATGCTTTATATTTATGTTGGTCAGAGTGTGTGGTCGTGTGTCATAGATAATAGAATTGTGTTAAAAATTATCTTTTGTTTTCGTGAGTGAGATTTCTATCCATTTCCCCTTTCCAAAATTTCGATTAAGTTTTCCAAATAATTATCTTTCAAATCCGTTTCTTAATTGAGAATATCATTTGGGTATTTATTCGCGCGCGCGTGTGTTTGTGTGTGTAAATATCTAGTTGTTGCCGAATGTTTAGAGCAACGATCTTAAGAACTGTGTGTAGAATTTTTTAAAGACTTTCGATTTGTTCAGCTGTGTTGTTTTGGCTCTTTAAATGTAATTAAAGGTTCGACTCGTTACTTTCACAGTTTTTTGGTGTTCTTGAAATCGAATTTTAAAGTTTCTTCCTGGTTACCCAGTATAACACTTAAAGCATGAAATTTTGTAAACAACAGGGTAGAAATAATTGTAGGTCTCCGGTTTGCTGATCTTAATTTTGATCTTAGTGTATTGTTTGTGCAAAATTGCTAGTTTCATGTTCCTTTTCTTAAATATTTCCTTTACTGTGTTCGATAAATTGCCAAGATATGTTCTTCATACATATGTTGGTCTGGTAATAGCTCCATCTTCTTTCTGCAATGTTGTCTCGTTATATATTGCACTTGTTTTTGAGGTCATATGTTAATCATATAATTTGAGTACCATGTTTGGGGTGAAATTATTCTTTTGTGATATATATTGCAGTGTAGTAAGTTCGTTATGTACTCTTCCAGGAGTAGATTAACGATTCTATTGAGCATTGATTTGAAAAACTCGTATTTCTATGATTTTGGGTGACAAGAATTTTTATTTATTATGTTGCCTGTAGTGGTTGGTTTACTATAAATTTCAAATATATGGTGGTTGTTGCTGTGATTAACTGTTAAGTCCAAAAAATGTATGGATATGATTTTTCTTTCTCTAGTGTAAATTTTTGAATATAAGGTCTTTAGTTTCTAGTTCATATTTTCTAAGTGATTATGATCTCCGTTTACTGATAGCAGTGTGTCAGCTGTGTAACGATGGCTAATACATAATTTTTGTAAATAACAATTTGAATTGATAAAATTGTCTTCTGGTGTGTTAATAAATATATCTGCAATCGTTCCTGCAATAGAGTTTTCCATTACTACGCCATTAGCTTGTGTGTAGATTTTATTATTAAATTAAAAATAATTTGGGAATAAAGTGAGCAGCAGGAGATCTATAACTTTGTAAGTTCTTATGATAGAATCTTTCCTATGTCTGTGCAAGTTTTTGTTCAGTATTTCATTGTTTCAGAAATTGGTATGTTTGCTTATAGATGTGTTATATCATATGAGAAAAATTCACCTGCTGATATGATTTGTATTTATTTTATACTATAGGCTGAAGCTATGGAATTTTAATAGTGTATCTTGTGTGAAATGTGTGAGGGTGAGATATGTAGGGCTATTGATACACTTAATATTTGGGTGAATTGTCATTAGGTCCTTATGTATCTTGTTGTGCATGTTACATTGGAGTATGTGGATTCATAACAGTAAATGATTCCTTCTCTTGATTTGCAAAGAGTACATTACAATTTTTATCGTTTTTTAGTTTTTGCAGCAAATTCATTAGTTGGGTTTCGTGGTATTTCAGTGATATTGTTTCTTGGAAGAAAACACAAAACAGTCCACAGGCTAGTTGGACAATTTCGGTGGATTAAACATAATAATAAAAGGAAAACTTAACACGTTGTGTTGTGCCTCTCATTTCTGCAATATTGGTGTTCTAGTGCTAGGTGTTGGACTAATTTAAATGACAAGTCAGACGCTTCCACTTATTTCCTTTCTTTATTTTTGTAACCTGTTCATTTTATCATATAATTTTAGAAACATTTTCTAAGAGACACCATAAATATGTCTGTACACAGTGCCTTTCCGTTTTCAAGTCCAATTAACATGGCTTCGTCTTCCTCAAGATCAACAGTACAGTACTAATAGGAGATACATTTGATTAATGACTTTTTATTTAAACATTCTATTTCTGTTCAGTATCTCTAATAAACTGTAAAAGTTTACTTATACGATATTTATTACCTTTAGTACATTATAACGCTCTCTGATATTATACAGTTTGTCATTCGATTGGAATTTCAGGATTTGACTTCCTTTACTGAAGTTTCAAAAGAGGAGTTTACAGTTCTGGTTTCTTCATTCATAACAGTCTTACTTCAACATACGATAGCTTTTTATTAAAATGTATTATAATTTCTGACAACTCGCTCAAAGTTTTCAAATGCGTATTTACAGTAACTTAACTACTGGATATTAAATCATCTATTTTACACTATATTAGTTTATTACGTTGTTATATACCAATGAATGAGAGTATCATGTTCAGTATGTTCGATTGCTTTTATGATGATATAAAGTTGTATTGTAAATATTTTTTTTTTTTTTTAAATCGTCCAAAATTCATTTATCTACACAAATGTTAATCAGTTTGACGTGAAAAATTTTATACCTATCAGTTTTGGCAATATTATAGCTTGGTAGATATTACGTTGTATAACAATTATTGTAAATGTTTCTTTATGATGAGGACGTTGCTTGGTATCTGTATATTTTAAGTAAATTAGGTTTTGGTTACAACTTAAGTGTTTTAGTGTTTTGTTCGTTTTAACAGGTACATATATCTACTTTAGATATTTTTATGGTACTAGTTTGTTCATATTCCTTGTTATGTTGAGTTTGTAAGGAGTTAACATCACCTCACTGTCATTACCTGCATATTACGACTTCAGAATCACATTCTAATCATCAAGATGAATTGCTTGAATATAAAATCGATGCGGAACAATCATTTTTAGGATGATAATTACAGTTCAATATGGAAGTGCGAAAAGAGTAAATCGAGCCTGGAGCTTACTCATTGAACACGCACCCGAGCAGATTTTGCTTTTCTGAAGATGGGATTGGTGCCTGAGTGGTGGCCGGCGAGAAGAGGCAGGTGGCGAGGCTTCCGACTCCACAGTATCCCCCTGGGTAGTCATTGGGACGAAACCCACTTAAAAAAATCCCTCTCCACCTCGGGAAAATACGGACCCTTTATGTTCTTTTAAAAGCGAAGCACAATACAAAAGATGTGTACTTGCAACTTTTTGCCGGAGGCAGGAAGCCAGACAGAATTCTCACGCAATTCCAAGTTGACGCCAGCAAGTCGGAAAGGAGGAGCCTAAACGAGACGTTATCCGACTCACTACTAGCCGGCGAGCCATGCGGTCCGTTTGGTAGGCGAGCCACTGACATGGAAATGCCTAATATACACAGAAGAATGAATGAAATTAGCGCTCTCTCGCTCACACTGGCTGTGTGGCACCTTTGCAGCAGGGTTTGCGGTGCTACTCCCTCTATGCGATTTTTTGTGTGATGACGATAGAGACTCATGTACAGTATTGCACGGTAAGGACGCAGAGGATACCATGCTCACGGGTGCGGTTCTTCTAGGGGGATGCTTGTCAACTGTTGGTCGAGCTGATCTCCACGAGTTTACGAGCGTAACTCGGGCGTCCGAACCTTGATTGTCGTGAGTGTCTCGTGCTCTCCGGATAATCCACTTATAGTCTGGGACAACGTCCTAGAGGTAAATTAAATTGGTTCAAATCCCCCGGTTCCGACCAAGGTTTTCGGGAGGTTTTCCTTGGTTGTAAGGCGCATGCCGGAACTGGCAAGCCCCTCCCACTTATTTCCAATTGGTATCCCCCCCTTTGCCCCACTATCAGTTTGTCTGATAATTAGGTGAATAGAACAGCGACTTTTTATGGACCAGATCGCAAACAGCCCGCTCCACTCCTCGGAGTGGAGAATGAAAAGAATATATATACACTGTAAGGAGCACCTGTTTCGTGGAGTGGATCTTAATAAACTTCCAGGGGAGAATACTAAGGATTATGCGCTGTTCATAGTGTTGACTGAGATATTTAATATCTGGTGTGAACATAGACCGAGTGAATTAGACAACGCTTGCGAGCTCATTCTTGAGTGGTGGTTTAGTTTGAGACTGAAACACCGCACCAATATGTAGCCAGACGAAGGTTGACAAGTCAATTTTGACTTCATCAAGACATAGTGAAAGTGCGATCTGTGGCAGTCGATTAAGGCAGAAAAGTTTAGTTTTTTATTTCAGCGAAGACGCAGCTAACAGCCTTCGGCGCAGTTAACAGCGTTGTGTACGAATGTACATGCGTAACGTTTCTGACATCGAGACAACCTCAATCTAAACTGACAAAATTGCATTATTTTTAAAGTCAAGAAGGCGCGGTTCTTGAGCCATTCTTCCGACTTTTATTTCTTTTGAAATTGTTTATACCTTTCCTCAGAAGTTAATCTGTTGAATTGATCTATCCGAAAATTATAAATTAAATTTGGTTTCTCAGCTTGAGACTTTTTGAAAAATAGTACATTCAATGGATATAAAATTGGCAATCAGTTTGTTATTTCAGTAACTAGCTACATCACTTTAGTACCCGAACTGATCCTCACTAGTTGCATTTTGTTAATTTTCAGATTTTTCTTACAGGAGATGTCATCTACGTTTATCTTTACATAGAGTTCAAATATTCAAACGTTTGTAAAGCTTATGGGACGTAACTGTGGAGTCATCAGTTCCTAAACTTAGAAACTACTTATGAACTAACTTATATTAAAGACAGCTCAAGCATCGGAGCATAGCGCCTCAATGCGCTCGGCCACTCCGCCGCGGCTTTACACAATTGATCAATTTTCACTGATTGTAAGTAGACAAGGAGCATCTTTCTGAGATGTGCATGACGTGCTGTCGATGTCTTCCTTGTAGGAGTCAAGGGTACATTATAGTCTGTTTTTTTTTTCATTGGAAACTAGAAACAGTTGGAAGAGTAATATAAAAAATTACAGCAGCGTAGTTCACGTCAGTAAATGCCCGGTAAAATCTAGTACAGGTGTTGCAGTATTATTCGTGTACTACTGGCACTACTATTTTCATGCACAGCTGAGCAATATACATAATTGTGTAAACACAACTCTGTCAACTGAGCATTATTAGAGTCTGTGATTTGAACCCCTCTCCGAAGGTGTTCCTTGCTAGGTGTGACTGCGTAACACTACGTCACAAACAACACTCCCAGTAATTTGCCAGGGGGCTTTCCGGGAGGCACCGTGTCCGCGCGATGCCTGACGGAGCCCCGGAACTGCCGCATTCTTATTGCGTAATTACTCGCTGCCGAGTGGGTGTTCGCCTCGTCCAGGGAGCGTCCGATAACATCTCAAAACAGACAGCCAACAGCGATCAGACAACGGCACGCTCCGAGCATAGGAAGCAGCATAATTCCGCTCCCTGCCTTACACCGACCACGTAATTTCTCGTCGGCTCTTTCTTAATTAACAGTTACCGATCGGCTTTTAGAATTAATTACGAGGCTTTTCCAGCATTCTCGCCGCTTAAATTAATGTTTGCAGCGGCCGGCAGAACTCGCCACCGCAGCCGCGGCCTCGGCGCCCAGAAACCAATACACGGCGCGGGAAATAAGATCTCGGCCATCTCGACCGAATCTCGACTAATGGCTTTTATGGAAAGACGTGATAATGAGAATTTCGTTGCCGTAGAAATAGGTGGCCGTGTCCGAGAGGTGCAGTCGGTTTGCCGGGAGTTAATGTGTACGAAAACGGGCCGAAACGTGATAGTCGGGAACGAGATGTGTCGGCGCTCCGTGTGGGGCGACGGCCGATGGCCAGAGATTGCGGCCGTTATGGCCGCCGGCTAACGACGTGTGCCCGCACGGCGGCGGCGGTCGTGTCGGCGGCGTCACGACGTGACGCGACGCCACGCCATAGGGCCAGGCAATGACGACGACGACGCCGGAGACGGTGACGCTCGGCTGCCGTCACAGCCCAGGGACACGCCCCCTCACCGCATCTGTTCGGGGAATATATACACCGATCCAACGCTGAATACTCTGTTGGCCATCCAAACTGCAATATCAGAGATACTAGAGGGAAATTGTTATCGGAGATAAAACAGACACTCTCTGACTGAAATATGATGGCGTTATCTTGCTTTACAATCCGCCATATGGTTTCCGGGTGGTAATAGCGTGCTATTCTGACATGAAATGACGTTGCTTGCATCACCAGTTGGCTTAAACATGTTTTGCACTGAGATAATGCTTCCGTAGTACTTGAATTCAATACATACGTCTGAGAAACTATTATGGGGAGAACACGCTGCATAGCTTACGGTCAAAGCAGACTGTACGTATCGCAAAAAACTGAAGAATACAGATACGTGGTATCCACGACAAATAGCACAGATGTGCACTTGTGCCATATGGTTTCCGAGTGGTAATAGCGTGATATTCTGACATGAAATTATGTTGCTTGCATCACTAGTTGGCTTAAACATGCTATGCATTGAGATAATGCTTCCGTAGTAGTTTAATTTAACACATACGTCGCATAAACTATTATGGGAAGCACACGTTACTTAACCTACGGTCAAAGCAGACTGTACGTATCGCAAAACGACTATGAAGAATAGCCGTACTGATATCCACGTCAAATAGCACACTTGTGCACTTGTAGAAGATCTTCTAAGGCGCTAAACTAGCAACTGGATATCAACTATCAAACAAGACCTGGACAGTTGTTGTTGTTGTGATCTTCGGTCCGCAGACTGGTTTGATGCAGCTCTCCACGCTACCCTGTCCTGTGCAAGTCTCTTCATCTGAGAGTACGTTCGGCATCCTACATCGTTTTGAATCTGCTTCCTATATTCGTCCCTCGGACTCCCTCTACGATTTTTAAAATGTTCATATGTTTGTAGAACTTATTGAACTTAACTACTGGGTCATCAGTCCCTAAGCTTACAAACTACTTATGAACTAGCTAAGACTAAGGACGCCACAAATATCCATGCCCGAGGGGGGATTCCAACCCCCGACCGTAGTGCCCGTGCAACCGTTACTGGAGCGCCTCAGTCCCCTCGGCCACCGCGGCCGGCTACGATTTTTACCCCACAAGCATCCTTCTAACGCTAAGTCGACAATTGCTTGATGTCTCAGAATGTGTCCTACCAATCTATCCCTTCTCTTAGTCAGGATATTCCGGAAACTCCTTTTCTCCCCGATTCGGTTAAGCACCCCACCATTAGTTACGTGATCTACCCATCTAATTTTCATCATTCGTCTGTAGCACCACATTTCAAAATCTTCTATCATCTTTTTATATGAAATCCTTATCGTCCACGTATCACTCTCACACAATGCTTCACTCCAGACAAATACTTTCAGAAAGGACTTCCTAACATTTAAATTAATACTGGATGTTAACAAGTTTCGCTTCTTTAGAAACGCTTTTCTTCCCATAGCCATTCTGCGTTATATATCTTCTTTATTTCGGCCATCAGAAGTTATCTTGCTACCCAAATAACAAAATTCATCCACTACTTTTATTGTCTCATTACCTAATCTAATTCCTTCAGGATCGCCTGATTTTCTGACATTACATTCCATTACCTTCGTTTTACTCTTGTTAATGTTCATCTTATATCTTCCTTTCAAGACACTGTCCATCCCATTCAATTGCTCTTCCAGATCTTTTGTGCTCTCTGACAGAATTACTATGTCATCGGTAAACCGCAATGTTTTTATTTCTACTCCCTGCACTTTAATGCCCTTTTCAAACTTCTCATTCCATTCCTTCACTGCTTGCTCAATGTACAGATTGAACAACATTAGGGAAAGGCTACAACCCTGTCTTACTCCCTTCCCAACCTCTGCGTCCCTTTCTTGCCCTTCGACTCTAATAACCGCTGTCTGGTTTTTGTACAGGTTGAATATATCTCTTCGCTCCCTATATTTTACGCCTGATACCTTCAGAATGTGGAAGAGTGTATTCCAGTCGACATTGTCAAAAGCTTTTTCCAAATCGACAAACGCTAAAAATGTAGGTTTGTCTCTCCTTAGCCTATCTTCTAAGGTAAGTCGTAATGTGAGTATTGCATCTCGTGTTCCTAAATTTCTTCTAAATCCAAACTGATCTTCCCCGAGTTTGGATTCCACAAGCTTCCATTCCTCTGTAAATAATTCGTGTTAGTATTTTGCACCCATGACTTAGTAAACTGATAGTTCTGTAATAGTGTGATATTCTGACCTGAAATGACGTTGCTTGCATCACTAGTTGGCTTAAACATGCTTTGCATTGAGATAATACTTCCGTAGTAGTTGAATTTAACACGTACATCGCAGAAACTATGATGGGAAGAACACGTTACTTAGCCTATGGTCAAAGCAGACTATACGTATCGCAAAAACACAGTGAAGAATACCCATACGTGATATCCACGACAAATAGCACAGATGTGCAATTGTAGAACATCTTCTAAGGCTCTGAACTAGCAACTGGATATCAACTACCACGCAAGACCTGGACGGTAGTGAATGGAACGGGCCATTGCAGGTGTAACGATGCACTTCAAAAACGGAACAAGCTGTTTAATCCATATTGTGACTGCGGAGCTCCACGCCAGACAATACACCACACTGTCAGAGACTGCTTCGAGTGGAATATTTCCTGTTGGCAACCCCAGAAGCTGTGCGTTTGATTCGCGGACTGGACATCGAATTATAAGACTTATGTTATCTTGCAAAGTTCATTGTTTCCTTTACGTATATATTTGTATTGGGCGTATCAGCAGTTCGCTAAATAAATAATAAATAAATAAATAATCAGCACATTTATAATGGTCATACTATTAAAAGAAAAGTCGAAGTTCATCGAAAATGATAAAAGACTAATGAGAAAACCTAATTAAGACGACTCGTTACTGTATGTTTCGTATCAGTCCGTTGATATCCTAAAAAACACTCAAAACGATAAAGATACTTGTCTACGACAAATAGCACTTCTATAACGACTATTCTACCAAAAGAAAGGTGGAATGTGATTTAAATTGATAGCAGATTAATGAAACCAGCAAATTATGCAACACAAAAATGTATTTATCTTCCTGTTGCTGTACTAAAAGTCACAGCCATAAACAACACACTAATTCACGATTATGACAAAACTCCGATGAAAGCGAAGTTACGTCATTTCATCAGTATTTTTACGACTGTCTTTTGTAATTACACACACGACTGCTCCCATGTTTATAGTATAGAAATATGGCGGCGAGACTTCAGTGACACCAATGAGACTCTATAAGCCATTGCCAGTCTAGTAATATGTCTGTGGGAGATAGTTGTCCAAAGATCGCACGGTTGAAAATACAGTCGGCAACTGAGAAATGTATTAAGAGTTGCTGCTATTGCTGGCTGTATCCGCTGCCACACGCCTCGCCAGTGATTCAGAGAGGATTTGGATGTGTTTCTTTGGTTATAGCGGTCTGTACACATAGCAAAAGTTGATCTGGTGTAGCTACAGGTGAAAGGCGTTGCAGAATCATCGCCTGGATGTTTGCGCTAGGCGAGAGATCAGTAGAAGATCAAGATAAACACAGTAATGACATTCAGTAGGGAACGAAGAAATACTAGGTGCAACGATAAAGTAATGAGACTAAAGTGGACAAAAGATGTTGCTTACCGTTTTAGTCAAGTTCAGTGTTTTCTCCTTCAAAGTAGTTCCCTTCTTAATGCATACACATTTCCCAGCACTTCTGCCACCGAGGGTAATATTTCTGGAACTCATTTTCTGTAATATCCTTCAAGACCCTTCGTCTCAGTCTTTTGGACATCTTGTGTTCTTTGAAAATGGTGTCCCTTGACCGCCGTTTTGATATCTGGTGAATATGGTGGCTGTGGTAGTACTGAAATTTCTTTTGAGGTTAAAAAGTGCTGTACTGGCAGAGCAGTATAGGATGGCACATTGTCGTGATGAAGATCTTCAGTTATTATTAGACGAATCATTTTTCGATTGAGGTTCAGGTCTTCTGCAATTACTTTCACGGATAATCTTCGATCGAATCGGAGTTTACGCACCATGGCCAAGTTGAGATCCGTCCGATAGGTTGTTGGTCATCCACTGCGGTCTTCATTTTCAACATTCGTTCTGCCTTCACTAAACATTTTATGCGATTGAATAACTTTAGTTCTTGACATAACCTTCTTTCCAAAAGCTTTCTGAAGTTTACCGTAAGTTGTCGTCGCGTTTTCACCTAAATTAACGCAAAAAGAAATGACATACAGTTGCACAATATTATGCGGTTCCATTTCCGTGACGAGAGACACAAACACGTGTTAACTTATTACAGCACAGCTCAAGATTGAGCAGTGAGCAGTTGCATCGATGTGCTGCTTGGACTAGAAGCAGTTTATAGACCATGGTCAAAGATATTGTGCCTACGCAAGCCTGCAGTAGGGCCACATATCGCAAATTTAAAAGAAAAAGAAAAAAAAAATCATTCCCATTACTTTAATGTCGCAACTATTCTGTGCCAAGCGTGGGGTTGTAACAGTGTTACCAGTTAGACAGCGAAAGTACACTTTATCAAAAAGATCCTACAACTTTAGTGACATTTGATCACCCACGGAAAAAGTGCAGACATATGAACCAATACTTCGAAGTTCCGTTGATAGTCTGCAATAATTTATGAGTCCGTTAACTTGTGTTGAGTCACTGAAAAGCACTGTACCAAGGTGAGAACCGTGTTCTGTGCATGGTAGCATTCTAACGAACCTGCTGATAATGTTTTGACTCGATTATCACACCGCTGAACAGAAAAATACTGTATTACAGGCCATATGTGTACAGCCTAGTGAATCGGGTTTTCGCATGTGACAGTGTTCATATATGTCTGGTCCGTGACAGCTCCTAGCTTATATTTCAAACTGTCGATGTTCCGACGGCCAAAACTGTCGGTATCAATAGTTGTGCAGCTTTCTTTGGTGACTTCACTATTTGTATCAATGCACATGCTCACACCAGATCACGCTTTAACTCACCAGGTCACACATTAACTCACTTGGCCACACATTAACCACCTGATCACAAATAACTCACTTGATTGCTCAGTAATCCACGTGATCTTGCATTAACCCATGTGGTTGCACATTCACCAACCCGGTCCAACATTTACCTAAACGCTCACACATTAATCCACCAGGTCGTGCTTTAAGCATCTGGTTGCGCCTTAACCCACTTGATAATGTATTAATTCGCCATGTTGCGCATTAATCCACGTGCCCCTGGATTAATACACCCTTCGTTCTTTGTCTAAGAACGGATGGTATGCAACCCTATAGCTATGGGTACTGCGGATGGATGAGCTGAACCCAGTATCATTACCGCTATTGCTCTCAATTTATCTAGACTGCTTTTGTAAGCACGCGACTTAGGTACTTGCGTGCCGCCAAAGTTCTTTATGGCAGTGTGACATGTACCTGCACACAGCTGCGGAAATAGACCTACGACAAAGCGGATTGCAATGGTATTGCTGCTGTAAGACAGTATGGGGAACGTTTAAGACACAGCTTATAGAAATGGAACAGCAAGAGCAATAGATTGACCAACTGAGTCTTTAGGTCCAGCTCAAAATATCAAATGATGGTTGAAAACTTGACAGAATCCCACAGTCCAGCTGAAAAAAGATACGAATGTTAGATAAAAGACGAGTTATTTGTCTATTTTAGAAAGCGAGGAATAAAAAAAATACTACCATGCTACAAGGATACCTTGCGTGAGAGAAAACAAAATGTGCGTCGCAGAACTACATTTTATGAAGCCTTCCACGTCACAATATGATCACTTAACGATGTTGCAATATATAATACTTTACAATTTTGTTCATAAAAGTTTCTCATTCCTCAGGGGCAATCTGTTCAACTAATTTATTATGGAAGAAAAGACAGCCGAAATCGCTTACAATGTTTCCTTAGATGACCGGATTTGGTAGTTTGAAATGTTATCACCATACCTTTCATTTTATTCAACACACCACAAACGAAAGCTTTAAAAACACTTATTCACCAACATTTTTGTTGGTACACAAAATTTTGTCAGTTTTGTTTTAATTTAAATCATTTCACATTCAAGCATGATGTTGTTAATATTTTATTTGTTCTTTTACAAGCTAACCATAAAGTTCCTGAATAAGAATGTTTCTAAAAGCTTTTCTTTGTGACTTGGTGAATGAAATTAAACCTCCGATGATGGAACTTAACACTGCAAAAAGAGGTTATTTGAATAAATATTACCAATATTGGCTGTTTTCCATATTAAAACGAATTTCTCTGCAATGATGGTTCCTTTATTGAATATTTTCCATCTAAATTACATTTTAATTAAACTCTTGTCCCACGTGCACTTAATTTGTATCTACGTACATGCAGAGTTTGACCTGGAATCCCGCCAACTGGACTCACTCAGTTACAACTCGGTCCCACCTATCTCTTAGTTTGGAGTAATACTGCACTTGTATGGATCCTCTCTCCTGAGCTGCACATCGAGTGAAAAAAGTCGAGAAAGATCTGAACTGCTGATTCTCCCGCAAAGGCAGTGAACTGAAGACATCAATTCTAACGACTCATTCAGAACGAACACGGTGGCGCACGGGCTATATTGTTACCGACATGCACCGCGCCGGGACCCTGAGCCCCCGCTGCGCGCGTAATGAATACACTAACTTAGGCCCCGGTCGCCACACGCGGCCATTTGTATTCCGAGACCGAGGAATAAACTTTTCAGATTTGCATGCAAGGTGTATTCTGAAGTAGAGCACGAAGCCATTAGAGGGTCGTAACAACATTTAATGTTTCATTGACGTGAATATCCGGCAGGGAAAATTGATCTGCAGTTAACTGAAGTGTAGTGTTGCAGACTCAGGTCTACACGTTCGTACCGTCGCCCGCTGAGACTCACGAAGTCGGTGCGTACCTCACAACTCAATTCCCTGCCCTGTCTATCCCATGCCGCCAGTGCATTGTGTAGGCAGCCGTTCGTGTAACTCCAGCAGATTGCGCTCAATCTAAGACAGTAGCTGGTGCCAAAGTCGCAACTGCACAAAAGTGCTGCCTATGTAATGTCACCGTATACGATACTGGCAACAGGCTTAGTCTGGCTCGTATTTATCATTATTTCGGTTAAATATTGGTTTTAGTTTACACGGTATGTATTTACTCCATTCTTATGTCAGTTCATCTCCTTCCTTCCACTTCTGTTCATCACATTCTGCCCCACTGTCTGTCCAATCCAGCTCCAAGTCATTCAATCATTATGATGTTAGAGCACCAGAATAATGCGTTCTAAGGTAATATTTTCTCACGTATGTGTACTGAAAACATTTCAGTCGAAACAAGTACCCAGGAGTACATAATATTCCCTCTGAACTCCTGATATCGTTCGGAGAGATAGTCATGAAGTATCTCTTCCGCCACTTGTGTAAAATGTATTATACGAGGAAATACCCTCAGACGTCAAGAGGAATACAATAATTCCAATTCCAAAGAAATGAAGTGCAGCCAAATGTGGAAAACGCAGAAACAATAGTTTAATATGTTATGTTTACAAAATACTAACACGAACTATTTAAAAACGATTGGAAAACCTAATAGAATCTGACCTACGGTAAGATCAGTTTAGATTCAGGAGAAATGAAGGAATACACAATACTCGCATTACGACGTATCTTACGTTAAGGAAAGGAACACCTACGTTTTTAGCATTTATAGCTTTGGAGAAATCTTTTGACAATATTGATTGGAATACACTCTAAAATTATGAAGGTAGTTGCGGGTCAAACACAGTGAACGTACGAAAAATATACATCCTGTACGAATACCAGACAGCTATAAGAAAAGTCTATGGACATGAAAGAGACGCAATAGTTGGAAAGGGATTAAAAACATTAAAGCCGTTCTCCAATGTTATTCAATCTGTACACTGAGTAATCTGTGGAACATTGCATGAAAAAATTTGGAGAAGGAATTAAAGTTCAGGGAGAAGAAATAGAAACGTTTGCGGTTTGCCGATGACATAGTAGTTTTGTCATAGCACTTCTGCTATGCAGAGGGAACAACTGAACCGAAAGGACAGTGCACGAAAGGAGGATATAAATTGAACATTAACAATAGTAATGCAGGGCAATAGAATGTAGTCTAAGAAAATCAGGCGATCCTGAAAGCTTAAGTAACGAAGTAATAAAAGAAGTAGTTCTGTTATGTGGGTAGCAAAATAACTTCTGATGCCCGAAGTAATGAAGATATAAATTGCAGAATGATTATGTGGGAGAAAAGCGTTTGTGAAGAAGCGAAATTTGTTGACATCCTAGGAAACCTTTCTGAAAACATTTATGTAGTGTATAACCTTGAACGGGTGTGAAACGGGAACGATAGCGAGTTCACGCAGAAAGATGATACAAGCTTTTGAAGTATGTTGAAACAAATGAATGCTGAAGATTAGGTGGTAGTAAGCGTAATTAATGATTAAGCACTAAACAGAATTGGGGAGAAAATAACTGGTGGCATATCTTAACTAGGGGGAGGGTTTGAGTCGTGGGGAAAACATTCTGAGACATCAGGAAATCTTGATTTTAGTATTGGAGGGAATTTTTGGTGTAAAAATCCCAAAGGGAGAGCGAGAGATGAATACAGTGAGCAGATTCAGAAGGCTGTAGGTTGCACAGGTGATACATCCACGGGCCTCCATTATTGGAGGGCCGTGAATGTATCACCTGTTTTAAATGCTATTTTAAATTTTAATGTAACTAGTGATATGTATTAACAGAGAATAATGTACAAGATTTTAGCAGCCATTTGTAACATGCATTAGATTATCACAATTTGAAAAAGGCTAAAGATTTGATAATGGACGATAGAGTCCGAAACTAGTCATTGACTTCATTATTGTGCACCTGAGACGGACAAAATAAATTGTTTTACTTAATATTCCCAGTTGCTGATCCTAAACAATCATTACGATGAACTTTCAAATGTGTGTGAGTTCTTATGCGACCAAACTTCGTGGTTATCAGTCGCTAGACTTACACACTAATTACTTGACTAACTTACGCTAAGGACATCACAAACAACCAAGCCCGAGGGAGAATGCGAACCTCCGACCGCAGCGGCCGTGCAGACCATGACTGGCGCGCCACAGACCGCTCGGCCATTGCGGACGGCGATCAATTTTCATATTAGTTATTGTTTCAACTGTGCATCAGCTATTGCAGCAAGTGCTGTTCAGCTTAATTTCACAAACATTTTCAAATTATCAAAACTACTTAAACTAGTTATGCAATAATAAATAATTACAAAAATGCGAACTTTGGCATAATTTCTCTAACTCGTAATGTGTACGGCATTCAATACCTCAATCGACATTGAAAACTGAAAAAAATCTCGGGATTTATATTTCAGAATGCCCTAGTATGATGACCAATCCAAACGTAAAATAGTTTGCTTTACGGAAAAGAAGAACAACTTGAGATTATGGCGTACTTTGTAAATTACAGGAAGAGGTTCATATCTATTGCAAAGAGATTCGATAGAGAATAGCAGAAGTGAATCAAAATTAAAATAACCGTATAATAATAATAATTTATAAATAGTTCACACATTTCATAATGGGAGCATATCGAAATCGTTCTTCTTAGGAAAACCTAATATTTGTATTTGTAACATATAAAATCAGCTCTACACTTATTTTTGAGTAAACTTTCCGTATCCGCTACATACTTCGAAAGAAAATATTGAAAACGGATGGTGGTATTCGATTTGCTAATGTGATACCGGTGATTTTAAAAATAAAGTACTACAGAATTACTAGCTACAGATGTTGGTATTGTTATTCAGTTTAAGAATGAAATGTTCTACATATTGCTTAATGGATCTATCGTAAAACACACTATCTTTGAACTCCTTCGTTCTCAGACTATTCTGATGTATTCATAATTACCATACTCTTTTTAACTTTTCAGAAAACTTTACCAATTTTAGCCCATTGCCGTTTACATCAGTCGTAGTTTTGGGCCAACAAAACCAAATAAATCTTTGTTTCAGTCCCAGTGCTTATTTTGTGTCGTACAGAGATATTAAGTATAACTATCATTTAGCGATATGTGTATAAACTTTATATGGCAGGCTGTTTCATTAATGCGAGGCTTGTAACGTCTTGTATTGTGCAAAAGAGATCGAATCAAATAGGTGCTCGATTATTTACCAGTCTTGTTAGACACGTATTTTGACAAACAAACATAGAACATCAACAGGGACCTAAGAGCAGTGGTGTAATGACCACTGGCGTCCTTAGCTGATGGAATATTGTAATAGAGTAGCTGATCAGACTCAACTGGCTGATTCTATACGAAACACGTATCACTAGAGCTGGTTTCAAAACTTCATTAAGTGTAATAAAATTGTTCAAATGTTTGTAGACCGTATGGGACTTAACTGCGGGGTCATCAGTCCCTAAACTTACAAACGACTTAAGAACTAGCTTATACTAAAGAAGACACAATCATCCATGCTCCAGGAGGGATTCGAACCCCTGACGGGGAACGGCTTCGCGCATCGCAGCATAGCGCCTCAATGCGCTTGGCCACTCCGCCGCGGCATGAAGTGTATTTCAGGGCGGAAAAAAATTATGTTCGTTAACGTCTGGGTGTCTGATAACGCAAAAAGAATTAGGCAAATAACATATCACACATAAAAATACAAGCAGTCATTCTTCTCACAATACATACGTGAATACAACGGGAAGAAACCTTAATATTTGTGGGAAAAAGATTCCCCTCAGCTAAACACATAATAACTACTCCCAGAGTACAAACACAGATTTAAAAAGAAATTTATCGCACAGCTTCCGATTTTCACATATATATGAGCTCCATAGGTGACTAATACAGCCCGTGGCAGCGTTACGGACTGCGTAGGTTTCGTCACCAGAGCCTGCTGTGAAGCGGTCTTCTCTTTGTCCGCTACTCCTTCGCAGAGGGCGGTAACCGCTACGTGTTATAGCACTGGTTTCATGAAGGTCTATAAGGTGTGTACCGTTGCATTGTCCCTGTGTGCACGACGTTGTCCTCGTTGCAGATCGATCGATCTTTCTCGCTCTCTGGTTTTGTCTAATAGAAAATGTCATTACCGCTAGTCGTGTGCTCGTGGCGCAAATGTCTGCCTGTAGAGCAGGATCGGGTCATTGGCTGACCCGTAAACTGGTCAATGCGATACTCGGTATATTTCACAGCATCCGTTCCTCCAGACATGCATTCGTTCCTTACACGCCTAGATGGAGACAAATTCTATAATGACGTTAGCCACTGATTAGAGACAAGAAAAGCGAAACCACATTTCAGTACGTCCTGCTGGTTGAGGTATGGAACTTAACATTCCTAAAGGAAGCGGATCGAATTCACATTCAACTAAAGAAGTTCAAGTTCGCTGTGGATTTCTTAAACCTGTTGGTGGTACTGTACTATCGATACGACAAAGAATATTTCGTTAATCAGTCTTGCCAATCCAAGCTAGTTTTCTCCCTATTGTGAGAACCTAAGTAATGCTACGAGAGTTTGGGTGTGTACAAATTGTGACGCAAGGTTCTCGTAGTTGAAGAGATTAAGGCAACCAACCGCGGAGTGGCACAGCGCATTGAGGCGCTATGCTCCGAATCGCGAGGCCGTTCCTCGTCGGGGATTTGAATCCTCCCTCGGGCATGAATGTTTGTGTTGTCTTAAGTACAAGATAGTTCATAAGTAGTTTGTAAGTTTATGGCCTGATGACACCACAGTAAGTCCCATTAACGCAACAAACATTTGAACCAGGTTTGAGTTCCTGTCTAGTAGTGTATTGTCCATTTAAAAGAATCAGAAATCAGCGAATACATCTCGCAATAATTTGTACAGTCGCTACGTCCGACATAAACATATTCTGTTATCTCAAAAATGTTCAAATGTTTGTAATTCTATCGGACCAAACTGCGTGGTCATCAGCCCGTAGCTTACAAACTACTTAAACCTAGGTAAACTAACGTAAGGACAAACACACACACCCATGCCCCACGAAGGACTCGAACCTCCACGGCGAGCAACCGCGCGCTCCGCAGCGAGACGCTTTAGACCGCTTGGCTACTCCACCGCGGCTTCTGTTATCTACTTGCGTTTTCTTTCTTCTATTTATTACTACGCTTCTTTGCACGTTTTCGTTATTACCAAAATGTAATTTTTATGTTACGCCTAATTTGTTGCAGAACAAAATGATCAAGAAGTCCCGCGCTTGTGTGGCCTAACGCTCTAAGGCCCCTTGCTACGGAGCGTGCTGCTGCTCGCTGTCGGAGGTTCGCGTCTTCCCTTGGGCTTTGTTTGTGTGTTGTCCTTAGCGTAAGTTAATGTAACTAGTTTGTAAGCCTAGGGACTAAGGGTATATGTCCCTTACTTTTACAAACATTTTTGATCACGCACTTTCCAGTATACACAAACTGTGTGCTGGCCAGATTGGGCTATCCATGCACTGCTGACGACATGCGTTCTCCGTTTTACTTACACCAGTACCTCATATTCTACTTTCCAAAAGACACACTGGTTCTTATCTATACCTTGCGAGATTGTGTATCCCTTCAAACACTTCACGAAAACTTAAATGGCATGTCAACGAAACTAAAATTGATAGTCATTTTTCCCATACCTATTATTTTCAAGTTGACTGGTTGAGTAGTCTAAGTATTAGGAGAAAATGATGCGTTGAAGCACTTTTCATCAACATACATCAGACAATCATTTTTCTTTCAGACGCAGATCTCTGTGTAATTAAACATAGTAGTAATAAGGATGTTGTTGTTGTTGTTGTTGTTGTTGTTGTTGTGGTTTTAAGTCCGCAGCCTGGTTTGATGCAGATCTCCGCGCTACCCTGTCCTGTGCAAATCTCTGCATATAACAATAAGTTCGGCAACCTACATCCTTTTGAATCTGCTTACTGTATTCATCCCTCGGTCTCCCTCTACGATTTTTACCCCACAAATTTCCCTCTAATACTAAGTAGACGATTCCTTGATGTTTCAGTATGTGTCCCACCAATCTATCCCTTCTCTTAGGCAGGATATGCCAGAAACTTCTTTTCTTCCCAAATCGATTAAGCACCTCCGCGTTAGTTACGAAATCTTTCCATAGCAATTCTGCATTTCATATCTTCTTTACTTCGGCCATCAGAAGTTATCTTGCTGCCCAAATAACAAATCTCTACTACTGCTTTTATTGTCTCATTACCTAATCTTATTCCTTCAGCATCGCCTGAACTTCTGACGCTACATTCCATTATCTTTGTTTTACTCTTGTTGATGTTCATATTATACCCTCTTTCCAAAACACTGCCCATTCCATTCAATTGCTTTGCCAGATTCTTTACGGTCTCTGACAGAATTACTATGTCATCGGCAGTCACTTAACTTTAATTCTCTCTCCAAATTTCTCCTCGAATTCCTTCACTGCTTGCCCAATGGACCGATTGAACAACACTGGGGGAAGGCTACAACCATGTCTTACTCCCTACCCAACCTGCGTCCCTTTCATGCCTTCGACTCTAATAACCGTTGTGTGGTTTTTTTGTATAGGTTGAATATAACTCTTTGCTCTCTATATTTTACCCCTGTTAGCTTCCGAATTTGAAAGAGATTATTCCAGTCGGCACTGTCAAAATCTTTCTCCGAATCTACAAATGCTAAAAACGTAGGTTGGTCTTTCCATAGCCTATCTTCTAAGATAAGTCGTAATGTATTGCCTCCTGCGGTCCTAGATTTTTCCTGAGTCCAAACTGATCTTCCAAAAGGTAGGATTCCAGAAGATTTTCCATTCGTCTGTAAATAATTCGTGTTAATATTTTGCAACTATGACTTATTAAACTGATAGTTCTGTAATTTTCACATTTGCCTGCACTTCCTTTCTTTGGAATTGGAATTAATATATTATTCTTGCAGGCGGAGAGTATTTACCCTGTTTCATACATCTTCCACACGAGGTGAAACAATTTCTTCATTCCTGGATCTCCTAACGATATCAGCAGTTTAGACGAAATATCATCTATTCCAGGCGCCTTGTTTCAACTCAAATCTTTCAGCGCTCTGTCAAATTCTTCTCGCAGTATCGTATCTCCTATCTACTCTTCCTCCACTCCGTTTTCTATTTCTAGAATACTACCTTGAAGTTTATTTCCTTTGTACAGGCCCTCTATATAGCCGCTAGGCTTACAAACTGCTTATACTAAGTTAAACTAAGCTAAGGAGAAAACACACACACATGCCCCAAGGAGGACTCGAACCTCCGACTGCGAGCAACTGCGCGCTCCGCAGCAATGCGTTTCCAAGAGTACCAAAGATTCTGACTTAAATGTTTAGAAGCTATAAAGTTATTGTAAAAGTACAGTCACGAAAATAGAGAATATGGACTTAGCATTAAATTGAAATTTGCACTCAGGTCGGGATTAAAACTTGGGTCTTCTGATTACCAAGCAGATGCGCTACCTATAACGTCATTTCACCCTGACATTCGAAAGAACACAGTTACACCATTTACCCTAGTTGGCCTGTCTCCCCAATAGAAAGCTCAACTTCATCTCAATCCTTCTTGAAATTCCTCTTTTAAATTGTATTAGTATTGCTGAGACTCTCCAATATTGGAGAAGCACCTTAGCATTGACGAAAATGGAAATTATCATGCCTGTACTTCAGGCGGAGGAGATATTCAAATCAATAAAGTTGAGATTATATATGTCTCGGAATCAAGTAATTAATTCATTTGATAAGCAGTTTTTCGTTTGCTAAGTGGATAATATGTGTTCAGAAAAGTGAAGAAATCAAATGAAACTTCTGTGAATATATGGTGAAGTTAAAAATAACATTAAAGGAAAAATGGAGAAATCTAGACAGATAAAGCTTTACAAGTTCAGGGATAAGAGCTGTATGATGAACAAGAGAGACAAAATGAAATTAAAGTTCGACGCAAAGATATCATTAAGATCATTGATATTCCTGAACGTAAATGTGTCTCATGTGTGCGTTCATGAGCAGTGGTCTTCAGAGACTTGAGGGGAATCCATACACAGCATGCAACTGGCAGAGTAAACAGACTACGATCAGTTGAACGTATTCAGTGCGAGTGGAAGTGTTGGAGCAACAAGTAAACAAAAATTTCCACTAAAAATTGGGGGACGGAGATGCATGGAATGTTTGTGTAGCTGTACGAGATGGAAGCCGTGAGCAGAAAATGCGTTGAAGCATGCTCCCGTGAAGGGATGGGATAGCCGGCCGCGGTGGCCGAGGGGACTGAGGCGCTCCATTCACGGCCTGCACGGCTACTACGGTCGGGGGTTCGAATCCCCCCTCGGGCATGGATTCATAAGTAGTTTGTAAGTTTAGGAACTGATGACCCCGTAGTTAAGTCCCATAAGCTATACAAACATTTGAACATTTTTTGAAGGGATGGGATCAACTGAGGATGAGCCACATTCAGGTTGGCCATCGACAACTCCAGACACGATAGAGAAAGTGTGACAAACGCTGGCACAAAATCCGCAAAGGGAACTCAGATTGTTTACGGAGGACACGGTGCACACAATCGTCAGCGATGATTTGGATAAGCGAATGACCTGCTCCCTATCCTTATCACACAAGATCACAGAAGAGCAGAAAGCAAAAAGTAGTAAAAAATGATGGTGATTACATTTCCATGTGTGACCATGATCCACTGCTTGTGAACACCATCGTCACATTTTTGCAAAATTCCATTGTGAAAATATTGTTCATCGCCTTTTCGACAACACAACAATAGCAGACGGCATTATCAACCAGGAATTTGTTCCTGTGGCTCAAAGCATTGCTGCTTTTTAGCAGTTCGTTTTTAACCAATAGTCACTTCGTATCCGGCGGGGTCAGCCAGGGTTGCACAAGACTAAAAATGCTTGCTTCTCCTTGACAGTGTCCCTCCATACTGCGCAATCCATGTGCGCGAATTCCCTCCATAGTCCAATAATCTGTTTGCTGAGGACTTCTTCGTGTTTCCATGCTTGAAGGTGGCCCTCAGAGGTGAACGTTTAGCGGACGTGAATGCCATCAAAGATGGTGTGACAGCCATTCTGCGACCGTTTTCAAGGCAGCTTGTAGCTTGTGGTGTCTAGTTTGAAGGCCAATAAAGAACATTTCCTTGAATATTTTGTTTGTAATCTGATAGCAAATGTTCAAATGTTTGTAGAACTTTTGAAAAAAGAAATTTGTTAACATCGAATATTGATTTAAGCGTAAGGAAGTCCTTTCTTAAGGCATTTGTATGGATTGTTGCCTTGTATGGGAGTGAGACATGGACGATAAACAGTGCGGACAGGAAGAGGATTGAGGCTTTTGAAATATGGTGCTACAGAAGAATATTGAAGATTAGGTGGGTGAATCGCGTAACTAATGAGGAGGTACAGAACAGAATTGGGGAGAAAAGAAATTTCCGTCATACCTTGACTAAAAGACGGGATAGATTGGTAGGACACATTCTTAGACATCAATGATTGTGAATTTAGCATTGGAGGGAAGTGTGTGGGTTAAAAATCGCAGAGGAAGACCAAGAAATGGATACAGTAAGCAGATTCAGACAGATGTAGGTTGCCGTTCTTATGTGGATATGAAGAGGCTTGCTCAGGATAGGGTATTGTGGAGAGCTGCATCAAACCAGTCTCCGGACTGAAGACCACAACAACAACAACAATATGGGACTTAACTACGGGGTCATCAGTCCCTAAGCTTACAAACTACTTTTGAACTACCTAAGACTAAGGACGGCACAAATATCCATGCCCGAGGGGTTATTCGAACCCCCGACCGTAGTGGCCGTGCAGACCGTGACTGGAGCGCCTCAGTCCCCTCGGCCACCGCGGCCGGCTAATCTGATAGCATTCACCGAAATTTATTGACGCACCACGCATTACTCTTCGAAAAATGTTTACGAATACAAATGTGTTTCAGTAGCCTAGTTACCGCTAATGAGTGAAGACGAATAATAATTATTTACGCCAGTATACTCTATTAAAGGAAAAGTTATAGGTCCCCTACTCTTCCTTGTGTTATTAAACGATTTAGTCGGCCGCGGTGGCCGAGGGGACTGAGGCGCTCCAGTCACGGTCTGCACGGTCACTACGGTCGGAGTTAGAATCCCCCCTCTGGCATGAATATTTGTGCCGTCCTTGGTCATAGTTAGTTCATAAGTCGTTTGTAAGTTAAGGGACTGATGAACCCTTAGTTAAGTCCCATAAGCCATACAAACATTTGAACATTTTTTAAACAATTTAGGGGACAATCTGAATAGCTCCCTCAGACTGTTCGCGGATGATGCTCTCGTTTATCGGTTAGTGAAGTCAACAGACGATCAAAATCAACTGCAAAGCGATTTAGACAAAATTTCTACAGGGTGCGAAAATTGGCAATTCACACTAAATTACGAAAAGTGTGAAGTAATACACATGACCACTAAAAGAAATCCGCTGAACTTCAATTACGCAATAAGTCAGTCAAACCTTAAGGTCGTAAATTCTACTGAATACCTAGGAGTTACAATTACGAACAACTTGGACTGGAGAGAACACATAGAAAATATTGTGGGGGAGGCGAACCAAAGATTACATTTCATTGGCAGAACGCTTCGAAATGCACCAGCTCCACCAAAGAGATTGCCTACATCACACTTGTGCGTCCTCTCCTGCAGTACTGTTGCCAATTGTGGGACCCTCACCAGGTGGGACTGACGGAAGATATTGAGAAGGTTCAGAGAAGGGCAGCTCGTTTTTTTTTTTTTTTTTTTTTTTTTTTTTTATCACGTTATGGGCGGGGGAGGGGGGAGCGTCACGGAAATGTTGCACGTATTGGGGTGGAAATCATTAAAAGAAAGACGTTATTCATTGCGGCGTGATCTGTTTGCTAAGTTTCAATCACCGACTAAAGATATCTTCACGTCAGAAATTAAATTTTTTGTTATTAGTTCTGAGATCTAACCACGTAAGTCTTCTTGTTCATCTAAGTCGTCATGTCATCGATGACGAGATCGATTATTAAATTTCTTTGCGTCCTTTGGTTGCCCCATTTTTTTACCGACTCCCAATACAAAGACGTATCAATGGCAAAAACAAAGTAGTAGTCTAAACTGAATGTTTTCATTATCAATAACGAAGGCGGTTTTGCAGGAAAACATCCACCTAATTTCGGAAAAGGTTGGTAAAACTAAACCTGATGTTGACATACACGAATCTGGGCTAAAGTCACTCACGATAATCAAAAATTACACCAATTTGCTTTTCCATGCCGCTATTGAACAATTGCGTAATTGATACACTATTTTGTAATTTTGTCGTCTGCTGAAGTAGAGATACTACCGCCGCAGTCTCCATCAGACAGAATATCTACCGCTTGTCACGTACTAAGTTGAAGTAACTGAAGGTAGGCTGGGCAGATATTAAATAATAAAGACATTCTCAGTCTATTACAAGAAGTGGAAAAGTTGGGTTTGAAGGTCAAAACGAGGAGCGTGTAAAATATCAAATAGCTCCACTCGAGACCTCAACTAATTAATGGCAACAACTTCATTATTTCCGCGTTAAAATGGTACCACCATGATTTTGAAACTTCGATTAATATGATATAGTGGTTTTACGTGGAACAGCGTCTAGACAGGAGGCGTCTCACGTCAATGATTTGCTGTCGTTAAAGAAGGCTGATCGTTGTAAACTGAGCTGCGTGTTATTTTCTTGCACAGTTCGCTAAATGAAGGTCACGGCATAAGCACTCAAGACACATAAATCTGCTCTGTACATTTCTCTTCCATTTCTTCTCCTACACCGTGCAGCGAAACTTTTTTTTATCGTTTAGCAATTAACTCTCTGTTTGGATTCTCATTCAACTGAAGTTAATAGTCTCACTTAACCTAGAGATCTTGTAGTAGTTAATGAAGTCTCAAAGAAAACACATCTGAAACTGCTTGCTATGAGGAAAACAGGTTAAGTATGGAATCGCTTCAGGGCCACGTCACACACGATGTGGCAGATGATGTAATATAGGGTATGTACCTATTTTTTGTGACTCTGACATACCTTGCGTTGACAGAATGCGTAGTAGAGAATATTTCGTTTGACTTATGGTCGAATATACAGAAACCCAGTGTATGGAATCTATAATAATATGTACTAGCAGTAAAATCCAGCATTAAAATGGCAATTTATGTGACTATTGAATTTTTCAAATCACATGAGAAGATGTTAGAGGAATGGAGCTTATTACGTTGTAAAAGGAAGGGTGCACACCACAAGATTGATACCGAGTGTATACATTCCATGTACCACTTTTGATATGGAAACAGGACCTTTTTTGATCCCAGACAGCACCTGAATCTCTGGTGTACACAATGGAACACAATACACGAATCAAACACCAATGTCGCAAAAGTGAGGTTGAATCCAGCACATGTTGTCAGTGAAAAACAAAATTATTTAGAAACTCTAGCTCTGAACTGAGCATCGAAACGCACGATGTATTTATTTATCGAATGATAAAAACTCTTGGGCATTTAAGTTACATTAGACACTAACACATCACTTCCCCACCCGCTCCGTTAGCCGTGTGGTCTAACGCACCGCTTACTGAGACGGGAAGGCGTACCGGCCCCATTTCGAATCCCCCCGGTGGATTAACGAAAGGGGTCGGAGTGCCGGCCAACCTGGGTGTGGTTTTTAGGCGGTTTTCCACATACCCCTAGGTGAATACTGGGCTGTTTCGCAAGTCCCGCCTCATTAACACGATTCGAAAACATTTAGTAACACTTTACACTTTCACAGACATATAACACTATACGCAGACATTTGGGGTACAAATGGCATCCGGCCACCCTGTAAATATTAACACATGCCAAGTCCGAGTTTAACACAGTGACGACCCTGCATGTGCAGGAGAAGGGCCGAAGTGAAAGAAGAAGACAATGACATTTCTCCACGTGGGAAGCCAAGAGAACAAACAGCTTATATCAATCTTCAAGTGCATTAGTTACAAAATAAATATATAGATATATAGTAAAATGTCCATCACAATGTGTGTGATGCACTGGAATTTAAAAAGGCTCGATTATGCTATAAGCAGAGCCAGGGATAGGTATACTACATTGTACAGGAAGATGAAGAGTTGAAAGAACATTAAAACCCTAATAAATGATCATTAACGTGGAAATTAAAATAGGTAATACAAAAGACCAATGAAATAAGCGATAAATTTACACAATTTAACTAAATTAAGGAAGATGTGCAGCGAACATCGTCCATATATATATCAATGTCTAAAGCATCCAGCCACTGAATTGCAGCATATTCGTTTTAAATAGGTGTGTGTTTGACCATGGGTACGACTCCGTTCTGGCCTCCCAGGTTCGGAAACGTTCCAACATAAGAGAGGAACTGAATTTCACTGTATAGACGTAAGTGGACCGCTTTCGTCCTGGTGTGGGTTACCACCAAATGTATCTGCACAGGTCGTGAAACAGTCACTAGAGGGCAACTAGGCCTTCCATCTCTCTCGGAAGAAAATTTTCAGCCGGCAGCTACGAGTGTAGTAGGTTTTATAAAGTAGTGATGAACTGTAGAACAGCTTGATAATTTTTTTTTCATTGGCTCTTGATGGTAACGTCTTTAATTCACAATCAAAATGTTCTCGGTCCCAGATTAGAATGTCGCAGCTACCTGAATATTGATAAGTTATCAGTAATGGTGGACCGCAGATTCTCCGCGTTTGAATTACTCCTCGTTCTTTTAACAGCCTTATTAAAGTCGGCTAAGCAGCAGACAGAGTTTCAGGGTACTGTGTAGCTTTCGGGTGGGAAAATGGGCTACTATTACACATAATGTGTATACGAAGGACACACGGCCTGTAAATAGTAAAGTGTCATTATGGTATGTATCGTCAGGCGTGCCCAGGGGAGTGTGATAGGACCGCTATTATTTTCTATCTATATAAATGATCTGATGGACAGAGTAACTTGTAATTTGCGGCTGTTTGCTGATGATGCTGTGGTGTATGGGAGGGTATCGTCTTTAACTCACTGTAATAGTATAGAAGATGACTTAGATAAAATTTCTAGTTGGTGCGCAGAATGGCAGCTAGCTCTCAATGTAGAAAAATGTAAGGTGATGCGCATGAGTAGGAAGGACAATCCCATAATGTTCAAATGCAGCATTAGTAGTGAGTTTCTTGATATTGTCGCGTCGTTCAAATATCTAGGGCGTAACATTGCATAGCGATATGAAATGGAACTAACATGTAAGGACAGGAGGACAGTCGACTTCGGTTTATTGGGAGAATTTTGGGAACATGTACTTCATCTGTAAAGGATACTGCGTATAAAACGCTTGTACGACCTCGTCTTGAGTATCGCTCAAATGTTTTGGATCCGCAGCTGATCAGTTTAATGGATGACATAGAAGCAGTTCAGAGGCGAGCAGCTAGGTTTGTTACTGGTAGGTTCGACTAATGCTCGAGTGTCACGGAAATGCTCCGGCAACTCAATTGGGGATCGTTGGAGGAAAGACTACGTTCTTTTCGAGAAATTCTATTGAGGAAATTTAGAGGGCCGGAATTTGAAGATGAGTGTAGTACGATCTTATCAGGCTTGATTCCATCTTGCTGCCGCCTAGTTACATTTTGCGTAGTGATTACAAAGACAAGATAAGAGAAATTAGGGCTCGTACGGAGGCATATAGGCATTATTTTTTTCCTGGTTCTGTTTGGGAGTGGAATAGGAAAGGAAATGCCTAATAGTGGTACAGTGTACCTTCCGCCACGCACCTTACGGTGGATTGCGGAGTATGTTGTTTCTCCTTAGGCAAAAGAAGGCGAGTCGCGTGGAAGTGACCGGGCGGTATAAGGCGCCTTCCAGTCGGAGATCCGAGTCCTCCCTCGGGCATGGGTGTGTGTATGTGTTGCCCTCAGTGTACGTTAGTTTCAGTAATTTCTAAGTCTAGGGACCGATGGCCTAAGCAGTTTGGCTCCTTAAGGTTACAAACATTTCTCATTTGAAAAGATTTCGAAATACTCTCCTATTTGGAATTCCTGGAATTGACCCCTAAGGAGAGGTGACCATGTGGTAAAAGATTTCATCAAAAACTGAATTACACTTTACTAGTCTGAGAATGGAGTGCTGCTGTGGAGTGTCCGAGCTCACTAAGGCCGCTGCCGTTGAGTGCGCTGGCCGGCCGCGGTGGCCGAGGAGACTGAGGCGCTTCAGTCACGGTCTGCACGGCCTCTACGGTCGGGGGTTCGAATCCCCCTTCGGGCATGGATATTTGTGCCGTCCTAGTTCGTAAGTAGTTCATAAGTAGTTTGTAAGTTTAGGGACTGATGACCCCGTAGTTAAGTCCCATAGACTTTACAAACATTTGAACATTTTTTGAATGCGCTGTTGCTCACGGTCGGAGGTTCAAGTCCTCCTTCAACTTTCACAAACATTTGATTTTGTGGTTTGTAGTGTAAGATGTTTGAACATAGTAGGGAATCTACGAAGTCTGAAAAGGGAAATGCAATGCTTGAATATTTTTCCATGTACACAAAATGTTCTTCCGTTAGAACAGTATCAGACAACTGTCCACTTCATCCCAGGGGTGTTCATATGAAAAGGAGGAAATCGACACTGTGGGTATAATTAAAGTCTTTACACAAACGTAATCACCATAGCGTGGGCACAACTGTCCCACTGTTTAACGAGGCGAAGGATTCCCTGTCCCCACACTTCCTGTGTCAGTTCGTCGTCCGATTTAAAGCGCTTTTCTTTGAGATTTTTCTAATTTATTTCTATTTTTTTATCAGACCAAACAAATGGAAGTCAAAAGCCGACATGTCTGAGCTGTAAAGCGGATGCTCAAGTTGTCAAGCTGCTCACACCTGAACGTGGCCAGTACTCACAATTTGTTTGTCTCTGGAGTCGTGTGGACGCGCATTATAATGGAGCACAACTTTGTATGGAACATCGACAGTGGCCAAATCGGAGGAGAATTAAAGCATTTGTTCGAAAATGTTGAAATGTTTGTAATTCTAGACTTACTACTTAACCTAAGTTAAACTAACCTAAGGACAACACACAACATCCATGCCCGAGGGGGATTCGAACCCCCGACGACGGACGGCCGCGCGCACCGAAACACGGCGCTCCAGTTCGCGCGGCTAATCCGCCGCGGCTTAAGCATTTGGGATGTAGTGCTACAGAGTAGTATTGAAACTTGTTTGCAGAATATTATCTATGCAGTGAGTGTACAGGGAGTTGGTACTTCCTGACATATTAAAACAGCAACGCGGATCGCGGGCCTTGGCCCTTCACGGATAAGAGCTAGTGCTACACCGGAAGAGTTTTAACCTGCCAGGACTTTTCAAATGAGAGCACACTCCACTGCTGACGTGTAATTCATTGTATAAACAATCTTTCCGACTGTGGCTGAACCACACCTCAACGATAGCCTTTCTTCAAGGTAAGCTAGTAAGTGACTCAAGGTATGGAGGGCAACTTCTGAGAAGATTAAATAGTAGGTGATGTACTGGTCGCTGTCTTGGAGACTCGTACATTGTGCTTGGCTAGATCAGGCTATGGATCACTTGCCTGTGAAGAACAAAGTTCCGAAGTGTGAGTCCCTGTCTCGCTTATATATTTAACACACAAGGAAGTTTCAGGATCTATGAGAGTTACAAGGCTTGACTGACAGGACATCCACAGCTGAGATGTATGGTTAAACTGCGATATTGTTTGTTTACGTGATCAAAATTGGATGAAATGAAGCGCTTATGTTACTTAAAACTGCTCTCAAAATACTTCCTCTGGTAGTTAAGGAAATTAGTTACTACCTTGCTTCGACAATGCCACTGACTAAAGATAGCTGGAAGCTAGTAGTGGAGTGTGGTCGGTCGAGTGAACATGTTACGAAAGAGTCGTGAGTCAGAAATTATACAGAGTTCAGTAGTGCATTCAGAGTAATATAGTTTTGGAACAAGGTTTGTGAATCGTTTGGGCGAGCAAAGAACACTTTGGATATTACCGATTTTATTAACGTTAATGAATGTCATTAAGTCAGAAATGCTTCGCGGGTTTTAGAAGTGGAATAAAAAAAATTACTTGTGAAGAAGCTTGCAACTTCTATGATAAATTCTGCCGCCTTACCCCCGATATATATATGAGAGAGAGCAGTTTAGTTTTGTGTATATGTGGTAATAGTAATTCTCTTCCCTCAACACCAGTAGCAACCATTAGAATCACTGTCAGCTCATTTCAAAGAACAGAGGTAAGCACATACCGCGCGGGAGTAGCCGAGCGTTCTGGAGCGCCATGTTGCGGTCCGCGTGGCCTCCCGCGTCGGAGGCTCGAATCCTCCCTCGTGCAAGAATGTTTGTATCGTCTTTAGTATAAGTTAGTTGATAAGTAGTTTGTAAGTTTACTGACTGATGACCCCACAGTTAACTCCCATAAGCTTTACAGGCATTTTGAACTTTTTTTTTCTTTTTTTTACGCATGACGTAGATTTAAGGAAAAATTCAACTTTTCAGAATGATGCTAGTTTTCCTTGAGGATACAGCTGTCTCCTCTCTAGTACTCCATTGCGAGTCTCCTACTTATGTCTTTGTATGCTGAAAAACGAACTTTGTGGCACAGTTCTCTAAGTAATGTAGTTGTAATCTTGCTATCAAATTGCCAGAATAAACGTTGTCTGACGTTCTCAGAGTAGCGAACATTCATTACAGAAAAAAAAAGAAAGAAAAATAATACGTATATACTCTAGTAATTTGTCAAAGGACACCAGCAGTAAAAAATAAAACGTATGATATCTTCGTTAGCAGATCCAACGCCTACAGTTATTTCCTCAAACTGTCCACGTTAAATTACCGTATTACAAGTTTGGTGCCAACATCTCTAGCATCGTATATTTGCTTCCGTACGTGTACAGCACCAAGTTTATTATTCAGGACTAGTGCAGCAGAAGAGTTAGAGATCCGACTCGAGGAATGCAGCTGGCTTTGAAGATCAGCGTGCGCCGCTCCGGCAGGATCGCGATCCCTAAAAAAAGCAGGACGGCCGTTAAATTCGGCTCGCGACGCAATTACCGCTCTACACAATTAGCCAAAGGGGCGACCGGCGGCGTCTTTGATCTGTAATCGGATCAGGGCGTCTGGTGCGACAACTCGCGAGAACTTGTGGGACAGCCCGCATCTGCAGCCGCCTCTCCTCCGCCTTAAAGCCGCATCGCAAATTAAATGCGAAAGCGGTCGCAGGACGTCTCGCGGCATCCGGTTCGGAAGCCGTTGTGGCTCGCCGTGGAGTACTAATCTGGCCGCCTCGCTGCAATTTGTGGCTCGTGAATGAACTGGACTGGCTCCCGAGCCGAGCGGCGAAGTCGCAAGTCTGGTTTTTGATGCCGGCGCCGTTGCAGCCGACACCGTGAACGCCCTCCTCCGCTCCTTCTCCGTATACAGAGACATAATACTATTTTTTTTAAACAAATAACACGTCTACTGGAATTTCTAACCTGCGTAACAGTAACGGGTAATTGTGGCTTAGAATTACTGCTAATTCTGCCACAGTGAGAATCTACACATTCAGCAATGTATTTACGTATTTATCTGACTGATAGTCGTGCTCTACGCACGTACATTTACAGCTACATCTGTGCTCTGCAAAAGTACAAGGAAGCGGCATTTTTTATTGTTCCATATGTTTCGGTTTCTTTCAGTTCCATACTCGGATGGAGCAAGAGTAGAATGGCCGCAATTATGCCTCAAAGATTGTCGTCATTTTCCTATCTCCACGGTCTCAACGTGACAGACAGAAGTATTGTTTTCTGAAACATAATTCACGAGGCTATGAAACCCTTTGACTAGTATATAAAACAGTACTTTTTTTTTTTTTTTTTCTTTTTTTTTTTTTTTTTTTTTTTTTTTTTTTTTTTTTTTTTTTACTTTTTCATCCCCAGGCCTTCAAATTCACAATATTCTTCGTGTCTCTCACATTACGTCTTGCCCTTCATCCACTATTTCACTCTACACCCTGAAGTCTAACTTATATTTACTCGTCTAATTTCCCCGTTCCATTCGTCCCCCCCTCCCCACAGAACATGATGGCCAATATTACTGACGAAAAATCTCCACAGAGATGATAAAGTATTCTTCAAAAGAAATAGATTGCCTGTCCAGTACTTACCTTAACTCTATACCGCCAACACAAAAAAAAATAAATAAATAAATAAATAAATAAAATAAAATAAATAAATAAAAAATAAAAAAAAAATAAAGAGAGAGAGAGAGAGAATACATTTTTTTACGAGTGACATACGTAATGGAATTTCTAGTCTGCGTAACAGTAACAGATCGTATTGACTAGTATTTCTGCTAATTCTGACACAGTGACAATCTAGAAGTCCAGTCGACATGCGCGAAAGTATCTAATGTAGATACACATTTATCACACGCATAGTCGTGCTCTGCGCAAACACTTTACAGCTACAGCTGCGCTCTGCAAATCGTAAGTGTAAGTGTAAGTGTTCCATATGTTTTTTTCCGTTCCATTCCCGGATGGAGCAAGAGTGGACTGGCCGCAATTATGCCTCTATGATTGTCGTCGTTTTCGAATCTCTACGGTCTCGATGACCATACACTTAAAATTACTCTTTTCTCAAACTCGATTAATGTAGTTTTGAAAACCACTCATACAAACCTTTCACTAATATGTAAAATAATAGAAAATTTTCTCCTTTTTCCACTCCCCGCCATCTATTTCTCAATACTCCAGTTTTTCTCTCACATTACTTCTTTCCCTTCACCTTCTATGTCACTCTACAACCCTAAAGTCTAACTTACATTGATTATTCAGTCCTCTAGTTTCCCGTTCCATTCCTCCCTACCTTCCCCTTGCACTAAATGGGGATCTTCACGGAAAAATTGACGGCTAATATAGTTTATAGCTTCAAGTGGTAAGTGTACCATTCATTAGCACTTTAGAAATTAAATGCGTATTTTAAGTTTATAACGTAGTTTCGTTGTCTAGAAATAAACATTTACGTCTCATGGCAATAAATAGTAAGACTGAGTGCCGATAACGGTGCCTGGGCATTCTTTGCACTGCCATTCACTGGTACGAAACGGGACTCTTATAAATTTATTTATTTTGAATTGAACAGATTGTTATTGCAAGGACTTGCGCGAATCCATATGAAACTAAGTGGATTTATGTGGCATGTCACAATAAGTTACAATCCATATTGTGGTATTAAATAGGATTTACACATGGTATTTTACGCGAATCTCCTTAAGATAGCGATAAGCGTTACACTTACTTCATAGTATCATGAATATCTGAATACACCACGACGGCTAGGTACTATTTTAATTGTAACAGTTGCGATACCTGACCTCATGCTTATACGTCTCAATAAAAATCCGCCATGTTAAAAATATATTCCCTTTTCTGGAATTAGCAATGCACCTTACGCAAATGACGGCCTTTTATTGAGATTTTTAGGCTTGAGATCAGATGATGGCTGCGTTGATGTTACGAAACGGGTTATCAATGAAGCAATAAAATGCGAAATTTGGCTTTCTGAAATGTACTTTTATATTCGGGATAAGGATAGTCAAGTGCAACCAAATGTTCAAATGTGTGTCAAGCTCAAGGGACAACTGCGGGGTCATCAGTTCCTAAACCTACAAACTACTTACGAGCTACCTTATACTAAAGGCGACACAAACAGATATGCCCGAGGGGGGATTCGAACCCCCCGACGGGGAACGGCTTCGCGCGTCGTAGCGTAGCGCCTCAATGCGCTCGGCCGCAGCCAAGTACAACCCAACTCGCTCTTTTTTTTTTTTTTTCTTACTCACCTGGCCAATAGATGCACTATCTTCGGGAAGGAGTTCTGTATGATTCTTCACACACGTCTAATGAACAAAATACGAGCGTACGGAATGTCAGAGCAATTGTTTGATGGGACCAAAGCAGCAATTCATTCTCAACGGAGAGAAGTCTGTCGACGTGAAAATTTTTCCAGCGTCCCACAAGGGACTTTCCCTTTTCACAGTACACATAAATGAACACATAGATAACATCAGAAGTTCAATGAGGCCTTCCATGGCTGGTGTTGTAGTACGTCGAGATGTCACAACTGGAAAACTGTAGCTAAATGGAGGAGACTGTCAAGCGTGTGGACGCTTGGTGCACTGAGTGGTAATTAACTCTCAACATAAAAAAATCTAATCTTCGGAGTACATATCAAGAAATATATTTTATTACACGATTACAAAATTGCAGAATAATCAGTGAAAGCTGTTGTTTCCACAAGACATCTTGGTGCAGGCAGTAGGGGTGAGGTTTGTGGGAACTGCTACGTGGTTTGATGCGTCATGCATCGGACTACGCGGCCCCTCCCACCTGAGAATAGCGTCCTCCCTGGATTGTGGGTGTGTATTGTCCTTAACATAAGTTAGTTTGTAAGTTTAGGGACAGGTGACCTTAGCAATTTGTCCAACAGGTCTACAGGATATTTTGTCAAGTAGGCTCAACCACAGAAATCGTTTTGAAACACTAAAATATGACGCGTTTCAAGGGTCAAGCCCTCATCATCAGATAATCTGTACAAGAATGTTAAAACTTGAGACAGTAAAAATCTAAAACGTAATAAAAGAAAACATGGTTACTTCCCTTGTAACCGTATCTACGCAGAAAGGTCCTCAGAATACTGTTCTTCGTCAGGATTCAGACCCCAGGACTGGCGGCGCATAACACTACCAAAATGCATGGAGTCAAAGCGATTTGAATGGGGAGGACGGGTGGCTTGATAAGTTTGCAAGTGGGTAGATTTCTTCCCCGTCACTGTGGGTAAGAGTTTGGTGGTGCCCCTTAGTGTCATTAGCACGCTTAGTGTAGGCTGACTGAGGAAACAGCTGGTGGAGGAAGTACTCGGTGGCAGTGCGAGGCCGCGTTGTCGCCTCTAGGACGCCTTGTAGAGCCAGCACTGGCGCCAGCAGCAGGGCTGTGAATGGCGGGGTGGTGCGGCTTGCGCAGCCGGCCAGCTGCTCGCCGCCAGCGCAGAGGGCGCCGCCCTAATTGTTTGAGTGGGGTGGGCACCTGCCCGCCCCCGCCAGCACGCGCCACCAGTGATTGCTCTGTCCCGCTTGGCACCGGACAGTGGCCGCCGGCACCGGTGCGGCCATTGAAGGTCCATGCAAAAGGATTCCAGCATCTGGCTAAAGCGATCAGCTTCATAAGAAATCTGTGTCCGCTCAGAGGCCTGATACACAAATTCTCAAAGGGGAGCATCGTTACTGTAACTGACGGATTTCAATTAGTCCTGGGTATGTGTCCACCCTTCTACATCTACATCTACATACATACTCCGCAGACCATCGTAACGTGCGTGGCGGAGGGTACACTGTACCACTACTAGGTATTTCCTTTCCTATTCCACTCCAAAATAGAACGACGAAAAAAAGAATGCCTCTATGGCTCTGTACGAGCCCTAATTTATCATATCTTGTCATTGTGATCACTACGCGAAATGTATGTAGGTGGCAGCAAGATCGTACTACACTCAGTTTCAAATTCCGGCCCTCTAAATTTATTCAACATAATTTCACGAAAACAACGTCGTCTTTCCTCCAGCGATCCCAACTGCCGGAACATTTTCGTCACACTCGCGCATTGGTCGAACCTACCAGTAACAAACCTAGCTGCTTGCCTGTGAACTGCTTCTATGACTTCCTTTAAACTGATCTAAAAAATGTTCAAATGTTTGTATAGTCTATGGGACTTAACTACGGGGTTGTCAGTCCCTAAACTTACAAACTACTTATCAACTAACTAAGACTAAGGACGGCACAAATATCCATGCCCGAGGGGGGATTCGAACCCCCGACCGTAGAGGCCGTGCAGACCGTGACTGGAGCGCCTCAGTCTCCTCGGCCACCGCGGCCGGCTAAACTGATCTGCTGCAGGTCCCAAATACCTGAGCGATACTCAAGATGTGGTCGTACAAGCGTTTTATATGCGGTCTCCTTTACAGATGAAGTACATCTTCCCAAAATTCTCCCAATAAACCCGAGTCGGTTGTCTGCCTTACTCACAACTGTCCTTACATGTTCGTTCCATTTCGTATCTCCTAGATATTTGAACGACGCGACTGCATCAAGAAGCTCACTACTAATGCTTTATTCGAATATTACGGGATTGTTTTTCCTACTCACGAGCATCACCTTACATTTTTCTACATTGAGGGCTAGCTGCCATTCTTCGCACCAACTAGAAATTTTATCTAAGTCATCTTGTATACTATTAAAGTCAGTTAAAGACGACACCCACCCACACACCACAGCATCATCAGCAAACAGCCGCAAATTACAAGTTAGTCTGTCCATCAGATCATTTATATACATAGAAAATAATAGCGGTTTTATCACACTCCCCTGGGGCACGCCTGACGATACACTCGTCTCTGATGAACACTCGCCGTCGAGAGCAACATACTGCGTTGTATTACTTAGGAAGTCTTCCAGCCATTCACAAATATGTGATCCTATTCCATAAGCTCGTATCTTCGTTAGCAGTCTGCAGTGTGGCACCCAGTCAAACGCCTTTTTGAAGTCGAGAAAAACACAATCCGCCTGTTGCCTTTCGCAACTCGCAATAAGGCGAGTATATTTTAGCCACACACAATACAAGCTGCTTCAGGAGCTGTAGCAAATGTTACGGGAGGTGGTAGTGTCGACTAATAAAAATGCCATATAACATGTGCCATTTTTTATTGAGTACGGCATACAAAGTCCAATGCATTTTCGTTTCGTGTGTTGGTTATACCGGTTTCTATAGGTTGTTATTGTCGAGTTTATCGAATGTCAAGAATAGAATGATGATGTCCAAATTGAGATGTTGTGCTTTAGTTCACACTGAAATTTTCTTTTAGATTTGTTGGCCACGTCTACTGTACTGGAGCTTGAGAACATGCCGCATGTATTTGTACACGCTGAGTATGCCTGTGTGGTATTTCTTTATGGGTTTTGTAATGGAAACACTGCTGCACTTTGTATAGAATACTTCATACGATTTCCCAGCGGCATACTGTCTCATTAAACAGTGGTTATTCGTATTTTTCGAATACTACGTGACACCAATATAGTGCCGACCAGTGATATTACATCTGAACATGGGAAACAACAGACTTTGGATGAAATGTAACACATTATTCAGTCAGTAGAACGTAGTCTTCTAACAACTACACATAGAATTCATGAATGTATCAGTGTTCCACGCACATCACTATGGTAGACATATCGGTTGAATCTGTAGCATTTACAGGACATTCAGCACCTTCGATCAAAGAATGAGAATATACGATAGGAATTTTCTAGTTGGACACTTGAAAAATCGCTATGTAACCCCATATTTACTGTTCACTGATGAAGCCACGTGACGGCTTCTTATAATGCTCTTAATTCACATATGTCTTCCAAAGAAAACGCACATACTATTGTGGTTACACACTTCCAGGATCGTTCCTCTGTAAATATCAGGTGTGGTTTGATAGTCGATTGGGCTTGTTGTGTTACCGCATCTATTTATAGGATTCCTTTATGCACACTTTCCTCCAAAAGGGCTTCTATCATTCCAGAATGAAACTTCACTCTGCAGCGGAGTGTGCGCTGATATGAAACTTCCTGGCAGATTAAAATTGTGTGCCGGAACCGGGACTCGAACCTGGGACCTTTGCCTTTCGCGGGCAAGCGCACTACTGACTGTGCTACCCCGACACGACTCACGATGCCGCCTCACAACTTTAATTCCGCCAGTACCTCGTCTCCTACTTTCCAAACTTCACAGGAGCTCTCCTGCAAACACGCAAGACTAGCACTCCTGGAAGAAGGGATATGGTGGAGACAAGGCTTAGCCACAGCCTAAGGGATGTTTCCAGAATGAAACTTCACTCTGCAGCGGAGTGTGCGCTGATATGAAACTTCCTGGCAGATTAAAATTGTGTGCCGGAACCGGGACTCGAACCTGGGACCTTTGCCTTTCGCGGACATCGTGCGTCGTGTCGAGGTAGCACAGTCGGTAGTGCGCTTGCCCGCGAAAGGCAAATGTCCCAGGTTCGAGTCCCGGTTCCGGAACACAATTTTAATCTGCCAGGAAGTTTCGGCTTCTATCATTGTTGGAAGACAGTCCTTTGGCTACATGAGTGCGAATATTCGCCTAGCGTGACGAGCCTCCTGCATATTCTATCGTTTCGTGACATAATCTATGCCTAACATTCCCCGGAACATGGATCGGTACATTTAGGCACGTTCCTTGGCCGCTATGGTCCGCGGACCTCAATCCCTTGGGTTTCTGCCGGTGGAGACAGTTGAAGGGCGAAATCCACAAAGAAATAGGATGCCGAAGTGCAGCCCTCATAAAAGAATGAAAGAACGACCTCAGAAGAGGTACGTGTGGTGTTGACAAGAGAAGTCAAAATCATACTGAAGTTTAGGGTCCAATTTTAAAAATTAACCATGTACCTACGCTTATACCTTTGTTTTATGTTTGTTTGGGTTACATAAGCAGCTGCATATCTGCACTGAGTAAATATTGCACACAAGTTATACGCCATTTTTCATTGCAATTTCTTCACACAACCACTCCTACAGTATTTAGTATTACTCCTGATAAACCTTGTGTGCTTAAAATTTAAAAGAAGTCACAATCAATATGTATAATAAATAAATGGACAATATACTACATATGCTATTTAAGTCGGCGTATGTTTGTGTTCGTGGAACTCGAAAAATAATCTTTCTATAGAAGTCAAATTTTTGCACACCATTGCTATACCAAGTCGACTAGGCAACATGCGGGAGCAGCATGCACTGCTATTCCCCAGCAAAGCACCCAGAGCCTGTTTGATTCACTGTCCAGGCGTGTAGCAGTGGTTACAGCCGGCAGCGGCAGTGACAGGCATTACTGGTACCATCATCTTTCACAGTTCAAATGGAGCTTTACTTTCAATCGTGTGATATCCCAAACGAAATTACATTGTCGTATTTCCGAACGTTCTTAGTGGTACGTACTGCGTGGACAGCAGTGAGTATTTCTTGGACCACTGATGTTCTAGAAGATTTAATTACCTGCGTTTTCAGTAAAGTACTTCGTTCAACACTTACGTCTTCTACCAGTTCACCTGAATAAGGCGGTACTGCCAATTACTGTGTCTCGTAACCTGCTGTGAACAAATGGCACTCACATGGAGTTCTGTATTCTCTACGTGACGGAAAGAACGTCACAGTTGTTGTTATTTGCGACACTAAATTGGTGGGTTCGTTTCACAGTTTTGCAGAATGGTGCCACCAATTGATGTTTCAACCCACTTTAATCGACGGTTAATTTCTTATGATTGCAGCCAGAATGAACCCTTCTCGGTGACACACTTGGAAAATCCAAACCCATCTCAACCTCAGAAACAAAATGTCCGTTGCGTCGGGTCAAAACAATGTGGTCCATATCAAACGTTGAGACACTTGCTTGACTCTCATCCCAGGCATATGTGTCTAATCTTCAGACGCCGCAGGTCTAGCACAAACAGCTAACTCTAGATCTTACTAGTTTACACTGACTTCGTTCCACGTAGCACCTATAAAAGTGTGCACCAGCAACGAAATTCCATTCACAAGAGGACAGTTTCACTTAAGGTGTCCGTTTCTCATTTCTGGTTGAAGAGAATACAAACACTGTATGGCTGCTTGGACAAATGTCACCCTATTATAGCTACAGTGTTCACAATTTAATGTTTCGGCATCACACTAATCTGCGAGTCCGTAAGAGGTTTCGATACGTTTATTGACTTTACATGTTACCATAAATTCCAGGTGACTGCAGGATGAAATTTGACTCTAATTAAGAGAGTAAAATGGAGTTTAAGAAACAGAACTACTTTCGGTCTCGTGTCGCAGATGTGCTGTTAGAGAAGTCAACGTACGTGGGAAAGTGAAACGGTTTCGCGAGTACCGTGGTGTGTTGTGTGCTCTTATAGAATCCGAACGGAAATGCGACGTAAAGTAGAGTCACAGCAAACCTCTTAAAACATAATTTAGGCCTCCGCATAATTAACGGAACACTCAGCTGCAACACGCGGGAAGCTGTTGCAATCGACTAGCAGTCACCTAATGCACTAGGCTGATAGCGGTTGAGAATGTACACGTGTAAAGACTCAAAACAGTTCCAGTGAGGCGGCAGTAAAGTGATAAAAATAAGGAGTCTGCGAAGGCAGCTTTTAGATACGCTGCATTACAAGTGACGTTCAAATTAGTGTCCCTTGTACATCCTTTGCGAACGTTTGTACTATTATTTATGAAGCGACTAAGGAATCATAGAAATATATCTCGACAGTTTGATGTCGGCTATAACCACGGCCGCGGTGGAGTGGCCGAGAGCTTTAAGGCGCCTTCCTGAGGAGCGCGCGGTTGCTCGCCGTCGGTGGTTCCAGTCCTTCCTGGGGTATGGGTGTGTATGTTGTCAAAGCATGAGTTAGTTTAAATTGTATATAAGCCTACGGACTGATGACCATAGCAGTTTGGTCCAATAGTTTTACAATCATTACGGGTTAACTACGTATGATGGAAGTCATTTCCTCCACTAAATGCCAGCGTCAGTTAAGTATACAAATAATGTTAATTTTGTAGTTGGTATTGAATACTCTATGGCGAACAATTTTTAATTGTTGTAGAAGAAAGCCAAACGATAATTGTTATAGGGTTTCGGCAATGTTTGTTTTTTTCAAAACATTTGCATGAAATTTGTGAACAAAATATTCTTAAGAGTAGCTTAGTGAGAAACAGTGTGAACATAGACAAAATTTGTGGTGCGTCTTGAAGTATAATAGCAGTCAAATATTTAATCATCTAATTCAGTTTTCGCGATTAATATACGGTGTTCATAGGTGTCATTCAATTTAAAATACCACACAGGATACTAATTTAATTTACATTTCATCGTCATTTTCGTGGTGTAACTTCTTCAGTACATTTGATAATTATGATTTTCAGGATCTGAATTTTTCAGTAATAAGATTCTTCTTGAACTTCAATTTACGAATTTTTCCACATTTATTACAAACTCTATTACATGAAAGTTAAAGTTACAGTTAAAATGATCTGTCTTAAAATTTGTAAACTTTTGTCTTACCGACAATAAGTTACTGCATTTATCTGTAACAAAAGCTAACAAAGGCTTTCATAATACCAATACAGAATACTATGTTTTCTTAAAGTCAGTAATGCACGTTTTATGATTTATAGTAATTAATAAAATTGGGATTTTGATGCTACTGTAAATCGAATTGGAACAGGCTTACAGACATACAGAACGTTTGAACGATCATTTCGAAATCTGTGAAATATAATTGATTTATCGATCACTGACGATATTAGGAAGTGATTTACGCTGTATAAACTATAACAGAACAAAAACTGAGTTCTGATAGAGATTGGGCAGATTAATACTTTAAGTGGTGTGTGACTGTTCGGTAACGATACAATTGCCAAGCAACGAACTGTTTGATTTTTAGAATATATAACAAAGTGCTACAGACGAATTTAGATTTACGCGAAATTATAAACTTTTGCCAGCAATCGTGGTATTCAATATATTTTACTGCCAGGGAGTGGTCAGACTGTTTACAGCTCTAACTACAGAGTGTGTTATCATCCAGAGAGCCAGTGTCGCCGCACTGAACTTGAACGTTAACAGTCGGGTACAAGCGGCATATATTACTGGAGGGTATATACTGGGCTTTACGGAACATTGTTTGAGTGAGAAACGAACGAGCACAATTCTGCAAGGAAGAAGCTTGGAACTGTCCCGGGCGTACTAAATTTTACATCTCCTCCCGCCCGCTTTCGGACGACGTCTAGTCGGGGAGGTTATAATATGCCTTTTCTTAGCCTTTTCCGGGTAAACGAATAAGGAACAACTAGGAAAGGTAAAAGTGTAGCGTCGTCTTTACTAACCGTGTCAGTACGCAGTTCACTTGAGCATGGAGCAGTTCTTTCTCTCAAGTCTCAGTCCGGCCGTGTTTGTCATTGTGCACGGTACTACAGTGTTGTTACGTGAACTAAGAATACAGTTTAGTGAAAGTACCACGGACCTTTACACACGCAGAGTACGCTGACATGATGATTTTCGACGGCCGCGGTGGCCGAGGGGACGCCAGGCGCCGTGGCTCAGCGCGCTCAGCCGGTCAGGGGGCTCAACGTTTTCTGTAATAAAAAAGCTGAGCCAAGAACACTTCGAACATCAACGAACAAATACGAACAGCGTCCGCATTGAAAAGAACTGCCCATAGAGCAAGGGAAAAAAGGCGGGGGACTGAGATGCGTCAGTCACGGTCTGCACGGTCACTACGGTCGGGGGTTCGAATCGCCCCTCGGGCATGGATATTTGTGCCGTCCTTAGTGTTAGCTAGTTCATAAGTCATAAGTAGTTTGTAAGTTTAGGGACTGATGACCCCGTAGTTAAGTCCCATAAGCTATACAAACATTTGTATTTGAATTTTGATGATTTTCTATGGTTTGGGCTGTGGGAATTCCACAGCTTGCTTTGTGAAAAATCAACAACGATTTCCGAATCTCAGAATGCCAGATAGAAGGGTATAAGTATATTTATCAGGGTGTTTCACGGATTGCGTGAGCGTGGTAAGCTTCCCAGCGTCCCAACTTCAATGTTGTCTCTGAACTTGCCGTACAAAACACTCTTAATGAATTTGAGAACATCCTTGAGGTAGTGGAACGCAGTCCAGCTACAAGCTCTAGAAGAACCGCTGCCCAACTTGGTACTTCACAAACACCAAAATGTTCAAATGTTTGTTAAGCTTATGGGACTTAACTACGGGGTCATCAGTCCCTAAACTTACAAACTACTTATGAACTACTTACAAACTAGGACGGCACAAATATCCATGCCCGAGGGGGTATTCGAACCCCCGACCGTAGTGGCCGTGCTGACCGTGAATGGAGCGCCTCAGTCACCTCGGCCACCGCGGCCGGCTCACAAACACCCGTGATACACAGAGCACACGAGCAAGATGTGTCCATTTCATCAGCCGAGTGTGCACCATTTGCATATAGGAGATGCTGCCCCCTGGCAAGAATTCTCCCAGTGGATCAACGCCAATGATCAATTAATTCCACGTATTCTGTTCACTGATCAGTCACCATTTACGCGCAACGGCTAGACACGTATGGCCAAACGAATATGTGGACGCTACTGTGAAACGAATTTTCAGCGATGCTTATCAGTCGGCGTCTGATGTATTATTTACAACTAACTCATCGGTCTGATAATAAATAAATGTTTGTAAATCTATCGGACCAAACTGCGTGGTCTTCAGTCCGTAGCTTACAAACTATTTAAACCTAGGTAAACTAACCTAAGGACAACACAAACATCCATGCTCCAGGGAGGACTCGAACCTCCACGGCGAGCAACCGCGCGCTCCGCAGCGAGACGCTTTAGACCGCTCGGCTACTCCACCGCGGCCATCGGTCTGATAATCGTCATAATGGGACATGGTATCTTGATTTTTTTTTCATAAACTTTAACCATAATACGTGTAGGGTCTTTGGCAAAACAACTTCGCATGTACAATAGCTCGATGGTGGTTCTAACATTCTATACGGCCATTGCCACAGTTACTGAACAGGAAGTATCATGATCCTTGGATCGGTCGCAGTGGAGTCATTACTTGACCTCCGAGGACACCTGATCTTACCGCATCGGATTACTATTTTGTGTGAGTGGCTGAAGAGTAAAGTGTACAAGTGCAGAGTGTGAGCACAAGAGAGGAACATCGCACTCGTATTACAAGTAAAGGAATGCAGAACTGAGCTTCGATCGGCAACACCACAACTTTCTACAAGAGCAACAAAATGCATTGAACTTCACGGTGGACTGTGTAAAAATATTCTGTGAGGAAATTTACAGAATTAAACAAACCCTGTATCACCAGTAGTAACCCTTCACCCCCGCACTGTAAGCATGTACCTTTCCTCCTGTATCACTACTTTTGTCACTTCAGTGCACGGTAATCATGGTAGCTGAATACGAGAAGTTGCGCCCTGTGCTCCCGCCTGCTCAGTCCCTGTTCGGCGCTGAGAATTGGCCGTCTGGCCGCCAGCAGAAGCGCTGCTCGTGTTTCGGCGGTTTGCGGCAAACATTTGCCGGCTACCTCGCCGCCCCGTGTACACAGCGCAGCCCCCCATGCCGTGCTCCGTCAACACAATATGTCGCGCCGCTACCAGGGGTGCGCTGCCGTTTCCCACAGCGAGCAGGGGAGCGCCTCATTACAGCCGCCATAAATACGACTGGATGACCCAGCCGACGCGGGCACAGCAGCTGGTGTGGGGCACCCTCCCACCCTCCCCAGCCTCTAGCGGGTATCACTTCTCCAATCAGACGTTCAGATTGCCACTTACAAGTACAAGCCATAACATTATGATTCAGCAGTGGCAAACGGCTGATTACATGAATAAAACAGCCACCGGTCGTTACATATAGGGTGTTCCAGCTATCTTGTCCACCCAAAATATCTCTGGAACAATAATAACTATTGGAAAATGACTTTCACCGGTATCAATGTACGGCTGGGGCCCATGAATGTACATATTTGTGTTTTTAACACAAACTTAGGTTTTTTAAAATTGACACCCTATATTTTTTCAGCAATCCATAGCATGACAAATCACATAAAGAATGGCGTTGATTGCATCGAAATATTCCAGTCACATCCCGAGATATTACGACGCGAAGTTGGCGCTTGAAATACGCGAAACGCGCGGCTAGCACACGTCCTGAGCAGCATGGGGTTCTCGCCTGAGCCTCAGGACGTGCGCTAGCTGCGCATATCGCGTATTTCAAGCGTCAGTTATCTTGCGCACCCTTAATACATCCAGAAAACAACAGCTTGAAACACTTCTCACTAAAAATATTTGTAGTAATAATGATAACGGTATTGTTGTTGTGGTGGTCTTCAGTCCGCAGACTGGTTTGATGCAGCTCTCCACGCTACCCTCTCCTGTGTAAGTCTCTTCATCTGAGAATACGTTTGTCAACCTACATCCTTTTTAATCTGCTTACTATAATCATCCCTCGAGCTCCCTCTACGATTTTTACCCCACACACTTCCTTCTAATGTTAAGTTGACAATTCCTTCATGTCTCAGAATGTGTCCAACCAATTTATCCCTTCTCTTAGTCAGGATATACCAGAAACTTCTTTTCTCCCGATTCGGTTAAGCACCTCCTCATTAATTACGTGATCTACCCATCTAATTTTCATCATTCGTCTGTAGCACCACATTACAAAAGCTTCTACCATATTTTTATCTGAACTCTTTATCGTCCACGTTCCACAGTAATGATTTTTAATGAAACTAATGTAACTGAATGGAAGACTGATATCGCAGGAAATCGTTATCTGTGTTCAAATTTAAAGTGCGCAATATATATATATATATATATATATATATATATATATATATATATATATATATATATATATATATATATAGCCGCGGTGAAGTAGCCATGCGGTCTAAGGCGCCTCGCTGTGGAGCGCGCCGTTGCTCGCCATCGGAGGTTAGAGTCTTACCTGGGTCATGGGTGTGTGTCTGTGTTTTCCTTACGTTAGTTTACCTTAATTTAAATAGTTTGTAAGCTACGGACTGAAGATCACGCTTTTGGGCACGATAGATTTACAAACATTTGAACATTCGAAATAAACAAATTGTTCCGCCAATTAACTGAAATCCTAACACAATTTCCGTAAAGTTAAGAATTTTAATTGGGGTAAAATACTAACCGGGAGGTATATTCCAAGTTATTGGTATGGTTGCATTTATATTTAAAGTTATGTGTCTGCATTTATAAATGAATAGAAATTCTCCGCGCTGGAGCGGCCGAGCGCATTGGAGCGCTATGGTGCGATGCGCGAAGTTGTTCCCCGTCGGAGGTTCGGATACCCCGTCGGTCATGGATGTTTGTGCTGCCTTTAGTATAAGGTAGTTCATAAGTAGTTTGTTAATTTAGGGACTGATGACCCCGCAGTTACGTCCCATAAGCTTTACAAACATTTGAAACATTTTGAACAGAAATTTAATCGGCACAGCAAAAGCAACGCAAACAGTGCACCATTCAATCAATCCAAATCCACTAAAAGTTTTGACTGTACTGAACCTTCTGATGATATTCGCAATTGAACATAACTGTTGGTGACATGTTTCGCTGATTTAATCCACGTTAACCACGGCTAGCACAAAATCGTGAAATAAATTTAATAAATCGACATAAAACACAATCGTTGTTTTCTGTACAAATGAAACACATCTTACATTAGTGTTGGGGAAAGAAAAATGAACTTTGATTAAATAAATCCAATAACGAAATTAAAACGAAATAACGGCGAAGGAAGTTTACTAATAAAACATCCTAGAATCCTCATACAAATCAAAGCAAAAGGACAATGCGGCCGAACGCTACAACTACCTATCAGAGAGAGAACGAACTACTTCGTAAAAATAAATAAATAAATAAATAAATAAAATTAAATAAAAAATAAAAAAATAATAAAAAATTAAAACTTCTTCAATAAATATCGATATATTCAAAGTTCTGCATTCACATTTAAAACATGTGCTTAGCGGCTTACATCATTTTATACAGAAAATGCAAATCATGACATTTTTTTTTCGTTTTGAATTGTTCATCTTAGTACCTTTTTTTTTTAGGAGGCACATGTCTCACTACAAGCTACTGTAAAACGACTTTCACCGGTATCAATGTAATGCAGAAGCTCATGAATGTAAATATTTTATTTCTATTACGAAAGAAAATTTGTTTTTAAAACAAACTTATGTGTTTTTGAATAAACACCCTATGTTATTTCATCAGCAATCTGTTGCATGACAAATCACATAAACAATGACCTTGACTGCACCGCAATACGCCAATTATATCCCGAGATATTTGGAAGCGAAGTTGACTAGATGAAAATCGCAGATAATGCGCCCCGAGACTCAATCGAGACTCACGGCTGAGTCTCAGGACGTGCGCTAGCCAGTAAAGCTGACCCTGGACGTTATATAATCCTACGAGAGTATATTGATTTACAACCTTGTAACACGGGAAGTAATAAACTTAGTTCTCTCTAAAAATATAATTTAAAAAATGTATTTCACGTAGTTCAATTATATGACTTTTAAGTCATAAATACAGCAAACGTACCACAAAAATTAATGCGTTACCTGAACTTCCACTACAAGAATCCATGCATTCACTTGATAGCAATGTTTAAGAAATGTGCTATATCCACTTGATGGTGTTGATGTTGCCAGCTAATGGTGTAGTTTGTACAGTAGAATTCAGTGGAGCCAAGCGATAGCTGTCGGCTCTCGAGGATAATTGCAGTAATAACGAGAGAGAGAGAGAGAGAGTAATATATCGAAATGGTCTTGTTTTCAGACTTTTTTAAAAAATATCTGTGAACGAGAGCATCGGAAAATTAAAAGAAAACAAAAATTTCATGTTAGACCATTTGTATTTGAAGAGTCCCAACATTCACATTTTCTTTACCCTTTATATCTCATTTGGTAACATAACTACAGTTGCAGAACTGGTATAAAAACTTATGTGCAATTACTAGTTACCATAGCACGTTACTATCACTCAAAAATTAACAAAACAAATGACAAATTACAATATCCGTTGCAAAATGACACAAAATATTTAAACGTAAGCTCTGTAGGTCTCTAAATTTGTGAATCTCGCAGGACCGATGTCTTGGCAGTATTTATATCGCTGATCAGCAAAAATTTTCTGTATTCTCGATTTACAATATGAATGACCTGTATATGTACATAATTAAGTTTGTTAGGAACTTTCTGATCATGATTGACAAGGATTAGTTTCAAGAAGGTAACAGGTATTAGGGAAGACACTATGATACTATCGTTGTGACTGGAAATTAGAATGAAGGACAAAATACGTTTCTAGGGAACCTAGAGAAAACATTCAACGATGTTATCTCCAATTAGATGTTCGCTGTTGATAGAATATTGAGTGTGCATATGGTTGTATAATGTACGATATGTGCAATTAAAGTGAGAATAACGGAAACGTACTGTCAATGAAAACAAGCTTATATTGAGAACAAGCTGAGACATTTATCAGCATTGTATTTCACGTTTTATTTTAACGAAGGAGCCACGAAGCAAGACAAAATAATTTTAATTGATGCAGCTGTTGGTTCTTGGTGAAACATTGAATTACACTAAAAGAAAATATAAATATGCAATGGAATGAAATTATGCCTGAGAGTCGAATTTGAAGTCACTGTACCCACTAATCAATAGAGGGAGACTGGAAAAGAAGTGGTGTATACCTTTTAAACGTAAAACATCAAACAGAATAAGCAACATCCTAAAGCCAAAGGGCTTCACTGTGTTTTACCACGCACCATGAGGGCATGAGTAGCTGTCTTTTTAATTCTAAAGTTAACCAGCCCTCACGAAAAGTTGAGTTTATAAGATGATTTGTAAAGAATGTCAGTCATGACATATTCGGCAGACTGGGAGGTCAATCTCTACTAGACTCAAAGAACACTACAGAAGCTGGAGACTGAGAACGCCAGATTCATCTTTTGCGAAACACTGCTTAAATACATATCAAAAATACATTATAAATGAATAAATACTACACACACAAGAAAAGGGCGCAAAGCTGTCTCAGTTAGAAATATTAGAAATTAAAAGACAGCTGTAAGTATACCCACAGCTATTATTGAATGATCAGATTCAATTCAATCCCCCCCCCCTTTTGGATTGTAGGTGATATGACTTGAAATCCGACTCTTGGGCATAATATCATTCCATTGTATATTATCCATGTTGATGTAAATGATGTGCTGTTGTATTTGGTAATCCATTGTAACTTTGTCAAAATTGTCATAAAGATAATTTGTATGTTTATGACAAGAATCGATAGCCGGAGATTATGACAGTATTACCTTTCGTTGGTTATATATAAAAAATGTTCAAATGTTTCTAAAGCTTAAGGATCTTAACTGCGCGTCATCAGTCCCTATGTTGGTTATCAGCTTTGGGATCAGTACTGAGTTAAGTACTTGAAAATGGGCTTATAACCGGAAACCTAGGTGGTACAGCACCAATAAAGTTTGCGGATGTAGGTAAAAAAGAGTTTCTTTTAGTGTAAAGACAAAATCTCTCCACAAAGAAATAAAAGTGCAAGAGAAAAAAATAACAACGTTAAGGTGAAGGACAACACCCTTAGTACTACTTGCTTGTAACTTACCCTATGTAAAACACGCAGTTCTTCTTGCAGGAAGGAAAAACGTTTCAGAGGATCTTTAGAGATGAATGAACAGAGCACGCACCAGGCAACACCTGTTGAGCAACACAACGAAAGTGAAGGTAAAGCTGCAAATTGGGTGTGACTGTGGTGTGGAAGAATCGAAAAAAAATATACTCCTAATACATGGCTTGATAACAGGGCATGTCCCAGTGAGGAAATATAGACCATACCAATGTTGGTCACTCTACAGAATTACAGGAGTGAGTCATTCAATCAAAACAAACAAATTATTTGAGGAAATGCATACTGTAAACCATCAGCTGTTTATTATTTTTCAAACTTCTACCGGTTCCGGTTATAAACCATCTTCTCGGAAGAGAACTATACAGACTGATTAAACAGGTGCATTATAAGCCTCCTTATGCATACTGACATGCATGTCACACAATAAAAATAAATAAGATATCACTAGGCATCAAGTCTTGATTAAAAACATGAAAGCAATGACAGGCTGTGTGATGGTGAACCGAGGTGTGATGGTGATGTGATGGTTCAACATCACACAGCCTGGCATTGCTTTTATGTTTTTAATCAAGACTTGATGCCTATTTTTATTGTGTGACATTCATGCCAGTATGCATAAGGAGGCATATAATGCACCTGGTTGTCAAGTTCTCTTCCGTGAAGATGGCCTATAACCGAAACCGGTAGAAGTTTAAAAATTATAAACAGCTGTTGGTTTACAGTATACATTTCCTCAAATATCTTACGGCTGTTGAACCACATCTCAATAAAAATTTGAACAAATCAATAAGGTGTACGTGAAATCCTGTTTTATATATAATTTATATGTATGGCAATAAGTTGTGCCGTCAGGTGTTTTAACGGAACAGTGATTGCAGCGGGTTCGGAGCGTTTCTCAACATAATGAAGTGCAGTAAGGGATTATCAAGAATCTGGAGAAAGAGTGGCTCAGCAGAAGACAAGTGCTCTCTGCTCTGTCGCCATTGAAACGCAAAACGGCGACAGGTACACGGCGGGGCCCCGCTCCCACACTAAACCCGCTCCCGGCACGAATTGTATGCAGTCCGCGCACGCAACTGCTCGCCGCATTTGTCCCGCATACCTGCCCTCACTCCATCACTTCCCGAGCCGGACGCTCCGCAATGCAACGTCGCGTCGCGCGAACTCGGCCGCGTCCGGATGGAAATTGTCCTCACGAAAGCGTAAAACGCTCCGAGTACTCACACAGTAGTCGCGAAGCTCGGGGGGGGGGGGGGGGGGAGAAGTGCGCAGGGAGCGAAGAGAAAATATTTTCGCGAGCCGCGCAGGAAAGAAGCCAGGTTTACATAAACATAAGGTCTGCAATGGAAGCGCTAGTAGCCGTGCTCCGTCGCCGTGCCCCTAACAAGACGGCGGTGCCATTGTATGTTGATGAACGTGAATATGCAATCCGCGCGGTGCGTCTTTATTAGCGGGCCGGTGAATGAAGCGCCGGTCAGATGAATAGCTCGGTGGCCGCCTCTGCCCTGCCTCTACTGTGCAGCCGCGTTGTCTGCTGCTGGCTGCCACATCCGCCTGCTGTCTCTCTAATAACAACGGCCGCTCGCGCCGTATCCACGCCTTTATTACCCGCGCCGCCATTAAGAGTGGAGCCGCGGTACTTAAAGCGCGGGGGCGCAAAAACGGCGCGGCGCGAAGCGTGTCGGACCTCCGGCTTGGCCGCAGTGCGTAAATCTGCAGCCTGTCGCCAGCGCGCGTTACTGGACACACTTTCTCCCAGCCCCGGCGCTCCGCCCAGCGACGCCGATAACTCAGCGAGACATAGGCGCCGACTTTTCAAAATCTTGGGGTATGCTTAGTGGCGTATCGGATGGGGGGGGGGGGGTGACGATTGCCGGCCTCAAGACCCCCCCCCCCCCAAAGGTAATTCTAAAATATAAAAAAATAGAAAATCATATATCACATTCTTATTTTAACTTCTACATTATTCCAATTCCAAAGGTAAGCACACATACACACACACACACACACACACACACACACACACACACACATATATATATATATATATATATATATATATATATATATATGTGTGTGTGATTTTTTTTAAAGTGATGTATTAAAAGAAATTTCTTTTTCACTGCTTTATATATTCATTCTTTTATTTCCTTATTCGTATGCTTATTCTAACAGAGAAAGAGCTGAAGACATTGTGGCACGCACAGACCAAAGATATGGTCTGTGGCATCACGTTTCGCTGTACGTATCCAGTTTGCTATAGAGTCGCAAACATCACTGGCCTTCAGTCCGAATTGTTTAATAATTTGCCGACTTTCAACAACCATATCTTCCACCCCCTTATAGCTGTCGGCATGGAACTACTACAGTGTACAACGGGAGACGTCGGACAACAATTACACACACACACACACCATTCTTTTGCGTTCTGTAATTTTCGCTGCAGAGCGAAATATTAACACATACACACACGTAGAATTTTATATACACCGATAACTTTCCATCCCAATATACTCCACCCTTTTATCATCATCAGCCTTCAAGCAACAATGCAAACAATAAAACCATTTTCAAAGAATCAGTATTGTTCCGCATTTCGCATTATATTATTCAAATTAGGAAATATCTATCAGATCGCTATGAAACCGCGCCTAAAACCTTCTTCAGGTATAAATTAGTAACTGTACAAATATTTAAGTCTCTTCGTCTTGTCGTTTGGACGTAATAAGCGTACACTGAACAGATATTCACATTCATATATATAGATAAATAGCTATCCGATCGCCATAAAACCGTGCCTAAAGCCTTCCCCGGGTAGATATTAGTAACTGTACAAATTCTTAGCTCTTTATGTCTTGTGGTTCAGACGTGATAAACGTACACCGAACAGACATTCACGTTTATATAGCAGTGTCCGTATGTTGTACGTGTTGCACACAAATACACAGTTTTGTTCCAATCTTTATGAAATTTTGTACACGTAAGCTTCAATCCATGAGGACGGTCGCTGTAAGTGTAAGAATCACATACGACATACAGATAACGAGATATGACGTCATAAACAATGAGATGCGCGAAAAACTGCTGCATCTTGCGACAATGCTGCTCATTTTCTCCTAAACCATTGGACCGATTTCAACGAAATTTGGTACACATATTCCTTACCATGAGGTAACAATGTAAGAATCACATGCGGCACATGGTTCAAAAGACATTACGTCATAACCAATAGAAATCGTATAAAATGCCATATTATTCGGCGAGACTTTCGAAATACACTGTATGCGAATGACAGTACTTAGCGACTTGCAACAAACTTTAAACATAATTTCAATCCTTTATTAAACTTTTTCTCGCTGGAAACCATAGTAAAATGATGAACGGATAAACTTACTACTTTTCCGCCGTTTATTGAGTAAAACTACAGGATTCGGTATGACGTTACAATTTATAATTTGTACACTACAAATTGTAGCCGCAGGAAATTTTACATACAGTATACACGGATACCTTCTAAGTTGTATCACAGTACGACAATTTATGAGATATGAGCACATAAACAATAACGTTCGTGGAAAACCGCCCCATCACGCACCAAGCTTCAATCTATTACTTCTTTTCTACTAATTCTACAGACATACAGCCTTTATATAAATGATTAAAGTCGGGAATAAATAAATAAATACCCTGGCAACGCTGGGTTTTCAGCTAGTATATTATTGGCCTCCACAGGTACACTTCTGCGAATGGTTCATCCAACAATGTGTCACTCCTCATTTCAGTGCAAATGTTGTATTTACGGATGAGGCTTCATTCCAACGTGATCAAATTGTAAATTTTCACAATCAACATGTGCGGGCTGACGAGAATCCGCACGCAATTGTGCTATCACGTCATTAAAACAGATTTTCTGTGAACGTTTGGGCAGGAATTGTTGGTGATGTCTTCATTGGGCCCCATGTTCTTCCACCTACGGTCACTGGAGCACGTTATCATGATTTCATACGGGATATTCTACCTGTGCTGCTAGAACATGTGCCTTTACAAGTACGACACAACACGTGGTTCATGTACGATGGAGCTCCTGCACATTTCAGTCGATGTGTAAGTACGCTTCTCAACAACAGATTAGGTGACCGATGGATTGGTAGAGGCGGACCAATTCCATGGCCTCCACGCTCTCCTTACCTCAACCCTCTTGACTTTCATTTATGGGGGCATATGAAAGCTCATGTCTACGCAACCGCGGTACCGAATGTAGAGTCTCTTCGTGCTCGTATTGTAGACGGCTGTTATACAATACGCTATTCTCCAGGGCTGCATCAGCGCATCAGGAATTCCATGCGACGGAGGGTGGATGCATGTATCCTCTCTAACGGAGAATATTTTGAACATTTCCTGTAACAAAGTGTTTGAAGTCACGCTGGTACGTTCTGTTGCTGTGTGTTTCCATTCCATGATTAATGTGATTTGAAGAGAAGTAATAAAATGAGCTCTAACATGAAAATTAGCGTTTCCGGAAACATGTCCACATAACATAATTTCTCTCTTTGTGAGTGCGGAATGTTTCCTGAAAGTTTGGCCGTACCTTTTTCTAACACCCTATATATTATTTTAGTAGTATTCCTACTTTTTTGCATCGTCTGGTATTAATTTAGTACAATTTTAATCTTTGAAAGGAGAAAGATAACTTTTTAATACACAGTAATTTAAATTTTTCGTTTTCACACTTACACCTACACAACAAACAGTAACCTCTGTCATCTTCTTCGTCATAATGAAACCATGTATATATGTGTACGCAATTTTTTGAAAAGGTTTTCCTCTGCGGCTACCGAATTCATTGCTGGAATCATTTTTCATAGAATTATCAGAAATAGTAACAGAGAATTCACTGTCGCAAGATGCCGCAGTTTCACTGCTACATGATGTCGATTCGATATCACCATTCACATCGCGATTATGAGTCGAAGTCCTTTTATAAATCACTATATACTTATCCATTTTAACGATTTTCACACGCAACACATTGAGACGTTATTCCAAGATCAGTTCACACATGTCAGGAACTAAGGTCCGACTACTTTGTTCAATTGTTGACAACAAATTGTTGAAGCTTTAAAATTCAAATTGTAAAGAAGAAATTCTCTAGCAAGCTGTTTTAGCTATGAGGGATAAGGCACTCTTCGCAGAAGGTATGTCGGCTCACTGGTAACGTATGTGTTTATGTGGTTGACAAAAGGTTATCTTAGAGGATACCGCGAATTAAATTCTAGTATAAACATTTACATCATATCGTACCAAACCCATTTCATTTCTAGTTACTTAATACAACAATTATAGTTTGCCGCCTTCAGTTTACAATACTGACTTAACATGCGGCATTTCATTAACATTCGGACTATTTCACTAACATGTCGACATGGATTTTACAAAAGCCAGCCACCCATCAAAGCGTTTTTAATTACAGTCAAGAAATATAACGTAAAGAAAAAATAATACCAAAATTTGAAGTGGGGTATGCCGAGCATTTCCACTATAATTTTGGGGTATGCTTGAGCGACAGAGCATACCCGTAGTCGGCGCCTCTGCTGAACGAACTTCAATTTCATAGAGTGCGGTAGGTCCGCCACGTTTGCGACAAACTGAACTGGCGTCCGCCATGTTATTTGGGGTATTGGTCTATCGGATGACAGCTGGTACGCCACATCCACTCGTGAATTTTATCTATTTTCAGCTCCGTGTTTTAAATAAAGATTGACTTTTGAGTATGGACGAGCATCAAGTTTCGTCACACTTTTTCGAAGCACCGAATTGGCGTGCCTGGTAGTAAAATCAAATGTTCAAATGTTTGTAGAACTTATGGGACTTAACTACGGGGTCATCAGTCCCTAAGCTTACAAACTACTTATGATCTAGCTAAGACTAAGGACAGCACAAATATCCATGCCCGATGGGGGATTCGAACCCCTGACCTTAGTGGCCGTGCAGACCGTGACTGGAGCGCCTCAGTCCCCTCGCCCACTGCGGCCGGACTGGTAATAAATACCTAAAATGCGGCAATGGAAATTTCACCAATTTTTCAGTACTACAGTTCCATTTAGAAGTATAACAGCTGAGGTTTGCAGTAACAACGAAAGTACCGCTGCGAAAAAAATATTTGTTGACTTTTATGCAAGTACATGGTCTAAACGAGCTGTTAAACATGCACTGAACATGGATCGTCATCTGCTGTTAATGTGTTGTAACAGCTGCTTTAATAAAGTCTTGTATACACTTATCTTGTGTTTACTAAACCTATGGGGTCTAAAAACTTGAAAAATTGCTTCTAAAGGATTTGATTGTAAACTTGGTGGACGAAATTTGAGTATAAAGACGAAGATGACATCAAAATACTGCAGTTAAAAATGCGCCTAAATGATGTCGCTAATAACTTTCCTTGTTGCCATGCTGAAGCAAGTAAGGTTTGGTACGTGAAATTTCAGTACTAAGACGAAAGTGACGACAGAATACTGCAATGAAATTCCGCCTGGGTCAGCTGCCACAAAAGCATTCTACACCGAAATAACGTATCCGTAATGACCTTCGTTGCTTCCACGCTGAAATAATTACATCCTTGTTGCAACGAAAACCGACATATACAAGTCAAAAAATTTCTGGGTGTCACTACTGCTTTTCACTGGTTGCATGTCAATCGTGCTCGTTCAGTCAGATATGGTTAACAACAAATGAAAAGATTTTTATAGAAGTTGTAGAGACTCAAAAGTGTGGTTTCATCAACCACAGGAGCGACAGAAGAAGAAATATCTCAAAAACACTCCAACACTTGGTAGAAAACTGAGAATTTTTTATGGTGTGTACTTCAAGGAAATTGCAGGATAGGTAATCTGAAGCTTAACTCTTGGGGCAGCTATTTGCCATTTTGTTTGCGTATAGACAGACAGAAATCTAACAAGGCAATACCTTGCACGAAGTAATTGTCATTTTATCACTTCGATTTGTGCATTTAAATGCTGAACACACTTTAGTCATATATCAGCAGTAAAAATTATACAGGCAATATACTAAACACAATATATACTAAATACACCACTTCAAGCTTAAGAACAACATACGGTACACAGAATAGTCTCATGTCTACTGACCACCAAAAATATGGTGGCTGAGTTTACGCAGCTAACCGCAAAGAGCGCCTTAGATAGTGTGTTACCCACTATATAAAATTTATACTCGTTGGGCTAACTACGCTGTGGCGCGAAAATGACAGCTTGGCGCAGGTCAGCCGCGCTGCTGCTCGAAACTGCATTAAGAAATGCTGAAACGTTAATCGACGTCCACATTGAGCTCAGCGATAATTAGTCAGAGCGTTAGCTCGGACAAGCAATTTTAATCGTTAGCAGCTCCAGAGGGTCCTTTTCTCCGTCCTCGAACATACCGTGGCATCGATAGAGGTTCTATTTTCGGACAACCGAGTAAGGTGGCGCAGTGGTAACGCACTGGACTCGCATTCGGCAGGATGGTGGTTCAAATCCACCTCCGGCCATCCACATTCAGGTTTTTCGTGATTTTCCTAAATCACTCCAGGCAAATGCCGGGATGGTTCCTTTCAAAAGGGCACAGCCTATTTCCTTCCCCATCCTTAGCCAAAACTCCGAGCATTAGCTCCGTCTCTAATGACCAAGCTGTCGACGGGACGTTAAACCCTAAGCTTCCTTTCTTCCTTCGTTATTTTCGGACACTGCCAAGATTCATGCACTCGTAAGGGGAGTCGTACTGCCCTAGCCTGACAATAACTGTTAACCGCAATTGCGTGTCAATTTGGACCAAGCGAGAAAAACAAAACTTTCTAACAATCGAAACGCGTGGAGTTTCAGTTTCGCTAACCTGTCCAATCTCAGTACGTTGTACGGTGCTCTAGAGTCTAGGTGCCCATCGTTTAAAATTTACCGGACGTGTAGGTAAGGGCCATCGCTGGTGCCACTTTGAGCCGTGATTCCAGATACTTTTTATTTTATTTATTTACATTTATTATTTACTCTTTATATACCGAGATATTTTGTAGTGATCCAACACAATGCAGCAGACTCTTACTGAAGAAAAAAATTATTTATTCACAGAATCTTTAAGCGACTTTCCACGTAGTGATAAGAGAACTTGAGTAACGATGAAAATACACAACATGAAATTTCTTCTGACAGAAGTAATTCTTCGTGTGATGGTCAACAGACTGAGATACGCCGTGGTCAAGTGTTACATATTTTCAAGGTAAAAATCTCTTAAAGTAATCTATTCATCTACCAACTAGGTGCTGATATTCATAACATTTCGACAGTTCCATGTTTCGTTGTCATTATTGTTGTTTTTTAATTGTTGGTGTACAGACTATTTATATGTAGAGGAACTCATGAGAAACCCTTTAGCATAGGTAGCTTTATTAACTTAAGCCTTTTTTGTACTCATATAGCAAGAAAAAGTAAGGTAGTATAATTTATTCTCAAATATGTGACCTATGTCTTAAAAATTAAAGAAAAAAAAAATAAAAAAAAATAAATGAATGTAAAATTTACAAGTTGATTTATATGTGAAATAAATCTTATTTTAATACATTACTTATGAACTTACATGTTAATAAAATTATACCTTTTATTGTAATTATGTGGCTTTTTTTATTCAAGGTTCCATATGAACGCACGTTATCAATTACACACAAGAAAATAACAATTCCCCTTGAGGGTTAAATTGATTACAGAAATTGCCTGTTTCATCAGGAACTGTTCAGTATATAAATAAGGTGTTTTTACCAAATATTCCGTGCATTGGGATTGTGTTGCCCTACAATCACCTATAAGTTACTTTCTTCCTACACGCGTAATTTTTTGAAGTAAATTTTCACAATTTTATTTTCTTTAATTTTTAGTATCACAGCAAAACATTGCTAAAGTAGAGCTACAACACCATTCTACCGTGTATGTTACATGGTACATAATTCATTGAAGTATCTGAGAAAATGGGGCATTTTACTGATAAATCTTATTTTCGGAAAATTGCGTTTAAAGAAAAGTAATATACTGCCAACTGATACATAACAAATTATTTTAGAATCATCCCGGCTGGTAGTCCTTATCACTTGATTCATCTTCTTCAGCTAGTGTGCATTGTTTTTCTTGGATCTGACTTCATTTGATATTAAAAATATTAAATGAAGCAGCATTGGCCGTAAAAATCATTTGCATGTACCGTAGCAAATCGATTTCAGTTACTTACTAACCATCTTCAGTGCAGAAGCAGAAACTCACAAGACATGTTACATGAATTATGGCATTACAAACACGAGGTATATTTACAAAGTAGTTGCGTTTCGTTATATAAAACAAACTTATACAGATACAAAAAAAAATATTTATGGTACATAAATCTACAACTGTTAAACAACTTTTCTACATAGGACATAAAAGTTCTTTGATTGTTGTACCGCGTCATGATGGAAGAAGGCTATTACTTTAATAACAGACTTTTCGGACAACGTTACAGTGGCCTTATCTGGGTATAACACGTTGTTTCAGCTCGTCATCAGCGTTGAAGTCTTGACCACCAAGGACCGATTTTAGCTGTAAGAAGAGATGGAAGTTGATAGGTTGTGCTCTTGTAAGTTCCAGAAAATCCTTTCTATGTATAAATAGTGGAGCACTCCAAGCAGGAGGCACTCTGTACAGAGTGTCTTGTGTTAGCAATAAACGTGTTCTAAGTGTAAAGTGTGGTGCTCTATTATCCTTTCATTCCCAGTGTTGTTCCTGGACAACAACGTATTAAAAGATGATTTATACCGTATTTTGGGCATCAATCCTTAAAGCTGCATTTATGTTGGTAAACAACATGCTTCTAGAACGAAATTTTGCCGCTTCGTACGGCGTGTAGCCACTTCTCAGGTACTAATCTGTCCCTCTCTTAGGTTGTGTTACGTTGCCGTCTGTACGTGGCTGAGAGTGTGAGCGTGAGTGTGGTTCCCTTTATTATATCCCAGCAATGAATTGTCTCGTCTTTGGTGCTGTGGCGAAGATTATGCTAGCATTATTGATCAACAAAATAACGTCCAAGTAATAAAATACCTCGATAGTAACGACTGTTTTGTATATGAAACACATGACATGAAAAATCAGTAGTTCGAGCAAAAATTTTAAAACACATATTTTGATGTTCATACAGAAAAAACTGAATTTTAATTTTTCCAAAGCTGATTTCATAATGTGGGACTGAAAGGGTTAAAGACCAGCCTTCGAATTCCGGATCACCTGCAGTTTACAACGTGACAATATGAAAATTGATTTCGCATACAAGTGCACAGTAGAAAAATCCTCTGTGTAAGCTACGTAGCCGTTACGAGTGGTAGTTGGAAGTAAATGTTGTCTTATGTATGAACCTGATATCCTGTATTAAAATCTTTCCGTCAATGTACGTCCACAGCGACAGTTGAAGCTCTACGAACCTTTGCCCTGCATGCCGATCAGGGGTTATTGTAAAAATGCCAGACCCAAGTTCGTATTTAAATGGTTCGTTTTAACTAACACATGTACATTCGGGCAGCTGCAGTCCCACAATTAAAATAGTTGAAGTTGACAGCAGTAGATATCAAAACATCGTACTAGTGAAGCTCGTGAGTCACATTATTGACTGGTGTCGTTATTTCGTTTACTTTTCTTTAAGTAACTTTGTATTCATTTACAACCGTTACCACAAAATTTACAGTAACTTCTTCATGGTTCGTTTGTTAATACTGAATAGACGCGGCGAATTAAGAGGAATGGACAGAGAGGCAAAAAAAAAGGAGGAATAGATGAAAGAGGGATGAGGAGATGGAAAACAGAAGTAAGGGAACCATATATGGACAGAGACTGGGCATGGAAGGAGGAGGGGAAATGAAGAAAGAAGAATAGGAGTAAGAGGATATAGATAGAGGGGGAAGGAGAGATGGACAGAGAAAAGGGAAGTTGGAAACGATCGCTTCTGTAATATCTCTCTAGAAGTGTTAAACGATGCATGCTCCATAGTAAGTAGAGCGTCTGATTCCTATCTTTATACAGAAGACGGACAAAAATATTTGTCAGGCCGTTGGTTTTACAATAAATGAGCCCTAATGATTGTTTGAGAGAACATCTCGTATCTAGTTATCGTTTCTTTCCAAATACGCAGAGGAACGCAGAGCAGGATACATATTGTTGCGTTGAAATGGAAGCAGGCTTGACTTCGAAGGCACTGAACACAGCACTTATACTGAAAGCACGTTTATTACTAACTTAACATACACGCAGCACTGACTGCCTCTCGGGCATAGTGCTCTGCTATTTATACACAGACAGAATGTAACAGAAATTACAAGAACAGTTAACATAAGAAACAAGTAGAATTTACAAGTGAACATAAGAAAGATGTAGAAACTTCGGGAATTCTTAATTAAAAGAAATAAATTTTTGCCGGTGGGCGGAATTGAACCGGCGACCTTCAGCACCGCAGTCGGTGCCAGTGACGCTATCCCCTGCGCCACGGCGTCACGTGTCTCGCGGCAATATTGATTTGATTTTTGTGTTTTACAGCTGGCATATGTTCGCATGACTTCATTTATCTGCTTTACCGTTCATTTACTGTCAGACAGTAGTTGCTAGTCACAATAATAATACATGTAGACGAAATTAAAGTAGAGACTTTTAATATTAGTCATGTAAGGATGCGAATGAAACTTACTTATTACGAAAGGTACTTTGACATAGATGTCCTGGAAAAAAATTCTTGTGTATACGTAGCCATTAAGAATGCTAAAACGAAGTATTTGCTTTTATCTCTTTAACTCTCAGGTATCTTATCTAGCACGAATTAAAATTTCCATCAAATTTATGTGTGAACGTTGAAAACTTAAGTGTTTGTAAATTATGCCTCCGTACCGATATGGTTTTATTGCAGAAGAATGCTGAACATTAGGTAGGTAGATCGCGTAACTAATGAAGAGGTACTGAACAGAATTGGGAAGAGAAGGAATTTCTAGCATACCTTGACTAAAAGAAGGGATCGATTGGTGGGACACATTCTTAGACATCAAGGATTCGTGAATTTGGAGGGAAGTGTGTCGGGTAAAAATCGCAGAGGGAGACCAAGGGATAAATACAATAATCAGATGCAAATAGATGTAGGTTGTCGTTTTTATGAGGTGATAAAGAGGCTTGATCAGGATAGAGTAGGATGGAAAACAGCATAAAACCAATCTCCGGACTAAAGACCACAACAACAACAACTACACGAAGGAATGATACACAAAAGGACATGATACACGAAAGCAACGACGTTCCTTGAGATCGCACTCTAAGGATTTTGACGTTCAAAGAGTTCATTTGCAGTAATGCACACTTATGGGCAGCTACACCGCTGCAAGTGCTAGGTCGATGAAGTTGTCAGCAGTGGATAAAAACATCATAATAACGACATCTCTAAATAACGTTGTTGACTGGCGTCGCTATTTCACTTACTTTCCTGTAAGAGTTAAAATGTTCAAATGTTTGTAGAGCTTATGGGACTTAACTACGGGGTTATCAGTCCCTAAACTTATAAACTACTTATGTACTAGCTACAACTTAGGACGGCACAAATATCAATGCCCGAGGGGGGATTCGAACCCCCGACCGTAGTGGCCGTGCAGACCGTGACTGGAGCGCCTCAGTCCCTTCGGCCACCGCGGCCGGCAGCATAATACTCTTCGTTAAAACTAAAGATGTATCAGTCTACATCATTCGATTCATTTCATTGGCTTCCACTTTCATCTGCACATTTAAAAACAACTGAAATCCGATTTTTGAGTCAGCATACTTTACTTTGGGCCATATTGCACTTTCCAAAAAGGATTTATTTATTTATTTATGATTTTGAATGCCGCCTCTCTCTTCGCTGCTGTTGTTCCTGTGTTGATGTAATTCTTGCTTGAGAATTGAATGCGTCATCCAACTCGAAGGTAAGTGGAAGAACAGGGACATAAATTCTACAAAACAGTGATATCATTTTCAGGTTCTGCTTCTTCTGCTCATAAAAGTCTTACCTCATTTTTGACTAATTAAATGCAGTTGTTTTACATTTCAATAGAGCTATCAGGTTTCAAATTAAAAGATACCCATTTTAGATCAACTTCATATAAAATAAATATTCAGTATTTTATACAGCCCATTTAAAACATGATATGTTTCATGTGACAATTTCTATTCAGCAAACTTAAAACACATGTGTTTCGAGTAAACCGTTTGACCTTTATGTTTGTGCAGACATAAAATAAGAAAACTCTTAGTCAGTCCATTGTCTTCACAATAAATAAACACCTTTCTTATAAATTCTCTTTCGTTCCACACTGTCACAATAAAGTCGAGGTGTTCGAGTTATTCATAGAGACTCGGTATTTAGAAGAATTCTTTTATTAACTTAACGACTTTACTTGCGTTGTAGAAGGAGTGGGGTGCCTGGTGCAATGAGGTTCACGGCAACTAGTACGTTATAGATGTTATGTGAGGTCGACACTTTTAATATTTTACAGTTTCTACCGTAAATAATACATCCCTTTTCGGCCCCATTTGGCATCAAAAAGTAGTGCGCGTTTCACTTCAAGACAGGTAAGTGATTCTTAAGTGCTCGAAAGGTTCCGAACAACCTCTATTATAAGTACAAAACAAAACAATTACTGCTAAGTGACTTCACTGGGTACGGGAGATGGATCTCGGCATTATCTCAGTAAAGAAAAAGATTAACTATTTACTGAGAGATAAAAATGTAATTTGTTACCTTCACATAATCAGAAATAAATACAAGTTATGCAATTATGAAAATAAAAAAGTAAGAAAGAGAGGCTGGATTACATCCATTGATATTAACATGCTGATACTCGAAACCACAAAGAAAATGAAATAATAATCAGAAGACAAAAACTAGATTGTGAGTGTCTAAGGAATCACGCCTACACGTGATCCTATCGTTAAATAGAAATACTGGACGAGAGGCTGTCGCTATAATGTTGTAGTGATGTCAGCGCGAAGCTAACCTTCTCAAGAAATATTTTTAAAATTGCGTTACGTGTGCAAAAATACCCTTCTCCGCAGTGTCTCCCGGCATCTGCTGCGTCTCTGAAACCTATAGAAAGACAACACTTTTTATTGCTCTTGTTGAAGCCAAAGCTCACTACTTTTCTTCCCTAGTCGAAACTATAATGGCAGGGTACGCTAATTCTGCAAATTATCCTAACAGAAGTCGTAACTCAGAATCACCCACAGACGTTTATCTAACAAAACTGTGGACTGGCAAAGTTTCCACCTCTCTGTGATAGTGCCTTAATCTCACTTTAAGCGTGTGATCCACCAACAACTACGCCATTGAGAATTTTGTAGCTATACTGTGCCTAATAAAAAATTAAGATGGTGACTACAAAAGCCAGAACCATCACAACTCTCCCATACATTTATTGTTAGTCTGAGGCACAATGACGCGTGAATTGGTTTAGCTGGTCACTGTATAAACACGTGAACACTAAAATTAACTACCTATTTTTAACATTAATTATATAAGGAAGCAAATGAAATTTATATAATTTGAAAGAGAGTGTCATAAAGAACAAAAGATAAGAAGCATGTGTTTATGTTGCTGTTAAGAATGGTAAAGGGAAATAAATAGTTTCATACTTATATCTCTGATATTGGCTTCACTACCACATATTGGAATCTACAATATAACACGTCAACATCAAAATCTGAAGTGCTACTAACTTCTGCCAGATGTCGTGCTGGAAATGACATGAAAATAACGTTTTTGAAAAGGCTTTCTAAGGACGTTCATGTTTCAATGGTTTATTTCAGTTACACACGGAAACTAGGTAACTACAATGCCCTATCTCGTAGATTAGTGATGGTATCAGCAGTAGATACCAAAATATCATAGTACCGAAGAATGTAAGTAACCTTGTTTATTGGCTTCACTATTTTGCTTCTAGACACTTACTACCGTCACCAGATATCTGAAGTCAATTTTTTATATTTAATATCTCTTTTTTTTAAAAAATACTGCGGCTAGGGAAAGATAAAACGGACAGAGAAGGATGAGGAGGATATGGTCAGAGAAATAAGTGCGGAGTAGGGGGAAGGCAGACGGGAGGAAAGTGCGAGAGGAACAGAGCCTGGTGATTGATGGAGGAGGAAGGGGAGAGGTGATGGGGGAGGAGAAAGCGACAGTGGGGAAGGAGTGGGTGGACAGATTGTAGACAACTACTGATTGTCTCAAGGGCAATTTTAATTTCTTACTTCTTTACTGTGTCTCAATTGACAACCTATTTCGCAGTCAGTATCCACATACGTAGATGAATGTACCTCAAAATTATTTCATTACACAACACTTGGTTAAGAAGTTATGAGGTCATAGACATAAGATTCATGAAAAACTGCCACATCATGGATGAGGCTTTGCTTTATTACTTGTATACGACTTACCGTATTCGCTACACACTGATCTTGGTATTGGTTCCTGTAGTGATGTTCCATGGGTTACATGAGTGATCAAGTAAGTGATCCTGTCAGTCAGAATACCAGTTACTTTGGTAAGGTTGGGCATCTCGGACATACTCGTATACTGAGTTAGTAACTTGCCTTCCACGTATTTTGATCTAACAGTGGCGACAATCAGAGTAAAATACCTCGGATCTTTGGAGGTGACGGAGTCACACCTCTAATTGACAGACGAGGGCTCCTTTATACGACTTAGCAAACGTTCCCGCATGAGATGGGGAGCTATTAACGTCTATGGCGGTACGCTGGGAAGCTAGATCTGGAAGAGGCTGCGCGTAAGATGTGGTTAGGCGTTTTAACTATTAGTGACGTCAGGAGTCAAAGCAGGATGATCACAATGGAGTGTAGAGATCTACGTCAAGAAATCAACTAAACCCAACATAGTTTCAGAAGATATTTAGCAACTGAAATGGATAGATTCTGCAGCAAGGAAATTAAGATTGCGTCAGGATATTCGCCTTATGAGGTGACAGATCTTGGTGAGGACAGATTTCCTACGGCACTCACTAATGTAGTTGTCACAATAAATGACAAGTGCAGTGTTTAGCTTATAAATGATTTCAGTGTCAGAACTGGAAAGCGAACAGAAGGGTACGAAAAAGGTTATGGTTAACTTTAGAGATGCTATGTAAGCCGATAGGAATGGAAAACAGCTTTTGAATATTTGTGGCACTATTGCCTTGGTTACCACATTCTGAAGGCATGGAAAGCGGATCTGCCATTGACTGCATATTGATAGATCAAGATTTCAGGAAAGCAGACAACTATTTTGTGACGTCATTATTTAATATGCAGTGATATTGGTGTTGTGCAGGACGTCATGTGTATGTGTAGAAGCGTAAGAGTGGATACACTCCAGGAGAATAAAACCAGGTCCAAGTATATACGAGTAACAATGATCTCGGAAAGTTAGCAGATAGCTGAATGTAGACATTGGAAAGCAATGGACTACGAACAATAACACTATTGTAGAATGGGATAGAGAATATCTTGATGTGTAAAAATAGGAAGAAGCTGACAGTTTGATGGAATGACACAGTAAAGAAACCTTTAATAAGAAAAAGGGCGTATCTAAAGTTGCTCGATATTAGAATTCAGCCAGACAGAGAAAGTTATGTTGAAGGAAGAATCAGAACCAAACAGATAATTGCAGAATCCAAGCAAAAAGCTAAGTAGTTATGACATCCATGGTGGGCCGTAACTTCATGCTTGAATTACAGGTTAGAATACAACTTACTACATTCGGTCATTAATGCTGACGCATCGATGGAAAAACCATTGAAAACTGTGAATATGGAGTCAATATATATATAGTTCATAAAATAATTTTGCTCTAGTGCGTTGAGAAAAATATCAGCTAGGCAACCAGTCAGACAGTTTCCCGAAGTTAACCCATCACTCTATTTGAAGAACTGATTGTTAAAAGGTGATCAAACTCAGGAACGATCTAATCTCTGTCATTTCTTCATGTATCGAACGTCCATGGTTCTGCCATTTCTTCCCAACGGAATATTGGTCTAAAGGTTCTTAATTCTCAGCATTCCGTAACATGAAGTTAGCTCAACATAGCGCTTTGCAATTAGTCTAGACAGATACATTTCAAATACAAAACACCAGAACATAAGACGTATTGAAATTGTCGGGTCCTTTACGTTCTTTTCCATAATTATCAATTCTTTCTGTAAATACGAACAACAAATAATTTAGCAAAAGCGCTAACTATTAGATTTTTTTTTTGTAAAATTCAGAACTGAACGTTGGAGCCCTTAGCTCGCATGATTATCACCTTTGGATGATTACTGTACTTTATTGTGCGCCAGAGAATACACTGTGTATTCTCTGTATGCGAACTTTGCAAATATTGCGATTTATTCACACTTGTGAAAAGGATTTCTTCATTTCAAATTCCATAATAATGTGTTACATCACCATTAAATTTTACTTTAGCACATCTACCAGCACCTTTAACCCAAACACAAACACTTTCTTGCTCATTTATTTTCCTGTGATTACGTGTCCGTAAAGTAAAAGCATTACTAGATGTAAAATAAGACGCTCCAACATCCTTATTGAATGCTTCTCCAACATGATACGTACGGAAAGCAATTACATCTCTTTTTGGGAAAAGGAAAAGGATTTCTTTACTTCAATTTCTATAATAATGTGTTACATCACCATTAAATTTTACTTCTAAGATTAAATAGTCATTTTTGGTGTAACAGCTGTTGCAGAAACTATTTCCGAAAAACTTTGGAGTTAGAAATCCAAATATATTTATGAGAAGTACGAGAGGTTACGGTAAGAAAGAATTTAGGTTCAAATGATTCATCTTTTAGTATTTCATCGAGTGGCGGATCCACATTCACGTGTTCCGTTACATTCCCCAAGTCAAATGATGGCCGGATTTCATTCGACTGTCTGTATCACGAACTCTTTAGAAGATCTACAATAAATAAATACATAAATAGAAAAGAATAAAATTAAGAAAAGTAAATCCAGTTAGTGTGTATGGGAGACAGATTACATCTGATAACGATTCGCGCCCAGTCAGGTGTTCGTATTTAAGAAAAAGAACAAAGAATTGATTAGTTTATCTGAGGACATTTTCCAAGAAATGTAACTGCACTTGTACGTAAAATATTGTGGGTGGCAGGAAACCTTCTTGTAATTTTAAAACTTCTGTCTTCACGAAACCATTTACAGCCGAAAAGAGTCATTAGTGATGAAAAGAGTCGTAAATCACGTTTGAACGCAGTATAGATAAAAGGGTGAACATTTATGAGTAGTTAATTGTGCGTATTACCTACACGAAATTGTTTTCGACCAACCTATCCGTAAGAGAAGATGCAAAAATAGGACTCCTTTCTGACATAGACCTGGTTGCAGGTTGTTACATACAATAAAAAGTAATTATGAGTGAATATAAATTATTAAACCTTTTTTTTGTATCATGAATACTGCTTTACAATTGTTTACCGATCGTAATATATCATGAAATGGCCATTACAGGTCACAGACGTGAAACTACTGAAGAGAAATTAATCTTCAATTTTTATTTCTTGGCTTATCGAAGATACGAGGCTCGGAACTTAAATAGTGGCAACACATCTTTGGAGACACTGTGCACTGGAATCTACTATTGTCGCTGATAGCACACGTTGGTGACATACCTACCTTATCTCCGAGCAAATGGACTCGCCCATGCCAGGTCACCAGCGTGTGCACAATCTAGGGAAAAACAGTAATTTATGAGAAAGCGGTCTTTCTGTGCATCCCACCCATCATTTTGCACGACAATGGGCAGGTACATACAGTGCAAGCTGTGACTGCTCTTTTCAGTCGATGGGACTGGGAAGTACTGTACCATCCACCATATTACCCGAACTTAAGTCCTTGTGACTTTCATTTGATTCCGAATATGAAGGAACCACTTCGTGGCATTCGCTTCAGGACTGTTCCAGAGATTCGAAAGGCACTAGACCGCTCCATTCACACCATCAACAGAACAGGCTCTGCTAACGGCGTACTACTCCTTCCATATCGCTGGCAACGGATTCTACAAAACGCTGGTGACTACTTTGACGGACAGTAACAGGTGCAAACTTGTAAAATTTTTGTATCGATTGTGAATCAGTAGTTGCCACTCTTTACGTTTCAACCCTCGTATTTATTTAATTAGCAACAAACACACATAAACCCATTTCCTCTCTGGTAAAATCCCCAGGTTAGTCGGAGATGTTAATAAGATCAAAAATGACTGTAACAGATGTCACTCTTTCTCTTTCCTTATACAAAATAATAAGAGACAATAAGTCAAAGATAATGAAAGGAGAAGAAATGCTAAGGAACTAATATCTCTACCCTAGTGTGCAAAGTCCGCTCGTAATGCTTCACGCTGTGAAATAAAACTGGCAAGACAGGTAAGTAGCAAGCCTCGAGATAACCATCGAGTACTCTTCGAGTCGTTGACTTCGTCCTTCTATGCGGATAGCGTCATCAGCGGCGATTTGTTGCCTGCGATGATAGCCGCGCTGCGGCAGAGCACCGGCCGTCGGCACGGCCGTTAACTGCCGGGCCGAAGCAGCGAGCGCAGCTCACACCGAAGGCGGCGCGACGCTAGCGCCGGGCCGCGAGGTGCGGCGCCTACTCGTACGTCTCTATAGCGCCGCCGCGCGCCGCGCCGCGTCCGCCGCCTGCGGCCACCGCAGCCATCCGCAGCGCTTAACGGGCGGCTGCGGTCGTTCGCTGCAGCGCGCATGCGCCCAAATATCGGCCGAGGCTTTTACGAGCATGTAAATGGTGCGTGTTTTACGATCGCACTTAAAACAATTTGCATGCGCGGTACTCACCTGCGCATGGCGAATGGAAGGTCATATACGGTTACGAGCTGGGAAATAAAGGGAAAAAGAAAGTCAGTTATACAGATTATGCGTCAGCGTGTCATTTCTTTGTACTCCCTGTTATATATTGTCAGAAAGTTAGAGGAAGGACTTGCAGCTGATATTTGCTGCACTGAAATTATGGTTACAAGTATAGCAACATTACACTAGTGTCGGAAGGTATACTTAGTTACCGTGGTATTTCGCTATGATCTTCAGCTGAATGTGTAAACCACACATTGAAATTAATATAGAGCTCTTTGTATCGGCACGGTTATCTCCTTGCGCATTTAAAGTCTACTACGCAATCTCCATCAAGTGTCGCTCTTCACAGTTAGTATGCCACTACTTTCTATCCCAATCAGTTACCGTGTCAGTCTGACAGAACTACCGTCGGTAAGCGCCAGTCCGAGAGTAAATTTCTGTGATTTTTCAAGCGTAAATATGAACGGAAGTAATACTTTGAAGATCAGCAGCAATCAATCAAAAATATTTCTTTACTATCGCCAGATTTCGCTCACTGTTGACAGTTATCAATGCTTAAAACGTAGTTTAAAACACACAAGTTTCTAATCTTCACGTTAAAGATTACGTAATCATCAATTATCTATACGCCGGGAAAGCTTTAAACATCACATGCTGCATTTAAATTTGACGCGCAGCTGTCTAAGACTCAACCAAACTTCCTAAACTAACAGTATTTTTTCTAAATGAATTTAAAATAAGCTGATTCCCTTGTGAACACTTAATGAAAGCTAAATGACAGGATGTAGTGTGAATAAAGTCATAAAGCCATTATTTAAATGCTGGTGCAAGTCACGGTTCTCTTCCTTTTAAGAGCACCAGTTGAATTAATTCATTAATTTAGCTATTTTCTTTAATGTAGATAAGTAACTTTCTTCTACTTATTGCTTTTGGGCCCTCTAAGGACCACGTTACAATTTCAATTCTTCCTCAGTATTTGTTATTTCCTTTTCTTCCAGTATTCTTTCATTGTTTCACTGTGCTTCGTTTTCCTGTCTTCAGTACACTTAGTGCCTGTTTTCTTTTCCTTCCTCCCTTGAAGTCCTTCCATATGTAAGACTATCCTTCTGAAAATCTTTCTTGCCATTAGTTTTTAATCACATATGTTGTGCCTTTCCAGGTTCTTCTTGACTTCTTTTTCCATAGATAGCTGAAGATTCGTTTAGTTAGTTTATTGTCATCCATTCTGAAAATGTATCCAAGAAATAGCAGTCTCCTGTTTCCCTATTGTTTCTGATATATTTTCTATGGTCTGACAAATTTCATAGTTACTTCTTAATTTCCGAAACTCTGCAATTCTTCGAGGACCTAATAGTTTCCTTATAATTTTCTTTCTGATATTTCTAATTTATCAAGCTTGTAATTCAGTGCTTGACATTCGCCTGCATACAGGTATTCTGGTTTCTCAGCAGTGTTGTAGTGCTTTATTTTAAGTTTTGTCAGCCAAATATTTGAATTTCTTTACCTTTTCTATTTGACCAATATCTGTTACTAAAAACTGAGGGCACCTTTATATTTTTCAAAAATTATGTATTCTTGGCAGAGATTCTTTACTCTGTCATGTTAGCTGTCTTTTCATGGAGACTTACTTCCATTGCTGCTACTGTGAAGCTTTCTGATAGTATGACAAAGTCATCTGTAAATGATAGATAACTTATTTCAATACCTTTGTTATTTTTACCCAGCACGAGTGGCAATATTTTGGGTTATTTCAGTTTTTTGTTCCAAGATCTTACAATTTTCTCCATAACACAGCTGAAGAGAAGTGGGGATAATGCATCGCCCTGCCTGACACCTATATTTATTTGGAAGGTCGACATATGTTACACATAAATTTTACTTTCGAGATAGTGTCTGAAAAGATTTCACGGACTAGGTTTGCCAATTTAGTTTTAAATTCAAATTCACAGATAACTTTTATTTAAGGTTACTCTATCAACTGAATCAAAAGCTTTACTTAAATCAATAAATGTTACAACTATGTTCTTAAAGTTTATTAATCTGTGTCGAATTATTTCAGGTCGAAAATCTGTTTGAAGCAAGATCTTTCCTGTCTGAATCCATCTTGATATTCGCCCAATTGACTGTCCAGTCTCGATTTTCTGTTTGGTACTATTGTTGAGCCTTCTTGTACATTGGGTGTATTAGAGGCACATTCCAATCCTATGAGACCTTTTTTTGTTTCCTAAATTACTTGAAAGATTATTTGGAGATCTTCTATGTTTTTTTGGTTTAGCACATTTTAATAATTCAGCTATTATGGAATCTTCCCCAATATCTCTGTTATATTTAATATTTTATAATGTTTCCTTAATTTATTCAGATGTTGTTGGTGAATCAGCATCCAGATTTTCGGGAATTTCTGAAAGTTATAATTTATGATGTTTCTCAGGGCAGTTCAGCAGGTGTTCCAAGTATTTTGCCAATTTTAACATTTGCATCTCTGAAGCAAATACTCGGGGATTTTTAACCTATCAGGTTATTCTTAAAGATCTGTTAAAAGTTTCTGGATTTATTCCTTACAAAATTATTCTCAATTTCTTCAGCTGCGATTTTTCAAAAGATCTTTAACGTGCATTATTATTCTTGTTCTTTCTTTGCTTTGTAGTTTAAATAGCCCATAGTGTTCATTCTTCCCGGAACTTATCAATTTTTTGCAGTTTTTCGTTCTTTACATTAGTGTTTCCTCACATACGTTATTCCAGCGAACTTTTTAGTTTTAACTGGTCCAAATATTTTCTTAGCTACACTATTAATCTGTTTAGATAATTCTAGACATTTTCCATGCTGAGTTATTTTAATTTCTCCCTGAAAGTTTTCTATATTTGCTTGTGTATAAAGCTCTGAACCTGCACAATGAAGTTCTGCGTGAATGATGAAATACCTGCCTAGTAGGAACAGTGCAGTGGATGTAACTACTACGTAGATATTTTATCGTTGACGCCGACGCAAGTTCTGAGGTTTTCAGATCTGTTGATGTGAGATGCCGAAACGTCGTTATCAATAAATATAATTTTAGCGACATATTCGGTTTCTATTCTTGTTGCAAAAATTGAAGATTGCAGACTCTTAGAGGAAATTCGTTTCCTTTAGTCACAAAAAGAAATAAATTATATATATATATATATATATATATATATATATATATATATATATATATATATATATATATGGGTAATTTTAAAATTGAGACGAATGTTTAAATTCGATTATCGAACTTCAGTATATAATTCCCATCTAAATGTTGTATTCTTCAAACATGTTGTTAAACCACTTATTTATTTAATGATCTCCAAAAAAATTGTATCTCTGTTATTAGAAGACCAATATTAACAATTATAATTATTGTGTGCTTTAAATTATCTGAAGTATGAGATGTCTATGTGATATCCTTGGGCTGCTCACACTTTCTAAAACGATTTATCACTCAGCCTTCAATTACAATTACTTATACAGAGAGTAGTAAATGCTTCGATTGTTAGTATAATCATCATTACAATAATATAGTGGTTTATGAATCCTAATGGAATTCGGTGTTTCTTGAGACCGATGTGGGGTGGTACCCATAAAAACGACGTCCTTTCATACAATCGCGGTAGTTAAGCAGTAAACGACGCTACAAACAGAGCTGTTGAGCTGTGGGAGGAAGCTGTGATCGAGTTTCTCTCGACAGAAGCGGCAGCATTGAGATTCCGGCCTCGCTCGGCCGGCATTTCAGAATTGGCCGCCAGCGCGACTCCATTACGGCCGCGTCTCGCGGCAGTCTGGGAATTCCTCGCCGCAGCCGCGGACAGCCGAGACCCGCCGCTACCTGCGGCAGGCATTTGTCTCTCCATAAGTGGCGAGCAGATATGCGACGAGACGCCACGTGACGTTTTACGGTCGCGGTACCTGTTCCGCAGATTAGGGCGGCATTCCGGCGCTATGAGTTAATACGAGTCCGCGAGGCGGTTTTGTACCCAGAGCTGCAACTTGCAGAGTCAGTCGGTGAGAAGTCATAATCAACGTCCTAGCTTTAATTTACGACGGAATGCCACTTGTCCTGTAAATAACACTTAATAAGTGCCTCACTGATACCTCGGAACGCTTACACATACGTTACTTAAGACTCTCACACGACATGTTTCTAAGGCAAAATATAAATTGTGTGGCCCCCGTATGTTACACTTTGTTGGAGATGTCAGGTTAGCTCCCGTTTATTCTTACTCGGCATTACTTTTCATAAACCTGTCGTATACTATTACAATAGAATTCCGATGAGAATTTGCTGTCTCAGCCGTCGTCGGCTATTACTGGTTACTGAATGCTACACTTGTCAATGGTTTTTGTTTTATTTCTTCTACATTCTTTACTACGTCGTTGAAAGCATGTTCTGACTTTGCTGCGAAACTTTCATTTAATGGAGTAGCCTTGGTGTTGTTGAGTTCCGCGACGTTTACGTTGTATTTTATTGACCACAGAGCGTACATTATCCAAGAATTTATCGTTGGCAATCACTCTATTAATTCATTCATGTTATTAATTTTTGTAAGATTATCACTTAAAATACAGCTCATTGCTTGCAAAGTCAGTAATTGCTTACTTGACCACGTTTTCGGCCAGGACTACGGAGGTCTTCATCAAAAGTAAAAACTGACTTACATGTAACAAACAGTCAGAAAATGTACAATGTAAACTTTCACGGCCGGCGTTGTCTTCAGGTAAAGCTTCCGGGCTGATACGTTGTGGTCCAGGTATAAAACTTCATCCCGACGTTTCGTCTCCAACTGCGGGAGGAAGTTTTATACCTGGACCATAGCCTTTCAGCCCGGAAGTTTTACCTGAAGAGTCAGAAAATGGTTCTTGAGTAACAGAGCTCACGTTGAAGTTACAAATGTAGTTTGCACTTTAAAAATTTTAGAAGCAGAACTAATGTTCGACGGGGCTCAAATGAGCTGTACGGACTGATTTAGAGCTCTGTGTTTTGTCGGGCTTGTTGTACTTCAGCCACATGAGAGGGAAACAACCTGGTTCTTAAATAATATAATAAATCAATTTCAAGATTCATATTTTTCTTGATATATCAAAGACATTGAAGAGAAGAAGAGGCAATGAATTATATTAAAAATCTCCGATGTATCGAGACAAATATGTATATGGAAATTGATTTATTATTTGATATTTATCACCTATGCTCTTGAACTCAAGATTTGCCACTGTTGGGCGGCACCCACTATTGTCCTACTTACTGTTTTTATAGAACGTCTGTCCGCCTTGTAAGACGACTTTTTCTCAGCAAAATTATCACATAATAAGGTCTATTGCAGCTTGGTGGCTCGAAAAATATAAGGTGCTAATTCAAATATTCAAATGTTTGGAACAAAACTTCTTTGGTCACACGTCCCTAGACTTACGAACTACTTTATCTTATGCTAAAGACAACACACTCCCTCATCTCCATAGAAGGACTCAAACCACCAGCAGGAGCGGCCTCACAATGCGTGACTTACACGACGCGACCATTCTCGTGCGGAAGTTATATTTCAGGAAACTCTGAAGATACGTTGCATTAGTAACTGGTCATACCTTTCATGATGTACTGTAGGACTTTTGATCTGGTTTTCAGTAATTTATAACGATGATTTGTCCTTGTAATTTACAAATTCTTTTTGGTACCTGTCTGAGCTACGGGAGCATGACGGACGCTCTGAAAACGATACATTGATGTCTAGCATTGACAGATGTACAGCCGCCCAAATAGCGGGTTGACGTTCTAATGCGTAAGACATGTACAACAGCCAGATTTTTTCAAAGAAAATAAAGCGAATAACAGAAACAAAAGTTATCAATCTCTTATAGACACAAGAAATTTAGCGCGAAATTCGGTGCAAAAAGCTTATAATAGTTTCCACAATGAAAGTCTGTCACGTGATGCCACTGAAAAATAGATGTACACGAATGGCAAAACACAATTGCTACCTTCACTACGAAACAGAAATGATTATGACATCAACGGAAGTGCTACTACACGAGATTTGTTGAAGACAGCTTTCCGAAAAAATACGAAGTAATACTCCATAATTACAATCAAAACAGCTGTCACCATTCTTAATTTAGAAATATGTATCCTTGGAGTAGTAAATCACTGAATCATGTGCATTTTTACGGTACAGACTGTACACTAATTTGGTTCCTTTCAGATTTTGTTAGTAGTTGAGTCCGATAGATTTACAAACATTAAAAAAAGATTATGTTAATGCAGTATCTCCACAAATGTAGTACAATATGCAACCCCTCTATCAGCGAAAGAATCGTACACAAAGACTGCAAAATTACACGTTCATATCACTGACTTCGATTTGCAGGCGGTTTTTATAACTTATAATTTGTTCAAGCATTACGAACTATATAGATGGAACGACCTATTAACCCACAGTCAGAAAATATCATTCTTGTGAAACAGATATTAGTGCTATCAGAAGGGATCGATTACATATTTTTCCATTTCTGAAAGGCTTTTAACACTGAACCTCAAAGCGCATTTTATTCAAATTGCTTGATTCTGGAATGTCATCTCAATTGTGTCATTAGACTTGTGATTTTCTGTCACAAAGACACAGTGCGCAGCAATTGACGGAAAGTCATCGAACAAAACGGAAGTGATATCTGGCGTTGCCGAGGAAATGTTATAGTGCCTCCACTGACTTAGGAGAGTATGTGAATAGCTCTCTTAGACTTTTGGTCGATGATGCTGTCGTTTATTAGTTAGTGAAGTCACGATAAGATCAAACCCGTATGGAAAACGATAACATAATAAGAGAAATCAGTTCTAAACCTGAAACATTAAGGTGTTCTTTTTTCTTGCGCAGTATTAAACAATAGAACGGAAGAGAAATGTTATGAAAGCGCTTTGATGTAGCCCTCTGCAAGGCACTTAATGGAAAAGTTGAAATGTTTGCAAACTTAAGGGACCAAATCGCTAAGTCCATCAGTTGTAGTCTTAAACTAACATTAGGGACAAGATACAGACACCCATGCCCGGAGAAAAACTCGAGCCAGATCCGCGCAGCGCCAGGCGCTTAACTGACTTGCAGAGTAAGTATGCAGATATAGACTCTGTATTATGGATCTAGCGAGTCACATCTACTGACTTACCTTTATGTTACAGAAGGCTGTAACAAATTCTGATATGTCGTTCTTATTCCATTATGATATTTTGTCAAACACAGGGTGTAATAATCGTATGTAAATATCAAAGGCTTATATCATGGTTATAATTAATGTTGAGATCGTGTGAAACCGGATAAGGATTTTGAAAAAATTACTTAGTGCTGGTAGAGTTGAAAAGATCTCGAATTGAGGATACAAACAAATGATAGTAATCACCGGAACGTATTCTGTTCATTCGCTTGTGTTTGTGTCCATTTGCTGAGATGTGCTTAAGGTTTTGCAATTCTTCAGTCACGATCGCTTCCATTTTTTGTACAACATACCAAGCTTTAGAATTCGGAAATATAACACGATATTTCCTTAGTTCGGGACCTGAGTCTTACTCAGGACGCCACTTGAATAAGTTTTTGTTGTTTATGTCATTACCGCGAGTTCACCTGCCGAGGAGCTTCGCAGCGAAACGTTAAACTTGACGTAATGTCCTGAAACTCGGTTTATTAAATTTTATCACATTACACCTTCCAAAGTTTTGTCCAATGCCCTACTGGTTTCACTGAGAAGCAAAATCGCTACGCTGGAGGAAACAAATATTACTTTCTTGGTCAACTGGCGGCAGTGATTTTATTTAAAAGTGATATCATGTGGTTCCACCACCCATGAACCACAGACATTGCCGAGGTAGGGTAGCTTGCGTGCCTCAACGATACCGATGGTCGTACCATACGTGCAACCACAGAGCAGCGGTATCTGTGGAGAGCAACAGTCCGGATAATTGACTGAGCTGGGCTAGTAACATCAGCTAATGTGACTTTGCCATACAGTTACTGCGAACGGTTGAAAGCATAGGGAACTACAGTCGTTATTTTTACCGATTACATGAAGTTCTACTGTATGTATATATGATCATGGCACCACCTCGGGTAAAATATTCCGGGGGGGGGGGGGGGGGGGGAATACACAGGAGGATGTCGTCATCAAGAAAAACAAAACAGGCATTCTACAGACCCAAGCGTGGAATGTTCTATTCTAGTGTTTTTCAACCATTTCGATATGCGACCCATTCTAAGAAAAATTATTATGGCGACCCCCTTCAAAATAAAAATATTCAGGCGAGTCCCTCTCCTACTCCATCGACACGAACGGTCACAAAAGTGTGTTATATCAAATTACACAAATTAAAGTTTCTTTATTTTGATTAAGCTTTCTTTTCAATTGTTGGACGATCTTTTTGTGTGTATTTTTTGAGTGGCACACATTGTACTATTTTTATACGATTTCCGACAGAAAAATGTATTTTGCTTAACGACTGTTTCGCATTTAAGTCCATTATCAGAAGCAAATTATGCTCATTAAGACGGATTCCATTGTATAGACAATTTGTAAGGAAGTATATCTTTAAATTAGAATTTTTCAGACTTACTTATTGTATCATTTTCTTCTACCTATCGCCGCGGTAGAGTAGCCGAGCAGTCTAAAGCACCTAGCTGCGGAGCTCGCGGTTGCTCGCCGTGGAGGTTCGAGTCCTCCCTGGGGCATGGGTGTGTGTGTTTGTCCGTATGTTAGTTTACCTAGGTTTAAGTAGTTTGTAAGCTACGGACTGATGACCACGCAGTTTGAAAGATTTACAGACATTTGAACATTTCTTCTACCTATCGATTCGTTCCTGAACAATGTTTTCAGGTTTTAACCTTATTCAACATGAACACACTGTATTGTAAAGCAATCTATGACCTACTCAATTCATAATTAATGTTACGCAAGGAGGTCTGTAATTTTAACATTAAATAAATTTCACCTAGGCATACATTTTTGTGTTACCGAGCCCCTATTTATTTTATGGTTCAGGTACTTCCCCCTTGTGACGGTGACCCCCTAGCAAGACTTTGCGACCCCCCCCCCCCTGAGGGTGGCGACCCACAGGTTGAAAAACATTGTTGAATCCCTAAATCGATTAGGGAGGTTATAAAATTTAAAATGGGATATGAATAGGTTGAAGTTAGATATAGTGGGGATTAGTGAAGTTGGGTGGCAACAGATAAAAGTCTACCACTGTACGTAACAAGAGCCTTGTTTTATCACTAAAATTAGTAAATGAGGTCCGTGTGAACTACTGGTTACTCCCTGCTATACAGCCTTGTTCACTGGCCCAAACTGAGAACTGACTCGTTTCAAATTACTTCAATACCAGGAACTTAATACTACAGTGGTCAATATACATAGGAACTCACACGTCATTACACACAGATATTAATAAGCAAGCTACCACAATTAAAGTTATCTTAGAAAGGTGGCTAGGAAACATTTATGCCGCAACGGAATTTACACTTAATAAAATTTGCATCTGAGCTTGTTCTCAGCACTTGTGAAGAACAATATTAAATAAAAGACTGAAGGTGCTCTAAAACTACAATTTATAGGCAATTTACGGATTATGCAAAGTGGGGTACCAATTTTGTTAATACATTAAAAATGCATCTCTTAAATGGATTAATGCGCACGGTGCCCGGCCTAAATTATACATGATTTAATTTACTGGGGGGAAGTATTCACAAACAACACTCATTTGCTCACACACACGCAATTCCACAGCGAAAATCACCAAAATCAGCGTGCTGAGACAAGGCGGAAGCAGGCGCCGCTATCGTAGGCGAAATTCAGCCAGCCGGAGGTAGCCCAAAACAAAGTATACAAAACACTTTGAAGCTCGCTCTGATCTGTCGTGCCGGTTTCGAGATGGTGCGTGTGTATAGCCAAGTTAAATTACATCTGAATTGGACCGCTAGCAAACACGCTAACGGCGACACACGGCTACGTTCATGAACCCACTCCTCTGAAGGTGAAGTGGTTGTAAATCGGATTCATTATACTAAATCACGGTGGATTCTGAAATTGCAGTCTGTCATCAATCGATCTAGGACTGGTATTATATGAGAAGTGGTGTAAACTCAGGCGACTAGCTGCAAACCCCGGAAGTCGGAGCTCGGACCCACGTGGTTCCGAAACCGGTAAAATTGAATAAATTAAGTTTCCCAAAAATAAAGAAAATTAACTCCAGCATGCAACCCATAGAAATGCTTAGAATTACATGAAGAAGCGAAAGAAATGCAGCTACACGCGATAGGGGGCGATTACTGAGACGGATGAGGTCTTGTCTCTAAAACTCGTAAAATGAAATAATTACAAAGTTGGATAAATAAAATTATGAATTACAGCATGCAACCCATAGAAATGTGTAGAATTACATAAGGAAGCTATTGAAGGAGGTTTTACAAGGCTCAGAGAGAATTACTGACACAGACCGAGTTCGTACCACAAGTCGGAGAAGAAACAGCAACATTAAAATAGGCGGGGAGAGAAGATCGCGAAATATTAGTGAAAATCAGAAGGATACCCGCATAGTTACTCGCCTGATTGGCATGGAACAAACAAGAGTGGAAGCTGAAGGCTTTGATCTATGAACCAACGACGTAAAACACAAATCACTTACGGAAGGAAACGATGAGAGGATTTTAACATGCACTGTACAAAAATGAACATATCACCTATTAGAAATCGGGCCCCACAAATCTAGAAAGTATTTACACAGCGTTCATACACCTGCACGTGATCACAAAAGGTTTTAACATACCAGGTCGTTATCAATCTCCAACTAGAATCACACACACCACGTTGATCTATTGGAAATCACTGAATTGAAAAACGAGAACACATTTCCGCACACGATCGGAGAAAATATTCCAAAAAATGATTCTAAGTTCACAAGTCTAAGTTAAACATGCTAGTCAATGAAACGCTACCATTTCCAGAAACAAGAGAAGCACCAACGTTGCCTTACCAGACGACCAGCCCAGAATGAATCCGACCGAGCGGCCACCGGACGCAGGAAGCGACCGGAAGCCGGAAAATCCAAGAAACAGCGGTGGTGGGGACTGAGAGCAGGTATACTCCCACTGGAGAAGGCTTGCTGACTGAACTGTAGCCAAAGCGTGTAGAAACCTCTTTGGTAACCTCAGCAGCTGTCGACTCTGAGCCAGAGAGAAAGATGCAAAGCGAGCTATCACTCCCCACTTTCAAACACTCATAGATTCTCACGCACACTTAAAAGTACAACAACTGCACATTCTCACAGGGACAGTAGCCTTATGGAGAAGCTGTACTTGTGCCACATCAATTAATATAATAATAAATTATTAACATAAGAAAATCAGAAAAACCTAGCAATATTAAATAATATTTTAACATATTAAATAAAAATGCTAGTCCTCAAGCCTTGAATAGAGTGGGGTTCAAGTTTTAACAAAATGATAATCTAGCGACATTAAATAAATTATAACTTTACAGAAATATACAAAAAGTATATGGAAGATGACAGACGGTCGTATTTCAACACCAACAATATTTTTGTCAGGTGAATGCAGGTTTATAAATACAAAATCAGTTGTTGGTATTCCAGAAGTAGGTCTGATAATGAATTTGAAAATAGTAATGCGGGGAAACCACTATAAGTAGCGAAGTGAACGCTTTACCGTAGTCAAAATAGATTTAAAGCCAACACCAATCACAGTAGTACAAGTGCACGTGCCAGCTATTTCTGTTGATGAGAAGATTAAAGAAACGTATGAGGAGGTAAATGTAATTATTTCAACAGTTAAGGGAAAGGAAAAAATGTAATGAGGGACGGAATTGGGCAGAAGGTAGAACAATGGAAGGAAAACATAGTAGTTCATTATGGCTTTTGGAAAGCGAATGAAAGAGGAAGCCGCCTGGTAGAATTTTGCACGGAATATAATTTCATCATAAAACAATTGACGGAAAAGGTGGAAAATAAAACAGTCGATGATAAATGGTTGCATAAAATAGTGAAGACTGTGGAGGAGCAAATAGAAAAGGCGTTCATAAAGTCCTTGTATATCACAGGAAATACTAAATTTAATTTATGAATGTAGATGATTTAAAAATACATTAAATAAATTAGGTACAATGTAGTACACACAACTAAGAAATGAGATTGACAGGCACCGGAAAATGGCAAAGCGGAGTGGCTAGAAGCTAAATGAAAATCTCTAGAAGAATGTATAACTAAGGAAAAATAGATACCACCTACAGGAAAATAAGAGGCATTTCGTGACACGAAGAGCAGCTGCATGAATATCAATAACTCAGATTGAAAACCAAATATGAACGTAAAAGGGAAAGTTGAAAGATGGAAAGAATATATAGAGGGGCTCTACAAAGAAAATAAGCTTCGAGAGAATATTGTAGGAAGGGAAGTGGAAGTAGATTAAGATGAAATGGAAGATACTATCATCAGAGATAAATTTGACAGCTCATTGAAAGACCTAAGTCGAAACACTCACCTGGAGTAGATGACATTCACTCAGAGCTAGCATTCTCTTGGAGAGCCACCTATGACAAAACTATTTCACCTGGTGCGTAAGAAGCATGGGACAAGCGAAATACCATCACACTTTAAGAAAAGTGCAATAATCCCAATTCCAAACAAGCAGTCGCAGAAATAACTGAAAATTACAGAAACATCAGTTTAATAAGTCAGGTGGAAAAATTTTAACAGGCCTTTTTCCAGAATGGTGGTAAAGCTGCAAGATCAGTTTAGAGTCAGCTGATGTTAAGGAACAGGAGAGGCAATACTCACATCACGTCTTAGATTAAGGAAAGGCAATCTACATTCGGAGAAATCTTTTGTCAGTGTTGATTTGAATATACCATTTCATATTCTGAACTAAGCAGGGTAAGATATTGGGATCGGAAGGTTATTTACAACTTGTACATAAACCAAACAGCAGTTATAAGAGTTGAAGGGCATAAAAGAGAAATTATAACATTGCGTTTTGCCGATAACAGTGTAATTTTATCAGAGACAGTAGAGGACCTGGAAGAGCAATTGAAAGAAAGAGGCATGCTCAGAATAGAAAAGGGTGGAGAGTTGCATCAAATCAGTCTCCAGATAGAAGACCACAACAACAATAACATGTGGTTTCTGTCCAAGAATTGGACTTGTGCCATTTTAAATCATCTATCATCGAAAAAAAAAATCTAACACAATCGAATGCTTAAGGCTCTCAACTCGTTCTAGAGACGCCAAAGATATTTTCATTCAACTGAATTCATCATGAAAGGCAAATCTGCTTCCGGAGTTTACAGTCTGCTTCATCCAATGGCGATATATTGGAAGGCAACGAAATAAAATCGTGATAATCTCGCACTGTAGCAGCAGTAAGCGATCCACCGCCTGATGCAAACGCCTGTTTTTGTCTCTCTCTTTATATATATATATATATATATATGCATTGCCGATCACAGCATCTGTCATCTGCGTGCGTATACCATTTCCTTTGCGCCTTATCTTAGATTAATGAAAGAGAAGCATTTCTAGATATTGTAGATTCGGAGAAGGCTTTTGTCAATGTTGATTGGAATACACTGTTTGATATTCTGAAATCAGCGGTGGTATGGTATGGGGAATGGAGGGTTATTACAACTTGTACAAAATCCAAAACAGCAGTTACAAGAAGAGTATGAAAGGGGGTTAGCAAGATAGGTTTGTGGACTTTCTCCAATGTTATTCAATTTAAACATTCAGCAAGCTGTAAAGGAAGGAAGGAAAAATTTAAAGAAGGATTTAATAGTTCTGGGTGGAGAAATAATAATGTTTCTTTTTCCTGATGACATTGCAATTGTACCAAAGAATCTGAAAGACCAATTGAACGGAATTGCCAGCAGGTAATGGTAATGGGGTGCTTTCTAAGAAATATTTCAGTTATTTCTAAGAAATTCATGCTATTCTGTAGGAATTAGATTAGTTAACGAAACAATAAAGGTGATACATAGGATTTGCTACTTGGGCACTAAAATAACATACAATGGTCGCAGTACAGTTGATATAAAATGCAGAGAGCCAATGGGAACAAAGGCTTCTTTGAAAAAGAGAAATTTGTTGACATCGAAAATTAATTAATTAAAGTGTAAGGATTATCTTTTCTTTTTTTTCTCTTTTTTTATTATTATTCTTTTCTTATGAGGCCATTGGTATGGGAGTGAAATATGGACGACGTATTGTTAGACAGGAAGAGGTTACACGGTTTTTGAAATGTAGTGTTACAGAAGAATTGTAAATATTAGGTCGGTAGATCACGTAATTATTGAGGAGATGAGGCGGGGGACAGAAGAGGGGAAGGAGACAATTGGCAGACGGATGGGAAAGGAAGAGATCGACACAGACCTAGAGAGAGGATGGGAGGGGAGGTGGACTGCCAGATTATGAGTAAACAAATACCAAGTTAGTGAATACCTGCTATATAGTACGCAGAGAGAAACGAGAAGCAACAGGTCAGGAACTTACCATACTGTTAACCGCATTCCGTACGCTCTACATTTCGTACCCTAGTATTAGGACAACCGGAGCTCCACTTCAGAATCACGAAGCCCGTGCGGTGAATTTGCATGATGCTACAGAAGACACGATTTCCGGGGCTCCGGCACGGCGCGCGGCTCGGCGTGCCGCCCACGTCGTTACCGATAGGACGGTGGCCCCCGCTGCGGCCGGCGTCGGGTTTCGCAGCGCCACCTGACACCCCCACATTACGGCCGGCGCACTTGTCGCCGCAAATTGGTTTTATTAAGCCGCCGCGCCGAGATGAAATACTGTCACGCCGATGACAGGCCACATTTGCATACGGGTAATTGCGCGGAGCGGCGCCCGGGCCCCCGAAGTGGGGCGCGGCAGGGGCAGCGCGGCAGGCCCGCAGCGCAGGCCGCGGGTCACGCGGCGCGCCGCGGCGCGGCCGAAACGCAGCGGCGGCGACGCGCACACTGCTCGTTACTCCGGCCGTATAAGGGCGGCACTGCGGCAGGGAGCAGCGGCACTGCCAGGTTATCGGCGTGTAAAGCCGCAATTGCCGCCGTGCGTGCCTCGCACTGCAAACACGCCTGGCACAAGGGTTATCGGATTTCCCTACACTGCCTTCGATCGGCTTACTAGTCAGATATGCCGTTTGGCATTGTTATTTATTTACTAGCTGCAAAACCCGGCGTTGCCTGGGTATACATTTTTCTAGTCTTATATTTCCAGCCTACCATTTCCGGTTGCACACATCTCATGTTCCCATGGAAAAAAATAACAAAATCAAAGTTACAAATGTTAATTGAACTTAAGCAACCTCAAGTATTAAATCCCTCGAATAAAAACCAGCCAAAAAAGACATACCACATAAACATAATCAAGAAACACTAAAACAAACATCTACATCTACATAGATACTCTGCAAATCACATTTAAGTGCCTGGCAGAGGGTTCATTAACCACTTTCATAACTTTTCTCTACCGTTCCATTCTCTAATAGCGCGCGGGAAGAAAAACACCTAAATCGTTCCGTTTGCAAGCTGATTTCTCTTATTTTATTGGAATGGTCATGTCTCCCTAAGTAGGTCGGTGCTAGCAAAATATTTTCACGTTCAGAAGTAAAAGTCGGTGATTGAATCTTCGCACACAGATCACGCAGCAATCAATAACGTCTTTCTTTTAATGATTTCCACCCCAATTCGTGCAACATTTCCGTGCCGCTTCCTCCCCTCCCCCCGTAACGTGACAGAACAAAACGACCTGCCCTTCTATGAACCTTCTTGTGGTGTCGCACAAGTCCAAAGTGCGCGCCACCTACTTTCGCCGCGCACCGCCATGCACGCACGGCGCGACGTTCTTACGACGTCAGCCACGAGCGCCCTCTGCTACAACTCCGCTCGTGGCCACCACTGAACGACATCGTTCACTAGGGACTGAGATAGGAACCAGTTAACACTTCGGAATCAGATAGGCACCAGTGAAGACTTGGCTATCGGACAGGCATTAGGCAGGCCCCTAGCTCAACTATGTATCAGCATTCTGCAGTACTGAGCTATGTAAAAGTTAAGTATTGTATAAATTCTGTGCAAAATAGATCTCGTTTTAACTTACTCTAGTGTTTCTAGTTTCTGCTGTCCCACTGGCTGCTCACCTGCGGACCTGCACAAGCGTGCATCCTTATTCCTGTGTCGGCCTATTTCTGCTCGGCCACCGACACCTACGACGGAAACGAGACACAGAAGCGGCGACGAGGTTGGGACACAAAACTTCTCAATGTCTTCCGTCAGTCCCACCTGGTGAGGATCCCACAAGGAGCAGCAGTACGCCAGGAGGGGACGCACAAATGTGATGTAGGCAGTCTCTTTGGTGGAGCTGGTGCATCTTCGAAGCGTTCTGCCAATGAAACGTAACCTTTGGTTCGCTTCCCCACAATATTTTCTATGTGTTCTCTCTAGTCAAAGTTGTTCGTAATTGTAACTCCTATGTATTTGGTACAATTTACAACCTTAAAGTTTGACTGATTTATCGCGTAATTGAAGTTCAGCGGATTTATTTTAGTGGACATGTGTATTATTTCACACTTTTCTTTATTTAGTGTCAATTGCCAATTTTCGCACCAAGTAGAAATTTGGTCTAAATCGCTTTGCAGTTGCTTTTGATCCTCTGTTGATTTCACTAACCGGTAAACGACAGCATCATCCGCGAACAGTCTAAGGGAGCTATTCAGATTGTCTCCTAAATCACTTATAAACACAAGGAAGAGTAGGGGACCTATAACACTTCCCTGTGGAACGCCAGATATCACTTCTGTTTTACTCGATGACTTACCGTCAATTACAAGGAATTGTGTCTTTCTGATGGGAAATCGTGAATCCAATCGCACAGTTTGGCAGATATTCCATAAGCAAACAATTTCATTAGAAGCCGCTTGTGGGGTACAGTGTAAAAACCCTTTTGGAAATCCAGAAATATGGAATCGATTTGAGATCCCTTGTCGATGGCACTTAACACTCCATGTGAATAAAGGGCAAGCTGTGTTTAGCAAGAGCGATAGATTCTGAATCCGTGTTGACTGTTGATTAATAGGTCGTTCTCTTCGAAGTAGTTTATAATATTCGAACAAAGTATATGTTCCAAAATCCTACTGCAAATCGACGTCAATGAGATTGGCCAGTAATTTTGGGGATCACTCCTATTGCCTTTCTTGAATATTGGAGTAACTTGGGCAACTTTCCAGTCTTTGGGTACGGATCATTCGCTGAGTGATCGGTTGTAAATTATAGCTAAGTACGGAGCTACTGCATCAGCATAATATGAGAGGAATCTAGTTGGTATATAATCTGGCACGGAAGATTTGTTTTTGTTTAGTGACTTAACTTGTTTTACTACTCCAGGAACATCTACTTCTACGTTCCGCATGCTGGCAGCTGTTCTTGGATTGAATACTGAAGTGTTCACTTCGTCTTTTTTGGTGAACGAATTTCGGAAAGCTTTGTTTAGTAGTTCTGCCTTAGCAGTACTGTCATCGGTTGTGTTACAATTGCTATCGCGTAGTGAAGGTATTGTTTGTGTTTTGCCGCTAGTGTACTTCATATATGACCAGAATTTCTTTGGATTTTCTGCAAGATTACGAGACAGGATTTCGTTGTGGAAACAACTATAAGATTCTCGCATTGAAGTCCGCGCTAGGTTCTGAGTTTCAGTAAAAGATTGCCAGTCTTGCGGATTCTGTGTCTTTTTTAATTTTTCATGCGTTTTTCTTTGTTTCTGCAACAGTGATCTGACCTGTTTTGTGTACCAAGGGGGGTCATCCCCCTCTTTTATTAATTTATTTGGTATAAATCTCTCGATTGCTACTGATATCATGTCTTTGAAAGTAAGCCACAACTGATCTTCGCTTGCATTTTTAGTTTCGAAAGACTGGAGATTATCACCCAGGAAAGCGTGAAGCGAATTTTTAGCTGCTTTATTGAATAGATATATTTTTCGTTTATTTTTGGTGCATTTAGGAATTTAGACAGTCAGTCTCGCTACTACAACTCGATGTTTGCTAATCCCTGTATCTGTTTTGATGCTCTTTACTAGCTCAGGGTTATTTGTTGCTAGGAGATCAAGAGTATTTTCGCAACCACGTACTATTCTAGTGGGTTCTTGAACTAACTGTTCGAAGTAGTTTTCAGAAAACGCATTCAGAACTGGTTCGAACGATGTTTTATATTTGCCGCCGGTTTTGAATACGTAATTATGCCAACATATCGAGCGTAAATTAAAGTCGCCACCGATTATAACAGTATGCTTCGGATACCTATTTGAAATGTGATTCAAGCTTTCTTTGAATATTTCGGCAACCGCATCGTCTGAGTCAGGGGGCCGATCAAAAGATCCAATTATTAATTTATTCCGGTTGTCAAGTATAACCTCTACCCAGACCAACTCACAGGAAGTATCAGCCTCAATTTCGCTGCAGGATAAACCGTTTGTAACATCAATAAACATGCCACGTCATTTATTATTTATTATAACCTTCTGATCATTTGGCACTTTGAACAAATTTTGGCCGAACTTATCTCAGCCGTCAGCCAGCTTTCAGAACCTATAACGATTTGTGCCTCGGTACTTTCTATCAGAGCTTGGAGCTCTGCAACTTTCCCAATACAGCTACGACAACTTTTATAGCAATGGTTTCTAGATCTGCTTTCTTCCTGTGTCTGACCTGCCCCCTTGGAGACTGAAACCCATTTTGTATATTCCTGAGGCCCTCTAACCTAAAACACCGCCCAGTCCACGCCACACAGCACCCGCTACCCGTGTAGCCGCTTCCTGAGTATAGTGGATTTCTGACCTATTTAAGGAGAAGTTAATGGCATGGAATTCACAATAGAACCTATAAAACGAATATCCTGAGAACCATATGAATTATAGTACGTCTCTTACTGTCTGTGTCAAGGTTGTGGACTATCAAAGCTATCACCGAAGCCCATATCTAAAGCAAACCAGACATTAAGAACCAATATTAACAAAAATGGCAATAGAAATCACTTTGTCATGAAGAATTAGCGCGTTGTGTGGAATATGTCTCGTTCGTTTCATTCCAACTGTGGGAGAACAGAGCTTTGGACGCTCACTGCCGCAGCCTTCGCTTTGGTGATGGAAACGGAGGGGTGGGGTGGGGTAGTGTGGCCAAAACCAAGCCAAGGCTTCGGAACCCATCGTCGCAACACAAGCACGAGTGTTTCCGAAATGTGCCGAACGGACATGACTCGCTTTTGACGAACTCGCTCTTGACGAACTTCGCATCAGTTTGCTCGTTTCATGATAGAGGGCGCTGTAGTAGGCATTACTAAAAACATGGGAATTGTTAAAAAAACTGTAATATCTCAAACAGATACACATAAGATCATGAAAATCAAAGTACAATTTTTCTTGTTTCGGTTAATGTCATCTCGTGTTATCTCCCACAATCGAATGAAACACAAGCTATGATCATGCTATCAGTCAGCGGCCAGACAGTTTGTTGTATTTCAATGATTCAGACTGTACCCACCTCTACGCAAGTCTTCCCCGATGCTAACGATTGCAGAGAGAGAGAGAGAGAGAGAGAGAGAGAGAGAGTAGATATCGTTTCCTGGTACTATGAGGCCCATAGAAATGCTGGAGAAGCGAGCGAGAGAGAGAGAAGGAGAGAGTAGATATCATTTCCTCGTACTATGAGGCCCACAGAAATGCTGTTGAAGCTCTTGAAAGGTATGCTACACTATCATTTTTGCAGATTACCCCGCCATTTATCATGACATGAAAATAATGTTTCATACAAAAGTTACAGATTTTTTCGCGAAGAATCCAAATATACAATAGAAAGCAGGCGTTCCTAAAAAGTTTTCAAAGTTGCCTGCCACCACCCATAATGGGTTTCGGTAGGGGATTGGGGGGAGGGTGGGGGACGAGTCTAGTGTCATTGGATGTCCCTCTCAAAGTTTTAACATTTGCCGGTAACCATTTCTTCGTTTGCTAATAATATCTTGGGATATTTGGCATGGTCTCTATCAATATCTCGAAAACAGCGCAAGATATTGATTTTTTTCTTAGCATTTCCTTCTCTGTACAACTTTAGAAAGTAATATAGTAGTGATAGCACAAGTTACAAACCAAGCATACGCCACTGGTCAAGATAATCCTCCCCTTTTCTCACCGACCATCTCTTCTGCACCCTCCTATTTCAGTTCAGCCAAGCCTATCTGCACAGGTAACTCATGGATATATTCGATAAAATTTTTGTAACAAAATCCTCTTCCTCAACACTCCAGCCACCTTATTCTCCTTTAATCTATTTATTTGCCTGAGTCCTGCCCGTCTTCCCTTTCTGTCCAACGCGTCTTTCGCTTAATAACTCTACGTTTGACCATCTCCTCCACCTCCCTTCTGTTCCACATCACCTTCTCATTTATATCTATCGCTTCTTTTCGATCTATCTCACCATCTCTTCATCCCGCTCTCTCTATGCCCATTTCGTTCACCCAATTCTACGTTTATACGTCATCTCTTTGTATCCATCTCTTCCTATCCACTCTCTAATTCCATGCCTCCTCGTCTTGTTTCTCCATCTTCTTGTCGCATCTCTGTCTGTCTCTCTCTCTCCCTCTCCCTCTCTCTCTCTCTCTCTCTCTCTCTCTCTCTCTCTCTCTCTCTATCACTTACTCTCCAACTCTCTTTACCACCCCGCCCTCTTTATCTCTCTCTCTGACCATCCCATCATTCACCCAAAACTCTCCGATTTATTTCCGTTGACGCCTTCGGTTCTACATCTCCTCCCCTCTTCTGAATCTGGCCTTTTTTCATAGCCCCAATACTAGCCCCTTCTCTCTATCTTCCGCTGCCCCCCTCCTCTCTCTCTTTCCAACTTCTCCTGTTCACCTCACCCTCCTCTTTCCCTCCGTCCATCGCGTCCTGCATTTCTTTCACTGTTTCTTGCTTATGAGATGTACGCTATCCTGGAAGGCACGTCGATAAGGCAAGCCGATACTATTGCCACGTCTTACACCAGCTGTGCAGGTCAGTCTATATGGTAATGGCTGTAAAACACATTCTTGCCCGCATCTCCGCACGTCTGGGAGATAGAACATTATAAACCCCATGGGGATGCTTCACTTGTTGCAAGCAGTATGTGTACCAAAATTTCGTTGAAATCTATGCAACAGTTTCGGAGGAGCTCTAGAACATACAAACACACATAAAGCCATCGCTATAATGTATATACATACCGTCTTCACTCTACTCCGCAGACATCATCCTGTCGATTCCCTATAGACCGAAAACACTGTACTACAGGATTCGGCAAATAAAAATGTACCAGAGAATAGATTTCCAGTGTAGAAAGAAACACTGCACAGGAACGGAAATACAGTAGCAACCTAAGTAAAGCTGGGGCTGAGTGTGACAGCCAATAAATTTTTGGCACTTTGAGCCACGGAGAAACCTTACTGACTGCGGATAGACACAGGAAGGCTGAAACTTCTGCTATCCCATCCGAAATATTATTCTGCAGTTCTTGAAGCTACAAGGATGTTGCGTTACATCTTATACTTGATGGCTCCCCAGAAAAAGTAATGTTACTCAGACAGATCAGGTGACCTGGACCTTAAGCGGTATGTGCACGTGTGCCTGTAGTAGACAAGATATGTTTCCTAAAGTCGTGATCATAGTGTCACTTGATGTTACTTCCGTACGTAAGTTCCCTGTCAAAATATTATGTACCCACTCTCCTCGAGGAATTTAACAGGAGTTTCCGAAGACCATTTACAGATAACAGTCTTTGCAACTACAATATGTTGACTTAGCAACTTACATTGTCCATAATCTTACATTCAGTGAAAAACATCAAAGTTAAATAATGTTATTTACCTACAGAGTGTTAAGTTGTACCTGGAACTGGATAATCACAATACTGTTCGTGGTCCACCAATCATCTCACAAATGTTTTGAGAAACATAACAGAATAACAGAAAACACATCAATAATTGTAAATATGTTCACAACAGGCAATGATAATTTTAATGCGGACGCATTCAAAGGCTCGTTCCCGTACGGGAAACCAGTATCAGCTGCGAGCAAGCGTAATCAACATATACATCTACGTGGGATACTCTGCAAATCACATTTAAGTGTCTGGCAGAGGGTCATCGAACCACCTTATATCATACCTCCCATTCCATTCTCGAATAGCGCGCGGGAAGAAAGAACACACGAATCTCTCCGTCCGAGATCTGATTTCTCGAATTTTATTCTGATGATCATTTCTACCTATGTAAGGAGACCCCAACAATAAATTTCGCTTTCGGAGTAAAATGTTGGCGATTGACGTTTGGTAAGTAGCTGACGCCGCAGCGACAAGCGCCGTTGTTGTAATGATTCCCATCCCAAATCCTGTAGTGTATGCAGTTTCTTTACTAGTTCTGTTGCATATTTTAAGGATTCTGCCAATAAAACACAGTCTCTGGTTCGCCTTTCCCACGACATTATCTACGTGTTCTTACCAGTTACGTCTCAAGAAATAGTAATTCCTAGGTATATTATGGAGTTTACGGCCTTCACTTTTGATTGATTTATCTTGTAAACAAAGTTTAACGGATTTCTTTTCGTACTCATGTGAACGAGTAAACACTTCTCATTATTTACAGTCAATTGCCAATTTTTACACCATAGTGATATTTTATTAAATCGTTCTGTAGTTGGTTTTGATCTTCATATGATTTCACTAGAAGATAAATGACGGCGTCATCTGCAAAGAACCTAAGGGAGTTGCTTAGATTTTCTCCCAAATCGTTTATGTAAATAATGAACAGCAGAGGACCAATAACACTACCCTGTGGAACGCCCGATATCACCGTAGTTTTAATCGATGCCTTAGGAGCGATTACTATAAACTGTGTCCTTTCTGACAGGAAATCCCATACCCAGTCGCAAATTTGTGGCGATATACCATAACCAAGCAATTTTATTAAAAGCTGTTTGTGAGGTACGGTGTCAAAAACCTTCTGGAAATCAAGAAATACGGAGTCAATTTGCGAAACCTTGTCAATAGCACCCATCACTTCGTGTGAATAAAGAGCTAGTTGTGTTTCGCATGAACGATATTTTCTAAATCCGTGTTGACCTTGGATCAATATGTCATTCTGTTCGAGATAATTCATAATATCTGAATACTGGATATGTTCCAAAACCCTGCTGCAAATTGACGTTAATGAATTACGTTTGTAGTTTAGTGGGTTACTCCTACTGCCTTTCTTGAATATAGGTGTCAACTGTGCAACTTTCCAATCTTTTGGTACAGATCTTTCTTAGAGTAAGGAGCTATCGCTTCAGCATATTCGGATAGAAATCTAATGGGTATACAGTCCGGACAAGAAGACGTGTTCTTGTTGAATGATTTAAGTAGCTTCACTACTGCGAGGATATCTACTTCAACGTTACTTATTCTGGTCTCTGTTTTTAATTCGAAATCTGAAATATCTATTTCGTCTTCTTTAGTGAATGAGTTTCTAAAAACTATGTTTAGTAACTCTGATTTAGTAGCGCTGTCATCGGCAGGATCGCCATTGCTATCACGTAGTGAGGGTATTGTTTGTGCTTGGCCCCTCGTGTATTTAATATGTGACCAAAATCTCTTTGGTATTCAGTCAAATTTCGTTGTGAAAAGTATTGTAACGATCTCGCAATGGGACATGGGGGCTATAAGTTGATAATTTGAGATGGAAGGGAAGCGTTTTTGGATAGCCTAATTCCGCTGTCCCGAAGCGGGATATCCGGATCCGAATCCCGGTCCAGCACAATTTTTTGAACTTCGTCACTGAATTTATTTCAATGTCTGTGACTGTTCCCGAGGGCCTCTAACCTAAGAAAAGACTACCCAGTCTAAATCGCACAGTCCTCACTTCCCATGACGCCGCATTTTGTATGTAGTGGACGCCGGACCTTTTCAGCAGTACCCCGAATACCACCAAGTCTGCACATCCTCTGTGGTTTCACAAATGCGGAATGTTGGAGTCTCTTTCGTATGATAGCGCATTCGTGAGGCAAAGGATACACCACTTGGAGCCATGCTGTCCTTCTGTCCCATTAGGGCATCCACGTTGTTAGCCTACTAACGATGAGTTAGAGAACGTATCTTCGTATACTCATACTAGTTAGGATAGGATGTTTTGGGCGCACAGTATACTCATACTGTAATAATTTCTGAAAGAACCAATGTATGTTACTAATTCTGTTAAGTATTTATATGTATTCAATTTTAAAACACTAAACTGACATATACTTAACTTTGCCATATTATAAATACAAATAAATAATTGCAATACAGTAATTCTAGTAAAAACAGGAAAATAACCACAATGTCAGCACTTATTTTTGATGAAGGAATTTTAAAAAGCTTACAATTCTCAACACACGTGCACTATGACAACTACTCTACTACTGCAGGATTAAAGTGGAGAACCACAATGAAAAATGTTCCTACCACAACACAATGCGAACATGTCATGGAAAGGTTCAGGGATGTAAGAAATGGGAGTTAGTTTTTTACTTATTTAGCAATTTCAGACACAATGAAATAAGTGTTCAAACAACTTACGGGTATGCTGCCGGGTGATGTCGTCGACAACCGCCGATATTTCGGCAGGAGGTCACCCTGCTATCCTCAAAGCACAACTGCACTCAAGGAAGCAATGTGCAAGCGTATTTAATACCCCGGTTTTCAAAGTGTGAACAAGGAAGATAACACACACAGTACAAGTCACTGCAGAGTCAACACAACCAAAGACGACCAAATATCAAAATAATCTATAGTGACTTAATGAACAGGTGAGGCAGCATTAATTTTGTCCCTCTGTTTCTTGACGAGAGACAGTGTCGGATGCCAAGCAGAATTTAAACAAAAACCACAATCTCTGTTTATAAGTTCGCTTGCTAGTTTAATTTCAGCAGCTTCCTTAATAAATAAAAAAATACGCTGTTGCAGAACACTGTCTTGGCACCGGTCATCCTATGGAATACAACAACACGGAGATTCTGGCATGAACTTGTTATATTCGTATAATTTTCGTATTCATGCTTTTTAATTGTATGTATTATTACACACGTCACATGTGAAATCGTACCTGGATCTCTTGTTGCGTCGTGCCTCAAATACCACATCAAGTTATACGTCACATTAAGCTACATATGAGGCCCAATGACACAATACTACAATTTATTTTGTAGAGGAATTGTCCCAAAGATGAACTTGCGATAAGGGTGATACGTGTTTTACCCTAGAAATAAAAGTGTTTCGATTTTAATTCACCGCATCCCAAGCACAGATTGCAGTTAAATTGTGACGAAATATCGCTGTGTAATATGTAGATATCAAGATACTTGAAGGTAACAACACAGACTTGCCGTAATATGTTTCAATAAAATTCAAACAAATAGGTGTTATTGGTGCTCCTGCTTGCAATGTTTTCGAATACAAGTAATTAGATCGCGCTACAAGCTTGTAGAATGTCAAGGAGATACAACGGTTCCATCGTGTGCTGTTGTGCAACATATCACACATGTTCACATTTTGTCAAACGCGGAACTGAATGGACAGTTTTGGCACATAATACCTTTTTGTGCTGTGTGAAACATCATCTGCCTAGTAACGACTCATATCTTGCGGCATGTGCCGTGTCATGTTTCGAAACACGCTGCATCATGTCATGATACTTGATGCTTTGTTGCAACGCGTGACAAGTTATGACGCTACAGGTGACATATCCCCATGACATATGTTGCACATCGTATATAATGAAGTAATACGCCATGTTACGTAGTATATCATACAATCTGATACACCATTTTATGTAATACGATGCAATGTTTCAATTAAAGTAACAGAACAGACGTGGCATAGTGTAACATTAACCATAACATAATGTCGTACAGTATGATATGGCATATCATAGAAGTAGAAATTGAGGATGCATGTAACCTACTCATTAAGAATGCAGTTCCTTAGTCTGCGCCACTCTCAGCTTCAAGAGGTGATTGAGCTAAAGAATTAAGAGTAAACCGTAATAAAGAACGAATATGTCAAGTTTGCCTTCCTTTAAATGCTTTCTAAACTTTCAGACAAGTGAAGAAGCAAATTTTATTCTTATATCTGGTGCGGCCGCACGAACCGCAACATGACACTCCAGGAATCATAGACATTCCCGCGGGGCAGTTAAATAGTACCACAACCTCTGTTACATAAATCGACGCGACTCCAAGATCGTAGGCAGCGGTGTGAACACGTCACCATCGATCGTTGCGATGATACGTATAAACAGTACGACTTGCTGAACTGACATCAGTGTGAATAAGTTTCTGTAAAGCCTCCGAATATGTCCTCAGCAGCACAATACAAAACGGTCTGGCAGAAGATGGTGCCCTGAACCACGGCCTGATTTCCAGATATGTAATATCGGCAATTCTTGTCTTTTATCATGTTTTGAGAGGAGCAATTTATTTTATCGTTGTTTGTGTATTCAAACAAATAGTATATTTCAAGAGAACTGGACATTAGTTGTTGCTTTCTTGGTCAACATTGTAAGTCACGTATGGACACATTAAATCTCTGGAGACATTCTGTAGCTTCTATAGTATAGAATTTTATTCTATATCATAGACATATTAAACGTTGCGTTGAACTTTCCCAAAAACTAATTCAAGACGATGGGCAGCATGACAAAAATATATCTGTAGTAGACGTAATTAACGAGTCTGCCTTTGATCGCAAATTAGAAATTTTTCCAAGAGCTACACTCATTTTTACACAGGATTTCGAAATATATAACTTATGCCCATCAAAGTACATCGGTAACTGAGTTCTGCTTCTGAAAGAAAAAATAATCCTACTGCTTTTATGCATGGAATGCTTTAATTCCTTTTCAAACGAAGCACAGTAATCATGTTATGTCCCAGAATCATTCAGACCACAGGGATATCTTCTGTCCAGTCTACTGAAGACGGCGGCGCCACGGCGACCGCAACCGTATCACCTACTGGCTGTCTCCCAATTTCGTGAGAGCATTCTCTTGTAGACATCTAGATATCGTGACTATTGCCTTTAATTTTCTCCTTATTCCTTATCGCGAGCGATTGCCGTGTGCAGAAAAGCTACTGCGCACGTTCCTCTAATCTTTATTAAACGGCGTTATTTATGTAGTGTAAAGGAAACATGTTTGCTATTGAAGTTGTTCCTGCAAACTTCTCTAACAAGATCCGTTCCGTGACTGGAGTAAGCACTTTTAGCTTCTGTTAGCTTGTCTAGTGGGACCTGTTTCCACCCACACGTGGACTGGTTTCGCACGAAGTTGGAGACACTTGTTTTTGAAGACTCTTGTTACTCCTAACACGCACTTGTAAAATAAATAAACAAATAAAAATGGCTGTACACACTTGTCAGCATACTCTGAGATAGATTCTGTAGTGGATGGCAGAGAATAATTTTTAATACTCCGTTCCTTAAGGAACTTCACTTTCTTTATGGATGGAACTTGATAATAACGACTACATAAACATTTCTGTTTGTAATTTTTATCAGTCTGATTTTGGCTGAACGTTTTCTATGGGTTATATATGTAATTTACGCTCTGAATCTTATGAAACTAACTAAAATATTTCTCGTTAGATGTATTTATATGAATGTCTGAAACTTGAAGCCTGACCCTTTCACTAATTAAGAAAGTGTGTAACAAGTCGCGCGGATGTTACTTGCCTTCTGTAAACTGTAAACGTCTTAGCTGTAACTGCCAAGGACACTATAACCTTGACTAGTTACTAAGTATGGACAATGCAAGTATATCGTACCCAGTCTCTTTTCTTTACACACTGCGGCTTTTCAGTAACCCACCATGCATTCTGTATTCGTTCATTGAAAATAACATATTTACTTATATCTATCCCCAAATATGTAAACGACATTGCAACAGTTGCGAGGGTGAAAGACCGGGCTGAGAGTTTAAGTAGGGAAAGATTAATTTTTAAAACTCACAACCACCAACTGCGAACCAAATTCCTAAACAGGCAAAAACACTGGGACTGTGATTGCTATTGTATGACTCGTTTTCTAGGATATGATATCACACGTTCGCAGCTTTCCTTCCCTGCATATGATTAACAAAGAAATTCATAATAAAGTAAGTTCATGTGAGACAAGGGTGTACCATGCATTCTGTATTCGTTCATTGAAAATAACATATTTACTTATATCTATCCCCAAATATGTAAACGACATTGCAACAGTTGCGAGGGTGAAAGACCGGGCTGAGAGTTTAAGTAGGGAAAGATTAATTTTTAAAACTCACAACCACCAACTGCGAACCAAATTCCTAAACAGGCAAAAACACTGGGACTGTGATTGCTATTGTATGACTCGTTTTCTAGGATATGATATCACACGTTCGCAGCTTTCCTTCCCTGCATATGATTAACAAAAAAATTCATAATAAAGTAAGTTCATGTGAGACAAGGGTGTACTAACTACTAATTTTGAAAACACGTGGCAGTTCGCTTTATGTTGTTTATTACACCATATTAAAACACTGTGGCTGATACGTCTGTACTTCGACACATTTATCAAATGAAGTTATAGCTCGTGAGCCCCCAGACAAAATGAATATTTGTCGCAAATTGTTTTCACACCATGTGCCTGTCTCAAACACCACTTATGTTCATGCCTATGCGACGACACGTGTTACATTAACTAAGCACAGTCACTTTAAGTCAGTGCGATGCACACCTTGTTCCACGGGCTAAATATTCACAACACACAGTAGCACTCGATTCAACTTGGTGCAGTCTACGACGAACAACCACACCTGGCAATTGCCACACAAAAATCTGTAGTCTCCACCTGGAGATCCACATGCCGACTGTGCAGAGCGACGCCGCGCCCGGCCAGCTACACCACTCGCTCTCAACTCACTCTTGGGCCACGCGCGCGCGCGCGCGCGCCAAAAGTCCAACTGCCGGGTTTTTTCCCTACGTCATCAACTTCCCAATGTGACCTGTTCTAACCTACTTGCCAACGTACGGCGTTCAGCCATTACATTTCTAAAACTTTACTTAAAATCGAAATAATTACACTACACATTAAACAAATGTCTTCTTAGATTTTTATATTGGTATAAACATCCTTTGTACTATTTATTATAATCGTGCAATTTCTTATATCACAGATAAGTGATTTAACTGAATATTTCAAGAGAAAATACACAAGATTAATTGAAAATAAAATGACAATAGTTAATATATTATTTTTATAAACAAACATTGCCATGCTAGTTGTGTAACTGTCTTGTACTCATTGGTAATTTATTACTTTTCATTGTCAATTAAACATATTACGCCAGATGTGACTATATCAGCTAATGTATTGTTTATTTGTCAACAGGCTATTTTGTAATGAGGGCCTTAAAGGTTCCTAACTGCATCGTATTACTTTAAATGCAACTAGTATTAGAATATTTTATTTCACGCTGTGCACTGCACTCCACCTGGCACTCGCCATTGTTCCTCTCTCCCCTCACCGGAAACGAACCTGGAAAATCCTAAGCTGGAACAAGCCACCAACGTCGGGCTGCTCGCTGGCCTCCTGTCAGCTACAAGCACACAGCAAATCTCAACGTGGAGAATTTCTACCTATGGCCTAACTATAAATGTTGTCACCCAACTGCGTACATACATTGCTACCATTATTAATGAGATTAAAGTTGTGTAACATTTAGTGCATTGGCGTGCTCAATGTTTGCAGTGTACTTCATACTGTTTAATTATCAAATGCTATTAATTACCAATATTTCTATTGGGCGGTAATCTCACACAGTTCATATTTTATCTAGATTTATTTCACAATTATTGAAATGTTTTCCAGATAAAATTTCCTAATTAATAATTACATAATTAGCCACCACTAATTAATTCATCCAAACATTACGGCAAAGGCCCGAATACAGTTCGTTGGACGTCCAAAAGTTTTCTGTTGTATTCCTATGTGACTCTCCATACAGTGTAACGTGTTCCTTCCTAGTTGCCAGAAAATGTTGTACTTCATAAATCCCGTCAAATATGGATTGGAACCCATTTTCCTTAGAAGACGTTGTTGTCACTTTTTAGTTATAAAACTTGTCTAATTTCCTCTATTTGTTACTAGATGATATACATCCTATATTAAATTCTGTAGGCACTTTGACTCAAACACGACGACCTGTTCAGACGAATAACTACACAGTGATGAACTAACTAGTGCTGTAAGGAATACCTTTTAAAACATAATTTGTCCATTTCACACATTAATAACAGACTTCAGAAGGTAATTCTCCACTCTGCTGAAAATGTCTATGACATGCGTTCACAGTGAGGCCAATTACGTGGGGGTGCCCCTGGGGTCAATTCTAGGAGCGATGTGATATTTATATAAATTATATTCCTGGTAGTATAACAGGTATTCTTAAAATATATCTATTGATGACACCAGTTTCTTACTGAAGTATGTGGTTTGTAATATTCACACAGGCTTTCAGGTAGACTGTAAGCTGTCGTGAAAAGCCCATGTTTTGGATCTTGAGTAAAAACTAAGTGTTCCGTTATTTACCATTAGAACACTTTCTGGAATAAGTTATTATTCAACACTGAAATTAGTCTTCCTTTGCATATTTTCATTCATATGTGATGTAAGGTGTTACTTCTCGGGGACACTCTTCCGATTCAGAATGGGTATTAATGTCGAAGAAAGGGGCAGTGTGTGCTGTAGGCTTGCGAACTTCTTCTCGACCACTGGAATTCTGCCAATCCCCTTTCAGTACATATTTTCCTTTAGGTACATTATTGTTAACAATAACAGCTTATTCCCAATAGTTAGCAGCTTTCGCTAAGTTAATACTGGACAGAAATTGAACCTGCATTTGGATCGCACATATTGACTCTTGGTCAAAAAGCCGTACAATATTCTACCACCGGCCGCGATGGCCGAGGAGACTGAGGCGCTCCAGTCACTGTCTGCACAGCCACTACGGTCGGGGGTTTGAATCCCCCTTCGGTCATGGATATTTGTGCCGTCCTTAGGATTAATGAGTTTGTAAGTTTAGGGACTAATGATCCCGTAGTTAAGTCCCATAAGCTGTACAAACATTTGAACATTTTGAATATTCTACAGCATCAATTTTCAATATTGCTACAACAATTAAATACTCTTAATAGTAATCAATGCACTACAAGATTAAACTAAGAAGTTTCCTAATGGGTCACTTTTTCTATTATGTCGAGGAACATCTGGATAAATAAAAATATTAAGCTAATTTCTGTTATTGATTGTTTACCTATTACTATTCTACTCTTACAATTTCATGACCACGAAGACATGTTCCTCAATTGACTCTTGCAAAATACAATAAATTAAAAAAATAATAATAATTTGGTTTTACAAAATTCTGAGAACATATTGCGTACCTATAAACGATCTGCATTTTATGTTTTCAGAGTTATGGCTTGAAAGCTGAAGAATAGCCAAATTTGCGAGTTTCATTCAAGAGATATGATCCTATCTTTCATCATCCCAACTTTTTGTTAATATTTCCACGTCTACGTAACTGCTATTTATAGTATTTTGTATTATCATTTCATAGACTTCTTACCTATTTCACTTCTGTACCGTTGATTTTTTTTAATGTTGAGTTATAGTTTCATTGATGCCATAAAAGATGGCCCACTAATCGGTGTTATTTAGACGTAAGATATTTTCACATACTCCTTTCACTAAGTTTCAGTGTGAATTTTTGGGTTAATAAATTTAAAAAAAATGGCCTGCATCTCGTATGGAGTGACTGTGGTGTCGCACAAGTCTGAAGTGCGTGCTACGTACTTTCGCCGAGCGACGTCATGCAAGCACGGGCGGCGCTCTTACGACGTCAGCCACGAGCGCCCTCTGCTACAACTCCGCTCGTGGCCACCACTGAACTGTATCGTTCACTTTTTTTTATTATTATTCTTTATTATGGTTTTTGGTGACAGTGACCATACAGCCAGCGGTTATTACATTGACAACATTACAATAGAATTGAGATTCTTACAATGTACAGCACAATATTAATAAGTATCATACATCATACAGCCTTAGAATAAAAGTAGAAAAATCACATGTAAAGACATAAAACTATACATATTTAACAGTACGACAGATATTTGTAATACAACAAAAGTGCAAAAAGCATAGGACCATACGAGAGGTGCAAAGACAAATAAAAGTCAAAATATAATATAAAATCACTTATGCAGTTTCCCGCTGTGCATGTTCAAGGTAAACACACTAGCTCTAAAATTAGAGCTGTATGCCAGTGACTTTGAGGTAGTCCTTCAGTAAAGTGTACTTAAGCTTGTCGAATCCATGAAGGAGGACAGTGACACTTGTGGGGAGGGGGTAACCCCTCGCAACCAGCGTTCGGTAGAAGACACTTGGTGCGGCCGTGTACTTGGTGCATGCCAGTATGATGTGGTTGAGATCCGCCACTGCCGTTACATCTTTGTCGCAATACCGAGAAGCGATGATTTTCAAACGGTGTAGGAGGGCAGGGTAACATCCATGCCCCAGTCTCATCCGAATGATAGACGTTGCATGACGTCTACTAAGCGTCATCGATGAAAACCACGGTCGTGAGGAGACATTTGGTTGTATAGCTGCCAGGTGTCCTCCCTTAAATGCTTGAGAGAGGTGCCATTCGTGGTCCCAAGTGCGATAGGCAGCTTTCCGAATCGTCATTCGTAAGTCTGTATATGGAATCGGCGTGGGGCGGTGTTGTCCTTCCGTAATACTTCTCTTGGCAAGGCGGTCTAGTGTTTCGTTATGGGGTATACCTTGATGTCCTTTAATCCAAAGTAAGTGGATGTCTATGCTCACTGTCTGTGCATTTGTTATGGCCTCCAAGACGTCCAATATATAACTATTCGTTCGTTTGTCAAACGTCGGATGTTGTAATTTTTTCAGCACGCTTTGAGGGTCCGTGAGGATCAATATAGAGTTAAATGTTCGTGTGCCGTAATAAATGGCCTCCCTGATGGCCAGTAACTCTGCTGTGTAAATAGATGACGCAGGCGGAAGCGCAAACATTTGGTAAGGTGCCGTTAGAGGGGCAAACGAAGGCGTATCCCACCCCTGCTTCAGTTTTAGAGCCGTCAGTATAGATGTGAGCATGCTGTGGCCAGTTGCGGAGAAGAAACTGTTCCACGTCGAGAGTGATGTTGGTTCCAAAATTGGTGCACCGTTTTGAGAGAGGCACTATCACATATTGACGCTCGGCTGAGGAGGAAAATATCGGACAGCATCTGTCGACGTATAGTTAACGGCATTTCAGACGATTCCACGAGCAAGGCGTTGGTGGGTGTTGACTTCATAGCTCCGAGAACAAGACGAAGCATTCTGTACTGGAGGGCATCAAGTTTGCGCAGGGTCGATTGCGCTGCAGTAGCGTAGACGATACTGCCATAATCCAAAACGGAGCGGATCAAGACCTTATAAAGAGTAAGGAGTACCGTCGGATCGGCTCCCCACCAAACTATGGCAAGCATACGCAGGATATTTGCAGTAGTGTCCACTTTGTCCAAGAGGTATTCAACATGGCGCGTCCACGTCAGTTTGCTGTCGAAGTAAACACCAAGGAACTTAGCATATGACCGAACAGGCAGTTTGTATGGACCGAGCTGAAGGTCTGGAGAGAAATAATTCTGTCGTTTCCTCGTGAATATCACCACAGTAGATTTTTCAGGCGACAGCGTGAGTCCGTGTTCTAACTCCCATTCAGCCAGTTTTTCACATGCAGTAGTAAGCCATATGTTTGTCACCCAAAAGCACGGCGAGTGGGCGTATATACAAACGTCGTCCGCGTACTGTCGAACTTTGACAGTAGGATGAAAGATAGAGTCTAAGTCGGCAACATACAAGGCGTATAGCAAGGGGCTTAATATCGCACCTTGCGGGAGGCCACGGGAAACGATTCGTGGGCCATGTAACACATTGTCCTGGTAACGGATATAAACAGTGCGGCAACAAAGTAATCTGTATATAATTCTTAACACCTTTAGCGGGAGATGCAAAAGTTGTAATTTATTTATAAGTTTATGTATCAAAACATTGTCATAAGCTCTCGAAAATCAAGAAAAAGAGCCGTCAAATACCCATTTGTCAGGAATGTTTTTTCGATGTCCATAGCAAGAGATGTTATATTATCGTAAGTGCTCTTCCCCTTGCGAAAACCGTATTGTGTCCGTGGGAACAGATCGTGATGCTCTAACCACCATTCTAACCGGACCTTGAGGAGACGTTCAAAGGTCTTGCACACACATGACGTCAATGCAATGGGGCGATACGACGTTGCCTGACCAGGGTCTTTTCCAGGTTTCAATATAGGAACCAATACCTGAGTGGTCCAGTCGGTTGGAACAGACCCCTCTCTCAAGATGTCATTAAAGATATTCAAAAGAATAAGTTTTGCATCATCAGACAAATTGCGTATCATGGAGTAATGTATCTGGTCATGCCCGGGCGACGTATCGGTCGAGGGCGGCAGCTCACTGTTGAGTTCAGCGAGGGAGAACGGTGAAGTGAGATCATCTTGAAGATCCTCAACGGCGATATTTGTGGTGGGATCAATGGGTTCTGGCATGGCCGTAAGAGGTGCTACAATGTTGGCAAACTCGTCTATCCAGGTCTGAAACCGCTTGGGAGGCATTGGTTTTCGTTTGAGTGAGTTAACTTTCGACCAAATCCTTCCGACAGGAGTATGCAGGGATAACTGTTCACAAAATTTCTTCCAATGTTCTTTCTTACAAGTCTTGAGAAAGCGTTTGGTAGTCGCATCTATACGTTTGTAGGCGAGGTAGTTTTCCCATGTGGTTTCCCGTTTAAAACGGCTACATGCCAGTCTCCTTTGCGCCACTCGACGCGAGCACTCTTGGTTCCACCAGGCAACCGGCAGATGTCTACTGCCAGTTACCACCTTCGTCTGTGGGATTGACTGCGATGCTGCTAGGTTGATGCAATTGCTATAATGAGCGTACCTTGTTTGCGGTGACAACTCGGTGGGGAACGACGAAAGTTGTGTATCCATGATGGCACCATACCGAGACCAATCTGCCCTACTGACATTCCATTTGCGAGACGGCCGACAGACCGTGTTCGGTGACGAGGTTGGTGAAGAGAGCAGAATAGCATAATGGTTGGAACCCATAGGATAGGAAAGTACAGACCATGTAAAGGATGAAGAAACAGACGCTGAACACAAAGTCAAATCGACGGCTGATGGTCTCTGTCCGGGTAATGGAAGTAACGTAGGGGATCCATCATTGAGGATGATAAGATTGAACTCGTCTATAATATCAAGAATGCCATCACCCAGCCTATCGTTATATGCACACCCCCACAATCTGTTGTGTGCATTAAAATCCCCGCAGTACATAAATGGAGGTTCCAACTGGTGTACCAGAGCGTACCACTCTTCAATGGTAATGTATGACCGTGGTCGGCTGTAGAGGGCCACAATAGTTATTCGACCAATTGGAGATGAGAAGTTTACTGCTATCGCTTGAAAGCTTTCAATATCGTCATGAGAAATCAGAACAGGGGTGTGATGCAGCATATTACTGATAAAGAGGGCGACTTCTCCTCGACCATCATCTCTGTCTTGGCGGTAAACGTAGTATCCTTGGAAGCGTACGATGGTATCTGGTTGAAACCATGTCTCAGAGATGGCGGCCACTGCTATCTTCCGCATCCAAAGTTCACGTTGAAGTACACCCTTGTTGGCAATCGCAGATCGCGCATTCCACTGCAGTATCTTAAATTCCGCCATTGTTGTTAGAAGTAAGGAGAGTCGTTAATAGTTGGCGAATAGGCTGTATCTGCAAAGTTCCAGGTGGCATTGTTTTCGCGTCTTCTATGAGATGAAGGATAAACCAGATAATTTTCTGTATGATGCATTCACTATTGTTACGTGGTGGCACTGCTTGTTGTCCGTACTGAGGAGGATAAGGGTTGGGTGGTAAAGGGGCCTGTGGTAGATGTTGGGAGATAGAATATTCGTGACTAACGTCTGAAAATCCCTGACGCCAGGCGGGTCTGGAAGTTTGTTTTTTCCCCGTGTCGCTCATGACGGAGCTGACACCCGCCCTGTCTGCTATGGGAACATCATTCCGTTGATACCTGTCTTCCTTAGGGGGTGAACGCAGCTGGGGCGCCACTGGCGGCATTGGTGGCCCCGTAGAACGCTCTTGTACGGCGACTTGCGGTTGCTGTAAATGCCTTGGAGGTAGGGGCGGGAAGTCCGCAGAACTCTGAGGGCTAGGAGGCTTCCGTACGGCCGCTGAATATGTGGGGTGCGGGCCACTGAGTGCCCTTCCTGACGTGGCGTACGCCTTTGCACGTTGCAGCTCTTGCTGGTGGAGAAAAATGGGGCATGACCTCTCAGTGACAGGGTGCTGTCCAGAGCAATGTAAACAGGTCGGAATCGTCGCCGGGCACGAATCAGCTTGGTGCTGACGCATCTGCTGCAACGAGTATGGCTTCGACACTGGTTCGCCCGATGATGAAAACGCCAGCAATTTGTGCACTGAATGACTGGGGCAACGTACGGTACCACTGGGCATCGTGCCCCCAGAATAGCAACATGAGAGGGTAATGTCTGAGAGCGAAACACCACCATGCAGACTGGAATGGGTACTGTGAGCTCAGGATTGTAAGGATGTTTCTTCGTGTATCGTTTTATACTTGTTACAGGATAAACACTTTCCATGGCATCTATTATCTCTTTGTCCGTTAAGCTGGTCTCTACGTCATGGATAATGCCATACGTATGGAGTAAAAAGTTAGGGATGTAAACATCGAACTTATGATCTTTGAAAGCAGGGACATTTAGTAAGTTATTAGCAGCTGCAGCAGTTTTCAGTTCTATCTTAACTCTATTCTTGCCTGAGGAACTAATGTCAACAATATCGTGCTTGAGGTGAGAGCTATAGGAATACAATAATTTGCCCACTGACATGGGATGGAGTTTGCCAATGTTTTTATCTAAGCTCTCCACGAAGACAATGTAGGGGCCTGCATCTGTCCGACTGTATAGGTTATTGACACTCGGTCGAGTAACGGTGGCAGGAGAAGCAGATGTCTGTACCGGCGTGCGTTCTGTGTTTGCCTGTCCGGTGCCGTCGGTAGAAGACGCGTGGGAAACCGGTACCTGGCTCATTTCACAGTCCGTGACTGAAGGAGAATCGACACACAGTCGTTTACTATGGGGACCACTTTCTTGCTGCTGTTGTGCAGCTGTATCGCCACTAGGTAATATGCTGGAGGGGTCGCAGGAATGGCTGAGGTGCTGACTAACCTGTTGTAACTCATGTTGTTGATGTTGTTGCTGGAGGAATTGCTGGTGTTGGTGTTGTTGCAGCTGCAGTAACTGAAGCTGTTGCTGCTGGGTCAGTTGCTGCTGGAATTGTAGGTGTTGGTGGTGTAGAAGCTGCGGTTCCTGTTGCTGCTGTGGCCCTTGTTGTTGTTCATATTGTAGGTCCTGTGTTGGTAGTTGACTCTGCTGTACGTCAGCAGGGTTGTCGGACATCACCGGCAGCGGGAGAGCCGTCGCTGCAGGTTGATTACATATTTCCATGGCGGACTGGATGACCTGACCCGTATTAGGTGGGTCGGCCATTTCGAAGATACACTGAGTAGTACTGCTACCACGAACGTGTGGTTGAGACAACACACACAATTCCGGCGCGCACTACTCTGCACGTGAACGTTTCTCCCCGAAAAGGCAGATACGAGTATACAAACGCACGGAAGAATAAGTACGTAGCACCACACTCGTCCGCGAAACGTAAACAAAGCGCGACCGCACAGAGCGCAGCAGTAAACGCGTCCGGACTCCGCGGGAGGCGGAAGTAGATTGTATCGTTCACTTGGCATTCAGACAGGCACTAGGACTCTCCTCAGTTGGCAGGCCTCTACCTAGTTAAACTATGTATCTGCATTCCAGTAGTCTTCAGTTAACAAAGTCAAGTATTGTAAGATTTCTGCTAAATATATATCTTGTGCTAATCTAGCTCGGTGTTTCTAGTTTCTGCTGTCCCACCGGCTGGTCACCTCAGACTCTGTACCCGCACACGCGTGCATCCTATTTCCCTGTGTCGGCCTCTCTGCCGGCCGCGGTGATCGAGGAGACTGAGGTGCTCCAGTCACGGTCTGGACGGCCACTACGGTCGGGGGTTCGAATCCCCCCTCCTGCATGGATATTTGTGCCATCTTTAGTATAAGGTAGTTGATAAGTAGTTTGCAAGTTTAGGGACTGATGACCCCTAGTTAAGTCCCATAAGTTTAACAAACATTTGAACATTTTTTCGGTCTCTCTCTCTACTCGGCCACCGACACCTAGGACAACCTGCGGAAACGAGACACAAAAGTGGTGACGAGGATGGGATACAAAAGTGACCACAGTAGTGGATAAACAATCTGACTGCGACTTAAATAACCAATCGTGTTGGTTTAACGATCTTGCTGCGATTTAAATAAATAAATTCTTGTCTGCTTCTTGTATATAGTTATCACTGCCCTGGATAAACGAACTGACAGCGATTTAGATGGTATCTTTTACTAAGCACTATATATGCATTGATTGTAATCAGCAGTGATAATCTATCTGCATATCTTGTCTATGAACCCCTCCAAAAAGACACTTCCATTAATTCAAGATGATGAGAGTAAGACTGAAATAAAAATAGTTATATTTATTGGTATAAGATGTTGAACAAGGTTCACACACACGGTTATAGAATTGTTGATATTCTTAAGTTCGGCGGATCGGAAAGCTCGGGGTCTGCGGATTTTGGTTCTATAACAACGAATACGATACAATTACCATTCCGGTTCCGGAAACCTGAGACAATTACTACCGTAACAAACTGCTCGCGTCGTGTGCTCTTGCGAACGATGGCAAAGATTTTGTCGCTGAATCGATGCGGTACATTACCAGTGAGCGATCAGCAGGCGGCGTCGTGCTAGCGGCATGGAGGTTGATGCCGCCAAAGACTTGAAATCCCGTATAGAGCCATGAGCCCTGGTGGAATTCGTTACCAATCGATGCCCCGCAGTAGTGTCGATTCGTGCACTTGATTAGTTACACTGCAAGGATGCAACGAACGTCTGTAGTGTGGCCTTAGAAACACGGATTCGTCAAATCAAAAGAGCTACTGGTCTCCAGTGCAATACCAGAGCTCAAGATAGACTCACCTAAATCTCTGAACTTCATGATAACGAATGGAGATATCAGGCGATGCTCTTACACAATAAAAAAATATTCCTAAGGCTTCTTCACCGGTGGAGCCCTCCCAGAACACAACCAAACGCTGCCTCGCCTCGTGGTGGTGCCCCCTCTTCCACCCCGACGTGGCGAACTCTCCTCACCAAATCTCCGCTCCCAAACTTTCGCTGGCGAATAGTCACGACTCCAATTTGCGCGGCAGCCAGTAACACGTGTCCACATTGTCCTGGTTTGACCTCGAGTATTCATACATACATTTTGACTAATCACACTTCTTGAAGTCCTCACGCTGGAAAAACAAACAAGCTCCCAGAATCTGACTTTCCACTAAAAGAAATGATTACCCTCCAGCGCATTCTAGAAAATCGAGGCACGACAAACTCAAGCATAACTAATTCTCCGTTCCCCTCGTGTATCATTCCTGTAGCACTGAACAGTGAGTTTCCCTGTAGGCTCTCGGTCGAGAAGCAAACGCTCCTGGTGGCCCGCGCAGCGGAAATGCAAGCCACCCCGTGGTGCGTTATTCGCCCAGACGGTGTTCCCGTCTGCATTAGCAGAGCCAGCGATCCTGAACACTGATATTTCTCATGGCACATACATTCTCACTTAAACTAAAAAATTTTGCAGAATCTGATCCTTATTACAGCACAAATCCTTCTTCATTCGTTCGCAAGCATAGAAGATTTAGGCGCATATTTGACATACCTGAGAAAGGACCAAAAACTGAGGTACCTTTCCAATGTAGTAGTACTTTATTTTACCCACTTCATTTAGATCTGTGGTAGTATAACTTTCAAAATTGCGAGGTGATATCACACCATATTCGAGGTCAAGAGAGTAAATTATTCACTGTTATGGTAGCCCCATGATACCTTGCTCTAAGTAAAAGCCATATAGAACTCCAGTAAAGATTCTAAACAGCAAAATATCGTACTGCATCACACCCAAATTACAGTTGTAACCATTTGTGTGTATGATATCTAACCTGTTTCCCTAATTGTTATAATAGTTCGGCAATATTTATGTATTAGAGAACCCAGCAATGCTTTGGAATTGCTAAATATGCATGTAAATAGGAAATATATCCCACACGCCTTGCACTAATATGTCTGACCATCACTTTCAGTCCAGAATGAAACTTTCACTCTGCAGTGGAGTGTGGAAAGTAGTTGGAAAGTAGGAGGCGAGGTACTGGCGGAAGTAAAGTTGTGAGGCGGCATCGTGAGTCGTGTCGGAATAGCACAGTCGGTAGTGCGCTTGCCCGCGAAAGGTTGTAGATTCGAGTCCCGGTTCCGGCACACAATTTTAATTTGCCAGGAAGTTTCACATCACTTTCAGTATTTATATGACTGTTTTAGGTAGCTTATAACCCGATTTTGCTTCGGTATGTATTTATTGAAACAGTAATCCAGCTGACGTTCTTAACCTTCCTCTCTCTCTATCCCTCTCCCTCTTCATCTCGTCCCTCGTCTCTCTCTCTCCCTTCATCTCTGCTTTATCCTCCTCTTCTTCCTGTACTCTTACTCTTCTCTACCAATTCCCTTAATTTTGTCATTATCTCTTCAGCTCACTGTCAATCCACTCCTCCCCCCTCTGTCTGTTCATCCATTATCTCCCCTGTATATGAAAATTAATGTTGTTGTTGTTGTCTTCAGTCAGCAGATTGGTTTGATGCATCTCTCCATGCTATCTTGTCCTGTGCGAGCCTCTTCATCTGAGAATACGTACAGCAATCTACATGTTTCTGAATCTGCTTACTGTATTCGTCCCTCGGTCTCCCTCTACGATTTTTACCCCACATACTTCCCTCTAATGCTAAGTTGACGATTCCTTGATGTTTCAGAATGTATCCCACCAACCTATCCCTTCTCGTAGTCAGAATATACCAGAAACTCCTTTTCTCGCCAATTCTGTGGAGAACCTTCTCTTTAGTTACGTGATCCACCCATCTAATCTTCATCATTCGTCTGTAGCACCACATTTCAAATGCTTCTATCATCTTCTTTTCTGAACTCTTTATCGTCCATGTTTCATTCCAATACACAGAAAGGACTTCTTAACATATAAACTAATATTGGACGTCAACAAATTTCGCTTCTTCAGACACGCTTTTCTCCCCATAGCCATTCTGTATTTTATATCTTCTTTACTTCGGCCATCAGAAGTGATCTTGCTACCAAAAATACAAAACTCATCTACTACCTTTATTGTCTCATTACCTAATCTAATTCCTTCATGATCGCCTAATTTTCTGATACTAATTTCCATTACCTTTTTTTACTCTTGTTAACGTTCATCTTATACCTTTCTTTCAAGACACTGTCCATTCCGTTTAATTGCTTTTCCAGGTCTATTGCTGTCTCTGACAATTACTATTACTACAAGGTTTTTATTCCCTCATTATTATACAGGCTAAATTCTTGGTGATTTCTCATTATGAAGTACGTTTCACCTCGCCATAAGTTTCACCTCGCCATATCTCATGTAGACAGTGTAGACCATGTGAATTATCATGTATATAGCGTCGGTTTCCTTGTTTTGAAGCTGAAGTGGGCAAAGTTTAATTGCAGACGGGAAAACGGTTTGGCAGCACATATATTACGAAGTTATTCCGACGTGTCGATGCTACTTTACAAAATTGTGGATTGTGATTATATCAATTTTTATGTTGATCCTTTGAGTTTTGCCTAGTTTATTTTTCTGAACTACCTCTTTACTATAGCGAACAAAACAAGACGGCAATACTCAAATCAGTGTAGGTCTATCTATTTCTGAGTTCTTGCAAGCCCGATGTGAGATAATTTTCGGCATCCTGAATCGATTATAACAATTTCGTGTGGCTCATTGGCTTGCTGCAAAAGTTTCGATTGGACATCAATTTATCGTTTAACATGTCGGTAACCTACCCCAGTTATCCAAGAGGGAAAAGTAGACGCGAAGACTATGTTAAATCTCAAAATGAAAAAAAGTGATCCTACCGAAAATTGAGTCCGAGACCTTTCGTTTCCAGCCCTTAACATTACCACCAGCCGAACATTGAAGTTAAAAACCAACGCCAATCACTGGATGCTTACCGAACCTCGATAAAAGACTTTAATTTGCGGTAAAATAATAATGTCGTTTTACTCGAAATAAAAACTACCATATATTTTAGTTGCAACAAATCAAACAGATTGTGTATTCAGTAGGGACGAGTTGAATAGTTTCACATTTGATCAGGGATAAATATGGAGACGAGCAGTTTTTACAAGGTGTAACGTGTGATCTCCCAAATAATTTACCGGAGAGGTAAAACATATTTATGTCATACGTTTGAAACTACAGTCGCAAGTGAAGAATATGATGAAATCGATACTGAGTGTAACGGTAATGCGTTGTAGAGGGGCTCCGATAGTGCAATCCAACACAACCATGAACCACAGTACCAGGTACAGAACCAGTACAGCGATGCGTAAAGCCAGATTCCAACAGTTTCTCATTAGTGCGTCTCTACGCTCTTAGCCGACCATTGAGGTGGTGTAGGCTGAATCGGGATTCGACGGTAATAGGCAAAGCTGTTTGAATTGCATTTCATCCTGTAATACCACGAAGGTCGTATAAAAGCGTACAGACATCATACTGCCGGCCGCGGTAGCCGAGGGGACTGCGGCGCGTCAGTCACGGTCTGCACGGCCACTACGGTCGAGGGTTCGAATCCCCCACGGGCATGGATACTTGTGCCGTCTTAGTGTTAGCTAGTTCATAAGTAGTTTGTAAGTTTTTCGGACTGATGACCCCGTAGTTAAGTCCCATAAGCTATACAAACATTTGAATTTGAATTTTGAGACATCATACTGAAAAAGTATTGAACTGTCGGCTCATGCATCACCGAATACACTGAAGAGCTAGAGAAAGTGGTACAGGCATGCGCTTGCAAACGCAGAGATACGTCAACACTAAGAGGTATCCTGAATAAGGTAGAAAGCGTCTGCCGCAGGATTGAGAACCGTTACTGCTCTTACAATATAATATTCATAGAATATATGACTTCAACTGCTATTGGGCAAAGCTGAAAATGTGTACCCAGCCGGGATTCGAACCCGGGTCTCCTGCTATCTAGGCAGTTGCGCTGACCCCTACACCACTGGGGACACAGTGATCACCGCACCTGCAAGGACTACCCATGCACGCCTCCTGTCAGATACAAATTCCCAGCTTCGCCCTGCCCATAGTACTCAAACTCGTAGTTTAACTAATTCCCGTAAGAGAAAGGGCTTCAAACTTGCCCACCCCTCCCCACTAACGATAGGATCATTGCCCGTCACCGGCATATTATATATATACATGTGGCGTCTGTTCGGAAAGAACAGACGTCACATTCTGATCCAGCAGCTGTTATTATTTAATATTCGTAGAATATATGACTTCAACTGCTATTGGGCAAAGCTGAAAATGTGTACCCAGCCGGGATTCGAACCCGGGTCTCCTGCTTTCACGGCAGTTGCGCTGACCCCTACACCACTGGGGACACAGTGATCACCGCACCTGCAAGGACTACCCATGCACGCCTCCCGTCAGATACAAATTCCCAGCTTCGCCCTGCCCTTGCCCAATATCAGTTGAAGTCATATATTCTATGAATATTAAATAATAACAGCTGCTGGATCAGAATGTGACGTCTGTTCTTTCCGAACAGACGCCACATGTATATATATAATATGCCGGTAACGGGCAATGATCCTATCGTTAGTGGGGAGGGGTGGGCAAGTTTGAAGCCCTTACTCTTACGGGAATTAGTTAAATTACGAGTTTGAGTACTATGGGCAGGGCGAAGCTGGGAATTTGTATCTGACGGGAGGCGTGCATGGGTAGTCCTTGCAGGTGCGGTGATCACTGTGTCCCCAGTGGTGTAGGGGTCAGCGCAACTGCCTAGAAAGCAGGAGACCCGGGTTCGCACATTTTCAGCTTTGCCCAATAGCAGTTGAAGTCATACATTCTATGAATATTAAATAATAACAGCTGCTGGATCAGAATGTGACGTCTGTTCTTTCCGAACAGACGCCACATGTATATATATAATATGCCGGTGACGGGCAATGATCCTATCGTTAGTGGGGAGGGGTGGGCAAGTTTGAAGCCCTTACTCTTACGGGAATTAGTTAAACTACGAGTTTGAGTACTATCGGCAGGGCGAAGCTGGGAATTTGTATCTGACGGGAGGCGTGCATGGGTAGTCCTTGCAGGTGCGGTGATCACTGTGTCCCCAGTGGTGTAGGGGTCAGTGCAACTGCCTAGAAAGCAGGAGACCCGGGTTCGAATCCCGGCTGGGTACACATTTTCAGCTTTGCCCAATAGCAGCTGAAGTCATATATTCTACGAATATTAAATAATAACAGCTGCTGGATCAGAATGTGACGTATGTTCTTTCCGAACAGACGCCACATGTATATATGCTCTTACAATGGCAGGTTGTCACGATTACTGTGAATTTGAACATGGTGAAATTATCAGTGCATTAGAGATGCGACACAACAAATCTGAGGTGGCTTGAGGTGGGGATTTTTCCAGTACGTTAATTTCTCGAGTGCACCGTGAAAATCCGAAATCCGGTGAAAATTCAAATCTGAGTCGTCGCTGCGACCTCAAATAGATCCTGCAAGAACAGATTAACGGTGATGGAAGAGAATCGTTCAACGTGACAAACGCTCAGTTCTTCTGCAAATTGCTGCGGATTTGAATGCTGGGCTATCAAAAATTACCAGCGTGCGAACTATTAAAACAAACTATATTGATATGGTCTTTTGGAGCCAAGGGCCCACTCGTGTACGCTTGCTGAATGCACGACATTAAGCTCTACAAATCGCCGCGGCCCGTCGACTCTCACATTCGACTGTTGCTGACTGCAATGATGTTACCTAGTCTGACGAGTCTCGTTTCCAGTTGTACCGAGAGGATGGACGTGTACGTGTGTGGAGACAACGTCATGAATCCATGAATCCTACAGGTCAGCAGGTTGAGGCTCTGTGGAGTGTGGGTCGAGTGCAGTTGGAATGATATGTGAGCCCTGATACATCTACATACGACTCTAACAGCTGACACGTACGCATCCCCGCTGGTCTCCTGGATCCTTTCGTGTCAATTGTACATTCCGACGAACTTTGGCGATTCCAGTAAGACAATGCTACCCCCCCCCCCCCACACGTCCATATCTGCTACGGAGTTACTGCAACACCCTTTTGAGTTTAGCCATCTCCATTGGCCACCAATCTCCCATGACATCAACATTATTAAGCATATCTGGAATGGCTTACAACGTGGTATTCAGAAGTGATCCATGGTTTTAAAGACAGCGCTTCAGGATGCATGGTGTCAATTCCCCCGCCCCCCCCCCCCAGCACTACTTCAGACAACGCACACATACAAACACTCCCTCTCTCTGCCTTTCATATATTACAAAAATCCAAGTTGCGAAACTGGCAATACTCACCAATATCACGAAAAACAAGTGAACAGACGTAAACATTGTGACAGTAACACTGTGCTGTGATTATAGTTAACAGATAAATGGAATACCTAAAAAGCAGAGTGAAGTGATATTGTATTCCCATAAGGAAAAATGAAGTGGTAGTGTATGTCAAATGAAAAAGAAGTAAAACGAGAAATAGTGGAACAATTCAACAAAAAATACCGAGTACGACCCGGCCGCGGTGGCCGTGGAGGCTGAGGCGCTCCAGTCACGGTCTGCACGGCCACTACGGTCGGGGGTTCGAATCCCCCCTCGGGCATGGATATTTGTGACGTCCTTAGTATTAAGTAGTTCTTAGGTAGTTTGTAAGTTTAGGGACTGATGGCCCCGTAGTCGAGTCCCATAAGCTGTACAAACATTTGAACATTTTTGAACCGAGTACGACTATAAGTGACTTACCAAGCAAACACGAAAAGAGAAAAAAACATTGGGATATAAAGAAGGCAGAACAAAACTGTAAGTAAAATGTTATACGTAAGTTTTATAAACACTTAAAGTGCAAAGATCGATTGAAACTGTTTCTAACATAAACAAAACAATGTGTACAATCCATTGTATACCTTTACAGAAACAGAAGATCTACATCTACATCTATATGGGATACTCTGCAAATGCCGGCCGCGGTGGCCGAGGAGATTGAGGCGCTTAAGTCACGGTCTGTACGGCTACTACGGTCGGGGGTTAGAATCCCCCCTCGGGCATGGATATTTGTGACGTCCTTAGTTGTAGCTAGTTCATAAGTAGTTTGTAAGTTTAGGGACTGATGACCCCGCAGTTAAGTCCCATAAGCTCTACAAACATTTGAACATTTGATTTACTCTGCAAATCACATTCAAGTGCCTGGCAGAGGGTTCATCGAATCACCGTTATACTATTTTATCTCCCATTCCATTCTCGAATAGCGCGCGGGAAGAAAGAACACCTGAATCTCTTCGTTCGAGCTCTGATTGCTCGTATTTTATTCTGATGATCATTTCTGCCTATGCAAGTGGGAGTCAACAATATATTTTCGCATTCGGAGGAGAATGTTGGCGATTGGAGTTTCGTAAGTTGCCCACGCCGTAGCGATAAGCGTCGTTGTTGTAATGATTCCCATACCAGATCCTGTATCATTTCCGTAACGCTGTCTCCCCCTGTATCGTGACAATACGAAACGAGCTGCCCTTCTTTGGACTCTTTCAATGTCCTTCGTCAAAACCACCTGATAAGGATCCCACACTGGGCAGCAATACTTCAAACAAAGGACGGACAAGCGTAGTGTATGCAGTTTCTTTTGTAGTTTTGTCGCATCTTTTAAGGGTTCTGCCAATAAAACGCAGTCTCTGGTTCGCCTTTCCTACGACGTTATCTATGTGTTCTTTCGAGTTTAAGTCTGAAGTAATAGTAATTCCAAGGTATTTAGTGGAGTTTACGCCCTTCACTTTTGATTGATTTATCTTGTAAACAAAGTGCAATGGATTTCTTGTCGTACTCATGTGGACGACTTCACACTTCTCATTATTGAGAGTCAATTGCTATTTTTACACCATAGTGATATCTTATTCAGATCGTTCTGCAGTTGGATTTGATGTTCAGATGATTTTACTAGACGGTAAATGACGGCGTGATCTGCAAACAATCTAAGAGAGCTACTTAGATTTTCCCCTAAATCATTTATGTAAATAAGGAACAGCAGAGGATCAATAACATTAGCCTGTGGAACGCCCGATATCACCTCTGTTTTAGTCGATGCATTACCATCGATTACTACGAACTGTGTCCTCTCTGACAGGAAATCCCGTATCCAATCGGAAATTTGGGACGATATACCATAACCACGCAATTTGATTAAAAGCCGTTTGTGAGGTACGGTGTCAAAAGCTTTCTGGAAATCAAGAAATACGGAATCGATTTGCGAACCTTTGTCGATAGCACCCATCACTTCGTGTGAATATAGAGCTAGTTGTGTTTCGCATGAACGATATTTTCTAAATCCGTGTTGACTTTGGGTCATTAGATCGTTATGTTCGAGATAATTAATGATATTTGAATACAGGATATGTTCCAAAACCCTGCTGCAAATTGATGTCAACGAAATAGGCCTGTAGTTTAGTGGGTTAGTCCTACTGCCTTCTTGAATATAAGTGTGACCTGTGCAACTTTCCAATCTTTTGGTACAGACCCATCTATGAGAGAGCGGTTGTATATGGCTGTTAAGTAAGGAGCTATCGCTTCAGCATAATCAGATAGAAATCTAATGTGTATACAATCCGTACCAGAAGACTTGTTCTTGTTAAGTGATTAGTGGCTACTCAAATAAATATTTTAAAAGGTCTTCATTTGATGACATATCTTGTTCGCTTTTAAAATCTATGTGGCTGATCCCTCCTTATCCTGTGCGATCGACAACGTATACACTGTAATGATGCAGGAGATTTCGTAACACAGACGTAGTCATACATCGCGTCAAGTTCGTATTGCTATCGCGTAACTAACCCGTGCAATCGGTAATAAGATACAGAGACTTAACGATTATGTTTCCATTTGTTCCAGAATCTATGCGCATGAAGTGCTATGAAGAAGTCGCTAGTCGGTGAGGCAGTGGTGCCTGAATCGCCGCAGCCAGAGACGCTACTCGGAAGACACGGCAGCAGGCACTTCATAAGTCGACGTTGCGGCGGCACAAAGGCACGAGGCGGCGACCGCAGGCAGCCGGCAGGCGACAGTGGCTGGGCCGGCCGCCGCAGAGCCCCACTGTCGTGTCCAGCAGAGCTACGGCCGCGGCCACCGCACACTTGCTGTCCGGCGCCAGCTACCTGCCTGCAGGAGGTGTCTGACTGACACTCACTACCTCCAGAGGTTTGCACCCAACAGACAGCGTAACAGATCTACAGGGTGTTTCAGAAAAAATAACCTCATTTGAAAATCCTATATGTATATACAGTGTGTTCAAAAATAAATGTCTAACTCTTGGAAAAATGGTAGTACATTGACTGAACCAAGAAAAATAATGCCAATAACCAATAAAGGTAGACTTTAAAAAAAAGCATATGATTCAGTAGACAGACAAACACTGTTCCAAATTTCCAAATTTTAAAGGAGATGAAATTAGATAGAAAATCCAGTGAACTAGTGAGACAGACCCTAAACAATACAATTGTCGTGTCCTACATAGGAGAGAGGGAAGAGGTAGCAAGGTCAATCTGCATATCCCGAGCGGAAAGGAGTGATTGCAGAGAGACAGTACAGGCATCGACTAGATATGCGGATTTCGGGACTCGAGAGGATACTTGTTTAGGAAACTTTATGGAACTCCTAGGTACCTTGCATTGAATTTATTGCATCCCATACTGTGTGTACTACATTGGGGTTAGTTATTATACAAAAAAAAAAAAAAAAAAAAAAAAAAAAAACAGGATGTATAAATCGTTTCCCATAACAGAAACCAGTAATTACGTTTCCCTAGCAGCATTCCCTAAACAGACGCACTCCCCGCGAGAAACAGGCTGTCGTGGAGCACCCCGAGCCCGACGGCGATAGTCACGGGCTGGCGCTCGACTCCTCTGACTAACTTCCCTCTTGATCCAAAGACCGGAGGTTTTAACAGCCGATTTGGGCGCACTTCTTTTCCCCACTTTCCGACAGTTAACAATTTCCTAATGGCCGCTGCTTTGTTTAACCAATCTAAATTGTGGTTTGCCCTCTCTCTGAGCCCTCTAGCGAATCACGTTTCAGCCCTGTCCCTTCTGCCATTCCCCGGGTGGGGAGGTGGCTTGTTTCTGCACTAACAAAATCCATACTTGGTAGCAACATTGTTCAGCTGAAAGTAAAACGTCACGACGCTACTCAATATGGGCAACAACAACAATGTTTTACGTCAGTTGGCCACGCCTTAGTCTCCGCCTTAGGCCACGCCTCAGGGGAGCTGCTAACTTGCAGTTTTTCTTCTTTACCCTCTCTCTCTAGCCTCGTGAAACCACTGACATTGCTGTTCCCAAGTGACTGGTATCAACTTTTCTACGTACATTAAAACGTGCCTGTTGGCCACCAAGTACTAATGCAACATCTTACCACAGCGTCTAGACGCTATATGAAGTTACGCCCATCTTCTCCGAAAGGTAACCTCCACCCTGGGACGGTGGCTGCGGGCATCAGCAGTTCGCTAGGATATTTCTTTAGTGCCTACATCTCGTAAGATATACGTGTCTGTTTTAGCCTGTTATCTGCAATGGTTTCTATTTCTCAGCCTGGAGTGCGTCTCTGTGGCTCACACAGCCTCTCAACAATTCCAACAGTAAAATCAATATATGACACAACATCCAAAGTGAAGATCCGAGGAAAACTGTCGGTGTCCTTCAAGATTAATACCGGAGTGAGACAGGGAGATGGACTATCCCCTACGCTCTTCAACTGTGTACTCGACAAGGTGATCAGGGAGTGGCGACAAGGAATGAAAGGAGTGGGCGGGATACGCCTCGGGTGCAAGGAAAAAGGAATACGAGTAGATTGCCTTGCATTCGCGGATGATATTGTTTTACTGTCAGAATCATTAGAAGAGGCAGTGAACCAAACCAAAGAACTACAGAGACAAGCAGCTAAAACAGGCCTACAGATCTCTATCGAGATCCCAACAGACAGCGCAACAGATCTACCGGGTGTTTCAAAAAGAATAACCTCATTTGAAAATCCTATATGTATATACAGTGTGTTCAAAAATAAATGTCTAACTCTTCGAAAAATGGTAGTACATTCACTGAACCAAGAAAAAATAATGCCAATAACCAATAAACGTAGACTTCAAAAAAGGATATGATTCAGTAGCCAGGCAAACACTGTTCCAAATTTTAAAGGAGTTGAAATTAGATAGAAAATCCAGTGAACTAGTGAGACAGACCCTAAACAATACAATTGTCGTGTCCTACATAGGAGAGAGGGAAGAGGTAGCAAGGTCAATCTGCATATCCCGAGCGGAAAGGAGTGATTGCAGAGAGACAGTACAGGCATCGACTAGATATGCGGATTTCGGGACTCGAGAGGATACTTGTTTAGGAAACTTTATGGAACTCCTAGGTACCTTGCATTGAATTTATTGCATCCCATACTGTGTGTACTACATTGGGGTTAGTTATTATACAAAAAAAAAAAAAAAAAAAAAAAAAAAAACAGGAAGTATAAATCGTTTGCCATAACAGAAACCAGTAATTACGTTTCCCTAGCAGCATTCCCTAAACAGACGCACTCCCCGCGAGAAACAGGCTGTCGTGGAGCACCCCGAGCCCGACGGCGATAGTCACGGGCTGGCGCTCGACTCCTCTGACTAACTTCCCTCTTGATCCAAAGACCGGAGGTTTTAACAGCCGATTTGGGCGCACTTCTTTTCCCCACTTTCCGACAGTTAACAATTTCCTAATGGCCGCTGCTTTGTTTAACCAATCTAAATTGTGGTTTGCCCTCTCTCTGAGCCCTCTAGCGAATCACGTTTCAGCCCTGTCCCTTCTGCCATTCCCCGGGTGGGGAGGTGGCTTGTTTCTGCACTAACAAAATCCATACTTGGTAGCAACATTGTTCAGCTGAAAGTAAAACGTCACGACGCTACTCAATATGGGCAACAACAACAATGTTTTACGCCTTAGTCTCCGCCTTAGGCCACGCCTCAGGGGAGCTGCTAACTTGCAGTTTTTCTTCTTTACCCTCTCTCTCTAGCCTCGTGAAACCACTGACATTGCTGTTCCCAAGTGACTGGTATCAACTTTTCTACGTACATTAAAACGTGCCTGTTGGCCACCAAGTACTAATGCAACATCTTACCACAGCGTCTAGACGCTATATGAAGTTACGCCCATCTTCTCCGAAAGGTAACCTCCACCCTGGGACGGTGGCTGCGGGCATCAGCAGTTCGCTAGGATATTTCTTTAGTGCCTACATCTCGTAAGATATACGTGTCTGTTTTAGCCTGTTATCTGCAATGGTTTCTATTTCTCAGCCTGGAGTGCGTCTCTGTGGCTCACACAGCCTCTCAACAATTCCAACAGTAAAATCAATATATGACACAACATCCAAAGTGAAGATCCGAGGAAAACTGTCGGTGTCCTTCAAGATTAATACCGGAGTGAGACAGGGAGATGGACTATCCCCTACGCTCTTCAACTGTGTACTCGACAAGGTGATCAGGGAGTGGCGACAAGGAATGAAAGGAGTGGGCGGGATACGCCTCGGGTGCAAGGAAAAAGGAATACGAGTAGATTGCCTTGCATTCGCGGATGATATTGTTTTACTGTCAGAATCATTAGAAGAGGCAGTGAACCAAACCAAAGAACTACAGAGACAAGCAGCTAAAACAGGCCTACAGATCTCTATCGAGATCCCAACAGACAGCGCAACAGATCTACCGGGTGTTTCAAAAAGAATAACCTCATTTGAAAATCCTATATGTATATACAGTGTGTTCAAAAATAAATGTCTAACTCTTCGAAAAATGGTAGTACATTCACTGAACCAAGAAAAAATAATGCCAATAACCAATAAACGTAGACTTCAAAAAAGGATATGATTCAGTAGCCAGGCAAACACTGTTCCAAATTTTAAAGGAGTTGAAATTAGATAGAAAATCCAGTGAACTAGTGAGACAGACCCTAAACAATACAATTGTCGTGTCCTACATAGGAGAGAGGGAAGAGGTAGCAAGGTCAATCTGCATATCCCGAGCGGAAAGGAGTGATTGCAGAGAGACAGTACAGGCATCGACTAGATATGCGGATTTCGGGACTCGAGAGGATACTTGTTTAGGAAACTTTATGGAACTCCTAGGTACCTTGCATTGAATTTATTGCATCCCATACTGTGTGTACTACATTGGGGTTAGTTATTATACAAAAAAAAAAAAAAAAAAAAAAAAAAAAAAAAAAAACAGGAAGTATAAATCGTTTGCCATAACAGAAACCAGTAATTACGTTTCCCTAGCAGCATTCCCTAAACAGACGCACTCCCCGCGAGAAACAGGCTGTCGTGGAGCACCCCGAGCCCGACGGCGATAGTCACGGGCTGGCGCTCGACTCCTCTGACTAACTTCCCTCTTGATCCAAAGACCGGAGGTTTTAACAGCCGATTTGGGCGCACTTCTTTTCCCCACTTTCCGACAGTTAACAATTTCCTAATGGCCGCTGCTTTGTTTAACCAATCTAAATTGTGGTTTGCCCTCTCTCTGAGCCCTCTAGCGAATCACGTTTCAGCCCTGTCCCTTCTGCCATTCCCCGGGTGGGGAGGTGGCTTGTTTCTGCACTAACAAAATCCATACTTGGTAGCAACATTGTTCAGCTGAAAGTAAAACGTCACGACGCTACTCAATATGGGCAACAACAACAATGTTTTACGCCTTAGTCTCCGCCTTAGGCCACGCCTCAGGGGAGCTGCTAACTTGCAGTTTTTCTTCTTTACCCTCTCTCTCTAGCCTCGTGAAACCACTGACATTGCTGTTCCCAAGTGACTGGTATCAACTTTTCTACGTACATTAAAACGTGCCTGTTGGCCACCAAGTACTAATGCAACATCTTACCACAGCGTCTAGACGCTATATGAAGTTACGCCCATCTTCTCCGAAAGGTAACCTCCACCCTGGGACGGTGGCTGCGGGCATCAGCAGTTCGCTAGGATATTTCTTTAGTGCCTACATCTCGTAAGATATACGTGTCTGTTTTAGCCTGTTATCTGCAATGGTTTCTATTTCTCAGCCTGGAGTGCGTCTCTGTGGCTCACACAGCCTCTCAACAATTCCAACAGTAAAATCAATATATGACACAACATCCAAAGTGAAGATCCGAGGAAAACTGTCGGTGTCCTTCAAGATTAATACCGGAGTGAGACAGGGAGATGGACTATCCCCTACGCTCTTCAACTGTGTACTCGACAAGGTGATCAGGGAGTGGCGACAAGGAATGAAAGGAGTGGGCGGGATACGCCTCGGGTGCAAGGAAAAAGGAATACGAGTAGATTGCCTTGCATTCGCGGATGATATTGTTTTACTGTCAGAATCATTAGAAGAGGCAGTGAACCAAACCAAAGAACTACAGAGACAAGCAGCTAAAACAGGCCTACAGATCTCTATCGAGATCCCAACAGACAGCGCAACAGATCTACCGGGTGTTTCAAAAAGAATAACCTCATTTGAAAATCCTATATGTATATACAGTGTGTTCAAAAATAAATGTCTAACTCTTCGAAAAATGGTAGTACATTCACTGAACCAAGAAAAAATAATGCCAATAACCAATAAACGTAGACTTCAAAAAAGGATATGATTCAGTAGCCAGGCAAACACTGTTCCAAATTTTAAAGGAGTTGAAATTAGATAGAAAATCCAGTGAACTAGTGAGACAGACCCTAAACAATACAATTGTCGTGTCCTACATAGGAGAGAGGGAAGAGGTAGCAAGGTCAATCTGCATATCCCGAGCGGAAAGGAGTGATTGCAGAGAGACAGTACAGGCATCGACTAGATATGCGGATTTCGGGACTCGAGAGGATACTTGTTTAGGAAACTTTATGGAACTCCTAGGTACCTTGCATTGAATTTATTGCATCCCATACTGTGTGTACTACATTGGGGTTAGTTATTATACAAAAAAAAAAAAAAAAAAAAAAAAAAAAAAAAAAAAAACAGGAAGTATAAATCGTTTGCCATAACAGAAACCAGTAATTACGTTTCCCTAGCAGCATTCCCTAAACAGACGCACTCCCCGCGAGAAACAGGCTGTCGTGGAGCACCCCGAGCCCGACGGCGATAGTCACGGGCTGGCGCTCGACTCCTCTGACTAACTTCCCTCTTGATCCAAAGACCGGAGGTTTTAACAGCCGATTTGGGCGCACTTCTTTTCCCCACTTTCCGACAGTTAACAATTTCCTAATGGCCGCTGCTTTGTTTAACCAATCTAAATTGTGGTTTGCCCTCTCTCTGAGCCCTCTAGCGAATCACGTTTCAGCCCTGTCCCTTCTGCCATTCCCCGGGTGGGGAGGTGGCTTGTTTCTGCACTAACAAAATCCATACTTGGTAGCAACATTGTTCAGCTGAAAGTAAAACGTCACGACGCTACTCAATATGGGCAACAACAACAATGTTTTACGCCTTAGTCTCCGCCTTAGGCCACGCCTCAGGGGAGCTGCTAACTTGCAGTTTTTCTTCTTTACCCTCTCTCTCTAGCCTCGTGAAACCACTGACATTGCTGTTCCCAAGTGACTGGTATCAACTTTTCTACGTACATTAAAACGTGCCTGTTGGCCACCAAGTACTAATGCAACATCTTACCACAGCGTCTAGACGCTATATGAAGTTACGCCCATCTTCTCCGAAAGGTAACCTCCACCCTGGGACGGTGGCTGCGGGCATCAGCAGTTCGCTAGGATATTTCTTTAGTGCCTACATCTCGTAAGATATACGTGTCTGTTTTAGCCTGTTATCTGCAATGGTTTCTATTTCTCAGCCTGGAGTGCGTCTCTGTGGCTCACACAGCCTCTCAACAATTCCAACAGTAAAATCAATATATGACACAACATCCAAAGTGAAGATCCGAGGAAAACTGTCGGTGTCCTTCAAGATTAATACCGGAGTGAGACAGGGAGATGGACTATCCCCTACGCTCTTCAACTGTGTACTCGACAAGGTGATCAGGGAGTGGCGACAAGGAATGAAAGGAGTGGGCGGGATACGCCTCGGGTGCAAGGAAAAAGGAATACGAGTAGATTGCCTTGCATTCGCGGATGATATTGTTTTACTGTCAGAATCATTAGAAGAGGCAGTGAACCAAACCAAAGAACTACAGAGACAAGCAGCTAAAACAGGCCTACAGATCTCTATCGAGATCCCAACAGACAGCGCAACAGATCTACCGGGTGTTTCAAAAAGAATAACCTCATTTGAAAATCCTATATGTATATACAGTGTGTTCAAAAATAAATGTCTAACTCTTCGAAAAATGGTAGTACATTCACTGAACCAAGAAAAAATAATGCCAATAACCAATAAACGTAGACTTCAAAAAAGGATATGATTCAGTAGCCAGGCAAACACTGTTCCAAATTTTAAAGGAGTTGAAATTAGATAGAAAATCCAGTGAACTAGTGAGACAGACCCTAAACAATACAATTGTCGTGTCCTACATAGGAGAGAGGGAAGAGGTAGCAAGGTCAATCTGCATATCCCGAGCGGAAAGGAGTGATTGCAGAGAGACAGTACAGGCATCGACTAGATATGCGGATTTCGGGACTCGAGAGGATACTTGTTTAGGAAACTTTATGGAACTCCTAGGTACCTTGCATTGAATTTATTGCATCCCATACTGTGTGTACTACATTGGGGTTAGTTATTATACAAAAAAAAAAAAAAAAAAAAAAAAAAAAAAAAAAAAAAAAAAAAACAGGAAGTATAAATCGTTTGCCATAACAGAAACCAGTAATTACGTTTCCCTAGCAGCATTCCCTAAACAGACGCACTCCCCGCGAGAAACAGGCTGTCGTGGAGCACCCCGAGCCCGACGGCGATAGTCACGGGCTGGCGCTCGACTCCTCTGACTAACTTCCCTCTTGATCCAAAGACCGGAGGTTTTAACAGCCGATTTGGGCGCACTTCTTTTCCCCACTTTCCGACAGTTAACAATTTCCTAATGGCCGCTGCTTTGTTTAACCAATCTAAATTGTGGTTTGCCCTCTCTCTGAGCCCTCTAGCGAATCACGTTTCAGCCCTGTCCCTTCTGCCATTCCCCGGGTGGGGAGGTGGCTTGTTTCTGCACTAACAAAATCCATACTTGGTAGCAACATTGTTCAGCTGAAAGTAAAACGTCACGACGCTACTCAATATGGGCAACAACAACAATGTTTTACGTCAGTTGGCCACGCCTTAGTCTCCGCCTTAGGCCACGCCTCAGGGGAGCTGCTAACTTGCAGTTTTTCTTCTTTACCCTCTCTCTCTAGCCTCGTGAAACCACTGACATTGCTGTTCCCAAGTGACTGGTATCAACTTTTCTACGTACATTAAAACGTGCCTGTTGGCCACCAAGTACTAATGCAACATCTTACCACAGCGTCTAGACGCTATATGAAGTTACGCCCATCTTCTCCGAAAGGTAACCTCCACCCTGGGACGGTGGCTGCGGGCATCAGCAGTTCGCTAGGATATTTCTTTAGTGCCTACATCTCGTAAGATATACGTGTCTGTTTTAGCCTGTTATCTGCAATGGTTTCTATTTCTCAGCCTGGAGTGCGTCTCTGTGGCTCACACAGCCTCTCAACAATTCCAACAGTAAAATCAATATATGACACAACATCCAAAGTGAAGATCCGAGGAAAACTGTCGGTGTCCTTCAAGATTAATACCGGAGTGAGACAGGGAGATGGACTATCCCCTACGCTCTTCAACTGTGTACTCGACAAGGTGATCAGGGAGTGGCGACAAGGAATGAAAGGAGTGGGCGGGATACGCCTCGGGTGCAAGGAAAAAGGAATACGAGTAGATTGCCTTGCATTCGCGGATGATATTGTTTTACTGTCAGAATCATTAGAAGAGGCAGTGAACCAAACCAAAGAACTACAGAGACAAGCAGCTAAAACAGGCCTACAGATCTCTATCGAGATCCCAACAGACAGCGCAACAGATCTACCGGGTGTTTCAAAAAGAATAACCTCATTTGAAAATCCTATATGTATATACAGTGTGTTCAAAAATAAATGTCTAACTCTTCGAAAAATGGTAGTACATTCACTGAACCAAGAAAAAATAATGCCAATAACCAATAAACGTAGACTTCAAAAAAGGATATGATTCAGTAGCCAGGCAAACACTGTTCCAAATTTTAAAGGAGTTGAAATTAGATAGAAAATCCAGTGAACTAGTGAGACAGACCCTAAACAATACAATTAGCATGGTCAGTCTGCATATCCCGAGCGCATAGGAGTGACTGCAGAGAGACAGTACAGGCATCTACTAGAGATGCGGATTTCGGGACTCGAGAGGATACTTGTTTAGGTAACTTTATGGAACTCTTAGGTACCTTGCGTTGAATTTATTGCATCCCATACTAAGTCTACTACACTGGGGTTAGTTATTTAAAAAAACAGGAAGTATAAATCGTTTGCCACAACAGAAACCAGTAATTACGTTTCCCTAGCAGCATTCCCTAGACAGACGCACTCCCCGCGAGAAACAGGCTGTCGTGGAGCACCCCGAGGCCGACGGCGATAGTCACGGGCTGGCGCCCGACTCGTCTGACTGAGAACTCCCCTCTTGATCCAAAAACCGGGGGTTTTAACAGCCGGTGTGGGCGCACTTCTTTTCCCCACTTTCCGACAGTTAACAATTTCCTATTGGCCGCTGCTTTGTTTAACCAATCTAAATTGTGGCCTGCCCTCTCTCTGAGCCCTCTAGCGAATTACGTTTCAGCCCTGTCCCTTCTGCCATTCCCCGGGTGGGGAGGTGGCTTGTTTCTGCACTAACAAAATCCATACTTGGTAGCAACATTGTTCAGCTGAAAGTAAAACGTCACGACGCTACTCAATATGGGCAACAACAACAATGTTTTACGTCAGTTGGTCACGCCTTAGGCTCCGCCTTAGGCCACGCTTCAGGGGAGCTACTAACTTGCAGTTTTTCTTCTTTACCCTCTCACTCTACCATCGTGAAACCACTGATGTAGCTGTTCCCAAGTGACTTGTATCAACTTTGCTACGTACATTAAAACGTGCCTGTTGACCACCAAATACTAATGTAACGTCTTACAACAGCGTCTAGACGCTATATGAAGTTAAGCCCATCTACTCCGAAAGGTAACCTCCACCCTGGGACGGTGGCTGCGGGCATCAGCAGTTCGCTAGGATATTTCTTTAGTGCCTACATCTCGTAAGATATAAGTGTCTGTTTTAGCCTGTTATCTGCAATGGTCTCTATTTCTCAGCCTGGAGTGCGTCTCTGTGGCTCACACAGCCTCTCAACAATTCCAATAGTAAAATCAATATATGACATAACATCCAAAGTGAAGTTCAGAGGAAAACTGTCGGAGTCCTTCAAGATTAATGCCGGAGTGAGACAGGGAGATGGACTATCCCCAATGCTCTTCAACTGTGTACCCGACAAGGTGATCAGGGAGTGGCGACAAGGAATGAAAGCAGTGGGCGGGATACGACTGGGGTGCAAGAAAAAAGGAATACGAGTAGATAGCCTTGCATTCGCGGATGATATTGTTTTACTGTCAGAATCATTAGAAGAGGCAGTGAACTAAACCAAAGAACTACAGAGACAAGCAGTTAAAACAAGCCTATAGATCTCTATCGAGAAGACAAAATATATGACAAACACCACGGAAGCTCCTGGATGGATGGCAATAGACAGAGGGAAAATTCAGAAGGTGGAAAAAATCAAATACCTAGGAGAATGGATAGACATAGGGCTGACAGAAAAGGATGCAGTGAAAGCACGAATAAACAAAATTAATTTAGCATATAAACTGACAATGAACATCTATAATAAGAATAATGTTTCTATCAATGCAAAACTGAAACATTACCAGACGGTGATCTGCCCTGAAGCTTTATATGCAGCGGAAACACGCAACCTAGTACGAACTGGAGCGATCAAGAGGCTAGAACTGGCGGAACGGAAGATTCTCAGGAAAATATTAGGACCTCAAAGAACAGAAGACGGTCAGCTTAGAAATCGATCCAACCAGGAACTCTATTCCAAAATAGAAAAAAAAATATATCCAATATCATTAAGAAAAGAAGGTGCGAGTTATTTGGACACATTTGCAGAATAGACCAGGGGAGGTTAACACAGCAAATTTCACAATTCTCGTTGTACAAGAAAAGTAAAATATGGTGGATCCAAAAAGTACAAAGGGATCTGGAAGAAATGGGAATACCGGATCAAGAAATAGACAACAGGGTGATTTTTAAATAAAAAATTCAGGCATTTGCAGGTTTTGAGGACAGAACTAGACCGAGAACGAAATCATCGTGGACAGAAGAGCGAAGAAAGATGCAAAGAATGAGAATGAAAGAATACTTGAAGAGGAGGAAAAACGGAAGAAAGGGAGCTGATGTGAATTAACATAGTCCAAAGATGGCCGAAACGAAAGAAGAAGAAGAAGAAGAAGAAGAAGATGAAACGTATACAATAGCCACGTGTTTGCAGAAGGGCTGCAACACTTGCTAAGTTTCTATCGTTGGGCATTGCAAAGCTGTACACAAGCACACCTGTTGATGAAACATTTGAAACAATAAGGATAAAGCTCTTGAAAATCAATGCAATGAGCACACCAGAAATAATAGAGCTTATTGATGCACTCAGTTTAGTACTCTCACACAACTACTTCTCTTTCAACAACAAAATTTGTGACTAGCAATGTGACTAGCAATGGGCAACCCTCTCAGACGTCTATTAACCAAAATATTCATTAATCATAAATTAAATAAAATGTTCACCCTACAAGATATACATCACAAGTGAAATTAAAATTCAACAATAGGTATGTGGATGACACCCTCATTCTGTTTCATGGCACAGATGATGAAATAATAAACCTTTTCAATAAATTCAATAACCTAAACACAAACATAAAAATCACCTTTGAAAAGGAAGATAATAATATTATACCTTTTCTTGAAAAATATCTAAACTGAACCAAAAGGTTCAATATCACTACAAATACATAATAAGTCAAAACTCTTCAGTAATATTTATTAATAATAATGCAATAGTTTAAAATTGTCGGGTGCCAAGGAAAAGCCACCAACCAAAATCAACATCGATAATATCGCTGCAATGCGATAATCGATCTAATGTGAAGCCTACGCTATGATTTCAGAACAATATTTTCACTCTGCAGCGGAATTATTTCTGACTTGACACTTCCTAGCAGATTAAATCAATCATATTCCGAAGATAGCAAAACTAATCTGTAAAACCAGCCATCTAAGAAACATGTTACAATTGCTTGACGGGAACATGTTCAAAATGTTCATATGTTTGTAGAGCTTATGGGACTTACACTACGGGGTCATCAGCCCCTAAACTTGCAAACTACGTATGAACTAGCTTATACTAAGGACGACACAAATATCCATGCCCGAGGGGGGATTCGAACCCCCGACCGTAGTGGCCGTGCAGACTGCGACAGGCGCATCGCAGAACGCTCGGCCACCGCGGCCGGCGACGGGAACATGTCCACATTTGAAATTTAGCTAGTTGGTATAAATCTCCAAAAACATTTACCACTAGTGATTTGACCTTATTTGAAAGTTACACGGTACGAACTGAAAATAGTTTCCTACATTTGGAACTTTCATAGATATGTGAGGTATTGCGGCGTTCTGTAGCATCTTGTTCATTAACTAAGGCTGCGCCGAGATTTTTTTAAAAGAAATAAGAGAGCTGGATATCATCAAGAGGAGAACTGTTTCACGAAAATTTCAGCTGATAAGTGATCCTTGTAAACAGCTTCATAGGACTCAAGTCGCGTTTGAGGTTCTGTATCTGTATTGATAATGAACAAACTTCAAGTGTCTAATTAGTTGCGAAAGCCTTTTCCCACGCACCCGCGCTCTGCGTTAAGTCATACGACTCAGAAACCTTCACTCACAAGTGCAGCGTATAATGTTACTGCCATGGGCGTTAAGGTTACGGAGAAAGTTTAACTTTTATTACTTAATTAATTTCGTAAGTAGTTTGTAAGATAGAAATGGGATTTAGATGGTCAAAATTTCGTAAATAATACTAGCAGGGATTGGAGTTCATAAATAAAATGTGAAATTAATTTTGACTCTTCTAATATTTTGGACGACTGTATGGTAGGTGGTGGCGGCAGTTACATTATAAAAAGAAAGGGTTCATTGGTTCATTCATTTGTTTGCTGCAATAAAAATTCGTATTCATTAAGGTACCGTCGTGATGTGGGATTGGACGAGTTACGTGGTTCGTTCGTGTAGCGGACCGTGCGTTAAATTTTACTTCAGTGTCCAAAGGAAGCTGCGGGGAAAGTATTATGCGGAACATTATCGGACCTCGAAGTTTAACATTTACAAAAGGAAATGCTATTGCAGGTTCTAAAAGCCGTTTAATTTTGAAGGGGAATGATAAGGATTGAAAAATTAATAAAACTTATAACAATCACTGCACTACATTTCGTTTGCAGTAATGGCGCCCAAACCCACCACACAACTTCAAGGGCAGAATTATGTAGGCCAGGTCAAATACGAGATGTTAAATAAATAAATGGAAGCCCGCCAAATTAAATTTTTAAGATATTTTGTGATATATGTAACAAATTAGAGCACTATACTTACGTTATGTATAAATGAGTGAAAGGAGCCGCTGCAGATACGTTTGATCTAATCAGAGGTCGGACAGAGACAGATAAATAGGAACGTAGTTCTTTCTCTCGTCAAAAATAAACGAGGGAATTTGGCTTAAGGTGCAAAGAGAGAAAAACTCTCCGTGATTAAAATATATCTTCGGTCAGTTAATAATTTTAGTTGTATCGTTTCAAGCTCATAATTGCCACACAGCAAAGAGTAGGGAACTCTTACTACAACAAAGTTAGAGGCTGGCTAGTTGTGGTTTTTAGTTTTTATTTATATTTATCACATTCCGCAGGACCGAAATAAGGAGCATGGTCATGGAGCGAATCAGTACACCAAACTGTAACAAAGGAGAAGTAATTTATAAAGTGAAACGTATAGTAATAAAATGAACACGACAGGTCTAGAAACAAGTATGAAGAACCACCAAAGTAACTAAGATTTTAATAGAAATTAGTTTAATTTTTTTTAATTTTTCCAGGTATTGTTCGACAGAATAGAAATAGTGAGCAACGAAGAAACTCTTCAACTTATCCTTGAAGATGTGTGAATTACTACAAATCATTCTGAATTCTTGTGGCAGTTTACTAAAACTGGATGAGGCGGATTACTGCACACCTTTCTGGACAAGAGTCAAGAAGGTGTGATACAAATGCAGATGCGATTTTTATCAATTATTAACAGAATGTAATTTGCTAAATCTTGGAAACAACCACATATTATTTATAATCAAGAAACGACATTAAAGTAAATATGTATAAAGAGGCCGTTGTAACAATTCCTGGCTACTACACTAGGGTCGACAAGAGTTTGCTCGATTCGCCCGTTTCTACACAATTCAAAAATGTTCAAATGTTTGTTCAGAACTGAACTGTGGGGTCATCAGTCCCTAAACTTACAAACTACTTATGAACTAACTTATACTATATACGATACAAACATGCGGGGATTCGAACCTCCGAAAGGAAACTGCCTCTGCACAATGAATACCCTTTTTGTACCGTAGGTGTTGCCCCAAAAGATAACACTATACATCGTAAGCCAGTGAAATAAGCAAAATAGATTACTTTTCATGTTGAATAATACCTAATGGTAAACGACGCAGCATTCAGTGTTTAAAATCAAGGTGCTGAACATGGGCTCTCCATCTGCTAGAAATATCAACTGTTCATTATGGATTATCATGCGGCCATTCTGTTTAATCTAAATGTGAGTTTTTGTTGAATAGTGTGTTAGAAACAGTAAAATCTGTAGCGCTACATACGTCATTTCTAAATTAAATGCGGCGCTTGCCGCTATCATCTTCGGTCTCCTTTCAAAATAAACCTTTGGCCCGTTTCTGTTTTCAACATTCAATTTTTCACCTGCTTGGAAGGAGAACGGGAGTACAAGTCAGTCCTTCGTTGTTTGATACAGCAAGATGCCGCTGTTTTGTGAGGTCGACGACGAAAATAAAATTGTAAGTATGAGTCTAATTTGAGGCTTTGTTCCTTAAATATACCCCCTTTGTTCCCCATATCATGATTTTGCGTTTTTCTTTAATGATTCCAACCTTTTTTTTTATTCCCTTAGTTGTTTCATGACTGTTTTCAGGTTTGCACGCGATCTTGCTTCATGTTGTATTTCGTGCGAATATTATTCCGGAACGTCATATTTCACCTTTTAATTCATTCCATGCTTATAGTAAAAGAGCCTGTGGTCTGTTAAATGTCTTTCCGAAATCCGATAATCAGAATTTTTTTCTTGGCATGATAATATTTTATACTGTCTACGATTATTGCTACATGAATCTTAATATGGTCAAACCTCCATCTACGGTATGAAGTTATCATTAAATACTTCATCCAAAATGTATAATTAATTTCCACCAAATCCGTCAGCCTTCAAGCCGAGCAGGTAATGGAGGTCACTTTTAGCATCTTTTTCTAATCGTGTTTCAAGCCTGTAGTCGCAACATTGTTACATCCAACATCTCATTTCGATTATTCATTTATGCTACTGAATCAACCATCCGTTTATCAGATCTGTCAATAACAGCGGCCTCAGAACAAATTCCTGGGGCAGCCATGCTTATTGCAGAGCTAAGCGCCATATGTACCCATATGACTGTTTGCTGAGGAGGGAGCATGGGAGGGGAAGGGCAGTCCTGGTGGTACGTACTTTTTACTACATTTAAAGGCGGATGGTGACTTTTAAGATAGTACTCATTAATGAATTCACTTCCGACCCTCTTAAAACATTGTCTTGTTACTAAGATAAAAACTTTCTTTTCATTCATTAAAGAAAAGGCTCTGATCTCACTATTCTTCTTCCTGTGCGTCACCCAAACCTCGCGTACGAGTACGGCCGCCATTAAGCGAGTTTTAGTTCAGATTGGTTCTCCTATGTTTGGAAACATAAGAAACTCCCTTAACAAAAACTGTAGTAAATATATTCACGATTTTATTGAGAATTTAAAATAGTCGTTTTGGGCCAGCACGTTAGAGCAAAATGGTGTAATCACGACAAGCAGTGTAACTTAGTACCGCATTCACATGATTAGAAAGTACAACAGCAATGAATTGAAATAAAATCCTGTCCTTTTCCGTTATCTTTTAAGAGTCGTACTTCCGTTCATAAAGCAAGGTTTCTGATCCGTTCACAATCGATTCAGGACACGTGGTATCAGAAAAAGATTCAACTATCAAAAATAATTCAATTCGCTGAAACATAAGGTGTCTCATTATATCAAAGATATTGAACATATGGAGAGAAACAAATTTCATTTCAACGCCTCTCCTTGTATTCAAAGGTTCAACTGAGCTGTACAATTTTGACATCATTTCTTCTTCAAAGTGATATGGTTTATTTTCAGTAATTCGTTTGAACTACTGTGTATTTAATAGTAACAATTATTATTCTAAGGAATGTAATTATAAACAAGATCTCGTTTTAGTCTTTTGTTTGTTCTTTTTTCGATAGATTCCTTCTCCACGTCTATAAGAGTATGCAAAATTTGTGATTCTTTGAGTTACAGCTGTACACATTCAATAGTAATCGTTGTCTCACTTTGTTTAATCATTTCGAGCCGGAAACAGTCTATTCACTGATTGGATTAACGTGTTCGATATTGACAGAAACACAAGGGTATGGTTCAAGCCCTACCGTAGTCTCAAAATGTTACTCAGCTCTCATGTTTGTGGCTTGACGACTACCTAAAAAAAAGAAGCCATCGTGAATGGAAGAAAGCATATAAATGCAAGTTTTCTGGATTTTTCTACCCAGTTCGTCTTTATTCCAAGGGTATATCATTTACAGTACCTTCATATGGTAAACACTTGTAAACTAACGGCGGCGGAATATTTTTAATGAACGGCATTACAAACCCCTATACAGATGTTTCCATGTCAGATGCGATGAACATTTTCCTAAGGTTGTCATTGCTTTATAACCTATGTCTCAGTGTTTATAGAATTATAAACCTAGATTACACACAAAAAAAATCTCAATTATTGAACACGACACTCTAATAAAGCAAACTGTTGGTAAAACAAACGACTGAATTGTAAGGTGGTAAAGCTTCTGAAAAGAGAAATTAATGTTGTCTGATTCGTTGAAAAAGTCACATATTGGTGCGCAGAATAGGACCATTATATGTAAACCAACTTTGATGTACGGGAGGGAAAGCCGGGTGGGTACAGGTTACCTCAATAATAAGGCTGAAGTGACAGATAGGAAAGTAGCAAGGATGACTGCAAGTACTAATAGATGCACAATGGCAGTAGGGTGTCCTTAATCAGGAAATGAAGGAGAAATTGAGAATGAACACCATAGATGAAGCAGTCAGCTGAAAAAATACGTAAGTAAGGGAAGAGGTGCTCTACTACAATTCTCTGCGTCTTTCGTTCAATCTGTCAACAGATTTCACAATCAGTGGCAGTATATGTGAATATAGCATCTCGTTCCGCCGAAACAGTAATATTCAGCTACCGCTACAGCTATTCCCTTGATGTGAAGAGGACTGATGACATAGCTGTTTAGTCCCCTCAAAAAACCTACAACAACAACAACAACCTTGATGTGACTGTTAGAATGATTGTGCAGCAAGTTTACACGCCGTGAGAAGGCATTCCCAGTCATTCATACCAGCATCTATAATTGTATCAGAAGAAATTGTATCTCAGAGTCTCAAAATAACTGACGTTAGTATCACGACTAAGTTGGCAGTGAGCTGGAAAATTTAATCTGAACTAAAACTCTAATACGGAATGAATGAGGGTGATGCAGTTCTTCAAGCTATGTTGTTTTCAGTTATGACGTTGATGATAAGATGATTATTAATGAAACTGTAGAGCGAAGATGCTGAGACGGTGGGGTCATGTTACACGCATGGGAGAAGCAAGGTTACTTAAGACATTCAGATGTTCAGCAGTAGAGAGAGGGTAGACCAAGGAGAAAGTACTTGGATTCGTTCAACAATGACTTTGAAGTGAAATGGTTAACATCAAACATTAATGATAGCATTGAATGGGGAATCATGGAGGATTTTTGTTAAGGGAAATGTGCTCCAGACTGAATGCTGAAAGGGATAATCAGTCTCTAATGATGATTGTGATTCAGTTATTTACATACTTTCATGCATGACATCAGATTTGATAAATATTTTAATTTTAATAACGAAGATTAATTTGAGTATTTTGGGAAATAACTGCCGCTTAACAGATTAATATGTGAAATATAAGAGAGTAGAGCGACTCTTAACACAGATGTTAAATAACGGAAATAAAACCATGATCACGACATCTTGTTTCATTTAAATTGTATTTTTTAAGTTGTCAACCAATTCAAATAAATATTCTGGGGCTAAATGGTACGTAATGATGAGTTTCCGAACAGTATTAGGTGAAAAAGAAATTTCTTGCATATATTAACTAAAATGAGGGTTTGGTTGGTAGGACATGTTCTTAGACATAAAAGAATCGTCAATTTAAGATTGGAGGGAAGCACGTGAGGTAAAAGTTGCAGAGCGAGACCAAGAAAGCGGATACAGTAAATAGTTACAAATGAATGTGGGTAAACGCTCTTATGAACAGATGGAGAGGATTGCGCAGAATAAAATAGGGTGAACAGCTGCTTGAAACCAGATACTGGACTGAAGACACCGCAACAACACAAATGGTTAAAATAGTGTCAATTGATTGTGTGGCCAAGATTGTAAATTAACCATTTAGGTTTTATTATAATTTGTATTTTACGTGATGTTTGTCAGTCTGAAGCCATACTCCATCAGTTCTAATCTATCCAAATGAACTGTTTGTTTCACGATATATTTCAATAGAACTGCCATGAAGACAGCGAATGATCTTTTCTTCAGTGCAACTGCACATCAGGCTCGAACTCTTACTTACGGAAATCGGCGAAATGCCGCGAGTAACCAATGAAAATGGGAAGGAAGACCACGATAGTAATGTATGGGTACGTTGTAAATTTCAGTCTGGCAGGAGAAGTGCTAGGGCAACCCGAGCAGTCGTGGAGATCGCTATCTGCCATAGTCGCAGTGGACAGCGTAACAGCCTAGCAAGAACGAGGACCCGGGTTCGAATACTGGATCTTCACAAATTTTCCACTTTCCCTAATGGATCAATTGGACAGCCATTGGCAGTTAATTTCGCAAATTCCCTTTATTTGAGAACAATAATGGAGTGGCCAACAAATACCCACTACTCAACCGAACAGTCAGGGAAGCTAAGGCACTACTTAGGTTCCGACTACGTCCTCGGCTCACCTTACATCTCAACGGGATCGCACCTCTTTCCTATGAAACGAGGGGAAGATTCTTGGTAACACACTGGTCTTCTAAGAAAGTAGGAACATTTATCGTCAATACTTTCAAACAAGATTCTTTTCAAACTAACACCTTTGCAATTCGGTGTGTAATGCGAAAGACCATCAATAATTTGAAAACGATATTTAGTACTGAATTATTTGTGTAACTCCATCAAAATCAGTTCCCAACTTGTGAAAGCGTGTCTACGAGAAAGAACAAGTGGCAGAAGTCATACGTTTATAAAAGGCCAACATTAGCTTCCTCCGACGCCCTATGGAGTATAAATATCAGTATAGTGCACAGTGCAGGAGACTGGCGAGTGGTGTGTTGTTTTCGTTGTTTTGGATTGTGTGAATGCGGGAATGGAGAGAGACACCAGCGCTGGCACGCCGTCCACTTCTCTGGAGGGTCAGCCATACGCGGCAGACAATTTGCATCGGTAATGCTACGTACCTATACTCAAAGAGACTCTGTGGACGAACTTTGTTGTTTAAAGCAGTCAGCCTCATTGTCATCCCTTACTGATCAAATACAATGGTCTTTCGGTGCTTTTTATTCGTAACTCATTGTTAATTCCTGCCTGGTCACGCGCAATCTCACTAACGGACGAGGACACGGATGCAGATAACTTATCAAGAGGCTAAGGCTTACGTTTGTATTATGATTCTTCACTAGTTGTTACGGAACGATTTTGAAAGTGTATCAGAAACAGATAACAGCTACTTTACAGCGAGATGTAAATTTTAAATGAAATTCAGCAATATTTACTATGTAGTACATTTGCGTGTAAGGCTTACATGTATGTAAAGATCGTTGTTGATAGTGAGTACTACTTTACACTTAACTAAGATGCACATTACAATGCCCGACAGTTAGCTAGATTGACATGCTCTTTATCAAGCATCATTGCGTAATACTGGGGCGTCAACCTACATGCCGTGAAATATGATCGCAGTTCTTTTTTAAGGTGCTTAACGTCTTGCATAGCGGTCGATATAATGCAGCATGAGTTATGCACGGTTCAAAGTTCCGCTTCGTATGCCTTCAACTAGGTATTAGCTGCAGACCGCCTGTTTCTTCGTCTGTAAGGTACCGGGGAAACCATGTTAGTTGAAGTGGATAAAGCTAATCTCTTGCACCCTTCTCTACCTTTCAAAGGAAATATTGGAAACATTTTCATTACTTCCGTTAAACCATGCTGTTTCCATTCGACTTCCCACATTGACGTAATATTAGCTTTCCCTACACTCATACTCGAATTGATTCCCACATCACACGACTAGGTGAATATATCATTACTTCAGCTTGTAATATTTGTATCCCTAATGAAGTTTTTAGGACCAGTTAACTGAAAACTGTGCCTATATAGGGTAAATGTTTTTAATTTTCGAAATTAGTGAAGCTAAATGGTTTATTCTATGCCTCAGTAGTAAATTTAAGAATCAGTTTGTTTCAGACTCTGTTTACGATACAATAAACCTCTCTCCCTACTTTTACGGTATTTTCTTTCGTTAAAATTTAAGGTCACTGTTGGGAGAAACGGCCTTTTGTACCTCACTGGGTTTGTTATTTCTTATGCAGTGGTGGTTAATTTCAAATTGAAAACTGATGAGTGTCATGTAGCAGACAGTGAAGAGATCTGATGGAACTTAAGTCAAAAACGTACTAATCACCAAAAACCATACATATGAATTAAAAATTTACGGTGATTTCCCCTAGATGAGGTGTAAAATAATTCGATAGATTTACATGTATCAGACAGTCTGCTTACCTGTTTTTTGATATTTATTTTCCTCCAGATGATACACAGACCTAAATCTTATATCAAGTAAAGATGGTCGGATACAGAACAACGCTTTACAAATGGACATCATATTTTCTTTGAAAACAAAAGGCCCTTATGATTCGCTGGTATTGTGTTCGTAGCAGAAATTCGGATGAGTAAAACAAATTTTAACAAACGTAGCAATTATTGTCTTCGCAGACAAATGGACAGCTTTTAGAACTGGTATCTTTATGATGATAAAAATATAAATAAGAGTTATCTAATAACAATCGTACCATAGTCGATTATGATTAACAAAATTAAAAAGCTGGTACAGTGGGGTGTAATCTTCTTTTTCCCTGTTACGGAAGACAAAAGTGGCGTGTGATGGTAATTCTACTCTCTTCGTGATCTATTTCTCCCATCTGCCTGTATAAATTCTGCACTAATTACAATGACTCCACTTATAACAAAAATCCAAGACTAGTACCATATTAAAGTAATTTTCTGACGAAAATGAGGTATATACCTTCCAAACGTTAAGATTTAGCCTTCACGTCACACGGTTTTAAAAAGGAGAAAATGTTGTACTTCGTAGTTCGTAAAAATGTGGGATTTATTTGTCTCCATTGATAGAAACATCTCTTCAAACTAGTTTCGGTACTTCCTCGTCATCTCTAGGTAGCTTGTAAAGTACAGAGCTGTTGTTTTATCAAAAGTGTTAAGTTTTAAACGTTAATAAAGCAAATTTTGCAAAATTATTCCAATTTATGACATAAATTATTTCAAGGACAATTTGTTCATCTACTTTTCTGAAAACAATTAAGTGATCAGGTGAGATGACACACACGATATACATACGGTAACGTATTTTATTCAGATATTGGTTACGGCCAGGCCACAGTGGAGTGACCGATCGTGCTAAGGCGCCTAATTGCGGAGAGCGCCGCTGTTTGCCGTCGGAGGTCTGAATCCTCCCTTGGACATGGGTGTACTTGTTGTCTTTAGCATAAGTTATTTTAAATAGTTTGTAAGTCTAGGGACTGATGACTAACGTAGTTAAGTCCTTTGGATTTACAAAAATTTGTACATTAGTTGCACACTTGCGTGGCATGGACGTATGAGGTTATCAATCAGCTCTTGAGAGATATTTGGCCATTCTACATCTACATCTACATACATACTCCGCAATTCACCGTAAGGTGCGTGGCGGAGGGTACACTGTACCACTACTAGGCATTTCCTTTCCTATTCCATTCCCAAATTGAACGAGGAAAAAAAGAATGCCTATATGCCTCCGTACGAGCCCTAATTTCTCTTATCTTGTCTTTATGATCTTTACGCGAAATGTAAGTAGGCGGCAGCAAGATCGTACTACACTCAGCTTCAAATTCCGGCCCTCTAAATTTACTTAACAGAAATTCACGAAAAGAACGTCGTCTTTCTTCCAGCGATCCCCAATTGAGTTGCCGGAGCATTTCCGTGACACTCGCGCATTGGTCGAACCTACCGGTAACAAATCTAGCTGCTCGCCTCTGAACCGCCTCTATGTCTTCCTTCAAACCGATCTGCTGCGGGTCCCAAATACTTGAGCAATACTCAAGACGTGGTCGTACAAGCGTTTTATACGCGGTCTCCTTTACAGGTGAAGTACATCTTCCCAAAATTCTCCCAATAAACCGAAGTCTGCTGTCCGCCTTACTCACAACTGTCCTTACATGCTCGTTCCATTTCATATCGCTCTGCAATGTTACGCCTAGATATTTGAACGACGCCACCGCATCAAGAAGCTCACTACTGATGCTGTATTCGAACATTATAGGATTGTTTTTTCTACTCATGCGCATCACCTTACATTTTTCTACATTGAGAGCTAGCTGCCATTCTTCGCACCAACTAGAAATTTTGTCTAAGTCAACCTGTATGCTATTACAGTCAGTTACAGACGACACCCTCCCATACACCACAGCATCATCAGCAAACAGCCGCAAATTACAACTTACTCTGTCCATCAGATCATTTATATAGATAGAAAATAATAGCGGTCCTATCACACTCCCCTGGGACACGCCTGACGATACACTCGTCTCTGATGAACACTCGCCGTCGAGAACAACGTACTGCGTTCTATTATTTAGGAAGTCTTCCAGCCAGTCACAAATCTGTGAACCTATTCCATAAGCTCGTATCTTCGTTAGCAGTCTGCAGTGTGGCACCGTGTCGAACGCCTTTTTGAAGTCGAGAAAAACACAATCCGCCTGTTGCCCTTCGTCCATGACTCGCAAGATGTCATGTGAGAAAAGGGCAAGCTGAGTTTCACATGAACGATGTTTCCTAAACCCGTGCTGATTCATGGAAAGAAGCTTTTCCGTTTACTATTTTCGAACTGAGAATATGCTCCAAAATTCTACATGAAACTGATGTCAACGATATTGGCCTGTAATTGTATGGGTCAGTTCTCTTTCCTTTCTTATACACGGGAGTCACCTGCGCTTTTTTCCAATCACTAGGAACTTTGCGCTGAATTAAAGACTCACTATAAATGCAAGCTAAGTAGGGGGCCAATGCCGCAGAATAGTCTTTGTAAAACCGAACTGGTATTCCTTCCGGACCAGCAGACTTTTTCGTATTTAGCTCTCTCAGCTGCTTCTCTACACCGGAAATACCTATTGTTATGTCCCCCATTTCGGAATTAGTACGTTGATCAAATGATGGTATATTTGTGCGGTCCACCTGCGTGAAAGATTTCTTAAAGGTTAAATTTAGAACTTCGGCTTTCCGTTTGCTTTCTTCTATTACTGCCCCGGAATGATCAACTAGTGACTGGACAGTGGGCTTTGACCCGCTTATCGATTTTACATAGGACCAGAATTTTTTCGGGTTCTCGGAAAGATCTTTTGCTAAGGTATGGCTGTGATAATTATTGTATGCTTCACGCATCGATCTTTTTATAGACGCACGAATCTCTACTAACTTTTGCCTGTCATCATTTGCGTGTTCTTTTTTGAATCGAGAGTGCAACAGCCTTTGCTTTCTCAGCAGCTTTCTAACATTATTATTATACCACGGTGGATCTTTTCCATCCTTTTAATCGTCTTTACTGACACATATTTCTCTAACCCTTCATTAACAATGCATTTAAATTTAGTCCACAAGTCCTCTACATCCATAGTCCCAGAATTAAACGATGCCCATTCATTTTCTAAGTGCGATCGTAACGTTTGCTTGTCGGCTTTTCCCAACAAAAACACGCTCCTAGCCTTCTTGACTGGTTTATGAACTTTGGTCACCATCGACGCTATGATGATATCATGATCACTAATTCCTGTCTCTACACAGACATCGTTAATAAGGTCAGGCCTGTTTCTGGCTATAAGGTCTAGAATATTTCCATTGCGCGTGGGTTGCCGGTTTAACTGCTCAAGACAGTTTTCGGAGAATGTGTCCAAAAGTAGCTCGCAAGACTGCTTGTCTGTACCGCCTGAAATGTAACTAGCGAGGTCCCAATCTATACTCTTAAGGTTGAAGTCACCTCCGACTAATATTGCATGGCCCGGATACCTATGCACTACCTGGTGTAGACTTTCCTTGAATGATTCTAAAACTGCTACAGCAGCACTGGGGGGCCGGTAAAAACAACCAACTATTAACTTTACTTCTTTTAGACCTGTTATGCGTGCCCAGATAACTTCACAATTACTTTCAACCTCGATCTCAGTAGAAACAATATCTTTGTCCACAGCGATGAACACTCCTCCTCCGGTTGTATCAGATCTATCTTTCCGATATACATTCCACGCTTCGCTAAATATTTCTGAACTTTCCACATTATCATTTAGCCAGCTTTCGGTGCCTAAAACTATCTGAGCGCAATAACTTCCACGCAGCGCTGCAAATTCGGGAACTTTGTTTCTAATACTCTGTAAGTTCGCGGCTAATATTTTTATGTTCGAATTTTTGTTCCGAACGTGGCCTGAATTCGCTGTTTGAATGCTGACAGGCGAGTGCTCATCAGAGTTAGCGCCTAGCCATTCTGACAATAGGCAGTCCGCGTCCGGTGTGGGAGGTGCTTGCTCGCCTACAATGCGCGTTCCAAGTGCATCACAGAGGTACTAATTCGGGCTTAAGTCCGGTGAACATGCGTTCAGTACCCTCACATTCAACTATTCTGTCCACCAGGAAAGCTCTATGGGGACGTGCGGTATTCTCCACCAGAAGGAACCCAACTGCTTTGGCACAAGAATGGGGCACTGAAAAAGGACATACTATCTTGTCTCTGTACCTCTGAGCTGTCAAAGCAGCACTGTGAATGTTATAGAGATCCGTACGTCCGCCAATATTGACTCCTGCCCATACCATTCGTACACCCTTTGGCGCACAAGACATACAGCGCTCCGGTGATAGAATCCGGCGAAATCGATGATGAAGAAAATCATTATTCAAATTGCTGAAGTACCAACCGTTATTTTTTAACATCTGATAACACAGGGTTCCAAGATTTACTAAGAAGGTAGCCTTTGTCTCAGTTAATCAGATTGTCAGATAATCGGATCTCTGTGGATTCCTGTAAGACACAGTCCTAGTAACGAGACGCTGAAGCAACCACGTGAGTTTCATTGTACAACAGTGTATGTCCCTCATCGTGACAATGCTCAGCTACCGCCGACTTCTCGTGCTGGAGCAAACGTGTGTGGCTTTGATGTTCAACACGTCTGCCCTGAACGGAACGGATCGTCTGACCAATATACGTTTTCCAACATTGGCAGGGAATCTTATATAACCCGGGCTTCCTCAGACCCAAATCATCCTTCACAGCCGGCCGCGGTGGCCGAGGAGACTGAGATGCTCCAGTCACGGCTGCACGGCCACTACGGTCGGGGGTTTGAATCCCCCCTCGGGCATGGATATTTGTGCCGTCTTTAGTATAAGGTAGTTGATAAGTAGTTTGTACCGATGACCCCGTAGTTAAGTCCCATGAGCTTAACAAACATTTGAACATTTGAACATCCTTCACAGATCCGAGAAGTGTTCTCGTCTTTACTGGCGGACGAAAAATACTCTTAATGTCATGCTTTTTTTTTTTTTTTTTTTTTTTTTTTTTAATTCTTCCTGTCTTCGATGAAATACTCCCGGCAAAAGGTAGGAAAGCCACTGATTTATGGGTCTCATTTAATGGTCTCCGTGAAGAACCAAACTGAAAAGCACAGCGGATCTGCTTATCTGTGTAGCCATTCTGTTTAAACACAACTTTGAGATGAGATGCAGAAACTTTGACGCAAGAACTAGATCATCTCAGAGTTGTGTTTAAACAGAGTGGCTATACAAATAAGCACATCCGCTGTGCTTTTCAGTTTGGTTCTTCACCTGAACCATTAAATGAGTTGCTTTCCTATCTTTTGCCGGGAGTATTTCATCGAAGATAGGCAAGAATTTTAAAGAATCATTACATTAAGAGTGTTTTCCGTCCGCCAGTAAAGACGAGGGCACTTTTCGGACGTGTGAAGGATGATTTGGGTCTGAGGAAGCCCGGGGTATATAAGATTTCCTGCCAATGTTGGAAACGTATACTGGTCAGACGATCCGTACCATTCAGGACAGATGTGTTGAACATCAACGGCACACACGTTTGCTCCAGCCCGAGACGTCGGCGGTAGCTGAGCATTGTCTCGGTGATGGACATAGAATGTTGTACAATGAAACTCACATGGTTGCTTCAGCGTCTCGTTACTGTGATTGTGTCTAAAGGAATCCACAGTGATCCAATTATCTGACAATCTGATTAACAAAGGCTACCCTCTTAGTAAATCATGGAACCCTGTGTTATCAGATGTTAAAAAACAATGGTTGGTACTTCAGCAATTTGAATAATAATTTTATTCATCATCGATTATCGATTTCGCCGGATTCTACCACCGGAGCGCTGTATGTCTTGTGCGCCAGAGGGCAGTTAATGTTACTTCTTAGGCACGCGCTATGGGTCTTTCGCGATGTTTAAAGGAGCCGCCGGTTGCACTGGAACTCAGTTCCGGCGAGATTGTCTATCAGCAAGCTCACCTGAGGATGGCGGGCAGTTCCGCCGCGGAAATATTGTGTCAAGTTGTCTTTAGTATCCGGCTGCAAACCCGAGAAGATTACAAATCCCTGTGCAGGAACTTTGTGTTATTACCACTATCTCGGTTGCCGTAATATTTTTGTCACCACTCCGTAGTACTGACAGAAAGACATCGAACCATTTTAGTTTATTCTGCGATGAGAATACCTCAGAACCTTAGATATCTCAACTGATCCCCTAATTTATTTGACCAGTATATAACATGGACGTCCATTATTATATAAAATAAATCTTATCAGTTGACTTAATGTCTGTATTCACAATCTGTAAAAATTGGTGAAATTCCAGAGAGCATACTAACCGTGCTTTAATTTAGAAAAGTCAGTGGAAACGCTTGTACTTGACCGGCCATCAGGATGCAGACTCACTCTGCGCGTGTGTGACTCGTGTAGCTTGTAGACCCCGAGCAGTAACAGGAATCGCCAGATAGAATCTCGCCAGCATTGCCGAGCAGTGTCGCAGGCACCGTGCTCCTACTGCTTTCCACCCGGCGTCCTCAGGAAGAGTTAAGCATTCGTACGCCCGACCGCAACACAATACGCAGTTCTCGGCAGGTGATAGCATCGGCGTATTATCGGCGGCTGCCGGCGCATTCGCTGCGCCGATTTGCACGCACGTGTTTACAGCCGGTCGCCGGCGGTGGTGGCATCAGGTGGCGCGCTACCGCCTGCCGCCCAGGCCGAAGCCACCTGCGTCAGGGTCTGCCTGCCACAGCTCCGTCTTGTGACGTCACTCTACACACTCCGCATGTCACTTAAATATCGATCGCTCGATTTGATGGATAGCAGAGCAATACTAGAGCAGCATGTAGAATTAAATTAAAATTTCTCATTCGATAAATAATTGATTTACGATGCTTATCGCTGACCACAGCTTTTTCTGGCAGCTAATTACGTTCGTCTTATATTTTTTTATGTTCATCTGTCTTTTACGAGCTGCCCAGAACGCGGTTGTGAACTTGGTCCTTCATCTTTCTTACCTCATTGAGAACAGTCGCAGGTCAGGGACTTCTCCATTATTAATTGTAAGTGTGTGTGAGATCGTTTTTCTTATGAAGTATGATGAAAATATATTTAGTTACGTATAAATCTTTTACTTATTTCAAATGACCCACCTTTAATACTTCATGAAGTGTCTATTTTTCCAGCTGTAATCTTGATTATGTAACATGATGCTTGGAGCCATTGTTGGACTTGTATCTATAATTTACTAGATTTACTTCGAGATCTCATTATTTGTAATTTTCATGAATGTGACTTTCTAGTAATGCTTGCAAAGAAATCTTCGGAATTAAACGAAATCCGGTCGACTTAAAGAGCCTTTTGTCACGAAACTTAACATTTTTTAAAAGGCCATTCAGTTAGTACAATCTGCTCCAAGCCAACCAAGCATCATTTTACACAGTGTAGCAAGAGTTTTTACACCTTCATCAACTACACCCAGTCAACATAATCATCATGGTAAGAAAGGTCATCGCGGAATCTGCTAGTTTCTTTGGGTAATATTCTGCTCAAGTGTTGCTTTCATTCGAAATTACTACTGCCACTAAACTTTAAAGTCAGGTTCCGCTTCCTTTTTTGATTCTTCTAATTATAAAGTTCCCTAAATGTGTCAGATCCACCAAATTATTTTCTTGTATTATTGTCCCGTTAGTGAAGTTTAATAGCGGCTACGAACAGTAACTACTACTCCAACACCTGATCGGAAGAAAGAAAACGCAATATTACAAGCAGCCGATTCTGAAGGAGGACGCCAGAGATCAGGTGGCCGGTTTGGCTCCAGCAACGACTGAAGACACTGCTGGACAATGCCAAAACTGGTAAACTGTCGTATCCGTGTGTACGGGAGAGTAGTACACAGGCCGGCCGCGGTGGCCGAGGAGACTGAGGCGCTCCAGTTACGATCTGCACGGCCACTACGGTCGGGGGTTCGAATCCCCCTCGGGCATGGATATTTGTGCCGTCCTTAGAGTAAGGTAGCTGATAAGTAGTTTGTAAGTTTAGGGACTGATGACCCCGTAGTTAAGTCCCATAAGCTAAAAATAATTTAAAAAAAAAGTAGTACACAGTGAAACACGATACACAGTGAAACATTTCATCTCAATCGTTTTTAGTAATTTTTTTCTGCTTGTTGGTATCCCTATATGTTTATTATGATGAAATACTTCTTTGACTGTAATGGTGGACAGTTTGGTTGATTACTCTTGTTTCTATAAGCTATTATTGGTTTTCGGTGGTCAGAAGTTAACATCCCTTTGTAAGTTTAATATTTTCGATATGACGTACAACTAAAAGAAGTATTAAGTTTTGAGTTAAGATACAGGTCTTTAGCTAAATATTGACCAGTTGTAGATTTGGTAGATACGTAAGTTAAGAGTTGTGATTAACATTTTAGTTTATGGTGACTCTGGTACACAGTGAAAGTATGTGGTACACAGCGGAACAGCATCATTGACCTCAAATGAATGTATGACTCTTTCTAACACTTTGGAGGGTACTATGGAAGATGTTGAGGCAGATACAGCAGCAAACCATGCATCTCGCCAAAAGAGTATGTTGTTTTGCACAAAGCACTTCCCTGAAAAACAAGTGGACTTTCCATAATATTGACATCAACACCAGAGTGAGCAACTATCGAAGAAAAGACTTGAGAAAAAGGAAATAGCTGGAAGAAAAGGAGAAAAGAAGTATGAAGGGAGTCAACAATCAAAAACATAAGTCGTGCGTAAATAAAACAGCTTCAAGTGGAACTGATGAAGAAAGTGACAAAGATGAAGGCTATCCAGTGAAACAGAAATAAGGGTGTCATTAGATCTTTTTAAATTGAAGCGGGACGTTATGATTAGCGAAATTCCAAAATAATGTATATTTTGTAACTAAAGTCTTGAAGTCAGTAGTTTGTGGTACCAAGTATGAAGTCTCATGCCTTCGGAAAAACAAAAAAACAATCCTGGTTTTGTATTCCCAGTTGCAGAAGATAAAGTCTGTGTTTAACATAAGGAAATTGCAATGATTTTGTCACCAGTGTTGACTATGAGTACTAAGAGAATCTCCAACCACTGGTATGATGTCTTTTCCAATCAATTTTCGTGGACTTAAGATTCACTGAACATAGTTTAGTATATGTTAATGTTTGTACTTGTATTTACCAAAGATATTTGTGTTTTATAAGTCACTAAGCAAGTAATAAATATAAAAAAATGGCAGCTATTTTACTGTGTACTATACACGGTAAACAGTGCAAAATTTTCGAAGGTTGTTTAAATTTGTTATTTCACTTACTAATTAGTAGCAAAATTATTATTTTTGGTTCCAAAATATTGACAAAGGATTGTTCTTTCAAGTAAATAAAGAAAATTTGTTTTGTTAGTAGTATTTTATACAAAACAATCAAAAGGGTAATTTTTGTTTCACTGTGTACTACTCTCCCCTATATGCTGTGCGTGTGTGTGGTTTTTATCTGTTGCTTATGTTAATGCATAAGAATGAAACTGTTGTAGTGGTGTGCAATTATTACCGTACTTACCGTGTACCTGCCCAGCGATAAATTCATAAAGGTGTACAGTAATTCATTAAATTATTTTGATTTAAAAGGAGTTCATCGAATGATCACTGATAGTTAACTGTGACACGTAACTATAAATTGACCACCTAAACCCAATTTAAACACTGTTCGTGGAATATGGAGACTAAATTCATGTAACAAATCTGGATTATTTCCCTTTAATGGCTAGTTCTGAAATAATATAATCTAGGCTCTGAGACACTTTATTAAACGTACAGTCTTCGACTACACACAGCTAGTTCGAACACTACCGAAAGCTTCTTGAATAGGTCTGCCATAAATGTGAGAAGCGATTTCTTTTAAAATTTGACACATTCTTTCATATAGAAAATTTCACTGCTCACACTGGAAATCTTATCAACACAACAATAATTACGCAACTGACCAAAGCAGTAATAATTTGAAATTGCTGCAGAAATTAATTTTCATAACAGTTTTTAGTTCTCGTTCTCCTCTTTCGTGTAATTAAAGTCAGACAAGTTTAGTTTTATCCGCCGTTGGTTCGAATAATAATGGTTACAGCCTCCCACCAACAATGGATTTTGAACAGCGGCACCAAATATACTGAAAATGCTCATAATCTGGGAATAATTCTAAATACTTGAATTAGACAGATAATATTTTTAATGTCATCGTATTTTCAAATAATAAAACAAAATCAACCTTCGTTACCTAATGGCTCCTGAATAACATTCTTTTTTTTTTTTATCTGTTCGCATATATAATTACTTGTTAACAGTTCAACGACTTATTACAGAGAAAAAGCAATAGTTACGTATGGATTATAGTCTATACGGCTGTATGTCCATCATGCATATCTATTATCCACAATGGTAAGAGAATAACTATGTGATTTGACATTCCATGATACAACTTAGTGGCAACGTGTGAACCCCCATTTACACCTAACTGAAGTGGCGCCAGTAGTAGATGTTATTTTAACAGTACAGATGTGTCTTTACAAATCCCATACTTCTAAACGGAGCTGAGGTGAAAGCGAAATGTCTCAACCAACGCTTTGGCAGATTTTTAAAAGATGGACCTTTTCTTAATTTAGAAGTAAATATTAATTCAAACTGTAAGGTTCCTGTAAATTCTGAGACATATAGGATATCAGAAAATTAGCTGCATCTCAAGAACCAACAAAATATTTAATATCGTCAAAACAGTATCTGAAAATAGCAAAATTAATCTTAAAATTAGCAACTCTTTCGCTGGTGAAATAACGATATCAATGCAGATGCCTTATTGAATTATAAACGTATACGACTGCAACGTGCAGTAATGTCACACATGTAGATGTCAAACCAATGAGAGTAATAATCAGTTATAACAAAGAACTTTCTATACGAGTGTTGGAACTTAAATTGTGGAAACACTATGCAATGGAATCTACTATTGTTGACATACCTACCTTATCTCCGAGTGTATGGACTCGCCTGTTCCACGTTACCGGCGTACACATAATCGAGGGAAACAGTCTAACATAATGGTGTCACTATGGTTTCCAAACAGGGACAACGTAGTTGGATCAAGATTGAATGTGCGAGAAGTCGTACAGCACGACAGTGTCATCAAAGTCTCCAAGAGGCGTGCGGGTAATCGGCATTGCCACCCACCCATCATTTTTCAATTCGCAAGTGCATACAGCGCAAACCGTGGCTGCTCTGTTCGCTCGATGGCACTGGGAAGTACTGTACCATGCGCGACACTCCCCGGACCTAAGTCCTTGTGGCTTTGAATTGATTCCAAAGAAAAAAGGAACTACTTCGTGGAATTCGCTTCAGAACTGTTCCAGGTTCCAGTGATTCGACAGGCAGTAGCCTGCTCCTTCCGCACTATCAACACAACAGGCTATGAAACGGTATACTACGCCTTCCACATCGCTGCCAACGCTGGTGACTACTTAGAAGGCAGGTGCAAATATGTAACGCTTTTGTATCGGCTATTAATAAATAGTTGCCACTATGTATGTTCCAATAAATGTAATCTTAGCCTTTTGTTTAATAATATAAAAGCATCGCGTGTTTTTCATTCTCTTTTGTCCGATGCCTGTCACTGTACTGAGAGGACGAATGCAATTTCGAGAATCGTCGCTAGTTTGTTTTCCAAGAATTATAATTTTCAGTTGTTACATTCACGTATAAGCTCAATTGTGGTTTCAAATAGAAGATGCTTGAATTATGATTTCGCATCCTTCATAGTAATTTAAGCACCTGGATTTTCATAACATAAATTTAAATGAGGTGTATATGTAAGTAGGTCCTTAGGCCAAACAGTCTGAAAGTATCTAACCTATCAGTTATTTTGTGTGAATATTCAAACTCTGTGGGGAATATTAGAAGTGTGCTATATTGTGGCGTCAAATTTATCTTGGCTATCCGACAGTTAAAGCAATGGTAATATATTTTTTCTGCTTAATATAATTCTCATATTGAGACTAGCCAGTGCAATTTGTAGTGAAATCTTTAAATTAATTTCTTAGTGCAAAATTAATCATCATGGAATCACGAAATATTTCAAGATAATATACAATATTAAATTTTTATTAAGATCAGTTTCCGTGCTTATTTTGTTAATACCACAGTCTAAAGAGTATCAGATATTTGCACGACTATTTAAGCAGCAATGATTACGGACGAGTTATAGGAATGGTCGACCACTCTCATTACATGTAGCAAAGATATTTCCGGTACCCAGGGCATAAAAAGACATATTTTTACATTGCTAAAAACAAACAAACAAACCCTAACTTCACAACTATATATATATATATATATATATATATATATATATATATATATATATATATATATATATATATATATATATGAATGTGTGTCTGTATGTCCTCTGTGTGTTCATGAACCATTCATTCGACTGCAATGAAACTTTGATGAAATGTCCACGGTGCCACGGTACACACCCACGAAGGTTTCTGAAACAAAAACAAAGGAGCACGACACATAGCTCAGGAGATATGACTTCATAAAAAATGAGAGGGCACCTCGTGAGAATACCCATATTTATGCGTCATTTATTCACATTTCCTCCTAAACCACTGGTCCGATTTCAACCAAATTGGGTACACATATTCCTCGCCGTGAGGTACTAATTCTATAATAGTAAGAACGAAATACGACACATGGTTCAAGAGATATAAAGTCATAAACAACAGGAGTTGTAAGAAACTACCACATAATGCGACGGGAATTTCTGAATGTAGTACAACTTTAAAAATAATTTCAAACCTTTATTGAACAACTTCTCGCTGCAACCATAGCAAAAATATGAAAGGAAAAAAGTTCCTCGCTTACTACTTTCCTCCTGTTAATGGACTGAAGCTATGGCACTTGTATGGCATTACAATTTATAATTTCTACACTACAAATTGTAGCCGCAGGAAATTTTAAAGACAGTATACACACATATATTTGAATGTACCTTCTAAATTGTATCACAATACGACACGTAATTCATGAGAAATAAGGACGGAAACAGTAACGTATATGAAAAACCGTCCCATCATGCATCTATTACTTCTAATTGTTTTCCCAAGAGATTTTACAGACATACAGCACTTATACAAATGAATATATACCTGAAAAATTATACAACATATAATTTAATAAATATGAGATCGTACTAATTTTATATGTCATTTGGTTTTTCACTACTATCTCTCTTTGTTTGGATACTGTACTTATAATTCTGGAAATTATGCAAGTCAGCGTTATTTCCTATATATTCTCCGATAAATATAACATGATTTTAGAAAAGGAGAGAAAAGGAGATGGACAGAGAGAGAAGGGATAGGAGAAATACTAACTCAATGTAGGAATACATAAATAAATACCCGTGCAACGCCGGGTTTTCAGCTAGTTTGCAATATAACAGCATAATTATTATTAATGTATACATATATCGAGACGTTACAGAATACATAATGTGATTTCTAAAATCCAGCTGTCATATTTGGAGCATTACATTCGTATCTGTTCATTAATGATTTATTACTCTTGTTATATCGATTCATTATGAAAATATAGTCAGTTCGGTTGGCTGCCCTTCGTCTTGGCGGCACTTGTTGTCTCATGTCACGATGGTCGTTGCATTGAAACCGACAAGCACTCTTCACGGGGAATGTAAGGTTACAGATGGTCAGAGATGAGTACTATGGTACAGTAACGTGCTAGTTTCAACAATTACGAGGGTGAACACTATCCAGAAAATTAGTGACAGACTCCAGCTACGGAGACCAGAGAGATCTGCGAAATTAAGACTTGCTTACAAGAAGGTAAGGACATATTCTCTCCCCAGAATCTAAACTGGAACTCCTCAACTCTACCTTCCAGCTTGAAGCTGGAAGGTAGCTCTGTCTACCATTCACGAGGATCCACGACTGTCGCCCCCACATTCAGAGAGGTCAATCATCAGCTTGGTGCTAAAAACCGCCCAATTTTGAGTCATAAATGTGTTCCTTTGCAGTCTGCGCGGAGTAATATCGTATCTACGACGTTCCGCTGAATGAAATTACTACCTCACGTTTTGCCCGCGAAGCAAGTGTTTACGCCTATTTTTGAAATGTTGACATGTTTGTTAAGCTTATGGGACTTAACTGCGGGGTCATCAATCCCTAAACTTACAAACTAATTATACACTAAATTATACTAAAGACAACAGAAACACCCATGCTCAAGAGAGGATTCGAACCCCCGACGGAGGACGGCCATGCGCATCGGAGCATAGCGCCTCAATGCGCTCGGACACTCCACCGCAGCTACGCCTACTTTTCCCACGGGCACTGAACACCTATGTGTTTATCGCCTAGGATTTGAAGGATGCCACTGATTCCCTGAAGTGGCAGTCCTCACTGAGGCAACCAATCCACTTCCAAGTGTAGACTGGCGAGTAAGGAGGACCCGTCGCTAAAGGGATCAACCTGTCACTCAACCCAGGACGCGGAGTCTCCGCTGCCGCTCGAGGGTTAAGGATACTAAGGTCTGATACGCTCGATTATTTTTCCAACTAATAAAGGTCGCATCGTTAGGTGGTCCTCACAGATGTCCTCTACATTCAATACGTCTCCTTTATTCGACAACAGCTTTCTCTTGGAATGATCCTATTTTCGGAGTAAGCGCATCCTCACCTTATTATTGCGTAACCATTGTAATGGGCAAAAGTCCTGCCCTTGGCCGTTGTAATAACTGACGGTCACATTACGAAATGCGGAAGCGATCAGTGTGCATATATCGGGACGGGTGGCGGGAGGGGTCTGGAAGGGGAGGAGGAGACAGGGCACCCAACCCTTCGGAGCAGGTAAAAGTGTGGCAAATGTCCGGCGTGGCAAGTGTCAGGCGTGGCAAGTGCCCGGCCTGGCAAGTGCCCGGCGTGGCAAGTGTCTGGATACCCACAGCGCGGTGCGGTTTCAAGTGGCTGTGGGGCCAGACCGTCGCTAGCAAAAAATGGACGGTTGGAAATTCTAAAAGGACACACCCCGTTACAGAGTCCTCCGTGCCGTGGCGGATTAGCCGTGCGCACTAGGACACCGTACTGCGCTGCGCGCGGCTGTTCGCCGTCAGGGGTTCGAGTCCCCCCCATAGGTGTTTGTGGTTATCCTTAGGTTAATCTACCTTAGTTTAAATAATTTGTAAACTACGGACTAATGACCTCGCAGTTGAGTCCGATAGATTTACAAACATTTGAACATTTAGAGACCTTCGTACTAAGAACGCCGTCGCCAGCTGAGGGCTAAGCTGTGCAAAGCTTTGCCGACATTGTCTCCAGGCTCCTCTGTTTCACTGAAAATCTGTGCTTTGAGAAGCAAATATCGCGTTGTCGACCATGAGCCCGTCTCCTCACACCAAAATTTCCCAAGACCAAGCTAACCACTACCATCCACTGCGTAATATCTCTCATAATAAAACTTGAAATTAATTTAGATTGCTCGAGGGGGTGGATTGTGGTTTAAATGTATTTAAGGAGAAGGTGCGAGAATAGTGGCTGGCACCTCTCAAACACATGTGAGAGTAATATGCACTAATATCCTAAATGCAACTTGGAGGCTGTACAAATAAATGGAAATATACAGTTTATAAAGCTTTTTATTGCTAGTAGCAATAACCTTGAAACGCTGCTGTCGTCATGTATAAAAGAAGTGGGCGTCAGTGTCGTGGCTTTAGGCTTATATTACGAACGTAAATGTGTCAATACTATTTACATGACGCGCGAATACTAATGAGAACCTACTTTTCCAAATATGAGTATACATACAGCTTGTAAACCACCGTGACTGTGTGGAGAGCACATCTGACCGCCGACTGCCAAGCGAGAACCAAAGTTTGATTCCCGGTACACCAATGGATTTTTCTTAGGTGAGAGGAATGGAACCTCGTTACGACAGCTGACGAGTTACTTATTTGAGAGGTAACGGCTCCAGGTCGCAAACACTGAGCACTGTCTGGAGAACGTTGTACTGATCCTGGTACGCTAGATACCGCATCGGATGATGCCGTTCGCAGATGATGCACGGAGGTCCTTTAGTACGTCTGATGTTGATCTACATCTACATAGATACTCTGCAAATCACAATTAAGTGCCTGGCAGAGCCGGTAATGACAGTTTGCTTTCAGGATCTCTCTCTCCATTATGGTATTAGGGTGACATCGCTGTCAAGTGGATTAGAGCCTAGTATATATATTACAATCTAATACATTCCCTGAAGAGCGAAAGATTTTTGTAGCCAAAAGCCTCGATCTTTTCTACACCGCACTTTGCATGATTTTCCTTAGATCTACATCTACGTATTTACTTATCAAATCCCATTTAAGTGCCTCGCAGAGGCTTTATTAAACCACTTTCATGATGTTTCTCCACCGTTCCATCTTCTAATAGCTCGAGGAAAAAAAAAGAGGAATATGTAAATATTTCAGTTTTCGGTATGATTTCTCTTATTTTATAAAGGTGATCTTGTCTCCCTATGAAAGTGGGTGAGAAAACAAATGTTAGTATTCGGAAGGGAAAGTTGATGAAAGAAATTTGCTAAATAGTTCTCCCCGCAATGAATACCGCTTCTGTTTTAACGTTTTATATCCGACCTCTTGCATCAGTTGTCTGACACTCTCCCACGTATCGCAATAATGCAAAAATAGTATTAAATTTATGAATGTCACTGTTGCTTTCGCATGTTCTTGGATTTTGAGAAAAAATCTTAAAAACCAATAAAAGTTGGCCAATTTTGTCGTCAGAAATTCCCTCACAGGCATTGTGAACAGTTATACATTTTTCATTCAACCACATAGGGAACTATGACAGTTACCACAGACGATTTAATAAAACTTGGTGCTTATAAAGTGATGTGAAAATAATACTTTTTCGCTCAAATTCACTTTTATGGGGAATAATCATAACCCGCAAACCAATTTGTCACATTAGGATTAAGGGGAATACCTTCGAAATTATGGAATATTAAGACAATTATTTCATTTAAAAGTTTAAATGCAATACACGAAATCTGTTTAGTGAAATTTTCAAAACCAATATTCATTGATTTAAAAAAATAAAAACTTTTTAACAAATTGATTTTTTTTTCATACTGCATACCAATGTTGATACTACAGACAAAGTGAAAAAAGTTTCCGATCCACTTCTACTGAATGATTAGATGTCAATTTCCACTTGAGAAAGACTCGAACAATAGTCGCTATTAAATGATCAATTATGTCTTTGTACATTATCCAGTTCATTGAAATATTACTAGAGTAAATAATCATGTTGTTTACTGCATGTATTATGTGAAGAAATGTTGTTCATTTAGTATGCATCCTTAAGCAATTATACTGACGAGTTTATATAACAATAATGAGTTACTACTGATTTTCAATCAGCAAAATTGTAGTATGGGAAATGAAGAATTATAAAACATAAAACAAAAACACCACTTTACAATGTAAAGTAACGATTTAAATCATGAAACAATGAGTTAAAGAAATAATTATAAATACAATGAATATTTGTGTATTTTGATTATTTTCCCAAAATGATAAGGTATTTTAAAAAGACAATAGTTATTACACATGGAGGTACGCAGTGTGAACTGTATCTTCTAAATTAAAAAAAAAAAAAAAAAAATCTGTAAAGCTTAATTTACCGATTTCAAGAATGATATTTGGCGTTCAATTTTCAAAAGAAACACATGTCGTGATTTAATTACTTTGAAGGTATTCTCTCTCATCAAGATGCTAGATTATGTCATGGTGCGATTTACCTCTTAATCGTGAAATTAGGCATAAACAAATTTATATAGCTCCGAGGGTGAGTTAAGATATGTGAAAATAAGTGTATATTGCATTATTTAAGCTCCCACAAATGTACAAATACTCGTAAACCTAAGGGACCAAACTACTGAGATATCGGTCCATAGACTTACAATCTGCTTAACCTGACTTATCCTAAGGACAAGTTACACATCCAAGCCCAACGAAGGACTTGAACCCACGACGGGAGCTAGAGCGCTATCCGCGACCTGGCTCATCAAACCGCATCACCATCCCCGTGCAGCTAAATTCACGTACATGCCCAAGAGGTTAGCACAAGGTAGCTTATTGACAACTGGGAGGGTTCTCTCCTAAGTTCAGCGACAGTTCATTTGAAGACCACAAGTTCTTAAATTCTACTAAACTCTTGTTATGTGTGTGTGTGTGTGTGTGTGTGTGTGTGTGTGTGTGTGTGCGCCGAGGCGGAATAGCCTTGCGCACCAAGGCGCCTTCCTACGGTGCGGATGTTCGGATGTTCGGGTCCTCCCTCGAACATAGGTGCGTGCGTTGTTGTTAGAATAAGTTAGTTTAAGTAGCTTGCAAGTTAAGGGACCGATGATCACTGCATTTTGGTTTCATAACTTTACAAACATTTGTATATATGTGCAGACTCTGTACTTTCAGAGATGTCCGAAGGATGAGACGTCACTTCTGATCCCGCAGATATTACCTATTCATATTCACGGAATGAATGACATTAACTGCGAGCAGGTGAAGATATAAAATGTGTACGTATACAGGATTCGAACTCGTGTCTCCTGATTGCTATGCTATTGCGATGATTTCTACTCCACTGGGGGCACACCATGCACCACATCAGCACGTCCGTCAGATACAAATTGTCAATTTTTCCCTCCCCACTATTACTCAAAGAGTCGTATTTTTCAAACTGTTTCCCGTAAGAGTAAAGGCCTAGGAGTGCCTCCTCGCTGAAGAAAGAATCTTTTCCAGTCATCGGCATATTTTATAATTTGTATATGTATGTGGTGTCACTCTAACGGGAGTTAGTTTGAGAAACCGCGAGTTCAAATGACAGTAGGGAGTAGTTGAAAACTTGTACCTGACAGGAGGCATGCTTCAGTAGTCTATGCGGTTCCGGTGATCGCTGTCCCCAGTGGTGTTAGGGTAAACGCAACTGCCTAGGCAGCAGGAGACCCGTTTTCGAATCACGGCTGGGTACACATTTTCAAATTTACCCATACGCTGTGTATGTTAAATATTCTGTGAATATCTTGAAAGTAGCTTGTTAAGTTCTCTGTGTAAGATTGCAGCGTTACTGCTTAATTGTGACCGTCCTGGTAGCTGTTCACTGCCCTTTAGTTGATTATACCGAATGTGTTGGTATATCAGCATACTTTAGGATGTAGAGGACAGCTCACATGTTTTGGACTAACAAACTCTACAGAATAAATACCAGAATCATAATGAACAAACGAACTTAGGTTTTCAACAATGAAACAAATGTATTCACAGAATTCCTTATATTTTCTTTGACTTGCACAGAACTTCACACTTTCAGTATTATCTGTGCCACTTGCTGTATACTGCCTGGCCATTACACCTTTATAAAAGGAAAAATCCAGGGCAGTACCAACCCAATTCCGTATCTAATTAACCTTAAATAAATACCTCGGTCATCTTGTATTGGTACTGGAGCACGTAGTGTAACTCGTTACACAACAAGATCTCGGGCAGTAGAGATCTGCAATGCAAATTAAAACGCTCACTTTTGCTCTAAATTACTTTACGAGTGGCCACAGTATTTGCACAATGGAAATCTATCTAACTGCTCACTCCTTAAGCGAGCAGTCAACGTTTTAACAAACACAAAAATAAATTTTAAAAAGGGAATAGATAATTACACATGGGATGGGAATCATGAAATTACAAAGCAGAGGCTTGATACTTTAAATCGTTATCTATTCAATAAAACTAACAAGCAAATAAATGTGGGGAGACCATATTAAGCACATGAAAGCACACACCTTGTACAACAGTGAATGAAAATATAAAGTTACTGCCTGTAATAAAATTGTTTCTTCCTTTTAAGAATTATAGGTAACATGGGAGGAAATTTGCAAATACACAGTGGATAAAGGAAAGCACATTCATTCACTCACAGACACACACATAATTCTTGCGACACATTACTCATGTGGCTACACTTGATAGCAGTGGGGAAACGAAGGGTCGGCGTTTTTGTGAGATGCCAGGTGTCTTGAAGCACTAATTAAAAATCACTATGCACCAAACGAACTCGTGCAGGGAGACTGTCCGTAGGTACCCTGTGGTCTGCGACCACGGTGAATTATTTAGAATTTACAAAAGAAGAAACTGATTTAGAATAATCAGGTAAAGCATACACGAGAATTCGTATAGAAGAAAGCTAGTATTAGTGAAAGCATGGGTGAAGGCCGAAGTAAAGACCGTTACGAAAGCACATGGTGCAATCAATCATACCAAGACAGGGTATCAAACCAGAAAATCGGAGAATTATTTAGCATACTCGCAGATACAGACACGAAGCGAAAACATTAGTTAAAGTCAGCAAGGAAATACGAGCATAATAAGTTTACATAAAGGCTGAAGTCCACACACGTGAATTCTAACTTACGAAAACCTGGCGCAAAGTCATCACCAGACTGAGAATGCAAATACTAAATCCAAACTGAATTACTCGTATTCTGTAAATTAAGAATCACTTCGCCTCACATAGAAAAGGAATTACTCAATAAAACTATCACTGATAAACTAAGACTGCCTGATCACAAATAAAGCAAAGTTCTAACAGCATGCTGTCCCCTCACCATGATTCGACGATATACTCACTTCGGCAGTCGCAGCAAGAATGAAGCCTCAGGCCATGCCAAAAGCTTTCCCCTCCACACGGCGGATGTAGGGCGCGCTAAAAGCGATCCAGAGTGAGTTCAGAGCCTACATGTCTACCAACCCTCGCTACCTGAGGAAGATAATATCCTTTACTAGAGCTCCAGAGAGGTCTCTGGTCACCTCTTTCGACCATGATTATGTTGGTACTACACTAAGAACAGACCACCTCGCCTTGCCAAGTAAGCTTTTCTCTGGCCACCGAGCAGATGCCAGTGCAGACGACTTACGAAGCCATGCGTTCTTAACTAAAGTAAACGAGGCCTAAAGCGAGGCGGCGATGTTAAGCCATTGCGCAGCAGTCAGTCAATATTAAAACAACCTTCCACATTCACATGAACAGACATGTTCAATCACACGGGTATAAACATATATAAACATGAGGCATTGATCATTAATAAAAAGAATAGAATAACGGATATAAAAATAGTCAATATTAATGGCGAAGAAACACTTAAGAGTAATGAATAACTCAAAATGGAACACGACCACACAGTCAGTGGACGTTATTTGCATATTTAAATGTTGAAGTTTTTCCATTATTCTTGATCGTAAAATCTTCAAACAAGGCAAAGAAAACCACTTCAGCTTCTTGAATATATGAAAGCAGATCAATTTATGCATAATAGGAAGTAAGGAGATCGAATTCCGATGGATGACCTGTTCAGGTACGAACATTTTGTGAGCTATTACTCCCACAACCTTCTTGGCAGTGCCGACCGAAAATTCCGGTGATAAACGACCATCTGGTGGTAACTCCACCTCTGCGCTACCGTAATCCGATGACTCAGGAACGAGCCGGCAGATGTAATCGGGCCAATCGAAATGTCGGAAGCGAGGTTCGCGCACGGGGATGATAATTCCAGAGAGAAGCCGAAGCGGATACGGCACCGGTACCTTGAATTGTCCATACGGTGATTAAGTCCGCTGAATATTCAACAAGCGGGCGGCCGGTTTCGGCGGCATCTCAAGGCCCAGGCGGGAGCTCACGGCCGGCGAGGCGCCCTGCCCTGCCCCGGCTGCGGCGCCAGCAGACGCGGCCCACGGTAGCAGCCGGGCACTGTGCGGCCACCGGGAGCGGCCGCGCTGCCCTTGACATCTCGCCGCTGCTGGCTGCACACGGTGACTGACACTGCGCAAGGCACGGTCCTCCCAGACACTCAAACAATGGCCATATGGCGGATTGAAACGCCGGCCGCGGTGGCCGAGGAGACTGAGGCGCTTCAGTCACGGTCTGCACGGCTACTACGGTCGGGGGTTCGAATCCCCCCTCGGGCATGGATATTTGTGCCGTCTTTAGTATAAGGTAGTTCATAAGTAGTTTGTAAGTTTAGGGACTGATGACCCCGTAGTTAAGTCCCATAAGCTTAACAAACGTTTGAACATTTTTGATTGAAACCGTGTACCGTGCCGGGACTCGAAACCGAGATCGTTGCCTTTCGCAGGCAAGCGCTGTACCGACTGAGCTACCCGGGCACGCCCACGAGAAGTCCTGACTGCTTTACTTCTGTAAGTACGCATCTTCTACCTTCAAAATATTATAGTTATCTTACCAACCTAGCATAAATACCTCTTTCTACTGGGCATCTGCCAAATCGACGTAACAATAAGACATCAATGTGTCTTCGTAGGCTTTCCCGGCGTAATGAAATCAAACTGTCTCAATATTTCGACGGTACAACCAACTGAGTCCCGCTGAACACTGATGCTAAAGGGAAGTTCTGCGTCCTATAGAGGCGTCAGTCGCCTGCACGGCGCATGCGCCGCCCGTCACAGTTGCTGCCTCCTAGACAGCGCTGGTTCAGCACCACCTAGAGAGGAGGCCGCGGCGCTCTCGTGTGACGTCAGGCAGAGTAGGTTGCGCGCGCATAGCTGACTGGGTAGCCGCTGGGACACGGACCACTATGCCGAAGTAGCGAGCCAGTCAGCTATGCGCGCGCAACCTACTCTGCCTGACGTCACACGAGAGCGCCGCGGCCTTCTCTCTAGGTGGTGGTGGTTGGTTGCGCCGCCCCTAGTGGAATAGGGCACAACATACCTTGCGTTAATTAGTAACAGTAGTGCTGAAGTAGTGCTGAAGTAGTGCTGAAATTGTAGTCGAACATTGTACGATTCGAACTGTGCAAGATAGATGTATGGAACAGCGACACTAGACGAGATTACTGCAGCCGGAAAAATTGCCGATAGCAGTAACACTGTTTAACGGACGGACACAAGGTGACATATGATGAGACCCGAATAGTAGAAAGTACTTCCGGTTTTTTGAACAGTGTGTCAAGAGAAGCGTGTGAAATCAGGTTGACAGACAATTTAATAAATTGAGACATGGGGTTTCCTCTTAGTAGGGCATCGAATACACTATTAAATAATATCAAATTACAATGTTCGACTACGATTTCAGCGTCTGTGATTAATTAACAGAAGGTGCGATACATCGTTGTACCCTGTTCCACTAGGGGCGGCGCCACCAGCCCTGTCTAGGAGGTAGCAACTGTAGCGCACAGCGTATGCGCCTTGCACGCGGCTGACGCTTGTACAGAACGCAGAACTTCGATTTAGCATCAATGTTCAGCGGTACTCAGCAGCGGTGACAGTTCCTGAAGATTCCGGTCAGTTGTATCGTCGAAATATTGAGTCAGTTTAATTTCAGTATCCGACAGAAAACCCGAGGAATTTTTGAAGAATCAGACATCGAGCTGGAATGTTCTTGCTAAGGATGAGGAGACTAGACGAAGTACATGAAATCACAGGACTAATCGTGATGACAAGGTGCCATCTAGAAAACTAGCGACTAAACCCCTGGTAGGGTGAATGGAACGCCAGCGACAAAGGACATAGACTGTACAGTTTACTACCAAACATTAGGAAAAGGCTAGAAATCAATCATATCGACCCTTGCCGCGGAATGGTTTACTTTATGCAGGACATGGGACATACCAGGAGTATTCATTTCGAATGCGATGGGGACACAAAAACATGCGCATGCAAACAGGCAGTGGTGTATGAACCACGGAGGGACGGGAGGGGGCAGGGGGACAGTCACCCCCCCCCTCCCATTTCAAACTTGGTTTTATTTGTTTTATTTTATCTTTAGGCAGAGCCAGTGAATAAACTATGCTGCCATCAGTAAATATGGGACAGTATTTTTAATGGCAGCCACTTTGACTTTGACTGAATCATCTTGTATAAAAGTATTATTTTTGTAGGGTAAGGGGACACCTCGTCTATATGCTAAATGAAAGTGTTGTTCGCCTCCTCCACCCCCAGACCATAGTCATGGAATAGCCACTGTGAATGACGAAGTCAGTGAATAAGTTTCCTTGCCCCTAAACCCTCTCTAAAGAAATAGTTGGTACGCCACTGCGGTCAGGAAGATGTCTCTTTCCCTGCGGACGATTCACATGCCTACAACGAAACTACGCAAACACACCAACATCGATTTTTTTTATGATACGCAACAACCAACAATGGACTGAACTCACACAAACTAAGTAACAGCATATCCATGCCACAAATTGTCAATACCTAAGCACGAGAGCGTAGAGACGGCGAGCCAATATGCAGCGACGAAATATACACCCCATGTTGGATGAGGTCAAATGGACCTCATGATAATGCAAAGAGGGAAACAACAGCGTTAGAGAATGAAGACGAAGAAGACTAATTTAAAAAAAAAGCAATGGATGGTAAAACCCAGTACTGTCCTGTAATATCATAAACTGAAATACAGTATACACAACCCATTTATCAAATAATAAAAGAAAATAAATAGCCAGATATAGGTTAGTTATACAACATAGTTATATTAAGTGAGAATTAAAGTACGGGAGGGGAAAGAACAGTCCTGAAGGTACAAGCCAATTCCCAATGAAAAACAGTGTTTGTAAACCTATTGGACCAAACTGCCTCAGCACGCTCGGCCACTCCAGCGCAACCAAGACCCAGTGACCTAGACATGAAGCACACTTTGTAATATTAAAATAAATTGTAATGACACACATTTCTACGAATATTACAGCATTATACGATCATGTAAAAGTAAAAATAGTCAGTTAATAGTTATAAGTTCCAACAGTGATAGGACACAAGCCAGACCCAAGCATTGAAGGAACACAGCATGCTGTAAGCAGAAAATTGTAACAACAAAAGTATTGACAAAATAGGAAGCACTATGTATAAAAATCAGAACCTTTAACTTATGTAATATCTGAACCAAATGGAAGGGAAGTACTAACAACACCATGTTTGGTTGTCAGGACCTTGACGTAACAATACCAAGAAGCTCACAGCCAAGTACGATCGTTTGTCATAAATAACAAATGCTTTCTTAGAATCTAAAATGAAAACACACTTTCAATAACTGTAAGTTCTAATTATTGTCATTATAATTGTTAGCAACTAAGGTAAGCTATTGCTTATATATTGTCCTCTCTTTGTTTTTGTTTCTTTCCAACTTGCATCCATCTCTAAATGCTTATAATATTTAAATGTACCATATAACATGTAACGTCGATAGAACCCTCGTCTGATGATTCCTAGTGGAATGACCCATTTTTATTTCACTAGGGGTTCGTTACAATGCTTAATTCAGTTATACTATTTGATTATCTACTAAGTGTGGTTACCTATTAATATGAAGTTTTATTTCACATTCTTTTCGTGTTCCAGATGAAGGTGTAATCTGTGTATGCAGAGTTAGCGACTTATGGGCGAAGTTTGTGGTTGTTTGTATCTTCGCTTGCAAATGTGGTTCGCTGACACTGACCCATATCCTTTCCAATTTTATCGTATTTGTAACTTATTTATTTTAATTTTAGGTTTGCGATCTTGTCTCAAATTGGGCTGTTAATAATTGTAATTTCAGTGCAGCTATAATATTTGCATTTTCCTTGCATAGTATTTCCAAAAAGAACGTACATGTTTCCAAAATGAAACTTTCACTCTGCACTGGAATGTGCGCTATTATGAAACTTTTTGGCATATTAAAATTGTGTACCGGCCCCGGGACTCGAACCTGGGACCTTTGCCTTCCGTAGGCAAGCGCTCTACCATTTAGGATGCCGACACGACTAATGGTGCGTCCTCACAATTTTACTTCTGCAGTTCCTCGCCTCCTACTTTCCAAACTTCACAGAAGTTCTCCTGCGAATCTTGAAAGACCAGCACTCCTAGAAGAAAGGTTACGGTGAAGACATAGCTTAGCCACAGCTTAAGGGATGTTGTGGCTAAGTCATGTCTCCACCATATCCTTTCTTCCTTCACCCGACTTCGTGCCACGCTGTGCCGAAGTGCATCCCAGCAAGAGGCGAGCTGCAGCAAATGACTAAGTTAGCAGAGCAAACCTTGTGGTAGAACAACATGGGAGGAACCGTCGCTAGGCTCGGTGGAGTAGCCGAGCGATCTAAAGCGCCTTGCTGCGGAGGTTCGAGTCCTCCCTGGGGCATGGGTGTGTGTGTTGTCCTTAGGTTAGTTTACCTATGTTTAGGTAGTTTGTAAGCTACGGACTGATGACCACGCAGTTTGGTCCGATAGATTTACAAACATTTTAACATTTGATTTGAACTGTCGCTAATAATCGCAGGTGGCACAACTCTAAGCCGCACAACAGTCAGGCTTGCGCAAGTACCATGAGCAAGTGACTGAGATGTAGTGGCAGCTGTATAATCTTCTAATTTAAAGAAAAAGTATTACAGATCCTTAGTAATTCCGGCTCTTAGCGATTTTCTCCAGACGTTATATATGCTGGTTGCCCAGCAACGGGATCGAGGGCGCCTCCGGAGAGGGCGTGGCGAGGCTTGAAAGCGTTCGCCGCCACGGCATGACCGCCTGCAACGTAATAAACTTCATCACTGCTCTCACCACTCACACGAGCTAACATTTCACATTACTTAAAGAGCCTACTTAACAGCGATGAAAACCAGATAGAACAGATTTTATTAGGGACGCTTTGATAAATAATCACCAACGACGTATCCTTCTCAGCTCGTAATTAGAGAAATGCGAAACATTAAACAGATTTTTTTTAAATAATAATACCTCGAACCACGAGAGGATAATCTACGCCTCAAGCGGCACAGTGTGAATACCAACTTTTGGACGTACTATTTAACAACGGCCCAGGCAAATTAGACTTTTGCTCAGCAAATAAATAAGCAAATGCTGGATATATTTTAATCGATGTTGGGCACCCCAAATCAGAGTAATATGTGTTTTGATCGATTTCTGGGTTTCCATAAATTATAATAGCCGAACAGAAAGAAACGTTTTGACATTTTCACTTTTTCGCCTTTGAGTTGAAACCGAGGAATCTTACAGTAATGTTTGGGAATGCCAAAATGAAAGGACATACAATTTCACGTAGAATGACCTACTTACGAATTAAAATCGGTTCGCTCGGTTCGCCACTTCAGTCACAATCGATCGTCTGAAATCGGCATTTCTTACCAGCCTCTGAAAAGCGGGTTATGCTCATATCACAGTGTCTGTGATCCAAAGATGGCGAGTCTAAATATAAAATATCATGAATGAAAGTTTTAGAGCATTAAATTCTGCGAAAAAGGAGCTGGTAAGATTTCAAATCTGATGCCTCCTATGCATAGATGTCAATAGAATTGTCAAAGTAATCGGAGTCCTAAAAACCTGCCAAGACTTTTGTCTCCCAAATCGTACAGTCATTTATATATTCTACTTTAAGGTTAGCTCATTCGGTACAATAATGTAACTATTCAAGTAGGTAATTAATAATTTTCTGTGTTAATTACTTGTGTTCTAGGGGATAGGAGTCCGCAAAGGAAGAGGGAGGAGGCAAGAAGTAGCACTGGCATGGCCGTGGACTTCGTTAGGCTAAACTCGTAAACAATGATTTGTAAAAAACAACTCGTCACAAGACATCAGCTTTCCCAAAGACTTGTAGGAGGCGTGTGGGGAATGTGTACATTACGGCATGTATCCGCACAACGATAATATGTATTTCTGTTCAAAGCAACGTCACAACGTTCAATGACGTGTCAGATTTTCAGGTAGAATGGGATAGGAACGACGATGGAAACAGAATCTCATTTCAGGAAGTGGAGAAAATGATCAGTAGATTACAGTGCAATAAAGTGGCTGGGGTGGACGAAATGAAGCCGGAACTCGTCAAATACAGTGGAATATCAGGTCTCAAATGGTTACACAGGATAATTGAGAAGGCGTGGGAATCAGGACAGGTTCCGTCTGACTGGACGAAAGCGGCAATCACGCTAATTTTCAAACATGGAAAGAGAAAAGATTGCAACAGCTATCGAGGTATCTCTTTAATTAGCGTCGTAGCCAAAATATTCTCAGGTGTTGTTGGAGGAGAGTGCGAGTATTAATTGAGGACAAGTTAGATGAAAATCAGTGTGGGTTTAGGCCTCTTAGAGGCTGTCAGGACCAGATCTTTAGCTTACGGCAAGTAATGGAAAAGTACTATGTGTGGAACAGGGAATTGTATCATTGTTTCATAGATCTAGAAAAGGCTTATGACCGTGTTCCTAGGAGGAAGCTACTGTCAGTTCTTCAAGATTATAGCATAGGAGGCAAAATTCTTCAAGCAATTAAAGGGCTTTAAGTAGACTGTCAGGCAGCAGTTAGAGTAGATGACAAATTAAGCTCATGGTTCAGGGTAGTTTCAGGGGTAAGACAAGGCTGTAACCTGTCACCACTATTGTTCATACTACTTATGTATCATATGTTGAAAACAGTAGACTGGAAGGGCGGGATTAAAATAGGTGAAAACAAAATAAGCAGTCTCGCATATGCGGGTGACAGTTGTAATAGCCGATTCGACTGAAAGGTGGCAAACTAGTATTTAGAGCTTGATCAGAGGAGCAAGGATTACGATAAGAAGATCAGCATCTCCAAAACGAAAGTAATGTCTGTGGGAAAGAAGTTTAAACAGATTCAGTGCCAAATAGGAGGAACAAAGTTAGAACAAGTAGAGAGTTTCAAGTACCTGGGATGTATTTTCTCACAGGATGGCAACATAGTGAAAGAACTGGAATCGAGGTGCAGCAAAGCTAATGCAGTGAGTGCTCAGCTAAGATCTACTCTCTTCTGCAAGAAGGAAGTAAGTACCAACACTAAGTTAGCAGTGCGCTGCTCTATCTTTCGACCAACTTTGTTGAATGGGAGTGAAAGTTGGGTGGATACAGATTACCTTATTCATAAGGTAGAGGTTACATATATGAAAGTAGCAAGAATGATTCAGGGAGTAATAGATGGGAAAAATGGCAAGAGGGAGTCCATAGTGGTGAAATCAAAGAAAAACTGGAAATGAACACCATAGATGAACAGTTAGAGCGAACAGACTGAGATGGTGGGGTCATGTTACACACATCGGAGAAGCAAGGTTACCTAAGAGACTCATGAGCTCGGCAGCGGAGGGTAAGATGAGTCGAGGTAGACCAAGAAGAAAGTACTTAGATACGGTGCAGAATGATTTTGAAGTAAAAGACATAACATCAGACGAGGCATCAATGTTAGCATTAAATAGGGAATAGTGGAGGAATTTTATTAGAGGTTCTATGCTCCAGACTGAACGCTGAATGGCATAATCAGTCTCTAACGATGATGATGATGATGATTACCAACGTCACAAGACATCACCTGATCCAAAGACTCGTTAAGGATTTGTAGGAGGGGATGGGGACGTCTGTCGCTCATCGGCGCCCCCATACCTTCACGGCCGGCTGGCGTCCAGTGCTCTATTGTGCGGTCACTTAGTCTTCCGGCGCAGAGCAGCCAGCTCCCCTGACTCTGCAGCGGTTTACCTTCAATTCTAATAGATTTCTTAGGGGGAATTTCAAGGAATCCTGTGCTACAGGATAGGGAATCAAATATTTTGCGTCTTTTGAGGTGGTTTTGTGCTGCCCATAGTAATCACATTCGTAAGGAGCTCCAATTTCTTGAATACAAGTAATTTTCTGTTGGTTTAAAGATCATTCACAATATTGGTCAGCCTCACTCTGCAATTTTCTACATGCATGTGACGTAAACGGATGTGCACAGAATGTTTATGGTAACCATACGGGACGTATTTACCAATAACTATTAATTAGTCCCCCAATTTTTTGTTTAGACATCTCATAATGGAGAAGGGGAGTCAAACGATTGGCAATCTGGAATATCATAATTAATGAACTGGTTGTTATAAAGATAATTTGTTTTGCCATTTGCTGGTATCTACAACAATGTCTATAAATTGTGCAGCAAGTGATTCATAGGCACTTTGCCTTGATAAGGCGGGCACTACTTGTTTCATATGTGGTGATGCTGCTGAAAATAATGAGCCGGCCGCGGTGGCCGAGCGGACTGAAGCGCTTCAGTCACGGTCTGCACTGCCACTGCTGTCGGGGGTTCTAATCCCCCCTCGGGCATGGATATTTGTGCCGTCCTAGTTCGTAAGTAGTTCATAAGTAGTTTGTAAGTTTAGGGACTGATGATCCCGTAGTTAAGTCCCATAGGCTGTACAAACATTTGAAAATAACGAAGATAAAGAAACGGCACTGAAATAATTTATTGATTTTAGCAAAAGGAAAAAGATGGCCATAAAAGGCTATAGCGTCAGACATCTGTTGCTGTTAGTGAAAAGTCTGAAAAAGTGTCTATAAAATGAAAGCAAGTATTCTCAAATCTGAATAATAGCTCAAGAACGTATGATAACTGTTCAACTTCAAGAAACTATGCTTTTATTTGGAGAAGGAAGCGTCTCCATTCTTAAAGTTCCAACAAAATTAGTTTAACAAACACAGCTGGATGAACTGGATCAACTGAGATGGTTAAGGAAGACCACAAAAAACGGTTTGATCCTCACTGCAACCACCCAATCATCAGCGCCCCAGAAACTGCTCAACACAATATCCTTTATGTGCAAGAAGGGATGAAGTGATTGGATATATTCAGAAATTCAAAGGGCTGTCGTGCATTAACTGTCCAACAGAACAGGACATCTTCATTGATTCAACACAGATCGATGAACTGACTGACTTCGTCGAGGAAGAAATCTATTGACATCCAATGCCAGAAAGAATTTAACGACGTTTCCTGAAGGGACTACATCTCCCGAAACACAGAAATACATAAAAAAATAAATTACTTGTAACTGTAAATACAGAACAATTCTTAGTATGTAGAACGTTTGCAACAAACGTATCAGTTTACTACTGTAACTGAAATATATTTCCATAAAAAAAAAAAAAAAAAAAAAAAAAAAAAAAAAAAAAAAAAAAAAAAAGCCCTTTCATTTAAATCTTTTTTTTTTGTGGGGGGGGGGGGAGTATCAGCAATGCTAAGGGGTTGTGCGACAGTAGTTAATTCATATTAATACACAGGCGCACGTAACTAAACTACCTAAATAGTTAATTCATATTAATACACCGAGGCACCAAACTAAATTACATTTAAATTTGAATATTTTGACGACTGAGTATGATATGAGGTTCAAAAATAATTTGCTGCAGGAAAATAGCTGTGTGCACTAAGACGCCCAGCTGCAGTGCGTTCGGCCGTTCGCCGTCGGGGATTTGAGTCCTCCATCGGGCTTGGATGTTTGTGTTGTTCTTAGCATAGGTTACTCTAAGTTAGTGTAAGTAATTTGTAAGCCTAGGAACTAATGACGAGCGTACTTAAGTTCCTCAGATCTACAAACATCTGAACATTTTTTTTTTTTTTTTTTCAAAAAGTAATTTGACTTTGTACAAAAGTCTTTGCAGGATTTTAGCGCCACGTTTACTTTGATGATTTTGTTCGTATCTATGTATAGAAGGAACGAAATTTTAAAATTCATGAGATTTTTTATGCAGTGTTTGATGCTCTACAACTTTGATACATGACTTTTTGGATTTTGAGTAGTCATTTTTAGTTACCGACACTGGAATATCAGCGTAACTCACCTTCCCATGAAGTTGGTAAAAAAATTCCGATTTTTTACTATCTACTGTGGTTAAACGAATGAACTACATTTAACTTGTGGGTCTGTCATTCTACGCCACGTTTTATGCTCTTTAATGTCAGTATTCACAAATATTTCTGTATTTATTCAATTTATATCGGAATAACTTCATAACAGACATAATAGTTCGTGTTTTACGGTCCTCAAAACAATACACAAGCCAAAAATCGCCACAAACTCCAATTACTCTAATTTGTAATGTCTAATATCGATGAAAATTATTTTCAGCTTGTACCTTTGACCATCACGGCATTTCTCGGAGTAAATTTCCTTGGCCTTAAATAAGAACCGCCTTGGCTGCTGGGAAAGAAATTTACGATCTCGGGGTCTCAGAAACACAAAATCGGAAGTACTGGAGTAACAGGAACAGGAAATAGTAGCCCCACGCGTGACAGCACAACTTGCAACTCGGCAACGCTTCGCAAAGAGGATTCGTCAACCGCGCTCTAACACACTAAGCGAAATGAGCTCATAAAAGAAGACGTTCTACCCGCAAATGACAGACATGTAACAGGGTAGATGATTTACTTTATAGGTGACTAGCTTTTATCCATGGATTCGCTCGCGTTGATGTGCTTGTGTACATGTCAAAGACCATCGAAAGTACAATAATTTCGTAAATTTGTTCTCAATTTATGCCCAACAAAATCAGAATAAAATAAATGTCTCCAATTTTCAGGTTTAAATATAAACCGTGCATAGTTGTCGGTAAATACTGTGCGCCTGTATAGAGATGAAGAAATTCTTATTAAACACGAAAAGAAACTCTGTTACATTGTGACAAAACCACTGACTGAAGAAGCTATACGCTACACAGCGTACAAATTATGCAGGATTCAAATGTCATAGAAATCGGTTCGGCGATTTGAAGCACTGTGTTCATTAGGTTGATCGTAGTAAGTACAAAATAAGAACATTTGAAAGTATTTTAATAGATTTCAAAATGACAAAGAGTAAACAGCTTTCCCAATGAGTCTTCAAGCGTCTCCAAAGCTTAACAGAAACTTTTATGTTAAGCTGCTGCGTATTTCAAGTTACATATTTAAAATTAACAAATTTATTGAATTACACGCTTTCTAAAGTGACCTATGATCTTCTTCAGCGTTCTCGTTATCTCCATACCCAATTTCATCAGGATCGGTTAACTGGTTTAGTTGGGAAAGCTCCTTTCTCATTTATAATATTAATATGTATTTAAACATAAAAAGTCAAGAAAAACAGCAAGGTCTCATCCCACAAGTTAACGCCAGAACATTAGATGTCTCCTAAATGATAGTACCTGATTCGTTGGTGTGTTTAACACGACATTTCCGATAAATTATATCATTCGATGCTACCAGTCATCTTTGAAAAATGCCGTCATACCTGATCCACTGACACTCCGTACTAACATAATAGTCGCGAAACTCCCAGTGATTTTCTGCAAATTCGCAAAGGCGGCGTCGCCAAGCGGATGGGTCATAAAAACATACCGCAAAACCATAGTGTTCCGGATATGTGACTGGAGCAATAGTACATTCAAAGTACCATCGTATTTTGGAGCATTTGTAACTCTAAAAATTGTAGTAGCTACATAAAACATAATCCGGAAATTTCTCATTTGCTTTTAAGTAAGACAAATGTGTTACGAACGACAAGTCTTCATTTATGGCGCTGAGTCAGTTTTAGGCGCGGATGAGAACATTTAACAATTCATTGCCTTCGACCGTTCGCCTCTTCATGAGAATCGCAAGTGCTTAACCAGTAGTTCATAATATTTACTGCTGTACAAAAGTAATGTCTGAATGCTACTGATTGCAGTTCAACAACTATTTCAGTAGAGCCTGCTTAGTTTCGTCCTTCAGTTTGACAAAAATTATACTCCTATATACCAACATGTTTTGGCGGTTACCTAGTAGTTTCAAAAGTTAATGCGTAGCTACAAACTAGTAATATGTTCGTGTATAAACTGTTAATATTAGCCCGTCGCGATCTTGATGATATTAAGTTTGTTACCTGACAAGCAGCTAAAAAATCATAACAGGTGAGCGCAAGGCACACATGCGAGGAGCTAGTGACAAGATAGTTTATAAGGAGATATAGCAGCTATCTCCAAAACGTCTAGATTTGAACAAATATTGTAATATCCGAAATCCGCGGAAAGGAAACTCATGAAAGTGAAAGAACACATCGATCACGCGAATATAGTGAAACGGTACTTTTTGTACCATTTCCTGCTATTTATAGTTAACGATAGGTTTGTTCGATAATATCATTCAATTACAGTGCTGTTTGTAATCATTTTACGCAGTTTATGTATTTATTTACGATCTTGAAGTTCATTTCGCCTGTTATGTGGAAGGAAGGAAGGGAGCTTAGGATTTAACGTCCCGTCGACAGCGTGGTCATTAGAGCTTACGCTCGGATTTTCGGGGGAAGGATGTGGGAGGAAATCGGCCGTGCAATTTGAAAGGAGCTATCCCGGCATTTGCCTGGAGTGATTTATGGAAATCATGGATAACCTAAATCGGGATGGCCGGAGGTGTATTTGAACCACCGTCCTCCCGAATGCTAGTCCAGTGTCTTATCACTGCGCCACCTCGCTCGGTCCAGTTATGTGGAAACTGGTATGCTAGTTGCAAGCTCTCTGTGTAATAAAAAGAAAAACAAGGATCGAGGCTGCACAGAACCCATTTCCCTGTCCTTGTATGTGTGTGCATGTGGAGGAGATTCGTGGTGGCATGAGTGCGTTAGTATCGGCTGCTCAGAGATACTTAGTGAATACATCTGGAGAAGGTTTGCCAACTTCTTGTTTTGGGAGGACCTGCAGAGATTTCCTTTGGGTTTTGTAGGTCTATGTCAGTAGCAGGCAGTCGCAGGGGAGTGAACGGGTTGGTAGGTGGCCCGAGTTGGCGTTGGCTAATGAGAGCGCGCTACTAGTCAGGTTGAAGGACAAAGACGGTTGAGCGAGGGATCGACCATGATCGGCAGAGTTGGACACTACGTTGACTGACGAGGACGTAATTATAGGTAATTCTCAGGTAAAGGTGAAGAATGAGTGAAATTTGTGTCAACTTTTATTTAATTTGAACGAATTGGATCAGATAATCATTTGCTATCTGTATGATGAATTCCGGGGAAACATCAGCTATTTTAGATGAATAACGTGGGGACTTGCTGTCAAAATTTAGAGCCAACGACTAGACATAGTGCCTTCTGGTCTATGTCTCGTTATGAAAACGTTTGTTGGGAAACCGAAGGGGCCGCCGCGGTGGTCGAGGGGACTGAGGCGCTCCAGTCACGGTCTGCACGGCCTCTACGGTCGGGGGTTCGAATCCCCACTCGGGCATGGATATTTGTGCCGTCCTTAGTATTAGCTAGTTCATGAGTAGTTTGTAAGTTTAGGGACTGATGACCCCGTAGTTAAGTCCCATAGACTCTACAAACATTTGAACATTTTTGAAACCGAAGGGATAATTTTATAAAACAACGTGGCCGAGTTTATTATGTAAATATGGTGGGGATTGTGTAAAGATAAGTGGATTTCGGTTGTGCATTGTGTATGGCACAAGTTGGCGCCAATTCGTTAAAGTGAGTAAAAATCCAGAAAAATTAATTAATACATGGGGTTTTCACGTTAGAAAAAAAAATTACTTCTCTAAATAATATGATTTTATTTTTCAGTTCTTTGAAAATTAAGAACTTGTCTTTGTGCAAAATGCGGGTGCTGATCCAGGCTCGACGTAACAATGGAAGGAAGTACGTTACGATTAATAGTGAGCTTCGTTAACGTCATTAGTTATGATTATCGTGTCGTCAGAGCTGATAGTGTTAACTGTATGAATGTACTTTTATGGGATTTTTAGCTTCAGTGAAATATTTTTTTCCGTTTATAGTTGGCTAAACTTCGTTGTTCAGAGTTCAATGGTTTCATCTGCTTGCTTGTTTAACTAATATGATGGATTTTTACTGAGTTTATGCACGTTATTAGTGATATTACTGCTCTCTGTCGAGTCTCGCAACACCTCGTAATTCATATGCATGTGGAAGTAAACGCAGCGTACTAAAGAGAATGAAACAGCATGTGTGTGTGTACGATCAGTGTTCCTTTTGCCACCGGCCCACAGTCATGCTACCAAATACGTAAGAGTTGAGAAATTACTGGAAGGATTTAGGAGACCAGTTAGGATTAGAAGTAATCGAAGAAAGTTGTTAGTTTGTGTGGTTTTTGAGATGCTAAGTCAATTGACTAGTAATAATACATGTTCAAATATGTTATAGAGCACTTCCGTTTTCTTAATTGAAACAGCCAGTTATCCTTTCCATATCATGTGTAACGAATGGTGACCGAAAGAATGATTATCCAAGTAAAGGTGGTGCAGATAAGAATTTTATAATTTAATTTCAATTATAATTAAGTAGCAGTAAATCAAATATCTGACAGACGACTGGGTTCTGGTTCGAAGAGTCGCGGTGTAGTAACTAATCGTTCCAAGGCGCCTTGCTGCGGAGCGCCCGTTTGCTCACCGTCGGAGGTTTGAGTCCTCCCTTGGGCATTGTCCTTAGCATAAATAAGTTAGTAGTTTTTAAGCCTAGTGACTGATGACCAACGTAGTTAAGTTTCTTAGATTTACAAAAAAATTGTACTTTTGAAATGGTTTGAAGTCGTTATCCATTGCGTGATTAAAAATAAATTATGTCGTGTTGGTGTTGTGGTTGATGTGGAAACCCTACAATAAAGTTTGGGTCATTTATTAATACATTAGAGGCATAAATACCCTACAGATAGCGAACATAGGCGACTGACAGATACATTTATTTCACCCATTATTGGAAAAAACAACAACCGAAAAGGAAAACAAAGAACGGAAATCTCACCTTACAGAGTAGTAGTAGAATCAAGAACAGGTGACCGCTCAAAAGTCATAATCGGTTCCTTTTGTACTTGAGCACGCGAGGTCCCAATACACTTCTGCTCTTAAAAAGATTTGGTCGGTACGATTACAACTCAGCTGTTGTGAACCGGATGAATTACACTGGAATGACATTTTGTTATTATAGAGTGGTATTTACGGAAGGAATGATATTACTTTAATGACGTTTTCATATTTGTATTACAAAATTCGTAACATTAGTGAAAGTAACAGCAGACAAATACAGCAGCTACTCATTTTGCTTCTGTTACCCCATACCGGTAGCTTGGAGCTGCACTTTTTCCTCTAGAGTTTCGCGTCTGTGCTATGTGTATTATGAATTTAAATAATATAACACTGAATCCTAAACAACAGATGTTTGCAGGTGAAGGAATTACTACGAGATATACTCACACTTAACTAAATTCCAAGGAAACATATGAAAATGGAAATTCAATTATCGAAATTAAAACAGAGCTATATGGAAACAATTTATTTCTGAAATTAAGTAACACTACCGAATTTAAAAGAACCAAAGAGTACTTTTAAAGATAAGTACACCATCGTGCGTCGAAACTCCGAATATTATAAAAATGCAGACTGGAAAATGTTTAATACTGTATTTATAGAAAGCAACAGAACTGCCGCGAGGAAGTGGTGGATTCGGCTGGAAAAAATGAATTGAAACACACACAAAATGGCGAGAATATTGAAAGTCGTTGAAAGTAGCAGGAAATAACGAAATTATTACAAAATCAAAGGGAAAAAATTCGTGGATTCAGCCACAAAAATTACTAATTTCAACGATATCTGCACAAAATCGTTATTACTGTATTATTATGATTAATATTTGTATTATAGACATACAGCTCGTATTAGTAAACATAATTGACCAATATCGTTCAATTCTAGATATCTACACAAACCATTTCCGTAAATAATATTGATAACTCGTAACGTTAACTAGAATTGTGCTATTCAGATTCATTCTAGTTACCGATACCAACGATTGGTGTCGAATATTCTAAGACAAGATTTGGTATCGATAACTAGAATTGAGCTGTATAAGTCACTTCGACGAAAGCGGCGGCGTAATATATTGATATTGCCAATAGTTGTTAAATGCTCTTTAAAACCTGATCACATCAAACTAAGGCAGTAATTTTTCGTGACCATGAAATAAATTATTAATGGAGTTCCTGTTCTATATTTGGTGGTCTTGCATGTACCCTTGTCCGGTCAGTAAATTACTTGTCCTCTAAATGCGAACATTTTATTGCCAACATTAGCTCACTTCATCGCCGCTACAGTAAATATAATTTACGCGTCACGGAAATTTCAAGTTACCCTTGCCTGTCTGAAATACTTAGTTGTTTCTTACAAATATGTCAAAATTTCAAGTATGTGCTTAGGCAGAAAAGTAGGCTAAAACGCTGGCTTAAGTTTACATTGTGTTGCGCTACAACTTAGAAATCCAGAGAAATATATTGTTGGCTGTAATTCTGTGTGACTGATATACAATGGTATTACCAGTAACTACTAACAACGATGAATGTAATCGGTTACGGATAGCATGACACATATGACGCCTCTGGTCAAAGCCAGCGGTACTAACACTACAATTGAACAGACATTTCAATCCTTGCACAGTCACATCATGAATAATAATGCTTGTTATAAGTGCTACACGTAATACGTAAACATATAAGCGGTAACACGCTACGGCCTAATAGGGTAAAATGTTACTTATGGCTTCGACAATGCAGTGTGCTAATGTTGGCAACGACCTTTGAATGCTCTCTGAAAATTCACCTAGAATGACAAGGTATATTTTATCGTATTATACATAAAATAAATATTTAATGTTGATCCTGTTTTATAGTTGACAGTTTCTTGTATGTGCCTTCAGTACATTAACTATACTCGTAAAGCTAAGATTTTGTTGCCAATATTAGCACGTACGCTGCAGAGGCTGTAAAAGAAATTTAATCGCCCGGTAAGACAAGGAGCACGTAGCCAAAAGGCCGGAAACAGACGTGGTACATACCTTCATATAATAGCGAAGCCGACGATTACTATTAACTTTTGCACCGCATTGAGACAATCAAATATTTCCTTACTGCGATTATCGCTACCAGGATGCACCGATTGACAGCAAAGAGAACGAGCTCAGGCCTCACATCCTGCAGACTCCGCTGTGCTCCGCCACGACGTTTCAGTCATTCAGCAGCCTTCTTCAAGCCCGCCGGCAGCCGGCGTTAAAACGCAGCGCTGCCATGCATCGTAAAGCTTCCCGCGGAATGGCGGCGTGCAGTTACTAGGCAACGGCAGAAGAGATGTGAACAATGAGCCCAACTACTGACGTGGCGCGACAAATAAAATCATGCACGCACGTCTCACAGTTTTCCTCACTGAAATTCTTCAAATCAAATGTTTTTAAAGCTTATGGGACTTAACTACGGGGTCATCAGTCCCTAAACGTACAAATTTCTTATGAACTACTTACGAACTAGGACGGCACAAATATCCATGCCCGAGGGGGCATTCGAACCCCCGACCGTAGTGGCCGTGCTGACCGTGACTGGAGCGCCTCAGTCACCTCGGCCACCGCGGCCGGCCTGAAATTCTTATTCAGTGTGTTTACGTTCCCTTGTAATAGTGTAGTTATGGTAAAAGTCTACGTGCCCTATCGTTGACAAGTGTGGACTGCGGCGATTTTTGTAATGGTCGGATTCGACCAAACTTGGCGCAGATGCAGATAGAGAATCTGATGTTGTAATTGGAATCACGAACGATGGTCTTGGTCTGCACAACTACGTCACGCATTCGTCGACAGCCAAGGATCTTTCAGTAATGTTCTTAACGCTCTGCTGCGACTGCCATAGGCATTGCAGATATTAAACTTGATTGCGGTTTGTTATTGTGTGTATTTCAATGTATTTGTTGCAATTTGTCAGCGCTGATTGTGCTGGCATGTAACAAATTCTATGTAAGCAAGCGAGAGCTACTATTTTCGGGCAATAAGGTTTCTTGAAACACAAAGAACATAATATATATGCATACTTCGACTGTTGCTTAAAACCGGCGATGATGCTGTTGTCTAGTTACTGAAGAAGCGAAGTTTGTTGACATTCAATATTAGTTTAAATGTTAGGGAGTCCTTTCTGAAAGCAATTTTCCTGAGTGTAGCACTGAATGGGAGTGAAACGTGGACTTTAAGGGAGCTCAGACTAAAATATGATAGAACCTTTTCAAACGTGGTGATACAGACGAATGATGGCAAGTAGATGTGTAATGAGCAGGTGTTCAAAAGGGAAAAGGAGTTCTGGCATATCCTGACTAAGAGAAGGGATAGATTGGTGGGACACATTCTAAGGCATGAAGGAATCGTGAATTTAGCGTTGGAGGGAAGTTTGTGGTATAAAAATAGTGGAGGGAGACTGAGAGACGAATACAGGAAGCAGATTCCAAAGGATGCAGGTAGGCGTTCGTATACTCAGATGAAGAGGCTCGCAGAGGACAGGGTAGCCATGAGAGCTGCATTAAATCTGGCGTTAGTTCAGCAATTAAACTACCTTCAGGGATCCCCTCTCCTGTATGAAGATTAACCTAGGTCCGCCGAAGCGGGTTCAACGTTGATGATGCCGGCCGCGGTGGCCCAGGTGACTGCGGCGCTCCAGTCACGGTCAGCACGGCCACTACGGTCGGGGGTTCGAATCCCCCCTCGGGCATGGATATTTGTGCCGTCCTAGTTCGTAAGTAGTTCATAAGTAGTTTGTAAGTTTAGGGACTGATGACCCCGTAGTTAAGTCCCATAAGCTTAACCAACATTTGAACATTTGAACAACGTTGATGTGAGTTGGCAAGGAAGATACTTGCTAACACTTCCAAATTCGGCTACCTGCATGATTATTGCGCCTCTACCGGTGATATTAATCGATAAGCAATATTTTTTATCGAAGCTTCCATGTTGATGGAATGAAATGAGACAAAGAGAAAGAGCTACCTTGAAACTTCTCCCAAGAAGAAAAATATTTGTTTCTGGATATAGCTTTGGGTATAAATAAAACAAAAAAGGGATATAATTATTACGGACCAGAAGGTACAGGCATGGATAAAAATTTATGTTGATTTTATTTCGAACAATTCGGAACGGACTGGGACTGGAAGACCGAGCGAGGTGGCTCATTGGTAACACACTGGGCTCGCATTCGGAAGGACAGTGGTTGAAATACATCCCAGGCCATCCTGAAACAGGTTCTCCGTGGTATCTCTACATGCTCTAGGTAAATTCCTGGACGGTTCCTTTGAAAGGGCATCTCCGATTTCCTACTCCATTTTTATCCTATAGTCCGAGTGTTAGCTCCGTCTATAAAGGCAACGTTGTCGACGGAACGTTGAACACTAAGCCTCCTACTTCTTCTTCTCTTTTTTTTTTTTTTTTTTTTTTTTTTTTTTTTTTTTTTTAGGGGGGGGGGGGGACTGAAGAGTTAGAAACTATGTAGAAAATATAAGGAAAAAGCCCAGGAATGCACTTCCACATGAACAGACATCATTTTCAGAGCCTCTTTACAATTACTATGGAACATTTCATCTTTCAGTAAGCCGTGCGTATTCGAAAACAATAATGTGAAAGAGTTTTGTTGCCGAACAGTACCCTATGATGCTCTGAAAATTGACAATGTGCTTGAGTTATTCAATTGTGTGTTATGGTATAGTAGTATTCTTAAAATTTTCTTTTATGACAGGTGCACTAGACACAATTCTTAATAAGTTAGAAGAAAATGTGGCATATAAGAACAGTAGAACCCAAAAACCTTTGTATTAAAGTCTGCGACGCAACCACTATCACATCCGCCTCTTGTTTTCTATTCATCAATGTCCATGGACTAGTCAACGCAGAATGTGTTCAATAGTGAAAAAATATTATGAACTGCACAGTTAGAGTTACTCCAGCTGAGAGAGCACGTATGATACCCTGGATCGTTATCTGTTCCTGTCATAATTCATGAACTCATCTGTTCACTGCAAATATTCATCACGAACACTCATGGAAGCGACGCTACCGCTCCAAACGGCAGCAATGTAGTTAAGAGGAATGGCGGTTGAATCTTACTCCGCCAGGGGGCTACTGTCGTTCCAAGTGTTACACCACTACTAAACATGTTGATGCGATCGCTACCAAACTTCGCGAGATTACCCGCTGAGTTAATCTGAAGATTTCATCAAAATTGCTCCAGAAGTCCTTTAGTCTATAGTGAATATTAATACGTTGACATACACACGTCTATTTTAACTGATATGGATATTCTTATTTAGAATACAGCAAAGTACGTGAGACATAAAAGCTTCTGACCAAGCACCAGTATACCTTTAGAAGGAATAATTCCGGTGAATCTCAGCTTGCCTCTCTCTAACATGGCGTATTGTGAGCCATGGGTGAAGGCCGACAGACAGGCTATGTATGTATTGATTTCGGAAAGACGTTTGATTCGGTGCCGCACTGCAAATTCCTAACGATGGTATGAGGATATCGGATAGGTGTTCATGGGTTTTTTCTGGCGACCATTTTGTTCCGGAACTGGAAGCGCCGCCAGTTTGGGTGACTTCATTTGGACATTGCCATATCCTCGATTACGTCATAGGGGGAGGAGGACATCAGGCAATACTACAGTGGCTCAGAAACCCATCACCCCATTATTTAAGATATGACAAGATTAGAAGCGATAGCATGTTCTCCAGACATGAAAGCTATCGATCATACCAGGGATGCAATGAAGGCGGTTTTTGGACGAGACGACCAACCAACTAATCTAAGAGATAGAACCTGCACCAATAGTCCCTTGTTGATGTGGTGAACAGTATGCGGCGAACAATACAGTGCAAGAGGACGTATTGCCTGGTATTGGAGTACTGGTGTATTCTGCAATATGGAATACAATTAATTCAGATTGACTAGGTTATTTTAGTCTTTTCAATTTGTGTTTTTATGTATGTATATTCAATTTCCATGTATAGGGCAATGAACCCTTAGAATCGTGGTTATGTAAGACATTTCCGATTTGTGTATTAATAAAGAAACTATACACATTACAGTTGGTTTCAGAGCATACATAACAGCAACATCAATGTAAAATATCTATGTAGGAAAACCACTATCTTTCATATTTAATCGTAAACGATGAATAAGAAAAATAAGGGAAAATGTAGTTGAATTTCTTTTAACAATTTTTTATATCAGCCAACCGGTATTACGAAACCGGTTGACTAATATAAAAAAAATTTAAAAAAATTGGATTATGGTTGCTGTTCTGTTAATCAGCCATGTTAAAAGTTGTAGTTGAAATCACTAAAAATGGACAGGAAATACAGTTTAGGCATCACGTTCATCCCCTCTGACATTGTAGTAGTAGAAATTGGAAGGGAAGATATTTATTTATTTATTTATTTTAACCGACTCCTCGTTGTTGTTGTCTTCAGTCTGCAGACTGGTTCCATGCAGCTCTCCAAGCTACCCTGTCCTGTGCAAGTCTCTTCATCTGAGAATACGTACGGCAACCTACATCCTTTCGAATCTGCTTACTGTATTCGATTGTCGTCTCCCACTACGATTTTTACCCCACACACTTCCTTCTAATGCTAAGCTGACGATTCCTTCATGTCTCAGAATGTGTCCTACCAACCTATCTCTTCCTCGGATCTTCCAGAAATTCCTTTTCTTCCCAATTCTGTTGAGCACTTCCTCATTAGTTACGTGATCTACCCATCTCAGCTTCATCATTCGTCTGTAGCACTACATTTCGAAATGTTGTATCATCTTATTGTCTGAACTCGTTAATGTCCATCTTTCACTCCTGTACAATGCTACACTTCAGACAAATGCTTTCAGAAATAACTGCCTAACATTTAAATTAATATTGGATGTCATGAAATTTCGCTTCTTCAGAAATGCCTTTCTTCCCATAGCCATTCTACTTCGGCCATCAGAAGATATCTTGCTGCCCAAATAACAAAACTCATCTATTACTTTTACTGTCTCATTAGCTAATCTACTTTCTTCAGAATCGCCTGATTTTCGTGACTACGTTCCGTTACACTCGTTTTACTGTTGTTAATGTTAATTATATACCTTCCTTTCAAGACACTGTCCGTTACGTTAAATTGCTCTTCCAGGTCCTTTGAAGTTTCAGGCAGAATTACTATGCTGTCAGCAAACCGCAAGGTTTTCATTCTCTCTTCCTGGACTTAAATTTCCTCTCCAAATTTCTCCTTGCATTCCTTCACAGCTTGCTCAATGTACAGATTGAACAACATTGGGGAAAGGCTACAACGTTGTCTTACTCCCTTCTCAACCACTACGAACCTTTTCATGCCCTCAACTCTAATAATTGCTGTCTGGTTTTTGTCCAAGTAGTATATCTCTCTTCGATCCCTATATTTTACCCCTGCTACTTTCAGAATCTGAAAAACTGCCATCAAATAAAATTTATTATTATTCGATTCTTGTCAAAAATTGAAATATTCTGAAGTTATAGTTAAAGCCATAGCCAAGACGTACGGAATATAAAGTAAACAAAGTGGAAAATGATAATTGAATACCTCTGAAATAAGGATGTAACCATCAAATCAGTAAGTTTTCATGACAGGAAAATTGTTTGTGGGGCCTATTTCGTGATACACAGTATTGGAACTCGTTTCATATGTAAGTGTACAAATGTGTTCAGCTATTAAAAGGAATATTTTATTTTTGTAACCTAAGGTTTTACAAATAACATAATAATTGTAAGTGATACAATAGAAAAAGGATGTATGATCAGCAATATATTTTGCAGTATTTCTTACATGTAACATAAGAGACATATTGTACATGCACTTAATATTCAAATTAAAGAAAGTAATATTATAATAATAAAGAAAATAACAATTTGAATGAAGATGTCAACAAAATACTATGACAACAAACTATTTCAGAATAAAGATTGGAAACTTCATTTTAAGCATTATTTTATAATATCTGTGGTTTGCAGGTCTCATCATTTAACGTATTTTGAAGTGACATTGGTTTGCTGAAACCACATTCAAAAAGTCACATTGTTAAACTCTAATGCTGTCTGTTCCATCCTTATTGCATGGAGGGAAACGTTCAGCTGGTTGTAAACCAGCTTGATGTTCAAATATATGACACAAGATGGCACCACAGCATAGAAGCATACAGATACATCATATTTCCACTGAAATCACACTTTTCGAAAATATGTGGGTTACATCCTTATTCCAGGGATGTATTCAATTATTTAGTGGCAAGAATAATGAAAATGAAATAACTTAGCAATAAAAAATGTCATAAGAAGTTGGCTGTTGTTGAAAAAAAGATATACGAAAAGAAAGAGTGAGAGAGAAAAAAAAATTGCACTGACGTGTTTTACGGCCAACTTTAGATTTGTAATTTTATAAGTTTTTGCAAACATTTTTGACAAAATAATAATCTAAATAATAATAAATTAATTATTAAAAGTGTCTGAAAACCTTTTAGGAAAAAATTTAGGTAGTGGAAGGTTTTGAACCGCCGATCTTTCGTATCACAGTTCAGCACCTTGCCCACTACACTACGGCTATCTTTAATCTCATACTATTGATGGCCGTTATTAACTGATGTTAATATAGCATTTGTAGAAATTAGATTATCATATGTTTAAACGTTCAAATGTTTGTAAATCTATCGGACCAAACTGCGTGGTCATCAGTCCGTAGCTTACAAACTACTTAAACCTAGGTAAACTAACCTACGAACAAACACACACACCCCCATGCCCCAGGGAGGACTCGAACCTCCACGGCGAGCAACCGTGCTCTCCGCAGCGAGACGCTCTAGACCGCTCGGCTACTCCACCGCGGCTTTAGATTATCATTTATCGTACGAAGAACGATGTGTTTTTGTTAATTCCTCAGTGTGCCGTTGCTTTGAAATGACAACGTATAAGTTACAATAAGAAAATCATCAAATACGCGAGGTATGTCACTGGACATGTCCGAACGGCTGGTTTTCGTTAATTCAATGGAGGGTGTCAAATCTCCGTTATTTTTGCAAATATGTCTCAAACTATAAGAGATATGAAAAAAACGTAAGGGAGACAAGTTGTAGAGAATTTTCTCCTCTACCAATTAGGTTATTCAATTTTCGTATTACAATTATATTACAAACTTTTTTTAATTTTTTTTATTTTATTTTATTTTTTTTTTTTTTACTACCGTATTTCTTGTCTGAAAAATTTGAAAAAGGGAGGTTCTGGTGGCCTACAATCATGTCTGTAAAATTTGGTGCTGATCAGTTGAACTGTTCGTCTTAAAAACTGGGAACACGTTACGGACAGACAGACAGAAAGACGAACAGACAGACATACATCCCAAAATCTCCGTTATTTTTGTAAATATCTTTGAAACGCTACGAGATATGAAAAAAACATAACAGAGCAAAGTTGTAAAGAATTTTCTCCTCTACAAATTCGGTTATTCAACTTTCGTGTCAGATGAATAGTTAATCCGTTATTTTCATTTAGAATTCGAGCTGTCAAAAGACGATCGCAAAGGCCAAATTTTAGTGTTACTACCGTAACCTAAAGAGGGCCAAAAAGAAGGGCATGTAAATAGGAAAACATAACCGCGATAAGTCACATCTGTGTGAAAGTATGCAGCATAGTATTACTGAGTTCAGTAATATCATGATCGTATTTATAATCATGGATAAAACCTTTAACCTTAAGAAGTGAAGATATGCCAATAGATACACAAAATAAATGTTACGAAACTAAAACTTTACTTCCTATAGGACTCATATCTAAAGCTGTATGCAAATATTCTTTACCTACATCTCTTGTATAGTTCGAGAGGCAGCACACACACACACACACAGACAGACAAGAGATTGTTTATTCGGCCGGCGGACACATTTGCCGTCATTCATCGCCTGCTCGTAGGAGCGGAACCGCCGGCAGGTAGCGGAGAACGCGCGCGCACCGGCTCGCCTCGCTGCAGAATAAATTAAAGTTAGCCGCAGCAGATCCAGTATCGGCGCGCAATTTGTAGCGGCAAACAATTAACCTGGACACCGCGGCGGCCGCTTTCCGTTTATGCGTAGATAAAGGCGAGCGTGAGCGCCGGATCGTGCTCCTCCAGCGCCAGGCCGAATGGAAAGGCGATTTCTATCGTATATATATTTGTAATTGCAGATTTATCTCCCCAACCCTTGTACAGGCAGCGAGCGGCCGTTGCATGCGCTTTGAATATGTCACTGCGTGATTTGCATTCGTGGTTTGTGTACTTCCCATTATTGCGCGCGCAGCAAGTGATCAGTCTGTAAAAATCTCTGCCTCTGCGTTTCCTTAATTATAACACAGGAAATTTTATGGATGAATTATAATGGGAAATATGACCCTGAAACCCAACGGTTATAATACAATTACTGTGAAAGAAAATTAAAAAAAAAAATGTTCAAATGTTTGCAGAACTTATGGGACTTAACTACGGGGTCATCAGTTTCTAAGCTTACAAACTACTTACGAACTAGCTAAGACTAAGGACGGCACAAATATCCATGCCCGAGGAGGGATTCGAACCCCCGACCGTAGTGGCCGTGCAGACCGTGACGGGAGCGCCTCAGTCCCCTCGGCCACCGCGGCCGGCAGAAAATTTTATAAAAATATATTTTGGTAATAGTGTATGGCACTCAGGGAGAGTTGGACCACTTTTTTTCTTTAGGCTGAAATTCATCGGTTTTTAACATTTTTAACTTCTGGCAGTATTTTCCTATAAAAGTGTTCAAATGTTGGTAAAGTCTATGGCACTTAACTACGGGGTCATCAGTCCCTAAGCTTACAAACTACTTATGAACTAAAACTAATGACGGCACAAATATCCATTCCCGAGGGGAGATTCGAACCCCCGACCATAGTGGCCGTGCAGACCGTGACTGGAGCGCCTCAGTCTCCTCGGCCACCGCGGCCGGCTTTCATAGAGTACTTTATTGAGGCCCTCCTACTCAAAGTGCAAGTCACACAACGAAATGAAGATATACATCAGCGGTCCATCTCACCCGTAGGTGCATGGGTGAGATGGACCAGCGCAGAGGGAGAGTTGGACCACTGGAACGATACAGTAAATTTTTTACCCTTTATTTTTATTTCTTTATTTTTATTTTATTCTTTTATTTATTTATTTTTTATATTTTTTGTTTACCTTCGATCAGCGATGCTTATCGCCTCCGGTTCCCTCTGACTCGCAATGCAACTAATTTAATTTCGTTCGCCATTTTTTACTTCCGAACAAGCGAGAAGACGGAACCGTGATAGTAGTTTTACTCACTCTCTTGTCTGTATCCGATGTGTCAAGACGTCTTTCATACCTGTATCCACTCATGTAAGTAAGAATAATGCATGCTGTTACTGAAAATATATTATTCAAATTTAAAAGCATTCCCTCTCCTTGGTTTTCATTTAAATCAAACTCCTCCACGTCAAATATTTAATTTTTTAATGTTTTCAGATCTTCGGGGTCCGTAATAGTTTAATGTTCAGACGCCATTACAATGGCTTCGCATTGTCTGCAAAATTTCAATCACAATCAACCATCCTTATACAATACTTTGCTCGATGTTAGAACCTGCAGTCATTGCTGTACATTAACTAAATTATTTCAAATTCGAAACTTCGGTACCATCAAGTTCTTGTCCAAAATATAATCGCGGAATCTACTTTAACAATTATGGCATCATACGAAGCAAGGGCAACGTTATACCACGTAAATAATTGCTACACGTGAAGTAAAGAGTGAATGGAAATCACATGTTTTTACTGGAATATGTAGTAATGAATATGGTAAGACATTTCAGACCAAAACAGTTTTATCAGGGTGTTTTTTTTTTTTTTTTTTTTTTTTTTTTTTTTTTTTTTTTTTTTTTTTTGTAAATAGTAAGTGAACACTGTATATTCATTAATTTGTAGATTTTGTGCAAACTTTAGGATATTTTTCTCCTACTACAGCTCTTAAACTTATTATCAAATAATGAACAACATTCATGTGGGGATTCATATTGGGATTGAGTCTAAGAAAGGAATGAATCCAGTCGTAACCAGCCTTTATTAATTCTTTATTGAAAGTATGTTGTATATTTAGCCTTTCAGCTAATTCAAATGCCATACTCCTTACCGAATCTCTACATGGTGCATAACCTCGCTCTTGAAGTTTCTTAATGTGAGCGATGACTTTTAGTTCATTCTCAAAACCCACTAAAGGCTGATGTGCCATACTACCCTTAGAATAAGTTTTTGACTGCAGTCTTCTTTTCAGTGTAGTTTTTGGGTTACTAAAAGCTTTAGCTTCAGCATTGACACCCATGATATTATTCCGCAGCGCATGTATAGCCTTTATCAATTCATCTTCGGTCCATTTTCCTCGCTCACAATTTCCGGTCCTTTTGTAATTAGTTGGCATTTTTTCTGAAAGAGAGAAATACCAACTATACAAAAACATCTTATCCGATCAATTTTTAAAATATTAATGTAATTTCCATGGTCACTTAAGATATATTTAATTGTGGTCCATCTCCCCCTAATTAAAATGCATGGCCCAATACTCACAAATAGAACTGCTCCATCTATCCCGATTGTCTGGGAGAGATGGACCACCACGACTTCAGTCTGCAATTTTAGAGCTCGGTGGCCATTTTAGGTTAGGTACAAGCCAACACATTTGTCAAGCTTTTAGTAATAATACTGCAGGAATACTGTGCAAACTGTGTCATAATACAAAAAGAACGTAACTACATGATAAAACTTTTCGACTTACCAAAACAGAAAATGTGATTTTTCTCCTGAACTAAGACGATATGGACAACAACACTTTTGCACGACGTTTGTCCAACAAAGAGCTTACTCACAAGTGAAAGGTGCTGCTCTCTGGCGCCGTATTCACGAAATACGTCATTAGTCCGTCTCACCCAGTGGTCCAACTCACCCTGAGGTACCCTATAGTTTTCAATGATCATCTATAGTTGGAACCACGAACGACGACATTGGAGTTTGGGCTTGGTCTGCGCATCTACGTCACGCATACGACTAGAACACTGTGTAGTACGAGCATAACAATCCGCCATTTTGAATCCCAGATTGAAGGCGCGCATTTAATGACTATGGAACTGTTACACTTTTTAACATGTTCTTAAAGCCATTAGATATACTTTCCTAATGCAGAAAATATTACAGCATCGTAAATGTATTTGCTTGCATTCGGCTGTAATAGGCAAGCAACTTAAAGTAAGTGGTTATATGGATATTTAGAGATATGATACATTCATTTACGTTCCACAGTAAGGCATTTGGAGCCTTCTTCTGCCTCTCCCTCTATTTCCCGGAACGCAACCTTCAATTGCCGGTACCAGAAGGCAATATCGTCTTAAACTGTGCCCTAGCCAGTTTAGTTTCCTGTTCTTTACCGTCAGCAACATCTTCCCTTCCTCTCCAACTCAACTCGGTACTTCTTTATTTCTGTCTTTTTCGATCCAGCTGATCTTCTCTATCGTATACCACATTCGCATTTCACAAGCTTTAATTTTCTTATCTTGCTTTTTCAATGTCCACGTTTCTGCTCCATACGAGGCCAAGTTCCATATTAGACATTAAACCATTCTCTTCCTTAATTCTTTGTTTAAACAACTAGTCAGGAGTTTTATTCAATTCTGAAACACTCCTTTCGCTAGAGCCAATCTCACTTTGTTGTCTTTTTGGCAGTTCATATATTCCTTAATCCAACTTCCCAAATACATGAATTCTGTCACCTGTTCTGTGACTTCTGACTCCGACTTAATTTTCACTTTTCTTTTCTTTAAACCTATGGCCATGCTTTTGGCTTTCATTTATTAATTTTAATATCATATGATGTACAGGCTTCACTCAGGTCATTTAGCATGTGAGTCAGTGTATCTTTAATTTCTGCAAGGATGATAAAGTCGTCAGCAAATCTTATACCTTCAATTTTCCGCCCACCTATCCTTACGCCTCTTGTCCCATCCAAACAGCTTTCCAGTACTTCCTCCAAATAAATGTTAACAATGGCGAGAGACGACTGCCTTGTCTGAGACCTCTCCCAGTCTTTCTGTCTTCAGAGATCCCGTTGCTTATTTGTACTCGTGTCTTGTGATTCCAGTACAGAATTGCAATTATTCTTCTCTCCTTTCATATTACTCCTTTCCTTTTCAATATGTCTAACAGATTACCCCACTGAACTCTATAAAATGCCTTTTCGAGATCTATGAAGACAGCATATACTTCTTTAGCCTTTTCAACGTATGTTTCGCCGATGGTTCGTAGGAGTCCAATTGCATCTCGCGTTTCCTTCCCCCTTCTAAAACCATGGACACCAAATATGTCAAAAATCAAAGAAGAGGACAAGTAGCGAGAAATGTTGGCAGCTTATGAAGAATAATAATAGCATACCAAGGACATTCTTGCAGAACAACAAACATAGACTTGTGTAATTAATAGTAGACGGAGAAATCGGTGGAAAAGGAGTATTGAGGTGAAGAAGAATATCCTGGTGGGAGAATAAAAATCGCAGTGATGTGTTTTACAGTCCACTTTAAATTTGTAGTTTTATCATTTTTTGTAAACATTTCGGACAAAGATAATAATGTAAATAATAAAAAACTATAGTGATATGATTACGACTCTACTATTGTGATAATATTTATGCACCCAACACGTAACCCTTTTAGGAAAAAAGGAGAAAAAAATATTTGAGAGTGGTGGGTCCCGAACCACTGGCGATGTGCATCACAATTCAACACGCTGCCCACTACAATACAGCGAACAATTACGAAATTCGAATTTCGTTCTATTGATGGCAGTTGTTAACTGATGCTAATATGGCATTTTTTGTCACTAGATTATCGTACGAAGAACGACGTGTTTTTGTTAATTCTTCAGTGCGCCGTTGGTTTGAAATAACAACGTGTAAGTTACAATAAGGAAATAATCAAATACGCAACGCAAGATGGCGTATGCCACTGACATTTCGTGGCGTGGAATGTCACGTGACATATGCCAACGGCTGGTTTTCGTAAAATTAATGGACGCTGTAAAATCGTCGTTTTTGCAAATATCTCTCAAACGATACGAGATATGAAGAAAACATAAGAGAGCAAAGTTGTAGAGAATTTTCTCCTCTACAGATTCGGTTATTCAATTTTCGTGTCAGATGAACGGTTCGTTTTCAGTTACAATTATATTAGAAACGGCTTTTTTTGGTACTAGTGCCGTATTTTTTGTCCGAAAAACTTGAAAAAGGAAGGTTCTGGTATATGGTGGCCTAACATTATGTCTGTAATATTTGGTGCTGATCGGATGAACGGTTAGTCTTAAAAAGTGAGAACACCTTACGGACAGACAGACAGACAAACAGACATCCCAAAATCGCCGTTATATTTGCAAATATCTATGAAACGATACGAGGTATAAAAAAAAAAGAAAAAAAAAAGAAAAAAAAAAAAAAGAAAAAAAAACATAAGAAAGCAAAGTTGTAGAGAATTTTCTCCTCTGCAAATGGAGTTATTCAATTTTCGTGTCAGATCAATGGTTAAGCCGTTATTTTCATTTAAATTTCGAGCTGTCAAAAATGATCGCAAAGGCCCACTTTTAGTGTTACTACCGTAACCTAAAGTGGGCTAAAAGGAGTGAACAGGACTGCGAAGTGCATACCAGCTACCAGCTATTACATAGTGCGATTCAGAGAAAAGTGAAGCATCGTGTGGTGGCCAAACTCCATTAGTATGTATGTTTTCCAAGTATGATGATGTAAAAATAGGGATGTTGGTCCCTTTTTGGGATCAATGCGAGAAATTTTTGGAATGGTGTGTGGGACGAAGAAATTATCACAAGACAGAAAATCTACATGTACATCTACAGACATACTCCGCAATACACCGTAAGTTGCATGGCGGAGGGTGCACTGTACCACTACTAGGCATTTCTTTTCCTATTCTACTCCCAAATAGTACGAGGAAAAGAAGAATGCCTATATGCCTCTGTACGAGCCCTAATTTCTCTTGTCTTTGTGATCTTTACGCGAAACGTAAGTAGGCGGCAGAAAGATCGTTCTGCAGTTAGCTTCAGTTTCTTGCCCTGTAAATTTACTCAACAGAATTTCTTGAAAAGGACGTCGTCTTCTCTCCAGCGATTCCCATTTGAGTTCCCGAAGAATTTCCATGACACTCGCGTATTGGTCGAATCTACCAGTAACGAACCTAGCTCCTCCACTCTGAAATTCTTCCATGTCTTCCTGTAAAATGATCTGCTGCGGGTCCAAAATACTTCAGCACTACTCAAGAACTGGCCGTACAACCGGTTTATAAACGATTTATAAGCGGCCTCCTTTACGGTCTCCTTTATAGACGAAGTACATCTTCCCAATATTCTCCCAATAAACGGAAGTCGGCTGTCCGCCTTATTCACAACTGTCCTTACATGTTCGTTCCATTTCATATCGCTCTGTAATGTTACGCCTAGATATTTGAACGCAGCGACTACATAAAGAAGATCACTACTAACGCTGTATTCAAACATTATGGGATGGTTTTTCCTACTCATGCACATCACCTTACATTTTTCTACATTCAGAGCTAGCTGCCATTCTTCGCACCAACTCGAAATTTTGTCTAAGTCATCCTGTATGATATTACAGTCAGTTAAAGATAACACCCTCCCATACACCACAGCATCATCAGCAAACAGCCGCAAATTACAACTTACTCTTTCCATCAGATCATTTATATAGAAAATAATAGTGGTCCTGAAACTTCCTAGCAGATTAAAATTGTGTGCAGGAACCGGAACTCGAACCTGGGACCATTGCTTTTCGTGGGCAAGCGCACTACCGACTGTGCTATCCCGACACGACTCACGATGCCGCCTCACAACTCTACTTCCGCCAGTACCTCGCCTCCTATTTTCCAAACTTCACAGAAGCTCTCCTGCAAACACGGAAGTAGAGTTGTGAGGCGGCATCGTGAGTCGTGTCGGGATAGCACAGTCGGTAGTGCGCTTGCCCGCGAAAGGCAAAGGTCCCAGGTTCGAGTCCCGGTTCCGGCACACAATTTTAATCTGCCAGGAAGTTTCATATCAGCGCATACTCCGCTGCAGAGTGAAGTTTCATTCTGAATAGTGGTCCTATCACACTCCCCTGGTGCACGCCTGACGATAAACTCGTCTCTCGCCGCCGAGAACAACGTACTGCGTTCTATTACTTAGGAAGTCTTCCTGCCAGTCACAAATCTGTGAACCTATTCCATATGCTCGTATCTTCGTTAGCAGTCTGTGGTGTGGCACCGCGTCGAACGCCTTTTTGAAGTCGAGAAAAACACAATTCGCCTGTTGCCCTTCATCCATGGCTCGCATGAATCGCACCATTACCTTCCAGCAAACCAATTACCCAAGGAAGCTAGAAACAGGCAACCACCTTTACGATGTGGCTACTAGGGCGAATGGAATGACGGTCACTTTCTAACGGACGCCTCCGCCCGCCGCGGCAGCGACCCGTGCAGCGGGTTCCTCGCAGCAGCAGAGTTGTGTCTGCAGGCGCAGGTGCGCGCAGACTCGGACTCCCCTCTTGCACGGCTGCAGCCGGCAACCTGTTGGCGGTTAGGCGCCCTCGCCCCTCTTTATCGACAACGTCATCGAACACGCAGAGAGAGCAGTGGCGTGGGCAGCTCCGTAAATAATAATCGGATCTCTCTGGGGCTGGCAGATCAACGGCTGGCCGCGGGGTGCTGCGGCTCATTAGCATAGCGGCCAGCAAGTGGCTGCGCTGCCGCACCTTGCAGCTCCACGTCTGCACGGCACGGAGAGCGGCCATGAGTTATACCGGCTAAGATCCCAGGATGTCATGTTTTTACCAAACTTGACGCGCTTTATTAATAAAATTTGTCGGGCTACTATGGCATGACCCAACATCTTTCTCCTGACGTTTTGCTGCCTACTGGGGGCAACATATTTCGAGCTCCTTACAGCCATATACAACCGCTCTCTCATAGAAGGATATGTACCAAAAGATTGTAAAGTTACAGAGGTCACACCTACATTCAAGAAAGGCAGTAGAAGTAACCCACTAAACTACAGGCCTATTTCATTGACGTCAAATTGCAGCAGGGTTTTGGAACATATCCTGTATTCAAATAGTATGAATATCTCGAACAGAACGACCTATTGACCAAAGGTCAATGCGGATTTAGAAAATATCGTTCATGCGAAACACAACTAGCTCTTTATTCACACAAAGTGACGGGTGCTATCCATAAGGGGTCGCAAATCTATTCCGTATTTCTTGATTTCCAGAAGGCGTTTGACATCGTACCTCACAAACGGCTTTTAATCAAATTGCGTGGTTATGGTATATCGCCACAAATTTGCGACTGGATAGGGGATTTCCTGTCAGAGAGGACACAGTTCGTAGTAATCGATGGTAAGGCATCGACTAAATCAGAGGTGATTTCGGACGTTCAACAGGGTAGTGTTTTTGGTCCTCTGCTGTTCCTTATTTACATAAACGGTTTTTGGGGAAAATCTAAGTTTCTCCCTTAGGTTGTTTGCAGATGACGCTGTCATTTACCGTCTAGTAAAATCATCTGAAGATCAAAACCAACTGCAGAACGATTTGAATAAGATATCGCTATGGTGTAAAAATTGGCAGTTGACTCTAAATAATGAGAAGTGTGAAGTCGTCCATATGAGTACGAAAAGAAATCCGTTAAACTTTGTTTACAACATAAATCAATCAAAAGTGAAGGCCGTAAATACCTAGGAATTACTATTACTTCAGACTTAAACTGGAAACAACACGTAGATAATGTCGTGGGAAAGGCGAACCAGAGACTGCGTTTTATTGGCAGAACCCTTAAAAGATGCAACAGAACTACAAAAGAAACTGCATACACTACGTCTGTCCGTCAATTTTTGGAGTATTGCTGCCCAGTGTGGGATCCTTATCGACATCGACTGGGTTTGACGGAGGACATCGTAAGAGTCCAAAGAAGGGCAGCTCGTTTCGTATTGTCACGATATAGGGGAGACAGCGTTACGGAAATGATAGATGATCTGGGATGGGAATCATTACAACAACAGCGCTTATCGCTGCGGAGTGGGTTACTTACAAAACTAAAATCGCCAACATTCTCCTCCGAATGCGAAAATATATTGTTGACTCCCACATACATAGGTAGAAATGATCATCAGAATAAAATACGAGAAATCAGAGCTCGAACGGAGAGATTCAGGTGTTCTTTCCGTGCGCTATTCGAGAATGGAATGGGAGATAAATAGTATAATGGTGGTTCGATGAACCCTCTGTCACACACTTAAATGTGATTTGCTGAGTATCCCATGTAGATGTAGATGTAGATGTAGGTGAGTCGACGACTGGCTTCTGTGCAATGGAGGTCCTGCTTATAGAAGAGCGCATAGAGGGCGGCACATCTTATCACGTACCGCCGCTTATGAAGCTATCTCTGACCAGCGTCATCTCTCTTGATTACAGGTTCACGACCAATACCGCGCTTCTCCTTTGCTCTCTCCAGGAGGCGCGGCGCCGGCGTGTGACTGGCTGACGGTCATCCGCTGCCTTGTTCACGATCGTTCTCGTGCGTCTGGCGTGTGGCGCTGGCTTTACGCCACAACATATACAATGACGATAAGCTTTGTCGTCGTCTTGAGTATCATCACTAACAGCTTCTATCATTTGCGATCACAACTTTAGGACAGCAGTCGATTTGATGTCTGTTCCAGACATATCTACTTTATTTTCATTTGTCTCACATCCTTATATTTTCACACACCTAAAAAGGTTTACCTTATTTATTATTATTTTATTTTGAGATTATGCAAAGTAAGGAGGAAGAATTGCCCGTAGTATTTATTGTATTTCTGTAATTTATCTATTTGCTGGCGTGAAGCAGCAGGAATTTATCTGTTGTTGCTGTGGTCTTCAGTCAGGGGACTAGTTTGATGCAAGTGTCCACGCTACAGTACCCTGAGCAAGCCTCTTCATCTTCTCATACGAAAACAGCAACACAACCAATTGAATCTGCTTACTATATTCTTCTCTTGGTCTCCTTCTGTGATTCCTCCTCCCCCCCCCTCGCACACATACACACATACACACACACTTCCCTCCAAAGTTAAATTTACGATTCCTTCATGTCTAACACTGAGCCTTGCCAATCGATCTCCTCATTTAGTAAAGGTATATCAAAAATTCCTTTTCTCCCCAATTCTGTTCAGCTTCTATTCATTGGATACTCGATCTACCTACCTAATCTTAAGAATTCTTCTGTAGCACCAAATTTAAAAAAAGCCTCTATCCTCTTCCTGTCCACGTATTACTCCCATACAAGGTAACACTCTTCAGAAATGCATTCATAAAAACTTCCTTACACTTCAATAAATGTTCGATATTAGCAAATTTCTCTTTTTCCCATTGACATTCTGCATTTCATATCCACTGTACTTTGACCCTCATATGTTATTTTACTGCCAAAGTAACAAAACACACCCACCGGCTTCATTATTTCTTTCATAATCCAATTCCTTCAGCATCACCTCATTTTCTATGAAGACATTCTATTCTCCATTTTCTGTTCTTGTCATTCTTCATCTTATACGCTCCGTCCATTCCATTCAATTGCTATTCCAGGACCTTTGCTGTCTCTGACGTAATGACAATGACATCAGCATAACTCTGAACTTAAATTCCTTCTCCAAGTAACTCATTGCTTTCCTTCACAGCTTGCTCATTGCACAAATTCAATAACATTGGAGAAAGGCTACAAACCTGTCTTACTCCCTTCCCAAACATTGCGTCCCTTCCATGCCCTCTGACTCTGATAACTTCTGTCTGACTTATGTACAAGTTGTGAATGGACCTCCTTTCCCTGTATTTTAGCCCTGTTGACTTCAGAATTTGAAAGAGTGTGTTCCAAACAACATTGTCAAAAGTTTTCTCCACATCTCCTGAATCCGAAATGATCTTCCCCGACGTCAGCTTCTATCAACCTTTCCGTCCTTCTGTAAATAATTCGTGTTAAAATTTTGCAACAATGACTTATTTAACTAATTGTTCTGTAATTTTTACACGTGTCTGCGCCTGCCTTCTTTGTAATGGGGATTATTACAGTTACCTAAAATCTGAGGGTATTTCGCCTGTCTCATACATCTTACATACAGGTGAAAAAGTGTTGCCATTGATGGTTCTCCCAGACTTCAGTAGCTCTGAGGAAATGTCATCTACTCCAGGGGCCTTATTTGGAATTAGGTCATTCAGTGCTCTATCAAATTCAACTCTCAGTATAGTATCTCCTATTTCATGTACTTCCTCTTCCCTTCCTACAATATTGTCTGAAGTTCATTTTCTTTGTAGGGCCCCTCTATATAGGGAAGCCCGGGACTCGTTGGCCATGGGGTCAGGATGACCCAGTCGAATAAGTTCATACAGTAGACGCCAGATCGTCTTAGGAATCAATCAGAGCCAATACCGCAGACGGAGAAGTTTTGGACAAGCTGTAGTCCTTAACTCACATTTTTTGCGTGTTTCAGTAAAATCCTTTTCGTCAGTTTATGAGTGTTATTTAACTTTTGCTTGCTTAAGGCACAACTGGGTGAGTAGTATAATAAAATGTCGTACTTTAAGGATTATTTCTATATGCCACACCGACTTAATTGATTCAGTGAGTTTTCTAAAGAACAGAATTTATTGTAAAAATAGTGATGGGGCAGGTTGGTCCAGAGAGGACGGGGCACGATGGTCAGCCGAGACAACCTGTCACGTCCTATAGGAGCTGTACTTGTTTAAACTCGGTGAAAGGTTTGTTACTTTTAACGATAACAGCGTTTATTTTATTAAATTATTAACATAATTTTCGAAGTTATATTCTGATACCTTTCAGAGGTCAAAGGATCGTCATATTCACAAGATAAAAACCATTGAATAAACGCCAACCAGTAGATTTTATTTTAATCTTAAACACTGATCTCAGAAGTCAGAACCTCGTTCATTTACTACTTTTCAAAACATGAGTTACGGCTCTGGTTTAAATCTTTATTTTATAAAAATTATCCGAAATTATAAAAGAATGTTAAGATCAGTTTTAGAAGTAAAAGAAAAGGAAAGATCGGCGAGGACTGTTACCGAAGACTTTAAAATTCCAAGAAAATCGTACAGCACGTACTGTGCTAAGTACAGACAGACCTCATATCACTTTGCACATGTAATTGAAACTCAGGAAACATAAATTGAATTTCAACCGTCCCCATTGGACCAAAGCATTGGAATGAAGTACTGAAGAAAAATTAGATCGGACTAGAGAAGCCCTTTTTCAAAAATGAATGATGGTGATAATCATGACGATGAGGAAGAGTCACAGTGCCTTTTTGAAACAGCCAACTGGACAACAAGAAATTCAGTTCACGAACTGTAAGCGTTGGGATCATCAGTGATACGTGAAAAATTAAATCCGTGGACTAATTTACGAGTGTTAAAACTGTACTGATCCCTTGGAGCTGGACATTGGTTAAAGTTGACCGGTTTGTATTAAGACACTATAAATCGTAATAAGTTTAACCTGTTCTGTTGTTACTGTCCTCAGTGTTAAGCATTTAACTCAATATTCAGCTTGATATTATGTGCATTAAAGTATATTTCTTGATAACTGGTAGTTATACTTACCAAAAGACTAAATGGGCCAACGTGCCCCAGCCTCCGGGCCAAATTACCCCGAGGTAGGAGCAGATTGGCCCACTTGACATATGTCCAGTAATTAATTTTTTCTAACCCTTTAACTGATATTTCCAAGCTTAATAACTGCCATCCAGATTCAGAAAGACCTATCTAATATTTAACAATAATTCCATATATTTAAATATGTCAAATAAATTAATATTAACAAAAATGAAAAATATGGCCAACGTGCCCCTGTCTACCCTACTCTTTACATCTTTCAGTTTTCCCTTCTTTACTCAGAACTGGTTTTCCACCTGCGTTCTTGATATTTTTCTTGTCTCCCAATGTCTCTTTGATTTTCCTGTAAGTTGTATCTTTTTTTCCTCTATGTATACATTCTTCTACAGATTTGCATTTGGCTTCTGGCCACTCCTGCTGACCATTTTGCACTTCCTGACAATCTCATTTCTTAGTCGTCTGTACTCCATTTTACCTACTTCATTTTCTGAATTTTCAAATCTTCTCCTTTCATCAATAAAATTTAGTATTTCCTGCTGTATCCAACGATTTTTGTAGGTCTTGCCTTTGACCTCTTTGGTCCTCAGCTGCCTTGACTATTTCATCTCTTGAAACTATCCATTCCTCTTCTGTTGTTTTATTTTCCCCCGTTTCTGTCAATTGTTGCCTAAATCTCCCTCTAAAATTCACTAGAACTCTAGGTTCCTTCAATTTATCCAGATCCCAACTCCTTATATATCCACCTTTCTTGTGTTTCTTTAGTTTCAGTCTACGTTCATAAAGAATTAGATATGGTCAGAATTTATATCTGCCACTGGATATCTTACAGTTTACAACATAGTACCGAAATCTATGTCTTAGCATTATAAAAACTGTCTGTTACCTTCCAGTGTCTCCTGGTCTCTTCCACATATAAAACCTCCTTTCATGATTCTTGAACCAAGTATTTGCTATGATTAAATTATGTTTCGATCAAAATTCTATCAGGCGGTTTCCTTTTTCATTCCTTTTCCCTAGTCTCCTACTATTTTTCGTTCCCTTCCTTTTACTGCTTCCGAATCCCAGTCCCCATCACAATTAAATTTTCTTCTCCCTTAACTGTCTGTAGGAAAATCAGGTGATGCTGAAGGAATTAGATTGGGAAACGAAGCAATAAAGGAGGTAGATGAATTTTGTTACTTGGGCAGTAAAATAACAAATGATGGTCGCAGTACAGAGGATATAAAATGCAGAATGGCAATGGGTGGGAAAGCGTTCTTGAAAAAGAGAAATTTGTTAACATCGAATATTGATTTAAGCCTAAGGGAGTCCTTGCTGAAGGCATTTGTATGGAGTGTTGCCTTGTATGGGAGTGAGACATGGACGATAAACAGTGCGGACAGGAAGAGGATTGAGGCTTTTGAAATATGGTGCTACAGAAGAATGCTGAAGATTAGGTGTGTGGATCGCGTAACTTATGAGGAGGTACTGAACAGAATTGGGGAGAAAAGAAATTTCTGGCATATCTTGACTAAAAGGAGGGATAGATTGGTAGGAAGCATTGTTAGACATCAAGGCATTGTGAATTTAGCGTTGGAGGGAAGTGTGTGGGGTAAAAATCGCAGAGGAAGACCAAGAGATGGATACAGTAAGCAGATTCAGACAGATGTAGGTTGCCATTCTTATGTGGAGATGAAGAGGCTTGCTCAGGATAGGGTATTGTGGAGAGCTGCATCAAATCATTCTCCGGACTGAAGACCACAACAACAACAACTACTGTCTGAATAATTTCTTTTACCTCCCCGTACATTTATTCGATCTCCTCACCATCGGTAAAGCTTATAGGCATATAAACTTGTACTACCGTGGTCGATGTTGGCTTCGTATTTATCTTGACTGCGACAATACTATCTCTGCGCTGCTCGTAGTAGTTTACCCGCATTCCTATTTTCTTATTCATTATCAGACCTTCTCCTGTAATAGCCCGAAGTGATTTTATATTGATAATCCTGTACTCGCATCCTGTTCCTCTTTCCGAATTTCACTAATACCCATTATACCTAACTTCAACCTATCCGTTCCTCTTTTTAAATTTTCTAATCCACCTACTCAATTAAGGAAACTAACATTCCACGCTCCAATCCGTATAATTCCGGTGTTGTCCTTTGCTGATGACAACTTCCTCCCTAGTAATCTCCTCCCGGAGATCCAAAGGGGGGACTATTTTATCTTCGGAATATTTTAGCCGAGAGGATGCCAGCATCATATATTCATACAGTAGAGCTTCATGTCTTCGGAAAAGTAACGTCTGTAGTTCCCCCTTGCTTTCATCCGTTCGCAGTAACTGTATGGCAAAGCCACATTAGCTGATGTTACAGGACGAGATCAGTCAATCATCTAAACTATAGTAGTAGAAAAATATCTAGAGTAAATGCAGTCACGGTTTCACAATTTTTATGAATTATTTAATTTTGCTTATTATATTTAAGTGTTGTCAGTCCGCCCCCCCCCTTCCCCCTCTTAGAGGTCGGCGAGACAACTTTTCTCACTATTTATCAATATGACAGAAAAATCAGTTTCCTACTGTTGGTACCGCTGTATCATTTTACCGCTGTTGTTTTGAAATAAATCGCCTTTTTTGTTTGAGCAGTTGTAGATTACAAAGCATTGAACATATAGTTCAAAACAGGCAGAGAGGGCATTTGTGGTGACAAGAGGTTCACTGTTTTCAATCACAGACATCAGCCGGCCGCGGTGGCCGAGGGTACTGAGGCACTCCAGTCACGGTCTGCACGGCCACTACGGTCGGGGGTTTGAATCCGCCCTCTGCATAAGTAGTTTGTAAGCTTAGGGACTGATGACCCCGTAGTTAGGTTCCATAAGTGCTACGAACATTTGAACATTTGAACACAGACATCAAATGTATAATTTTAATACACTTCATTCACTTTAATCATGCTTGATAATTGTTGATTCTACTTTGTCTTAACCAAGACAGCGATATCCGGAAGAGAATGGAAGCCTACTGAATAATGTTGAAACTTAAGTGGACTGATAAGCTAACAAGGTTCCCGGTTGAAGCAAGGAGCACAAGGCAAGCACTAAAACAAGAGGCTACCTCATGGGACATTTTGGTACGTGAGGGTGCTGCAGAGGATAAGAAATGCTAGGGAAGACGAATAATGGATTCCATCCAGCAAATAACTGAGGACGCAAAGGTGCAAGCGTCTCTGAAACGAAGAGTTTGGTGATGGAGAGGAATTTGTAGCGCCCCCATTTAACCAGCCATAAGACTGATAACTAATAAAATAACGAATGTTGCAAATATCAGTTTAACCAGCACCACAGGAAGTAATTTTCTCGTTATGTTCCTATAGAATATTAGTGTATGTTATCAGGTACTTGGGAGAAACCTGAAGCGGAAGTTGACTAGTTTGACCAATAGTTTTGGTAGTGTGAGAGAGATATTGGTATTAATTACTTATTTTTTCACTTTCATCAAATTCCGCAAAACCAAACTGAGATGCAAGTATCCATAGTCATGGAATGAGTCAGTACATTAAATTGTAACAAGAGAGTACTGACATGGTGAAACGAATTGCAGTGCTATGCACAAGCATAAGTAAAAATAACATATAACTTAATAGAAATTAGCTGAATTTTCTACTGTTTCCTCGAGGTTCTAGACAGAATAGAAAAAGTGAGCCAAGAGGAAACTCTACAGTTTAGCCTCTAAAGTCCGAGGATTACTACTAAGCTCTTTGAATTCTTGTGGCAGCTTATTAAAAATAATGTGACAGAATACTTCACACCTTTCTACACAAGGGTCATGTAGATGTTATTCGAATGCAGATTCGAATTTTGTCTACTGTGGACTGAAGTCAAATCCGCTAATTCTCGGGAATGCCCAAATATTATTAACAACAAACGACCTTAAGAAAAAAAAATGTATGAAAGGCCAATGTCAGAATTCCTAAGCTGCCTAACAGGAGTAGACAAAAGATATGGAAGCTTACAACAAACAGAGGTGTTACTCCAAAAAATTACGCCATACATCATAAGCAAATTTAGACTAGCTTTCGTGTTGAACTATCACTTAATTCAGAAGCGCTTCTAATGGCAAATATCGCAGCATTTAGTTTTTGAACAAGATCCTGAATATGGACTTTCCACGACAGTTTATCTTTACACTTAGAAATTTGAATTGTTCAGTCTCACTTACCGAGTGTATAATTGAAATGTCAGTTATTGTTGAACTGGTTTTTAGAAACTGTAAAAACTGAGTCTTACAGAGATTTATTTATTTTCTACAAGCCATGCACTTATTTCTTTAACTGCATTATCTAATAGTGCATCAATATTGTCAGCAACATCTTTTACTAACAAGTGTTATCAGCAAACAGATATACAGTATTTTTGAATTTCCTGTTAGGAGGCATATGATTGTAAAAGCATATCACAGCCATTTTCAACAGTCTAGAGAATCACCTAGTGCTGTTATTAAAGTAAGAGGAGAAGCAAATGTGATCTTCTTCCATTACTCTATAATGTTACAACTTCCACAACAATATCTTGTGATCAACATAATCAAGTGCTTTTGTTAAATCAAAGCATACGCTTAGAGTTTATTTATTTAATCCATTAGTGCCTCAGAGAGAAAAGAGAGTATAGCGGTTTGATAGAAAAAAGACAAGAAAATCAAGGGAGACTGCACCCATGATAAGTGGTAAAGGTGTAATAACCAGTTCGATAAAACTAAATTAGTAGCTCGTAGGTCTTTTATTGCAGTTACGGAATGACGATACGCATTTCATTTTCGTAGAGACCTAATTTACGCTTGTAGAGGTTTGGAAGCCATGGAAGAAGATTTAGCATGTAAGATTCGTATCACTTGCCACGTTGTACGCTCCAAGCATGCAAAGGACTGATGTCATCGAATTATAACATAATTGACAGAGAACATAAAACTTTGTTCAAGAACAAAACTACAATTAATGCTCTTTGATTTAGTACACTAAATGCAGCTACTGTTGGTCTTCCTTCGACGACTCAATGGAGGAGTGCGTAATCACGGCTACGAGAGACTGTTTATTTTAGAAAGGCGAGAAACGTCAGCCGTAAAGTTGACCGCCGCACCTAAAAGCCACACGCAGCTAATTAGAGACGCGGCACTAACTCCTTCATATCTGACACTGACAGACGTCGGAAACGTACGTCGCACGTCAAGTGGCAGTTATCGGCAATTAATACATCCGCAGCTTCTTTCACGCAGACGGCGTATTGTAACGGTACGTCAAGTCTGCATACGCGGGTAACGAGCATGGATATGGCGTTACGCAACGGAGTAATTCACACTCCAAACGGAAAGCATAAAACACAGTAATTTATAAGCGACACCTCCTGCACGGCATGACCCGTTGGACCAGTCATTATCAATAAAATATTTTGATTAAATCTTTGCCACGCTGGAAGCGGCATCTGATTTATATCTCGGGTCGATCGTAAAGTGTCCGTTGAACAACTTCAGACTCTTTCTCCCTCAGCTTCTTTGGCCGACTGCCATACGGATGTTAATAAGGGAGCGTAAGAAAAAAAATCAAATTACAGATTCCGACAAAAAAATGCACTCATTTGCTTTCTGCCTTGTATAAACAGAGCAGCTGAACGTCGCGCAAAATTTAATATTTACCTTATTTTGACAAAGAGGGTATAAAATTTCTCTTTTATTTTGAAGGTCCCATAACTCGACACGGTTAACTGCGAAAAGAATATATTTCGGACTGCTAGGTGTATACGTGTAATAAGGCCGTGTGAGCTAATTGGAATCTCTGCGTTATACGCGTTTTGTGGGCTCTCGACTGGGATATAGCAGAGATAGTTTTTTTACAACCGGGCATTTAGTCCTGCGTTTTAGTTTATTTTCTCTTACCGGAAATTAGATGATTCACAAGCAAACAAGAGTTGCAGTGGCGCGTTAAGTAAGGCGGAACCTGCCGATGTTTTGTTGGAATGTAATTTCATGACGTCGAACGTAATTATTCGACTACTTCAAGTTCCTGCGTAGGACAAGACAAATAACTACATTGGCGTGTAATCTATATTTACTGCTTCTAGTGACACGCGGCCGTATAAGCGTGTTGGGTGGAATTAATTACGCCGCCAGCCTGCCTGTTGCCCTCTCTTTTTTATCTGTTTTGTTTTGTTTTGTTTTGGCTGCATCCTGATGCCGTCGCACGCCTACCTCCATTGAGAGGGACGTGTCCCCACGACCTCAGCTGGCGTTGTGTCACACTGGTCCAGGGTCCGCTACACTGAGTGGTGGAGGTCAGGAGGAGGAGGAGGGGCGGGGGAGGGGGGAGGGCGGTGCACGTGCGCCCGCCGCCCCCCTAATTGGCCGTCGCCTAATGAGTCGAGTAAATTAACTGGCGCCAGTGGTGAGGCGTGTCGCCAGCACCTTGCCGTCGACGGCTACCTGGCGTCGGCGCAAAGTGGCCGCAAATCACACTGACCCGAACAAAAGTCCCTTTCAAACGACGCTCTCGAGCGGATTTTTCTAGTTAGTAGATCGAGGATCTTTAGGTTGTAACCCATTCTTATCCTGACTTACTAGTTGCTTCCACTTGAACAATCAATCATTTAGCGAACGTGAAGCTGAAAGTAACTTTCAGAGGCAGAGTTCTTCGCCGCAATTGGTACCTAAAATATCAAGGTGTCACTCTTGACCGAACGCTGATCTCCAAGAAAGACCTTCCAAACCTAGTCGAGGAAACTCGTAACAAAATAATGCATAAATTATGTGGGACTACCTGGGGATCTTCAGTAACCACCTTGCGCTCTTCGGCCTTGGGTTTACTGTACTCACGTGCACCTGTATGGATAAACATCCACCATATTAGCATGTTGACACCAAACTGAATGCTAGGATGCGCCTAATATCTGGCACAATCAGATCTACTCCGGTTTTCTGGCTTCCGCTGCTAACCTGATTTGCACAGATCAGTGGCTCTTTTGAAGGAGTTCCAAAGAATCTCCTAGAAACCTAATTTACCTGTACATCCAACTCTGCTTGATGCTGCTGACATGTTATTAGACTTTAAGCCACTCGAAAAATGGAAGTGTTGGTGGCAAGCGGCAACAGATGAGCTCCTGAGATGACAGATGAGAACAAACTGTCTAATCCAGATTCTAACTGCGGAGACACATTGTCACAGACTACATGCTTCGAGCATATCGCAGAGGAGAAGACTTCCTGCTGGCAACCCCAAAAACTGTGTGTTGGATTCAAGGACTGGACATCAAGTTATAAAACTTATGTTACTTTGGAAAGTTGAAAGAAGCGTGCAGTTCTCTAAACAAAATTCTGGCTCAGATAGCCAAGTGAAAGAAGCATGTCTTTACTATTTTTTTTAACGGAACAGCACTTAATTGACGATCCCCATCTACAGTACACAAATAACATATTAAATGGTGACAACGGAAACGCGGATTAGTTTTCTCTCCTCCAGAAGGGAGCAAAAGACAAGATATTTGATCTAACTACACGACATTTATAAAATATGTAGTGTGGGGAAATTTAAATTAAGACAAGGGATTAACGTTTGACAAAATGATTTACCGTCCAAGACATAAACAACAAAGTGGGAGAGACCGATTTAAATTTAATAAACACACACCTTACAAAGAATCCACATTTACATAAGATTATAGAGCCCTAATACAGCCCACCTGCAGCAGTAGTACTAGTTTAATTAATAATGATTATTTTTCAGAGGGAAGGAATGGATGCACATTCACACAGAGATACATGGTCCAAGCCATGCAGATACTTACCAGCACCGAACAAACACACACGCACAAAAAAAAACAAAAAAAACAAAAAAAAAAAAAAAACAAAACAAAAAAAAAAAAAACGCTAGCAGCAGGACACTGTACGGAACAGCAGGTTTACTGGCACACCAATGAAAGAAAAACTTTGTTCCGTAGCGTATGGTATTGTGGCTTTGGCTCAGGGTAGCTATCAGCGGTAACAACGCACGTGATAGGAGTCTTCACGTATGATGCATTCGTGAAGTTTACGTTCCAGAGAAATTCAAGATATTAATTAATGAGGAAAATTCGCTAAATAATACTTTAAAACGGTCGTTCTGGTGTTCGTTTTGCAAAGGGGGAAGAGAACTGAATCGTAAATGTTGATATATTATATATATATATATATATATATATATATATATATATATATATATATATATATAGGTTACAGAATTCTAAAGTACTTCGCAGGGTTGGATCACAAAAAGTTGAAAATGGGAATAATTAGAATTTCGAAAAAATAAAAAAAATTAAAACGCGAAGGGGAAGAAGAGCTATCTAATAGGAATGACTACGGTATAGAATACGCTATTTGCCATACACGTGGGGCAGCGAGTACGGAAGTTACAAGCTTATAAATACCAACATTCGGGGAAAATTATCACATTACACGTACTAGAAATCAAAACATCTAAACAAGGTTGTACTTAAAATATCTTGCGTATAGATAGGATGATGGAGTAAGCAGAGGGCTTTATTTCCTAATGTCCACGTGTTTTATGAACAAAAGGCAGACACCGGAAGTATCGAAAAGTTCCCGTAAAACATCAAATTTACTGACCAAATTAACACGAAAAACATTTAAACATGTTTAAACGTAGGGAGGAGGGACTCTACAGTCAGGGAGTCCAAGGATTCTGTTAACGAACACCATGAGACTTCCAGAACAAAATTAAATAAAATCTCACCGCCACGCATTGCAGCGAGAACTAGAGACGTGAATGACCATAAATCGAATCCGAACAAAGTTTTGCCATGTGCTCAGAACAGATCCAAGGCCCAGAACCACTTATCCCGCCAAAGGCCAACCAAAGACTCGTGGCCGCCCTCGTGGTTTTCACTCTTCAGCTACCTAAAGTGGAGGGGGAACCTCTCCAAAGGGTTTAGCCGACTCAGGTAGGCAAACCTTACATGCCCACTGGACAAGGGGAGTGAATGGGAACCTTCGCTAAGCATCTTTCCTAAAGCCCAGGAGTTGGCAGAACTTGACCAGCATCATAGGCAATTGCTGCCTTGCTGTTTGAACCAGCAGATGACATGAGGAACGAGGCGCGGCGATTGCTTGTTTAAACAGTTTTGGTTTTCACTCTTCAGCTACCTAAAGTGGAGGGGGAACCTCTCCAAAGGGTTTAGCCGACTCAGGTAGGCAAACCTTACATGCCCACTGGACAAGGGGAGTGAATGGGAACCTTCGCTAAGCATCTTTCCTAAAGCCCAGGAGTTGGCAGAACTTGACCAGCATCATAGGCAATTGCTGCCTTGCTGTTTGAACCAGCAGATGACATGAGGAACGAGGCGCGGCGATTGCTTGTTTAAACAGTTTTGTACACAAGTCCCGTTCATTCTGCGCAAGCGGGATCAGTGGGAACACATCATAGCAAATACCATCACATATGGAAAAAGAAGTATCTTGTACATCTGGTATCTCGCATAGTGCGAATGGAGCGCTTCCCTACACCCAAACAATGTCTGAAGCCCATTAACATTTATTTACTGGGAATAAAATAAATGAAACATGCTATATTGACGTGTTTCAAAGTTCATCGATTCCTTTCTGTATATATGTATATATTTGTATTGTGTCTAACAGCCATTCGCTAAATAAGAAATTCAAATGTAAATAAAGTGCTTCTGGCCTTGAAAGATACAACAAAATTAGTCGAAGATTCATCAGTTCAGCAACACTTGTCTTACATTACAGCCAACTGTACATTTAAGGCAACAGTTATTTCCGAATTACAAGGTACAGCTACACTATTCACGAGAATATTGGTTTTCTGAAGGAAGAGGAAAAAAATTATTGAATTGCCAGGTGAAGTAGGAGAAAATGTACGAGAAAAAATCAACAATTTACGATAACAACACCGACATGGAGGGGCTTTGAAAAAAATTCAGTTCCACTGAATGTTATATTCCTGTCCAAAATTTTAATGAAAGTGAAGTATGCCCCGTCGCATTCTAGGATGTAGAACGTTTGTTCTCGGCATATCCTAGCTTTTCTCTGGAAAACGTACAAAATGTTTCAGTTATTTACTGTGAAATCAATTACCGTCTGCACGTTTGAAAACACTGGCTTTTGATCTGCATCGTATTCTGATCTTAGAAAAATATAAAGGTTTTGTGTCAATTTTATCATTAATGTTGTGTGATGTTTTTCCTATTGTTAAATGAATAAAAATTTGCTGTATGTCAACACTATGTATTTTACTTTAGGTTTGTTTCGTCTAATGGATTCTTTTCAGGGTCTATTTTCTTTGGCCTAAATGAGGTAATGAAGTACCTGTTCTAGGCCCCTAAAATGTTCCTTTTACGATCTAAAATGCAAAGTCTATTAATAAGGTACACAATTACAAGTTCTGCCCCGCCAGCGTATCTGGGAATGCGTCCAGTCTTAAATTGAAGACTAGGACAGACACACCACTCGTAATAAATCATGCTTAATTACACAGTTACTCAAACCAAACGTGGCACTTTAACCTATACTAACTACACTGGGCCACGTTTCGCTGAGGATCAGTCTGATACGAAATAAATGAGAAAGGGAATGAAACAATTATTGCAAACGTAAGAGGAAACGGAGCAATCAAATCAGAATCCAACTTCGCAATGCAACGGTTGTCTGGAATGTAAGGAGAAGAAGAAAATAATTATTTACTGTACACAGAGTCAACAGAATACATTTTCTAATTACTTTGTAGCATGAAAATAAAGATAAGCCGCTTTGCCGACTCTGGAGCATACGACAATTACTTCGACTGAATCTTCCGTCGGTTCTCGGTGGAACATCATCACATTGAATTAAAAATCACAATTATCTGTATGTTCTGCAAGTTGTTTTAATTTTTCAACAGGTTTTCGGATTACAAGAACGTCTTCAGGCCTTAATTTTTAGTGACAGAGTTGAAAGATATGTAACTCATTTACACTTTGATTCAAGCAAGTAGTAAACATAGGTTCTACAGTGGCAGTACAATTAAGTGATTAAAATTACATAATTATTAATAAATATACAGGAGAATGGGACAAGGAATAAACTTAACTTTAAGCCGGGAATCCGTGTGTACAACATTTTAAACTACCAATCATTCCGAAAGTGAATTACTTCACAGACTGCTGAAGAATATTTTAACCGTTTAATGCATAGTGTAACTGATCAGCAACATACCTTTTTCTCGATTATCTCTCAAATTGATCAATATTTTACCACAAATTTATTTGCAGCTGCTTCTATAAGTAGAGTTACATACGCAAGTATGTATCAGTTCAACAGTTAAATGTTCAAATGTTTGTAAAGCTTAAGGTCTTAATTGCGGGGTCATCATCCCCTAAGCTTACAAACTACTTATGAACTACCTTATACTAAAGACGGCACAAACATCCATGCCAGAGGGGGAAATTCGAATCCCTGAGGGGGACCGGCCTTGCTCATCGTAGCATAGCGCCTCGATGCGCTCGACCGCTCCACCGTGGCGTTCAACAGTTGGCTGCACTTTCTCCTAGCATTTTCGTTTATTTACCTTACTATTCCTCCTTTATCATGTAAAAGTAGTCAATCACACACTACTGTGGCATTATGACTTACTTTCTCGAAATATTCGAGGCATAATTGTGACATTTACTGCATCAGGCACATCATGGAAGTACTATATAGCTGACCCGCTGTGAACTTTTTGTTGCTAGTAGTGCACAATAATTTCAAAGAACTTTTTTAAAAATATTTTTCTCACTATATACTCCCTATATATTCATTGCGGTAGTGTTTATAGCTTCAAATAAAAAGTCATGTATTAAAGGGTTAAGTAATTTTTACCTAGGATCTTACATTGTGGGTGGTAATGCAAAATAATCGCAACTGTGAACTGTAGACATCATTGCGGCGTCAGTTTTCTTAGGAACTAAAATGAAGCGAATTAGCATATTCATGGAACGTATAGTTATCATATGACTGTGTTATGCTGCCTACATGCAACCAGTGTTTTAACAGAGCAAGAATATAAAAAATATTTAACTCGCAAGAAACAAATTTCTGGAGCCGTTATTCGGGTGAGTTCGGTGTTCATCCCACGACTATGTAGATGCAACTGGAAGCAGTTCAGGTTTCGCCAACGATTTCACGCAAATAAACCTCCGTGTGGACAGGGCCCATATCTCACCGTAAGCCTTCGGACTTGTTCTGAATAATGAGGAGGGGATAAAACGCAAGGACGAGTTATGCCTACCCTCGGAATGCCGTTCCAGTTCAAAAAAACCAAGCCTACTCCAACCGCGGTCTCGGAAAAAAGTTCCTGTCGCCGTGTGCTTCACGAGTGTTACAACCATTCATCACCTTTTATAGGGAATGATAATTAGAATTAATATGCTTCCAGATAGTTCCTCACAACAAAGGACGTCTCGTCGCACAACAACAGCATTGGTGTAACCTGTTGGTGACTTATTTAGGCTTCATACTGTAATCGTATTTCACTGTTACTGACTTCAGTCCTCTCTCAACAAGACGAAGAAGAGTCATTGCTACTTAGAACAAAAAAGTCGAGCGTGAGAGTGGAGAGACAAGGATGCCCTATGTGTGTGTGATGACTTAGGATGAACCGGTTTATATGATGACGCATTTTCAAGGAAAAGCGACTCAGATAAATTTTTGTTCTTTCCTAGTATGAATTATGGAGTCCACAGCATACTGAAAAACAAACAAATTTTCTAGAGACGCGTAATTTAGGATACCGAGATGAGGAAGAAATATTTTCAAGGATTGCCCAAAAATAAAGCGCCACATTTTTTTCTTCGACTTTTCTTCTGCACACATGAAAGAATGATGTTCTATCTACACGCCGCATTTTTCACCGTAATCTCCGTCACACCACAAAGGAGTGTATGCCCTATCGGTACCTGTCTTGTTCTGTTGATAGAGTCATTTCTTCACTCCATGGATCACCTCCTCAACGTCCACCAAATGTCATCCAAGAATAGCAGCCTTTAATAGCCCAAACCAATGGAAATACGAAAGACAATATCAGATCCCTGCAACATGTGGGGTGTGGCAGTCGTGGATGGTCTACCCGACCGCTTCACATCTTACAGGTCAGCCGAACGACAAACTGATGACGTCATTCTATGTGCCCAGCGACTAACTGTCCTCCTCTCGACAGCATATTCACAAACTTTCGTGAATATTCCCCGCTGCTTCTTGCTCTGTACTGAGAAATTCAGGAACGGCCCGTTGCTTGTAATTTACTTCATTTATAGAAATATTTTGAAACGGATTTGAAGCTAAGCTATATTTTGGAAGAACCATAAATTTTGCACAGGCACTCACAAAACTTCAAATAATTCATACGCAACGTTTCATTTCGCAACATTGTTTTTGGCTGAGATATCAAAAAAAATAGATAGATAAAATAAAAAAATAAATAAATAAAAAGAAAGAAAGAAGAATGCTGAGCTCTATTTTCTGGGCAACCCCCGTACAAGTGCGGTGAAATCTCTGAACTGGTGAAAAAACTATGTTTATTCATAGAGAAATCTGATGATAACTAAGATTAAGTGACAGCCTTGAACGCAATTTATTTAAAAGCCCTTCATTTACTGATTACCAGTGTTAATGGGCAAGTCCTTACCTATAGATCAATCTACAAAACAGTTTTTCAGAGGAGGAACATTTGTGGTCAACCACTTGTATATCAAATTCTTTTCCGATTTCCAGCCGGATCATACTGACGTCTGTACACAATATTTCAGCGGTCCACCAGGCAGCCATCATCAGGTGAGGAAGCTAAGCCACTCTCGTCGTGACATTGAAACTGTGGAACGGTTAGCTCTACATACGCAACGAAAGTACTGCTGGGGCTGAGAGGTGGGTACCCAGCTTTATGTCAGGCTGAGGCGTGGAATCTGGTGGAGCACCAGAGGACACTAGTAAAACAAAATTAAAGTTTACAGGTTTATTCCATAAGGTAAGAAGGTAAAGCAGTCAACAATCCGAAGATTGCTTTTTACACCACAGTGCTTTACTAAGCATAGTCCTATTTGAAGGTGGTATGCCGTTGCCTTCCTCCAACCTTCGAACTGACTTACCCAACCAGTTATAGGGGGACCTAAAGTTTAACGTGGGTTCCGAGTCACGGTGCTACTCGGTACTTTTCACATGAGCTATACTGCCGGAGGTGAAAGAACTGCAAAGCGACGGATAAAAGTCATAGGACCTGGCGGGGACAATAATTCAAATGAAGTCGCTAGCTCGACAGAAGCTAGAGCAGTAGTTGACGTTGCCTTTGGGCGCGTCCGCTCGCCTTTCCGCTGCAACCTCGGTGTTCCGACTGCTGTGAGACGTCTGGACGGTAGTGTCCGCGCTGCGACGTCTGAAAATCGAAGCAGATACTGTTATTGAGAAGTACTCTGTCCCTTCTCCAGTCTATGCAGCTGCTAGTGGATACATGAATGTATCCCCCCCCCCTCCTCAAGTTGGATGCCGCGCTGATACCCGACTCTGGATACTGGCTGGTCGGATTAGCACCACGACGGCATGAACATTGGCCTTCAGTAACCAACCACCAAAGACTGCTCTGGGCTCAGGTAGAAACATAGGGTTGTGAAGTCGTCAGCACAATGGATCACCATGTACCCCGAATGATAGTTAGTGCGAAGTATGGTATCGACCAGACTACATCTTCTAGCTGCCTCTAGCTGCTACCAATATGTACAGCTATCTGTGGCAAAGACTGAGCACAATGATTAAGCCAGTAAATCAACGACCACCTCCTGAGCATCGTCGATCCCGAAGACCAAGTGACCCTACTCTTATAAAAGCGGGAGTATAAATATATCAATTTTGCTGAAGCTATGATGTATGAAACGGTTCGAATGTGTTCCATTTGAAAATGCAGTGTTCACTCGGTGTGCTTTTACCGCTGACGCCTCCAATGTCTTATTCACTCTTACATGTAATTCTGAAATGTTTACTAATTGCGTCTCTGTTTGACAGCCGTATCACTGACTACGCAGTTCGCTGACGGTAGGCTTTCCAACTTGCCGACGCAGCGTCTGCCGTTGTCACGCAAGACATGCGAGCATTTCTACTACAGAGCTGCTGACCTGAGTCTGTCCAGCTACGGTGAGCAAGATTATAAACACGTTTCCCTGTCACAATTTTTGTGGAGCAACAGTACGAAAGCGCATGCGATAAATACAGAGGGCGCGCATATGGTATGTATTTAGGCTTTCACTGTCTCTTGGAAGCTTTCATCAAATTTCTGTGATCACTCTCCTGATCCTGCGATTTCAGGTAATCTTAAAATGGCATCTACATCTACATACATACTCCTCATTCCATCCAAAGGTGCTTGGTGGAAGGTACCTAGCACCATTACTAGACTCCATCTCCTGCTTTCCTGTTCCACTCCCATATGGAACGAGTGAAAAACGAATGCTTCTATGCATCTGTACGAGCCCTAATCTCTGTAATCTTTGTGGTCTTCACTTAAGTTTGCGGCAGTACAATGTTACTGCAGTCTGCTTCAAATTCCGGCCCTCTCGAGTTCTTCAACAGTGTTTCTTTGAAAGAATGTCGCCTCCCGTCCAGCGACTCCCATTTCAGTTCCCGAAGCATTTATCGAATGTACCAGTTACAATCCTAGCCACCCGCCTCTGAATTGCTTCTACATCTATCTTCCTGTAAACCGATCTGGTTTAATTCCCATACACTCGATCAATACCCAAAAAACAGTTGCACAAGCGTCTTATATGCGGTCTCCTTTACAAATGAATCACACCTTCCCAAAATTCTCCCAACGAAACGAAGTCAACCATCTGCTTTTCCCACATCCTTATATTCTTTTTCCATTTCATATCGCTGTGCAGCGTCACGCTTGCGTATTTAAGTGACGCGACTCTGTTAAGCAGCACGCTGCTGATGCTGTATTCATTACTTGCTGACGAGTTTCCCACGTAATTTACGACTCTCAAGGTACATTCGCTAAATTTCTGGAAGACACTGACCTCATGTTTAGTACTTGGGGATAACTGATTCACTATATGGCAGTAACGCACATTTTCGCAGCCAATGCTGACTGGTGAGTAACAGATCGTCAGTTGCAGGTAATCCATGCTGGTGGCAGCGAAGTTCCTTAGCAGTGGCTGAGAAGTATGTTCTGACTCTACTGTTTTCGTGTTCGAGTGATATAGAGAACTGCAAGTGGACCTTCTGTATTTGTGTTTTGAAACTGAACTCCATAGTCCTAACGCTATCATCATGCTTCATGTACTCATTCATAATAAGTTTAGTGCACCCATATTCAACATGACCAAGCTTGCCTAGAAGGAAACTCCATTTCTAGTTGCATGTGATGCATTTTAAGCTCTTGACAGTGTTATTTGGAATCATCTAGTTCCACGCTCGGCAGGCCCCCAGTATATGAGTTATGGGATCAGTGGTAAACGATAAATGGCACGGGGATTCATGATCGCACCATAACCTCCAGCTATATGTTTCTCATGGCAATTGATGACTACCCTACCAAGAGTTCAGATACTGTCATTCATCTGTTTGTCAGAACTAACAGAACAATCCCACCTATCTCTCCGTTGTTTGGTCCTTCTGGAAACAACCTTCCTTCCGGCAATATTGTCGCTCCGGGGTATCCTCACCAGTTGTTCTACAGTCATTGGCCAGACATCTAGACTGATGTTACAAAAGTCTTGGGAGAGCGTTATGCACAGATTCTGAACGCAGTAGTATCGCGTACACAGTTTTACACTGCATTTGTGCGTCCTACTTTAGAGTATTGTTGCGCAGTGTGGGATTCCAACCAAGTGGAACTGACGGAGGATATAGAGAAAGTTCAGAGAAGGACAGCTAGTTTTTGATTTACGGGTTCCTTTTCCCGCGAGCAATTAGAGAATGGCAGAAATATCATGCACTATAGAGAAATATCGGGCAGTTCAATGTGACTTGCAAAGTATCCATGTATATGTAAATGTGTTATTGAGATATAGCAGAGAGAGTGCCACGAAAATAATACACGAGTTGCATTGGAAATTTCATAAGGCGATATTCGTTGGGGTGAAATTTATTTGCGACATTTCCTTCACCAACTTTCTCTTCCGAATGCGAACTTACTTTGTTAGTACCCACCTACATAAGGAGACATGATCATCATAACAATACGAGAGAAATCAGATCCAAAACGGAAGGATTTAGAAGTAAGTATATCCACGGACTATTACAGAAAAGAACGGTAGAGAAATATTAAAGCGGTTGGATGAACCCTCTGCCATACACTTCAATGTGAATACTGGTGTAGATACAGCTGCAATAACTGAGCTGTCTTTTTTACTCTGTGATTCATAAGACAAGGTCCCAGTCGTGATTACAGTCGCACGAGGCGAATTAACAGGCTATGAACCAGAAAAGCAGCTGCAGCTAAGCGCATGGGACAATGCGGTTCGGAACTCTTTGGGGAATTCAATATTCCTGGGATCTACGGTGTCAAGCGTTGAGAAAACCAAATTTCAGAAATTACCTCTTACCGCTGTCAACGGAGTGGACAACGGCCTGCAGTTAAAGTCCTGGAGCATCTGCATGTGCCTAAATTTTTCAGTGTTGACAGTTAAACAGCACTGAGTGAAATAACACCTGAAGTAAATGTCGGACGAACGAAGAATCTATCGGTTCTGGTCGTGCGGTGCAATTTGGTGTTGATAGACTAACGCAGCAAACGAGCGACTTAAGTGCCTATACAGAATAACATTTGTCTGTGGTGCCTAGCAGCACATCAACTGCATCGCCCTTACTGGGCGCGAAACCTCGTCTGTTGGATCCGAGAAGACTGTAGAATCGTTCTGTCTTCCGATGAGTCCCAAAATCAGTTGGTATGAGTGTAGGTGCCGGGTTTAAATGTGACGCAGAGCCGGCCGCGGTGGCCGAGGGGACTGAGGCGCTCCAGTCACGGTCTGCACGGCCACTACGGTCGGGGATTCGAATCCCCCCTCGGGCATGGATATTTGTGCCGTCCTTACGATTAGCTAGTTCATAAGTAGTTTGTAAGTTTAGGGACTGATGACCCCGCAGTTAAATCCCATAAGCTATACAAACATTTGAACATTTGATTTGTGACGCAGACCCCATGAATCCATGGACACAAACTACCGACAAGACACTGGGCAAGCGATGGTAGCTCCATAACTGTGCTTATTTTACAAAGAATGTGTAGTGGAACAAGATATTATCACTGCTACTGCCTTACATCAGCTTAGTTTTTCAGGTAGAGTATGTTTATGTTGTTGTCAATAATTTTTAATGTTAATGATTCTTATTTTATGATTCTGCAAAAACTGTGTTGTTTTATTATGTTTCATGTGCTTTGAAAACGGTGCAACCCACGAGAACAATATCTTCCCTGCTGGTGCCATAGATGATATAGCTGGCAATCAAACGTCGCAGGTGGACAGCTACGAAGCAAGAGCAAATGTTCAAATGTTTGTAGAGCGTATGGGACTTAACTACGGGGTCATCAGTCCCTAAACTTACAAACTACGTATGAACTAGCTAATAGTAAGGACGGCACAAATATACATGCCCGAGAGGGCATTCGAACCCCCGATCGTAGTGGCCGTGCAGACTGTGACTGACGCGCCGCAGAACGCTCGGCCACCGCGATCTGCGAAGCAAGAGCAGGAACGCCATTGCCAGCCGTCATCATTGAATGAATAAGAAAAAAATAATGATTAGTAGGCGTATTATTACAAAGTTTACTTGTTATGTATATCACAAATAGTTTCAATTACTATCTTCAGTCTCAACAAGAACGTTCTATGACTATGTTTTATTATACTCATTGGTGTGAAGGGAAATAAAAACTGTAAATTTTATTTCAAGTGTCACTGTCTTCAAGAAAGTCATTTCAGACATTAAGACACCCAAAATTTTCAATATTGTGCTGAATTATATTTTTGAAGATTATTACAGGATTTATTCAAGACTTTATATAGTTTTAGAGACTCGACATTAGTTTGTATAATGTGGCAACTGTGGGTTCGAGTTTGTGAATCGATATCTTATTTTACGACTGATTCATAAACTATATCTCTGGTTTATAAAAGAACCGAGATAAGTTTTAGGTTTGAGAAAGTTTGAGGAAGTTTTAAGGTACAGACACTCCTAGTTTGGTTTGTTCCAATCCACATACCTATTTCGTACAAGAACCTTCCCCTTTTTGAGCGAGTTGATATATATATTGAACAAATTTAATAATTTTTATGACTACCAGCAATTCATCAAAAGGCAAGGAACAACATCAAATATACTTCTAGATGGGGCCAGAGTAGAATCTGTTTCTCATTTCAAATACCTGGGAAGTACGATCTCTAAAGACAACACCGTTAAGCAGGAAATACTCAGCAGAACACAGAAAGCATCCAGTTTTTACAGTCAAATAAGAAATCTTCTCTGGGATCATAGCCGGCCGCGGTGGCCGAGGGGACTGAGGCGCTCCAGTCACGGTCTGCACGGCCACTACGGTCGGGGGTTCGAATCCCCCTTCGGGCATGGATATTTGTGCCGTCCTTAGTCTTAGTTAGTTCATAAGTAGTTTGTAAGTTTAGGGACTGATGACCCCGTAGTTAAGTCCCATAGACTATACAAACATTTGAACATCTGGGATCATAAAATGCCACAAAAAGCAAAATCAACCATGTACCATACCTATTTCGTTCCAGTCCTTACATACCACTTAGAAACATGTACCCTACTAACCAGAGACCTCAGTAGAATTCGGGCAATGGAAATGAGATTCATTAGAACTATGAATCAACAACCAGACAGGATAAATTTAGGAATGAGGTGAATAGAAAAGTAGCTGGTACTGCGGTTCCTATCACCAGCATCATAAGGAAACGTAGATTTCAGTGGTATGGGCACTTAATGAGAATGAATAGTGAAAGACCTGCTAAAAAGTATTTCAACCTCAACCTTATAGGAAGAAGACCTCGGGGAAGACCAAGAAAACGCTGGATAGAGACTGTAAGATCAGATGTGGATAGAAAGGACACAAATGGGAAGACATTCTGGAACAGAAGATGTATGAAGACAGGAGGAGATGGCGAGCGCTTGTACACCACACCCGGAAAACTGGAGTTGGAAAATAATGATGAGCAATCCATCTAACAGACGTTTCGGCACAAATGATCTACAGCTATCATTGATTGTAAATGATTATATTTAAAGTCTCTGGCACATAAATTTTGTGTGCCGGAAGCTGAATTCCATCCTGGGACCTTTGCCTTTAGCGGACAAGCGCTCTACCTTCTATTCCGGCACGCTTCACGGTCCATCTTTACAACTGTATTTCTTGCAGTACCTCGCTTCCTGCTTTGCAAACCTCACAGAAGTTACTCTGCGAACCATACAGGAATAGCACTCCTAGAAGATCGGATATGGTGGAGATATGGCTTAGGCACAGCCAAAGAGATGTTTCCAAAGTGAAAGTTTCATTCTACAGCGGAGTGTGCGCTGATATGAAACTGCCTGGTGCTTGCCTGCAAAAAGCATATTTCCCACGTTCGAGTCCCGGTTCTAGCACTAAATTTCAAACTGCCAGGAAGTTTCACATCAGCACACACTCGGCTGCAGACTGAAATTTTCATTCTGGAATGATTATGTTGTTGGAGACCATTTGCTACCATTCAGGCTCCCAAACTGTTTTAAGAGTGGACAATGCGTCACGACCGACTCTCAGTTGTTCGTGATTGGTTTGGAGATTATATTTGATAACTGCAGCGATTGATGTGGCCTTCCATATGGTCCGACATAAACCTCATCGATCATTTATTGGACTTAATCGAAAGGTAATCGATTCCCAACGATCTCTTGAATCCATGCCACATCCAGTTACTGCTCTTTGTTGGTCAAAATGAGATCCGACAAGATATTAGTAGGTTTTTGCTCCTTATTGTATACTGCGAAACTCCCTAAGCCCGTAACATTGTGGTAGGTTGTATACGAGCGTTTTGCAGGCTTGCTGTGTTGCGACCTCCATCTCATATACCGTTTATCTGTACGAATTATTCATTCCTGCAATAAAGGAAGAAGGTGATAAAGCTTTAAAATTTAATCAATGTATTTTACACGCATTTAAACACCGGATTGTCAGTTTTTGTTTACCATGTAGCGCTTTCTACTTGTGCTAATGTTTTTATTTATTGTTTTAATACACTGCTTAAAGGAATTACACGAACACATTGATTCAAGCGATAACTATTTTCTTCTTACACAGTGTAAGTTATTCGATACTTTACATACTACTGTGATTGACTTATTTTCCTGTTCCAGATTCGTATGATTTCCGGGAAAAACGAGAGCAGGTAAGTGCACGTGAAGGCTTCAAATAAAATTTTGTCCACGTGGTTTTTCCTGATATACACGTAAAAGTAAGCACTATATTTGTTGATCCTTCGTCAAATTCGCACTGTCGTTTCTTTGACAGTAGCCCAGAACGCCGGTCTTGTGGGACCTACCGTTGGAGTTGGACAATCGTCTTCGTGATATTTTCTCGGTTATTAAAGTAGAATGTAGCGAAACGTGCTACTATCCTTTGAATTATTTCCATCTCCTCTATCAATCCTATGTGTCAAGGTTCCGACACTTACGGGCAATATGCAAGCATTTGTTGAATGAATGTTTTGTAATATATTTTCTGAGGATTCTTCCACTGATTCTCAGTCTGACAATTCCGTTTCCTGCAATAAAAGGTATGTGATCATTCTACTTCATATAGTTTCTCATGCACACTCCTAGCCATTTAATGTAAGTGGCTTCCTCCAGTGTTCGTATACAGGGTGGTCCGAAATCCCCGTTACAAACTTCCAGGACTTATAGAGGGTAGTGAGTACAATGTGTTATCTCTCTGTGCGTTGTTTCCTGCCCTCCCGTAGTGGTAACTTTGGTAGTTTTATTCAGATAACTTTCATTTTCTCCTCTCTGTCCGTTTCTTCCTCCTGTGATCCTCCCCTTTCCCACCGTCTTTATTGAGCCGGTAGTGTTTAAGTGTGTGTCCAGATTTAATTGGCCATTCTTGTAGCAAGTGGTGTGGCTTGTTGGTTAAAGAAAGGAAAAAGGAATTTGTTTTATGATCCTTGTTCAGACACTGGAGCTGTTTGTAGAAATGTGTATTACTCAAAATTGCTTGTGTGCTTGATTCGACTCCAGTTGGTGCTTTAATTTATTTCATGTAATTGTAACCATGTTTAGCCACATGTGCTGTTTATTCTTATGGTTTTTCTTACTTTTTTAAAATTCATTTATTCTTTTTTACTTTATTTTTTTTTGCGTTAATTTCAATATGACCAACTTGCTCACTTCTTGTAAGTTTTAAGAGATGTGTTAAGCCTAATTATATGTTCTGATTGGTGCGTCGATGTGTAGTTTAATTTACTCTTCGTAAGTTACTGAAAATTATTCTTTGTCCCCTTTCACAAGAAAGTTTTACTGAACGTTTCCTGTCTATGGTTAATAAATTCCAAATCTCCAGCAAGTGATGACTATCTGTGGGAAACCCGCCTAGCCACCCACATTTTATCATCCTTCAAGCAGAAAAAATAGGATTATTGTAGAAGGACCAATAATTATTCCCCCTTCCACTCCTGTCAACTATGATGGCAATGAATTCCTTCCAAAGTACTAAAATGCCAGGATTCATATGTTGCAGATCACCGGGGTTGTCATCTAAGGCCCGGACATTGAAATAATAGAACGACAGCGGTGAGCGCCGACCTAACCGCCATCATGGAGATATGCTTCAAACACGTTTCCGTGGTCTCCCTGTTCCCTGTTGCACCATAGACCGTCCAACGACTTTCAAGATGCACATAACTGTCAGGCAGCACATTGGATGTACATGTTTTTGAAGCTCTTTGGGTCTTGGAATTAATATCATTTAGTTTCAGGAAACTGTGAGACATTTCATTTCCAGTTGGGCAAATGACGGTTGCACGCCGTGGAGGTTCGAGTCTTCCCTCGGGCATGGGTGTGTGTGTTTGTCCGTAGGTTAGTTTACCTAGGTTTAAGTAGTTTGTAAGCTACGGACTGATGACCACGCAGTTTGGTCCGATAGATTTACAAACATTTAAACATTTGCAAATGATTTAAGATGTTGTTTTGTACGCTTTTTGAATATTATAAGGGTTCACATAAGTAGGTAATAGTTTTATTTCATTTAATAAGTTATTAACAGATTTTTATGCGCCAGTCGCCGGCAGACACACTTTCAGTTAGGAACGGCTAGGCAGTTGACGACAGTGGGATCCGTTATAGTTCCCACAGCCGAGACGCACCATAGGGCCTTGGCAGATGAGGTGGGATAGCGAAAGCTTAAGAACGACGCTTTCCGTGGGATCGTCTGTTGCTGCCGCAGCGCCTCTAAGCCGAGGAAGTACGAAGAATACTTTATTTATTAGTATTTTTTATTTGACAATTGTTTGGTGGAATACAGACCTTAGTAGCACACTAGGTGGCAATGGAAGTAGGTGCTTAACGTTTCATATTTTTTAATAATGTTCAAATAAATGAACTACAACGCCCTTAACGAATACTTACGAAGATGAAAGACGTTTATAGGAGGTCTCACCTGTGCACCGTTGTAGTCGGCTTTAGGACTTAATTCGGACTGGTCTTGTAGAAACCATGCTTTCAGTATCAACCGTAAAACTAAAATTGTTAATTCCAAAGTCAATAATCAATCTTGTATTATGATGTACCTAGTAATAAAGCCACATAATTGGCACCCCGGATTTTATTCAGATGAAATACCTACCTGTAACAACTTAATATTTGAGCTTTTTTAGTAGCAATACTCCGGTGTGCTGTCTAGCTGCGCAGGGACTACATCGTCGAGACCACTTGTTACAAAACAGGCAGGAGGAGCGCCTACACGTCGGCTCACCAGTCTGGCTCAAAGTGGGTAAGCTTAACTTGCAAATTGCGGATGGACAATGTAGGCCGCTAAATCCGCAAGCCCGCTATACCATCTTCTACTGACTCCTAACTATGCCTACACTTTCAAGATAGGTTTAGTCACTAGGAGGGGATTCTTGCAATATTTGGAAGATAACGTGTTGTGTTGTGGTCTTCAGTCCGGAGACTGGTTTGATGCAGCTCTCCACAATACCCTATCCTGAGCAAGCCTCTTCATCTCCACATAAGAATCTCTTGGTCTTCCTCTGCGGATTTTTACCCCATAAACGTCCCTCCAACGCTAAATTCACAATTCCTTGATATCTAAGAATGTGTCCTATCAATCTATCCCTTCTTTTAGTCAAGGTATGCCAAAAATTCCTTTTCTCACCAAATCTGTTCAGTACCTCCTCATTAGTTACGCGATCCACCCACCTAATCTTCAGCATTCTTCTGTAGCACCACATTTCAAAAGCCTCTATCCTATTCCTGTCCGCACTGTTTATCGTCCATGTTTCACTCCCATACAAGGCAACACTCCATACAAATGCCTTCAGAAAGGACTTCCTAACGCTTAAATCAATATTCGATGTTAACAAATTTCTCTTTTTAAAGGACGCTTTTCTACCCATTGCCATTCTGCATTTTATATCCTCTGTACTGCGACCATCATTTGTTATTTTACTGCCCAAGTAACAAAACTCATCTACCTCCTTTATTGCTTCATTTCCCAATCTAATTCTTTCAGCATCACCTGTTTTTCTTACACTGCACTCCATTACCCTAGTTTTGCTCTTTTTAATGTTCATCTTATATGCACCTTTCAACACACTGTCCATTCCGTTCAATTGCTCTTACAGGTCTTTTGCTGTATCTGACAGAATTACTATGTCGTCGGCAAAACGCAATGTTTTTAATTCTTCACCCTGAACTTTAATTCCTTCTCCAAATTTCTCCTTGCTTTCCTTTATAGCTTGCTCATTGTACAAATTGAATAACAATGGAGAAAGACTACAACCCTGTCTTACTCCCTTTCCAACCACCGCATCCCTTTCATGCCCTTCAACTCTGACAACCGCTGTCTGGTTTTTGTACAAGTTGTAAATAACCTTACGCTCCCTATATTTTACTCCTGCTTGCTTCAGAACTTGAAAGAGTTTATTCCAATCAACATTGTCAAAAGCCTTCTCCGTATAATTTAATAAATTCACTGTCCTCAATTACTGGATTGACATCCTCCATATGTACTTCCTATCATATGTTAACATGCAAAGTCCAAGTTTTTGTGGGCCCACAGGGCTTGGACTGTAATCTTGGATCTGTAATATTATATATATATATATATATATATATATATATATATATATATATATATATATATAATGGTTTCAATGCGGCCAAAGCTGGTTCTTCCAATTTTAATTATAATTGGTTGTTTTGCCTTTACTCCTGATCAATAAAAATTAAATAAACCACCTTGAAACATCAGATGGCAAAAAGAAATACGTGTCGTGTACTGGAGCTGCCCCCTGCCCCCCTGCCCCCCTGACCCCCTGTCCCCCTCCGCCCCCCGTTCAGCCGTGATGGTACGATGGTACGCGCCGTGCAGTGGCGCCGAGTGCGGTGGTGGGAGCCAAGGGCGGCGCCACCCGCGCACATTCAAATTAGGCGTAATTTATGGCCGCGGAACCCACCGTTCACAGCCGGCGCCAATTTATTAGGCGCGCCCTTGAGACGGCGACGCGGGGGTCAAGGCGCTCTGTTTGCTCACCGTTTGCCGAACGCGGCGCCCGCGGAAGACGTAAATCTGACGCGCGTTTCGGTTCTATAATGAGTTGTCCTTCGCCCTCCCCGAAATGTCTGCTACTTACTGGACACCGTGCGATATAGCTCTCGTGAACGTAGTGGGCTCGTAAGTCTTGACGAACGTGTGTTCTGGAATAATGGGGTCCTGATGCAAAAACACTGGTCTCCAGAACGTAGAAAAGAGTTACCGTAAGTGTTCTAATTGCCGTAAAATGACTCGTCTGACAGTGACGTGTGGGTTCATTAACTATACTCCTAATGAGCAGAATACGAGGTTTCGGAAAACAGGACAAGCTGTTTAGTAGAGATGGAGATTACTCGATCAAGTTTCGGGGTTGCTGACCGATAACTTCAACCTCCTTGTACGATATTTCGGCTGAAAATCATTGAGTGATCTTTATGTGAGTGTCAGCCCCTGAATTCTTTGTCAACCAATCACATCACTGCGTCAATATTTTTAATAAGGGTTTTGAAATGATGGAAAAGTAGGAATTGAGGAGCTGTTGTGGACTTATTGTTATAAACCCCTCCCTCTGTAGAAATTAGGACGCAAATTCATTTTATTTCCTTCGCGGTCGTTGCAGCTCATTTAAAGAATACGTAAAGGTACACTCTATGGGCAGGTGGTAATAAAAACAATCTGCGCATTAAGTGGCAGAGTGGTGCGACTTAATAGTATGACTGAGGAGCCCAATGCTGATTCAGATTCTACTCCTGCCGAAAATAACCACAAGGAACTGAACTCCAAAAACAGGATAAACTCAAACAATATGGCCGGGTATAATGTTTCTTTCGAGATTATTGCACAACAGAGACTTGTACTAGGGCAATGTTTGCCAACCATTTTGAACACATGACTTGCTTTCAATTAAAAATATTTTGTCGACCCCCCTCCCCCCACAGTCTCCTGAAACATAACACAACTATGTGGGTATTTTCAAAGGCAATGAATTCAATTTTCTTCTGTTGATACAAATTTATTTTTAAAAAATCACTATTGTACATTATAGGATAAATTTTTGAATGGGAGACATCCTATTATTACGCGAATTGCGACGGAAAATATATGTTGCATAAAAAGTTTCGCATTACAGGTAAAGCTCAGAAGAAATCGTTGAACAAGTTCCCATGGTACAGTCAATTATTAAACAATCGAATTTCTTAAAATTACTTATTGTGTTAGTAAATTTCGCTATCGCCTGGAATCTCAAAATATTTTTCAGACCTTTCATTTATTCTTTGCTAACCCGGTGTATTTATTACGAAACAATATTTGTCCTGTTCAAATGAGAACTGATGATAAACAACGAATGGCATAATTTTAATATAAAATACATTTCACATGCGTTAGGCCTATTTTCTTGTATTTTGAGGCCCGAGTATTGAGGCGCGCTCCTGACTGGTTGTTGTATGGTACTAATGCTTTGTGGCGGCGAACCCCCGCGTAAGATTTCGCGACCCCCCAGGGGGTCGCAACCCACTGTCTGAAAAACACTGTAGCCCCTTATTGCATCCCATTACAGGCATCCTCCTTATGACTACCTCATTTCGAACCCACTGCATCTGCATTTAGAACTTCCGCATAAATATTTCATAAAGAACTAACAAGCGTGCAATGAAATTCCATTATCCACAGTGGAAGAACATCAGTCATGACGGCACTCAAATATTTAGCGTTAATACTGGTGTGACGTGCATTCTGTAATATATCTGCTCCATCAGAATGATGGCTATGGAGTGTTACTTCCATCAGTAGTGGTAATGGGATCCCAGTCTTTCGATCTCGTTAACATTATCATATTCCATCAGTTCCAGAGCTCCAAGCGCTGATAGAAAGTACTGAGGCACATATCGTTATAGGTTCTGAAAGCTGGCTGACGCCTGAGATAAGTTCGACCGAAATTTTTTCAAAGGGCCAAATGGTCTTCAGAAAGGATAGAATGAATAAAAAAGGGGGTGGTGTGTTTATTGCTGTTACAAACGGTTTATCCTGCAGCGAAATTGAGACAGATACTTCCTGTGAGTTGGTCTGGGTAGAGGTTATACTTGACAACCGGAATAAATTAATAATTGGATCTTTTTATCGGCCCCTGACTCAGACGATGCGGTTGCCGAAATGTTCAAAGAAAGCTTGAATCACATTTCAAATAGGTATCCGAAGAATACTGTTATAATCGGTGGCGACTTTAATTTACCCTCGATATGTTGGCATAATTACGTATTCAAAACCGGCGGCAAATATAAAACATCGTCCGAACTAGTTCTGAATGCTTTTTCTGAAAACTACTTCGAACAGTTAGTGCATGAACCCACTAGAATAGTAAGTGGTTGCGAAAATACCCTTGATCTCCTAGCAACAAATAATCCGCAGATAGTAAAGAGCATCAAATCAAATACAGGGATTAGCGAACATCGAGTTGTAGTAGCGAGACTAAAAGTCGAAATTCCCAAATGCACAAAAATAAACGAAAAATATATCTATTCAATGAAGCAGATAAAAATTCGCTACATGCTTTCCTGAGTGATAATCTCCAGTCTTTCAAAACTAAAAATGCGAGTGTAGATCAGTTGTGGCTTACTTTCAAAGACATAATATCAGTAGCAATCGAGAGATTTATACCGAATAAATTAATAAAAGAGGGGGCCGACCCCCGTGGTACACAAAACAGGTCAGATGACTGTTGCAGAAACAAAGAAAAACGCATGCCAAATTTAAAAAGACACAGAATCCACAAGACTGGCAATCTTTTACTGAAACACGCAACCTAGCGCGGACATAAATGCGAGACGCCTATAGTGTAGTTACCACAACGAAATCCTGTCTCGTAATCTTGCAGAAAATCCAAAGAAATTCTGGTCATATGTGAAGTACACTAGCGGCAAAACACAAACAATACCTTCACTACGCGATAGCAATGGTAATAGTACCGACGACAGTACTGCTAAGGTAGAATTACTAAACACAGCTTTCCGAAATTCGTTCACCAAAGAAGACGAAGTGAACACTCCACTATTCAACCCAAGAACAGATGCCAGCATGCGAAACTTAGAAGTAGATGTTCCTGGAGTAGTAATACAACTTAAGTCACTAAACAAAAACAAATCTTCCGGGCCAGATTGTATACCAACTAGATTCCTCTCAGAGTATGCTGGCGCAATTGCTCCGTACTTAGCTATAATTTACAACCGATCACTCAGCGAAAGATCTGTACACAAAGACTGGAAAGTTGCCCAAGTTACTCCAATATTCAAGAAAGGCAATAGGAGTGATCCCCAAAATTACAGGCCTATCTCATTGACTTCGATTTGCAGTAGGATTTTGGAACATATACTTTGTTCGAATATTATGAACGACCTATTAATGAATAGTCAACACGGATTCAGGAAGTATCACTCTTGCGAAACACAGCTTGCCCTTTATTCACATGAAGTGTTAAGTGCCATCGACAAGGGATCTCAAATCGATTCCATATTTCTGGATTTCCGGAAGGCTTTTGATACTGTACCCCACAAGCGGCTTCTAATGAAATTGCGTGCTTATGGAATATCTTCCCAATTGTGCGATTGGATTCTCGATTTCCTATCAGAAAGGACACAGTTCGTTGTAATTGAAGGTAAGTCATCGAGTAAAACAGAAGTGATATCTGGCGTTCCACAGGGAAGCGTTATAGGTCCCCTACACTTCCTCGTGTTTATAAACGATTTAGGAGACAATCTGAATAGCTCCATTAGACTGTTCGCGGATGATGCTGTCGTTTATCGGTTAGTGAAGTCAACAGAGGATCAAAAGCAACTGCAAAGCGATTTAGACAAAATTTCTACTTGGTGCGAAAATTTGCAATTGACAGTAAATAAAGAAAAGTGTGAAGTAATACACATGACCACTAAAAGAAATCCAATTACGCGATAAATCAGTCAAACCTTAAGGCCGTAAATTCTACCAAATACCTAGGAGTTACAATTACGAACAACTTTGACTGGAGAGAACACATAGAAAATATTGTGGGTAAGGCGAATCAAAGGTTACGTTTCATTGGCAGTACGCTTCGAAGATGCACCAGCTCCACCAAATAGACTGCCTACATCACACTTGTGCGTCCTCTCCTGGAGTACTGTTGCCCCATTGTGGGACCCTCACCAGATGGGACTGACGGAAGATACCGAGAAGGTTCAAAGAAGGGCAGCTCGTTTTGTTTTATCACGTTACGGTGGGGAAAGCGTCACGGAAATGTTGCACGAATTGGGGTGGAAATCATTAAGAGAAAGACGTTATTCATTGCGGCGTGATCTGTTTGCGAAGTTTCAATCACCGACTTTTACTTATGTATGTGAAAATATTTTGCTAGCACCCACCTACTGAGGGAGACATGACCATCCCAATAAAATAAGAGAAATCAGATCGAAAACGGAACGATTTAGGTGTTCTTTCTCCCCGCGCGCTAATAGAGAATGGAACGGTAGAGAAAAGTTATGAAAGTGGTTAATGAACCCTCTGCCAGGCACTTAAATGTGATTTGCAGCGTATCTATGTAGATGTAGATGTAGATTCACTGATGGTGATATAACTTTCATACCGCCACAAATTGCACCTATTGCTCCTTCGACAGATAAAATTATTGCTGTGTGCACTGCAATCATGATGTCAGTCACTCAGAAGTAGCACATTTACATGCTTCTTGTTGTAAACCAGAAGTTTCCAATTGGTGAGAGATCTAGAGAATGTGCTGGCCCAGGCAGCAATCGAACATTTTCCGTATCCAGAAAAGCCAGTACATGACCTGCAACATGCGGTCGTGCATTATCCTGCTGAAATATAGGGTTTCGCAGGGATCGAATGAAGAGTAGAGCCACGGGTCGTAACACATCTGAAATGTAACGGCCACTGTTCAAAGTGCCGTCTATGCAAACAAGAGGTGACCGAGACGTGTAACCAATGGCACCCCATACAATCCCGCAGGGTGATACGCCAGTAGGGCGATGACGAATACACGCTTCTAATGTGCGTTCACCGCGATGTCGCCAGAAACGAATGCAACCATCGTGATTCTCTATACAGAACCTGGATTCATCCGAAAAATTGACGTTTTGCCATTTGTGTACTCAGGTTCGTCGTTGCGTACACCATCATAGGCGCTTCTGCGATGCAGGGTCAAGGGTAACTGCGGCCATGGTCTCCATGGTGATAGTCCATGCTGCTGCAAACGTCGTCGAACTGTTCGTTCAGCTGGTTGTTTTCTTGCAAACGTCCCCATCTGTTGACTCAGAGATCCAGATGTGGCTCCACGATCCGTTACAGCCATGCGGACCAGATGCCTGTCATCTCGACAGCTCGTGATACGAGGCCATTGGAATCCAGCACGGAATTCCGTATTGCTCTCTTGAACCCACCGATTCCATATTCTGCTAACAGTCATTGTATCGCGACCAACGCGAGCAGCAGTGTCGCGATATGATAAACTGCATTCGCGATAGGCTACAATCCGATCTTTATCAAAGTCAGAAACGTGATAGTACGCATTTCTCCTCTTTACACGAAACATCAATTAAACGTTTCACTAGTCAGCGCCGGTCAAATGCTGTTTGTGTATGAGAAATCGGTTGGAAACTTTCCTCATGTCAGCAAGTTGTAGGTGTCGCCCCCGGCGCCAGCCTTGTGTGAATGCTCTGAAAAGCTAATCATTTTCGTATCACAACATTTTCTTCCTGTGGGTTAAATTTCGCGGTGTAGCAGTTTTAATGGCCAGGAGTAATTACCCAAACAAAAATTTCAACGAACAGTCTAAAGTAAAACATCAAAAACCTATTGAAAATTTCATCGAAATTTTAGAACGTTGACAGACGACACAGAGCACACAGGGCCGTATATCAATAAAAGAAATATGTAACACAGATGAAGAAGCGCAATTTCTTGACATCCAATATTAGTTGAAATGTTAGGAATTTATTTCTGAAAGCATTTCTCTGGAGTGTGGCATTGTATGGGAGTGAAACATGGTCGATAAGGAGTTCAGACAAAAAGATGGTAGAAGTTTCGAAATGGGGTGCTATAGACCAATGATGAAGATTACATAAATAAATAACGTAACTAATGAGGAGGTGCTCAAAAGGATTAAGGAGGAAAGCTTCTGGCATATCCTGACTAAGAGAAGGGATAGGTTAGTGGGACACATTCTGAGACCTAAAGGAATCGTCAACTTCGCATTAGAAAGAAGTGTATGGGGTAAAAATCGCAGAGGGAGACCGAGGAACGAATACAGTAAGCAGATTCAAAAGGATGTAATTTGCCCTTCGTCTTCTCAGATGAAAAAACTTGGACAAGACAGGGTAGCGTGGAGAGCTGCATCAAATCAATCTGCGAACTGTAGATCAGAACAACAACAGAGATATGTTATCAGTCGTAACTACACAACATCGTTTATTTCGGTCATATGAAAGCTATCAAAATTATACGACACGATAAATAGCAACATAATAATCAACTGTTGTGTAATATCCATAAACAGCAACGTAATCTCGCTAAAACATGTTACGCATCAATAATGGGCATCAATTGCGGCAATGATGAGAAAGTTCAGAGAAGGGCTACTCGTCCTGTATTATCGTGATATAGGGGAGAGAGTGTCACGGAAATGATCTACGAGATGGAGTGGAAATCATTAAAAGAAAGACTTTATAAGTCGCGACGAGATCTATTTGCGAAATTTCTTTCACCAACTTTCTCTTTAGAATGCGGACATATTTTGTTAGCGCCTACCTACATAGGAAGACATGATCATCAAAATTAAATAGAAATCAGATCGAAAACGGAAAGATTTACGTGTTCTTTTTTTCCCGCGAGCTATTAGAAAATGGAAATGCAGACTTCACTGGCTTATTTCCTGGAGCATAGAGCATTAATGAACTTCCGCTACCGGACTCTGTTCTGCGCTAGTTTCTTGATCTTAATCCAGGACTTCCCTCCTTTCTCAGTCTCTTATGGTATTACACTCTCCCTCCACGTCTTCCTCTCAAGAGCAATGGGTTCTTCTCCATAGCTCTTCATTGTACATTACTTGTAGCCACCACAGCCTCCAGATAGTCCTCAAAATTCTGTTCACAAATGTTTCAAAAATGTTCAAATGTTTGTAGAGCTTATGGGACTTAACTACGGGGTCATCAGTCCCTAAACTTACAAACTACTTACGAACTAGCTTATACTAAAGACGGTACAAACATCCATGCCCGAGGGGGAATTCGAACCCCCAACCGCAACGGCCGTGGAGACCATGGCTACCAGGCAGCAGACCACCCGCCCCCTGCGGCCGGCACACAAATGTTTGAAGTCAAGGCATTGAGGCCAAGGGCATTGAGGCGCTATGCTCTAATGCGCGAGGCCGTTCCCCGTCGGGTGTTCGAATTCCCCCTCGGGAATGGATGATTGACTGTCTTTAGTGTAAGTTAGTTGATAAGTAGTTTGTTCGTTTGGGGACTGATGACCCCGCATTTGAGTACCATAAGCTTGACAAACATCATTTGAACACTTTTAAGTTTTCTGTGATTTGCGCACATAGAACAGTATTGATTTGACATTTCTATTAAAGATGTGTAGTTTTGTATAGATTTTAAGTTCCCTTGATTTCCAGATTGGTCTCAGCATTGTTAAGTGCCCCTTTAGCCTTGTTTATTCTGTTTCCTACGTCTTCGATAGTCCCCCCCCCCCCCCCCGCCCTCGGCGATTCATTGCCTTCTGCGTCACAAGAACCAGTAACATCAGAAATTGAACAGGTGATAGCAAAAATCCTTCTTTAGCTCCTGTGTCTACTGGGATGCGTTCCGACAGCATCCCTTGATGTAAAACTTGACATGTGTAGTTCTCATACATTCTTTGGGTTAGCTTTATAATTTTCTTAGGCATCCCAAACTCTTGCATGGAAATATAGAGAGATATGATAAAATCAGTTCGACGTATCCTCTGCCGTGGACTACAATGTGACTTGCAGAGTATTTATGTAGATGTAGAAGTAGTTGCCACTATGTTAAAAAAGTAACATACTTCTACATCTACATTGATACTCCGCAAATCATATTTAAGTGCATGGCAGAGGGTTCATTAACCACTTTCATAACTTTTCTCGATCTCATTTTTCTTATTTTATTGGGATGGTCATGTCTCCCTTAGTAGGTGGGTGATAGTACAATATTTTCACATTGAGAAGTAAAAGTCGCTGATTGAAACTTCGCAAACAAATCATGCCGCAATGAATAACGTCTTTCTTTTGGTGATTTCCACCCCAATTCGTGCAACATTTCCGTGACGCTTTCCCCCCCGTAACGTGATAGAACAAAACGAGCTGCCCTTCTCTGAACGTTCTCAATAACTTCCGTCAGTCCGACCTGGTGAGGGTCCCACAATGGTCAACAGTACTCCAGGAGAGGACGCACAGGTGTGATGTAGGCAGTCTCTTTGGTGACACTGTTGCATCTTCAAAGCGTTCTGCCAATGAAACGTAACCTTTGGTTCGCCTTCCTAAAATATTTTCTTTGTGTTCTCTCCAGTGTAAGTTGTTCGTAACTCCTAGGTATTTAGTAGAATTTACGACTTTATGGTTTGACTGATTTATCGCGTAATTGAAGTACAGCGGATTTCTTTTAGTGGGCATGTGTATTACTTCACACTTTTCTTTATTTAGTGTCAATTGCCAATGTTCGCACCATGTAGAAATTTTGTCTAAATCGCTTTGCAGTTGCTTCTGATCCTCTGTTGACTTCACTAACCTATAAGTGACAGCGTCATCCGCGAACAGTCTAAGGGAGCTATTCAGATTGTCTTCTGAATCGTTTATAAACACAAGGAAGAGTAAGGGACCTATAACGTTTTCCTGGGGAACGCCAGATATCACTTCTGTTTTACTCGATGACTTACCGTCAATTACAACGAACTGTGTCCTTTCTGGTAGGAAATCGTGAATCCAATCGCACAATTGGGGAGATATTCTATAAGCATGTCAAATGGTCGAAAGTTTGTATATGCTATGGTCATGAGTCCCTAGTCTTACAAACGACTTAAAGTAACGTACACTAAGGACAATACACACACACACACACACACACACACATCCCCAAGAAACGACTCGAACATCCGGCGGGAATGGCCACCCAGTCCGTAGCATGACGTCTTAGACGACGCGACTCACAGGTATATCGTTAAAAAAATGGTTAAAGGCATTGATGGCATATATTGCAGAAGTAAGCTCCTACCTGAACTGATCTATAATTCAGATTATAAACAACATCGTCATGAGGTATTGTTGTTAAAATGTCCTTATAGATTTCATGTATGATCATGCGCAGAATGGCGTAATAACAGGTGCTAGTATAGACCAAGGAAACGGTCACTACTGTAAACACATTCTGTGCCTTGTACTATTCACAATCACACAGAAACAGTACGACACAACCACTGGAGAAAGTGTCCCACAAAAACAAACATGTTCCGCCACTTGCGTGAGTGGCCACACTAACGCTCTTAAAGGGTGCGATCTGTTTTGATTAGCGCGCTGACAGGCAATCTATCGGCAATATGCATGAGTGGGCGTGGCGGTGGCGGAGGCAACAGCTCACTTTCGTCGCCCGTTGCCCAACAACGGACTCGACGCTCACGGACGTCGGCAGGCGACAGACGCAACAAGGGTCCACCGGGCATTAGCGGGGACCCGTTTGCCGTGTGGCAACGCAGACAATGGGCGTGAAGCAACTGCGGCCGCCGACTGCCGCCCCCACTGGCGCTCCCCAGACCACTGCCGCCGCCTCAGCAGCCGATGCTGCCCGCGGCGGGCACGCGTCAGTCCGCGCCGCGTTTGCATAGCGCAGACCACTGTGGCGTGTCGGCCGCGCACTCCGAGTTCCGGAACGTTTACGTAAGGGAAAACATTAGAAAAGCCGACTGCGAATATGGCCGTGCCGCCGTTCAGAGGTCACATGCAAATGTCTCCTACTTGCGTGTAATTGGAGTTCTAGCGTTTCTGCTAGGAGGCGTTCTGTAACGAGGTGGTAAGGTGAGTAACAACACGGGCGTTGGCTAGACGGCTCTGAGAAGGCTAGAGGATTCTGACGGCTGTGAAAATTGGATGGAAATAGACCGACACAAATACGATACCTTTTACCGTAAAATCTGAAAGAAACACCTGTCATATCATGTAGGCTTTCACGGCTAAAACGCCCATCTGTAATTCTTGTGCTGACGTTTCGTTGCCTCCTGCGGGTAAATCTTCAGGGGTGTGTCAACGACTGGCTGCTAGCCACTGAAGGTCCTGCTTATATAGAAGGCATAGAGGACGCCACCACTTGTCACGTAAATTCAGAGCTTTCCAAACTTGGTGTCGCGACTTGGTGTCGCGTAGTAGTATGAAGGGTGTCGCAAGACTAACAAATTTAGACTCTAAACAAAAATACTTGTCATATAACAATACAAAATATCCTTCTCTTCATACTACCTTGAAGACTCGGCTGCCACTATTCTCTTCATCCAGTGCACCACAGATCACATATTAAAGGAATGATCGGTGCTCATTAATTTCGTGCTCAGCCGCAAGGCGGCAGCTCTGCTTCGGCAGCAGTAGACAGGGTTCGTTCAAGCTGCTGTCAGTCGCCGGATTCCAACTAACTGCGCATGCGCAGAGCTGCTACTGATACTCAATAACAGCTCTTCCAATGCGCAGTTTGCTGGAACTGGCAGTTGCTTGAACGAACATTCACTGTAGTCTGCTTTCCTACTCAAAAAGCTGCACCTGAGAGTTTTTTAATGGATTTATAAAAGCCACGTCACCCTCGGTAGCGTTTCTTACAATTAAATGTCAATTAATGAGCCGGTGCCTGTGAAAGTTGTTATAGATTGTAAAAGCAGTCACAATTGTCCACTGACTAAAGCTATTCCGTAGCGATGTTTAGTATGGAGTATGGCCGGGTGATTAACGGAGAGTAGTATTTTAAATGCAGTGATCGTTGGTTCGAACCCTGCAATGCGTTAATATTTTTTTCTCTCAGTTTCCTGTATGTAACAGACTCTGGGAACAGAAATGACATTCATATTCTTACTTGTCACAAATAATTATCCATTTTTTCCGAATATGTCGGGACTTCCGAGGTCGTGGTGAAGCAAGAACCTAATAATAGAACTTAAATAATAATTCAGCACTTGTCATAAATACATCCTCTTTATTTCTGAAAATATTGTGATAATATTGAACTGAAAGGGTTCAGCCACTGTGCTGTCTAAATCAGAAATCCGAGCAGCTTATTTCCAGATGCCGTTTCCAATCGATCCAGCAAAACCCTATCTGGCCCTGACATGTACACATGGTAGCGAAAAACGGTTTTCGAAATTCAGTATTCGTGTTTCGGAAATTGGATCGCATGTAGAAGAAGCAAGTATTATTGTGTGAGTTAGGCATTGTCTGCGGCGTTACTCCGTTGTACATCTCCGTAGTTCCTAATGTTTCCTTTTCTTGCGATGAGTGTACGTAATTGCTGCAGTCAGGACCAACATTAAACATGCCAATGCGTACGAGGATTTCAGTTTCGTTTACAAACTACATTCAAGCGATACTTTATTTGCGTCCTGCCCCTCCCCCCTCCCCCGCTAGAACCATCTAAATTGTACCAAATTTATTTATATTAGTGAAAGGGTGTCGCACAAAAATGTAAGCTATAAAAGGGTGTCGCCATGAGGGAAAGTTTGGAAAGCACTGCGTTAATTACCTTATATAGTGGAAGGAAGCTTAGGGTTTAACGCCCCATCTACAGCGTGGTCATTAATGACGAAGCGAACGTACGGATTTTTTCGGGAAGAATGTGGTAGGAAATCGGCAGTGCCCTTTGGAAGGAACCATCCCGGCATTTGCCTGGGTGATTTAGGGACATCACGTAAAACCTAAATCTGGATGACCGGAGATGGATTTGAACAACCATCCTCTCGATTGCGAGTCCAGTGACTACATAGTTAAGGAGCTTTCACACAAAAATGGCCGGCCGCGGTGGACGAGGGGACTGAGGCGCTCCAGTCATGGTCTGCACGGCCACTACGGTCGGGGGTTCGAATGCCCCCTCGGGCATGGATATGTGTGCCATCCTTAGACTTAGTTAGTTCATAAGTAGTTTGTTAGTTTAGGGACTGATGGCCCCGTAGTTAAGTCCCATAGACTATACAAATATTTGAACATTTTTGAACACAAAAATAGTTTGTAAATCTATTGGACCAAACTGCGTAGTCATCAGTTCGTAGCTTACAAACTACTTAAACTAACTAAGCTAAGGACAACTCATACACCTATGCCCCAGGGAGGACTCGAACCTCCAACGGCGAGTAACCGCGCGCTCCGCAGCGAGGCGCCTTAGACCGCTCGGCCACTCCACCGCGGCGAGCTTTCACACATTTGAAATGTAGGTTAACAGGGTATCCGCTACCAGTCACAATACATATAGCCCTTAAAATTATTTATTTAAGCTAATGTTTCGAGGCCTGTGCCTGATCTTTAGGCTATTTGGCATATACAAAACTATTACTAGAGGCGGAAAACAGTCAAGGTCGAAAAAAGGTCATAATGGCTTTAAAATGTAGGGGATAAAATAAAATTGAAGTTGCCTGAATCAAAGATCGTTGGTCCACTTCAGTTGTTTTTTATTATAGTCATAGATACCCGCACAACCGGTTTCTCAACTTTATAGTTGCATTTGAATTAAAATATAAAAACTCGGCAGTCAGTTTGGTAGAAATTCATCCCCGTTATCACCCATAGGAATTATATGCAAAACATTTAATTGCACCTGAATATGCAACTATAAAGTTGTGAAACCGGTTGTGTGGGTCTTCGTGACCCTAATATAAAACAGCTTAACTGGGTCAACGGCCTTTCACTAAGACAACTTCAATTTTATTTTAACACCTACATTTTAACTGTCTAAAATTTCCTTGATTACGATAAATATTTTAGCTGTAGTTGCCCTTCATATAAAATTCTTTTCACGATAATGAGTGGCAATACCCCTTTAATGGAACACTAAAGGGAATTGTCGACTGGGGCACGCCGACAAATCATCTCTAGCGGAACATGTCTTTACAAATGAGCATCATGGAATTCAGTGAAACTAGCGTGCTACCCATGACCTCACATTATTATATACCCTTGTATAGAGAAGCCATAAAGATCCAGAAGCACCACAATAATTTCAATAGCGTGCTATATTGCCACGCAGGGGACCTGGGTTCGATTCCCGGTCGAGTGGGAGACTTTCTCCACTCGGGGGTTGTGTGTTGTGTCGTTCTCATCATTATTTAATCATCATAGACGCGCAACAGGCAGGGCGAAAACGATCGTATTTGGGGTCTAACGGCGAAAGATGCCACACGAAATCATCATCATTTGAACAGAGAAGAAGAAGTTTTGAAATCAGATAAGATATGGCAGTCGATTTTGCACCAAAGACGTGATAATCGATTACCTGTAATCGAGAAAGATGCCACTGGTCAGACATAACTTCATAGTCGTTAGCACGTGTTAGTGGTGGCGCTCTCTATGTGCTCAATACAGGGTGTTACAAAAAAGTACGGCCAAAGTTGAGGAAACATTCCTCACACACAAAGAAAGAAAATATGTTATGTGGCCTTGTGTCCGGAAACGCTTAATTTCAATGTTAGAGCTCATTTTAGTATTTCTCTTTAAATGTAAATTGAAATAATTCGTGAAGAAAATTGTCAAAATACCCAATTGTTTCGTTAGTATGTACGTCCTCGATTCACGTCATCAACACAGATTTTCTGTGAACGTTTGGGCAGGAATTATTGTTGGTGATGCCTTGATTGGGCCTCATGTTCTTCCATCTACGCTCACTGGAGCGATCTCTATTAAAGTTTAACAGATGGACCACGGCTTATTAGCCGGCAATTCTTAATTACTGAGGGAAATAGTTCGTGAGAAAACTTTTCAAATTACCATAATACTCTCAAATCGGCCACATCACTACTTCAAAATCGTCTTAAATGTAAACATCATTGTTATGACTATGTAAGCTTTCTCAGCGTATCAGCCGTTCAAATTCACGTCGGGTCTCCAGCCGGACAAAACCAATCCTCACACAATATTTCCGCGGTCCACCTACCCGCCATGACCAGTTCAAGAAAATTATGCTTGTCTCGCCTTGACTGATAGAACGTATGAACATCAGAACACTTGCATGCAGCGAATTTGTGAAAGCGCAAGCACCAAGTAATTGCGCATGCCTTCGATCGTAGCTGCTGCCCCTGGAGCAGCAAGTGAAGCTACAGCACCTCCAGTGGTGAATGCTGTCGAAAATCGATATATCGCGAAAGACTGCTCCTCGATTCCGATGTTTTTTCATATCTGACAACACAGGATTTCATTTTTCACTCAGTAACGACTATCTCCGCTAATGATATGTTTGTCGTATTTGAACATTCTTTTGAAACACAATTCCAGTTATGCGAATCCTTTGTAACCACTTGTGTCTCTTCGTGTAACATCGAGTGTCTCTCTCTCCAAGGCAGAGTTCATCTACTCCAGAGTTATCAGGCTGCAAAAGTTAAGTATGGCGATGATGTTCAACACGAAAAATGTTCAAAGGTTAGTAAACCTATTGGACCAAACTGCTATCCTCATCCTTCCCCAGACTTACAAACTACTTAAAGTAACTTAAACTAATCTAAGGACAGCATACACACCTATGGCCCAGGGAGGACGCGAAAATCCCACGGCGAGCAACCGCACGCTACACCGCGAGGCTCCTTAGAGTGCTAGGCCACTCAATTGCGGCCATGTTCAACACATCTGTCATTGACGGTAAGAAAAGTTTGGCCAGTACATCTCTTATCGCACTCACATGGTGTTTTGTAAACGCGATGATTCCTTAGACTTAAATAGTCTTTAACAGACCCAATATTTGCTCTGTCTTGGCTGTTGGACGAAAAATACATCTGATTTCATTTTTCTTCGAGATGCTACCTATCTTGACAGTGGTAGAAAAGCCACACAACTCGTCTTCAGCTGGTTAAGGTAGTGGTCCAAACTCAATAGCAAGTACACTCTGTCTCTTCGAAAAGCCGTTATGATTGAACACAGCATTTAGATGTTGCAGCTTCTGTGGTAAGTTCTGAGCATCCGAGATAGGATACACTCTTTTAACCAAGATCCCAAGGACTCCTGTACATTGTGAATGAGTATGATAGCTGATAGCATGTAAATAGCTATCGGTATGCGTCGGTTTCCTTTATAATCTGTCTCCAAGATTTCCGTCATCTTTTTTATAAACCAAAACATCCACAAACGGCAACTTCCCTTTTTTTCGATTTCCATCGTGAATTTTATATTAGTATGTAGACAACTGAAATAGTCTAATAACCTATGCAGAGAATCTACTCCGTGTGACCAATTAAGAAACATATCGCCATAAAACGATTGGTGAGTATTGAGGATTAAGGACTCCCCTTTAAACAAATCGTTAGCTTGCTCAAAATACTTGTCACTGAGATAGCTATGGGCAGTCCTCAGCCCCCCCCCCCCTCTCCCATAGTCGCCTAAAAGGCGTAAGACAGTTTACAAGAAAATATATATTATTGTGGAACAAATCTATAGTGTATCACAGTTATATAATATGTCTATGCTCCATCACGAATCGACGGAAGAGTTCATAAATGCGATTTTTGGACGTGTTGGTGTAAAATGTGGAGGTTGTGTGGGGTTTTGGGGAAAGAACAAGGAGAACGGAAACTGGCAGGGGACGCTAAATATATAAGGTGGGGATGTGAATTACATTGGAATGAGAGACAGGAGCGACTGACCCTGAATGAATAACTGAGATAATGTTGTTGTTGTTGTTGTGGTCTTCAGTCCAGAGACTGGTTTGATGCAGCTCTCCACCCTACTCTATCCTGAGCAAGCCTTTTCATCTCCTCATAAGAACGACAACCCACATCCATTTGAATCTGCTTACTATACGCGTCTCTTGGTCTCCCTCTGCGATTTTTACCCCACACACTTCCCTCCAACGCTAAATTCACAATTCCTTGATGTCTAAGAATGTGTCCTACCAATCTATCCCTTCTTTTACTCAAGGTATGCCAGAAATTTCTTTTCTCCCCAGTTCTGTTCAGTACCTCCTCATTAGTTACGCGATCCACCCACCTAATCTTCAGCATTCTTCTGTAGCACCACATTTCAGAAGCCTCTATCCTCTTTCTGTCCACACTGCTTATCGTCCATGTTTCACTCCCATATAAGGCAACACTCCATACAAATGACTTCAGAAAGGACTTCCTTAGGCTTAAATCAATATTCGATGTTAACAAATTTCTCTTTTTCAAAAACGCCTTTCTACCCATTGCCATTCTGCATTTTATATCATCTGTACTGCGACCATCATTTGTTATTTTACTGCCCAAGTAACAAAACTCATCTACCTCCTTTATTATTTCGTTACCTAATCTAATTCCTTCAGCATCACCTGATTTATTTACACTGCACTCCATTACCCTAGTTTTACTCTTGTTAATGTTCATCTTATATGCACCTTTCAGCACACTGTCCATTCCGTTCAATTGCTCTTCCAGGTCCTTTGCTGTATCTGACAGAATTACTATGTCGTCGGCAAAACGCAATGTTTTTAATTCTTCACCCTGAACTTTAATTCCTTCTCCAAATATCTCCTTGCTTTCCTTTATAGCTTGCTCAATGTACAAATTGAACAACATTGGGGAAAGGCTACAACCCTGTCTTACTCCCTTTCCAACCACTGCATCCCTTTCATGCCCTTCAACTCTGACAACCGCTGTCTGGTTTTTGTACAAGTTGTAAATAACCTTACGCTCCCTATATTTTACTCCTGCTTGCTTCAGAACTCTAAAGAGTTTATTCCAATCAACATTGTCAAAAGCCTTCTCCAAATCTACAAAAGCTAGAAATGTTGGTTTGCCTTTTCTTAATCTATCTTCTAGGATAAGCCGTAAAGTGAGTATGGCCTCCCGTGTTCCTACATTTCTCCTGAACCCAAACTGATCTTCCCCGAGGTCGGCTTCTACCAGCTTTTCCATCCTTCTGTATATAATTCGTGTTAACATTTTGCAACCATGACTTATTAAACTGATGGTTCTGTAGTTTTCACACCTGTCTGCACCCGCTTTCTTTGGAATGGGGATTATAACATTTTTCTTAAAGTCTGAGGGTACTTCACCTGTCTCATACATCTTACGCACAATGTGAAACAATTTTGTCATGGCTGGTTCTCCCAGAGACTTCAGTAGCTCTGACGGGATATCATCTACTCCAGGGGCCTTGTTTCGACTGAGATCTTTCAGTGCTCTGTCAAATTCATCTCTCAGTATAGTATCTCCTATTTCATCATCATCTACATCCTCTTCCCTTCCTACAATAGTGTCTCGAAGTAAATTTCCTTTGTAGAGCCTCTCTATATACTCTTTCCACCTTTCAGCTTTCCCTTCTTTGCTGAGAACTGGTTTTCCATCAGTGTCCTTGATATTCATAGAGCTGTTTTTCTTATCGCCAAATGTTTCTTTTATTTTCCGGTAGGCTGTATCTATTTTTCCCCTATTTATACATTCTTCTACATCCTTGCATTTGCCTTCTAGCCATTCCTGCTTAGCCATTTTGCACTTTCTGTCAATCTCATTTCTTAGTCGTCTGTACTCCATTTTGCCTGATTCATTTACTGCATTTTTATACTTTCTTCTTTCATCGATTAAATTTAGTATCTCCTGTGGTATCCAAGGATTCTTTGTAGGTCTTGCCTTCCTACCTATTTTGTCCTCTGCTGCCTTCACTATTTCATCTCTCAATTTTACTCATTCCTCCTCAACTGTTTTATTTTCCCCTGTTTCTGTCAATTGTTGCCTGAAGCTCCCTCTGAAATTCTTAAGAACTTCAGGTTCCTTCAATTTATCTAGGTCCCATCTCCTTATTTTCCTACCTTTCTGTAGTTTCTTCAGTTTCAGCCTACAGTTCATAACCAACAAGTTGTGGTCAGAGTCTATGTCTGCTCCTGGGTATGTCCTACACTTCAAAACCTGGTTCCGAAATCTATGTCTTACCATTATAAAATCTATCTGGTATCTCCCGGTGTCTCCTAGTCTCTTCCACGTATACAACCTTCTTTTGTGATTCTTAAACCAGGTGTTTGTTATAACTAAATTATGTTCCGTGCAAAATTCTACCAGGCGGCTTCCTCTTTCATTCCTTTTTCCCAGACCATATTCACCCACTATCTTCCCTTCCCTTCCTTGTCCTACTACCGAATTCCAGTCTCCCATAACAATTAAGTTTTCCTCTCCCTTAATTGTCTGAATAATTTCCTTTAGCTCCTCATATAGTTCTTCGATCTCCTCATCATCGGCAGAGCTAGTTGGCATATAAACCTGTACTACTGTTGTCGGTGTTGGCTTCGTATCTATCTTGACTACGATAATGCGATCACTGTGTTGGTCATAGTAGTTTACCCGCATTCCTATTTTCTTATTCATTATCAATCCTACTCCTTTGATACCCCCAATTGATTTTGTATTTATAATCCTGTACTCACCTGACCAGAAATCCTGTTCATCCTGCCACCGAACTTCACTAATCCCCACTATATCTAACTTCAACCTATCCATTTCCCTTTTTAAATTTTCTAATTTTCCTACTCGATTAAGGGATCTAACATTCCACGCTCCGACCCGTAGAATGCTAGTATTGTTTTTCCTGATGACAACATCCTCCTGAGTAGTCCCCGCCCGGAGATCCGAATGGGGGACTATTTTATCTCCGGAATATTTTACCCGAGAGGATGCCATCATCATATGTTCATACAGTAGAGCTGCATGTCCTCGGGAAAAATAACGGCTGTAGTTTCCCCTTGCTTTCAGCCGTTCGCAGTAGCTGTGTGGCAAAGCCACATTAGCTGATGTTACAAGGCCAGCTCAGTCAATCATCCAGACTGTTGCCCCTGTAACTACTGAAAAGGCTGCTGCCCCTCTTCAGGAACCACACGTTTGTCTGGCCTCTCCACAGATACCCCTCCGCTGTGGTTGCACCTACGGTACGGCTATCTGTATCGTTGAGGCACGCAAGCCACCCCACCTCGGCAATGTCTGTGGTTCATGGGAGTGGAACTGAGATAATAAATAATGATATTAATAATTATTTGATTGATAGAATATGGCCCTGATTCAATACTAATTGCCAATCTCTCTTCCACTTTCTCCAAGCGGCATAAGATAAAAATTAATAATTTCCCCCCCACCAAATATCTAATAAGCTAGCTAGGATCTGACAACTATTAATCTTAGAAAAAACATCCTTCCCTTTCTAACAAAACGTTTATTATTACCATTAAGCATAGAAAAGGACACACAATGAAAATCCTGTAACAAACACAAACTAGATTGAACATCCAAGTTTACAATTGCCATCAAATATGACAGAATAATTTAAATGATTCTGACGTTACACTGATCATTATGAAACTTGCATTTAACTCCGACTGACAAGTCAAAAAACCGCTATCGTGATCAAATGTTCAAATGTTTGTAGAGCTTATGGGACTCAACTACGGGGTCATCAGTCCCTAAACGCACAAACTACTTATGAACTAGCTTATACTAAGGACGGCACAAATATCCATGCCCGACTGGGTATTCGAACCCCCGCCCGCAATGGCCGTGCAGACTGTGACTGGCGCGCCGCAGTACGCTCGGCCACCGCAGCCGTAATCATGAATTGATGCAATATTCATAACGGAATAATTGAACCGGAATATCAGTGCAGGGTCAATTTTCCTAATTACACAATTCCACTTTTATGCAAAACCTGATGCAACGACTATTGCTGGCGAGCGCTTTGCCATACATTACCAAACTGACGACTTGCGTGTCAAGGGCTAGAGTGTAAACTGAAAATTTCCGCGACCACGAAATAAAAACACGCCCTGTTACTCGGAAGCTGTACTCCCTCCTATCAACCTCTGTGTGCTCGGCAGTACACAGTGCCTACGATCTCAAGCAGTTCTGCCAAGTCAGGGGTATTTCAGTTAGCGTAGACAGGTATGCACAAGTACTGAAGGCCTAGATGATTCCAGAAGTTGAGTATATCGTAACTAGTACTTCGGTGCACTAGTATTGGCTGGCTGACATTATCTAAACCGAAAACAGGACTTTCAGCTCAAGTACAAATCTCAGTGTGTGCCCTGAAACTTATACAAGTTCACCCATCCAAGTATCGGCTCAATAAGCAAAATCTCCGAGTCCGTCCACTAACAGAACAGGGCACGAGCAGACGTGTCCGTACTCCAGCGGAGCAAAGCACAAAGTTCCCCCAACACCGCGTATGCCACGCAAGAACCCGTTCTTTACGGAAAACCAATCAGCATGGAGTTCTCAAACTCCAGCCAGTAAAATTCCACTAAACGACCGCCGATTTCGAAACGCTGTCACTCTGAACATCAGCCAATCACAGTCGGCTATCCCTTCCACAAACACTTTTGACGCGATTCTTCAAGAACGGTCCAAACCGTCACCGTAGAAGCGCAAACCAAGCTTCTAGAAAAAAAAAAAAAAAAAAAAAAAAAAAAAAAAAAAAAAAAAAAAAAAAAAAAAAAAAAAAAAAAAACAGGCACTTTCAGTGTCGTCTTTCTTTTTTTAGCAGACAAGATTCTAGGCACGTGTCTCAGCAGAGGGGCCAACTGTCTTTTTCTAAAATCGGAAAGAGTGGTTCTAAAAGCACGGACATTACTCCTCCTCCTCAGTTTGCGACACTAGGCTAACACATTTAGGGTAGAGAGTGCTGTAACGCCCGCCTCCACCGGAATTCCACTCTCCCACGTCAAGACAAAGTTAGTCTGTTTCTCGCCTCAGCAAAAGTCTTCCCTGCACTGCATTCCTGAGAGCAATAGAAACATGCATGTACTGGTTACTTTACATCATTTCACGAACGATAAACACAGTTAAAAAGATGAGAGATGGGATGTCATCTCTTATCGTTTTATAAAAGAAAGATGACGCAACTCTTGGAATTTACTGACGCATACTGATGGGTATTTACATGCTATCTGCTGTCATCCACCTTTTCAAAGTACAGGTATCCTACCGACCTAGGTTAAAAGAGTGTATGGTATCTCAGATGCTGAGAAATTAGAAAATTTCTGTCATTCATAGTTTCTATCAGTCATGGCGAGAGCAGCATTGTTTTTCTCACATGACGATGATAGCCAAGTGAACCGCAAAAATACTGTCTGAACATTGGAGTTTCATCCGGCCTGAGGCCCGATAAGAATTTCAGCTATACATCATCCATCAGTCGGACTAATTTTTAAGTCTCAGAATGGTAGCCGGTCGCGATGGCCGAGGGGACTGAGGCGAGCCAGTCACGATCTGCACGGCCACTACGGTCGGGGGTTCGAATCCCCCCTCGGACATGGATATTTGTGCCGTCCTTAGTGTTAGCTAGTTCATAATTAGTTTGTAGGGACTGATGATCCCGTACTGAAGTCCCATTAGCTATACAAACATATCAGAATGGTATTTTCACTCTTCAGTGATGTATCCGCTAATAGGAAATTTCCCGGCACATTACGACTGTGTACCGGAGCGGGATTGGAACCTGGGACTTCTGCGATTCGCATGCAAGCGTTCTGCCTTCCTAAGTCTTCATTTTATCTCTTCTTCATCACGTAGACCGTGAGGTCCTTGCGGTCGTTGCATACTCATTCTATGTCGTTGTAAGTTCTAGGCTCAGTTCTTTTTTTTTTTCATCCCGTACATGAGAAGCCATTCTTTTTGTTTATGCAATGAAAACAAAGTCTTAGTAGGTACAGCATCTGTAAAGAAAAAATTATCTTTAAAAAAAGATGGTTTAGTTAAACATCACTTCTATAACGTGCTCATCAGAAACTAAAGACATACTGGACGACATCAACATAAAGCTGCTGTGGATAACATAAGTTCTTCAGCTACATCTACTTAAATATTCCGCAATCCACCCAAAGCAGCTTGACAGAGGGTACGCTGAACCACTACTAGTTACTTGCTTTCCAGTTCCACTCCCATATAGAACGGGGAGAAATGAATACTTGTATCCATCCGCAGGAGCCCTAATCTCTCTGATCTCTGTAGTCTTAACGCGAAATGTAGGGTGGCAGCAGTAGAATCTTTCTGCAGTTCGCCTCAAATTCCGGCCCTCAAAATTTCTTCAGCAGTGCTTCTCGAAAAGAACGTTGCCTTCCCTCCAGCGCATTGATCAAATCTACCAGTTATACATAAATCGCCGTCCGCCTCTGAACTGCCTATATTTCCTCCTTTAAACCGTCCTGGTGGGGATCCCAAACATTTGAGCAATACTCAAGCGTTTTATGTGTGGTCTTCTTTATTGGCGAATTACACCTTCCCAGAAATCTTCCAATGAAGCGAAGTCAAAAATTCGCCTTCCCCACGACTATCCTTATATGCTCAAATCGAATGTTTGTAAAACTTATGGGACTTAACTACGGAGTCATCAGTCCCTAAGCTTACAAACTACTTATGAACTAGCTAAGACTAAGGACGGCACAAATATCCATGCCCGAGGGGGGATTCGAACCCCCGACCGTAGTGGCCGTGCAAACCGTGACTGGAGCGCCTCAGTCCCCTCGGCCACCGCGGCCGGCCTTATATACTCAATCCACTTCATATCGCTGTGCAACGTTACGCCTAGGTATTATGTATCGGCGGATGTGGATGATTTGCTGATGAATGAAGGTGATGTTATATGTGCTGAAGTTGCGAAGATTGAAACTGCTGAGTTTGATGTATCAGAGGAAGGAACTTGTACGTTTATTTCAATTGATGGAGTTGAACCAATGGCTCCGCATGAAAATGTAAATAATGAATGGATCTTTTATTTTAATCAAGGGTAAGAGATTGGTAGCATGGGGCTAATTTTTTTGGGAAGTGCATCTGAAATCTACAGTACAGGGCAGTTGCGACAATATATGTGATTCTGAAGAGAACTGGGAAGAACGGGTGATGAGGATGAACTGATATGTCAGGAAAAATTTGGGATAGGAACGGCCAGAATGTTCGTTTAATAGTAGACGTTAAGCCATTATTAGCTGACTGATGGGCACAAGAGAAATTCAAAGTAGGTAGAGGTCTTTAAAGGAGAATGGAGTAGATCGGAACAAAGAAAATTTTTAATTAATTGTTCAACGGCGATAGTTAAATCGAGGGTTGGTGTTTAGAGAGAGAAGATATAGTGAATGCGTAACCCATTATAGAAACTGAGGTGGATAATGAAATAACGAATGCACTTCTCGAACTCAGTAGCAACCAGGGGTCATAAACTAAAACGCTACTGTAAATTATGACATATATTCTACCTTGTAAAGCGTTACAACATAATTTCAGGGAGTGGACTAATCTCCTTCATCCCCCCTTTGCCTACGGCCCTGAAAATTGTCGTTCGTCTTAGAGAATTTTATGAATAGAAATTAAAAGGGAGGGGGGAGTCACATAAGACATGAAATGCACTTCGATTTTAAGTGTGATGGCTATTATTTTAATATGCAGTGTTTTGTAGTGAAGGGTCGGTTAAAAGATGTCGTATTGTGTAGTGGTTTCTTATGCTGATATAAAACTTATCTTAACTGTATGTATAAATATCTAGAGTTTGAAGTAGTAACTAACAGAGAAGTTGGAAGATCTTTCAGCCGGAGATCAGCGTATTACCCTAAAAATAATTGCTGACGGTTGGCATACTTGTAGATCTCAATGTGTTCTAATGAAGGAAACTATGAAATGTAACACAGAAAAAATAAAATGAAAATTTGTGTCCTAAGAAATTCTAATTTCATGTGTATTATATCAGACTCTGGTGGGTTAATTATGTTTTAAGTGAGATTAATAACTGTTATGTTCAATGAAGTATTACCATGAAGTTGGAGGAATGACTTTTGGAAAGAAGTAAAAATTTGGTGCTTGGAGGTCATTACTTCATAATTAACTAGTATTAATCATGGAAGAAAATATTTTAATGGACATTCCATTTCATATGATTGTGAAAAGATCTATGGATTACTTAATACTATCTCTTACGTTACTTTCGGTGGGTTTGCAGTTTGATTGAAAGTAGCTATTGAACACGCCAATTTCGTACATTGAATGTCAGTCTTTAAATTCAACTGTTAATGGGTAAGAGGATGTATCAATGCTGGACAAATATGCTTATTTTCTTTGGGTACAGTTCCTAAATTTATTTTGTAAATTTTTATATTCATTAATGTACGTGCAATTTTGTAGGATAGATGATTTATTTATGCAAATAACTATGAATAATTAATTATTTTAATGTACAGTTTATGTGTTGAAACAAAGAGGACAGAGCTCACATTGCGAAGTGATACTTCACCATCCTTGCATGCTTGCACATATTTATCTATTTCCGGTGGCTCTCAAGTGTCCACGGCCTTGCGCGACTGCTGTGGCAAACTCAGGCTACCGTATTGGCTGGCCTCGCCCTAAAGTAACGGAAGCTGCATACGTCGGTCTGTCTTCGCGTATGCCGCCTTCCCTCCCGTACAATTCGAGCAGTTTGCATAATTATCTGACATTTGGTTTATATATAAGTTATGTTACAACTTCACTTAAGAATATTTGGTGTATCTCTGTCTGGAATTACGACGTTTCAATTTATTTTTATGACAACTTACAGGCTTTCTCTTCGAAATCCTTTCACCTACAGCAACGTTTTTCAAACTTTTCGAATATACGACTCCCTTCCTTGTAAAAATATTTTGGCAACCCTTCCAAATGAAAATTTTCTGGCGATTCCCTTTCCCCTCTTCACGAACCGTAACAAAACTATAAATAAATTATAAAAACAATAACAGACACTCCATGGTATTTACATGTGTTTCTCAGGCGACACCGCTAGCAGTGCCATCTGTTGGTTCGAGTTGTACTGTTGGTTCGATTTGTAGTCTATGCTTGCCCTGACGTCTGTGATTCCATATGTTATTTCCCTGCGCACCAAAATTTCCTTGAAAGGTTAACATTTGTTACGTGTTTTAAGATATTACGTTACATGATAATTTATATAAAGTTCATAATGAAAGAAATGAAGCATTCTTATCTTGCCACGATCTGTGCAACACGTCAGCGATTCTAGATGTGAGGCGAAAATCTAAGAAAAATGTTGCGTACGAGGTTAAAAAAAATTACATTTTACTAAACTCGTAAGGAATAATGAAAACAATTCAAATCACATAACTCTGATTATATTCTATAAAACGGAACACGCCTGGAGAATAATGGTCGCAGTGTGTTGCAGTTGCAATAATCAGACAAATAATGCCCTGCATAACGGTACAGTTTATTTGGATACGATTTGTACTGAAAATAACACAACAGCGGACAAGTTTTAGGCCTATACATGTATTCCCTTTCCATGAGGATTTAGGAAACCGTACACTTAAACACAAAAACCTTGCAGTTCAGGCATTTGTCTTGGTATGTTTAAAGTCTCGTCTATACATTTACTAAATTACCGACCTGTCTAAAAAATTACACATGAGGAACAAATTACAACAGATTCTTATACCTCAAATGTTTCTGCAGAAAGTGTTCTAATGGGCTTCTATTCAAATGCTCTGGACTTTTTTTTATTTATTTATTTTATTCAAATCAGCTCTGCTCTTACGATTAATGCACTGGCTGCCTCCATACACAAATAAAAAAAAAAGTAAATAATAGCTCAGAAAACACTGTTTATTGAAACAAAACGATCTGTGTCGGTCTAATTGTAGCCTGCTTAGGCTATTATAGTTACACTTGTATTTTTCCGGAGCCTGAAGAAAGATTTCGGAGAGTTTTCGTGTTTGTACTAATTACAACCTCATACAACAAATGTACGACCTTTTCCAACCATTTGCTGGTTTTGTAAAGCAACCCGACGAAACAAGTAGGTCTTCTGAGCCTCACAGTGAATATAACTGTACTCTCCCAGTTTTAGTTCACAACTCACGCCGCTGTGAGATGGTTGGGAGTGTTGTCGCCCGATTTAGGGAAGAGTTTCCACTGTTATCTATATAAGCTATTTGAAAACTATCCCAAAGGAAACAAATTTATTTTTCTTTCCTTTGATACACCTTTCTTTTACATTACTGGAAAATAGGCTTTGTGTGTATTTTTCGCAATGGAAGTCATTATCGTATTTTTACATGATTTCTGACGTATTAATATATTTTATTTAACGATTGTTTCGCTTTACGGGCAATACTAATAAACTAATTATCCTCTTTAACCCTCGAGTAGCAGCGCTGGTGCAAATGTGCTTCCACTTTCCATTAAATGTTCACTGTTGTCGCAATAATGGAGATGCCATATTTCCGCTTTAGCTATTCCTCAATTAAGTCTTAACAGTGATTTCAGTGAAGGTTCTGAGTTTTTAGTGCACGCCTGTGTACACCTAAAAAAAGTTTTGTCAGGGAGCTCATCACTGGTAGCAGATTTGCACTGCGCTACCTGTCATGTAAGTAGATTTGAATTGTTTTGTGTTACATCTAGTTTTCCTTGCAAATGGATTTGTGGCAGTTTCTAGTAAATATATATTGTATAAATTTTACTCTATATATAAGAAACCTCAAAAATTTAAATTTATTTCGTAAATAGACGTTTACCTCTCGATAAATTGACCTCTAGTTTCTCCTTATTAGCCATGCTGCAGATTCCGTCAATCTCATTTTTAACCCTTTTTAGCGTTATACAAAGCGAAAATGATATTCAACTACATAATTTAATCTCCACGTCTCGTAGACGTGGTATGGGTCTAACAGATGAAGAAATAGACTTCTTTCGACTAGTATGAGGATCTTAGTGATTTTTGCCTAGATTCCTCATCAGATCATGAACAGGATACAATTATTCAAATCCGATGCAGAACGAGATTTCAGACGCAATGAATCTCATATTGAAGACGGTACCACTCTGTGAGTAAAACTCCATACAAGCAGCACTGAAAAAGAATATAAAAATCTTCCCCGCTTTAAAAGCCAACGCTAGGGGCGTGAGATCAGAGATTCAAGCTCTTTCATTCATGATAGATGATAATACGACTCATGAGGTAATTTTGTGTACTAAGTTCCACATAACACAGGAGAAAGCTGTCACTAATTACTCAAGAGACAGGAACTACAGGGAAGTAACAAAAGAGGAAATTAGGGTTATTAATTGTTTTATTAATGTTTGTATAGCTTATGGGACTTAACTACGGGGTCATCAGTCCCTAAACTTACAAACTACTTACGAACTAGCTAACATTAAGGACGGCACAAATATCCATGCCCGAGGGGAGATTCGAACCCCCGACCGTAGTGGTCGAGCAGACCGTGACTGCAGCTCCTCAGTCCCCTCGGCCACCGCGGCCGGTGGAAATTAGGGCACTGCTGGGTTTATTATACATGATTATTGTCCACTTTCGGAATAATTTAATTGATACACTAATTCAGATATTAACAAATATAATCTTTTTACCTGTGCATTACACAATTTTTATCATTTCGATCACTTAGTAGTTATATACTAGGTTTGTTACTCGGAATACATAGTGGTAGCAAATCTGCACCGCGCTGCTGCTGAAGTTACAATAATTGGCGCTGCCGCCCAAAGGTTAATAAGGATCCCACTCTATAGAAAATGTAGCTCTTTTGTCCGAATTTTTCAGAATTATTTTTATATCTTGTTCTTTTACCTATCGATTGGTTCCTGAAAATAGTTTCTACACTTTGTGCTTTTTCATCTTTAACATACTATATTATAAAACAATCTACGATCCATTCAATTCGTAGAATTTACTTTATACAAGGAACTACACAATTTTATCATTAAATAAAAATGTCACTTAGGCATACGTGTTTGTACTACTAAACCCCTCGTTACATTATGGTGCCTGTGCTTCCTCCTGAGACGGCGACCCCCTCCTCCCCCCCCCCCCCCCCGAGCAAGCCTTTGATACCCTTCTGGGCATCGCTACCCACAGTTTGACAAACAGTGGCTCAAGTTACAGACTTTGCCTAAAGATATTAAATTAATAGTTGTATACACGATACATTGCTTCGTACACTGAAGTTGTATTTATAGTGAGACGTATGTTCTCTTTTGATTCTTCTGTTCTCAAGACTGAGTATGATAGCTAAACGAACGAAACTGATCGTTATTGTGTAACATCTCCCTTCATTGCTATTGTGACGGTAACATGGGTATAGAAATCTGTAAGTCACCGGCTTAAGGCAGTTTTGGCAGAAACTTCAATAACTGCAGTAAAAAAAATTCATCTATGGCAGCAAACTGTTCAGGTCATCGGTTCCTAGACTTACAAACTATTGAAACGAATGAAACTTTCACGCTGCAGCGGAGTGTACGCTGATATGAAATTTCCTGGCAGATTAAAGTTCATATGAGCTCACACACAGCTGCTGAGTGAAAGTTTCGTTCTGGAAACATTGGCAACATTCCTTAGCCTGTGACTAAGTCATGTCTACACGATAGTCTCTCTTCCAGGAGTGCTATCGCTGTAAGTTTCGCAGGAGAACTTCTGTGAAGTTTGGACAATAGGAAACGAGGTACTGGCAGAAGTAGAGTTGAGAGGTCGGATCGTGAAGCGTGCCATGATAGGTCAGCCGACAGAGTGCTTGCCCGCGAAAGGCAAAGGTACCAAGCTTGAATTCCGGTTCCGACACACAATTTTAATCTGCCAGGAAGTTTCATATTTGAACGAAATTATTCTGAGGGCAACACGCATAAAGATACTCCAGGGATTCGATCCTCCAATGTTCAAAATCAAATGTTTGTAAAGCGTGTGGGACTTGACTGCGGCGTGATCAGTCCCTAAACTTAAAAACTACTTATGAACTAATACTAAAGCCAACACAACCATGCCCGAGGGAGGATTTGAACCTCCGACGTGGGAGGCGTGCGATTCGCAACGTGGCGCTGCAGACCGCCAATCCTCCGAGGCGAACGGCCACGCATTCCGTGGCACGGCGCCTTAGACTGAGTTCGTACACAAACACATTTCAGTATGTCTGGACGTCCTGTACGATTACTTAAGCAGAGTTTTCTTTCGCAATCTGCCCGTATTCATTAACAAAAGAAAATAATAATCAAATAAATTTACATCTACATAGATACTCTGCAAATCACATTTAAGTGCCTGGCAGAGGGTTCATTAACCACTTTCATAACTTTTCTCTACCGTTCCATTCTCTAATAGCGCGCGGGAAGAAAGAACACCTAAATCGTTCCGTTTTAGATCTGATTTCTCTTATTTTATTGGGATGGTCATGTCTCCCTAAGTAGGTGGGTGCTAGCAAAATATTTTCACATTCAGAAGTAAAAGTCGGTGATTGAAACTTCACAAACAGATCACGCCGCAATGAATAACGTCTTTCTCTTAATGATTTCCACCCCAATCCGTGCAATATTTCCGTGACGCACCCCCCCCCCCCCCCCCCCCGCTCTTCTCCGTAACGTGATAAACCAAAACGAACAGTCTATCTCTGAACCTTCTCAATGTCCCACCTGGTGAGAGTCCCACAATGGGCAACAGTACCCCAGGAGAGGAAGCACAAGTGTGATGTAGGCAGTCTCTTCGGTGGAGCCGGTGCATATCCGAAGCGCTCTCCCAATGAAACGTAATCCTTGGTTCGCCTTCCCCACAATATTTTCTATGTGTCCTCTCCAGTCTAAGTTGTACGTAATTGTAACTCCTAGGTATTTGGTAGAATTTACGACCTTAAGGTTTGACTGATTTATCGCGTTATTGATTTTCAGAGGATTTCTTTTAGTGGTCATGTGTATTTCTTCAAACTTTTCTTTATTTAGTGTCAAATGCCAACTTTCGCACCATCTAGAAATTTTGTCTAAATCGCTTTGCAATTGCTTTTGATCCTCTGTTGATTTCACCAACCGAACAGTCTAAGGGAGCTATTTAGATTGTCTCCTAAATTGTTTATAAACACAAGGAAGAGTAGAGGAACTATAACGCTTCCCTGGGGAATGCCAGATATCACTTCTGTTTTACTCGATGACTTACCGTCAACTACAACGAGCTGTGTCCTTTCTGATAGGAAATCGTGAATCCAATCGCACAATTGGAGAGATATTCCATAAGCAAGCAATTTCATTAGAAGCCGCTTGTAAGGTATAGTGTAAAAATAAAATAAAATAAAGACTATTGTTAGTAAATCTAAGTGACTAAATTACTTTGGTTATTAATCCCTAAGCTTACGAAGTAGTTAAAATAACTTATGCTAAGAACAAAACACACACCCATTCTCGAGGGAGGACTCGAACCTCCGAAGGCAAACTGCGGCGCGCTCCGCAGCTAGGTGCCTAGAACCTCGGCGACTCCACTGCGGTCCACATTCCTCCATAGAATTTTTCTTCCCCATCAATTTCCACTTGCTGTCACCCTTTGGGACTATTACTGACCATATAATACGTTCCAATGTCTTCGTTATTCTTCTCTTTTTAGAGATTACATTAGATAATTTACAATAAAGCGAGAAAGGTCTAATTAGTGCCTTAAAGAAAGACGCATATGGTGTAAATTTGTATATTTAAACTTTTGCTTTTCACCTTCAAAGTAAAACGTATTTGGATCCGCACTCATCTTCATCCCTTCCTTTCACCTGGAGTTATAATAGTTTTTTGTGAATACTCACACTGATACTCCATGCCAGATTTATTCTCTGTAATGAGAGCAGTCTCCATAGCGACCATGTCGAACAGCACTCTTTACCTTGGGGAAGTAGTGTCTTTACTGCAGAGCTGGTTGCCATCCTAAAGGCTCTAGAACATCTCCGAGCCTGCCCCAGCGGGTCATTTGTCATATGTAGTGACTGCCTGAGTGGCTTGCAGGCAATCGACCAGTTCTTCTCCTGTCACCTTACTCTCTTGGCAAATCAGGTCGTTCTGTGGTCTCCCTGTGGACCCCTGGCCACATCAACATACCGGGGAATGAACGAGTCGACTAGTTGGCCTAACAGGCCACCACTGCGCCACCTTTAACCACTGGTGTCACGGAATCGGACCTCAAGTTAGCATTGCTCAAGAAGATGCGTGAGGCTTGGGAGTGCTGAATGGCCTACCATGAGTGCAACGAACAAGCATCGAGCAGTGAAGCTATCCACGACTCTGTGGAAGTCTTCACTGCGGCCCATAGTCGAGAGTCGGTTGTCCTCTGCCGCCTCCGTATTGGGCATACCTGGCTGATCCATGGTCATCTCCTTCGCCGTGAGGCCCCGCCTGTGGGTCGGTATGGAGCAGCGCTGACAGTAGTCCATCTTCTGATGGACTGCCCAGTTTTAGCCACCTTGCGGCAGTCTTTTTACCTACCAGACGCGCTGCTCTTAGTTTTAGGCGACGATGCCTCCACAGCTAATTCCGTTTTAAGTTTTATTCGCGCAGCTGGTTTTTACAACTTCATCTAGTAGTCACGTCCCCACGTATCCAGCGTCTAAGACTTTTTGAGACCCTTATGTAAAATACCTAGGGGTTTTTAGTGTGTACAGTATGTCTGACTCATCCTGTTTTATCTTTGTGATCAGCCAGCCATGGTACTCCGCAGTCCAGTGGTAGTAGTGTGTTTTTGTCTTGTATTGTCAGCGACTTGTCCATTGTCAGCCTGCCCCCATTTGAGAGTTTTATTTTCGGTGCTCTGTTTTATTTTTTACGCTCTTAACAGTGGACTCTTAGCTAGGAACAGAGGACTGAAAAAAGTATATATATATATATATATATATATATATATATATATATATATATATATAATACAAGGAGAGCAGTATCAGTTGCACTCATGTTTCTTCTACATTATCATTAAAGGAGGGAAAAATTTTTACTAATTCCTTGTAAAACATTACACACCATGTATCCAGCAATGCAGCTCGGTACGGAATACAAAACAGGCGGAAACCTTTTGATCCACCTCCATGTTTAATAAGACGTTCGCTAGCTGTACACGATATAAGTACTTGCTTGCACGTGACCTCGCCGCAATAGCAGTGAGGACCGCCTACGGAGTGTTTTCAACGTCGGCCGTTTGTCGTAATCTGAGACGCGAAAGCGTTCCCGTGTCCGCGGCGACGTCGCTGCAGGCCCGGAGCAGCTGTTGGCTCGTACGCCGGTCCACTCTGCCTGTTAGAGCGGTTCCGGGAGGGATAATGTTCCACCTGACCATTTAAGAAGCTCTCTTAAGTCCCCGTGAATCGTCGGGTAATTTAGCTGCTGCCCGTTTGCCATTTTAACGTCACGGTCGAGTGTACGCTATCAACGAGAACGCAGACGCAAGGGTCTCTGGCCGAGTATTATTTGGGTGTTTGGAGAGGAAAACCAAGCCGGCAACGGCTTAATGGTGCCGGGTGAGATGATCTCGCATAATCCGAGGAAGGAGCGCTGAAAATGTGAGACATGTTTATCCAGAGGTTGCGAGGCGTCGGGGATTCGACGTTTTATTGCGACATTTTCAGGTTTTGAGGATTAGTGTCCAGCTGGCTGCCGTATATTACTGCCACCACGACACAGACGAGCAGACTGCTACGCACTGAAATTTGTTCACACTGGTCGTAAGATGGTGATTTTATCCTCGTCGATAGACAACATAATTAACGTCGTCGTACTAACGTGTGAAAATATGGTGACGATTTCTGTAAGCCGTGCAAAATTACAGTACAACCTCTCGAAGAGCGTTTTAATACTCTCACCTTCGACTACAAACATTTTAGTTTATTCTACCTGTTACAGGTTTAGTAATACTGCGATACGCTTGGTTGAAAATCAGAAAGGTGCACACCGTTAACAACAAATACTTAGAAGTCGCGAAATGACATCATAAAATACAGTCCAATTAAGTAAGTGTTGGCAATTATGGAAGGTATACATATAACTCAAACAGAAAAGGAGCATTTCAAGCAAATTCATAGTTTACGGTGTGCAGTCTAAATTATTTTTTGTTACAGCAGTACACTTTTCCGGTGCAGAAAGGGATTAGTTACCGTCAGGCGCCATATCTATATTTCTCTCGAATTAAATGTTTCGCAATAATTGGAAAAGCGAGTTCGGTTTTAATGACTCAAATTAGATTCAAAACTGACTGTAACGCAGAAATGGAAGTATCAGACGAATTGTAAGCCACCGATACATTGCCGTCGATAATCTTATTTCATATTCATCGCACCTGGGATATGGACTACAATGTTATCAGTAACTTTCATTGGGATTTTTATCGATAGTTGAAATTTCTACAGTATTTTTTTCGTGGCTGTCTGAAGATATGGCAGACTGGCCAGTTTTTTTGTCATTTACTCTACAGTCATGACTGAGAACTTCTAATAATGTTTCTCGCATTGCATATTCTCTTATGAAATAGTAATTTCTACTTGCTATTTTCACACAAATGTAGCCTACTTAAAACTCAGTGAGGAAACAAAGTGTACTCAAAGGTCGGAGTGAAACTTTCTCAAAAGTGTCTCAAAGGCTTAGGAAAGTAAGTTCTATGAGACAGTCTTAAACGTAAACAAATATTATTTTCGTAACAAGCTTTTTTTTAATTACACCACATATTATTTCTTAGGCAATCAATAGCATGAAACATTGCAAAATCAGTAGCATAGGTTGCATCTCAGTAAATCAGTTACATCCGGAGAAAATACGGGGCGAATTTGAAGTTTGATATACATAAAGCGTGCATCTAACACGTCCCAAGACTCAATTGTGAGTGATTTTTATGCTAATGATTGCCTACGAAATAAAATGCGGTATTCATTTATAATACACAAGTCTGTCTTGAAAGCAATATTTGTTCATGTGTTAGACTGTCAGTTAGTACTTACTTTCATAAGCCCCTAACGTACGTTCATGACCGTGAAACGCGTCGTACAATATCTGTTACAGTTCTAGAGATATTTTCAGTGAAAACTTGATTGGGACACCCTTTATATATATTCTATCAGTAATGCATTATTTTTGAATCCCGGAAAAACAAACTTGGGTTCCTTATCAAACTTCATTACAATAACGATAATCTATGATATCTAAACATGACAGAAGGAATTCATGTAGAAAGAAAGAAATCATGCAAGTAAGGTTTATTGGTGAATATTCTAGTCTCTCAAGTTTGTCACCGAACCTCGCCATGGAAACAGTCATAAAAGAAGTCGTGCGGGACCCGTTACATAGATGTCCCTATTTACCGCTGAATTAAAAATGTAAGGAAATGATGATCAACTATTGAACTCCTTTTATTAATAATTTTGGAAAGTATTGTTTCATTATCACTGTTACGTACGTCAAAACAGCCACTCAGCTATGAGTATTGCATAATATCGTAAGTTGCTTGGGACACTCATGACAGCTTGCTTGGATGCAAACAACAGTGTTTTAAGAGGCAGGACACCCAGAACCCAATTTAGTCACAGAAAAAGGAAGAACATTAGTTCATGGTACTCGCTCTGCAGTGACTAATTTAGAAGTTCAATTGTGCTGCTACATTTATCTTTCCCCATTCTGTGAGTAGCTCGTCGGTATTATTTTTAAAGATATACTTAGATGTTAATTGAGAAATAAACGGCTATTTGCGTACTCCCAGTCAATACGTGCTGTATGAAATGCTTCAAAATTGCTGCACGTATCTAAGACATTTATATACTCTTTCATTTAGTGTTCCTTGATTTTGTTAGTTGCGCCAGCAGCGGTTGCTCATTTTATTTCAGTCCTAAGCGAATTTTAGTGCTCTGGTTACAACTTTTACGCTACAACAGAATATCTTCTAACGGGAATCTGCGCAATTAGAGAAACCAAGTTCGCTATATATCACATATTAACATTTAGATATGTTTATTTTCAGTTTGTGCTTAAACTTGGGTACAATACGTTGCACCCATGTTGGAAGCCCATCACTCAGAATCTCTGTTTACAAAGAAACACTTGGTACAGTGTGGTATTAAACATCTTCTACAATCGATATATGCATTGCGAAATCAATGTACATTGTATAGTTACGCTCAGTGACATCAGAGTTTAAAATAACCTATGTAAAATAACGGGTTTCTTGTAGTGGACTGATATGGCTTTGTTTTTATGGTATCAAATAATATTATTGCAATCCTCACCTAATGACACCATAAGTAAAGGGTCCATAGCCTTACAGTGATAACGTTTTTTAATTATTGTTTTATACAAGAGATTATATAAACAAAGTTTGTGCCTCCATTGTATCATCATGTTTCGTGCTGAATCTATGTTGATAATGTTTTTATGATTCATTTTATCCATGGCTTTGTCAAAGCAAGTACAGTTTTAATGGGCAATTTATCTATGACACTGTAAGAAGAAATTATCTGCAATGTTTCAATTAGTCAGAAGGCACTTCCAGCAACGCTACCACAACATTTCCCACAATACCAGAAGCAATTCTTACAGTGGTACTATCGACGTTATCAGCATCAAAACTTCCTTTCATAAGCTTTATACTTCTACAACAATGGTGCTGCCATCTCTTGTCATATGCAGGAATGGAATTAACGGTACGAATAGAAAGAAACTCCTTAATCAGTTGTTTTTAGATTTTTGTCTCAGCCGTAGTACTATCTAGTTAGTATACAAACGAGTCCCTTCCAGAAAATAAGCTTCGCTATTTTTGCAACAAAAATAACGTATTTACATAAAAGACTTTATTGGCAACATATGCAGCGTAGTCACCGAATGAACTGAAACACTTGTCATATCATGAGATCAACTTTTCATTTCTGCTGCCTGTGAATGGAACCAACACATTGTCAGTCGCCCGGAGTTCTTCGTCGTTATGAAAACACTGGCCGAGGACAGGAATTCTTGATGTGCAAGAAAAAGTAGAAATCATTGGGGGCAAGATCGGAATTGTATGCTGGTTGATCGAACAGAACCAGCCTAACTAATGCAAAAGAAATAAATAAAATAGAAATTATAAAAAAGTGCCCCAATCCGAATGGAGTGGTCATCTGACAGAAAGAGTGCAGCTATCCCCCCCCCCCCCCCCCCGTACCATACTCTGTGCGCTAAGCTGCTTTGGTCACGGTGGATATCGCACCTGCAGGAAGTATCTTGGCACGCTCTCAGTCATACATAACCTATCATCTTAAACGTACACTGCTATCGTAGAGTCCCTTGCCACCTGGCACGGTGACGAGGGACAAGGGGCACAGCCTCAGCAGTGTGTCGCTGAATTGAGAATTTGGTTCTGACTGGAGGTATAATGAATTCGGGATGCCGTATGAGCAGTAGGTTCGGCAGGTGAACCGTGACGAGCGAGGCGCCTTAGACCGCGTGACTACTCCACCGCGGTTCGGCTTGTGCTGATGGCTGACTCTAGTCGATGGAGCTCCAGGATCGTAACTGTCGAATTGCCCTGTACTGTGTAATGGGTGCCGTGATAGGCCGGCATACGTAGGCGAGCGTCCTTCTTCCTAATGCCTTACCATCGATTACTACAAACTGTGTCCTCTCTGACAGGAAATCCCCTATCCTGTCTCAAATTTTGGGCGATATACCCTGGGCGCTGATGACCACGATGTTGAGTGCCCTAAAGCCCCAATAACAACAACAACAACAACAACAGCGATATACCATAACCACGCAATTCGATTAAAAGCCGTTTGTGAGGTACGGTATCAAAAGCCTTCTGGAAATCAAGAAATACGGACTCAATTTGAGAACCCTTATCGATAGCACTCATTATTTCGTGTGAGTAAAGAGTTAGTTATGTTTCGCAAGAACGATATTTTCTAAATCCGTGTTGAGCTTGGGTCAATAGATAATTCTATTCGAGATAATTTAAATACAGGATAAGTTACGTCAAACCCACCTGATAAGGATCCCACACTGAGCAGCAATACTCCAAAAAAGGAGCGACAAGCGTAGTGTATGCAGTTTCTTTAATAGTTGCATCTTTTAATGGTTTTGTCAATAAAACGCGGTGTGTGGTTCGCCTTTTCCACAACATTATCTACGTGTTATTTGCAGTTTAAGTCTGAAGTAATAGTAATTCCTATGTATTTTGCGGAGATTATGCCCTTCACTTTTGATTGATTTATCTTGTAAGCAAAGATTGGCTGATTTATTTTCGTACTCATGTGGACGACGTCAAACTTCTCATTATTTAGAGTCAGTTGCCGATTTTTATACCATGGTGATATATTATTTAGATCGTTCTGCAGTCGGGTTTGATCTTCAGATGATTTTACTAGACGGTGAATGACAGCATCTTCTGCAAACAACCTAAGACAGCTGCTTACATTTTCTCCCAAATCGGTTGTGGAAATAAGGAACAGCAGAGGACCAATAACAATACCCTGTGGAACGCCCGATATCACCTCTGGCACAAATTATCATCTTGTAATGATACAGCTCTTGTCTCTTCCGTGCTTGCAGTATTAGAATTGTGGTTGATTCCGACTTATGCAAGACACTTTTTTTTTTTTTTTTTTTTTTTTTGTTTATATACCCAAACTAGTTTCGGCACTTATTGTGCCATCTTTCGTGGGTTTCTGTTGTTTATTTTATTGTCTCATTCGCAGGATATGCATGTGCATTGATTGTGGAATGACGAATTTTGACAACCTGTCATATTTGAGCTGTGGTGTTGCTGATCGTTTGTTTGTGGCGTGTTCTTATGTTTTTTGGTCTTCAGTGTGATTTTTTCTATGAAACAGCACTGTTTACATCGCCATTTCAAGACAGGTTGTCAAAATTCGTCATTCCACAATCAATGCACATGCATATCCTGCGAATGGCACAATAAAATAATCAACAGAAACCCACGGAAGATGGCACAGTAAGTGCCGAAACTAGTTTGCGTAGTTAAACAAAACAAAAAGTGTCTTGCATAAGGCGGAATCAACCACAATTCTGGCACAAATGTTCAGCTTTCCCCACAGATGTAATTCAGTGACCACCGACATCTAAAGTCGCGATTAAATCTTCAACACGTGCGGGAGAGACCGACTTGTCGTCGGCGGAGCGTCAGCCGTGACCGCCCCGCGATCGTTGTCCGCGGCTTGCGGCCGGCTCGGCTCGTCAGCGGTCGCTCCATTCGTCTTCTGCGCGCGACGCCAGGAAGCATATCCGGCAGGCGCCGGCGGCGACCGGCAGCCAGACGTCGGGTTTCAATGCCTCATTCATCAGCTGGGCGGCTTAACACGGCGCGCGGCCAAGCAAGGCTCCACTCGTCTGCGGTCCGCTCCGCTCCGGTCCGGTCCGGCCCGGTCCACCTGCTGCGGCGCGCCTTATCCGCAGCGCGATCGCTGAAATGCAAATGCCGAGGGAGCCGCGGCTGTCGCAACGGCAGCGGCAGCGGCTGCCATTGCGTAACGCCGGCCGCGGCCCGCCCGTGTAAATCATGAAAGGCGAGCAGGAAATAGTTCCGGAATAAAAGTGCTCCGCCAGATGCAGACGCCAGATAACGGCGCGCACAATGGCAAATTTCCAATCAGGCTCGCTAGTGTGTTGCGTGCCCGCTGGCCGAGTTAACGAGTTTCCAGCGCGGAGTGGCCGAGGGAAACGGGCAGTATTGTGGCCTGAAGTTACCGTAATGTGGCTACACACTGAAGTCGTTCCTCCGGCTTTCTTAAGAGGGGGATGTAGATGAAATTGACCAAAAATGTCAATTTTCGATTTGAATGCTTTGGTGAGGCGAGTGTCAACAGCCGTAATATATTTCGTAAAATTCATTTTTAAAAACCATCGCCTGTTTATTCAAAACCTTATATATCTACCAGTTTCGGTCAATAGACCCCATCTTCATGGATAAAAAGGTGTTAAAACTGAATGGTAAAATGCATCAAATAAAAATACATCTAGCTGAGACAAACAGGAGTCAGTATAACTAAAAGTGTTAAAAATACGATGGTCATCTTAAATAAAACCTATCAAACACAACATAAAATGTAAGAACAGACTATGAATAAAAATTGCACAGAAGCACAAGTCACTCCCTCCATTTTTATTCAGAGTCTGTTCTTACCTTTTATGTTGTGTTTGACTGATAGGTTTTATCTAAGATGACCACTGTATTTTTAACACTTTTAGTTACACTGACTCCTGTTTGTCTCAGCCAGATGTATTTTATTTGATGCATTTTACCAGTCAGTTTTAAGACCTTTTTATCCATGAAGATGGTCTATTGACCGAAACTGGTTGACATATAAGGATTTGAATAAACAGCCGATGGTTTTTAAAAATGCATGTTATGAAATTTTCTATTTATTTTTTGTTACTACAAGTCCTGGACAATGAGTTCCAAAACTTTCAATGTTGAAACCGTATCCGAAGTGCCTAAAAATTAAAGTGTGGCGCGGCCCTGCCATGCCCACATTTTGAAGCAGCACTTCAACACCAGCTCAGCAAACAACGATTCTGTGTATTACTTTCAACCAAACATGTGCGGGATACATCTAGAAGGCCGTGATACATACTCTTTGGTTTTATAGATCATTTTTGCTTCCAATGAGCACCTAAATTCAGTTGTATGGAAACGATGCCCTAAAACCACATTTTCATCTGCTACAGTTGTCAGAATTGCAACTTATGATGCAGTTCTTGTATTTAATGATGGGTACGTCGGGAGGATGATGTTATTAGAAAGAATGGGCTTCAAGAAAGGAAATTTTACTCAAGAAATCCTGAGAAAAATACGAGGCGCGTCCAGAAAGTAAGTTCCGTTTGGTTATATAAAACGAACGGGTAGAGATACAGAAAAAAATTTTGATTGTACAAAAATCTACAACTGTTAAACTACTTTTTTACATAGCTTCCGAAATTTTGTAGGCAATTGTCATAGCATGGCACTAGGTTTTGTGTGCCTTTTTCATAGAATGTTGCCGCCTGTGTATTCAACCATCAGGTAACATCATCGTTGAAGTGTTGTCCACCAAGGACAGATTTTAGGTGTAAGAAGAGGATTACTGTCAAAAGATTTTTTTTTTCACGATAATGCCTGACCTCACACACCGAATGTGACCAAACAATTCTTACGGAAATTTCAATGGGACGTTGTTGATCATCCTCCATACAGCTCGTACCTCTCTCCTAGCGACTTTCATCTCTTCTTGCACATAAAAATCTGTCCTTGGTGGTCAACACTTCAACGATGATAAAGAGCTGTTACCACATGGTTGAATACACAGGCGGCAACCTTCTGTGAAGGATGCATGCAAAAACATGTGGCACGCTATGACAAGTGGCTACAAAATTTCGGCAGTTATGTGGAAAAGTAGTTTAAGCCTCGTAGAATTTTGAGCAATAAAAATTTCTTCTGTATCTGTGTACAATTTCATTTTATTACCAAACGGAACTTACTTTCTGGACGCCCCTCGTAGTTGAAGACCTGATAAAGAAAAGAAGAAACCAGAAGAGAAGCTTTGAAAGGAAAGATAACCCAATGTACAAATGTTGTGACTTCTAAAGAACTGACATAAGGATAAAAGTTAGGTTGAACTGTAAATTGCGTTTCCGGTAAAGTTTGTTTTTTAAAGTTTATGTACCTTTTCTTCAGATTCCATGAATGCTAGAATAATGAAATTTTGTACACATAGTTCAACTTCAAATTTCATTCATAAAAATGTTGAATATATATAATCAAAGGATTTTGTATGTAAATGTGTTATTTTCATGAAACGCGTGGTACAAAATTTAATTGCCGTACCTTCAAAACTGTGGATTTGGTGCATTTTTTAAATAGTGTGGGTTTTTCAACAACGTCTCCCATTAAATTACTTGAATGCCGTGCAGGTTGCTTAGAAAAAAGTTCAGAGTGCACTTTTAGAACTACTGTACGTTTTCAGTTTATGGGTTCATCAACTGATATAGACTTGATATCCTTTATAATGGTCATAGAGTTTTCTCTCCTGCTATCAAAGCTTCTTTAGGCCTATGTTCTGTCGTAATCCCAATGTTGCATTTGAATGGACACCACGGTGCAGCCATAAGGCTCGAAAACATAGTCACTTGGATCATTTGACATCAAGTAGAAGCTCTATATACAACGTCTTACCATCACAGGTGACAATTTTCTTTTTCTACCAAATACCCACTTGAGGAATACGTTTCTTTTTCACTTTCTCGTTCTTTGGTCTTTTCTGTTGTTATGTCTGTCTTCATGTTCAACTAGTCGTTTCAGCTAGCATCCTTCCATTTTCATTACTTTTCCCCAAGAGGCATCTTCTGTTTTTGTATTAATCCTTTCTAAATACGTTTTAGTTCCTTGACCCCACGGCGCCCCTTTCATGCCATTCGGCTGTTATAACAGCTCTAAGCCTACAGATGAAGATGAAACCAGACGTTGTTTTGTGTGCTCTGATATTCTTCGGGTTGCCGAACATGGATTAAGGTGACCTGTGGAGACATGCGATTTAGTGAAGCGTACCTTACTGGAGAGCCTGAAGTCTGACTTCGCGGTATTCCTACTTGTATGTCTTCCGTTCTTTTAATGTTACAACAGCATGGAAAGTGGCGTCCAGTTCAACCACTTTGTGACTAGTAAACTAACTTTCTTGTAATCAGCGGATTAGGTAATCATTGGATGAATTATTTTCGAATTTGAGAAAATCTTGCCTTTAGATTGCTACGAGTGCTGAGACCGACAGAACTGCTGAACTATTCAAATTTTCGTATTTGTGTCGGACTATTATTTCTGTAATTACAACGAATGAGTCATAAAAACTGGATTTCTGTTCATAACTATGAAATCCCAAATCCTTACAGAAGCGGAGAAACAGTCAACCATAGCGGCACTATTAACCAACACCGTCTGAAGAGAAGGCCTGCGCGCTGCCGTGCCACGTCACGCATATAGGTGGCGATGGCGTAGATCACTGGCTGGCCGATGTGAGACAGTGGGCTGTGCTCCATCAGCCAGCCAGTCAGCTGACGTTGTATCAACACGGTCACGGGAGCGACGCTAGCGCTCCAAGCGGCAGCATTGCAGTTACAGTAGAAAAACACGATACAAACGTTTGGTTTCTGCTTCGCTAGCCGCGGAGGAGTGGCCGAGCGGTCTATGGCACCTTTCTACAGAGCGCGCGGTCGCTCGCCGTCGGAGTTTCGAGGTGTGTGTTTTGCCCTTGTTAAATAAACGTAACTTACTTTAAGTTGCCGTTGCTCAGAGCGCCTGATCTGAGGGCTGAACACCCTCTGTAATAATAATAATAATAATAATAAAAAAGCTGAGCCAAATACTCAACGAAGAGCGAACACGAACAAACGACCGCAAAACATCCATCCTCCTCAAGAAGGGGAACAAAAACCGTCATAAGGCGCCTTTCTGCAGAGCGCGCACTCACTCGCCGTCGGAGGTTCGTGTCCTCCCTTGGGCATGGTTGTCCTTAGGTTAGTTTAACTCGTTTTAAGTAATTTGTAAGCCTAGGGACAAGTACCAAAGAAGTTAAGTCCCATAGATTTATAAACAATTGAATTTTTTTCCTGCAGGGGGGGGGACTAGTGTCGTTTCAATAACCAGACATAACATAATAGGTTCATTCCAGCAGCTGCCAGACGGCAACTTTCAAGCGCAAAGAACCAGATGTTACTGCGTATGCGCATCGACTAAGACGTAAAAACCCTTGTTAGATACTTGCACTGCTGGAACGCCTTTTTCCACTGTTTCTGGCTGCAGGCAAATGTGAGTTTAAAGGAATAATTAAAATACTTTCCTTCCTAATAAAGAATAAATGTAAACGAGAAATATTTGATCTCACATGGGATTGCAGTGACCTCGAAATAATCGAAAAACACTACAAACACACAAGTATCACGTTATGGCTACCCCCTCCCCCACTCTAACTCAGCCCTTTCTGCGCATGCGCAAATTGGCAGCTTGACCGCGCCAGAAATATTTTTCCGGGTAGCGTCTGGCTGCTTTCGGCAACTGCTGGATCAACAGTCACACGCCAAGTAAGCAGGATCGGGAGAAGGCGCTGCTGGAATACAATTTCAGCGTTGTGCAAGCGCGTCAAGCAGTCTGGCAGCTGCTGGAACGAACCTAATATCTTAATTAAATCGCTACCTATCTGCAAAGGATCATCCTCTGGGCTAACCTGAATATTCCATGATGATTTCATAAAAGTGGCTGCAGTCATCTTAGAGCCTATGAGGAACATACATACATGCATACAGATATACATACATACTTTTTATAGATATATCTTGCGAAGCATTTCCGGGTTCGTAGTTTATATCTTTGTGTAGACGGTTTATGGTTCATTTTCTGACCGTAATTTCAGTAACATGTTTGTACCTTGTGCTGGAATCCGAGTCACGTGACGTGAGGACTAATAGTTAATGCGCCCAATTGCCCAACACAGGAAAACTGGGTTCGAGTACTAGACAGGTAAAAATTGTCGCCGTTGAGCTTTTTCTGTACCAGTGTCCAGCCGCAAATGCAGTACATGTTGATACCTCATGTTAGAATACGATTCATGCGATATGAGGACTAACGGTTAAGGCGCCAGATTGCCCAACACAGGGAAACTGGGTTCGAGTCCTCGACAGGCAAAAATCGTTGCCGCTGAGCTTTTCCTGTACCAGAGTCCTTCCTTCTGGGTCAAGGAACTCTGGCGCGGCAGAGTCCAGCCACAAGTGCAGTACATGTTGATACCTCGTGTTGGAATCCGATTCATGCGATATGAGGACTAACGGTTAAGGCGCCAGATTGCCCAACACAGGGAAACTGGGTTCGAGTCCTCGACAGGCAAAAATCGTTGCCGTTGAGCTTTTCCTGTATCAGAGTCATTCCTTCTGGGTCAACGAACGCTGGCGCGGCAGAGTCCAGCCGCAAGTGCAGTACATGTTGATACCTCGTGTTGGAATCCGATTCATGCGATATGAGGACTAACGGTTAAGGCGCCCGATTGCCCAACACAGGGAAACTGGGTTCGAGTCCTCGACAGGCAAAAATCGTTGCCGTTGAGCTTTTCCTGTATCAGAGTCATTCCTTCTGGGTCAACGAACGCTGGCGCGGCAGAGTCCAGCCGCAAGTGCAGTACATGTTGATACCTCGTGTTGGAATCCGATTCATGCGATATGAGGACTAACGGTTAAGGCTCCCGATTGCCCAACACAGGGAAACTGGGCTTGCGATCTCGACAGGTAAAAATTGTCGCTGTTGAGCTTTTCCTGTACCAGAGTCATTCCTTCTGGGTGCACGAATGCTGGCGCGGCAGAGTCCAGCCGCAAATGCAGTACATGTTGATACCTCGAATTGGAATCCGATTCATGCGATATGAGGACTAACGGTTAAGGCGCCCGATTGCCCAACACAGGGAAACTGGGTTCGAGTCCTCGACAGGCAAAAATCGTTGCCGTTGAGCTTTTCCTGTATCAGAGTCATTCCTTCTGGGTCAACGAACACTGGCGCGGCAGAGTCCAGCCGCAAATGCAGTACATGTTGATACCTCATGTTGGAATCCGATTCATGCGATATGAGGACTAACGGTTAAGGCGCCCGATTGCCCAACACAGGGAAACTGGGTTCGAGTCCTCGACAGGCAAAAATCGTTGCCGTTGAGCTTTTCCTGTATCAGAGTCATCCCTTCTGGGTCAACGAACGCTGGCGCGGCAGAGTCCAGCCGCAAGTGCAGTACATGTTGATACCTCGTGTTGGAATCCGATTCATGCGATATGAGGACTAACGGTTAAGGCTCCCGATTGCCCAACACAGGGAAACTGGGCTTGAGATCTCGACAGGTAAAAATTGTCGCTGTTGAGCTTTTCCTGTACCAGAGTCATTCCTTCTGGGTGCACGAATGCTGGCGCGGCAGAGTCCAGCCGCAAATGCAGTACATGTTGATACCTCGAATTGGAATCCGATTCATGCGATTTGAGGACTAACGGTTAAGGCGCCCGATTGCCCAACACAGGGAAACTGGGTTAGAGTCCTCGACAGGCAAAAATCGTTGCCGTTGAGCTTTTCCTGTACCAGAGTCATTCCTTCTGGGTCAACGAACGCTGGCGCGGCAGAGTCCAGCCGCAAGTGCAGTACATGTTGATACCTCGTGTTGGAATCCGATTCATGCGATATGAGGACTAACGGTTAAGGCTCCCGATTGCCCAACACAGGGAAACTGGGTTTGAGACCTCGACAGGTAAAAATTGTCGCTGTTGAGCTTTTCCTGTACCAGAGTCATTCCTTCTGGGTGCACGAATGCTGGCGCGGCAGAGTCCAGCCGCAAATGCAGTACATGTTGATACCTCGAATTGGAATCCGATTCATGCGATATGAGGACTAACGGTTAAGGCGCCCGATTGCCCAACACAGGGAAACTGGGTTCGAGGCCTCGACAGGCAAAAATCGTCGCCGTGGAGCTTTTTCTGTACCTGAGTCATTCCTTATCGGTCCACGAATGCTGGCGCGGCATAGTCCAGCCACCGGCGTGCGCGGTGGGCGTCGCTCTGGCGCCGCGTCGTGTCTCGGCGACGTGACGTCACGCCACCTGTAGCGGCAGAGGCGGGCAATTTATCGCCGCGGCCGAGCGGAGCGGCGCTTGTTAGGCCGACCGACGCGGAGGCGGCGTGACGGCTGCGGGCGCCATCGTCAGCAGCGCGCCAGGTGGCCACCTGCCGGCCAGACCCCACCCTGGCGCTCAAATTCACACTTTGCACGACTGCGCTCAGCGGCACGTATCAAAAGTGTTGCGGCACGTTGGTTTCTCGTTCTCCTGAATACTGACGTTGAATTTTTACTTTTCACTAGGTTCCTGGAGTAGATGTCATTTCCTCAGAGGTACTGAAGTCTCTGGGAGAACGAGCCATGACAAAACAGAAGAGATACCTGGCGTTCCCCAGGGAATCGTTATAGGTCTCCTACTCTTCCTTGTGTTTATAAACGACTAGCTGAAAACCCGGCTTTGCCCGGGTATTTATTTATTTATTCCTGCTTTGAGTTAGTACTTCTTCTATCCTTTCTCTCTCTGTCCATCTCCTTTTTTTCTAGAAACATGCTATATTTATCGGAGAGTGAATAAGGCTGTCTCGCATTATGTACAAAATTATAAGTATCCAAACAAAGAAAGATAATAATCAAAACACAAATGACATATAAAATGCGTACAATACCATATTTATTGAGTTATATGTTGTGAAATTGTATAATTTTGCAGGTATGTATTCATTTGTAAAAGTGCTGTATGTCTGTATTAAAAGAAACTTCTTTTCTACTGCTTTATTTATTTATTCTTACATATCCCTATTCGTATGCTTATCCTTATAGAGAAAGAGCTGAAGACATTGTAGCACGCATAGACCAAAGATATGGTCTGTGGCATGACGTTTCGCTGTATGTAACCTCCTTGCTATAGAATCGCAAACGTCATCGCTGGCCTGAAGTCCGAAATTTTTTTTAATAATTTGACGACTTTCAAGCACCATATCTTCCACCCCCTTATATCTATCGGTATGTAACCGCTATGATGTACAACTGGAGTCTTAGACAACAATTACACACAGACCATTCGTTTGCGTTCTGTAGTTTTCGCTGCAGAGCGAAATATTAACACACACACACACACACACACACACACACACACACACACATACACGTAAAATTTTATATACACCGATAACTTTCCATCCCAATATACTCCACCCTTTTATCATTGTCAACCCTAAAGCAACAATGCAACCAATAAAACCATTTTCAAAGAGTAAATATAATTTACAAAGAGTAATTATTGTTCCGCATTTCGCGTTATATGCTTCAAATTACTAAATATCTCCCAGATCGCTATAAAACCGTGCCTAAAACCTTCCTTAGGTATAAATTAGTAACTGTACAAATATTTAAGTCTCTGCGTCTTGTGGTTCAGACGTGATAAACGTACACCGAACAGACATTCACATTTATAGATATAGATTTAGGAGACAATCTGAATAGCTCTCTTAGACTGTTCGCGGATGATGCTGTCGTTTATCGGTTAGTGAAGTCAACAGAGGATGAAAAGCAACTGCAAAATTTCTACATGGTGCGAAAATTGGCAATTGAAGTAATACACATGGCCACTAAATACACATGGCCGAACTTCACTTACGCGATAAATCAGTCAAATGTTAAGGTCGTAAATTCTACCAATACCTAGGGTTACATTTACGAACAGCTTAGACTGGAGAGAACACATAGAAAATATTGTGGGGAAGGCGAACCAAAGGTTATGTTTCATTGGCAGAACGCTTCGAAGATGCACCAGCTCCACCAAAGAGATTGCCTACATCATACTTCTGCGTCTTTTCCTGGAGTACTGCTGCCCATTGTGGGACCCTCACCAGGTGGGACTGACGGAAGACATTGAGAAGGTTCAGAGAAGGGAAGCTCGTTTTGTTTTACCACGATACCGGGGAAAGCGACACGGAAATGTTTCACGAAATCATTAAAAGAAAGACATTCATTGCGGCGTGGTCTGTTTACGAAGTTTCAATCACGGACTTTTACTTCTGAATGTGAAAATATTTTGCTAACACCCACCTACTTAGGGTGACATGACCATCTTAATAAAATAAGAGAATTCACATCGAAAACCGAACGATGTAGGTGTTATTTCTTCCCGCGCGCTATTAGAGAATGGAACGGTAGAGAAAAGTTATGAAAGTGGTTAACGAACCCTCTGCCAGGCACTTAAATGTGATTTGCAGAGTATCTATATAGATGTAGATGAACCATTCCACCCAGTAAGTAAAATATATGAGACAGGCGAAATACCATTACAGAACCATCAGTGTAATAAGTCATGTTTGCAAAATTTTAAAACGAATGTTTTACAGATGGATGGAAAGGCTGATGGATGCTGACCTCGGGGAAGATCAATTCGGATCAGCAACACGGGCAGCAACACTCTCCTTACGACTTATCTTATAAGATAGTTTAAGAAAAGGGAAACGTACATTTCTAGCTTTCGTAGATTTGGAGAGAGCTTTTGTCAGTGTTTATTGGAATACACTCTTTCAAATTCTGAAGTCAGTAGGGGTAAAATATAGGGAACAGAAGATTACTAACAACTTGTACTAAAACCAGACAGCAGTTATTAGAGTTAAAGAGCATGAAAGAGATGCTCAGGTTGCGAAGGGAGAAAGACAGGGAAGTGGCCTTTTTCCAATGTTATTTTGTTTGTACATTGAGCAATCTGTGAATGAAAGCAGAGAGGAACTCGATGAAGAAATTAGACTTCAGGATAAATAAATTAAAAAATTCATTTACAAATGACATTTTAATTCTGTGAGAGACAGCAAAGGACATGGAAGAGCATTTGAACGGAATGGGTAGTGTGTTGAAAGGAGCGTACAAGACGAATGTAGGTGTATGTTGACTGTGGGTGAAGATTTCTACTATGTGTCCGAGTTTTGTCGACTGGGACAGTACTCAGTATGCAAATTCCCCACTTAATACTTTATTTTTAATTAATTCTTTAATTGAAGATGTTAATCTGATATGTTTTTCATAATTAATTTTGGGCCGCCACCGTGTTTATAAAAACACATGGGAATTTTATATTTTTATTGACCTCACTTGCTAGGTGGTGTATGATATGGACAAACACCTTTATTTTATAAATTCCTAACCAATATCCCGTTGAGAGGTACCATCAATGATCACCTAATTTACTTGGTACACGCTTTCGTTAACTAATATCTGTTTGCGCTTCTAGAAGTGTGAATGATAGGGAATCTGAAAGAAGATATGCCATTATTGTCCACTGGACAGCAGATATAAGAAACAATCGTAGAAAAATTCAATAAGAAACTGTCGTAATTGAAGGGCTTCTCGTTAGACGAAATTCTGCCATAGGAACAGAAGTGGTAAGAAGTCTAATTAAAAAAAAAATAGTGTATCGGAATGACACAGAACTTCCCCATCCGTCCAAAGAGAAGAATAAAGTAATTTTTAAAAAAATGACTACATATTACCGAAACCTCACAGTGATTCACTGCTGTTATGAGGTGGCTTTATGCGAGAGCACCGTACATCACTGGTACTGGTGGACGGCAATGAAATTGGTACGCCGGCCGCAGTGGCCGAGCGGTCTGCGGCGCACCAGTCACAGTCTGCACGGCCGCTACGGTCGGGGGTTCGGATCCGCCCTCGGGCATGGATGTTTGTGTTGTCTTTAGTATAATATAGTTCATAAGTTGTTTGTAAGTTTAGGAACTGTTGACCCCGTAGTTAAGTCCCTAAAGCATAACAAACATTTGAACATTTTTGAAATTGGTACAGTAGCCTTAGAGTGGATACGCCTCCATGGTAAGCCACTTAGGCCCTTTTTTAGTAATATTTGTTGAACAACTTTATGCGCATAAATCGATACATTAATGTAACAGCACAAGGTACCTCCATTTTTAGAACAAGAAACACAAGTCGTATGCATTACTAGCAAAGGTGAGCAGAAAACAATTGCTAACAGGAGGTAAATTACATCATTAAGATTCAAACAACCTACAGAGTTTGTAAGCAAACAACGGTAAAAGGCCATAATTACTTTAATTTCTTGGTTATCGCTGTTACTACCTTGATTTGATTTGATTTGATTTTTTCAGGGAAGCCAAAACAATGTTGGTCAAACCCGCCACTGCCCGCACCGAAACTGAGTTTATTGTGCGGTATCGCTCCCTGTATGTCTAGTAAAGCCAACCAATGCCCTTGAACAGTGCAAGCAGTCCCTTTACCAGTTCTTTATTAGACACAATTTCTTCGGATCTGGTTGTCCCAAGTGTTCTGTGCCTTTTACTCTCCAGATTAGATTAGATTAGATTATTTATTTGTTCCGTAGATCCATATTGAGGGGATCCTCGTGGATGTGGAACATGTCAAGAAACAAAATTTACAAGTTGAATAACAAATAATACTAATAATATAAATACATACACTTATAATATAAATACAGATACATAATTTTTTAAGGTTTTTTTTTTTTTTTTTTTTTTTTTTTTTTTTTTTTTTTTTTTTTTTTTTGCTGATAATATAATAATACTAATATAGTATGAGTGCATGCATCATTTGATACAATTTAGAAATTCACTAATGGAGTAGAAGGAGTTGGCCACTAGAAAGTCTTTTAGGTTCCTCTTAAACTGATCTTTATTTGTAGCTAAATTTTTTATACTTGATGGTAAATTATTGAAAATGTGTGTTCCTGAGTAGTGGACCCCTTTTTGAACTAAAGTAAGTGCTTTTAAATCCTTGTGTAGATCATTTTTATTTCTAGTATTGTATGTATGAACTGAGCTGTTTGTTGGGAAAAGGGATATATTATTTATGACAAATTTCATTAAGGAATAAATATACTGAGAGGCAGTAGTTAAGATACCCAGTTCTTTGAAGAGGCTTCTACAAGACGTCCGTGAATTTACTCCACAAATAATACGTATTACACGTTTTTGGACTCTGAAGACTTTTGACTGACTTGAAGAGTTACCCCAAAATATTATACCATATGACATTAAGGAATGAAAGTAAGCAAAGTATGCAAGCTTTGTTATTTTTATGTCTCCTATGTCTGATAACACTCGTATTGAAAATACAGATTTGTTGAGTCGTTTCTGCAGTTCTGTGGTGTGCTCCTCCCAACTAAGTTTATTATCAAGCTGTAATCCCAGGAATTTAATTCTGTCAACCTCTTCTATCTGCTCTTCTTCATATTTAATGCATATGCTGTCAGGAAATCTCTTACATGTTCTGAACTGCATGTAGTGCGTCTTTTCAAAGTTTAATGACAATGAGTTGGCTTTAAACCATTTATTAATGTTCATGAAAATATCGTTAGCAGACTTTTCTATCAATATACTTGACTTCTCTTTATTGCAATACTTGTATCATCTGCAAACAAAACGAACTCTGCTTCTGGTAGTGTAATTGATGAGAGATCATTAATGTACACAAGAAAAAGCAATGGCCCTAAGATGGATCCTTGTGGGACACCACAATGCATTCGAATGCATTCGAAGATTAGATGTGATGCAGTTTCATCACCGTCATCACAGATCCTACATTTAGGGTCCTCTTCTGTTATTCCCATTGCATGTAGGTGTTTTTTGAAATTCCCATGGCCTGTCAGCAATCCAACCATGAGTCTTATCTCTCTCCTGTTCAGACCCAGGATTGCAGAGCTTCTTTTAAAACATGGCTTTGGCATCATTACCTTGCCATGTTTTTGTTGATGGACTTTTGTCCAATATTCTACGTGCTGTCTTCTGAGCCAGTTACGTAGCTCCAATTTGATCATTGCCTTGGTGATTGTCAGGACAGGTTCCGGTCCAATAAATGGAGTCTCTGCCCCCATCCTAGCTAATCTGTAGGCATGTTCTTTGCCACTGATCCCCGAGTGGCCAGGGACCCACAATAGTTTTACTCTATTGCTTTCCCCTAGCTCCACTAGAACCCTGTGACATTCTGCAACAATTTTAGACCTTGTTGCAGGAGCTGCCACTGATCTCAGGGCTGCCTGGCTGCCTGAATAGATATAGATGCTACAATCTTTGTAGCACATACGCAAATTCTCCTCCACACGCGCCCTATGGCAGTGATGGCTACCTTACTTTAATGATAAACTGTAAATTGTAAAGTGTGAAGCTATTGGATGTAACTGCAATGGTAATCAGTCCCTAGACTTACAATCAAACTAATTTACACTAAGGAAACATATCCATGCCCAAGGCAGGACTCGAACTCCGGTGGAACTGGCTGCCCAGTCCGTAGCATGATGCCTTAGACCACGCGGCTACGCCTACGCGTTGTCTTGTCACATGTAAAATGAATTTTTTGAACAATTTATTAATTTCTTAAATAGTAAGTTAGGTTAAGTTAAAATCCTGTACGGTTATTTGGAAGATAATAGTATTTATTTTATCATGGTGTATGCGTGCGACTCCTGTGGACGGAGATAGTTGCTTCCCGGTGCGACCCAGCACCACTGGCTGAGCCGGGCCTTGCGGGGCAATCTGCGGTGTCTGCCGATGCGGCAGGTCTGGGTCAAAGAGCTTAACTTTCATATAGTGCCAATAGATCCGGCACGTTTGAGCTAAATGTAACTGGCGTCCGCCCTGTTATTTGGGTATCGGCTGACAGCTGATATGCCACGCCCTCTATAGGATATTAAGTATTTGTACAGTTGAACGTTTTAAATTAAAATTGACTACTGAATACGGTTGTGCATCAGGATCTTCCAGTGTCTCCAGACTTAACCATGTCCGCTAATTGACGAGCTTAACTGTGCCTTTCCCAAAACTGCAGTAATGAAAGCACGCGAAACTGCCAGTAATACAGATCCAGTTCGATGCATAGCAGTTAGTTGAGGTTTGCAACATGAAAGTGTCACTTGGAAAAGAGTTGTGTCGATTGTAAAGAACATGGTCCTGAAAAACGTATATTGTGAACTGCTATAGCGAACAATAATGATGACGGAGTTGCATAACTTGTTAATATGTTGTAACAACTGTTTTCATAATGTCTAATACACACTAGCTGGTTTTTATTAAACGTATTAAGTCCACATACTTGTAAGATTTCTGTCAAAGGGTTTGTTCGTAATGTTGGGTCGGAAAAATTTGAGTACAACTAAAAATGCGCCTGGGTCAGTTACCACAAAAATATTTCACGACGAAATAACATAGCGTTAATAACTTATATTGTTGCCAAACTGGAATGAGTAAACATTTGTTCAAAAGAAAGACATTTAACGTGAGAAAAATTTCTTTCTGTCACTATTGCTTGGCCATACTGGCTGTGAAGGGAGTAAGACTGGGTTGAAGCCTTTTTTCCAGTGTTGTTCAGTCTGTTCATTGAGCAAGCTGTGAAGGAATGCAAGGAGAAATTTGGAGAGGGAATGAAAGTCTGGCGATAGGGAATAAAAACCTTGCGGTTTGCTGGTGACTAATTCCGTCAGAGACAGCAAAGGACCTAGAGAGCAATTAAACTGAATGAACAGTGAAAGAAAGATATAAGATGAACGTTAACAAGAGAAAAACAAAGGTATTGGAATGTAGTGTCAGAAATTCAGGCGATTATTAAGGAATTACATTAGTTAATGAGACAATAAAAGTATTAGATGGGTTGTGTTATTGGGTAGCAAGATAACTGTGATGGCCGAAGTAATGAATATATAAAATGTAGAATGGCTATGGAAAGAAAAGCGTTTCTGAAAAAGCTAAATTTGTTGACATTCAATATTAGTTTAAATGTTAGAATATCCTTTCTGAAAGCATTTGTTTGAAGTGTAGCATTGTATGGGAGTGAAACATGGAAGACGATAAGGAGTTCAGACAAAAAGATGATAGAAGCTTTTGAAATGTATTGCTACAGGCGAATCATTAAGATAATATGAGCAGATCATGTAACTAATGAGGTGGTGCTCAACAGAATTGGAATGAAAAGGAGTTTCTAATATATCCTGACTAAGAGAAGAGATACGTTGTTGGGACACAATGTGAGACAACAAGGATTCTTCAATTTAGCATTATAAGGATGAGTGTGGGGTAAATATCGTAGAGGGTGACCGAGGGACGAATGCATTAAGCAGATTCAAAAGGACGTAGGCTGCCATAAGTATTCTCAGATGAAGAGGCTAGTACAGGACAGGGTAGCGTGGAGAGCAACATCAAACCAGTCAGCGTACTGAAGACCACAACAACAACTATTGCTTCCACATTTACTTCTGGCCACATGTCAACCATGCTTCTTCAGGCATTGTTAGTAAAAAAAAAAAAAAAAAAAAAAAAAAAAAAAAAAATTAAGAAGGTGCAGGCACACATAAATGTTTATTTTATATTGTACTTCAAGAGATGAGACGCTCTTTCATGAACCATAGAAGCAACAGGAGAAGAAACATATCAAAAAGACACAGACACTATGTAGAAAACTGAGCATTATTTACGATGTGTAGTGCAAGGGACTTGCAGGATAGGTAATCTGAATCATCACTCTTGAGGCAGCTAAGTGCCCTTTTTTTTTTTTTTTTTTTTTTTTTTTTCCAGCCTCGTCGCCGCTTTTGTGTCTCGTTTCCGCCGTAGGTGTCGGTGTCCGAGTAGAAACAGTCCGACACAGGAACAAAAGATGCACGCTTGTGCAGGTATGAAGGTGACCAGCCAGTGGGACAGCAGAAACTAGAAACACTATAGTAAATTAGAACGAAATATATATTTCATAGAGACTTATTAATACTTTTACATACTTCTTGACTGCAGAATGCTGATACATAGATTCGATAGAGGCCTGCCTACCGCTGCTTCCTAGTGCCTATACGATAGCCAAGTCTTTACTGGTGCCTATCTGATTCCGAAGTGTTAACTGGTTCCTATCTCAGTCCCAAGTGAACGATGTCGTTCAGTGGTGGCCACGAGCGGAGTTGTAGCAGAGGGCGCTCGTGGCTGACGTCGTAAGAGCGCCGCGCCGTGCGTGCATGGCGGCGCGCGGCGAAAGTAGGTGGCACGCACTTTATACTTGTGCGACACCACATATTGTATACAAATTAAGATCAGACAAGTCCAAGAAATATTGCAAGAAATATTTGTCGTTTTACCACTTACATTGTGTAACTAAATACTGAACACAATTTAGGTATAATTCAGCTTTACTTTACTTTATCGTGTCCGGACTATTTAAAGGGTATCGGCTTCGTCTATTCCATTAGTATTCGCGTGCCACAAATCTTCGTGGGCACACAAAATGACAACAAGCCATAGTCAGACTCCTCTCAAGCGTACTGACGACCGCCAGTGTGACAACTCGCTTTACCACTACACAGGTTGTTGCAAACAGCGCTGTAACTCGGCTGTTAGACACTCTATGAGATTTAAGATGGTTGGTCTGTGCAGTCGCGCAGCAAGCATTCAGAGCCTCCCATCTCTACTTTGACGTCACGGCAGCAGCTACGTTGCAGCCTCTACATGCCGAAGCCACCCCACGACGCGGAAGACTGCGGGTGAGTATCAGCTCAGGAAGATCAAACGGCGGCGCCGACCCGAGGAGCGTGACGCGAGCAGCTGCGGATTACCGCGGGAAGTGTGTAAATACGGTCTGCCGCCGCGAACACGTGTCAGCCGAGGCGGACAGTGCAGGATTGCGGCCCGCCCACTTTTAGTTAGCTGTCAAACCAGTCCGGCGCAGGGAGACGACCCGGCCACCACGAGGAGATGTCAGACACAGCAGCAGTTTGTAAACACGAATCGCCGCCGCGAGGATCTGTCAAACCTGAAAAAGCAGTGCAGGAGCCAAGCTTAGCGGGCAGCGCGTAGGCACGGTCCGCAGACGGTAACACTAACAAGTTATAAGAAAAATAAAAGATGTTAATAAACTGTCTACTCTTTGGTCTGAGTTGCTTGTTATTGCATTTTGTAAGTGAGGAAACTCCTCAGGGAAACAAACATACCAATATTTCAAAATGGCACAGTGCATCCTTATGTACTGGGATTCTGGCAGATAGGTTGCCAGCTACCTTTGACAGCTACACTGTCAGTTTGACACTCAAATTTTAATTAATATTTTGTATCATGTATTTAAATACAACTACACTCATTTTACAACGTATTGATATCATATTTGTGCAGGTAACTATACATTCCTGTTTTCTTTAAGTGTGCTATTGAGAGCTGTGAACTACTGTATGTGTATTTCATTGTGTGTGGTTAGGTTTTAGGGCCTTTCGCATGGTAGAAGCAGATAAGCTACTTTCATGTAGAGCTCAGGGTGAGTTTTTCTGGGTCAAAGAGCCATTGGTAGCCGCTGGTGAAGAGCTATTGTAGCGTTAGTACAGCTCGTTTTAGTGCATTCTTTGTGGATGTTTGCTTTGCTACCTGTGGAGCTTTGTCTGTTAGCGTGTAACCTCGCTCTTCGCTGGGACTACAGGAGGTAAGGAGGTTCCCCTCGGGTCTGCTTTAGCATAGTAGTTTACATATTTTATAATGCTTCACGATTTCCTTGGGATGCTCCATAGCGGTTATTCACGGTTAGTAACTTCAATAAAGGAACATTATCATCTTTTCCTGCAGTTCGTTTTTGCTGTTGTATTTTCTAGGAGGACCGAGTAGGATTCCCAATTAACAAATTCCCCACACATTTCCGGTAAGCTCTTTCATATACGAAAGCGTTGCGTACCCTTATGTGCGTCAGGTTACTCTGTTTTGATTTTATTTATTTATTTAAAATTTTACAATTCTTGGATTTTGTTTCTGGTGTAAGGCGTTAAACTGTGTACCGCGAGCACGACGACTGGAGTATTGAGATTTAGCTAAGATTCCTCCCTCTTGTTTTTAAATAATCTTCTGTGTGAGTGAAAATAATTTTTAATCGCGAAAATCAAGTCAGGGTTTTACTGCCTATTTATTGTGTTCTCATCTTTTCATATGACGATGTTTCCCGCCACGTGGTTATTTCCACATTTAAAATATGAATTATTTTAGATTACATTATTCTTTATATTTACCGGGAACCATACGTTGTAATTGTCACGGTAAGTTGTTGTTGTTGTGGCCTTCAGTCCGGAGACTGGTTTGATGCAGCTCTCCACAATACCCTATCCTGAGCAAGCCTCTTCATCTCCACATAAGAACGGCAACCTACATTGTCTGAATCTGCTTACTGTATCCATCTCTTGGTCTTCCTCTGCGGTTTTTACCCCACACACTTCCCTCCAACGCTAAATTCACAATTCCTTGATGTCTAAGAATGTGTCCTACCAATCTATCCCTTCTTTTACTCAAGGTATGCCAGAAATTTCTTTTCTCCCCAATTCTGTTCAGTACCTCCTCATTAGTTACGCGATCCACCCACCTAATCTTCAGCATTCTTCTGTAGCACCACATTTCAAAAGCCTCAATCCTCTTCCTGTCCGCACTGTTTATCGTCCATGTCTCACTCCCATACATTGCAACACTCCATACAAATTCCTTCAGAAAGGACTTTCTTAGGCTTAAATCAATATTCGATGTAAACAAATTTCTCTTTTTCAAGAACGTTTTTCTACCCATTGCCATTCTGCATTTTATATCCTCTGTGCTGCGACCATTATTTGTTATTTCACTGCCCAAGTAACAAAACTCATCTACCTCCTTTATTGCTTCGTTACCCAATCTAATTCCTTCAGCATCACCTTTTCTTAGACTACACTCCATTACCCTAGTTTTGCTCTTGTTAATGTTCATCTTATATGCACCTTTCAGCACTCTGTCCATTCCGTTCAATTGCTCTTCCAGGTCCTTTGCTGTATCTGACAGAATTGCTATGTCGTCGGCAAAACGCAACGGTAAGTTATCGAGCAGAAAAGAAGTGATATCTGGCGTTCCCCAGGAAAGTGTTATAGGGCCCCTACTGTTCCTTATTTGTGTATACGATGTAGGAGACAATCTGAGTATCTCTCTTACACTATTCGCTGATGATGCTGTCATTTATCTGTTAGTAAAATCACGAGAAGATCAAAAGCAGCTGCAAAATGATTTACATGAGATATCATCATGGTGCAAAAATTGGCAATAGACCCTTAACAATGATAAGTTTGAAGTCATCCATATGAGCACTAAAAGAAATCCGTTTACTTCACTTACATAAGAAGTCAGTGAAATCTACAGGCGTCAATTCAACTAAATAGGAATAACAATAACGAACAACTTAAATTGGAAAGGTTACATAGAAAGTATCATAGGAAAGGCGAACAAAAAGCTACATTTCACTGACAGAACACTTAAAAGACGCAACAGTTCTACTAAAGAAACCCCCTACACTACAGAATTTCGTCCTATTATGGAGTATTGCTGCGCATTGTCGGATCCACGCCAGGTGAAACTGACGGACGATGTAATTCAGAGAATGCCAACACGTTTTGTATTATCGCCATGTAGGGGAGAGAGTGTCACGGAAATGACACACAAGTTGCGATGGAAATCTTTAAAAGAATGGCGTTATTGGTTGTGGCGAGAACTATTTGCGAAAGTTCTTTCACTAACTTACTATTGCGAATAAAAACAAATTTTGTTAACACCCACTAACATAAATAGACATTATTGTCATAATAAAATACGAGAAAAAGCATAAAAACAGAAAGATTTACGTGTTCCCTTCTACCGAGAGCTATTAAAGAATGGAACTGTATAAATATATCGTAAAAGGGAATGGGTAAACCCTCTCCCATGCACTTCAATGTGACTTGCAGAGTATCCATGTAAATGTTTTATTTTAGTCACATTTACTCATAACTCTTTGGTTTCTGTCTAACTACCACGTGGGGACTAATCTCTCTCGGGCACAGTATGCATGAACTTAGACTAGATAATGTTTATTACGGTTTTTTATCTGTCTTCTGTATGATTTAGTGGAGTGAATAACGAGCATTTGTATGTGATAAATTGTTTTTCTAGCCACTGTCCCACATGTTTTCCATGTACGACAACATAGGTTATGCAATGCATGACCCAATAGAACAAAGACTTAGCCACCAGCATTCATTTTCTTTATTTAAATGTCTTTATACATTTTAACGAGTTGCGATTTTTTTTCGGAAATGTTCAAATATTTGCTAATCTATGGAACTTAACTTCTGGGGTTATCAGTCCCCATGCCTACAAACTAAGCTAACTAATCATATTCACGTAATGTATGACATCAACTGTGAAAAGGGTAAAGATGAAAATATGAACCTGTCCGGTATTCGAACCCGGGTCCATGCATTTTATGCAGTTTTGTTGACCACTACACCACTGGTGACATCGCGAGCAACTCACCTGCACGGATTTGTTATGTACGCCTCCCGTCAGATACATATTCTCAACTTTACCCTGTCCACTATTACTCAAAAATCGTACTTTTGTTAAATGTTGTCCGTAAGATTAAGGGCCTAGGCGTGCCTAAGCACAGAAGAAAGGATCATTGCCGTCATCGGACTATTGTATAAGTTATTTATATGCGGACCTGTTCTTTCGGACAAATCTGATGAGGGCAATGATCCTTTCTCCAGTTCGGAGGCACTCCTAAAGCTCTTACCCTTACGGGAGTCAGATTACAAAAATACGAGTTTGAGTAATAGGTGGGCAGGTTAAAGTTGAGAATTTGTATCTGACGGGAGGCGTACTTCGTCATCCGTACTGGTGCGGTGATTGCTGTGTCCCCAGTGGTGTAGTGGTCAACGCAACTTACTTGAAACCACGAGACCAGATCTCTAATCCCGGCCGGGGACACATTTTTCAACTTTATCCATTTCGCAGTCTACATCTACACGGATACTCCACAAGTCACACTGAAGTGCTCGGCAGAGGGTTAATACTTTTATCATACTTCTCTACAGTTCCATTAACTAATAGCTCGCGGGAAAAAGGAACACCTAAATCTTCTGTTTTCCATCTAATTTCTCTTATTTTTGTATGATGGCCATGTCTCCCTGTGCAGGTGGGTGTTTACAATATATGTTCGCATTCTGAAGAGAAAGTTGGTGAAAGTCAGCTTTGATGTGGTCTCGCTCTTTACAAAAGTGCCTTTAATGGGCTCTTTGCATCTCATTGGGAACATTTTCAGTGAAGACCTGACAGCCTTGTTTGAGCATACTCTCTCCTCAACCTACTTTTTATTTAATAACGAATTTTTTGAACAAACAGACGGTGTCGCCCTGGGGAGCCCCTTGTCCCCTGTGGTGGCTAATCTTTTTATGGAGGACTTTGAGGAGAAGGCACTGGAGTCTACTATTTTAAAGCCCACTGTGTTCTGGCGCTACGTAGACGACACTTTCGTTGTATGGCCTCATGGCAGAGAGGAAGTGGAGAAATTCCACCGTCACTTAATACATATCAAGTTCGCCATGGAGAGTGAAAAATATGGAGCTTTACCATTTCTTGACGTGCTGGTACGACGCAAGGATGACGGCTCTTTGGGAAACTCTGTGTACAGGAAACCTACACACACAGATCTGTACCTCCAGGCGTCCAGCTTCCATCATCCCGTACAAACCGCTGGTATCCTTAGTACGCTTATACATCGAGCACACTTGATATCTGACGAAGAAAATCTTCCTGCAGAACTTGGAGAAAGTGTTCAAAGAGAATGGCTACACTGCACGCCAAATAAGGAAGGCCATACGTAACCATAACAACAAGAATCAACGCACCGAGGAAAATGAAGAAGGTTACAAATCAGTTGCATTCCTTCCTTATGCTGGCAATGTGTCCTCTAAAATAGGCAGATTGCTAAGGAAACATAAAATCCATGTCATCTTCCGTCCACCAGCGAAGAATATAGCTCTAGTCGGATCCGTAAAAGACGATTTGCTACTGAAAAAAGCGGGCGTTTATAAAATTCCCTGCGAGTGTGGTTCTGCTTACATAGGTCAGACGACTCGAACAGTTCAAGAGCGCTGTACGGAGCACGAAAGACACACCCGTCTTCTGCAACCGTCGAAATCAGCAGTAGCAGAACACTGCATTTCCATGGGATACTCCATGGAATACAACAAAACAACAATTTTAGCTCCACTTTCCGGCTTTTGGAACTCAGTCATCAAAGAAGCGGTTGAAATACGCCTCGCTGATAATTTAATAAATCGTGACAACGGCTTTCAGCTGGATAAAAATTGGAACCCTGTAATTAAAGCTATTGAGGCACAGCGGAATCGATGGAATCATTCGATTCTCAATGATTAGATGAGTGTTTACTTTCACCACCGAGGGCAGCACACACAGCTCGGCCGTACCACGCATGTCACCATCTAACACATACGCAGTAAGACTCCAGCGTATTTCGCATGCGCAATACTCGGCATAAATACCGCGAACGTACCTGCGCTCTTCAGTAGTTGCCTACTCACCTGAAGATGGCCGGACGTCTCTGGGCCGAAATATCGTTGCAGAATGCCAATGGGATCTGGCTGCATACCGGAAAATTACTGGAAGTGGGTGATAGAAATTTCTCAAATAGATTTCGACGCAAAAAATAACGCCTTTCTTTTAACGATTTCCGCCCTAACTGCATCATTTCCGTAACACTCTCTCCCCTATATTTCAGTACTACAAACCGAACTTTCCTTCTCTGGATTTTCTCTAAATCGTCCGTCAGTCACACCTATTGTGGATCCCACAATGCGCAGCAATACTCCAAAATTGGACACGCAATTGTAGTGTAGGCAGTTTCTATAGTAGAACTGTTGCACCTTCTTAGTGTTCTGCCAATGAAACGTAGTCTTTGGTTCGCCTTCCCTACAATATTTCCTATGTGTACTTTCCAATTTAAGTTGTTCGTAATTGTTACTCGTAGGTAATTAGTAAAATTGACGAGCTGTAGGTTTGACTGATTCATCGAGTAACTGCGAGTAACTGAAGTTTAACGGATTTCCTTTAGTGGTCTTATGGATGTCGCACACTTATCATTATTAAGGGTCAAGTGCCATTTTTTTACGATGCAGATATCTTATCTAAATCATTTTAAGAACTTTTTATGAGGTGAGGCTGGTGCAATAATGCCATAAATCAATTTCTGCAACTTTTTATGATGCACCTACATCAGTCTCTCTCTTAATCTATAAATACGTTCGTTTACATGTTCACTAACTGCATCAAAAGTCTCATTATTTAACGAGCTTGCTAATTCTAACTGTGCCATGTACAGTGCTTTGTTTGATCTTCCTTTCTTGGCGTACGTAAAAATAAATAAATAAATAAATAAAATAATAATAAAAACCTCATAGTGCGCTGCGCATTATATGTTGGTATATGCGCACGTTTGATAAGCATGTTGACTATATAACAGGGGTATATATGATATTGTAAATATGACTTGTTAAAACTTATGTTTGTGTTCGTTTTCTCAATACACTTACTAAAATTTATAAAAGGTACTTTCCGCCCTGTTAGGCAAACCATCGCAAAGAACTTTGTATGACGGGCAAACGCAGCTAAAATATTTATACATAATATGACATTTTTAATAAGTATAATAATCTTTACTGTTGCTTATTAGCTTGCAGTTGAATGGAATGCACAGTGTGTTGAAGAGAGCGCATAAAATGAACATTAACAAAAGCAAAACAAAGATAATGGAATGCAGTCTTAGAAAATCAAGCGATGCTGAAGAAATTAGATTAGGTAACAAAACAATGAAGGTGGTAGATGAGTTTCGTTACTTAGGTAGTAAAATAACATATGACGGTCGTAGTACTGAGGATATAAAATGCAGAATGGCAATGGGAAGAAAATCATTTTTGAAAAAGAGATATTTGCTAACATCGAATGTTAATTTAAGTGTAAGGAAATCTTTTTGAAGACTTTTGTGTGGAGTGTTGCCTTGTACGGGAGTGAAACATGGACGATAAACAGTGGGGACAGGAAGAGAATAGAGGCTTTTGAAATGTGGTGCTTCAGATGAATTCTGAAGGTTAGTTGGGTAGATCGCATTACTAATGAAGAGGTACTGAACAGAATTGGTTAGAAAAGGGATTTTTGGCATAACTTGACTAAAAGAAGGGATCGCTTGGTAGAACACATTCTTAGACATCGAGGGATCGTAAATTTAACATTGTAGGGAAATGTGTGGAGTAAAAATCGCAAAGGGCGACCAAGGGACGCATATAGTAAGCAAATTCAAATGGATGTGGGTTGCCGTTCTTATGAGAAGATGAAAAGACTTACTCAGAATAGAGTAGGGTGGAGAGCTGCATCAAACCAGTCTCCGGACTGAAGACCATAACAGCAACATGTCACCGGTTCATTTTTCAATATTAAATTTTGTATGGGAACCTCCTCAAAGTAAGGGGTATTGCTCTTACATTCCGCGGTCCTTAAATAGAATATAAGGGAGAACTGACCACGATTCATTCACATTCAAGGATTTCACGCTCCCACAAAATTTGAGATTTTCATTGGTGACAATACACCGAACCATACGTTCATAGATGATTTGGCGATTAGTATCGTGTGATATGAATCGTATAGCGAACGTTCGTGGGACGTATTGGAGTGATCGTCCGTGCAGAAAATCCTACATCGGCAATACAACTATGGATTGTGATAGAGGCTGCATGGCTCATGAGTCCATATGCATGCAGGGGACGTCCAAAATTTAGTGGGTCCTTTGCATGTCTAGTTATTGAATTTCGTCGGTCAAGACGTTGCCAACACGATATCATGTTGTATCTCTTGGCTTTTGTCACTGTATGACTGCAAGCAACGGCAATTGCTGGAGATGCAGTGGTATCTTATTGTACGTGACTGAGGTACAGTGTATCACTTTCTTAAACCGAGTAGCGAGATCGTTTCAAATGGCGTCGATCTATAGGTGTGCGTCGGTGGGAAAATCTTTCAGTTTGAAATGCAAAACCTGGTTCAATCACGTCGACTATCAGAGGAGGCCAATTATTTACGGCAGGTGAAAAACGACCTGAGCCGAACGACACAAGCCGCCAGCAATTACGCTTTCACCGTATTCCCGGCACCATTTAAAGAGCGCAAGACGGACCTTCGGGCGTACGCGGACACCGGCAAATCCACAATTGTAAGTCAGCGCTCGCAGAACGTAAGAAACAGACCGTAAATCAGGCGCCACTCGTACAGGCTAGGCTGCCGGACGGCTGTCGGCGGGTATTTTACGCCGTCAGCCGCGACGTGGCGGCGACCTGCCTGTTTGTTATATACTGCAGCGCCGAGTCGAGCGGAGCACAGCCGCTTTCCTTTCCCGCGTCACCTGCCGCCGCCACGGTGTCAAGGGGCGAAAAACCAGCTCCCGCGCGCTGACATAGATCACACGTGAAGTATGTCAGAACAGGAAAATACTACACTCATTCTATCAACCTCTGCGGCTGCTCTGAAACCACTAGGTCTCCAAAACTAACCCTGTACTGCCAAAGATTCATCACCGCAGCTTCATCATGCACACTTTGGGGTGATATGGTGATCACAACATATTCTTTGTTGTCTTCCTATTCTTTTTCTACTTTTGGGTCTTTACTCGCAGGTTTTCTTTGGTATCTTGCGTTGATCCATAGTGTAGTGTCCGCGTGTATATGCTGTGCGTGTGTGTGGTTTTTTTATGTGTTGCTTGTGTTAGTGCATAAGAATAAAACTATTGTAGTGGTGTAGACGTATTACTGTACTTGACGTGTACCTGCTGAAACATAAATTCGTAAATGTTGTAACGTACCCATCGCCGTTTTTAATTTTATTTTATATATCCTCGTGTCTGGACTGTGTATTTTACCATTCTGTCTGACACTGTACCCAATAACTTGTACACTGAAGGTGCCTACTGCAAACTATTGTGATGCAATATGGCTCCCACACGTTTGTATGTGGAATGACTTGCCTACGCAGGCTTTATCCCGTTTGAGTACATATATGGGTTCCCGCCACGTGCGAAATTAGCACGCCCAACAACTTTAATGGAATTGAAGAGTCATAAGATTGACCCGCGCAACGGATAACATTACAAGCGCATCTGACCTAATTAATCGGAACCAATATACGTAATCAAATGGAACGGATACGTTACTTTGTTATTTATGCTTCAGTGCACCATTGCAGGCCACAGGAAATATATTAAGAATGGAATTATTAATGCTGAATAGGGTCATATGAACATTTAGAAATTACTTCGACACGCATGTGGGATAAAATCGTTCTTTATTTAACCCTTAATTCTTTAAGATAAACATTATGTGATGTTAATTTAAATGTTAATTTTTAATATGAAAGAGAATTTAAGTGCAACCTTTTGTTGCTATCACCTGAATGGGCCTTCTAGCAAGTTTCCAAAAAAGACAGGTTAATTTCGTCATTCGCAAGGATGTGGAAGCAAGGAGTTTCCTCTGATTCCCCGCTATGATTTACCACATTCACACAAGGCATGCAAAGAAGAATTACTGCTTGAGCCATCAAATTTGAATCCGCCCGGCCGTTGCGCGCCAGGGGCAGTAAAGTGGTGTGAACGGACACAAAATATTACCCGTGAATGGGATTTGCATTACCGACCTTCTGATCATTGCTAGAACATGACAGGGGATCACAAAACATTACAATGCCCGTCTAAGTGGTGAATATACGTGATCAGTGTTGCCCCCACACAAAAACCAAGTTACTGAAATTTAATTTAAAATAATTACCACCATGCTGAATAATTACTATAACACTATTGCATGAGCAGGGTAAGCAATTGCAACAGACCCTCTGTTACCAGACTTACTATGTACTGACCACCAAGTGGCACAACGTACACCCTGATCACATTGCACGACGGAAACCGTCATTATTCAGAAATTAATCCTACACATTTATGCATTAAACAAATCTAAAGCACACGAGAAACAAATTATAACTAATAAAAGACTACCATTGCACCAAATGGACTCACAAACTACAATTTATCCATTTCGCGCGCAAAGTTCTAGTTAGAAGAAAAATCACTGTACATTTGAATATTGACCCTCAAAATGAACATGTACCGGAAACAAATACAAAACACGCGCCGGCCGCGGTGGCCGAGGTGACTGAGGCGCTCCAGTCACGGTCAGCACGGCCACTACGGTCGGGGGTTCGAATCCCCCCTCGGGCATGGATATTTGTGCCGTCCTAGTTCGTAAGTAGTTCATAAGTAGTTTGTAAGTTTAGGGACTGATAACCCCGTAGTTAAGTCCCATAAGCTTAACAAACATTTGAACATTTTGAACAAAACACGTTCAACGAACTGATACACCCCACGATAATGTAACCAATAACCGACTTAGCAGCAACTTTAACCCACGACAAAGCACACACCATCTCGGTTAAAATTGACACCTATTGATTGCATCTCCTAACAACCGGTGGTGAAAGCATCACCATGAGCAACATTGCTGAATATTCTCACCAAATCGTTACCAAAACCTCCGCGACACCAGCGAGCAGCTCTCCTCACGTCCGCACTCCGCCAGGCCAGAAACCGATCTCTTTCTCTCCCTAGGCGCCACCCGGGCCAACCGTCCCCGCTTCAAATTCGCGAGGGCGGAGCGCCCCGATTGGCTGGACACCGAGGGTCAGCTACTCCAACGCCTTCGGGACACCTGGCTTGACCAGATCGACTCTCTACTTCAACCCTCAAACAAAACCTTTGCTGCAAGGCAGTCCTTGCCACAACTACATAGCCACAACCAAAGATTACAATATTGCCCATCTTACCAACACCGAAAGAAATATTTTTACATTCCACTCGCACTCCATAGTACACAAGGATGGGGAAAATAGGAGAGTGACTTATAACAGGAAAGATATAAAATAAAATATACACCTTCGCCATCTCTGTTTCTACAATTGCTCTTTCAGTTTTCAACACCTGCCACAAAGTGTTGCAAGCCATTCCCAAGTGAATCAATTCAAATTTCATTCATTAAGTTGGCATACTGAGACATCAGCGCAATGAAACGAAATGACACTCTCGTTTCAAGGTCTACAATATTTCATTAAACTATTTTCACTTAAAAGCAGTTCATCGAATGATCACTCATAGTTAACTGTGACATGTAACTAAAATTGACCACCAAAATCCAATTTAAACACTGTCCATGGAACATGGAGACTAAATTCACGTAATAAATATCTGGATTGTTTCCTTTCAATGGCTAGCTCTGAAATAATATAATCTGGGCTCTGAGACTCTTTAGTAATTGTACAGTCTTCTACCTATACACAATTAGTTCGAACACCACAGAAAGTTTCAAGAATAGGTCTGTCATAAATGTGAGAAGCGATTTCTTTTGAAATTTGACACTTTCTGTCATATAGACAATTTCACTACTCACTGGAGATCTTATCAACACAACAATACCTACCCAACTGATCAATGCAGTAATAATTTGAAATTGCTGTAGAAAATAATTTTCATATCAGTTTTTGTTTCTCATTTCTCCTCTTTAATTATAGTCTGAACAGGTGTTTTGTCCGCAGTTGGTTCGAATAATGATTGCAGCCTCCCGCCAACAATGGATTTTAAACAGCGGCACCAAATATACTGAAAATGCTCAAAATCTTGGATTAATTCTAAATATTTGAATGAAATGCATAATATTTTTATGTCACTGTATTTTCAAATAATAAAACAAAATCAATCTTCGGTACAGACCTGAACTTAATGGCTGCTGAATAACAAACTTTTTTTTATCTGTTCGCACATGTAATTACGTGTTAACAGTTCAACGACTTATTACAAAGAGACTAAATCAAAAGTTACGTATGGATTACAATCTATACTGCTGTATGTCCGTCATGCATATCTAATACCCACAATGGTAAAAGAATAATTATGTGATTTGACATTCCGTGAAAAATTTTAGTGCCAACGTGTAAACCTCCGTTTACACACAACTGTAGTGGCGTCAGTAGTAGATGTTATTTTAACAGTTCAGGTGGGACTTTACTATAGGTATCAGATGCTCATCCCCAAGTTTTTCCGTAGTGTTGCATCTATTCTGCTATTCCTACACTACGGAGCTCCTCCCTCATTTCACAGTTCCTCTTATGATCTTCTAATCTCTATACTGCCTATGGTCTAGGATGTCTCATTTCTGTTGCTTCAAGACTCTTCTGTTGTTTCCATACTCCGGATACACAAAACAATACGGGTGCAATTATAGTATTAAAGAACTGTTAGTACTTAAACGTACCTAACATAAGTACCTTTGCAGCTTTTTTTCGGGATCATTTTCATATGATATATCGCTGCCAAAATAGTCGAGTATATGAATTTTATCCCATATAGATTATCAAATACTATGATTTTAGCACTAAGGTATTTTCCCACCATACACAACAATTTTTCTTTTGTAAATATTGTTTATATTGCCTACCAATATATGTAAGCACCATAGACTCATTGAAAATTGTATTTCCTTACAGCAAGTATGACCTGGTCATCTGTAAAAGCGAGTGAGTTACCCCGTGAGTTGGAATCTTCCACTTTCTTTGCCATTTATCGGTAATGTCATTTACTTTGTTGTTGTTGTTGTTGTTTTCATCAGTTCAGAGTGGTTTCATCCAGCTCTCCACGATACCCTATCATATGCAACCCTCTTTATCTCTGAATATGAACGGCCACCTACATACATCCTTCCCCTCCCGGCCTCCTCTACAATTTTTATCCTCGTACATTCCCCCTCCCCCCAATGCTAAATTGACGATTCCTCGTTGTCTCTATCAAATCAATCGATACCTTTTTTTACTCAAGATAAATCATAAATTTCTTCTCTCGCCAATTCTGTTCAGTACCTCCTCATTACTTACGCCAACTACCGATCTAATCTTCATTTTACGACTGTTGCACCACATTTCAAAGCATCAACTTTTCTGCACTATTTATTGTCAAGATTTCACTTCTATGCAAGTTAACACTTCAGCCAAATGATTTTAGAAAGGACATCCTAAGATTTAAATTAATATTGGATATCAACAAACGTCGTCTTCTTCACAAATACTTTCATATATTTCTTACTTCGACTGTCGGTAGTCACTTTGTAACCCAAATAACGAAACTCGTGTACTACTTTTACTAATTTATTAATCTAATTCCTTCGGCATCGCTTGGTTTTCGTTGACTACATTCCATTACCTCCCTTTTGCTCTTCTTGATGTTTATTTTATATCCTCCTTTCAAGACCCTAGCAATTCTATTCAATTGCTCTTCCAGGTCCTTTTTTTATTCATTAGTGTTATTCTACCTGTATTCAATTCCTTCTCCAAATTTCTCCTTGCATTCCTTCACAGCTTGCTTATTTTACAGATTGATTAACATCAGAGAAAGGCAATAACCCTGTGTTACTTCCCTCGTAACCACTGAGTCGCTTTCGATGCCTTCGACTGTTATCACTGCTACCTGGTTTTTGTACAAGTTGTATATAACTTTTCGTTCTCTATATTTTACCCCTGATACATTCACAATTTCAAATAGTGAATTCAACTAAGCGGAGTCAAAAGCCTTTTGCAAATCTACAAAGGCTAAAAACGTAGGTTTACCTTTCTGGAACATATCTTCTATGGTAAGTTGTAATTTGAGTATTGCCTCACGCAGTCATTATGGTCTCCTTTATTTAAATAATGGTAAAACTACTGAGCTCTGTCATTCTTCGTTAAAGGATCATTTGGTAATCATGAAAGCGTTACGGAGATGATCGATAAAATCCAGTGCAAGACTCTGCAGGAGGGACGTTCATTCGCTCGGTATGGGCTTTTGTCGAAGTTTCGAGAACATACCTTTACCGAGGAGTCTAGCAATATATTGCTCCCTCCTACGTATATCTCTAGAAGAGATCATGAGGATAAAATAAGAGAGATTAGAGCCCACACAGAGGCATACTGACAATCTTTCTTTCCACGAACAATACGTGACTGGAATATGAGGGAGAACAGATAGTGGTACTCGATGTACCCTCTGCCACACACCGACGGATGGCTTGCGGAGTATGGATGTAGATGTAGATGTAATTTAAATGGTAAATCCTTATAGAGCCTTCGTAAGAAAAGATGTTCTCCATTTTCCTAATGCAAGCAATTTCTACGAAAAATGGCAGTTTTCTTCGTTAACCGTTCAACGATCCATTTTGGTTGCAGACATCACCACTGCTGTAGTGTCGTCAAGGGGGTCAGACAGTTACAGTGCATGAATGTTCAAGTTACTGTTAAATCACAAAAACCTGGCCAGCAATCTGCTCAGAATAATTAAATGATAATGTTGGTAGCGTGCTACTTCTGCCCTGTGACGGGTAATGGATTCTGCCAGTCAAGATTGATAACCCGTGGAATTACATCGCGTGATCAAGCCACATACACGCGAAGTCCTCAAGGCGTTTAGTAGGCACGTGCACTACTTTTCAATAAATTACTAAGGCGATCAGAAGAGCAAGTAACTGTTATCGTTCTGACAGTGATAATCATAATTACCTACAACAATTCGATTTCTATTTATTTTAACTGTTAGAGTTCAAGGACTTTTAATTTTCCTGTCGTCACCGCCTCTCCAGCGGTAGCAGTGTCTTTCTCATACACAGGTGATACGTCTGACTACAGTGTCTTTGCATTCACAATTCAAAATTAGTATTCATGCTTCTGAAAAATTACACAAGCATTGGAAACTCACTACAGTCGACCCAGAAAGTAAAAGTTACAGGACTTATATGTTCCTCTTTTATGTATATCACCTGTAATTTCCAGGTGTTTTTCCGTTGGAGACATTCTCGACGTCCGCGTAAATCAGTACCACACTGTAAGCCAAGTATCGTTCTAACTCCAATCTTAGAACTGAATCTTGTGAGTGGTAATATGAATAATGTCATCAATAGATGAAACATAATGTGGATACGTCAAGACCGAGGCAACCAAATTTCGGCGAGATTAACCAGGGAAGTAGAATCAGAAGACCCTTGAAATTAAATTTAAAAAATCGTTTAGCACACCGTTTCGCGAAAAAAATTTCTACTGCAAGAAGTGCCCAACCAAAAGTACAAAAAAGAACCATTAAAATATTGATTTTAAACTCTACTGTTTCAATCCAATAACACAAAACATAACCCCGACAATTTCTTGAGGAAGCCAGAATGAATCAATGTGAAAATAAAAAAAGTTTTCGACTGGGAAGGAATTTCTGAAAATACGCTTGAAAACTATAATGGAATTACAGGAATGAAATTCACAGTTCAGGCTCTCACGGGCATCGAACAATATGCATTCACAATGGCGTCGAGCCAAAGGAACGAAGGAAAATGTCTTATAGGCAGCCGCGGTGGAGTAGCCGAGCGGTCTAAAGCGTCTCGCTGCGGAGCGCGCGGTTGCTCGCCGTGGAGGTTCGAGTCGTCCCTGGGGCATGGGTGTGTGTGTTGTCCTTAGGTTAGTATACCTAGGTTTAAGTAATTTGTAAGCTACGGACTGATGACCACGCAGTTTGGTCCGATAGATTTACAAACATTTGAACATTTCTTACAAGCAGGCAAAGGAATTTCTATGAAAATATAAATAGTTCGAAAGGACATACCAAGCAATGGCATACGACGGAGTGACATTGCCACAACTGCTAGGTCGATGATGCCACGAAAAGCGGAAATTAAAAAAAATGGAAAACAACGAATTCTTTAAACGAAGATTTTCAGTGGCATTGTTTTTCGCTTAGATTTCTGTAACAGTAACTTTGTACTCATTAATGGAAAAATTTAAAGTATCCAATTTACAACTTTTAGTTTTGAATACCTGCAAGTTGAGTTGTTGTTGTCTTCAGCTCGGGGGCTGGTTTGATGTAGGTTTCTACCCACCTCTTTCTGGTACAAGCCTCTTCATCTCTTCATAAGAAAGGAAGACATAACCCTTTGCTTACCGTATTCGTCTTTCGTATCTGTCTTCCTCTGCCATTTTTACCACAGACATTTCCTTCCAATGCTAAATTTAGAATTACATATGTCTAAGAATATTTACACCAATCGATCCTTTCTCTTAGACGATATGCCAAAAATCTCTTTTTTTCGCAATTCTGTCCAAGAGTGATACATTAATTACGCGATCTAATGTGCAGCATTCTTATAAACCACCACCACATTTTAAAAGCATCTACCATCATTTTGTCATAAATTGTTATCGTCCACGTTCTACTGTCGTACAATGCTACAATGAGGTCAAACTTACAGGTCTCCACAACATTTAAATTAATGTTGGATGTCAACAAATTTCGTTTCTTCAGAAATGATTCTCAACCCATAGTCATTCCGCATTTCATATATTCTTTACTTCGAGCACCAGAAATTATTTTGCTGCCCAAATAACAAACCCAATCTACTACTTCCGTTTTCTCGTAACCTAACGTAATTCTTTTAGCATTGCCTGATTTTCTTAGATTACATTCCATTGCTCCTGTTTTTTCCCTCTTGTTAATTTCATCTTATAACCTCCTTTCAAGACACTATCTGTTCCATTTCATTGCTGTTCAAGGGCTTCTTCTGTCTCTGACAGAATTATAATGTTTTTATTTCTTCTCACTGAACTTTAATTCTTTCTCCATATTTCTTCTTACATTCGTTCAGAGCTTGGTCAGTTACAGACTAATAACGTTTCGGAACGCCTACAACCCTATCTTACATGATTCCCAACAACTAAATCCCTTTGATGTCTTTTGACTTATAACTGCTTTCTCTTTTTCTTAAGTTGCATATTACTTTTGGTTCCCTATATTTTGCTGCTGCTACCTTCACGAATTCAAGGAGTGTGTTCCATTCACTATTATCAAAAGCTTTCTCTAAATGTGGTTTTGCCTTTCCTTAACCTATATTCTAGGATAAGTCGTAATGTGAGTATTGCCTTTGCTTGTTCCTACATTTCTTTTAAAACCACACTGATCTTTCCCGATGTCGCATTCTATTAGTTTTTCCATTCGTCTGTAGATAATTCGTGTTAGTGTTCTGGAGGTATGACTTATTAAACTGATAGTTCTGTTAATTTCGACACTTATCAGCATTTTCTTTCTTTGCAATTCGAATTATTATCCATTATGGATATAATATTTCTCTTATTGTCTGAAGGTATTTCCCCTGTCTAATGCATCTTGCACATATGGTGAAACTTTTCCTTCCTAAGTGGTTCTTGCAACGACTTCAGCAGTTAAGAGGAACATCAACTTCCGGGGCTTTGTTTTCACTCTCTCTTTCAGTGCTTTAGCAATTTTTTATGCTCTATCATATCCTATCTCATCTTCATTTATTTCCTCTTCCAAGTCTGTCGGCCGCGGTGGCCGAGGGGACTGAGGCGCTCCCGTCACGGTCTGCACGGCCACTACGGTCGGGGGTTAGAATTCCCCCTCGGGCATGGATATTTGTTCCGTCCTTAGGATAAGCTAGTTGATAAGTAGTTTGTAAGTTTAGGGACTGATGACCCGGTAGTTAAGTCCTATAAGTTTAACAAACGAACAATCTTCCAAGTCTACTGCACTGCCTTTATGATCCTTTCCAGTGTATAGCCCCTCCATAAAAGGTAGTCCATTGACAGTAACCGGCCCAGATATCTCATCAAACGAAAAAAAGTACAAAGAACAAAACGTTTCTAGCTTGAATGGGGAAAAAAGATGGCACTATGGTTGGCCCACTTGATGGCGCTGCCATAGGTAAACGGATATCAACTGCATTTTTTAAATAGGTACCCCCATTTTTATTACATTTTCTTCTAGTACGTAAATAAATAAATATGAATGTTTTAGCCGGCCGCGGTGGCCGAGGGGACTGAGGCGCTCCAGTCACGGTCTGCACGGCCACTACGGTCGGGGGTTCGAATCCCCCCTCGGGCATGGATATTTGTGCCGTCCTTAGTATTAGTTCATAAGTAGTTTGTAAGTTTAGGGACTGATGACCCCGTAGTTAAGTCCCATAAGCTATACAAACATTTGAACATGAATGTTTTATTTGGCAACATTGTTGTCGCTTTGAGATAGATGGCGATGTAATATTCACAATTTTAGACGAACAGTGGGTAAAAGGTTATTTTTTTTTATTTTTTTTTTATTTATTTTTTATTTATTTATTTTTTTTTTTTTTTTTTTTTTTTTTTTTTTTTTTTTTTTTTTTTTTTTTTTTTTTTTTTTTACAACACAGAACGTATGGCCGGCCGCGCTGGCCGAGATGGTGACTGTTTCTTATTTTCTCTGCATATACTTTAAATAGCCTCACAGATGGAAGTGGTGTGAGATCAGGTGATTTGGTTGCCCAATAACTGACAAGTGCGCCGTAGTATGTTCGAGTCATATTCTGTTGAAAGTAAGAGAGATAACAGCATTTTTCATTCAAAAGAAAGCGAAACGCAACTTCTTGCAACATTTCCTTGTAGCTTTGAGAATTTAGGATCTGGTCAATTAAAATTGGTGCAATTAGATTCAGACCACACCATAACCTTTACGTGACCAATTAACTTTGAAGTTTCCATCCATTGCGGATTCGGCGGATTCGGGTTATTGACTGACTTCACAACTGAATTATATATATCATCACTAAATAGGACACCTAGTGTAAAAGAGGGGTCACGTTGTAACTTTTGAATCGTAACTGGTACGTGGTATCTGTGTACAGAAAAGAACTTGTCAGAAAATGCTGATGTTACTTGATATATAACACGATACCGCTTCCATTATGAAGAGACATAAAGGTTGCAATCAAGATTTAAAAATGGCGCCCATGTTCGATACTTACAGTAAAATATAGACTCCGGCAGCCATACCCTACTGACTTCTTCGGGTTTCTCAGTTCCTGAAGAGTTTCTGAAACAAAATGGAGTACTAGACAGACTCATCCTGTATATCCAAGTGACACTCAAATTTAGCTTCTGAAAACCATTGCCGCGTTTGTTGATAAGTAGTAAATACACACACATACAGCTGTCTTATTGTTTGCTTAACGAGTTGTTACCATCTGCTGGAAAACATTTATTTTAGTGATTTGGGTAAGACATCTGCACGGTGTTTGATTTGGCAATTGATTATAAAATCTGAAGTCATCAATATGAGCAGTAAAAGAAATCTGTTGAACTTCGTTTGCCAGATAAATCATTAAATCTACAGGCCGTTAATTCAACTAAATACTTAGGAATAACAATCACGAACAATTTAAATTGGAAAGAAGAAGCGAAAAATATTGTAGGGAAAGGGAACCAAAGGCTAAATTTAATTGGCAAAAGGTAAGAACCGCGAGGGAGTAGCAGAGCGGTCTAAAGCGTCTCGCTGCGGAGCGCGCGGTTGCTCGCCGTGGAGGTTCGAGTCCTCCCTGGGGCATGGGTGTGTGTTTGTCCGTAGGTTAGTTTAACTAGGTTTAAGTAGTTTGTAAGCTACGGACTGATGACCACGCAGTTTGGTCCGATATATTTACAAACATTTGAACATTTTGAAAAGAGAAGATGCAACAGTTGCTCAGTGACCGGCGGCCAGTGCACACGTGACCAGCAGCAGCTCTACATTGTACGGTAACCGGCTTCTTAACAGAAGCGACTTATTTACATTTCGTGTGTACTTTATACTTTAGTGTGCTCGCGTGTTTGTTTATTAAGAATCGCGTTTATTTGTCAGCTCAGTTCAGCGTTAGGTTTATACCTTGCAAACTTCTCTTGCTGCTGTGTATATTTACTTAGATTCGCGTTCAACTAGTCAGTTCAGTGTATTCATCCGCAGTGTAAATCCGCCACTCACTGCTTCTGTTTTGTTTTGATCGTACTCGCGGTTGGTAATCCTACACTTCAGTTGCTCAGTGACCGGCGGCCAGTGCACACGTGACCAGCAGCAGCTCTACATTGTACGGTAACCGGCTTCTTAATAGAAGCGACTTATTTACATTTCGTGTGTACTTTCTCTTGCAGCTCTTTATACTTTAGTGTGCTCGCGTGTTTGTTTATTAAGAATCGCGTTTATTTGTCAGCTCAGTTCAGCGTTAGGTTTATACCTTGCAAAGCTCGTTGTTTATCAAACTTCTCTTGCTGCTGTGTATATTTACTTAGATTCGCGTTCAACTAGTCAGTTCAGTGTATTCATCCGCAGTGTAAATCCGCCACTCACTGCTTCTGTTTTGTTTTGATCGTACTCGCGGTTGGTAATCCTACACTTCAGTTGCTCAGTGACCGGCGGCCAGTGCACACGTGACCAGCAGCAGCTCTACATTGTACGGTAACCGGCTTCTTAATAGAAGCGACTTATTTACATTTCGTGTGTACTTTCTCTTGCAGCTCTTTATACTTTAGTGTGCTCGCGTGTTTGTTTATTAAGAATCGCGTTTATTTGTCAGCTCAGTTACTGAATTTTTTTATTTCTTAGCTCGCGTATATATTTTTCAGATTCGCCGTTAATAAACAGTTCAGCGTTAGGTCTATACTTTACAAAGCTCACTGTTTATCAAACTACTGAGTCCTCTGACGTACTTACTTGGAAGAAACAAAGGTTTTTAGAATGGCTAGGAACTGTGACTGCTGCGAACGGATGGAGGCAGAGTTGGTGACTCTTCGCTCGCAGCTTCAGGCGGCGTTGGCTTCGCTGGCAACGCTTGAGACTGCGGTGGGTGGGCGCCGCTGTTGTGGGCCGCTCGCGGGGGTACAGCAGACGCCCTGTGCGTCTGTTGTGCCCTCCGATCGGCCTGCGGCTGTGGCCAGCCCGCTCACTGCCCGCGAGGGGGTAGCCCCCCAATCCGTGGTGGATTGGGAGGTCCCCTCAGCGCGTGTCAGGCGGCGTAAGACTTCCCGGGCGACCGAAGTGGAGGCCTCCCCGGTTAGTCTTGCCAACAGATTCGAGGCGCTGTCTGTGTCAGGGGATGTTCCTGATGCGGATGGTGTCGCTTGTCCTGTACTCGCCCCTCTGCCTTCAAGAGCCGGGCACTCACAGAGGGTGGGTTTGTTGGTAGTTGGGAGCTCCAACGTTAGGCGGGTAATGGAGCCCCTTAGGAAAATGGCTACTAGGGAGGGGAAGAATTCCAATGTGCACTCCGTGTGCATACCGGGGGGAGTCATTCCGGATGTGGAACGGCTCCTTCCGGATGCCATGAAGAGCACAGGGTGCAGCCATCTGCAGGTGGTGGCTCATGTTGGGACCAATGATGTGTGTCGCTTTGGATCGGAAGAGATCCTCTCTGGTTTTGAGCGGCTATCAGAAGTGGTTAAGACTGCCAGTCTTGCTTGCAAGATGAAAGCGGAGCTCACCATCTGCAGCATTGTCGACAGGACTGACTGCGGACCTTTGGTTCAGAGCCGAGTGGAGGGTCTGAATCAGAGGCTCAGACGGTTCTGCGACCGTGTCGGCTGCAGATTCCTCGACTTGCGCCAAAGGGTGGTGGGTTTTCGGGTTCCGCTAAATAGGTCAGGAGTCCACTACACTCAGGAAGCGGCTACACGGGTAGCGGGGGCTGTGTGGCGTGGACTGGGCGGTTTTTTAGGTTAGATGGCCTCGGGAATACACAAAATGGGTTTCAGTCTCAAAGGGGACAGGTCAGACACGGGAAGAAAGTAGACATAAAAACCATTGGTGTAACAGTTGTAAATTGTCGTAGCTGTGTTGGGAAAATTTCAGAGCTCCAAGCGCTGATAGAAAGTACTGAGGCACAAATCGTTATAGGTTCTGAAAGCTGGCTGACGCCTGAGATAAATTCGGCCGAAATTTTTTCAAAGGGCCTAATGGTCTTTAGAAAGGATAGAATAAATAAAACAGGGGGTGGCGTGTTTATTGCTGTTACAAACGGTTTATCCTGCAACGAAATTGAGGCAGATAGTTCCTGTGAATTGGTCTGGGTAGAGGTTATACCTGACCACCGAAATAAATTAATAATTGGATCTTTTTATCGGCCCCCTGACTCAGACGATGCGGTTGCAGAAATGTTCAAAGAAAGCTTGAATCATATTTCAAATAGGTATCCGAAGCATACTGTTATAATCGTTGGCGACTTTAATTTACCCTCGATATGTTGGCATAATTACGTATTCAAAACCGGGGGCAAATGTAAAACATCGTCCGAACTAGTTCTGAATGCTTTTTCTGAGAACTACTTCGAACAGTTAGTTCATGAACCCACTAGAATAGTACGTGGTTGCGAAAATACTCTTGATCTCCTAGCAACAAATAATCCCGAGATAGTAAAGAGCATCAAAACAGATACAGGGATTAGCGAACATCGAGTTGTAGTAGCGAGACTGAATATCGAAATTCCCAAATGCAGCAAAAATAAACGAGAAATATATCTATTCAATAAAGCAGATAAAAATTCGCTTCACGCTTTCCTGAGTGATAGTCTCCAGTCCTTCAAAACTAAAAATGCGAGTGTAGATCAGTTGTGGCTTACATTCAAAGACATAATATCAGTAGCAATCGAGAGATTTATACCAAATAAATTAATAAAAGAGGGGGCTGACCCCCCGTGGAACACAAAACAGGTCAGATCACTGTTGCAGAAACAAAGAAAAACGCATGCAAAATTTAAAAAGACACAGAATCCGCAAGACTGGCAATCTTTTACTGAAACTCACAACCTAGCGCGGACTTCAATGCGAGAATCTTATAGTTGTTTCCACAACGAAATCCGGTCTCGTAATCTTGCAGAAAATCCAAAGAAATTCTGGTCATATGTGAAGTACACTAGCGGCAAAACACAAACAATACCTTCACTACGCGATAGCAATGGTAATACTACCGACGACAGTACTGCTAAGGCAGAATTACTAAACACAGCTTTCCGAAATTCTTTCACCAAAGAAGACGAAGTGAACACTCCAGTATTCAATCCAAGAACAGCTGCCAGCATGCGAAACTTAGAAGTAGATGTTCCTGGAGTAGTAAAACAACTTAAGTCACTAAACAAAAATAAATCTTCCGGGCCAGATTGTATACCAACTAGATTCCTCTCAGAGTATGCTGATGAAATAGCTCCGTACTTAGCTATAATTTACAACCGATCACTCAGCGAAAGATCCGTACCCAAAGACTGGAAAGTTGCCCAAATTACTCCAATATTCAGAAAGGCAATAGGAGTGATCCCCAAAATTACAGGCCTATCTCATTGACGTCGATTTGCAGTAGGATTTTGGAACATATACTTTGTTCGAATATTATGTACTACCTCGAAGAGAACGACCTATTAACCAATAGTCAGCACGGATTCAGAAAGTATCGCTCTTGCGAAACACAGCTTGCCCTTTATTCACATGAAGTGTTAAGTGCCATCGACAAGGGATCTCAAATCGATTCCATATTTCTGGATTTCCGGAAGGCTTTTGATACTGTACCCCACAAGCGGCTTCTAATGAAATTACGTGCTTATGGAATATCTCCCCAATTGTGCGATTGGATTCACGATTTCCTATCAGAAAGGACACAGTTCGTTGTAATTGACGGTAAGTCATCGAGTAAAACAGAAATGATATCTGGCGTTCCACAGCGAAGCGTTATTGGTCCCCTACTCTTCCTCGTGTTTATAAACGATTTAGGAGATAATCTGAATAGCTCCCTTAGACTTTTCGCGGATGATGCTGTCGTTTATCGGTTAGTGAAGTCAACAGAGGATCAAAAGCAACTGCAAAACGATTTAGACAAAATTTCTACTTGGTGCAAAAATTGGCAATTGACACTAAATAAAGATAAGTGTGAAGTAATACACATGACCACTAAAAGAAATCCGCTGAACTTCAATTACGCGATAAATCAGTCAAACCTTAAGGTCGTAAATTCTACCAAATACCTAGGAGTTACAATTACGAACAATTGACTGGAGAGAACACACAGAAAATATTGTGGGGAAGGCGAACCAAAGGTTACGTTTCATTGGCAGAACGCTTAGACGATGCACCAGCTCCACCAAAGAGACTGCCTACATCACACTTGTGCGTCCTCTCTTGGAGTACTGTTGCCCCTTGTGGGACCCTCACCAGGTGGGACTGACGGAAGATATTGAGAAGGTTCAGAGAAGGGCAGCTCGTTTTGTTTTATCACGTTACGGGGGGGAAAGCGTCACGGAAATGTTGCACGAATTGGGGTGGAAATCGTTAAAAGAAAGACGTTATTCATTGCGGCGTGATCTGTTTGCGAAGTTTCAATCACCGACTTTTAGTTCTGAATGTGAAAATATTTTGCTAGCACCCACCTACTTAGGGAGACATGACCATCCCAATAACATAAGAGAAATCAGATCGAAAACGGAACGATTTAGGTGTTCTTTCTTCCCGCGCGCTATTAGAGAATGGAACGGTAGAGAAAAGTTATGAAGGTGGTTAATTAACCCTCTGCCAGGTACTTAAATGTGATTTGCAGAGTATCGATGTAGATGTAGATGTAGAACATGGTACCAACAAAATGCGTACACACTTATCTTTCCTGTTTTGGAGTATTCCACAGCACTGAGGGGACTGACTGAGGCAGCTCGTTTTGTATTTTCGCAATACGGCACACCGAGAGTGAAGCAAATGACGCACGAGTTGGGGTGGAAGTAATTAAAAGAGAGGCGTTATTTTTTCCGACGAGATCTATTTGCGAAATTTCTTTCACCGACTATCTACTCCGAATGCGAACTTATTTTATTAGCACACGCCTACAGAGGGAGACATAATCATCTTAATAAAACTAGAGAAATCAGATCGAAAACGGAAAAAAATAGGTGTTCCTTTTTCCCAGATATAAGCGGAACGTTAGAGAAATATTATGAAAGCGGTTCGATTAACCCTCTAGCATGCACTAGAGTGTGACTTTGCTGAGTAATTATGTAGATGTAGTCTGCTCAAAACAATTACTGGATCAGGTGAAATATCAATCACAATATGGTTAACTATTTTATTCGGATATTGATTAGAATTGTAATTTGTCTGTGAAACAGTACGTTATTTTGCTGTCTCAACTCTTTGGCTGATGTTTACATGGCGTTACTTACAGAAAAAATCATTCTAGTTGCCCTCTAACATGATGTGCGATTACGCTGGACGGTTAGTATAGTTGCACATCTGTGTGGTGCGGACAGTATGAGGTTATCAGTCAGCTCGTGAGGGACATATGTCCACTCTTCCAAGACTGTAATATCCAGCTTTGCAATAGTTGTGGGAGGTGATGGTCTGGCTGGAATGCGTTTCACATGTGCATCTCAGACACGCATAAATCGTGTTTAAGTCCGGTGAACAAGCAGACCACTCCATTCGTTCAATTCCCTTAGCTTCAAGCATGATATCCATCAGTACAGTTCTGTGGGGACGATCGCTGCCGTCCACCAGAAGCGCAGAACAGAAGGTGGAAGGATCTCGTCTTTATACATCTATATGAGCAGTCAAAACCCCATTCCGAACTACATAGAGGTACGGAAGTCCACCAGTACTAACTCATACCAACAACTTTCATCGACCGAAATGATATGGTGATGTTTCCCTCACATAAGCAGGTTTGTTCCGAGTTCCACGTTCTCTCCAGATAAGGAACCGACGATTGTTCGACTAAACACAAAATCGTGACCTGTGAACAGAACCTGGCGCTATTCTTTACGACTCGAATCCTGATATTCCTCTGCCCAGTTTCTGCGGGACAAGCGGTTTCGTGGTTTTATGTGTGGGGGGGGGGGGGGGCACACCTTAGACATTCGTGCGTAAAGGCTACATTTCCGAAGGCAATTTTGGACTGTTTGTGTAGATATTGTGTAGACAGTGAGGGCTGTTAACCGGAGATGACGGTCATCTCTTGCTGATGTTACCAGAAGACGATCTTGGCTTTGCCTTCTTATTACAGTTCCTGTTTATTTATTTATTTATATATTTTTTAATCGCCTTCGGGTCCCGGTACTGACAGACTTTGTGACACTGCAATAAGTGTAGTCACCTCCGTCTGTGTCTGCCCTGCTTCCAATATTCTGAAGACTTTCCTTGCCACAGCTTCGGATAATTCCGGTTTTTGTTGCATCGCAGAACCTGCTCACCACACTACCTAAACCCAAGAACCCAACTGCTTGTCTAATTTAAATAGAAATATATCGTCTCTGAGAGGGTTTTTCGTCTCTAATATGTCAAAGACATTTAAAGATAAATTGGAAGCATTGAATTAAAATTTGTGATGCGACCGGGAATCGAACCTGGGCCTCCATGCTTACTAGGCAGACGTCTTACAGCTTTATAAAAAAAAAAAAAAAAAAAAAAAAAAAAAAAAAAAAAAAAAAAAAAAAAAAAAAAGCAAGGAGGTCCAGGTTCGATTCCCAGTCGCATCACAAATTTTAATTCAATGCTTCAAATTTATCTTGAGTAATTTGTTTGGTACAGTAACCACAAGTCAACACTGAGCCCCTCTACCCTCAAATGTGATGAGGGCAACTCCTATAGTTAGTACTCCGATCCCCTCCCGTTGCGTGAATTCGCGAGAAGACGACACCGGCGCATTCTCGAGCTCCCTCCGCTGCCGGCGGTACCGCCTGGACACCTGTCTGCCACGCCCAGCATCGCTCTGCCGCCCCTCCCCGCGCGGCACCGCCGCCGCAGTACAAAGCGAGTGTCGGCATGCCCGCCGGTAATCTATGCGGCCCACCTCTGCGTTGGGACGATTTACAGCAGACGGGCCCAATATGTATTCGTGTAGAACACGGCGCGAGGGCTGCAGCGGAACCAGCCGTCGCCGCCGCCGCCCCCCGGCCGTGCTGTGGCGCAGCGCGGACTGCGCATGCGCCCTCATCGCCGTCTGCCGTCTGCCGCCTGCCGATTTATTCGCCACGCGCCCGAAATTCCGACTTCAAAGCGGCCGCCGGTCGCAATTAATACGGGGCCCTTTAATGGCAGCCGCGGCCGCTAAACGCTTTCTATCCCCCCTCTCTTTGTCTGCGAGCCCCGTGGCTTATTAACGCCAATTACATACGTATAAGTCAGGCCGGCGATCGCAATCGTTCACGACTGGCCCTCGCGGTCTGCACGTACCACGGCGGAGCACGAGTCCCGCGCCACACTTGCTAGCTTATTTAATTAGACCGTTTAGAGAACGATACAATTTCATTACCTCGCTGCGAGGGGATACGGCCGGATACATTTTTCGAACGCGAGTCCTGCTGTCAGCGATATTGGTATTACATTGTAAACGGCATCGTGCGTAGCTTTTCCTGTTAAGCCTGGAACCCAACCCTATTGGAAATGATTCATGTGCTGCTTAGTAAGGAACTACACTGCTGGCCGTTCAAACTGCAGCACCAAGAAGGCCTGGAGAGATCGCAGCCTAATTTATTTTACACTAAAACGTTACTAGGTTACTAAGTAATTGCAGTTCATTCATACTACCAAATTCAAACATATAAAATACAGTTATATGCATGGCTGTGAATCAGCGACTGTTACAAAACAAATTTATAAAGGGGCAGCCATCAGTTGCTAAGTACGAAAATAATCGTTACCAGGTTTCAATGCCGCTATGGGCACCGTCTTCAGAGGAAGATGAATATCTTAAACCTACATGTCAAAATTTAAAATACAAAAAATATATCTGACATAATCAGATAGTCATACCTAAAAAGTAAATAGTTTTAGAAAGGCGGAGCAGTCACGAAGAGCTGCAATGTCTCCGCTGCCAATGTCGACAGTTATCTGATATATTTTTTGTAATTTAAATTTTGAGATGTAGGTTTAACATATTCATCTTCCTCTGAAGAAGGTGCCCATAGCGGCATTGAAACCTGGTAACGATTATTTTCGTACTTTGCGACTGAGGGCTGCCCCTTATAAATTTAATCATATCAAATACCATACTCAGATTTTCATCATTGTGATTTCTGGGGGTTCTGCTCGCAGCAAAGATATCCACATGGGGCGTTGAAATAAATACTCATAGGTAGAATTTTCACTTATTATTTAATTTGCAATCAAATTGCTTCTTGCTCCAGAAAACATTACAACTTCCATAACTTCCGTACACAATTCACCAGAACTTGACTGACAGTACTTCCATTTCAAAGCACCGCCTGACATAGCTCCCAGAGCACTTTACAACCGTGAATCCCGAACCTCTCACGCAAGGCGGCGAGGCAAATTTATAACATTGACAATAATGACATTCCCATATGCATTGTTCATAACAATTAAATACACTAATTTACAATTAACGAACACACAAGTAAAACATTTGAGGTACACAAAAATATTCACAATATAAAATGAAAACTATACATGGCGCATATCTTTCCAAGTCTTAATCTGAGTCCTTTTTGTTTGACGACAAAGCGCGATGTTAAATGTCAATTAATTAGTTAATGAATGCATCATAGATATTCCTAATATATATTGAACTATCAAATTTCTTGCCAATTCTCATAATAGAATCCAAATCTCTGGTCAGTCAATATATACAGAGAATCACATAATGACATCTCGACTATTAGATTAATTAACAAAATTAACTGGTGACTCAACTTTTTTACGAGCCTAACATATATACAATGCTATCTATTTTCATATCTTTTGGAGTTACATAAAGTTTCTATAGATAATCTCTCTAGTTCTTGAAATAAAGTACAATGACAAAACTATGGTTTATAGAACTGTCTAGAAACAAACATACTAATCTCTAAATTAATGAAATCTATCACTTGTTAACTAATCACCGAGACACTGTCCTTACTATGTGCATTCCTACAATGATTCTTAGACCGGATATTCCGTTTGTAACTAACTCCACACGAAACATATATCACTATTAGACCACATGATTCCGGGAGCGACGCAGACGGTATCGTAAGATAGAATTGAGATGAGAGGGCCAGCAGTAACATCACAACACATAACCAGTTTTTCAAAGTACGCTTAACGGAATGGACACTGTATAAACTGTTATACGACAAAGTTCTGATAGGGAGAGGGAGCGGAGGAAACAAGCATTGCCACACACAATGGACGCTAATGGGGAAGAGAGGCGAGCGAGGGCCACAAACCAAGACTATGTCCTGCAGTTTTGGCACCATAAACGACGCAGCGTGCTTCCACTGTAGCACCTCTCACACACATAACTTTGTTGATCGTAAATTAAACTAAACAGCTTATCCATATGCTTGGTTGATGACGATTCTAATTGCAGGAATCACTCATTTTTCAGTTACATATTTCACAATATGGAACATTCAAAACACTGGTATGCAGACGACAATGGTTGCCTCATACCGCGTGTTGAATCAGTAACGTTGCCAGAAGCCTCTCGGCGTCTGTCGAGCCGGCCGCGGTGGCCGAGGTGACTGAGGCGCTCCAGTCACGGTCTGCACGGCCACTACGGTCGGGGGTTAGAATCCCCCCTCGGGCATGGATATTTGTGCCGTCTTTAGTCTTAGCTAGTTCATAAGTAGTTTGTAAGCTTAGGGACTGATGACCCCGTAGTTAAGTCCCATAAGCTGTACAAACATTTGAACATTTGAAAGTCTATCGACTTGTATAGATTCAGATCCAGGAAGAGCTCTGCAATATAACAATTAACACACTGCAAAGTTCTACATCTACATAGATACTCTGCAAATCACATTTAACTGGCTGGCAGAGGGATTATTAACCACTTTCATAACCTTTCTCTACGGTTACATTCTCTAATATCGCGCGGGAGGAAAGAACATCTATATCGTTCCGTTATCGATCTGATTTCTCTTATTTTATTGGGATTGTCATGTCTCCGTATGTAGGTAGGTGCTAGCAAAATATTTTCACATTCAGAAGTCGGTGATAGAAATTTCGTAAATAGATCTCGCCGCAACGAATAACGTCATTCTTTTAATAATTTCTACCTCAAATCGCGCAACATTTCCGTGACGCTTTCCCCCCTGTAACGTGATAAAAACAAAACGAACTACCCTTCTCTGAACCTACTCAATGTCTTCCGTCAGTCCTACCTGGTGAGGGTCCCACACTGGGCAACAGTACTCCAGGAGAGGACTCACAAGTGTGGAGCTTTTGCATCTTCGAAGCGTTCTGCCAATGAAACGTAAACTTTGGTTCGCCTTCCCCACAATAGTTTCTATGTGTTCTGTCCAGTCTAAGTTGTTCATAATTGTAACTTCTAGGTACTTGGTAGAATATCCGACCTTAGGATTTTACTGATTTATCGTATAATTGAAGTTCAGCGGATTTCTTTTAGTGGTCATGTGTATTACTTCCCACTTTTCTTTATCTAGTGTCAATTTCCAATTTTCGCACCATGTACAAATTTTGTCTAAATCGCTTTGCAGTTGCTTTTGATTCTATGTTGACTTCACTAACCCATAAACGAGAGTATCATCCACGAACAGTCTAAGGAAGCTATTCAAATTATCTCCTAAATCTTTTATACACACAAGGATGAGGAGGGGGACATATAACGCTTCCCTGGGGAACGCCAGATATCACTTCTCTTTTACTCGATGACTAACCGTCAATTATACGAACTATGTCCTTTCTGATAGAAAATTGTGAATCCAGTTGCACAATTGGCGCGACATTCAATAAGCACGCAATTTCATTAGAAGCCGCTTGTGAGGTACAGTGTCCAACACCTTTCGGAAATCCAGAAATGTGGAATCGATTTGAGATCCCTTGTCGATGGCACTTATCACTTCATGTAAATGAAGGGCAAGCTGTGTTTCGCAAGAGCGATACTTTCTGAATCCGTTTTGACCATTGGTTAATAGGTCGTTCTCTTCGAGGTAGTTCACAATGTTCGAACAAAGTATGTGTTCCAAAATCCTACTGCAAATCGATGTCAATGAGATTGGCCTATTATTATTTTGCGTGAAGGAATAAACATAGTGAAATCAATACTGGGTGTTGTCGCCATCGCTGACTGCGACTGCTTCTGTGCACCTCAGTATTCAGAGGATAATCTTAAGAGAGAGATGTGAAGACCGCAGTTCTGCAGCAGAACTGAGACCGCGGGGCCAATGTGTCTTTTGACACAGACAAGGTAGCCTTCAGTCAATCGATCAACTCGGTGTTCAGCAGTGTTCTGGAAACTGTCCTCTCTCGCCACGTCCAGACGGCCGCGGTGGCCGAGGGGACTGAGGCGCTCCAGTCACGGTCTGCACGGCCACTACGGTCCGGGGTTCGAATCCCCCCTCTGGCATGGATATTTGTGCCGTCCTTAGTATTAGCTAGTTGATAAGTAGTTTGTAAGTTTAGGGACTGATGATCCCGTAGTTAAGTCTCATAAGCTATACAAACATTTTAATCGCCACGTCCACCACCATCAACATGAGCTCCTTGCCCTCTCCCAATCTGGCTTCCGATCATCCTCCTCTGTCGATGACCAATTCCTCCGCCTCACCCCCCTCCTGTACATCCAGATGAATTCCCGACATGCCGCCATTTTTTATCTCCCTCGACATTGAGAAGGCCTACGACCTAGTATGGCATTCAAGTCTTCTTTTCAGGTCCCAAACTTGCGCCCTTCCTATTATGTCCTATCTTCCTTTCTCTCCAACCGCCTATCCTACGTCACTTTCAACAATTTCAACTCCCATTTGTTTTACCCCTCCACCAGGGTATCCCAGGGCTCTGTTCTCTCCCCTTTCCTCTACCTTACTCGGCAGACATGCCAAAACCCCAGCCTCCTGCTAATCTCTTCAGAAAGCTGACGACACCGTCTTCCTCGCCTTAGCTTCCTCCCTCGCTCGCTCCTAACATCTGGTCCAGTATCACGTCTCTGATTTCTCCACCTGGTGTAACCAGTGGCTCCTTACTGTCAGCCCAACCAAATCCCAGGCAATCACCATACTTCACAATATCCACTCCTTCTACCACTGAGACCTGTACCTAACTCTCCATGACCGCACTACCCCACAAACCAAAACCCGTAAGTACTTTAGCCTCACCCTTTACCGCTCCCTTTCCTGGATACCTCGCCTTCAAAATGCCCGTCAAAAAGCCCACTCTGGCCTCAACATGCTAAAGCTCCTCCATCCTCTACACTTACAAATTCTTAATGCATCCCATCCTGTGCAGTTACCACCCAACTTGGGTTTCCACCCACCCCCCGTCGACCCACTAACATTCCCACTAGATCCGCACCCTCCACCTCACTTGCCAAATCCGACTCCCTTCCTCCATGCCAATCCTATATGATCTCATTCCTTTCCCTTGGAGCACATCCAAATCCTCTATGTCTCCCGAAAGATAGTCATGACACTCTCTGGTTTACCACCTGCATTTGAATCCCAGACCACTGCCACACTGTTACCCCTCCCTCCAGCTCCACACACTCCACATTCCTTCCGGGGGTAACTTCCGTCACCTTCCTCTCCTGGATGACGCCCTCTATCCCCGACATCTGTCGTTCCTATCAACCTTAATCCTCACCCATATATGAGTGGGCCCTCTCCCTTCCCCTCCCCTCCCTCCTTTGCTTCGATCTCCCTTCCTTCTCCCATCCTCAGGAGTTCTTACTAAGGAGGTCCTTACACTGTCTCACCTACCCCCCTCCCCCGCCGCTACCTTTCACGCCCATCCGCGCCTCCCCTCCCTCCTGCATCACCCGAAGGGTTTCAGTGCTGAAGTTTTAATTGTGTGCCGTTCAGTCTTGTGCAGAGTCACGACACCCTCTGGTTTCCCACCTCCTCTTGTATCCCGGGCCTCTGGCACACAGTTCCCAAGTCATCTCTCCCTCTCCCTCTCTCCCCCACTTGGATCTCCCTCCCTTTACCCATCCTCAATATTCATTACCAACGAGGTTCTTACACTCTCCCGCCTCATCCTTCTCCACCTCTCTCTTGCTACTCAGCACATAAGTGTCAAGCATCAGAAAGAGATGATCATCTTCAGGTAATAGGCTGAATGCAACTGAGTGTCATGTTCTTTTTGTGGTTTTAAGATTTTTAGCAACCACCGAAAACGCAGAACAATGTGATGCCTTTTGTTTTTATCATTGCCTCCATCCCCGTCGCTGTTTTCTGTCAACTTCAATGTGTTTTTAGCCATAATGGCTGTTTTAATTTTTAATAGGTGTGTATTTCCTTAAAGTCATCACATTCAGTATATTTTATCCATCAGTTTCACGCCATTATATTTTAATAGTCTGTGCCTGTTTTCTCTTTTGTATATCCTTTTTACTCCTTGTCAAAACAAGTGTAGCTTTCTGGCTCCAGAGCGGCGTACTAAGCTGCTGCCAGCCCGCCCATGTGGGCATTAAATAATAATAAAGTAAAAAATGACAGTCAATCGATGAAGTTGAACCATTAGCCGACATATGGTGGTCGCTTGTGTGTGTGGCCACGTGCTCGAAAATTCTGGCGTATGCTATGACGGCCAGCGATCGCTTTTAAGAAAAACTGGATCCCAATATGGAAAGAAAAAGCCCATCTGCTCTTTTTGAAGCGAAAGATTAGCCAGTTGCGCCCACATAACCGCGCTTCCAGCCACCTCAGTAGCGTTTGATCTATATTAAATTAAATACTGTAATAAACTAATCCCATCCGCCACACCCACAGCCTCAAATACCTCGGCGTAATTCTTGATCTTTCACTCTCTTGGACCCCACACCTCCTCACCGTATACCAGAAAGCCCTCTCTCACCTCAAACTCATTACCGTCCAGACGTTTGGCCTCAACCCCTCCACCATTATGTACACCTCATGCGTCCCATACTCTGCAGTTTCCATCCCGCCCCCTTTCCTATTAAAAAACTCTTCAAATCCTACGTCTTCTACTTCGCATATTGTACCCGTCCCCTCCCCCCATGCGGATCCTATATCAACTCGTCCCTTCCCCATCTCCAGTAAACCTTGAATACATCCGGGTTCTATACATCAACCGCAAGAGCCACAACCCCCGATATACCCTTTCCTCGCCGATCCCAGGCCTCTGCCACGCATCACTTCCTCCCCTCTCCATCCACATTCTCCATATCCTTTCCCAGGGTAACTTCCGCCACTTCCCCCTCCTCGATGACACCCTCCGTCCTGACATTTACTTGTGATATTACAGATACAGGGGAAAGCTGATTGTTTACATGTGAAAGGCTGGTTCCCAGCCAGCCGGCTAACAGTTTGGACGTAGTGTATGGAATACAGGTACTTAGGATTTCCTAATCTGCTCGAAAACCGTAAACGGCGATCTTGTCTGAGCGATGGCGGCTCTCCCAGATTGCAACTGAAATACAATAAAGCCACAAACAATATTCTAAAAATCCATATAAAATCTAGGAATGATCATATGGCAAATATAGTTATACGAATGGATTCAGGAGACTTGGGAGAATCAAACGCTGTAATTTCAATTTGAATATCTCTTACAGATAACTCTGACAATTTTCAGTACTATAATAATAATATTATAAGACCTATATTTACAATTATTGATATGTAGTGTTTATCAGTAACAGATAAAGAAAAATATGGGCAGCATTGCACCACACTACCTATCTTAAGAGACGTACCACGTTATTTCCTTATTCTTTCAACAAACTTTGTTTTACTCTCTTGCTCTGCTTTTCGTTGAGGTAATAATATTCTTGTATCAGATCATAGATTCCACCACAGAAACACAAAAAACGAACGCAGCAAAGGGCATTACATTTATATATGTATTTTATTATATTTAATATTATTCTTATTAACATTTTTTTATGTTGTAGACTACCACTTAAATATTTCATGGCCGACTAAAAATAGTAAAAATTCAGCAGATAATTTAAACAATTATAAGTGTCTGTGGACAAGAACTGAATAAATTTGTATAGAACGCCTTGATAAATTAAATATCAATTGTGTAACTACATTTCGACGGCGGCAGTATATTTGTATAGTGAGACGTTACCTGAGCAAAGAGTCTCAGTCTCGACCGTTTTTAGTATTTTTAAATATATATTTGTTTGTTAAATGTAAACAACATTTGTAGGGAGGTGGTCAAAGCATTTAATTCTGTGATATTCAAATGTATAATATTTTAGAAGGGAAATTGTGTTTTAAAGATGAGGCGTTAGTATGCGCAGAAGGTAACAATTTTGCGAGCTGGGAGAGCACGCTTTTCGAACGCTTGGGAAGGGACTAGTAACTTTGATGTGGTGTCGGAATCACTTCTTAGAATCCATTTTGTTGGTTATCCAGAGGTTTAATTTATGTTTGTTTAGATATATTTTCATGTCATCATATGCAGATTGATAGTCTGGCTAAACTACAGATTAATTATTGATCTTGTTTAAACAGATTGGGTAGCTGTTTAGGTCATAGAAGCTGCCATACATAACTCACCCCTATGAACAGAGACAACGAGCCGTAAACGTTTTACTACCCTGAGTTATGTATTGCCCAATTCTTATTGGTGAGTACCGATAGAAATGTCGCATACCCGTCGTACCAACCCTGATCCCTCTCCGTGGATGAAGTGCCCCCTAACCCCCCTCTTGCCATGGAGTCCCTATGATTCCTCTCCGCCTTCTCTCCTACCCCATTCTCCACCCTTCCCACCCACCCACAGCGTACCCTGTGGGGTCCTGCGCCATCAATTTTAGCAGTGCTTCCTCCAGTGCTGTGCTAATGTAACTAGTGCGTCAGTGTGTGCTTTGAATCTGCGTCCGCCGCCTTCAGGTAAGTGTCGCAAACGTAACGTTTTAAACAGTGTCTTCAGTGTTCGTCTCGTCAGTGTTTGCTGTCTTAATGTATGTTTTTTAATACCACCATAGCTCACTGTTTTTACTGACTACATGTATTTTATTACCTGTTAGTTCTGTAATGTCGTCATAATTATCACCATGTCCATGTTTTACATCTCCATTGTTTTAAACACCATACATACTTTTTTTTTCTTCATGTTCATTTGTGTATTATCTCTCGGCTGAAGACAGCCTACTGGCATGTAATTTGTCGGTACAAAATGACATTAAGAAAAAAATTAACTATCTTAGGAAATGTAAATTTTGAAAACTTCTTGAGCAATTTTCAAACATGTGTCGAATGAAAATTAGAGACATGATCCCCGAAGGGGGACTTTAACATTAGACGGGGAGTAAACGAGAGCTCCAAAGTAAGACTACTTAAAACTGTCGGCCATTCGAGCGCGACAATGGTGATTAATCTCTCGTGGCAATCAACAAATGTAAAGCTTAAGTACAGAAAACTAGTCACAAAAAGTAGGTCCTGTTGTTGGTGTTGTGGTCTTCAGTACGGAGACTGGTTTGACGCAGCTCTCCACTCTACTCTATTCTGAGCAAATCTGCAACCTATATCCATTTGAATCTGCTGACTTTATTCATTTCTTGGTCTCCCTTTTCGATTTTTACCCCACATACTTCCCTCCAACGCTAAATTCACGATTCTTGGTGTCTAAGAATGTGTCCTATCAGTCTATCCCTTCTTTTAGTCAAGGTATGCCAAAAATTAGATCCTAATAGTATCAATTTGCGCAAATGCTAGCAGGTCATATAAAATTCTTTCATGCACCATCTGACACTCAGAAACTCTCATGTGATTAAAAATGTGAGGCTTCCATTAATTTATATAAAATAAATCCAAAATGAAACATGGTTCCACACGGAAATATTCATTGAGTGATATGCCAACACCCTATCTCTGGAGGAAAAGGGGAAAAAGTTCAATTATTTCAATTATTATTAAGAAGTCCTTCTACTGAATAATGTGCCGATCGCCCTTCTGTTAGAGAAAGAAAGTTGAATGTCTTTTTGAAATATAGGCATCCAAAGACAGAAATTATCGCTATGAAAAATATCCGCTATGACTACAATGCCATGGTTTCATTATACCATTGTATTTTTAATAATACTCGAAAGCAGTTTTGTAAGACCCTTACACTGTATTACCTGTTTTACACCCTAACGACCATCACTTGCTTGCAGGATCTTGTATCATCTCGATTTTGTACTTAACATCAAATCGTCTTCACACATCTGGGTTCACAAACCCTTTTATCTGCAGTCTGGTAGCTGTTCGATCTGCCACTGCTGCCCTTACAATTTGGCGATCTGTGCTGCATCGACATTTATGGGTGTAACAATTTTTACGTGACCACTGAATCTGGAATAGTTGCACAAATAACACAAAAAGTCCAAATTGTGTTGCGAAGCACCGAAAGGACCATCCCCTACTCAGAATGACACAATTTAACCCCTTTTCAAAATTTCTCAGTTGGCTATAGTAAGCACGAGTATGTCACTGAGGCATGATGCTTGTACACTTCACGTATTGATATGAGACTCAACTCTATGGCTGTAAACTTTCCTGTTAATGATATTCCATTCATGGTGACAAATTGCAGTGGTCTAATAATTATGTTAAAATTATTCGCATTGCAATTTTTTAAGAGTTACGCTGTATTAGGCGTAGATGTTTTACATATGAAAATTTGTGCCGAGCTGGGACTCGAACACAGGATTCCCACTATTCGCGCACCAGGTCAATGTACCACGCGAAATTATTATTATAGGAAATAGAAAGGAGTGCAGAAATTACAGAGGAGTCACACTGTGCAAAAGTAAATGAGAAGATATTGGAAAGTAGAATTCGAGCCAAAGTCGAAAGGGAAATGAGAGAAGAACACTGTAGATTCCGGCGTGGAAGTTCGACAGTGGACCTCATATTTGCAGTAAGGCAACTTCAAAAACCCCATTATAAATGTGAGGAGGAGCTGTTAATGGCCTTTATAGACAAAGAAAAGTCTTATGATAGTGTCTGTAGGAAATTAAAATTAGGGGAGTGGTAAAAGAGACTGTAAGCAGAGTGAAGGAATGTAGAGTGTAAGTATGAGTTGTGTGCAAGTGGGAGAGAGAAAAACAGATTGGTTCAAACAAGTGAGTGTGCTGAAGCAGGGCAGAGCATTGTCACTCTTCTATTCATTGTGGTTATGGATTACATAATGACAAAGGTATCAGAGAAACTTGAGGAAGGAAAGATGAAAGCAATGGTGTTTGCAGACGATCTCATTGTCTGGGGCAACAATAAGGAAGAAATCCAGGAGCAGCTAGAAGCTTGGAAAGAAACAGTGGGAGAATACGGATTGAAGTTCGACATCTGTAAATGTGAGTAATGGTAACCAACAGGAAAATGGATAGACCAGTAAAGGGAATAACACTTGTAGGTGAACATTTGAAGAAGGCAGAAAGCTTCAAGAACCTGGGAACTGTAATTGAGGAGAATGGCAAAAATGACTTATGCAACGGAAACTTGGGTGACAAAAAATGAGATAGGAGCAAAATAAAAGCAGGGGAAATGAAATTTCTACGAAGCAGAATAGAGGTAACAAGGAGATACAGGATAAGGAATGAGAAGATCAGGAAAATAGTGAGAGAGGAGCCCTTACAGGAGAGGATAGAAAGATCAAGACTGCAGTGACATGGTCATTTAAAGAGAATGGAAGAGAAGAGGATACCCAGGAAAATACATAAAATGCAGATACAGAAGAAACGACTAAGAGGAAGACCAAGGGATATATAGCTAAAAGGAGTGGAGGATTGTGTCAAGGAGAGATTAGAGCTCTGGGTCAGAGTGAAAACAGAGAGCCGGCCGCGGTGGCCGAGGGGACTGAGGCGCTTCAGTCACGTTCTGCACGGCCTCTCCGGTCGATGGTTCGAATCCCCCCTCGGGCATGGATATTTGTGCCGTCCTAGTTCGTAAGTAGTTCATAAGTAGTTTGTAAGTTTAGGGACTGATGACCTCGTAGTTAAGTCCCATACGATTTACAAACATTTGAACATTTTTGAAAAAAAAGAGATGGTGGGAAGACAGGACGAAGTGGCGAGGCTTGTGTTCCAAACAGAAACAGCCTGTGGCTGGAAATTGTGCAAGATGATGATGATGACGATGATGATGTGACACAATACGTATCATATTTCACTCATTTTTATTTATTATGTATGTCATTTTTCCAGTTGGTAGCTTACATCTGAATCTAAGGAGTAAACGTGGGAAACTTGTTCTCGAATATGAGCTTTTAGTCCAATTTTGGAACGTACTGTGGCTTTTCTCTTAAAACCATTAATCATTGTGTTCCTGAGGAAACCATTACATCTTGCATTTCTTGCAAACATGATTTAATAATTATTTTCCTTTCCGAAATTTTCACCACTTACGTAACTGTATGGTTTCATACAATATTTCGCCCTTTTAATTAATTATGTATTTCTTAATTTGCATGAAAAGATTAAAGGGTTACTGCATTTGGTTACTTCATAAATTAGTGCGACATATTCTATTTGTGAGCAATCGAAATCTACGAAAACATTACACATTTTATTTTTTGCTGTGCCAAGTTTGCAAAGTAAACTGTGATAATAAATAATTTTTATTTTTGTGTGTTAAATGCATTTTTTAATCTGTGGCAGCGGGTGGAGTCGAAAAGTCATACGAGTCGGTGATATCGACCGCTTCCCAAATCAAACCAATGCACTTCTTTTCTCAGGCAACTGAACTACAGTAATTTCAATACTTAATTTTACGTCTCACCCTGCAGGCAACACACGCCCTCGTTATGGACTAAAAGTACATGCTCCAACCAGATTTCACTTTTCTGCATAGTAATATCTACCTTTACGAGCCCTCCCATAATTGTGTAAATGTTCTTTTCCTCATCCATATTTATACGTCTGACAAAAAAACTACACGTATGGCGGAAAGATGTCTTAATTGCGACTGGGAACTAGAAACGTTTCATGAAATACTGGTTTAGGAAAATTGCTTATGTGCTGTAATAGACATGGCGTGGAGAAGCACGTAGTCGTAAGTGCATAATCTGTGCCAGGATCACCATTAAGAATGCGTCACTCTCCTTAAAAGTAATAATTGTTGCTCACGAGCATCACTTAGAGTAGAAACCCGCTAAATACGGTAATCTGCAATACAGCCACTAACAAGTCGTGAATGAAATTTGTCCTCCACCGGTTCTAATAGACGAAAATTGAACTTAATCTTAGATTTCATGCATATCGTATGGCTAAACATTTTCTATTCTTGTACGACACTGTTTAATAATTAATCTTTATACTGCATTTGTCCAGAACATTACATGCTCTGACACTACACGTTGAAGTTTATTGATACAAATGCTCACTTTAATTCAATCTTGTGAAATGAATATATAATACGTAGTCAACGTCATTCATGTCGTCACGTCGTAGGTTATCCGATGTAGTGTACAGAAGTTATAGTAAAACATGATGATGTCAATGAGCGTTTGCATAGTTGCAGTTAAAAGTATTTGTTTACAGCTCATTTGAAAAAGGAGACGATCTATCATGAAAATATAAAAAGATTAACTAGAACGGCCCTTGGACATGAGAACTATCGTTACTGGACAGCTAAGAACTCAATTGTAAAAGAGCTGTGATAACATATCACTTCATACAGTCTGTTACTAATAGGCACTCCGTGTTGTGTATAGGGGCAACTGATTCACAAAAACGTATATTTCCAGAATGTTTTGGTATGTAAAGTAGTAGCCAAACATTTAGTTTGCATATATATATATATATATATATATATATGTGTGTGTCTGTGTCTCTCTCTCTCTCTCTCTCTCTTTGGCCCTTTCCCGCACATGCGGGGTTGGCATGAAGGATTTGGCATGTGTTAATATTTACAGGGTAGCCGGGTGCCCTTCCTGCCGCCACCCCATGCCCCCGAGGAGGAAATGTGTACCCCAAATGTCGGCGTATGTGTGAGAAAGTGTAAAGTGTTACGAAATGTTGCGAGTCGTGTAACTGAGGCAGGACGTGGGGAATCAGCCGGGTATTCACCTAGGAGATGTGGAAAACCGCCTGAAAACCACATCCAGGCTGGCTGGCACTCCGACCCCTTTCGTTAATCCGCCGGGCGGTTTCGAACTGGGTCCGGTACGCCTCTCCGTCTCGGAAAGCGGTGTACTGAACCAATATACACGATACCAACTTCCACTACATTGATTGACAATAACTTTCACAAAAAAAAAAAAAAAAAAATTACTCCGACAGTAACTAATAGCCTTTAGAGCTGAGTACTTATATCTTAACAAAATAATGTCCTTATTTGGTAATAATTACGTAAATGTTTCATATTACAGGTTACAATAATGGATTGACGAGGTAATTAGTTTTACGAGTGAAACCTTAAACATAATTAATTGTACTTTATTTGCATATAAACAAACTGCTGAGATGTACATTACAAAATTCTGAACGTACGAAATTATGATTTGCTAACAATACGTGCCGTATGATTCAACGTTTTAATCAGTGAAAGTCACGAGAGGCTAACATTACAACAGAATTCTAGTGAAGGAAGCCATCTTCTAGTGACAATGAAGTTTTATGAAAATAACTTGCTAAATATGTAAATGTGATAAGTTGCTTTACCACATTAAATTTAATAGTTTAGTATAAGTTAGTGGTGCTTTCTGAAGTTTTGTTATTGTAGTAATTACAGTTTCAGGTGGGTAGGTTTTTTAACACGTAGCAAGAGTGCTGTTTTATGGTTTACAATAATATCGTAAGTTTTAGAATTAACATGGACCACATGTTGCCATTCAAACAGTTTAGTTTTTATCTGATTTAATTATGCAAAATGAGTTAATGATATGAAGATGCAAATCGTATTGCTATTAAAGGTGCAAAACATTGAACTGTAAAGAATAACTTCGAATGTTGTGTCTACAAATGAAGAAGGCGATTCCGAGATTACAAATGGGACGTACTCTGTCGTGTTCCATTATTCTATCATAGTCCTTCGTCGCCTCTTATGAGTTGGCTAATATGTGCTCCATTACCCTTTGTCCTGTACTGAGGAATGCTGTTCAACAAACGCCTTACTTGTTAATACGTGAAAACAGAAATGAATACTACAATTTCTGTTAAAAACGAGCCCTCAAGCCGGCCGCGGTGGCCGAGGGGACTAAGGCGCTCCAGTCACGGTCTTCACGGCCACTACGGTCGGGGGTTCGAATCCCCCCTCGGGCATGGATATTTGTGCCGTCCTAGTTAGTAAGTAGTTCATAAGTAGTTTGTAAGTTTAGGGACTGATGACCCCGTAGTTAAGTCCCATAGACTATACAAACATTTGAACATCTTTGAGCCCTCAATCTGTGGGTTGTATGTGTCCGACTCCCAGAAAACATTTTGTGCAACTTATCTTCCGGCCACCATAAGGACTAGGATCCTGTGTTAGTGTCGGCAGACAAAGTGTTCATTTTGTGAGGTACGTTGAACGTGAGCACTCGCCTTATGCAAGAAGCATTGTATCTCCACAGTAATCCTCTAATCGACGAGGTGCTTCTGTGATTCTAAGCACATTTTGAAAATAATCAGCCAAACCAACTGCTTATAAAAAATTTATTAGGTTCACTTGACCGAAGTTTCGATAGTCAATACTGTTACCTTCTTCTTATAGTAGGTGTGGTGTCTTTTCTTTGGGATATGTCGGGAAGAACAGACATCACACGAATCTACAATAAGTTTTTACACTAGAAGACGGCTTTCGGTACATTTACTTCAGCGCAGATATGGTAATACGTCCGACCTCGCACGGGATTCCGTAATGGCGAGTGTAAGAGGGCACCGACGATGAGGGCGCTACAGCCTTAGCGTGCGACTTGTGGAAGTTTGAGACGGACGGGAGGCAGGGAAACCCGGTTTCTATTCCCGGCTCGCCTCGCTTCTCGCCGTTGCATAAGTTCAATGTCCCTTTGTAGTTAACGTCAATTCTTTCCTTCCTAATCTTTCTTTCTTCCCCTCCTTAATAAATAATTTGCAAATGGTATCTTCTTCATAGGTAATCTGATTACTTCACGCATTAGTCAACATAGACCTAATGGAGTTCAGCGGCTGTTGTCGCATCGAAAAATACATACAACACACAGAAAATTCCAGAATTCGATTATGAAGTAGTCTTTTGAAACACATTTGGCGGAAGATAGCGGAAGACTTCTTTAATCGTGAAGGTGGGTTTCAACTGAATAAGGCGTTCGACTCTGAGATTATATACAGAAAGCAACCTTTTTATGCCTGGTGATAACTCTAACATTAGTTTTTATGAATCTGACATCTTTAGTTCGTGAGCACAATCCGAAAGCGAGTGTGCCTGCAGCGTCACGTTTTCCCACTCGCCACAGTTGGAGCAGCCTGACAGAACCACTGCGCATGCGGCTCCACGACGAATTTTGGTATGACGTCAGCGACGAGAAACAGCAAAAAGAAGTCGACGTAACCTGGCCGCATTCCCGTACCTTCACTAAACTTTTTTGACTACTTTTGACTCTACGATCCTTATTCTCCTCTCTACCTTTAATCTCTTCGTCCCTACTACACCCTATGTCACTTTTCGCAGAATCTAATTTTTTCAGTCCCTTCGGTGTTTCCCTATTTTGGTCCTTCCAGAAGTAGATTAACGTACCTGCTTGCCACATTGTAAGTTCCAACAATATACAAGTCATCTTTTAATGTTGCACGATAGGTTGGTTTCCTTAAGCATTCTATTCTTTACTTTTGCTGTTCGTTTCTTAATTCTGCACTTAACTTTTAACATTTTCTAATAACATCATATGTCAGTTGTTTCTGTTTACGATATCTCGATTTCCGACAGACCACATTTTAGTTCTACACAATATTTTGCTACTAACCACGTATTTTTAATTTTATCCTCAGTTTTATTGTTATTTATTCTGCGTCATGTTTCTCCCTCGACAGTAGAAATATGTGCACCTACCGTCGCATCATTCCTAACACAGAATTAAGTTAAACCGTTGCTCCGCTTTCGCAGCTCTTCTTCACCTTCGTCTTTGTTTATACTTTAACTGCAGTCTGTGGTAAGTACGTGTTCACCCCTTTCGACAGGTTTTCGGTTCTCGTTATGCAAGATGAGTCAAAAAGAGGAAATAAAAAAGTATTGAAACTAACTTGGCACTTCGGGTATATAATTACGTAGTAACCGGAGGTTGCAAATACGTCGAAAGGATGCGATGGTCATGTGTTGTCTGGCACCATCGGAGACTGCTTAATTAGGCTGCACGTTTTACCGGTCCGAAGGTGGCACGTATCTCGTATTACTACGAAAGTATCTGCCGGAGATGCTGAATCACGTTGCCACTCCTAATCGTCTGCGCGTTCATTTACAGTACGACGGAATTCCCGTGCACTTCAGTTGGTAAGTGGGGCCACATCTGTGGGCAACCTTTACTAGCCGCTGTATTGGGCATGGTCAGCCAGTCGCAACGTCATCATGATCACTGAATGTGTCCCCAGTTGATTTTCTTCTGAAGATGCGGCGCGCCAGTCACAGTCTGCATGCCGCTACGGTCGGGGGTTCGAATCCTCCCTCGGGCATGGATGTTTGTGTCGTCTTTAGTATAAGGTAGATCATAAGTAGTTTGTAAGTTTAGGGACTGATGACCCTGCAGTTAAATCCCTTAAGCTTAAGTAACATTTGAAAATTCTCTTGAAGAGGGGAGGATGCAACTGCAGAGCCTAGTGTATGAAACACCTGTTATATCGTCGGAGGGCCTAGTGGACAGATTTTTTGCGCCAGCAGGATGTCTTCGAGATACGCCAGGTATCTTTGAGAGCGTTCGCCGTTCAATGCAGCGTCGATGTCAGGAGTGACTCAGTGCATCTGTACAAAAGTTTCAGCTACTCCTATAGTTGGGCGTTCATTTTTAGCGTGTACTAAACAACTATATCGTCAATTAGTGCCCCCAGACGGTGACTTCTGGTTCCTGTCTGGTTAGTGCTGCCCGATGTACCAAGTTAATTTGAAAACGTTTTCTTTATCACCCAGTACTTGGCCAGAAAGGCTACGTCGCAGATGCCGTAGAATTAACCAAGTTTGTGGGAAGGAATCCTAGTACACAAGCTAATAAAAGAACTTGTGACGAATGACTCGTATGTATTGCGTGGAATCGAAGGCATTCAGAGAAGGCCTGAATTTGATAATCAAGGCTGAGCAACAGCTTCGGATATCATGTAAAAGAAAAAGTTTTGCATGACATACAAATACTAACGTTCGCTTTCCGAAAGTTGAATGAATTGTCAGGTAACAGATCCTTAAATTACTTTCTCTTGTACAGATAATTACAGGTAGTAGCTCGTCTGCGTGAACTCTTAACTGTGCAACTTACCGCTTTTGATATCTTTAGAAAACGTGGAACATTTAATTATTTTCTCAAGATAAGAGATTCCACACTCTGGAATAGAATGTTATCTTAAATTTGAGTTGATTGAAACTTCCGTATCAACATCTCCCCCACTCACTCCTTCCACCCCCTCCCCCTCACACACACACGCACACGCACACACACGCACACACACACTCACACACACACACACACACACACACACACACACACACACACACAAAGACCTACAGTTTGCTTTCTCCTTTGTGTTGCAATTTCCATTGCGCTCTTAACGTTACCAACTTTGTATTTCACTGCAAGTTGTTTTCCACCTTCCGAAATGGTCCCAATGACCATTACTTTTAGTATTAATTCAGATTTTTCCTGAAATCAATCCGCCTTGTCTTCCTTCAATTTCCTACTTCATTGCTGACGGATTTCTATTTTCCTGTTACTGTCATTCCTTGAATAATTATGTACTTCTCTTTTTCGTCGATCAGATGAAGTATGTGTTCCAATTGTCTTTGCAGTTTTCCTTCCTTCTATCTATGTTCATCTTTCCGACATTTGTTGTTACGTCAAGGTGACTTCCATTATTTTCCAAATAATTAGCAGAAATCAATCGTTATTTCTAAAACTACTCCATTAGGCAGATTCAGATTTCCGCAAGTGACTTTTTATTTTGAATGCATACACATTTACATCAGTATCCTAACAATATGCATGCCTTCAACCGCCATAATCATCGTTCAGAATAATTTTAACAGTCTAATTTAGATTCATTACTGAGGCCTCATTTTTGAATCACTGTCTCACCAACACGTAACCCAACTGGAATCTTCCGCTGCCTCCTGAACCTTTCTCCTCTTGTGATTCTTGGTTAAATTATTCGCTCTAACTGCTTGAAATATATTACAAAACTCGTTTGTTTCCCCTCTCACTCCTGCAGCCCATATCCTATATTCTCACGTAGTCCCTTCCTCTTTTGCTTCCGCTATCTCGTCCCCCGTGATTATCAAGAGTTTCGGATAGCTTTACAAATTGAATTTTCCGTTCAGTATCCTCATGTATATTTTCTGTCTCAATCTTCTGAATGTGACGTCACCGCGAATACTTGATTTGACCTAGTCGGCGCTGGTTGCTATCAAATACAGTGAGATGAAACCCCCCAGTGAACTGTTGAAATTAGTTATCAGGTGTTGTTCCCTATCCAATAGGAAGTTCAGTCCCATCACAACACTCTTTGCTTCTGTTAGTAGTATTGTTTGAACAAATACCCTTATTTACTTCCATTTCAATTCAGTGACCGCCACTTCCGTTTCGCAATACCCTAGCACATTTGATTCTCGAATTCCGTGCTTCGACTCTTAGAGTGTTATCTCTGCGATAGCTATTACACCCTCTTTCATTCTTTTCTCCTCTTCGGTAGCCCCTCCAGGAGACCCAAATGGAAAGCTAATGCCGAATCTTTTTCAGATGGAGAAGTCAACGCGACACTTTGTATCTCATCTCCTCCTGAAGTAATGGACCTATTTGGACAAAAAATTATACAAATTTTCTCTAATATCAGGAAACAAACGCTGTGTGGGTAAAAATTACCTACGAATCACACCACAGGCGATAAGATGTCATAAATAATTGAAAGTGCCATATATTGCAACGCGTAAATGACGAGACTTTATTCATCCATTACCTGAGAATGAAAACACTTAGGACTTGCAAATAATTTTGCAGATAACATCAAACTTTTACGAAATTTCTACTCTCTAACAACTCTTAGGGAGAACTCGAACCTTCGGCGGGAGGAACCACCCAGTCCGTAGCATGATGCCTTGGACCTTTCACTTGACTTTTAGTCGTAATCAAGAATATATATCAAGAAAACATTATTTTGGTACCAGAAAATTTCAATTGAATCTAGTATACCCTTGCACATTTCGTGAGGTAGTCAAACCCCCTACGTGGCAGTCTATAAATAATTATAACATAAAGGATACCTTATTGGGTGGGAGGGAGGGAGGTTATTGGCCAGAATTCTGCTGACACTACTCGTGATGGTTCCCGCATTTCGGAAAAGCTTTAAATACCACTGTCTGCCTTTAGGGGCTCTCTTTCATTTCCTTTTTTGTGTAATCCTGCGAGTATTACGTGCTGTTGTCTTTAACAGGCTCTTGGATCGATTAATACCTGCTTCCAGTAGGTTGCGGACAATTTAACTGTTCTGATTTATAGGGGTTTCTTAAGGGAGTTAAATTACTACTAATCACCATGTAGTATTATACTCTTTTTTTTCGTATAATACTTTCCATCGTAACATTTAAATGGGGACATTACTGCCAATGTTACCATTATTGGTGTGGTACATCGGAACCTGAATTACGCTCTTAATCTTAAGAGTTGCCATAGAGTAAAATAAGCACAACAACCAGAGTGTTAAATTAGCAAACTTCTAAAAAAAAATCTTGTGAAACAAGGGCTGGCTGGATAAAGCGTAATGAAAAGTATTACCTTTCTCTGAAATGACTATTGGTAAAGGTATTAATAGTTACGCACCTACAACATTATCCCCTCCATTATTTATAACATTTTGCCAATTAGTCAGAAGGTGTACATCTCTGGGTCTATTTCTGTCGATGCTACGTACTGCCCGCTCTGCAGTATGGATAGTATCTTCTCTGGTATTGTACCGGATCCTTCGCAATAGTTCTTTCTCTTCGTCAAAGAGACCATTGCCACAGGGACTCATGTCGGGTGAGTACGATGGACGTTCAAAAATCTTTCATTGCCAGCGCCACAAGAGGTCACGGTCTACACAGCTGTTGTTGATGTACAGGTCTTCTTGCGTACCAGAGATGATATTACTTACGCCTTAGTGTGGTCAGTATGAAACATCTATAGAAATAGATGCAATACAATGACTTGCGGACGTTTGCCCAAAAAGGTGTAAATAGCAGTGGCATTGTAATGAAGATGTACTTTCTTCAATAATCTCCGAGAAAAATAATATCTCTCATTACTTTTTATCCCTCCCTTGGTATCTAACGCTATGATGAAATTTGTTATTTCAGTCTTAAGTATCTGTTCATCATAAAATAAGTGCTGTTTATGAGTGGTGTATTGTACTGATTCAACAACTGTACTGGCCATAACCAGTTCAGTACGGTACTGTAATGATACTTTAAAAAGCCATCAGCACTTAATATCTACTTTTCCGGTCGGCACATCGAAAATCAATTTTCCTCCGAAACACGTTTCATTTTGAAGGACTTAATAATTTGGTAGTTAGTTTTATTATTTCTTCATTTGGCTTGTGGCCAGTTTTCAGCGACGTTAATTTAAACAGTTTGTATTACTGTATTACTTGTCCTTGATCGATTATAGTTACCTGAAAATAAGTGCTATTAATAATAATTAATCATTATGAGCAACATATCTGGAAGCACATGACGCTGTGACTTTAGAGTAATATGAAGTGTTTGTGTATTCCATTCCATTGCATAGCTTGTAAGGTTATTTAAGCATTCCAAGTTTCCTCTTAAACTTCGTGTGAACAAAAGGGAAATAAAATCGTCTACTTAGGTACTTTCTAACGTCCTTGGCAACACTTTTAGCATTATTATTCGTGTGAAGTCATATAACGGCCCATAAAGCGGCCTTAATTGCGTGAATTTTCTCATACAGCACAGAAAGAAACGGTATATTTGCTAATGTTAGTGCCTTTGCAATAAAACCAGTGTAGCCACCATTCTAAACTAGTTAAGCCAATTAAGTAACGCATATCCACTCTGCACGAGAATGTGCGTTAACTAGAAACTCCGGGAAATTCGCCTATACAGTTCCCGAGAAACATGGTGATAATGAAATTCTGAGCTCCGGAATTTTTCGTTTTATTTTCATGTATCGACATTTTGCTGTTTGGCGTGTTTAGCCACAGTCCAGGACGACGTCGCAGGGTGCCAAACCTTTGCACCGGTACAGAATACGGCTGTAGGCATCTTTGAGTCGAATTTCAAACTTGGGCATCAATTTCTGCATCATAAAGGGAGAAAACTGAAATGTTTTTGCACACCACGCAGGGGGCCCGGGTTCGATTCCCGGTCGGGTTGGAGATTTCCTTCGCTCGGGGACTGGGTGTTGTGCTGTCCTCATCATCATTCTATCACCATTGACACGAAGTGCACCAAGCAGGCTGAACACGACCCCAGTTGGGGTCTAACGCCCATAAATGCCACACGATCATCGTCATCATCTCAGTGTATTTCTATAAGGAACAATGTAAACAATGGGTGTCCTGAAAGCGACAGTACTTCGCCGGTACTTGAAAACATGGGCGTCGAGGAAGTTGAATCCTTCCTGCTCGAGAGGTAATCTTTTCAAAGAATAAATAAAGACTTGACGTGTTATATTCAAGAAGTGGAGCTACACTTTGATGTTTGAGAAACATCCGTAACGTCAAAAGACATTATTATAATATATATGGGCTAATATATACGTATTTTGCCAAACATTCTTCAAAATAGTAAGACTTTTTTTAATTATCACTGTAGGCTATTCTGGAATTAATTAATATGAGATATAATTCCTTCTCCTATAACCTCAAAATATCATCCCTGTAAGCTATTATTAATTGAGACTGGTTATGGCTATCAGCTTTCAGTCTGGAGCGTGGTCCCCCTTATAAAATTCCTTCATTATCCTCGATTCATTGCTAATATCTAACCCTCGTCTAATGTCAAACCTGTTACTGCAAAGTCTTTCCTCAAAGAATCCAAGTGGGTTCTCCTTGGCTGTCTCGACTCCTCCCACCATCTTCTGCGGAAACTATGAATCTTTTAGGTAACCTTGCTTCTCCTGTGCATGTAACATGAACCCGTTCATTTCCAGTCTCTTTGATTTCGTCATCAGAAACACCCTCCAGCCATGGTTCTCATCTATTAGTACTTGCTATCATCCTTGCTGATAACGCTAGGTAAAGATTCCATTACTCATTATTTAATTGAAATTTGTAGACTAAGTCAGTTTCCTTATATTTAAATCGCCTATAGCAAAAATCACGCATGCGGAACATGTCGCTCAACTAAGATATTGCATGCATTTCACGATACTTGTGTCCCAGATCAGGACGCGGTCAACTGTCCCGTGAACAAATATTTCAGAGAAGTAAAAGAATGCTCAAATGTTTGTAAACCTAAGGGACCAAATTGTTAACGTCATCAGGACCTAGATTTACAAACTAACGTACACTAAAAACAACATACATACCATTCCCGACGGAGGGTTTGCGCGATCCATGACTTAGCGCAATGACCACACGAACATTCCCGCGCGGCTTTGAAAGAATGGATAAGTAACATAATAACTACATGTTTAACCACGTAATTGCATGGAGGGTGTGACACTCATTTAGCTATTTATACACTTCTGTCTTCCAAATCAAGTTTGAAGACTTAGTACTCATTAGTACGGGTATTTAATCACAAAAATATCCCCTTTTCTTCGCTTTATTTATGTAGTGTGCTACTGTCTTCGAAATGTTAGGGCCGCCGTTCGCCTTCCTTAAACTTTTACAATCGGATGCTGGACTTTCCAAGTCAATTTTAGAGGTATGTGAACACCAAGGGAGACATTCCAAGCTGTTTTAAGGGCCACCAGAAAAAGACGACTTATGAATCAGCAGCGGAGGTCAAATGAGGTGCATTCCTGCTACACTGTGGGGCAACTATCAGCAAATTAGGCAGGCTGCTGCAGAGACATTGGGTCAGACCCCGGGACATTAGAGGTGGCCCACCCTCGAAGATAAGACACAGCTCTCCGTGTTCCATTGGTGTGTATGGTGGCCCCTGTCTATGCGCCAGCCTCTATACTAGCAAGGGGTTCTGAGCACAAGCGTTATATTAAACAAAAGGAGCTGAGTATTTCCTGGAAAACAAACATGAATAGAATCTTTAAAGTCTTGGCTCGTATATCAGCTTATTGCTGTAGAGGCTACCGAGATTTGAATAAACAGCAACGATTTCAAAAGAGACCAGAGCTACAAATTTATTAGTGCGAGGGGATGAATCTGAATAACGAAAAAAAAAAATAAATAAATAAAAAAAGCACACACACACACACACACACACACACACACACACACATACTGACGCACGGCGCATATAGGAAGACGGGGATGTCTGTTTCAAATTTCGCGCCGTTCCCTCACATCAGTTGATGTCATTGGTCCAGCCGCGGGTGAAAATTGCTGGAATTATATACATGATGTATCTTATTTTGTACATGTTCGAATGCATAGGTACTACAGGTTGACATTAACAGCGGTAAATTTATAAAATATAAATAATAAACATCATGGCTCTTTCATTACACAGAATAAAATTCAATGGAGAACTTAACCATTTGTACAGTACTGGGACTCGAACCGGATTTTCCGCGCTGGACCAGCGGTTGGCTTAGCTATTAGACTTTCCGGACACGCTTTCGGCCCTGCCCAGAATAACAACTTCCTGCTAACTACGATTGTAGTACTTCCTGTCCGTTACCCCCACTTGATCGCAGTTAAATCTCCAAATTATGCTTATTGCTAATCAGCAGTTGTTTGTTATAAATTTACCGGTTTCGGTTGTGAACCGTCATCATAAAAGTAAATTAAACAAACTGATTACGTTGGTACGTTGTTAGTCACCTTATCCACGTCACGTGACGTTTTACGATTCTTTTATTGATTGAATAAGGTGAGAGACAATGTACCAACGTAATCAGTCTGTTTAATTTACTCTTCTTATGATCGTTCATAACCGAAACCGGTAAATTTATAAATATAACAAACAGCTGACGGTTGACAATATGCATTCCTAAAGTATATTACGTCTGTTACCACATATCTCAGTAAAAATTTGAGCAGTTATATCTGTTTTTGGGCATCCACATTGAATCTGTCATTTGCATGGTGAAGGACTATACCGTATACAATTATGGATACGGTGGCATAAAATCTATACTTGTCTATACGCTTCTATGAAGCCAATAGCACTTTTCTGTGCGGGAACACAGATATGCCTGCAATATAGAGACGGTACTGTGAAGGGGGCACTGTAATATGATCTGAACAACAACAGTGTCTGTATAGTCTAAAATCGGGAAGTCCAGTTTCGACTCCCGGTGCGGCACAAATTTCAACTTCCACGCTAAATGCAAATGAGTGTCCTGAAACAGCCGAGATATTTAAATATTTATACTTCACGTAGTTGGTGAAGTCGCGCTTGCAGACATCTTCGGGAGCCTCTTTGGCAGTCTTTTACTGGCTTCAGAATTCCCCTCCTACCTGTGTACGCTCATAAGACTCCTGAAGATGATGGCTTGGAAAAGCGTACGTAAATGCGAGAGACTTACGTGAACCGACGTTGCTTGTTAACGGACGAAAGATTTTATACAGGCGTACCACCGCGAAAGACTATGAATATTTGTATTCTAGAAATATATACCTGTTATTGTCCAGACCTGGACCGATGTACCAAATGTGTTACTAGAGAATAACGGACGTCTTTACTTTTTCTTCCTCTTTTTTCCTTCGTTTTCTCTGTGTGAAAATGAAACTATAGTGAATATCAAAAAGGTTTTATTTGAAATACTAGCTTAATTTCCGCTGCTTCGAAAGCGTAGACTGAATGGTCTGCATTGGTTGTTTCTGCTTCTAAATATAAATTTTCATAGATTTAGCTTTAAAAATGTTTTCCTAATCAAGTATTTTGGTACAGCTTTACACCTCCTATTGCAGCATTAATGGCAAAATTCAAAACATCCAGAAACACCTTAAAAATACTAACCATAGTTCCAAATCCAATTTTTCACATTTCTAGCATCAAAATAGTATCAGTAGCACCCTTAAAAGAATTTCCCTTATTTCACTCGCTTAATGGTTGGATTTCCAAATATGTTGACACATGTGTTTTTAAAATTCCAATTAAAAATCTAAATCCAAAGCTTTGCATTTCTTGCTTCAAAAAACCGCTCATCCCCTATTTCACACCCTTAGGGATGGGAATATCGAAAAATCTCTGGCGCTTACAGTGTAAGATAAAAAACATCTACAAACTTCAAGTTTTTATCGTTTGTAGATTCACTTTTCATTGCCGTTTTATGTCTTTTAGAAACGGATCGAGAACCCGAAATTTCATTCTTACGCTTTGGCATCTTTCTTGGTAGTTTTACTTTTCAAACTACAATATGCCTTTATTTTTCTTTATTCGTACGCTTGTTTCAGAAAAACAACTAAAGAATGGGCATCACGTATCGTTGTATATAACCGCTTTGCTATTATAGTGTCAAAAGTCATCGCCAGTTTTCAGTACGAATTTTATATAAGCTGACGACTTTCAACCACTATATCTTCCACTGTCTTATAGCTATCGACACGCAACTACTATGGTGTACAACGCGAGACTGTTCCACAACGACACAGTGAGATCGTTCGTCTCCAATGAGTAGTATTTGTTGAAGAGCAAAATATTGACACCCACGCATAGAATTTTATATAAGTCGGTAACTTTCAGCTCCCATATATTATACCCTCCTTACCGTTATCAACCCTCTACCATCATAGTGCACAATGGGAGACTGATATCTACTACCATATACAAATACTATTCGTTTGCGATGTGTAGTTTTGGCTGCAGGGTGAAATATAAACAGAAACATCTCAATTTTTATGTATATTAAGATTTTGCCACTCCGTTTTAGACGATTGTCGTGCTGTGGTATGTACAGTATCCTTAACACAGAAGTCTGCGCGCCTACGCGTCCTGCATTGCCAGTTCTCTCATGTCACCCGCAGGTCTGTAATAAAAAAATGCTGTCCTCGTAGCCATACATATAAAAAAATATGGTCAGGTTAGGCAAGGTTCAGAGTCTACCGTGGCCGACGGAACACTTCTCATCGGTGTAGGAGTCTCTTTTTTGCTGATGCAGTGTGCGGCCGAGCATTGCCACGGGGAAGGAAAATGTCTAATGGCAACATTGCTCTTCCCTCCTTATGTTCCTTCTTACATGATTTATCGCCGTATCCACTCACTGATCAAGATCTTCAGTTGACACCGTCGTTATTATGAATGTCTGCATGCCTTGGTCCTGCTTCAGAGTTCTACAGCCGCAGCCGAACTTCGCTGTATCTCATGACAGTTACAGTATGTGGGCTGCATGGTAATCATGCGGACTCTCTCTCGGCGAGAAGATCGGTAGCAATAAGTCGACAGTGCAAAGAGGCGAAGACTTCAGAAGGCCGTGAGGATCGACGCCCAGCGGCACGCAGGAGCAGGAGGCTGGGCTCAGTTCTGCAGTGTCACCACCGGGGCAGGATTTCAAAGGAGGCTGCAACGGACACGATTCGTCAAGTTCGGAGAGCGCCGAGTTCCGTTCATTGTGTATCAGCCGGTGGGCGTGTCCACCGCACATCTGCAGTAACTGCGGCAGCGCAGGTCTGCGTCAGCAGCAGCAACGAATTTCGTGTGGGAAACTGGGTAAAGAAAAAACTGTTAGTCACGTATAGCCAGTGCCTGTAAGACGTTAGTGGTATTGTCCTGCTACTTAGATCACATTAGATTAGATCAGAATAATACTTGTTCCATAGATCATATATACGATATTTCGTAATGATATGGAACGTGTCAATTTAGTAAATGTTGTATATACATGACAATCAATATTTCAAGAATATTTTATTTACATTTTTTAAATTTTTTATATATTTTTTTTAAAGTTTTATCTAAAATTCCATCTATAGTGTAAAAGGAGTTAGCATTTATATATTTTTTTAAATTTTTCTTAAATACTAGTTGGCTATCTGTCAGACTTTTGATGCTACTTGGTAAGTTACCGAAGACTTCTGTGTCAGCATAATTCACCCCTTTTTGTGCCAAAGTTAGATTTAAACTTGAATAGTGAATATGACCCTTTATCTTAGTGTTGTAGCTATGCACACTGTCATTACTTTTGAACTGGGTGGGATTGTTAATAACAGATTTCATGGGTGATATATATAATGAAAACAGGCATAGTAAGCTAATTTACTGAGATTTATATCACTAAATTTTGCAATGACCTTGATAGCATAAGTAACTGAACTCAAACGTTTCAGCCAATCTTCAATGTGCTTCTTCACAATTCAATCCCTCATCATTGCAAACACCTAAAATGTTGCATATTCTAACTTAGCTACAGATTTCTGTTCAAAGTCTAAATGTATTAATGGTGTCATGCCATTTACTATATGAAACAGTATATAATGGGTTCTATCAAAGTTTGAGAGTCTATTTGTAGAGAACCACTTAATAATTTTCTGAAAATCATTTACAATTTCAACAGTTAATTCCTGTATGTCAGGTGTGATAGGTATAATTGTATCGTCAGCATAAAGAACTAGCTTAGCATCTTCTTGAATGTAGAATGGCAAGTCAGTAATACATATTAAGAACAGCAAAGGACCCAAGACCAAACCTTGTGGGACCCCATTTTTTAGAACTTCCCAGTTAGAGGCTTTAATTGGTTCTTCTATATCATGTGAACTGCTCATTTAGTCTTTATGCACTCTTCCAGCTACGTATGATTTAAACCATTTTTTGCACTGTCCCACAAAAGCTTATCTACAAGAATCCCATGAGTTACACAATCAAAAGCCTTTGAGCGATCAGTAAAAAATACGAACTGGTGATGTCCGGTTATTCAAAGCATTCAATATTTCATTACTGAAGGTATATGTAGCATTTTCTACAGTCACAGTCGGCATTAGCTGAGATGAACAGTCAGGCCGGCACTACCAACGACTGATTGACTGTTGATGAAACTGGCGACATTTCGCTAAACGCAAAGATTCATCCAACTTTACTGTCGCTCTTATTTCACGACCAATCCATCACAATAAAAAAATGAAAATTTTGAAGATTATGTGTCAAATTAATGTTAATGACAAATATCAGTGGAAATGTTATTCCATCTGTACGAAAGCGAGAGGGACGTATATCTGTAGTTTACCGCACTGTATTGTTAAAGCAAACACTTTCTTACACGACACACCTACGACTGCGAACTCGTTAAAAACTACAAAAAGTAACGCTTAGAGTATCACTAGGTTTTATAAGTGTTATTTCAAAACAAACGAAAGCATTTTAATGGAGACATACACAGTAACACCACTACAATACCAAAATAGGGTAATTATAAGTAATTCAGTGACATCAGTGTACGCTATATTCCCAATGGACTGTGTCAAAAATGCTCTGCTTAAAGTAATTATAATAGGACTGAACACAGATATCTTACACACCTAGTAGTTTGGCTTTTAAAACAGAAGCAACCAGTGGTATTTAATTCGGTTTTACTGGCCATTTTCGGGCTCTTCGTGCTCTATGGAATATGTTGGAATATGTTGCCATCATTAAATGTTCAGTCTGAACATGGCTGAAGATTGCCAATACATCGTGACGAAAGGCACTGACCGAAATTGGAAAATAGAGCCAATTTACGTGCAACTGGTTCCTGCTTTAAAAACAAGGATAAATATAAAAATAAAAAGTGAGTAACAGTTCCTGTGATGGACAAAACACCGGGTAGTGCATATATTATTCTTCGTTGTGCAGATACGTATTTTGATGAACTGGTTAAAATAAAGTCGAAGAGAACAATGTGCACATGTCGCTAAAGCTACGTTTTTACATTCTAAATCTTTCGGCTTCAAGCAATCCAAAATGAAAAGCACGACTACTGACATTTTCAGATGATGATAGTAAATCACGAAGTGTAGTTTGATGATGAAATAACGATCGTATACATGAATAAAAAAATGGGGATATATATAGAGATAAAAAAAATTAGTTCTCTTTGTTGCTCCCGAAATCAGAAACTAATAGTGCGTTAAAACTTCTACACGTCCTTTTGCTCTGATGTAGGTCTTTATTCGTCGTAACTAGAGCACCAAAGGACTGTTAGTCCAGATTGTCCCATCCGTTAACAGCGATTCAGCATACATCTTTCAGAATGGTTTTCACTCTATCCCAGGCTGATTGGAAAGGGATCATGTCTGGAGGACGGCTGGTCATTCTAATCTTGATATGTCGTTAGCACGAACGAACGTATTCACAAGATGTGCACAATGAGCACGAGAATTGTCGTCCATTAAGACGAATCCCTCGCCGAAATGCTGGCTATGTGGCTGCATTGTACATCGGAGGACTTCATCCCTGTATCGCATATCCGTTTGGTTGTCTTCTACGACCACCAGCGGTGTACCACAACGTTAGCGCATCACGACGTTGCTGCACTTGCTAGCTGATTAGGCTGCCTCGAAAGACGTCTTCGACGATTATCTTATGGAACACAGATACACGTCTCTTCAGTAAATATCACTTGATGCCAATTCTGACGAGTCCATTCAGCATGTTGATGGGCCCATCTGCATCGCGCTGCACGTTATATAGGTATCAAAGGTAGATCTCGGCATGAACGTCGGGAGTGAAGATGCGTTATCAGCCGGCCGCGGTGGCCGAGGGGACTAAGGCGCTCCAGTCACGGTCTGCACGGTCACTACGGTCGGGGGTTCGAGTCCCCCCTCGGGCATGGATATTTGTGCCGTCCTAGTTCGTAAGTAGTTCATAAGTAGTTTGTAAGTTTAGGGACTGATGACCCCGTAGTTGAGTCCCATAGACTATACAAACATTTGAACATTTTGATGCGTTATTCGGCCTGTTACCTACAGTTTCAGTTTGAGACGAACCATGACGTTCGTAGCTGTACGCAAATCACCATTCAACATGGTGGCGTTTCTCTCGATTCTCCTCAGAGGTGAAATTCGTAAATAGCGGTCATCAGCTGTAGTGGCAGCCTCTGGGCAGCCAGAGTGAAGCAAATCGTCGACAGTTGCTGTGTCTCTGTACCTCCTCCGCTTCTGAACAGCATCGGTTTAATTCACTCCCATCCTGCTATTATGACTGGGACTGATTGGCCGTCTTACCCGGTCCCTCACAATGTCACTGCTCATGCATGGTTGTTTAGACTTCGTCCGGGATTAGTGACTTCTATAGACACTCTAAGAAACTGTGTTTCTGATGCGACGTTCGCTTTCAACTTCAGTGTCTAGAAGACCTTGGAACCAAGGCGATGCAACACTAACTTGATGTACGTGTGTTTATCTTGTATTTTCTTATAAGCATTTTGCTTAAATCTGCTCTTAGAGAATTAATAAGGCATGTATTTTATGTGTGTTAGGTTCTGCCCCTTTCACCTTTACTTTTCATCCTCTACATGCATACGGCAACATCTGACATAGACTTCACGCCCGTGGACCCTTCTTTAGGCCGATGATGTGGCACTTGCCGAACAAACCCGCCCAACCCTCCAACACCAGGTTCAAACGTGGAAGAACAGGCATCATAAATATCGGAGAAGAAGGCTTGATGCATTTTAAGTACCTGGGGTCCGTTGTCACCTATCGATACTCGGACGAGAATGAATGCAGCTTGGGTCAAGAGGAGACAGGTCACTGGAGTTAAAGGCAAAAGTTTCCAGAACCATGGTACGTCCAGCAGCAATCTATGGAACTTAGTGTAGCCCTATGACGAAACAACTGGAGCAAATGCTACATATCATGGAGATGAAGATGCTTCAATGGTCCATGGGCTGACCCGATGTGATGATGTAAAAAATACAGAAGTCCGGCAAAGGTTTGGTGTGGCGCCCATCATGCACGCTGTTGGCTTAAGACAAGAAGATGCCAAATAGGCTAGAAGACGTCAAAAAGAGGAGACAAAGCAAAGCAGCAGACCCTGCAAGTCGTGATTAACGCTTGGAAAGACAGAGACAGATATTATGATATGTGCGTTTGTGGTGTTATAGTTACTGTAAGTAGGATCTTTTGCCACTTTACAAAACGACATGTTGACCATAGCTGTTAATAAACAGCTATGGTCAACATGTCGTTTTGTAATTATCTGAAAGCTGTTATGCCCCATCTATTCACCGTTATATCTTTTGCCACTGTTGACTGAAAATATAACAATACACTGATATCAGTGAATTTTGCATAGTTTTCTTTCTGTGGTTTTGATATAGCGTTACTCTGTTTCTTTGTAGTTAAATATAAATTTTTGTTTTGTTTATTATTTTCTTATGATCAAGTGCTGATATCTGCATGCGGTTTCGAGTGTTCGAGGTCTGAGGTTCCATGTGAGTGGAAATTCCCTTAGCGACCTGCGAACTGCGTCCACTGATTCTGATTTACATATTACGGTAGTATTTCGCCGTTGCTACCGTGTAATCAACTGTTATTTGCAGTTGTGGAGCCGCGAGCAAACGATGTATATTCGGTGTCCTTGTAAAGTTATTTCCAAAAAGCAGCTTGTCGTAAATTATTGAAAATACGCTTAAGTATCCCAATATGCGTGATTCAATTCTAAGAAACGTTTGCTTCCAGACTTGTATCCGCCCAGCACATGTGAGGGGCCTTGCAAACGCAGAACACCCGGAGCTGTCCATTGGACCGAGAAACGAAACACAATTCACAGATTTCCGTTCGACGGGTTTCGTAAGGCCGGAGCACAAAGAGATACGAAAATTACAGTCTTTGCACAGGAAACATTCAACTCCGAAAACAACGGTTCGTGCGCGGCTCGGCAGCGCAATCTACTTGCCGTACGCACATGGCCGTAGGTTGGGAGCGGGACGACTTTCCATACACCTGCAGGAACAATGGAGTGTCGTAATGAGGGCGAATTACACGCGCCGACGCCGGCCGGGCGCGGCCGTCTGGCCGACGCGGCGCTCGCCAATTTGGCCATCCTGCCAGCGACTCGGCGGAGGTGAAAATTGCCAGATGGAGGTACACTTCAGAGCGTGGTTGTTACAGGGACTTGGAGTGAATCTTGATAAATAATAATCTTCCGGGCTTATGGCACTTGGCGTGAAGGAACAATGAGAGACCAGTTGGAACGTTACCTGCCAGTAGCGTGCTTGGCCTGAAGTCTCGTTAGCGCCAGCAGTACAGCAGGTCTACTGAAGAATCGCAAAACAATCGCACGTCTGCGAGCCGGCATTGTACACCGTGTAATAGAACGTTACCGGGCGTGCTGTGTCGTCGTTCTCCAGAGCGTTGGTGATTCTTTAGTTGTCGTCTGCCCTCTAGCGGCAGGCTTTTTGTTCTACATTGCTTCTCTCTATATTTGCGGTAACTTCCCGTCTTATATCTGGTGGGGCTATCCCCGCGAGGTTGTATAGTTTGTGAGTAGGTGTTGCCCTCAGGCATCCTATTGTTATTCTACAGGTCTCGTTTAGGGCAACATCCACATGCCTGGCATGGACAGATGTATACCAAACAGGGCTGGTGTATTCAGCAGCAGAGTAGCATAGTGCAATTGCCGTTGTTCAGAGTACTGTCGGTTGGGCACTCCAACCGCTGTTTGTGAGTTTTCTGATGATGTTACTGCGTGCGGATACTTTTTATTTTATGTTTAGGCAGTGCTTCCTGAATGTCACTGAATGGACACCAAACTCGCGCAAGCAGGCTGAAATCCAGGAAAAGTTTTATGAAAACTACTGTCAACTGTAGTACATCACCTTCAACGGCACGACAAAACCTGTGGACGACCAGAAATGCTGTTATTCCTACATGGATTCCACCTCTGGAGGCCCTCCCCCCAGGCGAAAATCTGCCGTAGAAAACGTAGAAGGTCCTCAAGTGTGGGGTAGGTAGAACTAATAAGTGGGGTAGGTAGAACAAAGGACAACATGGCCAGATGGAACTACCTCGGGGATCAATCAACTCTCTGCGAATGTGGATCCGAACAAACCACCAAGCACCTGTACAGATGTCCTCAGTGCCCAGTAACCTGCACGTTGGAAGACCTATTGTAGGCTAAAGGGGATTCCGACGAACTTGCTAATTTTTGGTCTGATTGTATTTAGTGTTTTTGTAATTTGTTCATATATAATCTCTTTTCTTTTGTATTATAGTTGTACTCTTGTCTTTGACCTTTTGTATGCAACGCTTTTGACACGAATAAATAAATAAATAAACAGGTTCCCAGTTACGAGGGTTGGAACCTAACCCTGCAGTAGTCGCGCGCGGACGGACACTCCGCACAAATCAAGTTTTCACATTCCTATTTATCTCGGTGCACCTAAAAAATTACATAAATTCAATACATTTCTGTTATGAGAGGCAGTACGTTACTTCGTTGTTTCACTTCGATCGCAGAAGCAGCGGTGAAATGCTCAACAGTTGCAGAGTGAAAGTCCCACGCGACTATCGGCGTTACATGTAATTCGCGTCTTTGATAAGCCATTATTCCCATATAATAGATTTTCAAGGAGTCTCCTGTTATTGCTGTCTTCTACTAGTTACATAGTCTTTTTAGGTTCATCTTACATATTTCTTTCATTTACGGTTTGTTCTCTTTTTTATGCGATATGGATCTATATGAAAAATTCAGAATAATTCTCTTATATGCAAGACACTTATTTTGTAGTTTTTTACCCAGAGACAGAGAAAATCAGGAAGGTGGTTACTGCGCATTAACATACAGAGAGGAAGTTATTCATACTATGACAGTTGTTGCAAATGAAGCACATTATCATCTCTATTTGAGCTGAAAGTGTCGGTTGTACTGAAAGTTAAAAAAGGGTAGTGTGTGACTGTATTGTACAAACTCTGAAACTCTAGTAACCGCCGTGTGCATTACACCCAGTTTACGATACAAATATGCAATTTTTTTTAACGAAATGCAAGAGGTTTAGCGCATTACGAAACTAAGTGTTTAAGTGAAATTGGACAGAATTTACAACTCTTGACGAAAAAAGCTACAAGTCAAACACTATAAATAACATACTCTCTATTACTGTCTCGACCCTTGGTACTGAAATTGTTTAATGCCATGTGGACTGCCACTCCGCGCACGACTACTGGCGGTGTGGAAAGTCGCGCGACTACTACTGGGTTAAATAGTGGCATTAACTCACAAGCGACACAAAAGCGTTGCATGTTTGCACCTGTTACTGTTCTGCAAAGTAGTCACCAGCGTTGTGTATAGACCGATGCCAGCGATGTGGAAGACGTAGTATACCGTTAACAAAGGCGGTTCTGTTGACGGTGCGAATGGAGCGGTCTGCTGCTTGTCGAATCTCTGGAATAGTTCTAAACAGAATGCCACGAAGTGGTTTCTTCATCTTCGGAATCAAATCAAAGTCACAAGGACTATTGTTTGGGGAGTATGGTGGATGGTACACTACTTCCCAGTACCATCGACCGAACAGAGCAGCCTCAGCTTGAGCTGTATGGGCCCGCGCATTGCCGTGCAAAATGATGGGTAGGTTTCGTAGAAAGTGTTGCCGCTTCTTTCTCAAAGCTGGTCGCAGGTGATGCTTCAAAAACGAACAGTAATACTGTGCATTGACGAACTGCCGTAGAGGAACGTAATGCGCTAGGATAATATTATCACAGTCGTTTACGAGAATCACCATACTGGAGCTTTGACTTACTTTCGCGACGACCCATAATGACGGCATTCATTGGATTCGCGTTTCAGTTTTGGCTCGTACGATGTAGCTCTTGTCTCATCCTATCTTTGTTGAAGACTTTTACCCAACGTGCCACTGTTATGTATGGCAGTGCCGATTCCCCGCATGCCTCTTGAAGACCTTGATGGCACTGTCGTGCTGTACGACCTCTGGCACATTCAATCTTGATCCAACTCCATTGTTTCTGTCTCTAAAACATAGTGACACCTTAACGTTAGACCGCTCGCTCACAAGGACTGTGTTTCCCTCGATTGTGCGCAAACACGTTACGTGGGTCGGGAGCGTCCATTTGCTCGGAGGTAAGGTAGGTATGTCAACAACGTGTGCTATCACTAACAATAGCAACAATTCCATTGCATAGTGTCTCCAGAGAAGTGTGGAACCCACATCTGGCTCGGTCTTAAGTAATTCACTAAAGAGCCAAAGAAACAGGTAGACCTGCCAAATATGATGTAGGACCCCCACGAGCAAAGTGCCGCAACACGACGTGGAATGGACTCGAAGAGTATCTGACGTATTGCTGGAGGGAACTGACACCATGAACCCTGCAGGTTGTCCACGAATCCGTAATGGTATGAGGAGGGCAGAGATCTCTTGTGAACGGCACGTTGCCACGCATCTACAAATATTAATGTCTGGTGAGTTTGGAGGCATGTGGAACTTTTTAAACTAAGAAGAGTGTTTCTGGAGCCACTCTGTAGAAATCATGGGTATGGGGTGTCGAATGTCCTACTGGAATGCCCCAAGTTCGTCGGAATGTGTCACCTGTCAGAGTCGTATCTGACGTACCAGGGCTCCCACTTCACTCCAACTACTCACGGCCCATACATTTATAGAGACTCCACCATCTTCAATAGTCCTTTGGTGACATGCAAGGCCCATGGATACATGAGATTCTTTCCATTTCCTTACACGTTCATCCGCTTAATAAACTAGAAACGAGACTCGTCAGACTAAACAACATGTTACCAGTCAAAAAATCCAATGTCGGGTTTGAAGGGTCCACGCTAGGCGTAAAGCTTTCTGTCGTTCCGTCAGTAAGGATACCAGGGAGGGCTTTCGATGATTGTTCGCTGAATCGTTCGCACGCTGACACTTTCTGATGGCCCAGCATTGAAATCCGCAGAAAATTGCGGAAGGGTTGTACTTATGTCTCCATGAACGACTCTCTTCATTCGTCGTTGGTCCGATATAACAGGATATCTTTCCAGCCGAAGCGATGTCAAAGACTCGAGTTTTACCGGATTCCCAATACTCATTGTGCACTCATGAAACTGTCGTACGGGAAAATCCCAACCTCATGGCTACCTCGGAGATGCTTTGTCTCATCATTCGTGCGCCCACCATAACACTTTGTTGAAATTCACTTAAACCGCGATGTCCTGCCATTGTAGCATCAATAGCAAAAAAAAAAAAAAAAAAAAAAAAAAAGAACTAGGTAGCCTAGGTAAACTAACCTAAGGACAAACAAACATAGCCGGCCGCGGTGGCCGAGGGGACTGAGGCGCTCCAGTAACGGTCTGCACGGCCACTAAGGTGGGGGTTCGAATACCCCCTCGGGCATGGATATTTGTGCCGTCCTTAGTCTTAGCTAGTTCATAAGTAGTTTGTAATCTTATGGACTGATGACCCCGTAGTTAAGTCCCATAAGTACTACAAACATTTAAACATTTTTGAAACAAACACAACCATGCCCCAGGGAGGACTCGAACCTCCACGGCGAGCAACCGCGCGCTCCGCAGCGAGGCGCTTTAGACCGCTCGGCTACTCCACCGCGGTATTCCATCAATAGTCGCTCTAACACCTGCGCCAGCACCTGTTGTCTTATATAGGCGTTGCCGACCGCGGCGGGTTTGCATATCTCTGTGGTTGCTTACGCATCCCTATACCAGGGTCTTTGGTTCTTTAGTATGGAAACTATTACGTTGTACACGACAGCGAGCAGCGAGTGTTAGTCACAGACAAGGCTATCGTAAGGAGTGGCACAGGGAAGTGTTACACGACCGTTATTATTTTATTTATGCGTAAATGAACTTAGACTGAGTTGCGATCTGCAGCTGTTGCTGGCACTGAGTTGTACGGAAAGGTTTCGTCATTGAATGACTGTATTGGGATGCAAGATGACTCACAAGTCAGCCAAATTTATAGCGTGAAAAATGGCAGCAAATTCTAAATACAGAAAAATGTTCGTTGATGCAGATGAGTAGGAAAAGCTATCCCATTAAGTTAGAATACAGCTACACATAGTCGATTCAGTTAAATATCAAGGTGCAACTCTGAGAGAGACATGAAAAGGAACAATCGTGTAAGGGCAATTGTGATGCGGGTCGTTGGTTGACTTCGGTTTATTGTGAGAATTATGGGAAGATCTCGTTTATATATCAACGACGCTGCATTGGAGGGGAGGGGGGCGGCGATAGTGTGATCCCGTCTGGAATATTGCTTAAGTGTTTGGAAACTCCAACAACTGGTTTATAGGAGACATAGAAGAATTTCAGAGAATGGCAGCTAGGTTGATTTCTGGTTGTTTCGATCAGTGCAAAAGATGCTTCGGAATCTAAAATCGGATCGCTGGAGAGAAAACGACATTTTTTTCCGAGAGAACCACTAAAGTGAAAATTTAGAGACCCGGAATTTTAAGTTGAGTGAAGAACTATTCTATGGCCACCAACTTATATTTGGCATAAAAATCACAAAAATAATAGAAAAAAGGAATCGTACAGAAGCTTACGGGTATTCGTTTTTCCGTCGTTCTATCTGTGAATGGAACAGCAAGCCCAATGATTAGTAGTACTACGATGTACCGTCCACGACACACCTTACAGTAGGTTGCGAAGTGGGTATCTAGACGTAGATGTAGCTGTAAAACATTTGTTACGTAATTGGTGAACTACAATTTGGCCATCAGCATTATCTAGTCCAAAATTCTGATCATCGTGTGTCTTAATACCAACTAATGCCATCTAGCTGTTTCTGAAGTATGTTCACGCCCCCAAGTCACTGTTTCCTGTTATGGTATTGTATAGGACCGCGGAATGAAACTGATATATTTGTATATTTTAGCTGTTACAGTGTTCTGATGATGCGCCAAAAGCGAGAACGCGTTAAAAGTAATGAATATTATAATTCACAACAGAGACTGCTTTTCAATTCAAATGCGTATTCACTGTATTCATCAGCCCAACGAGCTTTGAAGTAACGTATATCCAATATTAATTTAAAGATTAGGAATCCCTTCTGAAATTATTTATCTGGTGTGTACCACTGTACAGGAGCGACAAGTGGACGATAAGCATTTCAGACAGGAAAATTATAAAAGTTTTGAAAATGTGGTGCTACAGACGTATTATCCAAATGATCAAATGTTTGTAGAGCTTATGGAACTTAACTCAGGGTCATCAGTCCATCAACCTACAAACTACTTATGAAATAGCTAATACTAAAGACGACACAAATATCCATGAACGAGTGGGGATTCGAACCCCCGACTGTAGTGAACGAATGATTAAGATTACATGGTGTATCGCGTATCTAATGAGAAGGAACTGAATATAATTCGTGAGAAGAGAAACTTCTGACGTATGTTGACTAAAAGAAGTGACCGATTACTGGGACACACACATCAAAGAATCGTCAATTAAGAACCGGAGTGAAGAGAGACAATTATCGCAGAGGGTGACCGAGAAACGAGTACATAATCGAATGAAATAAATCGCAATTTGCGATCAGTTATAGCTTCACTGTACTTGGTTTAGATAGAATACCAAAGTGCGACGAATGAAAATTTGTACCCAATCGGGATTCGAACCCGGGATCTCCTGCTTACTAGGCAGATGCGTTGACAACTCTGCCACCGAGAGCCCAGTGACCAACCCCACTGCAGAGGACACTTTCCTGAACGTTTCCCGCCACAGCCACATCCCCATTCGCAACGCTGTCTCTTTCCTATTACTACAGCCTATTTGTTCTGTTATGCTCGCAGCCACAATACTGTACTGTAATGTACTGTTTTTCCGCATCAGGAAGAACAGACTATGAGGTAACCAGACACAATTTTCAGGAGGCCAGCCTCGGCATGTATACAATTGTATATTTTTGACGACCTTACAGAGTTCAATATACAATTGTGTCTCGATACCTCATGATCTGTTCTCCCTGATGCGGGAATACAGTATTGTGGCTGCGTGCATTACGGAACAAATAGGCTGTAGTAATAGAAAAGAGACAGCCTGGGGAATGGAGATTTAGGTGTGTGGCGGGAGACATGCAGGGAAGAGTCCTCTGCAGTGGGGCTGGTCACTGTGTCCTCGGTGGCAGAGTGGTCAACGCGTCTGCCTAGTAAGCAGGAGATCCAGGGTTCGAATATTTGCCGGGCATAAATTTTCATTCGCCGAACTTTGGTATTCCATCTAAACCTAGTACAGCGAAGCCATAACTGATCGCAAATTGCGATCAGTTTCATTCACTGAACGTTGTAAGGTCGTCAAAAACACACAATTGAATACATAAGCCGTTGTTATTTGGAGAATAAGAGGTACAGGATAGCGTACGTGGGGAGCAGCTTCAATCGAGAATGGGCTGCAGGCGACAACAAGAACACCTGCCACAATACATTCTCGGTGACCCGCGCTTTGCTGCAGCGGCTGTTGCCAGGCAGCGGCGCGAGGCGCCAGTTGGCGGCGTGGCGTAGCGGTGCCCGGCGTGGCACGTGCCGAGGCGGGCGGGGCAGCAAGTAGCCGGCAGCCGGCAGCAGCAGCGGGCAGCACGCCTCGGCCCGGAATGCGAAGGCGGCTGCAGAGGTCGCGGGGTCGCGGGCAGGTGCCGCTACCGCTCACCTTGGCGCACATCCTGGAGCCGCGCCGGGGCGTGGCCAGGCCGGGCCGGGCCCAGCCGCGCGGCAGGTGCGCCGAGGCGGCGCCGCCGCCCGCTGCCCAATCTGCAGGCCTGCGTCACAGCAGAGCGATTGTGTTGTCACGGTGATAACGAGTTACAACTAGAGCCACTCCAAAGGCAAACACCCTGAAAGCAGCATGCAAAAAAGGAGAAATTTGCAGCGTACATTTGCCGTATCCAGAGACGCGCGTGATTAATTCTAAAAAGTATTTGTTCTCAAACAAATTTTAAACATAAATATCAACTACTCACAAAAGTGAATCCAGTTGCAATTGAGACCTTTTTAAGCCTAATTAAGGAACAAGAATGGCAGGATGTTTATAGTGCTGATAATGCAGATGATAAATGTAATGCTTTTCTGAACACATTTCTTATGCTGTTTGACAGTTGCTTTCCGCTAGAACGTTCAAATCAGGGTACTTCCAGTAACAGACAGCCAGGATGGCTGACAAAGGGGATAAGAGTATCGTGTAGAACTAAGCGGGAGTTGTACCAAAATGTTAGAAGCAGTCGGAATGAAGATGCAGTAGCTCATTACAAACAGTACTGTAAGGTTCTGAAAAATGTCATTAAGAATGCAAAAAGTATGTGGTATGCAAAAAGAATAGCAAACTCTCGGGATAAAATTAAAACCATCTGGTCAGTCGTGAAGGAAGTGTCTGGTCAGCAGCAGCAGGTAAAAGATATAACGTCAGTGCGTAGTACAACTGTTTCTGTTACTGACAAGTTAGATATATGTGCAATATTCAATAATCACTTTCTTAATATACTAGGGGAAATAAACAAAAGCCTAGTTTCCACAAGTAATCATATAACATATTTAGAAAATGCATTTCCGCGGCTGTTACTTCAAATGGTCCTTTATGATACTTCCATAGGGGAGATTGAGTCAATAATTAATTTGCCATTTTTGCTTTCAGAATGGTCAGTTTCCTAACAGATTAAAGTACTCAGTAGTGAAACCACTTTATAAAAAAGAAGAAAGGGATAATGTAGACAAGTATAGACCTATTTCTATGCCATCGGTTTTTCTAAAGTTATTGAGAAAGCTATATATTCTAAATTAATTGATCATTTCAGTTCACATAATTTGTTGTCAATCGTACAGTTTGGTTTTAGAAGTGGTTGAACGATTGAAAATGCTATATTTTCGTTTCTCTGTGAGGCACTTGATGGGTTAAATAAGAGGCTAGGGACATTAGGCGTCTTCTTTGATTTAACAAAAGCGTTTGATTGTGTTGATCACAAAATATTGTTGCATAAGTTGGAACATTATGGAATACGGGGTGTAGCTCACAATTGGTTCACCTCTTACTTTAATAATAGACAACAGAAGGTAATTCTCCGGAGTGTAGAAAATGGCTATGACGTACAATCCCAATGGTGCACAATTAAATGTGGGGTGCCCCAGGGGTCTTTTTTGAGACTATTGCTGTTTCTTATTTATATAAATGATATGCCTTCGAGTATAACAGGTGACTGTAAAATATTTTTGTTTGCTGACGATGCCAGCTTGATGTTGCTCGTAATATTGACACAGTATCAAATAATGCAGTTTGAGAGATAAGTTCATGGCTTGTAGAAAACAAGTTGATGTTAAATCACAGTAAAAATTAGTTTTTGCAATTTCTAACACATCATTTCGACAGAAGCTGACATTTTGATTACACATAATGGGCATATGATAACTGAGACTGAACAGTTCAAATTTCTAGGTGTACATATAGACAGTAAGCTGTCATGGAAAGCCCATGTTCAGGATCTTGTTCCAAAACTAAATTCTGCTTTATTTACCATTAGAACAATATCTGAAATTGATTTTTCAACACAAAAAGTAGTCTATTACGCTTACTTTCACTCACTTATGACGTACGGCATTGTTTTTTGGGGTAACTCGCCTGAGGCAAAACGGATATTTCTGGCTCAAAAACGGGTGGTTCGAGCAATATCTGGTGTAAGTTCACGAACGTCATGTCGACCTCTTTTCAGTAGTCTGGGAATTTTGACTCTGGCGTCACAATACGTTTTTTCTTTAATGTCGTTTTTTGTTAATAATATCAGCTTATTCCCACGAGTTAGTAGCTTTCATTCGGTGAATACTAGACAGAAGTCGAGTCTACATTTGAATCACACCACCTTGACACTTGTACAGAAAGGTGTACAGTATTCTGCGGCATCCATTTTCAATAAGCTGCCACAAGAACTAAAGAATCTTAGCACTAATTCACACGCTTTCGAATCTAAATTGAAGAGTTACCTCTCGACTCACTCCTTTTATTCTGTCGAGGAACTTCTAGAAAAGTTAAACAATTAAACTAATTCATTTTTTCTTCTTTATTGATTCTTCTCACTTTGTCTTAAAAGATTATCATGTGCATAGGACTACTTAAAAATTTTCTATTACCATAGTTGTGTGACAATTAATGTATTGACTTGTTCCATGACCATGGAGTCTCACTCCTCAATTGGGTACTATGGAACAAAAAAAAAAAATAATAATAATAATAATAATAATAACTGAGCCATGCCGGTGACGTATCGCGGAGCGCAATCCTGTCGATCTTATTTTTTATTTCTCCCATCGGCGGCGCACCCAAATGCACTTCGCATTTCTCTGTCGGCGGCTACAACGAGCCACAGAATGGCGATAGGTCCGCCATGTTTGAGGCAATTTGAACTGGCGTCCGCCATGTTATTTGTGGTACCGGTTGACAGTTGGTATGCCACACCGGCTAGAGAATTGTACCTTTTTACAGTTTGACTATTGTATATGGAAGTGGGTCAAGTTCTGTCAGACTTTCTCGGAGCTGCGAATTCACGAGCCTGCTAGTAAATGACCTACAAGTGCGATAATGACATTTCAGCAACCTATCAGCGTCACAGCTGCAGTTCGAGGTATAAAAGTTACCCGAGGTTTACGATAACAACGAAAGTACCACTGTGAAAATATTTCCATTGTTTATAATGCAAATACGTGGTCTAAACGAAGTGCCAAACATACAGTGAACGGTAATTATGACGAACAATCTTGACCTTGGATTTGCATCTTCTGTTGTAACAACTGCTTCCATAAAGTCTAGTATACACTTATCTAGTGTGCCGCGGTGGAGTAGCCGAGCGGTCTTATGGCGCCTCGCTGCGGAGCGCGCGGTTGTTCGCCGTCGGAGGTTCGAGTCCACCTGGGGGCATGGCTGTGTGTGTTTGACCTTAGGTTAGTTTACCTTATTTAAGTAGTCTGTAAGCTATGGAATGATGACCACGCATTTTGGTCCCATATATTTAAAATTTTTAACTTATCTTGTGTTTACTAAACATATTAAGTCTACAAACTTGTAAAGATGCTATTAAAAGGTTTGGTTGTAAACTTTGGTGGAGGAAATTTGAGTACAAAAACGAAAGTGACAACGAAACACTGCAGTCCAAAAAGCGCCTAGATCATCTGCCACAAAACTATTCCACGTCGAAATAAGGCGTCGTTAATAACTTCCCTTGCTGCCATACTGAAACATTTGCCGTTTGGTATGTGAAATTTCAGTACGAAGACGAAAGTAACAACAGAATATTGCAACAAAATTGGACCTTGGTCAGCTGTAATTACGGAATTCCACGTCGAAATAACATATCATTCAAAACTTTCGTTGTTGCTACGCTGAAAGAAGTACAGATTTGTCGTAAAGAACACTGACATATACAAGTGAAAAACTTCTGGCTGTCACTACTGCTTCCACACTTTGCACTGGTTGCATGTCTACCATGCTCGATCAAGTATTCTCAACAAAAAATGAAAATATTTTTAAAGAAGGTGTAGACACTGAAATGTGCCTTTTACATCAAATTATTTTTTATATTATTTTTTTCCTGTTTTTAACTTGATAATTTCTTTATTAATTTGGGTTATTTTTCCTTATTTAACTTATATGTGTTCTTTTCCTTATGGTTTCTTATTTTTTCATTAACCACAGGAGCGACAGAAGAAGAAATATCTCAGAAACACACTAACACCAGGTAGAAAAATTAGCATTTTTTATGGTGTGTACTTCAAGGGAATTGCAGGATTGGTCGTCTCAAGCTTCACTCTTTGGGCAGTTGAATGTCATCAGTCAGGAATTTTGTTTGAATATAGACAGACTGAGGTAAAAAAAAAAAAAAAAGGCAATACATTTGGTGTTCTTACATACAGTACTTGTTTTATCACTTCGATTTTTTACATTTGCTGAACACACTTTAGGCATATTTCAATACGAAAATTGTACAGGCAAAACACACTAAATACAAGATGTACTAAATACAACACTTCAAGCTCAGTAACAACATATGATTGACAGACTACTCTCAAGTGTACTATCCATCAAACATATGGCTGACGAGTTTACATAGGTTGCCGCAAAGAGCGCTGTAGCTCGTGTGTCAGCCACTCTATGGAATTTAAGCTCGTTGGGCAGCTATCTTCGCTGCCCGTGAGAGGGCCTGATGAGCGAGGAAGAGTCAGTCGGTTTGCAGTCGGAAAGTGGCGTGTGTTCGGCGGCGGTAGTCAGGCTATCCGGATCCTTTAACACAACATCGGGTGAAGAACTGTGCGTGGTACTTGGGATACCACCTGTCGATCTCACCATAAGACAAAGGGCTGCCATGTACTGCCTAAAGGCCGGGAAGCTTGACAAAGTCCAAGAAATAGTGGGCCAAGCAATAACTTAGCGAAACCAGCTACTCAAATGGCGAATGAACACCTGGCAAAGGGAATGGAATTATAGTGAAAAAGGACGTCGATTTTACGAATTCTTTCCGGACATAAGGGAACGTCTGAGAATGGGCCATATTAATCCCATTTGGGGTATGATCAATTTTCTGATAGGACATGGCCCTTACCCAGCCCACCTAACACGAATGGAACTCAGCAACAATCTAAACTGTACATGTGGAGAGAGTGGGTCCCCAGAACACATGGTATTACATTGTCGATTATACAGAACGCACACACACTGTATGTTAAACAACACACAAGACTTAAACGAACTGATAAGAGATAAGGATGGCTGGGACACACTAAATAGATTGACGAATGAGGTCTCATCACTAAAGCGAGAAGAATACGCAAAAACGGTTAGACTAACATCGTACATATCACCAACACCATAACACAGGATAAATGGAACGAGAGAAGCAGTGTAAGTACAAGCGACATGGATAATGAAACAGCACAGAAGATGACTTATACTGTAACAATTAAGCACTATAAACCCTAGAGTCAAAACTCCTTTAGCTCTTAATGTACCACCTATGGAGGGAATTCCATGATGGCAGGGCTCGATGTTCATTCCGAGTAGACTCTCCCCAACAACTTTTACTTCCTACCCTTTCCTATCTTCTTTTTTTTATCTTTATTAATAATGATGATTTTTGAGTTGCCCTTACTTTTTCTTATAATTTGTTATATCCATTATTCATAAATAGTACTCGAAGTAAATTTAAAACTGTGTAAATAGCTAAATAAAAATATGTAACACCATGAATTTCACCATTAACTTATCTAATTGTTACTGTCATTATTCATTTAAACTTAACGTTATTAAAATGTAAAAGACAACACAAACCACACTTGGTCTAATTACGACCAGCTATATACCTAAAGGCAGCTGGTCTGTATCAATGACATTTTTGAACACTAATTTTTTTGGCCGATCTAAAAAAAAAGGTACTCACGACGGACATGGGCCGGGCGTGTTAACTATGTTTACGGAGTGGTGTGCCACATGCAGGGCTGTTTGAGCGACTGTTCGTCCATAAAATTTGCTCTTATATGCTTTCGTAACTGCGTTTTGGTGGTTGAAATATACTTAAGTGTCTCTGGGATTTTACTGGTAAACTTTACCCGTCCGGGGAACAGCCGTAATCAAAGGGGTAGTGTTTTTCTTCAAAGGGCAAATTATGCCAACTGGTGGTCGTATTTTTTAGCAATGTTGTGGAACTTCAGAGCTTCCTTTCGGGTTAAGGCTGTAGTTCCTTAATTCTTTGGGACACTCCTTAAACCCTACCCTTTTCCTTTTCTATGTGTCCACTCGCCGTTCTCTTGCTGGGAAAGATATTACTGGTTCGAGTTTGCTGCAATGGGAACTGATTAGTGTTTACCATCGATCTTGCTTCTCCTCTTTTGTAATATGAATTGTACATTTTATTTTGTGCCCTTCAGGCAAGTGGAAGACTGTTCTTAAATTTTAGTAATCCTGGCTGTCTTTAAATGGTTTAAAGATTACTTTTGGCAAGCTAGTGTTTATATTGTCATTTGTGTTTCCCGTTTGAATTTAATAAAAACTGCATGCTTGGAATACTGAATGTAAGGTAACCGAACGCAGACCTTCCTAATTTCGCATTTGTCTAACCTTACGTATGTACTGCCTACATTAATTCAACGGGGCCGCGCGAGAGTAGCCGAGCGGTCTGGAGTGCCACGTTAAGGATCGCGCGGCCTCCCGCGTCGGTGGTTCGAATCCTCCCGCGGGCATGGATGTGTGTGTTGTTCTTAGGGTAGTTTCACTTAGGTTAAGTAGTTTGTAAGACTAGGGACTGATGACCAACGTAGTTCGATCCCATTGGATTACAAGCATTTCAATTCAACGGGAAAATAATAATCCCCTTGTAGTTGACCCTTTCATTAATATTTCACTGCTGGCACACGTCTTTTAGTATGTAACCCAAACAAACTAAAACCAAAGGCATAACTGGAAGTTCAGTCTGATTTTCAAAAATTTCACTACCATCTTCAACTGAAGTTTCACTTTCTCCGTAACATCACATGTCGAACTTCTAAAATTTTCTTTGGGTTCTTTTGTGAGTGCTGCACTATCCATTATCGGAACAATGAAATCGGTTGTTCTGTTTACTGCGCCTTTGAACCATCCCGACAGGAAGTAATGATAATAATAATGTATGCGAGTAAAGTCCGAGGACCTTGGTAGCCGTGTCCACAGTTATAGATCCATCGTCTGGTGAATTTTACTTTTATATCAGAGCTAACCAATATAAGGATCGCATAATATAACGCGGCCTGAGGTCTCAAAAAATCCGATCCTCCAGTGACCGACGAAGTACCGTAGTTGTTTTTCTCGAGGTAGTGAATGTTAGAGCTGGCAAATTCGAGGTCTAATAACTATAGTATAGAGGCCCCTCCATTACAGTTGCGTATTTTAAATTTCCATACATGGCGCGTTTCATCTACGAAAGAGTTTCCTTGGCGTGCTTCTACCTGTAGTTGTATCCATAATTTCAGAGGAAGGTCTTATCCGTATGATTCGATTTCGAAGAACGGTGAAATAACGCTGTTTCATCGACAGTAGTTGCTTCGGTAAGTAATTAGGGGGAACTTGAGTCGTACGAGAGGCGAGCTGTGCGCCTAGCCTAAGTGGCCGTGGCGTCGTGATGCGCGCGTATTCCGTGACGCAGCGTCAGGGGGCGAACGGCCTCGTAAATGAAAACGCGAGCAGGGCAGGGAGGCTAGCAGGCCTTTACGGTCGAGACCTGTGTTATAAGCGCGGCGAGCCGATCCGCCGCCTGCGCTGCAAATCCGCAGAGCTGCGAACGCGCGCGGGGAAAGGCGGAGGGGGCGTCGATGGCAGCGTCGATAAGGCGCCGGCCGGCGGCGGCGCCCGGGCCCGTATTTATATTACTTACTGTATGTTTAGAGGCCGTTAACTGCTCACATGGAATATGTAATCGGCGATCCTGCTTTACATAAAGTATCGCAGGCCAAGGGCAGCGGCTCGCACGCTGCCTGGCCCTCTGCACAGCACCGGCGCTTGCCGACCGGCGTCGCTTTGCAGTCCTGGCGCGGTCGCCAGAGAGTGCCCTACGGGTTCCGCAAGGGGACGAGTTTCCAGGGAGATCCGTATGGAACCGCTGCTGAAAATTTGAAGGAAGATGTTGGTCAACTGATGAGTAAAGCTACAATGTCTTTGTGCCAGAAATTTACGAGTGCCAGTGACATAGTGGTGCCCCTTCCTTAAGATGTATTACAGTTTTACGTCGGTAAGGGAGCTCGAAGGAAGCATTATAGAATGCCTTATCAGGGACCCTACAGAGATTCAAAATAGACGACTGAAGGTATAAAACTACTTATTCAAGAAACACCTTTGTTGCTGGAGAGAAGCACCGGAGAACAACGAGGTTGTATGCAGAGACTAGGAACGCATAGAGAGAGAAGGAAATAGGACAGAGAAAGGAAGGAGGAAAGATGGGAACGGGCAACGTCAGATTTTCAGATAGTTGGTACAATATTACTAGTATTTTGCAGTGAATGGCTAAGCTACGATGAAATGCAGCTGCCGTTGCAGTTGCATCTATAAGTCATACATGTCGAGGCGCCCTTTCATCACGCCATACCAGTACATTCTACATCCAAAAATTTGCCAATGCCTGTAACGATACAAATCAAAATAATAACAGTAATTAATACCCGACTGTCCCTTCTTCATTTTGGATGATTTTTCCGATATCCCAAAACATCTATGTTGAAGCATTCGACTCAACAGTTAGTCATTTCCTTATCATCACTAGTAACCCTTTGGCCGACTTTAGTGTTCTATTCTCCGGAGACTTCCGTCAAACCTTATCAACGATCGTAACTTGGAAGAGAGTAGATAAAGCTAACTTATCTGCGTGTGGCAGCATAACAGAGAATGTTCTTATAAATATACAACCGTAGTAGACACGAATAATCGAAATGTAACAAACTGAATTTACGAAGCTGACAGGTAGACGACTTTCAAGTACCACGGTTTCTAAGGTTTATTGAGAATCGATTTGTCTTTAACAACATTTGTAAATGTTAGTGATATGAAAAATTTCAAGTTTATAAGCTTATAAAGTCAAAAGATACGGCCATTTTCGATACTCGAAAACTACACAGTCAAAACGTGTGCTGAACTTTCTGTACACCTACTATCATTAAATTGGCAAGATACAAGGTTCTCAGTAAATGTAAAGGAAAAACAGGAGATATTATTAATTTATTCTTCCATCACATAAGAAAGTATCACACTGCATTCGTAATAAGTAAAAAAATCTCAGAAGTAATAAATGTCGAGGCGCCCTTGCTCTTGGCTCAATAATAGAGTACTTCTCGGGAGATATGAAAATCCTATAAAAAATCTCCGAAAGTACTCTTCTGGTCTTAATGACTCTTTTCACACTGTTTGTAATTTGGTGCAACTTAAAAGGTAGGACAGTTTTTATCTTGATTACTGATGTCAATATTTTTAATGCAGATTAGGTGTCGTTATGTAGGCTGGGTATGCATCCAATTGATCAGTCGTATTTCGATTATTTGTAATTCATACAAATCTAAAATGTTAATCTGATATTGACCTTCAAAACAAGAATATTACAAGTATTTCGCGCTAAATGGGTAAGCTCCGATGAAATTCAGCTCCGGTTGCCGCTACATCTAGAGGTCATAAATGTGTAGGCGCCCTTTCATCGCGCCATACCAGTACGTGCCAACATCTGCCAATGCAAGTAACGATACAAATGAAAATAAAAACAGTAATTAATACACGAGTGCCCTTACTTCATTTTGAATGATTTTTCCGATATCCCAAATCATCTATGTTGAAGCATTCGACCCAACAGTTAGTCATTTACTTATCATCACTATTAACCCTATGGCCGACTTTAGTGTTCTTCTCTCTGAAGACTTCCGTCAAACCTAATCAACGATCGTAACTTGGAAGAGGGTAGATAAAGCTAACTTATCTGCGTTGGCTGCCTAACAGAGTATGTTCATATACATATACTACCGTAGCAGACGCGAATAATCGAAATGTAACAAACTGAATTTACGAAGCCGACAAATAGACTACTTTCAAGTACCACTATCTTAGGTTTACTGAGAATCAATTTGTCTTTAACAATATTTTGTAAAGGTAATGTGTATGGTGTCGTTAACATTGGCGGCCATATACCGAGCAGTGGAGCAGCTGTAACACTGGACTCGCGTTCAGGATATGTCCTACCCCACCTCCGCCATCCTGATTCACGTTTTCCGTGAGTTCTCTACATCACTTCAGCTAACTGCCGGGTTGGTTCCTTTAAAAGACATCGCTGGTTTCCTTACCCATCCTTAACAGAATTGTTTGTTTGTGTCGCCATCTTCCGGAGCAAGAATCAATGGATTCCATATCTGCAAATCACAATTTTGGTAACTGATGTAGCCACAACAGAATATAATCTGTTCACTTTGTTTTTATAGAAAGAAGCATAGACTACTCACTTTTTATAATCCCTAGATTTTCATGCTGTTGCCGTGGCGGAGCGGCCGAGCGCATTGAGGTGCTATGGTACGATGCGCGAGGTCGTTCACCGTCGGGGGTTCGAATCCCCCTGAGACACGGATGTTTGTGTCTCCATTAGTGTAAGCTAGGTCATAAGTAGTTTATAAGTTTAGGGACTGATGACCCCGTAGTTAAGTCCCTTAAGTTCCACAAACATATGAACATTATAAGTTTAGGGACTGATGACCCCGTAGTTTTAAGTCCCTTAAGTTCCACAAACATATGAACATTTTTCATGCTGTTCTTCCCTCCTGGTTACAGGTTGAATTTACACAGCTTCGCCATAATTTGAGTACTTCCTCATTTTATCACTTTTCAGTCGTTATGTATCTCGTTTAGGAATGCGTGTGTCTGATTGTATTGCCGGCTTAAAAGAGTTTGTGTGTATGTGACTTCTGTGTCTTGTGTGTTTGCAAAAGATTACGCATGTGTGTTTGTGTGTGTGTGTGTGTAATCTTATATGGTAGTAGAAATAGTTGTGTTTTCATGATCTGAACTTCGATGTCAATGTTTTGTGGAAAGGGGTGGGCCTTTTCCGATTTCATTTATTAATTTGAGCAAGGAGTTGTTAGATATGTTTACTTGACCATTCGACAGGATTTTCTTTTGGTTCTTGCTTGTGGTAATTTTCTTATAGTGTTAGAAGTTGCTTTGAGTTATTTATTCTAATTATTTTCAAGTCTTCTTTTCTGGATGTTGGTTTGTGGTTGTGTGTTCTGAGTGTTCAGCAGATGTGTAGTGGTTTGTTCCATGCTTCCAAGCTCTCATGTGTTCATTATATCCGATATGAAATATTCTTCTTGTTTTCCCAATATATTTCCCATCGAAGCCGGCCGCGGTGGCCGAGGGGACTGAGGCGCTCCACTCACGGTCTGCACGGCCACTACGGTCGGGGGTTCGAATCCCCCCTCGGGCATGGATATTTGTGCCGTCCTTAGGATAAGCTAGTTGATAAGTAGTTTGTAAGTTTAGGGACTGATGACCCCGTAGTTAAGTCCCATAAGCTATACAAACATTTGAACATTTTTTCCCCATCGAAAGTGTGTTGGGAGACACACATACTCAGTGAAGTTGGCAACATATGTAAACAAACGAATCCCTGAACGAGATACACCTTTACGTCTGTGAAACAGTAAACACTGAAGAAGTGATAAAATGAAGAAGGAAGTACACAAACTGTGGCGAAGCTGTGTGAATTCAACCAGTGGCCAGGTGAGAAGAACGGAGTGACAATGCTCAGATTATAAAACGTGAGTAACCTATATTTCTTCCGTTTGAAATAAAGTGAACTGCTTGTAATCTGTTGAGGCTACATCAGCAAGCAAAAAACGCAATTTCCCGATATTCGAAGCGCTTAGGTCACGCGATGTTTGATTTCGGTTACCACTCAAACACACACTTTTCACTTACAGCTTCAACAACATACACTTGCACTAACATATCATGAATCTCCCTCGCCGTTTTGCGTAATTTGAAACAAAACCTTATGTTAGGACGTTGCTCCATTTTGCACCCCATGTTGCAAAGTCACGAGTTCACCGTGACCCTGTTAGCTGTGTCACAGCGTGTACCACCGCATCATTGCAGTGCTTTGCACGACAGGGGCCGCTTTTTGATATGGCTCTCAATGTCTATGCGCGAGCACCTCACGCTTGCCAGCGCGGGTTATAAATTATATGACCTTTCACCAAACTTTTCAAATGTTGAAATGTTTGTAAATCTATCGGACCAAACAAACTTTTCAGATGCACCTCGTATAAACTAGCTATATCCGTCCAAGCTTCATTGTGCCCATTTTTAACATGAAGTTAATGGGAAAATGAAAGAATTCTTAGAAACGCGAATGCACCTTGAACATGCATTAGTCAAAGCAGCACCTCGGTTGGCGTTGCTGCGGTATGTACAGTAAGGCCAGTGGATTTACTACAATTATGTTTTTTCTCTGTTTAAACAAAACGATCAGTTGGTTTCGCGACTCTGGAGCCTGTGACGTATGATAATTGATAATCGGAAAGGCAATCAGTGTGTACATTCCGTGCATCTGCTGCTCATCTGCTTTCTTCTTCACCTGCCTCTGTATCTGCCACCACCTCCTTCTCCTCCTTCTCCTCCATCTCCGAGTTCTGTCCGTCACCTGACCTGTTTTCTGTTTGCCATCTTCCTCTCTCTCTTCGCTCTATCAATTCCTGTTCCCTCTTTCCTCTAAAAAATGTTCAAATGTTTGTATAGCTTATGGGATTTAACTACGGGGTCATCAGTCCCTAAACTTACAAACTACTTAAGAACTAGCTAATCCTAAGGACGGCACAAATATCCATGCCCGAGGGGGGATTCAAACCCCCGACCGTAGTGGCCGTGCAGACCGTGACTGGAGTGCCTCAGTCCCCTCGGCCGCCGCGGCCGGCCCTCTTTCCTCTCTGGGACACTATTTCCCTCAGCGTACTTATTACGGAAGTGATGATTAGTTACTTCAAGTTACGTGGGAACGGTGGCAAAGGACCAGAAAGATACTCTTGCAGAAAAATTGGCGGAAAAACAAAGCCAATACACAATATTATTTACAACCTTCCCTACTAAACCTTTTTTATATCTACATAGTCGTCGACCTAGTAGGTGTGTCATTCTAGTTTATTAGCATGCGGGCCATTCCATTTCAAATCTAACAGCAGGAAACCTTGCTTTTTTTGCGGAATTTCATTTTTATTTCATAGAAAGTGGACATTAATACCTTTTACCAACTTGCAGCTGTGATACGCAAATGCTTCCGGTTGTTTTTAGGACCGAAAATAATTTCATTAAATCACGAGATTATGATACTCACAGCTCGCAAACTGTTCATTGTAAAATAGGAGATCGACTAGTTTATATATATATATATATGGGGTAGCCAAAAATAAGTACTAAATTAATTGTTTCTTTGGGTAAAGCACATTTGTTTAAACAGGTTGCAATGACAATTTATTGAATAACAATTTAAATCTTAAAATTTCACAATCAAAACAAACTAACACGTACTCTCATAATCCTTTCCTTTAAGGAAAAAAATTCAACATGTAATATGTCATTAACAAATAAGCAGGGAATGGCTCAATTTTTACACAATAGCCAGATATCCCTAACCAAGGAACTTCGCTTAACAATAATCAAACACTTGCAGTAAAGGAATGGAATAACACATTTAAAGTAAGCGAAACTGCTGACAAATAATTAAGCATAAAAATATAACATGGTTAACAGTATTAGACCTAGCCTTATAAGTCAAAGCTTGCAAGCTTCCGAGATAGCAAAATACAATTGGTCAAAAGATCACGCCCGACTATTCACAAACTGACGAGCCCAAAAAAAAAAAAAAAAAAAAATTCAGTTTGAAACGTGATTGCCACAGAACCACGGTAGGCAGAGCCCGGCCAAAATAAAGCAGGTAGATAAATATACTCAACTTCAGGCAGAAGCCGAAGCAACAAACCACTCAAACGGCCAAACCACAGGCCCTGTCCACCGGGCCCAACGCCAGTCAACCAAGTACAACAGATAAGGCGTACAACTGCAAAACAGAAATAAAAGGGGAGATTAATCATACATGCTAAGACAACAAACCTTCAAAATATACAATATATATAATAATATACCAAAATGCATAAAATTAGTGGAAATAAGAAACTAATAAGATCAGAACCTTAAAATGCTTAAAATACGTAGATTTGACACGCAAGCGTACGCAAAGAGGAAACCAGACACATACCTACGCATAGGGTACAACAACCATCACTGCTTCCCTTAATACTCACAATAAAAAAAAAACATACAATTCATTGGTAAGATCAATGAAGTCCATTCGACTGCGTCGCTTTAACAGAACCACATTGAAATTGAGCACCCCGGAAAGCGACACACACACAAATTGATCAGTGCTCATATCTAAGAAAAATATCTGGTTACACTGAAAGGCTTACACGAAACGTCTCAATAATTTAAGAATAAACAACTGCCTGCAACAGAAAGTACATTTGGTTACAAAGCACAGTTACACAAGCTGAATAAATCGCGCTTACGTGAAAATCACTTCAATACAGTAAATTACTCACTGCTTGCAACCCAACTAGCACTCAAAACATAATAGCAAGTTCCATTACCTCAATTGCCTCAAATTAGAAAATCCAAAAGCATCCACACATAAAGCCGACATGCAAGGCTGCTTCAATATCGGCCAAGTCACTCAGACACTTATCAGATATTGGCACCAATTGCAAATCTTCACTGCACTCAAACTCACTTTACCAGAAGAATAGACACAAGCACTAGTAACTAATTCACGTAGACTTCCATTCAATCACCATGGGTCACCGCCTGGCAGTCAACCAAAACAAGCAAGCCGCCTGCGTCCCTCCACACACACGCCGAGCAGCGCACGAGGCGCGAGCCGCGACCGATAGCGACCCCTAGTAACCGCTACGGAAACTTCCAAAACCAAAACGAAAAGGACAACCGCCAATTTAAATAGGGAAAACCAAAGGTAATAACCCACATGAGATATAATCGGAAGTCGAAGACAGGCGACGGGAAGCCGCCACGAACCGAACGGTTCACCTCTTTTAAATGGGAAAAGGCTTTCGGATTCATGAAAAGAGTAACCTATAATTGGATCTTATCCTCAGCTCTAAAACTGAACGTATCCCTCGCTGAAATATGTGTATATTGGTTCCATGAATACAGCCACTTTCAAATTGAGAAATCGAGACGGTTTGTTCATTTGAACATGAACTTAATGTAGTGGGGACCACTAGATATACATACTCAGGATAAAGCCTACGTAAAAGCCAAGCCTATTCCACACAGTTTGTGTGGGAGCCCTTGTTGGCATATAGACAGCGCTTGGGTAGGCCTCCCAGTGGTAAGAAAATGAAAACATTGTATAAGAACAGAATTTCTGACAAACTAGCAAGTCAGTAAGTTATTAGAAAGGGTTCGAAGTTCACGTATTATTATTGGAAGCAAACAAGAAGCATTATGGAATAGCGTCCCGTCGACACCGTGGTCATTAGAAAAGGAGCAGAAGCACGGATTGAGTTTCTCTGAAGATGAGGAAGGAAATCATCCATGCCCGTTGAAAGGAACCGTCGCAGCATTTCCTTGGAGCGATTTAGGGAACTCTTTGGAATCGTAAATCAGAATGGTTGGAGACGGGTTAGAACCGCCATCTTTCCGAATGCGAGTCCATTGTGCAACCACTCAGTGACCTCGCTCGTACATTATTATTGGAGATGTCAATACATGGTTGCGAAGGTAACATTAGAGTTTACCACTCGTAACGACTATGTATTTACATGGTTTGGGTATTTGTAATGTGTGCACATTTGTAACGAAGTAACATCCGTATTAAATATACGATTACACCGAGCGAGGTGGCGCAGTTGTAACGCACTGGCCTCGCATTCTAGAGGTTGTTGGTTAAAATCCACCTCCGGCCGTCGTGATTTAGGTTTTCCGCGATTTCCGTAAATCACTACAGGCAAATACCGAGATGGTTGCTTTCAAAGGGCAAGGCCGATTTCCTTCCACATCCTTACCCATAACTCCGTATGTAATGTCCAAGCTGTCGACAGTATCCTTAAACCCTTTTCTTCCTTTCTTTTTACTGTGCTCCCACTCAGCGACCTCACTCCGTACATTATTATTGGAGACTTCAATGCACGGGAAACAAGGTAACATTAAAGTTTACTACTAGTATCGAATATGTACAGACATGATTTGTACTTTGTGCGCATTTGTAACAACGTAACATACGTTTTAAACATTCGATTTCATAATGAAACTTCCGCTCTGCAGCGGGGTGTGCGCTGATATGAAACTTTCTGGCAGATGAAAATTGTGTGCCGGAACCGGGACTCGCACCTGGGGCCTTTGCCTTTCGTTCTACCGCTCTACCGACTGAGCTATCCCGATAGCTAGGAGGGGAGGTACTGGCGGAAGTGAGGTTGTGGGGCGGCATCGTGAGTCGTGTCGGCATAGCTCAGTCGGTCCCAGGTTCGAGTCCCGGTTGCGGCACGCAATTTTAATCTGCCAGGAAGTTTCATATCAGCGCACACTCCGCTGCAGAGTAAAAGTTTCATTCAGGAAACATCCCTTAGGCTGTGGCTAAGACATGTCTCCACCATATCCTTTCTTCCAGGAGTGCTAGTCTTGCATGTTTCGCAGGAGAGCTTCTGTGAAGTTTGGAAAGTAGGAGGCGAGGTACTGGCGGAAGTAAGGTTGTGAGGCGGCATCGTGAGTCGTGTCGGTATAGCTCAGTCGGTAGAGCACTCGCCCACGAAAGGCAAAGGTTCCAGGTTCGAATCCCGGTTCCGGTACATAAATTTAATCTGCCAGGAAGTTTCGTACGATTTCATGTTGATAACTCATTTCTTAGGAAAAGTGGTCTTAACTGGCTGACAGATATCACAGTGATCAAATCAAGGTTATGCTTTTAATAACGGAAGTACAGACACGGAGAGTGAACGGTGTGATGTTTTGTGGGCAGTGACTGCGTGACCGCGTAACGCACCGAACCGATTACGGAGGGAGAAAACTGGGCGGAGAGGAACGAAGATTAGACGGAGCTGCGGAGACAGTGAAGTGGGGCAGAGCGGAGGAGAACGGCCAAATCAGGTTCCCTGCCGCCGCTGCCGCCGCCGCCGCCGCCGGGACGCGGGCGATTAATCACAATTTGCGGTGACATACTGGTAGCCGGCCGACTCGTTTCGGCCGGCTGGGTTTCGGTATCTAATCTTTTTAATAAATTGCGGTTGTGAAACCGCGCGCTCGCCGCGCGAGCATTAATCACGTATGTTGAAATAATAACCGAGTTTTATGGTTCTGTACCCGCGCATTACCGGCGATATTTCATTCCGTCTGTACGAAAATGGTGGTCGACATCTTACGATGTGTCTCTGCCGCGTACTGTGGCGCGAATACCGCGGGCGCCAGCGCTCTGCCGTATGCGGAAATAAATGTGAGCGCGCGACGTTCCTCGTCGGGTGGACGACCGTAGCGCTCAGATCGGTGCGCTGCAGGTTTTCAGCCGACGCGTCTAATAAGAGTTCTGAGACTGTTCCAGCACGACGCTCAGAAGAAGGTACGTATGTATCCGGATCCCGCTACTGCCGGGTCTGGTGCTAACGAGTCCTCTCCATTTGGCTCGCCCTTCCGACCACTTTTCCTTCTCCACTTGCTGTCAGGTCACTCCTCTTGTTTCTACAGATGTTCTCACTCCCATTTTCCACCCCGTGTACGTGGGCACCCTCTAGGTCTTTTTTCCGTCCACCTTTAATTCTTCCATATTTCTTGGGAAGTCTCTACCCACACATCCTCTTAACATGCTCGTACCATCTTAATCTCTCTCGATCTCTCTCTCTCTCTCTCTCTCTCTCTCTCTCTCTCTCTCTCTCTCTCTCTCTTTCTCTTTTTTTTTTTTTTTTTTTTTTTTTTTTTTTTTTTTTTTTTTTTTCTCGTACTTGCTTAAGCTCGTTGATAAAACTCTTCTGGATATTTGACCGTATCGTCAATATATCAAATATTTCACCGACGTTTCGTCCACTATTGCAAGCGGCCATCTGGCCTGCTGGGTGAGGAAAAGCTGGTGTCTTAAGTATTGAATGTTTCCAGTTACGATTGGTGGTTTCAGCTCTCTTTAATTGGTGTTTCCTTTATTTCTTCCTATTGGTGGAAAAGGAAATGCTGGTTTGGTGTTTACATTAACGTTTGACATTGGTTGAAAATGGCGAATGAGGAGCGGTGGTAGCAATGATGTAGCACTGGTGCCTAGCGCCGGCTAGAGCGTGCTGTTTGCTCTGTGTACGCGCGGCCGCTGTTGTTTCCGGGTGGGTCCCTATGGACTGCACTTCAAACACCAATTAAGGACTTCGTTTTCCACTAATAGAAAGAAATAAAATAAACTTTTCCATAGTGATATACATGTGAAAGTGTGTGGTGGTTTTCTAAGTATTTGCAAATGTGTGCGTAAGGCGTAAGTTAAGTACCAGCCCGATATTCACCGCCTGATAACCGCATTTAGGTTGGATGGTGTGGTATTACCGTTAGACATCACACCTATTTATGAAGTGCTAGAGCACTTACAACGCCACCAGAGTGGAAGTACCCACGAACCAAACAGGATATCGCCAGTCGACTGATGAACAACGCGCGAGCATACGGAATATCAGACCACCCGTTTGAATGGATTGAGGCGTTTCTAGAAAGCAGAAAGATGCATGTCGTTCTCGACGGAGAGAAGGCTTCAGACGTCAAAGTGATATCAGGCTTGCCTAAGGGGATTTTTATAGGACAGTTGCTTTTCAATACATATAAATTACCTTGTAGATAACGCCGGAAGTTCAATTACTCTTCTCTCGGTTAATGCCGTACTTCATTGAGAAACCGCAACACTGGAAAAGATTAACTAAATGCAGGAGATTGGTTGGTTGGCTGGGACAGAGAGACCAAACTTCCTAGGTTTTCAGTCGCTGGTAGGGAGTATTGCTCCTAAGTGTGGGATCCGTACCAGACAGGGTTAATAGAAGACAAAGGAAAGATCCAACGGAGAGCAGCAAGCTCATTTCTTGAACGCAAAAGCATCACGAAGATGATTAGAAAACTCTGATAGCAGACGTTGCAAGTGCGACGCTCACTATCACAATGCGAGAATCTCTTCAAGTTCCGAGAGCCGATTTATTGCTTCCTCCTACGTGTATCAAGCGAAATTGCGATAAGGATGTGGTTATAGAGATTAGGGTCCACATTGAGGCATACATTCTTCCCGAGAAGCATCCACGACTGAAAGAAGAGTCAGTGGCTATGGTACAAAACGTACCTTCTGACACATACACTGAGATGAATTCGGACTATCGACTTAGTACATATAAGTTGTATAAACATGCTGCGAAACTACGAGGGTTGGATATATAAGCGTTACGTGTTTGCACCTGTTACTGTCCTTCAAAGTAGTCACCAGCGTTGTGTACAAACTTTTGCCAGCGATGTGGAAGGCGTGGTATACTGTTTGCAGAGCCTGTCGAATTTCTGGTACAGTTCTGTAGTGAGTGCTACGAAATGATTCCTTCGTCTTCGAAATCAAATCAGTCACCAGTATTTAAGTCCGGGGAGTGTGGCGGATGGTACAGTAGTTCCCACCCAAACCTATCAAACGAACAGAGCAGCCACAGCTTGCGCTGTATGCGGCCGCAAATTGTCGTGCAAAATGATGGGTGGGTTGCGTCTGAGCAGCGTCGTAACGCATCCATTTCTGCATTTCCGTCAATTCATGCAGAACCCATCGTAATGCAATTTTTTGCATGACCGAAGTACAGTCGTATGCTCCAATCCGCTAGGACGACCTGCCCGATGCATGTCAGCCACAGTTTGCTGACTTTCGTTGAAGGCTTTTACCCAAAGCGCCACTGTTCTATACGGCAATGCCGATTCCCCGCACGCCTCTTGAAGACCTTGATCACACTGTCATCCTGTACGACCTCTGGCACATTCAATCTTGACCCAACTCCGTTGTTTCTGTTTCCGAGACACAGTGACACCGTCACGCTAGACCACTCGATCACAAGTGACTGTTTCCCTCGATTGTGCGCACGCCGGTGACCTGGGACGGGTGAGTCCATTTACTCGGAGGTAAGGTAGCAATGTTTGCTATTAGCGACAATAGTAGATTCCATCGTATAGTTTCTCCATAGCATTGTTCCAACCGTTGTATTATGTACTGTATCTTTATTTAGATTGCAGCTGCACATTGAAAATACGATCATATTTCGGTGCTTATTATGGCGGTATAAATGTAGTATCTATCAAAAATATAATCTGTATAACATTACCTTTCGATTTGATAACAATGCTGAATATAATGTTACGAATAATAAGTGCTCATTTGCGATGACGTTTTAGCAGCTGCAGAATTCAGGCTCTTATGCAAAATTTTAATCACTACTTCATGACATTTCCGCTACATAAAAATGTCTGAACGTTGCTGGTTGCAGAAAATTAACTTTTTCATTATAGCCTATTTAGTTTCGTACATCAACCAAACAAAAATTTCAGGCGTATATACCTTCATTTTTTTTCGGTTAACTACTATTGCGAGTAAGTAAATGCGTGGCTTCGAATAATTAATATCGCCATGTATAAACTGCCCGCGAACTTGTCGACTTTGGAACGACCTTGAACGCCATGAACACAAAATTTCCGGCTCTTTCGAAATCCGTAATAAGTAATGGGTATTTATAATTTGAATTTGCCTTGATATGACCTTTAAGGCCGTGGTCAAGGTCAAAACGAGGACGCCATTGAACAGCCAAGGAAACATCGTACGAGATTTGCTTCTATCATTTCTCAGAGATATCCATTCGTGCCGAGTTATTCAGTAGTTTCCGTACTTTTGAGACATCCTGTAAATGAAATGAAAAGGTCAATTAGGAAATCTTCAAAACAAAAATAAAACCACAAGTCTGACAAAAAAAAAAAAAAAAAAAAAAAAAAAAAAAAAAAAAAGTCAGACTGGACACACACGTACTTAAGTGAAGAACAATATCGGTGACATTTTGTTTAAATTTTGGTGTACTAGGCATCACAGCCCGAAAATTAGTGCAAGATGGCAGAATAAAGATAGAGAAATATAAGAATACCGTGTGAACAGTTTTATTGTAATTTCCGCCTCTACCAAGGTTGATATTTACTGTTTCTCAGTTTCTCTTGAAAAGATGTCCCTGGTTTAGCTGCAATACTTTTGATTAGACGCACTTCTTGGATCACTGCTATTCCCCACTTCATTTGGTTCATTTCCTACATTGTTTCGCGTAAAAATACTCACTTTGAACTCCAATTCCTCTTTATTTCTACAACAGTTTTGTGACACACTAGACTCTGTGGATATTCGTCACTGTCACTGAAGACAGGCAGGCAACGGGCTTTCGGGAGTAGACTTTTTTGCTGGTATCACAACTACTCATTGATGAGAACTGACCATCGAGTCTGACGAATTATGCGTGCCGAGTACTGACATGCGTGAGGTCAACTTGCCCCACCACCGAAGCTCCGAGCTCCTTTAGTGAGCGCTCGGGTGCGCTCTTGCCCGCAGAGCAGCCTGATCGGACAGCCTAGTCTAGTCCCTTAGTGGAATAACTATCTTAATGCGTGCTATGATCACTTTGCAATGAACTTTCCCACAATCCCGTTGTGATACGTTTTCATTGTGGCATGACAGTCTATCATGGTGAGACAGAAATTCGGAAATTCGACTGTAAAGTGTATGCAGGGTTTGCAGTACTGAGCAATGAGACGCGTTTAATTTTGGCCAAAGATATGCATACTGCGTTAACGAAAGCCGGGAGGTGGTTGAATTGAAGAGTGTCATCCTCAAAAACATCACCGAGCGAGGTGGCGCAGAGATGACACACGGGATTCGCATTCGAGAGGACGATGGTTCAATTCGACCTCCAACCATCCAGATTTAGGTTCTCCGTGAATTCCCTAAATAGCTGCCGGAAATGCCGCGATGGTTCCTTTGAAAGATCACGATAGATTTCCACTCCATCATTACCCAAAAATCGGAGAACCAACTCCGCCTCCAGTGCTCATAATGTTGACTAGACGTTAAAACGTAATTTGTAACCTTCCTTCCTTCTTCCTCAAATATTCTTCTCAGTATTTGGACCGAGCGAGGTGACGTAGTGGTAACGCACTGTACTCGTATACGGAAGGATAGTGGTTCAAATCTATCATCCAGATTTAGGTATTCCGTGATTTCCGAAAATCACTCCAGGCAAATTCCGGGATGGTAACTTTGGAAGGGCACGGCCGCTTTCCTTCCCCATCCTTACCCAAATCTCCTAGCGTTAGCTCCGTGTATAATGACCAAGCTGTCGACGGGACGTTGAACCCTAAGCTTCCTTCCTCCCTCCTTCCACAAATTTTGGACACACAAACGTTGGTACAAGGATGGAAACTGCGAACAAACTTTGCGTAACAGAAGAAATACTTTAAATGATCGACGAAAGCAAGGAATATAGATAACTTCAGGAAAATTCAGTGACACTGCAATATTAATCACTTACGCATGAAATAAGTTGGAACTGAGAGACAGTAAAAGACTATAGTAAAAATGTCAAAAAATCGAGAAAGACAGTTCGTCTGAAGGAATGAGTCGACATACAGAAGAGTCAAAGAAAACCTTCCTGATACTGAAATAAGCGTAACAACATTAAAACGTCAATGGGAGATCCACTTCAAAATACAGAGAGACCAGTTAGGTTGAAAGAGTACATTGAAGAGTTGTGTGGGGAAGAAGATTTAACTGATAAGATCAAAGAACAACTGGAGACTAAAAAATTTGAGGACTCAGTTTTCAAATTATTATCATTTTTTTAAATTTATTATTTTATTTTTTAATTATTTATTTATTTTTACTGCACCGCGATATATTTTGAAAGGAACAAAGATCTCTTAAAAAAGTTGCATATGTTTTTGTTCAAATGTTCAAATGTTTGTTAAGCTTAAGAGACTTAACTACGGGGTCATCAGTCCCTAAACTTACAAACTACTTATGAAGTACCTACAACTAAGGACGGCACAAATATCCATGCCCGAGGGGGGATTCGAACCCCCGACCGTAGTGGCAGTGCAGACCGTGACTGAAGCGCCTCAGTCCCCTCGGCCACCGCGGCCGGCGCATATGTTTTTCACGGAGAAACTAAAACTGCAATTAAAAATTTTGGTTCTTATTTAAAATTTCAAAACCATCCCCCATCCCAGTCCTGGGGATGGTGCAGTGGATCGAGCTTAATGTTAATCTATCTCCCTCTTGGTGGTGAATAACTTTTACTGTAACTTTTTCCAATGCAATTTGTATTCCTCCAAATATTCCGAAAAACAATTTGAGGTGTCTCACCCTGTATATACAATATATTCGCGTACTTCAACTATCAGTTGAAACCGGCAAAGATGATTTTCCCGTCTTTGTCTAGACATGTGCAACATGCTATCTTTTGTGGGTGGAACTGTAGCTGCAGAAGACTTGAAATATAATGTAATAGGATGGCGCGTGATACAACAACAGAACTCTTCTGTCACCATGCGTTGGTGAAATTATTAAGGGTGGCCTGAATCAGTGCAAAGAACGAACTAGTCAGTAAATTCAGCTTCTCGCATCGTTTCTCGGCACGTTTTCCAACATGAATACTGACTGATTCGTGTACCTCGTACTGTAAAAGGTTATGTTTACGGCGCAGGTGGGCGAATTGTCGCTTTGTACCTGCCGCGCGACAATGGCTACTGCGGCAGGTGTCCCAGTTTTCGGCCTTGGAGCGGCAGCGCACATACAGTTAGACCGGACTTTTTTCATTAATTAGGTCTGTGTGAAAGCAGGATACTGTATTTGTGTGGTACTGTACCGCGGCCGCTCACGGACGTAATAGGCCGGCCAGCGGTGCGGCGAGATGGCCTCAGCCAAGGCCGATACTGCCGCCGCCGAGCCGGCACAATACGCGCGGCCGATAGCTCGCTTTACAATGCGTGTTTCTCAACGCTAGTAATTGCACCTGTTAATAGGCGCGCGTGGCGCGACGGCCGTTCTTTCACGGCTTCGCGATGGGGGGTACCGACAGCTTTCACGTCGAATTAGGACTCGTAAATGGCGTTCCTCGTGACGCAACGCGCTCTCGCCGTCCAGTTTTTCATTTAGCACCGTGACGGTATCAAATTATTAGAGAGAGAGAGGGAGGGGGGGCAGATTGGATGAAAGAGAAGACACTGATTTATAGGCGGCTGCGAAACAATTGCTTCGGCCGCGTGCGATGCGCACTACTTTTTGCCCCTTCGGCCCGCTTTCGTTGCGAGTCGGCAAGTGAAACATTGGAGGCTGCTCGAATTAAGAGGTAATTATGTTTCCCCGAAATTACTCCGCGTCCGCCACAGGTGAGGAACGCCCGCGGCCCAACACCTGTTCGCAGGCTGGGAGACCGGATTCCGCAGTGCGGGCGCGTCGGCTTATTGTTATTCGCTCGCGGATCCGTTTCGTCGGCCATTTATCTGACGCTCGTAAATCAGGTGTGGACTACAGCGGTGCGCACGGAGTGGGGGTCGCTTCTCCGCGCAGACTGCTCGTGAACTCCGTCCGCACGCGCTGAGGTACCTGCCGGACCCGTATAGAGACTTCTCCGGCAGCGGCGCTAATGGTGTTAATTAAGATGAGCCTTTTGGCTGTCGGCCTAATAAGCCCGGCACGCCATCTCCGCAGAGGTTCATTAAAGGCTGCCCAACGGAAAGATAAAACCGCGAGTGTTTGACTCGGGCAGGCGCTTCTAACGGCACGCCGAGGATTGCACTTGTGTATCTCCCAATTAGTCTTAATAAGGAACTGGCCGGCCGTGGGCGCAGCACTTCCATTGCGTTCGTCTGCCACGTGTCGATATAGGCGATATTCTTGTATTCTTGTTTCAGCCGCTAACGCAGCTGCCTTAGGCGGTTCTTTTATTGGTGATGACCACACATGTCAAATCCATATATATAAGGAGCTACTTTTCAAAACGCACTATGTTCCAAAAAGTAAATTTTTCAAGAGGAGCGAAAAACGTATACCGCAAACAATATTTGCTTAATTACTCCGAATTTTACACCACATACCTGGGTAGGGCTGCTGATCAAAATATGTTTAATACAAGGAAATTGCTTTTTATACTTTCAAGTTCTGAGCACTTTAGTTATGGACAAAGTGCGTTTTGGTGGGTTCTATTGGACAATCTGCCTTTTGATGTAAACTATTTTGAACACAATGCATTTTTATTCGTTTTCAGTGACATAGAACTAGTAAAATCACTTTTTATTGTTTGAAAATTCAATTTTTAGCATTCAGTGAAACATTTTAACACCCAATGTAGGAACATAAACGAAAATGTGCCTCATTTACCACAGAAAACATCACAATAGTTTTGCAAGGCCAGGCTCCGCTTCTAAACAATCGCAAACATTAACATGGCAATAAGTTCGTTATATGGAAGTGAAAAATTCAAGTATTTCATTTATTCAATCACACTAGAGGACAAAATGCTTTTTGATGCATCGGTTACCTTCCAGCGGTCTTTTTGAAGACGTTAAAATGCGTTTTGACACGATCTCATTACAGGAGTGTTTAGAGCTGGTAACAAAATACCGGATTACATATCAAACTCAGTTTTGTCCACCAATGGACATAATGCGTTTTGAAAAGTTGCTCCTCATATATATATAACCTCGCTGTTTGATCTCATCCACCCTTCAACCAACCAACGTCCTGGAAAATGAAATAAGAACACCATGCGTTCTTCAACACAGCAGAGGTAAATTTTGACAGCCGGCCGCGGTGGCCGAAGGGACTGAGGCGCTTCAGTCACGGTCTGCACGGCCACTACGGTCGGGGGTTCGAATCCCCCCTCGGGCATGGATATTTGTGCCGTCCTAGTTCGTAAGTAGTTCATAAGTAGTTTGTAAGCTTAGGGACTGATGACCCCGTAGTTAAGTCCCATAAGATTTACAAACATTTGAACATTTTTTGAAATTTTGACATATTCTTGATGATGTATACAACACTGAATCACACAGACAGAGTTATAGAGTAGAATGGGGTATGCGCAGCGGGTATGACTGCGCAACGCATGTATCTCAGTTGGCTGCTCTGCAGGGTACGAAACAGCCTCTTTGCCTGTCTCTTTGTTGCCGCAGTTTGGTTGTTGTGGTAGTGCTAACGGCTTAGCAATGCGGTAAAAAATGTTGTACATTATTTTCATATCAAATTTTGTCTTGCGAAAATAAGCTCTACCTAAGACAATAATGAGTTCCCGATGTTCAACTTTATATTACAGTGAACTACGATTTACTGTCAGTCTTGTGATTTATTGAAACGTAGCATTGCGCGCAAAGCGTTTCCATGTGCAGACAAAAACTGCAGTCCCGGTATTACGGGGCAAACTTACGCGTTTTGGTTGGGGTAAAACTGCGCAGTTCGTAATCTTATCCCGTGAGCTATAATTTCTAGTGTTTTCGTTGTTGTGAAGCTAGAAACGTTTATGAATGTTACAGGTCGACATTGTACATTGGTAGTAGTCTTAAGAGAATTTTTTCTATTGTAGCGTCCAGAAAAGAAAAAGTGAATGGAAGGCATGCACTCCAAAAATGCTGTAAGCTAGAAAATAGGGTCTGAGAAACCTCTAAAAGACAATTAGCGAGGGAGTTTGGAATAAAAGATTATGATCAAGAAAACAAAAAGAAAGGTAAGCAAAAAAAAAAGTCGACGGAAAGTCCACGTACGTTTCACTACCCCAGCTGTGCTGAAAATCACAATAATCCGTCAGTGTCTAAAATGCGAGGAGTGGTGACATGAATCCTGTAGTTATTAACGTTCTGGAAACTTCATTTTGTGACCTCTGTTAAACAGCTTTACCTCCAATTGGAATATTATCCTTCAGGTTCTGTTTCACAAGCTCCACAATTGTTCAATAAAGCACATTTTGTAATAAAACTTATTATTATATGCCTACAAAGAAGGGGAATTATATTCGTAAAGTCGAGTAATTAAATATAGAAAAAGGATTGAGTGATACTTATGTTTTCAACATTTTAATAATAACGCGCAAACTTGCCCTACTGAAAACGCACTTTTACCCCACGGTTGGGTAAGTCTGCGCATTTGCATTACTTTTTTGTATTAAATGCGAAATATAGTTTGGATTATATATATCACTTTTAGACTCTGTTATGAATTGCCTGTTAAAATATTATTGTGATTAGTGACGTTTTCTCCATTATATCGCTAATTAAACCTTAAATGCTCAATCTTATCCCACTTTACGCACTTGAGTAGAGTCACCAGAGGGTGAGCAGTGTCGATGGGCCCGATTTCGAGCCGCTCATGCAGACCGCGCAAGATGACGTTTCGTTCGGTCCCATACATGCACAGTGGGGGACGGATCTGGAGGTAATGATGGGCAGGGTAGTTGACGTACACCTAGAAGAGCACGTTGGGTTGTACGGGATACGTGTGGACGTGCATTGTCCTGCTGGAAAAGCGTATCTCCTTGTTGGTGAATGAACGGTGGAAACAGGGGTTGAATGATTATTTCAATGTACCGTGGACTGTTTGATATTTCCTCGACGACCACCAGAGGAGAAGGGCTACTGCAGGATATGGCACCCCACAGCAGGATGTCGACTCCGTTTGCCCATATCACACATTTTCGCGCTCCCCTGCATGATGCCACACACGTGTACCACCATCATTGGCACCGAGGCAGAAGCGATTCGCATCAATGAAGACGGTATGTCTTCATTTGTCCTTCCATAACCGCCTTTTAGGACACCAGTGAAGGCCGACTGACGATGTTGGGGAGCGAGGTGAAGACACCGTAACAACACGTATGACCATCATTGTGTGGGGATCCATATCCTATGTTGGTCGTTCTCCTCTGTTGATAGTCCGGAGAACATCGAACAGTGCGCGGTATATTCAAACCATCATTCAACCCGTCTTGCTATCACTCATGCACCAACAAGGCGATATGCTTTTCCAGCAGTAAAATGCACATCCACATGTGTCCCGTACCACCTAACGTTCTCTTCAATGTGTACGTCAACTACCCTGGCTAACACGATACCCAGATGTCTCCCATTTAGCATGTTTGAGACCGCATGAAACGCTATGTGGGCGGTCTGCATGAGCGGCACGAATTGTAGCCCATTTAAGGCACCAGGTGGAAATTGCAGGGCAGGCCATTCCACAACATTCGGCTCATCTACGAACGTTTCCGTGGAAGAATTACAGCTTGCATTGCTGCGAAAAGGGGGGTATACACGGTACTGACGCCGACATTGAGCACGCTCTGGTGACTATACTCACGTGCCTTTGTGATCGTGTGTTACATACATCCTCAAGAATGTGTATATATATAGTGTCCCATTTATCGTGATAAGCCAAAACATCTGTGGAACAACAAGAATAGCTCTTGTAAAACGAATTTCACCAGTATCAATGTAACGCAGAAGTTCATGCACGTAAATATTTTGAAACATTCTTAAACGAAAGTATATGTTTTAACACAAACGTATGTGTTTTAAAATGGACATCCTATATGACTTCATCAGCAATCTACAGCACGACAAATCACATAAACAATGACGTTGATTGCACCGCAATACGCCAATACGCCAATTGGCGCATTGCGATGCAGTCAACGCCATGGTTTATGTGATTTGTCATGCTATAGATTGCTGATGAAATAATATAAGGGGTCAATTTAAAAGACATAAGTTTGCGTTAAAAAACACGTTTGCTTTCTTTCAGAATGTTTCAAAATAATTACATGGATGAACCCCTGACTTAGATTGATACTGGTGAAAATCATTTTACAATAGCTGTTGTTGTTCCAGAGATATTTTGGGTGGTCAAGTGAATGGGATACTATATATACCTGGCTGAAAATGAGTTAAAAGTTTGCAGCACCTCCATCGGTAATGCTGCATTTTATGTATGGTGTTAGGCCATCTTTAGCCTTGATGGCACGTTCCACTGTCGCAGGCATACATGCATTCAGGGTCTGGATGGTTTATTGGGGAATGGCAGCCCATTCTTCACGGAGTGCTGCACTAATGAGAGGTATAGATGTCGTTGAGGCCTGGCATGAAGTCGGCGCTCCAAAATATATCAGAGGTGTTCTGTGAGATTAAATTCAGGACTTTGTGTAGGCCAGTCCATTACAGAGAAATGTATAACCACACCGCCATTATGAACAGGTGCTCGATCGCCTTGAAAGACACAATCTCCATGCTCGAATTGGTCTTCAAGAGTGGCAAGCAAAAAGGTCTCACCCTGGACCAGGGGGACTGGCTGCAGCCCAACTTCACCAAGACGCTTAGTTAACTTAGAAATAAATTAGTCAGTAAGAAACACAACACAAAACAGCACACAAGAGGCTGGAAAGCACCGGGCTAGCCCTGTGCCAGGGGCACGTACGCTGGAATTAGTTTATCGGACATCGGCCACCAAAGTAGTAGGTACACCTATAAGCACAGCAGAAGGGGAGGGAGCACACACGCACACACACGCACGCACACGCACAAACACACACGATCGCATACAAACACCATGTCAGTAAACTAGAAGACTTCCAATCAACAACATCGCCACGACACCAACAAGCCGACCGCGGTGGCCGAGGGGACAGAGGCGCTCCAGTCACGGTCTGCACGGCCACTACGGTCGGGGATTCGTATCCCCCCTCGGGCATGGATATTTGTGCCGTTCTTAGTATTAGTTAGTTCATAAGTAGTCTGTAAGTTAAGGGACTGATGACCCCATAGTTAAGTCCCATAAGCTATACAAACATTTGAACATTTGAATTGACACCAACAAAACAAAACACAATGTATAATAAACATAGTATTATTATTACTATTATTACAGGATTAATCAATACAAAGATTAATTAAAAACATATTTTCGATTTCCTGTTATCCTCCTCCAGGCCTCTTTATCCAGCACATCTCCCTTGTCGATGCCGCGATGTTCCGTTATTCCATTTATCTGGTCTGTCCAAGAACGTCGAGGTCTTCCGAGCTTACGTCTGCCGTGTGGTTTCCATTCATAAACCTTATTTGGTCACCGATGATCTGGCATTCTCATCATATCTCTGTACCATTTCAGTGATTTTCTTTCAAATCTATCACTGTATCATCTGCATTCATTATAGTCCTTACTTCATCGTTAGTTTTTCTTTCGATTCTTGATATTCTGGCACTGCTAAGCACATAGTCCATTTCCACAGCTATTGTGAGATTGGGGCTGTAATTAGGCTATTTTTCATAGTAACCTTGCGTTACTGTACCTTTCTCTTTGCACTAATAATTGAAATATGTAACATTTTTCTTTGTAGATCTTTATTTATTTTGATTTCTGTGCCTTTGGGGACACATCAGGGGTGAAGGGCTCCTGGGATATTAGTACATTCTATGTTTATATGAAAATTTCGGGATTTTACTGTTTGTTGGCGCAGCTTGGCTGCTAAAAAGTGGTTTTACGTGTTGGGCACGGCCAGGTCGCGAAGAGCAGAGACGCTCTTTGGGGTCTCCCCCTCCCATCAACTTTCGCTCGCCTTCGGGGAAGAACGAGAGGGGCTGGCTTGACCTGTTCGGCGCCGACTCTACAGGCGGTGGAGTATGTGGAATGCTTTACAATGCTGGCCCGCGGTTTACGGTGGGCGATAGCGGGGACTGCCTTTTTAGTCATTCGGCCGTTTCGCAAGAGAAGAATTTGCCGCATACAAACAATAGCAGAGTGCTCTGGGCCCCGGGTTGTTTATGGATACGTATTTCCCTTAGGCGTTATCTAGAAAAACTTCCTAGAAAGCAGCAGAGTTTTAACACAGTTAGTGTGACAAATGGTTAGGTTGAGAGGAAAGTTTTCTGCCCGTCTGGCACCCCAGGGGTTTGGCTCCAGCGGCTGTATATATAGCACAACGTTAACATTTTTAGGTCGTGTGACCGTGGCTAGGAGCAAGGTGAAATTACTTGCAGAACATTCACCTTGGGAACGGTGAAATCCGCGGGAAGCTTTGGTGGCGTGGGCGGAGCCTCTTGGCAGCCGCAGAGAACGCGTCCTGATTCGGCAAATTATTTTAGAATGACAGCTAAACAATTTGTCAACAGCGCTACGCCATCCGATTGGTTTGACTATTAGCCGTTAGCAGATATTGGTGCGTCTTTTCGCGCGTGGGTGTGGCCGCGGTCACTTGCCGTGAGCTGCGGCAGACGCGAGGAGGGACAGTCTTTCGTGTCTGAGCGTCCGAAGTGTACGGACCTCGCTAGTCTCCTGTTTGAGCGTCCGAAGTGTACGGACCTCGGGAGACACGGAATACTCCGTTTAGATTCGCGGGGAGGACATCGTTTTAAACGGTCCTCTGGTTAGACTTGTGTGTGATTCCGAAGATTCGGACCTTGTAGAACTTGTGTTTACTTCGCGGACGTTACAGTGTCCTGTAGTTACGCTGTGAGCGGCCACAGTTTAGTTTTTGTTTTGCTAGAAGTCTCTATTTGAGCATTCGCGCCTTTGCGAATCGGACATTGTTTTTACAGATCTTATTACGCAAGTGCCTGATCGATTTGTGCCAAGTGGCCTTTGTGTCACCTATGCAAAATATTGATTAGTCTACTAGCGTGATAGAATCGCACAGCAACTACCTAAAGACGCCGACGCCAGTGACGCTATGTTAAGTTAAATGTCGACCCTGCTTAACAGGTCGCAGCAATTACGGTCGGATAAAAATTTCAGCTCATCCGCTCCCACCGCCTGCTGCCTGCGAGCCTGAGACGCTGCCGTCAATGATCATCTGTGTGGGTAAGGTGACGCACTTGCTGGAGGGTTATATGAATCAGTCTTGTTGGATTCTGTCCCTTATTTTATTCTTTTGAGATCTGCCTATTTACTCTGGCGAGCTTAGGGTTAACGATAATTTCAAGCCCCTGTATAACCAATCTAATAGCATTCTGTTTTGCAAAACCTCCGACCTTTGACTCAGCCAGTCATTTTTTTTTATCAATGTTCAATGTTTTAGCATTTGTAAAAGATTGTGTGAATACCATTATCTGTTTTGCAAGATAGGAAATGTCATTTGAATGTAATTACAATAAATTGATTTTGAGCAGATCGTCTTTCATTTAAGAACGTTCTTTTTTCATTATTTTGGAGGGGAAACAGAATAGTTAAATTCCACAGTTTACCAATAATTTTTCAAGTACATTTTTGTTTGTTTGGTACAACTGATTCATTGCAATAGAGTAGGACTATTTATTATATGTTTGAATCTATGATCACATCAAAGCTGATCAGTAACATTTTAATTTTCCATATTTTGGATAAATATTGTGGCGACCCAAGGTAATTAATTGCTGTCCTAAGTATATATATATATATATATATATATATATATGTGTGTGTGTGTGTGTGTGTTAATTCCTAACCAAAGACATAGTTCACACCTGACAACTCCAGCCAAAGGATTATCGACTACGTTACACTATTACTCTTCTTTTGAGATCCGCATTTAATATCCATAGTTCTGATCCATAGCATAGCACTGATTCAACCATTATCTTACCCTCTCTTCTCTTATTGTTGTTGGAAATATTCTTATCCCACCAAAAAGAATTCATACACCCTAACACCTTTCTGCTTTGCAGTATTCTGTATCTTACTTCTGTGTGGCCCGATCCAATTTTTATCAATATGTGCCCGAGATATTTAAATTTCTCTACCTGTCTCATATCTGCTTCGTCATTGGTGTTTACTTCAAATTTAGTATCACTGTTCACCACCAGATACTCTGTTTTTGGTAGACTCATTCGTAACCCCCATTTGTTGTATTCGTGATATAATCGTCGTATCGTGAACTCAAGGACATAATCATCTTGTGCTATGATGGTTTGATCGTCAGCAAAACGTAACGAAAATATCTGTACATTGCTGACAGTGATTCCCATTCATCTGCGCCGGCCGCGGTGGCCGAGGTGACTGAGGCGCTCCAGTCACGGTCAGCACGGCCACTACGGTCGGGGGTTCGAATCCCCCCTCGGGCATGGATATTTGTGCCGTCCTAGTTCGTAAGTAGTTCATAAGTAGTTTGTAAGTTTAGGGACTGATGACCCTGTAGTTAAGTCCCATAAGCTTAACAAACATTTGAACATTTGAACATTCATCTGCAACTGTTCTTCCAATTTCGGTGAGCCAACTTCTACATATAAATTGAATAAGATGGGTGACATACTGCAACCTCGTCGTAAACCATTAGTGATATTGATAGGTACTGATAACTTTGAACCTCGTTTAATCTGTACCACATTATTTCTGTGCATTACAATAATAATTTGTAAAAGGTGATCACCCATATCGTTCATAGCTTCCCACAGCTTAAATGTAGGGACTGTAGCGCAAGCTTTTGCTAAATCTACTAAGGCAATGTGTAGCTCCTTCCCTACTCCTATAAATTTCTCCAGTAGTTGTAAAATAAATAGGTTATCTGTACATGATCTGTTCTGCCTAAAGCCGATCTGGTCTTCCCCAATATGGTGATCAACATTTTGAGTAAATTTTTTGAAACATTATCTTGCCGAATAAGCGACTCATTGTACAGTTGACACTAATGCCTCTATAGCAGTTTGCGTCTTTTCTATTCCCTTTTTCGAAAATAAAAACCGTATTCGACTTTTTCCATTCTGAGGGAATTTCAACCCTTTTACAACTGTTGTTCATCAGGCAGTCTTTTCGCGTCATTAGATATCTTCCTCCAGCCTTCAATAAGTCAACAGAAATCATAATCATAGTAAAGCCGGTAAATAAAAATAGTTAAGCAGTAAAGTAAAATAATGTAGCATATTAGGACCCATTTTGTAATTGCTGATGGGTTGTTGTATACTAAAAGAATAAAGAAAGTGATTAAAACATTAATATTCACCTGTGTTGTGATAGTACCACGCAAAACAAAAGGTGGTGCAAGTTCCGTCCTTGAAAATCCCGACCACACCATAACACCACCGCCTGCGAATTGTACTGTTGACACTACACACAAATGTTCAAATGTTTGTATAGTCTATGGGACTTAACTACGGGGTTATCAGTCCCTAAGCTTACAAACTACTTATGAACTAGCTAAGACTAAGGACGGCACAAATATCCATGCCCGAGGGGGGATTCGAACCCCCGACCGTAGTGGCCGTGCAGACCGTGACTGAAGCGCCTCAGTCCCCGCGTCCACCGCGGCCTGCGGTACTACACACACTGGCAGATTATGTTCACCGGGCACTCGCCATAGCCACGTCCTGCCACCGCATCAGCACATTGTGTACAGTGATTTGCTACTACGTCTAACGTTTTTCCACCTTTCAATGTTTACGCTCCTTACAGCAGGCGTCGTTTGGCATTGAACTGCGTGATTTGTGGCTTAGAGGCAGCCGGTCGACCAAGCAATCCAGTTTTTCCATCTCCCGCCAGTCATAGTAATTGTAGTGGGTGCTTATGCAGTTTGGAATTCTTGTGTGACGGTCTGGATAAATGCCTGTCTATTACACTGCACGACTCTCTTCAATTGTCGGCGGTATCTGTCAGTCAACAGACGAGGTCGGCCTGTACGCTTTCGTGCTGTACGTGTCTCATCACGTCTCCACTTCACTATTACATCAGTGGACCTAGGGATGTTTAGGACTGCGGACAACTGGCGTACAGAATTCTGACACACACATTCACATGACCACGTTCGAAGTCCGCGGAGTTCTCCTCCCTCACTTTGTCTACTGAGGTAGCTGATGTAGAGTACCTGGAAATTGGTGGTAGTACAATGCACCTAATATGAAACGAATGTTTAGGTGGTGCCCGGGACACGTTTGATAGCATAGTGCATGTGCTTTGCGCTTGAAGGCAAATAACAGTTTTAGCTTGCTTAAATAGAATTTCTTGCATGCCAACATCAGCAATCACAATTTACAATAAATAGAAATAAAAACCACTTAACAACTCGCAACAAGTAAATTTTATTTTAAATGTCTACGACAGTCGAAGCAGATCATTCATTCTTGTTTCTGAGTTTGTGCTTGCTCGCCGTCGCCGGCCGCGGTGGCCGAGGAGACTGAGGCGCTCCAGTCACGCTCTGCTCGGCCACTACGGTCGGGGGTTCGAATCCCCCCTCGGGAATGGATATTTGTGCCGTCCTTAGTCTTAGGTAGTTTATAAGTAGTTTGTAAGTTTAGGGACTGATAGCCCCGTAGTTGAGTCCCATAGACTTTACAAACATTTGAACATTTTTGCTCGCCGTCGGAGGTTTGAGTCCTCCCTCCGGCACGTGTGTGTGTGTGTGTGTGTGTGTGTGTGTGTGTTGTCCTTAGTGTAAGTTACTTTGAGTATTTTGTAAGTCTAGGGACTGATGACCACATCGGTTTGGTATAGGTTTACAAGGATTTTAGAGCATTCAGAACAATACTGAACGCTCATTGATTGTCGCAGAATGCGTAACGTAGATGAGCAGACCAAGTTACTTTGAATATTTTGTAAGTCTAGGGACTGATGACCACATCGGTTTGGTATAGGTTTACAAGGATTTTAGAGCATCCAGAACAATACTGAACGCTCATTGATTGTCGCAGAATGCGTAACGTAGATGAGCAGACCAAGCCTATACTTGCTCAGTAGTAGTTTTCTAATTTGGGGAAAGGGGGCAGGGGGAAAGAACTGTTCCGAGACACTCGTCCTGTGGGCCTTCACATCTCGAGAACTTCGAGACGTGGAGACCCTGCAGGGTCTGACATTTGGAATCGAATAATAATAATAATAATTATTATTATTATTATTATTAGAGACGGATTACGCCTTTCAACGTTCGGTCAGGCGCATAGTGCCTCCAATAAAACTCCTCTATGATCGCCTGTTCAATGCTAACATTGATGCCTCATCTGATGTTAAGACTTTTACTTCAAAATTATTGTTGACCGAATCTAAGTACTTTCTCCTAGGTCCACCCTGACTGATCTTATCCACTACTGTCGACCCATGAGCCTCTTAGGCAACTTTGCTTCTTTTATTCCTGTAACGTGAATGCAACTTCTTAGCATCTTCTCTCTAACTGGGTCATCTTTTCTTGAATTTCCTCGTTATGAACATCAACATCCTTCCTCTGTTGCCATCTATTAGTACCTGCAATCATCCCTACTATTTACGTAACTGTAACTTTAATCATATGTTCAAAGTTTTGTAAATCTATGGGACATAACTTGTTTGGTTATTAGTCCCTAGGCTTACGAACGACGTAGTTAAACTAACCTAAGGACAAAACACACACAAACACACACCAGAGGAAGGACCCGAACCCCCGACGGCGAGCGATCGCTTGCTCCGCACCAGGGCGCCTTAGAACGCTCGGCCGCTCCACAGCGACGTGTAACATCTAACAAGGGAATCTGTATCCGCTCAGTTGTCACTCTTATACAACAAACTTGGTCGAAAGATAGAGCAATGCACAGCTAATTTAGTTTTGGTACCAACTTCCTTCTTGCAGAAGAGAGTAGATTTCAGCTGAGCACTCACGACATTAGCTTTGCTACACATTTCTTCAAGTTATTTCACTATTTTGGCATCCTGTGAAAAAATACAACGTAAGTACTTGAAATTGTCCACCTGTTCTTTGTTCCTCCTATTTCGCACTCAATCTATTTAAATATCTTTCCCACAGACATTACTTTCGTTTTGGAGGTATCTTCATACCATAACACCTCCGATCTAACTCTGAAATATTAGATTGCAACCTTGCAATCGAATCTGCCAACACAACTAAGTCGTCTGCATATGCGAAAATGCTTATTTTTTTTCTCACCTATTTTAATCTCGCCCTGCCAGTCTATTGTTTTCAACATATGATCCATAAGTAATATGAACTACACTTTATGAAACCTTACGGCCTTGTCTCATCCCTAAAATAACACTTATGCATGACCTCAATTTACCGTCATATTTAACTGCTACCAGACAATCTACGTAAAGACCTTTAATAGCTTGCAGAAATTTGCCTTCTGTTTCGTAATTTTGTAGAACTGTCCATAGCTTCCTCCTAGGTACACGGTCGTAAGCCTTTTCTCGATCTATGGAATATAGCACTTCACCATTATCTGCCGTAAGCTAAAGATCTGGTCCTGACTGCCTCAATGAGGCCTAAACTCACTACATTTTGTAAACAAAGAGACTGTGGAGTTAGAGCCGCCATATCTAAGAAAAATATAAACACAGGTACGAACACCTCCGTCACCGAATCGAGACAATAAGTGTAAACAATGCCACACTATTGACCGCCACGCAGAAGCTCAGTGCACTCTCAGTCTGATGACGTGTTCACCTGGGAGGAGGGTCATACGGAAGACGAGATTTCTCAACACAACGGACGTTTAGCACGACTGAAACGCAGGAAATGAGGAGTAATAATGAGAATAAATTTTGTAGCTTTTGACACAATCACGCAATCTTTCTTCCCTCTCTGTGTGACGGAAATGCTTTCGTTGGCAGCAAAAATGACGCAGGTGATAACATATGGCAAGCCGTCACAGTTGTGATGAACTCTGTATTGCGATTGTCGGCAACTAGGCATCATTGTGGGGAACAAGGAGGTGGATATAAAGGGAGATGACGTTATCTATGTCGATCACATAAGTGAATTGAAGCCTGTCCGCTAGAGCCGGTCAGCAGGCGTAAGAAACTCGCTCGTTACTCGATTGCGAGACCGCTGCTTGGGAGAGGTGCAGCGAGCAGCTCGTAGCTCGGAGGGGAATTCGGCCAAATTTGGACCTTGTCTTAGAATATGGCGTACGAAAAGAATAATAATATATATTACAGACTGTTAAGAGATGTACTCTGTGTTATAAAAAACTCTAGAGAAGTTATTCCTTCTGTGTTAAAATATGGCGGTAATAAATGTTACAAAAGACAATGACTGAACGGTCATGAACAACGGCAGAGATTTAAGAAAGGACAATACTGGTACACTAGATAACAAAAAATGGCAATCTTTTGCTTGGTTATCTGCTATTCTGCTAGTACTGATGCCGGTCTGCTGAGGCCTCTAAGAAGTAATATCGCCAGCAAATATTGCAATAGGGCTAATATGTGATAAAGAGTACTGTTATAAGATATAATATCCGGTAAAGGGTTCTGTTATATAATAGTACCCTTTATTACATATTAGCCCGAATGCATTATTTGCTGGCGAAATTAGCAGCGTCAGTACATACTTTTAATCCACTTTTGCTGAATGCCACCAAAACATTCCCACTTAAATAGGACCACAAGAACCGCTAATATCCAGAAAACAATTGTTCATTGTTGGCCTTTTATAAAATCTAAACGTTGCAAGAAAAACTGAAAAATCATTTAAAACTACAGTAGGAATATCTTATGTATGATGTCCGGTGTGTTTGTGTGTGTCTGTGCAGAGCTCACAGACAGACACTGTGTCATTTATCAAAAAAAAAAAAAAAAATTCAAATGTTCAAATGTTTGTAAGTCTATCGGACCAAACTGCGTGGTCATCAGTCCGTGTCTTACAAATTACTTAAAACCTAGGTAAACTAACCTACGGACAAACACAGACACACACCCATGCCCCAGGGAGGACTCGAACCTCCACGGCGAGCAACCGCGCGCTGAGCAGCGATGTGCTTTAGACCGCTCGGCTACTCCACCGCGGCGTCATTTTTCCCTCGTTCTACTTGGCAGTGGAATATATAAGGTAAAGACTAGTAGTGGTATGAGGTACCCCCCACCACGCACCTTACGATGGATTGTGGAGTATGTACATAGGTGGCTGTAGATATATGTTAGCACGTGGAAGAAATTTATTCCAAAGACTGCAAAATGTTTAACTCAATATTTCTGTTTAGGATCTCTTACTCGTACAGAATATCCGTTACGAAAGCGCAACGTCGCATCTGTAACAATATTCTCAGTATGCATTTCCTCATCTTACGGCTGTTGAACCACATCTCAATAAAAATTTGATTCTCGAACAAACTGAACGCTTAAACATCATAATTACCGCAAGTTTAATATGTAACTCTTTTAAAGTAACTAATATGACAATAAATCTTCAGCACTCTTGTTTTAAATGGCTATAAAAATAACTTTCAGAAAAATTGGATATATTAACGTGGGCACCGCTTTTATCTAACATGTAATGACGGAAATTTCCAATTTAATTAGTTATCCCAACAGTGGCTTTTCCTGTGAACGTACTTTCTGTCTACTAACACTTGTTTATCTCATAATATTCGAGCTAGATCGTGCTATACCATACCTATACCGATTACTCTCCCTACTTCCAACGCAACTTCCAAATTGCGCGTGACAATGCCCCATAGCGCCCAGAGGAAGAAATTACTTTCCGATTAGGTACCCAACAAACATTCATTCATTCACTCATTTTACATAGTATATACAATGGTGTTCACAATCAATGGAACAAACCCTTTCCTGTGTCGAATTCCACAATACAATCATTCAAACTGTCAATACATGATCGTACAGTCGTATTCCGCGTGGAAGACGGCATTCTGCTCAGCATACAACCGTGCCATGCCATGAAGTCATGCCCCTATTGTTTGTTGGGTAATTCCACACCCGAAATCGCTGCGTACACATTCACTACAGTGGCGTAGTGTGAAATTCTGCCACTCGGATAAAGATGAAAATATCAGATACAAAATGCGTACAAATATTGGGTTAGCGTTAATCATAAGAAGTGATCGTCAGTGGAACTTATTAGGTCTCTTCTATGCTTTCCTTAGTGTTAAACTAATCTTTTCCGGAGATTATTCATATGACTTATTTGTCTGAGATGTCCGTAACAGCAAAGGAAAACATCGTAAGTTTCTAAGATAGTTTCAACAAATAAATTATTTGTAACGTAGAAATTACTAGAAATTACTTTTATGCCAGTAAATTATGCTATTCTGATTTAAGTCGGAGGAGTAATTTTATGAGTCTTTAGTGTATAAGTGCCGTGCGGGCACGGCCGTGGAATCTAAGCCGCCTTGCTACGAATTACACGGCCGCTCTCCGTCGGACGTTTGAGTACTTCCTCGAGCATGAGTGTGTTTGTTATTGTTAGAACACTTACTTTAAGAACTTTGTAAGTCTAGAAACCGGTGACCTCAGCAGTTTGGTTCCTTATATTCACACAGATCTGAATATTTCGTTCCATAGGTTTACAAACATTTTAACACTTTTTGAAGTGCATAATATTATTACTGAATGAAACTTTCACTCTGCAGCGGAGTGTTTGCTGATATCAAACTTATTGGCAAATTAAAACTGTGTGCCGCAACCAGATTCGAAAGAGGCCTTTGCCTTTCGCGGGCAACCACCCTACCGTCTGAGCTATCCCGGTACGCGTCACGGTACGTCCTTACAACTTTACTTCTTCCAGTACCTCGACTCCTATTTTCCAAACTTCATAGAAGTTCTCCTGCATACCTTGCATAAGTAGCACTCCTGGAAGAAAGTATATGGTAGAGACATGGCTTAGCCAAAGCCTAATGGATTTTTCCAGAATAAAACTTCCACTGTACAGCGGAGTGTACGCTGATTTGAAACTTCCTGAGAGATTATAGTTGTGTGTCGGACCCGGATTCGAACCTGGGACCTTTGCCTTTCGCGAGCAAGCGCTCTACCGTCTAAGCTATCACGGATCACCTGACGGTCCGTCCTCACAACATTGCTTCTTCCAGTATCTCGCCTCCTTTACAGAAGTTTCATATCAGCGCACACTCAATGCAGAATAAGTGTTTCATTCTGGAAACATCCTCAAGGCTGTGGCTAAGCCATGTCTCCACAACATCCTTTCTTCCATGAGTACTAGTTCTGTAAGGTTCGCACAAGAACTTCTGTGAAGTTAAGATAGTAGGAGACAAGGTACTGGTGAGTCCAACGGCCCGGAAATTTCCAACAAGGATATTCAGGACCTTAGCAGCAACAACACACTAACCAAAACAGGAGGAAAGGTGTACAAATAGGAGAGATTAGGCCACAAAACTCCTAGAAAAGAAAAGATTGACTAGAAGTTACGGAAGAGGTGCAGCAAGACGATGACCAGCCTGAAATAATACCAGAACAGCAATTTATTTGTTACAATCGGGTGAGGGGGAGGTACCGACACAAGAGGAAAATTAAGACATATCTTAAATAAAATTTTTGAATATCCGTCTGCAGATCGCTTTTATTCCCTATAGCGTGACCGTTTTAGGGACAGCTACCCATCTTCATATCTGTTAACAAATGTTACAATTGATTGTAAGCTACTCTTTACAATCTATAAAATCCAAAAAGATAATGGAAAAAAAATTATGAGAAGCATACCAATTCTATGAAGTTACAGAGTAACTTGTCGCGTGGTGAACGAGTGTTCACAGTCGTTACCAAAATATAGTAGCATCTGAAGCTTCATAATAAAGTATTTCCATTCGTCTGATTGGTGGATACATTTTCGTTAAAATTACTCTCCATCAGTGACTACTGACTTACATACAAAAGCATTTCTAAAGTCAAGGTGTAAAATAGCTGTCAAGGTATAGAATAGCAGTTACAATTGGGATACATTATCTGTCAAACTATAAGAGGACTTAGAAAGCATGTAAATAACACTGGGTTCTCAACACACATTAAAATATTTTAAGTAAATATTTAAATAATTTATAAAGAATGGAATATGTTTAAATATTTAAACATATTACAAAAGTCTCTCAAAACGGCTTTTTATCTACAGTATAACATTTTTACACCAGAAAAAGATACAAAGTGAAAACGTGCTTCATTTACAATAACAGTGTCCACAATATGTTTTTCCAAATCAGGTTCCTGTTTTAAACAACCACTAACAGTATGTGGGACATTACATTCATTACATGTAAGGCTGACAGTCTCAGTGGAAATCTGAAGAATTTAATTTTTCTGCAGTTTTTTAGAATTCTTGGTCTAAGCAGCATTTACACGTCGTTTTTCTTTGCTTGTTTCATTCTCATCAGTGATGACACTTTAGAGATATTTCATACTTTGTTAAAGCTGATTCACGTTTACCAAGTTGCAAAATAGGATGTTGAAGAAGCATCTGAACAGTAGATGATGTCCGTTTTCATTTTCACGTCATTTTCGCTTTCGCATACCACTTCTTCAAATAGATGGTTTTTCACATCAATGATCCCATCTACAGGTGTGAAAATTTTACTCTCTTCCTTTAATCACATATTTTGCAACCTTTCCTAAAATTATTGCTTCAGCTGCTTCTGCTGAATAACTTGGTACAGTATGTGTTTTGATTCAATATTTCAGAAATGTCATGAAGATTCTTTTCTACTCCCCCATATACTGTCACCAGGTAAAAAAAAAAAATCTCCTCGAACTGAAAATCAGAAAAGAATTTGAGTAACCAGAAAGCAATTGCACTAAAAGCGTGATGGTTTTTATTATTATTATTTATTTATTTATTTTTGATCAGCACACCCATCCGCCAACAAACTCGCAAATGCGACACATGTGTCAGTGCTGAATTTATTTAAGAAATCATAGTTAGCTGAGGAAATTGTGACATTGTAGCTGTCTGCGTTGCATTACAAATGGAAAGTGCAGTTTATGTACGTACAATATTTGTTACACATTTTATTAAGCTATGTTGTCAACAATTTAAAACTGCTAGACGGGCGTGAAACCAATTAAATGACAAACAATGACCAATTAGGGCTAGTTCTCAGCATTACAGTATTGTTTTGTGACAACGTTTATCTTTCTGAGCCTCACATTTCCAGAGATCACAATTAAAAATTCTGTTGTATGTAGATGGAGTGAATTATAGCGAATTCATATGTATTGGATAGAAAATGTTTTGTGGCGAATCACTACAGGTCTATCCAACAGTCATACATGAATTTGCAATAATTCTCTCTATCCACATACAACAGAGTTTTTAATGGAGATCTCTGTAAATGTAACTCAGATTGATAAACGTTGATACAAGAGACAACGGTAGTGCTGAAAACTAGTATTAATTTGCCATTGTTGGTCAAATAAACGGTTGCATGTCCTACACAGAAGCTCGAAATTTAGCAAATTTATCTCGAACAGAATGATCTATTGACACAATGTCAACAAACATTTAGAAAATATCTTTCATGCGAAACACAACTAGCTCTTTACTCACACGAAGTGATGAGTGTTATCGATAAGGGTTCGCAAATCGATTCCGTATTTTTTTTATTTCCAGAAGGCTTTTGATACCGTACCTCACAAACGGCTTTTAATCAAATTGCATGATTATGGTATATCGCCGCAAATTTGCGACTGGATAGGGGATTTCCTGTCATAGAGGACAAAATGTTCAAATGTTTGTAAGGCTTAAGGGACTTAACTGCGGGGTCATCAGTCACTAAACTTACAACCTACTTATGAACTACCTAATTCTAAAGACGACACCATTCATGCCCGAGAGGTGATTGGAACCTCCGATGGCGGACTGCCGCGCGCACCGCAACACGGCTCTTCAGCACGCGCGGCTAGTCAGCCGCGGCCAGAGAGGACACAGTTTGTAGTAATCGATAGTAAAGCATCGACTAAAACAGAGGCGATATCGGGCGTTCCACAGGTTAGTGTTATTGCTCCTCTGCTGCTCCTTATTTACATAAACGCTTTGGGAGGAAATCTAAGTAGCTTTCTTAGGTTGTTTGCAGATGACGTCGTCATTTACCGTCTAATAAAATCATCTGAAGATCAAAACTAACTGCAGAACTATCTAAATAAGGTATCACTATAGTGTAAAAATTGGCGATTGACTCAATGAGAAGTTAAGTCGTCCACATGAGTACGAAAATAAATCCGTTAAACTTTGTTTACAAGATAAAATCAAAATTGAAGGACGTAAACCCCACAAAATACCTACGAATTACTATTACTTCAGACTTAAATAGGAAAGAACACGTACACAATGTCGTGGGAAAGGCGAACCAAAGACTGCGTTTTATTGGTAGAACCCTTAAAAGATGCAACAGAATAATAAAGAAATTACATAGACTACTCTTGTCCGTCCTTTTTTGGAGTATTGCTGCCCAGTGTGGGATCCTTATCGGGTGGGTTTGACGGAGGACATCGAAAGAGTCCAAAGAAGGGCAGCTCATTTTCTATTGATTCGGGAAAGACAGCGTCACGGAAATGATACAGGATCTGGGATGGGAATCATTACAACGACGGCGCTTATTCCTGCGGCGTGGGCTACTTACGAAACGCCAATCGCCAACATTTTCCTCTGAATTTGAAAATATATTGTTGACTGACACTTACATAGGTAGTTGCATCGCCAGCTTGTATACTCCCAGCCAGGCTTTCCACTTTGCTCGGCTTGCATCAAGAAGTCGCCGCTTTCGCCACTGCGGCGCTAGTAGCGTGCCCTAAACCCGCGCTTCACGAACATTGTAATCAACAGCAGAAACTAAGTAAACAATGTAATTTCTTGTAGTTTGACTGCCTAGACTAGCTAGAGTATACTGAGGTAGTATCAGGGAATAACGGTCGATGGATTCCGTAACAAGTAGGTATGTAATCGTAGAAGATGGTTATTAGAAAACCATTACAGACTTTGCTATAATTCGATCTCCATGTTTCTTCATACGCGCTCTCTTAATTTTCCACCCCATCGGTATATCTGGTCTGATTAGTTACTTTTTATGATCTTACCATATGTATATTACTTTGAAACAGTAGCGTCTCATTACAGCAGGTTTTGTCAATACCAATGGTGTATTGCTGAACAAAATGAATTGGTAAAGCGAAAGGAGTTTCATTCCACGAATTTCCCAGCAAAAGTGATGTCAGACAACAGTGGCTGAAAGCAATATCAAGAGCAGAATTTTACGCCCAATTTCAACTTTAGACCGTGTGTAGTATGTAGCCTTCATTTCCGAGAGGCTGATTATCGGTCTAGGTGACAAATTAAGAAATTGCTGGATGCTGCTGTTCCCTTTGTTTTTCCTTCTTATCCAGCTTATAAAGTTGTACAAGCAAAAGAATTACGTAGAACTATTTAAAAAACCTACAGTGAATGTAACACTAAAAAAACGAAAATATGAAAGTACTGAGAAAAACCATGATCAGAGCATTAATTGGTTGGTTTTTGGAAGGGACTAAACGGCAAAGGTTATCAGTCCAGCATTAAATCCAATGTTCAACTGCACGAAAATCATGGCAGTAATAGTTGCCATTCTTTCAGTCACATCCAGTGTGATATTTGATACGAAAAGATGATAAAAATAGAACAAAATAAATTGCATGTTTAATTGCGGAGGTCGATAGTTAAACTTTTACATCTTGAAAAGAAACTTAAGAAATCACTCATGAACTGCCAAATTTGTTAGCAGTCAACCTTGTTCAATATTAACTTCTTCAGTTGTCAATGTGTTGAACACTGCGAAGGTTTTGCAGCGCACAAGTGAAACTTCAGACCATACAGAAAAATTAGGCAAGGTAATATGTAAAACATTTATACCATACATCTTTAAAAACATTGGAGCAGAAGTGACTGAACGTTTGGAACGAGCGAAGTATTTAAATAGCAAGCCCATAAACAAGAAAAATAATCCGAATGGAACAAATGTCATAAGTGCGTATAGCGGCGGACGGCCAGACTAGGGCACGCTTGCATTGCCCCAGTGGCGAATGTGAGTACTTCCGACTTTCGGTGATTTTCCCGGAGTGGGGAGGCTGGGAGTATACTAGCGGGCGATGGTAGGCTACATCTTTGACTGTCCGAGTGATATCGATTGTCGATCACGTCCAAGGAGTCGAGTTTAAAAAGAGCAGCAGTTGGTGTGCGTGGCTGAGAGCGGGCAGATCTAGCTAACTACGGCAGTGCTACGAACGAAATTGTTATTATTGAAGCTGGTGCAACTAATTGAACAATGACTCTTACTGATAAGCCACGCTATACTATCGTGTATCTTTACAGTCAGCGGAATGTGTACTTCTGTCAAAGTTTGCGCTAACGTGTATCGTGTCGTCGAGAGAAACAATCAACCGCGTCGAAACGATAACGGTTTTATGTATGGATTGGGTCTAAATGAAGAAGATCTGACTAACGTGGAACTTTGATCTCGTAAAATACAAACATATTGGGTTAGCATATTGTGTAATATGTGCTAATACCTCAAGCTATTCTTTATTCTGGAACAGGACAGTCAGTTACTCGCTTGTGTACTGTTGATTTGGGACGATGTGTGAAACTTATACCTGTCCGTTATTCTCTTTGTTTTACTACAGTGCAACCAAATTTATTGCATGAGTTTCAGTTAACTGATTCAAAGCTGAATTAACATTTGTTAATCAATGAGAATCCTTTATTGACGATATTGCATCACAGTGAAGTGCATAGTTTAGAAGTAGGGTGTATTAATATCACAGTGGAATGATGTAGGCAGGCTCACAAAAGTTGCAACTAAAAATCCACCTACAATCATCTAACGATCATAATCAAAGCAACATTTCATAAATAACGATATATATATATATATATATATATATATATATATTCCCCGAGCCCATTACAGAGTAAAGATCATCAGAATAAAATACGAGAAATCAGAGCTCGAACAGGGAGATTCAGGTGTTCTTTCTTCCCGCGTGCTATTCGAGAATGGAATGGGAGGTAAATGAGTAGTATAAAGTACGAGAAATCAGAGCTCGAACAGAGAGATTCAGGTGTTCTTTCTTCTCGCGCGCTATTCGAGAATGGAATGGGAGGTAAATGAGTAGTATAAAGGTGGTTCGATGAACCCTCTGCCAGGCACTTAAATGTGATTTGCAGAGTATCCCATGTAGATGTACTCTAGCAGTCTTACATTGTTGGCAACATAGCTTAGTAAAACAAAACTGCTACACATACTGCCATTTGATTCATAATATGGGTCAAAATGCTATATTTGCATTTGTCACTTTTCAGTGCTCTGTTTGAAGGTGTTAAAATGTGTTTTGACACAAACTAATTGCAGGAGTGTATAGACCGGCTACGAAAACGCCAGATTTCATATCATAGTTTTTCCACCAGTGGCGATAATGAGTTTTTAAACGTTACTCCTCAAATGTATACGAAGTTATTCGAGGGTCGCCACACTCACAGCGAAACCTCCAAATATCAGACATATCGGTACCAAACGTTATATATCGATAGTATGTCAACCGAAACTTCGATATGATTTGTGCTATGTGCTGTTGTCCAGAAGAAAGTCTATAAACTACAATAATAGGTAACACCTGAACTGCGGAGCGGAGGAAAAACTGCGAAAACATTTCATATCGAGCTTCTGTGGGCATGTTCGTTGCCGGCATGGTGGCTCAGTGCGCTCGGTTAGAGGACTCGGCGGTTTCTGTAACAATAAAAACTGACTCAACGGCGAAAGATGAGCATAGAACAAAACTGAACAAACGTCTGCAAAGGACCGAAGTAACATGAGAAAAAATAAAATAAATGATAATAGTAGATTAATTAATTAATTAAAATAGTAGAACATTAATTTGTTATATCGAGGATGCTGGGTTCAATCCCTGCTCATAGCATACATTTTTACTGCAGTACGTTGGTTATCGTTACATGGGGCAAAGTGTTACTGATATGTAAAATGACTGCTCGGATTTTATAGCAGTGTGTTATCGAAAGTTTGCTTTTGCTTTGTTTATTTGAATGTAGCAAACTTGTAGGGTTTATTAACAGTTTCACAGAATAAACAAACACAAACGTAATTCCAACTAAAACAACTGCTTGATCTTCATATCGTTTGCAAAATCTGCGATGCTGTCCTGGATTGTTCTGAATAAATTAGTCTTCAACTAACGAACAATCTTCTTAAACTTCAGTCCCTCACATACAATGAAACAATGAATTGGGTTCTACATGCTTCTGTAATTCTCATCGTCACAGATGCGTACTAGCTAAACACTCTGATGAAGTAGATCGTTTGAAACGTCGAGACAGTTCCGTTTCCAACACAAGCTTCCTTTCTGCACGTTACATGATGAAATATGGAACTCATGTTACGTGTTTGGAGCAAGAAAGTAATTTGCTTCGCAAACTTCACGGTACACAACCACTATTGTGAACATTCTTTTCTGAAAGAGTGGCATTATGAGTGTGGTGGTGTTTTCGTCATGCTTGAACTTCTTGTAGTTATTATTATTACTTTCATTATTACTAGTATTATTACTTTAATTATGCTCATTATTTTTATTATTACTATTATTATTGCTGTTACCACTATTTCTATTAATACTGCTGCAGTACCGTATTTTCTTCATATTTATGTTACGATTTTGTTTATTGAGTGGAAACTACAAATAAACCCTATGGGTCTGCTACTTTGAAATAAACGAAGCAAAAGCAAACTGCCTGTAACACACTGCAATAACATCCGAACATTCCATTTACATACTAGGAACACGTTGCCCCATATAACAATTGCCAACGTACTGGAGTAAAACTAGATACTTTGAGCAGCACTTCAACACAGGACCCTCGGTGTGGCAAACTAAACCGCTATCCATTTGCCCACAAGTACTTTCGGCGGTACATCTTTTTTTAAGTTCCAAAAGTACCCCACACCCCCTAATTTCCCTGCTGTCAGTAATCTTTATACATACAAATAATTACACATACGTAACAAAGAGGTTCATATTAAAACGACTGTTAAGAAAAGAATGGTGTACTAGAAAACTAAGAACTGTCATACCACGAGTAAAATAATAATAATAATAATAATAATAATAATAATAATAATAATAATAAATAAACTCATATTTGAATTTATGCTTCCTTCAAAAACTCACACAGAATGAAAATTAGGCATTTTCGACTATCACAAGCAAGGGGAAAAATGTATGGAAAAAATATGTTGATAAAACGATGTTGGGTGGTCATTTATACCGTAATCGTAAAGGAATTTTCCCCTGACCTGGAGTAGCCATACCCGCGCGGCTCAGTGTAAATAAATATTCCTTCAAATTAAGAATGCGTACTTTAACCACTCTCAGTTTTCTGAGTGGGTACAGCTATAGCGGCGGTGGCGGAATAAGGTTGTCGGAGGCCCGTGGCGGCGGCAAAATAAATGAGGCCTCCCCTCCACTTGGAAATACATGTATTAGTATAAGAAAATGTTACTTTTCAGATTTGGAGGCCCCCCAGGACTAGAGGCGCGGGACAGTAAAATAGATAGCTATAGAGATTTGGAGGCGTCAGAACAAGAGGCCAAGGGCGCTTCAAAAAAAGAGAAAGATAGGCTTGCGAGGTATTTTCAGCCCCACCCCACCCCATCTCGAGACCAGAGGCCCAGGGAAAACCGCCCTCCCCCCCCTCCCGCCGTTATTCCCAACCTGTACCACGGTACCCACTGGAGATGCATGGTAGGATCTCACGCTACTCCGTAGGTCAGGTGTTACTCATTATTATAGTTTATTCAAGTTATCTTGGAGTATAGAACATCATCATCAGCATCTCCGCCTTTTCTCACGTCATGTGGGGTCGGCGCTATTTTGATAGATCCTTCTCTTCCACAAATGTCTATCCAATGCTTCTTCTGAGCCATCCTTTCTCCCGTAGATCCCCTGCTACCTTGTCTTTCCATCTCAGTTGCGGTCTTCCTCTTCTCCTTGATCTTTCAATTTCCAGGTCTTCTTCTCCCCACATTGTAGTCCCCTCTTCTCTGCACATGTCCATACCATCTTAGCCTACTTTCTTGGATCTTCTTCGCTATGGGCTCGACTTTCACTGTTCCCCTGATGTACTCATTCCTTATTGTATACTTTCGTGTCACCCAACTCATTTACCTTAACGTTCTGATTTCTGCCACTTCCATCTTTTTCTCTTGGTATTTTGTAATTGGCCAAGTTTCTGTACTATACAGCATCGCAGGCCTCGCCACACCCTTGTAAAGCTCTACTTTCATTCTGCAGCTAACCTTCTTATCACACAGTACTCTGCTCAGTTTCCTCCATCCACTATTTATCCTGTGCTGTATTTCGGCCTCCATTCCATCGCCTTCCTTGTAAGAGTCCAGGTATTTAAATTTCTTGATCAGCATCTCTACTTGCAGGTTAATATATAGATCATTGGAATCCTTTGTACACATATACTCAGTTTTCACCCTGCTAATTCCCATTCTCCTTTCCTCTAGAGTTTTTTCTCCACTGTTCAAGCTTGTCTTGAAGTGCCTCCTAGGTGAGTTCACAGATTACATCATCATCAGCAGACATCATCTTCCAAGGTGCCTCTTTTTTCAGATCTTTGACTAGTACATCAATGTCAAGGTCAAAGAGATATGATCTGAGAGCAGATCCCTGATGTAGTCCTACTCTCACTGGGAATATCTTTCTTGAACCTGCACTGCTCCTGACTTTTGTCATTGCGCCTTCATATATGTCTCCTTCACCATGATATATTTTTCTGGCACGCATTTACTTCTCAGACATCTCCATAACTTTTAATATCAAATGTTTGTAAGCCTATGCACTACACGGTGTTTTGTGCAGAACAGGAACTGTTACTCACTTTTTATTTTTTTATTTATTCGTGTTTTAAAGAAGGAACCAGTTGCACTTAAATTGGCTTTATTTTCCGGTTTCGGCCAGTGACTTTCGTCACGATGTATTTGAAATCTTCAGCCATGCTCAGACTGAACATTTAATGGTGGCGACATATTCCTGAAAAAGAGCACCAAAAGCCCGAAAACGGCCAGAAAAACCAATTTAAATTCCACTGGTTGCTTCTATTTTTAAAGCCAAATTACCAGGTGCCAGCCCTGTTGTAATTACTTTAAGCAGAGCATTTTTGACACAGTCCATTTGTAATATAATGTACAGTGATCTCACTGCCGGCCGCGGTGGCCGAGGGGACTGAGGCGCTCCAGTCACGGTCTGCACGGCCACTACTGTCGGGGGTTCGAATCCCCCCTCGGGCATGGATATTTGTGCCGTCCTTAGTATTAGTTAGTTCATAAGTAGTTTATAAGTTTAGGGACTGATGACCCCGTAGTTAAGTCCCATATGCTATACAAACATTTGAACATTTGAAACATTTTGATCTCACTGAATTACTTATAATTTCCCTTCTTTGGTACTGTACTGGTGTTACTTTGTTTGTCTTCATTAAAATGCTTCAGTTTGTTTTGAAATGACACATATAAAACCTAGTGATATTCTAAGCGTGGTCTTGAACGAGTTCGCAGTCGAAGGTGTGTCGTGTAAGAATGTGTTTACTTCAACAATATATTGTGGTAAACTCAATAGATATGCGTCTCTCTCGTTTTCGTACAAATGCAATAACATTTCAAAAAGGTTCAAATGTTTTGTAAATCTATCGGACCAAACTTCGTGGTCATCAGCCCAAAGCTTACAAACTACATAAACTAAGGAAAACTAACCTAAGGACAAACACGCACATCCATGTCCCAGGGAGCAGTCGAACCTCCGACGGCGAGCAACCACGCGCTCCACAGCGAGGCGCTTTAGACCGCTAGGCTACTCGACCGCGGCCATATCTTTTACCTCAGCACTTTGTCATAGGCTTTCTCAAGACATATAAGGGTCATGAGTTGCCTTAGTGCAAATATTACGTCGGTTGTTCCTCTTCCCGGCATAAATCCAAACTGTTCCTCACATGCTTCAGTTACTAGACGCAACGTCTTCTCAATTATTCTTTCCCAAAACTTCATTGTGTGGGACATCAGTATCATTCCTCTATCCTGGACTATAGCACACAGCAGGAATTAATATCGAAGTTTTGGTTGACACCCTATCGATGTAGAACATTTGGTACCGATCTGAGTGACCAGAAAGTTTGGGTGTCAGCACTTCTCGCTCTACTGGCAGGTGAGGTCGGTACCCTGTGTAGCAGCAGGATACGGCCGGGCACTTGTCGCATCCTGCGTGGCGCTAAGCCTCAGGCCGCCGACCTCCGATCAGCGACAATAGAGGCGCGGCGGAGCTGGAGCGGCCTCCCGCGGGGCCGGCGCATTATCTCTGGTCGCGCCTTTCTGTCGGTAACGCGCGGCCTGCTTTAATTGCAGCGACCCGCCAGCGCCGTTACACAACGCCGGGTCAGCCGGGCTCGGCATCGCGAGCGCCACCTCCCAGCCGAATCCCGCCAGCAGGCCACAAAGGCGCCCCTTATTGTCCCTGCCCTGCGCTGACGGCGACAGGAATTTTTTGTGCGTTAATGACGTCGCCCGGACGGATTCCACGGCGGGAGAATCGTTCGATCGAGTCACGCTGTCTGACGGACCTGGGTGGTCCGCAGCCCATTAGGTAAGAGCCGATCTCGGGACGCATAAGGCGGCGCATTGTTAACGCGGCCGAGTCACGTGCGCCGACCCCTTGCCATAGGCCCACGTGGCGCCGAGCAGAGTCCACACAGGGTAAGGTGGACGGTGCCACACGATAACATATACAGAGAAGAACCCCCCCCCCCCCCACTACCCCTAAACCTCTGTCCTATGCTCCCCTCGTAGTTCCGTAAGATGCCGGCAGAGGTCAGACGGTTCCCTGGCTTAGTACCGGCAGACGACGCTAGAGGCGTTTCTTTCTGAGACAGAGGGCAGCGTGGACGGGAGGCTGAGGGGAAAGTTCGTGGCGCCTTCCACGAGGACACGGCTGTGTCCAACATGCCGGCGTTTGGGGGGAGGTGGTGGTGGGGACAGCCGCTACCTGCCGCCTGCTCTGGTCAGTTTTAAAGGGATGCTTCTGACTTCAGCGCCATAATGGGATATGTTACGGAACTGCTCTGTCCCTCCCTCCCCGAACCCCTGAGCGTGTTACCGGGCCCTTACGGAGGTTTCCCATCTGTATATTTTTGTCTGCGATGGTGCGCAAAGACGAGTTTCAGTCCAAAGCGCCCGGCGAGTTCATTCCTTCGTTCAGAAGGGGAGGCCGCGTCAGTCCACTTCCGCCTGCCGGCCAGTGAGTTGGGCACTCCACCACCAGCGCTCGCTCACTGCTCCGGCCACTACCCCACTACCACATCCCGCTCTTGCCCAACCGTATCCACATTTACCGGCCAATTTATCCCGCGTGCACTCTGTCTCGTGTTCTAGTGGAGTCGCGTAAGGCCGGGCACGCACAGGACGATTTTTGTCTTGCGACTCTTTACTCTTCGTTGCTCTCCTGTTGCTTCGGTTTTTGAGATCTTGCACATGATGAGCAACTGTAGCCTGCAACACACTCATTTTCAGTGGAATTTAGGTAGCTCCATACTAATGTGGAGAGTAGGACAGCAGATGGTTGAAATTGTGATTCAAGTACATTAAAATATAAACATATAAACCAACAGCAGTAACAATAACGATTTTATTAACTGGCAACCAGTTTCAGCACTTCATTAGTGCCATCTTCAAGCCATACATAAATAGTACAACTAATTAACAGATCTGTAAATTCCATTACATATTGATTCATACAATTAGTATGTGAGCAAAATAGGGGAGGAAGTTGATTCCATTAATAATGAAGTCAGTACATTAGAGATAAATTTAGGTAATAAAATTTAAAAGTTACAGCACGAATTGAACAGCAATGTATTGAAGACTGAGCTACAACAAGATAATTTTGAAACAGCAGCTACAACTGAAGTAAATAATTTAATGGATACGATGATGGGTCGTGAAATGGACATAAAAGAATGTAGTAGGGGTTTTTATCAGGAAAAGGTGCAGCTACAGCAAAAAATTTAGGAAGTGCGAGCTGAAATAGGTAATGCAAATGTTGGTCCACTTGCAAATAATAGTTTTTCAAATGATGACAATTACCACCCAGTAGATTTTCTTGCCACATGTAAGGATGGATTTGTTAGGGGGATGAGTGACCAAGATGAAATTAATTTGGTAAACAGACAGCTTGTGGGTAGTGCACAGCCATGGGCTAATTTAAATAATCATTTGTTTGAGACCTATGACAAGTTTGAGATTTGCTTCTTGAGTAAGTACTGGAGTGAAAAAAGCAAATGCGGCTTCAAAACGAATTTCTTAACCTTCCTATTGTGAATGGGTTTAACTGACCCAGTTCGTTCACTAAAATTAACGTAAACCCCCAAATGTTATTTATATTGCAACATGGCATTATGTATTCCTCAAATACGTCATTATTTATGTTATCCTCAATTTTCGTTTAAAAAACTAAAATACTTTAGGAGATACGTAACTTTGACACACTTATTGTGAATGGGTCTTTTAGACCCAGGCGGAAATTTTTATTTAGTTTCTACGAATAAATTGTTAGAAATAATTGTGATTGGTCTAAAATGTCTCAGAGGCATTCACATTGTTGTTGGACTCTGTATAACGACTGCATATAGGCGTACAGTCTGATTTTGTTAGTCGGTTTCTAAGTGATGAACAGTTAGAAAAGCTTGTAAATGAGTCATAAGATGAAACAGAAGATTGTACTGTCAGTGATCAAGATTCTGGTGACAGTTCAAGTGATGTTGCTAATGTATCGATTAGAAGTGAGGAGAGTGATGTGATCGAAGGAGACGAAAGCGTGGTTTTGTTGTCTAAAGAAACCAGCATAACTGGAAATGTACGTACGTCGCGCAATGGTACATAGTGGTCTACAAATCCTCCAGCTGTGTCAAAACCAAGGTGAGCATAATAAATTTCTATTACAAATGAGGAAATGAAGGCTTATTTGAGACTTCTTATATTAGCTGGTGTATAGAGATCTGCTGGAGAATCTCTCCATTAGCCATGGGACAACATGAATGGTGGGCCAGTGTAACAGTGTCACTCCAGCGTTTCTATAAAATCAGAATTCTCAGATATGACAACAAAGAAGATCGACCAGCTAGGCGACGCCTTGATAAACTGGCTGTCTTTGAAATGTTTGTGGAACAGTTTCCTAAAATGTTCATTCTTTATGAAAATGTCACAGTGGACGAGTTACAGGTTCCAATCAGAGGTAGGTGAACCTTCCTTCAGTACATGATTTCAAAACCAAGAGGAAAATATGGCATAAAATTATGGTTGTTTTCTGATGTGAAAGCAGCATATGTTTGTGCAGCAGAAGTCTATACAGGAAAGCTAGACAATAGACCACGAGAAGTAAATCAAGGTAGAAATGTTGTATTGAGGCTTGTGGAAAGAATTGAGAAAACGGGGTGAAACATTACCACTGATAATTTCTTTACGAACTGCACTCTGGCCAAACAACTTCTGCAGAAAATTCTAACATTAGTTGAATCCTGAGAAAGAACAAAGCTGAGATTCCGAAAGAAATGCTGACAAACAACAGTAGACAAGTGTTTTCAATCATCTTTGGATTTCAGAACTGTATACCACGGGATTCGTATGTGCCAAAAAAGAATAAAGCTTAGTAATACTCTCTACCATGCCCCATGACTCTACCGTGTCTGCAGAACAGCATAAGAAACCGGAGGTAATACTGCATTACAACAAAACGAAAGGAGTAGTTGATATGACAGATACACTCGCCAGTACGTATTCCTGTAAAAGGTGTACTAAGCGAAGGCCTGTTTATTTTATAACATGCTAGACATTGCTGCAATAAATGCTTATGTGTTGCACTAATGACGTTCAATAAATGCTGGAAAGCTTCAATATCTGTTTTTACACACAAAAAAAAGAAAAAACCTATATATTTCGAAGTAATATCGAAGAATATATATATTTTTTATACTGCGGGTCTAACTGACCCATTCACAATATGTGTGTCTCTGTTTCGACACAGTAGGAAGGTTAATGGTCCAAATTTCATGTATGGCAATTGTCCAATGCGCGAATTTTGTGTGAGCTAACTGAATAAGTTGATACATGCAAATCGGCCGCTAGGAGCTCTGACGGAAATCACGACGGGATTTGTTGCATAATCCGACGCAATCGATTCATGAGTTTTTAGATTTTGTTGAAAAGTTGGAACGAGCATTAAAGTTTAAACTAAATCATGGTAATGGTAGAGGAAATGTTAGTCAGAATTGGAACCATAATAGTAGGTACTTATGGGAACCACAGTAATAACGGTAACTTCCGGAATCAACACAATCACAATGGTAATCAGGCGAATAAATTTTATAAAGGTCAAGGCAGCCGGAACTATTAGGAGAGAAATCACGGAAGGGATCATAGTCGGGAAACTGAAAAACGCGGCGTCCCATGTTCGGGGATGGCGAAACAAACCGGCGATAGATAGGACATCGTATTGTGTTAAATGTGGGGGAAATAAATATTATAGGGGGCAGAAGGAAGTTGCGGAAATATGTGTGATAGATAAAAGTTGGTCATTTAAAACAGCGTGGCCGTCAGAGAAATAAAAATTATTTTGAGCAATCATTTGGATCAAATGAAGATATAGGTTTACAAAAACTATTTTGTGAAAGGAGAATGAGTGATGGAGTGAATGACTGTATGATAAATAGTTCTAATCCTAAGAAAGGGTATGAAGAAAATATCAATATGGAGGAGGCGAAGTGTGCGGAAAATTCCTAGAAGTTATTGACGAGTAGCGATAAACGCATCTGTGTACTAAATTTTGTGAATTTTTGAGGCGGCGGATGTAAGTAGTGAATTTTGTGAAGTCATCGTAGCTAAGGGTACGCTAGCTGGCAACAATTTAAGTGGTAAATCGGCGGATGTGGCTGAAGTTGATAGGTAAAGTGGCGTAGAATTGGCCTGGTCCTCGTGATGAATTATATTATGTATATGGCGTGATAGGTGATTTTATTTTTGAAGGGAAACGAAATAAGTGAGACATATGTTAAATTTAAAGCTACTGAGATAGAAGCTACTGAGGACGGAATTTGCGCCTTTATTTCTGTTGATGAGGATGATCCAATAGATCTTGATGAGATTATGAATTGTGAATGGAAGGTGATGAATGAAAATGTTGATACTACGTTAAAGAACCATTGTCTGTATTGAAGAAAGGAAAGTATAATATTGGTGAAACAGATATTTTGGGGGGAAATTTGATGTGGGTTACAGATGCAGATGTGAAACTGAAATTGTGAAATAAAGAGTGTACTAAAGATCTGAATGAGAAGTGACGCAGTAGCGAGGTAGAGCATAGTGATTCTTTGAAAATAGATTTTGATAACTCTGTGTTCAATGATAAATCGGCAGAGGTAAATTATATATGTAATAAGGATTTAAGTGCATCGGCTAAAGTCGATAATGTTATTTGTGATTGTGAGGTATTTGGAAAGAATGGTGATGTATGTGGGGAACATATTGTATGTTCTGAAAATAATTATGTGAATGAAGCAGCTAGTATAGTAACTTTTCCTATCCATGAAAGTAATTTTGAGATCAACAAGGACAGAGATGCAGAGGAGTTAAATGCATATAATTTGTGGGATCAATTTACGAAGGGAATAGAAAGTGACCGCGTTATTAATAACAATTATGGTGAGTTAGGAGAAGGGGTAAAAGTTGATTGGTTTGGCAAAAGTGAACGCGAATTTTCTGTTACTGACTAGCGTTGGTAGGGGTAGATTTTAAAGTCAATGTTACCGCACTTATGGGTTAAAGAAAAGTTTAAAATAGCAAAGAAAAAAAGGGTGGAAAAGGAGGCTACAGGGTATTTGGAATTATTTTATGGGGACGACGAAATTGAAGGGTGGACTAAAGCTTTGTATACTGTTGATATGGGAGAAGAGGGGAGAGAAATTGAGAATGACTTGTTACATGAAGATCTTTTGGATAGCGAAGAGTAGCTTGTTGTACAGCCAATAGTTAAGGTAGATGGTGGGAAAGCAAGAGTAAATGCACTTGTGGATTCGGAAAGTAACATATCATCTGTCAGGAAGTTTTATGACCAGAATAAAAAACAAACCGTTAGCAATATTCCCAATAAATTGCGTATCAATTACGACAGCTACAGGTGGGAAAAGTAGGCCATCAGGCAGGAGATGAGTTTAGAATTTAAATGCTGTGGATACGAGTTTAATATCAGATGTTTTGTGGTAAGTGTGTGGGTGATTTATATTAGGTACAGATTTTCTATGTAAATATAAAACATCCGCCAACTTTGTAGAAAGGTATCTCGAGTTGGAAGTAGAAGGAATAAGACGAAAGGTGAAATTTAAGAACTTATTAACGAGGGAGCAATGTGTTGCCCATATTGTAATGACTGGGGTATAGAAAAAGAATAAGTGAAATCTTTCCTATGGATGCTTATTTCAGTGTATTTATGTTTCCCATATACGAATTTTGGGGGATAGTTGGGCGTTTATTGTATTTCTATGATTTGTGGCTTAAAATTATGAGGAATTGTGTTATTATTTTAAAGAGTATTGTCGCATAAAAAGAAATTTGATAATTTAAGAGTTGCAGCGTATTGAAAATTATAAGGATCTTAGTGACATGAGTGGTTTATATATGGGTTCAAATGGAAATTTAATTTCTATTTAATACTTGTGGATTAAAATGTGTTGTAATTAGGGTATAATTTACAGGGGAATGCTATTCAAGGGAAATAATGGTATGTTGTTTTGAGTTTCATTTTATATTTTAATCCCTCGGCCATGGGGGAGACTAGTGTTGCAAAAATCAAAAGTACTATATTGTGGACATGTTTTCTTGTGGTAACATGGGCAGACTGATGCTAAAAGCAAGAATAGTTTGTATGTTGATAATGTTTTATTGCATTGTTGTTGAAGAGTGTGTATCAATTTCACTGGGACAAGGCGTTCAAAGCTGGGGATTCGGTTGGGTTTCTATATAATTGTATATACAGTAGTCGAATTTCGTCAGATGTTATCATTCCGTCCGGAGGAATCTTCTGCAGAGTCAAACACATTCCGACAAGGTACGACGCTGATGGAAAGTTGGTGATAGTGCTGCGGACGGTGGAACCAGATCGTCGGAACGACGAGGCGCAAGGGCGCGTTAAAGTGATATTTGCCGAGTGAAATTAGTGTGCTTCGCACCAAAGGAACATATGCTTCTCTGGGCATTTAATTAGTATGCTATAAAATTTATAATTTATGTTACTTTAGATTTTTACGAACTTACGAACTAGGACGGCACAAATATTCATGCCCGAGGGGGGATTCGAACCCCCGACCGTAGTGGCCGTGCAGACCGTGACTGGCGCGCCTCAGGCCCCTCGGCCATTGCGGCCGGCTTAGATTTAAATCTTATATATGACACGCAAATGGTAAGCTGGTTCATACGCCACTAATCTTTTATACACTTTGTTGTGGCACAGTCGTTGGTAATAATTTTAGTGTTTTTATTAAGAGAAAATGCTCAAAATTTTGGTGCTTCTTGACATGATAATTTGGAAGGCAAATGTATCATTTACAGTGAAGGTGTGTGATATTACAGATACAGGGAGAAACTGACTGTTTCCATGAGAAAGGCGGGTTTTGCCAGGCTGTTTGGTTCCCCAGCCGGCCGGCTACCAGTTTGGAACTAGTGAATTGGATACAGCAGGTAGTCAAGGTTTCCCTAATGTGCTTGAAAGCAGGAAGCGACTGTCTTAACTGAGCGAGGGCGCCTATTTCAGAATGCAACTGAAATATACTATAGCCACAAACATTATTCTAAAAATCTATATAAAATCAGGGAATGATCATACAGCAAATGTAATTATATGAATGGATTCAGGAGACTTGGGAGAATGAAACGCCGTAATTACGACTTAAATATCCCTGACAGATAAAAATCCGATAAATTTCAGTACTTTAATGATAATATTATAACACTTATATTTACAATTATTGATACATAGTGTTTATCAGTAACAATTTAACTACGTTACCTATGTTACCTATCTTAAAAGACATACCACGTTATTTCCGTATTCTGTCAATAAACTTTATTTTACTCTCTTGTTCGTTGAGGTAGTAATATTCTAGTGTCAGAACATAGATTCCATCACAGAAACACAAAACATGAACCCAGCAAAGAACATTACATTTATATATGTATGTTATTACATTTAATATTATTCTTAATAAGGTTCGTTTTATGTTGTAGACTGCCACTTAAATATTTCATGGCCGACTAACTGTTTGTAATCCTATGGGACCAAACTACGTTGGTCAACAGTCCTTAGTCTTACAAACCACTTAAACTAAGTTGAACTAGCCTAAAGACATCATACACATCTATGCCCGAGGGAGTATTCGAACCTCCGACGCGGAAGGCTGCGCAATCCGTAACGTGGTGCTCCAAACTGCTCGGATACTCCCGCACGGCCATGGCACACTAAAAATAGTAGATATGCTGCAGATAATTTATATATAAGGAATTACATGTATTTGGGACAATAACTGATTATATTTGCATAAAAAGCCATGATAAAATAAATATTAATTATGTAACTATATTTCGACGGCTCCAGTATATTCGAAGAGTGAGACGCCACGCTTAATAGCTACCTGAGCAAAGAGCTTCAGTCTCAACCGTTTTTAGTATTGTTAAATATATATTTGTTTGTTAAATGTAAGCAACATTTGTAGGGAGCTGATCAAGGTATTGAATTCTGTGACATTCAAATGTATAATATTTTGGAAGGGAAATTGTATTTAAAAGATGAGGCGGTCTGAAGCCGCGATACGAACTTGTGATTTGAAGAGATAGGCATGAGTAGACTTATAAAATTTACGGGACTTGACTGAAGAACTTAGTCTCTGCTTAAAAAGTGGTAAAATATGCACGGCAGTAGGGCTGTGGAACTGTGATAATTCAGCAATCGTGTACTCGTGTGATGACAAACCGTTTTTTATAACAAATACTGTAATTAATCGCGGATTAATTTGGAACTGCACTGTTCGATGGACTTCATTAATTTACGAGTGATAATTTGGAACTTTTATTGAAAAAAAATGTTCAAATGTTTGTATAGCTTATGGGACTTAACTACGGGGGCATCAGTCCCCCCGAGGGGGGATTCGAACCCCCGACCGTAATGGCCGTGCAGACCGTGACTGGCGCGCCTCAGTCCCCTCGGCCACCGCGGCCGGCGAACTTTTGTTCTCGAGTGCGTATGATACTTATTGTAGCTCCAATAAACAATAGTTTGGGAGATACCCAGTTATTTACCGATGTATAAAGTAGGACCACCTCCTTATTCTCATGTCCAAAATGAGTAATAAACGTCATTTATAAAGAATTACTTCGTGTGTGAATCACTTCTTTATCTTAGAATCCATTTAGTCAGTTATTCAGAGGTTTAATTTATGTTTGTTTAAATATATTTTCACGTCATTATATGCAGATTCATAGACTGGCTAAAACTATATATTAATTATCGGGTAGCTGTTTAGGGCATAGAAGCTGAATTACTTAACTTACCACTATGAACAGGGACAGCGAGCCATAAGCCTTTTACTACCCTGAGTTAAGTATTGTCCAATTCTTATTGGTAAGTACTGATAGGGAGATCGCAATATGAAAACGGGTGCTATAAACATCCCAAGTGAATTTGAGACAGATGAAATTATATCAGACTTTACGGCGGCCTACGTATTGCTATTCCACGATCGATTCGTAAACTATTCTCCAATTACGGATCTTGTACACCGTGAGTTACATTATGGATGTTGTTACATAATTAATGAAAGAAAGTGAATTCAAGTTTATCAATGCATTGTAAAAAAAAAAAAAAAAAAAAAAAAAAAATTACTCATTGTTATTCCCACACAAAATTTTACTTACAGTTTGGACCTCATCACTGGATTTTCATTGACAGACTGCAGATAAGCATCCTGAATCGGTTCCATAATTTTCGATAATTCAGCGTCTCGAAGTTCAAAACGGTCGGGATCTATTAGTCATTACGGGAGCCCCTGCAGCAGCTCTGCGTCTTGCGCCATTCGAACGCCCTTGCGTGGTACCCTCTACTAGCACAGCGCATTTAGCGACGGGGGCGCTAACGTCTCTTCGGTACCGCAGCCACTGTACTTTTCTTCTTTGACCGGCTTCCACAGCAGAGTGGCAACCATTCCGTGTTTTTCGATATTTAACGGACCTCTAGAGACTTCACATAGTTCTGACACAAGCGAGACCTATGTTTCGGGTCGTTGTCTTGCTGCAAGACAAACCCTTTCCCAATCAGACGTCAACCAGATCTCTTAGCATGTCGCTGGAGAAGGGCATGATAAGCCTTTTGGTTCATTTTTCCATCTTTTCTCACCAAATCTCCAAATTCCTCCAAAGGAACCCCTCCATGCTTTGCAGTTGGAACTAGGCAATGAGGATTCAAACATTCATGTGGTAAACGGCGTACAAATTCACGGCGTTTACTTCCAAATATTTCGAACTTGGATTCATCAGTGAATAAGATTCTTTCTCAAGCCCCTGCTGTGCATTTTCGTGTGTCTTAGCCTAATGAATCATTTTCTTCTTTTTAACAGGTCGCAACAGTGGTGTCCATGTTGTTACATAACCTCGGTGGTTGTTGTCTGCCAGGCGTCGTCTCACTGTTGACTCACTCACCGTTGTCTCCCTCGTTACGTTTAGTTCAGCAGTCAATTGCATTTTCTGGTCACTACGAAATACTTTTCCTCGCATTCTAATATTTTTCTGGGTGCTCTTGAGCAAGGACGATCTTCATATAGCAGCCTGTATCTCGATGTCGGGGTATGGTTTTTACAACTCCGCTGATGGAAATCTTCAGTTTCTTTGCCATTTGTCCGACACTATTGCCTTCTTGGTGCAAAGTTCTTATCATTACCCGTGATTCATAAGGAATCTGGCACTTCGGTACCATTTTCACTTTCGTGGCGTGTTTTACTTTTATGCAAACGCAACTGTAAACAACGTACCTACACGTAGCCATGCGGTCTATTCGCGCCACATGGCGTGTTTAGTAGAACTGCTAGGACAGGTAACGTCGGTTTACATAAAACGGAGCAATACTAGGATGTTCCAATATGTATGTATATGTACAATAATTAAGTATACAATACTGTGTCATTATTAATCGTTATTTGAGCTTGCTATTCAGTATTCTAACCAATATCTCACATATGTTTTTTCCAACTCGCTCTGTTGTAATAAGCAGAATGGTGTTTACAAACTTATGGAGGGCAGTGTATATGCTCCGTACATCCCTTGGTAAAAATATTAGCTAAAAAAGCAGCAAAAAGGCTGTATACAAACAGCCCATTGAGATGATTAAACATACGCCGAATAAAGTTTATAGAGTAGTTCTGCATTGCGCACACCAAAATCTTATATATTGAAAGAATCTACGAAAACTAAAGTCAATCGCCAGACCAAACTAACCGGCCGATATCTTCAATTTCATTATAAACGAAAGGTATTCATCCACAGATTTGTCATCAAATGTCAGAATTTACATAACTCTCTCCTTCCTTCTTCTATTCTCGAACGCGATTTCCTTCTGTAAAGTAAAGTCAGTCGGTCAGGCCGTTCTATCCGACCGATTTCCATCAATTTTGCTTTAAACTAAAGGCATTCATTTGCAGGTTTGTCATCGAGTATCAGAATTAACATAAGCCTCTCCATCCTTTAGTTATTTATTTTATTTTATTTTATTAATTAATTAATTAATTATTTTTTTCAAACGCGTTATTATTCTGTCCTTGCTTTGAATACTTTAATCGGTTTGCTTTTCGATATCTTCGATTCTAATAAGTTACGCACTTCTCAGCGGATCAAGCTCTTTCATTTACGCTATTAAACACTTGTATTGATTGATTCTGAAGAAAGCTATCCGTGAACATTCAACTTTACTACCAATTTTTCACCAATATTTTGTCGTTCCACTACCGGTGCGAAGTATTCGCTCGGGTCATCTAGTATATGTTCACAAAGACGAACGTTCATACCTGGTGCACCGACATTTTAAGACATACCACTGGATTGACTACTTCTGTTCCTGAAGTGCGCATTATTTACGTTACAAACTTCGATGAAATCCCCTCAAAAATTAAAAAAAAAAATCACCTTATAATTGCAATACTTAACCCTTTAATGCACGACTTCTTATTTTAAGCTATAAAAGCTACTTTGATTAATTTATAATGCGTAAATACTGAGAAAAATATTGGTAAAAAATCCTTAAAATTATTACACGCTACTAGCAACAAAAAATTCATAGCTAGTCAGCTATATAGTGCTTCCATAACGGCCCTATTATGCCTCTAATCGTACCAGAAAATAACTCATAATGCAACAGCTGTATGTGACTGACTACTTTTACATGACAAAGGAGGAATAATAAAGTAAACGAACGCACATGTTCGGAGTAACTCAATGCAGCTAACTGTCGAACTGATTCAGTAGCCCTCTGCAATTCATAATTTCTAGGAGAAGCTACCTGAATGCGTAACATTCTGTATACGAGTAACTACAAATGAATATGTAGTAAAATGATGATCCGTTTGGGAGATAATGAAAAAAACAAGGTTTGTAGCTGATCAGCTACACTATGCATTAAAGCAGGGGTTCTCAAACTTTTTTGGTCGCGGATCACCTTTAAAAGGGTTTTCAGCTAGTAAAAAGAAGAAAAAAAAAAAAAAAAAAAAACGTTGAATCGAAAGCCTTGTCCCATTTATTTATTCAAAAATAGTTAAAATATCCTTACCTTTTCGCCGAGCACAGTTTGAGAAACTCTGCATTAAAGGGTTAACTGGTCTCTTGAAACAAAATAGCAAAGAAACACAAAAAAAAATCTCCCAATTTTACATCTGAAGTGTGTCAAGCAAGTCACTAAATACGTGAACGATCATTTGCTGGCGAGTCGTGGCGGAACTTTTTGCTTTGCCCCGACGAATTAAGCGGCGCCAGTAGCGGGTCATCCGGTCACGACGCCGTCTTACCAGCCGAGTTTAAAAAGAGGAAGAGCGCCGCAGAAGAATAGCGCCGGCCTCCTTTCGTGTCCGTTCGTCGCTCATTTGTTTTGGCAGGTCCGCTCCGGAGGCTCCGCTATGCAAATCATTTCAGGGAACGGCCGCGATTTCACATGCGTAATTAGGCGTGCGTCACCCGCGCCGTGGGCGGATGCGAGAGGGCGCGCGCGGTCGTCATTATCGCTTCGTTAATTCATCAATTACCGAAGGCCCCCACCCGCCGCCGCCATTGAGATGTCTGCGCGATACGTCGGCGCGCGCGTGCCTCGTATATTTCGGTAGCCGATTATTCGACAACGGAGGCACTCGATACGGAGATCGGCGGAGCCGCGTCGGCATCGTATTGCTGTGTGCGGCCCAGCGGACCGGGAACAAATAAGATCTCCTGGACAGTAGAGGACGAAAAATAAAAGGGGGGCCGAAAAAAAAAAATGTTAGTGGTCTCTAGCAACTGGTGGAAGCGCGAAGCAAAAGCGCTGTCGGCCAGAGTCACGAAGACGATTCATTATATAATTTCACCGTTACCGTTCGTGGTGCCGGTATCTGCGCTATTGGCTGGACATAAAATTCCGGGCGGAGATTTTCGGGGCAGATAGCGGGCCGTATAAATATGTTTTCGCCGTGCAAGACAGGCAGCGCGGTTGGCTGCCGCATCACACGGCCGGTACCGCGGGCGAGCGGGGGCGGGCGCGGGCGCTCACCGCGACACCTGCGATGGCCGCCGATTCCATTTCAGATAGCAGGCGGGCCGCACGTGCTGCACCAGGCGTGCTGGCGCCGACACAGGCTTCCGCCCCGCTCCAAGCCGCTGCCACTGTGCCAGAACACGTACCATGGCAGGTGAAGCCCAGTTTTCCAGATTTCTATCCTCTTCCTACAGACATCGATTTCGAACGCTAGATCTACCCATACCTCATCTATTGCGGCATTGGCCCCCTACTTAGCTTGCATTTATCGTGAATCTTTAATTCAGCGCAAAGTTCCTAGTGATTGGAAAAAAGCGCTGGTGACTCCCGCTTATAAGAAAGGAAAGAGAACTAACCCACACAATTACAGGCCAATATCGTTGACATCAGTTTCAAGTAGAATTTTAGAGCATATTCTCAGTTCGAATATAGTAAATTTCCTTGAAACGGAAAAGCTTCCGATGTAGAAAAATGTAAGGTGATGTGCATGAGTAGGAAAACAATCCCATAATGTTCGAATACAGCATTAGTAGTGAGCTTCTTGGTGCTGTCGCGTCGTTCAAATATCTAGGCGTAACATTGCAGAGCGATATGAAATGGAACGAGCATGTAAGAACAGTTGTAAGGCGGACAGCCGACTTCGGTTTATTGGGAGAATTTTGGAAAGATGTACTTCACCTATAAAGGAGACCGTGTATAAAACGCTTGTACGACCACGTCTTGAGTATTGCTCAAGTGTTCGGGACCCGCAGCAGATCAGTTTAAAGGAAGACATAGAGGCGGTTCAGAGGCGAGCAGCTAGATTTGTTATCGGTAGATTCGACCAATGCGCGAGTGTCACGGAAATGCTCCGGTAACTCAATTGGGGATCGCTGGAAGAAAGACGATGTTCTTTTCGTGAATTTCTGTTAAGTAAATTTAGAGGGCCGGAATTTGAAGCTGAGTATAGTACGATCTTGCTGCCGCCTACTTACATTTCGCGTAAAGATCACAAAGACAAGTTAAAAGAAATTAGGGCTCGTACGGAGGCATATAGGCATTTTTTTCCTCGTTCAATTTGGGAGTGGAATAGGAAAGAAAATACCTAGTAGTAGTACAGTGTACCCTCCGCCACGCACCTTACGGTGAATTGTATGTAGATGTAGATGTAGATATTGCCTTCTAAACTTACCCACACTAACCAATCGTTTTACGTGGTGTCAACCTCTACCGATGAACTTCTACAGGTGACCTGAAAGCATATCATATTGCTCCCCACTCCACGAAGCCAGACGTTATGCCTGTGTGTGTCTTCACAATAATATCAGAAGTCGACCTCTCCTATTAATGCCACTAAATTCGATCACTATGGTCATCGTAAGTTACTGATAACTGGAACTCATTCCTGGACATGGTGCAACTCAATTCCTACTCTGTCCATGCCTCCCAGCCACGGCACTATCGAAACGCCGGCGTTTTTGTCCTGGTGTCAACGGCAAACACCTCATGGGGCGCTAGGACCTCAATCCGACAGGTGCGAATAACCAAGACACTGTGAGGAAGCTCACGTAATGTTGAAGGTAGCACACGTTCGTGGATGGTGTGAGGCAAGGTCATGAGATCTGGCATTGCTTGATGCGCCGTACTACGATCCTCTCTCAGGGTGGTGTTTGTTGGTCCATCCGAGCCTACACGACTGGACTGGGTGCTCTCATGTACTCTATTGAATCCAACATCGGGCCAGTGTGAGACGTGAAAGGCCTATATGCCTGACAATTGCATTAAACTGCACACACATTCCATTCATTTCAGCGATACTGTTTCTGCAAAATGCATTCAGTTGGCGGATATGCTCTCTAACTCGAAATATCGTGGGTGTTTCATACTTTAAGTCCATGTTTTACTTCACTCTCCGACTCACGGCAGTTGACTGGCGCCAACTTCGCAACAATGTGGCGATAACATCACGAAGGCACTCTCATGGGTGTTCTACACATTACAGAGCCTTTTAAATCTAACAAGGAAAGTACATGGGCTCGAACAAACATATCTGTATGAACGTTTGGTTACAGGATCTCTACATACACCTCAATGTGCTGGTGAGTGTCGTTTTTATGGAAAGCTCTGCAACCATCTCTAGATAGCACTGTAGACGCCATACGTAATGCAGATATCTTAACTATAACTTATGTAATAATCATCTTACATGTTCTCTAGCGAATTGTCATCAAAAGCCGTGTGATAGTTGCAACTTTAACCTTCTTCCCGAAAGACTGTTGGTTTTCAATGCCACTGCTTCCATCGCCTCTTCCCGCACTTACCGTAGCACTACCGCTTGCAATGAGTTGTTCGTCATTATCATTCCTATTATAATTATTGTGAGTTTGTAACAACAGTATCTAACTTATGCTCATATTTCTGTACAATAACAGATACGAGAAAGCATGCAAATGATTCATCTTCTACACTAATACCATCTTTTCGAAGAAGGGTTCTTCGTAACTTCACCTCAATCAATCGCAATACATAAGCAGGGTTGATTAGCAATCGCCGCCCCATCTGACGCTTCACCACACAAATAACATCACAAAACGCAACTTCGGAGGCACACTGCACCGTCCCTACTGGCGAACCGACAGGTCAAAGTGTAATGCGGCATGCCACATGCAGAAGCCTCTAACGGACGACAGCAGAGTTTTGCAGATGTGGGAGTATCACTAGTGCAATAAGGGATCTTTACATTATCTCTCATACGATTTTGGTGTATATGTGTTTGTTCGAGCCCAAGTACTTTCCTTGTAAGTCTACAGCCATACTACGCAAGCCACCTTACGCTGTGTGGTGGATGGTACCTTCAGTACCACTATTGGTTCTCACTCCTACTCCAGTTTCGTATTGTTCGCGGGAAGAAACATTGTCGGTGTGCCTCTGTGTGGGTTCTAATCTCTCTGATTTTATCCTCATGATTTCTTCTCAAGATATACATAGAAGGGAGCAATATACTGCTTGACTCCTCGGTAAAGGTATGTTCTCAGAACTTCAACTCTTGCAGAGTCTTCCACTGTAGTTTTGTCGATCATCCTCGCAACGCTCTCACGATTACCAAATGATCTTGTAACGAAGCGCGCTGCTCTCCATTGGATCTTCTATACCTCCTCTATCAACTACACCCGGTACAGAGAAGTATTCAAGCAGTGGGCGAACAACTGTATTGTAACCTACTTCTTTTGTTATCGGACTGCATTTCCTTAGGATTCTTCCAATGAATCTCAGTGGTCTGGCATTTGATTTATGGACGATTAAATTTATATGGTTGTTCCAATTAAATCACTCCTAATGCCAAATCCCAGATAATTTATGGAATTAACTGCTTCCAATTGTTGACCTGCTATAGTGTGGCTAAATGATAAAGGACCATTCCTTCTATATATTTGTAGCACATTTCACTTGTCTACATTGCGATTCAATTACCATTCCGTGCACCATGCGTCAATTCGTTGCAGATCCTCCTGCATTTCAGTACAATTTTCCATTGTTACAACCTCTCTATATACTACAGCAATACCCGCAAAAAGCCTCAGTGAATTACTGATGTTACCCACGAGGTCATTTACATATATATTGTGAATAGCAACGGTCCCACAACACTCCCCTGTGGTACAGCTCACATCACTCCTACTTCGGAAGACTTCTCTCCATTGAGAATGCCATGCTGCTTTCTGTTATCTAGGAACTCCTCAATGGAATCACACAATTGGCCTCATATTCAATATGCTCTTACTCTGTTCATTAAACGACTCTTGCAAACTGTGCATTTATCAATACATCCTTCTCAGTGTAATCTCCTTCCGAACATTCGAACGGGAGACTGTTCCACATCCGGATTGATATCCATTGAGAACTTCAATCATAAGCTTCAGGGTATGCCATTTAGCGTTACCAAAGTTACCACTAGGAAGCAGTATGTCTACATCTCCATCTACATAAATACTCTGCAAATCACGTTGAAGTGCATGACTTTCTGTAATAGCTCGCGGAAAAAAAAGTAAAACCTAATTTTTTCCGTTTTCGATCTGATTTCTCTCATTTTATTTTGATGATCATATCTTCCTACGTAGGTGAGTGCTAACAAAAGATGTTCGCATTCGGAAGAGAAAGTTGGTGAAAGAAATTTCGCAAATAGATCTCGTCGTAACGAGTAACGCCTTTGGTTTAATGATTTCCACGCCAACTCGTTCGTCATTTCCGTGACACTCTCTCCCCTATAACGTGATAATACAAATCGTGCTGCCCTTCTCTCAACTTTCTCTAAATTGCCTGTCAGTCCCTATTGGTTGGGATCCCACAATGCGCAACATTACTCCAAAATAGGACGCACAAGTGTCGTGTAGGCAGTTTGTTTAGTAGAATTGTTGCATCTTCTATCTGTTCTACCAACGAGACGTAGTCTTTGGTTCGCCTTCCCTACAATATTTTCTATGTGTTCTTTTCAAGTTGTTTGTAATTTTTACTCTTAAGTATTTAGTAGAATTTACAGCTTGTAGTTTTGATTGATTTATCGTGTAAATGAATTTTAATGCACTTCATTTAGTGCTCATATGGATAACTTCACATTTCTCATTATTAACAGTCTAATGCTAGTTTTGCACCATGTAGATATCTTATCTAAATCATTTCGCAGTTGCTTTACACCTTCTGGTGAATTTACTATCCGGTAAGTGACAACCTAAGAGAGCTACTGATATTGTCTCCTAAATCGGTTATGAAAATAAGGTCAAGTAGGGGCCCTATAACACTTCCCAGGGGAACGCCAGGTATCACTTCAGATCAACTCGATGACTTCACGTCAATTACATCGTACTGTGTCCTTCCTCACAGAAAATCACGAATCCAATCGCACAATTGCGGCGATATTCCGTAAGCACGTAGTTTGAGTAGAAACGCTTGTGAGGTACAGTGTCGAAAGCGTTTCAGATATCTAGAACAACGGAATCTATTTGATATCCCTTGTCGATAAAACTCATTACATCATATGAGAAAATGGATAGCTGTGTTTCACAAGAATGATACTTTCTGAATCCGTGTTGACTGTGGGTCAATAAATCGTTGTCTTCGAGGTTGTACATACTATTTGAGGAAAGAATATGTTCTAAAATCCTGCTGCAAACCGACGTCAATAATATAGGCCTGTAATTTTGTGGATCAGTCCTATTGCCTTTCTTGAAAATTGGCGTAAACTGGGCGACATTCCAGTCTTTGGGCAATAACGATCGCAGAGCGAGCGAATGTATATATGATAACTAGGTATGGGGCTACTGCAACAGCATACTCTGAAAGGAAGCTAATTGGTATACAGTCAGAACCGAGAGACTTACTTACTTTTGTTAAGTGAATTAAGTTGCTTTAATTCACCGGGAGTATAAGCTTCTAAATTACACATGCTGGCAGCTGTTCTTGAATTTAGTTCTGGAATATTTGCTTCGTCTTCTTTCGTGAAGGTATATGTATTAATGACTTGCCATGCTGTATTCCCGAAGATGCTAAGCTAGTTCTTTTTCCTGATGATACTGGTATAGCTATCACGCCTAACAAACAGGAATTAATTGATGAAACTGTAAATGATGTCTTACAGGAAATTAAGTGGTTCTCTACAAATGGACTCTCATTAAACTTTGATAAAACCTAGTGTACAGAGTTCCACGCAGTAAACAGCAAGACTTTGCACTGAAATCTTTAGTCAAGATAGAATATTTAAAATTTTTAGATGTTTGCGTCGATGAGGGATTGAAGTGGAAGAAACACATTGAAGATCTGCTCAAAAGTTTGAGTTCAGCTACTTAAGCTACCAGAGTCATTGCAAAATTTGGTAATATGCATCTCAGTAAGTTAGCTTACTATACCTGTTTTCATTCACTGCTTACATAAGGGATTATTTTCTTGGGCAATTCAACATTGAGTAAAAGCGTGTAATCAGAATAATAGCTTGAGCCCACCCAAAATTATTCTGCACACATTTATTGAAGGATCTAGGGATCTTCACTGTAGCTTCTCAACATACATATTAACTTATGAAATTTTTTATTAACTATCCGACTAAATTCAAAAGTAATAGCAGTGTACATAGCTACAACTCTAGGGGAAAAGGTGTATTTACTACTCAACGTTAGATTTAACTTTGGCACAGAAAGGGATCAATTAGGGTGCCAATTATGCTTCGATCACTTAGCTACCAAGTACCATCAACAGTCTGACAGATAGCCAACTAGTATTTAAAAAGAAACTAAAAGCATTTCTGAATGGAAACTCCTCTAGATGAATTTTTTAGATAAAAGTTACAAATGTCGCAAAAAGTACATAAAAATAAAAAATGAAACTTACAACAACAAAAATCTTAATATATTGGATTTCAGGTATAGACACCAGTTATTGAACTGTCGCATTTACGATCTATAGAACATAGTATTAATCTAATCTAATCTAATTACATTCAATATCAGCGTCATGTTAATCGGCTGAAAATACAGAAATATTTTATCGAATACACAGATACATTAAAAAGTACAACCGTCTACCAGTGAGTAAAAGAGACTTCGCCCCATCAGTCCAATGGCTTTCAGATCTGTGTTCGGCGTATCTATGACTTGCACCCTCCATCACTTAGATCCTTTATGGTGTTCCCGACGCCCAGCAACATTAAAAACCGCCCAGTCCACGCCACACAGCCTCTGCTACTTGTGTGGCCTCTTTCTGCATGTCGTGGACTCCCGGCCTATTTAGCGGAACCCGGAAACCCACCACCCGATGGCGCAAATCGAGGAATCTGCAGGCCACGCGGTCGCAGAATCGTCTGAGCCTCTGATGCAGACACTCCACTCGGCTCTGTACCAAAGGTCCACAGTCAGTCCTGTCAACAATGCTTCAGATGGAGGCTCTTGCAAGCAAGCCTGGCAAACTTTGCTTCAGATAGCTGCTCAAATCCTGAGAGAATCTCTTCCAATCCAAACCGACACTCATCGTATGTACGGACACGAGCCAACATCTGCACATGGCTGCACCACGTACTCTTCATGGCATCTGGGAGGACCCGTTCCACATCTGCCCATGGCTTGCACATTGGCCTCCTTCCCCTCCCTAGCACCCATATCCCTAAGGGGCTCCATTACCCACCTAACGTTGGATCTCTCAACTACAAACAAACCCACCCTCTGTGACAGCACAGATCCTATAGGCTGTGAGGTGACGTCACGCTAAGCGACACCATCTGGCTCAAGAAACTTGTCTGACACAGACAGCGCCTCTAACCTGTTGGTAAATTCTGATCAGTGAAATCAAACTTCAACTCCACGAAATGGTTTTAAAAACGGAAGCGAATAAAGACTTTCTTAAAAATGAGGCCTTAGAAATGACAAATACCAAGTATAAACAAGCATAATGGCTATGTATGTATACAGAAAGATTCTTGACTAATATCGACCGAGTTCATAAATGTTTGTTATTCTGTGGGACTTTACTACTTGGCTCGTCAGTCTCTAGGCTTACAAACTGCTTAAACTTACGCTGAGAACATCACAAATACTCATCTATGCCCTAGGGAGTACTCGAACCTGCGACATCGAGCAGCGACGCTCTCTGAAGCGAGGCTCCTTACAGCGCTCGGCCACTCCGCCGTGGTAATCGATCAACAGAGTCGCTGGTAGTGGAGTGTATAGTGTTATATTTTGTTTTTACAAGTCTGTCGGACAATATCACTTCAATTTTGATGGAGAGTTGGAGGAAATAAACCTACCAATAAAGAAAGTTATATTTAGCTCTAAACATTACAAAATGGTTGTTAGAAGTTTTGTAATTCAATTTCTGTGATACAGGCGATTACATCCTTTAAAACACTTATAAACTCTTGCATAAATGAAATAAACCCACCCATTTTCGCAATTACCGAATATGAATTGAAACAGCTTTTCATTGGATACAAAATGTTCAAATGTTTGTAAATCTGTGGGACGTATCTACTGTGATTATAAGTACCTAGGCTCACAAACTACTCAAACTAACTAAAACTGACCAATGTATAAGACACACAATCAGGGCCTAGGGAGGACTCGAAACTCCGGCGGAAGCAACCGCGTGCTGCGCAGCAAGGCTTCTTCGGGCACTCGGCCATTCCGCCAGGGCTCTGTGGATACAATCACTTATAAGAACCCGTGAGAACCGAATGGCAAACGTTTGACGAAAGAGGAACCAGATCTCTTAAAAAAGTTACCTAAATTATATTGCTTCTCAATGTAAAGAATAATTAATAATAAATTCAATAAGACGTCTAATGACCATTTCAGGACAAAAGGGAAAAGAAAAACATAGCTTGCACTACTAAAGGATAGTAGCGCACTTCCTAAATACGCATGAATGCAAACAGTGGCAACATTTCGTAAAATTACTGGGCATGATGCGTCGTTTAACACCTGCACGAAACTGGAATCTTCCCTCACCAAAGTGTTATACATGAGAAGCAGAGCCGCGGCGGAGCGGCCTAGCGCATTGAGGTGCTAAGCTACGAAGCGCGAGGCCGTTCCCCGCCGGGGGTTCGAATCCCCCTCGGACATGGATGTTTGTGCCGTCTTTAGTATAAGCTAGTTCATAAGTAGTTTGTAAGTTTAGGGACTGATGACCCCGCAATTAAGTCACTTAATCATTACAAAGATTTGATTTTTTTGAGAAGCAGAAAACACCGTTATGAACAGGGAGTATCTAAGAATCTGCGAAAGGTTGCAATATTGTGACGGGATGACTGCTGGCCAGTGAGAAGACTAATGACTTTTTATGAAATGTCTCAGCATTGAATAAATAAATGTGAATTTTTGCATTTTTCCAACACTACTAAATAGCATCGAAGTATGCAAATTGAGGGTAAATAGACAAAGACGCCTAGACTGGTCATATTATACAGAAACTCGAAATCTAGACCGAGCGAGGTTGCGTTGTGGTAACTGAAATACTCCTCCCTGCGAGATTTGAAATTAGCCACACATACAGATGGTGGAGAAATATAAATAAAAAATGTTTAGCGCCTGAAAATTATGTTCCGCGATATAATGAAAATAAATAATAAATGCAAATGAAATTACGGCGCTGAAATCACAACAGGGAGAAATATTTCAACATGGGTTACGCCGAACATGATAGTAGTGCCTAAAGAAATGAATAATCTGGAAAAGAATTTCTTGTTTTAAAAATCCTCTTCAGAGAATATTAATTTGTCGCCGCATCCTATATTGTTTCAGGTTGGTATTCAGCTCGCCACGAACCTCTACACAAAAATTAACTGTTGGACTGCACATTGACAATGCCGATTTATAGTAACACCACGGCTAGCCAAATGAAAGAAACTGAAAATTAATAAACAGGCAGAAATATCAGGGACGCTTTTGCGGAACATACAATTCTGAAAATTATTAGTTGAAGTATCTTAGAAAAGTGCGTTGTCCAACAATTAGTTTTATGTAGGCCGTGTAATGGCGGCTGTTGGTATCTCAAAAAATGATTTGCACATATAAAATACTTTTATATTATAAGGTAGGAATGAGCTGGATATTAATGATCAAATGCATGATTACTAGATAATTATCTATATTCTGAAATGGTAGAGTATTCACTTATACTGACTTAACCAAGATCCAAGTGAAATTATATGATCAATTAAAATCACACAATTTACAGAGCGACACTTCATTACGCCCGTTCAGGTCAAGACCTAACACTAGAAGATAAAATCGAAGCCTGCCTCTCCTTCTTGCTTAGTTAAAAAAATGAAGACCTTATTTATGTTATTGTTTTTTCCTTTACAGTGCAAAAAGTTCATTTGTGCATATCTGTGGATTCTTAAAATATTTCTTTGAAAAAACTTCTCATAAATTAATCTAAACACGGGAATGTTCGTTAAAAGACAACTGTTAAATTATGAAACCGAGTCCATCAGATAATAAACATTTCATGGGCGGTCCATGTAACATTACATAACACAGTGGGCTCCCATTCGGGAGGAAGGTGGATTTGAAAATCTACCTCCGGCCATCCAGTTTTAGGTGTTTCATGATTTTCCTAAATCACTCCAGGCAAATTCCGGAATGGTTTCTTTCAATGGGCACGACAGATTTCCTTCACCATCCTTACCCAAACAATCCGAGCATAAGCTACACCTCTAATGACCACGCTGTCGACGGGGCGTTAAACACTCATCTTCCCTTTTTTCGAAATCTAGGGCAAATTTCATGGCACCAAGCTCTTAATAACTTTAAACTTTGCAACAAAACTCTGTCTCGTAACTGGTAGCATGTAAAGTACAATAGCAACAAACCTCCACTAGGCGATGGGAATGGTGGTCCCTGCTAAGTAGAACTTTCCGAAATTCGTTTACCACAAACGTATTCCATAATTAAAACCAACAACAGCTGCCAGCATGCGTAACTTAGAAGTAGATAACCTAGGAGTAGAAAAGCAACGTAAATCAATTGACAAAACAAATCGTTCAGTCCATACTGAATAATTACTAGGTTCCTTGCACAGCATGTTGATGCAATAGCTCCATAGCTACCTATCATACACAACCAATAGCTCAGCGAAAGATACGCATCCAATGCCTGGAAAGTTGTACAGATTACCGAACGTTGAAAAAAGGCAATATGACTTATCCACAATAGTACACTCCCATATCATTCACATTGGATTCCAAAAAGATATTGGAACATATACTTAATTCGGACGTTATGAAATACCTCGAATAAAACGATTTTTTCACCCACAGTCAACACGGATACACGAAGTAACAGTGAAACACAACGAGCTCTTTCCTCACATCAAGTAATGAGTGCAATCGATATGAGAAAAATGTTCAAATGTTTGTATAGTCTATGGGACTTAACTACGGGGTCATCCGTCCCTAAACTTACAAACTACTTATGAACTACTTACGAACTAGGACGGCACAAATATCCAAGCCCGAGGGGGGATTCGAACCCCCGACCGTAGTGGCCGTGAAGACCGTGACTGAAGCGCCTTAGTCCCCTCGGCCACCGCGGCCAGCTCGATAGGAGAACTCAAATCGATTCCGAAAGGCTTTTGACAGTGTACCTCACAGCGGCTTCTAATCAAATTCTGTGCTTACGGAATATCGTCTCACTTCTGCGATTGCAATCATGATTTCTTGTCAGAAATGACAAAGTATGTTGTAATTGATGAAATTTCATCAAGTAATATTCTCCAGGTAAGTGTTATAGAGCCCCTGATATTCCTTATTTTTAAGGAGATAATGTCAGCTGTTATCTTAGACTGTTTCCGGAAGCTTCTGTCATATATGAGTTAGTACAGTCTCCAGAAGATCAAAACGATTCAGGTATCTGCATGGCGCGAAAATTGGTAATTAACTTAAAATGAAAATGTGAAATCATCCATATGAGCGATACAGTAAGTCTGGGTAATCGTTGAAGGTATGGCTTCAGTTGAGCGTCTTTATAGAACTTTCCATTAAATATAGTAGTATTTCCAGTGAATTGTCTTTACTGTATTAGCAGCATCGACCACTCTTTCAGCTAATACATGTTCTGACGTCCTGCAGTGATTATTTCGTAAAGCACGAAGTTGAAATCGATCTTGTGTAATATAACTATATATTCGGAAGTCGGAGTATAACTCTAAGTAGAATTATCTCTGCAACAGAAGACGTCTTTCTCTATCTTAATGTAGTCCGCACGAAAAGGAAGTAATTACAAATTTTAATCACAATATTGTACCGAACAGTTATGAAAGCAGGGAGTTTTCCGATGAGTTTGTCACTCGCGTGTGTATATTATCTCTAGTACAGGCACAGAGCAGAAACAGCTCTGGCCGGCCGCGGTGGACTAACGCGCTCCAGTCACGGTCTGCACGGCCACTACGGTCGGGGGTTCGAATTCCCCCTCGGGCATGGATATTTGTGTCGTCCTAGTTCGTTAGTAGTTCATAAGCAGTTTGTAAGTTTTGGGACTGATGACCTCGTAGTTAAGTCCCATAGAAAAAAAAAAGTCTCTGGCGTCAGCCTTCAGATGCACAGAACAGATTTTCTCTCCTCACCATTAAGGTGGAAATATCACCTGATATTGGGAAAAATCTACTAATCGACAACTTCATCTTGGTCCTTTTTTGTTAATCTGTTAATGGCCCTTTTAGCGACGCTTCCTCAACTTTCTTGTTGCTTCTGTGACACATTTATTTAGATATTATTTCATGTTACGTGGTTGCTCTGCGAAAAGAAGTTGTGGGTTCTTTGCAGCCAATGCGGTACAAACCAATCCTAAGAGCAAATAAATGAGTGAAAAGAGTGGATTTGTCTCAGTATCACTTGGTAATTCCAGCTAAATGTTGATAAGATGCTAAGAAGCCAATGCTCACTCTATTGTATGTATAATTTATTGGTTATACCCATCAAAAGATGCACATCTTTTGTTTCCATGACACTGCAAAGCATATGGGATACAGATAGGAAGAAAAAAAATTTATGTCCTACCTGGGCTAAGCTTTACTTGCAGTGGTAGCGGTTTAATTTGTTATCGTTGGCAACGAACTATTCGCTATAGGAGGATGATTAATTTACTGGCCAGAACAGCATAAATTATTTACTTCATCGTGAACGTAAAGAACTATTTCCCTTATTCTACGTGACTGATTTTTGTAAAAGCATTCAACGGCCGTGGCCAACAACAGCGCACAACACCGCCTCCGTAAGTAAAATTGTACCCCTTCTTGTAGTGTATTACACCATAGTTATGAGAATGAAAAAAACCGCAGCAACGCCATAATTAGTTATTTGGTGTATTATGTAACTAACGTCGCCTCACTTTATCCTTTCCTGTACTATGGCGTTCTCCAGGCATTCCTAAACGGAACGCACGCAAAATGTAATGAGCTAAGCAGAAAGGGAACTACATAAATTCCATTTTCCTTGCAAAAAATTCTTATGTAAATTAGAGCATCGATAGACGTGAAGGAATGTCATTATGTTTTAAATTCAAATGATACCAGCAAAAAGAAGCACTTTATTTTCCTTGGAATTGCAAGGCATGCGGGATACAGCTAGTAAAATAATTATTTTTCGTGACGTACCTGGGTTAAATTTTACTTGCAGTGGCAGCGGTTTAGTACGTTAATGCTGGTAATGAAGTATTCGCTTTAAGGAGATCATTAATGTACTGATCGGAACAATATTAATTTTTTATTTCATTATGAACACTAACAATTATTCCCCTCAATGTACGTGACTGATATTTCGAAAAGGATTCAACGGCCGTTACCAACATCAATGCACTATACTGCTGCCGTAAGGAAAATCATAGCCATTGTTTCAATGTATTACACTTCAGTTATGAGAGTAAACAATACAGCATCGCCATCTATTGGTTATTTGGTTTGCTATGTCAGTAACAGCGCCTCTGTCGGTTCTTTGCTATACTAAGCTGCAATTCACGCATAGTATACACCAGAAACTACAAATTATGATATCCTTTCTTTCCTGATCCGATTTTGATGAAATGAAGCTTATATGTTGCGCCAAGGTACTCTCAGTTGACCTATGAAACCCCATAAAAGTTCGTGTAATACTCGTGCTGTACTACACCATACTTATAAGCACTGTACACATAAGCCGGCCGCGGTGGCCGAGGGGCCTGAGGCGCTTCAGTCACGGTCTGCACGGCCACTACGGTCGGGGGTTCGAATCCCCCGTCGGGCATGGATATTTGTGCCGTCCTATTTCGTAAGTAGTTCATAAGTAGTTTGTAAGTTTAGGGACTGATGACCCCGTAGTTAAGTCCCATAAGCTTTACAAACATTTGAACATTTTTTTGTACACATAAAAATTTCAAATTACGATATCTTTACTACCTCTAATCCGATTTTGGTGAAACTGAGCCTATGTTACTGTCCAAACTATTCTCATTTTACCTGTGGAAACCCATGACAGTTCGTGTAGTACTTTTGGAGATTACCCTCAACAAATAGACATACACGATGGCTTTTAAGAAAATGATTAAATGATGATATCTTTGTTTTCTGTGATCCGATTTTAATTATTGAAGCCTTTATGTAACCGCACGATGTTCTAAAGTAACGAGTGAAAACTCCATGAAAATTCATGAAGTAGTTTTGGCGATATAAGTGTTCAAAAAAGACGCTCAAATGTTTGTAAATCTTATGGGACTTAACTACGGGGTCATCAGTCCCTAAACTTACAAACTACTTATGAACTACTTACGAACTATGACGGCACAAATATCCCTGCCCGAGGGGGGATTCAAACCCCCGACCGTAGTGGGCGTGCAGACCGTGACTGAAGTGCCTCAGTCCCCTCGGCCGCCGGCCGCGGTGGCCGAGGTGACTGAGGCGCTCCAGTCACGGTCAGCACGTCCACTACGGTCGGGGGTTCGAATCCCCCCTCGGGCATGGATATTTGTGCCGTCTTTAGTCTTAGCTAGTTCCTAAGTAGTTTGTAAGCTTAGGGACTGATGACCTCGTAGTTAAGTCCCATAAATTGTACAAACATTTGAACATTTTTTCCCCTCGGCCACCGCGGCCGGCTATACGTGTTTAAAGAGACAGACAAACGGTCGTAGATAAAAAAAAATTGAAACTACGATATTCTTTTTTTCCGTGATCCGACTTTTATTAAAATAAGCCTATATACTGTCTAGTTACGTTGAAGTTAGCTGTGAAAACCCCACGCAAATTCGTGAATTTGGAGATAAGCGGTTTTTAACAGTTGAAAAACAGACACGACGGTTACTGAAAGTACTTAAAAATACGATACCTTTTTTTTTTTTTTTTTTTTTTTTTTTTTTTTTTTTCGCGGTCCGATTTTGATAAAATTATGCCTGTATTTTGACTCAAACTTTTCTCATGTTTCCTGTGAAAACCAAATAAAGATTTGTTCAGTAGTTTTCAAGATTGAAGAGAACACCAACAGACCTACATTTACAGATTTATTATTAGTATAGATATAGGTTATGGATTATGGGATACTCATGATTTGGGACTCACGCAGAACTTAAGAAAAGATTCAGAGAAGAGAAGCAGGTTTCGTAATATCGCGATGCAGGGGAGAAAGAGGAATTATGCACGAGTTTGGGTGGGAATCATTGAATTAGGGACTGATGACCCCGTAGTTAAGTCCCATAAGCTTAACAAACATTTGAACAAACATTTGAATCATTGAAAGAAAGGCGTTATTCGCCACGGCGACATCTATTTGCGAAATTTCTTTCAGCATCTTTCTTCTTAGAATGCGAAATTTTTTCCTAGCACCCACCTACTTAGGAAGAATGGTCATAATAATAAGAAAAATAAGAGCTAATATGAAGATATTTAGCTGTTTCTTTCTCCCTCGCACTATTAGAGAATGAAACGGTAGATAAAATTACAAAAATCGTTCGATAAACCCTTTGTCAAGTACTGAAATATGATTTGCAGAGAACATAAGTAGATATATAACTTCTAGTTGCGGCTATGCCTGCAAATGAAGTTCCACGATTTGGATAAAGGGTGTTGTGACCTGATAATTTGTCCTAATACTTGTGTGAGTACTTTACCTTGTATTTTTTTATGATTGGAATAAATAATTTGGTGACCTTTCAGAAATTAACCCGTACGTTTTCAGTATTTAGGTAGCAGATGTCGGAAGCATTGGTTTTCAGGAAGAGAAATTTCTTGAACTAATTCCTGCAAACCTGATACAAGAACACTGCTCAACTTGGTTGACACTTCGCTCTCAAAATCCAAAATTTTTCGATGCGGTGAATGGTTTTGTTTACAAGATAATGTATTAATTTCATTAATTGCACGACAGTAGAGTTACTGCAGGTAAGTTTCCGGAAATAATTTTCCCTGCAACTCGTTCACAAATAGAACAGGAAAAGGTGGATGTATGGTGTTACCAGACGTACCTTCTGCTACTCATAGAAAGGAGATTTCCGCTTTGCAGAGTAAAGATATGATACAGAACCCTCACCCAGTCTACTGAACGTTGGCCTCTGCAGAATTTATCTCCTATCCCGATGTTTGCTGTCTTATTCTTGTATCTGCGCTTGGCACTTGTACCTTTATAGCAGGCACTGAGGATTCCAAGTGCCATTACGGTATGTTCTCCAGTAAAAGTTCCGACACCAGACACAGGCCTATTGCTTATGGATGGCTTGTCGGTACATGGATTGCCGCAACGGACGGCTGGATCACTTTAACTCCTCCCTCTGAATGTAGCGCCGTATCGCAACATCTAGGCAGCAGGGCCACGCTGCAACAAATCCTTGCGTCGGGTAGGTGGTACAGGCGCTGTGAGTTATTAAAAGCCTTGTACAACGAGAGCACATTCTTTAACAGGCGGATCAGGAGCTGGAGATTAGCGTAAAAGAACGATGATGAATGTCGCTTTGATGCTGATCGTCAATGAAGATCTCTGTACTCGTCCTTATAGGCACTCATATGTCGTATACCAGCACTTATTTCAGACAGGCGTCCACCGTATACGTCGTGAGATGGAGCGTCCGTTGCGATGACCGTATAGTCAATGATCATTCCGCTAAATTTAGGAGTGAGCAGGAATGAAACTTTTATTAGGATGTGTAAAATATCTGTTGTGAATATTTCGGATAGTAACTGACAGGTCGGTAACTAAATTTGTTTGGCGTCGGCTTTTCTGCTAGCAACGTCAGTCCTTCGATACTGACTCAAGGAATCATTGATGTTGAAAGATGCGGCGACTTCTCAAAAAGAGTTTGCGTGATCGTGGATTCATTTTGCATTAGCTATTCGGTCACAAGGTTCAAAGAATAGTCCAAGCAATGAACGCACAGAACTCATCGATTAATTTCTCAGAATTTTTTTGTTATTTATTTATTGACTTATTTATTTATTTATTTGCAACCTAGGGAAGGTCCAGTCATATTCGTCACTCTGTCGGAAGCAATAACTTTGCATGACTTATATCTAGAACAGAACGAGAGAGATCATTCATTAAAATGGTTAACAGTACATCAGATGTGGTATATTCAATATTAGAGAAACAAAAAAAATATTATTTTAAAATTATTACCACTGGTACGTTTGGGAAATTTTAATGAAGTTCAAAAGAAATCAGAGAATTGAATAATGTTAAAATTTCGTTACTCTTTTTCTTCTGTGACAAACGAAACTCTTCCACGATAGCTTTGGTCGCTCATTTTTACTATTAGATGCTCTTTGCCCTGCAGTGATTAATTTCTTGAAGTCATAGTTATGTGAGTTAAGTATGCAAGGTTTGATATCCAGTTTTGATCGATAATGCACTTCTACCCCTCTCATTTTGAGAGACATATTTACTCACGAATGGCAAAGAAATCATCAAAAACGTTTCACGACAGACCCAACGAACTGTGCTGTGCTATGCTAAGTTATCCACCCACGCTCCGTTTGTATAGCTTTCAGGAATACTTAGAAATTTTTAATTTTACTGCGACAACACAAAACTCACAAACTTGACACCTTTTATAACAGAACTGTTTGCACTCCTTTAGTAGACATTGACGCTTCGTGAATGCAGCAATCAGTAGTCTAAAGGCCTTTCATGAAATCAATTTTCAGTTTATTTCAGTATCTATGTCATTATTAAGTGCGGCTAATGGTTCTTACAGCCTTATCCTAAATCCTTGAGAAAGTAATGTATTCTAGAGTAGTTTCACACATAGGTAAAAATAAAGTTCTAACAAAATGTCAGTTTGGTTTTCAGAACCGATCATCACCCGTTGGGATTTTTTGGGATCTCTCCAAGGCTTGTGATTGCGTAAATCATGGAATTCTTCTAGATAAAGTATTGTGGTATGAATGGGACAGTGTACAAATGGTTTAAATCATACCTAACAGGAAGAGTGTAGAAAGTTGACATTAGAAGTTCTCATAATATGCAAAACACAACTTATTTCTCAAACTGGGGACTAATCAAAAATGGGACGCCACAAGGTTCGGTCTTGGGTCCTTTGCTGTTCTTAATATATATTAATGACTTGCCATTCTATATTCATGAGGCTGCAAAGCTGCTTCATTTGCTGATGATACAAGTATAGTTATCACACCTGACAGACAAGAACTAACTGATGAAATTGTAAACGACGTCTTTCAGAAAATAATTAAGTGCTTCTCAGCAAATGGATTATCATTAAATGTTGATAAAACACAGTACATACATTTCCATACAGTAAATGTAATGACACCATCAATAAATATAGACTTTGGTCAGAAATCTGTAGCAAAGGTAGAAAATACAAAAATTTTAGGTGTAAGCATTGATGAGGGGTTGAACTGGAAAAAACACATTGAAGATCTGTTGAAACGTTTGAGTTCAGCAACTTATACTCTTAGGATAATTGCAAGTTTTGGTGATATAGTCTCAGTAAATTAACTTACTATGACTATTTTCATTCTCTGCTTTCGTATGGCATCATTTTCTGGGGTAATTCATCATTGAGTAAAAAAGTATTCATTGCACAAAAGCGTGTGATCAGAATAATTGCCGGAGCCCATCCAAGAACATCCTGCTGACACTTATTTAAAGAGCTAAGGATCGTTACAGTAGCTTCTCGGTCTATATATTCCCTTATGAAATTTGTTATTACCAATCCCACCGAATTCAAAAGCAATAGCATTGTATATAACTACAAAAATAGGAGAAAGAATGATCTTCACTATTCAAGGCTAAATTTAGCTTTGGCACCGAAAGGGGTGAATTATGCTGCCACACTTACCAAACAGCATCAAAAGCCTGACAGATAGCCAACAAGCATTTAAAAATAAATTAAAATAATATAGATTAATTTTTAGATATAAATTGGTAAATTTGAAAAAAAATTAATAATAAAATTGTGTCATGTAATACTTAGAACAAAGTAATAATTTGTAAAGACACCTTTCATTAACCTGACACGTTTCACATCATTACGAAGTGTCGCATTCATGATCTATGGAACAAGTACTAATCTAATCTAATCTCTACTTGACCGTCATGCCTTGCGTGAAGACTTGTGGAATGACGCTGTTCGAGTATTTCGTACTTCTTATCAGAATTAAATGATGCGGCCAGGGGACAGTGAGTTCGACCCATCCCAATACAGCCACGCCAAACGGGGTCCAAGCCGCTTCATTAAGTACTTCATTAAGAAGTACTGTTGGAACAGCTTGGAGTCGTGCCTAATAACTGAAAGTTTTGGATTTCCCCCATTTTTTCTGTTTTTATGCTATTACATTTTTTCTCCCTTAATTCATGTGGGTGCACCAAAACCGGAGCGCCCACGAAGTAGGTCCCCCTGAATGTTGACAGTTGTGTGTAAAGTGTATGCGAGTTGAGTAAGTCCCACATGTCATAGAAACTGTTTGTTCTCTGAGTGTTACTTCTTCCTTAAGAGTTATTTAGCAGTAATTTTGTGTTAGAACAGTAAGAACTGGTTAATCTGAAATCGGTCACTACATAAAATCATTTAGATTTCACGGTTTATTACTCACACATTGGTCACCGTTTCCCATGCTGCATAAAAAATGCTATATTCTGCAAGTTAAGCAGGAGAGCAATAAAGCTACTAACGTTGTAGAAATATCTTGGCACAACTCAGGCAGTTAAGGCAGATCGTGACTCTTTGTTCGATAGCTGAATCGGTGAGGCAGTTTCCCTAGAAAGGCAAGGTTCAGAGTTCAGAGTCTAGCCTGGTGCAAATTTTTTATTTCGTAGTGAATGTCTGGTCTTGTCCGTTAGCGGCTGTAATAAACGTAATGGCGTAATTTATAGTTCATTTGAGCCGTGGATAAAAGTTGTAGCCTTTACTGTTCACACTTTACCTTTCTTTCATCAGAGATCCTCTTAAGAAATCATCGTACAAACAATGGCTTCCAGACATTGCAACTAGTGTGCCACACTTCGACCCCATTTATACACTCGGAAGGAAGATGGTACCTAGATCAAAAACATTAATATCGTAACGAACGATGTGCTGTTCCACGTGAGTCCCTACACCTGGAAACATACAAAGGCACTTGGACATGGTTTATGCGACATTAGTAGAAACGTGTTGATGTGGTTCGTTTAGCAAGAGTCTTTCATATACTGCCTGTTTATCTCCAGTGACTTCGTAATCTGCAGGAACTAAAAACATCATTTAACTTGTATGTGCCACACATAACTCCATCTTGCTGATGTTGACATGAATGTCAACTACAACACTGTCAGAATGTCACAACATTTACTCGCAAAGTAACACACTTTCTGTCTATTAATTTCCCTTTTTAATCCAGTGTGTTTTTGAAGAACTGAATAACATGTGAATCAGGAACAGACTGCGCGTGCACACACACACACACACACACACACAAACATATATATATATATATATATATATATATATATATATATATATGTGTGTGTGTGTGTGTGTGTGTGTGTGTGTGTGTGTGTGTGTGTGTGCACGTGCAGTCTGTTCCTGATTCAGAGATAATATCGCTATGTCACACGAGAAGTTTTACTTCAAGTCTGTATACAACTGCACTTGACATTTCATTAGCATTTTTTAAACGAAGTTGTATTATGTAGCAGTTAATTGAAAACACAGACACACACACCCCACACAGGCGCACAATCTCATATGATCTCACCTCAGAACTTATCCCAGCTTACATGCGTTAACAGTAGTCAATGAAGAATAACAATATGTAGATTCGTCGGTGCTAGCTCTAATGCCTCCCTATGTTAAGAAACTCAATGTACTTAACAGAAGTCTTTCTGAAATATTGCATACTAAACTTTTAGCTTAGTCAGGGCCACAAAAGATAGTTCCAAACATCACAATTTGTTGCACTCTGAAATATGTTTATATGCTCCACCCAAACACGTTTCACCACACTTGTGGCAGCCGCATTAGGATTTTTCCTGATTACATTGTGTCTTTCCGGTAGCTTTCAACCAAAATCTGCCACGGTTCTAACATAGGGCACCATAATTATCGTTTTTGGCCTTATTGTTACTGAGTATGGTTCCTTAGTTCTATTGAGAGTATTTTTTCAATCTCTTGCAACATGTGGCTTTAGGTTATTATGACTGTTCTAAGACGGATTATTCAGGTTTGGATGAAAAGTTTTGTGTTACTATAAAAATATTTTAAAATATGTAGATTAAAATTAATAATAAATTTAAGCTTAGAGTAAAAAAATCAAGGGCATTTGAAAACGTTTCTTATTAATCTTTTCGGTTAGGTAAACTAAGGTCCATGTACCAAATTCAATCACTAACAGTTATTCTTTTATCAGTTAACTACTTCAGTCTAGTTTCTGTAACTTTCCTGTTCTTGACATCTTCCAAATTTTTCTTCTTCTTTTCTTCATATAAATTTACCCCTAAAGTCCTCATCCATCTCTAATAACCAAGATGTCGATGGGACGTTAATCTCTAACCTTTCTTCCTTCCTAAACTTTTCACTGTCAATTGTTCACTAAGCTTCTTTGTTCTGTTATTTTTGCTTCTACCACAGACAGCTAGATATCTTTGTATCCAAGCTATCTTGTTGTGTTCGATGTAAATCTGCAAAAGAGTACCCACGTTCTTTTTCTCAATACTTCCGATAAGCGTTCAATATTTAAATAAATTCCAGTGCTAAAAAGCGTCAATACTTATACAGTTTTCTGAGCCTAATATATCAGTAATGGCTCTCCTTCTCAGTGTTTCTGATCAGTCTAATAGTAACCATTCACCTGCATATAAACACTGTGCTCCATCCTCTGTATTCGCACATTTTCAGACAAGTGATTTTATTGTGCCCTTATTACATTCACCCTTCCCCCAATGGCAGCTTTCCCGAATCTTGAATTGTCTCCAGAGGATATTTAAATTATTTCACTAATATCTGTTTCTGGAAAATTGGCAGTGCATTTTTTTATGTTTCTAAAAGCGTTTGGCTTTGTATGTGTATCTTGTTGTGTTACAGGAGACGTCCATTTTCAGAAAATTCTGAAAATTTACCTGCAAATGCGAAACATTATATTCAAGTAGTTTTCTTTAGACTTATCAACTTCATTCCTGAAATCTTATATTCATTCAGATTTTTATTCAATACTCCCACTTCTTTTTGAAGCAAACTCTTAATAGGTGATAGAGCATCACTTTTCCATCCACTTTACATGTTGTATCTCTAAGTGTTAAATGAATTAGATTTGCTAGTGTAGAATTTGCAGAATTTTCTTTATTATGTCAACAAAATGAAAGATGTTTCTCATCTCGACAAATATCACCACAAAATATTTTATGTGCCCAATGATTGACTTCAGTTAAACATTTGTTTAACATGTGATCTGGCCTTCTCGAAACAATATTTGTAGGTATTTCATATGAATCAGATAGCAAAGAAACTCCTCTGTGGGTGTTGATATTCTGTTTGTTGCCACTCTCATGGAAAGAATATACCGAGAGTACCTTCCTCTCCCCTATGTTTATTTCAGTATCCCAGATATCATCTTTTATCGAGATAATTTCAATTGTTTCAAAGTAATAGACTACTCATCAGTATCTTCATTGCTTTTTAAGTACTTTTTCAATTTCTTCCATATTCAGAGATCAATCTTCTTCAACATTTGATTAGTTTCTAAAATTTCCAGCGTATGTGTTGGCTCTGAAAAACTGAGAACCTAATCAAAATACTTTGATAGTATTTTGCTATTTCCAGTAATACTTAAGCCAAGAATGTCAGTTTAATTTATGCAACATACTCTTGGAATTTTTTAACCTGTTAATATCCCCTTGCATTTCTAATTTTTATTTTTGTATAGTTTCATTTCCTCTAACCTAACATTTTTCACAGTCTCTCTTCCTTTATATTATCATCTTTCTGTCGTTTCGCTACTATTTAAAATTGATGAAATAATTAAATTTTCCTTGAGTATTTCCACTTTTCCAATTTTGGTCTTCTCTGTCGAAACTTCTTCATTTTATTAGCTAAGATTTCAACTATGATTTTAGAATAGTGATCGGAATCAAAATCATTATGTATTATTACTTTCCCAAAAGTAATTTCCTTAGGGTCTTACTGAGAGGTATCTGCATGGCTTAAGTGAAATACTCTCGATTTAGGTTTGGAGATAATCGACTTATTTTGGAAAGTTTCTGAAGAAGAATGAATGATACCGTCTAGACGGCTAAAATATCTCAATTTACAACGTCGTTTTGATTTATTCAATCCTTAGATCTATAAAACATTGAACCTGTGAAAAAATTTCAGCTACAGTAACATCATCCATAGCTAATTGGGGCGTCAGATGAAGACACTTTTTATAGAACTATCACGAAAAAACCAGATATGTAGAAACTAAGAGTGTTCTGCAACATTATAGATAAAATACTAATCCCATTAAATACTTCTTATTAACACGAATTTTTCACGTTTAGGTGAAAATGATTAATTTTGCCGCTTAATACGTGGATATATTCCTGTTTCAAAGCAAAGATAAAAAAATCACATTTCGTAATCAGTGACGCGGCGTTAGATACCACTTTAAGATCAATTATAGCTCTCGTAGTTATTTATAAATAAAATTACGGGTATTTTTCTGTAACCACACATAACGATTATATATAACATCCCTGGAGGGCACTACAGCTTTATTCATCTCTGCCTTCAGTCTGACACGCTACCACTGTGTAGCACTTAGACGGGAGCACTCTTCCGACACTCTATTATATTCAGTTTCGGTTAGATGATGGCTGAAAGATACACAGCCGAAATATTAGCTAAAAAGAATAAATGGTTATGGCTGAGAACCCGTAAATTTTATTCATGAAATACACCTTTAAAATATGAAGGGTCAGGGATTGGTTTGTGATATGAAGAGACCAAACTACCACAGTCGTCGGTCCTTGTATATCAGGTATAACTGAGTTTACTCCATTTTTGTAGCATTCAACACTTCCAAACATTCTGAAACAGATTTTTTATTTAACATTTCCATAATACAGCGATTAGACTTAATGGCTTGCATAGATTTTAAATAATTATATATAAATGAGTTCTGCTTTATTCAAGAAAATTCTCCGAAACAGTATTGTCATCTTTGTATAAGCGTATACATATTGTATGACCAGAGGCATTAACAATAAATGGTACAAAAATATTTTGTAGCGATTTTGCGCTATCTTCACGAATCACATGTTTCTGATTACTTAATTAGCGTTAAATAATGACATTGTCTTCCGAATTAAATCGTAATCTCGTTTTAAACTTAAGTTAACTTATGGAACGATAAACGTTAAAATACAGCTAAATTTTTAGATTATAATGAGCTTGGGATTTGTCACACAATTGAATGTATGAAGAGAGAGATTTGTCAACTCGACAAAAATATTTATATCAACTACATTATTTATATCAACCAAATTATTTACACGTGGGCATCAGTCTGCAGACGGTTTGATGCTGCTCTCCACCCTACACTTCATCTGAGAATACGAACGCCAACCTACATCCTTCCTGACGCAGTCACCTCGTTCAAATATTTAGGCGTAACATTGCAGAGCGATATGAAATGGAACGAACATGTAACGACAATTGTGAGTAAGGCGGACAGCCGACTTCGGTTTATTGGGAGAAGTTCGGGAAGATGTACTTTGTAAAGGAGACGACGTCTAGAGTATTGCTCAAGTGTTTGGGACCCACAGCAGATTAAAAGAATACACAGAAGCAGTTCAGAGTCGAGCAGCTGGGTTCGTTTCTAGTAGGTTCGACCAATGCGCGAGTGTCACGGAAATGCTCCGGGCACTCAAATGGGGATCGCTGGAGGAAAGGCGATCTTCTTTTCGAGAAATTCTGTTGAGGAAATTTAGAGGGTCGGAATTTGAAGCTTAGTGTAGAACGATCTTCCTCCCACCACTTACATTTCGCATAAAGATCACAAAGGCAAGAGAAATTAGAGCTCTTACAGAGGCATGTAGATTTTCTTCTTACCCTCGTTCTGTTTGGGAGTAGAGTAGGAAAGGAAATGCCTAGTAGTGGTACAGTGTATCCTCCGCTACGCACTTTAAGATGCATTGCGGAATGTATATGTCTCCCTCTACCAATTTTTTACGCCACACACGTCCTTCTAATGCTAGGGTGACAATTCCTTGATGTCTCAGAATGTGTCCCACCAACCTATACCTTATCTCCGGATATGCGAGAAACTCTTTTTCTCCCCAATTCTGTGAAGCACCTCCTCATTAGTTACCTGATCTACCCATCTAATCTTCTTCAACCGTCTGTAACACCACAATTCGAAAACTTCTTTTTGTCTGAACTCGTTATCGTTTACGTTTCACTCCCATACAATTCTACATTCTAGACAAATGCTTTCAGAAAGGACTTCCTAACATTTAAACATCAGAAGTTATCTTGCTACCCAAATAATGAAACTCATCTACTACTTTCAACTACTACTTTTGTTGTCTCATTACCTAATCTAATTCCTTCATCATCGACTGATTTTCTGACACTACATTCCACTACCCTCGTTGTACTTCTGTTAACGTTCATCTTGTACCTTCCTTTCAAGACGGTGTTTATTCCGTTTATTTGCTCTTTCAGGTCTTTTGCTGTCTATGAAATAATTACCATGTCGTCAGCAAACCGCAAGGTTTTTATCCCCTCTCCCTGGACTTTAATTCCCTCTCCAAATTTCTCCTTCACAGCTTGCTCAATGTACAGATTGAACAACAATGGGGAAAGGCTACAACCCGGTCTTACTCTGCAACCTAACATATCCATTTCTCTTTTCTAATTTTTTAACTTACCTACCCCATTGAAGGATAGAACATTCCACGCTCCGATCAGTAGAATGCCTGTTTTGTTTTTCTTGATGATCACATCTCCCGAGTAGTCCCCGCCCAGAGATCCGAATGGGGGACTATTTTACCTCCGGAATATTTTACCCGAGAGGATGCCAGCATCATATATTCATACAGTAGGCCTGTATGTCTTGCCAAAATTAACGACTATCGTTTCCCCTTGCTTTCAGTAGTTCGCAGTAACTGCATGGCAAAGCCATGTTAGTTGGTGATACAAGGCCAGCTCAGTCAAACATACAGTCTGATGCCCCCGTAACTACTGAAAAGGCTGCTACCCCTCTTCAGGAACCACACGTTTGTCTGGCCTCTCCACAGATACCCCTCCGCTGTGGTTGCACCTATGGTACGGCTTTCTGTATTGTTGAGACACACAAGCCACCCCACGTCATCCATGTCTGTGGATCTTGAGGGCGCTGCATTTATAGTATAGAAATATGGCGGCGAGACTTCATTGACATCAGAGGTACTGTATATGGCGTTGCCAGTCTAGTAATATATGTCTGTGCATACAATACCTCAGAGACCAGAGAGACAACCTACTTGATAACCATAGATACCACGAAATTCAGAATACGATATTTTTGTAAGCATATTCACAGCCAAATATAGCACAAAATTTTAAAATAAACATCTCACAGACCAGAGATACAAATTAGTTCACAACCAAAGTCACCACGAAATTCAGAATGTAAAACATATAGCATCACAATAGCTGACAAACAGAAAAGTCCTAAATAATGTATAACAGATAATTATAAACGACTTCTGACAAATGTATCAGCATAATAATATCATATAGAGGAACAGATGCTATATGTAACAATAAGATATAAAATGTAAGTAACACGTTCAAAATTATGGTAATGTATTTTATTTCGTTTCGAAAAATATTTGTTAAAAACTCATTTATACTTTTACAGTCCACTTGGCAATGCGATAACGGTGAAACAGATGTAGTGCATAATTAAGACTACTTACAAAGGAACCTCCCCATCGCACCCTCCACAGATTTAGTTATAAGTAGGCGCAGTGGATAGGCCGAAAAAAACTGAACACAGATCAGTCGAGAAAACATATAGAAGTTGTGTGGAACTATGAAAAAAAAGCAAATTATAATAACTGAGCAGTCCACGTAAAAGACAGGCAACGTCGAGCAGGTTGTAAGCATAGAAGTGATATTATGGTCTCATGGCTAGCGTGATTAGCTGCGGAACTAGAGGTCCTTGGTACAAGCTTTCAGTCGAACGAAAATTTCAATTTTTATTTTCGAGAAATTATAATCTGTTCGTCGGTTTATTGAAGTCTCTGTTACTTGTAATCAGTTTAGTGTCTCTGTTTTGCGACCGCATCCCGCAGCAATCGGCAAGGTATCTTCATCACTACACTTACTATTTATCACCAAATGTACGAAATATCGCACAAATGTTCGACAATCGTTCGATCTCTTAAGGAACTTCAATCAGCAAGGTATCTTCATCACTACACTTACTATTATCAACAAATGTAGGAAATATCACACAAATGTTTGACAATCAATCGTTCGACCTCTTAAAGAACTGTTAGATTCGTTAAAGTTCGGATAACATTCATTGACCTTGTTACTGAAGTCGCGAGCTGTATTTACTGGATTCATATTGCCCCCGGAATAACATGTTTAACAGTCAACTATCAGCCAGTGAGCCTCGTCAGCAGGAATACTCTCTCCGCCGTACACTGTAGTCGACTAAAGTCAAGTGTTTAGATGTATGTTTAGGCGCAGCGTCCCCATACCAGGGCGCAGTTACCTCGCTTCCGACGGACTGAAAATGAAAAAACTTGAAATTTTCACGCATGAAAAGGCTCGAACCAATGATCTCTTCCACCACAGCTCCTCACGCTAGCCACAGGACCACGGCGCTCTGTACCGAGAACCTGATCGACATTGCTTATCTTTTGCATGGACTGAACAGTTTTTTATCTTTTATTTTTTCATAGTGCCACACAACTTCTTCCAGTTTACTCGATTGATATGTTCAGTATTTCACGGTCTAAATTCAAATGTTTGTAAAGCTTATGGAACTTAACTGTGTGGTCATCAATCACTACTTTTACAAGCTACTTATGAACTAGCTTATACTAAAGACGACACAAACGTCCATGCCCGAGGGGGGATTCGGACCTCCGACGGGGAACGGCCTGGCACATCGTAGCATAGCGCCTCAGTGCGCTCTGCCACGGCTTTTCACGGTCTATCCACTGCGCCAACGGGGACGCAATGGGGAGGTTCCCTTGTTAGCAGCGTTCAAAAATAAAACAATTTATTAGAATGTCGTATTACGAAAATATAATAACTATGAGCAGGGCTTAAAGCTAGGACTCTCGGTATAACAAATTAAACTTCAACCAAGTAGCCCACAGCAGCTCGACATGTTGGGCTCCAACAGTTGCTTTTCCTGCTCTCCATAGGTCAGGTATTAGTATAGTTCATCGCACGTTTTTCCTGAATGACAGGAATTATATCGGAGTTCTGCTTGATAATCTGTCGATGTCCAATGTTTAGCACCGATATGTCTGTCTGACATCTGGAAGAATGGTTGTCAGAAATTTACGTTTTGTTTCATGTACGAGGGGCGTCCACAAAGTAAGTTCCGTTTCTATTTCTATCCGCGGCAGCGGTACGATCGCAGTTCTGAGCATGCGCGGCAGTTCTTCTGACTCAAGAAGAAGACAGGTACGCCATTTTCATATCGCTGCTGCCTTCGTGTGTTTATAGCGTCAGCCGTAATTGAAAATGTCGCCACATGTAAAATCAGATCTTTGATTTCTTTTATGAATACAGAGAAAGTTTAACTAAAGAAAATTCATCGGCAAATCTCCGAGGTTTACGGAAAAAATGCTAGGAATGATTCAATAGTTAGAAGACAGGTAAATGTTAATGAAGGATGTGATCAAGTGCACGATGAAGTACGAAGTGGACGCCTGTCTATGGTTACTGATGAACTGGTTCATATAATTGAAGAGAATAGAAGCACAACCGTAAGTGTGCACTTAGTGTCCCTGGTATGGATCACTGATTCATGAAATTTTTACTGAAAAAGTGAAATTTGGAAAACTTTGCTCACGTTGGTTACCCAGAATTCTTTCTGGACAACACAAAAAACAACTGTTGGGCAGCGCACTTCAGTTTTCGACAGCTACAATGAATAAGGCAATGGTTTCTTTCCCGGATAGTCACGAGGGATGAAACTTGGGTATCGTACGACACCCCTGAAACAGAACAGCAATCATTGGAATTGAGGCACACATCCTAAACGAAGGTTAAGTCTAAGCAAACCTTGACACCTCGAAAAGTCATGTGCAGCTTTGTGTCGGACAGAAAAGGCATATTGCTGATTTATTTCTAGCCTCCAAACAATCATTGCACATGGTTACTGCGAGACCATTAAGAAATTGCGCCGCGCAATACAGAACAAGCGCCAAACATTACTGTCAAAAGGTGTAGTTTTTAAAAACAATGCTTCACATCGAAGACAGCCTAGATCACGTATTTATAAGTTATTTATTGTGACTAGTTTCGACAAACTTGTTGTCATTTTCGAACATAATACAAAATATTCAAAACCATTGTGAGAGGTGGATATTCTCTGATACGTACATCATAGATTGTATACCAATAAAGGTGCAACCTGTGTGCTCTTCACAACCCATTCATACCCTCGGACTTTAAGAAAAATGTAATAATCCCCATTCCAAAGGAAGCAGGTGCAGACAGGTGTGAAAATTACAGAACCATCAGTTTAATATGTCATGGTTGCAAAATGTTAACAAGAATTATTTACAGAAGGACAAAAAAGCTGGCAGAAACTGACCACGGGGAAGATCAGTTTGGATTCAGGAAAATTGTAGGAACAAGGGAGGATACTCACTTTACGGCTTATCTTACAAGATAGAATACGGAAAGGTAAACCTACATTGTAGCTTTTGTAGATTTGGAGAAATCTTTTGACAATTGGGAAACACTCTTTCAAATTCTGAAATCAGCAGGAGTAAAATATAGGGAACGGAAGGTTATTTACAAATTGTACAAAAACCAGACAGCGGTTATCAGAGTTGAAGGGCATGGAACGGATGCAGAGGTTGGGAAGGGAGTAAGACAGGGTTGTAGCCTTTCTCCAGTGTTGTTCAATTTGTACATTAAGCAAGCTATAAAGGAAAGCAATCAGAAATTTGGAGAAGGAATTAAAGTTCAGGGTGAAAAAGTAAAAACATTGCGATTTGCCGGTGACACTGTAATTCTCTCGGAGACAGCAAAAGACCTAGAAGAGCAGTTGAACGGAATGGACAGTGTCTTAAAAAGAGCATATAAGATGAACATTAACAAGAGCAAAATGAGCGTAATGGAGTGCAGCCTAAGAAAACCGGGCGATGCTGAATGAATTAGATTAGGTAACGAAACAATAAAGGTGGTAGATGAGTTTTGTTACTTGGGCAGTAAAATAACACACGATGGTCACAGTACAGAGGATATAAAATGCAGAATGGCAATGGGAAGAAAAGTGTTTTGGAAAAAGAGAAATTTGTTAACATCGAATATTAAGGAAGTCCTTTCTGAAGGCATTTGTGTGGAGTGTTGCCTTGTATGCGAGCGAAACATGGACGATAAGCAGTATTAACAGGAAGAGGAAAGAGGCTTTTGAAATGTGGTGTTACAGTAAAATGAAGATTAGGTGGATCAATCGCGTAAATAATGAAGAGGTACTGAACAGAATTGGGGAGAAAAGGAGTTTCTGGCATACCTTGACTAAAAGAAGGGATCGATTGGTAGGACACATTCTCAGACATAAATGAATCGTAAATATGGCAATGGAAGGAAGTGTGCGGGGTAAAAATCGCAGAGAGAGACCAAGAGATGAATACAGAAAGCAGATTCAAATGGATGTAGGTTGCCGTTCTTATGAGGAGATGAAGAGGCTTGCTCAGAGTACGGTGGAGAGCTGTATCAAACCAGTTTCCGGACTGAAGAACACAACAACAACAACAACAAAACGGAACTTACTTTGTAGACATAACTCATATTTCGGTAATCGCCACCCTGTAAATTAACGTGTGACAATATGTGCTACAAGGCGTTTACTCACAGGCATCAGTTTCGGTCCTTGCAAGTGTAAATGTCATTTCACATCGGCGTAGCGTATCTCGAGCTACGTCTTCGGAAGACGTCTCAGTACGTAGCACGTATCCTGATTAGAGATACATACCCTTCAAACCGAAAGCTTCGTTTTATATTCCATCTTAGTATTTGCTCAGTTGTTGTGATTGTGTGCTAACTTCAATACTGTTCGTGGATAGTACCAGAAACCGCGTTCAACGTGCCGTGGTGTGACCCGGATACCAATTCATTGTGCCGTGGATGGACTGTAGTTGAAGTAGCGATAGTGATGATGAACTGCTGTTGTATTCATTGTCAAATAAATCGAATTGGTTTCAGCGGATAAATGTTAGAAGAACAACGTATGGTGAATGCCACCACCTAATGTAAGATTTACAGCTCGACGATAAAAATCAAACTATGTAAGGGAATGTCTGTAGTAATGGTGTCTTGTTTTATTATTAACTTTTCGTAATTTGCTAAGGCGCTTCAAGCCGTCCGTTGCTAAGCATTACTTGTTTCTGGCTCTGAATTTTGTATTTTAATGAGTTTAGGTCAGCACTTTCTTCGCTACCTCCTAACCTGTTATTTCTGGTGGTCTCCATCTCATTCGTTTTTAATTATTTATTCTCTTACTTCGTAGTACCTCGATGCTATGATTTCTGGCGCTGCCCTCTCTATCGATATGCTTTGCCTCCGGCAATCACAGCGCTGCATGTTCTAGCGGTCGTCACATGTGTGCTAGTACGCAGTCTCTTCAGGTTCGTTTAAGCAGCTGCCAGCGAGCTACTCGCGCATGCGCAGAGCACAGATTAAGTTCAAGCAGCGCCTTCGTCCGCTTCTGGTTATTTGTCGAGCAACTGTTTGCTGTTTAAGCAGTAACCGCAAGCTACCAGATTCTACCCGGGAAAATATGTTTGGTGCACTCAAGCTGCCAGATTTGTGCATGCGCAGAACTGTCTGAGTTGTTGTGGGAGGGCGCTCCATGTGATCTGTGTTTACGTTTAGTGACAGTATCATTTGGTTGTCTTCGTCTACAAGTGTCTTCTCATATGACAACAAAACGGATTTCTGTGACTAGGAAGTTTTAGGTAAATTTATTCACAAAATCGCAGAAGGCTAAGAAAATAACGTGATAATATTTCAATTTTATGATTTTATTTCCACGTTATTAGCAGAGATCAAGCAGTGAGCTGAACGTGTAATTCACGCCTGACGGGTCATTTTATATATTTTACCTGTTTGTACGATGTACATGAGTTCCCTGGACTTAATCTATACTGAAAATGTTCATTCAGTGAACGAAATTGACATGCTATATTGAAAAATTTATATTTTAAATAATAACCACCAAGCGGAAATGTGTATTATTGTTGAAATATTGTATTTAGTTGTACACACGCCTCATTATCGAGTGTTCATATAAGATCAAGAATTATTCGATTTGAAGAACATGTAAGTTATTTTTTCGGTTTGCGAAAAAATTTGGCTTTTTCCAATCAAGAACAATAAACTGTTCTTTGCCACAGAGGGGTCAATTTATTTGAAAGAAACAATATTCGAGACTGTTGCCTAGTTTAAACTGTTCGCTATGTTTTAAAGAGCTCGCGCTTTATTTTATAATGCATGTCCTGTTAACAGATTTCATTTTCTGCTATAATAAAGAACTAAAACGAGGGTATACTTAACGGGAATTGGTATTTTGAAAACCACAAAGAAAACCTTAATATCAGGCACACATACGTTAGTCTGGTCAATGGTCATGTTGATATACTCTTAGAGGCGAATAGTGGTGTTGTTTGTTTCATGAAACAATGTAGGATCTCTTAATGCTGCACGTATGGGTATTAATAAATGTTTACTTGAAGGTTAATACACAGGCGATTTAATCAATAATTGAGAATAAAATGAATCTACATAGATACTCTGCAAATCACATTCAAGTGCCTGGCAGAGGGTACATTAACCACTTCCATAACTTTTCTCTACCGTTCCATTCTCTAATAGCGCGCGGGAAGAAAGAACGCCTAAATCGTTCCGTTTTCGATCTGATTTCTCTTATTTTATTTGGATGGTCATGTCTCCCTAAGTAGGTGGGTGATAGCAAAATATTTTCACATTCAGAACTAAAGGTGATTGAAACTTCGCTAACAGATCACGCCGCAATGAATGTCTTTCTTTTAATGATTTCCAACCCAATTCGTGCAACATTTCCGTGACGCTTTCCCCCCGTAACGTGATAAAACAAAACGAGCTGCCCTTCTCTGAACCTTCTCAATGTCTTCCGTCAGTCCCACCTGATGAGGGTCCCACAAGGGGCAACAGTACTGCAGGAGAGGACGCACAAGTGTGATGTAGGCAGTCTCTTTGGTGGAGCTGGTGCATCTTCGAAGCGTTCTGCCGATGAAAGGTTAACTTTGGTTCGCCTTCCCCACAATATTTTCTATGTGTTCTCTCCAGTCAAAGTTGTTCGTATTTGTAACTCCTAGGTATTTGGTAGAATCTACGACCTTAAGGTTTGACTGATCGCGTAATTAAAGTTCAGCGGATTTCTTTTAGTGGTCATGTGTATTACTTCACACTTTATTTAGTGTCAATACCTATATTGACAGCTTAATAAGGAAAAAATATTTTCTTTTTGGCACCTACTATCCACAAAACAATGTTTCATTCATCTGTGGTACATTATCTGTAGGCTTCAATTTGTGTTTTTTGCGTTTTAAATATAAAGACTGACATTCCTCGGCAAATTACTTAAATACACTGCCAACAAATCGTTCACTGTTTTATCACTGTATACATTTTCGTTACTTTGTGCATATGAAGTATTACGTGAAAATTTTTCATATCCTTGTCATGGTTTCATTAAGTCACACTAATAAAACCTAAAAATAAACCATTGTTGTTCTGCATAATTGCTCGGCATTATATAGGAATACCAAAATAACAAGGTCGCAGCAGTTGTTCCACCGCTACGCAAGAGAATCCTACCAGAATTGGAACGAAAAGCGTTCACTCAGTGCAAGCTCCAGATACCTCATCGTCGCTGCGCATGCGCAGTAACACTTACTTGCTCGCGCTTGAAAGTAGCTTTCTGTCAGCTGCTTAAACGAACCTTTCGCGAGAAGTGGTGCCTTATCTAGCGGCGCGCGCACCGAGCGATACGGGTTCTAGCAGCAACAGAGGGAGGGCAGTTTCACGCAGGAGTTGGTTAGATGAGGTGACAGTAGTTTAACACGTCACCTGGAGAAGAGTTTCGCCCCCCCCCCTCCCTTTGCCCTGTGGGGGCCGCAGTGGCGCATTTTAGAACCAGTGTCGTCTAGTGTCTAGTGTCCAGTGCATCCATGTCTCAGTGTGCGTTTACAGTGCGTCGAATAACATCTCCTCTTCACCTGTGTCATCGTGCTACTTCTTCGTGTGTCCAGTGATGTTCCTCAGTGTGATTTTCTCGCCACCGTGGCACAGACTGTTTTTAACTTTTTATGTGTCTGTCTCTCTCATGTTCAAGTGTTTTAAGCCTGCACTATTGTCTCCAGTGTCCAGTTTTTAAGGCTTCAATGATTTTCCTTCGCACCATGTTTTTACACTCCTTGTTTTTCCCTTCGTGACGTTGTTTATTTTAATCTCACATTGTAATGTATATGTACGCTCGGCTGAAGAGCAGCGCCTGATGCTGCTGCCAGCCTGCCGACTCGAGTCGGCGTTAAAATAACAATAAAGGAAAAAAAAGGAGTTTCCCGGAAACTCGGACAGCGTCGCTTGTTGGTAACGCGTGGGGCGTTTGCCTAGCTGGGCGTGCCGCGTTAACTCGGGTTACGAGGAGTGTTCCGTAACATGTACGGGGCAGATTTAAGTTTGGCTGAGCCGTGGACAGGGCACTATGACCGCAACGGCGGATACCGCACGCCCGGCCTGCCTTCTTCGTACTGTGCGGCTCCCGTTCCTCTGGCCGCTGTGTGATGTAACCTGTCTCCACGCCATCTGGTTCCGCCTGTCTCTCTCTTGCCTGCCACTGTTCTTTCGTCTGTTTGCAACATCTATTCCAGCCACATTGCACAGTGTAATTTATGTGAACACGACTTCGTTCAGTGCCTGGTGTGAAGTGTGTTATCGTGGAATCGCGATTTACTTCTGCTATTTAAGAGATCTTGTGCTGCAGCTAGTTAATTTTCCGTCGTCTGCTGTTGCCTGTGTCAGAATAGGATTCTGTACAAAGAGTGCAGTGCCTTAGTTCGTTACACTGAAACCACATTTCATTCCATTAATGTGCGGTCTGTTGTCAGTACTCGTTGTTTGTTAAACTGCGTCGACCAGGCTTATCTTTGAACTGTCTCCTGTTGATAGTGCCTTTTCGGCGGGTGTTAAGTTTTCTGTGTTCGGTCTGTGTACACTGTTTGTGTGTGTGTGTGTGTGTGTGTGTGTGTGTGTGTGTGTGTGTCTATTCTTTTTCCTATTTCCTATGTCTGTCCGCGTACTTTGCACTTAATAATCATTAGCTTTAGGGGCTACTTTGACTTCTTTCTAGTCGCTTTGTCGGTTAATTCTAATCAATCAAAAATTGCTTGATTTTGATATTGTGCAGCAAATATTTCCGTCCGTTCTGTCTGCCTCACGTGCGGATGAATTTTGGGCAGTTTTCCTTTTGTTCGAAAAGTCCTTTCCTTTCCGATCTGGTGTTCTCGCGCAGGGATAAGGGCAAGCACCTTCTATAGCAAAATTCCTCTCCTGACACATTTTCTGGGTTGCAGTGGCCTAACTTGAGCCTATCTTACCCTGTACTTGTGATAAACTTGACTCTGTATACCTTAATCTTATTGGTGTTTTTCTTTTACTATCTCATGATCAATTCATACTTATCAAACCAAACTTCGTTCGTTTCTCGGGCTTTAGCCCCTTCATTTTATGTAAGGGAATGTCTGTAGTAACTGTGTTCTGTTTTATGTATTGTTGACTTTTCGTAATTTGTTAAGGCTCTTCAAGCTGTCCGTTAGTAAGCATTACTATTTGCTTACTGTTTGAATTGCTCAACAATAAAAGTTTGATTACTGAGTCCTTGTTCACTATTCAGGACATTTTATTAATCTGTATTAGTTGTGGGTCCATAAGACCGAATTACTTTGCCCAAAGTTGAAAAACAGGGGGGGGGGGCGATTAGAGTCATTTTGTTTATTACTTGTCTCTTGTGTCAGTTTTAAGTTCATATTATGAAAGATCTCTATTAATACTGCATGTTCACTTTGACAACAATCTGTAATAAATCGTTATTTGAAGCTTTCACCTTTATTTAAACGTCTACCAGTTATACCCCTGTATCACTTATTTCAGGCTTAATGACTAACAGTTCAAAGAAATTTTATCCCACATGAGCAGTGACATTAACCCGTAACCACAGACGTAAATTTGTGTTACATAACTACAGACGTGGAGTCAAATTGACTCCATATATTTCCTTTGTCATTTACTTCTTTCTATCTCAACTTATATTTACTTTTTCATTGATTTAGTGTATAATTAATGAGTTTTGAACAATTACGGTGGCAATCACCACTTTTAGTCATCATCATCATTAGTACAATGACAACGTGATTTGTTTATTGTAACAAAATAGTAGCGAATTTGTCGAAATTACGAGGCGTGTTTGTTAAGTAAATACCGTTTCGAAATTTTAAAAAAATCATCATCATCATTAGACGCTGATTATGCCTTTCAGCGTTCAGTCTGGAGCATAGTACCTCTAATAAAATTCCTCCATGATCCCCTATTCAATGCTAACATTGATGCCTCGTCTGATGTTATGCCTTTTACTTCAAAATCATTCTGCATCGAATCTAAGTACTTTCTTCTTAGTCTACCTCGATTCCTCTTACCCTCCGCTGCCGAGCTCATGAGTCTCTTAGGTAACCTTGCTTCCCCCATGCGTATAACATGACCCCACCATCTCAGTCTGTTCGCTCTAACTGCTTCATCCATGGTGTTCATTCCCAGTTTTTCCTTGATTTCGACATTATGGACACCCTCCTGCCATTGTTCCCATCTATTAGTGCCTGCAATCATTCTTGCTACTTTCATATCTGTAACCTCTACCTTATGAATAAGGTAACCTGTATCCACCCAACTTTCACTCTCATATAACAAAGTTGGTCGAAAGATAAACCGGTGCAGCGCTAACTTAGTCTTGGTACTTACTTCCTTCTTGCAAAAGAGAGTAGATCTTAGCTGAGCACTCACTGCACCTCGATTCCAGTTCTTTCGCTATGTTGCCATCCTGTGAGAAAATACATCCTAGGTACTTGAAACTGTCTACTTGCTCTAACTTTGTTCCTCCTATTTGGCAGTCATTCTGCTTCAATCTCTTTTCCACTGACATTACTTTCGTTTTGGAGATGCTGATCTTCATATTATAATTCTTGCACCTCTCATCGATCTCTGAAATATCAGTTTGCAACCTTTCAATTGAATCGGCCATTACAATTAAGTCGTCCGCATATGCGAGACTGCTTATTTTGTTTTCACCTGTTTCAAGCCCGCCCTGCCAGTCTACTGTTTTCAACATATGATCCATGAATAGTATGGACAGCGGTGGTGACAGGTTACAGCCTTGTCTTACCCCTGAAACTACCGTGAACCATGAGCTTAATTGGCCATCTACTGTAACCGCTGCCTGACAGTCTACGTAAAGCCCTTTAATTACCTGCAGAAGTTTGCCTCCTATACAATAATCTTGTAGAACTGACAGTAGCTTCGTCCTAGGGACACGGTAATAAGCCTTTTCTAGATCTATGAAACATAGATACAATTCCCTGTTCCACTCATAGCACTTTTCCATTACCTGCCATAAGCTAAAGATCTGGTCCTGACAGCCTCTAAGAGGCCTAAACCTACACTGATTTTCATCTAACTTGTCCTCAATTAATACTCGCACTCTCATTTCAACAATACCTGAGAATATTTTTCCTACAACGCTAATTAAAGAGATACCTCGATAGTTGTTACAATCTTTTCTGTTTCTATGTTTGAAAATTGGCATGATTGCCGCTTTCGTCCAGTCAGACGGAACCTGTCCCGATTCCCACGCCTTCTCAATTATCCTGTGTAATCATTTGAAACCTGATATTCCACTGTATTTGACGAGTTCCGGCTTAATTTCATCCACCTCAGCCGCTTTATTGCACTATAATCTACTGACCATTATCTCCACTTCCTCAAATGAGGTCCTGTTTCCATCGTCGTTCCTATCCCATTCTACCTGAAAATCTGACACATCATTGAACGTTCCACCTGCATTGAGCAATTCTTCAAAATAAACAATTCATAAAACATAAAACCTGGTAGGTGAGTTATAAAACTGAACGGTTTTCAAAGAGTTACTAAAATTGACTTATATATTTCTTGGAAAGTAATAAATGTTTTTTCATTATAATTTCAGATAAAGATAATGTAAAATGATAAGCGAGAAGACGGAACCGTGATAGTAGTTTGACTCACTCTCTGGTCTGTATCCAATCGGTGTAGACGTCCTTCATACCTGTATCCACTCATGTAAGTAAGAATAATGCAAGCTGTTGCTGAAAATATTTAAATTAAAAAACCTTCCCTCACCTTGGTTTTCATTTAAATCAAACTCCTCCACGCCAAATATTTAATTTCTTAAGGTTTTCAGCTCCTTCGCCTCCTTAATAGTTTAGTGTTCAGACGCCATTACAATCGCTTCGCATTTTCTGCAAAATTTCAATCAATCAATCATCCTTATAGAATACTTAGCTTGATTTTAGAACCTACGGTCATTTCTTTTGTAATTTCACGAAGTCCGATCTTTTTTTTAATTATTCTATCATTACCAGTAACTTCATGTTCCACCCACGATCACACAACAATGAAAAGCGAAGTGAACAGTCTGAACATTGATCTCCTACGGAAAGTATCTCCAACGTTCACATATTAAATAAATAAGTTATCATTTCCAGCTTCTACCATACGAACCGCAGGATCCAGCTAGATGCTTTCCGTAAGTTTTATAACGTGTTGTTGCTTGTATGGTGCCCGACTTTAATATGCAACCCGCGGTTTATTTGCTTTAATGTTCATTTTGTGCTGTACTTCAACTAACTTATTTCAAATTCAAACATTCGGTACCATCAATTCCTTGTCCAAAAAATATAATCGCGGAATCTACTTTAACAATTATGGCATCATACGAAGCAAGGGCAACGTTATAATTAGTACCAAGTTAGTACGCTTGGAGCGCTGTAATAGATCATAATCTTTCTTGTGAACGATCGATCGTCGTGTAAACTGGGCATTATACCCCTACTGGATGCGACGCGAGCTACTTCGGTAGGAAATGCCCCCATTTCATTACGAGATACGTCTGCGACGTTTTTCCGAAGACGTAGCTCGAGATACGCTACACCGGTGTGAAATGAACTGCCCCCCCCCCCCTTCTCGCAGTGGTGTATCGTAGGTCTCTTGAAGAGCATAGCGTTCCGAAAGATTGGAAAATGGCGCAGGTCATCTCCGTTTTCAAGAAGGGTCCTCGAACAGATGTGCAGAACTATAGGCGTATATCTCTAACGTCGATCAGTTGTAGAATTTTGGAACATGTATTATGTTCGAATATAATGACATTTCTCGAGACTAGGAATCTGCTCTGTAGGAATCAGCATGGGTTTCGAAAAAGGCGTTCGTGTGAAACCCAGCTCGCACTATTCGTCCACGAGACTCAGAGGGCCATAGACACAGGTTCTCAGGTAGATGCTGTGTTTCTCGACTACCGCAAGGGTTTGATACAGTTCCCCACAAACGTTTACTGAACATAGTAAGAGCATATGGTCTATCAGACCAATTGTGTGATTGGTTTGAGGAATTCCTAGATAACAGAAAGCAGCAGGTCATTCTCAATGGAGAGAAGTCTTCCGAAGTAGGAGTTATGTTAGGTGTGCCACAGGGGAGTGTCGTGGTTCACGATATATATAAATGACCTTGCGGATAACATCGGAAGTTCACTGAAGCTTTTTGCGGATGATGCTGTAGTATACAGAGAGGTTGTAACAATGGAAAATTGTAGAGATGCAGGGAATTGACGCATGGTGCAGGGAATGGCAATTAAAGCTCAATGTAGACAAGTGTAATGTGCTGCGAATACACATAAAGAAAGATCCTTTATCATTTAGCTACACTATAGTAGGTCAGCAACTGGAAGCATTTAATTCCATAAATTATCTGGGAGTAGTCATTAGGAGGGATTTAAAATGAAATGACCATATAAAATCAATCGTCGGTAAAGCAGATGCCAGACTTAGGTTCATTGGGAGAATTCTAAGGAAATGCAGTCCGAAAACAAAGGAAGTAGATTACAGCACAGTTGTTCGCCCACAGCTTGAATACTGCTCACCGCTGTGGGATCCGTTCCAGGTGGGATTGATAGAGGAAGTGGAGAAGATCCAACGGAGAGCAGCGCGCTTCGTTACAGGATCATTTGATAATCGTGAAAGCGTTACGGAGATGATCGCTGAACTCCAGTGGAAGACTCTGCAGGAGAGACGCTCTGTCGTTCGGTACGGGCTTCTGTCGAAGTTTCGAGAACTTACCTTTACTAAGGAGTCTAGCAGTATGTTGCTCCCTCCTACGTATTTCTCGCGAAGAGATCGTGAGGATAAAATCAGAGAGATTAGAGCCCACACAGAGGCATACCGACAATCCTTCTTTCCGCGAACAATGCGTGACTGCAATAGGAGGGAAAATAGTGGTACACAGGGTACCCTCTGCCACACACCGTATGGTGGCTTGCGGAGTATGGTTGTAGATGTTGTAGGTGTTGTAGATTGACCTTTTAAGCTGGTACGAGTCTTGCAGCCTGCGGCGCCTCAGTGTCGTTGCGTGTGCAGACGCCGGCGCGCTGTTTGGGCCGAGGTTCAGCGGCCGCACACGTGGCCAGGCCAGACTGCAGCGCCCGCCGCCCACATACGGCACAGCGCTGGGCGGCGCTACCGCGGCGGCGGCAGCGGCAGGTTCCTAGCGGCGGCGCCTCCAAGGTCAGCCCGCATTCCTCGCACCGCGCCGCTCCGGGCCGGACACGCGACTCCGGGCGCAGTATGCGCTGGAGGTGGGTCATCCGTGGACGAACCGTTCACGAAAGTGAACGGAGAGACCGGGGAGCTGCGCACGAGGTACGGCTGTTCACCTCGGACCTCTTAGTCGGTCCCATTCGATGGTTCCGGTCCGAAACGCCGGAACGTTCGCAGAGAATCAAATGTTCAAATGTTTGTAAATCTATCGGTCCAAACTGCGTGGTCACCAGTCCGTAGCTTACAAACTACTTAAACCTAGGTAAACTTACCTAAGGGCAACACACACACACCCATGCCCCAGGGAGGACTCGAACTTCCACGGCGAGCAACGGCGCGCTCCGCAGCGAGACGCTTTAGACCGCTCGGCTACTCCACCGCGGCAACGTTCGCAGAGACAAGCCGTCGGCACACTGAACGTGTGTCTGAACGTGTGTGGTCAACGTGCCCAGTCCACCGTGCGGCTGAACGCTCGGAGACGGCGCAACTTGAGCATACGAGACTTTTTTTTATGTTTTTTTTTTTTTAATGAAACTCCAGCTCCAGTTGCATTTATTGGTGCTTTATTTAAGCCCACACTACCGGTTTCGGCCTCTATGTTAGGCCATTATCAAGTGTGACAGACCTGCATATAATGTGTAACAATAAGTTTACAAAAATTACATGGTACAAGACAGAATGTTATATATGTAAAAAGGTACTGTACAGAAGCAGAAGGAAACTTACGTTATGCCATAGAGAAAGCAACGTCAAGTAATTACAACAATAGAACTCAGAGAATTTAAAACTTTTGGCGCCCAATGGCGACATGAGAAAAATGGGCGTGTCGTATTTAACATTCCAAAACATTATAATCTGCATGTTCTGATATAAACATTACATCTTTGCAAGCATGAAATTCTTAACATTAGTTGATAAAATGTAAAGGTCAATTGTAAAATATTATAAATGTCAGTTAGGATAAAAAACGGAACATACAGCGGCCGAAACCGGAAGTGTGGGCTTAAATAAAGCACCAATAAATGCAACTGGAGCTGGAGTTTCATAAAAAATTGAACCACAGTTGCGGCAACAACAAGCATGCAGTGATGGAGAAACTAATAATACATACGTGACGTGTGCCTCAACGAGCTACACGCGATCGCAGCGCGCTCCAGCAGAATCACTAGCTGAAATCACACTATTTACCAAATCAAAACAGTGAAATTTCTGCATTACCGCTATTGAATCGCTTATTCCGCGCTTGTGTTTATGTTCTTTATGTTCTGTGATAGGTCTAAATAATTAACAACAAAATACCTATGAACATAAGACTCTTATAAAAGTTGCATTTTATGTCAATAAGTGCAGCGAATAATAAAAGTTTTATGATAAACTGTGCGATATAAAATTAGAATAGGCCTTCACAGCACAAAGATTATTGTCAAGAGTCTCGCTTTTTAGTAACTCTTAAAAGATCATGCTTCCACGGTCAATGTTACTACTCAGTAGAAGAATGTTAAGAATGTATAAAATGCAATATGTGAAACAATAAGTGCGTATTTTACTCTAAGTGAAGTGCAAACGTCTTGTTCATAAAACGACTCCAACAAACTCACCCCTCAGAGGGTGCGCACTTATTTTTACATAGCATCGAATATTATGCAGTATACTTCTAAGAAATTTATAGAAAAGTCTTTGAGTCTATCAGAAAACCGAATAAAAGAAGACAAAATATCTCTTTATGCGGAGCTTTGAACCAACACCGCAACCTCATTTAACTTCGTAGTCTACCCCTACGCTACGATCAGTAGCATTACCGATGTCTCCTCACCTACAGTATTAGACGTGTCGTATATGCTACTAGGCGATATGTCGGTTGCTGACATATAATTACAACAAATGATAGAAAGAAATATTCGTGTTGATAGACCTTCAGTCCGCCTTGCCTTGAAATTGCAGATTTCTGTAATACGGAAATTTTTTAACCACATACAAGACGTTTCCAGTCATTTATTCCAACAAATAGTACCTTAATGGCCGGTTTTCGAGAGATTCTCAATTTACTCAGTTACTTTTACTTGATTTGAAATGTCATACATTCATAAGACCTAAGTTATATACATAAAAACCACAAAATACGACGGCCAACATGGCGTCTTCGTCTCTCTACCGAAAAGAGCTGTCCCCCCCCCCCCTCCCCACAGGATAGCCACGTGGTGTGACGTCGAGGGCGTTCTTCCACCTTATTGGTGATCGTTCAGACGCTCGTTGAGAATATCTGGCATGCTTGATACTGCCCGACACGTTGGGAAAGCCTCGCCAACGTGTGGTTCTCACGTTGTGACGTCAGAAACTCGCCACGTTGGCCACACTTGTTGAGATACACGCTCCGTGTGCCGACGGCTTTACGGTTCCACGAACTGCCGCGCGGCTGCCCCGACTTCCGGCCACTCTGTTTAAGTTCCAGCCAATGAGCCTAAATTTCACAGAGTGGCTAACACACGAGTTACAGCGCTCTTTGCGACAATCTGTGTAAACTCGGCCGCCATAAGTTTGGTGGTCCGCACACTTGAGAGGAATCGGTCTATCGTATGTTCTTGTTGAGCTTGATGTGTTGCATTTAGTTTATATTGTACATAGTGTGTATTGTCTGTACAATTTTAGCTGTTGAAATATGGCAAAGATCTGTTCAGCATTTAAAAGCACAAATCTCAGTGATAAAACGACACGTACTTCATGCAAGAAAACCAAATGTTTTTCCTGGTTTCAAATCAGTCTGTCTACACACAAACAAAATTCCTGTCTAATGGCACTTAGCAGACCCAAGAGTGAAGCTTCAGATGATCCTGCAATATCCCTTGAAATACACACCATTAAAAATGTTCAGTTTTCTACCTAGTGTTGATGTCCTCCTTCTTCTGTTGTTCCTTTGGTTGATGGAACCACACTTTCTTTAAAAATATTTTTACTTGTTATTAACATTACTTGATCGACCATGATTGACATGTAACCAGAGTAAAGTGTGTAAGCAGTAGTGGCAGCCTGAATGTTTTCATTTATATATGTCTGTGTTATTTGCAACAAATACGTGCTTATTTAAGTTTCGCAACTAAGGTTATTTATGATACGTTATTTTGATGCGGAATGCTTTTGTGGCAGCAGACTCTCGCGTGTTTTTATTGCAGTATTCTGTTCTCACTTTCGTCTTTGTACTTAAATTTCACGTACCAAACGTTACTCGGACAAGGAAAGTTATTAACGTCACCTTATTTCGAAGTCGAAATTGTGGCAGATGACCTGGGCGCATTTTTAACTGCCGTATTATGTTGTCACTATCGTCTTTGTACTCCAATTTGCCGGACGCGGCGGCCGAGGGGACTAAGGCGCTCAAGTCACGGTCTGCACGGCCACTACGGTCGGGGTTTGAAGCCCCCCTCGGGCATGGATATTTGTGTCGTCCTAGTTCGTAAGTAGTTCATAAGTAGTTGGTAAGTTTAGGGACTGATGACCCCGTAGTTAAGTCCCATAGACTATACAAACATTTGAACATTTTTTGTACTCCAATTTCGTCCACCAAAGTTCGCAACGAAACTCTCTGACAGGAATTCTACGAGTTTCTAGAATTAATAACTTCAGTAAACACAAGATAAATGTATCCTAGACTTTATGAAGCAGATGTTACAAAACATTAACAACAGATGCAAATCCGTAGTCATGATTGTTCGTCATAACAATTACTGTTCACAGTAAGTTTCGCAGTTCGTTTAAACCAGTTACTTGCATTAAAATCAACACAAATATTTTCCCAGTGACACTTCCGTTGTTATTGAAAACCTCAGCTAACTGTTATACATCGAACTGGAACTGACTTACAGACAGATTGATGATATTTCACTACCGAATTTTTAGGAAATATGCTACAATTCTCGTCAATTCTCAGCTTCGATAAAATCTGACGGAACTTAATGCACATCCGTATTCAATAGTCAATGTTTATTTAAAATGTGGAACTATAAGTAGGTAAAATTCTCGATTGGGTGTGGTATACAAGCTATCAGCCGGTACCCCAGATAGCAATGCGGACGCCAATTCAATTTGCCTCAAACATGGCGGATCCACTGCCACTCTATGAAATTCAAGCTCTTTGGTTCCAGCTCTCTTTCACAAAGGAAACCTTTGACGTCGATCGCTCGGAACCGCACGATACCATGCTTGGAATAACAGTCAGTCATAAAAAGGTCAGTGGTGTGCATTATTTCCATGCAGAACGTCGCACTGTACCTCAAGTAAGATTTCATAAGAGAGAAACTATCTAACCAAAAGAAGGTTGTATACGTGGAAGAGACCAGGAGACACCGGGAGATACCAGATAGATTTTATAATGGTAAGACATAGATTTCGGAACCAGGCTTTAAACTGTAAAACATACCCAGGGGCAGATATAGACTCTGACCATAACTTGTACGTCATGAACTAAAGAAACTACAAAAAGGTAGGAAAATAAGGAGATGGGACCTGGATAAATTGAAGGAACCTGAAGTTCTTAAGAATTTCAGAGGGAGATTTAGGCAACAATTGACAGAAAAATAAAACAGTAGAGGAGGAATGGGTAGCATTGAGAGATGAAATAGTGAAGGCAGCAGAGGACAAAATAGGCAAGAAGGCAAGACCTACAAAAAATCCTTGATATCACAGGAGATACTAAATTTAATCGATGAAAGGAGAAAATATAAAAATGCAGTAAATGAAAGAGGCAAAATGGAGTACAGACGATTAAAAAATGAGATTGACAGGAAGTGCAAAATGGCTAAGCAGGAGTGGCTAGAAGGCAAATGCAAGGATGTAGAAGAATTTATAAATAGGGGAAAAACAAATACAGCGTGCAGGAAAATAAAAGAAACATTTGGAGATAAGAAAAACGAGCTCTATGAATATCAAAGACTCTGATGGAAAACCAGTTCTCAGCAAAGAAGGGAAAGCTGAAAGGTGGAAAGAGTATATAGAGAGGTTCTATGAAGGAAATGAATTAGCGGCAATATTGTAGAAGGGGGAGAAGAAATAGATGAGAATGAAATAGGAGATGCTATACTGAGAAATGAATTTGACAGAGCACTGAAAGACCTAAGTCGAAACAAGGCCCCTGGAGTAGATGATATTCCCTCAGAGCTACTGAAATCTCTAGGAGAACCAGCCATGACAAAATTGTTTCACCTGGTGTGTAAGATGTATGAGACAGATGAAGTACCCTCAGACTTTAAGAAAAATGTTATAATCCCCATTCCAAAGAAATCAGGTGCAGACAGGTGTGAAAACTACAGAACCATCAGTTTAATAAGTCAATGTTACAAAATATTAACACGAATTATCTACAGGAGAATGGAAAAGCTGGTAGAAGCTGACCTCGGGGAAGATCAGTCTGGGTTCAGGAGAAATGTAGGAACACGGGAGGCAATACTCACTTTACGGCTTATCCTAGAAGATAGATTAAGAAAAGGCAAACCTACATTTCTAGCTTTTGTAGATTTGGAGAAGGTTTTTGACAATGTTGATTGGAATAAACTCTTTCAAGTCCTGAAGCAAGCAGGAGTAAAATATAGACAAGCTTGTAGTCTTTCTCCATTGTTATTCAATCTGTACATTGAGCAAGCTATCAAGGAAAGCAAGGAGAAATTGGGAGAAGGAATTAAAGTTCAGAGGGAAGAATTAAAAACATTGCGTTTTGCCGACGACATAGTAATTTTATCAGATACAGCAAAGGACCTGGAAGAGCAATTGAACGGAATGGACAGTGTGCTGAAAGGTGCATATAAGATGAACATTAACAAGAGCAAAACTAGGGTAATGGAGTGCAGTCTAAGAAAATCAGGTGATGCTGAAGGAATTAGATTGGGAAACGAAGCAATAAAGGAGGTAAATGAGTTTTGTTACTTGGGCAGTAAAATAACAAGTGATGGTCGCAGTACAGAGGATATAAAATGCAGAATGGCAATTGGTAGAAAAGCGTTCTTGAAAAAGAGAAATTTGTTAACATCGAATATTGATTTAAGCCTAAGGAAGTCCTTTCTGAAGGCATTTGTATGGAGTGTTGCCTTGTATGGGAGTGAAACATGGACGATAAACAGTGCGGACAGGAAGAGAATTGAGGCTTTTGAAATATGGTGCTACAGAAGAATGCGGAAGATTAGGTGGGTGGATCGCGTAACTAATGAGGAGGTACTGAACAGAATTGGGGAGAAAAGAAATTTTTGGCATACCTTGACTAAAAGAAGGGATAGATTGGTATGGCACATTCTTAGACATCAAGGAATTGTGAATTTAGCGTTGGAGGGAAGTGTGTGGGGTAAAAACCTCAGAGAAAGACCAAGAGATGGATACAGTAAGCAGATTCAGACAGATGTAGGTTGCCGTTCTTATGTGGAGATGAAGAGGCTTGCTCAGGATAGGGTATTGTGGAGAGCTGCATCAAACCAGTCTCCGGACTGAAGTCCACAACAACAACAAACTATCTAACAAGATATCAGTACCATCTAGTGCGGTACGATCTATATTACCTGCGCAGGAATCACACAACAATCGGCTCTTTTCATTTGTTACATGTTCGTCAAGGACACAATTTAGAAAACTTTTAATGTGTTCTTTAGTCATTTTCCACATTTGATGACTCCACATGAATATTTCGTGGACAGGTTGCTTCAAGTTTCTTTAAAACATCTAGACCGAACGCGCCTTGTGTCTTTTCAATACAGATGTTCAACTTACAATAAAAAATAAGACGTTTCAGCTTGGCGGCTGATATGAAATACTTACTTTACAAAAAGTAATATATCGATTTCCTTCACATGATCAAACATCATCAATACATATTGTAAGTCATGATGACTCGTTTACTCTCCATAAAACATATGTAGTCAGACCCATAAAATAACTAAATCGGTCTTCCTGATACACGTCAAAAGTTTAAAATGTAGCAACTACCTCATTTTAAACTTGTAACGTGTACGAGGAAGACCGGTTAAGTTATTTTATGGTTCTGACCATCAATTGTTTTATGCCGATTACATGATTCATCTTGACTTGCAATCTGCACTGATGATGTTTCATGATTGGAACGAAATCGGTAAGTGAATTTTTGTAAAATAAATATTCCATATCGCTCGCCAGACTGAAAGTCTTATTTTTATTACAATATTATGGTGGTCTGGCACAATCTCCATAATAGAATCAAATTACAAAATGTTCAACTTGTTTTCTAGTCTGCCTGCCACTGATAAGGTCACATAAATTCTTTGCCTTTGAGTAGACTACAACACACTACCAGTAGTTTTCCCTCCTCTGTAGGACAGTGTTGATGTTGAAGACATTTCATACTCGAATTGACTCTAGTCACTGTTTCAAACATCACCTATCTCCACACCCTCCTTTCTTATAAGAAAGTTCACTTCCTGCACAAACTGTTGTGCCTTCTGACATGTAGTGTCATCGTCTTCTATGTCCTTACGTGTGCCAAAATTAGTAATATGCATGAGTGAAATGCCATATTCAGCCTTGAGTTTGTCCATAAAGGAAATGGAAGCTTTGAAATCAGCTAGCCATTTTAGCCTCTTCTACTGCTCACATCTACAGACGCTAATAGTGAACTGTAGATCCAAACCTTCTTGCACCAACAAATTGCGATATTACGTACTCTTATATAGTTTGTATATGCGACAGTGTGTTAATCGAGCACCTGCTCCCTGTTTCCCAGATACATATTTTATAATGAATGTGTAATTTGCTTTTACTATTGATGCACTTGTAGAGTTTCATTTGTTTGCTATAAGAATTGAAGCCACTATTGTAATAATCTTCCTAAGTGTTATTCAGTACGCTGTCATCAATATCTTTCAATAAACTGGACCTCATGTTTTTGAGTGGCGAGGGTTCCTACTCACTGTGAAGGACGACCGTCTATCGTCTTCCATATATTTTTGGTATATTTCTCTAAAGTTATAATTTCTTTCATGTCTCTATCATTTTGTTAAAACTTGAACCCCACTCTTTTCAAGGCTTGAGAAGCAGCATTTTTATTTCATGTCTTGTGGCCGCTCGGTCTGGCCATTCTGTGCTGGTCTTCTAGTGAGGTAAGGTTGGTTCTGCTCTTGTGTTTGGAGATGGTAGCGTTTCATTGTCTAGCACGTTCAACTTAGACTCGTGAACTTAGAATCATTTTTCGGAATATTTTCTCCGATCGTGTGCGGAAATGTCTTCTCGTTTTTTAATTCAATGATTTCCAATAGATAAACGCGGTGTGTGTGATTCTAGTTGCAGTTTGATAACGTCCTGGTATGTTAAAACCTTTTGTAATCATGTGGCGGTGTATGAACTCTGTGTAAATACTTTCTAGCTTTGTGGGGCCCAATTTCTAATAAATGATATGTTCATTTTCGTACAGTGCATGTAAAAATCTTCTCATCGATTCCTTCCATGAGTGATATGTGTTCCACGTGGTTGGTTCATAGAACAAAGCCTTCAGCTTCCACTCTTGTTTGTTCCATGTCCATCAGACAAGTAACTATGAGGGTATCATTCTGATTTCCACTAATATTTCGCGATCGTCTCTCCCCGCCTATTTTAATTTTGCTGTTCTTCTCCGACTGGTAGTACGCACTCTGTCTTTGTCAATAATTCTCTCTGAGCCTTGTACAACCTCCTTCATTAGCTTTCTTATGTAAATCTAAACATTTATATGGGTTTCATGCTGTAATTCTTAATTTTATTTTTCCGACTTTGTAATTATTTCACTTTTACCAGTTTTGGAGACTGGACTTCATCCGTCTCTGTAATCGGTTCCTATCGCGTGTAGCTGCACTTCTTTCTCTTCTTCATGTAATTCTGAACATTTCTATGGGTTGCATGCCGTAATTCTTATTTTTATTTTTCCGATTTTGTAATTATTTCATCTTTATGGTTTTCTGAGACAGGACCTCATCCGTCTCTGTAATCGGCCCCTATCGCATCTAGCTGTAATTCATTCGCTTCCTTATATAATTCAAAGCATTTCTATGGGTTGTATGCTATAGTTAATTTTCTTTATTTTTCGGAAACTGAATTTATTCAATTTTATCGGTTTTCGGAACCACGTGGGTCCGAGTTCGGAAAAATGTTCAAATGTTTGTTAAGCTTATGGGACTTAACTACGGGGTCATCAGTCCCTAAACTTACAAACTACTTATCAACTACCTTATACTAAGGACGGCACAAATATCCATGCCCGAGGGGGGATTCGAACCCCCGACCGTAGTGGCCGTGCAGACCGTGACTGGAGCGCCTCAGTCCCCTCGGCCACAGCGGCCGGCCCGAGTTCGGACTTCCGGGGTTTGCAGCTAGTCGCTTGCATTTACGCCACTTCTCATATAAAACCAGTACCTAGATCGACTTCTAACAGACTGCAACTTAAGAATCGACAGTGATTTTGTATAATGAATCCGATTTTCAACCACTTCACCTTCAGTGGAGTGCGTTCATGTAACGTTGTCGTGAGTCGCCTTTTGCGTGTTTGCTTTCGGTCCAATTCAGATGTAATATAAGTTGTCTATACACACGCACCATCTCAAAACAGACACGACAGACCAGAGCCAGCTTCATAGTGTTTTTGTATATTGTGTTTGTGCTACCTCCGACTTGCTGAATTTCGCCTATGATAGCGGCGCCTGCTTCCGCCTCGTCTCAGCACGCTGATTTTGGTGAGTTTCGCTGTGGCATTGCGTGTGTTTGAGAGAATGAGTGTTGCTTGTGAATCCTTCCCCCCGGTAGCGTTAAATCATGTATAATTTAGGGTGGGCACCGACCGCATTAATCCATGTAAGAGATGTATTTTTATTGTATTAACAAAATTGGTTCCCCATTTTGCGTGTTTTCTATCTGAATAAACAAGTTTAAGTTCATCATAATCCGTACATTGTAGTTTGCCTATAAATTGTAGTTTTAGAGCACCTTTCCTCTTTTATTTAATATTGTTCTTCACAAGTGCTGAGAACAAGCTCAGATGCAAATTTGCGCCATAAATGTTATCTTAGAAAGGTGGCTAAGATAACTTTAATTGTGGTGGCTTGCTTATTAATGTCTGTGTGTAATAACGTGTGAGCTGCTATGTATATGACCACTGTCGTATTAACTTCCTGTTATTGAAGTAATTTGGAACGAGTCAGTTTTCAGTTTGGGCCAGGGAACAAGGCTTTGTAGCAGGGAGTAACCGGCAGTTCACACGGACCTCATTTGCTAATTTTAGTGATTAAACAATGCTCTTGTTTCGTACAGTGGTCGACTTTTAACTGTGACTTCACTCTTCCTGTTTCTCTGGAGATGAATGTCGTTTACTGCTTGAAGAGCAACCTTCAGATTCCTCCTGTCCTTCAAATTCGGTATATCTATCCAGAGTAACGACTTGTATTTCTGTGTCGTCGCCATTACATTTCTGAATTTATTATGTTATAAATTTGCATACAACACTGCAGAACCAATTATAGAACATCGATAAGAACCTGGTACAATTTACGTCAGTATTTAAATGTTTTAAACTTCACTTTACAGATCCGAAAAACGGCTATAATTATTTTATCTCAGACAATGACAAAGAAATGTATAGTTAATTATAATTATGCATTTTTTAGCTAAATTTATGTATGTAGTCTTTTCATTGGCCACCAAAGATGGGTGGGATGGCAAAGGGGCGGAGCCTTAGCTATTTAAGAGCAGTGACACTCTAGAACAGTATTTTTCAACATTTTCGAATATGCGACCTCCTTTCAAGTAAAAATATTCTGGTGACCCCTCCCAAATAAAAAATATTGTGGCACCCCCTCCCTCCTTATCACTTAATGTTATCTCTATGGGGACAAATGTAATTTTTTCTAAAGCTTCTTTTAAATTGGTCTGTTTTTTGAATAGAGCATATTAACCTATTTTTACAAGATTTCTGTGTGAAATATTCTTTGCATAATCAGCGTTTCGCATTTAAGTAAAGACTCAAATGCAAATTATGCTCATTAAGAAAGGGCCCACTGTCTATACAATTTGTAACGAAGTAGTTTTTTTTTTTTTGCAATTTTTCAGAATTACTTAATGTATCATATTCTTTTACCTATCGATTGGTTCCTGGAAACTGTTTACAGGCCTTGCACTTATTCATCATTAACTAACTGTACTGTAAAACAATTGATGATCTATTTAATTAATAATCAATGTTACAAAAAGAACTCAGTAATTTAAAACATTAAATAAATTTCACTTAGGTATGCATTTTTTGTCTTCTCAATCCCTAGTTATTTTATGGTGCAAGTATTTTTTCCTGTGACGGCGATCTCCCGGGGAAGACTTTGCGACCCTTCGCCCCCTCCCCCTCCTCCCAGGGGGTCGGCGACCCACAGGTTGAAAAACACAGCTCCAGAAGACTCCTAAGCACCTGCCCAGCTCCATGACATCAATGGGTATAAATTCGTTTTATTTTTATTTCTCTTTTAACTTAGGTTAATCTTGACACCAAAGTATATTGCTTGAAAGTCCTCTAAATGTAACTATGATACATTTCAGAGTTACAATCCTGAAGATGGTCCAAAATAAGTACCGAAAGTAGTTGACAAAGTAAATTCATTGCATTCTAGACTGTTTTTATATATAAATTTAAAGAAGTGTGCTGTTAATCCAACAAAGTGAAACCAAAATATGTGATAGAATTATTACACTGTTTAGAACACGGAAAATGAGGAAATTCACCGTAAATGACACAGCAATTGATGTGGAAGACCTATAACAAGACGACCACCGCAATTTGTAGCACTACACTTATACAGCGGCTTCTTTGACGGAAAATATTCATTTTCAGTACTTCGCGTGGTTATTGACCAAAATAGATATTTTAGTTACTGTCATAATCTGTTGGTTAAGAAGTATAATCTTGAGTTAACAGTTTAAACACCGTAAGACCAGAATTACAGATAACATTTGTTCGGTTTTTTTTCCATACTGTGATCGATGGAACAAGGACATGAGTAATTTTTGAACCAGTATTTGAGGATGAGAGTACTTAGTAACTTCTAACAAACTTTGCACATAATTTCAAACGTTTCAGAAACATCACCCGCTACCAACCAATACAGAAAAACGAAACTAAAGAAGTTTATCTCTTAATACAATTTCACCATTCGTGCAGTCTAACTTCAATTCCAATCAATGCGTTTAATGTATTGCTTCTTTGCCACCAACTGTATTCGCAGCACAATTCGTAAACAGTATCTAGAGTTTGGCCTGCAAAATTGTGTCATTGCACGGGCAGATGACGTCATAAGCCTTTAGGTGAGTGGAAAAAACTACCGTCTGCTTATAATGGCGCGCAGTAAAAGCTGACGTTTAAATTTATTGCTGCTTTACTACCGACCGTATTCGCAACACACTTTGCGGGATGTATGTACATATATATCACTGAATCTACATGCATGGTACCATACGTAGTTCAACAGATATGAAGTCATAAATCCTGAGACGCGTGAAAAACAAGCCTTTGTCTAAACTGGCGTGCAAATTATGGTATACTGATACACTGTTTAGATTGTGAGAGTACTTAATGCTTTCCAACAACGTTTAAATACAATTTAAAACTTTTTTTTCGATTACATGTTTGGTGTCAAATCCAATGCATGTAACTCAATTTTCGGGAAAAGAGTGCGCTGGCACAGGTTTGGCTGCCAGCTCAAGGTCATCCCTTCTCTCATCTTCCCGCCCTTCTAGGAGTTTGTGACACTTGCGGGGAGTGACACTTGCGCGGAAAGGGAATTTGTAGACACTTGCGCGGAGACCCGGACGCTGCAGGTAGTGAACAGGGTGTTCCAGAAGTAAGGATACACCACCCCTACTCCACGCCCTCCAGCCGCTACCTGTGCCGTATTCAGGGAAAGGACCACCGAGCGAGGTGGAGCAGTAGTAACGGCCCGGAGATATCACAGCCTCATTCAACAGGGAGATAACACGTCATACAAATATCACTCGATTTACAATACAGCACCATGTGAAGAGGAATGTGATGAAATCGGAATTGAGCGCAACCGTTGCAAACTACAATTTCGGATTTACTGCATTTTGAGTCAGAATTCGCATCTATATTCGCATTTATCGCAAATGCGAATTTTTCCTGTCCCTATTAATACCTCTAAAAATAAAAAGCTGATCAAGGTACTAAAAGCAAGAGCAGATCTTTGGGTGTATTACTACAAATAACTAAAACACAATTTGATCGTGGAATTATATGCAATCTCTTTAAAAGGTTTTTTGCAGGTGGTTTTGAGCAGCTTTTAAATATATTAGGAATAGCATTATGAAATATAGACAGCTACACCTTATGTTTATTATGAGATATCGATTTCGGCTAATTTCAGGTCATCTTCAAGTCTCAAACAACAGGTGTTACTTATGCATTTTTCCAGTGGCACTCATAACCTTTAACTGTTTACACACGAAGTCTAACGTTGTTAGTCGCGTTAACGATGAAAACAGAACCCAGAATCTTTGCGTCTAAATGATACATATATTGGTGTGATGTCTTATTTCGAAAGAACAAACATCACACCAATACATATATAGCACTCGGTAAAGTGGAACGGTACGATGTCGTTATGTAGCACAGCACGGCGACTGGAAACGCAGGAGAAGTGCAAACAACGTTCTCTCCTCAGAGGTATGACTCTAATTAGGTTCGACGTAGAATTCTACAACATACAGTCTACATGGCGAAGATTACACCAAAAAATTTAACGTTTCGTCTACTTTGGCGATAGCAACCAAATTTTAAAATCGTGTCTACTATGTAAAGATTTAACAATACAAAACGCTTCAAGTCCATAACTTCACTGGTTTTCGAGTTCTCAATTTTTAATATGTTTTTAATGTTATTACATAAGAAACAAATTTGGGACTCACACTACAATTTTCATATGGCAGATTTTGTATGTACATTCACAAGACATAATTCAACGGTTCTGTGCATTCATTTTATGAGAAATACCAATCATTTGTTTTCAGTGTTTATTTCAAATTTCTACATTTAAGTTTCTTTAATTATTAGTACTTAAATGTGGTGATGAAATAAATAAATTACGTGTATATGTGTAGTCTTATGCGGCCAAACTACTTAGGTCATCGGTCGCTAGACTTACACTACTTAATCTTACTTAAAATAACGTAGGCAAAGCACAAACAAACATACCCATGTCTGCGGAAGGACTCGAACATCCGACCGGACCGGCCGCGCAATTTGTGACACAAATTACATGTTTGATAATATTAATGCATAGAAGTAGGAAATCAGGTCAAGACTACTTCCTGCAAAAATTACGACAAAAAAAGTTGGCACTGAGTTTAGAAAAACAAAATTCTGGTATATTGGATTTTAACATTTTATCAAAAAATGAATGTTACTACAAGAGATATAGCCATTCAAATTTACGGGCACCATAACGTATTCCCTTCCTGAGTAAATGAGCTGCTTTTTGTAGTTTCAAAACCTTTTTCTTAGATGTTCTGAATATAAATCTTCACACAGACATCTTGAGGAGGAGTGTGATACGGATATCTGATTGTAAACCACTGCCTATTATCTTAGACCTTTTTGACTGTACTGAACAGGAGTTCCGCGTATTCCGTAATTTATATTTATACAGTTAACAGGCAATGTAATTTATAACCAACTATTGGCTTCCAATTTCGCTTCATTTTTCCTGGAAGTCTTGCAACTTGTTTCTCCCTGTTGGTTTATGCCAAGTTCGGAGTAAAAATGGTTCTATATGACGGTGATGGAAAATAGAATTTATCTTTAGCCTTATTATTAACGTTTTTTAATTGAAGGTTTAAGATTTCATCTTCTGTTAAAAAGCATAGTAGCTATTTTTAAAGAGATGGAAGTTGCGTGACAGTGGGGTTAACTACATAGCTGTCAGTTACATCAACGTATCTGTGCAGGATGCCTAACATATTTATTGCTTGCGCAGGTGTCTTGATATGCTTAGTGTTCTGAATAATATGCTTTTAGGAGGTATGACTGTGGAAAGTCATCGTCTTGTAGTAGCAAAGAATGTCTTAATAACCCTCCAAACATTATCACTATTAAAATTCCTTTTTTGTTTTCAGGAGGAACACTCAACGAATTCATATGTAGTTAGAATAAGTTACTATATTGCTCTTCAGCTTTGAAAGGGTTGTGCAATTTCACTGAGTTTCGTGTTATGTTGACAGTGTGGAAACTTGACAACAGCAGTGCTAGACTTCTTGGTGTGCCTGTACCCAGGAAAAGCCATTAGCCGCCCCAAGGGTCCCGGGTTCCGCGCAAGTGTCACTCCGCGCACGTGTCACTCCGCGCAAGTGTTCCAACCCCCCCCCCCCCTTCTAGTGCTGTGGCTTACACTAATCCCTATTCGTGCATAGCTGCTTTGATTGACAGGTGCAATTAAGACTGAATGACAAGTGCACTATGGGATTGGTAACCTAAGCAGTATGGCCCTTTCAAACAATAAACAAACCAACCAAAAACTGCAGTGTTGGACCGATTTGCCTCCCCGCCCTTACCGCCCCCAACCCTTACCATTCCCTCCCTGGCACAATTTTGATTTAATAATGACTGACTTTCATTCCCACAGTCACTACCTGGTCAGCTTTCTAAGCCGTCCAGAGCAATTATGCCACCTTGATATCAAGGTATTTGACTTTTAATGAATACAACTCAGTAATTAATCGCCCCTCACGAGCTTCTGCTTGTGCTAATCAAATATTTCTTGTCTGCCGCAGCTACCTACCGTCCTAATTCCGCCGCGTCGGTGTAGCCGAGCGCATTGAGGCTTTATGCTCTGATGCGTGAAGCCGTTCCCCGTCGGAGGTTCGAATCATTCCTCGGGCATGGAAGTTTGTAAATAAGAGATTTAAAATTTTCAAGCTGTGTGCAATTTATTTATCAATCTCAGTTATAAAAAATATACAATCCGTTTACTTTATGAAAAGATTTAATACAACTGGTATGCACTTATTAAAAGTTAAGCTTTTGTGACATTTAGAATTACACAATATTTAATTATATCCATTATTGATGTGAGGTCGTGGTTGTATACTTAATTATTTTGTTTACTAGGCTCAACCACATAGATCGTGTATAAAACACTACAATATGACGCGTTTCAAGGGTCAGGCCCTCATCATCAGATAAAATATACAAGAATCTTTAAAACCCGATGAGGGCTTGACCCTTGAAACGCGTCATATTATAGTGTTTTATACACGATCTATGTGGTTGAGCCTACTTGACAAAATAATTACACAATATTCTTTGTTTCTGCATTTGCGGAGATTTGTGGTGCACTTAGTAAAGCAATTTCATCGATTGTATCCTAGGCTACTGATAAGTGACTAAGGACAATACGATTCGTAATGATTTCTCTTCTTTGGCCACGGATTCCCACTTGAGCATGTTCTCGGGCACAACAGAGAATTCGTTTCTGTAATACACTTGCTTTCAGAGTATCATGCCTCTGTTCCCAGCTTGTAGAAAGTCCCTTCGACATTCATAACTGCAAGAACGCTTCTGGGACCTCTATGACCTTTTTCAATATACGGTATACCAATGCGAACATTGCCTCCAGCTTTTGCAGGTGGGAATTTTGCGTCTGAATTTTTAAGCACTTTAGCACCTTATGCTTGCAAACTGTCACGAGTCCCACCCTCTTCTTCCCATTTTCTTGTGTATTACAAAGTTTGCGAATAAATTTTCATTGTATCCCACCTCTGCTTCAGTACGTCTTCCACATAGTGCACGCACTTGTTTGCCGCAGAATGTACAACAATGAGCTGCTCTACACTCTTCTTCGCAAACCACACACACACACACACACACACACACACACACACACACACACACTTACACACACACACTATATTTTCGGCTTGTTATTGTCAGGTAACTGGTGTTGACTTTCCAATGGTTCGATCTCCAAGGCGTGTTTCATTGTTGGGAGTATTCCCTACGTTTATAGCGTCATCCATTTCTCTTTCGACCTTCTCAAGGTCTTCCTCTGTCACTATGTTATCAAGAACATATTTAGGCAGATGTGAAGTACTTAGCCCCACTTTTATTTTACAGCCAAACATTTCCTCGTATGGGGGCAGTTGAATTCCACGTGCGTTGGCTGAACCGAAGACTCTCAGCACAATGTGCTGAATTATTTGTTTGCATCCATGTCATTTGCATATTCTATATATCCAGATTGGCCCATTCGATAGAACCTTGGCTTTAGGTTTGTCTGGTTTTTTTCATGTACCAATTTCAGTTCAGGTCACATGTTATTCAGCTCATTTATAACGTGGTCCGAAAACTCTACTATTACCTGACTATAGCACAGTTGGAACAACTATAGTGGTAAAGACGTCAAGCAATTGGTAAGCGTCTTCTTCTGTTATTTTGCTTTTGAGCAGTCGCAATTGTATAAATTTAGTTGATTGATCTTGATAGTTGAGTATGAACTTTTACTCCCCGAGAGGACTACTTTGCATATCTATCAGATGTACCTGGCACCATGAATTAAATTCTTTAAATATTAGATGTCTGGAAACTAAACCTTTCTTTGGATTAGATAATTTAGTCCAACAAGGTTTCTTAAACGAAGACCTCGTGGTGAAATTTTTGTACAAGTGCAGTTCCTTTTACATCCGTGAGTGATCTCCATGTCCTATTTTCAAGTGAGTAAAAAGGTAAAGCAGTCAACAATCAGAAGATTGGTTTGAACACCACAGTGCTTTACTAGGCATGATCCTGTTTGGAGGTGGTATGCCGTTGCCTTCCTCCGACCTTCGAACTGACTTACCCAGCCAGTTATAGGGGGACCTACAGTTTAACGTGGGTTCCGAACCGCGATGCTACTCGGTATTTTTCACATGAGCAATACTGCCAGAGGTGAAAGAAGTGGAAAGTGACAGATAAAAATCCTGCAGTATTCGAACACTTCTTCTGTATGGACATAACGCAAAATAGCGCTGTTGTCTCCTATTATTGGTTAAATAAGTTTTTCTTTTCCGTCAACTTTAATAACGTCGTACTTTCTAGTTAATGATAGTCAACTTTATCTTTTATCGGCTTTGTTTCGGCTTGCTTAACGTCCTCTATAAAAGAACAGTACCTCTGGTGATTATTCCGCTTTTGTTTGCTTTCTCTTGCAGCAGCCTGCGCTAAGTGTCCAGGAATGTGCTTTTCTTATAAAATGTCGTCTCCGCGTCTGCATGTGTACCACCTTCATCGTGAATATTGTCCCAATGTGACGTGCCTGCGGAAGAATGATACAAACAATTCAAGGTCATTGGATGGGAGCAGCCTAGGTCTTACAAGCAAATGATTAGTATCGGTATGTTCGATTACTGATTTAGGGCAAAGAGAGGGCAATTAATAATAATAATAAGAGATAGACAGATAGACGAAGCAGCTGCCACGTTGCGGATCGCGCGGCCTCCCGCGTCGGAGTTTCGAATCCTCGGGAATGGATGTTTGTGTTGTCTTTAGTGTAACTTAGTTCATAAGTAGTTTGTAAGTTTATGGACTGATGACCCCGCAGTTACGTCCCATGTGCTTTACAAATATTTTGAGTGAAAAAGCTGCTCACGTAATTCAAATGTTCAAATGTTTGTATATTCTATGGGACTTAACTACGGGGTCATCAGTCCCTAAACTTACAAACTACTTATGAACTACTTACGAACTAGGACGGCACAAATATCCATGCCCGAGGGGGGATTCGAAACCCCGACCGTAGTGGCCGTGCAGACCGTGACTGGAGCGCCTTAGTCCACTCGGCCACCGCGGCCGGCCTCACGTAATTAACCGACGTTCCCGTACCATTTCTGAAAGATGCACTAATAACAGAAAGAAAAATGCCACAAATCGTAACGGACTCGCAGTTAATCGAACTTGTCATGAGCGAAAACAAGGCGCAGGCCGAAAAGCAGCACCAAGCACGTGCACGGCACAGTTACCACTGAGAGTGAAGCACATGCTGCCTGTCGCACATTGTTGCTACATGACAGCACTCAGTGCTATTTAGACACAGATTCCTCGACTTATGTGCAGTCACATAACCAGGAACCTCCGACCAAGTCGCAAACTGGCCGGCCAAAGTCGGATATGCGTTAATTCTTTCAAGTAATCGGACTTTGGCCAATATACTCGGCCGAAGTCCTAAGTGGCCGGCCAATTCGCGATCTGGCCGCTCTTCGGGCTTTGGCTGCAACATATATATATATCTCTTCTACAGTGGCTGACCGAGAGGCCTAATTTTCATATCAGTTTGATTGCTTTTTAAATCCTCCATTTCCTGTCCCACAGTTGGCACTCCGTCCCCTTCTCACGCTCCCACCTTCTGGGGGCCTGAATGACTCAAATCATACATTTCCTGTTTGTCATATGGCTTATTATGCCACCTTACTGCTGAGGGGATTGGGTGATGGGGTAACAAAAATGTTCAAATGTTTGTTAGGCTTATTGGACTTAACTGTGGAAGTCATCAGTCCCTAGACTTACAAGCAACTTATAAACTAACTTATACTAAAGACTGCTCAAACATCCATGCCCGAGGAAGGATTCGAACCTCCGACGGGGGAGGCCGCGCGATCCATAACATGGCTACTCCCGGGCTGCACGGGTTAACAACTAAGCGTTATTAGTCGTAAATGACATACGATAACAGTCATATACACCACATGATCCAACTTATAAAGTTGCGAAAGCGGTCGTGTAGTCAAAAATTCCTTAATGACAGCAGCAGTGGGACAAAGGACTTTTACCTTTATATTCGATCCAGCTATTTTACTTCACTGACTGAGAGGTCCAAGAAAAATATACCTAACTAAGAATACTGGGTTTGATTGTGTCGCCTTCTTTCGCATCAGCTGTTAAAATTAACTGCAAGAGGTATTCCGTCTTGTGCTGACTGCAATTAAGACTTTTATTTTACACCAGCCGCTCAAATGTTCAAATGTTTGTAAAGTCTATGGGACTTAACTACGGGGTCATCAGTCCCTTAACTTACAAACTACTTATGAACTACTTACAAACTAGGACGGCACAAATATCCATGCCCGAGGGGGGATTCGAACCCCCGACCCTAGTGGCCGTGCTGACCGTGACTGGAGCGCCTCAGTCACCTCGGCCACCGCGGCCGGCACACCAGCCGCGTTTCGCTATTTATTTTAAAATCAAATTCTGTGATCTATAAATGATACAAAGATTTATACAACGTGTTCTGTATATACATAATAAAAAAGGTTTTTGAAACACTTTGTGCACGTTACGCCTGTGTGTTTTTAAATTGCTATTCAGTCTACTCACTGTGCTACGGTATCTTCTTTACATCCCACACCTTTTTCTCTGTCTTCTTGGTGGATTTGGTTGGTTCCTAACGTGGTGTTTTATTTATTCATTCATTTATTTTTATATTTATTTTATTTATTTATTGTATACTGCACTGTTTTCTGTATTTTTCGTGTTATATTTTGCGCATCACCCATTAGTGGGATGCCTTTCGTTCTGTTTATCACTTCACCACAGTCTTGCTATGTTACTATTGATTTTTTTTTTCATTTTTCCTAGTGTGGTCTGTGAGTTAGCCATATATATATATATATATATATATTCAGATATGTTAATGCAGGTTTGGTTGCGAATTGTGGGGCGGAGTGTGAGTAATGACTTTTCAAACCGATTAACCACCTAAAATAAAAATAAACACGAATAAATAAATTCTTATCTACTCTGAAAAACAAATCTCCCCTCTTCACAAATACGCTGGCAACACCCACAGACCACACGAAAAATAATCTACCAGACAAAAACAATATAGCGACACTGTAGTGAGTGCTGTATGTAACCAAAAACCATATGTCACGAACCAACCAGCTCCAGCCAATAAGACGGAGAAACAGCAGTGATTGGACTGCACTTCAGTTATTAACACACAGGCCTAACGTGCGCAGAAAGTTACAATATATATATATATATATATATATATATATATATATATGTGTGTGTGTGTGTGTGTGTGTGTGTGTGTGTGTGTGTGTATAAAAGAAATTGTACAACCTTTTGTATAATTTACAGACCACAGAAGATGTTTTTAAAGTAAAAAGCGAAACGCGTCTGGTGTAAAATAAATGTCTCAAATGCAGTCAGCCCATAACGTAATGCCTCTTACAGTTAAGAATACTGAATCATCATACAAGAATCCATCACCACCCCAGTGTTGGCCAGATATTCATATTTAGAGTGCTATGCCACCTAAAGTCCCATCTTGGTAAGAAAATGGAGTTGCAGTGCCTTTTAGTCCCTTGCAGTGAACCATCTTCCGAGTTACCAACCCTAAAATAGAAGCATAAAGATGAGAGTTTCACAGTGAATTTTGCTACCTCCCCCTCCCTTCATATTCTGTCTCCTCCCTTCGTCCTCCCCCTCAAATATTCGACCAGTGCGTGCTGAGCTCCTAAGGCAAGTAGGCTGATATATCAGAAGGTGTAAGTAAATCGATTTTTCATTTGAGGATTGCAGCTGTTAGAAATTGTTCTACTTTTATATGCAGAAATTTATAAAATCGGTAGGAATATAAAAAATCAGAATTAACTTCGAAAATCAGCGGAAAGTTTGAAAGTGGTGCATTTTCAGTAAGTCTAAGAGATGTGTTTTATGTTGGGCTTTCTGAAAAGTTCGGTGAATAGTAGTATTTCATGTGTGCATTATTGAATTTAAGGGAAGCTAGGACGGAAACTTTTTATTCACATCTTAGGACTGATAACTCATTCTACATTTTGCAATTTAACTAATAAAATAATATAAATCACTAGTAAATCAACATGGTAGGTATTTTATTTTATTTTTCAAATATTATCTGTACCGGTTGAAAATGTTAAAATCGGTATATTTGTATACAGAAGGCTGTAGATTGCTGTGTTATAAACGTTAAAACACGTGTTTGCTTTCGTAGGACTGTCCAAAACAGTATCGCATTGTTTCACAGTACAAACACGCATTGTATGTCGAAGTGCCAACGGTTTTTCGAGAAAAATTGACGAACAGATTTGTAAATCTGTCCAAAAGCTATATACGACGCCAAAACGAAGTTTTCTTAAACCTTTCAGTACCGCATTAAGAAATCCGCTTTGGAAACATTAAAATTCAGTGTTTTCTGTATTAATACAGAGCAGTAACCATCAAAATATGTCTTTTCAAATTTTTGGTCCAGATACTGATTTTTTATTTCATGTATTTCATGCACAACACAGACGTTTGTATCGAGGTATTTGATTACTTGGACGTTATTTTGTTGATAGTTAACACTGCCAGATCAATAATGCTTAGTATAATCTTCGCCACAGCACCAAAGACAAGACAAATCACTACTGAAATAAAACGAAAGGAACCATACTCACGCTCATACTTTCAATCACGTACAGACGGCAATGCAACACAACCTCGAAGATGGACAGATCAATCCCTCAGAAGCGGCTACATGCCGTACCAAGCGGTAAAATGTCGTACCAGAAGCATATTGTTTATCAACAAAAATGCAACTTTAAGGATTGATGCACAAAATACGGTATAAATCGTATTAATGCACTCCTGGCCATTAAAATTGCTACACCACGGAGATGACGTGCTATAGAAATTACGGAAAGCTGCGTTTAGTAACTGTGATCACATCTCGTAAAACCAAAAACAAACATTGATAAAGTGAACGGCGAGTACACGGTTGCCGATGGGTTTGCATGTCAATCTTTCTTTTCTTGTCGTGTTACAAAGAGTTTACAACCCAGCTTGGACTGGTTTTGTGAATCGTCAAGTAGTATATCCACCACTACTGTCCAATAAAAAGAGATGGAGAGATACACATGTGTTGCTTCTGCAGTGGTTAGTAAGCTGGCTTCAGGTTTGTGTACAACTGGCTAACAGCAGCCGATCTTAATAGGGACTGGACTGCCAGCGGATGAAGGCATGCGCGCGCTCGCCGGAGGGAGTGCGCAATGATTTACGCGGTGGCGGCGGCGGCCGGAAGCGTTTTAATGGCGGCGGGAGGCCGCGTCTGCGCCGCGCTCGCCCACGTGGCTGACGCGAGCCGTCTCATTAGGCGGCGGCAGCCTTTGGTCACGCATGCGCACTGCGCACGCCACGCACTTGCTGCTCGCCGGCCGCTTCCGCGCAGACGCGTGGGCGCTGCCGCTCCCGCCGGCTTCCCAGAAGCCGTGAAGGCGGCCCGCGGCGGCGTCCGGCCGCGGGGTTCCCTGAATGGACGGACTGGAGCGAATGCACCAGCTAGAAGTGGGACGCGGCAGTTTTGGTTGGTGCCGCTACTGCGAATTTACAGCGTTTGCACCTTAGGCGTCCTTTCTCTTTCCCAACGAGCAAGATAACATTGGCTGTAGCCAGTTGCGGCGCGTCCTATGTCTTCACTAGTTCAATGAACCTTCGGAAAAAAGGTCGTTTCACAAGTAATGTTAGGAAAGTTTTACCCTCATTATTTTCTATATAAATACCGTTAATTACGAAATTATCGTTGATAAATCTATTCTGTTTAGTACGTAAATGAAATACTATTAATTCAGCCTAGATTTGTATAGTAATTTAATCAGTATAATTTATGCAATCTTTTACTATAGTCAGTTGCATGTAATTATTTACAGAGGTTGAAATTGAAATGTTTGTAGAGCTTATGGGACTTAACTACGGTGTCATGTCCCTAAACTTACAAACTACTTACGAACTAGCTAATACTAGTTTCCTAAGTAATAGAACGCAGTACGTTGTTCTCGACGGCGAGTGTTCATCAGAGACGAGTGTATCGTCAGGCGTACCCCAGGGGAGTGTGATAGGACCGCTATTATTTTCTATCTATATAAATGATCTGATGGACAGAGTAAGTTGTAATTGCGGCTGTTTGCTGATGATGCTGTGGTGTATGGGAGGGTGTCGTCTGTAACTGACTGTAATAGCATACAGGTTGACTTAGACAAAATTTCTAGTTGGTGCGAAGAATGGCAGCTAGCTCTCAATGTAGAAAAATGTAAGGTGATGCGCATGAGTAGAAAAAACAATCCCATAATGTTCGAATACAGCATTAGTAGTGAGCTTCTTGATGCTGTCGCGTCGTTCAAATATCTAGGCGTAACATTGCAGAGCGATATGAAATGGAACGAGCATGTAAGGACAGTTGTGAGTAAGGCAGACAGCCGACTTCAGTTTATTGGGAGAATTTTGGGAAGATGTACTTCACCTGTAAAGGAGACCGCGTATAAAACGCTTGTACGACCACGTCTTGAGTATTGCTCAAGTATTTGGGACCCGCAGCAGATCGGTTTGAAGGAAGACATAGAGGCGGTTCAGAGGCGAGCAGCTAGATTTGTTACCGGTAGGTTCGACCAATGCGCGAGTGTCACGGAAATGCTCCGGCAACTCAATTGGGGATCGCTGGAAGAAAGACGACGTTCTTTTCGTGAATTTCTGTTAAGTAAATTTAGAGGGCCGGAATCTGAAGCTGAGTGTAGTACGATATTGCTGCCGCCTACTTACATTTCGCGTAAAGATCACAAAGACAAGATAAGAGAAATTAGGGCTCGTACGGAGGCATATAGGCATTCTTTTTTTCCTCGTTCAATTTGGGAGTGGAATAGGAAAGGAAATGCCTAGTAGTGGTACTGTGTACCCTCCGCCACGCACCTTACGGTGAATTGCGGAGAATGTATGTAGATGTAGATGTACTAAGGACGGCACAAATATCCATGCCAGAGCGGTGATTCGAACCCCCGACCGTAGTGGCCGTGCAGACCATGACTGGCGCGCCTCAGTCTCCTCGGCCACCGCGGCCGGCTGCAGAGGTTGGGAAGAGAGTAAGACAGGGTTGTAGTCTCTCCCCAATGTTGTTCAATCTGTACATTGAGCAGGCAGTGAAGGAATGGAAGGAGAAATTTAGAGAGGGCATTAAAGTGCAGGGAGAAGAAATAAAAACATTGCGGTTTGCTGATGATATAGTAATTCTGTCAGAGACCGCAAAGGATCTGGAAGAGCAATTGAATGGGATGGACAGTGTCTTCAAAGGAAGATATAAGATGAACATTAAAAAGAGCAAAACGAAGGTAATGGAATGCAATGTCAGAAAATCAGGCGATGCTGAAGGAATTAGATTAGGTAATGAGACAGTAAAAGTAGTAGATGACTTTTGTTATTTGGGTAGCAAGATAACTTCTGATGGCCGAAGTAAAGAAGATATAAAATGCAGAATGGCTATGGGAAGAAAAGCGTTTCTAAAGAAACGAAACTTGTTAACATCCAATAATAATTTAAATGTTAGGAACTCCTTCCTGAAAGCATTGGTCTGGAGTGTAGCATTGTATGAGAGTGAAACGTGGACGATAAGGAGTTCAGATAAAAAGATGATAGAAGCTTTTGAAATGTGGTGCTACAGGCGAATGATGAAAATTAGATGGGTAGATCACGTAACTAATGAGGAAGTGCTTAACCAAATAGGGGAGAAAAGGAGTTTGTGGCATATCCTAAGAGAAGGGATAGATTGCTTGGACAGATTCTGAGACATCAAGGAATTGTCAACTTGGCATTAGAAGGAAGCGTGTGAGGTAAAAATCGTAGAGGGAGACCGAGGGACGAATACAGTAAGCAGATTCAAAACGATGTAGGTTGCCGAACGTATTCTCAGGTGAAAGGACTTGCACAGGACAGGGTAGGTAGAGAGCTGCATGAAACCAGTCTGCGGACTGACCACAGCAACAACAACAACAAACTATCATTCTTCGTTTCGTTCTTCTATCAGATCATTTTATAAGCACATTAAAGTCAGTTTCACACCGCGATCACACTCTGCCGCGTTACGTAACGTGACAGATTTCTCAGAAGATCTGTTTCCATAGGTTTAAATGGTGTATTTCACCCGACCTCGCAGAGCCTCACAGACGTAGACAGACGAATCTGCGGGATCGCTCCGAGACCGATCTTTTCTAAACGTCTGTCGACGTCTGTAGCCTCGCGCATGCGCACTGGTTTGCTACCATGCGCATGACCACACCTGTCGCGCAGTTCCGTGTTGTAACTCGTTACTAGAAGTTGTATTGCTGTTTTGTAATTTGTTATTGATAAGTTAATGGAAGCCGTCAGAACGCGTCCACTGTTGTGGAATACAGATTTGGAGGAGTTTACCAAAATGGTGCAGAAAATAAATTAGAAAATATAATATACTTTTTTAGAGAACAAGAATATGCATAAATGGTCATCAACAATAATTCCAACTTAAATAAGAATCATAAGTCCTCTTGTTGTTCCAAAAGTACTTATCCAAATATAATGCTCTATCAGTCGTGCTGCATACCAGACTGCGTACTCCGACAGACCACAAGCCATTTTCCGAGGCCTGAACACAGACTCCCTTTTACACCTGTCGCATGTTTATTCGTACCACCAACGATTATTACACTCACTGCCCAAAGATATCCTCTTTACATAGGTGACCAAAGCAGTTTCTTAGCAGTTCTAACCCTTCACCACAACTCCCCAAAATTCTCACAATAAACCGAATCCAACCATCCACCTCCTCCACGACTGACCTTGCGTTGCACTTTATACCGCTCGTTACGTCTAAATATTTAATCGACACGCCCTTGTCAAGCAACATACTACTAATGTGGATCCAGAAACGAGTTTGCCCCTTCGGTAGGTATATATGGTACCTGACAGATACCGGTACACTGATCAAAACAATTAGGAGAGCACGTGAGATATCATACACAACATATATATGGTAACGTACTTTATTCAGTTATTCGTAGCAACTGTAACTTTTGAGTGATGCAGTAAGATATTTCGCTGTCTCGTTACCTTCTAATATGGCGTGTGATAAACTCGGACGGCAAGTACAATTGCACACCTGCGGCGTACTGACAGTATGAGGTTATCAGTCAGCTCTTGATGCTTTGCTATTCTTCCATGAGTGTAATATATTCCTCTGCAACAGTTACGGGAGGTGCTGATCTGCCTGTAATTCGTCTACCAAGTGTATCCAAGACATACTCAACCCGGGTTTCAGCCCAGTGAAGAAGTTGGCCATTCGTTCACTTTCCTCAGTTTCAAGCATACTGTGTTCACCAGTGCAGCTCGTGGGGACTACCGTTATCGACTACCACAAGCAACCCATCTCCTGTGTCACCAGCCTAGGACACAACAGAAGGTCGACTCAATAACTCTTGACTCCATACCTCTGAGAAGTCAAAGCGACAATCTGAACGACGTCCGCCTCTACTTTCAGAAAACATTCGTCCACCACCACTCCCTGCTGCAAAACCTTGTTCCCTGGCCCTAATTGAGAACTGACTTGGTTCAAATTACTCTAACAACAGGAAGTTAATGACACAGAGGCCAATATACGTAGCTACTCACACGAAATTACACACAGACATTAATAAACAAACCACCACAATTAAAGTTATTTCATGAAGGTGGCTGAGAAAACATTTATGGCGCAACGGAACTTAAACATAAAAAATTGCATCTGGGATTGTTCTCAGCACTCGTGAGAAACAATGTTAAATAAAAGGGGGAAGGTGCTCGAAAACTACAATTTATAGGCAAGTGAAAATTATACTGAACTGAATTTGCTTATTCAGGTCGAACACAAGCAACATAGGGAACCAATTTTGTTAATACGATAAAAGTGCATCTACTTACATAAGTTAATACTGACGATGCCCAGCATTGAATTTAACATAAATTACACAAAACTACTGGGGGAGGATTTACAAACGACACTCACTCGCTCAAACACACGCAATGCAACAGCGAAACTCGCCAAAATCAGCGTGCTGAAACGAGGCAGAAGCAGGCGCCGCTATCGTAGGCGAAATTCAGCAAACCTGGAGGTACCACACAACACAGTATACAATAAAACTGCGAAGATGGCTCTGGTCTGTCGTGCCTGATTTGAGATGGTGTGTGAGTACAGCAAAGTTAAGTTGCATTTAGATTAGTCCGCGAGCAAACAAGCTAACGGCGACACACGGCTACGTTACATGATCGCACTCCACTGAAGGTGAAGTGGTGAAAAATCGGATACATTACACAAAATCACGGCGGAGTCATAAGTTGCAATCTGAGAGTAAACTCTCTAGGCACAGGTTTTATGAGACGTAGCGTGAAGTTACTAGCTGCAAACCCCTGAAGTCGGATTTCGGACCCATGTATAAATTCAATTTCCGAGAAATAAAGAAAATTAATTACGGCATGCAACCCCTAGAATTTCATAAGGCAGCTACTGCAATGCAGCAACATGCGATTGGGAGCGTTCACAGACACGGAAGTGGTCCTGTCTCAAAACCCGGAAAAGTGAAATAATTACAAAACTCGGAAAAATAAAAACTACGGCATGCAACCCATTGAAATGTTTAGAATTACATAAAGAAGCTATTGAAGGAGTTTTTACAAGGCTCGGAGAGAATTATTGACAAAGGCTGAGTGTGTACTACAAGTTCGGAGAAGAAACAGGAAAATTAAAATATGCGGGGAGAGAAGATCGCGAAATGTTAGTGGAAATCAGGATACACGCATAGTTGCTTGCGTGATGGGCATGGAACAAACAATAGTGGAAGCTGAAAGCTTTGTTCTAAGAACTGAACACGTGGTGGAACACAAATCACTCATGGAAGGAAACGATAAGAAAGTTTTTACATGCACTGTACAAAAATTAACATATCGTCTGTTAGAAATCGGGCCCCTCAAAGATAGAAAGAATTTACACAGAGTTAGTACATCACCACATAATCACAATGGTTTGAATATACCAGGCCGTTATCAAACTGCAACTTGTATCACATAAACCGCGTTTATCTGTTGGAAATCACTGGATTGAGAAACTAGAACACAATTCCGCGAACGATCGGAAGGAATATTCCAAAAAATGAATCTAAGAGTCTAAGTTAAACATTCTAGATAACGAATCGTTACCTCTCCGCAGGCACAAGAACACAACCAATCTTATCTCACCGCAGTCCGACCACAAAGTGACAATCGAGCGACCAGAAGCCACGGGAAAGCTACCGGAAACTAGAAAATCCAAGAAAACAGCGGTGGTGGGGAGAGATCGTGACTCGCCCTGGAGATGGCTCGTCGACTGTCTTGTAACCAAAGGGTGTACAAACCTCTTTGGTCGCATCAGCAGCAGGGGTTGGTAACGACTAACTATCGACTCTCAGCCAGAGAGAACCATGCAAAGCAAGCTATGACCATTCACACAGCCATTATATCCTCACACACCCACTTAAAAGTAAAACAAATACACATTCTCACAGGGACAGTGGCGTAGCGAAGAAGCCGTACTTATTGCCACATCCATAACCACAATAATAAATTATTGAAATAACAAAATCCTAGCAATATTAACTAACGTTTCAGAAACTAATTTTTTTTAAACATGAAATAAAAATGCTATTCCTCATACCTTGAGAACAGTGGTTCTAGTTTTAACAAAATGCTAATCTAGCGACATCAAATAAATTACAATTTTATCAAAAATGTATGGAAGACGACAGACAGTCGTCTTTCATTGTCAAGTAAGTCTGATGGTTGCTGTGATATGGCGTCAATGGCGCTTTCCTCTTTTTTAACCATTACTATATTGGGTGGGTGCCCTACAGCGCTTTATGTTTTAGGTAATATCAATCATTGTCATAGTTTGATGACATTGAAGCAATCATTATACAAACACTAGCTGAAACCCCGGCGTTGCACTGTTATTTATTTATTCTTGCCATTTTTCAGGTGTGTATTCATTTGTATAAGGGCTGTATCTCTGTAAAATATCTTGGGAATACAATTAGTAGTAAAGAAGTAATAGATTAAAACTGGGTGCGTGATGGGGCGATTTTCCATGAACGTTACTGTTTATGTGCTCATATCTCATGCACTGTAATGCAATTTAGAAGGTACACTTAACTGTATGCGTGTACACTGACTGTAAAATTTTCTGCGGCTACAATTGTTTAATGTAGAAATTAAAAATTGTAACGTCATACTGAATGCCGTAGTTTTAGTCCATGAACAGCGATACGTTACTTTTTATGTGCTCGTATCTCATTAACTACGTATCATACGGTAATACAATTTAGACGGTACGTTCAACTATATGTGTGTATACTGTCTGTAAAATTTCCTGCGGCTTCAATTTGTAGTGTACAAATTATAAATTGTAACGTCATACCCAATGCCGTAGTTTCACTCCATAAACAGCTGAAAAGTTGTACGCGAGAAACTTTTTTCCTTTCATCACTTTACTACGGTTGTCAACGAGAAAAAGTTTAATAAAGATTTGAAATTATGTTTAAAGTTTGTTGCAAGTCGCTAAGTACTCTCATTCTCATATAGTGTATTTATGTGGCAGTCATTATGTGATTATTAACGCTTCAGCACATGTTACCTCACGGTAAGGAATGTGTCGACCAAATTTGGTTGAAATCTGTCCATTGGTTTAGAAGAAAAATGAAGCAATTTTCGCGGATCTCATTGTTTATGATGTCATATCTCGTGAACTATGCATCGTACGTGATTCTTACAGTTACGGCGACCGTCCTCATGGATCAAAGCTTAAGTGTAAAAAATTTCATGAAGATGGGAACATAACTGTAGATTTATATGCAACACGTACACACAGCCGGCCACGATGGCAGAGAGGACAGAGGCGCGCCAGTCACGGTCTCTACGGCCACTACGGTCGGGGGTTTGAATCCCACCTCGGGCATGGATATTTGTGCCGTCCTTAGTATAAGGTAGTTGATAGGTAGTTTGAAGTTTAGGGACTGATGACCCCGTAGTTAAATCCCATACGCTATACAAACATTTGAACATTTGATCACGTATACACAAACACATAAACCCACAAACAAATCGATACTAAAATGTTCAAATGTTTGTAAATGTATCGAACCAAACTGCGTGGTCATCAGTCCGTAGCTTACAAACCACTTAAACTAACCTAAGGACAGACACACACACCCATGCCCCAAGGAGGACTCGAACCTCCGACGGCGAACAACCGCGCGCTCCGCAGCGAGACGCCTTAGAACGCTCGGCTACTCCACCGCGGCAAATCGATACTCTGCTTTATATATTAGATTTATAATTTGTAGTGAGACAAAACCTCCTTTATTTTAGTTGCGAAGACGGAATGTGCATTGAAATAAACAGGGGAAAACATCCACTCACACAAGTAAAAAGTGGTCCAGCTGCTGCGATAACAGCAGGTAGGAATCAGGAAGAGCGCGCAGCGGTTAGCTGTGGTGTTGCAAGGCGTAGGCGCCACGGGGCGCCGCCTGCTGTGGGGTAATAGAATGCGTGTTCGCCCACTTGCCGGGCTGGTGCGTGAAACTGCCCTAATGGCGATCGCCAGTAACTCATATGTAGCGGCTAAGAGCTGCCGCTAAACCCAGAGCCCTGATTTGTGACTACGGCTAATGAGCACGTTAGGCTGCTGGCTAGTGGAAGGAGAGGGGGGGGGCGGCGCGACCGGCACCCATGGGCGGCGGCGGCGGTGGGTGACCCGGATGCGTCGCGGCGGCGGTGAAGGCGGCGGCGCCAGCGCCGGAGGCGGCGCCTGTGGCCAGCTGTTGCCGCCTGCGGTGCGAGTTCTCGATCCGTCGAACGCTTCCAGCACTTGTTACTAGTACAGTGAGGCTGCCGCTTGGTGACCACAGTCTCGTGCTCTCACAGCAAACCACTTGAATTATGTTTAAACTCAGCAGCGTACAGATCAAAACTGTGCTCAAGACCGGGATTCGAACCTAGCACCTTTGCTTTTCGCTGGCAAGCGCTCTGCCGACTGACAAGAAGTATCGGAATAACAATCAGCCAAAGCCATTTGACGCAACTCTATCTGCCAATTGTCTCATCCCAGTAGCCCCTCCTCTCGCTGTCAGTCTCTTTCTAAGTCTCTTCCCACCCAATGTTTACATACTCCCTACCTATCTGTGACATGTCATCCTCTTAGTTACATGAGACAACGTCTTCCTTTGCACTCTATCTCTCCATATCCTCACCACACTTTCTCTATACCCATCTCCTACGCCCAAATCTATGTCTGTACATCATCTCATTGTATCCATCTCTTTCTCTCATTCCGTCTCCTCCTTCTTTTTCAGTCCAACTTCTCGTCGTTCCTCTCTCTTTCTGCAACTCTTTGTCTCTACCCTTCCTGTCTATCTTCTTCAACCCAAAGTCTCAGACTACCTCGGCACATCGTCTGTATAACTACTTCTGCTGCATGTTTCTGGCCATTCTTGACACCTACTCTCTCATCTCCTTCTCTGTGTTCGCATTCGTGAGGATGGTGGTTCAAACCCATCTTCGGCCATCCAAATTTAGGTTTTCCGTGATTTAGGTTTTCCGTGATTTAGGTTTTCCGTGATTTTGCCTCCAGGCAAATGCCGGGATGGTTCCTTTCAAAGGGCACGGCCGATTTCCTTCCCCATCCTTACGCAAGACTTCGAGCGTTAGCTCCGTCTCTAATGACAAAGCCGTCGACGGGACGTAAAACCCTAATCTTCCTTCCTTCTCTATATTAGCCTCTCTCTCTCTCTCTCTATCTGTCCAGCTCCTTTCTCCTTCCCACCTCATTCTCATTCCGTTAGCCGGCCGTGGTGGCCGAGCGGTCTGCGGCGTTGCAGTCACGGTTCACACGGCCGCTGCGGTCGGGGATTCGAATCCCCCCTCGGGCATGGATATTTGTGCCGTCCTTAGTCTTAGTTAGTTCATAAGTAGTTTGTAAGTTTAGGGACTGATGACACCGTAGTTAAGCCCCATAGAATTTACAAAAATAAATAAATAAATAAATAAATAAATAAATAAATAAATAAATAAATAAATAAAATAAAATAAAATAAAATAAAAAATAAATAAAAATAAAACACAGTACATCCAACGGATGCCTATGAGGTGGCAATTTCGTGAATCCCCGTTTATAATCGCCAACTCATGCAATTGCGCTCTTTCTTTGAGTGTCTAGTCATTGAAAAATGCACTTTCAGTTTTTCTCAAAGTTTCCAATTTTCCGATAGATTTTCGAAATATATATATATATATATATATATATATATATATATATATATATATATATATATATATAAACCTTGTCCTGTCAAGCTATACTCAAGTGGTGCTCTTACAACCATGTGACAATTGTATTCATAGAAAAAAATTACTTTCGGTTTTTCCTAAATTTTACTACTTTCCGGGCGACTTTTCCAGATTTTTATTTACTGCGAATCTTCCTCTTGCTTTTAACATGAAATGTACAACATTTTATCGCAATTGATAGCTCACTGGAAAACGCTGTTTCAGTTTTTCCCGATTTTCCTCTTTTTCTGGGCAACTTTTACATATTCTATCACCGTTTAAGCCTTCCCTGGACTTACACGAATATTTCAAGACTAAAATGAAGCCGGCCGCGGTGGCCGAGGGGACTAAGGCGCTTGTCACGGTCTGCACGGCCACTACGGTCGGGGGTTCGAATCCCCCCCTCGGGCAAAGATATTTGTGCCGTCCTTAGGATTAGCTAGTTCATAAGTAGCTTGTAAGTTTAGGGACTGATGACCCCGTAGTTAAGTCCCATAAGCTATACAAACATTTACACATTTTGAACTAACATGATATATATATATATATATATATATATATATATATATATATATATATATATATATATATATATATATATCAAATTTCTCGCTGCTCCACTGCATCAGATGTAGATGTGCTTCGACTTACAGTGGTCAAAATAATTAATGGAATTTTATTTGCTATTTCGAATTTCTCACATGTCCACTCTGGAACCTATGACGTGTAGATGTACTATAGTCGGCATCATGTAAGAAGACACTTCCGCGCATAGAGGTGGCTCGATAGGAGAAGCATGAAGGGGAGGAGCTACGGCCGAACGCCGTTGATGCTAGAGGAGAACCATTGCGTAAATCGTGGCCAGTCACGCGCCTAGAGAATGAAGATGAGGTAATGGAGGGAGATGCGCAGAACGGCTGAAAACAGGGACGCCTTCGTGCGTGACGCCGACTATACCAAATGGTCAAGTACAGTGAATCTGTGGGAAAATCGCTGCTGCGAATAAGCTTCCCTACATTATTTCAAGCGCGTGCACTATTTAACCGGTGCCGCAGAGAGTTACAGCAGCGGGTCTCGCGGACGCAACAGCGCCGCGGTGTACCGCCGGAGGCTGCTCGCCGTGGGCGCGGGCGTGGTGCGCACGCGCGCCTGAGCTACGAGGCTGCCGGCTGAGGCCAGAAGCAGGCGAACGCACGCGCCCTGCAGGTCGGCGCACGCAGCAAGTGCCGGCTGCCACCCGCTGTTCCACTGCTGCTCGCTAACTATCCTGAACGAGCTATCGCACCACTTAGGCCGGACGCACACTGATCCAGCATTTCGCCTGAAGCAAGTGTTGCAAAAGAAAATGTTTCGCTAGGTACGAGCACTCCAGGTACAGGGTGTCCAGAAAAGGACTCCCTTATTTCAAAATTAAATATTTCGAAAACAAATATCGATAGAGGAATGCAGTAAACGGTGTGTTTATTGTGAAAGCTGTAAAAAGTTTATACAGCAGTTTGAAATAATAGTTACAAAAGCTGTTAACAGATGGCGCTGTAATCGCCATACGTAATGTCTGGTACAAATAGTTCAAATGTTTGTTAAGCTTATGGGACTTAACTACGGGGTCATCAGTCCCTAAACTTACAAACTACTTATGAACTATTTACGAACTAGGACGGCGCAAATATCCATGCCCGAGGGGGGATTCGAATCCCCGACCGTAGTGGCCGTGCTGACCGTGACTGGAGCGCCTCAGTCACCTCGGCCACCGCGGCCGGCTATAAATAGTGATCCGAAGCCCAGAGTGATCAGTTGAAACATGAAATGAGGTTAGCGTACCGAAGGATGAGATTAAAACCATGTACTCCATTGAACAACGCGTTTTTCTGGCGCTAGAGTGCCACACGTTAGAAGAGAGTCCTACGGAAACAAGGTGAACTTTTCAAGCACGATTTAATGTTCCAAAAGGACCCGATGCGAAAATCATTCGTAAGCTCTTCCCAAAATTTCAACGAACAGGCAGCGTAACCGATGATCTAGTGGGGCATGTTGGCAGCAAGCAAACCGCAGTTACGCTTGAAAATATCGCCACAGTTTCTGGAATTATTCAGCGAAATCCAATTCATCCGTCCGTAGACTTGCATCTGAGACTGGTTTCAAGCGTTCCAGCACGCAGAAAATACTGAGAAAGAGCCTACACATGTTTCCATTCAAAATTCAAACGCACCAGGCCATACCCGAACGAGCTGTGCAACAAAGGGTTGCCTTTGCTAATCAAATGCTCACAATGATTGATAGTGAAGGATTCGATGTTGGCTGCATCTGGTTTACAGATAAAGCACACTTCCACCTGAATGAATACGTGAATAAGCTGAAATGGCGATTTTGGGGTTTCTAAAAGCCATTTTGGTGTGAAGGAAACCCCTGTATTCTCCTAAAGTTACTGTGTGGGCTGCAGTATGCAGCAGAGGCATTAGTGCCCCTTTCTTCATTCGAGAAACTGTCACTGGTGCACGGTACTTCGTAAATTTGGAACAATTTGTCGCCATACAGCAAGCGTTAGAGGATCGACCAGGTACTGAATGGTTTATGCAAGATGGAGCCCGAACACATCGTACCGAATAAGTGTTTCGCTTTCTTGAGGAATACTTCGGGAATCAAGTCATTGCTTTGGAATATTCCAAATTTACTGGTGCAGGCATGGATTGGCCTCCATATTCGCCGGATTTGACTCCCTGTGACTTTTTGTTTGTGGGGCACAGTGAAAGACATGGTCTACCCGAAGCATCCCGCCACGCTGGACGAGTTTGAATCGGCGATCTCCGTGGCATGTGAATCCATTTCGGTAGAGACACTACGAAATGGGATTGCGAATATCATTCTTCGTTTGCGCCACGTCTGTAGTGCCAATGGTGAACATTTTGAAAACATTGTGATGTGATTATTTGCAAAGAGTGTCTTCATACGATTATTTCACTTATGTATGCTGATATGAGCTGTACAGCGTACAGCGCCATCTGTTAGCAGATTTTGTAACTATTATTTCAAACTACTGTATAAACTTCTTACAGCTTTCACAATAAACATACCGTTTACTGCATTCCTCTATAGATATTTGTTTTCGAGATATTTAATTTTGAAATCAGGGAGTCCTTTTCTGGACACCAGCACACTGATCAAGCGAACGTAGCGAGGCGTTTCACAACGCCTCAAAACATTTGAGCAGTTGCTCGACGCCTGGATTGGATACAGCACAATGCTTGATGTTTGAAGGAGCAAAACGTTCTGCGCATGCGCCAACCTCTTTCCACTTCCACTACTACAATTGTCACGCGCAGCTCTGAGCGTACAGAAACGTCTGCTTTGTGTTTTTGGATCTGTGTTTTAGTCAAGTGTATTGCGTAATGACTGAAATAAGAGACCTCGGGGTGATCGAGGATACAGTTATCGATGTTGATAAACTTGTAGTCCGCGTGTATACGAGATCCGAGTTGTACCAGAAAAACGAAAAACAATTGTGTTTTCTCAAGGCAGATCATACCTAAAATGCAATTTTATTACCAGAAAAAATCACCACAACCAGGACGTGATCGCCAAAGCATGGCAACAAATAGGTCAGGGGAAATGAAGATCTCACGTAAGAAATGTTTACTTAAAAAACAAATTAGTAAAATATGGTTATTAACTTGAAACCTTCAATTTGAAATGAAAATTACTCGAAAATGCTCATAGTGAATTTAATATACAGGTTGTTAAATAAAAACTGTCCACGACTTCAGAATATGATTATTTAGATAAAAACCAACAAATAAGTTCCCATAAACCTGGGTCTAAAAACGCTTCGTTTCCCAACTTGCCGCCATTTTGATTTCCCACTTATTAATTTTTATCTTCATAACGAAACATTCAAATTTATTAAAAATCGACACACTTTTTTCATCTATCAATGTTACATATTGTATAAAAATTTCAACTTAATCAGAGATTCATTTCAATATGGCGGCTATTTTTAAGTATTTTAAGGTTATTGACACTCATTCTACAATAATTGTAAAATTTTCCCGGATCTGATTTCAGTTCTGAGAGAATAGTCTTAATGCCTCTTCTCTCATTCATCGGGTGAACGCTATGTTCACCCGATGTTCTGTTGCTTGAAACAAAATATTGCGTCGTGCAAACACCCCTCATACTGGAGGAGCATAGAAGCAAAACGCTTGCAGGGAAACGTTGCGCAACCTGTGTGTGCCCAGCCTATTAACATCCTGCCATTATGCTCGAGTGTAACTAATCGTTACTTAATGTTCCTTCTGGAACTTCAAAGGTCACTACTTTTTCTGCAGTCTAATAAGATTTTCTCCCGCTTGTTGTAGGAGAGCTGGAAAGGATCTTCTGGTTAGTTTACTAACCTGTAAATAAAAGCATCATCCGTGAACAGTCTAAGAGAGGTACTCAGATTATCTCCTAACTCCAAAAATAAGGAATATTTGGGGGACCTGTAACCCTTCCCTGTGGAATGACAGATATCACTTCTGTTCTACTCGATGTCTTACCGTCAGTTACAAAGTACCGACAGGAAATCAGGAATCCAATGACACAACTGTAGCAATTTGATTAGAAGACGCTTTTGAAGTACAGTTTCAAAAGCCTTCCGAAAATCTACAAATAAGGAATCTATTTGACATTCCTTGTTGAAAGTACTTATCACATCATGTAAGTAAAGAGCTAGCTGTGTTTCACAGGAACGATACTTTCTGAATTCATGTTGAATATGGGACAATAGGTCGTTCCCCTCGACGTAGTTCATAACAATTGAGGAAACTATATGCTCTAAAATCCTGCTGCAAACCGACGTCAACGACGTAATTTTTCGGATCATTCCTATTGCCTTTCTTGAATATTGAAGTGACCTATGGGTACGGAACGTTAGCTGTGCAAGCGGTTCTATAATTACGAAAGGTATGGAGCCATTGCATCAGCATACTCTGAAAGGAACAGGGTGTGGTAATGTGGTTCGAGGCCTGGTACATGGTGGTGCCTAGATAGGAGGATATAGGTTGATGAGTGCCAGTAAAGAGTACGTAGTGTTGATGTGGGAGAAAACGGTGAGGGCGCATTGTGGAAGTGGATAGAGTGGGTTGGATCCCAAGATGGTGTGATGGCTTTCTGTCGGAACTAGTTAGTGTTCCCCTAGAGGGAGTTGGTAAAAATTTCTTTGAAAGAGGATGCGGAGAGCGTGGCTTGGTGGAATGCTGCAGGATTTGACGAGGAAGGGACCGTGTAGAATTTCGGTCGGTTAGGTTATCATTTATCTGGCTGTATTCCGTGTGGGGAAGAAGAGGCGAAGAATAGTCGTGAACGATTCTTGGGAAGACAATCGGATGAGAAAAGCCAGGCAGAATATATGACATTCAAGAGTATGGAGGGACTCACATTAGTTTCTCTCCCGTGATAGTTTCAACAATTCATGTCAGGTTTTTGCTACTACGGCTTACTAAAGGCAAATTGAGGACTGATGTGATGCTAGAATACCCACTGAAGGATCTTTTATCGAAGTAGAGCCCAATGAAAGAGTAGTTGAATGGTAAGGATTTTCCACCGTATGCAAGACACTTAAATTTAATTATTTTTCCCAAACATGTTTCAGCACATTTTGTGCTATCATCAGTGGGGTGGTTTCGTGGTATACATTACACCAGTAGTAATATTCGGCGCATGCATACGGCTGAAAGCTTTTCATTTGTTTTCTGGGTGTTTCGTTTTGTAGAGTTGCGCGCGAAATACGAGTGTTTACTGTTAATGTCGTGTTACATTTGTCTGTTGATAGGATAATGTAGGAGTGAAGCAGATCTGTGGACGTGTTTTCTTCCTGTTTACATTTCATATAAGCATATTCATCTGTCTGTGTTTTTGTGTGTGTGTTGTGTTTTTCTGTGTGTGCGTATGTGTGAAGACATCAGGTATTTGCTGGTATTTAGGTTTTCTTATGTTTCTGAGTGGTGGTGTTGTGTGTTAATAGAGGATTTGCGTGGACTTTGTGTGTGTGTGTGTGTGTGTGTGTGTGTGTGTGTGTGACAGAGGGAGAGAGAGTTAGGGATAGGAGACAGTGATTAGGGTACAAGTATAAAGACTATTTGTACATCTCCTCTATTGCGGTAAATAGTGTTACGTTGCAGAGTGAGGTGTATTAATCGAGTAGTTTTTCCTTGCGCTATTGCGTTTTGTAAGTTATAGTTCTCTTCTGTTGTTACTGTGATACAGGTTGTTGATGTCTTAAGAACGTTTAGGTCAATCTGTGTTTGTAGTACAGTGATTTTTTTATATTAGATGGTCTGCAAAGGTTGAGTGAGAACTGTTCTTATCAATGCTCTTAAATGCTCAATGTATCTGTTCTTGTTCTTGCATGTTTGTCCCACATATACAGCGTGGTAGCATTTGCAGGATACCTGGTAGTAGCCAGATTGTTTATATATGTCAATGTTGCCTGCATTTGGGGTAGTTTTGTTTTGCATAGTGTTGTTTGGTCTGTATCGTGTATTAAGTCCTTGTCTTTTTAATATGTTTGCTATTCTGGTGAGGGGTTTTGTTGTTGTATGTCATTATGTTCCATTTGTTGTTTTCTGTTTGTTGATTTAGTGTGCACTGTGTTTGGGCTTTTTTCTGTTTCCGTATTTTGTTGTGTACTCTCTCGATTGTCTTTGTTTAATAGCCATTCTCTTGTGCTATTTGCTTTATTGTGTTTAGTTCTTTTGTGTAGTGTTTTGTAATCATGCGTACTGTTCAATCTGTGAACATATATGTGAAGTTGGATTCTTTGTGTCTGATGACTGGAGTGATGATGGATGATGGTGCTGGTTATAAATGCTAATTTCATGTTTGTTGTTTCTCTTGTGTATGGTGAGGTCAGGGAATTTAGTTCGCCGGCCGCGGTGGCCGAAGGGACTGCGGCGCGCCATTCACGGTCTGCACGGCCACTACGGTCGGGGGTTCGAATCCCCCCCTCGGGCATGGATATTTGTGCCGTCCTTATTATTAGCTAGTTCGTAAGTAGTTTGTAAGTTTAGGGACTGATGACCCCGTAGTAAAGTCCCATAAGCTCTACAAACATTTGAACATTTGAAATTTAGTTTCTTTAGAAAGGTGAACAGGTGGAGCATAACAACTTTGAGATAACTGCAGAACGACATATTGACCATGGCTGTTTATTTTTACTCAGTGCTACCGGTTTCGGTCAATTTACCATTATCAAGCGTTAGCAGAGATTAGCTAATACCTTAACACGTCGTAACACAAGAATTCAAAATTGTAACATAAGTATTTGTTATCATTGCTCTAGTCATTGATATTACCACAGAATCTGTCTGCTACAGACTGAAGCATACCGAAACCGGTAGCATTGAGAAGAAATAAACAGCTATGGTCAATATGTCGTTCTGCAATTAATTTAGTTTCTGATCTGTTCCTGTCTCAATGGTGAATTGCATCTGTGGATGGATGGTATTTATGTCATTGTGCAGTTCGTTTATGCGTGTGCGTGGTTCATCTGCTAGACAAACTATGTATTCTACATATCTGTACCAATATTGTACTTTATACTTCTTTGGCTTTGCCATTTTGTCAAATATTTAATTTTCAATATGGTTCATAAGTATGTTTGCAGGGAGGCCACTTATTGGTGATGCCACTGGTAGTCCTTCTTGTTGGGAAAAGAATGGAAGATTAGTTGGGCGTGGGAAGCTGATCGCGTGACAAGTGCTGACACCGGGGCGCGGGTGGACGACGGTGGCGCCGCCAAACGGCAGACGCCTGCACGCAATTACGGCGCCCTCTGTGACGACCGGCGGCGCGGCGACTCGTTAAGGCGGCAGCCGGCAGTTACAGCAGCAGGTACAGCCAGGGAGAGGGAACAGGTAGCGGAGGCAGGTCACGACTCAGGGCGGCAGCCGAGGGACGCGGACGCCACCGTGCTGCTACACCTACAGGAATGCGGCGCCTAGTGGCCGTAAATAACGGCTGCAGACCTGCTGGCTCAACAGCGATGTAAGGGCTGATATTAAAATACTGCAATGTTTTGATACTTTCTCATAACGCTAATGCTGATACCAGCTTAATTACCAAAAAACATGGTCCCTCAAGGATTGTAATAAGCCTCCTCGGTTCTGATTAGTCAGTGAATTGTCCTCAGATGGCAAGTTACTCATCTATTGGCACATCCACCGATACAGTTAAGTAATATCATTTACATTACACAGGGTGTCACAAAATAAAATAAATAATGTTCAAATGCTTGTATAGCTTATGGGACTTAACTGCGGGCTCATCAGTCCCAAAACTTACAAACTATTTATGAACTACCTACGGCACAAACATCCATGTCCGAGGGGGGGATTCGACCCCTGGCCGTAGTGGCCGTGCAGACCGTGACTGAAGCGCCTCAGTCCCTCGGCTACCGCGGCCTGCGTCACAAAATAGAATGACCCGATTTTAACTTGTAATAATATTGAGACAAATGTGACTAGGTCACTGAGACAGCGCTATACAGGGTGCTACAAAAAGGTACGGCCAAACTTTCAGGAAACATTCCTCACACGCAAAGAAAGAAAATATGTTATGTGGACAGAAACGCTTAATTTCCATGTTAGAGCTCATTTTATTACTTCAAATCACATTAATCGTGGAATAGAAACACACAGCAGCAGAACGTACCAGCGTGACTTCAAACACTTTGTTACAGGAAATGTTCAAAATGTCCTCCGTTAGCGAGGATACATGCATCCACCCTCCGTCGCATGGAAGCGCTGATGCGCTGGTGCAACCCTGGAGAATGGCGTATTGTATCACAGCCGTCCACAATACAAGCACGAAGAGTCTCTACATTTGCTACCGGGGTTGCGTAGACAAGAGCTTTCAAATGCCCCCATAAATGAAAGTCAAGAGGGTTGATGTCAGGAGAGCGTGGAGGCCATGGAATTAGTCCGCCTCTACCAATCTATCGGTCACCGAATCTGTTGTTGAAGAGCGTACGAACACGTCGACTGAAATGTGCAGGAGCTCCATCGTGCATGAGCCACATGTTGTGTCGTACTTGTAAAGGCACATGTTCTAGCAGCGTAGGTGGAAGAACATGAGGCCCAATCAAGACATCACAAACAATTCTTGCCCAAACGTTCACAGAAAATCTGTGTTGATGATGTGATTGCACAATTGCGAGCGGATTCTCGTCAGCCCACACATGTTCATTGCGAAAATTTACAATTTGATCACGTTGGAATGAAGCCTCATCCGTTGCATGTCAACACAAACAAGGAAGTCAACATTACCTTCCTTCAATTGGGCTAACTGGCGGTAAATCGAGGAAGTACAGTACATATTAACGAAACAATTTGCAGATTTAAATGTATGTGGGTCGTCCTGTCTCGAAAATTATTTGTCGCCTTCAGCTACAATGCTTAATAATGCTACACGGCCGTTTAGAGATTATATTACTAATAACATCTGCAACAAAGCAAATAATCATCTTATAAATTGATTGTAAAACCTTCATTTACTAACAGTATATTTTACCTGTCTTGCACGCGATATTTTCATTTGCTTTAGCTTACGACAGTTGGCACCAGCAAAATTCAATCACATTTCTCTAGCAACTTCTTTGCTTACTCGCGGTGGCCGAGGGGACTAAGGCGCTCCAGTCACGATCTGCACGGCCACTACGGTCGGGGGTTCGAATCCCCCTTCGGGCATGGATATTTGTGCCGTCCTAGTTCGTAAGTAGTTCATAAGTAGTTTGTAAGGTTTGTATAGTCCCATAGACTATACAAACATTTGAACATTTTTCTTTGCTTACTCGCTGGCGAGTTGTTTTAGCTCGGGACACATTTAAGAGCTGGGACACGTTGTCTCTTTACTTTAAAAATAGTTTGTCATTATTGTTTCTCACTTGCTGTTGATTCGGTATTGAAAATGTAAACAGTATGTTGCATATTTTTCTTTATCTTAACTACTCGATTTCCCTCTGTCGTGTCCTGATTGAAATTATTATTATTTTGTTTTAGAAAAATCTTTTAACCTAAATTATGTAACTTTCATCTGTTGGAAATTTATTTTATGGGATGTAGTATTTCAAGAAGAGTGAGTGAACTTGAACATATGTGCAAAAATCTGTTCCACTTCACACAGTAATACTCTTTTATTGGGCACAGGAACCAACATGTATTTAAATTAAACGCCGTCCTTAAAGAACAAACTGTTGGGTGTTTGTATTTGGAAGGTTACGGTAAATTGCATCATATTATGAGCACTGAATATCATATGTTTTTCCTCATCAGAGAATAAATAAAATGTTCACTACAAATGCACGGGATAATATTAGTCGTGCTAGTTCGTTTGAGCATTGAATATAAATAGCTGCAAGGTAAGTGGTTCGTGAGATTTATCATTTTTTGAGTGACAAAATGAAATCGTTAGCAATAACGGTGTTTTGAAAATATTCATTTCAATTCTGTCTGGGTCCGTGAAATTACTTACGTATATTTTTCTCAGTCATTTTCCAGCAAATAAATTGTCCTATTCAGAATCATTGTCCAAGCAGCAAATAAAATATCTAGTATTTTTTCTGTGAACCTTCCTTTCCTATACCGTTAAATATTATGTGCCGCGGAATGGCGGCCGGCAGCCATATTCCAGAGACGTTGCTGTAAAAGCTGCTGCGGGAGCAAAAAATTCTGAAAAATCTTCATAAAGGTTGGCTTGTTGAACTGTACCACCAAAAAAAAAACATATAAAATCCTTCTGATACTTCTGTTTAAAATCATAAGTAGATATATACGTAATACGCATATTATGGCCACCCGCCTTAAAATTAGTTTTTTACGTTGTCTTGCGAAAACAATCTATGGTTGATTTCCGTTATTCCCAAAAGCATCTTTCAATAATTTCCAGACAACAGTGTACATTGGACAAAAAGAAACAAGAATTACGCTATTGCTATTTTATCTTAATAAGAGCTTATGTAAAATTGCATCTCGTTAGTAGATAGTCTCTGCTATCATGTATTGTTATTGTTTCCAAATATTAATCGCAGCAGTGAAGGCCACAGAGGATCATTTGCGTAGAAGGATAGGGCGCAACAGAAATCCTTGGCTAACACAGGACGTACTAAACGTAATTGATGAAAAGAGAAAATATAAAAATGCATTAAGTGAACCAGGTAAAAGGGAATAAACACTGGCTGAAAAATGAGACTGACAGGAATTGCACGAGGGGCTAGAGGATGGAAGTCGGTGGAAGAATGAATAACTAGACGAATGACAGATGCCGCATATAGGAAAAAAAAGAGACGTTTGGAGACAAGAAAAGCAGCTGCATGTATATTAAGAGCTCAGATAGAAAACCAGTATTAGCCACAGAAGGTAAGGCTGAAAGAAGGAAGGAAATATAGACGGCCTATAAAAGGGAAACGAACTTGAAGACAGTACTGTATATAGCGAACAGGATGCAGATTAATATGAGATAGTGGTTACGATACTTTGAGAATAATTTGACAGAGCACTGAAAGATGGTACTCATTAAATAATATTCCCTCTCAACTGCTGACATCGTTCGGAGAGCCAATCACGAAGAAACTAGCTCTATCTTGTGTACAAAACAAATGGGAAATGCCTTCATGCTTCAAGAAGAATATATTCATTCCAATTCCAAAGAAAGCAAACGCAGACAAGCGTGTAAATGACAGAAATTCGGTTTAATAAGTCATGGATGCAAAACACTGACACGTATCTCTTACAGAGAAATGGAAAAACTAATAGAATCCGACCTCGGGGAATATCAGTTTCGATTTTTGAGATAGGTAGGAACACCAAAAGCAATATTCGCACATGGCGTCTCATATAAATAAAATTATGCAAAAGAAAACCAACGTATTTAGCATTTGTAGATTTGAAGAAAGCTTTTTACAATGTTTACTGGAATACACACTTTCAAATTCTGAAGGTAGGAGCTGTAAAATATAGAGAACGAATAGTGATATACAACTTGTAAAAAACCAGACAGCGGTTATTTGAGACGAAGGGCATGAAAGGGATGCAGTGTTTGGGAAGTGAGTAAGACAAGGTTGTGTAGCCTTTCCCCAGAGTTATTCAATCTGTACATTGAGCAGGCTGCGAAGGAACACAAGGAAAAATTTTAGAGAAGCAATTAAAGTTCACGTAGAAGAAATAAAAATGCCTTGACATTGCACTTTCGTCAGCAGAGGACCTGGAAGAGCAATTAAACGGAATGAAGAGCGTCTTAAAAGTTTATAAGGCGTACACTTAATACGAGAAAAAGAAGGACAATGGAATGTATTCTAAGAAAATCAGTCGATTGTGAAGGAATTAGATTAGGTAAAAAGACAATAAAAGCACTACATTAGTTTTGTTTTTTGGGTAACAAAATATAAAACAAGGGTAAAGTATAAAATATATAAAATATAAAATGCAGAATGGCTTTGGAAGAAAAGCATTTATAAAGAAACGAAATTTGGTAGCATCCAAAATTAATTTAAAAATTAGGAAATTCTTTTTTAAAGCATTTGTCTAAAGTGCAGTACTGTACGGAGGGGGAAGCGAAGACGATAAAAAGTTGAGACAGAATGAAGCATTTGAAATGTTACACTACATACGAATGTTGATGTTTAGGTGGGTAGATCGCGTATCGAATCAGGAAGTACCGAAAATAACTGGGGAGAAAAGAAATTTCTCGTTTATGTTCACTAAGAGAAGGGGTCGATTCGTGGGACACATTCTGAGACATAAAGGAATTGTCAACTGAGCATTGGAGGCAAGTATGTCGGGCACAAATCGTAGAGAGAGAGACCAAGGGATGATACAGTAAGCAGGCTCAAAAAGATGTAGGTTGCGGGTCTTATTTAGAGAGGGAGTGGGTTGCATAAGACAGGGTAGCATGGAGAGCTGCGTCAAACCAGTCTCCTGACTGAAGGCCGCGACAACAGCGCAGCAGTCATTCCATTTAATGAGTAGACTTGATTGCTGTTCACGTATGGGCCCAACAGATCCACAGGAGGTTCAACGTCATTTACAATCTGTAAAGTCTGCGTGAGCTACACCGGCTTCTTTAAGTTGCTCCTTAATCGCAGCAATCCATTTAATTGTCTTATTTTTGGCCACGCTTCTGCTTTCGAAGAATTCCATATTTGTTCTGTCAACCTAGTGGGTGCCATTCTTATAATGTGTGCATACAATTTTAGTCTTCTTTTTCTCTTGCCACCATGTATGTACGTGCATTCAACTATTTTCTTTTTACTTCTCGTCCTGTAAGTTTCTCTGACAGTAATTTTGGGATCCAATATTTTCCAAATAATCTTTCTTTCTTTCTTATTCTTTAGTATCGCCCTTTCTATTTAAAATTAAAGCCAGTGCAATACTACAATAAGTATTCAAAATGCCCACCATTTTATTCTGCTGCGCGTGTGTCATTACGGCGAACCCAGCTTGGTCGCTCTCGTTGACAGGCACATGGACGTTTGCCTTTATGATACTGGCACAATCGAAAAGCCTCTGCGTTACGTCTGTCCACATCATTTGCTTGCCTAGCAAACCCTAGTAAGTGATGGTTGTGTCTTTGTGTTAATTTTGGCCTCCCGGCATCAATATTCGGGAAGTAGCCGTGGCATACATGCAGCCACTGTAGTGAACAAGCTCCTATCAACAAGTGCCAAACTGCCTCCTTGACATCTACATACACACTCCGCAATCCACCCAAAGGTTCTTGGCGGAGGGTACTCAGTACCATTACTACTTACTTACTTTCCTGTTCCACTCCTATATACGAGGAAAAAGCAAAGCTTCCATGCATCCATAAGAAACCTGATCTCTCTGATCTTACCTGGGTTCCCCTTCCCGAGTCTGACAATTTCTTACTAGTGTTTACTATGGTTATGTGGCTTAACTGTTGTGTTCCGCCAGTTAATAGTAAAGATTCAAAGTATTTTCCTCTTTCATTCGGATGATCATTGGGCTTGGTTTAATTTTTAAATATGCATTGGTTTAAGTGAATTGTTTTTAAGGCCAAGGTTCCATTTACAGCAACAGAAATTATTTAACTATTCATTAATGTAATTAATTGTTTTTGATACCGTTCTTAGAGACTCAACAATCTTTAGTAGATAATTAAAATTAATTTAAAAGCTTTCTAAATCTCATTTATTTATTTCCTGGTGACCAATTCTGTTCTTACATACAAATAAATAAATAAATGGGGTCAAGATTGTTTTATAATTAATTTCAATTATTGTAATTAAGGCCGTTGAAAAGTGGCATCAGTTGGTGTCTGGATCAACCTTATAATGTGGGATTTATCTATGCAACCAATATCTCGTTATTTACGTTTACTATTTCATTTAAAAGGAGTCAACTCGTAACATTTGAGTTTTGAACGTTTTAGTACCTACTTCGGGGTGGAATGCGTACGTCATCATTTCGTCGACTGCCTGGATGTGGATACCGGGCGGCGGTCTCTGCAGCTACTGTGCCGTAGCATATGTCGATTATTGTAAAATGTTTTTGATCTTTTGTTTAATTGTAAAATGCACTTTTTTGTTAACTAATTTTAGCTCAATTGTGATAGTGCTCCGCGATACTCATGAGATTTTTTGGAAGAAACAGACACCAACTTTGCTGGGCAGTTACTTGCAGGTTCATGGCCGATTCCTGTGGTCAGTGACTCGGGAGGCCCGAAAACATGTGTCTTAACGAGACATTAGGGCTTTCGCCACCCCAAACTACTTGTCACTTCTTGTATCGTTAACATACGTGTAACAAAATTTACATAGTAAAAAAAATAAATAAATAAAACCTATTACTGTTACTGTTACTGTGTAAATTTCGTTACACATATGTCAACGATACAAGAAGCGAGCACATTGGAAATTTGTTATATCCTTTACAAACCCTGTTCTCTGAGTCTGTTACATTTTAGCTTTGACTTGTCGTATTACGAAATAGTACTGTTTTTATTTACGTTAACTGCAGGAACCCCTTGATGTTGTCGTTATCACTATAACTTTTAACTTGTATTTTAATTCGTTTTATAGCTATGACGACACTGTCAACTTATTCAGAAAATGTATAACACTAAACTGCTCATGCAGTTTTGTAAGTACTTCTACAATGGATGAAAACTTTATATTTTATATTTGTGTCACATTGAAGCTTAACTAATTTTTGTACTATTATAGAAATGCCTGGAATATGGGACACTCCCGAAACCTGTAGCACAATAAATTAAACTTTACATGGCAGCAAAGAGTACAATGTGTTTCCTGCAATTCGCTTCGGCTGACCAAGGTGGTCTGCGGGCTACCTTACATTATTTTGCACATGCTCTCCTTGATAATTACTAACGACATCTCGGTACTGTCACTACAACTCATGCCACACAGTTACGATTTACAGTTTACGTAAAAAACAGAACGAAATTGTTTCATATTCTTCAAAAATGAAACTACAAGATCGCGAATTAATAATTTATTTAATGACGACCGGTTTCGGAGGACTGTGATATCATAATCTGGCCATATACATTTTGAAAGCTGGTCATCTCTCAAAAATATAAAAGATATGCAGGAAACAAGGTAACAACATAAAAATAACATATTCGTGGGCTCAAGAGGCGCTAACCTTACGTCATTAAAAAAAAATGGGTACAAAATAATAAGTGCAGCACAGCAGTTAGTCGCTATATAAAAATACATAAGTTAAAACATGACAGCTTACAAGATACTGAAAAGCTTTGATGATATAATCTCGTTGGCTTTCCCGGCGATTCGTTGACATCCCGTGGATTCGGGTGTACTGCCGGTGATCCGCACCTTACAAACGCGATGTTTCGACACCGTAGCTCGGCGTCTTCATCAGGTGTTCCCTGACACAGTCTCAATCAGCCAAACCCATTCGACGCAGCTCTCAAAATTTTTTGAGGATATCGACTTTGAAGTTTTGAAAATAACGTAAGTACCAATAATTAAATCAGTTAATCTGCCCGTGTAGCTCAGATGGTAGCGGTCTGGTCTTGCAAGCATAGGGTTGTTAGTTCGAATACCGCGTGAAAGATTTTTTCCTTCTGTACAAATACTTACAATGATTTAATATCTAAAGGTTATTTTTACGAAAAATCAACTAATTCTTATTATTCGTAATTTTCTATATTTTTAATAGGTTCTTAATAATGATGATTTCAATAAAAAAACATAAGGTACCTTTTTTTTACGTTATTGGTTTCACTTTCGTTGACGACGGTTGCCTTTGATTGTTCCGTTTGTGGAAAGCTACGACGCTGTTTTTGAAAAGTCATCTCCATATCTACTAATGGCTTTCCAAGCAGCTAAGTTACTCAACCATCTTTTTAGGTGACAACAAAGTGTTGAGGTCGTCTACAGACACATAAAGAAAAACTGACTCCACACGTGGAGCTAGATTCCATAATGTTATATATAACTGAATTCGGAAACAACGAATGTCCTGTTTCTGGCTGCGGTTTCCCGAGATGGATAGTCTATGGTGGGCTTCTGCTTCACCGTCAGTTACCAGACTCATGCATCGCCATTGAGTTCTTCAGAACACTATAAAGAGATAACAAAAAGCTCACATTCTAAAGGAAAGAAAATAAACTTAGAGAAGATTCCGCACATCATCCAATGTGTAGGTCCCATCTGCAGACTCTCTTCGTTGTTTCTGGTAGATATGCATTTGGTCGTTTGTTAAGGTTCGTTACGGTGGTTGTCCCCTATCCGGCACTCCCCAACTGCAGGGGGGAGTGGGAGGGCGGGGGGGGGTCGGTCAAGGCACTACATAGGTCATTGTTGAAGAGCTTTCGATATCGAGGTGTGATCTCGAGTGTGTGATGATGCTCTTGGAGGATGTGTCAGTAATCAAGTACCGACTTCTATCTTCATTAAAGAAGTAGTAAATAGACATGCCTTTAATCCATGTCAGAGCGTGTGTTTTCGTTGCCAGACAATATGTGTCCTCCGGACATTAGGAGGAGCCTGGGGTCAATCGCATTAGGCGGGACGAGAAGGTAGCAGGCAAGAAGCTTCTGTAGCATCGACAACCGATTCACATGTTAAACGGTGATCATCATTGTCTATAGAGTGGCATTCCGGGCAAAGGGACGAATCCACCATCCTGATAGCGTGCAGTCGGTGTCTCGTCATAAAGTTCCGATTGACGACATGGTACCACGTCGCTCTTATTGTTGTAGGGAAGAAGGGCTGTTGAACTGCTTTCCACACCTTTGATCATTGTGAGGCCAGTCCTTGACTATCCATTGCATTGTGAGGGACTGCCCTCAGCAACAATCGGTAAATTTCCCTTGGCTTTGGGTTCGAGGGTGCGAGCAGCTATTTTCGAGTATGAAAGTCGCGATGTGGTCAAGAGGGGGCGCGACGTGTCCAATCGTAACCAGTGGCAGACCACATGAGGCACACCAACAGACGCTACTTCTGATTTAATTACTGGTACTTCAAGTTTCTTGCAAACCTTCAAAGTCGATTTCTTCGAGAATTTTTGAAAGTTGCGTGGAAAGGCTTTGGCTGATTCTTATTTAAGTTATGAACTTCACGTACCATAAATATTTTTTTTATTCTAAAATCCGATACCCATGTGGTTTAGTGCTTCCGTTGAGAAGGAGGAAGGCAGGTTGTGGCTACGATACCGCCGCACATTGGGACGGAATCCCCAAAACGAAAATGAATCATCGATTCTCAGAATTTTGATGAGTGTGTTGGGTAGGAAAAGGTTGGAGCACCTCATTCCAGAAGGAGAGGTCGCCACCTTCGATAACTGTCGAATTACGTCAGTTCAGAAGTGACCTTAGTCGAGAGCACACGCAGCGCTGTGAAAGCAAGGCAAATTTACTTTGAGTTTGTTAGTGAATATTTTGGCAGTTGAGTGAATAATTTCAGTTCTACAAGATGGAAATGGTTGCTACAGGTATTTACAAAATGTTCGTATACTAAATCGGTATAAATTTAATGGTTATCCTGTTCATATTTTTCCGATGCCTGTGCAAAACGACCATGCCTTGCCGAACTTGCATTTTGAACTAGAATAAAAGTAGCATATACCGTAATATACCGCGGAATTTCAACTCCCAGACTATAGACTGATTAATTATGTGATAGAATTGACAAGAATCAGTTGCCAAACTTTGTCATTTCTCTTATATAATGAATATTTTCATCCCATGATGCGGGATGCATCAGAACAACATCTTCAATCGTATTAAGTTTTGAATGTTAAGAACGATTGACCTTATTAGCTGCCCTTATTACTTCTATCGTTGATCATACTATTACAATTATTATTTGTGTTCTGTCATCGACTTTGAAGATTGTTTCATTATATTGTTGAATTACAATGTGTGTGGCATCGAAGAACTTTTTGCCGGTATACGAGGCGTGGTTTTTTTTAAGTAAGTACTGTTTAGAAATTTAAAAAAAAGACGTGCTAAGATATTTCGATAATTTTATGCGCACTGGGTACCTACATATGTTGTCTACGCACTGACGCCATTACAGTCTGATTCTTCCTTGTTTACGTTGTGTACTGAGTGTTTGAGATGCCTCCGATAATCGTGAGTCCCGCAGACTGTGAAGAACGGGCTGTTATAAAGATTTCTTAGTGCTAAAGGCCTAAAAGCGATCGATATCCATCGTGAGACCTGTGCAGCTTACGGAGAAAACATTATGAGTGATGTAATGGTAAGAAATTGGGTGAAAGTATTCAAAGATGGCCGCACAAATGTTCATGATGAACAACGGAGTGGGCGTCCTTCGGTCGTTAACCCTAGCAGCACCAAGGTACTTTAGGTTACACGGAGCATCAACCAAGGGCAAATTTTGTCTGTGTTACAATCAACCGTAAATTGCATTTATTTTTTGTCTTTGCTATCAGCTGTTGTCTGTTAAACATATGTACAATCTATGATTCTTATTGCAATATTGTCATCTTGAATTATCTGTAATTATAGGACCGAAAATCTTAGTTTCAGAGTCTTGTGAAATTATGGTTATATATTCAACTATTTACAATAATTTCAGCAGTTGGTAGGTTTGTTAGGATTGTAAATAGCTGGGATATGCTGAAATTGGAGATAATGAACACTGATTTTTAAAAAATATTGTTTGTTCCTGCTTGGTGGTTGTAGGGAAGACCGTAAGAATTATATGTATGACATCAACTGCGAATGGACAAAGCTGAAAATTGGGAATGAGGCCCGGGTCTCCCGCTTTATATGCAGTTGTGCTGACCACTACACCACTGGGAACACAGTGATCACCGCTCCTGCAAGGACTAACTAACATGCCTCCTGTCAGATACAAATTCCCAGCTTCACCCTGCAGTTGATGTCATATATACTGTGAATATGAAAGAATAACAACTGCAGGAGTAGAAGTAAGTGATGTCTGTTCTTTCGGAACAGACTCCACATGAATATGTAAGTAAGAATTATAGTTTCATGGAGTACCAACCCAGGGCAAAAAGTGCCATTGACCCTATATATATATATAAATTGATCACATTTTATTTACAGGTTTTAAAATTGTAGCAATAGAAATGTACATAATAGTAAGGTGAAAGACAAATAGAAAATGTCCCATAGATAAAGAAGGATATTTGTTATGATTTTTTAAAAATAAAAAAATAAAAAAGTAGTTAAAAAGGGCAATTTTTGACCTTGCTTGGTGCTTGTAGGGTTAATGAAATTTTGGTGCAGGAAGTGGACAATAAGATGAAAGAAAACAGACGCTTTACGATTTCTTCCTTTCGGGATGACATTCCTAATGTTTCTCGTAGTGTTTTGTGTGGCATTGTGACCGAGCAAGAGGACGACGAAGTGAAAACAGTTGTGATGCAGTGGTTAACAAGTCAGGCGGCAGACTTCTATGAGGAGGGTATTTAAAAACTGGTACAACGTTATGACAAGTGCCTCAATATTGACGGAAATTATGTAGAAAAGTGTATTAAGGTACAGGCATTCATACAAAAATAAAATTATTGAGATATCTTAGCACGTCTTTTTTTGGCCCACTTTAGGTTACGGTAGTAACACTAAAAGTGGGCCTTTGCTATCGTTTTTTGACAACTCGAAATTTAAATGAAAATAACGTCTTAACCATTCATCTGATACGAAAATTGAATAACCGAATATTTAGAGGAGAAAATTCTCTACACCTTTGCTCTATTATGTTTTTTTTTTTTTTTTTTTTTTTTTTTTTTTTTTTTTTTTTTTTTTTTTCAGAGATATTTGCAAAAATAACGGCGATTTTGGGATGTATGTATGTCTGATCTGTCCGTAACGTTTTCCCACTTTTTAAGACGAATCGTTCAACCGATCATCACCAAATTTTACAGACATAATTGTAGGCCGCCAGAGACCTGAACCTCCCTTTTTCAAATTTTTCGGACGAAAAATACGGCAGTAATACAAAAAAATGCCGTTTGTAATGTATTTGTAATTTCAAACGAACCGTTCATCTGACACGACAATTGAATATCCTAATTGATAGAGGGGAAAATTCTCTACAACATCGCTCTATTATGTTTTTTTTCAAATCTTGCATCGTTGCAGAGATATTGTCGAAAATAACCGAGATTTGACACCCTTCATTGCTTTTACGAAAACCAGCCGTTCGTAGATGTCACGTGACATTCCTCACCCAGAACTGTCTCTGGCATACGCCATCTTGCGTTGCGTATTTGATGATTTTCTTATTATAACTTACACGTTGTTATTTCAAAGCAACGGCGCACTGAAGAATTAACAAAAACACGTCGTTCTGCGTACGAAAAATGATAATCCAGTGTCTAAAAATGCCACATTAGCATCAGTTAACAACTGCCATCAATAACACGAAAATGAAGGGCGAATGTCGTAATTGTTCGCATTAGTGTAGTAAGCAGCATGTTGGATCATAATGCACATGGTCTGTGGTTCGGGACCCGCCACTACCAAAAAATTCTATTTTCTTCTTTTTTCCTAAAACGGTTTCGTGTTGGGTGCATAGATATTATCACAATAGTAGAGTCGTAATCATATCACTATAATATTTTTTTATTATTTACATTCTTATTTTTGTCCGAAATGTTTGGAAAAAATTATAAAACTACAAATTTAAAGTGGGCCGTAAAACACGTCAGTGCGATTTTTATTTATTTATTTATTTATTTATTTTATTTCAAAACGAAACTTACTTAACAAACACGCCTCGTAATTTCGACAAATTTTCTGTTATTTTGTTACAATAAACAAATCACGTTGTCATTGTACTAATTATTAATGTCTAAATTCGTAATCAGTGACCTCAAAAACCCTAGTGTGATGAGTTTTGTGTGAATTAAACGTCTTCTTTGGGTTTTGGCCACATTTTGGGGATTCCTTGCCAGTGTGCCCCGCCTCTGCCCTGGGACGAGCTGGTGGCCACTTGTCGGCGGCGTCCACTGTGCTACAGAGAGCGGCCGCCGCTGGATTCGGGGCGGCCGACGCGCCCCAGGCGGGCGCGGCGCGGCGTGCGATCCGCTCTCGATGGCTATCGTACCGTCCATTTGCAGCGGCTGGCGGGCGGTCGTGCCTGTCGCAGCGCTACCTGCGTCTAAATCACCGCAGTGCCGATACGCTATCCAGGCTGCCGGATTCGCCACGGCGGTTATCGCGATCGCGGGCATCCGCGGCTCGCCGTCAACCGTGGGCGTTGACTCCTAAAAGCGGCGCGCGCGCTATTTATAGGATCCGCCAGTGCACCGGCTCTCGCCAGCAGGTTGAAAGCGGAGAACAGTAGGGCGGCGTAATGGTAGAGACCGAACAGACGTCAGGTCTGGACCAATGCCGGTGACGGCAACTTGTTTGGTAATTCTTGGCTATACAATAGTATTGTTCACATTCTTACTGGTATTATTCCTGTTGAACAAGCTAGATTCAAACAAGGATGTAATTATTATGACTGGCTACCAGCACTATAGTGTTACCGTAAACTGAGGTTACTTGGACACAAGAAAAGAGAAGTTTTGTGTACTTACAAGGATAGTACTTGGGCTCGAACAAACACATATTCACCAAAATCATATGAGATATAATGTAAAGATCCCTTATTGCGCTAGTGATACTCCCGTATCTGCAAAACTCTGCAGTCGTCCGTTAGAGGCCTCTGCGTATGCCATGCCGCATTGCACTTTGACCTGTCGGCTCGCCAGTAGGGACGGTGCAGTGTGCCTCCGAAGTTGCGTTTTGTGATGTTATTTGAGTTGTGAAGTGTCAGATGGGGCGGCGATTGCTAATCAATCCTGCTAATCAATCCTGCTAATGTATTACGATTAGTTGAGATGAAGTTACGAAGAACCCTTCTTCGTGAAGATGGTATTAGTGTAGAAGATGAATCATTTGCTTGCTTTCTCGTATCTGTTATGGTACAGAAATATGAGCATAAGTTAGATACTGTTGTTACAAACTCATAATAATGATAATAGGGATGATAATGACGAACAACTCATTGCAAGCGGTAGTGCTACGGTAAGTGCGGGAAGAGGCGATGGAAGCAGTGGCAGTGAATACCAGTCTTTCGGGAAGAAGGTTAAAGTAGAAACTATCATCACGGCTTTTGATGACAATTCGCTAGAGCACATGTACGATGATTATTACATAAGTTATAGTTAAGACATAGGCATTACGTATGGCATCTACATTTACATCTACAGTGCTATCTAGAGCATGTTTGCAGAGCTTTGCAGAAAAACGACACCCACCAGCACATTGAGGTGTACGTAGAGATCCTGTAACCAAACGTTCATACATATATGTTTGTTCAAGCCCATGTACTTTCCTTGTTATTACCAATTGAAAGTAGCCTGTTATTAACATAAGCAAGATCTCGGGCAGTTGAGATCCGCAAATTTAAGTTGAAAGGCTCACTGCTGTTCTAAATTACTTTATGAGTGGCCCCAGAACATGTGCAACGGAAGTTTATCTAACTGCTCACTCCTTAAGGGAGAAGCCAATATTTTAACAAACACAAAATCAATGTTAAGAAATAAATGAATAGATAACGAAATATGGAATGGGGAGCATGAAATCATAAAGCAGAGGTTTGATACTTTAAAATCATAATCTATTCACTTTAAATGACAAGCAAATAAATGTGGGGAAACCAAATTAAGAACACACCTTGTACAAAAGTGAATTAAATCATATGATTAATGCTTGTATGAAAATTGTTTCTGCCCTTTATGAATATGGAGGTAACATGGAAGGAAATTTTCAAATACACAATGGGTACCTGTAAGCACATTCATTCATTCATTCACAGACATATTACCCTCCAGTAACATTTGCAAGCGGCGGTGAAACAAGGCATCGGCGGCATCTTGACAAGATGGCAGGAGTCTTGATCACTAATTTTAAGTACACTCTGCACTAAACGAACTCATGCTCGGGGAGGCAGCGGCTCACTATTCCTAAGTACCACGTGGTGTGCGACCACACCAAATTTCGTATCATTTACAAACAGAAATTAATTTAGAATAAGTGAGTAAAGCACACGTGAGAATGTGTATAGAAGAAAGCTAGTATTAATAAAACCATGGCTGAAGGCTGAAGTAACGGCCGTTATTAAAACACGTGGTGCAATCGGTCATACAAGACAGGAAAGACAGAATCAAACAAGAAAATCTAAGAAATATTTCTCATATTCGCAGATACAGATGTGATGTGAAATCGTTAGTTAAAAACAGCAAGGAATGTCAAACACACTAAATTTACACAAAGGCTGAAGGTCATACATGTGTATTCTAACTTGAGCAAAACCTGACACAAAATCATCATCAGATTGGTTCAATCCTCCAAAAAGTGCAGCAACAAAACTCCTTGGGCATCCCAGAAAACGGTGAGTAGCACTTTACCTGCAGACAGAGTGCTTTTGAACTTCTTTCGGACAGGTGATGACGGATGTTACAACTCCGTGGACGCGGCCTTCGATTCGTGAGTGTAATGGTGGACCCACGTTTCATCCTCCGTCGGAATCTGAAACAGGAAGTCATTGCCATATTAACCACCTAATGGTATATCGGTGTCTTGCATGTGCGCGTTCATCTGCTGTATCGTCTTTCCTCCATAGCCATTCAACGCCCTGATTTTTTCCTGAACGGCATTTTGAAGCTTATAAAGCGGTTTGACAAATGTTTCAATGTATTTGGAAATCATGTATAAAATGAAGGTATATCTTAGCTTTAATGTCTCCCTTTCTTCCTTTCATCCTTTCATACACAACTCTGTTCACTGTCGACTGGTATATATATATATATATATATATATATATATATATATATATATATATATATATACGAAGGAATGTTGTAAATATAATTTCGTTTGGCTCAGTGAAAGGGTGGCTGCCGCTTCGGCGCCTAACACGTTCCTAACTTCAGTTAGCGAACTGGGGACACAGTACCTACAGTTTAACCTGGAATCCGTATCGTTTCTGATAACCGTCATTGAGAGGGTAAGGCCAAATCTAAAATTTAGTTAAGATCCCTTGAGACGGAGTTCATCGCAAACAAATATCGTGACGAGATTTTTTTAAAGTATATATTATGATTAAGATACTTTTAATAATAAATAACTTGCTTTTTTTCTAAGAGTTCACTGTGTTGCAAAGGACACATTTTCTGCCCTCGTAGGGAACGAAATTTCAACAGCGTAAGAAAGTACAGAGAGGTATTAATAGAGATGCCATGAGTTGGAGCGGTTGTCGTCACGAGCGTTAAATGAGAGGGAAAAACCAGCTTACATAAAGGAACAAGAAAAAGACACATGGAGCAGAACGTAAACATCGTTCAGGTGGTGAGAAAAACTTGCAACCGCGTCGCAACAGCACGACCGGTACAGCTAGACCAGTGGATTCTGGAAGCCGTCGCGTTTCGCTTAAAGAACGCGACCGCCATTTATGGAAGTACGATCGGAACACATACATTAAGCGTATCCGGCATCGAACACCTGCCTCGAAAAGAGTGTGAAAACCTTATTAAGTGCCATAATGCGCAATATTTTTCAGCGGCGGTTATCGCGGCCATTTACGGCCGGCTCAGACCCGTCGAAAGAACGATCCGCCGCCGGCGTAACTCCAGAATTTATTGTCTCCGAGCCGCACAGCGCGCCGAGTAACTGCCGCGGGTAGCGAAGCGGTCGCGCGCACATATTTCAAGGGGTTAAAATAAAGTCGCGCGCTTCGCTTTCCGTGATTCTTAACTGCAGCGTGTAGGCAGCGTGCCGAGTTTTGGCAGCTGAGGCTACCGTTCAGTAAAAGTAATGAATAGGCGAACGCAGAGCTGACGCGATGCAGCTCGCGCGCATTCTATAGGCCGCCGACTGGCTGGCAGTAGCGCAGAACTGCTGTTCTCTCGCGCTGCAGTGGCCAGTCAGCTGAAGGAGTTAATTCTGCGGCGAGTGAACCGTAAAGATTTCTGTTTACTGCACAAGAAATCTTTTATTACACGGAGGTGTCGGCGTGTTTAAGTGCCTCAATTAGCATCCGTGTTTCTCACACGATACGGGATGTTTACAATCACGTGTCGCAGAAAAGGTACAACAAAATCGGATATACACCAGTCAAAACAGTTAGGGGAACATTATCGATATATAGGTTCTGAATTATTGTCATCGGTAGACTGAACTGAAATGGTTCGATGTCTTTCTGTCGGTTCTACGGGGAGGAGACAACAATATTACGACAACCAGGATAGTGGTAATAAAAGAAAGTTGCTGCAGATGACTTGGACTTCTGTTTCTCTACCAAACGAATTCCACAAGCAGTTGGATTCAGATAATGTAATGAGCAGGTAGTGCAATGCAACATAAACTGTAGCATGGCAACCCATAGGAAGGTTGCAAGCGGGACAAATACAGAGATAAGTGGCTGCAGCTATTGGAGTGACCGAAAGTGTAATTTCCAGAACCTGGACGCGATTTCCGACTACACGAACTGTTAAAAGAAGGCGAGGCCACAGCTAACATCAGCAAGAGATTACCTCTATTTTCGGCTAATAGCCCGTCGAGACAGGAGGCTGAATCGAACTAAGCTGCAACGCACCCACCAGGCAACAACAGGGTTCGCAGTATCAACGCAAACAATCCATAATTTCCTACGGAAATGTAGCCTCTATACACGGAGGTTTATGGTGTGTGTTCCATTAAAAGCACGACACCTTTTAGCTCGCAGAAACCGGGCGGAGGAATATCACGATTGGAGGCGTAACGAAAGGCGCTGGGTCCTGTTCATAGTAGCATCAAGATTTTTTGTTCCCCCGTATAACTGCCGTTATCTCATTTAGAGAGAAAGTGGGATAATCCTGCTTATGTGATTCTTCAGTTTATCTCGGCGTATTTGATAATCAAAATACCCACGGGTGTACTGCCGGGTCCGTTGGACACTATAGACCGGCAGTACACCCGTGTATATTTTGTTTGCTTATGTACAGGAAACATGGTGGTGGATGAATGCTGTTGGCAGGAGTCAATATTGTCGAATGTACGGGCCTCTATGTCGTTCTGAATGGCGCTTTGACTGGACAGAAGCATAGAGACGAGATCCTTCAACCTTTTGTTGTGCTCTATGCTATTTCAATAGGTGATGGGTTCCTTCTGGTGGACAATAAAGCTCGTGCCCACAAAGCTGACGGGACTGACGATCTCGTAGTTTAGTACCCTCAAAATTTCAACAATAACAAGCCACAAAGCTGAACCGGTGGACAACATTCCTGAAGTTGATGGACTTGGATGAATCAAGCGGCCAGCTTGCTGACCGGACTTAAACCTCGCACTCTCCGTGCCACGCAGGAGCCCAACTTCACTGACCGTCCGAGGAGATAACACACCATTTCAACGGAATGACTTTTAACTATAATGGCCCCAGGGTGTCTCATTCTAAGTAAAACCCATGTAAACCTGAAATAAAGAGTTGCGAAAGAAAAATGTACCGTATCACACATTGATTACAACTATAACCTATATCTGGATAAAATATGTTACCATATTTGCACTGTGTACGATACCTCACCTGATTGAGCAGCGTGGCTCAGACTAATTAAACGGTGTGGCACTGTCAAATGAATGTGTCTTAATATTTAAAAAAAAAAAGCAATTACTTAGGGGGAGTCCAAATGCCCCTTCTCGCCAATGTTAAATTTGTTAATTTTTTATACATTTTCTTCTGGAACTGTTAAATATATAACTTTTGGCAGCCAGTTTCAGCATATATTGTTAGCTCACTGAACTAGGACTGATGTTTTCTTTTTTGTTGGTATAATATTTATGAAGTTTGTACCATTAAGTCATTTTTATTGCAACAAATTTTACATAATTTTCAATGGCTCAGAGAATAAACCACATTTCGTCTTGATTCTAGTTCAGTAGCCTCTTTTGAATACTATATAGCATTTCTGAAAATTTGAATGTTATTGGTTTAGTGGTTTATGAGATAAAGGTACATGTAACAGATTAAAATGTCAAATGCCAGAAAATTCACTTAAAGTACTTTATTATGAAAATTCCAAATACCTCTTATTCTATTATCAAAAGTGTCCAGCAGAGTAATCATGGTCATCTTCTTCTTCACCTAGAAGCTTTCTTCTATCTGCTTCATAATGAGCCTTCCTTACTCGCGTTGTCCAGAAGCCGAAGACTGATGGTGTTGATACCAGAAATAATTACAAGGTCTCCCACGACCTTTAGCCTACCCATATGACCATCACTGAATGAAATAACAGAATCACTGACTCCCCATTTCAATGTTCTTATAGCAACAAATACATTAAGTACACGAGTCCGCATGAGGTTACTGAAGGACATTTTACATCAATCATGGACTTGTATTTGAACGACAATGGTACCAACGAAAACATCAAAGATTCTACAAATGAAGAGCGAAATCCACAGCCTTCTAAATCTAATATTTTTGGAAATGTGAAGATTTAAATGTGTAAACAACGCAAGTTGGGTTATTTTCCTGGGCGCACATATAATATTGAAAAATGAAATAAAAATACTTGTTATTTGAATTTGTTAACAAATTTTGCACTACTTTAAGCAGAAAACTTCAAATTACTTTAAAAGCTTAAAAACGGAAAATATACCTTTTTACCCTTTTGCGACATTTCAATTCCACTTAAGGTAAAAAAATGTATAAATAGCAACAAAAAAAAAACAATAGCAGAAAACGATTTTTCAAAGTAACTGGACTAAAGCAGAATCGGAATAAGATGCTAAATATTTATTCAGGATATCTACGTTCTTTGAACATACGATGACAAAGATGCGAAATCGCAAACACATGGATGGCGGAGTAAATGATCTCTTTGCTTTAAAAAAAAATAGAAATGGTGCTACGTGGAAGGTAAGGACATCATCTTGTAGAATTCTCTGTACATATCTGCTTAAACAATAGCATACGAAACTTGGTTGAGATATAGAATTTAATGTAACTGTAGTTAACTATCTCATAGTAAAACGAAAAGCATTTAGTAATTAAACCCACATCTCCTTTACGAATCGTATTAGTCTGTCGGGAATAACGAGCGCCAGGGCATACGTACTAAACTAATAATCTTAATCAGAACTCTATTTTTTAGAGAAACACTTAATAGATACAATAGGACAGGTAAGACACAAATCAGTTAAAGAGCAAGACAAGTAAATTGTCACTTACTTTGATGAAATGACATCAGAAAATAGTAATCAATTAAAGTGGATAAATAAATAAATATATGTTCTCTGCTGTTCTGGTGGTATAAAAAATCCTTCAAGAAACAGAAAATTAACTCCAGCTATCGTAATAGTGAATAAATTAACTTTATGAGAACTGTGATCTTTTTCTGAAATTACAGATGTAGACAATAAACCTAAGATTTTTTCCTATTGCCAAAAAATGTACCTAGTTAAAACATGTTCATGTACCTAAGATCAAACATTCTACTCCAATTCTGAAATGCTGCAATCGACCAACTCGAGTGAGGAGACTATTGAGTCTTCTATACGCTACATTATTACTCTGCAACTCACCCATAAATGGTAAGTAAAATCCAATTACAAAAAATATTATCACAACTCAGTTAACAGTTAAATAAAAGCTTTTGCTAACCAACACACATTTCTGCTTTTAATATGGGGAAAATTTCAAGAGGTACTGGTTAGAAACTCTTCTGTTTCAAGGTAGATAGTGTACGATAGACAAAGTATGGCTTAAGTATCCACACATTAGTCAACTGACATATAGAGAATTTCCAAACTACGAAGTTCCCAAAAGCCTTACTATACTGATGAAGCACCAAAACATACTATACGAAAAAAAATTATTCCCAGTGTGCAAAGCACGATTATGTCCTTGCAACAACAAGAACGGTCATGTGAATCAAAAAGCGGTCAGGAGTTTGAAATACCAACCGGGAACATCATGTTTTCCTATGTGCACTAGCTGCAAGTTCAATGCAGGAGTACTTGAACAGGGGTAGCAAGTTAAATATCTGCTCATGATTTGAGTAACTGCTGTTACAGTAATAATATGAACGATAAAAATTGCATGCAGAATGTGGAACATAAAAGAGAATATTTATGTTCAGGACATCAAAAGATACTATAATGGAAATTAATAAAACATTACAAGATGTATAAGACAGGTGAGTACCCTCAGACTTTAAAAAATGTAATTATAAAAATTCCAAAGAAAGTCAGCACAGAAAGTTGTGATAATTATGGAACCATCAGTTTAATAAGGCACAGGTGAAAAATTACGTCTTCAACTATCTACAGATGCCGACCTCGGGGACGATCAGTCATGATTTAGAAGAATTGTAGGGATACGCGTAGCAATATATTACGAATTATCTTAGGGGAGGGATTAAAGAAAGGCAACCCTAAGTTTCTAGTTTTTGTAGATTTGTAGATAGCTTTTGACATTTTAACAGAAATACTCTCTTTCCAGTTCGGAATTCAGCAGGGTAATATACAGGGAACAAAAGATTTTTTACAACTTGTACAGAAACCAGACAGCACTTATGAGAGTCGAAGAATGTAAAAGGAAATCACTGGTTGTGACTGGAGTAAGACAGAGTTGTAGCCTTTTGGTAATGTTATTCCATTTGTACATCGAGTAAGCTGTGAAAAAGGCAAGGAGAAATTGCGAAGGGATTAAAGTTCAGAACGAAGAAATATAAACTTTGAAGTTTGCCGTTGACATTGGAATTCTTTCAGAGACAGCAGATATCCTGTAAGAACAATTAAACGGAATGAACATTGTCTTGAAAGGCGCATATAAGTTGAAGATTAGAAAGAACAGAGGAAGGGTAATGCAATATAGTCTAAGAAAATTAGGCAAAGCTGAAGGAATTAGATTAAATGACGAACCAATTAAGATCAGTTTTCTTACTCGAGCAGTGAAATAACATACGATGGTCGCTGTACAAATTATATACAATGCAGAATGGCAATGGGAAGAAAAGCGTTTTTGAAAACGAGAAATTTGTTAAAATCCAATAATAATTGAACATCTGGCAGCACATGAACCGAAAACTATAAATACCAATATTCCCGATGCTAGTTGTAAAAAGTCACGAGTATTGATCTCATTGAAGAAAGAACTGTTGTCTCAAGACGTGATAGCAAGCAAGTTAGACACAGGCAGTAGTTTAGTTTTACTTCTCAATAAGTCTGATTACATTGATAAAGTGTGTTTATTCCTAAGCTGTGCAGAATTTCCTCAGTACGCTAAAGAAGTGAAGAAACTAATTAAAAATGCCAGTCAATATTTACTGATAGTCATTTCAAATACCTCACATCTATGAACCCAATAGCGTCCAGAATGTATGGATTACCCAAACTCCACAAAAAGAGGGATTCCAGTCTTCAGTTTCAGCACTCTGTCATAAATTAGCCAAACAAAATTTCAACAAAAATATGGAATAACTCACTGGCATTAACGAAAAAACTGAAAGATGTACCGATCCCACCCAGTGCTAAGCTAGTCTTATTCACAGTGAGCAGCATTTTTTTTTTTTTTTTTTTTTCAATATTCCAGTGAGGAAGACTGGAAATTCCAATACAGTTGTTAGACACAAAAAAAAAAATCCAATGGAGTTAGAAGATATAAGACTGGCAACAGAGACATGCTGAAAACAAAACTATTTCCAGTTCCCACAGTCTCTTTATACTCCGTCAGATGGGTAGGCTGTGGGATCGCCTCTAAACCCATTATTAGGTGAAATGTTCATGTATAACTTTGGACAAACATTTTTGGATAAAGAGCCCCTCAGTGCTAAAATTCAGTACTAGATTAAGTATAAAGATGATATACTATGTTCGTGCACAGGCACCGCCAGCTAAATAAAAATTTACAAAACCTTAATTCTCAATACAATAAAAGAATTTTTACAACGGAATTTGTGATACCAATAACGTTTTGGACTTTATCATTGCCATCAGTACCCAAAGACACTTCAGATATGTAGAAAGGCAGCTAATATAGATGCAGTAATACCAGCCAGTTCTCAGCACTCCGTAGCACACTAACATGCAGCCTTTCACACGATTGTGCACCGCCTACGACCTGCACCACAAACCAAATCAGATTTTTAAAATGAACTCAAAACAATTAAAGAAATAGCATACGGCAATGGTTACAACCCATCCCTAATTGTCGAAATACTTATCAAGAAAAAGAGACAAAGAATACGAACACTTCTGTATACTCCCCAGAAATCATCATCCCACACTAATAAAAATGGAGCCCCCTGCTATATGTAGGTAAGACATCACAGGTACTTGCTAGAAAACTGAAATCTAGGAAATATACTCCAGCATTTTACACCAAAAATATTGTTGCACATGTTTTGTACAACAGTAAAGACAAAATCCCGCCCACAGAACAGAGTGGAGTTCATAAAATTACCTGCAATCTGTATGGCAAATTAAATGCAGGTCATTCAAGTGAGGCTATAAAGGCTAGACAGCTGGAGACCTAAAAAGGAATATTCTGACTTTGCCGAGTATGCTCAGAAGGAATGTCATTCTTCTGACACTATAAGAGACGTTGTCCACATGGAAACTAGAGGCAAAAAACTTACATTATAGAAATTCTGTCTATGAATGAACATAAATCTAAGAATTCAGACCTATTCCTGAATTACCACATACAGTTCCATTACTCACCTATATTGAAGTAGGCCCAATGGCAACTTGTTAATGTTTGTCTTAACGCGTGCTGTTAATTTGGTTATAACTGTTCCATACCCATTTCCACAAGACCCCCTCTGTCATCATTCTCCCCCCCCCCCCCCAACACCCAGTTTCATACCCTGGAACATATCCTACATTTTATCCCAGTAATCATGTACACAATATTCTTTTTCTCAGAAATTAATAGTATGTTGTTACTTTAATCCAAATGCATAATGTTAACTTATGTAAATATTTCTCTGGAACTTATATTACGAATTCCTTAACACACCTGGACAATTTTTTAATTTTAACAGTATCGCTAGTTTTAACATTCAAATTCAACGAAAGTTAGATGTATTTATTAAGATTACAATTATTATTTTTATATTATGCTTGTTTTCTGGTATCGATATGTTGTCAAAAAAGATTCACGTTTATTTGGAATACCATCTGTGTACAACTAAGAACCACACCGTTGTGTGAACTGTTTGTTCAGTACAAAGTTATTTATAATGGCCTAAGAAGCGGAAAGCCGGTTCATAACCAATAAAACAAATGTCGTGGAACAGAAACACAAAGTTGAAGTTCTTAATATGTCTGTGTACCTGTACGCACCGACGGAATATCTTGTAAACAATTTAAGCGTTAGGAAGTATTTTCTGAAAGCATTTTGTGGAGTGTTGCCTTGTACGGTAGTTAAACAGAGACGATAAATAGTTCAGACAGAAAGAGGATAGAAGCTTTTGAAATTTGGTGCTACAGACGAATGCTAAAAATGAGATGCGTATATCGTGTATCTAAGGAGAAGTTCCTGAATATAATTTGGGAGGAGTTTCTGGCATACCCTGACTAATAGGACACGTTCTTAAGGAATCTTGAATTTAGCATTGGATGAAGGTGTGTTGGCTAAAAATCGAAGAGTGAGACCAAGAGATGAATACAGTAAGAGATGAAGAACCTTGCTCAGCACAGAGCAGAGTGGACACCTGCATCAAACGAGTCTCTGGACGGAAGACCAAAACAACAACAACCAATCAGTGCAAATATTACATTAAATATAACTGTTATATGTTTTGTATTTGATTGCTGTACTGAATAGACATCTGGATAAATGAAAAGAAATACTTCAGTTAAATGCAAGTAGCACATATGAATTTCTTCAGGATTGTGAACGGCTGTAAAACACTAGATCTAATTAGAAACGAAAATGTTCAAATAATAATTTATTGTGCCTGGTATTAACTAGGAAACAGTGGAACACAGGGGCAGATTTAACCACACGTTCACGGAATATTTATGAAGTGAAACATTTCCCAAAAAAATATTGAACTACAGCTAAAAGGAAGAAGAGACTAAGACAGACAAAGGAGACTCCGCTTTGTAAGTTCTTTTGAAGAGCAAACGATCATATTTCTTATCATGCTGTACCTAATATTTTATGGAACATTATTCCCTGTAAAGCAAGAGCAATCAAAAATTATTCTGATTAGTATAATAATTAAAGCAGTCTAGATCGCAAAATAATATTTATTTTAGTGTGATGACCGGTTTCGATCAACAAAGATCATACTCAGGTTATTTCTGAAAAAGAGGAACAAATATGTACTATACAATTAAAAGATAACAATAATAAAACTACAATAATAAAGTCATAGCTAGTGTACCCCAGCTGAGGAGCTGGTCCGTCTCTTAAGGCGCAGCACTGCAGACTATAGCATGGTTACTTGGACTTTTATAATGTAGGCCACATCCATCGTCTTTAGGTTGCCGCCATTTACAACCAACGGTGTCAATATGAGTTACATTGGGTAAAACCACGTGCCCTTTGTTTAATATTTGGAATATTAGGTTAGATATTAACAATAAGATACACTTATTTATGTTATAGGGTGAAAACACAAACTGAATTTTTATTATTGTAGTTTTCTTATTATTTTTTTATAATTGTACAGCACATATTTGTTCCTCTTTACAGACATGATCTGAAGATGATCCTTTTGATCGAATCCGGTCATCACAATAAAATAAATAAAATATTGCTATCTAGACTGCTATAATTATTATATTATTCATGCTGTAGCTACTTGATATATATTTTTAAGTACGTTATCCTAACTCCAGTCGACAGAATACAAAATAATATAAAAAGAAATACTGTTGCAATGTCTACCATTTCATATCTCTGGTGTACATGGGTAGAGAATAATGAGTTTTTGTAATGGGTTCACTCAAAACTAGAATAGGGCGGGAGAAAAATATTAGTGAAGTGGTTTTTTTTTCACATTAGTTACATTACAAAGCTACACCCCCTCCCTTTATGGAGGTTAATGATATCACTGTGACATAACGAGTCATATCCGTCAAGATGAAACATGCATCTAAATTTAAAGTTCACGGTAGTAAAGTTTAAAATCAAGAATGGTGCTCTGATCCAGTAGTGACAGCGTGACATTAGCAAAATGATACTTGAATTAAAAATTACTAAAAATTTCCGGTCTGTTATGCCGTGGTCTAGTGGATTTATTATTAAAACCCAACGTTTCGTCCCCGACTGCGGAGGACATTCTCAAGGGGGATCGTGGCACTTTTGGACGTCCGATTCACACCCTGGCTCGCTACTGACTGAAGCCAAATTCCGTTTACAAGGGATCGCACGCAGTGGTGCGACGTCAGATGTTTTTGTCATGCGCGCAATTCGTCGTTGCCGATTGCCTCCGTCCGTTAATGTCGTCCCATGGTGGGAGACTGTTACATTTCTTCTTCAAAACCGGAATCTAGATATCATTTAGTTTCACGCCTTCCTCCATCCTATTGAAATTATTGGGATGTTTTACAATTTCTATAGCCTCTCTATACAGTCTTTCGTGGTATCCATTTGTGGCTGCTAAAACCTGAGTCTTATCAAATTGAATAAGGTGGTCCCCTGGTTGAAAAACATGTTCAGCAACAGCTGATCTGTCAATCTCTCCCCTTCTACATTTCCCCTTGTGCTCATCTAGTCGTTTTTCGACTGTTCTTTTTGTGGTACCCACGTATACGTCCCCACAGGGATTCCGTGTAGCTGTGGGGACGCTTACGTGGGCGACTTTCATATCTTCTTACACCTAAAAATCTTTCTCTGGTAGTCAATTCTTCAACGATGATGATGAGCTGAAATAACATGTTGCCACCTTCTATGAAGAAGGCATAAAGAAACTTGTGCCACGCCATGACAAGTGCCTACAAAATTTCGGAAACTATGTACAAAAGTATTTTAACAGTTGTAGATTTTTGTACAATAAATATTGTTTCTGTAGCTAATGTTCAGATCTTTGTAAAGCTTATGGGACTCAACTACGGAGTCATCAGTACCTAAACTTACAAACTACTGATGAACCAACTTATACTAAAGTCAGCACAAACATCCATGCTCGAGGGAGGATTCGAACCTCCGACGCGGGAGGCCGCGCGATCCGCAACGTGGCACTTCAGACCGCTCGGCTACTCCCGCGCGGCTGTATCTGTATACGTTTCTTTTATATAACCAAACGGAACTTTCTTTGGGGACATACCTGGTATTAGGTATGTTTCCGCAGAAATACGGCAGTTTTTATCTCAAATATATTTCTGTGCATCCTGATACCTAGCGATTTTACTATCAGGGATTCACTGTGAAAGGTGGTTGGCGTTTACGTTAAGATTTCCAGTGCGTGTTTTCCCGACGAGATGGTCAATGTCCCCGGCACTCGGTACCATTTTTCCGTCTCTTGCGAAACTGCCGCGAGATCTCGCTGCGATACGTCCCCCATAGGTCACGCTACAGAAATCGTAACGCCGACCGGCCGGCACGTAAAAGGTCACTTGCACCTCTTCTGCACACCGGCGGCAGAATTACGTATTAGACATGCAGATTTAGATGTAGATCGGCGGCGGGTATCTCATGCACGAGTAGCCGTGTCTGGAAGACGGAGCGGCGCGTTGGCCGGTGGCGGCCTGCTACGTCACAAGGCGCCAGGCGGCGGCGCGCCGCGCATGCGCAGTCGTGTTGCTCCTGCCACCGCGGCCGCAACGACCGGCCAGTGATTTCGACGGCTCGCCCGCTTATTAATAACCGGCAATAAAAACAATGGCACCGGGCGCGGGTTGTGGGGCGGGTCTCGGCGCGAGAGCCGCGACCCAGCTTCCTGCTGTCTGCAGCTCTCACTCATACGCGCGCGTTCGCAACAGCTACCTTGCTCACAAGACTTTCTTAACAATCTGCTTCGTCTAACACTTCGCGTGACAATACAGGAAGGAGGCAATTTGACTGAGTTATACAACTTCCAAACGGAAACGTAGCCAGGGTCCCTTCTTTCAAGAACCTGACATTGCCGGTTTAGGGGGCGCTCTGATAGTTTTACAGGATGTTACGAAAAGGTACGGCCAAACTTTACGGAAACATTCCTCACACACAAAGAAAGAAAATATGTTATGTGGACATGTGTCCGGAAACGCTTAATTTCCATGTTAGAGCTCATTTTAGTATTTCTCTTCAAATGTAAATTGAAATAATTCGTGCAGACAATTGTCAAAATACCCAATTGTTTCGTTAGTATGTACTGAACTTCCTCGATTCACCGCCAGTTAGCCCAATCAACACAGATTTTCTGTGAACGTTTGGGCAGGAATTGTTGATGATGTCCTGAGTGGGCCTCATGTTCTTCCACCTACGCTCACTGTATCACGTTATTATGATTTCATATGGGATAATCTACCTGTGCTGATAGAACATGTGTCATTACAAGTACGACACAACATGTGGTTCATGCACGATGGAGCTACTGCATATTTCAGCCTACGTGTTCATACGCTTCTCAACAACAGATTCGGTGACCGATAGATTGGTAGAGGCGGACCAATTCCATGGTCTCCACGCTCTCCTGACCTCAACCCTATTGACTTTCATTTATGGAGGCATTTGAAAGCTCTAGTCTACGCAACCCCCTGTAGCAAATATAGAGACTCTTCGTGCTCGTATTGTGGACGGCTGTGATACAATACACCATTCTCCAGGGCTGCATCAGCGCATCAGGGATTCCATGCGACGGAGGGTGGATGCATTTTGAACATTTACTGTAACAAAGTGTTTGAAGTGAAGATCCCGAATTAATAATTTATTTAATGACGACCGGTTTCAGAGGACTGTGCCACCACCATCTGGTTATACATATTTTATAAGCTGGTCATCTTATTTAAAAATGGGTATAAGCTAATAAGTGCAACATAGCACTAAGGCATAATATAGAAATACATGTTAAAACAAGACAGCTTACAAGATACTGACAGCTTTATATCAGTATCTTGTAGGCTGTCATGTTATAACGTATTTTTATATGATGACTAAGTGCTTTTTTGCACTTATTAGTTTACATCCATTTTAAATAAGATAACCTGCTTATAAAATATACATGACCAGATGATGGTGGCTTAATCCTCCGAAACCGGTCGTCATTAAATAAATTATTAATTCGCGATCTTGGCGTTTCATTTTTAAAGAATATAAAACTTTATTTTCTGGCTACCGGTTTCGAACTAGGTCATCATCTTAAGATCAGCATTGCCTACAAATATGTACAAGCAAATGACAAATATTGGTAGGCAATTCTGATCTGTAGCTGATGATTTAGTTCATTTGCAACCGGTAGTCAGAAAATAAAGGATTGTAAAAAAGCGATTTGGCTACATTTCCGATTGGAAGTTGTTGTTTAACTTCGCTTCTGCTCGTAATTTTTCACAGCTTCATCAATATCTTAGTGCTGTAAGGTATTTGGAACACTCCTTTGGAAAGTTAATTTATGTGCTGAAGGATATATTATACTGTACAATAGTTTCTGTAAAAGTAATTTGTATTGATTAAATTTATTGTTCTTAAAAACTGCACTGCACGAGTGGCATTTGAAGTTACTATCACTCAACCGAATTACGTGTGACACGTACAGGAATTTAAGTGAGGTTAAATTGAATTTAGGTATTCAGGTATTACCAAAACTGATTTCTGGTGCTATCTAAGAAAGATATTCTGAAAATGTCAACATCATTGTATTCTACACTTAGCATAAAAATATAAACAATCAGACATGCATTTGGTTAATCACTATGTCGTAGTCTATCTCTTAAGAGCTAGTTATTACTCTTACAAAAATAAAATTTTACGTGAGTGTCTTATGATAAGATTTCTCTTACATAATACATTTTCTCGCTGAAGTCTCGGGATATTTACTTTCAAATACTGGCTAAAGTTTATTGCGAAATAAATGCAATTTAACTTTAGCGTCTCATGCTGCATATACCAACACATCTATATCTACAGCTACTTTGGTAGATCGAATTCGGTGATTCAAATATAAATGAGTACGGAGATTTCATCGAACCATTTTCAAATTACATTTAATTCTAGAAAAGCGCGCAGCAAGAAAGAATACCTAAATCTATTAGAGGTCTGTTTCCTCTTCTTAATTGTGATGATCACTTCTCAGGTTGAAGTCAATAGTATATAGTGGTGACCTAAATTTTGTGCTTAGATCTCACTACAACGAAAAATACTGTTGTTTTATTGATTCTCACCTCAACTCGTGTAACATTTCCATGACATTTTGTCCCACGTACCACAATAGAACTTCTCTTCTTTATTCTTCTTTATCCCCGTCAGTCGTATCCGATCAGGATCCAACAATGGTCATCAATACTCCAAAACAACAAGATCAAAAGATAAGAGTTGTGCAGGCAGTCTCTTTAATAGCTGGGCGTATCATGCATGGTAACGCATTATCGTGTTGGAATGTAGCCGTCAGCAATCTCCGAAGATATGGAAGGGCAAAATAATCGAACTTCAGAGATCAAACGCTGTCTGGATAGTGCAGCGACAATGCGTACTAGGGAAGTGAGCAGAGTATATTACCAGTCCAAACCATTATGATGAGTGCAGGACGAGGATGGTGATGCTTAATGCAACAGTTCAAAAGTGTCTCACGACCGACCATTGTGATGATGTAGGCAGAAATGGTATTGGTCATTAAAAAAATTTCGTTTCAGTCGTAATACATGGGAGCTAACCTTAGGCAATCTAAGTTTGTACCCATAAAGCTGTGGAGTGACATCTCTGGAGTTATAGTACTGGAGTTACATCTCTGAAGTGGGGAGCGGAATGACTGACACAAAGATAATAATGGTAATATCACTCGCTGTCTAAGAACATTCCATAGTGTCAACCTAAATAACGCAACAAATTCAAAAGATTTTCTTTCAGAAGATCAAGCCAGAATAAATTTAGTCAAAAATTTATGGAAGATAAACTCCTCTTCCGCACGCTACTTTTTTTATGTATGACCAGCATGTTACTTTACATTTGTAAGAAAATTTCCCCTTTCTGTCCCTATATAGGCCAATCCGGCCCAACCGACCGTAGTGACATCCTCTGCCAATATCGACATTGGACGCGATTTACAAGGAAATTCACATGCACCCATGGTCTGGTTCTGTCCCGGGTTCGACTTCAGCCACTGCTTAAATTCTGAATGAAAATCGTCATCCCGGAGTCAATCTCATCAGAGATTTCACATAAGAGGGACGAAGAATGGGCAGAGATCAAGGTTATGGCCAACTAGCCCAAAACGGCTGAAAAGTCAGCAGTGATCAACGGCAATGAAAACTACAGTATTAAGAATACGTAACTTGTATGCATAGGAAATGTATCCAGCAACTGAGAAAGTTTCATGATGATGTCTCCATTGACAGAGATTCTGAGAGAACCCGACATTCAAATCTCCGACAGGTGGCCGACAAAAAGAAGATAACTATGAACTGAATATCCAACGACATTCGGCGAGTCGGAACATGGAACGTCAGAAATCTTGAACACAGTAGGAAAGCTAGAAAATCGAAAAAAAGGAAATGAAAAGTCAAAAATAAAGAAAGACTTATGATCAAACGAATATAGAGTAATATGAATAGCAACGAAATAATACGGATTGGCTTTGTTATGGAAAGGAAAGCAAAATAAAGAGTATGTTAACATGAATAGCTCGGTGATGTGGTTGATTTCATCAGACTCGTCAGAAAACGAACACCGACAACGGTAGTTCAGGTACAAAGGCAGACATCAGTCAGGAGATGAAGAGGTAGAGAGAGTACATGAGGAAATAGAAAAGTCGATTTGTAATTTAAACGGGTATACGTATCGAATAATTATCGAGTCTGGAAAGGATTTTGTGAGTGTGGGCTCATTAGTATGAATGAGAGAGGAGAAAAACTGTGGTCTGTAATAAATTACAAATAGCTATAGCGGACACTATGCTCAGACATCAGAAAAGTAGACTGAAAGAAAGGTCAGACAGAGACGCCGTAATCAGATATTGGCCTCTAAAGTGTACCGATAAGCTGACATAGCCTCAAATCACAATTTAGCAAAGATGAGACTGAAGTTTAAGAGAACTCTCCGAAAGCATCATGCTGGAAGGAAATTGCATTCTAACATAGTGATAAATGATAATATGCGTTTGATGTTCGCTAAAGATGTGGATACTGCTCCAAGGAATACTAGCGTAGACACCTCAGCTGAAGAGGGAACTAAGCAAACACAAATGTTGAAAATTAAATATAAATAAAATAAAGTAAACTGCTGAGAAACCATGAATATGAGAAGAAATACTTCTGCTGATTGACAAAAGAAAGACGAACAAAAATGCCGGTCATCTAGGAAACAGAAATAAAGTGTAATGTGAAATGACTGTAGCAAAAATTTGGGGACATCGGAAACGAACTGATGATCGTCAGGAATTGCACAGATGCCCTCTATCAGAGGATATACTTGCATGATATGCTAAAAAATATATCGGAAGATATGAGAATAATATATAGAAGGATAAAAGTTAGATAACGATAAGTGCTCGGATGAAAAAGGATGATATTTGAGGTGGCATAAAAATACAGGAAGAAAGAATATCAATGACAACATTCCCTGATAACATTTTTATTGTCAGTGACAGTAATGGTTTATGGTGCAGTATCCTGTAGTCTTGTCCTACCTCATGAACCATGGTCCATGGTAAGTGATCCTGATAATCGGAGTACCAGTTACTTTGGAATAGGTTTGGCCATCTGGGACACATTCTAAGTCCTGACCACCTTTGTGCTCAGACGGCGAAGACTACCGAATCCACCCGTCAGTCCATCAAACGTTAGGGGTAAAAACATATGGGACCAGAGGCACGCAAGGCCTCCCAGGTACTTCGATCTAATTCTGGCAATAACCGGAGCCAGCCTCGGGACCATTGGAGGTGATGGAGTCCCTAATTGACAAACCAGGGACTCCTCAGACAATACTTGACAAACTATCTAGAACGAGATGGACAGCTAGTAACACCAACGGGGCTACAATAGGAAGAAGTTAGAGCTGACAGAAACTGCAAGTAAGAAGGGATTAGACGTTTTGGCTTGTGACATTCGTGTAAAGGAGGCCAAAGACGACGAAGTGGGAGAATACACGATCTGCCTTTTGGAGGTCAAAGCAGAAAGAGTAGACCGTTGTTCTTGTTGTGATCTTCAATCTGCAGACTGGTTTGATGCAGCTCTGTACGCTACCCTGTCTTGTGCGTCTCTTCATCTGAGAATACGTTCGGCAACATACATCCTTTTTAATCTGCTAACTGTATTCATTCCTCCGTCTCCCTCTACAATTTTTACCCCACACACTTCATTGTAATACTAAGTTGACGATTTCTTGGTGTCTCCGAATGTGTCCCAACAATCTATTTCTCTTAGTCACGATATGCCATAAACTCCTTTTCTCCCCAATTCGATTAAGCACCTCCTCATTAGTTACGTGATCTTCCCGACTAATTTTCATCATTCGTCTGTAACACCACGTTCCAAAGCTTGTATTATCTTTTTGTCTGAACTCCTTACGTCCACGTTTCACTCCAGTACAATGCTACACTCCAGACAAATACTTTCAGAAAGGCCTTTTAACATTTTAATTAATATTGGATGCTAACAGTTTCCCTTCTTTATTAAACGCTTTTCTTGCCATAGCCATTCTGAATTTTATATCTTCTTTACTTCAGTCTTCATAAATTATCTTGCTACCCAAATAACAAAACTCATCTACTACTTTTATTGTCTCATTACCTAATTTAATTCCTTCAGCATCGCCTGAGTTTCTGATGCTACATTCCAGTATCCTTGTTTTACTCTTTTTTATGTTCACCTTATATCCTCTTTTGAAGACACTGAAAATTCCATTCAATTGCTCTTCCAGATCCTTTGCAGTCACTGACAAAATTACTGTGTAGTCGGCAAACCGCAAAGTTTTTATCCCTCTCCATGAACTTTAATTTCCTCTCCAAATTTCTCCTTGCATTCCTTCACTGCTTACTCAATGTGTAGCTGAACAACATTGGGGAAATGCTACAACCCTGTCTTACTCCCTTCGCAACCACTGCGTCCCATTCTTGCCCTCCGACTCTAATAACTGCTGTCTGGTTTTTGTATGGTTGAATATAACTCTTCGCTCCCTTTATTTTACCCCTGATACCTTCAGAATTTGGAAGAGTATATTCCTGTCGACATTGTCAAAAACTTTCTCCAAATCTACAAAAGCTAAAAACGTAGGTTTGCTTTTTCTTAGCCTAAGATAAATCGTAATGTGAGTATTGCCTTCCGTGTTTCTACATTTCCCTTAAATCCAAACTGATCTTCCCCGAGGATGGATTCCAGAAGCTTTTCCATTCGTCTGTAATTAATTCGTGTTAGTATTTTGCAACCATGACTTATTAAACTGATAGTTCTGCACTTGCTTTCTTTGGAATTGGAATTACAATATTCTTCTTGAAGTCAGAGGGTATTTCCCCTGTCTAGTTTTTGTATTGGTTGAATATAACTCTTCGCTCCCTATATTTTACCCCTGATACCTTCAGAATTCGAATGAGTGTATTCCAGTCGACATTGTCAAAAGCTTTCTCCAAATCAATAAAAGCTAAAAACGTAGGTTTGCCTTTTCTTAGCCGAAGATAAGCCGTAATGTGAGTATTGCCTTCCGTGTTCCTACATTTCTCGTAAATCCAAACTGATCTTCCCCGAGGTTGGATTCCAGAAGCAGTTGCAGGATTCCAGTTGCAGCAATTTAAGCTTCATCTCACCAACGAAAAAGTCTATAATCCATTTGCAAATACAGAAGTGATTATCCTTGTCAATGTACTGTATTTGGTTCAGGGACTTAACCCAATTTAGAAACGAACCTCGATGGTTTGCTTTTAGGACGGTTTTTTGTTATTAACTGTTCCGTACCGTGTAAAGTATTCACCCATTCGGAAATCACCACGTTTTCGAAAATAAATTACTTCATTTTTCATTCTATAATCAATTGCCACTTGTTATTTCTGTTTACAGATCGATAAAATTGAATTTTTAAAAGAAAAATACCTTACTTACCAGGTATGGAACCTAGGATCTCTGACAATCGAGTTCAGCGCTTTATCCCAACACCATTAAAATTAAAGTTAGCAGATGTTATTCCGCCAGCCGACCACAACGTTGGAAAACGGGGTAGATATTTAGGGTTGCTTGAATTTTTCCTCCCTTTGTAGCCTATGTACTAAGTACAAAATTTTAAGTTTCTGTCTATGCCAGATGTACCCTATGATTTTGATGATCGATCAGTAAGTGACAGAATCAAGTACTTTTTAATATAAATATTTCGTAAACATATAGAACGTTATTATTTGGGAATATAGGTAATTATAGTAGGTACTCTTGCTCACCGAAAGTTTGGATTTGCAGCTGTATCCACAATGAAGATGGGCTAGAAAGTATCGTGAGTGGCTTCCAGAAAAGGGAGCTTCGACTTTGCAGAGGTACCATCGTGCCGCCGATCACCAAGTTCACATTTTCAACATAGTTTTTTTTTTTTCATTTTTTCCACATAAGTTTCGACAGAATAAGTTTTCCATATTTCGAGGTTTTCCCGGTCACGTCGAACTATCGAACCTGTAGGTATTTTTATATACTTTATTCTTGTGTGATTATGATCAGATTATGAACTTAAGATTTCATTATTAAATGCAATATGCCTTAGATTCTGTAGGCTTTATGTGAAAGAAATACTTCCCAGGGCCTTTGAGGTGACAACTTTTGATAAGTCTGGACGGCAAATGCGTCTAGGTATATTATCTTCTGCTATTACAGATAGAGTTTGTGACATTTCAGATACAGGGGGAAGCTGATTGTTTCCATGTGAAAGGCGGCTTTTGCCAGGCTGTTGGGTTCCCCATCCGGTCAGCTACCAGTGTGGATCTAGTGAATGGAATACAGGTAGTCAGGGTTTCCCTAATGTGCTCTTGGATGAACGAGGGTGGTTAACCCAGATTGCAACTGAAATACAATACAGCCACACACATTATTCTAAAAATCCATATAATATCAGGGAACGATCATACGGCAAACATAATTATATAAATGGATTCAGGAGACTTTGGAGAGTCAAAGGCTGTAATTACAATTTTAATATCCTTACAGATAAAAATCTGACAAATTTCAGTACTATAATAATAATATTATAAGACTTGTATTTACAATTATTGATACATACTGCTTATCAGTAACAGTTTAAGAAACAAATGGGCAGCATTGCATCACGCTAACAATCTTAAAAGACGTACCACGTTATTTCCGTATTCTTTCAATAAACTTTATTTGCTCTCTTTTTCTGCTTTTCGTTGAGGTAGTAATATTCTTGTGTCCGAATATATATTCCACCACAGAAACACAAATATGAACCCAGCAAAGCGCATTACATTTGTATATGTATTCATGATATTTGATATTATTCTTAGTAACCTTTGTGTTTTATATTGTAGACTGCCACTTAAATATTTGATGGCCAACTAAAAATAGTAGATATGCAGCAGATAATTTATACTGTATATTACTGTAAGTATTTGTGGACTAGAACTGAATATATTTGTATAAAAAGCCATGATAAATTAAATATTAATTGTGTAACTATATTTCGACGGCGGCAGTATATTTGAACAGTGAGACGCCACGCTTAATGGCTATCTGAGCAAAGAGCTTCAGTCTCAACCATTTTTTAGTATTGTTAAATATATATTTGTTCGTTAAATGTAAACAACATTTGTAGGGAGGTGTTCAAAGCATTTAATTCTGTGATATTGAAATGTATAATATTTTAGAAGGAAAAATGTATTTTAAAGAAGAGGCTTTAGGATGTGCAGAAGGATATAAATTTGGGAGCAGAGAGAGCACGCTTTCAAACGCTTGGGAAGGGACTCATAACTGGTGAAAGGTTGTGACGCTGGGCGGTCTGAATCCGCGTTACGAACTTGTGATTTGAAGAGATAGGCATGTGTGGACTTAAAAATTTTACGGGACTGTGACTGCAGAACTTAGACTATGGTTGAAGAGTGATAAACTATGCACGGTAGCTATGGAACTGCAATAAATCAGCAATCGTGAACACGTGCTATGACAAACTGTGTTTTATAACAAATACTGTAATCGCGGATTAATTTGAAACTGCAATGTTCGGTGGACTTCACTAATTAACGAGTGATAATTTGGAACTTTTACTCTCGAGTGCGTGTGATACTTATAGTGCCTCTCATGAACAATAATTGGGGAAATATACATTTACTGATGTATAAAGTAGGACAACCTCCGAATTTTTATGTCTAGAAAGAGAAATAAACCCTATTCATAAATAATTACCTCGTGAGTGAATCACTTCTTTATCTTAGAATCCATTTTGTTGGTTATTCAGAGGTTTAATTTATGTTTGTTTAGATTTTCACCTCAACATATGCAGATTGATAGAGTGGCTAAGCTACAGATTAATTATTGATCTTGTTTAAATAGATTGGGTAGCTGTTTAGGGCATAGAAGCTGACATATATAACTAACCCCTAGGAGCAGAAAACGAGCCATAAACTTTTTACTACCCTGATTTATTTATTGCCCAATTCTTATTGGTGAGTACCGATAGGATGGATGCAGGTTGTGTCCGAGTGGTTCGGCCGAATCCATTATTTTCCGAATCTAGCACACTGATTTCGGATTCGAGATTCGGCGCATAATGGCCGAATACTACTGAATCCCGAATCCAAAGTGTTATATTAAAACCTTCAGTTACGAATATTGTAGTCTACTTTGCATAACAGTGCGCTTTCGTTTGCGTTATTTACTTTATTTTCCATAGAACAGCTCTTGCTTAGGAGGCGCAAATATAAAAAAATCTTCACGTAAATACCAACAATACATTTGGTTTTAGGATTCTTGCATGAGTTGCCACATTCTGATTTCACTTAGTGTTTCGTCGAATTTTGTGAAGTGCTGGTCTATGTGATCTGTAATGAAGCACTAGGATTTCAAAAAGAAATTTATTTTTATGTGGAAAAAAAAAGTTCTAATCGTGCGCCATCCAGGTGGGATGACATCAATTCAGCAACCACTTGACGTCTGTTTTAATAAATCGTTGAAGGTCAAGCTTAAACACATTAACACCTATTGCCTTTCGAAAAGTGACAGGCAATTGACAGCAACGGGTCGTGTAAAACGCGCAAGTGTGCCAATGGAATGATGATACCTGGAAGTGGCTTCCAAATCAGATTGTGTAACAGGCATTTAAATATGTTCGACATCAAATGCACTAGACTGTACGAGGGATGATGCTCTGTAGTACGAAATAACTGTGTAACAAGAAATCAAATGATAGTGATTCAGAATTACCATACCGGTATCTAATTGCTAGTATGAACATTTCGTCAAATTTGTGTTATAAGTCTAACAGTTTTTTTATATATTTCCGCATTTAGCTTGATACAATAGCCGTACATTTAAGTCTTATCTAAAAGCTACTACGTATAGCCGACTGGCAAGCCTGTGTTGCTTCAATATGCCTGACGCTAAAGCCACTGCCTTCGTGTTACAACTTACGTATTTTTCTATTAGGGATTGTTCCTATGAATCGTGATTCGTAAATTCCACACTATTTTCACCATAAGAATAACACAAATGTAAACATTACGCCATGTAATATTCCGTGTTATTTGTTGTCACATACCGAAAGACAACTGCGAACGCGGAAGAACATACGTATCACGTTAATGTTTACATTTTTATTATTCTTATGCTGAACGGGAATAGTTCGAAATGAAGCTCGGGAACTGACTTCTAGTACTGATTTTTATATCTTTTACGAATAAACATTCTGTACAGACAAGCTTACGTGATCTTAAATGTTTGAAAGAATAAATAAAGCAACAAAATACCCTTGCTTAACCCTCCGGAATGCGCAATCTGCGCGTTAAGTACTTTTCAAAGGTCTGAAATGTCTTAGTGGCAATAACAACTACACACACGTTGAAGAAATAAGAATTTTTCTGTGTCTGAATGTCGTGTTAGTCACTTATGGAATGCCTGATATATCACTTTAAAAGTATTTATAATTTTTTTTAAATCTATTTTTTAACTTCCAAAATATCTACTCATCTTTTCAGGTTTTATTTTTCAGTCATCCCCTTAGCACAAAAAATAAATAAATAAAAAAAAAACAAGTAATCCTTTCCTTTCTAAGACTTCATTCAGCAATTATTTTTTATTTCATCAAATTAAACATTTTGTAATATAGTGAAAGAAGTTTCTTATTATCTTTTAGACCATCTAAACAATATATATATATATATATATATATATATATATATATATATATATCAAAAGGTTTCATACACTTTTCTTTTAAGGGTAAGGGGTATTAAAAATCCTTAAGGTTTAAAATAAAAATCTGAATGAAATTTTAATTTCTTAAATTTTACTGTTAATATTGTCATTTGGGATTCTCCCCAGAAGGTTTTATCTTCATCACTGGCTGTGACAGTGTAGTAATTCTTTTTAAATACGTGTACTTGAGTTGACAGATTATTTGGGTTCGAGATTCGGAAGATTCGATTTGGGTTCGGATTCGGCACATGTTTTATTTAAGATTCGGATTCGATTAGGTAAAATTGGTGTTTGACCCATCATTTACAGACTATTGAACTTTGATACTAATGAAGGTTGTAATCCACCTAACTTTTCACTCTGAAAAGTGAATACGAAAGAATCCATCAGCGGACTTCTTGCACCTTTAGTTTAAGGTGGACATCGCTTCATATCACAGAAATTTTAGGACTAGGTTAAAAAGAACGAAGAAAACTATATATATCTCACCGGGAATTTTTCCTGTGTTCTCTCGTATAAAAGGCCATAGTTGTACCACGAGACTATCACCAACACGTTGATTCATTGTCAAGGTAGGAGATACTGTTTCGTCAAGCGTAAATGCGTTCGAAAACGAGGTTGATATTAACGGATTAGAATGTTTCCTTGAAAATGTTTGTAAAGCTTATGGGACTTAAATGCGGGGTCATCATTCCCAAAACTTAAAAACTACTTCTGAACTAGCTTATACTACAGGCAGCACAAATATCCATGCCCGTGGGGGGGGGGGGGATTCGAACCCCGACGAGGAATGGCCTCGCGCATCGCAGCATAGCGCCTCAATGCGCTTTTTTATTCTTTTATTCATTTATTTTTATTTTATTTATTTATTTACTTATTTATTTATTTATTTATTGACTGCTAGCAGGATTCAACGTATCATAAGGTATACCTTGACGAGGATTTCGAGGGCAGGTCGATTTTGAACCACAGCTGCATAACCTCATTCAAACTTATGTTTCATTTGAAGGTGACTGACAAACACATATCACTGACTTTACAAGTAACTATACGAACTGATTATATGATGTCTAAACAAAAGTATTCATAATGATATAAGATTTGAAAAATTATGTAAAATTGATTGTTTTAAAAAAGGAGGGTGTAGGTCTAATCTTATCGGACTGGCTGCTCCGCACTCCCCACTCTCCGGCGCTATCCCACAGCCAATCGCCATGGGGACTTTTGGCTGCTCAGTGTCCTGCCTGGTCCGTTTCGCCCCTCCTCAGCTAACATGGTCGCCCAAGACTCCTCTTAGGTGACCATATTGATGACTAACTCAGTGTGGACGCCAGATCAACATAGGATGCCGTGAAGCAGTGCATCAGCCCTTAAACCATCCTCCACACACGGCCTCCAAGTAGCTGGATTACAGGAGGGGTTTTTTTTTTTTTTTTTTTTTTTTTTTTTACGGGTCTCCTTCCTCCCCTTCCTCTTGTCAACATCGCCTTCATCTGCCTTTAATAAAGAATAGTGCCTGCTGTCCGATACTTAAAACTAGAAGTCTTCCTATGTGTGCTTTTTTGACAGCAGGGAATAAGAAGATTCAGAAGTCGTCGTATTTCCGTCTTGAAAATAAGCGATTTCTGAAAATAAACAGATAAAGAAACGTTGACCGGTATTTTTGCACGTTTAGCCTCTTCTGTGGCATTTCCTTTCTCCTTCTTTGACATTGGATGACGAAAAGAAATTTTTTTATGTAATGTGATGAACAGAAAGGTTTCTCCTAAATTAGATAATAATAATAAAACATTTTGTGATCATTCTTTTTTCTTCGTTTTCTCGTGGCCGCTTACGAAATGGTTATTTCTGTTATAAAAGCAGTGTGGTCCGACATCAAATGCGCTCGGCCTCGCCACCGCGGCAATTTTTTTTTTTTTCCTTCCACTCCAGGCTAAATACTATGTAAATACGAAATTTGACGTTTGTATGTCTGGTAGTAGTACGTTAGAATTTTGTTGATCAGTGATTGATTGGGTGACAGATATAACGATATTCGAAGCCAATATTTCTTAAACTTTAAGAGTAGAATAGTATAATTTGAAAATATAGCTAGTTACTCATGCTCACCGAAAATTCAGACATCTGCCGATGATAGGTCGGAAAAGCCAACTTGGTGGGTGGCACTGTCTTTCCTCCAGATTTAACATGTAGATTGAGTATGGAAAGAGACACTTTTCTGAAGAAGCTAAATTAATTTAAATGTTAGGCTATCCTTTCTAAAAGCATTTGTATGGAGTGTAGCATATTAAGAGAGTGAAACCTGGCCGATAAAGAGTTCAGACAGAAAAATGATAGGAACATTTGACATGTGGTGTTACAGATGAATGCTAAAGATTATGTGGGCAGATCGTTAAATAAAGTAAGAAGTACTGAACAATTGGGGAAAAAAGAATTTCGTGGCATATCTCGAGAAGGGATCGATTGGTGGGACAGATATGCTGCGCGGAATAACCGCGTGGTCCTCACGCAGCAGACTGGGCGGCCGTTCCCACCGGAGTTACGAGTCCTCCTTCTAGCGTGGGTGTGTATATTGCCCTTAGTGAAAGTTAGTTTAAGTAATGACATGATTATTATAATGATACACCAACAACACTGCTTTATACTTGCTGTTATTATTTATAAACCACAATGAGCTCATTTCGGCCTTTAGCCATCATCAGGTGCTCTGTAAATACATTTGTAATGGTCTGAATATACATATATGAATTGTACCTGTAGATGGAAGTGGTTTACAATTTTTTAGTTCTTACCTTACATGGAATATCGTATGTGTCACTGCTGTCTTTATTTTTCACCTAGATGTCGATTGGTGCCTTGTTTGTGTCTATGCTGTATTTATTTTTGAGACCTGGGTGTCAATTGGTGCCTGTTAGCTTCTTACATCCAGGTGTAAAAAATAAAGACAGCATAGACACAAACAAGGTACCAATCGACATCTAGGTGAAAAATAAAGACAGCAGTGACACATACGATATTCCATGTAAGGTAAGAACTAAGAAATTGTAAACCACTTCCATCTATAGTTACAATACTTATATGTATATTCAGACCATTAAAAATGTATTTACAGAGCACCTGATGATGGCTAAAGGCCGAAATGAGCTCATTGTGATTTATAAATAATAACAGCAAGTATAAAGCAGTGTTACTGGTGTATCATTATAATAATCATGTCATTACAAGACATATTTTACACTGCGGGCCCCAAAGAACGAAAATTAGTTTACGTAGTTTGTAAGTCTATATATTGCCTATATATATATATGCTCCACTGACAGTATTTCATCGAATCCTTCGAAAATTCAAATAACAAATTAATGATAACAAAAACTGCGTTCGGTAAACACATACTAGACAAAAAAGGCTCATATGTATGAACGGAACCTTTAGCATTTATCATCTAGCGCTTAATTTGTAAGTCTGATAGCCACAGCAGTTTACAAAAATTTAAACTTTTGAACAGCTGGAAAGTATGGCATCAGACGACTAAAAAGAAATAAAGTAAATAAATGAATAAACCGTGAACTTGCAATATATTTTTATCAATTTATTACATTTTGAACACTGCTCCACCAACAGTATTTCATAGAATCCGTCGAAAATTCAAATTACAAATTAATGATAACAATAACTGCGTTCTGTAAACACCTACTGGACAAAAAAGGCTCATGTGTACGAACGGAACCGTTACCATTTATCAGCTAGCGCTACAATTGGAAGCAGGCTGTAACAGTATATTTGTGTGTGTGTGTCTGTCTGTGTGTGTGTGTGTGTGTCTGCGCGTGCGCGTGCGCATATCCGAACCCCCCGCGCTTCTTTGAATGTCGCTGTCAACTCTCAAAGAGACAGGGAGACTCAAATACAATACCTGGAGTGACGTTATTGCCCACGGGGTGCTATAAGCTTCATGGTTAATGCCCAGTGCTGTAAAAAATGGTTTTGTTACCTTCGGTGATGGACATCTTTGGCACAACAGTTTGTCCGTTGTATGTTCGGCTGGCTGGCAAATTTAATGACTGCTCCTCTGACAATAACTGCGGCCTAAAACGCAGCTCTCAGTCAAATGAACAATAGCGTGGACCGTAAAGTAGCCACATAATCCTGCTGACAAAAACGTTAAGAATTACGCCATTGGAATGCAGACGTTTATTTCGTACATATAGAACTAAACTGTTTTCATAAGCTCAACACTAACTTCATGGTATAAGTAGTTGTATGAAACTTTTGCTACCCCTACTTCACCCTACTGACGATATGTCCAACAGCTAACATAAATATTTTGTTTAGATTCTCCCGTCACTTCTTGGTAGAACAATCAAATACAAATATAGTGTTTTTATTTTACAAATTTTATTTACTTCGAACTAGTTTTCAGCTTACTATGCCATCACCAGGAAATAACTGACTAGCGTCGACAAGAAACGCTATTTCTCGGATGTACATAAACAAATGCTTCTTGGATACGACATTAGTTGAAAAGTTTTCACTTTCTTCTCACGTTACATATGGTGATCAATAAAATAGATTATCATCATTTATTAACACTTCGTTTAAGAAACTCAAAAATTATAAACATTACTTACGCTACCTAAAATACATAACTTTTTTTATTACATGATCACCGCATCCTCACTAATAAGCTTCAAATGATGCAATTTAACGAGGCACGTACCACAGAATATATGATCAGACTTTCTGTTTATTTATATCTGTATACCACCACAATAATTTAAAAAGTCACATACAATACTGCAACACCAATAAACACAGTTCCTTTGGGTACCTTTTTCACCCCACAAAAGTTAATGTAAAAACAATATAAAGATTGTAAAACTGTAAAGTAATTTAATTAGTCCATTTTCACAGTTCAAAACACAAGTCACGACTCCACCAAATTGTTACCATTGTTCGTAAAACAATAATATTATATATTTCTGGTAGTAATTTTGGCCTTTCTTAAACTACCGTAAATGTTAATAAATGGTAATTATCAAGTTTGTTGAACACCATATGTAACGTGATAAGGAAGAAAAAACCTATCAACTGTTGTCGTAACGAAAGACCATGTGTTTATGTACATCTTTGAGTATAATGTTTGGTAATCTAAGAACAAGCATTTCTTGTCGACGTTAGCGAGTTGTTTGCTGATTAAGGCCTAATAAGCAGGAAACTGGTTCGAAGTAAATAAAAAATAGTAGAATAAAATCACTTTTATTTGTTATTAACACTGAAATAAATATAAATAAAATAAGTAAATAAGTCCAATATGTAAAGTAAATATTTTAACATAAATTTTCATCTGTTACAGTAGATTGCAGAAACTAGCGTTGTCTTGTTTTGATTTCCTAGTACGAACTATAGATATTAGCATAAGACAAGAGTATCTTACTAGACTCGTCCTCTAGAAATCATGCCATCTGTCGAGGTTCGACAGAATTTGTATACTTTCATTTTCACTAGGTGGTGAGACATAAGATAAATGCTGAGTAAGCTAATCAGACACTCAAATGGTAAATCTTTTGCGTTTAATGAATATGCGGAAGTATAAGCACTGTTTTGATGTTGGTCAAGCGGCTAGTATGCAATACACGAAATGTGGTGTCAAGTGTCGAGTGGTTTATGAAGGCGTTTTAAATGTGCAAAAAACGACTCATAATTTGTTAAAAGGATATGAGTCCAGTTTTATTTTTCCTTTTAATAAAGTACATTGTCGGAAACGTCACAATAAAAACATACGTTTACGTTAAAAGTACTTTATTTTTGCCAATTGTTGACCAGACAAAGAGGCTTTAAACTTTCCGTCTACATGATGGACTTGAGCCTTTTTAACACTAGGCTGTGTGTGAACAACTGAAATTATTTTTAAGGCCTATGATTACGTAGCATTTAATTAATCTTCCTATACTAAATACCATATAGTTACTTAACATTATTTACACAACGCTATATGTCGAATATTTAAGCCAACACAATTTTATTCATGTGTTTGGTGTAGCTTCGCCTAACACCTTAGCATACTCAGAAGTTAATGTCCCCATTAAATGTAAGAGAATGATGGACACTAAGCAATTATATCTCCCCATTGAAAGGAAGAGATTTCCTATAAAGCTGTTGCTAATATACCGGAACATCAGTGAAGAAACGTGGAAAAAAGAATCAGTGGATCTAAAATCATTCAACGATGCTAGCGAAACTCAGACACGCTTCGCTGTAGCGAAAGGAGGTGAAAGAATTATTCTGAACATACAATCATCGAGGAAATACATCATTCGGGCCATATCCGGCATTGGGTTGCTGTCGCTATGTGGAATGAAGGGAAGGCTAGAGAAAAGAGGCTTTCACAGAAAATTTATATTTACTGTCAACCCAGCAGACTGAACTCTTACTTTTTTGTCCGTTTTCTGAAGAACCATACTAGCGAACCTACCGACTCTGTGGTATGGGACGCACAACTGTCACTAACAGAAGCACCCATTTTCTAAATTCTCTACATCTACTCCCCATTCCCTCTCTCTGTCCATCTTCTCCCTCAACCTACCTCATCATCATCCTCCTCCTCATCATCATCCTCCTCCTCATCCTTCTCTTAGTCCGCTTCCGGAATTTCCTTTTACAACACCTTCTCGTCCTTTTTGTATCTCTCTCTCTCTCTCTCCTCTCTCTCTCTCTCTCTCTCTCTCTCTTTCTCTCTGTCGCTCTCTCTCGATTTCCTGTTTCCCTCGTAACAGCTATACAGAATGAAGAAATTCGTAATTAGGACTTGCTCACCGAAAGGTCCGCATTCAAAGACTGGAAAGTTGCAGAGATCACACCAATATGCGGGAAAGGGAATAAGAATAATCCACAAAATCCTAGGCCCATATCACTGACGTAGGTTTTCAGCGGGATATTGATTGTCTTTTCTCTCCTTTTTCTATTTATTTGGACTATGGAGGCGGACAGGAAATCATTAAAAGATAGGAATAAATAATTATGTCACCAACTTTCTCCTCCGAAAGCGAACACGATTTATTACCGACCCACATGAAATGAGAGAAATATAATCGAAGTGTTGCTTTTTCCCGCTTGTTGTTAGGAATGGAATGGTACAGAAATATTATGAAGCTGTTCTATGAACCCTTTGCCAGACATTTCAAAGTGGTGCAGAGCAGATATGTCGATGTAGGTGAAACTAGCCCTAAAAGTAATTACGTCGGCGTGCATTAATTTCATTTAATTTTGATTGAATTTCTTACTTTAACGCTGTTATATATATATATATATATATATATATATATATATATATATATATATATATATATTTTTTTTTTTTTTTTTTTTTTTTTTTTAATGCATTTTATGATGAATAGGGGGCCACAGACTGACAAGTGAGTTCTGTTTTGTGGTCTTGAGTATCTGTGGACACGATCAGCGACGCAGCGGGCCACAGCGGCCCTCTCGTCCTCGTAGTTCACCAGTTGGGCAAGGGATGTCGCCACCAGTCTCCCCTTCCTGTTCTGCTTCCCGGTGAAGAAATGGCAGTTGTGAGATGCATTACGTACCGAATAATTTCCGCAAATATGAAGTTAAGTAATTAGATAAAACCTGAACGCTGTTTTTAATTTTCTAGTATTTTCTTAGTATAACTTATATTTATTTCATGCCCAATACGTTAAACACAGCAGATGTTTCGTAACTGAACTAAAAAGGCTGACACAGAAAAAAGAGAGAGAATTTGTCAACTTTGTTTCACTACCTTCAAGCTTACTATAAGATCACTGTGAGTTTTTCGTAATTACTGTTGTGTACAACAATGTTATGTTACGGGGATGAATTAAAAACATGGACTACAACATCGTCACAATACATCTTATGTAACAACATCTAAACATTAAATCTTCCTTGCGTATCTTGAAATCATTAAACTTTTCGGTTATGTTTGCAATTAATTGAATATTTCATATTGTAATGAATAATATGTCATATACATAGGAAACGGTCAAAGTGCTGATAAACCGTTTCTTTTTTGGGCCACAGAAAGGACAACAAACGTAAGGGCCTCTTTAGATTTCTCACGGCTTTATCATTGTTGTTCATCACCGTACGTAAAGTACTGAGGGCACAGTTCAAGAAATTAATGAATAGAGACGCGAACTCAGCGCGTCTTTTAAACAACGGATCCTGGATCTCCATCAGAAATAATTTCTATCGCCCTTATACCCTCCCCTCTCTTAGCTTACAAACGCTTGTAATCGTAATTAATAATTTTTTTCCGTTTCATCACAGACGCCACGTAAAGTTTTAATCAAATAGATAAATTAAAAAAAACTACCGTGAAAAAGTACCCCGCAACTATATGTTTGTTCTGTAAGCAGCGGTGGATGTAGATCTTATGTGGAATGCCTATGCTGAAGGCGTGTTTATAGTAGAAGAAAATACGATACTGATTTTTTAGATTGACAGATATCTGGAATGCAAAGTTATTAATGAGAAGATAAGTGTTAAAGCTACATCAAACCTGATCAAATATTTCTTCTATAGATCTTTAGCCTTAAAAACGGCGGTGATGGAAGATTTGAGAGGAAACTTGAAGAGTATTTAGCGAAAATTTTATACTGTGGCTAGAGTATTAGGTGTTTTCCAGTTAACACTTACATAAACTCCAGTGAATAAGCGGAGCTTTAGGTAAAGGGAATAGCATGAAACTGACATGATCGCCTTTTCTTAATTTGAACAGCTACTCAGAGAACGACTCCAGAACTAATGAAATATGGCTATATATTGTAGAGTAAAAAAAAAATAGGGAAGATATTTCTGTTTAACAAGAGGGGAAACAGCATATTTCAAGTTAATGAGACGTTGAGACGGGGACTGATGACCTAGCTGTTTGGTCCCATCTACCCATCAAAGAACCAACCAAGTTGAGACGAAAATCTCACCTTCAACAATAATAGTTCCATTAAACGGACAAAGTACAAAAGGGTTTCTTAATACGATAATTATTGTACTGATTAGAGTATTGGACGATGGAAAAAATCTGAAGTAGTTTGACATCCGTCTTGGAAGGTTGCTGTGAAGAGCGCTCAAAGACAAACAAACAATGAACGAAGCCAAAATACGAGTGAACCGATCGACGAACTTCAAAGTAATTTTGTATCTACAGACTTGATAGAGTTTGCGCAAATGTTTCGATCTGTCCAGACACCGTAATAACATGGAAAAGGAGGTTGATGTAGAAAAGTCAGAAATACTAATATTGTCAGAATGTTAGAGGCACCACGGGATAAAAAAAGAGTCGCTATATTTTGAACATTAGGGGATGCCAATAAACGTCTGCAGAGAGCACTGTTAATAGCTTCTTGTCTTCTAGCAGATTGTATCGCAGATAACTGGAATAAACAACCCTTTCTAACGATTGGTATAATACGCATGTCATTCCCATTTTCAAAAGTTATTTACTCCAAATTTTCGATGAGAGGAGTGGCACTGCAGCTCGTCAAAAAACTTCAGAAAACTCCTACAGCCGTAATTTTAAGATTTCATTTAATTAAGAGTTTCAGTTTACTTTTGCCCAATCCAATTTTACCCTCAGCAATATTCATTTTCTGTGTTTTTCTGTGCTGCGAAGATTGAATGTCAAAGGATTACTATGCTGGTTTTACAGTTATTCGTCCATCTATTAAACAATACTTTATTAACTACCAGCTAAACCCTTGCCTCGCATCGCTGTAGTTCATTATAATGTGAAATGAGGAGAGAGAAGACAAAATAATTCTTCCGAACAAACACGCCTCGAATCTATCAGTCATGACAATTCCTGTTTTGCGTTGCTGTGATTATTTGGAACGAATGGAATTCTACAAAACAGATGATTTCTCAGTCCCATCATGAGCTTCTCTTTATACCATTTTAGCGTTAGCCAGTCTCTTAAAGCAGCTACTGACATTTCACCTCTGACACCGGAAATTATGTAAAAGACACTTCTTCTAAATGAAAAATGAATTATTCAATAAGACATATTAGAACAATTACAAAAGTCACGTTAGCCACCTGAAAACTCAAAAACTTTTACACATTTTATTGATACATTAAGAAAGGATCAGTAACCACCAATAAGTTGAGAAGATTTCGTCCCACCAGTCATCTCAAATCACGCTCTGTCAAATTCACACTTAAACTCAACGAACGGGTTTTAAAAACAGAGCTGAATAAAGAATTCCTTAAAAATGTTGCTTTAGAAACAATAAAGAGCAAGTACAAAGAAGCAAGTTTTATTCAGCTCCAAATATGACAGGTTGATCAGGGCCGGATCTACGACATTTGCCAAGGGGGGCAAGCTTAAATTTGCTGCCCCTTTTTCACCCCTATAAGAATCGACATTTTTGAAACTAATTTGGGCCGACCGCGGTGGCCGAGCGGTCTGCGGCGCGCCAGTCACGGTATGAACGGTCACTACGGTCGGGGGTTCGAATCCCCCTCGGGCATGGATATTTGTGCCGTCCTTAGTATTAGCTAGTTCATAAGTAGTTTGTAAGTTTAGGGACTGATGACCCCGTAGTTAAGTCCCATAAGTTCTACAAACATTTGAACATTTTGAAACTAATTTGGGTTACAAATTTCTAAAGAAATGTTACCATCTCATAACATTAACTTTTATTGACTGAATTAAGATCCAAGAAAAACAGAACAATTTTAATATATACAACAATATAACATGATTACTCATACAAAAATCAATTTCAAATTTCGCTTTTCGAGCTTTTTTTTTTTTTTTTTTTTTTTTTTTTTTTTTTTTTTTTTTTGCTAAAAATGTTTGATATCATCATAGTTTATAGAAGCAGCTCGTTTGTACTCTGTGGATATTATACTCAGATTTGTTAATCTTAGCTGAGCAATCGTGCTCCTCAAGTATTTTTAATTAGTTTCCGCTTGCTGAAACTTATTTCTCCAGACGAACCAGAAACTGGGATGGTAAGGTATATTTTTAACACTGTAGTAAGGTTAGGTACCCCTCTAATAAATCAAACTTACTATGGATGATGCAGTGGAATCTTGCAAGGCTCTGTCTACTGCCAGCGCACGATGTTTGAAACTTTCAACTTCAAAGATAAGTTCTTCCTTGCTAAGATCCTCTGTACAGGTATCTGCCAGTTCCGCTGCTTTGGCCTTTTATGTCATCTACTTCCATTTCTCGAATTTTCACACCACACAGAAAACTAAACTTTGCACTAATTTTCTCAAGTGCGGTGAACCTGGTACTAAGTTCGATTATCACTCTGTCAATCATTTCTAACAGGGACATCCTGAACAAATCTTTCTGTGAATGATCGGATACTTCATCCTCACAAAGCTCATCGGTCATTATCTTCATTCTTCTAACCCTTTTTGGAGAACACTGTTGATACCTCATTATCGTCTGCTAGCACTTTGGCCTCAGAAATAGCTTCAGAGGTACAAGAATCCCTTGAAGTTTCAAGAAAGCTCAAAAGTCCTTGAATGTTTCGAACACCTTTATAGATTGTAAGGTCTTCTCTTTGCAGAAACTGATTAACATAATCAATTTTTTTTTACATTGCATACCAGAAAAATGTGAAAGTAATGAATTTAAGTTTTCTTATATTTTTTAAAATAGATCTTGTCTCTGATTTTGTTTCTGGTGTTGACAATGTATAAGTTTCAATGTTTTCCAGGGCCTTCAAAAACTTTATGAAAATGCTTGTAAACAGCTTCAAATGCATCTACTCTTGCAGATCACCTAGTCTTGTCTCGGGTTTTAAAGTTGTGTGTACATGTTTTTGTAAGATTTCCCGTCTTAAAGTATAAACCGCAAAGAACTGATACAAACGATGGAGTTCCACAAACGAGCTTCCGCAGATGGTGTCAGCTGGATGTTATGTCATATATTGATTTTACTGTTGGAATTGTTGAGAGGCTGTGTGAGCCACAGAGACGCACTCCAGGCTGAGAAATAGAGACCATTGCAGATAACAGGCTAAAACAGACACGTATATCTTACGGGATGCAGGAACTAAAGGAATCTCCTAGCGAACTGCTGATGTCCTCAGCCACCGTCACAGGGTGGAGGTTACCTTTCGGAGAAGATGGGCGTAACTTCATGTAGCGTCTAGACGCTGTGGTAAGATGTTACATTAGTACTTGGTGGCCAACAGGCACGTTTTAATGTACGTAGCAAAGTTGATACCAGTCACTTGGGAACAGCAATGTCAGTGGTTTCACGAGGCTAGAGTGAGAGGGTAAAGAAGAAAAACTGCAAGTTAGCAGCTCCCCTGAGGCGTGGCCTAAGGCGGAGCCTAAGGCGTGGCCAACTGACGTAAAACATTGTTGTTGTTGCCCATATTGAGTAGTGTCGTGACATTTTACTTTCAGCTGAACAATGTTGCTACCAAGTATGAATTTTGTTAGTGTAGAAACAAGCCACCTCCCCACCCGGGGAATGGCAGAAGGGACAGGCCTGAAACGTGGTTCGAAGGAGGACTCAGAGAGAGGGCAAGCCACAATTTAGATTGGTTGAACCAAGCAGCGGCCAATAGGAAATTGTTAACTGTCGAAAAGTGGGGAAAAGAGGTGCGCCCACACCGGCCGTTAAAACCCCAGGTTTTTGGATCAAGAAGGGGAGTTCTCAGTCAGACGAGTCGGGCGCCAACCCGTGACTATCGCCGTCGGCCTCGGGGTGCTCCATGCCAGTCTGTTTCTCGCGGGTAGTGCGTCTGTCTAGGGGATGCTGCTAGGGAACGTAATTACTGGCTTCTGTTGTGGCAAACGATTTATACTTCTTGTTTTTTTAAATAACTAACCCCAGTGTAGTAGACTTAGTATGGGATGCAATAAAGTCAATGCAAGGTACCTAGGAGTTCCATAAAGTTTCCTAAACAAGTATCCTCTCGAGTCCCGAAATCCGCATCTCTAGTAGATGCCTGTACTGTCTCTCTGCAATCACTCCTCTCCGCTCGGGATATGCAGACTGACCTTGCTACCTCTTCCCTCTTTCCTATGTAGGACAAGACAATGTGCTCCTACTAAATTTAAAGAATGTGCAGCTCATGGTACGAAATAGGCCAGTTCATTCTTCTGAAGTATTCTTGACTGGAGCCCTTTGTACTTTCCAACCATGTTTGCCCTATTGTCATAAGACTCTCCCCTGCAGTATTTAATGTTCAACCCATCTTGTTCCAATTCTTGCAGTATCTCTTGACTAAGGCCTTCTCCTGCTTTGTCTATAACTATAAAAACGTCAATAAAACTTTCCACAACTTCTGAGTCATTCAACTTCACATACCGAATTACTTGTGTCATCTGCTCATTGTGGCTGATATCTGGAGTGCAGTCATCATCAGTGAAAAGTATTTAGCAGCTAAAAATATCTTTAATTATATATTGTCTTTTTTGTCAGCAATCAAGGAACTCGTATATTTTTGGAAAAATAGATAATCTGGCCTTTGTTGCGGCGCTCGATATGCAGACAAAGGGGGACACTATAGTGTGATATGAGATCAATTGTTTTAGAAATTTGCCGCTATCTGGTTCACCAAAATCACCAACTTCTTTTGTTCCTCTAAAAGGACTTCCTTGCTGAGCTAGAAAAAGGACAGCATCAATAATACAGTTGCAACACTGCTCTCGAGGGAGATTCCTGTTTTATCTGGTCAGCAATACTCCAAAACAGGACGGACAAGCGTAGTGTATGCAGTTTCTTTTGTAGTTCTGTTGCATCTTTTAAGTGTTCTGCCGATAAAACGCAGTCTCTGGATCGCCTTTCCTACGACATTATCTACGTATTCTTTCCAGTTTAAGTCTGAAGTTATAGTAATTCCTAGGTTCAGGATCACGTTCGTTTTCTGCTCTCTTTTTTTATAATGTAACATCTTTCAGAGTCAGCAAACCTCTTCGGCCCTTTGCCAGGATAGTTAAAATAAAACTCTCAGTTTTATCCTTTTTCTGAAAACTAGCCGTCGTTCCAGGAACTGGTGTCACATATTTCTTCAGTGTGTCGTCTATTTCCTTCTTACTTGGGTCCTCAAAATATATAAAATCCATAGCAAACTTGAGAGATTGACTGTCTTTGGGTAACCCATTTATGTCGTTATTATTTGTTTATGTGATCCGATATGTCGCTTTTTAAGTGCTACGGTCATCTCCCTTGGTTTACGATTCATGGAACGCAGGCACATTGCAGCAGCAAAATCGAAGTTTTTACGAACAATGCACTTCTTGCGTTCTGAAGACACTAGGCCTGTGGTGTACTTGGATGAAACTTGGGTTTCATAGAACCACACAAGTAAGTATATATGGCGCGATTCCAAAGGAAATGGCCATTTGAAAGACCTTAGTGGTAGAGGTGGCAGATTAATCATCGCCCATGTTGGTTCATTAACCACAGGCCAAACTTGTTTTTAGCGGTGGGAAAAGTTCCTGGCAATCTGATTACCATTCAGAAATGAATGGAGAAGTTTTCAAGAATTGCGGTATTCGACTGTTGTCTGCGCTGGAAGAAGGGTCAGTTATCATGATGGATAACGCCAGCTACCACTCCATTCAGTTATAAAAGTTGCAACGCATAAATTGGCGCAAGGCAGATATTATGGCTTAGTTACAGAAGAAGAATGTTTCATTTTCAGTCGATGAAACGAAGGCGGAAGTCCTATCAAAAGAAGAAAGTTAGGTGCTAAAAAGACATATGAATTAGATCATCCGGTAAATGAAATGGGACACCAAGTGGTGCGTCTACCACCGTATCACTGCCAATGTAATCCCATAGAATTGATACGGGCCCGAGAGTAAAGTAAAGCGAGAAGTAGCGAAAGAATACTACTTTCGAACTTACTAATGTCGAGCAGCAAACACACGAAGCTCTTGACAGTGTTACTCAGCAGGACTGGGAGAGGTGCGTAAAACACGCAGAAGCGTTGCAAGAAACTGATTTCTAGAACCAGGGTTTGAGAGGTAGCGTAGTGGTACCTGTAAGTAACGGCGGAAAACGAAAGAATGATGCTATTAATACAGCTGCAAGGTATCCATTACGAATCGTATTGATATTATACATTCTTACCTGATGTTTTGTTTTATTCACTGGCAGCAGGCTTTGTGAAGAAGGAATTCTATTTTCGTGTCTGAGACAACACCTCACTTAGTTTTTTCTTCTTCTCTTCTGCTATTTTTCGGTGCGTGGCCCCACTACTCCGTTTTCAACAATCCATTATTATGCAAGTTATTAAAGAAATTTAAATAGAGATAGCTTATTAGACTCAGTCAGTATTCTGATTATTGCTGCGAACTGCGTGACGTCTGCTGCAATAAGACTGCAATAAGATTGCTCGAATAAATATCGCACTTCCTACATTACTGTCTGCTTTACTAATGCAGCAGTTGTTATCAACAATATCCAACACTATACTTAGAACATTCTTTAAGCGTTACCAGTGCATCTGCATTTATTTAATGCTCTTGACTTTCAATAAGAAGTGTGTGCGCCAGAAATACGTTTTTTATATGGACTGAATCGATACATTCAAATTCACCTGTTCTACAAATATTTTCTTGATATGAAATATGAATATTCAGTAGTCTGAAAAAAGGAAAACTATACAAATTAATGAACATTGTGCAGTTACATTATGCAATAAAGGTAACATGTTTCTCAATCTGGCTAATCTCTAGTGGATTTTTAAAGTTTTATTAGCTGATGAACGTACCAGTGACTGAGTAACACTGCTGTCAGCATCCAGTAATTTTAGTTCTATTAAATGAGTCCTGTATTTCTTGCATTCACTTTCCTTTAATACTTCTGTGTCAGTTACTTTTTAAAATATACCACAAAGATATATTCCGTAAAAAATTGCGACACAGGCAAGTTGGATCCTTTCAAACCACTTCGAGTGATTTCATAATCCTCCATACTCTCAGTCACAGAAGCTGGGACGTAAACAGATTTTCAGTGGATACCATACAGTGGTGTGTCAACCTGGCATGGAATAAAATGGTTGTGTTGTCATTCTTATACTCTTCTATGCACGTGGTGTAGTGTGTGCAGTAAAGGCATCGATGTGTGTTCTGATTTCCTATGTGCACGTGGTGAAGAGTGTGGAGTAATGGTATATATTTTTATTCTGGTTTCAATTTTCTAAACAGATACGCAATACGCAACATGACACAAAAATCATAATTTTAATTTGTGATAGTCTATACAGTTACTTAAAATTGTTTCTTGTAGACAGAAGCTTCAGGCTCCTTATAAACATAGCTTTTGAACTTAATTTGTGTTACAAAATACGGACTGATAACTTGAAGAAACCAACGTTTATCACAGTGGAAAGATATAGTGCCTTGCCTCGCTGTTCATTTATTATTAGCTTAAATTGTGACCCATAGACACCTGCAACAAATATAAACTATTTGGTTCTTAAAGATAACTTGTTGACAATATTGCTCTTCCAAGTAAATAGCATTCAATAGAGATACAGACATAAAAATACAAAAATTACAAATTTAACGCCATCATACTTAATCGTTGCTGTTTCTGAATGGTGCTTTTGTAATTACCCTTTACTGAGGTCACTCAGAGAGTAGAAAGTGGAAGAAGTCGCAGAACGTCGTCTGCTGGCCGCGGTGGCCGAGGGGACTGAGGCGCTCCAGTCACGGTCTGCACGGCCACTACGGTCGGGGTTTCGAATCCCCCCTCTGGCATGGATATTTGTGCCGTCCTAGTTCGTAAGTAGTTCATAAGTAGTTTGTAAGTTTAGGGACTGATGGCCCCGTAGTTAAGTCCCATAAGATTTACAAACATTTGAACATTTGAGAACGTCGTCTACTATATACGAGAACGTCATAAAGCCATTATCTCAACCTTTTCATTCAATGTGTTCTGTCGATGTTTTTTGTTGTAAGTGAAACTTTCCAACTCTTCAAAAAGATTGAGTTTGTAGTCTTTCTTTATTTAATCTAATTTTATTACATAAAATAAATGTAGGCAACAAGTTCAATAATTATGAAGACTTCTAGATTTTCATTCACAATGGAAAACACAGACAGCTGAGACAGTGGCAATAATATTCTTTATAATCTCCTCAGACAAGTTAAACTATGCACTATAGCTCTATTTGCATTCCAGTTACTCAATTACCTTATCAAAAGACAGTGCCCACAGTATCGCTCAGAAAAACAAACAATTATATTAAATCAGCGGTGTTGATTTTTTCTTCCTTTTTTCTTTAATTTTGTGTATTTGCACGGGTAATATTTCAGTAAGATGCACTTCAGATGAAAACAGTTTACAGTTTTATGGGTGGCTATGGTTCACAATGTAAAAAAAAAAAAAAAAAAAAAAAAAAAAAAAAAAAAAAAAAAAAAAAAAACTCAGAGCTAAAAAACTACATATTTACACTGTCATAAACTTTGTTTATAATTTTACTGGTTGCTTTTTACGGGACAAATTAAATACAAATGTACATGTAAGACGAAAGTCAGGATTCTGCGCTCGGAACAGTTTGTAATTAACTCTTTCACTATTTAAAATTTACAAACTTATAGCCTATTTCGCAAATAATTGACTTGTATTAGATTTCGTAGCTCAATAAAACGACAACAAACAACTAGCTGCATACGATTAGCGGAAATGTAGCTTAGATCATAGTTCCAATGAAAGCAGAGTGCAAAATCTGGAAACGCGTCGTGGAATGAAATAAAAAGAATGACTGCAGAAGATATGACATTCCATTTAAACGTTCATACTCGTTACTGTTCGCAGATATATTTTCAGTTAACTTACTGAACAATAAATTACACTGTTTGTAAGAAATAAGTTACTTTTATTTACACTGAAATCCAACTTTCTATCGAACAATCATTGATAGGTTCTCAAAATTCCTCACAATACATGAACATCGTTATCATCATAATTTAAGACTGATTACGTCTTTCAGCGTTCAGTCTACTCATGATCCCTGTTCAACGCTAACGCGGAGCCCCGTCTGATGGAAACTGCTGCTTCAAAATAATTTTCGACCGAATTAAAGTATTATGGTCAAAATAATTAGAATCTGTCATGGGCAAAATGACCTGCAATGGTTCGATGACTTTCTGTCGGTTCTACGGAGTGGAAACAACAACATGATGGCCATCGATGCAGTGGTAATAACAGAACGTTGTTGCAGAAGGGGTGAGTGATGAATTGTGTTTACACAACGTAACAAATTACTCACGCAGCTGGGTTCAGATAGTGTAGTGAGCAGGTAGTGCAACGCAACAACAACGTGAGTAAACAAGAGCTATGGCATGGAAAGCAGCACAGACATAGAGGGATGTGGAGTGTCCCAAAGTATAATTTCCAAGATCTGGACGCGATTTTAGACAACAGGAACTGTTAAAATAAGGCAAGGCCAAAGAGATGATCTCCGATTAACAGCCTGCCGCGGCAGGAGACTGATTGCAACTCTACTGCAACGCATCATCTAGGCAGCGTCAGGAGGCAAATATCAATACGAACAGTCCGAATCGCCTTCGGGAAAGCGGATTCTACGCACGGAGAGAAGAGATCCTTCGACCCTTGTAATAGATTTTCTAGCATATCCTCTCTAAGAGAATGGTAATGTTGTTGGGACACATTCTGAAACATCAAGGAATCCTCAAAATAGCACTAGAAGGAAGTGTGTGTGGTAAAAGTCGTAGAGGGAAACCGAGGGACGAATACAGTAAGCAAATTCAATAAGATGTAGGTTGCCGTTCTTATTTGGAGATGAAGAGTCTTGCACAGGAGATGGTAGCGTTGAGAACTGCATCAAACCAGTCTGCGGACTGAAGACCTTAACACAACAAGTAATGGAAGAAAACATTATTACAAGCACTGACATAAAGTTCGGTGAATGAAGTCAGCACGGTGATAGGTTAACACAGGCGAGTCAGTGTTACACTTTTGTAGCAGCCGGTGATAACAAGCAGCACCAACCGTAGTTCAATTGAGCATCGCGTGTGTTCCTCGTTAGACTTGTTGGACAAAGTGCTTGTTTAGTGCGTTGGTTATGAACTGACAACAAATGTTCAAATGTTCGTTAAGCTTAAGTGACTTAACTGTGGGGTGATAGGTCCCTAAACTTATAAACTACTTATGAACTACCTTATACTAAAGACGACACAAACATCCATGCTCGGGGGGGGGGGGGGGGGGAATTCGAACCCTCTACCGTAGCGGCCATGTAGACTGTAACTGGCGCGCCGCAGACCACTCGGCCACTGCGGCCGGCAACTGACAACAGGACAATGAAAGAGCAAAGGACCAATTTAAAGTTCTGTTTTAAGCTTTGCAAGACAAAGAAACGCATGCTATGTTTTTGCGTGTTTATGTGGATCAAGTACTGTCCATGAAGTGTGGCTACGCGTGATTCTACAGTTTTCTAGGAGGCCGGGACAGTTCAGTGTTCAAATGTTTGTAAATCTATCGAACCAAACTGCGTGGTCATCAGTCCGTAGCTTACAAACTACTTAAACTAAGGTAAACTAACCTAAGGACAACACACACACACACACACACATGCCCTAGGAAGGGCTCGAACCTCCGACGGCGGGCAACCGCGCGCTCCGCAGTGAGGCGCCTTAGACCGCTCGGCTACTCCATCGCGGCCGCCGGAAAAGTGTTTCTGACAAATCCCGTAGCAGACGACCGGCGACATTAATCACGAACGATCGTTGGTTACATGTGCGCATGATAGCGGATGAACTGCAGATTAACCGTGAAGCCGCGCGATAAATTCTTTCTCAGAAATCATGGAAGTGGAAACCTGTTGTCATCTTGTGCCACATCACTTGACTGACGATCAGATGCAGGCCCGATTAAAGGCTTCACAGGATTTTGTCGAAAGGGGGGAAGCGACACCCAATTTCTTCAACTATATTGTCACTGAGGATTATACGTGGTATCTCCGGTACGACCCTAAAAGGAACGGCAAATCATTGAATGTCGTTCTCCGCCATCACCTCGTCGGATAATGGCCAGGACCGATAAATCACGCATCAAAACTATGCTCATCACCGTTTTCGATAGTCAAAGCATTATACAAGAAGGAATTTCTATCTAACGGAACGACGCTAACGCTGCAAGAAAAAGGAGTGGTGCAACTTCAACATCCACCATACTCGCCGTATCACCTTCCTCCAGAGTTATTCCTATTCGTTTGGCTCGCATTGAGAGGAAAGAGATTTGCATATTCCTGACATCTAACGAAGCATGACAAGGATTTTGAACACCTTCCCAAAGGAAGTCCCAGCATTGCATAGTTATGGAAGATGACTATTTCGAAGGGCAGTTAGGTAACTGTAGTTCATAGTTTACCTACATTAATGTTATAGGACTATTCACCGAACTTTATTGTTAGTGGTTTATTTGACTGCGCTTACAACTTTTATGGGTGTATTACTTCCTAAGCAGCAGTCTGCGTGTCATAGATGATAAATAATAATCTCTCCGGATTTTCCATTATACATCTTACAATGAGACCACATGGGTATCGGATTATAGAATTTTTTATATTTCTGGTACGTGAAGTTCAGAACTCAAATAATAATCAACCGAAGCCATTCGACGCAACTCTAAAAAATTCCGGAGAAAATCGACTTTGAAGTTTTGAAGTAATTATTAAATAAACTGTATGCTGTGGCGCGCAACGGCAACAGACAAAAGTGCGCCAGTACACGCGCCACGTCGCAACAGTCACCGAGCGCACCCTGCTTAAACCCCGCCCCTCGCATCGACTCAGCTGCGTCACGAGGCACGCAGGCCAGCCGTGGCCGAGAGATGTCGCTAGGCCGTTCCCGCCGGGCGCCTGCGCAGTATCAGCGACACCATGGACTACTTGACGTGAAGGAAGTAGGCACGAAAGCGGCCTATCACAGCACGCCACGGACCGCCAAGAAGCTTCGAGTGTCTCCTTCCGCGCCGCATTAAATACCGGCCCTACAGCCACGTCAAGGCGTCCTGGACCACGCCGCCGTCGAGGAACGGAGGCGCCGCTGGAAGCCGCTGGAGTCTCTCGGCCTTCGTCTCGCCACGCCGCGCTGCCCAACTCCCGGTCACCGCCCGGCCACCTCTGCCCTCCACGGAAGGCTACGCCAGGAACGCAGGAGCCAAAGTGTCGTAATAATTTCTACCTTTCATTACTCTGCTTTAGGAGCAGCTGCATTGCTTGTGAATTTTGGTTGTCACGAATATTGCAATATTTTTCAAGAGAGTTATACTGAAGGAAACTGTTTATGAGAATAATTTAAACAAAAACTTCTAAGGAGAATTTTTATTTTATAATTCTAAGAAGAATTATTGTTTTGATTGTTGTGTGGCTTAGCTCCACTCATTCAGTCAATAAATTGTCTTGATAGAACAGTCACAACTTAGTTTTCAAGACACTGTAGCTTCTGTCCGTGTAGCTGAGATGTTAGCTTTCTGGCCTTACGACCTTAGGGTCGGAGGTTAGAATCCTAAAGTGACAGATATATTTATTTATTTTTGTTGTTTTTGAATACTCACACAATTTTAATATCTAAAGGTAATTTTTACGAAAAGCGCAAGAATTTTTGTTAATTCGTAATTTTCTGTATTTTGGAAAGGCATCTCCAAAGCTACTAATGGGCTTCCAAGGATCTAACATACTCAACCATCGTTTACGTGACAAGTTTTTCAGCTCGTCTACATACTCATAAAAACTGTCACAACACGTGGACTTGGAGATCCAGAAACGTTTCATATAATTGAATTGGAAATCAAATGTCATAAAATCTGTTTCAGTGGGATTCGAACCAGCGACTGTATAGTTGTGATGCTAGAACGCTATCGCGCCAGCTACACCGACAGAAGTTGCAACCGTTGCAGTTATTGGTACTTAGGTGTACTTCAGAAAACTTCAAAGTCGAAAGTGTCTGAGAGTTGCGTCGAATGGCTTTGACTGATTGTTATTTAAGCCTTGAACTTAACTTCCACAAAAAAAAAAAAAAAAAAAAAAAAAAATCTAAAATCCGATACCCATGTGGTCACCTTCTTAGTATCACCACGTAAGGTGACAAAGGACCATTACCAATGAGTGAGTTTGTGGCACTACTGACTGATTCCGGTCCGGTAAGAGGTATAAGACTGGTGGAAGGATAGCGTTGGCTGTGCCCCTTTTTCGCAGGTGTAGGGTGCCGCTCCGCTGTTGCTGATGTTCCTGGAATAGCGGTGCGAGGCGTCCTTTGTGGTCGGCGCGATATCGGATGTCGGGGCGCGGTACCGTAAGCTGGCGGGCTGTTTTTGCGGATGGCGCAGGCGGAGGCGCGCCGTGATTTGGCCCATTCTGAGTTTACAAAGGCTGAGGTTGAGGCGAGCCTGAGGAGGGGAGCAGCGCCCACCAGAACCTCGGCAGGTGCTGGAGGCGCCCGCCTGCGCCGCGGGTTGCCGCCGTGCCCCTGCAAGCCACCGCTACGTGCCAACACAAAAACCTCACGACAACAAAACAAAACTCTTAAATTGTTAAAATAATATAAACAACAGTAATACAGAACACCCAAAATATCGAACTCGTAAATCATCTTGTTCAGATTAAAAGCTTCTGTTGACTATCTCCAAAATGAACAGAATTTGTTTCGTCCTGCTTCTCTCTCACCCCTCCTACGTCTCTTTTCATCGCTTCCTCTAATCTCTCAATCACTTCGCTTTTTCTTCAGATCCCCTACTCCATACTAGCGTTTAATCTAGAAAATGTCACAAAAATGCACACATCGAAATTTATGTTTTTGCAAAATGTGAAGCGTTTGTGCTTTGCGCTAATAACCTTTTTTTATGCTATTACTGAGGGTCAAAAAGTGAACTTTTTCTTTTTTTCAGCCAACCAGATGCATTTAAATGGTTTATATACATAAACCTTGACCCGTGTTTCGGCAAAAGTAATTTTCCCTTCTTCAGAAAGTTTTCATTTAGCTCACATTAAACTAGTTGTAAATAAAATCAAGTGGCCATATGTAGCTGACTCTGTGTCGTGGAATAAAATTTAAAATTTTAAAACAAATGAGTGCTCACTCGGCCTGTGTGTGGCGTTGCTCCACAATTTTATCTCGCAGACATTTGTTTTAAATTTTATTCCACGACACAGAGTCAGCCACTTACGACCACTTGATTTTATTTACAACTACTTTAATGTGAGCTAAATGAAAACCTTCTGAAGAAGGCAAAATTACTTTTGCCGGAACATGGGTCAAGGTTTATGTATATAAACCATTTAAATGTATCTGGTTGCCTGAAACAAATATTTTGTTCGCTTTTTCATCGTGTTCCACCGATGCTGAACTGCAGCCTTGTTTAAGATTACTGAGGGTTTTAAAAGTTATATGTGTATATTGAATTTTTTAAAGTAACTTTTGCACATATAGATCCACACCTTCCATATCTTATGTTCACTACACTAAAATTGTCAGTACTGATTTGCGTATGTTACATTGCATTATATCACATTACAATACGATTATTATCCATAAATCACGCACTGAATGCCGTTTCACAATGAAAGACATTGCGAGGTGGGCCTTCACTATTAATAATTACAGGTTTTGTGACTATTTCCATAGAAAGAGGTTTTCATAGAATGGACTGGTAGTCAGGGGCTCGTATTTCTAGCCAACAAACAGATTGTAAAAATACCAACAAGGTGTACCTTTTATGCAAACATACAATTTTTCAAATGGGAAAATGGTTGTTTCTATCATGCACTGGAATTTTGAATGACATTTTTATAATGTTTAGTTTGGCAGCTACAACCATTCAAAGTTTTGGGGTCGGAGGCTATGACAGTGTGGCTAACTGGTTGGAGGTTATGAGACAAGAGGCCGTGCCCCAGGGGCTAGCCACACGACCAGTTAGCTATGCTATTGCAGCCTCTGCCCCCGGAACTTTGAACGGTTGTAGCTGTCAAACTAAACGAGATAAAAATTTCATTCAAAGTTGTTTGTAGTTGTTGCTGTCAAAAATTCCATTGCATAAAAAATACACTCCATAAGTAATATTACAATCTGTTTGTTGGCTAAAAATATGAGCCCCTGGCTACCAATCCATTCTGTGAAAACCGCAGATCAATCGCACTTTCCGTTTCCGCGTTATTTGCGGTGCAAGTGGGGAATGTACTCGTTTTTCGTGCTTGAAGCACGTTACACAGATTTGACAAAGTTACAGAACGTTACCAGCAATACATTAGTCAGCAAAAATTAGTATAAAACATAAAATCTAAGGTTAAAGTCGCACAAGGTGGTGCGATTTAATGTTAAAAGATATAAACTAAAATACCATGACGAAAGAAAGCTGATATCACTCAATGTAGATGAAGTATGGGGAATGTACTCGTATTGTAACGTACTTCAAGCACGAAAAACGAGTACATTCCCAGACCGGACGTCATCTACATTCAAGGTTATCTGTTTATTTCGTCATGACATTTCATTTTACTGTTTTTAATATTAAATTGCACCATCTTGTACTACTTTATCCTTTTATTATGTTTTATACATGCTTTGTTGACTGATGTATTGTTTTATTATACTATAACTTCGTCAACTATATCTAACGTGCTTCAGCACGGAAACGAGTACAATCCTTAGACGTCATCTGCAATAAATGTTGTCTTCGCGATACTTTATTTTATATTTTCAACATTAAATCATACTACCAGTACTACTTAAATATTTTGCATTATGTTTTATGCATACTTTGCTTCTCTGACTGATGTACTGTTTGTACTGTACTATAACTTTCTCAACGTTATGTAATGTGCTTCAATCACGGAAAAATGAGATGTCGCTGCAATTAACTTTCGTTACTATGCCATAAAATTTAAAAAATTATATTTCTTTGTTCTTCTTCGTCCTTTTCGAGATTGTGCAGCATAGCTATAATCAATGTATAAAGGGTACTATCCTTCATGGTACTTCTCCTTTAAATTTTAATTTTCCTGTTTGAAATAACTTACTACGTTAGTAGTATCCATAAATGGCGCTTAGCATCATATTCTTGTCTTTTATTTGATATTTATATATATTTCTGTATTCTGACTTTTCATTTTTATTTGTTATTCATCTTATACCGTATGTGTAAAAATACATTCTAATTCTTATTTTATATGATTGAAAGTGCATAAAAAATTAGTGTTAGTGGAATATCTATGTAATAGATGGCGTTAATAACACCCATCCCTACAGCGTCACTGCATGTCGTTTGTAAGCAGCGCACTTATTCTATCTGAACCTCTGGCACTGCAATTTTATGTTTGCCGAAACTTATTTCAACACAGTTGCAGTTACATTCAGTGCATTCACAATGCTTGGTATGTATCTGTCTGTATATTATATTTGAAATTGTATTCAAGTTCATTTCGTATTTGTTTTCAATTCCACACTGATTTTATGATCTTGTTCCTATATATTGAAGGATAACAATGAAGACTGTGTGATTGAAATCGATCTGTTGCTTATAAATAAAACAGTAACGGCCAATGCTGCTCATTACATCTGGTGTGTTCATCATTGTGTGGTCGTTGAGCACCATCCTGAAAATGGAATCAAACCTTAGAAAAATTTTACATTTTTAGCTTTTTCGTCATTTCGGGAGGGATTTGAACCTTAGAAACCACCACCCCCTCCCGGCTACGTCCATGGATGTGACGATTCTGGTATGAAAGTGCATAACTACAAACCAGCGCTTTATCCAGGAATCCGCCGCTTAAATCCACAGGACCATTACTAAAAAGACCAAAGGCGACTCATCTAGTGCAGTTCTGTTGGTTACAACAGGAAAAGTCTATACGGGGTGTACTAACTGTTCCTATATCAGTTTCTATCCTCCTCCATGTTGCCATGGATGACACACAACAGTTTGCGTTTGTACCGCAATTACAGTGTACGCGAGGGTTGTAATTACTCCCCACTACACTGTATGAAGAGTATAAATTCTAAATATCACCAGCCTGGCGTATTCTGAAGTTGGCGTCCCCATGCAGATGGTAGCACACAGGTCAGAGTTCTTGAAGCTGAAATTATTAAGCTTTTGGCAGGAATTCATCTAATTATGGACTAATAGTTAAGTTCTTGGGATGCCAGCTAATTTATTTAAAATTGCAGAAAAACTAGCAAACCTCATAATAATATACCTTTCACACCCATTGAGCCGCGGTGAAGTACCGAGCGGTCTAAGGCGCCTCCCTGCGGAGCGCGCGGTTGCTCGCCGTCGAACGTTCGAGTCCTCCCTGGGCCGTGGATGTGTGTGTTTGTCCTTAGGTTCGTTTACGTTAGTTTAAGTCGTTTGTAAGCTACGGACTGATGGCCACGCAGTTTGGTCCGATAGATTTACAAACATTTTTTCCCATTGTCTGAAATGGAAGATGAATATTATGTCATTTCGCATAGATCTAAAACAATCAATCTATGTCTTATGATCGCTTATATATTTGAGAGCTACGTGTTGCTCCTACGAGTGCGTGTTCTGGACTGAAATGTGGCGGCTCGATTCAAGGCTGCCTTCACTCTGCAATTTGGGGCGCAGACATGGTTGCCGTGCATCGTCCGTCTTATAGTGATTTGTTTATTAATTTTGCAATAGTTAATATATGTTATCTAGTCAGAGTATAGCTTGGCTTCGAGAAGTTTCCTAACTTGAGTTTGACATGGAATAAATAATTAGTTTATCAAGTAATAATACAAATATGATCGCTTTTTGGGGCGTGACCGCCAGTACTACAGCCAATCGGCGTTCAGTGCCTGCCGCTCGGGGACTTCCCCAGAATTCGGGGAAACTCGCCTGCAGTCTCTCCCATGGGAACCCGACTTACCGGTAACACTTGTTATTGTTGTCACCTGCTTCTACCATCTGTCGCCTACTGGTCCTAACCTCCTGTACTGAAGCAATTCTCGAGTCTTAAGGGCCCTACACACGATGCAATTTATTGGACCAATTCGTTGGTCACCCGATAAATTGGGTGGTTTTAGGCGCCACCCGACCAACTTTCCTTGTCGGCCGGTTGGTTGTGCCTGACCACCCGATCTCCGATTCCCCCACCACTTCACCCGACAAATTGTACCGTGTGTGTCGCTTCCCGACAAACTTCCATGCCTGAGGTCGTCTGCACAGCGAACACGCGAAAACAAAAACAGTTCGATATTCACAGAATATATGACATCAACTGCGATTGGGCAAAGCTGAAAATGTGTACATAGCCGGGATTCGAACCCGGGTCTTCTGCTATCTAGGCAGTTGCACTGACCCCTACACCGCTAGGGGGCACAGTGATCACCGCACCTGCAAGGACTACCTAAGCACGCCTCCCGTCAGATACAAATTCCCAGCTTCGCCCTGCCCACAGTACTCAAACTCGTAGATATGAAACTAATTCCCGTAAGAGTAAGGGCTTCAAACTTGCCCACCCCTCCCCACTAACGATCGGATCATTGCCCGTCACCGGCATATTATATATATACATGTGGCGTCTGTTCCGAAAGAACAGATGTCACTTCTGATCCTGCAGTTGTTATTATTTAATATTCACAGAATATCACATCAACTGCGATTGGGCAATGCTGAATTTGTATCTTACGGAAGGCTTGCTCAGGTAGTCCTTGCAGGTGAGGTGATAACTGTGTCCCCAGTGGTGTAGGGGTCAGCGCAACTTCCTAGTAATCAGGAGACCCGGGTTCGAATCCCGGCTGGGTACACATTTTCAGCTTTGCCCAATCGCAGTTGATGTCATATATTCTGTGAATATTGAATAATAACAACTGCAGGATCAGAAGTGACGTCTGTTATTTCGGAACAGACGCCACATGTATATATAAAAACAGTTCGACAAACAGACACCAGAACAGGTTGGCGCTGCGTGCAGTTGGTTGGAACGTGTGTAGGATGCTACCAATTGGTTGGTTCGTTGGACATCTTGTTGGTCGTACGATAAATCGGAGCGTGTGTAGGGGCCTTTAATATGATGGCTGTAAGTCCGAAATATCACATGGTTCCAATCGGAAGTAACAGCACTCCGCCCAGCACACGCTTCGCAATTTCTCCGCGACGTCGGCGACAGTCGGCCGCCCTCGGAGTCGTGCGGTCCGTCGCGAGAGACGGAGCGGCCGGCGTCCCGGACGACAAGTGTTGCGCGGGCGGACACGTCGGCCGACGTCACGACGCGACGGCAGCGCCGCGCTCGGCGGGCCTCGCATTACCGGCGGCGTTTCGGAGCGGCGCGCGAGTTATGGCGGCGGCCGCGACTTGTGACGGCGGCCCTAACAACAAACGAACGCCCCGGCCGTCCTCCGCGGCCGCCCCAGAGGAATTACCCGACGCCGGCAACAAGTACGGTACTGCTGTTCGCGGGGCCGCGTCCGATTTATGGCGGCTCGTCCACAGCAATTTGTGTAACATTTCGCAATAAATAATGCGATGAACACGGGGCCGCCGTTTCATAAATCGCTCGGCGCCGGCGACCGTACGTGTTCCGGGCCGGAGCGCGGCGCGTCACGGCGGCGCGCCTCAGGACTGGAGGACTGGGCCCACGACACGGCGTGCCCCGGACCGGACTGGGACGCGGCGGGGCGCTCGTAAATCCAGGCCCCGGCCGTTTCGCAACCGAAGAATACCGCCCGGTTACACTGTCGCTGGTACCGGCGACAGAGCCGAAAACACTGCTCGCGACGAGCCAAAAGGGTAAACTTAAGGGTCATCTTCAGCGTCGTCTTACAAGGCAAACTCGACATCGCAACCCCCCCCCCCCCTCCCCTTACATGTAGTGGAAGGTGGCGCATTGAATAGCACGTCAAAAACTGATCACAGGAAAAGCATGAAAACAAGACGGAAGTGTGTGGAACTGTGAAAAAAGAAGCAAGCAAAATAGAAACAGTGAACATCCCAAATGCGGAGCGTATAAAGCTATATGGAAACACACAGCGAGAGGTTGTGGTCCTGTGGTTATGGTGATGAAGTGCGAAGATGAAAATGCCTGATTCGGACCTTCCCCATATATATAATATATAATTTTTTAAACTATGAACTCCCGTACATTGACGTATGTGTTCGCTCATGCATTTAATACACTCTTGTCAAAGTCGCAAACAGTCGACCGCCAACTAGAGCGCCTATTCAGTAGGAATTGTCTCTCCACTGTGCACTGTATTCAATTGACGTCGTGTATTTAGACGTTTGTTTAGGCGTAGCGTCTCCACAATACGGTGCGGTGACCTCGGAACGGACCTACTGCTTCCAGTATCCGAGATCATTTTTATCACTGGTACATCAAATTGCGATAAAAAGGAGATGGGCCTTTACCTTGTGGCATGGTCACGTGTTCTAAGGCATTATCCTTCCATTAAATCTGAGGCGGGAGCAATGGAGAGTTTCCATTGTTAGCAACCTTAGAAAGGTTTGAACTACTCAAAAACTGGCGTACTTGATCAAACGGTCGCCATACACTTGTTGTACTATAAGGTTTCAGTACTAAACAATGCGTCGGCGGCTTAGTAAAATTAGAGCCTGAATGCCTCTCAAAGTCCATGCGACACAGTGCAGATCATGTGGCGCAGCTAATAGACATGCCCAGAGGTCTCACACACAGAGAGCATTCAAGAGTACTCTTCAGATATACCACACCAATAAAGGATAATTTTCAAAATGTATGAGGCGCTATAGCAAGATTGAATGCATGCAAGATTGTATTCGTTAGAGTGCGTACAGCACAACAGTGTCATCAATTTCTTCAAGAGGCATGCGGGAAATCGGCATTGCCATACAGAACAGTGGCACGTTGGGTAAAAACCTTCATCGAAGGTCGGCAGATTGTGGCAGAGATGCATTGGGCAGGTCGTCCTAGCGTCTCTAAGAAGATGTGCATACTGTTTCCGTCTTAGTGAACAGTGATCGACGCCAGACGTTTCTTGAGCTCACTCACGAAATCGGATTACCACATATGACAGTGCTTCGCATTCCAAAGGAACGCCAGGACATGCGAAAAATTGCATCACGATAGGTTACGCATGAATCGACGAAAACGCAAAACTGGATTCAGAACTATTCCAGAGGTTCGACAGGCAGTAGACCGCCCTATTCACACCATCAACAGAACAGGCTCTGCTAACGGTATACTACGCCTTCCACATCGCTAGCAACGGGTTCTAGACAACGATGGTCACTACTTTGAAGGACAGTAACAGTTGGAAACAAGTAACGCTTTTATCTCGGTTGTAAATACATAGCTGCCACTACTTAAGTTGCAACCCTCGTACATGTATCAGACGCCTTGATTAACAGAGACACGGTATTCGAACTAAGAAATGCACTGGTGGTACTTGGGCACCGTCGGAGACAATCGAATGTACCCAACGCGTCGGCGCAAATAGGTCACCGACGTAAGAACGTTTAAACGATGCGTATGCGCGCCTAGTCCACTACCTGCGGCCGGGTACACGTAGACCACGAACCGACCCTCCAATAGGGGATCCAAATGTTGACGACTGCTATTGCCCACAATGAAGTCATTGCCCCGTCTTGGAGCCTGCGCTTTCCTGGCCAAGCTACAATAATATGCCGTAGTAAGCACCTGAAGGTGGCAAGCAGCTGGCTCATAGATCGCCGTGGAGGTTCGAGTCCTCCCTGGGGCATGGGTGTGTGTGTGTGTTTGTCCGTAGGTTAGTTTACCTAGGTTTAAGTAGTTTGTAAGCTACGGACTGATGACCACGCAGTTTGGTCCGATAGATTTACATACATTTGAACATTTTTTTTTTTTTTTTTTTTTTTTTTTTTGTCTCATAGAAACAGGGTGCAGTCTTCACAGTTGCATCCAATGGGAGGAGCTGGTTTTCTGTTGAGGCGGTCCAGACGGTGTCGACAGGTCGCGACAAGTACCGGCAAGTGCTGGCGACTTGTACCTGCTGGCAATTGGCAGGTGCGGAGGAGACGCGTGGAGCCAGGTGGCGGCCGCCAGGTGCCGCGAGGTTAAGGTGCTCCCGCAGGGGCGCAGAGGCCTTGTCGCGCAAGGCTACACAGTAGCCGCTGTGAAGGGGCCCGCCGGGCGTCTTTTGGCGAGAATACAAGCGGGCCTCCTTCCAGGGATCGGACAACGGCGGGGGTTGGGGGCGCCGTCTTTTGAGGCGCAGCGCCGCTCAAAGCACCAGCTGGGCGCAGCGGTTGGCGCGCGCCGCACCCCGCCTCCTCGCCTGCCCCTGTCAGGTGCTGCGGGCCCTTGCCTTGCTCTGGGGTGAGGCGCTGCACGTGTTCCTTGTGCTCTGGCCGGCACGCGTTGCTCCTCATTCTCGTAACGAAGATACAACAGTCGTTCGCCAGGCTCCGAAAATTGCTCATCTATTCAACTCAAACGCACTACGTTTAGCAGAAGGCCCTCCATATTGGAACAAAATCTAAGGTTTTCCATTTAACTTGAGGAATTCCCAAGAATGTTTGATTACTTGTTACAATATAACGAACGTATCGAAAGGTAATTTACAAAAAATGTTCAAATATTTGTAAATCTATCGGACCAAACTGCGTGGTCATCAGTCCGTAGCTTACAAACTACTTAAACCTAGGTAAACTAACCTAAGGAAAAACACACACACCCATGCCCCAGGAAGGACTCGAACCTCCACGGCGAGCAACCGCGCGCTCCGCAGCGAGACGCTTTAGACCGCTCGGCTACTCCACCGCGGCGGTAATTTACAGTTTTGAAGACTCACTGATTTATAATATGTACGCTTTAAAAACCTAAATACATAGTACTTCTCAGAGACATTAATGAAAAAGGTTAAGCATTGAATTAAAATACATGATGCGGCCGCGAATCCAAACCGGACCTACATACTTACTAGGCAGACGTCTTACCGCTAGACCGCCACATTGCTAGAGACTAAGGCACCTCGAAATAAAACTTCCTGGCAGATTAAAATTGTGTGCCGGAACCGGGACTCGAACCTGGGATCTTTGCCTTTCGCGGGCAAGCGCACTACGGGCTGTGCTATCCCGACACGACTCACGATGCCGCCTCACAACTTTACTTCCGCCAGTCCCTCGCCTCCTACTTTTCAAACTTCACAGAAGCTCTCCTGCGACCCATGCAAGACTAGCACTCCTGGAAGAAAGGATATGATGGAAAAATGGCTTAGCCACAGCCTAAGGGATGTTTCCACAACGAAACTTTCATCTGCAGCGGAATATGCGCTGATATGAAACTTCCTGGCAGATTAAAATCCTTCCACGAGTGCTAGTCTTGCATGGTTCACAGGAGAGCTTCTATGAAGTTTGGAAAGTAAGAGGCGAGGTACTGACGGAAGTAAAGTTGTGAGGCGACATCGTGAGTCGTGTCGGGATAGCACAGTCGGTTTTGCGCTTGCCCGCGAAAGGCACAGGCCCCAGGTTCGAGTCCCGGTTCCGGCACACAATTTTAATCTGCCAGGAAGTTTCATATCAGCGCACACTCCGCTGCAGAGTGATAGTTTCATTCTGGAAACATCCCTTAAGCTCTCGCTAAGCCATGTCTCCACCATATCTTTTCTTCCAGGAGTGCTAGTCTTGCAAGTTTCGCAGGAGAACTTCTGTGAAGTTTGGAAAGTAGGAGGCGAGGTACTGGCGGAAATAAAGTTGTGAGGCGGCATCGTGAGTCGTGTCGCGATAGCACAGTCGGTAGTGCGCTTTCCCGCGAAAGGAAAAGGTCCCAGGTTCGAGTCCCAGTTCCGGCACACAATTTTATTGTGCCAGGAAGTTCAAAATCTAAGGTTTTCCATATAACTTGACGAATTCCCGAGGATGTTTGATTACTTGTTACAGTATAACGAACGTATCGAAAGGAAATGTATAGTTTTGAAGACTCTAATTGATTTATAATATGTACGCTTTGCCTAAATACTTAGTACTTGTCAGAGAAATCTTCTAATATATATACCAGAGTGTCCGTATGTTTGTACGTGTTGCATACTACTCTACAGTTTTGTTCTAATCTTTATGAAATTTTGGACACGTATGCTCCAATCCATGAGGACGGTCGCCGTAAGTGTAAGAATCACATACGATAGATAGTTCACGAGATATGACGTCATAAACAATGAGATACGCGAAAAACTGCTGCATTTTGGGACAATGCTGCTCATTTTCTCCTAAACCATTGGACGGATTTCAGCCAAATTTGGTACACACATTCCTTACCTTGAGGTAACAATTGCTGCATGGTTAAGAATCACATACGGCACATGGTTCAAAAGATATTACGTCATAACCAATAGAAATCGCAAAAAATGCCATAGAATGCGGCGAGACTTTCACTGTATGAGAATGACAGTACTTAGCGACTTGCAACAAACTTTAAATATAATTTCAAACCTTTATTAAACTTTTTCTCGCTGGCAACCATAGTAAAATGATGAAAGGAAAAAAAGTTTCTCGCTTACTACTTTCCACTGTTTATGGAGTAAAACTACAGCAGTCAGTACGAAGTTACATTTTATAATTTGTACACTACAAATGCAGCCACAGGAAATTTAAAAGACAGTATACACACATATTGTAGACTGTACCTTCCAAATTGTATCACAGTACGACACGTAGTTCATGAGATATGAGCACATAAACAATAACGTTCATGGAAAACCGCCTTATAAAGCACCAAGTTTTAATCTATTACTTCTTTCCTACTAATTGTATTCCCAAGAGATTTTACAGACATACAGCCCTTATACAAATGAATATATACCTGAAAAATGGCAAGAATAAATAAATAAATCCTCCCCCCCCCCCAATGCCAGGTTTTCAGCTAGTTAATGATAAAGGTGAAGCATTGAATTAAATGCTTCACCTTTATCATTAATGTCTCTGACATTATCGAGACGAAAAACAGTCTCAGATTGTATAAATTTCTATTTATAACGATGTATCTGGTACTTGTGTTGAACAATAATGTTTGTTTACAACTGAAAAACGCTCCTCTAGGCGGTCTGGAGCATCACGTTACGGAGCGCATGGCCTCCCATGTCGGAGGTTCGAGTACTCCCTTGGGCGTCGGTGTGTGTGTTTTGTCCTCAGGTTAGTTTAACTTAGTTTAAGTAGTATGTACGTGGCTCGGTAGCACAGTGGTAGAGTGCCACACTATGAATCCAAAGGTCGCGATTTCGATTTTCGGCAGGTCCTAGCGTTATGATCAGTCATTTTTCAGTTCTTACACCTATGGTGATATAGCTGATATGAAAAATGTCAAGCAGCACCGTGGTTCGGAATCCACATTAAACTGTAGTTCCCGCTTTAACTGGCTGGGTAAATCAGTTCGAAGATCGGAGGAATCCATCGGCATACCTCCTCCAGACACGATCATGCCTTGTACAACACTGTGGTATTCAAACCAATCTTCGGATTGATGACTCTTTTTTTTTAAGTAGTTTGTAAGTCTAGGGACTGATGACCAAAGTAGTTTGATCCCATAGAATTAGAAACATTTGAAAATGTTTGCTGATCTAGGACACATTGTGAGATAAATGGAGAAACAACAGCCTCACGCCCCATTCCACCTCCCTCGCCAAAAATTTTCATATCCGAAAATATTTGCGATCTTTTAACACAATATAGCCCACATACTTTTACGTGGTCTCTCAGTAAAATGAAATTTACACACATAGTAGCCCTTTTCGTTGCCTCCACCTACCTACCCTACGTGATTAAAAGTATCCGGACTCTCCCAGAAACATACATGTTTCATATTTGCTTGATTACGCTGCCAGGTATTCCATATCAGTAGTCAATAGACATTGTGAGAGAACAGTATGGGGCTCTCCGCGGAACGTACGAACGTTGAATGTGGTCAGGTGATTGCGTGTCACTTCTGTCAGAAAACAGTACGCGAGATTTCTATACTCCTAAATATCCCTAGGTCCACTGCTCCTGATGTGATAGTGAAGTGGGAACGTGGAGGGTTGCGTACAGCACCATAGTGTACAGGTCGACCTCATCGGCTGATTGACAGGACCACCGAGAGAATAATAGGCAGGCATCTGTCCAGGCCATCGCACAGAAAATCCAAACTGCACCAAAATCCACTCCAAGTACTATGACAGTTGGGATGGGAAATAACTTGGATTTCATCGTCGACTGGCTGCCCATAAGCCACACATCACGCAGGTCGATGCCAAACGGCGCCTCGCTTGGTGTAAGGAGGGCAAACATAGGGCACTTTAACAGTGGAAAAACATTGTGTGAAGTGACGAATTAGAATACAGAAAGTTGAGTTCCGATGAAAGGGTGTGGGTATGGCGAATGCCCGGTTAACGTCACCTGTTAGTGTGCGTGGTGCCAACAGTAAAATTCGAGGTAGATGGTGTTATTGTGTGGTTGTGTTTTTCACGGAGGGGCTTGCAGCTCTTGTTGTTTTGGATACAACTATCACTGCACAGGCCTAAATTGATGGTTTAGACAACTTATTGCTTCCCACTGTTGACTAAAAATTCGGGGTTTGCTACTGCATCTTTAAACACGATCGAGCACGTGTTCACGGTCTATGGCGGGGTTGTTACACGACAATAACATCCCTGTAATGGAATGACATGCACAGAGTCCTGACTTGAATCCTACAGATTACCTTTGCGATGTTTTGAAACACTGACTTAGAGCCAGGCCTCACCGACCTACATTTCCTCAGAACAGCACTTCTTGAAGAATGGGCTGACATTCCCCAAGAAACCTTCCAGCACCTGATTGAACGTATGCCTGCGCAAGTGGAAGTTGTCGTCAAGGTTAAGGATGGTCCAACACCATGTTGTATTGCAGCATTACCAATATAGGGCGCCATGAACTCGTAAGTTAATTTCAGCCGCATATACCTCACAATGTTTCACCTTCTCCTGACTGCCTCTACGACAGTGATTGCATTCATCTATTTCTCTCGGACTTCCTTACCATTTTATTTTTCTCTCATATTGCGCATACAGAAACATTCGCGCGGCATATAGTCTAAAGAACTCGGCGATACAAGTCGGTAACTACTGACAATCACTTATACCGAAACACTCATGTGTGGCAGGCCATCCTTTAAATGGACTGTAGAAAATTTCGAGGTTGTTTTTGTTGTTGTGGTCTTCAGTCCGCAGACTGGTTTGATGCATCTCTCCAGGCTACCCTGTCCTGTGGAAATCTCTTCATCTGAGAATACCTTCGGCAACCTACATCCTTTTCAATCTGCTTACTGTATTCGTCCCTCGGTCTCAAACTAAGATTTTTACCCCACACTCTTCCTTCTAATGCTAAGTTGACAATTTCTTGATGTCTTAGAATGTGTCCTACCAATCTATCCCTTCTCTTAGTCAGGATATGCCAGAAACTCCTTTTCTCCCCAATTAGGTTAAGCACCTCCTCATAAGCACGCCATCTACCCAGCTAATTTTCATCATTCGTCTGTAGCACCACATTTCAAAATCTTGTATTATCTTTTTTCGTCTGTAGCACCACATTTCAAAATCTTCTATTATCTTTTTGTATGAGCTCCTTATCGTCCACGTTTCACTCCCATACAATGCAAAACTACTTCCTAACATTTAAATTAATATTGGATGTTAACAAGAAATTCTGCATTTTATAACTTCTCTACTTCGGCCATCAACAGTTATTTTGCTACCCAAATAACAAAACTCATCTACTAGTTTTATACTCTCATTACCTAACTTAATTCCTTCAGCATCGCCTGATTTTTGACGTTACATTCCATCATCTTCGTTTTACTCTTGTTAATGTTCATCTTATATCTTGCTTTCAAGGCACTGTCCATTCCATTCATTTGCTCTTCCAGATCCTTTGCATCTCTGACAAAACTACTATGTCATCGGCAAACCGCAAAGTTTTTATTTCTTCTCCTTGAACTATAATCCCCTCTCCAAATTTCTCTTTGCATTCCTTCACTGCTAGCTCATTGTACAGATTGAACAACATTGGGAAAAGGCTACAACCCTGTCTTACTCCATTCCCAATATAGAGATACCGCAGGTGAAGATATTCTGAATGCACGTATTCGCTAATGGAAGCTTTAACGTTTTCCGGCAGTAATGTGAACACGATACACGTCTGAAATATCATCCTTAAAACTCCATAGGCAATGTCTTAGGATATGGAGAAAATGGAATCAGCAATTACATGACAGCGTTCACCAATCTGTCGATCACAAGGTACCATAGCTGTCGGTAGAGTTATTTTGCGTTAACTCTTCGGCTGGCGAACCTCGATTCGTCCACTGATATGATGCTTACGACAAGGCATTACAGAAACGTAGTTAATCGTGAACAATTGTCTTGGAATAGTAGTCACTTAAAATTCGTAAGTTACGTATGTTTTGTATTACTACATTTCTATTTATTTCTTATGTACATTTACGTATATGTAAGTTTGTGGAAATAAACAAATTATAGAGGTAGATAAAACTAATAAGAACTTTAAATTTTCTCTGAAATGAATGTATTGGCAAAGGTATTTATATTTATAACCCTAGAATTTAATGCCCCTCCCTCGCTAAATTTACGGCAAGGGACTACACCAGCGGTCGGCAACTGACGGATCGCGATCCACGTCTGGACCACGGAATGCCAAAAACTGGACCGCCAAAATAATTTTGAAAGTCTAAGTTACATACTCTAATTATTAAAAAAAATTATGTGGATAACAAAACCGAGCTACAAGGCAACTGGAAATTAAAATGTGATCTGTTCAAAGTGTATCATCATTTCGTCACAAGAGACGTTGTAAGGCAAGAGACTTTTCCTAAAATGGACATTTACATGATATAAAATTACGTGGTAGATCTTAAGAAGGAATTTTCAATAAGATTCACAGACTTTTCAGAAATAGAAAAGTGGTCACGATTGTTAATATCGCCTTTTGAAGTTTCCTCTGCAGCAGAATGCACAGATGTGGCTGCGAAGTTGTTCTACCTTTCAAAGCCTTTATTCCAAATAGAGATAATAGACTTGCAGGAAGACATTTCATTGCAAACGTATAAAACTGTATCAACTGTAGAATTTTGGAGTCAACGTGTCCCGGAAAAATATGAAAACTGCAAAAAATTATCGATCTAACTTAAGAACCTCCTGAAGACTGCAAATATTTGTTTTCCCATGGATTTTTTAACAAATATACACACATTTCATTGTTTTTATTATTTTCTTAGTGAAAATTTAAATAAAAAAATAGGTTCTACAATGCATTGCCTGTTTCTGCACTTTTCAATAAAAGACTGACTACCCATTTTACTTCATACTTTTTGTAAGTGAAAATAAACATAAATAAATAGCGAATAATAAAGGATTTTCTGGATTTTTTATACATTATTATTTTACATTTTTTGTATTTCATATTAGTTTGAGAGTGAAAATTAAAATAAAAATTATTAAAGAATATGACTTCTTCTGGATTTTTATTACAAATTTACCAGTGTGTTGTATTTCACATTATTTTATAAGTGAAAATTGTCGTAAAAAATTAATAAGTAACATGAGGTTTTACATCTTGAACTCGACGAATATTTTCAAAAGTACCCGGACTCAATCTGAGATTACTTGCCGACCTCTGGACTATACCATTTGCGTGGCTGTTTGCCCTCATGTCCCGTATTGAACACCCTGTAGCATGGTTGATGTCATTTCCGTTGTTCTACCGGATCCCTCTCAGTGGTGCCGTACCTCTGGAAAAGACGTGGTGACCACAAGGAATCCTGTCGAGGAGTACGTTAGTGCTGGAGTATCATCCACTGCCAGCGTCACAGGAGGTCGTGGGCAGCCGAAGCGGTGTGGTAGCGGTCGTCGCCACGCACAGAGACGGGCTGCTGTTCCGTGGAGTGCAGCTCCACCTCGCCGCAGCGCTAAGCGAACAGCAAGCACTAATTTTCAAACGTTTGTAAATCTGTCGGACTTAACTACTGAGGTTATCACTCACTAGGCTTACAAACTAATTCAACTAACCTAAACTAAGGACAACACACACACACACACACACACACACACACACACACATGCCCGAAGGAAGAGACGAACCTCCGACGGGGAGAGAGCGCGCGCGCTCCGCAGCAAGATGCCTTAGAGCTCTCGGCCATTTCCACCGCTGCTGCAGAGCAGGAGATTCTGAATCACCCGCCGTACTCACCTGAGTGTCTGTGATTATGATCTGATTGCCAAAGTGAAAGAACTGCGAACACAGCGGCCGATCGAGATTTCTATTCTGGAGGGGATTACAGGCCACTGTTTGTGTTTCCGGTCATTGTTATCACCCTCCCACTACCTACTACTAAAACTTCCCCTTAGCCATGATGAAGTCATATCAGAAATGGACATTCTGAAACAATTAGCCAAAGCCAATGATTTCAATACTAACGAAGTTGACGTGTTGTTTAACAAATGACGACAACCAAGTCACAGCCCTGCAGTCCCAGATCGTAAATTTACGAAAATGACATACATGAGCCGGGTCTCTGGTAAAATAAGTAAATTATTCAAAAACTGTGGTTTGACCATAGCCTTTACAACCAATAACCTTCTACAGCACAGACTGAAACACTCAGCTGAGAAAAGCAATCGTCAATATTATAGCTCTGAAGTTTACAAAATATCTCGTGACGACTGGGAAAAACATATTGGACAGACAGGTCGCAGTTTTAGCATCTGTTTCAGGCACTCCATCTGAAAAATCCATTTTTGGACACCATTTAAGACAGCACCTCAACAATCACACAAAACATGAAAATTCTCCACAATATGACAAAATGACTGCTGCTCAATAATATAGAAGAGACTGAAATCTATGCTCTCCACAAAAATAACCCTGCATCCTTATTGAATGAAAAAGATATTTTATGACCACTTTGACGACTTGCTATAGAATGCTTTGCTCCCCTGTTCTCACTGTTTTAAAATAGACAAAAACATTCATGCACTGTCTGTTTTTGTGTTCTCCGCCTTTTAGAAAAGCATGTATAAAACTTCATTTTATTATACTGTTTTATGTTTAACAACCAAGAACTAACAGTTCTGGTAATAATTGTGTGATATTTGTTTTAATTTCACTTCCTTTTTACTAACTCAAATGTTTTAATAGGCATAACTGTTGACTTATCACCTACACTGACGTGTTATTACGCATTTTTATATGTCGACGTACCTAAGTTGTAATTCTTGACTTTCATCTATTGCAACGTGCAATTACGTTGGTAACCATTTAGGTTGCCCATTTAACTTTGATTTAACAAAACCCAATGTATCCATTATCCATGCAACTCGCGCACGTACGTTAGCTTTATATTAGCTTTGTTATGTCACATTTTTATTTTTATTTCTCACGTTCTATATTTTGCATGTCTTTTCTATATCTACATCTACATAGGATACTCTGCAAATTACATTTAAGTGCTTGGCAGAGGGTTCATCGAAGCACCGTAAACTGATGTGTCTTTTACTGCGCCTTCTAAGCCACTTTCAGCCTGAGATGATTATGTACTACTAATACTTCAGCTGTTTTCAATAACTTTAACTAGCAAAGCCCTTATATCGATGAATATGGCGCCAATAATTATTATATTACCATAACTGTATTACTCTGCTGTCACAATTCAACTATACGGTTAAAAATACATCTCTAGAAGTCACTAAGTACATTTGCACCTACCACGTGGTTTAATGGCTCACTGCTATCCCTATCCATCAGCGCATCGTGACGTCGGCTGCTACCTGCCTTCTACGTTATGTATCGATACTTCATCGCCAGGGAAACCCGATCCTAATCGTCAGTTTTATTCAATATTTCTTGTATATTTTTAATGTTATGAACATACTATTTTATACAGAATCAAAGTAGAAGATTTTACGAACACTGTGCAAATAATTTTAACTATTGTATTTTATTATTTTAACACGTAATCCTTAATATATTTCTGATTGTCTTACATGACGAGCGGTGGGTGAAGCATCCTGTACTTAACCGAGAGTCTTAGCTGCCCTCACCAGAGCAGTTGACGTCTGCTCCGGTCACTGCCAGCGTCCACCAACAAGGGTAAAACTATTGTCATTTTATTAGCAATTTCACCATTAAATATAAAATGTAATTATTGGTATCACTTAATTCTCTCTATGTTATATTACTGTGCTAAACGCCTGATGATGGTCCTAAAGGACCGAAACTGGTTGGCAATTAAAAAACTCAGCATTTTGCGATCTGGACTGTATTATTTTAATTATGTAACATATTAAGATCGCCGTTTCCAAAAATGCTTTCAAAAATTATGTTTATGGAGTAATACTACAGCATTCGATATGACGTTACAATTTTTAATTCCTACACTACAAATTGTACTTTGATGAAATTTAACTGACAGTATACTTTGTATCGGTTGTTCAGGGATGGACTCACCAAAGATTTTATTCATTTTAGTTCCTGTACAACTCATAAGAAACGTTTCCAATCCAGTTTTGAATTAAATTAATGTATGAATTTTACATATAATTTGTATTTTGATAATTACATTTTTGCATACTAAACTTCTAATTTCGTAAATTACGCAGGACTGACATATTTCTTATATACTCTTCGATAATTATAACAAGTTTTTTAGAAAAAAAGGAGATTGACAGAGAGAGAAGGGATAGGAGAAATACTAACACAAGGCTTGAATGAATAAATAAATAAATACCCGGACAACGCCGCTTTTTCAGGTAGTTTTTTAATAATAGTCCATTTGCAGAGAACCATTTAATTTTCTGGCTTGAATCAAACGGTTGGCTCTTTCTCCGCTAGAAGAGCTACTGCCGTTCCAAGTACCAGATGTAAAATATTAGGTATCGCACTACCAAACTTCACAGGATCAGAAGATTTCACCAAAATTGCTCCAGTCATTGTGAAGTCTATATGGAACATACGTAAACATACTCATCTCTTTGCATACTGATTTTGCTACCAGTTTCGGCTTCACATTGAAGCCATCCTTAGTTCCCTTAAAGAAACAGAGGTTCTCAGAGGTTCTACGTTCCTTTACATTACTATTTTCCTATATCTAGTGTCGCGGATTCACTGAATTCCTTCATCTGCCACCAACGTAACTGATAGGAAACTAAATTATAAAAATGTGCCGCTCATGGTTCCCTTCAATTAAGAGTTGTCGTACAGCTCAAAATGACAAAATTTTACAGTTTTTACTTTTATGCAAATTACGAAACCAGGAATGTTTATCTTTAATTTGGTATTGGTTTTATTTAAATATCCGATTATTTACTAATTTGAAAAATATTTGAAAATAATCATGCACTGACGTTTCTGAGAATGTTGTTTCCCATCATTTACCATATTTCTTCTCTGTTACTAAAAGGTCTAGAAGACTGTGGTTTATTTCGCTTTGTAGAGAACTGAGCGTTTCATAAGTTGCTTACACTAGCGGCACTTCGCAGTAAACTCGATGAACTGTACACTGGCTTCTGTTTGACAGCAACGGTTATCCACTAGCCGTGTTTGTTGGAACGTCGGTCTTAGAACTTGGTGTTTTTGACACTGTTCTTACTTTATTAATGCCTGTTCTGGAAGGCTACAAGTTTTGGAATATCGTAAAATTCACATCGGTAACAACACCAGTAAAAATGTGATGACTTGAACCAACTGCGAATCATTAAGGCAGAGATTTCAACAAACAATGTGCCAAAACAAGCCAGATCCAAGGGAAGGAGAGCAGCACTGGATGAGTAAGATGAAGGATTCTAACATAATGTTTTTCTATCAGGTGGCTGCATATTAAAATTTTTCTTTTAACGCAATTTTCTCAAAATTACATTTTTCAGTACAAATGCCCCTTTTTCTCAGAAACGTATGAATCTACATCAATGAATTATTTACCACAAAACATAGATAATACAATAATGTTGTAGCTACACTTTGATAGTGTAACGTTTCTTTTGTGTTGTTGCCTTTACGCATTAATGTTAAACTCCGCGGTTAAATGATTAAGGATCTTTATTAAAATGTCGTTCATAGAAAATCTGAGCAAGTATTTTAGACAACGGTGGATGAAATTAATACACGAAATGACAGAATAGAATGAAAGGCGGAATACAGATTGGGGTTGAGGAAACACACAAAGACAACGTTACAGAGGAAACCTACGAAAAGTACCCATTGTAGCCGTTTCTGGAGATCTTTATCATAGCAGCTGAAAATGTTTAGCTAATGAATGATTTAGATACATTTTATGAATTACTGTTCAGGCTGTTCACCTCGCAAGTCGTTGTTGCCGAGCCGTGTAGTAAAATAATAAACAAACAGAAAAAGAAAAATCTATAGGAACACGTGAAGCTGTTAATACGAATGCAGGTTATATAAGGAAAAAGAGGTAATTATACAAAAAACTGATCGGGATTCAATCAAGGTAATACGCCAAGCGAAATTTATGGCGTCTGAACATCATGTTACGACGGAATATCGTGGAGGTGGAAACCTAAAAAAAAAAAAAAAAAAAAAAAAAAAAAATGAATAATTAAGAAATACCGGGGTATTATTACATGAAAACAGGGTGAGACATTGCTCTTAAAACAAGAGGGTGTATTTTAAAATAAAATGTAGCAGCACCGACACTTACATAACACGGCAGTCTGCCGACGCATCCACACTTGACAGCTAAAACAAGAGATAGTGTGATCGCGGTTCCGTCCTCTCAGCTCGCTGGCAGAAGCGGAAGACGAGCGGAAAAAACATTTTCACAGATAAAATATTACGAGGTGAGAATCACGGCGATCGATAAAAAAACTGTATCGTTACAGTAGTATTTACTGTAATAGCTGAAGGTCAAGACATTAAAATTGTGAAAAATTACACCAAAAAATTATGTGCCCAGGAAAAAGTGATTGTAGAGGAATACAGTCAGAAAACATGCAAGAACATGTGATTAAAACATCACATTTATATACACAACAGTTCCTGAGAAAAAGAGGCATTTATATAGAAAATTTAACGTTTTCCGTATAGGGTGGTACGACTCCCCTTAATCCTTTCAGTCTCAATGTTTTTCCTGGACAACAAAGTGTTAAAATTTGATTTATACCGTATTTTGTGCATCAATCCTTAAAGTAGAATTGTTATTGATGAACAGCCTGTTTCTAGTACGACATTTTGCCGCTTGGTACGGCGTGTAGCCATTTCTGAGGCATTAATGTGTCCATAATGGATGTTGCGTTGCGTTGCCGTCTATACGTAGCTGAGAGTGTGAGAGTGAGTGTGGTTCCTTTTATTTTATTCCAGCAGTGATTTGTCTCGTCTTTGGTGCTGTGGCGAAGATTATGCTTGCGTTATTGACCCGGCTGTTTTAACTATCAACAAAATAACGTTGAAGTAATAAATTACCTCGATACAAACGTCTGCATTATGCGTGAAATACATGACTTAAAAATCAATAATTTGACCAAAAACTTTAAAACACATATTTTGATATTTACTGCACTGTATTAAAACCCAGATAGCGCTGACGTCCTTCCAGAAGGACAATGGTGACGTAGTTTTTCATACTTGTAGTTAGGAATTCTCACACACTGTCGTATTTCATTTCTTTGAATCTCCTGCTTTCATTTCAGATCAATTTTAGTTTGTATTGTCGATTGCAAAGTGTTAGGATATGGCCGCAAAGCTGCGGTTCATACAAAAGATATTGAAGATTTCCTCGTAGCTAGGTTGGTACTTCTTGAACATAGTTTAAGTTTTGCGACATTTATGTTTATATATTTCATCTTAAACAGTGTTTTCATAATAATGATTTATCAGATGAAAATTCTAAAACAATCATTTTGCCGTCCTTCTACCAATATGGGGAATATTCCAAAAGTAAAGGTGTTTTTGTGAAGAAAAAAAATCACTTTTAACGTTTTTGTGCATTCATGTGAAGGTAATTTATACCTTTTGAAATAAAATTAAAAACAAAATATAATTACGCGTATAACGACACACCTGCGTCCACCTAATCCTCGATGGGCGAAGGTGCCGTTATTTTCTATTTGCTGCTTAATTAATCCTTGATCACTTAATAATTGTTCCAATGGTATGACTGTATGGGATGCGGACAATGACTGGGTTAATCCATAACAATAAACTTTGTTAACTTCCTTTATTACGGAACGACAAATGTTAGTGACTGTTTCTTTCAGTACACTGATTAAATAACCGCGTGCCACTACGATAAATGTCTACAAATCCACACTGAAACGTTTCTATACGCAACTGCGACCGAATCTCATATGCGATACGACCGATGGGCAAAACTAGCCACCGCTAAACGCGGGTTACGGACTCACTGTCGACGTGAGACTGCCTCGCTCTGCGGTCGGCGGGAGACTGCCGCACGCCGTCCAACAAACAAGAAACGTTCAAACCTAAGCATTGTCTCCCAGCATCTATAGCTACATGCCAACGATAACTGTTGTTCGACCAAAACTTACCAAAGAGGTTACTAAGCTAAAACCCTGTATCCTCACATGCGCTATCTTCGTTAGTACAGAAAACACTGAATTTTAATTTTTCCAAAGAGGATTTCGTATTGTGTGATTGCGAGTAGTTGTTATACTTACGTTTGCGGTGCTTGTTTACGTGTGTTTCGTTGTGTTTATTGTAGATCACGAAACGTAAAGGCGTTTCAATAAAGGACAATTTAGAGGAAACAATTTTAGAAATCTTTCTGTACAAGAGTTTGTCCCCTGGCAACGATGTTTCTAATTGTTATTCTTCAACAAGTGCAACTTGAGATTCTTATTCTCACCAGCATTCTCTTCTTGCTGCTGTTATTACAGCCATTAAACCTGTTTTCAGAGACTTGGCTCATCCTGATTTCTAAGGAAATGTCTGCATGTTCAGACATAGAACCCAAATGAATCTTTCAACAGCATAATATGAAATCACCTTCCTAAAACTGTATTTGAAGCCATACATACAATGAAACTAGGAGTTCAAAAATGTTCAAATGTTTGTATTGTTTATGGGACTTAACTACGGGGTCATCAGTCCCTAAACTTACAAACTACTTATGAACTACTTACGAACTAGGACGGCACAAATATCCATGCCCGAGGGGGGATTCGAACCCCCGACCGTAGTGGCCGTGCAGACCGTGACTGGAGCGCCTCAGTCCCCTCGGCCACCGCGGCCGGCAAACTAGGAGTTCATGATGCTGTTAACACACTCAATTGTGGTAATATTGGAAAGTGCTGGGTACTGTAAAAGCTGGGAATTAAACCTGATGAAAATATGACCAATGGCTGCAACAATGCGGTAAAATGATGATATCCGATGCCACAGGTCTGCATCTAATATGGCCAAGAAAGGAAGACAAACATCCGGGAAGGTGAAAAAGAAGCTGGAAGACCTGCTAGAGGCCAAAGAATGGCCATCATATGCAGCAGGACGGTTTTAATTAACTATAAGTAACACATTTCAAAAGTTTTTTCTTTAAAGTCCATTTCCGCAAACTAAAATTTTCTGTTCATATGAATGAATGAAATTTTCGGAGACTCTGCATAACATGAAAAGCCACCTCTGGTACTTCATTCATAAATATGCCCCCATTAGGAAGTTCACACTTAATATTTTTGAATACGATGTGCAGTGTCCTTGTTTATTGATAGAGCTGAGCAAATGTCCTTCAGACATGCATGCATGTCTGAAGGAACGGACACTGCGGCGACTACAACTGTTAATGTAAATACAAGAAATAAATATTAATCAGCATCAGCTGTACGGTGTAATGGTGACATTTGAAAATTTGTGCCGGGCCGGGACTCGAACCCGGATTTCCCGCTTATCGCGAGCGTTCGCGTTACCATTACGCTACCCGCGCACGCCTCCCGGACTGACCCAAACCTTCATATACCACACATTTTCTGGTGCCCATGAGTGCTCGTACATTCTAAGATGTAATTCCAGCACGGGGTGAGACTTTTTAGAACAATTGTCGCAAGCCTTGCTATGACTGATTTTTAAATATGATGAGCAGTGTCCGTGTTTATTGATAGAACTAAGCAAATGTCCTTCAGACATGCAGCTGTTGTCGCCGCAGTGTCCGTTCTTTCAGACTTGCATGCATGTCTGAAGGACATTTGCTTAGTTCTATCAGTAAACACGGACACTGCACATCGTATTAAAATCAGTCATAGCAAGGTTTGCGACAAATGTACTAAAAAGTCTCAAACTGTGCGGGAATTACATCATAGAATGTACGAGCACTCATGGGCAGTAGACAATGTGTGGCATATGAAGATTTGGGGCATTCCGGGAAGCGTGCGTGAGTAGCCTAATAGCAACGCGACCGCTCGCGATAAGCGGGAAATCCTGGTTCGAGTACCGGCCCGGCACAAATTTTCGTATGTGACCAATACACCATACAGCTGATGCTGATTAATATTCGCAATTGCGAATACTTTTCTTATATTTAATATTTTTTGTTAATAATTTTTTTTTAAAAAAGTACTTCTTAAAAACTGTAAAATAGATATGGTAGATTTTAGTACTGTTGGCTCTATTAGCATCATGTAAAATACAGTGAAAATATTAAGGTCCCGCATCAAATAGGTTTTTCAGAAATGGGTCGAATACTTGACCAAATTAAGATGGGTTAGATAGACAGGGAGCGGCTGGCTGAGAGAGGAGGCCGGACCCCTGGAGCGCCGGGTGGCGGTGGTTTGTTTAGGCAGGCGACGCGGCGGGTCAGCGCGGTGAGTGACCGCCTGGGGCGGCCCCATTGTTGTGGCCGGCGGGCGCAAACAGCGGCAGGGCGGCACAAAGGCGGCCCCGGCAGATGCCGGCCGCAGGCACGCTCCAGATAGCGGGGGAGGGGCGGGGGCGGGGGCGGCATCCGGCGGCCGGAAGGAAGTGCGCGCGGGGGAGGCGGGGGAGGCAGGGCAGGGCAGGGGGCAGACGCCGCGCAACCCCGGCAGCGGCAGGTGTGGCCGCGGCTCACCGCCTCCACTTGGCCTCTGCCCTGCTCCACACTTTCACTCGCACAGGGCCGTCTGCATTTCCTACAACAGAGGTCGCCAGACTCACGAAATAAATAAAAGAAAATAAAAAAATTAAAACCACCACCCTATCCCAGGGCTGAAAAGAAAGTAATGAGAAACCCTAATCTTTCATCATTAATGTGAACTTTGACCTCCTCCTGGTCAAGATTTACTTAATTCTTTCAGTCCCACAGTATAGATCTAAAATGTATGCAGAAAAGTGGGTGACGGGAAAGCGGGCGTGACACATAAACACACGTGGTAGGAAAATGTTCTTTAAATGCTCGAAAGAAACTTTTTCAGCAAATTCCTTTTCACAGTACTCAATTAAAACCTTAATCCATCGAAATATGAGGGGAAACAGAAAATCGATTTTATTCGACCTGAACCACGGTGTGATCCCCTTAACCAGCCGTACCCACATTAAGAAGGTGGCGCTGCTTTTACGCAAGAGGTACGGCGTGCGTTCTCCACCTTCCCATTCAATAGAAAGGAAGGAAGGAAGGAACATTATAGAGTACAACGTCTCGACAGCGTGGTCTTTGCAGACGGAGCACAAGTTCGGATTGAATTTTGCCCAGGTTTGGGAAGTAAATTACTCGCGCTTAGAAAGAAATAATATTTGCTTGGATTGATTTAGGGAAATCGCGGTTAAACTATATCAGGATGGTTTTAAAGCCTCCTAAATACAAGCGCACCTCGCTCAGTTTCCAGGTCTTTGGGCTCAGAACCCACATTACCAGCTTATCTGGTAGTGGGACCGAAGACTAGGTAGGAAGTCTTCAGTACGAGCAGGTATAATCACCTAGCCATCCGTCATTCTGACATTTTGCTGTTCGTTTTAAGGCTGTGGTGGAACACTTCATAGCGAACAGGTCCTGCGACGCTGTTAAAGCTTATGTGACATAATCGAAATGAAAATGGTAATTCAAAAAGATTTAAACATTTTGTACCGTGATGGAGGTGTAACATAAGCAACTGAAAATATTTTATTGAAACTACCTCCATGTAGCCATCATTGTGCGGAAAAACATTTTTTGATCTGAAGAGGAAGCCTATTCAAAAGGGCTCATCAAAATGTATCAACTGAAGGTACAAACCCGGAAGAAAACGCCCATTCAAGATGTAGAACCTTTTTTTGAATTGATACCTGGAAATTTTCAAGAGGTTCTTGTTCTTCTGAGCGGATTTAACATGGAAACGACATTGGTAACGAATCTCTTACTACTTTATTTGCTGACAAGAACATTGTAATGTTCCACGAAGCTGAAAACCTTACAGTTTTTAGCCGATGGAACTCTTAAGTATTGCAAAAAAATTATTGGAGCTATTTACGAACCATGGACCTGTTAAGGTATTTTATATTCCAATGACTTTTTTACATTTGTTGAACGATAAGTAAATGTCATATAAGCAAGTTTTTCTACCATTGTTGAGCGATGTGAGAAACTAGGTCCGAAACTATTTTTCAAAGCTTTGAAGAAAGCATTATGAAAACTGGGTGTGATGTGTGAACTTACATAGGAATCCAAGTCTGTAAATTGCATCTAATACAGATCTAGTGACTAAAGGTACAAACACTGGGACTTGTACATCATTCCCCTTCCAGAAATGAAATTGGGAAATTCCCGTCTTACACATTTAGTTTGGCGATGTTGGATACTGATATGGCTGACGACTGTTTTGTTGAGCACTTAATGTCAGCGATGCCTATGTGCGAACTACAAAACGTTCTGTACTCCCTCCGTCATAAAACACTACGATCCCAGACGACTGTGATACTGTCAGATAATAATATTCTTCTCGGGTCTGCAGCCGGATAACATCGTCAACTAGACACAATATTTCGACAAACCAACTGGCTTCCATCTCTAGATGAGTACGCTGAATGCACTTACTTCCGGAGAGTAAGTGCATTCGGAATACTCACTTGAAGATGGCAGTCAGATGATCTGTCGAAATATAATGTCTAGTTGACGATGTTATCCGGCTGCAAACCCGATAAGAATATTATCAGTTATTACGCCGGGAAAGTCTATGAAACCACAGTAAGAGCAGATGCTAGGGCCTAGCCCGCTAGTATGCTATAACAGACCTGGCATTCCTTACCTGTGCTTATTACGCAGTGTAGTTCAAACCCGTGCCGAGCACTGTCTACCGACTGTCGTGGACGTTTACTGGGAGGAACGCTTTTGACGTCAAACAGGCAGCTTCTTTCATGTCAGCTTTTTAGACTTCGACAACTTCGGTTATTTGCAACGGGGTGGGCGCTCCCGCCAGAGGTTTTAATCCTCCCACCGGTAAGGGTGTGTGTGTCGTCCTTCGTGTTGTCCTTAGAGTCAGTTGTTTGTAAGTCTATCAACTGATGACCATTGACTTTGGTCCAGTTTAACATTTGATTATCTTTTATTTTGATTTTGATATTTACGCATAAGAGAGATAACAAGTATTGGTAGCTTTCTTTCGCTTTTATTGGCAACAGTACTGCAGTGTTACTTGACATCTCTCCAACTACATAGCAATTCCGCCTTGCTTACATAGCTTCTGCTTTCAGTGTTGACAGTAATGAAGCCGAAACTCCACTTACTTCTAAATATCAGCAACAAAATGAAGACGAGAATGGCTATTGGACAGTTATAAAATAAAATTTCTGTCATATTTGTAACCTTTGGGTGAGCAATACTGCGAAATGATGCAAAGTTTTATTACTTACTCACTCAACCGCGGTGATTTTTTTATTAGAATTCTTATATTCGGTTTGAAAGGATTCCATTTTCGGCGTCTTCCTTTGTCCTGATTTTACTTTTTGCAGATATTTATATCACTGACAGCATGCGAATTTTACGCTCTTCAGTTTGTTGTTAGGTCGCCATTATTTAATTTTCTATCATAGTTCTTTTTCTAAAGCTTTTTGTTTTGAAGGCATCTCGTATTCTGTTTGAACTCCAGCTTCAGTACCAGTATTTAATGGTACGATTTTGTTGGTTTCTTTGTTAGGGTTTGCATTTCTTTTACGTGTACGACACACTTGATTATCTGGAATTTACCGTAAAAATTTGTCCCGTAAATATAGCCGGTCCTGAAATTCTGATATTTTATGCAGAGGATAACTTGGAGCTCTTCTGGACTGCTGCCTACTTTGAGAACATGTCTGTTGTAATCAGATTTATAATCTGTATCGGTAAATTTCACAGTGTATTCGGCGATAGGGCTTCTCTAGAAATCACACGAAACCACGTATTTGTTAAAGGCTATTATCGACCGAAGTTTCACGATAACTAATGCCGCTAATTTTTTCCTTTGTTATTCTTACGTAACGGCACATAAGAGTGACGCATCTGTAAGGAATGAGTGTGTTTCAGATAACTGAGTAATAAGGTTGCAAAATCGCAGAAACACAAAAAATGAACCCAGCAAAGAGCATTACATTTTTATATTTATTTTAATATGATTCTAATTATTAATTATTCTTAATATTATTTTAATATTATTCTTAGTAACGTTCGTTTTATGTTGTAGACTGCCACTTAAATATTTCATGGCCGACTAAAAATAGTAGATATGCAGCAGATAATTTATATATAAACAATTATATGTATTTGCGGACAAGAACTGAATATATTTTCATAAAAAGCCATGATAAATTGAATATTAATTCTGTAACTATATTACGACGGGGGCAGTATATTTGAAAAGTGAGACGCCATGCTTAATAGCTCCCTGAACAAAGAGCTTCAGTCTCAACCGTGTTTAGTATTGTTAAAAATATATTCGTTTGTTAAATGTAAACAACGTTTGTAGGAAGATGGTCAAAGCATTTAATTCTGTGATATTTAAATGTACAATATTTTGGAAGGGAAATTGTATTTTAAAGATAAGGCGTTAGGATGTGCGCAAGGATACAATTTTGGGAGCAGGAAGTGCATGCTTTCGAACGCTTGGGAGGGACTCGTAAATTGGACGTGGTGGTGAAAGGTTGTGACGCTGGGCGGTCTGAGGCCGCGTTACGAAGTGTGATTTGAAGAGATAGGCATGTGTGGACTTAGAAAATTTACAGGACTGTGACTGAAGAATTTGGTCTCTGCTTGAAAAGTGATAAACTATGCACGGTAGTAGGGCTCTGGAACTGTGATAATTCAGCAATCGTGAACTCGTGTGATGACAAACTGTATTTTATAACAGATACTGTAAGTAATCGCGGATTAATTTGGAATTGCAATGGTCGATGGTATTCAATAATTTACGAGTGATAATCTGGAATTTTTACTCTCCAGTGCGTGTGATACATATTGTGCTTGTCATGAACAATAATTGGATATATACTCAGTAATTTACCGATGTATATAGTACGAGCACCTATGCATTTACATGTCCAAAAAGAGAAATAAACTCAATTTATAAAGAATTACTTCGTGAGTGAATCACTTCCTTATCTTAGAATCCATTTTGTTGGTTATTCAGAGGTTTAATTTATGTTTGTTAAAATGTATTTTTGCGTCATCATATGCAGATTGATACACTGGCTAAATTACAGATTAATTATTGATCTTGTTTAAACAGATTGGTTAGCTGTTTAGAGCACAGAAGCTACATACATAACTCACCCCTATGAACAGAGACAACGAGGCATAAACTTTTACTTCCCCGAGTTAAGGTCGCTAGCCTAAATTAATAGTAGTCAGTGGGTGGCGCCTCGCGAGGGGAAGTTGTAACATCTCAACGCTCAACCCCATTATGTCAATGGCAGTGCGACGCTGTTGGAGCATACTAGCAGATTTGGCGAGAACCATTGAACCAACGGACCCAATTTGTTATCAAGGCACTATGGAAACTGGCGGTGGATCCATAGTGGTTCAGACTGCTTTTATATAAATGAAGCTATCACTGACTGCAAATTCATGTTTTGCTATTTCATTTACAGCCATCCATAGACTTCTGCGAATAGTTTTGCTGTCCAGATCGCCCGATATGAATCCCGTCGAGCAATTTATGAACTTAATCGAGAGGTAAGTCCATTAGCAAACTCATGCACCTGCAACACTATCGCAGTTATGGAGGTAATATGACTCAATAATTCTGCAGAAGCCATCCAGCTACATGTTTACCCACGTCAAGTTAACTCGCTGGACTTTGCCATGCAAAATGTGGTCCGACACAATATCAGAGAAGTGTCTCATAACTTCTGTCTCCTCATTGTATGATGCAGAGAGCGATTTCATCTCTAAGTGATCCATATCGTGAAAATATTTTCTGACAGGCAACTCTGTAACGAACCTGTAATTAATTAGATACAAGACCATGAAAGTCTAGTATGGAGCCGGCCGCAGTGGCCAAGCGGTCTGCGGCGCGTCAGTCACAGTCTGCACGGCTGCTACGGTCGGGAGTTCGAATCCCCCCTCGGGCATGGATGTTTGTGTCGTCTTTAGTATAAGGTAGTTCTAAGTTTAGGGACTGATGACCCCGCAGTTAAGTCCCTTAAGCTTAACAAACATTTGAAAATTTGAACATCTAGTATCGATAAGAATTTTTAATGTGTTGCAGGGCAGTGATAACACAATGTACTAGAATTAGGGAGGGTGGTGGTCCAAATCGTTCTAAGGAGATTCAGATTTAGGTTATCCGCAATTTTTCCAAAATCACTCCAAGAAAATGCCGGATGTTTAGTTTGAAAGGCTAGGCTGATTTCTTTCCCCATTCTTAAACAAAATCCCATCGTGAACTCCGTCCCCAACAACCACGCTGGCGACGGGTGACTTTTTCATTGTGAGTGAGAATGTCCTGGATGTTATAAGCGCTACTGAAGACAATTTGTACGTTTACGCCACCATTGCAGAAAACGTTCAAATGCCGCAAACCAGCGTATCGTGTCACACCGCGGAGAGGCTATGAAAGTTTTTTTTTTTTTTTTTTTTTTTTTTTTTTTTTTTTTTTTTTTTTTTTTTGCGTTTTATACAATTTACTAAGCAAAAGAGAGCCCATGCATCCCGTTTTATAATTCTTGTGTAAAATATGCCACGCATTTAATCTGAAGATTTCCTGTTAAGACGAAACGCGTTATTTAAGAACAATAACACAGTGTGCAACCAAGATGGCTTTTATTGCAAAATATAGCCCATATTTGTTCCATGGTGCCGCAGAAAATGTTAATGACACCTTCAAAACAGTATGGCACAATTACTTTGGGACATCCAGAACCGTCCATCTTCATCTTTAATGATTGGATGTCGAGACCTATATCTCATCATCAGGTGCATCTGCAAATTACAACCAAATACCATGTAATAAATGGCTACGCTACATCTTTAGTGAAATTATTCAATACAAAGGGAGTATATGTACTTAGTGAAGCCGTAAACTGTTACATGTGGGAAGAGATTAAAATAGTAAGTCTCTGGTACATGCAACAAGTTGCCTATAGTGTCTCCCGGCTTGTTCCATGTTCCAGAGACTCGCTATTTTAATCTCTTCCTACAAGTAACTACTAAGCACTACTAACTACGTACACTCCCTTTGTATTGAATAATTTTAGTAAAGATGTAGGATAGCCTTTTTATTACATGACAGACGTCACTATTTTATTTGATTGTTACTGATAGAATAATTAAAGATGAATAAAAATTGGTCTTTAATGCTAAACATGTGTGATAAAGATTTTCATTGAACATGGGCAGCCGCTTCACACAGAGAGGCCACAGGCAGGTCAGTACAAGAGTTACAGTATGAACGCGAAATCCTGATTGCTAGTCCATAAACATTTTTATATTCACTCTGAGCCTGTTGCTTCCAGAAACATATTCATTCAGCAACCAAAAATAAAATTAAAGTTGAGAGACAGGAAGATGGAAAAAAAATGATCGCCTACTGATGTAAGCCCATGTTACGTCTGGGTGAAAATTACCTAGCCGTTTATTAGGTCTTGTAAACGACACAGCAGACGAAGCTGAAATATAGTGGCGCGCGCCCGGGCCTGATAGCATCTGTCTGGCGGCGCGGTAGCGGCTTGCCCGCCTGAGTTATCGCGCGGTCCCTCCGCTGTTCGGCGCGCATGCCCGCGCGTCCGCCCCGCGAACACCCGACGAATATTAACTGCGCGCTCGCCCGGCGCCAGCATCCCGCACACGCGTTATTTAGTGGGCAGCGCTTCGCACCGGCCGCATCCCCGCCATCTTGCGTGCAGAAGCTAGCCGCGTCGACTGAACCTGTTTCCAATCATAAACATACTGCAAATTAGTTGCCAGTGAATACGCTTCCTCCGTGACTCCTCCTCCGAGAGGGTCATCACCGGGCGTCCACTATGAAGTCTTACTTTATTGGCATTGGCGGTTTTATGTGCGCGCACTCTGCCACTGGTAGTCCGGAGTGCGGCCAAGGCACGGACATTACTGTCCAGCAATTGAAAGGTAACGTAAAACACACCAGGTGCTCATTCGACAAGACGGCGGGTACGTAATTCATTCAGTCCCTCAATATGACGTAACATCTCCATCCAGTCTACCTCTTCAGGCTCCCGTAGCACCTGCTATATAATCTGTTCTTTTTCTTATTTCTATAAATGATATGCCTTCGAGTATAACAGGTGACTGTAAAATATTTTTGTTTCCTGATGATACCAGCTTGGTAGTGAAGGATGTTGCTCGTAATATTGACACAGTATGAAATAATGCAGTTCAAGAGATAAGTAGAAAACAAGTTGAGGTTAAATCACGGTAAAACTCAGTTTTTACAATTTCTAACATGTAATTTGACGAAAGTTGACATTTCGATTACACATAATGGGTATGTGATAAGTGAGACTGAACAGTTCAAATTTCTAGGTGTTCATATAGACAGTAAGCTGTCATGGAAAGCCCATGTTCAGGATTTTGTTCCAGAACTAAATTCTGCTATATTTACCATTAGAAAAATATCTGAAATAAGTCTTTTTTCAACACGAAAAGTAGTCTATTACGCTTACTTTCACTCACTTATGACGCACGGCATTGTTTTTTGGGGTAACTCGCCTGATGCAAAAAGAATATTTCTAGCTCAAAAACGGGCTCTTTGAGCAATATCTGGTGTAAGTTCGCGAACGTCATGTCGAGTCCTTTTCAGTAGTCTGGGAATTTTGACTCTGTCGTCACAATACGTTTTTTCTTTAATGTCGTTTTTTGTTAATAATATCAGCTTATTCCCACGAGTTAGTAGCTTTCACTCGGTGAATACTAGACAGAAGTCGAATCTACATTTGCATCACACCACCTTAACACTTGTGCAGAAAGGGGTACAGTATTCTGCAGCATCCATTTTCAATAACTGCCACAGGAACTAAAGAATCTTAGCACTAATCCACATGCTTTAAAATCTAAATTGAAGAGTTACCTCATGGCTCACTCCTTTTATTCTGTCGAGGAACTCCTAGAAAAGTTAAACAATTAACCTAATTCATTTTTTTCTTTATTGATTCTTTTCACTTTGTCTTAAGATTGTCGTCTGCAAAGGACTACTTAAAAAATTTATTACCATTCTTGTGTAACAATTAATGTATTGACTTTTTCCATGACCATGGAGTCTCACTCCTCAATTGGGCCCCATGGAACAGAAAAACATAAATAAATAAAATACATTCGCTCTAGCACAATCGGTAGTATTTCCTGAAATCATATCTCATTTCTTATTAACTTACAAGTTTTCAGTTTATGGCTTTTAAAACAATATTGCCGTCAGTGAATTTACTGTGAAGCAACTCATTTATTATCAGACCACTTTATTTTCTACGTACATCATACACACAATATTTATCTCTTACTTAGGAGTTGGCCCACCATTTTATTTAAGAACAGCTGCAACCCTTTGAAAAAAAGATTCGTAAAGTGCTTTTTTACCTTCCCACGAAATCAATTCTCGGACCAAAACATCCGGCAATTACTTGAACGACGTTGGAGCTGCAAATCTGGTCTCGCTCTCCGTCCTAAATTTCCCGTAACAGTTCAGTTATGTTGAGACGTGGACTTTTTATAGTCAGGAGTGCTGTTTGATTATTTCCTGATGTTAAAAAGTACGCCTGGAGATTTCAGGCTGTGTGTGCTGGCGTATTTTAAGAACGTTCTTCACAGCAATACGTATCTCATGGTTTGCTATCAAGGATGGTGAGATATTCATTCACAGTTATCTGTCCAATGAGGTTAATGATAGATGCACCATATTAGATTATAGACGTTATGGACTTCGTGAAATAATCACGATTTTTTAGATATACTCATGAAAGGAAACCTTCTTCTCCTTCTTCTTAACTGTCGCTTGGGCCTTGGAGATCATGCACTTTCTATACTTTCTATACATTCCACTGTCAGTCTTCATTCTATTACCCTCATTTCAATGTCACCGCGTCTTTGTCTATGTTATCTACCAACCTATTGATATATTTCCTTCAGTTCATTGTTTTTTAGTACCCTTCACTCCTGTATATCTGGATCTCTCTTGTGGCCAAAGTTTTACTTCTCATTATACTTTCAAAACCTATAGCATTTATTTATCTGCTATTCTAAATCTAAATGTAAATGTTCAAAGGTTTTAGAGCTTATGGGACTTAACTGCGGGTTCATCAGTCCCTAAACTTACAAACTACTTATGAACTAGCTTATACTAAAGACGGCACAAACATCCATGCCCGAGGGGGGATTCTAACCCCCGACTGCAGCGGCCGTGCTCACCGTGACTTGCACGCCGCAGACCGCTCGGCCACTGCGGTCACTGCATAGAGCAACTGATATAATTACACTGCGGTTTAGGCTTAAGAGCCAAAACCTGGCAAAACTATCAAATGTGTTGTATTAACCATTCGAGCACGCAGAAGTGCCGTGACACGACGTGGCATAGACTCAACAAAGTAGTTCTGGAGGGAGCTGACACCAGGCATCCTACAGGGCTGTCCGTGAATCCCTAAGAGTACGAGGAGGCGGAGATCTCTTCTGAACAATACGTCACAAGGTATCCCAGGTATACTCGATGATTCGTGTCTGTGAAGTTTGGTGGCCAGCGGAGGTGTTTAAAGTGTGTTCCTGCAGCCAGTAAGGAATGTTAAGGCAGTTCATTGCAACATAATTTACAAGAGAACATGACACGTTGTAAGGAGTCCAAAGTCTAATTAGGCATTGAACATACACAGAAAGTAGGTCTACGATTGAACACAGAACCTCCAGCCTTTAGAATCTAACCATGTGAGTGTTTTCGGAAGTGGCTTATATTCAAAGAAATAATATCGACAGCTACTGAGATTTACACCAAATAAATCAACAAAAGGGGGCTCACCCTCCGTGGTACACAAAACAAGTTAAATCACTCTTGCATATGCAAAGAAAATAGGATGTGAAATTAAGAAAGACAGATATCCCCTAGACGGGCAATCTTTCACGAAAACTAGAAACTTTGATCGAACTTCAATGCGAGAAGCTTATAATAGTTTTCAAACAAAACCCCTTCACGTAATTAAAATAGAAGTCGTATCTGGCGTTTCCCAGGGTAGTGTCATATGAGTCCTACTGTTCCTAATCTTTATAAACGATTTAGGAGATAATGTGAGCAGTTCTCTTAGACTGTTCGTCGATGATGCTGTCATTTATCGCTTAGAAAAGTCGTCATATGATCAAAAGCAACTGCAAACTATTTACATAAATATCTATATGTGCAAAGTTGGCAATTAATCCAAAATAACGATAAGTGTCAAGTGATCCATATGAGCATTAAAAGAAATCCATTGAACTTTTCCCACTCGATAAATCACGAAAAATCAGTCAAAATTACAGGTCGTGAATTCAACCTAATAGTTATAAGTAGCAGTTTTGAAAAACTTTAGTTGGAAAGGACACACAAAAAGTATCGTAGGGAAGGCAGAACACTTAGAAGATACAACAGTTCTACTCAAGAAACTGCCTACACTATACTTGTGCGTCCTATTTTGGGATATTGCAGCGCATTATGGGATCCCTAATAAGTAGAACTTCTGGTTGATATAGAGAAACGGCAGTGAAGAGCTACTCGATATAGAGGAGACCTTCTCACGGAAATTATGCATGCGGCGTTATTTATAATGGCAAGACCTATTTGGAAAATTCCTTTCACCAACTTTTTCCTCCGAATGCGAACAGCCACCTACATAGGGAGACATGAGCATCTTAATAAAATTAGAGAAATCAAACTGGAAAAACTTATGAGATTCTTTTTCCCGGGCGCTTTTACAATATGGATCGGTAGAGAAATATTATAAAAGTGATTCGATGAACCCTTTGCCACACACTTAAATTTGATTTGCAGAGTATATATGTAGCTGCATAAATAGCTTCCATGTAGTTCCTGGGTCAGTGACAGGCTGTACGATGAAACTTGAGACTCTGTACTACGTATCACACAGGTATACGGCTGATACCAATGACTGCAGCACCGTCTTGTGTATTGCGGTTAAAACAAACACTTCCATCTTCTCACTTATTGCAGGTCTTCGTGTGTTATTGCTGCTCTTCCTCGAGCTGCCTGAGGTACTTGTTTGCACGTAAAAATGTAACGACTGATGAGCTCTTTTCTTGGTGTACCTCATGGCATGCGCTGTAGCTCCTTGATTGATACCAGCAACATGTCATCGTACTCGTAAGTGTATATATTTATTCGGGTCAGTAATCGCGACACACAGAATCCCGTTCATTTATATGCTTAGGAATATGTTGTATACGGCCATGAAAGGAGACAGTCAGCAGTGCCTCGAAGAATCTTCTGTTCTGTGACATAGGCGATGTTACATCTCGTTCGCAGATCCTTTGCAAGGTTCATTGCATAATGTACAGCGTGTCGTATCAGCCCCTGAAATTTTAAAGACGATTCTCCAAACGAAATAGTCGAAACAAGTACATCAAAATGCAGACTTTGGGTTGTAACCACATTAACACATTTTGAAGGAGAATATGGTTTGTATTTTTGTGTGTACAAATTCTCTCAAGGACATACATATAGAGTACAGCTGTGTCAGTAACTAACTCCAAATGGCTATTTCACTTTAAGTGCCTCTTTTCTCAACGTAACCCAAGTTAAACATTCCAAGAATAGCAAATACAGTTTTTGATTCATCTCTGATTCATCTTTTTGACATTTAAAATTAAAGTGTTTTAATTATGTACAAGTCACTGTGGAATACGAAGAGATGAGTTTTTCTATCGTCAAAATTTTGAAGTTTCATGACAAAATTGGTCATCACCAGATGGAGCTATGAATGAAAGCCCTGAACAAAAACACACCCTTAAAAAGTTCGTTATGCTGTTACTGCATCAAAACTTCTTACTTCAGTTCCACTTGCCCAGCTTCAACAGTAGCCACACTGTAGTTAACATCCAGCAGGAAGATAGTGTCGTTAGTAACCACTGAGTGATATTTGATTGTCATTTTCAGTTGATAACATTTCTGCAAAGAACAATCATTCAGTAGAGAAACTGCCAACAGTCATGACAAATGGAGTATATAACGTTGCCCTTGCTTCATATGATGCCATAATTGTTAAAGTAGATTCCGCGATTATATTTTGGACAAGGAATTGACGGTACCGAATTTTTTAATTTGAAATAATTTAGTTAAAGTACAGGATAAAATGAACATTAAAGCAAATAAACCGCGGGTTGGATATTAAAGTCGGGCACCACACAAGCAACAGCACGTTATAAGACTTACGGAAAGCATCCTGCGCTTCGTATTGTAGAAGCTGGAAATGATAACTTTTTTTTATTTAATACGTGAACATTCGAGATACTTTCTGTAGGAGATCAATGTTCAGACTGTTCACTTCGTTTTTCATTGTTGTGTGACCGTGGGTGGAACATGAAGTTACAGGTAATGATAGAATAATAATAAAAATGATTGGACTTCGTGAAATTACAAAAGAAATGACTGCAGGTTCTAAAATCAAGCAAAGTATTATATAAGGATGATTGATTGAGATTGAAATTTTGCAGACAATGCGAGCGATTGTAATGGCGTGTGAACATTAAACTGTTACGGACGTCGAGGAGCTGAAAACATTAAGAAATTAAATATTTGATGTGGAGGAGTTTGATTTAAATAAAAACCCAGGAGAGGGAATGCTTTTAAATTTAAATAATATATTTTAGCAACAGCTTGCATTGTTCTTACTTACATGAGTGGATACAGGTATGAAAGACGTCTTCACAGATCGGATACAGACAAGAGAGTGAGTAAAACTACTATCACGGTTCCGTCTTCTCTCTTGTTCGAAAGTACAAAATGACGAAAGAAATTAAATTAGTTGCATTGCGAGTCAGAGGGAATAGGAGGCGATAAGCATCGCTGATCAAAGACAAACAAAAAAAATTAGTGTATCGTTACAAGTACTTTTATTCGATTGTAAGGGATTAGTCTGACAGTTGTTATATTTAGAAACTATTTTATGTATCAACATCTTACATTTGGGTGGGATCTCCGATGAAAATAAATATTTCTCATTAACAATGTAATGTGGATAGTTTGCCACTCACCACAAAGACGTACATCGAGGCACTATAGGTGCACTCAGATACACAGAACCTAACTTTCAGCCATTAGCTTTCATCAGAAAAAAGAGACATCTATCCCTCATACAACACACAGGCATACTTTACAGACACACAACTGTCATCTCCGGCTGCTGTAATTCGAGTAATGCTCTGAGGTGATGGGATAGGAAGGAAAAGGGAAGTGGATAGATAATATGCGATGGAAGGAATTGGTACAGTGTTGGCTTTTAACAAGATATAGCCGAGGTGTAGGAGAGAGGCGACAGAAGATGTCGTTATAATTAGTTGAAACCTGTATAGCGATGGGACTGGAGTATGAACTGAAAGACTAACCCAAGTCTGTGCTGTTAAACTGGGAAGAAGGGAGGGAAAGAAGTTCCAGATGGCTCCAGTTGTGAAGGTGCAATTGAAATCAAGCATCAGTTCAGCTCGTCTATCGCCACATTGCGACCTTCCTATCGGTATTCACCAATAAGAATTGGGCAATACATAACTCAGGGTAGTAAAAGGCTTCCATGCCCTCAATAGCTACCCAATCTGTTTAAACAAGATCAATATTTAATCTGTAGTTTAGCCAGTCTATCAATCTGCATATGATGTTGCAAAAATATATTTTAACAAACATAAGTTAAACCTCAGAATAACCAACAAAATGGATTCTAAGATAAAGAAGTGATTCACTCGCAAAGTCATTCTTTATAAATGGAGTTTATTACTCTTTTTGGACATGAAAATCTGGAGGTGGTCCTACTTTATACATCAGTAAATAACCGAATATTTCTCCAACTATTATTTATGAGAGGCACAATAAGTATCACACGCACTCGAGAGTAAAAGTTCCAAATTTCCACTCGTAAATTAGTGAAGTCTGTCGAACACTGCAGTTCCCAATTAATCCATGATTAATTAGAGTATTTGTTTTAAAACACAGTTTGTTATCACACGAGTACACAATTGCTGAATTATCACAGTTCCACAGCCCTACTACCGTGCATAGTTTACCACTTTTCACCAGAGACTAAGTTCTGCAGTCACAGTCCCGTAAATTTTCTAAGTCCACACATGCCTCTCTCTCTTAAACCATAAGTTCTTAACGCGGCTTCAGACCGCCCAGTGTCACAAACTTTCGCAACTACGTCCAAGTTACGAGTCCCTTCCCAAGCATTAGAAAGCATGCTCTCCATACTCCCAAAACTGTATCCTCCTGTGCATCCTAAAGTCTCATCTTTAATTTACAATTTCCCTTCTAAAATATAATACATTTGAATATCACAGAATTAAATGCTTTGACTACCTCCCTACAAATGTTGTTCACATTTAACAAACAAATATATATTTAACAACACGCCGGCCGCGGTGGCCGAGGTGGCTGAGGCGCTCCAGTCACAGTCAGCACTGCCACTACGGTCGGGGGTTCGAATCCCCCCTCGGGCATGGATATTTGTGCCGTCCTAGTTTGTAAGTAGTTCATAAGTAGTTTGTAAGTTTAGGGACTGATGACCCCGTAGTTAAGTCCCATAAGCTTCACAAACATTTAACAACACTGAAAACGGTTGAGATTGAAGCTCTTAGGTAGCTATTAAGCGTGGCTTTTCACAGTTCAAATACACTGCCGCCATCGAAATATAATTACACAATTAATATTTAATTTATCATGGCTTTTTATACAGTATATTCTGTTCGTGACCACAAATACATATAATTGTTTGTATATAAATTATCTGCTGCATATCTACTATCTAAAATACATACATAAATGCAATGCACTGTAGTGGGTAAATTAGCTAGCCGGCTGGGGAACCCAACATCCTGACAAAACGTGCCTTTCACATGGAAACAATCAGCTTCCCCCTTTATCTGTAATGTTACAACATGGTGGTATTACTTTATTTTGTCACAGTCTGCAGTGGCCACTCATCCTAATGGACAACTGGTTGGTAGTCATACCAATATAGCTAAAGAGTTATGCAGTGCAGTTGGTAAATTACCTAACTGCTTTCACAGGTCTACCGACCTTTTATGTGGTTAGGGTGAGGCCGTGATGAAACTGGAATAGGAAGTGATTGGGTTATAGCTGTTTCTATAAGAATTTGGGCCCTAATTGACCACTGTCCGAAATCTATTCTCCCATATCAAGGATACCAACAACTTGCTTCCACTGTTTCTCCACCATCCCCAACGCGTTTCCTCTTGCATTTTTACTCATCACAGTTGATGCCATCTCCCTCTAAACCACCAGTCACACCTATGGCCTTGAAGCTGTCTAACACTATCTTCAGAATTCAAATCCCATACATCATTCCTCATTAACTTCAACAACTTCATTATAACAACTCCTTTTTTCGTTTGAGGGGAAAATATGTAACTAAGTCTATGACATAGCTATGGCAACTTCATGGCATATTCCTATGTCAAAATGTTCTTGGGCCATCTGTAGCAACATTCCGGGACATTAACCTCCATCTCACTGATGGTTTCAATCTCACTTCTGTCCATATTAAACCTTCCAAGCGCTATCAGTTCCTACACCTCTACATAAAAAATCCTGTCCTTAAACCTAGCCCTATGGAAGGTGCATTTGCAGTGGCGAAAACTCCCTTGTTATATTTGTTGGAGGTCTCAGAAGGTCTTCAGAGATGGACACTACCCCCAGAACCAATTCTGCATATAGAATTCTCATTCCATATCCCCACACACCCCAAATCCTCCATTCACTTTCTATAAAGAGCTAAAGAAAGAGCGCCCCCAACATTAGCCTTCCTTCAAGGCTTTGATTTTCTGTCATCACGCCAGAAAGGAGAGACACTCTGCCCAAGTTCCTTTCCACCCCTACGTAACTGGTGTTCTGCCGCCAATCACACCTCCACAGCATTGTAGTCCATCCACCCCCAGCCTAAATCCCCTGCTATAGGGATCATACCATCAAAGTAAAGCGTTAGTCTGAACACAGCTGCTGGAGATCACATTTGTCTGTGAACTATGCCTGTGTGTTTCTATGAATGGTAATATGTGTCTGATGAACGAAAAGCTACGTTACATGTTTGTGTGTCTTTGCATATGTCTGTGCGTGATAAACAACCATCTTTCCGGTGAGTTGCAAATTATGCTCATCATTTTGTTGAATTCCAACATAGATATTCCATTTTTAGTAATGTGATTTGTTTAAATGAGCCTGATCTAGAGATATTGATCTGTTATAGCAGCATCTCTACATCCTATACACTTATAAAAATGATTTGTAAATAATTGTATTCTGCTTAGATTGCCGGAGAATATGTGGTTTATCCTCTCCTAATGGCAGTCACCATAAATTTTAAATCAAATAATGTGGCACATTGGTTATCACACCGGATTAGCATTCAGGAGAACGGTGGATCTAACATTGTCTCCAGCCATTCAGATTTAGGTTTTCCATGATTTCCCTAAATTGCCAAAGACAAATGACAGGAAAGTTACTCTGTAAGGGTGCCAACTGGTTTCCTTCCACACCTTAGCGAAAAGCTCTGTTCTGACTCTAATGATAAAATTGTCGATGGGTCATTAAAGTCTACTTTTCTTTACTCTTTTATACAAATTTTATTATATATTGTAATAAAAGATCCAGAATCACTGTTCATAGTTTATTATTCATTGCTACAGCCATTTTAGCATTTTGCCATTATCAAGCGCCTACATGTATATAAGAAATACATTAACTAAGTAACATCCCATTATGAGTCAAATACGACGAAAATACATATAGAATGAATGTTTAAAAAATTTTATAACTCACGTCTACTACATTTTGATGTTCATTACTAACATCTTGTGTCACTGTAGTAGTAACTGCTGTGAAATATTGACTTTTTTTACAATTGTATCCTTTTTTATGCCAGGTTTTCTATAGGTTGTTCCATTATGATCTTAAATTATAGAAAACATTTTATATTTTGTGTACTTATCAACAGAGCTGCCAAAGATGTTTTATATATATAGGGTGATCATCTATGTTATCAGAGATGTTTAATGTTTACATTGGTCAGAGATGATTATTTTGTTTATTAGCTACCTCTGATCATTTCTCATTACTTTTGTTCCAGTCATTTTCAATCATGAAGTCAATAAACTGATAACACTGTTGATTAACCTATGTATATAAACATCTTTGGTAGATCTGTTGATAATTATGTAAAATATAAAAAGTTGTCTTTAATTTAACGTCATAGCAGAGCAAGCTGCAGAAAAACTGGCAGCAAAAAATAGATAATTGCAAAATACATCAATAATTCACAGCAGTTATTACAACAATGATGCCAGATGTAGTAACAAACTTCGAAACATTGTGGACTTAAAATAAAAGTAAATATTTATAACAAATTTTTTGATGTATTTTCGTCATATTTGACTTGTAATGGGATGTAAATTGATTAATTTAATTCCTAAATAAGTGCAGTTTCTTGATAATGGCAAAATGCTGAAATGGCTGTAGTGACTCATATTTAATTTTAAGCAGTGATTCTGCAATGTTTATTGCAATGTTCTTCAACAACATTTACCACACTTCAGATCCAACAATCAGGAAGTTAATACTTATATATAACTGCATAGTGCTGGAATATATCTGGGGAGGAATATCAACTGTCATTAACAGTTCAGTTTCATGTGCATTAGACTGAATAACTGCCAGCAGCATTCATCGTATGATGAAATTACTGTTGGCACAAGTGCTGATGACATCAGTTGCTGCACCAAAATTTCGATCAATTAATAGTCACTTGTAAGCGCTTTTCTTAGTTTAAAACATTAAATGCATGGCACAAATTACCTTCATTCAGTCACTGTTAGAGCCAACATCTACTGTCTATGGCTCAAATTGTGTCCAGAGTCTCCTTCAGAAGATGTTAATTATTAGGAACTTGTTAGAAAACTCGATAACCATTATGAATGTATCTACTGTAACTTGAAAATCCCGTTGGAAATTCAACTTCTTCTGCAACATTTTCCACTTTATTTGGAATTCCTTTTCAGTTGTCTTCGACCTATCCAGTATCAAGAAATCTGCTAATTCATTGCTCTGAAGATTCCTAATCAGTCATTGGCAACAGAAACATCAATGATTCCACCTTTTTTTTTTAATCTTCTTTACTAATACTGACATTAAAAGTATATTCACTATGATATGCACACTATCATACACCCAATACTATGCATGTCTACATGTCACTTGTGGATCTGAGTTCTAAAACATTCATGGATCTTAATTTATTTTCAGTTTTCAACGAATGCCTAAGTGATATGTGATACTGTCTTCCTGATGATAGTCTGTATAGACCAAATCTTGCTTCCCGACTATGACTCTGGAATTTGCCAGTCAGAAATATGATATGTTTAGTTCCTTGCTACAGTATCCATATATTTGTATTGAACCAAATATTGTGAGTTGAAGTGCTGTGTGTCTTTACACAGACACTGTACTTTTTTTGACTCTAAATATCTCTATTTGTCTAAGCAAGTAATAAATTTATTGAGGCACTATAATGTGTGTGTATGTGTGTGTGTGTATGTTACTTTATTGGTCAGAGGCTTTTCTTTCCTATGGTGTATTCCTTTCAGATATTCTTTAATGCTGACGATTCTCCACCAGGTTCTACAACGATTTATGAATTTCGAAATGCCCTTCCAAATCTCTACATTATGTTTTGGCTCCAACTGAACCATGCTACCTTCAACATAATCACTAATTAGTTGAGTAATCAACTTAATGCTAGAACAGCCAAGTAGGTCATTTTGGTCCAAGCTTGTCTTTGCGTCGTTGCTCAAAGCACTGTAACTGCAAGAGAAGCAAATTCTTCAGTGGCTTTCATTTATTTTGAGAGATGAACCTGTCTGTAAATAAATCGCGCATAATACCCCTTAAAGGTTTGCGAAAAAACAAAGATACCCCTAGAACAGCCAATGTGGATCAAAATGAGCCACAAGCGGTTTTTCGGCATATCTTTGCCTTTCTCCACGATTATTGGGCTGGATCTCTTTGTTTATGATATCTCAAAATTTTACAGTGTTCAGGGAGATGTTAAGATCTTAATCCTTTGGTACACTCTAAAACATACTTCAAGAATCACCTGGTCCAACACCTTATGCCAAAAAATCTATAGAAGATGATTCTCTGTTGTCAGTGTGGCGACTTCATTTCTCTGAATCAATTATGAGGCTCATAAAAACTTGCACTCAGAGAGAAGCTTGGTGTAAGTTCGCAAACAATGAGTGGTTTTTTAGTTTGAAGGAACTAGACGCTTTCATGGCTTTTCTGTTCTCTTGCAGTGTAACGGGTACAGTGAGCTCAAAGATAATCTGGAGTTAGTACTGTCTATTATGAAGTCGTGATGCTGGACGCCATATTGGTGGACATATAAAGCTGTCACACTCTATCTAGTTGTCATTATTACGTACTTACAAAAAGTGTAACTCTCTGAAATTTCTAATCTGAAAATTTGAATAGTATTTACAAAACAGTTGAGACATGCAATTAAACGCATATCTGCAATGAAACAGTAGAAAAAGACACAAGTTGTGTAAAATATAGACTTAAGTTATGTTTTGATTCAGAACTTGTGTTCCTCCCACATTGCATTTAATGAATAAATTACACTGTTGAAGACAAATAAATGAAGATGTAATAACTACAGATTCGAGGCATATGATATGAGTATGATTTTCCACACAGTGTGCATATCTAATCTGTGCGCTCTAATGGGAAATAGTATAGACAAGCGGCAAATATAAAACTGAACACGAAAAATACCGTGAATTGCATCGACCGAATGATTCGAAAGTGTAGTATCAGAGCAGCAACTCGTCGATGCCTTGTCCACGTTCTGTACAACATGCTTAACCTGGCCATGATCAATGCATACATTTACAAACTACTTACCAAGAAGAAAATCAAATGCCTGAACACTTATAAAGAAATAAAACATAACTATGAAAAACCAACCATAAGATTGCCAAACAAGACAAATATAAGTGTAAAACCGGTGTGTGGGTCATTTTGACCCAAGTGGCCGTTCTAGGGAGTTAGCGAAGTCTGGCCATTCTAGTTTTAAAATTTTTCATTCCTGAAGATGAGAGCCACAGAGTTTCCACAGACAACCCATAATTACTTTTAAATACTTTTGGGTGTCCATTCTTATATTTCTGTAACTGCAGCAAAAGAGGCATAGGTAACAATCTCAAAATTATCAATATCTGGTAGCAAAACATTTGCCAAGTGCTCGAATTTATCCAGTTGTACCATATGCACTTACAAATATATACAAAGTTATGCCGAACATACAGTGCTCTTTAACCATATGTAGGAGATAGGTACACAAAACTTGATTGAGGGGAACATTTCTGATTAATGGCATTATTGTCTGCAACAAGTGAAACAATCTGAAATCCAAATATTTCTATACCTATGACTAAAGTTCTTCCAATGTAAAACAAGCTTTCTGCATTCTTTTTTACAGAGTCAATACATGTATATCACTTCTGGAAGGAAAAAATATACTCTGAAACATGAATACATCTACACCAGTCTCAGCAGTATCCAAAGTCATTCTAGTTATATTCCTCTGGTCGTATAGTCATACTGCTAAAACTGATGAAATATCTGCTATATGTAATGACTAAATTACAAAGTCCACAGAGAAAATTACAATAATGCATGGGCTGTAAAATTACATTATAAATTTGATGATCTCCAATAATTGATCCTGGTTGTCCTAGTTCTGCTTGAATAATTATTCTTATTGATGTTCCTACTATTCCAGCTCACATATCTAATATAAAATATCAGGTACCTATGTCACTGTGATTTGTTGAGAATAGTAATTTTTTCGGTAGGTGATAGACTGTAAATCTGTTTATGGTAATTTTTCTCTCTTACCATAATTTATTGGACTTATATTCAATTATGATTCTGGAATGCAATTCTAGAGGCATAATATATTATTTTACTAGGACCTCAAAGGTAACTTTTAATTATAATTTCGAAAATTACTAGTTTTCTTAACTTCAGGTCTTAGTAAAACAATATAAAGTTTGATGTACAGATTAGATAAAGTACGAAGTTATTTATATAATAGGTAATATTGTTATTGGTTCAGTATGTGATATAATTTCTGAAAATCCAATTAGTATAAAAACACAATGTGATAGTAAATATAACTATGAAAATACTATAACTTTTTTCATTATTAAGAAGTATATCACAAATAAGTCATTTTGGAAAAAATCCTAATATTGGAGGAAGACCACCTAAGGATAGAAATGATATTATTATTATTATAATAAACTTGACTTCTGTTTTATACATATTTAAATAAACTCGATTTAAAAACGATAGATTTATTGTTTTGAATATTAAGATAGTAGGGATATTCAATGTGGACTAGATGTAAAAATATAATTATAATAATTTTCTCTAAAGGTTATTGATATAATTATTCATCCTAGGAATCGAATTGAAAAGTATACCATTATTTGTTGTAATCATTTTTATTTAATCCTCCTACTGCCATAATGATAATTCTTAGTATAATTACTATGAAGAAGAAGTTTCTTATTTTAAGGCAATAACATAATGTTGATAATGAGGTAATTTTCTGTCAGGTTGTTAAAATTAAATAATTATTCATCTTATTGATGATATTAGTTCTGGTAATCATAAGTGAAAGTGAACTGCTCCTATATTTATTATCATTGTTGATGTAAGTATCACGTATGGAATATTTTCGTTTTCTCATCATATTCTGTATTTTATTTGAATAAACAAAACTGAAGTCAATAACACTATTGATACTAATATTTGAATGTAAAGTCATTTAATTGCTGATTCATTTACTCTCAAATTTTTATCTGTTAATTTTGGAATAGTAGAGAGTATGTTGAAAGAATTAACAGCAGTTTCATAGAGTTGTTGTACATTACAAAGGGAAGCAGTAATGCTTTCATATATAGTGTAATGAACCTGTTAGCTTAATTACCTTACTCTTTTATTCATACAGTACTGGGAAACATGCACATTACGTCTGATACTGAAAGTAACAGATTCATTCTATCCTATGTAATGAGAGTAATACTTACACTTAATTTATTATTCAGGAGCTTTATTTCCCCATTTTTTATTTTATATATGAATTAAAAATTCTTTTTTCTTTACAAATAATATCTTCTTTTCACTTTAAATTTAAAAAATTTAATGTTTTTCATTTATGTTATTAATTAATATAAATTATTTCAATATAAGTAAATAGGTCAATATAATTTTTATTTAATAATTAATAATAGATTATTTCATGAGAGAGGAATTTCACAGAGCGCTGAAATATCTAGGTTGGAACAAGGTCACGGGAGTAGATAACATTCCCTCATAGCTACTGAAGTCTCTGGGAGAGCCAGCTATGACAAAACTATTTCACCTTGTGTGAAAGATGTATGAGACCGGCAAAATAACCTCAGATTTTAATAAAATTGTAATAATCCCCATTGCAAAGAAATAAGGAGTAGACAGATGTGAAAATTACAAAACCTTCAGTTTGATAAGTCATGGTTGCAAAATTTTAATATGAATTATTTAAAGGAGAATGGGAAATCTGGTAGAAGCTGATATCGGAGAAGATCAGTTTGGATTCAGGAGGACTGTAGGAACATATCTTAGGGGATAGATTAAGGAAAGTCAAACCTACATTTCTAGCTTTTGTGGAATTGGAAAAAGCTATTGACAATGTTGAGTGGATTACACTCTTTCATATTCAGTAGTAAGCTGGGGTAAAATACTTGGAAAGGAGGGTTCTTTACAAAGTGCAGAAAACCCAGACCACAGACATTAGAGTTGAAGGGCATGAAAGGGAAGCATTGGAAGGGAAGGGAGTATGACAGGTTTGTAACCTTTGTCCAATGTTATTCAATTTGTACATCGATTAGACTGTGAAAGAAAAGTTGGGAATAGGGATTGAAGTTCATGGTGAAGAAATAAACACATTGTGTTTTAGTGATGACATTATAATGATATCAGAGACAGCAAATGACCTAGAAGAACAGCTGAACGGAAAGGACAGTGTGTTGAAGAGAACATATAACATGAATATTAACAAGAGCATAACAAGGTTAATGGAATGCAGTCTTACAAAATCAGGTGATGCTGAAGGAATTAGATTAGGTAACAAAACAATGAAGGTGGTAGATGAGTTTTATTACTTATGTAGTAAAATAATGTATGATGGTCGAAATACAAAGGATATAAAATGCAGAATGGCAATGGAAAGAAAAACGTTTTTGAAAAAAAAATTGCTAACACTAAATATTAATTTAAGTGTAAGGAAGTCTTTTCTGAAGGCATCTGTGTGGAGTGTGGCCTTGTACACGAGTGAAACTTGGATGATAAATAGTTCTGACTGGAAGAGGATAGAAGATTTCGAAATTTAGTCTTACAGAAGGATGCTGAATATTAGATTGCTGGATTGCGTAACTAATGAAGATATACTGAACAGAATAGGGGAGAAAAGGAATTTTGGCATACCTTGAATAAAAGAAGGGATCACTTTACAGGACACATTCTCAGACACCGAGGAATTTAGCATTGGCGGGAAGTGTGTGGGAGTGAAAATCGTAGAGGGAGATCAAGAATTATATAGTATGCAGATTCAAATGGATGTGAGTTGCTTTTCTTATGAGGAGATGAAGAGGCTTGTTAATGATAGAGTAGGGTAGAGAGCTGCATCAAACCAGTCTCTGGACTGATGACCATAACAAAAACAACATCAACAACAACATATTATTTCAATTTATATATTTAACAAACGTTGTAGCTAGTTACATTTTAAGGCAATAGAAATGATTATATAATAAAATATTTAATGTAATATAAATAATTATCTTGCATAATTAATACACAATGAAATTAATATTATTTAAATATTTAATATTATTATGACAGTATGTCAACTAAATATATTCAATTAAATATATTGTTTAAATTAATTTAATCTTGTTTAATACAATTATATATTTATTAATATAATGAATATAATTATATTTAATTAAATATAAATTTAAATAACATGTTGTATTAAATTAAATAATTTGTATTATTTCATGTATCTTTATTATTATTGAAAAGAAAGATTAAATAATAATGAACAATATTTATAATATATTTATTGTCATACATGTTCTATATTTATCTTTATAGTATATAATAAAGGAGATGTTGATTTATATCTTGGGAAGAAATGTTCTTTTGTGTGTGTGTGTGTGTTTGAATGTTATTTTCATTTCTTTCATGTATATTTTTTATGTTTTAATTGTTTTAGTTTTTATGTATTTATCTCATTTATGTTTTAAAAGTCTTATTCTTGCCCAATAAATCACTTGTTTTTACTTTATATATGGGTTTTGCATAACTGCATGTTCTACTTTTGTAGTAATGATGTTTAAGAATCAAATTATTTGGCAATTAATAAGTGATAAGTATTTCATACCAGCAGCCACAGTTATACATTTAACACAAGTGAATATTTTCGGTTAATGTTGTTATTTATAAATTTCAGTTTAAATTTAAATGGATTTTAATTTTTACTATTCTAAGTTTTGAATCTGTGAAACTTATAAAAGAAACTAGGATTAGATACCCTATTATTTTAAATATTAATTTCATTCTTCCTGTTTAGTATTAGTTAAATTCTTTAAGCCCAAAAATTTGGCGGTATTTCATTCCATTCGTAGGTACCTAGCTCATAACTGATAGTACATGATTTACTTTAATTAATTTATTTGTTTGTATATCTCCATTACCTGAAAATATTTTTGAAGTTATAATTGTCTTTATTTTTCATTAATGATTAATTCAGGTCAAAGTGTAGCTTATAATTAAGAATATGATGGGTTACAAAATCTTAATTGTGAATTTAAAAATAGGATAAGTAAATTTCTTTTTCTTTTTTGTAACTTTTATACTAGGGTTTACCAAATTTTAATTAATTAATCATAATTCAGGTTTATTTAAAAATAAATGATATTTATTATTTTATAAATATTATTAATTTATTTTTGGAAACAATATGCCATTCGCTTCTCCACCTTCAAAATAACTGTGAAACTAGTCATTGGACTTTTCATGAGCATCCTCTCTTTAGGAGCACCCAAAGACAAATCCCATTAAATTTTCTGCACACCATATCTGTCTCTAGTGCCACTCGTGTTACAACCAATCACGGTTCCACGTTCAAATACATGTCCCCCATGTATTCCGACCAACTGTGTGTTTGCCCACTAGAACTTTCTGCCTGGTAAAGTTAAAATAATCCAGTGATTGCATCGTCTCCTCTCAGTTTTGCTGAAAAGGCGCCCATTGCTACAGCGTTCAGTCATGTGTGACCTAGCTCCATGTTGTCAATGATCACGCCACCCCTGGTCCCGTAACACTTTGCACTGCCCCTCACCATTCCGACTGTGTTAGCCGCATTTTGGGTTACCTCCCCCATGAAACCAAAACATGCAATTATCTCATTTCAAGCTTTGTCACTCAGCATCAATCAAATTTGTTAATCATCACCTCAACAGTGTAATTCTCCCCCTCTTATTATGTAATTTAAATCGACATAATCCTGAATAGAAGCAAAGATGAATAAATAATATGTGAGTTCATTATACTGCCATTATTTATCGCAAAAGTTCAATAATAAGATGTTAAAAATGGCGCTGCTTTATAACTTAACAATACCTTACAAATATTATGTTCTTGATCTCAACCAAAAAAACATAGGGCCAGAAGTGTTAGAATGCCTCATTTGTATTCGTAACTACCATCATATATGGTGCTTATAATAATTAATTTGTTCACACTCTTGTCTACATTTTTCTATAACTTAGACATAGTACACTTAAAACATATTGAACTGTTATAAATTGGGACTGTAAAGGTAGTTGAAACAACATGTTCAACAAATCTGCAATTTAAAAATAATAAAATAAACAGGGGTGTCTTTGTACTTGTAACTTGTTCATTCGAAATTAACTTCGCCCTTTTTCTTAATAATGTAACATGATACTATATAACTCTGAATGTTCAGATCGTATCAAGATCTCCTGTCTAACTGCATGTTTCTACGGTTGTCTAGTTTCAACATCGATTGGCAATTTCAGCACAGATAGATTTCTCCCAGTCTGGTAGTACACAGTACATCCTGGTACACAACACATATTCACTATAAGGTAATGGGCAATAAGTACTTTTTTAATAGTGGAAAAATATGTATATAAGTAACAACGCTCTCCATAGCTCACACCTCTACAGCAATTATTTCACAGAATAATGCTCTCGTCTTCAGGAGTCTAATTGTGTCCTACGATGTGTGTAATACATTGGTCAAAACAATTAGAGGATCAGCTAAGATATCTAGGTTCTGAAGTATTGTCATCAACAGAATGAACTATAATGGTTCGACGTCTATCTGTCGTTTCTACAGAGAGAGACAATAACATTATGGCAACCGAGGTAGTGGTAATAACCAAAAGTTGATGCAGATGGAGTTAGTGTTGCCTTGTGTTTACTCCGCCAAACAAATTACACAAAAATTTGGGTTCAGATAGTGTAGTGACCAAGTAGTGCAATGCAACAACAACGTGATTTATCCAAAGCTATGACATGGAGAGCTATGGAAAAGTTGGAATCGAGGCATACACAAGGGAGGTGGCTGCAGCTATTGGAGTGTCCAAATATAATTTCCAGGCCCTAGACACGGTTTCAGACCACAGGAAGCTTTGAAAGAAGGCAAGGCCAAGTTCGTCCACAGGTAATATCAGCAAGACTGAATGCAATTTAGCTGAAATGCACCCTCCAGGCAGCAACAGGAAGCGCAATATCAACACAAATTCAGTTACCGCATTCTTGCTAGTGGTCTCTAGGCATGGAGGCCTACGGTATGTATCCCATTAAAACCACGAAGCCGTTTAGCCCGAAGAGGCTGTGCAGAGGAACATCAGTGTAGGAGTCTTCAAGTCTGTACACAGAGTATAGGAGTGTAGGAGTCTTCACGTCTGTACATGGATTAGTCAAGATTTTGTGTTCAGCTGGACAATCGACGTTCCCTCATCTGGAAATAATGTGGAACTCGGGACGATCCTGCTTATGTGAAGGAAACATACCATGGAGCCAGTATCGATTTCTGTGTCTTTCAGAAAGGCGCTTTACTGCTCAGAGGTATAGAGACGAGATGCTTCGACCTTTTGTTTGGCCTACGCTGGTGCAATAGGAGATGGGTTCCGTATGGTGAACGATAACGCTCATCCCCACAGAGCTGCACTGGTGAGCAACATGCTTGAAGTTGGGGGAACTGAACGAATGAAGTGGCCAGCTTTTTCATCGGCCTTAAACAGGATTGAGCATGTTTGGCATGCAGTTGGCAGTAACATTGCAGCCATACCAGCACCACACACAACGGTTACAGAGGTTGTACTGGATATTGCACTCATGCAAAAATGGCCAATGTTTCTCGAGAGCTGATTGATAACCTCATACTGTCAATACCACGCAGGTGTGCAACTGAACAGGCCTTCAGAGATGATCACACACTATATTAGAGCGCAAAGACAATGCCTTTTTCATTATTATGGAAGTAAACGCCATGCAAACCTCAAGTAAATAGTTGAGACAACAAAATATAGTATCGTATCACACACAAATAACAGTTGTAACCCATACCTGAATAGTGCATAGCGTGAATGTAATCTCGCTTAATCCAGTAATTGTTTTGAATAGTGAATTATCCGAGGAGTCTAATTCGTAGCTTTGGAATGGCATCGCGGTAAGTGGTGGTACTAGTGGGAAAACTGTTCTTTTGTGGCACTACCGGTCGTCTGTAACGATCCCTGATTTCGTTCCATCTACCTAGATGGCTGATGAGTGGATTGGCTGCGGCCCACGTAGAAGTCTCCTGTGAGATTTCTCAGCAGAGATCCGAAGACGGTCGATGACGTAGGGTTCGTTCACGTCCAAGTAGTGGGCGCGCAAGTCATGCGGAACGAGGAATACACGTCTAAGTTTCAAGTTGTGAGAACCGTCCGCGTTACCACATACAGGGCAGGCATAGTCCGTGAGGTGACGTAAGCACGGCCTGTAGACGCAAAGTCAGTTGTCGATCGGGAGAGACGATGTTACATCGAGCAGTGGATAGAGGCCTGCCAACCACTGCTGTCCTCTCCTCTTCGATGTTAAAGCCAAAGTGTGTGGGTGAGGCCACAGTCAACCACAGACAGTCGCGAAACTCTCTAGGGAAAAACCACAACTGAAGCGATACCAGCGCTCCAAGCGGCCAGTAGGGAGTAATAGAGGAAAGGGATGATTCAAACTCAGAAGTTTCTGTTTTTAATGCTGTTACTTCCATATTACCTCTCGCTTAACGTTGCTCTCAACTTTCTAATAGAAAAACATGATTAAAGTAATATCACTGCTTCTGTTATGGCAGACCCTGGGTTAACCCAGCACGCAAATTATGTGCAGTGTAATTCATATAGCTCACAATACCCGAGTCGTATTCATATCGTCCAAAACTTTTTAAAAGCAGAAATGAATTGCTATCTGATGTGCTGAAGTATAAAAGGAACTGATTATGATAATGTTCGCGTGGCAGTACGAATTTTCTTTTAGCGTATTTCGGACATTGTAATATCTTCAAAAGTACACACGACTTTTTCATTGTGGGACGTTAGATTCTACAGCGCCGTATAAACTGTCTTTTCACCTTGTCCTTGCTTTTGTGCCTATCCTGTACCTATCACAATTTTTTAGCTACTTGACAAGTATCAAACTGAATAACTTCAAGAATGTGACGTGTTAATATTAAAAGATTACATATGGACATATTATTTATTTCTAGCTACGTATTCACTTTTTCAAACTAGTATGTAAACGCCAACATATGTTGGTATAACCGCGGTGGAGTAGCCGAGCAGTCTAAGGCTCCTCGCTGCGGAGCGCGCTGTTGCTCGCCGTCGGAGGTTGGAGTCCTCAATGTCGCATGAGTGTGTGTGCTTGTCCTTAGTTTAAGCAGTTTGTAAGCTACGGACTGATGACAACGCAGTTTGGTCTGATTTACAAACTTTTGATTTATGTTGGTATGCAGGCTTACAATTTTTGTGAAACTGAGGTACGAAACTTAGCAATCTCTACAGAAATTGTTGGTTAACTGCTGCAAGCATTCAAACATTACTTTTATACAGCAGTAATATTATTAAATAGTGGTCAAGTATTTGCGATTCTCATTAAGAGCATAAGTTTGGAGGTGAATGAACTGTAAAATATTTACTTCTATAACTAACCATCGTAAACGAACACTTGTTATTCATAACATTATTCTCTTACTTCAGAGCAACCTTTGCAAATGAGAGATTTCCGAATTATAGTTTTTCAAATTGCTACAATTTATAGCGGCACAAAAGCTCGTAAATACAAAGGTATTTTGAACGTTCTGCTTCGCTCCCATTCATTACTCAATCGTTTCACGGTGTGATTTTACGACCCAGCCGCTTGGCTGTTCTGCAGTCGCTAAGTTGCAAAAATTCACTGGGAGTTTCGTGACTGTCATATTCGACTCTGGTGAGGTAGTCCATCGCATGTCTTCCTTTACAAACATGTCTTCGGTTTTACAAAGACTATTCTGCGGCATTGGCCCCCTACATAGCTTGCATTTATCGCGAATCTTCAATTCAGAGCAAAGTTCCTATTGATTGGAAAAAAGCGCAGGTGACTCCCGTTTATAAGAAAGGAAAGAGAACTGACCGACACAATTACAGGACAATATCGTTGCATCAGTTTCATGTAGAATTTTAGAGCATATTCTTAGTTCGAATACAGTAAATTTCCTTAAAACGGAAAAGCTTGTTTCTATGAATCAGCACGGGTTTAGGAAACATCTTTCTTGTGGAACTCAGCTCGCCCTTTTCTCACATGCAACTTGCGAGCCATGGATGAAGGGCAACAGGCGGATTGTGTTTTTCTCAACTTCAAAAAGGCGTTCGACGTGGTGCCACACTGAATATTGCTAACGAAGATACGAGCTTATGGAATAGGTTCACAGATTTGTGACTGGCTTGAAGACTTCCTAAGTAATAGAACGCAGTACGTTGTTCTCGACGACGAGTGTTCATCAGAGACGAGTGTATCGTCAGGCGTGGCCCATTTGAGTGTGATAGGACCGCTATTATTTTCTATCTATATAAATGATCTAATGGACAGAGTAAGTTGTAATTTGCGGCTGTTTGCTGATGATGCTGTGGTGTATGGAGGGTGTCGTCTTTAACTGACTGTAATAGCATACAGGATGACTTAGACAAAATTTCTAGTTGGTGCAAAGAATGGCAACTAGCACTCAATGTAGAAAAATGTGATGCGCATGAGTAGGAAAAACTATCCTATAATGTTCGAATACAGCATTAGTAGTGAGCTTCTTGATGTTGTCTCGTCGTTCAAATATCTTGGCGTAACATTGCAGAGCGATATGAAATGGAACGAGCATGTAAGGACAGTTGTAAGTAAGACGGACAGCCGACTTCGGTTTATTGGGAGAATTTTGGGAAGATGTACTTCACCTGTAAAGGAGACCGCGTATAATACGCTTTGCCGGCCGCGGTGGCCGAGGGGACTGAGGGGCGCCAGTCACGGTCTGCATGGCCACTACTGTCGGGGGTTCGAATCCCCCTTAGGGCGCGGATATTTGTGCCGTCCTTAGGATTAGCTAGTTCATAAGTAGTACGTAAGTTTAGGGACTGATGACCCCGAAGTCCCCATATAAAACGCTTGTACGACCACGTCTTGAGTATTGCTCAAGTGTTTGGGACCCGCAGCAGATCAGTGTAAAAGAAGACATAGAGGCAGTTCAGAGGCGAGCAGCTAGATTTGTTACTGGTAGGTTCGACCAATGCGCGAGTGTCACGGAAATGCTCCGGCAACTCAATTGGGGATCGCTGGAGGAAAGACGACGTTCTTTTCGTGAATTTCTGTTGAGTAAATTTAGAGGGCCGGAATTTGAAGCTGAGTGTTGTACGATCTTGCTGCCACCTACTTACATTTCACGTAAAGATCACAAAGACAAGATAAGAGAAATTAGGGCTCGTACGGAGGCATATTAGCCATTTTTTTTTTATTATTATTCCTTGTTCTGTTTGGGAGTGGAATAGGAAAGAAAATGCCTAGTAGTGGTACAGTGTACCCTCCGCCACGCACCTTACGGTGAATTGCGGAGTATGTATGTAGATGTAGATGTAGATGTAAAGAGTTTGACTGCCACTAGGTACGGGCCGCTTCGTGAGGAGGAGGGCGAGGCTTTTCGAGCAGGAGAATCCTACCGCCGTACTGGGAATATACAGTGGTGGATGGTGTGACGTGACGTCACGGTGACGCGGCAGCGGCTGTCGGCGCCGGGCGCAGCCACCGGCCACGCCCCCTGCGCGGCGCGGCGCGGCATCGCCCGCCGCCCACCGCTAAATCACCGGGGCGCTGCGGCTGCGGCCGCGGCCGCGGCCCCGCCCTGGCCGCAGAACAATGCCGGCCGGCCGGCGCCGGCGCCTCCGCCCGCCAGGCCGTACATTACGCTGCCCACCGGCACCGGCCTAAGCGCCCGGCCCGGAATAATGGCCCACCACTCAGCTTTTTGCAAATTTGGTGACAAATGCGACGTCGTCTTAGGGCCCGCCACTCCGCATCCTGCTCGCGCTTTGCGACCTGTCTCGAATATTCTGCCATGAATCCTGTCTCCCCTATTGTGTCCCCTCGAGAACACGCGGGCGCATATTAAAAAATAATTATTGTCTTTCTGGAGATGGCGTCATAGCTGTCGTGCCCGCACTACACAGCTTCTGAAACGTTACTTAATTTTATTTTTCCTTATTTATACTCACACATTCATTCATAAGCCCCCTAGCTCCTTCTTCATGCGTTATTGCCTGTATGGGACCACTGGTAGCGCCTTCATGGATTCCATTTTTCTATTTTCCTCCTTCTTCATCGTTTCTCTTCTTCTCTCCTTCATCCGAGATCATCAGCATCCTCTTCTCACATTTTTCAATCCCTTTCTTGTATGCTCCCGGTCGGCAAGTCGGTGTAGTCGGTGTATACTTGCTTCTCCAGTTTGCCTTTACTTTCACTTTGATCGCCAATTCCAACAAATCCTTCCGGAGCTCAAGGTCCCTTGCCCCAGTGGCGTGGCCGAGCGTTCTAAGGCGCCTCACTGCGAAGGTTCGAGTCCTCCCTGGCGCATGAGTGTGTCGACTCTGCGGGTTCTTGTACTGTATATGTTATCTTCATTGTTTACCCTTTACAAATGCTCAAATGTTTGTAATTCTATGCGACCAAACTTACTTTGGTCATCAGTCGCTAGACTTACAGACTGAGGGAGGATTCGAACCTCTGACGCGGGAAGCCGCGCGACCCGTAACGTGGCGCTCCAGACAGCTAGGCTACTCCCGCGCGGCCATGTGTGTGGGTGTTTTTTTTTTTTTTTTTTTTTTTTTAAAGTATGCGAGTGTAGGCTTTATCGGTGGATTTCAGGTATGAAGTCTTCGCGGGTTATCAGCCGAGTTGCTTCGTCGTCGTCTCGTAGCAACATTTCAATGGAATGCGTCTCCAATCATATTCAGGCCTGAAGATGATGGAGACGCATTCCATCTAAACGTTGCTACGAGACGACGACGAAGCAACTCGGCTTATAACCCGCGAAGTCTTCATACATGTTTAAGTAGTTCGTAAGTCCAGGTACTGGTAACCGTAGCAGTTTGGTCCAAAGGCTTACAAACTTTTGTACATTTTGAACTTGGTTCGTGTCCTCTTGTCTCCCTGCTGTACCCCATACCAGTGATGGATACATATTTTTTTCTATGGGGGGGGGGAGGGGCAGAAGGCTGAGGAGGGCGAACATGTCCTTAAAGACGTTGTGAGACTAATTTTAAAATACACACATACAGCCATTATCAAATATGTTCCAAAGCCACAGTCGCTTCTTAGCAAAAAAATTAATGTACTTTCGTCTAACTACTAATACTATTAATGCACCATTAGTTTCAGTGCTGTATGGCGTCATTTTCAAGAGCCCATGATTACATAAATATGATTAAACCGCTACAAATAGAGAAAAGTTTCAAAATTCACTACAAGATAAAAGAAAAAAATTCTGTATGAGGAAATGCATTCAGTAAACAATCAGCTGTTTATTATTTTTCAATCTTCTACCGGTTTCGGTTATAAACCATCTTCACGGAAGACTATTAAATAAAAATACAAATACAGAATTGTACACAAGCTGAAGTAAAATACACAATATAAATCAGTATTTTCATATAGTAAGTACTTACGAACTACACAGACTGATCAAACAGGTGCATTATACGCCTTCTTATGCATACTGGCATGTATGTCACACAATAAAAATAAATAAGACGTCACTAGGCGTCAAGTCTTGATTAAAAACATAAAAGCAATGCTAGGCCGTGTGATGGTGAACCAAGGTCTATTACAAGAGAACCTAACACAACTATTGAACACATCAGTCAAATGAGTTAAAATTAGCGATGATCAAAGTATACATGGTGTGAAAATTATATATCCTAGGCAACCATCATAGATTATATCTTTGACAAGGTGTCATGGCGACATGTAACAGACAGCATGACACCTTGTCAAAGATACAATCTATGATGGTTGCCTAAGATATATCATTTTCACACCATGTATACTTTGATCATCGCTAATTTAACTCATTTGACTGATGTGTTCCATAGTTGTGTTAGATTTTTTTGTAATAGACCTTGGTTCACCATCACACAGTCTGGCATTCCTTTTATGTTTTTAATCAAGACTTGACACCTAGTGAAGTCTTATTTATTTTTATTGTGTGGCATGCATGCCAGTATGCATAAGGAGGCATATAATGCACGTGTTTGATCAGTCTGTGTAGTTCGTAAGCACTTACTATATGAAAATACTGATTTATATTGTGTATTTTACTTCAGCTTGTGTACAATTCTGTATTTGTATTTTTATTTAATAGTCTTCCGTGAAGATGGTTTATAACCGAAACCGGTAGAAGATTGAAAAATAGTAAACAGCTGATGGTTTACAGAATGCATTTCCTCAAATATCTTACGGCTGTTGAACCACATCTCAATAAAAATCTGAAAATTCTGACTGCCCTGCATTTAGCTGTGGGCACGTTTGTTTCGTCCTTCGTCATCATAAAGGATGAAACACATGCCCACAGCTGAACACACGGCAATCAGGCTCCGAATTTAATTCAGTTTGTAACTGTTTCTCAGTTTAGTCAGATGGGTATATGCGAATCCCTATACAGAGGAAGCCATGCGAAATTAGCATTGGTTTCTCCACGTATTTACAACTTTTGAATAATAGGACTATAAGATCAAATAAGACTAACAACTTGAAAACTCAAACAACTGTACTATACAGTCGAAAAATAAGTGTTGTACAATGATGCCCACAGGATTATGATATTAAATGTGTCAAATAAATTAATGGTAACTGTGCAAAATCCTAGGGCATATGGTTCACAAAAACAAGTTCAAATGTTTGTAATCCTAAGGAACGAAACTGGTAAGGTCTCGGTCCCTGGCGTGAACCCCATGCTGCCCGTAATCGCCATGTGATTGACATGCGTAATCGCACTTCCATACTTATCAAGAGGTCCGAAACGAATAATACGGTCTGAGCCTGAGCCTCAGGACGTGCGCTAGCAGCGCATTTCGGGTTTTTCAAGCGTCAACTTCGCGTCGCAATATCTCGGGATGTAATTGGAATATTGCGATGCAATCAACGCCATTGTTTATGTGATTTGTCATGCTATGGATTGCTAACGAAAAAATATAGCATTTCCATTTAAAAAACATAAGTTTGTGTTAAAATACACATTTGCTTTCGTTTTAGAATGTTTTCAAATATGTACATTCATGGGCCCCAGCCGTACATTGATACCGCTGAAAGTCGTTTTCCAATAGCTGTTCTTGTTCCAGAGATACTTTGGTGGACAACATAGCTGGGACACCCTGTACATATTTTACCGAACCATACAGATGGAAGTCACCGAGCGGCATGTCCGGGCTGTGGGGCAGATGCTCAGGCTGCTGCCCTTTCACTTGGCCCGTACACTTTATGTGACCACGAGGACGTGTGGAGGCGCGTTATTATGGAGCAGAATCACTCCCTCCGTGAGCAATCCCGGCCGTTTGCTCTAGATGGATTTTTGTAGGCTACGAAGTGTCTCACAGTACACACCCCTGTTAATGGTTTTTCCGTGTTCGAGAAATTCGATGAGTATCGGGCCTCAGACATCGAAAAAGACGGTGAGCATCACCTTGTCCGGTGAAGGCACAACCTTGAGTTTCTTACAGGGAGGTGAAGAGGCGTACTTCGCTTCCACAGATGTCGCACTACGTTAACCCAAAGTGGCACATTCAAATTTCAACCGGTTTGGTTGTTAAGACGTTTCGTACCTTTTCAGTAGAACACCTCTCTTATAATGATTATCTGACGGGTCAAGCCCGAAGCCGATAATAAAGACATATTTAAGCCTATATAACACATGTCGACCAATCACCATCGATTATCTGTTAACCAGATTGATCTCATGTCTCAAACACAACTTTAACCCTGTGACGCAGAAATTAGTAAAAAGTGAGAGGAAAAAATTGGACAGGGGTTCTTATTGCAAAAAAATGTCGTCTTAAAATACGAAAATGTATTCAAATTTACCATTAAAGAGAAAAATAAAATGATGCCACTGGAGTGGACACAGTCATGGCAACTCCAGAGTTCCTCCTGTTAAATTTCCCTTTTAGTATGGAAAGTGTCGAAGCAATTTGAAGATTTGCCTTTGCATATTTTGAAAATTGGTACAGTGCTGCTCGCTGCCACTTGACGCTCGCCAGCTTGACATGTTAATGCGTTCCCTTGAAAAACTGACGTTTATCAGGTGGAGCATCTGTCGCAGAGGTCCCCTAGAGTTGACTCAGTGTGTTTACCAGAAAAAAAAGAAAAGAGAGAGAGAGAGAGAGAGAGAGAGAAAAGAAAGCAGATGCGAACAAATATGACCAGTAACAGCCGTCCACTACATTGGATGTCATGCATGTTATATTATATTATGTTATATTACATTAATACTTTTTCCATAGAAAACGAATGCGAGATTTCATACTGATGTGCAACGTGTGAGTTTAGTAAAAATAACATTATACTCCCAACAATTTTAAATAACTATTTTCTCTGTAAAAATTCATCTACTGAGTAGAAGGAGTTGTCATTATGAGATACTTTCAATATGTTTTAAAATGCTGATTGACTGTCAGACATTTCATGTTATTTGGTAAGTCACCAAAGACTTCTGTAGCGCCGCGGTTGAGTGGCCGATCGTTCTATGGCGCCTTGCTGCGGAGCGCGCGGTTGCTCGCCGTCAAAGGTTCGAGTCCTCCCTCGGGCATGAATGTGTGTGGCACCCTTAGGTTGGTTTAACTTAGTTTAGGAAGTTTATAAGTCTAGCAACTGATGACCATAGCAGTTTGGTCCAAGAGGTTTACAAACATTTGAACATTTGAACTTTCGTCGCAGCATAATTCACTCCCTTCTGTGACAACGATTGATGTAACTTGATAATGTAGATCATCCAATTAGCCTAGCATTCTAGCAACGCACACTGCTATTACTCTTAAACTGGGTTGTGTTGTTAATAACACATTTCATAAGTGACTAAATATTTTATGAAGCTACTTTGTAGATCCCTAGATGCTTAAATAAGTTTTTTAAAAATGTATTTTGTCACCATCATCTGGTTATTGAAGTTATAAGATGGTTTAGAACCGAAACCGGTAAAGTTATAACTGTAATAAACAGCTGATGATTGACTATATGCATTTCTTGAAATATACTGCGGCTATTACCCCTCATCTCAGTAAAAATTTGAGCTTAAATAAGTGTCTGCGGGATGATCTTGGGTGGGCTCCCAAAACTTTCTAACTACATACTTTTACGCAATGAATACGTTTTTGTTCAATGCTGAATTACCTACCCTAAACATGATTCCATATGAAAGCAGTGGATGAAAATAGGCATAGTAAGCTGTTTTACTGAGATTTTCGTCTCCAAAATTTGCAATAATTCTAAAACCAAAAGTTGCTAAAATAAAACGTTACAATAGATTATCAATGTGTTCCTTTCAAATCAATTTCACATCAGTGCACACACCTAAAAACTGTGAGTAGGTCTACTCTGCCTTAGCTACAAACGTCTGTTTGCAGACTGTATTTATTAACAGTGTCATACCATACACCGTATCCAAATTTAATAAGAGTTCATTTGCAGAGAACCACTTATTAATTTCCGGAAAGACATTATTTACAATTTCATCAGTTAATTGTTGTTCGTAGGGTAACATCAGCGAAACGAAGTAGTTTTGCTTAATCGTGAATATAGAATGGCCAAACATTAATATATATCAAGAAAAGCAAAAGACCCAAGACCGAATCCTGTGGGACGCTACTTATAGCTCTGCTGTTTGAGGAATCAACTAAAGACCTCAAGTAAATAGTGATCCAAGTGTCTTTTTTTAAGTTTTGAGATAATGATTGTTTTCATGAGATCAATTTATTAAATGATAAATACTCAATGTTAAAGAAAATCATTCAAATTAGGCCTAAATACACATTGTACAAATGATATCTTTATTAAATCTCATTGCATTTTATAGTTGTTTTTTTATTTTTTTATCTGAAAATGAACCAAATCTATGTCCACAGCATCAAGTACATTACATATTATCATATAAAAGACCGTATGTAATGTACTTTTAAATCTTACTACATTTTTCGACGTAATTAACCATTCTTTATAATAATTTGGTTTGTTGCATATTGAAATCCATTGGTGTATAACTTCCGTTAGAACTTTACCTGATTGTCCAACATTTGAATTAGAGAGTGGAGCTTCCAGTATTTAAAGGACGACTGTATCTAATTTTACAGCAGTCAACATTAAACCTTTAGGCAGCTCCAGTTGAAAACAAACGGTGGCCAACATTATGGGTATATTTTATCGTTATTTAGAAATTATTTGTTCCTCTATTATTATATTAAATATCAGTTGTGGTCTGAAGATGGTCAGGTAAGTGACTAAAACCGGTTACCAGGGAAATAAAGGCAATGCGATGTAGATTGCCTTGACATCGCTGTTAATCCATATCGTTCTGAAAAATAATTTAATACTAAAGGGCCAGTGCGAATACTTCGCACCGTTAGTGGAATGGAAAAAAACAAAAAACAAAAAAAAAGGTTGGGAAAGCATGAAAGTAAAGTTCAATGCTCACGCATAGCTTTCTCCAGAATCAATCAATGCAAGTTCTTAAAAGTGCAAATGAAAGAGCTTGATCGCATGAGTGTCGTTAGTTCAAAAAGAACTGCGGACCTGAATTAGAACCGAAGATATCGTCAAAAAACCTATTAAAATATTCAGTGCAAGGACAGAATTAAAAATAAAGGAAGAGAGACTTAACAGTATAAGGTCTGGGACTTAGTATGATATTATAGCAGGCCAGACTTTTTTGTCGTTTTTCAAATTAACATAATTTAGGAAGTGTTACAGGTAAATCGTTGCAGTTTTTTCTGCCTTACCAATGTACTTTAAACTTTAAAAATGAAGTAACACATTGTAAGTATCAACTTCATTTATATTTACACTGTTATTACAAGTTTGTAGCTGAAAGAAGGAAAATAAAAAGTCTTATAGTAGAATTTATTCTAGGTAGATAGAAAATTGCACGTTTTTATGTTTTATAAAAAGAAAATGAAATCACAACGTACAACTAAATTACATTGGGATAACTGTTTTTATGATCATAAGTAATAACCATGTTTGACACGTTTCCTGTTGAGATGTCATATCAATACCGTCATGAAGCTCTTCTTCTGTAAATAAATAAGATATATGTACAACTCGATAAACTGTATTATCGTTGGAAGTATACAATATATTACACGAAAATATCACAAAGTCGAAATTACAGTAAATATGTTATAATTACATGTAATATTTCTGTCATTCTCAGAATCGTTACTAAATTCTCCTTCAGACCCCGAATCACTGAATAGAACATACGAAATTTCTTGATCTGTAAGCGATCGTCTGTACTGTGACATCTTGGCGTCCCTGCTTACGCATGGATGTGTCAGAATCTGAAGACACGAACATTCCTCTTGCTGGCGTTGCCGTCTAGTGGAGTTTTTGCATAACCAAACCATCAAGCTGCATAACGAAATACACGGACTGCAAGTTTAGCCCGTAGTTCGTTTTCTGTACATTTTTTACGTCACTGCGTGCATAACTCGCCGCTCGTCTGGAGCGCTTAGTGCAATGACTGCGAATATAGCTCGCAGCCAGACCGCAAAGTGTTAAGTTAATTCTGATACTTGATGACAAATCTGTAGATTTTTGCCTTTGGTTTAAAACAGAAGGAAATCGGCCGGGCAGATTGGTCTGGACGATTGACTTTATTTTTCGTAGATTCTTTTTACTATATAAGATTTGACCATGTTTGTTTTTGGAATATATTAGTAGATAGAAAGCGTAATAGCGATTTGATGAACCATCTGACAAGTACTCAAGTATCCATGCTGGTGTGGATGAAAGCCGTAGCTAAGTTACGCAATCTTCTCGTAGCAGGCAGGTAACGGGTGTCGTGAAGCACTTGTCAGCGCAGCCGTGTCTCGGAGGAGCAACGGGGCTGCAGGCGGAGGCCTTGACGTGGCCAGCTGATCGGCGGAGGCGGCCGCGGGAAGCAAGACGCGCGCCGCGCAGCCCCCCAGGATTTGGGGGCAGGCAGAGCAGGCCAGGTGTGTTCCAGAGCGCGCGCTGGGCGTGCGGTGCGCTGCAGAGCGCGCGTGGCGGCAGGTGGGAGGCACAGATCTGCACAAAGCTGCAGCCCCCGGCAGGTGGTGGCGGATTCTGTCGCGTGACCGGGCACGTGCTCCGCATCTGCCGGCTCAGCTGCAACCCCCGGGGGGTGGGGGAGCCACCCCTGCGCGGCCGCGGGGGGCTGAATGCCCGCACAGCCAGCCGCAGCCGCGGGGACTTGCTCGTTGCACGCTGCTTTACATACCGGCGCTCGCTTTCGAGGGCCACCCTCGGATAAAAAGGCAGGGCGGGGGCTGCACAAAGCGCCGGTTGGCAGCCCTGCAGCCTGATGATGCCTATCGGGCTCGCCGCTTTTAATGTCAATAGTCAAATACATTACGGCCCGCGCCTCGCCACCAGTGAGGTTACTCTGGAGGTACGGCAGGGGCATTCACCGCCGCTGACCTCCAGGAGGGCTTCGTTAGACTTCATTACAGCTGTTGCGACGTGTGCAGACAGGCGGCTTACAATCTTCCCCTTGGTACTGAAGGCAGTGAGCTTCCAGTAACTCCCTTCTGCTCCTGCTTAGCTCAATAATTTGCTTACCTCTCCTGGATAACCAGACAAAATTAAAGAGCATGTAATTAAAATAAAATCGAGTACTTGCCTGAATGTACATCTCCAGATACTGAAAAACATACAGGAAAATTTCTGCTTTCAATATGCCTCCACGATTTATTTGTTGTTGTAGTCTTCAGCCCGAAGACTGATTTGATGTAGCTCTCCACCCTACTATAACTTGAGCAAGCCTCTAAATCTCCTCATAAGAACGGCCATCCATTTGAATCTGCTTACTGTATTCATCTCATGGTCTCCCTCTGTGACTTTTACCCCACACACTTTTCTCCAATGCTAAATTCACGATTCCTTGATGTTTGAGAATGTGTCCTATCAATGGATCCCTTCTTTTAGTCAAGGTATACCATAATTCCTTTTCCCCCCAATTCTGTTCGGCACCTCCTCATTAGTTACGCAATCCACCCTCCTAATCTTCAGCATTCTTCTGTAATATCACATTTCAAAAGCCTCTATCCTCTTCCTGTCCATGTTTCACTCCCATACACTCCACACAAATGCTTCTACAAAGGACTTTCTTCAAAAATGTTCAAATGTTTCTAAATCTATCGGACCAAACTGCGTGGTCATCAGACCGTAGCTTACAAACTAATTAAACCTAGGTAAACTAACCTAAGGACAACACACACAACCATGCCCCAGGGAGGACTCGAACCTCCACAGCGAGCAACTGCGCGCTCCGCAGCGAGACGCTTTAGACTGCTCGGCTACTCCACCGCAGCAAAGGGCTTTCTTACGCTTAAATCAATATTCGATGTTAACAAATTTCTCTTACTTACAGTATGTACTTATTTATTTATTCATTTACTACCTTTTGGTACCCAGCGTTGCTTGGCCACGCATTCCATTCTTGTGTTAGTCCAATTCTTCCTTCACTCTATGTCACTCACCTTCTCCTTAACAATCTGTTAATATCAGATTCATTTCCACGCAGCTCAATTCTTATGACGTCATATCTTCTAATAACGTGTAAGTACGAAATGAGGAAACTGACAAATTTGTTGCGAATAGAGTCAGTAGTAAACACTTAAAAAATTACGTCGTGCAGGTACGAACGATTTTCATGCATCTCCTTTTTATATCGTCACGTGTACTGAACTATGTCTTTGTAAGCGATTCCTCCATGAATATTACGCACTCAACTTTTCACGGAAAACAACTCTAGAAGTATAACTGATATAAAAAGACTCTCGCGGTCATTAATGTACTGCAGGAGCTTACCAAATTCTGTACTATTAGACAGCCTAAAACACCAACTAATAACATCTTCAACACAAACTTCTGTTTCCTTTTATATTTTTAATGGATGCCTCATATTACTTCTTACGCAGTCAATAGCATAGAAAATCACAAAAATAATGGCGTTGGTGGTTGCATGGCAATAAGTCAACACATCCGGAGAAAATGCGAAGGTATGGACACCAGACGAAGCGCGCAACTAGTGCGTCCCGAGACTCAAACGAGACTCACGCCTTTGCGCTCCATTTGTGCCTTGAAAAAATAAATCGAAAAATAAGGCTCTTTTTGGTACTCTTAACACTCCCTCATAAATCTACCTACAGTACTTTACAACGATCTTAAATTATTAAAGTTGACACAAACTAAGTTCCTTCTTTTTCTGAGATTATAAACTTAAATTTGATTCGTATCTATCAAAATCTCAGGAGCTAATCTGGGATATTTGATCTCTTAAAAGTACAAGTGATGCACGAAGAAGTTTTGTGTATATATAACTTACAGGAGGTATAGGTACCATGAAGTGTATTCTCAATCGCTTTGAAAACGATGCCTTTCATGTAAAAATCATGAAATTAAGTAAATAGCCAAAACTTTTGTGGTATGATTAATTTATTTCCAATGTTTTACTATATTACCTGCAGTAGGAGGTTAAGCAGATACCCACAATTTTTTTTCTTCACTTCACGACGCTAATGCGGTCCCTGCTACATTTTCTGGCTGTTACAGGAGGAATGTACATTACCGCGGAAAAAATTGCAACATTGTCAAGGACCAACTCACTGCATTAACAAGTGAGGTGGCACGTAATTCAATATTGTAGGATTATATTAGGACCAAATGAAACACATGTATCACAGTATAATACTTGTAAAAAGTCCTAACATTATACATTACACCCTTCTGGTGGCAATGCAGACATATTCAAACAATCATAAAATTACTGAATGGAAACCGCTGAAAAACTGTTCCAAACATCTTGTACGGCCGCTACATACTCAAATTCCAAAGATAATTCCAATTTTCTTCCAAAGTGATGAAAACGTTAAATGTAATTTCTAGAAAAGCAAGACAATAACCACGATGAAAACGGGACGTTCAATCCGTATCTTCCTTTCTTTCTTTCTAGAACGGAAAGAAAATGTATATTTCTGGAGATGTACATGGTTTTGAATTTTTTAACATTATTGTCTTATTTCATTCAGTGCTAGATGAATGCAGTGTAGTGCAGGGTATTCCATAATTTCTCACAAAATACGTGGGTGTCAACCAACAATACTGGAGACAGAGTATTCGTACGAAATATCAACGAAATTATTTACTCAGAAAGGTGACAGAGGAGATGCCATATCTAAGCTGTTCTAATGTCGTCTTCTCGGTTCATCTATCACGACTACAGGTTTCGGGTCACAGAATTCAACAAAACTATTGTCACGCGGACTATTGTCAAGCATCAAGTGGGAAGTAAGATTTATTTGCTAAGTACGCCAGGTCAAGAAAAGTGGCAGAAGACGAAGAAAGAATAAACATTACACGCACGTCAGGCTATAAATAATGAACTGCGAAAAACTGCAACAATCTGTGTTCAACAGCACAACGGTGTAATACATGCATACTGAGTAGATCTGATGAGCAACTGCTAAAAGAAGGCGAACTTTGTAATTACTTTGAATTGTAGTTGTTGTGGTTTCGACTAATCCGGCTGATGGTGAAATTCAAGGTATTCGACGTTTATAAATAGCCAGTTTCTAGTTCGCTGCTCTCACTTCCAAAGTACACGTCTTGATAATAATAATTTTAAAAAAATACCTCACCGTGTAGCTACAACTTTCTGATTATACTCTCTTCCCATCAAAAATGTTAATTAAGTGATTAGGTAGCTGAATAAAAACGCACGAGTTCCAGTCGACATATTGTTCTCCTGAATCTAAAACAGTTTGTCAACAGTTGCAATTCACACTTTCTACATCAACAGCCTCGCGTTGCTCATAAGCTTAAAATGAGTTATTGCCTGTTCTTTGGTAAACAACCGCTCTCAACGGATTAAACAAGCCGCGACGTAACAGATTAATATTTCCAATATTTGGTAACCGCGCCATTTCCCAGTCACGTTTTGATTCCAGCGCGGCGCGAAATCGATTAATTCATTGGCTGGCGCCTTAGGACCACATCACCTCCAACGATACCACTGCGCCGAAGGAAAGAAGCAAATGTTAGATTGTATCTGTCCAAGCAGGTTCGATATCGTTATCCGAACACTGTTCTGAGTTCTAGGCAAAGACGGCGTTGTCCCTACTAACGACTGAATTTTCCTGCTGAACACTTTCAGCCATTTGAACGGGGTCGAACCGGTTTCCTGCAAGGAACTGGTTGGACTCACCGATGCATTGATGCACATATTGGGCACAATGTATCTGCGAGGTGCCGCTTCTTTGAGCGTGTAGATCAGGTTTTTGACGAGTGAATAGTAGAGACGCGAGCGATGCTTTGCACGAGCAACAGGAGACCGGCCGAAAATCGTCCAAGAACGAAATCTGGGCACAGATTGACCCTGGTGGGACCATTGAGAGTTGTCTGATCGCAGCAGGGCTATTACACCTGAGAATCTGTTCAGGCAACCACTGTCAAAAATAATATGTGCTATGTTGTCTTCACGGATGAGAGTAGCTTCCGTCCATAAGCGAGTTGAGCTACCTATTTTATTGCATTAGTTCGTGACCCATTGGGGAACAGGAAGTAGGAGCAGCGGGGATATCACATCTTACACTTCAGCAGTTCAAATGCTCATAGTACTGGTTATTACCCATAACAGTTCTACTCCATTTTACAATAAGACAATACACGTCCACATACTTTTTCAGCAGGACAATACACGCCCACACAGTTTTCCATAAGGCAATGCAGTAACACATAATTTTTCACTGTCAACATACAGCTGCTGCCCTGGCCAGCAAGAATACTAGATCGTGTATGGAACATAATGAAGCAGGGACTTATTCGTTCAGCAGAGCTCGTAAGTACCACTCAGTAGTTTTTTTACAAAGTTGTTATATTCCTAAGTGTAGATGGAGATATTCAATAGATAAATTAATATCAGAAGCAAAATTAAGCGAACGACTGTACAGCTACATCAAAGGCCGTGCAAGCGTACCATTGCTTACAGTTATAGCAGCATAGAGGGGAAAAAATCCGAAATTGGCCCATGCACGTGAGTGGAACTATGGTTCATCCAATTAAGACAGAAATGTGATTCGTGATTTTCCACAATAAAATTCCACTCTTTGCAGTGTTGCTCCGTCTTAAGAGGTGCATCAAACATCTTCTCAACAAACATTTGACAGATGTCAGTACGTTCACCACACCAATATGAGGTAAGTCTCTGTTGCTTTAGGCTATCGTATTTTGGCCTAATCTCTGTTGCAATATAAGCTTGCATAATCCAAGTGTGTACTACAGTCGTAATGAAATTATTCTCCTAATTCTGGCCGGCCGCAGTGGCCTAGCGGTCTGCGGCGCGCCAGTCACAGTCTGCACGGCCGCTACGGTCGGGGGTTCGAATTCCCCCTCGGGCACGGATATTTATGCTAAGTATAAGGTAGTTCATAAGTGGTTTGTAAGTTTAGGGACTGATGACCCCGCAGTTTAGTCTCGACAAATTAAGTAACCGCTCCTATAAATACAAACAAATTTCGCAGATCTGTTGATAAATGAGTCATACTGTTCTATGCGTGCAAAATGTAATGTTCTGTAGCGTGAAACTGATTCCACTAATTCTATTGTTTAATAGACGAAATGGCAAGAAAGACTGAGAAATAGGCTGTTGAATGGTCTTATACGGTAAAAAAAAGAAACATAAGTCTAACAACTGTCAACTTGCAGCCGGTAATTTTTTTTTTTTTTTTTTTTTTTTTTTTTTTTAGATGAGTCACTTCAGATCGATGCTTAAGAGAGCCTTAGGTTGCGGTACCAACTAGCTAATCTGCAATTGTTTCTAGAAAATCCTGCATTGATGTGAAAAACATATTTGTATGTAGCCAATTTGTACAGGAGTAGAAACGTGATGTGTGTCACAAATGTATCTGGTCTGAGGGAGGAAGTGGGACAGGCAACAAAGTAGGAAGGAAGATTAGGGTTAGAAGTCCCGTCAACATCGTTGTGATTAATAGACGGAGCACGCGCTCGGATAACTTTTTATTTTATTTTATTTTTTATTATTATTATTATTTTTTTTTTTTTTTTTTTTTTTTTTTTTAGGGATGGGGAAGGAAAACGGCGATGCCTGTTAAAGGAAACATGTCGGCTTTACTCTAGAGTGATTTAGGGAAATCACGAATCAGGATGGGTGAAAGATGGGTTTGAAAAAAAGATTGTATAGTTTATGGGACCTAACTACGAGGTCATCAGTCCCTAAACTTACATACTACTTATGAACTAGCTAATACTAAGGACGGCACAAATATCCATGCCCGAGGGGGGGGGGATTCGAACCCCCGACCGTAGGTAGCCGTGCAGACCGTGACTGGCGCGCCGCAGTCCCCTCGGCCACCGCGGCCGGCGAAGCGGGTTTGAACCGCAGTGTTTCCGAATGCGAGTGCGTTACCACTGCGCCACATCACACGAAGCTGCAGGCCTACCGTGACACAGAAGTTATTGTTGTCTGTGCCGTTTTTCTATTTAATCAAACTTCTCAGGTGTACAAGACAACGCAAGCATATCAAACGTGAAGAGCGAGAACGATTAATTAACAGTGTTTTATTCAGAACAAGACTTACGTTATTATTTTGAAAGAAACTCTGACAACATTTGAGATGAAATCTACAGTTGTGAGGCTAATCACTATTTACAACAGATGCTAGGCGTCGCTATACTTTACATACTTTCGCAAGTGACTGCCCATGCCTATAGCTGACCTAATTAAGCTGCCTCTGCCAAGTCAGTTTTACGTGAACAATGGAACTCGCACTGGGCTCCAGGTGTTCCGTTCTAAGCAAACGAACAGATAACTATGAAGTGAGGAAAATGAGCGGCGTTTTTTTATTTGATGGGTGTTCACGTAGGATTAGGCCTAATAACTAACTGCGATGGGCGTGCACAGCCGGTCACTTCAATTCTTTGTTTTCCAGGCATTTGACGAGCTCTCCACTTTCTCGTCGGTAACAGGCCGCACTCGGTGTGCAGAGACAAAGCTGACAGTGGCCAGCGCGCAGTCTTTGTCCTTACGCGGTCGCTCGGAAAGCGCACAGAAGGCGCAGAGGGGCAGCCGCGCTACTTGCGGCCCCTCGTGAATAGCCGGGGAGCGCGGACGTGTTTTTACAGGTATTGAAAAGCGCTGAAAAATTCCGGCCAGCTGAGACAGGGCGCACTAGTTAGCGACTGCAGCCGGTTGTAGCGCATAATGGAAATGCCGGGCGCACCCCTTTCAAGCGGGATCCGGTCCTGACTTCCGGCGGTGCGGCTGCAGCCAGCGCCCCAGGTACGTACGCGACCACCTGAAGGGGTGCGCATGTGTGTGCGGTGTGCGCTCAGCGTACAGGAGCACATGCCGCCTAATGCCCTCGGTGGACATGTGTTCAGCTTTAAGGGATCGGAACACCTGTCCGTGTTCTGACATCATTTACACAATAAGTCTTATTGAATCCATCATTGGTGGTGGAAACGGGGCAGCGGCTGGTCAAGAGTCTGAAGGAACTGAGATACCAACAGCCGTATGTATAATAAAATATTTATTGTATCACAACTAGTTTCGGCATTCCACTATGCCATCTTGAGGTCCCTACATCGGAGCATAATATCCATAAGTGACAACAAGGGCTCACAGTTGTCACAGTTGTTGTTGTTGGGTCCCAATAAAAGACAGAAGTCCACGACTCCAGTTTTGGTATCCCTACTTATGGATATTATGATACGATGTAGAGACCTGAAGATAGCATAGTGGAATGCCGAAACTGGTTGTGATACAATAAATATTTTATTATACATACGGGTGTTGGTATCTCAGTTCCTTCAGATTATTTACACACGTTGTTGGATGCTGGTGGTAATATCATAAGAGGAAATAAGTTGAAGAACGGGCGAAAGTTTGTCATCGCCATCTACTTCATGAGTTGGGCATTTCTATCCGTTGGTCTCTTTCAAAAATGGGCACATCTTCCCATTAATGAGACTGAACCGTGTCGCGATCGGTAAGCGCGACCCGCTCTCATGTAAGAGATAGGGCCCCTCCACGCCCACACCGACGTGGCGACCATCACAAAAGTTCTACTGTCACCTCCGTGTTTGGTTAGTTTGCTAAGGTGGGTTCGGAACCGCGATGTTGTCCGTTCAAATGTTTGTATAGTCTATGGGACTTAACTACGGGGTCATCAGTCCCTAAACTTATGAACTACCGATGAACTACTTACGAACTAGGACGGCACAAATATCCATGCCCGAGGAGGGATTCGAACCCCCGACCGTAGTGGCCGTGGAGACCGTGACTGGAGCGCCTTAGTCTCCTCGGCCACCGCGGCCGGCGATGTTGCCCGTACATATGGGCACGATCACCTATTAACACGTTCGCTGCCGTTCAAGCTCTGGCGCGATGATGCTAGGTGCCACTTCACGCTCTGGCGCGTGATCGTATTTTGACAGTATCTTTTCATAGTTTTGAGCCACTGAATGTTTTGGTTTTAGTTTTCAGTTTTTTGATATGGTTTTTTATTTGCATTTGTATTTTTGTGAAAACAACAAATGAACAATATAAACAGTACATAAATCTATCATGACATCATGAGAAGCGTGTGTGGCTCGTAGCCGGTAACGCAAACGCGGAAATCTGGAACCACGCACGTGTCCATATCACTTATACTCTTCCCTGAGTGCCTATCAGAATATATAGCTTTATTAGACTATGCCAGTTTACAACAAGCCATAATAGGATGCTAGGTCGCAGCACGCGCCTCAGCGTGAGCGGCACATGACTCAAGTAACGTTTACACGCGCCAGAGCGCGAACGGCAGCGAACGTGTTAACACAATGCATCAGGAGATAGAATTGATCGAAAGGTAAGCGAAGGGTAAAGGTATGTAAGGGCAGAGGGAAAAAAGTTCCAAGGCAAGCGTCAAGAGAAAAAAACCTCTGCGACAGTGGGGTAGGTTGCAAGGGCAGTAGCGGTTTGTATGCTAACTGCGATAGCTCATGCAAGGTAGGGTTATGTTAGTAATGGGTATCGTGCATTGGATACCGTTGTCAGTGCTAATGGTTGTCATAAAGAGATCAGTCCGGTAAGTATGGCAGCAACATTTGCTGCATTGCTGGCGCGCCTTCTCTTCCAGCGGCTGCCTCCGGCCTCAGCTCGCGCAAGTGCGCGCCAAGACGTTCTTGTCGCCGGTCATCACTGCATGGCACATCCGTCCTTCAGTGCTGCTCCTTCCATCGCGGTCTTGAAGTTCTCTATCGCCTGCTTCTGCTCAGGCGTCAGCTTGGTGGCGGCTATCGACTGCGGTGTTGAGCCATGTTCAAAATTGTTCAAATGTGTGTGAGGTCTTCTGCGAACAAACTTCGTGGTTATCAGTCGCTAGACTTACACACTAATTACTTGACTAACTTCAACTAACTTACTTTAAGGACAACACAAACACCCATGCCCGAGGCAGGATTCGACCCTAGCGGCCGTGCAGACTGTGACTGGCGCGCCGCAGACCGCTCGGCCACTGCGAAAAATGTTCAAATGTTTGTATAGCTTATGGGACTTAACTACGGGGTCATCAGTCCCTAAACTTGCAAACTACTTATGAACTCAAACGTTCAAATGTTCAAATGTTAATTAAGCTTATGGGACGTAACTACGGGGTCATCAGTCCCTAAACTTACAAACTACTTATGAACTAGCTACAACTAAGGACGGCACAAATATCCATGCCCGAGGGGGGATTCGAACCCCCGACCGTAGTGGACTTATGAACTAACTAATACTAAGGACGGCACAATTATCCATGCCCGAGGGGGATTAGAACCCCCGACCGTAGCGGCCGTGCAGATCGTGACTGGAGCGCCTCAGTCCCCTCGGCCACCGCGGCCGGCTCGGCCACTGTGGATAGCGTTTGGCCATGCCTGAGCTAACTGGTAACGGTCGGCCGATTTATATGGGAAGTGCATAACCAGTTGGACGTTGTATATCACAGCTTGTGCATCAGCTAATTCTTGTTTAGGTTAAATATTGACGTTTAATGAATAGTTTCAGTGTTTTTACTGTCAGTTAATTTATGACTGAAGTCTTAATTTTATCTCTTTTTATTTGCATTTTCACGTTTATCAGCTGTTCTTGGCTCACTTCCATTTTATTAAAGCTTGTAACCGTATCAGTCATCAATCAGTGGATCAACTGTCACTGCCAGGAAGTTTCACATCAGCCCACACTCCGACGCAGAGTGAAGATTTCGTTCACAATGACATTGCTTTTCTTCTTATTATTATTATTATTCCAACTGAAAATTAACGCAACATCTACATCAAAATATCCAAGTAGTTTAGGAATCACGACTAGTTTCATGTTATTCCAACCATATATTCAGGTGATAAGTATTGACCTAATTAAGACACAAAAAGCGTTGTTAGAAATATCTGCAACCAGGATATACCAAATTTATATGACGGTGATTAGTAAGTAATTCCATTAAAGGAAAAACATATAAATCCACATTTTACAGTACAAAATTGGCGACATGAAGTGCGCAACCGACATCAATAATAAAGTAACCTGAGAATAACATAACCCTAGACAAGATGATTGTTGAATAAGAAGCGATATCATAAACGTGTTAAAACAACACCCAACCTAAACAAGCTTCCTGGACATATGCTGAAATTTTGATTTCAGTTATACCAGCAAAGTGTCAGGTACTGTAAACATATTATAGTTACCTGACATTATTATTAAGATTTAGGAGCCTGTGAGATTTCTTTATTTGCCCAGATCGCTAATTTACATAATTGCTTGATGACTAGTTTAAAAAATGTTCAAATGTTTGTAGAGCTTGTGGGACTTAATTACTGGGTCATCAGTCCCTAAACTTACAAACTACTTATGAACTAGCTAATACTAAGGACGGCACAAATATCCATGCCCGAGGGGGGGATTCGAACCCCCGACCGTAGTGGCCGTGCAGACCGTGACTGGCGCGCCGCAGTCCTTTCGGCCATCGCGGCCGACTGACTAGTTTCAACTCATTAAAGAGCCATTACTTCGTTTCTATTAAGAATTACATTTGTCTGTAAACCATGAGGTAAAATTATCAAGTTCCTTATTTTCCATTGATTTTTATTATATTCTGGTAACACTTTGGTCACATGAGAAAGAAAACAATTTGTAGTGTAGAAAGGAACAGACAAAGAGAGTAATATTTAGTCATCAGCACCAAACTGATGCTATGATAAAATTTAATGTTCTAAATGGTTTTCTTCTTTTTTGTTTCTTTTTCGTGTTTACCTTGTCTGTACGGTGTCGGCGTGTTAATATGGGTGATTGTGTATACTATGGCCGTATGCACTTCCTGTTACCACTTCTTTAACACCTCACCCCCTCGCCCCCCCCCCCTTACCAGGGGGAATCTGTGCTCCAGCTAGGTCGGATGTGAGGAAACTGCCTATAAGCCACGTCCAGATCGCGGCTTATTCTACGTAGCGTCAGTTTTACAGAAACTCGAAATTTAGCTGGAACTTCAATGCGAGAAGTTTATAATAGCTTACATAACGAAACCCTGTGGTAAAAAAAACCTAAGAAATTCTGGTGGTATGTAAAGTATATCTACGGCAAAACTCAGTCACTGCGTTGACTACGCGATAGGAATGGTGATGCTACTGGGGGCAGTTCTACTAAAGCAAAATTGCTTAACAGAGTTTTCCAAAATTCCTTTACCAAAGACGACGAAGCAAATACTCCTGAAATCGAACAAGAACAGCTCCCACCATGATTAATTTAGAAGTTGATATCGCTGGAGTATTAAAACAACTTAAATCATTTGACAAAAGCAAGTCAGATTGTATACCAGTTAGGTTCCTTTCAGAGTACAACGATGCAGCAGCTCCTTACCTAGCGATAATATAAAACTGCTCCCTCAGTGAAAGATCTTTACCCAAATACTGGAGAATTTCAAGGTCACTCCAACATTCAAGAAATGCAGTAGGAGTGATTCGCATTTTAGAACATATACTTTTTTCGAACATTATGAACTCCTTCGAATAGAACGATCAATTGACCTATTGTCAACACGGATTCCGAAAGTATTGTTCTTGTGAAGTACGGCTAGCTCTTTACTCACATGATGTGATGAGTGCTATCGAAAGGGATATCAAATGGATTCCATATTTTTAGATTTCCTGGAAAAGTCTTCTAATCAAATTTCGGGTTTATATAATATCGTCTAAGTTGTGCGAGTAGATTCGTGATTTCCTGTGAGATAGGAGACACTACATTGTAATAGAGTAGAAAAATAGTGAAAACTGGCGTTCCCCAAGGAAGAGTTAATGGGGCCCCTACTGTTCCTTATTTTTATAAACTATTTACGAGACAACCTAAGTAGCTCTCTTCGACTTCGCAGATGATTCTGTCATTTATCGGTTAGTAAAGTCATTATAAGATCAAAAGCAACTGAAAAAAGATTTAAATAAGGTATCAGCGTTGTGCAAAAATTGCCAATTGACAGTTAATAACGAGACGTGTGAAGTCGTCTATACGGCCACTAAAAGAAATCCGTTAAACTTCAGTTACGCGTTAAAGCAGTCAAATCCAAAATTTAACCAAACACTCAGGAATAACAATTACGAACAACTAAGTGGAAAGAACACGTAAAACATATTGTGGAGAAGAAGCACCAAAATGTACTTTTTATTGGAAGTGCACTGAGAAGATGGAACAGTTCTGCTAAAGGAACTTGTGAGTTCTATTTCGGAGTATTGCTGCGCATTATGGGGTCACCATCGAGTGGGACTGACGGAGGATACAGTGAAAGTTCACAAAAGGGCATCTCGTTTTGTATTTCCGCGATATAGGGGAGAACGTCTCACGGAAGTGATACACGATGTGGGGTGGGAATCATTAAGAAAAAGGCGTTGTTCCTTTCGGCTAGATTTATTGGCGAAATTTCTTTCAGCACCTTTCTCTTCTCAATACGAACATATTTTGATATTTTTATTAGCACCTACCTACGTAGGAAGACTTGATCATCGTAATAAAATAAGACAATTCAGATAGAAAACTTAAAGACTTAGGTCTTCCTTTTTACCGCGCGCTATTAGAGAAAGGGACGGTAGAAAAAGAACATAAAAGATGTTCGATTCACTCTCGGCGTTGGACATAAATGTGATTACTTGAGAATTTATGTAGATGTAGATTATGTAAATGTAGAAACAAGAGCGCCGCGGCGTTGTTCCTGGGTAGTGTTGGGCAGACGCGCTTGCCGGGATGCGAGAATCATAGTATACGTGTAACGAAGTATGTTGGGAGTTTTTCCCAGCTGCTTGCATTACCGAATCTCCCGATATCACTGTTGCATAATAAGATAAATGAATGTAACTAGTCTATTATCATTTTCTTTTCCAAAACTTATGTTATTTTTTATAACGTAACTAGCTGAAGTCATTTTTTATTCTTGGTGTCGCAGAAGTTTGTTTAATTAGCAAATATTAATTAGTTCATGTCAGAGGCGTATTGTGAAAGTTCAGATAGTATGCTAATTAGTATTTCTCATAACACTAAGTAAATTCTTGTCTCATAATATTAAATTAGGTATTATTATGTTTCAGAATTAATGTTAGGAAAGCTTTGCCCTCATTAGTTTCTGTATAATTACCGTTAATTACGAAAGTATTGTTGACAACCCTATTAAATTATATTTGGAAATGAAACACAATTAACATAACTGAGATTTATATATCAATTTACTCAGTATTATTTACGCTATCTTTTACTATGGCCAGCTGTATGTAATTGTTAAGTTTTCCATTATAATTAATGTAATGCACATAATTATGAATACGTAATGTTCAATACCATTGTCTGGAAGATATAAGTAGGATGCTTTCGCGCCATGTAATCGAGTATTGTTTCATCGTCGAACTAGTTCACAATTCACGCTAGTTCCGAGTATTGTTTAGAGTCTTTTTTCGTGATGTATCTGAGACACAACGCATGTCACTTTGAACTCTAATTTCGAACAGTTATGTAAAAGTTCCTTAATGTTAAGCATGTAGAAATTGTATCTACAGTGATTAATCCTTCATATTTGTGCCACCCTGTACACCTCGGACTTTGGTAATCCACACACGAACTGTGTAAATTTGTATTATTAGCGTGTGGAATGTACACTTGTACGCTGGCCATAAGTGGAGACAACCGGGCAGCAATGAATCATTAAAGTGTCAACTAACTACAGTTCTATGTGTCGCCTACATTTGTTGCAGCAGATTAGTTTTGTTCCACCGAATTTCAACCAGCCGTTACCAAGAGCGTCGATCTAACAAGGAGACCATATGGGTGTTGGATTTTAGAATTTTTTTATATTTATGGTACGTGAAGTTAAGAACTCAAATAACAATCAGCCAAAGCAATTCTAAGCAACTCTCAAAAATTCTCGAGAAAATCGACATTGAAGTTTTGCAAGTAAGCGTAAGTATCAATATTTAAAACACATGCAGCATCTGTAGGTGTAGCTCAGGTATTGGTGCTACGGCCTTCCAACCGTAAGGTCGGTGATTCGAATCTTGCTGCAACAGTTTTAATTTCTTTTTTTTATTTTTAGTTGTGATCGAATACTTACATTTTTTAATATATAATGGTATTTTCTTACCAAACATGCACATTTTTCGTTTATTATTAATTTTCTACATTTTGAAACAGGTCGTTAATTAAGATGGTTAAAGTAAAAAAAAAAAAAAAAGGAAAAAAAAGATACATTTTTACAGTATTGGCTTCAGTCCTTGACTGTTCAGTTTGTGAACAGCTATGACGCTGTTTTTGGAAAGTCGTCTCCATAGCTACTGATGCCTTTCCAAGCAGCTAATTTACTTAACTATCGTTTTAGGCGACGACAAGATGTTCAACTAGTCACACAAACAAAAACTGACACATCACATGGAATTACAGATCCCAATACGTTTTTTTAGAACTGAATTTTAAAAGGAATAAAAAATCTTCCACGGAGGTTTCTTTTTTTTTTTTTTTTCCGAACCACCAACTCCACGGTTGTGAAGCCAGAACACTACCGCCTGTGCTACAGCAACATACACCACAAAAATTAGTTTTACTGGTACTTACGTATACTTCACGAAACTTGAAAGTCGATTTTCTCGAGAATTTTTGAGAGTTGCGTCGAATGGCTTTGGGTGATCATTATTTGAGTTCTGAATTTCACGTACCATAATTATCAAAAATTTCTAAAATCTGACACCCGTGCGGTCTATTTGTAAGGTAACATCGAGAACCTAAGACTTACCACCAGGTACTCCCCATACGGTGCGCAGCTAACCGCCCGGGTACAGTGCTATAAATGGTGTCGCACAGTATTAGACTGACGTCTGCGGAAGGTGATCGATTTCTGTTGGTTCAGTATAGCTCTGCCCCGAACGGTACTGGCGGTAGCGACGTACTAAAAACGGAACGGAGACTTACGGGGATCTGATCCGAAGTCCTCAGCAAGTGGCCTGCAGCCGGTGTGCCCGCGCTCTCCGGCACGTAAACCACGGCGGCGCGGCTGTTGTTACACGTGCGGCTTCCACTCGGGCAGCAATTAGCGGTGGCCGCGGGCCGCGCCCCACTCCGCTACCGCTGTGCCCGCCTCCCCGCTCCCCGGACGCTGCGGCCTCGCTACCCGGCCAGCCTCCTCCGTACCAGGTGCGCACAGGTGCAAGCGCGCACGACCTCCACTTTACGACGCGCCGCGCTAAAAATCGTAACAATGAGCCTGCGCGGCGCAGCGCGGCGGTAGCAGTGGCTTTCCTCGCGACGGCGACCATATTGTTCCCGGCGAGGCGGTTTTTTAGCCGCGGCCCCGGGATCGCCTTATTAGTTTGTGGGCGCGCAAGATAAATGGAAGGCAATTCCTCGGCGCGGCAGACCACCAGGCCGGCGGGCCGCTCATATCCGCGTCCCGCGGGCCGCCGCCATATTTCACCGCCCCGCCACGATCCGTATTAACGGCGAGCGGAGCTGCCCGCTACTCGGAAGCTCCCAGTCCTGGTGGCCTTTAAGCAGTTCCACTCTATCGGCTTGTAGCACTTCTCTCCTAAATCTGTCCTCTTCTTCTCAATTATGAATCACGCTATTGGCCCATTTTGTATTAGTGTAACTAAGTAGAGCTCAAAGAGTTTGTTGTTGTCGTGGTCTTCAGTCCGGAGACTGGTTTGATGCAGCTCTCCACGATACCCTATCCTGAGCAAGCCTCTTCATCTCCACATAACAACGGCAACCTACATCTGTCTGAATCTGCTTACTGTATCCATCTCTTGGTCTTCCTCTGCGGTTTTTGCCCCACACACTTCCTTCCAACGCTAAATTCACAATTCCCTGATGTCTAAGAATGTGCCCCACCAATCTACCCCTTCTTTTATTCAAGGTATGCAAGAAATTTCTTTTCTCCCCAATACTGTTCAATACCTCCTCATTAATTACGCGATCCACCCACCTAATCTTCAGCATTCTTCTGTAGCACCACATTTCAAAAGCCTCAATCCTCTTCCTGTCTGCATTGTTTATCGTCCATGTTTCACTCCCATGCATGGCAACACTCCATACAAATGCCTTCAGAAAGGACTTCCTTAGGCTTAAATCAATATTCGATGTTAACAAATTTCTCTTTTTCAAGAACGCTTTACTACCCATTGCCATTCTGCATTTTATATCCTCTGTACTACGACCATCATTTGGTATTTTACTGCCCAAGTTCTAACGTCCATCACCTCTTTTCGGAATGACTCAAACTGAGCCCTAATATATTCCTGAATCACGGAAATGTTTATTAGTTCTCAGTCTATAACGAAATCATTCCACTGTAGGTGAAGTTGAACTTATCTTATATGCTGGCTGAAGTCCATTGCGTTGTGAGTTGTCTTCGGCATTCACTAAAGAAATTGATTCTACAGGATCTTCTCTTAAATTAAAACCATTTTAGTTGATATGGAAACGATTTTATTTCCACTTAAACATTGCACAATCAAGAAATGCAGCAGCAAGCCAACACAGCTGCTTACAGGCTTCTGGCCACTCGGATACTGAATAAAACATGGTTTCTCTCCAACATCTTTCTGCTTAACCACGTAATAAAAATGATGACAAAGTTTTGTAATTCACAATTAAACAATATTCTTTTACATCAAATATGCCAAAATACAGGAATTAAAACATTAGATTTAAGCTTTGACTATTTATGTCAATATATGTACTAGTTTCATGAATTTTGTATTTAAATGTAGTGCATAAATTTAACGTCATCCTTTTGACTAGTGTTTACAGCCGTCAAATTATTTACATTATGTGTGTTTTTGAAATGCACATATATTTGTTTTGCCAATAGTGTGTAGGCTTACTATTATTGTAACATATAATTTTAATGTGTTTCGGTTTGCGGTCAAATTATTTATTAATACGGATTTGTTTATGGTTGTCGTAGTTTTGTTAATTTCGAAGATGGTTTCCTAGTACGAAACGGATTATTAATTTTAGTGCATGAAAAATTATCAGTATTTAATTTAGGATCAAGTGATATATAAAACATGGTCTGCCCTAATTTATTTAAACAAAAGGTATATATGAAATCATGTTGTGCAATAGTTTATAACATGTAGCATTGTTGTTTTTATACAAATTAGTATCTATATAGGTTCAGAAATATCCAAAACGGAGTGTAAGGCATTTTTAGTGTTTGCAGCTATTTTTTACGAAAGTATAAAGAACAGAAAATTACGTAAAAAGGTCAGGCAAAGTTATATTTAAATGAACGTACTATTTCTTAAAAGTGTTTTACTAATAGTGTAAATAGAATTTCAATCTGAAGGCGAAAGTGTGAAATATCACATGTCCGGTAATGAAGTTTTACTTTAGGTATCAGATATTTCGTGTTTCAATGTTGGCAACAGATTTTTAGGAGTTCGCAACATAGCAGAAACGTTACACACCCCCCTACATAGTGTACCTGAAATGTAATGTAAGGTTCACTGTGTACTATCGTTTCAATATGTTGTGATTTAAGTGTTCATAATGAGTCTGTATTAGTTTAGGCTAAAAAATAAAAATTGTATGTTGATTGTAGTCTTGCGAATGCTGGTGGTTGTTGATGTTGCATGATGCGCCGACATTGGTCTATCTGCAAACTGCTGTTTGTGACGTAGTGGCTCGCAGCTTCAGCTGACTGTAGTTACAGGCATTCCACATGGTTCCTACAACATGTTTGTATCTTTCTCAGAACCACATACTATTTTTCCCTAACTACATACATAAATAAGCATACTGTTATCAGGCTATTGGAAAGAGTAATCAACTTTCTCTATACGCGTATTTAAAACAAACAAAATTATGGGTTCAAATTAACCCTTAAATGTTACTGAAAATTAACGAGAAATCTCTCTCATTTACTTTAGTTCGAATAATGAAATAGCAAGCTTTTACAACTTTCTCCTTTTTTTTTTTTTATAAGAGCATTGATATTCATATTGTAAACAGTTATGTTTGGTATTAATTCATATAAAAAATATTTTATGCAGAATAACTTTTTCTATGTGAACATGTATGTAAATGCCATTATGTGAGAACTAAGCTCCTAATTCCTCTAGAAAGGGTGTTGTACATTGTAATACTTCAAAATTTATAGTCAATTTACTAAGTGAAAGAATGACATAATTAAATAGTAAAACAATGGATAGAAACAAGCTCTCAGTGAGCACATCAAACATTTATCATTCAAAATTATGGTATAGTTCAAAATTAAAAAACCATATGCATTAATAAAGATTCAAAACTAACCCCCCTGCGAGTAGTTAGCAGTGGCAATAGTTAATTTCATAGCTCAAAACAAGCATGGAAATTAAAGTAATGTGTCAGTTCTCAACTGATCCACCAAAGTGTTAAATTTTTCCCAAATTGGGGAAAAATTTAAAGAAAAATGGAAAAAGTTTGTTTTAACTGCCAAAATACACCCACTCTCAAGGCAGTAATCAAGAGAGGGCGGAAAAATACGCTGCCATTAAATTACGTCCACGGCCAGGGCAGGTAACTGACTCGCAAACGGCTACATAAGCAGAAAAAGACTCTGGTTGCATTTACCTATATTTTGTTTAACAACTTAGTGTTCGTAAGATATTACAATACACCATTTAGTTTTCATAGATTATCTTCTAAACGGAATGTTTGTATTAATGGTAACTACCTTACCAAGAGTAACAAGATGCAACTGGCAACTTGACTATTTCCGCAGAAGTAAATAACAGTACATAGTTTTTGTTCTTCTTTGAACAAACTGCCCCAATCAAACACAACACAGTCCAGAGTACCCTGTATTTGTTGAATGGTGAACAGTTACTACCCCCCAATAACTCAAAAATCAACATTCAATGTTGTCCAGTAGTATTTGAAAATAAGTGACAATCATACAGTAGAAATGGATGAAAATGAGTAACTATTGTAAGTGTTCTGAAAGTCTGTACATGTATACATTAACAGTGTAAAATCTCAATTATATACTAAACAAAAGTCAAAATTGACATATGGTCTGCCTGATCATTTTCAGATACAGTACCATATCAAAACTAAACACCCTGTAATCAACTGCAAGTTGATACACAAAGCTTGCACGCATGAGCAAGTCAACAAGTGTGTCATGAACTAAACAGAGGTGTTCCACATGAAAAAATACAAAATTATACAAGTTTGACTGTAATAATAAAGAGTAATAGATAGTCTGTAATGGTTCATTAACCTTTACATCATGAGTATGTGCAAGTACACTTGATAAACATACCAAGTATGTAACTTATAAAACATCAATAGATTCCTTGTAAACTTTAAGAATAAAAATGAAAATTAAACCTTGCATCAGCCAAAGCTGTGTCATATGTACAATATACTATAATATGGTCATCTTAAACCAGTATTAAATATTTTCCTATGAAGCTGTAAGCTCAAGGATAGAAATTGAATTTTACATTGGTCAACATTTGTGTGGTCTATGTGTCCTCCCATGCTTATAGTCACTTTTGTACTAATTGTTAGCAAGTCTCTCTTGACACATCAAAGTACAACACAAAATTCAACCAACAATACAAAAAAAAATACCAATGAATGACTAACAAGAGCGAAAAAACTTAAAGAATTCGAATTGTAATGCACTGTGGACGTGATTAATAGAACAATCACAGTACATAACTGAGGTAAGAATTTTCATGTATACACAATGACATTTAAGCCATAAACAAATAATAAACACTTCAACATACCTTTGACTATGCATATATGGTTAATAAATTATTTATTGTGTGCCAATCTGTACATGCAGATACAGTATACGCACTATCTATGTGCCATATTCATAATAGGTATCAATACTATCTTCCTTGTACGTTTCAGAGTAAGAACAAGGTAAACTATTAAAGACATTAACTTTTCTGTATGTAGGATTTAAACGCATTATTCTATCTGAGGCCGATCAACTTTATGGATCGTGGATAAACAAAACTATAAGCATAAAGCTAAGGGTTTCGGTTAACTTCAAGTGACTCAATGTATACATGTAGATAAACTTCAACTCAGATCTTAACAAATGGACTACACACATAGTGAAATAGTACTTGGTTTTCAGGTTCAGTTAATAGATTTTTTTAAACTTCATTGGAATTATTCATGTTACTAGTATCACAACTTAGTTGACATACAGAAGGTATACTTTCATATTTACTTTCACTTATTTCTTTAACATTTCAGTAGATGACTTCACATTTATATCAGGGTTTGGAGCTAACATTTCTCAGTACACTTAACACTATCATTTTGAGATTTCCTCAGCAGTATCAAGCAATTCAACATCTTAGACTTCAAGTAAAGCATCTGTTCAGAGACTACACTAATCTTAAATACTACATCAACATTTTTCGTTGAAATATTCATTATTTTCATAGTCATTTCCTTTATGACATATCAATTCTTTCTTTTCAATATATGGAGCATTTTTCACTTCCATTTCAGTAACTTAATATCTATTTGTTCAGTATCTTTCACTGACAATTCTTAACCTAATTTCTCATGAACAACACTTCCCCCGTTTCCTAATTTGTTAACATCTTTTGATGACTACTCAAAGACTTCCACATTAGCTAGTGGTTCATAAACATCATAACATAGCTTCCAAAATTCCTGACAAAACACATTTAATAAAACCCCCATCATCTATCTGTATTTCACATTGTATTTTAATTCAAAACTCCTCAATGTTTGTTATTATTTGCAACTGTATTAACTGTAAACATGAATTCACTATTCAGTTGAAACTGTATTTCAGTATATTTACTTTTTAGCTCTTAAGTCCATTGGCCTATACATTGACATAAGTAAAAAAAAAAATTCTTATTGAAAACCCCCAACTAAGATGACACTAGTATCTCAGATTAGGTACAGTATTAGTATTTGGTATAAAGTTCTTCTGAACTGATGGTTAACATCCACCTACACATTTTTACATATTTTCTCAAAAATTCCAACTGGTAATAAAGTTTATGCTTCACATATTTTAAGTTTCAATAAGCATATAGCAAAAATGCATATATCAAAAGGTATGTCTCAGCTGTTTTCATTTGTCAGTGGTACTTAAAAAGTTTTTTCAAATAATCAAATATTTACACTGAAGAAAAACTTAAATACTACAATTTTTTCTGTACTGTGAAAATGATTAATAGAAGTACACAGCACACGACTGGGGACCTGAACTGTTGTCAGCAGTTTCATAACTAAAGAGTAGTTATGCCCCTAAGGTATTACATCAGTACATAGCCTGATGCATCTCATTTTGTCTATCATCAGGTAGAATAGGTAGTAGTAGATTACAATTAGGTCCCAAATTAAATGCAAACAGTTGGGTCTGGTTTGCCCAAGAACATACTTTACACCTTAGACTTTGCTTAAGCAACATAATTTCAGAAGTGTCATCCAACTCTGATGAAAAACAATCATTGTCCTGTGGCATAAAATAAATAGGACGAAATTTCTTTTTAGGCCTACCAGGTAACTTCACTACTGGTAAACTAATTACACTAGTACATCTAGGAATAAACAAAGTTTCAGTGTGTGACTTTTCTTGCATTTCGTCTACACACTGTGGTAATTCAGTGACTGTACATTTACTTTCAACTTCTTGCTCAGGGTTATCTATAACACAGTTACATTCAGTTTCTACTTTAAAATCAGAAATATCAAGTTTGCTATTACATTGTTCAACATCGCGAATCTTTCCAGTTAACTCTGTTTTAGTATCCTGGCTCTGAGAATTTACATAACTTGAAGTGTCATCTATTTTTACAACACTGTCACTCGTCTGTGAAACTTCTGAAGTAGCAGCTACCACAACACTTTTTTCTACACTATTGAATCTACCGGTACTAAAATTTGTCACTAGACTTCCAATGTATTGTTTTAAATCGGTCATTGAATCATTTGTTTTACTAATTTCCAATTTAATTGAATTTGTTTGAGATTTCATGTCAGATAGTTCGGTTTTCATGGTTTTTATATCTAACGAAAGTTCGGTTTTCATAGTTTCCGTTTGTAATGAAAGTTCGGTTTTCATAGTTTCCATTTGTAACGAATGTTCGGTTTTCGTGGTTTCCATAGTTTCCATTTGTAATGAAAGTTCGGTTTTCATAGCTTCCATTTGTAATGAAAGTTTGGAGTTCGATTCTAATATAAGTTCCAAGATTGATTTTCTTTCTATTTCCGCATTTGCTGCCATATTACTAGTCTGTTGTCCAGTCTCTTGTAAATCACTAGAAAATGGGACCTGCTGCTTTCTTGTAATTGGTGTAGAACTCGCGATACCAGAACCTTCTACCCCACTGTCAAAGTCCGAAACTTGAGTACTATCATCTCCCTCCTTTCTTACTGTATCCATTTTAAGATAAGTTTTCAGTCCACATAAAACCCCTATCACACAAACAGTCACTAAAAAAAAAAGAGGAGAAAAAAAAAATGAGTACTTAACTTCACACAAGGATGCGGCGATACAGGAATCTAGTAGTCCAAATTATTGCCATCTTCCTCCATTAAATTTCGACATCGTAGGTGTGGGTAGTATTGTAGTCGAATTCTGCACTTTTATGATGGTTTTACTGCACATCCATCATATACATTATTTTCCTTGTATTCTGAAACACATTCTTATATTAGCGAATACTCATTAAAATCGTTTGATCTCGTCACCACTTTTAACACTTTACATTAGTGAATACGCTTTTAAAATCCTGGTCACACGGCACCACATCTAACGTCCATCACCTCTTTTCGGAATGACTCAAACTGAGCCCTAATATATTCCTGAATCACGGAAATGTTTATTAGTTCTCAGTCTATAACGAAATCATTCCACTGTAGGTGAAGTTGAACTTATCTTATATGCTGGCTGAAGTCCATTGCGTTGTGAGTTGTCTTCGGCATTCACTAAAGAAATTGATTCTACAGGATCTTCTCTTAAATTAAAACCATTTTAGTTGATATGGAAACGATTTTATTTCCACTTAAACATTGCACAATCAAGAAATGCAGCAGCAAGCCAACACAGCTGCTTACAGGCTTCTGGCCACTCGGATACTGAATAAAACATGGTTTCTCTCCAACATCTTTCTGCTTAACCACGTAATAAAAATGATGACAAAGTTTTGTAATTCACAATTAAACAATATTCTTTTACATCAAATATGCCAAAATACAGGAATTAAAACATTAGATTTAAGCTTTGACTATTTATGTCAATATATGTACTAGTTTCATGAATTTTGTATTTAAATGTAGTGCATAAATTTAACGTCATCCTTTTGACTAGTGTTTACAGCCGTCAAATTATTTACATTATGTGTGTTTTTGAAATGCACATATATTTGTTTTGCCAATAGTGTGTAGGCTTACTATTATTGTAACATATAATTTTAATGTGTTTCGGTTTGCGGTCAAATTATTTATTAATACGGATTTGTTTATGGTTGTCGTAGTTTTGTTAATTTCGAAGATGGTTTCCTAGTACGAAACGGATTATTAATTTTAGTGCATGAAAAATTATCAGTATTTAATTTAGGATCAAGTGATATATAAAACATGGTCTGCCCTAATTTATTTAAACAAAAGGTATATATGAAATCATGTTGTGCAATAGTTTATAACATGTAGCATTGTTGTTTTTATACAAATTAGTATCTATATAGGTTCAGAAATATCCAAAACGGAGTGTAAGGCATTTTTAGTGTTTGCAGCTATTTTTTACGAAAGTATAAAGAACAGAAAATTACGTAAAAAGGTCAGGCAAAGTTATATTTAAATGAACGTACTATTTCTTAAAAGTGTTTTACTAATAGTGTAAATAGAATTTCAATCTGAAGGCGAAAGTGTGAAATATCACATGTCCGGTAATGAAGTTTTACTTTAGGTATCAGATATTTCGTGTTTCAATGTTGGCAACAGATTTTTAGGAGTTCGCAACATAGCAGAAACGTTACAAAGTAACAAAACTCATCTACCTACTTTATTGCTTCGTTACCTAATCTAATTCCTTCAGCATCGCCTGATTTTCGTAGACTGCACTCCATTACCCTTGTTTTACTCTTGTTAATGTTCATCTTATATGCATCTTTCAGCACACTGTCCATTCCGTTCAATTGCTCTTCCATGTCCTTTGCTGTATCTGACAGAATTACTATGTCATCGGCAAAACGCAATGTTTTAAATTCTCCCCCTGAGCTTTAATTCCTTCTCCAAATTTCTCCTTGCTTTCCTTTATAGCTTGCTCAATGTACAAATTGAACAACATTGGAGAAAGGCTACAGCCCTGTCTTACTCCCTTTCCAACCACTGCATCCCTTCCATGCCCTTCTTAAATTTTATAAAGTGGCTACCCGTTTGCCAAGCTTAAGACACCCGAGCCACAGACACAGGTTCTCAGGTAGATGCTGCGTTTCTCGACTTCTGCAAGGCGTTTGATACAATTCCCCACAGACGTTTAATGAACAAAGTAAGAGCATATGTTCTATCAGACCAATCGTGTGATTGGATTGAGGAATTCCTAGATAACATAAAGCAGCAGGTCATTCTCAACGGAGAGAAGTCTTCCGAGGTAGGAGTTATGTCAGGTGTGCCACAGGGGAGTATCGTGGGTCCGTTGCTGTTCATGATATACGACGTGCGTCCAGAAAGTAAGTTCCGTTTGGTTATATAAAACGAACGGATATAGATACAGAAAAAAATGTTGATTGTACAAAAATCTACAACTGTTAAACTACTTTTCTAAATATCTTCCGAAATTTTGTAGGCAATTGTCATAGCATGGCACAAGGTTTTGTGTGCCTTTTTCAAAATGTTCAAATGTTTGTATAGCTTATGGGACTTAACTCCGGGATCATCAGTCGCTAAACTTACAAACTACTTATCAACTAGCTTATCCTAAGGACAGCACAAACATCCATGCCCGAGGGGGGAATTGGAACCCCCGATGGGGAACGGTCTCGTGCATCATAGCATGGCGCCTCAATACGCTCGGCCGCTCCTCCGCGGCATTTAAGGAGAACTGCATTTCCTTTGAACAAGAGTGTCTTTAGATTTTGCTACCCATCTCTTTTTCAACTCTTAGCTATTCAATAGTTACAGATTTCTTTTAAAAAATTTTAGCAAACTGGTTGCCCCCCTCCGTTCTGTTCTGTCATCAACTACTCAATCTACGTCTGCCTAATCATCCTCTTTGGGGGATTGACGAGCTCAACACATTTGTCCCCCTCCTCCTCCCTGTAATCATCTGTCAATCTCCTCCTTCTCTGTCATCTACTTCCTCCTCTTCCTCCCATCATTACTTCATTCCCCTCTCTTTCGACGTCTGTTCTTCTCTTTCTCTCCTCTCTACTTGTTCATCTGCTCTTCTCCTTTCCGTCTACATCCCAACCCTTTCCTCCGTATCCTGAAGTCACGTGTGCACCAAACTTCGTACAAATTTATCCAAGAACTTTCAGGGAGATGCTTAACATAAACATGTGCTACATACAATACACACACCTATGTTTCATTTTGTGTGGTTTTCCACCGTATGACTCCAGAGAGGAATGAACTGAAAGCATATTTTCTCCTACAATTTCTCCTGCCGTCTCTAATGACCACGCTGTCGACGTGACATTACATCCTAGTCTTCCTTCAATCCCAGACAACCGGAATCTGTTACACTTGCTTGTTGGTTTTGGTGATTCCATATTCTTGTGCGCTCTATATAAATCCAAATAGCTCCAGCTTCAGTTCTCAGCATATATTAAGATTCTTACCTCTCACTCACACTTGTCAACGGCAAATCGCAAACTGTTTAGTTCTTCTCCCTAAACTTTTATTTCTTCTCCAGATTTCTCCTTCATTTCCTTCACAGCTCGCTCAATGTACAGATCTAATAACATTGGCTGAAGGCTACAATTGTATCTTACCCCCGTCCCATTCATTGTGATCCTTTGATGCCCTTTGACTTTTATAATAGCTGTCTGGTTTTCGTACAAGTTGTTACAACTTGTAGTACAACATTTTTTAGTCCTGACACCTTTAAAATTTGAAAGAGAGTATTCCTGTTAAAATTGTCAAAAGCTTCCTCCAAATCTACAAAAGTTATAAACGTAAGTTTACCTTTTCTTAACTTATCTTCCAAGGTAAGCCGTAATGTATTGCCTCTCGTGTTCCTACATTTCTTTTAAATTAATACTGGTCTTCCCCAAGGAAGGATTTTATCCATTTTTCCATTCGTTTGTAAATAATTCAAGTTATTATCCTGCAATTATGACTCATTAAACTGATAGTTCTGTAATTTTCACATTTTTCGGCACTTACTTTGTTAGGAACTCGGATTACTATATTATTCTTGAAGTCGAAAAGTATTTCTCCTGACTCATACATCTTGCGTACCAGGTGGAACAATAGCTTCACGATTAGGTCTCCTAACAGTATCGGTATTTCAGATGGAATATATCTACTCCAGGGGCCTTGTTTCGCCTCAAATCTTCCAGTCCTCTGTCAAATTCTTCTCGCAGTATCGTACTCCTCCAGTCTTCATCTACTTCCTCTTCCATTTCTACAATACTGCCTTTATTTTCCTTGTATAAGCTCTCTGTATATTCCTTCCATTTTTTCAGCTTTCCTTCTTTGCTTAGTACCGATTTGTAAAAAAAAAACTTCAAATGTTGGTAAATCAATGGTAGTTAAATACTCTGGTTATCAGTCCCTAGGTTTACATACTACTTAAACTAACCAAAGGTCAAAGACACATACCCATGTCCGAGGAAGGACTCGAACCTCCAACGGCAAGCAATAGCGCGCTTTGCAGCTGCTGATTTCCCATCTGAACTCCTGATATTCAAGCAGCTGCTTTTCTTATCTCCAAACGATTATATTATTTTCCTGTAGGCGGTATCTATTTATCCCCTAAATATACATTCATTAGTATTACAAATTAAACTGTAGGTGCGGATATTAGTGACTCTACATGCCTTTCTTTTTTCATTTTATTTTGTTTTTCGTAATGATTATCTTCAATAAATAGTATTGGTACAAAGATAGTCCCTGCTCTATTGTTTTTAACCTTAACATTGCTAATCTACTTATTTATTCCACGACGCAGCTCTAGGAGAAACTCATCTGCAAGTACTTGTAGCAACAACAGAAAATTAATTTACAGAAGCAGCCGCTTTGTTGTGGGACGCCATGACATGGATTGCGCGGCCACTGGGCATAGGTCGGTTAGTTTAAGTAGCTTGTAGCACCAGGGACCGCTGAAATTAGCACTATGCTCCCACAGGATTGTAAACATTTGAACATTTGAATTGTCGAAGATTTGCAGAATAACTTGGTGCAAGTTATCGTTTCAGTTTCAATACCTCAACATATGTTTGCAGAAGTTACGTGCGGAGGTTACTTGTTAGAGGACATGCACTTTTAATGCCTAAGTAATCAAGAACTGTTGCCTTAAAAATCTTGTTAATAGAGTAAGAGAATAGTAAAACATGTATACGGTGATGAAGGCAAGGTACCAAAAGTTCCTCACAAGCTCAGATAGCTAGGGAAGATGAAAATTCACTTCCCACAATCTGATGAAAGCCTCTGAACCACAATTCGAGATGTTAGGTGACAACTGCGATGAGGATTCTGGAGGTGGTACCTTTACAAAAATTCGACTGTATGTTGATTTATGTAAGCTACCGAAATTTTAAAATACTAGTCTCGTGGTTAGTTACGCAGCTTTAAGATCTGAAGCGCCAACTTTGGACGGGGGGGGGGGGAGGGAGGCAAGGAACGTTTTGCCCCTCCCCCAAGTTCAAGCACACTATTACTTGGAGGCCATTTGTTAACGCTGATATTGCGTCTACATGAAGCTGTCTGACAGAATTCAGAACACCAATGGGCACAAGTAAATAAACGCAAAGCTATCAGTCAAATGTAGTACTTCTTACAATGCTTTTGCCCCCTCTTCGCACCCTCCTAACAATTTGAAGGTGGTGGAAGAGAAGGAGAAGGAGGATGACGTGTTTTTATGCCAAGCCACCCAGCTACGACGCTGTCTGTCGCACTTTTACGCAACAACAGTAGGCAAGGCTCCGCGGTCGTTTTGTCTCTTTGTGAGTGTATGGGACAGTTCCAGCTACAGTTAGAAAGGTTCATGCTGTTTCCGAAGCTCAAGTTGGTCACTGAGCGGCCTTCAGTTCGTAAAAGCGACGGCCGATCTGAACTGCGTGCTCCTCTGACCGCCTTTCCCACGCTATTGTTCCTGTCCACGGCATTGAACAATGCCCATATTTACGAGCGCCTAGATGTTGTTGCCGGATCTTTCCAAACGTTGCTTACTCATCGGCTATCACCGACGGCGCGCAACTTCGAGAAAACCTGCCCTAATCTAGCCAACTTTTCGGTAATGAACTGTCAGCTTTTATCACGATTTGCGGAAAAAAATGAACGGCGATTATTGTATTTCATCTCAGCCAGTTCCAAAAACGAGGTAACGGAAACCGTCTCGTCGGATCTCCTCACATCGTTATGTTTACTCAACTTCGAGCTCGGTCATCGAGTATTTTGAGATACATCTAAAGGCCGACCTCTTGCGGTCTGTGCTTACTGGCTCACGAAAATTGTGATTTGCCACCAGCATTCGGCGAGAAGACCTATGTGGATCAAAATTCCATTAAAAACACATTCGAGAGGAGACGTCTGATATTTTCTGCTTCCAGATGCAGATTAAAATGATTTTCATTAATCGCTGAAGACAACAAATATCACATGGTTCCCTGCAATAGAAAACTGGAAATTTCCTTCATCAACATTGTCCAAACTGAAACTGAGTACCGCCTGTCAACGCATGCCCCGTCGTCGACAGAGAGTGGAAAAATCTTTTCTTAAGCGTATCCCACGTGGGACGTTAACGCCAATGTGGACGTAAGGCTTAAACGTATAACCTAACAGTGTAGTGTACCTTTTTGGAGTAAAAGTATTGAATAATGCAGTGATTGAGTAACAACATACTTTAGTGTACGGAACATAAGTATAATAGTGACATTGATATTGGTATTAAATGGTGAAGATGGGTTCGAGTTGTAGAGATTTACATGTGGCTGATTAGTAAAAGCAGACATTCATGAACATGGCTGCATATTTCCAACAAGGTCATTGTCTGTGAGAGGGATGCTGCCATTTTTTATATAAATGTGTAACTCTGGGAGATTGCGGGAGAAGGTAACGGGAAGAATTCATAATGTCGGGATCTGGCTACATGACAAGTGATGTTTCTAACAAATTCCTTGATAATCTGATTTAAATAAATAAACAAGGGGGAAAATTTTACTCATCTTAGATGGACATGCCTTTCATTTCAAATATGTAGATACAGTAAATTAAGCATTTATGTTCAGAATTGGGATTCTACATCTCCCTTCTCACTGCACTCACAAATGCCAACGTCTTGGTGTCTCTAATTTCAAAAATCTGAAACATATTATTGCTGTATTGTTAGTGTATGTTTATTCTAGTACTCCTTTGTTTGCCCTAGTGTACTGATCATATTCCATACGAAATCCGTTGTTCTGTATTTTACCTGCTACACTGTAGGCACCTGTCAAAATCTCCTAGAGTTAAGGGAGAAGTGGAAATTTGGCCTTTACGTTTTGTAATGTATGTATGTGACTTATTATGTTTTTACACCTAACCAGATTTTCACAATGTGATAGTAATATACGTCTAAATATTTTCCGTAACAATAAATGAAACAATCCTCAAACGTTTAACAAGTGAAACATCATTATTCCTTAAGGGAACGACATCTCCCTAAATACAGTTAAAGCCTTCTGTCGTCTGTTCAGCGTTTTCAGCGTTCCGCTGCTTTTACTTGCATTTGTCCTCTAGGTAATGTATTAAAGGGTGACTCACCCCCCAAGAAAGAGGACTGAATTCAACGAGCAGTATCCGTTCTAACTTTGTAACGCTAAAGAAACTTTTCAAGCGACCATAGAATATCACTTTTCTTTTCCCCAACACAATTTTGTATCATTTAATTCAGTGTTCACGTATACCATCCTTTAGTTACGGCTGATGATCATACAACAGCCACTGAGAGATTCGTCAGCGGCTTCTTGTTCCCTGGATGTATTAGTCGAAACCAGAGCCGGCCGCGAAATCGGTCCCTTCGTCCACGGGCTGTCCCTTCTCGCCTGACCGCCCTTTGCCCCCCCCCCCCCACCACCCTCCATCACACCGCTGTGCTCGCTGACCGGGAACGGTCAAGGAATTAACTGTAGAGTCGCCGTTTGCAAGGCAGAACCGTCGTCCGCGGAACACAAGGCGGGGTTGCAAACGGCTAGGTTTTACAAAATGCCGTATTATCAAAGTCGAAAATCTGAAACAATGCAGCCGCGGCGGAGCGCATTGAGGCGCTATGCTACGATGCGCGAGACCGTTACCCGTCGGGGGTTCGAATTCCCCTTCGCGCATGGATGTTTGTGCTGTCTTTAGTATAAGGTAGTTCATAAGTGGTTTGTAAGTTTAGGGACTGATGACCCCGCAGTTAAGTCCCATAAGCTTTACAAAAATTCGAACATTTTTGAATAGATCGCAATGATCGGCATTCTACCGTTAGCTACTGTTGGTACAAAACAAAACAGAAATTTTGTTTTGCAACTGCATTACACTATTAATATTGTGTGAGCCACGTTGTACCACGTGAAATATATCTAGAGTGATCTATAGAAAGAGAGCCGAAATCAAAATATAGTCTCTACATAACTTGCGGTGATCCAATTTTATTTTTTATTTTTTATTTATTTATTTCTTGATTGGGTAGCTAGTGTGCTATCATTGCACTGAGTCTTCGAAACTGTGAGACTTCTGTTTGATTGGGCCTGAGGTAAAAAGGGGTGGCCGCTACTACTAGAGTATTCTGCTGAACCACAGTTTAGGCCGTCCTGGATCCGCCCCTGCTACATATTGACATCAGAGATAGAATAAATTATCACAATGACACGTGAAAGGAAAGGAAATACCTACCACTTTTCTTCCGAGAGTGTCAAAATTACAGTTCTCAACAAAATATATCACATCACAACATGTTTTATTTCGATAGATTTTTTGAATACGTAATAAAATTGATACCTGGTACAAAATGTCGGCAAACTGACAGGCGCAGGCAGTTTTTTACATTGTCATTTTTCAAGTAGACGCGGAATCGTGACATATTTAATAATACTACTTCAAAAAATCTTCCACATACGTAATTCGAGCCAGCCTCGTTATGAACTCATGGAAGCTCTGAATCCTGAATAGTTTTAACGTAATTGAATTTGTCGTTCAGTCGGGAGATAGACTGAAAATGTATCAGTTCCATAAGCAAATAAATAGAAGCACTTTCAAATAAAGCATTTGGTCTCGATAACGTCTCAAAAAGAAACGGAAGTTGGCAGTATCTCGAAAATGACTTGAAAATGTTACTGTAATTCCCCCACAACTGTAATGAACAATCCGAGCCTCACTTGGCCCGCACAGATGACCCGCGGACCATTTGGCACACCCTAGACGGTCCTGGCCTAAACCAATTGACTGTTCCTCCAGTTACTCCTTTAGTCTATGCTATCTCTTTTTTCCGTTTCGTCAGTTCCTCCAGTGAGTCATTTAATCCCTGTTCTTCGTTTTCTCATTTTTCGTGAAAAAATAACAACTTGGAAGATATTGCTCTGCAACAGATAGCCTGCCCTGCTGGAACTTCTGCCTTCATTTGTGTGAGATGCGTAACTGATATTTTGATTTTATTTAGAAATTAGCGGACCGCCCGGCTTCGCAAAGATGGAATTTATATTCTATAGTTATAGAAAACGATGTGTATATGTATTTTATTTGTTACTTAACTACTGCGGTTACCAGTCCCAAGACAGATAAAGTGCTTAAACTAACTTAAAATGACCTAAGGACAAACCACACACACAAACACACATACATACACATGCCGGAGTGAGGACTCGAACCTCCGACGGGGAGGAACCGCGCCCTCCGCAGCCAGGTGCCTTAGAGAGCTCGGCCATTCAGCCATGGCTCAGCGTGTTCAGTCCCTAAATGCACGCCAATCTCACACAGTAACGTATCTTTAAAACATCGCGGACTGGAGATCAAATCTGACGTCAGTTCAGAAACTGTTCAGGGCGCCGCCCTATTGTATAACGATAAACCTGGATTCGCCGAAGCCGGTTCAGCTTTGATCTAAGTGAGCACGAAAGATGTTTCGTAATATCGCTAAAATCGACATGATTATTGGCCATCGAGATGATTATTGGCCTTGACCGCAGGTATTAATCTATACACTGTATTTGTTGCGGAAGCTTTCAAGTTAGAAGGAACTAAACAGGAAAAAGTGCTATATCAAAACTTCTCCCTACACGAAAAAGATTTACTTCTAGAAATAGGACACAATAAAAAGGAAACAAAATAAAACGAATAAAGTTACAAAGGCCTAAAAGGTACAGGCATGGAAAGAAGAAAGGACCACGAAAGCACTTGACATGAACAGACATTATTTTTAAAGCATATCTTCGATTATTAGATAGATTTTATTTTTCAGTAAAACCTGGAAATAAGAAAACAATAATGTAAAATATTTCTGTTCTCAACAGTAACTTTGAATGCTCTGAAAACTTTCAGTATGGTTGTGTAACGCAATGGTGTCTTATGGCATCTTAGTTTCTTCTAATTATCTTTTATGGCCGATGCAGGAGAGACAACTCAAAAATGGAGAACGGATAATATTCGATCTAGAAAACCCTGATTTCAGAGTCTACGACGTAGCTACTTATTCACCACGACATCCACCTATAGCATTTATATCTATAAAAACATAGTTCTGGTTTAATAATCAATGTCCTTACAACAGGATGTGTTCAGCAATTAAAAAAAAAAAAAAAAAAAAAAAAAATACGAAATGGGCAGTTACTGCTCCTCAAACTGAGACGGCTTCTGTCATTATTGCGTGCTGTTCAAAGGAAATATTCATCACGAACAGTGAGGGAAGCAATGCTGGCGTTTCAAACGGCAGCACTGCTGTTACAGAAGAATTGTGGCGGCTCTTCTAGCCGTAAACTTGATCCGATCGCTACTAAACTTCAAGGGATCACGCGCTGTGGTAATCGAAAGATTTCATCTAAATGTCTGCAGCTATCTTGGAATAAAAGTTTGAAAGTTTGTAATTCTATCGGAACAAACTGCGTGGTCATCAGTCCGTACCTTACAAACTACATAAACCTAGGTAAACTAACCTAAGGACAAACACACACACACATGCCCCAGGGAGGACTCGAACCTCCACGGCGAGCAACCGCGCGCTCCGCAGCGAGACGCTTTAGACTGCTCGGCTACTCCACCGCGGCTATCTTGGAATACGTAGGGAAGATACGTACATACACTCCTGGCCATTAAAATTGCTACACCACGAAGATGACGTGCTACAGAAGTGACATTTAACCGACAGGAAGAAGATGCTGTGATATGCAAATGATTAACTTTCCAGAGCATTCAGACGAGGTTGGCGCCGGTGGCGACACCTGCAACGTGCTGGCATGAGGAAAGTTTCCAACCGGTTTCTCATACACAAACAGCAGTTGATTGGCGTTGCCTGGTGAAACGTTGTTGTGATGCCTGATGTACGGAGGAGAAATGCGTACCATCTCCTTTCCGACTGTGATAAAGGTTGGATTGTAGCCTATCGCGATTGCGGTTTATCGTATCGCGACAATGCTGCTCGCGTTGGTCGCGATACAATGAATGTTAGCAGAATATGGAATCGGTGGGTTCAGGAGGGCAATACGGAACACCATGCTGGATGCCAATGGCCTCGTATCACTAGAAGTCGAGATGACAGGCATCTTATTCGCATGGTTGTAACGGATCGTGCAGCCACGTCTCGATCCCTGAGTCAACAGATGGGGACGTTGGCAAGGCAACAACTGTGGTGTCGCGCAAGTATGAGGTGCGCGCCACGTACTTACGCCGCGCATCGCCATGCACGCACGGTGCGGCGTTCTTACGATGTCAGCCACGAGCGCCCTCTGCTGCAACTCCGCTCGTGGCCACGACTTCTGCATCGTTCACTTGGGAATCAGATAGTTACCAGTTAAGACTTGGCTATCGGATAGGCACTAGGACTCATCAGTAGGCAGGCCTCTATCTAAACTATGTATCAACATTCTACTAGTCTGCTGCTCTCCAAGTTCAGTATTGTACCATTTCTATGAAATATATATATCATATTCTAATTTAGTCTAATGTTTCTAGTTTCTGCTGTCCCATTGGCTGGTCACCTCCGTACCCACACACGCGTGCATCCTACTTTCCTGTGTAGGTCTCTCTCTCTCTCTACTCGGCCACCGACACCCAGGACAACCGGCGGAGACGAGACACAAAAGTGGCGACGAGGATGGGATACAAAAGTGGCGACGAGGAAAGTGGCGACGAGGATGGGATACAAAAGTGGCGACGAGGATGGGATACAAAAACAACCATCTGCACGAACAGTTTGACGACGTTTGCAGCAGCATGGACTATCAGCTCGGAAACCATGGCTGCGGTTACCCTTGACGCTGCATCACAGACAGGAGCGCCTGAGATGGTGTACGCAACGACGAACCTGGGTGCACGAACGGCAAAACTTCATTTTTTCGTATGAATGCAGGTTTTGTTTACAGCATCATGATGGTCGCATCCGTGTTTGACGACAACGCGGTGAACGCACATTGGAATCGTGTATTCGTCATCGCCATAGTGGCGTATCACCCGGTCACCTCTTGTTCACATCGACGGGACTTTGAACAGTGGCTGTTGATTTCAGATCTGTTACGACCCGAGGCTCTACCTTTCATTCGATCCCTGTGAAACCCTACATTGCAGGAGGGTAATGCACTGCCGCATGTTGCAGGTCATGTACGGGCCTTTCTGGATACGGAAAATGTTCGACTGCTGCCTTAGCCAGCACATTCTACAGATCTATCACCAACTGAAAACGTCCCTTCAATGATGGCCGAGCAACTGGCTCGTCACAATACGCCAGTCACTACTCTTGATGAATGGTATCGCGTTGAAGGTGCATGGGCATCTGTGCCTGTATACGCCATCCACGCTCTGTTTGAGTCAATGCTCAGGCGTATCAAGGCCGTTATTTCGGCCAGAGGTGGTTGTTATGAGCACTGATTGCGTGAAAATGTAACCACATGTCAGTTCTAGTATAATATATTTGTCCAATGAATACCCGTTTATCATCTGCATTTCTTCTTTGGCAATTTTAATGGCCAGTAGTGTAAATATCTTGATCCGATCGCTACCAAACTTAACAAGATCACGCTCTGTGCTAATCGCAAAATTTCGTGAAGATTTCAATTAAATTTCTCCAACTGTCTTGGAGTACATAGTAAAGATACATACGTTAATATAATTCATTTGGTTTCGATACTAGCGGAATGCTACAAATGGGAGAGGTAAGGGAGTGGGGAAGTGGGGAGAGGATCTATCAAACAGAGCAGTGCCCTTTCCCGCGCCTGGAGCGTGTGTTTTGATGACACGGGCTGCAGAGCTGGCCGCGGCGCCCTCGCGCGCGCTGCTGCTGCGGCTGCGGCGCCGAGGTGTGGAGTGCGCAGCTGTGCCCGGCTCACACCTGGAGCGGCGACCGCGCACAATACCTGCGCTTTGTGCCGCCGCGCAACACCCCAGTGGGGCTGGTCCGCCTGCTGCCTGCTGCCCGGTGCTCCTAATTGCGCGCCCCCCACTTATCTGCATGGCCCGCCCTAGACAAGACACCTGGCCACGCGCCGGCTGCTGCCCGCACCGGCCCGGCGCAGTCCGCCCCAAGCGACGCCGTCCTCACATGGGACGCGTAGGCCAGACGTGCTGTCTACCTAGCTACAGCACACTCTGAAACGACCTGCAACATCATGCAGAAGGTGACGTGCTGGTCATCGTGATTTGCTTTGCGACCGCAGAGCTCTCCAGCGCCAGTTGCGGGCTGACGCATAGATCATTGTATTTACAAAGATGGTTGTGGTTGTTGTTGTGGTCTTCAGTCCGCAGACTGGTTTACATGTAAAGAAGAGACATCAACACTGTGAGTAGACGGAATATTAAGTTAGAAACACTTAGGCCTAACGTGCAAAATGGTTTTTTTTTTTTTTTTTTTTTTTTCAAAAAAAAAAAAAAAAAAATGTTCAAATGTTTGTAGAGTCTATGGGACTTAACTAGGGGGTCATCAGTCCCTAAACTTACAAACTACTTATGAACTACTTACAACTAAGGACGGCACAAATATCCATGCCCGAGGGGGGATTCGAACCCCCGACCGTAGTGACCGTGCGGACCGTGACTGGAGCGCCTCAGTCCCCTCGGCCACCGCGGCCGGCAAAATGTTTTTTTAAACTGTTTTTAATCTATTTATCGAAAACAAACTGTACAAACCTTTGTATCATTTACAAACCACAGAAGATGCTTTTAAAATAAAAAAGCGAAGCGCGTCTGATGTAAAATAAATCTCTTAATTGCTGTCAGCATAAGACAGATTACCTGTTATAATCAATTTTAACAGCTGCTGCGGAATATGGCCACACAACCAAACATAGTATTTATTTATTTTTCGTTTTACGCACATTTATCTTCGTAAACCTCGTAACGGACGCTGGAAGAGCGCTGCGGTCGCAAATCACGATTACCAGCACGTAGCAGGTCGTTTCAGAGCTTGCTGTAGCTAGGTAGACAGCACGTCTGGCCTGCACCACGTTGGAACAACACGTCCCGTGTGAGGGCGGCTTAAGACCGCATCGACGCGCCTCGCTTGGCGCCTAAATACCTCGCGACTAGCCGGGTGACTCACCCAACACCACCTAGAGAGAAGGCCGCGGCGCTCTCGTGTGACGTCATGCACAGTAGGCATCGTTCGCGTAGTTCACTGGGTGGCCACTGGGGGGTAGCGTGCAGCCAGTCAGCTAAGCGAACGATGCCTACACTGCGTGACGTCACACGAGAGCGACGCGGCCTTCTCTCTAGGTGGTGTTGAATCACCCCGCTAAACAGACAGCTGAGATCTTATAGGACCGGCCCCACTGAACGCCATGGGATTACGCCAGTCGCTTGGCATGTCACTACACAATCGGTCTTGTTGGTTCATCCAGGCTTGTCGCTTCCGCGCATAGAGGCGGGGCGATAGGGCAAGCGAGGAGGGGACGAGCTACGGCCAGGCTCCAACAGTTGCGCCTGCGGGAGAGACATTGCGTAACTCGCGGACAGCCACGCGCCTACAGATTGAACATTATTGGCTGTCATTGCGGTTCTGGAGGGGGATGCGCCGAACGGCTGAGAACTGGGCCGCCTTCGTACGTGACGCCGAGTATAGTGGCTTCCAAGATTATACCACCAGATGATAATTTCGTTTGTTTCATGTAAAACATGGAAAAGGAAGGTGGAAGAACTTGCGGTCCTTCCTTCTTAAAGAACTGCGACAAGTCGGCAAAGCACAAAGTGGAGCTAATGTTGCCACAAGCTCTTGTCCCTGTTTTATACAGTTACAGTTACAGAAAAAATACTACAATGATCGTACACAGAGATTCCAGTATTTCAGCCAATGAAAACACATGAAAGTACGACATCAAAAGTTCAATCGCCGGAGTTTTCAGATGTTTCTGAGATAGTTATCACACCTGAACAACAGAGGATAAAAATGTGTTCCACTTGGTCTACAAGCAAATGCGACCAAATGTTGGACCTTGAGAGAAACAAGGTTGAAATACTGGAGCAAGAAATCAACAGTAGCAATAATGACGATCTTCTGTTCTTTCATTGTTGTCATATATGGCTAAAATTCTACCTTTGCAAAAACTTATATTGCGAAGAAAAATTCAAAATTTAATTATTGCAAAACTTCAATCGGTTCAAGAAGGCATTTACCAGCCGTCGTCGGACACTCATGTATTAAACAAAAACACACCGTTACAGCCAACTCAGGAAGAGTAGAAATCATGTAATTCCATCATTTCTGGCAACACTACTTCAAAAGACATTGTGTTGTTGCAGCCGCTCAAACCATTCCCCGAATAAATGCTCCATTGTGACAATTTTTCTAAAACCTAATTTACATTTCGAAGAAATTCAAAAAGGTATGAGGAAGTTTCTTCTTACTGACAGATTTTGTATCGAAAACAACTTCTTTAAATGTTAACTGAAGATTAAAATACACAATTATGTGTTTGTTCAACGGTTCTGTTTATTTTGTTAATCGATTTTCGGCTTATTAGTCCATCATCAGACATGTGGAACAAACACATAATTGTGTATTTTAATCTTCATAACTTCTTTAAACAATAAAAAATAAAACGTATATACTGAATTTGTTTTTCTACACGTTAATGTTACCACAAGCCGCTTTGCCGCTCTTCAGGAGATATAGTTGCCTGTGTCGGACTAAGGGGGTTGGGGTGGGGGCGGACTACCCCGGGCCTCTCGTCTTGCCCCCCCCCCCTCCCCACAAATACTTCCAAAGCACTTTATTATTATTATTAGCCGCGCGGGAGTAGCCGAGCGGTCTGGAGCTCCACGTTACGGATCGCGCGGACTCCGGCGTCGGAGGTTCGAATCCTCCCTCGGGCATGAATGTGTGTGTTGTCCTTAGATTAATTTAACTTAGTTTATGTAGGTTGTAAGACTAGGGACTGATGACCAACGTAGTTTGTTCCCATAGAATTACAAACATTTGAACATTATTATTATTATTATTATTATTATTATTAGACTAGCCCATGCCTCGACCTGGGGGCCTCCAAATGTCAAAAGTTCCATTTTATATTAATACATGTATTTCCAAGTGGACGGGGGCCTCGTTTTGTTTTGCCGCCGCCCCGGGCCTCCAAGAGCCTTAGTTCGCTAATAATATTGTATTGTTTTTGTAGTTTTTCTGTAATAGCCGTGAGAAGGACGTCGGACGATTTTAGTCATTCGTAAATAACCAACAATTTTGTCTGTAAACTTCCAAAGTTACAACACGTTGAATTTACCACGTTCACTCCACGCACAACTAATACTATGTACTCATCGTGATGGTAGTATCCGTAACAGTTCATATTTCAGAGAAATATTTTATGCCAGAGTCATATTCCGGCTTGGCATTGAAATACATATTTCGACAGTGCGAGCGAGCGAGTGAGCAACACGCTGATGACGACTGGCATCGATGTAAGACTTCTTTGCTGAGTTAAGACTTTCTAAACTGGTGAAAAGAACATTTATACACAAAGAATATATTTTCTTTAAAGATTATTTTACAATTAATAAATTCATTGAGATTTATGGTGGTACTGGGTAGTAATGATTATTTCTATATCTGAAATAAAACTTGTAAATCGTTTAACACGCAAAGTTTCCCACTTCTTTTACAAATAACTATAATCTACACGTCAATAATGAAATAAAGACAAAATATAAAAATTGTACAAAATAAAACAAACAAAGTAACCGTGACACCCAGAAGAAGACAGCTTGCAATAGTGGCAGAAACGTCGGTCCAATGCTCAGAAGAATTCTGTCGTCAATGACAACGGCTGCGGAAGCCTTCGTTTAGATAAAACAACTAACAACAATCAATTAAGGTACGATTTCCCAGTCGGAGAAGGGTCCATCTATGGAAGTTTACTCATATCAAACTTGTCGCAAGTGGAAGAGAACGCAACGTTGCCATCTTGCAGTTACGAACGAATGCTACGATTTCATTATTCTCGTACCGCCCAAACTACGTTATTGATCACATTACATTATTGTTTCCAACGCCTTTTCTACATGACTTTCCTCTTGAAATAACCGTTTTTTTAATCGATACATTAATTACGTGTTTTAGGTATGGACTTAGCGACCCACAGTTTGGGAATGATTGCTCTAGTTAAAACTTCACAAACGTCGGTCTTCTTTCATAACCTGAAGAAAATGCGTCTTCTTTTGTGCTCAACCACAGGCGCACGGAACAACAATGCATTTATCAAAGTTGGCTGGGCGTATTCAGTAAACACACACGCTGACTCGTACGGTTAGTCAGACTGAGAACAGTCTGTGAATAGGTTTGCGAAGCACATGGCGCTGAGGTGAAAGCGTACCAGGAAGACGTCAAGTACGGTTAATCTATTTGTAACAAAACATAGGGTGCAGGATTCCTCACCCTCCTGCAGAAGGTGGGCGTCTTTCAAAACAGCTTTTCAACAGATAATGCTATATATACGTTTCACTGATGAAATATTGAATGCTTTGAATTATCGGACATCACCCGTTGGGATTTTTTGTGATCTCTCAAAGGCTTTTCATTGTGTTCATCATGGTATCCTTCTAGATAAGCTTAACTAATGTGGTATGAGTGGGTCAGTGCACAAATTGTTTTAATCATAATTAATTGGAAGTATGTGAAAGTTGAAATAAGCAGTTCACATGATATAGAAGAAACAATTTCTCTAACTGGGGAGGTATCAAAAATGTGGTCCCACAGGATTCGTTCTTGGGTCCTTTGCTGTCATTAATATATATTAATGACTTGCCATTATATATTTAGGAAGATGCTAAGCTACTTCTTTTTGCTGACGATACAAGTATAGCTATCACGCCTGACAAACAGGAATTAACTGATGAAATTGTAAATTATGTCTATCAGAAAATTATTAAGTGGTTCTCTACAAATGGACTTTCGTTAAACTTCGATAAAACCCAGTACACGCAGTAAATGGCATGACACCATTAATAAATTTAGACTTTGAACAGAAATCTGTAGCTAATGTAGAATATTCAAAAATTTTCAGGTGTTTGCATTGACGAGGGATTGAACTGGAAGAAACACATTGAAGATCTGCTGAAAAGTTTGAGTTCCACTACTTATGCTATCAGGGTCATTGCAAAATATGGTGATATATATCGCATTAAATTAGCTTACTATGCCTATTTTCATTCACTGCTTTCATGTGGAATTATATTCTGGGGCAATTCAACATTGACTAAAAAAGTAATCATTGCACAAAAGCGTGTAATCAGAGTAATTGCTGGAGCCCACCCAAGAGCATCCTGCAGACATTTATTTAGGGATCTAGGGATACTCACTGTAGCTTCACAATATATATATATATATATATATATATATATATATATATATATATATATATATATATATATATATATATTCAAACATGAAATTTGTTATTAACAATCCGACCCAATTCAAAAGTAATAGCAGTGTGAATAGCTACAACACTAGGAGAAAGAATGGTATTCACTATTCAAGGGTAAATCTAACTTTGGCACAGAAAGGGGTGAATTATGCTGCCACGAAAGTCTTCGGTCACTTACCAAGTAGCATCAAAAGCCTGGCAGATAGCCAACTGATATTTTTTTTAAAATTAAAAGAATTTCTAAATGGTAACTCCTTCTACACTTTAGATGAATTTTTAGATAAAATTTAGTAATTTCTCTAAAAAAATTTTAAAAATAAAAAGTCCTTAAAATATTGAGTGTCATGTAGAGACACCATTTATTAAACTGACACCTTTCTGATCATTCTGAAGTGTCGTAAATATATGATCTGTGAAACAAGCATTAATTTAATCTAATCTACCATCAGAAAGCTGCATGGTGTAACCTGATCAGCGACCAAAACACACTGAAGAAATACTCGTTTTTCAGAATTGTTGTGTATGTTTGGGAGCAGTGAAAATTCAGAAATGTGAGGAATACAATAGATGATTTGAAACATAGCTTATCGACTGCAGCAACTGTAGGTTTACAAATATTTGACAAAGTTCAGCCCAAAAAAATTTGATAAAATATCTTGATCTGAAAAAACTTCCTGTGTCGGAACCGGGACTCGAACCTGGGACCTTTGCCTTTCGCGGGTAAGTGCTCTACCACTGAGCTACCCCGACACGACTCTCGGTGCTTCCCCACAACTTGAATTCTGCCAGTACCTCGCCTCCTACTTCTCCCACCTTGTTCTAGATTTTGGCGCCACCTAAGGGTGCCTTCATTTTATCAAATTTTGCAACTGGTTGGGCTGAACTTTGCCAAATATTTGAATAAAGTAGACTTTTTTCTTTTCTTCTATTTCATTCAGCGTGGTCCTTCTATGGGGCCGACCGCGGTGGCCGAGGGGACTGAGGCGCTTCAGTCACGGTCTGCACGGCCACTACGGTCGGGGGTTCGAATCCCCCCTCGGGCATGGATATTTGTGCCGTCCTTAGTATAAGGTAGTTGGTAAGTAGTTTGTAAGTTTAGGGACTGATGACCCCGTAGTTAAGTCCCATAAGTTTAACAAACATTTGAACCTTCAATGGGCAGGAGTGGGGAGGGGAAGTAGGAGAAGGCGGGAGGAACGGACGAGTCTGGTAGCGGGACAGTCAACTAGCTCTTCAGCCGATATACAGGGTGTATCAAGAAGGATGGCGCAAACTTACACGGTTGAAAGTACACTTCAATAGAAGCAAAATTGTCCTAGAAAGCATGGGTCCGCAAACAAGCCGTTTCCGAGATAATTACGAATGTATGGTTCCATGCAGAAGGAGGTGTAAGGTAAGACGTGGACGTGGTAGGGGCCCTGGGGGATTGGATAGTGTAACATAGCTTCCAGAGGATGGGTAAATGTCGGGGCGGAGTTCATGATCCGGGAGGAAGAGACCAGTTAAAACGAGCACATACAGTCGTAAATAACAATTAACTCCCAACCAGATTTTTCTGAAAAGAAAAAAGTGACTGACCTCTTTACAAAACCACTAATTCCATTATGAAAGTGATTTTCTATCTGCTGGTGGCATTCTTATCATACTTTGACTTGACTTTTATATAGCTAAATCCATTTCCGCGTTCGAGATCGTGAGTGAAATTCCCCTCGTAAGCAGTCACGTGCGTTTGTTTACGGAACTGGCACCTATCGTGGAACGTAGTATAATTTCTTATTACTTTTATTTTATGAAATAAATAGGTACCAGGTCTGGCTAACAAGACACTGCTAGGTAGTCAGTCGATAATCCCCCGCATTAATTATACAGACCGAGAAATAATACTATCAGTATGACGCCTGCAGTAGGTGCTAAGCGTTCCCCACGTGTCAGACAGCCGACTGAAGGCCACGGTCCCGGATCCTCTGCGTGAACCAGCAGCACTCGAAGCGTGCAATCGTGGGTGTGAAAGCAGTAATTGTCCTTAGCTGAGCTCCTGGTCGGGAAAGTAGCGCCTTAAAGATATCGACTCGACTGGAGGTGGTTGCCTTCTTAAGCAACTCGTAACTGCAGCGTCTTGAGTGGCCAGTAGCAGAGGGCTAGGCTTTCTAAAAATGAACCTTATGGCTCCTCCAATGAAGCATGGAACACTGTGGATGTAACTTTTATAACTGTATCAAGACGCCTTATGTAATCCATGTACTCTCTCCTTTAACCCGTAATATAGACTGTATCAGTGTCGTAATGAAATGTGGTTACTTAACAATAGGGTTGGCTACGAACTTTCCATGAGGTTCCGTGAGGTTGTTAACGTTTTGTCAGATGAGGATACACGAAGACAATAATTTCTGTTAATTTGCACCTACTTCTGGAAAGCAGTGTACAAAGGAAAAATGTAGGAAGCTAACTGTACCAAGTAACCTACAGCGTTGTACATCATAGCGTATGTACGCACTAAGGATTACGTGATGCATATGAACTTTCTGACACGTAGCTCCGTGAAATGTAACGTATTTCTTCACCGTTGCCTCACTCTTCTGTTAATTTCGGAAGCGTGGCGTGTTTTAATAAATCTCCCCTATGAGTACCTAAAATCATCTCTGGATTTCTACGCTGTTATCACCATCATATGAGACGCAATCATTGCCTGTAGCTGCCGTCGTGAAATTCTGATACGTCTTCGACTGCTATCAGGTATGTGTCACAGCCATTCCCTGCCTGAAACTTCCTCCTGGTGCTGGTCACTTGATCGTTTAACGGAATCTGTTTCTACGTCTCATAACAAAAGAAATACATGCTACAACAATCCAGCAGTTGCCTACGACCCCTCTATTCCAACAACACATTAAAGTATCATTTCCCAGTATTCATTGTTCCCACCTATACGGTCTGCGCATACGTCTGCGAGACATCCTGTCTCTTCTAAAGTCACACTGAGTCATTGCCTTCGGTTTGTAGCCATATCGAGAGCCTCACGAGTATTTTCACCGGTGGGCGGGGTTGCGCCGCTTTGTTGATGTTACATTTGAACCCACGGGCCGAAATAGTTCACATGATAATCTTTTCGGCGGTATACACTAAGGCGTTGTACTGTTTTTCTAAACATTAATGTAGTTCAACTTAACAACTGGATCTGATTTTCATTAACTGAAAAACAGTTGCAGATGTGGCACCATCCAGACAGGCACAGACTAATAAAAACTCAAGAATCATATATCTGAGGTGTTGTAGCTTTCTGTGGCTACAGCTTTATTCATAGTAGCGCAGTCTGTACGGGAAACTGAAATCACTCTAGAGAAAGTTAGTTTAGCACAAAATGTATTAATACGAAAAATATGCAATTACGTAACTTTGATATAAGCTGCCATCCATGCCTAACTATCTTGTACAATACTAATTGCCTAGGTCGATGTGACCTGAGTAACTGAGACTGTCGGTGCTATCTAAGACTGTCACGCGTCCTATAGCTTGTCGACTGCTGCGTCGTCTTCTTTCCTGCCGATGCGTGCGTCCTCTCGTCCCGGTGTGGAAGACGTCAAGAAGTTCAAAAGCAGAAGTGAAGTGAAAAGTGGCTCTCCAGATGTGAGCGGCGCTTTTCTATTAGCTTCATAGGTGGCGCTATCGGCGTGGAGGGAGTGTTGCCGCTATGTGATAGGTTAGCAGGCCTTCTTGCTCTTTCGTTCCCATTTATGAATGAGTGGCACCAACTTTACACCACTACATGAGGCAACATTTATTCGGAGTGTAATCCTGTTTAACAGTGAAATGTAAACGATATATAGCTAACATAATGAAAGCTTAAAATGCGGTAATACGGAAGAAAACAACAGATTAGATACAAAAGAAGTGAGATATCTAGTTTTTGAAATTTAGTAATACAGAAGAATGTTGTAGTAGATAAGAAAGGTAGGTTCTACATCTACACCCATACTCCACAAGCCACCAGATGGTGTGTGGCGGAGGGTAACTTGAATATCACTATCGGTTCTCCCTCCTATTCCAGTCACGCATTGTTCGCGGAAAGAAATATTGTCGGTATGCCTCTGTCGGGGCTCTAATCTCTCTGATTTTATCCTCATGATCTCTTCGAGAGATATACGTAGGAGGGAGCAATATACTGCTAACTCCTCAGTAAAGATATGTTCTCGAAACTTCGACAAAAGCCCGTACCGAGCGACAGAGCGTCTCTCCTGCAGAGTCTTCCACTGGAGTTTAGCGAACATCTCCGTAACGCTTTCACGATTATCAAATGATCCTGTAACGAAGCGCGCTGCTCTCCATCTTTTCTACTTCCTCTATTAACCCCACCTGGTAGGGATCCCACACCGGTAAGCAGTATTCAAGTTGTGAGCGAACAAGTGTACTGTAACCTACTTCCTTTGTTTTCGGACTGCATTTGCTTAGGATTCTGCCAATGAATCTAAGTCTGGTATCTGCTTTACCGACGATTGATTTTATATGGTCGTCCCATTTTAAATCACTCATAATTTATGGAAATAACTGCTTCCAGTTGCTGACCTGCTATAGTGTAGCTAAATGATACAGGATCTTTCTTTCTATGTATTCGCAGTACATTACACTTGTCTACATTGAGATTCAATTGCCATTCCCTTCACCAAGCGTCAATTCGATGCAGATCCTCCTGCATTTCAATACAATTTTCCATTGTTACAACCTCTCTATATATTAATCAATAACTAATGACAAATTACTGATTCCGAATATGGATAAATGAAAACTGTGAGGCAATTTGACGAAATGAAGAGACAAGACCCATCCTGATAGTCGTCGTTCCGGTAATACAGTGAAATTTGGCACTAAAAATTGCATACTATAACTGATGCTTGACCCTTATAAGCATGTTTGAAAATTTTCACATTGCAGTAGTTATGGGAGGTCGACAGGACAAGGTGCAAAGTATCAAAGCAGAAGTGACTAGAATGCAGATGTAATTCCAGATAAGCACAAATAACTGGTAGGCTGATATATACCCCCTACAGGAGAATAAAAGAGACGTGTCAAGAAGAGAAAAACGGCTGTACGAATATCACGAGCTCAGATGGGAAACTTTAACAAGAGAAAGCTGAAAGGCGGAAGGTGTATGTTGAGGGACTACACGGTGGCAATGTTCTTCAAGGCAGGAAGGAGATAGGAAGCGGGTGAAGGCAGAGCATTGCGAAACATAAATCGAAAGAAGGTCCTTGAGCTACTGCCGTCGTATCGAAGCCAGGCACGACAGAACTAATGCATCTGGTGTGCAAGATGAATGAAAGACGCGAAATACCCTCGGACTGCAGGAACAATGGAAAACGAGGCTCCATACTGATGTTTCTAGTTACTTAAATAGTAGTTTAAGGAAAGGCATCTTACATTTATAGCTTTTGTCGATTTGGAAAAAAAATTTTACTATGTTGACTGGAATAGACTATTTCAAATTATGATAGTAGCAGGACATGATAAGATCTATTTACAAGTCGTAGAGAAACAAGGCAGCAGTTGTGTATGGAAGGAGCTGTGTGGTTGGGAAGGGTATGGGACAGGGTTATAGCCTTTCTTCAACCTGTACATTAAACAAACTGAGAAGGAAATCAAGGAGGAATTTGAAGAAGGAATTGAAATTTAGGAAAAATAAATAAAATGTTCGCAGTTTGGCGATGACATTAGACTAGTACTTTATTCACAATCATGAATACGTTTCGTAATGATGTGGAAATATCAGTTTAATAAAATGTATCTTTACATCATATTAAAGAAAGTGCAATTTTTAATCTAATTTTATGTTCTTATTTATTTTGGAAAATTACTAATTTATATCGAAAATTTCATCCACTCTGTAGAAGAAGTTGTCATTCAAAAATTCGTTTATTTTCTTTTTAAACGATAGTAGGCTCTCTGTAAGACTTTCAATGATACTTGGTAAGTGACGAAAGGCTTTTGTAGTAACGCAATTCACCCCTTTCTGGGCCAAAGTTGGATATGACACTGAATCACGAAAATCATGCTTTCTCCTCTCCTGGTGTTGTAGTTACGCACGCTGATGTCATTTTTTAATTGGGTTGAGTTATTAACGACAATATATATATATATATATATATATATATATATATATATATATATATATATATATATATATATATTAAAAATGCAGTAGATATCCGTTTGACCTATGGCAGCGCCATCAAGCGGGCCAACCATAGCGCCGTCTGTTTCCCCCCTTCAAGCTAGAAAAGTTTTCTTCTTTATAGTTTTTTCGCTTGATTCTTATTTCGTAAAGTATTTGACCCAGTCACTATCAATGGACCACCCTACATATACGTAATATGAAGTCATGTCGACGAAGTGAATGAAAATAGGCATAGGTTGTTAATCCACTGAGATGTTTGTCACCAAAGTGTCCAATAACCTTAATTGCATAAGTTGCTGAAATCACGATGAAATTGTAATTCTGTCAGAGACAGCATAGCACTGGGAATATCAGTCGAATGGATTGGAATGAGTCCGGAAAGAGGGATATAAAATGAACATTAATAAAAGCGAAACTAAGGTAATGTAATGGAGTCGAATTAAGTAATGCTGAAAAAATTAGATTACAAAACTAGGCAATAAAGGTAGTAGCAGAGTTTCGTTATTTTGTCAGTGAAATAACTTTTGATTTCCGGAGTAGAGAAGCTATAATAACGCTGAATGGCAATGGGAAGCAAATCATTTCTGAAAAAGGGCTTTTCTGATGGTATATGTTTGAAGTGTAGCCAACGGGAATTAAACGTGGTCGATAAGCATTACATGTGAAAAGAGTAGAGAATCTTTTGAAATGTGGTTCTGCATACGAATATTAAGCATTAGTTGGGTAGTCGGGGCCGGTGATCTTGGGGTAAAGTGCTCGAGGTCGCGGGTTCAAAACCTGGTCGGACCTCGGAATTTTTCAGTCTGCACTTTAACCCATCCTTCACCTCTCAACGATGTGAGGAATCGCCAGAAACGACACGTGGTTCGGTTTCCACGGTAAGCTGTAGGTCCCCTTTCACCGGTAGGATAACTGGGGTAGGATAGGGACACGCAAGTCGCCGAAGTGGCGTCCAATTGAAAGACTTGGTCCAGGCCAATGAGCCACAGGAAATTTTTATTATTATTAGATGGGTAGATAACGTAAGTAAGGAGGTACTGAGATAAAAAGAAATTTTTGGCATATCTTGATTAAAATAATGGATAGGTTGGAGGTAAAATTCTGAGACATGAAAGTATCGTCAGTTTAGTAATAAAGGGAAGTACGGGGGAGGGGGGTGAATTGCAGAGGTAGACCAAGAGAACAGTACAGTAATCAAGTGGAAATGGATGTAGGTTGCAGTTGTTATTTGCAGATGAAGAGGCTTGCACGGGGTAGTGTCGCGTGGAGAGCTGCGTCAAACGACTGTACTGACCATTCGTTAAGGCGCATTGACGATGTCAAGATAAAGTGTGAGGCGCCGCGTAAGGAGAGGTGAGGTGCAGTAGCGGTGTGAGGTGCGTGGCCGGTGGCTGCTCCAGCGACGCTGGTCCAGGTCCACTCCAGTCCAGTCGAGTCCAGTCCAGCTCATTACAGCGGGCCGGCGGTGGGCGTGAAGCCGAGCAGCGGAACGGCGCGGCGCGGCGGCCGCCGATACAGATTGAATCGTGCCGCGGCCGCAGCGTGACACTAACGGCGACGCGTTAATTTCTGCGACAAGTCTGCGCAATAACTCGGGCCTCGTTGGCGGCGGCAAACGCCGGCCTAACGACCTCTCGGCGGTTGAACTCCGCCGAAAGGTCAGCCGCTGCCGCGCGCGCCACGTCTCACTCCCGTGCTCCGCACTGCTCGTGTCTAGTGTCCCAGTCTAAATCATCCGGCACTCTGCTGGGCACTCAAAGGCTCGTTTGCGTCTGTAAGACGTCACTTTCACGACCTCCAGACCGGCTGAGACACACACATCAATATATTCTACTGCTGAATTGCTTACAGTTGTGGCGAAAGACTGTTGCTATTTCATTTGATACTGCAGTAACGTTGCGATACAGAACTTAATGAGGTGACAAAAGTCATAAACAGAGATCTACTTATGCATCATATTTTCTAACTTCAATCGCGGAATGTGAGTAGGAAAAAAATGCATGGTACATTCCATTTGGGAACTGTTGTTCAGACCGGAGACTGGGTTGATGCAGCTCTCTACCCTACTCTGTCCAGTGCAAGCCTCTTCATCTCTGTCTCATAACGAACGCCAGCCACATCCGTTTCAACTGTAATGTTTCTGGCTTACAGCCATCATATTTAGATATGAGAATCGCTTCCGTACAGCAGGTTAGAAGCAGTAACCGACAGATGTTATAGGTCGTGTGAGAAACTAAACAGGTGCTACAGTAGGTTTGGTTCCCGTGGGAAGGAATGAAGCAAAAATCATTTTTATTAATATTTTATAAACTAATTTTAGAAATTTATATATAAAAAACAGTCTAGAACACAACTTTTTTTCTTTTTTTCGACTAGTTTCGGTCTTATTTAAATCATCTTCAGGAAATTAAGCTCCATTGATGTTGTGGAACTGGCAGCAGACGTGGAGCCTTCTAGTGCGTCAATGTTTAATTTCCCGAAGATGGTTTAAATAAGACCGAAACTAGTCGAAAAAAAATTAAAAATTTCACTCTAGACTGTTCATTATATATAAATTTAAATAAGAGTACTGTTTCCCATAAGTGGAACAAAAATGTTTCCCAAAATATGTATTTGTAGAAAACATGTGAAATTCTGAGTAGGGAACCCTTCAATGTTAAGCTATGTCAAAATAAAATGTACATAATTCAACAGTAAACGAAAACAAAATACTTACAAAAAAGGCAGAAAACGCGCGTCGACAATGTTTGGCCGCCAACCAGAGCGAAAGAAGACGACGCGGGTCGCGTTGCCGATGTTCAGATCAAGTGTCCAGACGGTGAAAATGTATAGTTGAGATACGGTGATTGCGTACGGTTACGGTAGATTCATGTTTTATTAAATAGTTATGATCTTAATGCAGACTCAAGGAACAATACAGTTAATTATGTGCAGTTCGCAAATTTTCTGCGGTTATGACTAATAAGTTAGCTGGCATCCCATCATATTTAGTTCATCATTTAATAGAAAACTACACAAAAGAGTTCCTAGCCAACTGTAACCTCAAGAACAAGAACCAACGACCGTGCTGTTTTCTGGCTTGCGAAAATTACGGAAGAAGACGACAGGTTGCTGAAATAACTTCTACACAGAGCGGTAGCAGCAACTAGGAGCCTCACGTGTTCCTTATTCCTGTTATAACCAAGATCGGGTTCACGGTGTCAATAGTAATATGGAGGAGGTTCAATTAACAGAAAATTAACAAGAGAATAGGGATGTTTGCATATGCTGAAAGTCGGGCGAACCAACAGCTCTCGCAATTCTAAAACGAGTCAAAGTTCAAACTCAACCCTACCTAAATCTTTTTTTCTTATCCCCGCCGTACAATTTGCTCCTTGTATTCGTCTCTCGGTCTCCCGCTGCGACTTTTACCCCACACATTCAATCCAATGCTAAATTGACGATTCCATAACGTTCTTAAGAACGTGCCCCAGCAATCGATACATTCTCTTAGTCAACGTATGCCAGAAAGTACTTTTCTCCTTATTTCTGTTCACCACCTCATTAGTAACGCGATCTACCCATCTTATCTTCAACATTTCAAAAGCTTACATCATCTTTTTGTCTGATCTCCTTATCGTTCACGTTTCAATCATGTACAGTGCTACGATCCACGCAAATGCCTTCAGAAACGACTTCCTAATATTTAAATTAATTTTGGATTTCAACAAATTTCGCTTCTTCAGAAATGCTTTCCTTCCCACAGACATTCTGCATTTTATACCTTCTTCGGCCAGCAGAATTTATTTCCCTGCCCAAAAAACAAAACGCATCTACTAATTTTATTGTCTCATTACCTAATCTAATTCCTCCAGCATCGCCTGATTTTCTTACGCTGCATTGCAGTACCCTTGTTTTGCTCTGGTTCATCTTATAACCTCCTTTCAAAACACTGTGCATTTCGTTCGCTTGCTTTTCAAGGTACTTTAATGTCCCCGACAGAAGCATAACATTATCGACCAACCACAAAGTTTTTATTTCTTCTACCTGAATTTTTATTCCTTCTCCAAATCTCTCCATGCATTCCTTCACAGCTCGCTCAATGTACAGATCGACTAACATTTGGTAAACGCTACAACCCTGTCACAACCCTGTCTTACTCTCTTCGCAATCATTGCGTCCCTTTCATGCCCTTCAACTCATAATTTTTGTCTCGTTCTTGTACTAGTTGTATATAACTTTTCGTTCCCTATATTTTTACATCTGCTTCCTTCAGAATTTGTAAAAGCGTATTCCAGTCAACATTATCAGCCGGCCGCGGTGGCCGAGGGGACTGAGGCGCTTCAGTCACGGTCTGCACGGCCACCACGGTCGGGGGTTCGAATCCCTCCTCGGGCATGGATATTTGTGCCGTCCTAGTTCGTAAGTAGTTCATAAGTAGTTTGTAAGTTTAGGGACTGATGACCCCGTAGTTAAGTCCCATAAGCAATACAAACATTTACATTTATTACAACATTATCAAAACTTTTCTCTAAATCTACAAAAGCTAATAATGTAGGTTATTCCTTTCCTTAACCTACCTTCAGAGTAAGCCGTAATGTGGATATTGCCTCGCGTATTACTACATTTCTCATATATCCAAACTGATTTTCATCGAGGTCGAATCAGTTTACCCATTCGTCTGTAAATAATTCTAGTTAGTACACTGCAACTATGACTCATTAAACATATTTGTGTAATTTTCACATTTGTCTGCACTTGCTTTCTTTGGAAGTGGAATTATTAGTTTTCTTCTTCTTCTTCTTCTTCTTCTTCTTTGAACTGGCTAATCCTAAGGACGGCACAAATATCCATGCCCGAGGGGGGATTCGAACCCCCGACCGCAGTGGCCGTGCAGACCGTGACTGGAGCGCCTCAGTCCCCTCGAGCACCGCGGCCGTCAAGATAATGTACCAGTTATTCTCAAACGTAATACGGAGTGCGAGGAAATTATATATATGCTGGAGAAAATAAAATTGGCCTGAAAAACACAGTTGCAGGCACAAATAAACACAGCACAGGAAAGGAAATACAGTACTAACGTGGCTTTGTCAGATGTTGAACGTGACAAGCTTTCACCTCTTGTCACTTTTGGGCCCTGATATAGCTGGACTGCTGGAACTGTTGCCATCTGATTTGAAATATTCTATTGTGGTTCCCGAAGACTGTGAGGGTTCTCCACACAAAGTACGTCAGGCGACCTGATTGGCCACCTAGGTTCGCGACCTGGGTGACCTCAGATTGTTTATGTGTGCTTCAAGGTTTGGGCTGCGCTATGAGTGTTTGCTACTTTAATGATGATACAAATGGTTTCAAAAAGTTGGCAATATCAGCGTCTGATGAAAATAGATGGAACCAGTATGGTGGCGAACAGACACTGCTCACCAAAACCCCACACTTCTGATCATCAATAGCATTTTCTCTAAGTTAAGCGGATTCTTCGCTGCCCTGAATTTGTGGCTCTGTGAGTTGACATCTCATATGAAAGCAAGCTCCATCAGACATAAAGAACATACTCATGTCCAAGACATTCACTGTTTACGCTGTGAACAGACAAAACTGGAGGTGCTGGTGGGGAGGATCTGGTGGTTTTAATACATGGACAGCAGACACTCGGTAGTGATGCAAGAGCAAGTCCAGGTGGAATATTCGTCAGCATAACCGACGTGGTTTGCCGGTCTTTCGCGAAGGTGTCTGGTTTATATGGTAGGACTCTGAAGCATTTTTTAACTTGTTTAAAATAGATCCTGGCCTCGCCAATTTAGGACTAAGCGGTCTTTTAACACCATTAAATTTCTCAGTGAACAACCGATCACATCTTTTCTATGACTTCGCTGCCACGTAACTAGTGACAGGGGAACCCGCTGCTCCACTTTGAGTACCATTTCTTGTCTGCTCTTCTCGTCTCACACTAACACAGCCCAAAGCATGCTTTGAACCGGTGTGGTTCAAGACATGGGCGTACCCTTAGTGTACGCGTCACTGGATATGGTTACACACGTGCATTTGCGTCCAATTGAATAAACTTCTCCGTTTCATTTTTATCTTTCCCAACCAATAGAAATGTTTCCATTAACGTGAGTGGAGTACGGAGACCGACAAAAATGTATGCAAACTGCGCAAGGTCAAAAACTGTACGCAAGAGTGGGACACTGTGGGTAGACATTACGCCGCCTTCAAGGGAATTGATGTCAAGTGCATGTGATCTAGAGATGAGGCTAGCAGCGTAGCAACGTAAGTTCTAGAAAAGAAAGTAGACATACGGAAATACAAGATACGACCCGCAAGAGTCAGAGTGGTCGTACGTCAAAACTTCAGAGGAAGAGAATACAGACGGATGAAAATTATGGGTAATCAATTAAGAAGAAGTTTAATAACCGAGGTTACCATGATGAAAGACATCAAGAAAAAGTTCATTGCTGTACACCCTTGATTACACACGAAGAAAATATATGAGTGGAAAAAGAAGGATGGGATGTCATTCAACTGGAAGATGAAAACGGTGCGGAAATAGTAGAAGAATTATGGGAGGAAGAGAAGGAAGTGCATCCTGAGAGCGAAACTGAAAGGCTGTGAAGAGAGGGAGGAGGATGGCGAAGGAGATGCAAGGAAAGGAGGAGAAGGAGCAGATGACGCTGCTGAGGAAGACGCAGTACATAACCCAAGGAAACAGGCGAAGAGCGACGGTGGAGAGAAGGAAGAGGTTTCAAAGCAAGACGAGTACGAGAAGACCTTCAGGAAGTATAATTTACTTACTTTCTTTTACTTTACACTACCAGGCCCAGAGGACCGCGCGCAGCTGCAAGGTTCCTCCAACACTGCGTTCTGTTTTGTGCTTTTTGACGGCAATCACACTGTCTTCCAATCTGCAGCCTCACGGATTCCATCCCTACATTTCTTCTTTGGTCTTCCTAGTGGTCGTCTTCCCCAGAAAGTAATCCATAGATTTCAAAGGCTATTGGAATTTATCCATCCGACTGACATATCCTGCCCATGCAAGATGCTTGGTTCTCATCATTCCTACAATGTTTGGTCTATTGTACATTTTGTCTAGTTCACAGTTATGTCTGATCCTCCATTCTTCAGAGATCTCATCTTGCAGGGGACCGAAGATCTCAAAAAGTAGAAGTTTGTTCATTTTTTTTATTTATTTAGTTATTTATTTTTTTCCGGACATTACAAGTTTCACAACCATACAGTATTACGGGTTGCATAATGGTTTTATGCAGCTGGAGTTTAAAATTCCTCCAGAGACCACGCGAGGAAAGAAGTTGACTGGGACCAAAGTACGATCGCTTTCCGGCTTAGACCCTCGCTTTTATTTCTGGTTCACATGCTGCGTCTTCTGTAAAGATTACCCCTAGGTATTTAAAATCAAGAACCCTTCTTTAGGAGCGGGTTCCAACTGTCAGAGGCTGGCGTTGGTCTCTTGTATACACATGAGTCATCACCAATATTCCATGTTAGATTCGTTTACAAAAAGTCCTATTTTGCTTGCTTCGTCTCTTTCACTCATTTGCATCATTTCTTCAATAGATCTAGACAACAGGGCAACATCATCAGCAAACGCGACATATGTACATTTTCTCACCATCTACCTCCATACCCTTGAAATTTTTACGAGTGAATTCTCCCATTATATTTTCTGATGTCAGGTTGAACAATATTGGTGACACATCATCTCCTTGTCTCAACCTTGTGTTTCTGTTAAAGTTCTCCGTAAGATGGTTCCCGAGCTTCACAGGAATATACAGGAAGTATGTTAGTCTAAAAATGGCCGAGGAAAAACTCACCGGGACAGTAATTGAATTAATAGAGAATTGTGTCGGTTGTAAGGAATGAAGAATCATTGAAATCCCATGATGGAGTTTGACAGAGTTTGGAGAGTTAACATTATCCGTCATGCGATCGGATTTGTTCGAAAATATGAAATGAGAAAGAATAGTTTGGAATAAGGCACAAACTAGACAGTGGTGTAAATGCCAAAGCCAACCATCGAAAATGGAAAAGACAATGAAGTACTGTCATTAACAAGAACAAAAGTGACAGTAGGGGTTGCTACGAGTGGAAAGGCAGATGACAGCTTTCAGCTTATAACAGAAACCGGGTCACATGATCTGAATAGCTCATATAGATAACGGCAGTACAGTCATAGCTCTTTCCCTATAGAGAATTATCCAATAGTTATGACATTAAAGTCAGAACAGGGAGTGCCACCAGCATGGTAACTGAATCGGTTACTATATCAGTGTATGTGGCGATTTATCTAGAAGCAGATTTCATTTCCGAGAATTACACTCACAAAGACGAGGAGAAAACTTTATTTTTGCATATAAACGAGAACATTATCTGCCAGCAGACAACTACTTATTCACGTAGACAGTACAACGTTAGTAACCGTAGCCATTCAGCACTTTTACTTCATTTGCTATTATGCCTGAGCACCAGATAAGCTCAGTATTACCTCATTTTTGAAAAAAAAAAAATCAAGAGAAAATGTCTGTCAAATCGTTGTAAAGCAGTCAGCATGGCGGGAACACAATGCGACCCAGCTAATATGACAAGCGCGTGGTTCAGCGCTCTCTGTTCAGGAAAGGGCCGCAGATTTCTGCGATGCGAGGACAGTGGGTGGCGTGCTGTTTACGACGCTGGTGAAAGGACAGGATTATGTGGACGTAATGCTGTACTTTAGCAGTGACTCAGTAACGCACGGGCAGCGCAAAGAAAATAACATCGCCGGCCTGGGGTGCAGCGCGCTGTAAATCAGAGCTCTAACGCACCGGACGATTGTTTCTTTTGCGACTCCAACCGCGGAACAAATGCCCGAAGAACAATGCGCTGACAGCGGTCGGTAACTCCATGCAACCACTATAAAATACTTCGCAGGTGCCTGTATTGAAGTAATGAGCGAGGTACTATTTAGAATATTACGAGATGTGCGTGAGGTACTAAACTTCGTACGACTTGTAAAGGCTTCGAGCTGTATTGAGACCTAGTAGCTTATTTCTATCATACCAAAAGGAGAAACGAGAAAACTGAGACAATTTTCATCCTAGTAACTCGATAGAAATATATTCTAATGAGGGTGGTAGAATTTAACTACAGTCGAATACTTTCTACACGAATACAAACAATGGATAATATATGATAAAATTCGACCGTTTTAAAAGTTTGTCGCTTTCTGAAGTATACGTAATTTTTAAGTACCTACCCTTCAACGTGTTTGGCGCAGTTCCACGTGTTTTTTCCCCCCTTACGTCAGTACATCAGTATCTTCGAATCTACTATACCAACATCCCCTACAAGTAGTTTTATATGTTTTGATGGTTGCCTTTGCCTCGCATGTTAAACCCTTTACCATTCCTTCTAGAGCTAATCTGTTCCAGAATAGCATAATTGACGTTCAATTAATACATCCCTTGAAACTTCCTGTCAGATTAAAGCGGTGTGCCGGAACCGGAATTCAAACGTGGGACCTTTGCTTTTCGTGGGCAAGCGCTCTACCATCTGAAGCACTTCGATGAAAAGAACCACCTGCTTCTAAATGGACTGGGGCTAGCAGTGAAAAGAAAGCGCAATACTCATCTTGCAAATGCCCAGATGATATTCACGCTTTATTTGATAATCAGAGTACTTAGTGGCTTACAAGAAATTTTACACGTCACATCAAATCTTTACGAAACTGTTTCTTGATAACATATGCCACAATATAATGAAAAAAAGAAAAACGTTCAGCTGTTCATGAAGTAAAATTGCCTCATCAGCAATCACGATTTGACGTATTAGTTCTTTACTAGAATTCTATACGCAGGAAATTTTACAGACAGTATCATTTACACCATTAAATATGTCTGCAAAATTTAATAACCGTTTGCACATATGCCTATCTTAGGAGATATGACATCAAAATAATCAAACACAAGAAAGGATTTCTTAAAACGGAACTAATATTATACAGATTATAAACATCCTATGTTCCATAATGAGATCACTTGTAACAAATTTTAATACATCTTCAAACATTTTCCAAATTTTTCTCGTTACATGCTTAAATTCAGATAATTAACAAATATTCAGAACAACACCCAAACTGATACGTAGCCAAGTTCGATTTTTACAGCCCATTATTTTCTGACAACTGGTTTCTATTAACTAAGTTATGTTCAGATCAGCGTCATCTATAAAGGCGATGACTTAGTTAATCGATACCGGTTGTCAGAAAATAAAAGATTGTAAAAATCGGACTAGACTACATTTCCTTTTGGGAGTTCTTGTTCAATTAGATCGCTTCCAATGATAATAAGAAGTACGAAGTTTTTTTATGCAGGAGCCGGATACTTAAAAAAAAGTATTGATTAATAGCTACCTTTGTAAGAACCGAGTACAAATTGAAATTGGACTGATGTTAACGCAACTCAGGGACACCTGGACCAATTTCAACCGTATCTGCTAGGTAGACGACTTATTTTTTGTATAAATACTTTTGGAGTAAAATTCCCGACTACCATTTCGTGTGGAGTGCGGATAAGAGAAGATGTATAAATGACCATTGGTATTCATTTCCTGTACATTGAGTTAACTACAAATCTCATATATGAATACGTTTAACATTTCCATATATGTTCCTGAATCGGCTTTACCGTACTTCGTACACAGTTGGTTAGAATCTAGAAAGACATATCGACGTGGCTAAAACAACCAAGTTACCATTGGGGTGAGGGTGGTGTGATAACGGACTGACGAACAAGAGGGGGAGGTGGAAGGAAAAGGTAGAGAGAGAAAGGGGATAAAGAGACAGCCAGATGGGGGAGTAGACGGACAGTGAAATGTGGAAGGAGGAGATGGGAGGAGAAGATGGACAGAGGAGAAGGAAGTGGACAGAGACAAGAGGATGCATAGAGAGAAGTGTGAAGAGTAAGCAGACAGAGGAGGTAAGAGGAGATGGGGAAATCAGGAGGAAATGTACAGAGAGACAGGGTGGAGATAGATGAGAGAGGGGGTGTAGGTGGATATAACACAAAGAGAGGATGGAGAAAGAAATGGAAAATGGGGGAGAAGAGGAAGAAACGCCTTTCTGGGGTAAGTGTTCTTTAAAGTAGTTTGTACAGCGGACCATGGCTTCAGAGAGAAAATGTATTGTTCAGGAACAATATTGTCTGTCAATCTTTCCTTGGAAGTAAATGCCTTCTTGGTATTTTTGATACAAAGGCCTCATAGTGTCCGGTACGCCTTTGGCTCGCTACATTCACTCTCGGTAGTAAAACTATCCTAACTTCATCTACTTTTCGGCTGATTCCGATTAGCACTGCTGTTCCGTTAAACCTATTAATTCGGCTGCTTGTTGTACAAAGATTTCCGTATTAGGCTACAAGCAACATTTTCTCTCCCCACTTTATGATTAGTAATTACGTTTGTATAATCTGACCGCGCCACGTTTAAGTTCTGCAGAATAGCCTTCATTAAAAGATCTTGTAGACTCTCATGATGAAAGCGTCATGCGCCTGTCCATATAATCCAATCCGAAGAAGACTGTTTCTGCACTAAACTTATACACATGACTCTAAAGGCTGATACCTATTTTTACAGAAAGACTGAGAGAGAGTATTGGTACGGAACACAATCACACTTCAGACACACACAAAATAAATAAATAAATAAATATATATATATATATATATATAAGCCAAACACATTAATAGACAAAAATATTTACTGATGTTACATAACAATTGCTGGTTTAATAATAATTTTGTCTGTGTTAGTCTACTGTTTATTGTTGATAAATATTTGGTTCGTCAATGCAGGTTTGTTACCGACAAAATGTCTTTCTCAAATTAAGTTTATTACGTATTTGCTTGTTAGTATTACATACTTATTATCTATTAGAGTTCTTAACGTCCATGATACGAATCTTTAATAAAGCGCAACAGTCAACAAACAAGGAAGTGATCTCTGTTTGGGACAAAATTAATGATAGCACAGATATATGAGTGAAGACTTAGTTTTAATTAATGTGGCTATTAACAGTTTCGACTTCGCGTAGTTATATTCTGAGTATAAACGCTTAACTTGGTTCCCGAGTGCTGTCTTTAATAACGTGAGATCAACGTACTACCAAAACGAAAATTATGTGATGTTTATCTCCAATGCCTTCAAAATATCTTCATTTCATATTTAGCTTTGTAATTGCCATGACGGAAAAAGCAGAAGAAAACTTTACACGTCAATGTACCATTTCTGGTCATAAATATTCTATAATATTTCTATTGGAGTAAACACCACGTATGACGCATACTGTGGCGTTATAAGAAATAAGAGTCAAAAAGTTGTCCATGATGGAACGTATGACAAACGAGACTTTATACACATTCATCAATAAAGAGAGCACTTGGAGACTTTTAAAAACCTTAAGATATAAATTCAAACTTTTAAGAAGCTTTAAGTCGCTGACCCACAGCATGATGATGCACTGAGCCGAGCGAAAGTAGGCGCGTGATCTAAGGCATCATGCTACGGACTCGGCGGCGGCTCCCACCGGAGGTTCGACTCCTCCCTCTGGTGTGTGTGTGTGTGTGTGTGTGTGTGTGTGTGTGTGTGTGTGTGTGTGTTTGTCCTTCGAGTAAGTCAGTATAAGTAGATTGTAAATCTATCTATAGGGGTTTGGTCCAATAGGTTTACAAGTATTTTACATTTGTAAGATCTTTAACGCTTTTCCGCTGCCGTTACAATTAATTACTTCGTCACTACTCCTTATATTCGGGAAACATACAGACAGTCTACATACATACTACTGATTATACCTCAGATACTATATCACACTTAGACATATAATACAGGAGATATAACGTCAAAACCTATTAAATGTATGAAAATCCGGCAAAATACGAAAGAGGTAGAAATTTTTTACGTCTTTACTACCATCTTATCTCGCTACTCATTTTGCAAGCTGTTGCCTAATAGAGGACGGAAGCTCATGGGTTAACGTCCCGGCGATAGCGTGGTTATTACAGACGGAGCTCACGCTCGGAATTTTGCATAATGACGGGGAAGGAAGTCGGGTGTGCACTTTGAAAGGAATCAACCCACCACTTGCCTTGAGTGATTTAGGGAAATTACGGAAAACGTGAATTTGGACGGGCGGAGGTGGATTAGAACCACCGTCCTTCCGCATATGATTCCAGTGAGTTTGCACAGCGGTACCTCCGTCGGTGAAGAGTTATTTGATATGCAACTCTATATTTCTGCAAAATTATATTACTTGAGGACACAGTGTTCTTGAGACATGACTTCATAAGGACTAAGCTGCATGAAAACGGAAGCGGAGTGGACGGTGTCTGCAGTTGCGGGCGATGGTCAGTGGGGAAAGAAGCAGATGGACTAGCGTTAAGTAAGGCACAAATGTACAGCAGGAATTAGCGCTAGCATATTTACAAAAGAAAAGAAAATATCCAGTAAACGTACAGTGATTTCTTGTACAGGACTAAAACAATTTGCCCACTGGAGTTGTTCTATCTAGAAATGATATCACTAACATGCATTTTTGCAAGTTTATGAAGATATATTTTCTAAATCAATGTTTTTCAACCTGTGGGTCGCATAGCCTTCTTCGGGAGAGAAAGTAGAGTACTTGCAAAAATAAAACAATCATCCAGAAGCATTCCAGAATACTAGGAGTTTCGTGATGCAAAAACATAGGCCAAATTAAAATTACGCGATCATCAATTCTCAGTTAAATAAAACAAAGATTACTATGTTTAGTTGTGCGGCCATCTTCCTCGGCAGCTGTTAAAATTCATGATAAGAGGTAATCCGTCTTATGCTGACTGCAATTGATATCAGCATAAGACGGATAACCTCTTATAATCAAAACAAAGATTGTTTTATAACAATAAAAGAAGTAGATGAGTTTTGTTGTTTGGGTAGCAAGATAACGTCTGATGGCCGAAGTAAAGAAGATATAAAATGCAGAATGGCTATGGGAAGAAAAGGGTTTCTAAACAAGCGAACCTTGTTAACATCCAATATAAATTTAAATGTTAGGAAGCTCTTTCTGAAAGCATTTGTCTGGAGTGAAGCATTGAATGGAAGTGAAACGTGGACGATAAGGAGTTCAGTCAAAAAGATAATAGAAGCTTTTGAAATGTGGTGCTACAGACGAATGATGAAAGTTAGATGGGTAGATCACGTAACTAACGAGGAGGTGCTTAACCAAAGGGGAGAAAAGGAGTTTCTTGCACATCCTGACTAAGAGAAGGGATAGATTGGTGGGACTCATTCTGAGACATCAAGGAATTGTCAACTTAGGATTAGAAGGAAGTGTGTGGGGTAAAGATCGTAGAGGGAGACCGAGGGACGAATATAGTAAGTAGATTCAAAAGGATATAGGTTGCCGTACGTATTCTGAGATGAAGAGGCTTGCACAGGACAGGGTAGCTCGAAGAGCTGCATCAAATCAGTCTGCGGACTGAAGACCACGACAGCAACAAATACACAATTAATAAGTGAAAAGCCTGAAAACTATTTTCAGGTACCAGGCGATAGCTAAACTCACAAGATACAATAATTAATTTTGAGAATTTCCATTGTTTACAAATTGGCTGTACAGTGGAACCTTTCTCGACGAGCATAATTCACGTCTCAGCTTTACCTGCAAAGAGAAGCATCGTTATGCGACATATATTTCTCTGACGGAATTCATGTGATAATAGAATGTGTTTCATTCAGAAAAATTGACTAAAATTTATCCTATAATATAGAATATGGTACATTTTTCTTTTTTAGAAGAAGGTTGTATCAACAGAAGAAAAACAAGTTAGTTGTCTCTGAAATCACACACATAGTTGTTTAGGGGAGGGGCTGGAGGGTCACCAGAATATTTTTAGCTGGAAGTGGGTAGCTTATTCAAAAAGATTTGAAAATACTACTCTAAATTATACAGTGTCTTAGGTGCAACTAGAATTATTATAGCGTTGCTTCTGCCATCGTTCCACTACTGTAGGAGAATTATGTCATGTGAATTATAGTAACTGATAAAATTTTCTGAGTAGGCAAGGCACTTCCTACCATCAGAACAAGAGAACTAATTTAATACTTTTGTATAAAACATGGTTATTTTTGTCCTATTGCTCCACAATGAATACCTTATAAGTGTCAGTGATATGAATCATATTCTTATAACAGCGTTTCAATGATGCAGGTTTCATTACGCGAATTATTCCAAACAAATCGTCAGCTCCACAGAGGCGCTAGAAGTGCCGCCGAGGCTGGGCGTTGTTCGCCACCTGCTGCAGACGGCTGCCCTCCTGGTGCCGCGGGCAGCCAGCTCCGCCGCCAAACAGTGTCGCCGGCGGACGCGAGAGCGCTGTGCACGCAGACAACTGCGCGCTTCGTCCGGCAGATGGCTCTGCTCTAGCCGACGTCCTAAAGCTCTGTATAGGGAAAGTATGGCCAGCCTGTCAGACGCAGCCATGTTGGACCTATTCCGCTGCTGCTTACACGCCGACCACTACGAAGTTCCCAGCGCTTAACAATACTTATCAACAGATTTTGAGAAAACCAACCAATAAAAAAATTTAATTTTGTCACGTGTTATAGTATGATACATTCTCTCGATAATGATCTCAATTTCTGTTCATTATTACTTATAGTTTCCGTGCTACATCAAATTAAGTAAACTACTGCGCAAAATTTTGAAGAGTTTGCAGAGGAAAAGTCGCATTGCGTAGACTTTGCGTATGGTTGATTTTAGCTCATACAATGCTGCGGACGAAATGTAGGTAAGATATCGGAATTTTATTTAAGGACCAGAGCAGAACGATAACTCTTTTCATTCTCGAGATACAGGCTGTTATATCCAACGGACAGATGCGGGAACTTCGCGTACTTCTGTTCATGCGGACCTGGCTGCTCTACAGAGCTGCTATACAGAGCTTTACGACGTCCAGGTGACTGCAGCGCACCGCATACCATACCGCACCACTTGTGGAAGATACCGACCCTCCTGTTTACCAGGGCCAGCGCAAGCCCAAGTGCCGCCCCGTGCGAGCTGCTAAATTGCCGCCCTCCCCTCCTACGTTTTAACACAAAAAGTTTGTGGAATTTTATTTAAACAAATCTGCATGAAGTGTCAGCAATCAATCGCATTTTTTGTTGCTACTTTTCAGATCTCGGCCAAGTTTTTAATATGTGCTTACATTTAAACCGTCATGTTGACTGTTACGTTCAGCATGACGGTAATCATAACTCAAAGCATTGATAATTGCCACACTGTGTCCGAAATTTATGTAGATCCGGCAAATAAAACCAAAAATTGCGACTGACTGGTGACTTTCTATACAGATTTGTACGAAACAGTCGCTGGGCACCAGCTCAAAAATGGAGTCAAACCTGACTGAAGAAATCTAGCTAATTTTAATAAGCCTTGGAAATTTACAAAAATGTTCAAATGTTGTCTATGGATTTCCGTTTTAGAAGGTGTCAAAATTAACGTTTTGTTTTGTGCAGAACCGGCCGTGGTGGCCGAGGGGACTGAGGCGCTCCAGTCACGGTCTGCACGGCCACTACGGTCGGGGGTTCGAATCCGTCCTAGTCTTAGTTAGTTCAGAAGTAGTTTGTAAGTTTAGGGACTAATGACCCCGCAGTTAAGTCCCATAAGCTATACAAACATTTGAATTTTTTTGAATCGTAACAGGCTGGCAGCGCTCAACTTATAAGAATACTGGCGTGTACGCCAGACTGCTTCCCCTCTCTGTACCTCCGGAGTAAACACGACGGTGCTGCCACAGTGGCGAGCAAGAAATTAGTTCTACCTCCTCTCGTTCAACAGGGGCGACCGGCAGGTTGTCAAGGCGCCATGCCATGCGACTGTTTCCAAAGTCGCTCCCTCCGAGGTTTGGTTTCGAATCCCTTCTTGGGCATGAATGTTGACTTTGTCAAGGGAAAAAAAAAAAAAAAAAAAAAAAAGAAAAGAAAAAGGGCGGCAGATTTGCCGCCCGTCGGAAAGTGTCGCCCCGTGCGGCCGCACGTTTCGCACGTGCCTTGCGCCGGCCCTGCTGTTTACTGACGCACTATATTAGAATGATTATTGCTATTTTGTCAAAAACTGACATTTTGAACCCGTGGTTGTGTATGAGATACAGAGTGATTCTTAAAATAAAGAAGACAGCAACCAACCAATTTTTATTACAACCCTAAAAATGAAACGAATCTTTATTTACGGCCACGGGATATGATTTTTTTGCTAAAAACCGCAACAAATCAATTAAAAAAACCACCTTTCAAATGCATCAAAGTAAGAAAAGGTTCATTTTATGGATTATTATGAATGTCATTTTAAAGATTTGGAAACATAATTAAGTGTAGCAAGGGAAATATAATACCAATAGATGTACGAAAGTATTGTAGAACTTCTAATGTTCTTATAGATTTTTCAGGAAGTGTAATTTCCATCAAAATTTCGAAAATTAAAGTCTTGCTTGCGAAAACAATAGGCATTAAAAATTAAAATAAACAAGTGGAATATTAACAGTAAAAAAGCAGGGAATACTAACACCTGGAGAAGCTGTAAGTTAAAGCAGTCAATAATACGAATAGTGCTTTGAACACCATAGTGCTTTATATAACATGGTTCTCTGTTTGATGCAGTATGTTGCTGGGTTCCTAACGAGTGAGTTGGCGTAGTGGTAATACACTGAACTCGAATTCGGGAGGACAGTGGTTGAATCCACCTTAGGCCATCCACATTTAGGTTGTCCCCGATTACACTAAAGGTCGAAACGATGGCTTCGAAAGCGCAGTGCTGATTTTTATACTTACCCACATGTCAGAGCACCCGATTCCAGTGACCACGCTATCGACTGGAACGTTAAATGCTAAGATTCCGTTTTTCGTTGCCATTTTCTGACGTTTGAACTTAACTTACCCAGCCTGTTGTAGGTGCCCCTTCAGTTAAAAGTGTATTCCGAACCATGGTGCATTTCGGCATTTTTCACTTCAGCAACTTTCTGTTTTTGTTTAATGTACCGTAGATCCATGCGCTGTTGAATCAGGTTCGCCTTTCTATCCCTCTGACTCGTAGTCTTTCTGCCAATGAGCCAAGTGGTAAAGCAGTATGATAATAGACTGAAGAATGTAACATTTCATTAGTCAAAGAAAAACAATCATGGGGAGGAAAACAGATGCGATAGTTGGAAAGTTTTATTTGTTCTATAGTTATAAATACACACTTATAGAAGCAGTCAGAAATAGCGTAGTCTTCGGAGACAACGATGCAGAAATAATTCAATATGGAAGTAAACTTCGTGGCTACATATGGAGCAAAAACTAGCATCCTGCTGAAAGGCAGCGTCGAATGTCTCGGACACCATTGGACAACAACGAACGAAAACGCGTTGAGAAATACGCGTACTCTAAAGAAAATACTAGTTAAGAATCACACACATTTCCTACGTCACTCATGTTGCTGCACTTACAATTAAATATAAGAGAGCCAAGAGCGGAATTCTTCATGTCAGTAGATTGTACCCGTGCAGGCCAGTGGACAAGTTCAGCATCCGTATCCGGCCGATGGGGCACGATTTGAAGCGTTTCGAACGAAATCCATACTGAGAGAAGTGATAGATACAAAACAACAATCATTCATTAGGAACTTCAACTCTGCCAACTGTGTTATGTTAATAAAACTATTTTCGACGGGTGGTAACCGTTTACCATCAGGTCTGAATTAGGTTACGAATAAGTAAATTTGTACGATACGGATGAGTGATCAGCGTATAGAGAACAGAGGAATTGGTCGCGTGGAAATAGCCGTGCGGTCTAAGGCGCCATGTCATGGATTGCACGGCCGCTTCCACCGGACGTTCGAGTCCTTCCGCTGACGTGTGTGTCTGTGTTGTTCTCAGCGTAGTTTAGTTTTAGTTACTTTGAGTATTTTGTAAGTTTAGGAACCGATGACCACACAAGTCACAGGTCACAGTTTTACAAACATTTGATATTGTGGTACATTTTCTGGTCAAGGTTTGTGTGTGTGTGTGTGTGTGTGTGTGTGTGTGTGTTCAGGCGGGAGAGAGGAAGAGAGGTGTAGGGAAGTGTACAGGTTTAAAGGGATGTAAGTTGTGGTAGAAATGAAGAGACTAGCAAAGACTAAAGGTGAGGGCTGCATCAAATCTGTCTAGATAAATCGTAAGGTGTGTATTGCCCTCCGTGTTCCTACATTTCTTCTGAATCCGAACTGATCTTCCCCGAGATCAGCATCTATCAGCCTTTCCATCTTTCTGTATTAAAATTTTGGAATCATGACTTATTAAACTGATGGTTCCGTAATTTTCACACCTGTCGGCGCCTTCTTTCTTTGGAATGGGGATTATTACTAATTTCTTAAATACGAGAGTATTTCGCATGTCTCATACATCTTACTCACCAGGTGAAATTGTTTCGTCATGTTTGGTTCTCATAGAGACTTCAGTAGCTCTGAGGGAATGTCATCTACGTTATTAGTAATCAAATTCAAGAATAAATTATTGTACCGTAATATACACTGAAAAGTCAGATTGGTACGTCTGTGTAATATTGTGTAGGGCCACAGTGACCTCGCAGAAGAGCCGTAATACAACGTGAGACGGACTCGGCTAACGTCTGAAGTAGTGCTGGAGAGAAGTGACACAATCCATCCTGTACGGCTGACCATAAACCCGTAAGAGTACGACGGGGTGGAATCTTCTGAACAGCACGTTGCAAGACATCCCAGATATGGTCAATAATGTTCATTTCTGGGGATTTTGGTGAGCAGCGTAGAACTCAGAAGAGTGTTCCTGGACCCACTGTGCAGCAATTCTGGACGTGTGTGGTGTCGCATTGTTCTGCTGGAATTGCTCAAGTCCATAGTAATTCACAATCGACATGAATAGATTCAGGCGATGAGCCACGATGGATGCGTACGTGTCATCCATCAGAATTGTCTCTGGGCATATCAGGGGTCCAGTATAGCTCCAACTACATAGAGCCTCCACCAGCTTGTGCAGTTCCATGTCGACATGGGGGGTCCATGGATTCATAAATTTGTTTCCATGCCCGTACCCTCTGTCCTCTCGATACTATTTGAAATCAGACTCGTCAGACCAGACAACTTGTTTCCAGTCATCAGCAGTCCTATGTCGTTGACTGGCCCGGATGGATTCTGAGATTGATTTGGAGGAGTTAGTAAGGACACGGTGCACACTATCGACCACGATGATTTGAGTAAGCTAAGCAATTGCCCGCTATTTGTACTGCACGATCAATATGAGAGTCCGTTGGCGATTTTGTGCCAGCAGTTATCGCAATTTCTCTATCATTTCTGGGTTTCTGCTTGTCGATGGCCGTTATGAACGTGTCTCATCCTCAGTTGTTTCCTTGCCTGCACAAAAGCGTTTAAACCATTCGTAAACACATTTTCTGCCATACATTCCCTCCCATACACCTGCCCCAACATTCCATGTTTCCACATTGCAGTCTTCCACAATCTATAGCAGAAGTTGACATTTACACGTTGTCCTAATGTGCTGTGACATCTTTCACTCTGTCTACGTTCAACTGGACGCAGTCTGTTTACACAACCGCTCATCTGCGGTGCATGCTGTGTATCGATTCTGCTCAAGACCCATCCGCATGCACGCACACATGCACTATGTCGCCGTTCAGATACGATAACATTCATCGAACTTTTTAGACACACCACGAACATAAATGTAAGCTTGCGAAAGTTTCTTATATGTTTGTGAATCGCGAAATTGAAGTGGGTCTTGGATAACGCTCAAGTATTCACCTAGTGGAATGTAGGAAACCACCTACATAGATAATCCGCCTTGCGGATTTGAACTGGAGCCGAGATACACACTGAACTTCGGCAACTTTTAATGGCCACAAGAAGGGCACTGGGAAAAGGTCAGGTAATTATTTACACGACGTCAGCAACTCTGCCCACAGCTAAAATGGCGGTCGGACGCTCTCAATGAGCCAACAGGGCTGCGATTTCTAGTATCAAACATGCCCCGTCACCTTCTCATCAACTGGCTAGAATCTCTGCAGACTTCTATAGTGGTCGTTGTGTTTTTCAAGCTTACGTTATCGAAGAAAAAATATGCCAGGTACACATATTTTACGACCTGTTTATATTGATCGTGGTACTATACTTTTGATTTGCGATGGCTACGAATTAAAACCTTATAGAAACGTTTCAGGTCGGTCGAAAATGGATAGCGTTGCTGGGGAAAAATGACCATGCTCTGTGAAATTGTTCATCATAGGCAGTGAAAACTTATATTCTCGTTTCGAGGGCCATCATGACCACACACCAGTTCCAGAATACTCGATTATAAGAAACTTTCTTCGCTATGTTTATGCACAGCGTATGGGTAGCACGTCGTGAAAAGTGCTGTGCATGTCAAAGGTGAACGGAAGGTCACTTGACTGGTGCTGCGAAAGATGTTCTGTAAATACAATAACACCAAACAGAATGATTCTATCGTCACTAAAAAGATTTCTTTGTCATTTCAGAAAATGTGCTGTATCGGAACAAAGTACTATTTTTCTCACTGTATGGCCCGCAGCACGAAAAAGTGCATAAGCCGAAACGGCTATCAAGAAAAAATAAAATATTCGCAGCAACTTGTGTAGTTATCATTTATTGAAATACTATTTTCCCTTTATCATTGACAGGGCATAAAAATACTTTTTAGTTGAAGATGCGCTAAGCTGTTTCCACACTTCCAAACCCATCGCTGTATTATCACTTGTAACAGCTGCAACAAATCCTTCAAGTGTTCGTATGACTGTCTGCAGTAAATGGTTTGTTTTTGTATCACCAAAATTGTAATGTGTGGGCTCAAGTTCTGTTAACGTTGCTGACGTAGCCATAAATGAACGAAGGACTTTTATAGACCGCCTAATTGACAATTGTCCATGGAGTGTTTAATCACATGGAATTTCTTTCTCCTCAGATAAGAAAACGTATTTGAAGATAACGTGACGGTATTTTCACTGTGTTCTGAGCTCCACTTTTCAGATTTTTTATTCCAAAATTTTGTACAGAGATGGAAAACACTCAGTCGTTACCTCCTGACTTTTTCATTCATCTTACAGATATTTTGAAAGTTACGCCATGTCCTTTAACATACCTCCTAGCTGGAATATTTTGTTCTAGTAAAACGTTCATATTCTTCACAGCAGTGTTCAAGTCCTTAACTTATTGCGTTTTGTATATTACACCAGGTTTCAGGAAGATAACTGACTTTTTCAATTCGGTTTCATTGAGACATAAAAATTATAGTGCTTTAGGACACGTCTTCCTCGGTGCTCTGACACTAACTTCAGCGTTCTCTTTGTGTTATGTCGTTTTCTGCGTTGTCTAAATCTGCAATACTAGCATTTTTTCCACAGAAAGTCTGCATTTTCTAAGTTTCGACTGAATGTTTTGCAACTTTTTTGTAGGCAGACCCAAAAACCCATTTTTCATATCCCATTGAAATCCAGTGGACGAAAATTTTCATAACATAACCTAGCATTTTCAATATTGATCTAGTCTTTTCGTTTACAACTGGATAAGTGCCATGTTGGTTTTATGAAAACTATGGTAAAGAATGCCTTTGATTCTACGCACAATGTAAAATCAGCACCACCGATGTGCTTTTGGTCCTTTTGCAAAATAATGTGAACTACTCACAAGGTCCAAATATGCAAATCATGCGAGTGCACGTCGAACACAGCAGTCCGCGTCCAGCAAAAAATACGCTTCACCAGTCCGGGCGTCGGGCAAACGAGGGGAAGTCCGGAATACACTTCCTTCAAAAATGTTCAAATGTTTGTATAGTCTATGGGACTTAACTACGGGGTCATCAGTCCCTAAACTTACAAACTACGTATGAACTACGTACGAACTAGGACGGCACAAGTATCCATGCCCGAGGGGGGATTCGAACCCCCGACCGTAGTGGCCGTGCAGACCGTGACTGGAACGCCTCAGTCCCCTCGGCCACCGCGGCCGGTACAGTGGGAGAACTTTGCTTTATAATTTGTATAGACAAGTGTATAAAAGATCCCGTTTGATGTTCAAATGTTTGTAAATCTATCGGACCAAACTGCGTGGTCATCAGTCCGTAGCTTACAAACTACTTAAACCTAGATAAACTAACCTAAGGACAACACACACACCCATGCCCCAGGGAGGACTCGAACCTCCACGGCGAGCAACCGCGTGCTCCGCAGCGAGACGCTTTAGACTTCTCGGCTACTCCACCGCGGCGATCCCGTTTGAGGCAGCTGCCAAATTGAGATTCATTCAGAGAATACTGAGGAAGTGTAGACTGTCAACCAACTAGGTAGATTTCAAATCCAGTAGATAAGTACTGCTCACCAACGTGAGATCCGCACAAGGTGGGAAAGATACAGGATTTAGGGAAGCTCATGCCTATGGCTATCCAGCTACCTACATACAGAAAATTTACAACAAAATTGCAAATACATATAAGAATATAAAAGACAAAGATACAAACATAATAAGTGACATAAATAATAATGACGAAAAGTTCGTATCTTCGCCATATTATGGTAAAGTCAGTTTAAAAATCGTCCAGTATTTAGAAAATTCATTGTCGTCGTCACTTTTTTCTACCAATGCAAAATTAGGACAGTTACTCCCTCACAGTGCAGAAAAAATAAATGTGGCACGCAAAATGGTGACCCGCTTAAGAGAACACATAGCTATAGGAAGAAAGGCTGCTTCAGAGAAATCCAATTGCTCATTTGATTAAAAGTGGACATCATATATCAAATATCGAATCGCACGTGAGCTTACTGTACCTTGCTGTAAACGGGAGTTCTATGGACAGTCTTGAAGACATACCAATTCCTGGGAACTTTTTTAAGAGTATCTGCTCATCAAAGGCGGTCGTCACAACTCTGCTCAGGTATTGTGGCTTTTATTGCGCTTTCCATAGCAATCCGTGTCGAGATTTCCCTTATTTACCCATTTCTAGTTGTCTTAGGTTATGGCAATGACATTAGTACGCTTTGTATCCTATTTTAATGTCACAGTTCTTTACCTGTACCAGCTTTCCATTATGCTATATATTTTAACAGTTAAAAAATAAATACATTACTTCTGTAGCTATACAGTTACAATTGATGAATAAGTGTATACCATATTTTATTTTCCAGATCAATTAAACATTAAATGTGTTCAGAATTAGCCCATGTAAAGGGTGCCAATGTTTTTATAATTCTTCTGCTATATCACAGGCTAATGTAAATTATAAACTTGTATCACTTCAGTTATAACGGCAGCTTGTGTAACACACCTGCTGACGTCCGTTATGTGTACAATGTTTATAATCTTCTTATGTAAATGCGAATGTTATGTACCGTTATCTTAAAAAAAGGTAAAGCAGTCAACAATCCGAAGATTGGTTTGAACACCACAGTGCTTTACTAGGCATGGTCCTCCGACCCAGCCAGTTATAGGGGGACCTACACTTTAACGTGGGTTCCGAACCACGGTGCTACTCGGTATTTTTCACATCAGCAACACTGCCAGAGGTGAAACAAGTGGAAAGTGACAAATAAAAATCCTAGGATCTCGCGGGGATCGAACCCGCGACTTTCATAATCTGCCTCTCTACCACCGTGCAACCGAGACGCACAACCGTTTTCTAATGCACTGTTATATATGAATTATGCTTGGCCATTTTAGACCGTTTTCTTATCCACTGGTATATATGAATTATGCTTGACCATTATAGACACTCGTATTACACTAATGATGGCTAGGAATATAGCCGAAATCGATTTGTAATAACCGTGTAAGACAACTGCTCGCTGTGTTCCTGTCTTAATTGATGTCAACAGTTGCTGTGCACTTTCGTCAACTGATGCATTCTAAAATAATTGAAATTTTGCCCAGGGAGACATGTGGTACGTTCTACAAGTACAGAAAGCTCTGAATCAACGTCGCCAACACCAACCAACATATTGCACTCAACAAGCGATGCATTATCAACAAAGTTCATCCACTTAGGATTCTAACTAAATTAAAAGCTACGGGTTATATAGAAATTATGGAAAATGTCTCGTAGACTATCGGCCAACTCCACTGGCAGACGGCTCAAGACAGACGTTGTGAACTTCGGTATGAGCTACTGTTGAAGTTCCAAGCGGTGTGTTTCTCGAAGAGTAATCTAATGTAATTATTGCTTCGTCCTACATACCTAGCGAAAAGACTACCAGGATAAAATTATAGAGACAACAGCTCACCAGCAGTCGTTTTCCTGTGACCCTTATCCGACTTGAACAGGAAAATTAGGGCGTAAATCTAGTGCAGGAAGTAACCTCCACCATATGCCGCTAGGTGGCTTGCGGATAATGAAGATGTAGGGCGAATCCGGAAGCAGCCATAACACTTCCTGCTCGAGCGACGACTCAGACAAAATGTTCAAATGAAATAAATCGCAATTTTCGATCACTTATAGCATCACTGTGCTAGTTTTAGATGGAATACCAATGTGCGGCGAATGAAAATTTGTGCCCCGCCGGGATTCAAACCCGGGATCTCCTGCTTACTAGGCAGACCCGTTGACCACTCTTCCTGCCACACCCAAATCTTCATTCGCCACGCTGTCTCGTTCCTATACCGTGCAGGAAAGAGTACTCTCCCCCCTCGGGCATGGATATTTGTGCCGTCCTTAGTTGTAAGTAGTTCATAAGTAGTTTGTAAGTTCAGGGACTGATGACCCCGTAGTTAAGTCCCATAGACTCTACAAACATTTGAACATTTGAAAGAGTACTCTGCAGGCGAGCTGGTCACTGTGTCCTCGGTGGCGGAGTGGTCAACGCGCCTGCCTAGTAAGCAGAAGATCCCGGGTTCGAATCCCGGCTGGGCACAAATTTTCATACGCCGCTCATTGGTTCTCCATCTAAACCTAGTACAGTGAAGCCATAACTGATGGCAAATTGCGATTTATTTCATTCATTGAACGCTGTAACGTCGTCAAAAAGATATATAATAGAAATGTTCAAATGTTTCTAAATCTATGGGACTTAAAGGGACCTGGACATGAACTGGCTGCGTTTCCATACCTTGCTTTCGGTGCACATTAGTGTTGATCTACAATGCGGATGAAGTTGATATTTCGAGCACTGAATGAAATTAACTCAAGTTGTTATAGCAAATCTACTGAAGTATCTTATAATTTAAGAATTACAATATTTCTCCTAATACATGTTTTTATACTACACGTTTGCATTCTGGAACCGTTTTCTGGTTCATCGTCAGTCTAATAGCATTTAGACTGTGGCAAGCTGCTGCTCTTGTTTTGAGGTTTGGAGTATATCTGAGGAAATAGAAAAACCCTTATTACACTTCATTACTATTTCGTGTAAAAATTACCGTTAAAATTATACACAGAATGACAAACATAAATTATTTCTGCATTGTATTAGGCATAATACAAAGATACTGTTCCGTTCTACAACTGGGAGAAATTTCGTGAACATAGCTAAAAATAATTTCCAGAAAATAAGAAAATAATGCTTTGGGGCATAGATGTTTGTGCCGCCGTTAGGATAAGCTAGTTTGTAAGTTTAGGGACTGATGACCCTGCAGTTAAGTCCCATAAGCTTTACAAACTTTTGAAGAAAATAATGTTTACAGTATTTTTGATTCACCGTATGCTGTTTCAGAACATTCCAGTGGCATAATCTTACTGGCCAGCTGCTTATTAATCCTCTGCAGCCCTTTTCAGGAGTATTTTCCTTACTCTGGCTTCTTTTTAGTGGTGGCTTCCGCAGCCCTTTCAGATTCAACTACTCCCTGACGATCTATGGCAGTCAGAGCGGCTACCATATTATTTCCTGGATGGACGCCTAATTTGTCCATTACTTTTGTTCTGCTGATTACACCATAACTCAACAATAACAGCATCCATCACACCTATTTTGAGTACTGTCCATCCAACAAACACTGTATTCGATATTCGTTGCCACACGCAGCTGTTGAAACACTCTTTAGGATTTTGTGTACGGCAATGTAGATAATTAGTAATTAATTTTTTATGTGCAAGGTCCCTGTATATTGGCTTTATTGTTTCCAAGACTGTGGTAGGCATGGAATGTTTATGGCGATATTTCTTGCCTGAAAAGGGGGCATGGCCAGTGTGCAGACATTTGATCAAAGAACGTTTAAGACTATAGTAACTATTTAAAAGTAAATAAACCATGCATTTAAAAAAAAAAAAAAAAAAAAAAGCGAGAAAATTGTCTGGAGGAAATTTTTATTTCATTATTATTATTATTATTATTATTTCGATTTCCCGGCCATGTCCCCTTAACTGCTACAGTTATCAGACCCTAGGCTTAGGAACTACTTAAATAATTTGATGAACAGAGTAACTTGTAATTTGCGGCTGTTTGCTCATGTTGCTGTGTTGTATGGGAGGGTATCGTCTTTAACTGACTGTAATAGCATACAAGATGACTTAGACAAAATTTCTAGTTGGTGCAGGGAATGGCAGCTAGCTCTCAATGTAGAAAAATGTAAGGTGATGCGCATGAGTAGGAAAAACAATCCCATAATGTTCGAATACAGCATTAGTAGTGAGCGTCTTGAAGTTACCGCGTCGTTCAAATATCTAGGCGTAACATTGCAGAGCGATATGAAATGGAACGAACATGTAAGGACAGTTGTGAGTAAGGCGGACAGCCGACTTCGGTTTATTGGGAGAATTTTGGGAAGATGTACTTCATCTGTAAAGGGGACCCGCAGCAGATCAGAGATCAGTTTAAAGGAAGACATAGAAGCAGTTCAGAGGCGAGCAGCTAGGTTTGTTACTGGTAGGTTCGACCAACGCGAGAGTGTCACGGAAATGCTCCGGCAACTCAATTGCGGATCGTTGGAGGAAAGACGACGTTCTTTTCGTGAAATTCAGCTGAGGAAATTCAGAGGGCCGGAATTTGAAGCTGAGTGTAGTACGATCTTGCTGCCCCCTACTTACATTTCGCGTAGTGATCACAAAGACAAGAGAAATTAGGGCTTATACGGAGGCATATAGGCATTCTTTTTTTTCTTTCCTCGTTCTATTTGGGAGTGGAATAGGAAAGGAAATGCCTAGTAGTGGTACAGTGTACCCTCCGCCTCGCCCCTTACGGTGGATTGCGGAGTATGTATGTAGATGTAAAGACAACACAGAAAAACTCATGCAAATGGAAGGAGTCCAACCTTAACTGCTATAGTTATCAGACCCTAGGATTAGAAACTATTTAAACTAACTTATGCTAAAGGCAATAAAAAAAACTCATGCCCAAGGGAGGAGTTCAACCTCCGACGGTGAGCTACCGCACGCTCCGCAACAAGGGATCTTAGAGCGGTCGACCACCGCGGCCGACTGAGCTAGAGGGTGTCCAATTACAAGCGCACCTCCTGCCGAATCCAGCTGGGTGGCTTCCCGATTATGTAGATGTAGGACGAATCGGGAGGCAAGCATAACAGGAGACTTCCCGCCTCGAGCAACGACTCCGACAGCAGAGGGTGTCCGATTGCAAGCGCTCCTCCAGCTGCCGGCAGCACCGTTAGACGCTATCTGCGCAGACGACAAAGAGGAGTCACCCGCTTCCGGCGCGCCGAAGTCGGCGAACGTTGGGCCTTCCGGTGACTCGCGGACCCGCCCACGGCTCCTCCCTCAGAGATGCAGCCGCGAGCCATCCCGCGCACCGGACTTCCTGGCAGATGCCGCGCGTCCAGGCGCCTTCCGGAGGAGCCGGTGGCCGCCGAGTCCGATCGCCGCATCTCCATATAAAAGGCGCGGCTCGGCGCGGCGGCACGCGCCGGAAGCGCAGCCGGCGCCTGCGCCACTTCCGGTGGCCCCGCCCCCCGCACTCCAGTTTCCCGCGCTGCAGCCGCCCAGCCGCCGGATCGCTTCAGCTGCGGGACCACCCGCCAGATGTGGCCCCTGTGGGAGGGGGAGGGGGCGATGAAAGCGCGCCTCCAAAGGGCTAAACGGCGGCTATTGACGGCGCAGATAAGGGATAATGCCGAATAACAGTTCCGCGGGAACAGTAATGGAAAACACGGCGAGGTGTCGCCGGTGGCTGGTCGTGCGCGCGCGCCGTGGAAAAAACGGCCGGTCGATAGCATCAGTCCCCAGACCAGCGGCGGGCGCCAACGGCCTGCCTGGACCGCACAGCTGGTGCCGCCGACTCCGCCAGTCCTCTGCTTCGTAACTAGCTACCTCGCGCGTACCGCAACGGCCGTCAACGAAGTGCTTTCACATCATTTTCGCTTGTCCCGCCTTTGACGACGTTGCACGCGACCTACGAACACAAATGCCCAAAACCATCACGTACGAACTTATGCTGTCAGAGATCACTGTCAACATCCTCAATCAACTTGCGAAAGTTGTTTCGCTCAAAATTGGAACAAACGTGTATCAGAAGAAAGAGATAGACTATAGTAGAGGGGCAACCCTGCAACCAGAGGGACGCGAATTAAACAACCGTCCGCCATGTTTTCGGAAGTCAGAGGGGGGGGGGGGGACAGGGAGCATGATACTGTGAGAGAATAAAACGAAAATATAACTGTATTCGTTTCGTGAGTTAGTCAGAAACAATGTTCTTTAAATAGGATTCCATTATCTGGAGGGCTGTGCTCAGCGGCCACAAAATCACTTTTATCAATAATGAAAAGAGCAGCATTAGCCGTAAAAACTTTTGCTTTATTCAGGCAAATCAATTTCGGTTTTCCAAGAAACCATCGTCAGTGCTGTCAGCTGGCCCAACAAGAAATATACAAAATCAAAAAACTAATACCAAAGTACAAACTCTCCAATAGATACAAAGATTATGAGTAATTAATATATACCAAGTTCAAAACAGCATTTTTGTGAAATGTGCAATGACATTTACGACTAACATATGTAGCTATGTTGTCAACGGATATGTTAGACGTAAATGTCATTGTACATTTCACAAAAATGCTGTTTTGAACTTGGTATGTATTAATTACTCATAATCTTTGTACCTATTGGAAAGTTTGTACTTTTGTATTAGTTTTTTGATTTTGTATATTTCTTGTTGGGCCAGCTGACAGCGCTGAAGATGGTTTCTTGGAAAACCGAAATCGATTTGCCTAAATAAAGCAAATCATTATTGATAAAAGAAACAATATTATGAGCATGTGTCACTAACACTTCATATACATCGTTTCCACAAAGTGGCTGCAGCTTTCACTTAAGTGAGACGATAAAAAAAGAATGATCAAATGTTTGTAGAGCTTACGGGACTTAACTACGGGGTCATCAGTCCCTAAACTTACAAACTGCTTATGAACTAGCTTATACTAAAGACGGCACAAACAACCATGCCCTAGGGGGGGGGGAGGAGGGGGAATTCGAGCTCCCGACAGCAGCGGCCGTGCAGACAGTGACAGGCACGCCGCAGATCGCTCGGCCACTGCGGCCGGCTGAGACGATCAGTAGCATTTACTATTACAGGACTTGGTTTGAAAATTGTTAAGATCCATCTTATCCCGTTTCAGTGTACCGTTTTGTAAAGTGATCTATGTTTGTTGAATACTCGTTATGTGCACTAACATTTTTTAGAATGGCAAAGCTTTGAAGAAGCAAATGTTCTACTGAAACGCGTTTATGAACCCATAGTCTGCAGAAAGCGCCGAATTATTCGCTTTTGGAAGTAAAAACAACGTCTCTCTATGTAATATACTTGCCTTTTAAAAGTCGAAATGCGTTTGAGAAAATGAATTCATTTCAACGAGAAAAAGACAGACACATTTCTTTCGACAGTCTTTCTGTCAGTGGTCGTCTCTGCACATTCCATTTTTGTAAATGACTAGGGAGCTGAAAATACTGGGTACAGCATTGCGGTACAGTCGTCATTCACGACATACACAAATTTATCTTCGAAATACTAAGAACAAATACGACTGGTAGCTGTTGGAAACCAATTCCCTCTTTTCATAGCTACTACCCATTTCTTTGTCAGCAGCTTGTTGTTCAATGGGAACCTGGAGTAAAATAATGTATTTTGATCAAGTTTAACTACGTGGAAGTTGTAATCTGCTGGTGTGTAACTCCAACGCGAAAATAACAAACATAAAATATCTTAAGCAGTACACTCTTGACATGAGCAATATTCGTAGTTTTATTGCTTATGTTAGTACAGTTATAGGCTGCACAAACGTCTGGCATGATTCTTTTGATGAAATTCAGCAACTGCTGTACCTCAAAGCTTCTTCAAATGTTAACACAAGCGCTATTCCAACTTTAGATGATCAAGCAGAAAACCAATGGCTGACTTCCGAATATATGGTGGTCAGTAGTACACCGTGCCACCGCAGGGAGCGCTAAAGTACGTACTTATCGCCCCTCGATGTATTTCCCCTCTCTGTGAAAAAAAAATTAACCTATCTATGACAAATCACTCAACTCAGACACACTTAACCGAACCCATGTAGACTGCCATGTCGGACCTTTCCGCCGGGTACGGACCGGCACCGTCACTGGCTGATATCCGCTGTCCCCTGGATCTGGGGACACGGCACTCACCGAAGAAAAATCCAAATGTTTGTAAATCCATCGGATTCAACTGCGTGGTTATTAGTCAGTAGTTAACAAACTACTTAAACTAACCTAAGAACAACACAAACAGCCATACCCGAGAAGGGACTCGAATCCCCGACGGCGAACGGCCGCGCTCACCGCAGCACGGCGCCCCAATGCGTACAGCTAATCCGCCGCGGCCACCGATTGTGACTTACAAGAAAAGTACTTGGGCTTGAACAAACACATATACACCAAATCATACGAGAGATAATGTAATGATCCCTTATTGCACTAGTGATACTCCCGCATCTGCAAAACTCTGCAGTCGCCCGTTAAAGGTCTCTGCGAGTGCCTTGCCACATTGCACATTGACCTGCCGGTTCGCCAGTAGGGACGGTGCAGTGTGCCTCCGAAGTTGCGTTTTGTGACGTTATTTGTGTGGTGAAGCGTCAGATGGGGTGGCGATTGGTAATCAATCCTTCTAATGTATTGTGATTGGTTGACATGAAGTTACGAAGAACCCTTCTTCGTGAAGATGGTATTAGTGTAGAAGATGAATAATTCGCATGCTTTCTCGTATCTGTTATGGTACAGAAATATGAGCATAAGTTAGATACTGTTGTAACACTAACACGTAATGATAACAGGGATGGTAATGACGAACAACTCATTGCAAGTGCTACGGTAAGTCGGGAAGAGGCGATGGAAGCAGTGGCAGTGAATACCAACAGTCTTCCGAGAAGAAGGTTAAAGTTGCAACTATCATCACGCCTTTGCATAAGTTATAGTTAAGATATCTGCATTGCGTATGGCGTCTACAATTACATCTGCAGTGCTATCTAGAGCATCATTGCAGAGTTTTGCAGAAAACCGACACCCACCAGCACATTGAGGTGTAAGTGGAGATCCTGTAAACAAACATTCATACAGATGTGTTTGCTCGAGCCCATGTACTTTTCTTGTTAGACGTAGAACAGAGAGTAGATTAGTTTAGTTAGTTCTTGTAACCTGGGAAAAGGGGAGAAACTACTAATTTGGAGGACTATAGTGAACTAAATATAGCGCGCCGCCGAGTACCAGAGGAGTCCTCTTCGCCGCGGCGGAATAGCCGTACGCGGTGGGGCGGTGTCCTGCGGTGCGCGCGGCCGTTCGCCGTCCGAGGTTCGAGTCCCCCCCCCCCCCCCCCTCGAGTACGAGTGTCTGTGTTGTCATTGGGTTAGTTTACCTTAGTTTAAGTAGTCTGTAAGCTACGGACTAATAATCACGCAGTTTAGTCCGTTAGATTTACAAACATTCATTTGGAATGCTCTTCGGTTTAGCTCGGTCAGCTAGCCAAATTCAGTCTAGATTTATAATCCACTGGCATACCTGGAACGCTGCAGCTCAGTTATAAATAGCTTAGTTTCTTCTTGTTGTAATAGTAGAGTAGTGGATAAAAAAGTTGAATTGTAACAAACGTAGGGTAAGGTGGTACAAATTCGACAGAGGTACAATTCCGAGTCGCGGTGTAGTAGCCGAGTGGTCTAAGGCGCCTCGCTGCGGAGCACGCGGTTGCTCGCCGTCGGAGGTTCGAGTTCTCCCTGGGGAATGGCTGTGTGTGTTGTCCTTCGGATGGTTTAACTTATTTTAATTAGTTTGTAAGCCTAGGGACTAATAACCATGCAGTTCAGTCCCATACATTAAAAAAAAATTTGAACAATTTTACAGTTCCGATTAACATAAGTTTTCGTACCATTTGTCACTCTCGCACTTGCCTTTGTGTGCGTTGTGGTGTAGTAAGTATCTACAGCTCCTCCCGTCTTTTCCAAGAATACACCACTTTGTGCTAAGGAGATATAAATTGTTTCTCGTCATCAGGTACGTGAAGCTGTTTAGTCTAACGCGCTCTTATAAATTTTCTAGTTTGGATTGGCTCCCAGAAATGCAACGTTTGCTACCACGAAGTATGCGTTGGTGATCGAGGAAAAAGTGCTATTTATGTGGAAGTTGCCAATGATCAAAATTGTACGAGGAAGTGATCACAATTGTACCTAGTGTAGTACATTTTTGATCGATTTTTCTCAAATTCTGTGACCATTTTTGTGTTTATATCAACAGTTGTAATCGTCTAATATTTGTGTTACATATTCATTGAACATCCAAATACAAGTGCCATAGTTAATATTATTTCTTTTCTCAGTATATTTGCAGTTACAATAACATTTGTCACTAAGTCAATGTAGCACATTACGACCCTTTGTAATTTTAAGATATTGGGTTATATGTAGAATAACAAACAAAGCCCCTTCGCATACTGTCACTTTTTAGGGTTCTGTGGAAATGAAATGAGCGTATGGCTTTCTTGGCCGAGAGTCCCTTACGTGATTGTTAGGCCGCCTGAGTGTCTTTCTATTTGAAGCCGCGTGGGCGACGTACGTGCCAATGATGATGAGGACAACACACAACACCCGGTCCGCTGTTGGGAATCGAACCAGGGCCCCCTGCGTGGTAGTTAGCGACGCTTCCACTGAGCTACGGAGGCGCACTTTACAGTTCTGTAACTCCATCCGTAAAATCGGAATCCTTATAAATTCACTTAGTCATACATTCGTTTTTTCACTAAGAAAATCAAATATTAATAGAACCTATCGATTGAAGTTTGTTATTTTAATAGAATCATATATACCAAAATCGTTAATTCTTTCTTTATTAGATATCCGTTTTCGGCAGATTATACCGCCACCATTCGATCTGAAAACAGACATGAGAAATCGTAGTCAACTTCCTACAACAATAATCAGAGTAATACAACCACTGACAGTAAATTTCGGTGAATAATACCGTAACATTAAAATAGGTGAACTATGAACAATAATTACCTTCGAAATAGTCACCTCCCATAACTATCCACCGCTGACCTTTACGAAACATTTCCTGCAAACTTTGCATGAAGCCTTTCTTCGGTATGGTGTACGAAAGCCTCAAAAAAAAAAAAAAAAAAAAAAAAAAAAAAAAAAAAAAAGTTCAAATGTTTGTTAAGTTTATTGGACTTAACTACGGGGTTATCAGTCCCTAAACTTACAAACTACTTATGAACTACTTACGAACTAGGACGGCACAAATATCCATGCCCGAGGGGGGATTCGAACCCCCGAACGTAGTGGCCGTGCAGACCATGACTGGAGCACCTCAGTCCCCTCGGGCACCGCGGCCGACGAAAGCCTCTTGACGCTTTGTTGGCTAATAGGAATATCGTCACATCTCTTTCCTTTCAAAACAAGCCTGAGTCGAGGGAACAGGAGGAAGTCTGGAGGACTGAAATCCAGTGAGTATGGTGGATGTTATAGTTGCACGACAATCAAATGTTCAAATTTTTGTTAAGCTTAAGGGACTTATCCATGTCCATGTCCGAGTGGGGATTCGAACCTCCGACCGTAGTGGCCGTGCAGACCGTGACTAAAGCGCCTCAGTCCCCTCGGCCACCGCGGCCGGCTGCACGACAATGTTGGTCCACACACGGCCATTATCGTCAAACAGTTCCTGGCAAAAAAGGACGTGGTGCACCTTGAACGTCCACCATACTAGCCGTTTCTCAATCCTCAAACTTCTTCCCATTCTCTCTGAAACTCAGTTTGAAAGAAAAGATATTTGACGATATTCCTCTCATCCAATGAAACGTGACGCGGCTTTTATACGTCGTCCCAAAAGAAGACCTCGTGCAAAGTTGCAGTACATGTATCGCAGGGTTCAGTCGTGCATTGTTATGGGAGGTTGAAACACGTCCACTGAATGTGTGGTCGTGTTCCATTTTGAGTTATTCATTACTCTTTTTTCTCCGCCATTAATTTTGTTTATTTGTATGTCAATTATTTTATTCCTTTATAAATGATAAATGCCCCATCTCCATCTATGTTTCCACCCAGGTGGTTGAACTTGTGTGTACGTTTGAATGTAGAAGGTTGCTTTTAATATTGACTGACTGCCGCGCAATGGCTTACAGTCGCCGCCTCGTGCTTTAGGTCTCGTTTACTTTAATTAAGAACGCATGGCTTCGTATGTCGTCTGCACTGCCTTTTGCTCGGTGGCCAGAGAGAAGCTTACTTGGCAAAATGGCGAGGTGGCCTGTTCTTACTATAGTAACAACATAATCATGGACGAAAGAGGTGATAAAAGAGTCCTCTCTGGACCTCTAGTAGAGGGTATTATCTTCTTCAGGTAGCTAGGGTTGCTAGACAGTAGGTTCTGAACGCACTCTGGATCGCTTTTAGCACGCGCTACACCTGGTGCGTGGAGGAGAAGACTTTGCGCGTGGCCTGAGGCTTCACTCTGGTCGCGAGTGTTGTGGTCAGAGTGTTGTGCTTAATCCTGTTGTTAACATAAGATTTAGAAAATCCTGCTGTCGTCTTAGGGTTCTTTAGTGAAATAAGAAATTAACAATATGTGTCTCTTCACTTTCTTGTATACCGTGCCAACAATACTACGAGGAGCACCCTCTTAACATTTTATATTACACTTTTTTTTTTTTTTTTTTTTTTTTTTTTTTGTAAAGGATAGTTTAAGAATGACACGATTTAATATTTAATAGAAGAAGATGAAAGAAGAGAGAAATTATTAGAAGATGGAGTCAAACACCTTCTGATGCTTGAGGGCCGAGGACGGCATTCTCATCAAGTCATCATCTCTCGAACATAGGTATGTTATGCTAAGTACTAATTCAGTTTATGGTGGTCTTCTGGTTTTTCTTTTATTGTTTTTTGTACGATTCACTAACAGGTTTATAGTGCCATTTTGCCTATGACAAGAAGCGACACTTCGCTGACACTTTCGTAGTTGCTCTGACTACAGTGTTTACACTAATTATTGTCTGTTAAATGATGCTCACTGTCCACGTGTCCGTGTCCTTGTTGTTGTCCCTGTCGTGTTACCGATTTCGGTTCCTTTGCACTGCGTTTGCTCGCTGCATACGTTGTTGTCATTTGTGTGGTTGTAGTGGGACGAAATATTATCCCCTGCTACTACCTTTACGTCAGCTCACTTTCGCAGGTAAAAGAATAGGTTTATATATGTTGTTGTTAATAATGTTTAGTCTTAATAGGTTGTATTACATTCTCAAAGGAAATATGTGTTGGTTTTTTTTTTATGTTTCGTGTGCGGTGACAATGGAGCAGTGTACGAAAATAGCATCTTCTCTGCTGAAGGCAAAGATGATGTACCTGGCCACCAATCGTCGCGGGTCGACAGCCACACGCTCAGAGAGGATCCTGTTGGGACTACCTCCGTCGCCAACCGACACAATCATATAAACAAGAAAAATTGAAAAATGTATTGTAATAAAAAGTGTGTTCATGTTTTATGTTAAAAACAGTTTCAGTTTTGTTGTTCAGTCCTTACGAGCAAGTTCTGATTTTATGTCATGTATTACGTGCAATTATAACTTACGAAATAAAACGTAAACTCTTACTTCCAGTGCCACTGTGTGAAAATTATTGCACTGAATAAGAAGAGAAGATATTTACACATTGAACTAAATTTTTAAATTTTTATTTTTGGAACTTATAACAGAATTTCTCCGATTTTATAGCAGTGTAGGGACTCAGAAATAACTTTATTAACTGGAAAACAATGAGATCACGTTTTATGAATCGATATATTTTACGACTGATTCAGTGAGCAACATCTGTGAAAGTAAAAGATTATCTTAGGAAATCTTCAAATGTCTGTAAATCTATCGGACCAAACTACGTGGTCATCAGTCCGTAGCTTACAAACTACTTAAACCTAGGTAAACTAACCTAAGGACAACACACACACCCATGCCCCAGGGAGGACTCGAACCTCCACGGCGAGCAGCCGCGCGCTCCGCAGCGAGGCGCCTTAGACCGCTCGGCTACTCCACCACGCCAGGAAATCTTCAATATGCAACGAAAGTGCGTACCAGATTTTGAACTTTTACAGTATTCTTTTTTGGAACAGTTTTATTTTTCTATTATCTTGCACAAGAACCTAGCAGCAAATATTTAAAAGACTCTTTTCCTATGAATGAATATTTTTATTAATTCGAGTGTAGTGGAATGGCCAGGGTCGAAGTCCGACTAAATGAAACTGAAGAAATTTACTGCTGAATACACAATTCCATTATAATCTGAAGGAAGAATCGACTGTTCCACCACACTGTCTGCTTCGTTTGCATTCGTCATATGTCGCATGCGTGATTTTATCTGTTAGTACGGTGAGTGTTGCCCGCTGGTGCTCTTATAGCCTCGCATATTTGTTGTTCTGTGCTAATCATTTCTGTATGTCTTAGAAATTCCTGAAACTTTGCTGTAGCTCTTCTCATAGGACGTGTATTCAAAAGATAACATTTACTACGTCGAAACCGGACAATAATAACTAAATGTTTGTTAAGCTTATGGTACTTAACTACGGGGTCATCAGTCCCTCAACTTACAAACTACTTATCGACTACCTTATAATAAGAACGGCACAAATATCCATGCCCGAGGGGGGATTCGAACCCCCGACCGTAGTGGCCGTGCAGACCGTGACTGGAGCGCCTCAGTCTCCTCGGCCACCGCGGCCGGCACAATAATAACTAACATTCTTGAGATCAAAGATAGGCGTTTCAAGGGAATAAATTTTACCTCAGAGCGCTGTTTCTCCTGTGGGTGATGTCCAAATTCTTGCACAATATAGTACGCGACAGAAGCCCAAGGAAAATGGCAAAAGAAGTAAAAACGTGCGGCCGTAAATCGTGGGTGTCCGACAGTAGGCGAGGTGAGGTGTTGCTACGGAGACGGTGAATCGCAGTCGGCAGAAGTGAAAGGGGAGCCACCAGGTGCATTCCTGGCAGGTAGCGCTGCCTTGAGCCAGCTGGCGGCTCCTTCCATTGAGGCGGGGACGGAGCCATTCAAGGCGTGCCGTGGTAGGGGGCAGGGCGGTGGCAGGGGGCAGGGGGCAAACCTGCGGGCCACGCTTCTTGTCGCCTGCCGGGGCTGCGGCGCTGCTGGCACGAGCCGTCTGCTACCGGCTGCTCCCCTAGACAGCCCGCAACTGCTGCTCAGCCAAATACAGCATTCTGACGTGTCCGAAAGAACAGACACCACACCAATATAATAAGTATTTACACGCGAAGACGGCATTAGCTTCACTTACTTCACCGCAATCCGGTGATACGTTCGATCTCGCACGGGAACCCGTAATGGAGAGTGTAAAGCCGGGTCCACACGCAACGATCTGCCTGCGCAAATCTCTAAGCAAAAGTCTGCGCACACCAATCGTTGCGTGTGGACGGGTGTTCACATCGCTGCAAATTCTCGCGCCCGACATCTTTCGGTGAAAAAAGAAACTAGATAGTACAGACTGCAATCTGACTGGCAAACGAATATGATAAGCTTTTATACGAAGTTTATTTGCAAAAAACAAAAACAAAACAAAAAACAAAAAAAAATTCAAGCAAACCGCAATAAACAGAAATGGTCTAGGCATTGGATGCTTAAACGAAGGCAGTTGTCACATGTGATTCTACATCGTGAGTTGGAGTGCAAACCCGATGACTGGCATAATTATTTGCGAATGGATGTGGAAACTTATCTTTTGACACTGGTAACTCCTCACATAATACGTAAAGACACTTGTATGACGAGATATATTTCTCCATATGACCGGCTGACAGTTACAAAATGTTCAAATGTTTGTTAACCTTATGGGACTTATCTACGGGGTTATCAGTCCCTAAACTTACAAACTACTTATCAACTAGCTTATCCTAAGGATGGCACAAATATCCATGCCCGAGGGGGGATTCGAACCCCCGATCGTAGTGGCCGTGCAGACCGTGACTGTAGCGCCTCAGTCCCCTCGACCACCGCGGCCGGCACTTACAGTTACATTAAGATTCCTGGCCACAGAAAGGACCTCGAATTTTCAACAGCAATTTCTAAACAAACATTGAGTTAAATCATCCCCAACACTTATGAAGCTATTTAAGCTGCCCAGAAGAATGATTTCATGAAGACAAGTAGGCCTACCTTCTAACAAGATACAAATAAAATTGTCAGAGTTTTAGATATGTTTGAAACACAGTACGCCTACATCATTTTATATTGTATATGTGGCCAATAAGCTGCGTCTAACTTTGTTTCCCAGTCGGAAATTTCAGTCAACATAGTAAACACACGAAAAAAGTATACACTGAGGCAGATTTGCAGCGATCTCCTGTCCACACGTTCCAACTTGTCTGCTCAGATGTGATTTGAACCCACAGATTTGAGCAATTTTGCTCAAACCTCCAACTCCCAGGTTTGCGCACATCTCATATCTGCGCAAATGTGCTGTCCACAAGCAACGATTTGCGAGGTGTGCGCAGAAATTTGCGCAGACAGATCGTAGCGTGTGGACCCGGCTTAAGAGGGCATGGACGATAGGGGCGCTACAGCCATAGCGCGCGACCTGTGGAAGTTTGAGACGGACGGGTAGCCAAGTGCTTTAGCGGGCGCCGTGCTTCAGCGCGCCTGGTCAGAAGGCTGAAGAACACTCTCTGTAATAAAATAACTGATGCTAATATGGCATTTGTAGAAACTAGATTATCATTTATCGTACGAAGAACGATGTGTTTTCGTTAATTCTTCAGTGAGCCATTTCTTTGAAATGACAACGTGTAAGTTACAATAAGAAAAATCATCAAATACGCAACGCAAGATGGCGTATGCCAGACAGAGTTTTGGGCGAGGAATGTCACTTGATATCTCCGAACGGCTGGTTTTCGTTAATTCAATGGAGGGTGTCAAATCTCCGTTATTTTTGCAAATATCTCTCAAACGATACGAGATATGAAAAAAAAACATAAGGGAGCTAAGTTGTAGAGAATTTTCTCCTCTACCAATTAGGTTATTCAATTTTCGTGTCAGATGAACGGTTCGTTTGCAATTACAATTATATTATAAACGGCTTTTTTGTATTACTACCTTATTTTTGTCCGAAAATTTTGAGAAAGGGAGGTGCTGGTCTCTGGCGACCTACAATCATGTCTGTAAAATTAGGTACTGATCGGTTGAACGGTTCGGCTTAAAAACAGGGAACATGTTACGAACAGACAGACGGACAGACATACATCCCAAAATCGCCGTAATTTTGGAAATATCTTTGAAACGGTACGAGATATGAAAAAAAAAACATAAGAGAGCAAAGTTGTAGAGAATTTTCTCCTCTACAAATTCGGTTATTAAATTTATGTGTCGGATGAATAGTTAAGACGTTATTTTCATTTATATCTCGAGCTGTCAAAAGACGATCGCAAAGGCCGACTTTTAGTATTACTACCGTAACCTAAAGTTCACAAAAAAGCTGAAAAGCTGAGCCAAGAACACATCGAAGAACAACGAACAAACATGATCAGCGAGTGCAAGGAACAGAACTACAAATATAGGGGGAAAAAATGGTTAAGGGAACCGCTGGCCCGAAGCGGGAGACACGGGTTTGCTTCCCGGTCCGGTTGACATTTTCACTTGTCGCCATTGTTTAATTTCAATGCCCTAATACAGTCACTGTCAAACCTTTCCTTCCTAATCCTTCTTCCTTCCCCTCCTTCATCATGTCAGAAAGAACCGACACCACACCAATACAATTAGTAAATACATCATTAGAATACCTTATTTTGGAAATTGGAGACGTACCTCTAGTACAGCAATGAATATCTGTAACTTAGACCATCAACCTCGAAGGATTTGGACAGTTTGGTACAATAGATGGTTGCACACGTTGGCGTTAGGACTGTGGCCTTCGTTTTTGTATCTCTTTCTCTCTCTGTTTTGCAAGCCCATTCACATGCCGCGAGACCTGGAACAGATAAGCAACTAAATAGCGCTGCGAAAAATAGATTGTAATTCTGCAGAATTTCTCAGCATTTTCGAGGTACTTTGTTCACCGAATGTTAGCTGAGAAATGTGGAATTTGATATGCGCAAAAATATATACGATTTAAGTACCAATTTCTAGTACAACCCCGTCCATTAACCAACTTCCATAAATCGCACTTTCCTACGGCCCACAAAGATTTGAAATGAGCAAAAATATATACTTTTTTTTTTTTTTTTTTTTTTTTGACAGAGTACCAAACTGTCAAGGTCATGAGTCCGTCGGTGAGGAGGAGAAAGAGTGAGGGAAGGAAAGGAGGGGAAAGGAAAGGAAATGCATTTCTAAGAGGAAAGAATGGAGGAAAAAATTCGTTAGCTCCGGGCCCCAAGCTCGTCACGCACGTACTCACGAAAAAACTGCGAGACCTCTAAGGGGTGCGTTTTAAGTAATATATTCTAGAACTCCCCTTGGCAACTCCGTTCATCCCCCAACTCACACAAACCCCTCTTTCCTGCTACCCATGGCCTGCTATGAAATGTTCAAGTGTTTGCAAAGCTTATGGGCCTCAACTGCGGGCCGGCCGCGGTGGCCGAAGGGACTGAGGCGCTCCAGTCACGTTCTGCACGGCAACTACGGCCGGGGGTTCGAATCCCCCCCTCGGGCATGGATATTTGTGCCGTCCTTAGTCTTAGTTAGTTCATAAGTAGTTTGTAAGTATAGGGACTGATGACCCCGTTGTTAAGTCCAATAAGCTATACAAACATTTGAACATTTCGTTTCTGATTCAAAACAGTTTATTCCGATCATTATGAAATTTTGCACAAGTATCATTCAAAACGAGTGGAACATCACCAACGATCTAAGATTTCATACGGTGCATGGCAACAAATTTTTTCAATGATCCGCATGAAAGGTAAGAGAGTTATGTACGAGGCGTGTTTTTTTAAGTAAGTTCCGTTTTACTGTAGACACTAGTAGTTCGTGCACATACCGCAACGAGCATGTGCGCCGTGTACCGGCATGCCTCGGGAACAACTGTACTCAGTTTCAGCTCTGTAGCTAACCTGTACGGTTCTGCTAAGTGCTTCCAAAATGTGTAAGACTATAAATTCGCCCTCCGCGTGTGAGGTTCGCTCAATGATACGGTTTTTGTCACCAAGGAATCTGTCTGCTGGATAAATTCATCGACAGATTTGCGAAGTGTATGAATATACTGTTATGTGTACCGGTAAAGTACGTAAGTGGGTACGAGAATTCAAAATTGACTGTGACAACTTCCATGATGAGGACAGCTCCGGTCGCCCATCTTCGATTACAGACAATTTGGAAGTTTCAGCTGCAGCGAGGATTTGTGAAAACAGGAGCTTCACAATAACAGGCCTCTCAAATAAATTTCGTGACATGTCGAGATCAGTGCTTTACAAAACGGCAGTGAACTCTTGGTTATCGAAACAGGCGGCAAGATCGTATGAAGAAGGTATTTTAAAATCGGTTGAGAGGCATGATAAATGTCCGGAGAAACTTGGCAACTATGTCGAAAAATAAAGTATGTACTTTCTGAAAGTACATTTTTTTTAATAACCTTTCGTTATGTACTTATGTTCAAACGAAACTTACTTAAAAGGGCGCCTCGTATATTTTTCAAAAATAAAACAGGCAATGGGCTGATGAGATGGAGGAGGAGTTGAATAGAGAGACGAGGAGGTGATTGAAAGAAAGAGGGGGAGGTGGAGAGAGGGATAGGAGGAGATGAAGTGGGTGGGAAGATGGAATACGATGGACAGAGAGATAAGCAAAGAGAAGGTGGGCAGAGAGAGAAAAGGAAAGGAGAGATGGACTTAATTAAGAATTGAATGAATAAGTACCTGGATAACGAAGGGTTTTTAGCTAGCAGAATGATAAAATCCTTAGGTAGATGTAATTAAAATTAAAAACAGTCCAGATCACAAAAATTCAAAACCTGTTTCGGTCTATTGCAGACCATCTTGAGATGGATACCACCATGATGGCAGGCGTTGGTATCCATTTCAAGATTACGGAACACTTAGCCAGAGAGCAGTAGATTAACAAACTTTAGAGCAGGAAATGTGGAAGGGCTGCCCAAGGATTGTATTGAACATCTTTCACTGAGGCCCACAATGTATTTAAATAGATGTAACAATTTTAGAAAAAAAAACAATTCCCAAAAAAAAAAAAGTCCTGAGTCCGGAAACCACACTTGCTGGTAAGGCAGACAGTCCCTCCCCGCCGAACTCAGCCGTCAGCTTACAGACAAATTGGAGAAGCAGCGGTAATCTTCACAACAGCGATCCCCGTGCCATGCTGCCGCAGGCGGACACACTGACACACATGACCACCTCGTGTGTACTTCCTCGCACACTCGTCCTAGCAGTCATCGCCTTGGTCCATATACTATCACGTGGTTACTCCTCTTTCCAGGGCAGAGCCCCCTGGGAACGACCTCGCACGCCAAAGATAAACAGGCGAACACGATCCGATAGATTGATATACAAGGGGCGATAGTGATCGCACCGGCTCAATAGGTATTCAAGATCGCTGTTTCATCTACAATATGCTTTCTAAAATTACCTTAGGTACGCAATTAAAGCAGATACTATTACTACAGTTGCTCGAACCGTCACATCAAGTGTACTTCCAGACGACTGTATCTATTAGTAGCCGTGGTGTGAACAAAGTTCGTAGTTTACAGGCCCCGTTTCCATATATTTCATTTCTCGGCCTTTTACTTGCTTATCAACTGCTATTAACATCTGCACTCAGTGATCACTGGCCGACATAAAAAAAAAAAGTTCAAATAAGTGAAAAGTTTCATTTTGGAAACATCCCTTAGGCTGTGGCTAAGCCATGTCTCCACCATATCCTTTCTTGCAGGAGTGCTAGTCTTGCATGGTTCGCAGGAGAGCTTCTGTGAAGTTTGGAAAGTAGGAGGCGAGGTACTGGCGGAAGTAAAGTTGTGAGGCGGCGTCGTAAGTCGTGTCGGGATAGCACAGTCGGTAGTGTGCTTGCCCGCGAAAGCCAAAGGTCCCAGGTTCGAGTCCCGGTTCCGGCACACAATTTTAATCTGCCAGGAAGTTTCAAATGTTCAAATATTTGTATAGCTTAAGGGACTGAACTACGGGGTCATCAGTCCCTACACTTACAAACTACTTATGAACTAGCTAACACTAAGGACGGCACAAATATCCATGCCCGAGGGGGCATTCGAACCCCCGAACGTAGTGGCCGTGCAGATCGTGACTGATGCGCCGCAGTCCCCTCGGCCACCGCGGGCGGCGGCCGACATACAAACAGCGTAGCGAATCAACAAGCAGGTCTTTCCCGTGCCGTGATTCTCGAGACGTTTGTTGCAGAACGGCCCTGTTGCGACGCTACCGCTGGCGCGTTGCGCAAGCGGCCCGCGGCCAGCGTCAGCAGTCTGAAGCAAGAGGCCAAGGACCGCGGCAGCCACCAGCCGGGTGGAGGAGGCGCTGGGGGAGCGCTGGAGACGCTACCTGCCCTCACCTGCTCCCCACTGAGCACACACAACACACTGGCCGCTCCTTAGAGGGCCCGGCCCGCGCTGTTCACAGCCGCGGATTTGGGCTCCCCTCGCCACCGCCACCTTTCTGCAGGTGCGTCCTCAGCTGCCTTCGCAGGTTCTTCCAACACGGTGCTCAGCTTTCCTCAGCGGCGATGTGTCTTGTGCCCAAGACTGAGACCATGTTTAGAGTAGTACAACACCCAATTCCATACAGAACCGACTTCTTAATGGAATGAAATTTTAGTATGAGGTTTTATCCTATTGAAATATTCCATATCGTACATTATCATGAACTAGACCTATGGCTACGAAAAGTTATTTGTATTTGGAAGGAACGATGTTCAGTCTAGACTGATGTACAACACGCCTGAAAAATCAAATCAAATCGATTATGTTTCAAGTTATGGTTCAAATCTTTCCTATCAAAAGGAACAACTGCAATGTTTTATACAGACGAAATGTATGACAAGTGTTTGTCTTAAATTTTTATTCAGTCAGAAAGTGGAGGCAAGTAAAATAAAACGTTTGGACAGAAATGTCGTGGATTTAAAAAAAAATTTTAATCACGTTGCCCAAATTGTAAACAATATATTAGTATAGACTCGGATTTTGACTTTTAATTATTTTTCTTGAACTCGCATATTTTAAATGACAGCGATAGAAGATAAGGTTGGTGGCCGACAATGTTGGACTACCATCTGCAATAAATGAGTCCTGTATTGAGATTGCGACTGACTGATGTTTTATTTTTAATTATATTTTTATTTTCATAATGTACACCTTTTGCAATTTTTGGTACTGTGTACTCTGTATTCCTTTAAAGCTGTGGTTGTACCTTTTTTTATTCTGCTGTAGGCCTTACAATTATGAAAAAATGCGTTTTAATGCAACTTCAAAATCAAATGTTTGTACAGCTTATGGGACTTGACTACGGATTCATCAGTCCCTAAACTTACAAACTACTTATAAACTAGCTTATCCTAAGGACGGCACAAATATCCATGCCCGAGGGGGGGATTCGAACCCCCGACCGTAGTGGTCGTGCAGACGGTGACTGGAGCGCCTCAGTCCCCTCGGCCACCGCGGCCGGCTTAATGCAAAGTATCAACAGCTTTGTTGCAAACCCACAGTCCACAGCCTGGAGTCCACAGATCGACACAGTTGCATATCTCTTTGTACACAAAAATCGAACAAGGAAATATACATCGTTTCCAAGGGAACGGTTCACCACAAAATATAAGGATCCTGGAACTACATACGAGGAACAGCAGCTCGCTGTTCACATAGTAGCTCCTAATCGGTCCCATTCGGCGGATCCGGTTGGGAACGCCGGAACGGTAACGGTGACTTCTAGTTCCAGGAACTGGAGGTCGCGGTCGGAAAAGGTGGCGGCGACCTCTAGTTCCGAGTGCCACCGCGCTCTTTTTGACCTATGGAGTACTGGATCTTCACGTATTCTGTTTAGCGCGCATTACCAATAATTTACATTTTACAGTCATTTTAAAATTTTACACCTTAACGCCCAAAAAATTGCATTCTGTCTAATACATATGTTTAACCGGAATCATGAAAGCAAATCTCCTTATTTCTTTTTTTTTTTTTTTTTTTTTTTTTTTTTTTTAATCAATGGCAGAAGAGATATACTACTTCTCGCGATGTTTTTTATATTATCATTATTCGTCATTTTTAGATTTCATCTGCTTCATTTAATATTTAGTTTTTAGCGTAACTTTTAATTATTTCCCTAAAATGTACTGAAAGAGTGTTCAAAGAAATAAATGGTTCTCTTTCGTTTCTCGACGAAACGAGACAACTACTTGGCTACTTTGAGCTACCTACTTGTAAGTGTTTTGCGTAAAAATAAGTAATTGTTGTGGGAGATATAGGCTGGGTAGAAAAGTTCATGTAGATTTCGTAACAAGACTTAAATAACATCGTATTTACTTTTTATCTCAGAAACTATTATTTAGCTTTTATAAACCAACTCAAGATGTTCAAATGTTTGTAAAGCTATGCGACCAAACTGCACTGGTATCAGTCGCTAGACATACGAACCACTTAAACTATCTTATGCTAAGGACAACACACGTATGCTGCGGAGGATTCCAACCTCCGACAGCAAGGCGCCTTATTGTGCAAGGCCATTCCCGCGCGACTATAAACCAACTACTCAGTTTCTGTTTTGATTATCTGTTGTTGGATAATAATTGCCGCGCGGATTGACCGCGTGATCTAAGGCGTCAAGGTTTGGGGGTGGATGCTACGACCGCGTAGCTGACTGGCTGGGGGTCATGAGACAGTGGGCCGCCCCAGGGCCTAGCCACTCGGCCAGTCAGCTCGCTATCGCAGCCTCCGCCCCCGAAACTTTGAACGATTGTAGCTGCCAAACTAAACGTGATAAAAATGCCATTCAAAATTCTTTGTATACAACTGGTATCAAGAATTCCAGTACATGATACAAACAGCATTGTTCAATTTAAAGAACTGTGTGTTTGCATAAAAAATACACTTTCTAAATAATATTATAATCTGTTTGTTGGCTAAAAGTACGAGCCCCTGACTACCAATCCATTCTGTGAATACCGCACATAAATCGCAATTTCCGTTTCTGCAATATTTAGCGGTGCAAGTGTTAGGTGATTCACCCTGTATTGTTGAGTGCCACCTACATATATAGAAATGATCATCAGAATAAAATACGACAAATCAGAGCTCGAACGGAGAGATTCAGATGTCCTTTCTTCGAAAGAGAGAATGGAATGGTAGATGAATAGTAGAAAGGTGGTTCGGTGAACCCTCTGCCAGGCACTTGAATATGATTTGCAGAGTATCCCATGTATATGTAGTTGGTTGGCTTATGGTACGATATGTTGAGCCCAGTCATAGTGGTGACGGCATACCTCGTAAATACTAGAAGCAGTCTATGTATGATTGAGGCTGAGTGTCGCTCACCTCGCCGACAGATGTGTGAGGAGATGGACGCGCCTGTGGTGGCACAGTGACGGCTGCGTGCATTACGGGACGGATGGGGGACGGTGGCGCGGTGCGGTGCGTAGGCTTGCAGGCAGCGGCAGCGGCAGCTGGTGGCAGGCAGGGAGGGAGGGGCCGAGATTTCCGGAGGGTGCGTCCCGTCCTACCTGTGTGAGGTGGCAGCTGCCGCGCCTCTCCGCAGCTGGGGGGGGGGGGGGGCACGCGACGCTCCTGCAGGCACGCGACCCCGCGCGTGCGTCACCGCCGCGGCAGCTGTGCTCTGCACGAGCAGCGGCCGCGGCCGGTGCACGGAGAAGCCGCCCCTGGCCGTCTCACTGCACGGGATCGCCGTTTTGCGGAATTTAATTTGCCAGCAATTAACGTTATTAGTTTCAATTGGAATTTCATATCGGGTCTCCGTAAAATGGATCTCTTTCGTGCTGCACTCGTTACATGACTCTGTATCTTTCACTCGTCCGCAAATGGCACATCTACATAAATAAAACTTCCTGGCAGATTAAAATTGGTGTCCGGAACCGTGACTCGAACCTAGAATCTTTGCCTTTCTTCCAGGAGTGCTAGCCTTGCAAGGTTCGCAGGAGAGCTTCTGTGAATTTTGGAAACTAGGTGGCGAGGTACTGGCGGAAGTAAAGTTGTGAGGCGGCCTGGTGAGTCGTGTCGGGATATCTCAGTCGGTAGAGTGCTTGATCTCGGAAGGCAAAGGTCCCACGTTCGAGTCCCGGTTCCGGCACACAATTTTAATCTGCCAGGAAGTTTCAAATCAGCTCACACTGCGCTGCAGAGCGAAATTTTCATTCTGATCTACATAAATACTCCGCAACTTACATTGGCAGAGGGTTCATTGAGCCGCTTTTATGATATTTCCCTACCGTTCCATTCTCTAATAGCACGCGCGAAATACCTAATCCTTTCCGTTTTCGAACATCTGTGTTCCAGTAAATAATAGCTCTTTAAACCTGATTTCACTCCATACTGGTGACTTTTACAGCAACTGGTTATGAATATACGGTATCTCAGAAATCAGTCTGAGTTGCAAAAATTTTTCTTTATTTCACTGACGCGTTTCGCCCTTTTAAGGCATCATCAGATTATGTAAACACGAGGCATGTCCACAAAGTGAGTTCCGTTTGGTTATATCAATCAAACGTATACAGATACAGAAAAAATATTTATTGTAAAAAAACCTACAACTGTTCAACTACTTTTCTACATAACTTCCGAAATTTTTTAGGCACTTGTCATAGGGGGTTGCTGCCTGTATATTCAACCATGTGGCAAACATATTCTTTCAGCTCATCATCGTTGAATTGTTGACCACCAAGGACAGATTTTAGGTGTAAGAAGAGATGAAAGGAGTCTTCTTCTTCCCTTCGCGTTGCCGCCCGACTTCACAAGGCGAATGTGAAGAAACAACTCTTACGGAAATTTCACTGGGACGTGTTTGTTCATCCTCCGTACAGTCTCGCTACTAGCGTCTTTCTTCTTACACCTAAAACCTGTCCATGCTGGTCAACATTTCAGCGATGATGACGAGCTGAAAGGACATGTTCTACGAAGAAGGCATACAAAGACTTCTGACACGCTATGACAAATGCCTACAAAATTTCGGAAGCTATGTAGAAAAGTAGTTTAATAGTTGTAGATTTTTGTACAATAAATATTTTTTCTGTATCTGTACACGTTTGTTTTATATAACGAAACGGAATTTACTTTTTGGACATACCTCGTATATTGTGAACTATTTCTCATCATCGTAAAATAAACCATCTAGGAAGAAAACCTATCGTCATGATTGTTTAATTTTTTTTTTTTTTTAAGTTTGGCGTTATGCGAAACCAAACACATGTTGCACACAGCACAGAATGGCCAGATAGAATGTGGGCTCGCAACGAGGTCAAAGGCATCGCCAGCCGCATTCTACTTGGCCAATCTGTGCTGTGCGCAAAATGTGTTTGCTTTCTCATAACGCCAAACGCGTAACACTACATACAAATGCCTTCAGAAAGGACTTCGGAAGTTATGTAGAAAATTAGTTGAACAGTTGTAGATTTTTATGCAATAAACATTTTTTCTGTATCTGTATACGTTTGATTCAGAAAGGACTTCTTTACGCTTAAATTAATATTCTATGTTAACAAATTGCTCTTTTTCAAAAACGCTTTTCTTCCCATTGCCATTCTGCATTTTATATCCTCTGTACTGCGACCATCGTGTGTTATTTTACTGCCTAAGTAACAAAGCTCATCTACCACCTTTATGGTGTCATTACCTAATCTCATTCCTTCAGCATCGTCTGATTTTCTTAGACTGGACTCCATTACCCTTGTTTTGCTCTTGGTCACGGCGGATTAGCCGTGCGTACTGGGGCACCGTTCGCCGTCGGGGGTTCGAATTCCCCCTCAAGCATGGATGTCTGTGTTGTCCTTAGGTTAGTTTACCTTAGTTTAAGTAGTTTTTAAGCTACGGACTAATGACCTAGTACTTACGTCCGATAGATATATATACTTTTATTATTTTTATTATCATTATTATTTTGCTCTTGTTAATGCTTGCCGGCCGCGGTGGCCGAGGAGACTAAGGCGCTTCAGCCACGGTCTCCACGGCCACTACGGTCGGGGGTTCGAATCCCCCCTCGGGCATGGATATTTGTGCCGTCCTAGTTCGTAAGTAGTTCATACGTAGTTTGTAAGTTTAGGGACTGATGACCCCGTAGTTAAGTCCCATAGACTATATAAACATTTGAACATTTGTTAATGTTTATCTTGTATGCACCTTTCAACACACTGTCCATCCCGTTCAACTGCTCTTCCCGATCATTTGCTGTCTCTGACAAAATTACAGTCTCATCGACAAACCGCAATGTTTTTATTTCTTCACCCTGCTGTAAATTTCTCCTTGCTTTCCTTTATAGCTTGCTTTATAGCTTACCGATCCTAAATTTAAAAAAATCGCACGTGTTTTACGGTCCACTTTAGATTTGTAGTTTTATAAGATTTTGCAAACATTTTGGACCAAAATAATAATCTAAATAATAAAAAGTAATTAATAAGTGAATGAAACCCTTTTAAGTCAAAACAATTTTATACAGTGGTGGGTTTTGAACTACTGACATTCGGTGTCACACTTCAAAGCATTATGAGTTGTGTTCTTTAATCTCATACTATTGATGGCCGTTGTTAACCGTAACTAATATGGCATTTGTAGACACTAGATTATCATTTATCGTACTAAGAACGACGTGTTTTTGTTAATTGTTCAGTGCGCCATTGCTTTGAAATCACAACGTGTAAGTTAAAATAAGAAAATCATCAAATACGCAACGCAAAATTGCGTATGCCGGAGAGTGTTCTAGCCGAGGAATGTCACGTGACATCTGCGAACGGCTGGTTTTCGTTAATTCAATGGAGGGTGTCAAAACTCCGTTATTTTTGCAAATATCTCTCAAATGATACGAGATATGAAAAAAACATAAGGGAGCAAAGTTGTAGAGAATTTTCTCCTCTACCAATTAGATTATTCAATTTTCGCGTCAGATGAACGGTTTATTTGCAATTAAAATTACATTACAAACGGCTTTTTTGTATTATTAACGTATTTCTTGTCGGAAATAATTCAAAAAGCGAGGTTCTGGTCTCTGGTAACCAACAAGTATGCCTGTAAAATTTGGTGCCGATTGATCGATCTAAAATATGGGAACATGTTGCAGGCAGATAGACATCGTCAAATGGCCGTTATTTTTGCAAATATCTCTGCAACGATGCAAGATATGAAAAAAAAACATAATACAGCGAAGTTTTAGAGAATTTCCTCTCTACCAATTAGGTTATTCAATTTTCGGTTCAGATGAACGGTTCGTTTGCAATTACAATTGTATTACAAACCTTTTTTTTTCCTTTTTGTATTACTACCGTATTTTTTGTCCGAAAATTTTGGAAAAGTTAGGTTGTGGTCTCTGTTGGCCTACAATTATGTCTGTAAAATTTGGTGCTGATCGGTTGTACGGTTCGTCTTAAAAACAGGGAACACGTTACAGACGGACAGACAAACAGACATACATACCAATATCGCCGTTATTTTTGCAAATATCTCTAAAACGATACGAGATATGAAAAAAACATAAGAGAGCAAATTTATAGAGAACTAGCTTGAACCCGCGGCTCCTCTCGCGTGTTAGTTGATTATGACAGATAAGCTATCTTTCAGTAGTGTGCTATGAGATGAAATCACATGTAAAAATGCACTCATTTCGAAGAATCCAATCACGAAATTCAACAATAATGATTGTAATAATATCACAGATCGATCACTTGATGCAACGCGCGAAACGTCAAATCGATGTTTTTAAAAGAGATGTATTAAAAGAAATTTCCTTTTTACTGCTTTATTTATTCTTCTATTTCCTTATTCGTAAGCTTATCCTTACAGAGAAAGAGCTGAAGACATTGTAGCACGCATAGACCAAAGATATGGTCTGTGGCATCACGTTTCGCTGTATGTAGCCTCCTTGCTATAGAGTTACAAACTTCATCGCTGGCTTTCAGTCCGATTTTTTTTTTTTTTTTTTTTTTTTATTATTTTTTTTTTTTTTTTATAATTTGACGACTTTCAACCACCGTATCTTCCACCCCGTTATAGCTATCGGTATGAAACTGCTGTGGTGTACAACGGGAGACTTCGGACAACGATTACACACAGACCATTCGTTTGCGTTCCGTAGTTTTCGCTGCAAAGCAAAATATAACACACACACACACACACACACACACACACACACACACACACAGAGAGAGAGAGAGAGAGAGAGAGAGAGAGAGAGACAAACGCGTAGAATTTTATATACACCTATAACTTTTCATCTCAATATACTCCACCCTTTTATCATTATCAACCCTCAAGCAACAATGCAACCAATAAAACCATTTTCAAAGAGTAAATATAATTTTCGAAGAGTAATTATTGTTCCGCATTTCGCCTTATATTCTTCATATTACTAAATATCCGTCAGATCGCTATAAAACCGACCTAAAACCTTCATCATGTTTAAATTAGTAACTGTACAACTATTTAAGTCTCTATGTCTTATCGTTCGGACGTGATAAGCGTACACCGAAGAGACATTTACATTAATATATGTAGATAAATAGGTATCCGATCGCCATAAAACCGTGCCTAAAGCCTTTCCCGGGTAGACATTAGTAACTGTACTAATTTTTAGCTATTTATGTCTTGTGGTTCAGACGTTATAAACGTACACCGAACAGACATTCACATTTATAGGGTATAGATTTTCTCCTCTACAAATTTGGTTAATCAGTCTTCGTGTCAGATGAATGGTTAAGCCGTTATTTTCATTTAAATTTCGAGCTGTCAAAAGACGATCGCAAAGGCCCACTTTTAGTGTTACTACCGTAACCTAAAGTGGGCCAAAAATACTTTGCAACAAAATAATATTTAGATTGTTAAACGAGGTGAAAACTATCCTTTTTAAGTTGTACCAAATACAATGTGCAAAATTTGAGTAATTTCGCAGTTCATCGCAGACAATTATCGCGACACAGGACATTTACACGTATAGAGGTTTTGAGTAGCAGCCACACAGGGCGCAGTGGCAGCCGCGGCAAGTGTGCAGCTGGTAGCGGAGGAATTGGACGCGGCGCGGCCCGGCAGGGTGGGGCGGTGTCGCGTGCTGCGGGCACACCTGCCTGCTGCCTGCCGGAGGGTCGCGGGGAGCGCATTGTGCCGCCGCGGGTAATTGTGCCCCACAACCGTCGCGCACATCTGCCCGCGGAATCAAAAAGCCGCGCCACTCTGCACACACATAACGAACCGCCGAGATTTAGCGCGCCAGAGCCACACGCCCGTCCCTGGCCTCCAGCCGCCTCCAGCCGAAGACGCCGGCACTGTGTTTGTTTTGGTGTGTGTCCGAACCGATCGACATACACACTGTCAACAACACGACACAGGAATACGCCGCAGCAATAATGGTGTACTGTACATATTCCAAATGCAAAAGTTTGTATACGTTGCTTGTAGTAGCCATTTTCGCAGCAGCTGAATACTAAAGCTCTCTATAGGGAAAGTATGGCCATCCTTTTCCGCGCCGCGCGCCGACGTCTGCAGCTTGTGATTGGCTGAAATCGAGTCACATGGTTCTTTCCGCCATCTTGGTCCTATACGTTGCTTGGCTGTCATCAGAAGCCTTGTGAATATTCGTATGGCCGGCCGCGGTGGCCGAGGTGACTGAGGCGCTCCAGTCACGGTCAGCACGGCCACTACGGTCGGGGGTTCGAATCCCCCCTCGGGCATGGATATTTGTGCCGTCCTAGTTCATAAGTAGTTTGTAAGTTTAGGGACTGATGACCCCGTAGTTAAGTCCTATAAGCTTAACAAACATTTGAACATTTTTTTGAATATTCGTATGTTTTGGTTTGAATAATGCCACAGTGTTGTACTTTTGGGTGTTTTTAAGAAGCGAAGAAGGGAGGTAAACATTATAGTACTTCCATTAGGTATCAGAAATACAGGAAGATGAACAGTCTGACTGATGAAAGTCGTCAGAGAAAACTAGGAGTCCAGAAGCGAACTTCGGTTCTTGTGTTGTGATGATTTTAACTCATAATGTAAATTAATAAAGATTCACTGACGAATGGATCACGCAGGATCTACATATTTTTAATTTGAATGAATTTGTGAAGAAAAGTCCTGCACAATGTCGTAGTTGCCGAAAATACACAAATTTTTGACATATTTGTGAGTGAACTAGATTCTCGTTTAGGTATGAAATTGCCGCGGTGGAGTAGCTTAGCGGTCTAAAGCGTCTCGCTGCGGAGCGCGCGGTTGCTCGCCGCGGAGGTTCGAGTCCTCCCTGGGGCATGGGTGTGTGTGTTTGTCCTTAGGTTAGTTTACCTAGGTTTAAGTAGTTTGTAATCTACGGACTGATGACCACGCAGTTTGGTCCGATAGATTTACAAACATTTGAACATTTGATTTGAGATATGAACTAATATACAGTTCCTGAAACAAGCTTTCCTCATTTGTTTTGATGTGTTAAAGTGTATCATTACAGGAAAAAAAAAGAAGAATTGAAACAAGACATGTATTAGACATTCAAATGTAATTGGCGTTGTAAAGGCACCTTAAATTTCTGTTTCTGGTAAAAGTCATGTATTGGGTATCTACTTCCATTTTTTGTAGTTCATGTGACATATAAGTACATAATAAGCAAGAAAATACGCATCAAAGACTTATGCATAATCTCAATTGTTCTCTTCATTTACACTACGCTCCGATGACGACATGTTTGTGGTCTGTTCGAATATTTGGCTACGGTACAGGTCAATCTTTAAATCTGGAGCTACAAACCAAACAGTTTTCTTAAAATAGGACGAAACGTATTCCGTAGAGCAGCCAGGTCCGCATGGACAGAAGTACGCGAAGTTCTCGCATCTGTCCGTCGGATATAACACCCTGTATCTCGAGAATGGAAAGAGTTATCGTTCTGCTCTCAACCTTAAATAAAATTTCGATATCTTACCTACAGTTCGTCCGCAGCATTGTATGTGCTAAAATCAACCATACGCAAAGTCTGCGCAATGCGATTTTTCCTCTGCAAACTCTTCAAAATTTTGCGCAATAGTTTACTTAATTTGATGTAGCACGGAAATTACAAGTAGTAATGAATAGAAATTGAGATCATTATCGAACTAATATAACACAATTAAATACGATGATAGAATCCCTGAGACGGATTTTCGTCTCAAATATGTCAAAGACATTATTTATAGAGCTGAAGCATTGAATTAAAATTTGTGGTGCGGCCGGGAATCGAACCCGGACCTCCATGCTTACTAGGCAGACGTCTTAACCGTTAGACTACCACACCACTAACGATTAAGGCGCCTCGGAATAGTCTATGCACGATTTCCCTCCACAACACAAACTTTAATTCAGCTTCTTTGTTCCAAAGATAATTGCCACTAATTGGCAGTAGTGGCAATTATCTTTGGAACAAAGAAGCTGAATTAAAGTTTGTGTTGTGGAGGGAAATCGTGCATAGACTATTCCGAGGCGCCTTAATCGTTAGTGGTGTGGTAGTCTAACGGTTAAGACGTCTGCCTAGTAAGCATGGAGGTCCGGGTTCGATTCCCGGCCGCACCACAAATTTTAATTCAATGCTTCAGCTCTATAAATAATGTCTTTGACATATTTGAGACGAAAATCCGTCTCAGGGATTCTATCATCGTATTTAATTGATATTTATATCACCATAACAGGATTGTTCCACCATGTCCATTGCTGAGGTGCTATTCCGCTGCATGGAGAGCCTTGGCAGTAGTGGCAATTATCTTTGGAACAAAGAAGCTGAATTAAAGTTTGTGTTGTGGAGGGAAATCGTGCATAGACTATTCCGAGGCGCCTTAATCGTTAGTGGTGTGGTAGTCTAACGGTTAAGACGTCTGCCTAGTAAGCATGGAGGTCCGGGTTCGATTCCCGGCCGCACCACAAATTTTAATTCAATGCTTCAGCTCTATAAATAATGTCTTTGACATATTTGAGACGAAAATCCGTCTCAGGGATTCTATCATCGTATTTAATTGATATTTATATCACCATAACAGGATTGTTCCACCATGTCCATTGCTGAGGTGCTATTCCGCTGCATGGAGAGCCTTGGCAGTAGTGGCAATTATCTTTGGAACAAAGAAGCTGAATTAAAGTTTGTGTTGTGGAGGGAAATCGTGCATAGACTATTCCGAGGCGCCTTAATCGTTAGTGGTGTGGTAGTCTAACGGTTAAGACGTCTGCCTAGTAAGCATGGAGGTCCGGGTTCGATTCCCGGCCGCACCACAAATTTTAATTCAATGCTTCAGCTCTATAAATAATGTCTTTGACATATTTGAGACGAAAATCCGTCTCAGGGATTCTATCATCGTATTTAATTGATATTTATATCACCATAACAGGATTGTTCCACCATGTCCATTGCTGAGGTGCTATTCCGCTGCATGGAGAGCCTTGGCAGTAGTGGCAATTATCTTTGGAACAAAGAAGCTGAATTAAAGTTTGTGTTGTGGAGGGAAATCGTGCATAGACTATTCCGAGGCGCCTTAATCGTTAGTGGTGTGGTAGTCTAACGGTTAAGACGTCTGCCTAGTAAGCATGGAGGTCCGGGTTCGATTCCCGGCCGCACCACAAATTTTAATTCAATGCTTCAGCTCTATAAATAATGTCTTTGACATATTTGAGACGAAAATCCGTCTCAGGGATTCTATCATCGTATTTAATTGATATTTATATCACCATAACAGGATTGTTCCACCATGTCCATTGCTGAGGTGCTATTCCGCTGCATGGAGAGCCTTGGCAGTAGTGGCAATTATCTTTGGAACAAAGAAGCTGAATTAAAGTTTGTGTTGTGGAGGGAAATCGTGCATAGACTATTCCGAGGCGCCTTAATCGTTAGTGGTGTGGTAGTCTAACGGTTAAGACGTCTGCCTAGTAAGCATGGAGGTCCGGGTTCGATTCCCGGCCGCACCACAAATTTTAATTCAATGCTTCAGCTCTATAAATAATGTCTTTGACATATTTGAGACGAAAATCCGTCTCAGGGATTCTATCATCGTATTTAATTGATATTTATATCACCATAACAGGATTGTTCCACCATGTCCATTGCTGAGGTGCTATTCCGCTGCATGGAGAGCCTTGGCAGTAGTGGCAATTATCTTTGGAACAAAGAAGCTGAATTAAAGTTTGTGTTGTGGAGGGAAATCGTGCATAGACTATTCCGAGGCGCCTTAATCGTTAGTGGTGTGGTAGTCTAACGGTTAAGACGTCTGCCTAGTAAGCATGGAGGTCCGGGTTCGATTCCCGGCCGCACCACAAATTTTAATTCAATGCTTCAGCTCTATAAATAATAATATAACACACTATACCACGTGAAAAAATTATTTTTTTTAATCGAATAGTTTTCTCAAAATCGGCTGATAAGTATTGTTAAGCAATGGGAAGGTTGCAGCGGTCGGTGTGTAAGCAGCAACGGAATAGGTCCAACATGGCTGCTGCTGGCAGGCTGGCCATACTTTCCCTATACAGAGCTTTAGCTGAATACTGCTGGGGCTGAGCGGTGTGTTCCCAGCTTTAGGTCAGGATGAGGCGTGGAACCTGGTGGAGCGCCAAGGGACGCTAGTGAAACAGAATTATAGTTGACACATCTTATTCCGTAACATACAAAAGTTTGATGAAGGCACTAGCTCGACAAGAGCTAGAGCAGTAGATGGCGTCGCCTTCGAGCTGCAGCCTTGGTGTTTCGTATGATGGTAGTGCCCGCGCCGCGCCGCGATGCCGGGAAGCGATGCAAAGACTGTTATTGTGAAGTGATCTATCCCTTCACCAGGCTATGCAGCGGCCAGTGGATCCACGCAGGGACCCCTCTGAAGTCTGATGTCGTGCTAGTTCCCCGACTCGGGACACCGGCTGGCACCAGAGTGCTAACTCGACGACAGGAATATTGGCCTTTAGTAACCAACCAATAAAGACTGCGCTGGCCTCAGGCAGCCACCATAGAGGTGTGAAGTCGTCAGCACAGCGGATCACCATCTTCCCAGATGATGTTTAGTGTGAATTATGGCCTCGACCTGACTCAATCTCTTAGCTGCCTCTAGCATCTACCCCTATGTACTGCTATCTGTGACAAAGACCGAGCACAACGATTAGGCCAGTGAATTGACGACTACCTCCTGGGCATCGTCGATTCAGAAGAACAAGTGACTGCTACTTCTAAACGTGGGAGTATTTATACATAAAATTGGCTGAAGCTATGAAACGGTTTGAATGTGTTTCCTTTTAAAATGCAGTGTTCGCCCGATGTGTCTTTACCGCTGACGCATCCGCAGTCTTATTCACTCTTGCGACGGAGTTCGTGTAGTTATGAAATGTTTACTAGCTGCGTCTCTGCCTGACAGCCATTTCACTCACACACATTTCGCTGACGGTAGGCTTTCCAACTTGCCGACGCGCAGCGGCTGCCGTCATCACGCAAGGCGGGCGAGCAATTTCTACTACCGCCTACTGACCTTATTCCGTCTTGCTGAAGTGACCAAACCAAGATCTTAACACATTTCCCTGTCACAATGTTTGCGGCGTAACAATACTATGTATTTTCTAGTAGTGTTTTTTTTTTCTCCTTCTAATACTGCAAATGAGGTTTTTTATTTTTACAATTCACCCTTAAGCGTTTCGCCTTTTTCACAAGGCATCATCGGCGGGTGTCCTGAAATATTTACATATTTTTGTTTACACATATAGGTTAGGATTTTACATATGTACAAAACATTTCGTTTCTGATTCAAAACAGTTCGTTTCTGGTATACAATGGTGTACTTACAGTACTTGCTACTCCATATCTCCCTCTTTCTGGCAACCAGGTCGAGATGTTGCAGTATTTTGCGAAGAAATTCGCAATTTCATAGTCTGTCGTCTATTTCCATAACTTTGTTCATTGTAGCTTGCTGCAATGTTTTGAATCAGAAACGAAATGTTTTGTACATATGTAAAATCCTAACCTATATATGTAAACAAAAACAGGTAAATATTTCAGGACACCCGCTGATGATGCCTTGTGAAAAAGCCAAAACGCGTAAGGGTGAATTGTAAAAATAAAAAATAAAAACTCATTTGCAGTAGCAAAAGACGTTTTCTTTAAAAGACACTACTGTCAAATTACAAAAGTTTGGTATGTTTATTACTGCATCACACTAAAACTGCAGAACGGATTTGGATGAAATTTGACGTTGCCATCGGTGGTTGACACCGTACAACATGATACAGAACTAAAATTTTACATTTATTTGAGGAATGACTGAAAACGTATTTGCAATTTTCTTAATGGTAATCCATTACAGGATTAATGGGTAGCATTAAAACATGGTATACATAAAACGAGTTGCCTTTACAGGTATCATAAAATGTGAAAACTCCCTTAGTCCTTATTATGGCCATTGCTCTGCCATATTTTGTCACATTTTTATTGTAACATGATATAAAACATTGTCGTACTTTAGACACTTTCCAGGATTTCATTGTGTCTGTGATTTCGTCTTTCACTTTTTTTTTCAGTACTGCTCGTTGGAATCTCTTCTTCTCCTAAATTTTCAAGGGTTACTGGTAATGTTTTTTTTAATTCAGTGATGTTGATATCTTTATTTAGAATATAACTATTCTCAACTGTAATATTTAATAACAACTCAAAGGCTAATTTTCTAGTCCATTTCACGGATCTGCGTAGCGGATTACTGTAAACATTCGTCTGGTCTGATAAATCAAAAGCTGCCTTTCTTCTCTTGTGGTCTACCCCAATTTATGGCTTGAACTTTTCTCACAATCGACTTTCAACATTTACCATTTCCGACCAATACTTTGTTGATGCAAGTAGTTTCTCCCTCTTATCCCTCGGTTTTAAACGGTTATTCCTTATCTATTATCTTTTGCTGTGCTTTATCCCAGTTTTATCTCGTCAATATCACTTCCTGTGAATTTCCTCGTCGATTGTTAATGCAATCTTTCCAACAAGTGGGTGTATGTATTGCGTAATTTTTCCGCTAATTCTAATCTCGTGTAGCAGTTGTCATTATAGTGCGTGTGTCTTTAAATCCAAGGAAAGAGGCATTGCAATTTCATTGCGCCTAATGTTCTCTTTTACTCAGGTTTTCACAGGATGGGCATATATTTATCCTGACCCACAGCACAGTTTAATTATTTTGTTTCCATTTTTGCACGTTTGTCTGAATATGTCGCGTCACGAAACGGAATCAAAGACTCCGTTAAGTTGTAATATTTCAGAAAATTGGTCTACAAAACTAATTTAAACTAACCTAAGGACAACACACACACCCATGCTCGAGGGAGAACTCGAGCCTCCGACGGCGAGCAACCGCGCGCTCCGCACCGAGGTGCCTTAGAACGCTCGGCCAGTCGACCGCGGCACGTTTGGAATCATTACTGTTTTTGTTATCTTCAAAATGTAGCATTCTTAGTAACAGCTAGAATATCGACTTTTCTCTGGAACGTTTGCATATACGCAGGATCATTGTACCAGTAATGCTGTAAAGCCGGTAATTTTACTAATCCCATCATTAAAATTGGTCCAAAAACACTCTTTATTTCAGGTTTCTATTTTTGTGTCCACTTTGCCAGCACCGCGTGCGTCCACCTATTTTCTTTAATGCATATTTGTTTGTACGACGATTACCTCGATTAATTCATCTGGCACAAATAACTGATAGCAGGTTTCTACAGCTATATCTGATTCTATACGTCCATACATTACACTGGACTTCCATAGTCATGGCAGTCTGACTAATATATGACGCGCCACAGCTGCATGCAATAGACACCTGTGTTACGCAAACCAACATCATCCTTTACGGCGCTTAAGAGCATCTTAATCTTAGCTGGTGATCGAGAAACACATTTCTCAACATATTTCTGCAAAGAAACGTCAACACTGTAGGAGATGCTTTCACGCCATTAACATGGATGTCACTTCCGGACTACCATCCATTGCACAGTTGTTCAATAGCGCAATGATCGTTTGATCTCTCTCACTGAAACCAATATGAGAAAAGTGTCTTTCAAATGGGATAACTCAGTGGACAAACTTTTAGGATCTGAAATGTCGAAGTACCATTACATCAACCAACAAGCGAATTCTTTCACGCTGAGCCGGATGGTGACAATTATTAGCCTGCAGGTACAAGTCAGTGTGATTTGTATTCCGATAGACAACATTTGCCAATGTACCATCAACTTTCGTGCTGACCAACAAGCCAAGAAAGGGAACGCAGCAATTCCTTTCACCTCCACAGTCAAACGAATATTCTAGTAAACCGAATTTAAATGTTCCAAAAAGCCGTTTAAATTGCCTCTACCATGACAAACAATAAAAGCATAGTCCACATATCTGCTCACCATACCGGTGACTTCAATACACGTTCATGAAAGTCGTTTATGAATAAATCGGCAGTGATGGTGACGAGGAATTCCCATGAAACTCTTTATCTCTGTTCATAGTAGTGGTCATGAAATAAGAAGTAGGTGGAAGTCGTCACATGTCGAAATAAATACCGTTAACTGAAAACAAAAACTTAACCTCAAGTAGTTGCAACGAATGAGGCAGAGAAATGCAAGTGAAGAGAGAAACTTTTTCAAAAGTCACGAAAACAAGCGAATTAAGTTATAAATGGAGATAGAGGATTTGGCTTAAATTCGCTCTCTCTCTCTGTCTCTCTCTCTCTCCCTCTCGTCAAAGGATAGAGGAATAGAATTAATGCCGCCTCGCCCGTTAATTCCTGATGTTATTACTTTAGCTTGGGTGATGCCCCTGCTGCTCACTTGTTCGTTGTGTATCTTTCCTGTCTTCTTTGAAAACCCGGGCATTAATTTTCCGTGCACAGTGCTTTCTCTCTGCACAGTTGCCTTGAAAATGGCCGTGTGTCCTCCGGTCGAAATATCAGCGGTTGTCAGTGCTGTCTACCAGATGCTTACACATAACTTGTGCCGGGAGAAGCTTTCACGACTCAGGTACCACTTAGCGCTACCCTCCCCTTTCGTACTGCACTCCCTTCCCTCTACTACTTGTCATATGCATCACAAAAACTTTGCACTTGGGCACCCTGACGCTCCTCTCAGCTTGTCCCTCTAAGCGGTAGCTACTAACCCCCACCCTCTGGCGTGAATAGAAACGTTACAGTGCTTGGTGCCTTAAGCGGCGAATTGTGTGGATAGGGCCTTAAACTAGCCCTGACTATGCTATTTCCTTCTTGCCCCTCTAGATGCACATTTTCTCAGGAATTTATTTTGGTAGCAATGAACAAAGTTTTGTCTATTACCCGGTAAGCGATAGGCGACCAATACTGTAGAATGTCGACGTTGGTGATTGCAATGAGGTTTCATGACGAATTTCGATAACCGGTCCGTTCCTTGGTCTCACTACGTATTATCTCGTCTAAAGCCTGTGAATGTAAAATTAGGTTAGAAATCATACCACCAGTTGCCAATATCGTGTTAGATAATGAAGTACATTAGTGCTTAGCCTTAGGGATTTAAGACGCGCCGATGAAGCGTGCCCTGCCAGTTGGGACAGGGGTATGTTTGCCGGGTTGCCTGAATGTGGTTTGTAGGCGGTTTCCCTTACTCGACGAGGTGAATACCAGGAACGTAACGTATCAATTACACGATCTGAAAAAAAATGTTCACACATATTCGCAGGGGGAAATACTAGGCGCAGACGGACGGGGAGAATGGCATGGCTACGGACCATCCTCTAACACAAAGTTGCTCAATTTAGATTATTGTACCGACCCTATAAATACAGGGGATATAAATGATTAGATGCACAGAGTAACTTGTAATTTGCGACTGTTTGCTGATGATGCTGTGGTATGCGAGGGTGTCGTCTTTAATTGACTGTAATAGAATACAGGATGACTTAGACAACATTTCTAGTTGGTGCGAAGAATGGCAGCTAGATCTCAATGTAGAAAAATGTAAGATAATACGCATGAGTAGCAAAAACAATCCCATAATGTTCTAATACAGCATTAGTAGTGAGCTTCTTGATGCAGTCTTAAATATCTTGGCGTAACATTGCAGAGCGATATGAAATGGAACGAACATGTAAGGACAGTTGTGAATAAGGCGGAGAGCCGACTTTGGTTTTTTGGGAGGGTTTTGGGAAGATCTACTTCATCTGTAAAAGACACCGCGTATAAAGCGCTTGTGCTGCCCCATCTTGAGTATTGCTCAAGTGTTTGGGATCCGCAGCATATCAGTTCAAAGGAAGACATAGAAGCAGTTCAGAGGCGAGCAGCTAGGTTTTTTACTGATAGGTTCGACCACTGCGCGAGTGTCACGGAAATACTCCGGGAAATAATTGGGGATGGTCTCTGGAGGAAAGACGACTTTTTTTTTTTTTTCGTGAATTTCTGTTGAGGAAATGTAGAGAGCCGGAATTTGAAGCTGAGTGTAGTACAATATTCCAGCCGCCTACTCACATTTCGCGTAGTGATCACAAAGACAAGATAAGAGAAATTGGGGCTCATACGGAGGCATATAAGCATTATTTTTTTCCTCGTCCTATTTGGGAGTGGAATAGGAAAGGAAATGCCTAGTAGTGGTACAGTGTACCCTCCGCCACTCAATTTGCGGTGGATTGCGGAATATATATGTAGATATAGACGTAAGAGAAAGAAATATTCTTATAAACATTTTCATTTCCCACTCGCCATTCGCGCCTGGAACAGTAACGAGTTGAAGTGAATATGTTTGATGTGCCCAAGGTACACTACAAAAGCGTTAAAGAGACAGTGGCACGGTAAGAAAGCGTTACATTTACATTATACACTAAGAAATGTTCGAAGTAACAGCGATAAAATACAGAAGGTTTGAAGGCACAGAGGTTCAGTGAGAGAGGCTTAAAGAGACGGTGTACATTAAGAAAAAGGTGACAACAGTAACCCATGAAACGTTGGAAGTGACAGTGAAAGAAAGAAAAAGAAAAGTGACGGTGATATACGATGAAAGGGTTGAAGTAACTACGGTATTCGAAGGAAGAGTTGAAAAGGCAGTGATAGACTAAGAGTGGGTTAAAACGACAGTGGTAGACTAAAACTGGGTTGCAGTGACAGTGGTACACTAACAAATAGTAGGACGTTTCAATGGTGCACTAAATGGGTTTGACTGTCGGTGGTACACTAAGAAAAATATGCAAGTGACTGAGGTCCACTAAGAAAAATCTGAAGTGACACTAGCACACTACGAAAGGCTGTAATGACAGTGGTGCAATTTAGTGTCAGTAATATACTAAGAAAAAGGGTTAGAGTGACGGTTGCACACTAACAAAGGAATGAAGCATCGGTAGAACACTAAGATGGGTCTTCACTGACAGTGGTACACCGTGGAAAACCTAGAGTGACAGTAATACACTGAAATATGGTGAAGATCACTGTGCTACACTAAGAAACAGTTGAAATGTTGATGGTACACTAAGAAAGTTTTACTTGAGATTGGTACACTTGTAAAGTATTTAAGTGAGAGTAGTACCCTACAGAAGGTTTGAAGTGACAGTAGTGCATTAAGAAATGGTTGAACTGATGTTAGTACACTGAGAAAGACTTGAACTGACAATGATATAGTAAGAAATGGTTTAAGTATTTGTGGAACACTATGAAAGGTTTTAAGAAACAGCGGTACCTTTAAATAGCGTTGTGCTGACAGTGTCTGATTAAGAATGGTTTGAAGGATCTTATGGAAAGTTTGAATTAACAGTGACACACTGAAAAAAGTTAAAGTTATAGTAACACAGTAAGAAAGGTTTCATGTTACAGTGGTGCCCTCGAAATTCTAACGGCGAGCAATTGCGCGCTCCGCAGCAAGGCACCTTAGAGCTCTCGACCACTCCACCGCGGTAGGGTGGTAAAGGAAGAAAGTTTTAAAGTGTCACTAGTAGCTTCAGAAATCTTTGAGGTAACATTTGTTAAGTGAGAAAGGGTTGAAATGACAGATCTGCACTAAGATAGGGTTTAAGCCACAGTGATAAAACAATTCCTGTTGCATACTAAGAAAGGTTTTAAGTGACAATGGTTCACTGAAAAGGAGTTAAAGTGACAGTGATTACACTAAGATAAAGATCATGCAACATTGGTGAACTAGGAAACGATTGAAATGACGGGCTTATACTAGCAAATAGTTTAAATGATAATTATGCACCGAGAAAGGGTTAAGTGACGGTGATATGGTGAAATAGAGTTTATTGACATAAGAAAACTTTGAAGTGATAGTTGTAAACAAGGTGTCAAGTGACAGTTGTGAACAGAGAAAGGTATGAAATGACAGTTCTACGCCTCACTTTTCAAGTGACGATGCTTTACCGTGATAGGTTTGAAGTGAATAGTGATACACCGAAAAAAGTGTTAAAGTGCCAGTCTTTCAATGATACATTAAGAAAGTGTTGAACTAACTCTTCAGGCTTTCCCGTCGATCTGATGACATATTGGGTTGTCGGCTATTGTGATTATTTTATAAGATATATTTGTAATTTATTACTTTTATTTGTGTAGGACAACTCCCTACAGATCAATACATGTATCTGAATAAATATTATTTAATTTAAACTTTCACCCCCATGAATCACAGACATTGCCAGGTGGGGTGGCTTATGTGCCTAAAAAATACAAATAGCCATACCATAGGTGTAACCACAGTGGATGGATATCTGCCGAAAGGCCAGCCAAACATGTGGTTACTGAAGAGGGGCAGCAGACTTTTCAGTAGTTACAGGGGCAACAGTCTGAATGATTTGCAGAACTGACCTTGTAACACCAGCTAACGTGGCTTTGCAATGCAGTTACTGAAAACGGCTGAAAGCAAGGGGAAACTACAGTCGTTACTTTTGCCGAGGACAAGTGCTCTACTTTTTGAATATAGGATCATGGCGACTTCTTGGGTAAAATATTCCGGAGATAAAATAGTCCCCCATTCAGATCTCCGGGCAGGGACTCGAGAAGATGTCGTCACCAAGAAGAACAAATCAGGCATTCTACGTAAAGGAGCATGTAATGTCCTATCCATTAATCCGGTAGGTAGGTTAGAAAATTTGAAAAGAGAAATGGATAGGTTAAAGTTACATATGGTGGGCATAAGTGAAGTTGGGTGGCAGGATGAACAGGATTTCTGGTCAGGTGAGTACAGGGTTATAAATACAAAATCGGTTGACAGTAACGCAGGAGTAGTTCTAATAATGAATAAGAAAATAGGAATACGGTAAAGTTATTACGAACACCATAGGGAATGCATTATCGTAGCAAAGATAGACATGAAGCCAACACCGACCACAGTAGTACTAGTTTATATGCCAACTAACTCGGCCGATAATAAGGAGATCGAAGAAATGTATGAGGAGATAAAGGAAATTATGCACACATTTAAGGGAGAGGAAAACTTGATTGTGATGGGGGACTGGAACTAGGTAGTAGGAAGAGAAGGAAATGTAATAGGTGAATGTGGAGTGGAGAAAAATAATGAAAAAAAAGGTAACCTGGTAGAATATTAACGAATTTTGTGCGGAGCACAATGTAATAATCACAAACACTTCGTTTCATCACATGGAAGAAGGTAGTGTACGTGGAAGAGATCAGGAGACACTGGAAGGTACCAGATTGACTTCATAATGGTAAGACGTAGATTTAGAAACCAGGTTTTAAACTGTAAAATATATTCAGGGGTAGATGTAGACTCTGACTATAACTTATTGGTTATGAACTCTAGATTAAAACTTAGGAGGCTGCATAAAGATAGAAAATTAAGGAGATGGATCCTATATAAATTAAAGGAACCAGAGGTGGTTGAGAGTTCCAGAGCGAGCCTTACGCAAGGATCGACCCAAACAGGGGAACGTAATACAGTAGAACAACAGGTAACTCTGAGAGAGTAGTGAAGGCGGCAGAGGATAATATAGGTAGAAGGACAATGTTGTTGTTATGGTCTTCAGTCCGGAGACTGGTTTGATGCAGCTCTCCACCCTACTCTATCCTGAGCAAGCCTTTTCATCTCCTCATAAGAACGACAACCCACATCTATTTGAATCTGCTTACTATACGCGTCTCTTGGCCTCCCTCTGCGATTTTTACCCCACACACTTCCCTCCAATGCTAAATTTACGATTCCTCGATGTCTAAGAATGTGTCCTACCAAGCGATCCCTTCTTTTAGTTAGGGTATGCCAAAAACTCCTTTTCTCGCCAATTCTGTTCAGTACCTCTTCATTAGTTATGTGATCTACCCACCTAATCTTCAGCATTCTTCTGTAGCACCACATTTCAAAAGCCTCTATTCTCTTCCTGTCTGCACTGCTTATCGTCCATGTTTCACTCCCGTACAAGGCAACACTCCACACAAATGCCTTCAGAAAAGACTTCCTTACACTTAAATTAATATTCGATGTTAGCAAATTCCTCTTTTTCAAAAATGCTTTTCTTCCCATTGCCATTCTGCATTTTATATCCTCTGTACTGCGACCATCGCATGTTATTTTACTACCTAAGTAACAAAACTCATCTACCACCTTCATTGTTTCGTTACCTAATCTAATTCCTTCACCATCGCCTGATTTTCTAAGACCGCATTCCATTATTTTTGTTTTGCTCTTGTTAATGTTCATTTTGTACGCTCTCTTCAACACACTGTCCATTCCATTCAACTGCTCTTCCAGGTCGTTCGCTGTCTCTGACAGAATTACAATGTCATCAGCAAAACGCAATGTTTTTATTTCTTCCCCCTGAACTTTAATCCCTATTCCAAAATTTTCCTTGCTTTCCTTGATCGCCTGCTCAATGTACAAATTGAATAACATCGGAGAAAGGCTACAACCCTGTCTTACTCCCTTCCCAACTGATGCTTCCCTTTCATGCCCTTCGAGTCTAATAACTGCGGTCTGGCTTTTGTACAAGTTGTAGATAACTCTCCTTTCCCTGTATTTTACCCCTGCTGACTTCAGAATTTGAAAGAGTGTAGTCCAGTCAACATTGTCAAACGCTTTCTCCAAATCTACAAAGGCTAAAAATGTAGATTTGCCTTTCCTTAATCTATCTTCTAAGATAAGCCGTAAAGTGAGTATTGCCTCCCGTGTTCCTACGTTCCTCCTGAATCCAAACTGATCTTCCCCTAGGTCAGCTTCTACCAGCTTTTCCATTCTCCTGTAGATAATTCGTGTTAAAATTTTGCAACAATGACTTATCAAACTGATGGTTCTGTAATTTTCACACCTGTCTGCACCTGATTTCTTTGGAATGGGGATTATTACATTTTTCTTAAAGTCTGAGGGTATTTCGCCTGTCTCGTACATCCTACACACCAGTTCAAATAGTTTTGTCATGGCTGGCTCTCCCAGAGACTTTAGTAGCTCTGAGGGTATGTCATCTACTCCTGGGGCCTTGTTCCGACCTAGGTCTTTCAGGGCTCTGTCAAATTCATCTCTCAGTATAATATCTCCTATTTCATCTTGATCTACTTCCTCTTCCCTTCCTACAACATCGTCTCTCAGTTCATTTCCTTTGTAGAGCTGCTCTATGTACTCTTTCCACCTTTCAGCCTTCCCTTCTTTGCTGAGAACTGGTTTCCCATCTGAGTTCTTGATATTTGTAGAATTGCTTTTCTTGTCCCCAAATGTCTCTCTGATTTTCCTGTAGGCGGTATCTACTTTTCCCCTTCTTATACATTCTTCTACAGATTTGCATTTGGCTTCTAGCCACTCCTGCTTAGCCATTTTGCACTTCCTATCAATCTCATTTCTTAGTCGTCTGTACTCCATTTTGCCTGTTTCATTTACTGCATTTTTATATTTTCTCCTTTCATCAATTAAATTTAGTATTTCCTGTGTTATCCAAGGATTTTTTGCAGGTCTTGCCTTTCTACCTATTTTGTCCTCTGCTGCCTTCACTATTTCATCTCTCAATGCTACCCATTCCTCTTCTACTGTTTTATTTCCCCCTGATTCTGTCAATTGTTGCCTAAATCTCCCTCTGAAATTCTCCAGAACTTCACTTTCCTTCAATTTATCTAGGTCCCATCTCCTTATTTTCCTACCTTTCTGCAGTTTTTTCAGTTTCAGCCTACAGTTCATGACTAACAAGTTATGGTCAGAGTCTATATCTGCCCCTGGGTATGTCTTGCAGTTAATAACCTGATTCCGGAATCTATGTTTTACCATTATAAAATCTATCTGATACCTTCCAGTGTCTCCTGGTCTCTTCCACGTATACAACCTTCTTTTGTGATTCTTAAACCACGTGTTTGTTATGATTAAATTATGTTCCGTGCAAAATTCTACCAGGCGACTTCCTCTTTCATTCCTTCTCCCCAGTCCATATTCACCTACTATTTTTCCTTCTCTTCCTTTTCCTACTACCGAATTCCAGTCTCCCATCACAATTAAGTTTTCCTCTCCCTTAACTGACTGAATAATTTCCTTTAGCTCCTCATATATTTCTTCTATATCCTCATCATCGGCAGAGCTAGTTGGCATATAAACCTGTACTACTGTTGTCGGTGTTGGCTTCGTATCTATCTTTACAATGATAATGCGATCACTGTGCTGCTCATAGTAGTTTACCCGCATTCCTATTTTCTTATTCATTATCAGTCCTACTCCTGTGATACCCCCAAATGATTTTGTATTTATAATCCTGTACTCACCTGACCAGAAATCCTGTTCATCCTGCCACCGAACTTCACTAATCCCCACTATATCTATCTTCAACCTATCCATTTCCCTTTTTAAATTTTCTAATTTTCCTACCCGATTAAGGGATCTAACATTCCACGCTCCGATCCGTAGAATGCCAGTATTGTCTTTCCTGATGATAACATCCTCCTGAGTAGTCCCCGCCCGGAGATCCGAATGGGGGACTATTTTACCTCCGGAATATTTTACCCGAGAGGATGCCATCATCATATTTTCATACAGTAGAGCTGCATGTCCTCGGGAAAAGTAACGGCTGTAGTTTCCCCTTGCTTTCAGCCGTTCGCAGTAACCGTGTGGCAAAGCCACATTAGCTGATGTTACAAGGCCAGCTCAGTCAATCATCCAGACTGTTGCCCCTGTAACTACTGAAAAGGCTGCTGCCCCTCTTCAGGAACCACACGTTTGTCTGGCCTCTCCACAGATTCCCCTCCGCTGTGGTTGCACCTACGGTACGGCTATCTGCATCGTTGAGGCACGCGAGCCACCCCACCTCGGCAATGTCTGTGGTTCATGGGGGTGGAGAAGGACAATGCCCAATAGAAATTCCTGGATTACACAGGTAATACTGAATGTAATTTATGAGAGGAGAAAATATAAAAATGCAGCAAGTGAAGCAGGCAAAAGAGAGTAGAAACGTCTGAAAGATGAGGTTGACAGGAGGTGCAGACTGGCTAAGCAGCAGTGGGTAGAGGACAAACGCAAGACTGTAGTAGACTGTATAACTAGGAAAAAATAAAAGAGACATTTGGAGACAAGAAAACTCAGATGAAAAACTAATACTAAGCAATGAAGGGAAAGCTGAAAGGTGGAAGGAATATATAGAGGGCCTATTCCGATGAAATGAACTTGAAGGCAGTATTCTACAAGTTGAAGAGAAAATAGAGAAAGACGAGATAGGAGATACGATACTGCGAGAAGAACTGACAGATCACTGAGTCGAAAGAAGGCCTCCGGAGTAGATGATACCCCGTCTGAACTGCTGATATCGTAAGGAGAGCCAGTCATGAAGAAATTATTCCACCTGGTATGCAAGATGTATGAGACAGGGAAATACCCTCCTACAAGAAGAATATAGTAATACCAATCCCAAAGGATGCAACTGCAGACGGACATGAAAATTACGGAACTATTAATTTAATAAGCCATAGTTGCAAAATACTAAATGTTCAAATGTTTGTAAATCTATCGGACCAAACTGCGTGGTCATCAGTCCGTAGCTTGCAAACTACTTAAACCAAGGTCAACTAACCTTAGGACAACACACACACATCCATGCCCCAGGGAGGACTCGAACCTCCACGGCGAGTAACCGCGCGCTCCGCAGCGAGACGCTTTATACCGCTCGGCTAATCCACCGCGGCTGCAAAATACTAACGAGAACTATTTACAGACGAATGGAAATACTGGTGGAATATCAGTTGGATTTAGGAGAAATGTAGGAACACGGGAGGCAATACACACATTACGACTAAACTCAAAGATAGCTTAAGGAAAAGGAAACCTACGTATTTAGCGTTTATAGCTCTGGAGAAAGCTTTTGACAGTGGTGACTGGAATGCACTCTTTCAACTTCTCAAGGTATCAGGGGTAAAATATAGGGAACGAAGAGTTATACTCAATAAAATTCTTGAATATCAGTCTCCAGATCGCTTTTATTTTCTAGAACATTACCAGTTTCGGAAAAGCTGCCCATCTTCAGATCAAATTTATGAAGTTACAGAATAACTCGTCCTGTGATGAACGAATGTTCACAGTCGTTACTCTGTAACTTCATAAATTTGATCTGAAGATGGGCAGCTGTCCCGAAACCGGTAATTTTCTAGAAAATAAAATCGATCTGGAAACTGATATTCAATAATTTTACTCATTTGACGATCGCAGAAACTACCTCGAGACCCATAAGTCTTGTTTTGATAAATTTATACTCAACTTGAACAAAAACCAAACAGCAGTTATTAGAAACGAAGGGCATGAAAAGGAAGCATAGGTTTGGAGTAAGACAGGGTTGTAGCCTTTCCCCAATGTTGCTCAATCTGTAAATCCAGCAAGCGAGAAAGGAATCCAAGGAGAAATTTGATGAAGTAATTTAAGTTCAGGGAGAGGATATAAAAACCTTGCGGTTTGCTGATCACATAGTTATTCTGTCAGAGATAGCAAAGGACCTGGAAGTGCAATTGAACCGAATGGATAGCGTCTTGAAAGGAGGGTATAAGATGAACGTAAAGAAGACTACTGGAACGTAGAGTCAGAAAATCAGGCGAAGTTGAAGGAATTAGATTCGGTAACGATACAATAATGGCGATAGATTAGTTTTGTTATTAGTTTGTATAAACTATGCGATAGTGTGCGCTGGTTCATGGCAAATTCAGAATTGTATGTAAAAGTTAGAGTGAAGTACCTACCAACGGAAAGGTGGCTGGCGCACGGTAAAAGGTGGCAAGTTGGCGGGAGAGTTTTCTGGAAGTGTGTGAGCGAGTTAGTTTAGAATAGCGACAGTGAGTTAGTCGTAGTCGGAGTCTGAGAGCAGCCACAACAACTGAAGCAGGCAGCTACCAGTGTTGGGTGGATACATTGTTAATGTTTGTTATGCTTATGGGACTTAACTGCGAGGTCATCAGTCCGTAAACTTGCAAACTACCTATGAACTGCCTTATACTAAAGACAGTACAATACATCCATGCCCGAGGGGGGAACGGCCTCGCGCATCGTAACTGAGCGCCTCAATGCGCTCGGCCGCTCCGCCGCGGCAGGGAGGATTCGAACCCCCGCCTCAATGCACTCGGACACTCCGCCGCGGCTGGGTATATTGGTTTGCGTGGCTATTGTACAAGTGTATCACAAGAAGATATGGAATTTGAGGCTAATTCAATATTCTGCAAATATAAATAGTCTTCGATGAATATTTATGACCATTCAAGTAATGTCGCTTTGATATGTGAGCTCGTTATACAATACTATCTTCGCCACGAAGAGGATAAATGATCTCTTGGCCACATCAACTAAAGGAAAGGCTTTGGAAGACTTACGTTGCCACAAAATCATCTCTTCAACCACCTATGGTACTGCATGTAATGTCTTTTTCTCTTGTAATTTTGCATGAACAGCTGTGTTGTGTAAGTTGTATAAAATAACTGTTAACTGAAAAATGTGTAACAACATCTGACTTTCCCTAGTCATTTTACCAAGTAGGATCCTTTCCTGATGATGAAACTTCCGAGAATCCCAAAACACAGTATTATTGTGGTAAAGAATTAGAAAGACTATAAATGTAAAAATGGATTAAAACACTACTAGAACGAAATGTAATTGGTACAGCGATAAATCCTTAAGTTGCTTAAATAGTGTTCATACAGTCATAATAAGCTGCCATTAAATAATCATAAATAGTTAACAATTTTTGGTGAAAAAGCATTTCGAAATTCTATTCAGTGATACTATTCAGTTACATAATCAAAAGTGCAGCTAATTTCAGTTGTTTTAATGAGATTACTAAAAACAGCAACTATAATTTTTGCGTTCCATATTCCGTACAGAATTAGCTGTCAGATACTTCATAAAAATATTATTTAAAATTCAAATGTTTAAAAAAGTACTGTACTGTGCCTAGTAAAGAAGAAATAAGGTAAGGTACGTTAAAGAAAGTAATTAAATGTTCAGATATATAAACGATTTGTAAGATTATTTGTTTAATATAACGAAATTGTGCCACTTGACAGTTTAAATGAGCATCACACTAGTATTAAAAGTAAGTTCTGTCTGTTCATATTCAAAACCATTAGCATTCTATAGAAGTATAAAGTTACAGACACTTGTTTCGCATAAGAATAGTCAGATGGCAGTACAGTTTCCCTCAATTAGATTTATTTACAAAACTATTCAGAAAAAAGTACGTGCATTAAATGTTTAATGCACTAGATAGCCGCGGTGGAGTAGCCGAGCGGCCGAGCGAGGCATTACATAGAATTGGGAAACTCAAATTTTCCCAACAAACTAAGGAAATGCTTTATAATAGCTGCCAACAAGAAAGATCGTGACTGCTGTTGGGGTGATCCTGGTTGATATTCTTGAACGTGGCACATCATTTAACACATACTGAGAAACATTTGCATAGTTAAGGCGGACGTTTCAAAAGAATGGTTTGGGCGACTTCGTGCAAAAGTTTTGCTTTTCACGACAAAACAACCACTTAAGGCAGATATTACTGAGAGCTCTGATAACGTTTTGAATCTGAGTGGCTTGATCCCCGATCACACAGTCCAGATTTGGCGCTGAGCGACTATCACATCCTCGCAGTAACTAAGACAGCCTCACTACATAATGCCCTGCTACTGCCGAACTACATGCCTTTGTAAACTGGTGGTTGAAATCTCAGGCGCCAGATTTCTACAGAGACGGTACTGACAACATGTGCCACGGTATGCGCTTATTCTTCTTTTTCTTTACCTTTGTCTCTTGTACGCAGATTAGGCGTAGTTATTTGGGATTTGGCATGTTAGTTTAATGAGGAACCGGATGCCAATCCCACCGCCATTATGCCACGGTATGATGAATGCCTTCGAATAGTGATTATTTAGGAAACAACCTAAGAGTGTAGCCTACCTATTACACATATAGCCTATGATAAAATTTTGTTCATGCATATTTAATAATTTTGAAATCCTATTACTTTCTGGTTACCTGGTACCTACGAGTTCGCCTCTTGAGCTTAATGGACGCTGTAATTCTTCCTAGAGAGAAATAGTTTGTGAAATTCTCGTTCGACCTCATCTGTTGTTCCTTCAGTTTAAAGAAGCTCCAAGGGTTAGCGTCCGCCATGATGTAGGTCATTAGAGGCGGGCCATAAACTAAAACGGAAGAATGAACGAGAAGGAAATCGGCTGTGCCCTATAAAAAAATCTAGCATTTGCTCTTAGGCAATTTGGGAAATTCAGGGAAAGCTAAAACTATAGTCATAAATGCTAGTAATGCGTTTTCTCTCTGGTTCCTTAGTATTCGTTTGACCACCATAGCGGTGGTGCTAATCAGGGAGAGTTTACGGTAAAAATGCCAGTGTATGTTTCAAGATACGTGAGCCATCATATTACTTCATCGTACTTACTCCTCCCTCACTCACAGTCAACGTCTTAATATGTATCGCAGGTCCACATATTCTATGCTTATAATCGGAATTGATAGTTTCCACTTTTACATATTTTTTCATTAAACTTCAGCTGTACAGTTTCTCATTGACGTTTATCAATAGTTTCACAAAATTTCAAACATTCTTAGTTTAAATCAATGTCACTTTATTTAACAATGCAAAACAGAGGACATTTTCCATTCCTTACAATATGGAATGTAAGTACTATTCTACGTATTCATAGTGACCTGAATGACTCCGCCGTCCCAAACCTCCCCTGTACAAAAAGGAATGTGGCCTTAAGCAGCCATGTAACCAGGCTTTAATATTTGACGTGAGGTAACACTTCGTCCTGTGGTAAACTATATCACACAGATAATGGTAAGATCAGATTTCAATTGCCGACAATGCTGATTACAAAAAATAGCAAAAACAAACACCCCGTTTACATGGACTCCTAAAACCGGATTTCGAAAACCGATTTCCAAATTCCGCTTTTGACTGGTCATGTAAACACTCCAAAATCGATTCTGGAAATCCACTGCTGTAAAGCTGTTTTCCCGTTCCACAATCGATTTTCGTGTCCATGTAAACGCAACCGGTTTTGAAGCGTTCGTAACTTGTCAGATTGTATTTTCTTGGTACGAATTTTCGGCACATATTGACGGAGTGACTTTTCCACCGTGAAATAAAAGTATAAATATTAGAGTGATCATGAATCTATGTATTTAAGTAGATAGAATAGCAGTTGTGCTGTTTAAATCAGGAACTGAATCAGCAGTTTTTCAGCCGCTATATTAAATAGGTTAGGAATTCCGATTCAAGCTGTAACACGTAAACACGCCAGCGAAAAACGGTTTACGAAATACGGTTTTCGTTTTTCGAAAGATGTATTGCATGTAAGCGTAGCGACTGGATCGTCCGGATTCAATAGTCTTTTACGTAGTACAGAGTGACAGTGCCATTTCACAGCAGATGTTATACATATTCGCAGTAGAGCTGAGAAATAAAAATTCCAAACTCCAACGTTAATGAGAACCTCTTAATACATTTAAATATGAATACGCGATGTGCATTCGGAGGCGTGCTCCGCAGACCTCGTACGGGAACGTAATTTTGTTGGCCGCCTTCCGTACAGACTTATTACAGCCCCCACTTAAACACCTTTTGATACAGGATAACTTAAGACGGTAACTGTGGGCCTGGAGTATGTAGTCCAACGGTTACGTGATCTGCATTTCAAGTCTCTAAGAGGAGGCGTGGTAATTGGTGCGGCTGTTAGCGGTAGTTGCAAATAGAAGCGAGCTGTCATGGAGCGTGGGTGGACTGTAGAAAGGGCAGTTATTGCCTAACTGCGGTTTTCATGAACTCTGAGATCACTGACCACTGTGAGGGAAGCACTATTTCCTATAAAAGGATTTTTTCTTATTGCAGTGCAGATTTAGTTTTATTATAACGAATTATTAACTATTTAAGCCCTTCGCTTTTCTGCACCTCGTTAATCTACAAGTCACTCTGTGTACTACGCATGAATAAGTTAGTTTGTTGTGTGAACTAACGGTGATGTTCGCTACAGTTATGTCCGTTGGTTGGAAATGTCTGTAAGTTTACGTCTGTGTGGAAACGTACGACAGAATGAAAAGAAAGAAGAACTAAGAGTAATCACGTTCGCGAAGGATTTCGCATAATATGTTATCCTTTTTGACAGTTTTTGTAAATGAAAACTTTTAATTCGTCGCAGTGCCTCGTAAATATATGTTTTCAACTGAAAATCTTTAACAGAAAAAAGTATAAACTCCATGTATCTCGCAAATGCAGCCACCATAAATGCTCTCAACGATCCCCATCACTTGAACTGTTAAAAAAAAAGGGAGTTTGTGAACAGAAGAAAAATGTGAATCATCGTCCAGTCAGTGAAACTATAATTAAAATTAGATTTGTCAATAGCGGGGCAGGAAATCGGCTTTGGCTTTTCTATTTGAGCCATCCTATAATTCGCCTCGAGGTAGTTGGGGAAACGTTACTCATGATGTCGTAATCTGAATTAGAACACGATTCGTCCCTTATAAGTGCCCATTGCGCTAAGTTTGTTGTGTAGAGTTAAAGCATACTTCCTACTGCATAAAATTCACATCACTTACGACGTCCTGTGTCGTCAGTCAAACAAACTGATTTGCCACGTAAGAGGAATCATGCTCAGTTTCGCAGCATAATAACTTCAATTAGTGCACTATAAACATTTCTAAAATGTTTGTAAATCCGAGGCACTTAACTACATTGGTTATTAGTCCCGAGGATTACAAACTACTTACACTAACTTAAAGTGACTTATGCTAGGAAAAACACAAACACCCATACCCGAGGGAGGACTCGAACCCCCGACGGCGAATGGCCGCGCGCACCACAGCAGGGCGCCTTAGTGCGCACGGCTATTCTGTCGAGGCAAATATTTGTAAATTAACTCGTTCTATAATAACAAACGACTGGTTATAGGTCTTTATATACGTTTTTTGATCTAATGTAGGAACTAAAACGATACTTTTCTATCGTGTAAAACTAAAATTAGTTTATTTACGTTTTTTGGAGTTGATTCAGAACTGATGTTTCTCGTTTCTGCTTGTTATGAAATCATCATTACTTTCATCACCTCACACCCCACTACACTAAACGGTGAAATACGAGGGTAAGTCAATTATTATCCGCAATTTAGTTATATTTTTGTTTATGTTGGTAGTACTGTCGTTTTACGTTGGTGACGCATGCTTTGTTTATTTGTTGTTATATCTTTGAAATTTTCAAGCTGCTATGTTAGTTTCGTTGTCGCTGCCGCGCTGTTAATCATGGCTGCTCCGCTGTCTATTTGCACCAAAGAAGAGCAACGTTCAGTGATACGTTTTTTGTGGGCGGAAGGTGTATCAGGGGCCGAAATTCATAGAAGACTTTTAGTACAGTACGGGAGCAGTGTTTTGCCACAACGAAGTGTGTACCAGTGGATTGAAAAATGGTCTCACGAATGTTAAGCACGATGAAGTTTACTGCCAGAAATGAAGAAACCATTGAGCGATCACGTGAAATGATTCTCTTAGACAGACGATTAACTATTGATGAAGTGGCTCGTTGTCTTCAAATTAGTCATGGTTCTGCCTACGAATTTATTCACAACAGACTTGGGTTTCGTAAAGTTTGTGCAAGATGGGTCCCAAAACAACTCACACAGTTGCATAATCAAACGCGCCTCGACATCTGCAAAAAACATTTGGATCACTATGGTAACGAAGGGCATAACTTCTTAGACAGAATCATTACTGGTGACGAAACATGGATCCATCATTACGAGCCGGAGAGTAAACGGCAGAATATGGAATGGAAACATCCAAATTCGCCGTGCAAGAAAAAGTCCAAAACCCAACCGTCCGCAGGAAAACTGACGCTTACGGTTTTTTGGGATTCACGAGGTCGTGTACTGGAACATTATGGTGAAAGGGGCACAACAATAAACAGTGTACGTTACAGTGAGGTGCTTACTGACAGGCTAAAGCCTGCAATTCGAAGCAAACGCCGAGGATTGCTGTCAGAAGGTGTTGTGTTGTTGCACGAAAATGCCCGTCCGCATACTGCTGTCCACACTGCTGAAACGCTCCAGAAACTCAAATTAGAAGTACTGGATCATCCTCCATATAGTCCCGATCTTGCCCCTTCTATCACTTGTTTGGTCCACTCAAACAGGCATTAAGGGGCCGTCGATTTGACTCGGACGAAGCAGTGAAGAAAGCGGTGCATTCCTGGCTCGCAGCTCAACCGAAAACTTTTTTTTATGAGGGCATAAGGAAGCTTGTAGAGCGATGGACGAAGTGCATTGAAAAGCAAGGAGACTATGTCAAAAAATGATGTTCTTGTAAGTTTCGTATTTTATTACAATAAAATTTTATAACTACTTTGCCGATAATAATTGACTTACCCTCGTATTATCAAAACTTTTGGAAATCAAGTTTGCAACATCGAAAACTATAGAACTGATACGAAAAGCAGTCGTTACTTCTGCCTCCACTTACAGTACTTCTAGCTCTTTATAATCGACGCCACTTTAATAAGACTCTTGATCTTTTCTTGTAATAAATAGCACGATAATCTTTCACAAAGTGCACTTTGCTACGACACTTTGCTCTCTCCCTCCTCAGCTTACTATTAAGACGAGAGAATCGGCGGTAAAGGAAACGAGAAAACTCTACACAGAAAGTAACAAAACCTACTTGTAAAGATGTCTTACATCGATTTTCTTCATGCAGTAACTTATCTATCTAAGAATCCGACATAGATAAGCCCCCAAAACCGTGCTAACTTTTTGACCATTCTCATCAAGTAACTTTTTTTCTGTGAATGTTCCGGGTTGTAAGGAAAAATGTTCACTGAAATGACGTTTCGGCTATTCAAATTGCCATCTCTACATCATTAATAAACATAGCACATTCAAGAATTCAGTAAATCATCGTAATGACAGTATTTACTTGTGATTACGGCTAACAAAGTTTTCAACTAGAGGACTACACTAATAAACTATTGAGAACGTTTTCCTACCCACTTGACGATGTCACGTAATACTAAAATCGTAGATACATCTGTTATATTGGTTCCCTAGTGTACTTTATTGTTATACGAGAAGGCAGCATTGATATCGTGATGGTCGAAAGCAAAATAGTAAACCTTAATATAAAGGAGATCGAAAACGTTGCACACATTCATAGAAATGACACATCGCTTTTTTATTATTTCCCAGCGTTCAAAGACGTCCCTTGTTAGTATAACCCACTTCTATTTCGCCGTAATCTTACAATTTTTTGATATTACATGCACCAAAACCGGAAAAAGCTTGCCTATTGCGATTGAAATATATACTTTTCTCCTCCAGCACGCAGGTTCTTGGCCAGTGGAACAAAAGGATCGGCACCCAATTTTCTTGGCCTCTATCAAACTTGATTATGCTCTCCTTCTGCGTAACACACGAAATTAATTAATTCCTTACACGTGCACCTGTAAACAGGATGCAATTAAAGTTTGAAGGCCATGCGATACCGGTACGGTCCACAGAGTTCTTCACACATGATAGCACGTGACTTTGATCTAAAATGATTACCAGCAGTTAACAGTCCGTAAAGAAGATATTATCGTATAATTTGAAAGTTTTCCTTTGGCGCACAGAGGTCTGAGGATACGTAACAAACCAAAAGACTTTACAATGACGTGTTCCGAATTTTCAATGAAAACATGTCAAATAATCTTCCCCGATTATTTTTAGTTTGTTTAAATTAGAATCATATCAGAATATGACATCGTCGAGAAACAAAGAAAATACTTATCATAGCAGTTACAACGGCGATATAACCCATAGTTTCACTACGCTGAAACAACAATTTCCACGACACAACGAAAAACCTTGGAAGGACCAAAAGGCGAGCATTGTAGGGTCAAAATTATGAATAAGAGCGCTATTCATTTTGTTTAACCGTTTCATACAAATAGCTTTGACGATCTTGAAAGAACAAAAATCTGTTGGTAATGTGAGGGCATTTCCCACTTCCCGTTGAGATTTGCAGGTTCGACATCATCTCAGTAGGTGGCAGTGAAACTCGAGTGCCAAATTCCCTGCCGAGGGGGAAGGGCCGCGCGGTCTAATGCATCATACAACGATTGCGCGACCACTCCCACCGGAGGTTCGAGTCCTCCCTCGGGCATGTTTGCGTGTGTTGTCATTGGCTTAACCTAGTGTAAGTAGTTAGAAAGTCCAGCAACCGATGACCTCAGCAGTTTGGTCTCTTAAATTTACAAACATTTGAACATCTGAACAAAATATTTGGCACGCTCACAGCATACTAAACCATCTTAGAGAAAAATGTGTGTTACCGCAATAATGTAAGCTGAACCCACGTATATTGTGACCGAAAAAAACAATTTCGAAATTGGAATTTCAGCGTCCAATGTGCTCTTCATGAACGATGGCAGTAACTAATGAACAAATCATTTAGGGGGAAAAAAGTTTACAAGCCTGCAGGATATGCTAGCCGGTTTCATTGAAGGTAGAATCGCATGGCACATTAGATCTCGTTATATTTCTTATCCACCGTTCAAGAACACTAGATAAATTGTAAATAGTGCAGCAGAGGTATCCACTGGAGTGGAGTGTGACACATTCCAGCAACTGACACGGTAGGTGAAGATCAGAACTCCAAAAAAAAAAAAAAAAAAAAAAAAAAAAAAAAAAAAAAAAAAAAAAAAAAAAAAAAAAAAAAAAAAACAATCAGCCAAAGCCATTCGACGTAACGATCAAAAATTCTCGAGAAAATCGACTTTGAAGTTTTGCAAGTGCACGTAAGTACCAATAACTGAATCAGTTGCACCATCTGACTGTGTAGTTTAGATGGTAGCGTTCTGGCCTCTAGATTATACTGTCAGTGGTTCGAATACTGCGGTGCCAATATCTTCTCTTTTTTTCAAATGTTCAAACAAGTGTTTGATAAGCTTAAGGGACTTAACTGCGGGGTCATCAGTCCCTAAACTGCCAAGCTTTTCAAAGCATTCACACAAGGTTTGCGCCGGTGGCGCCATCTACAATGTGCTGACATGAGGATAGTTTCCAACCGATTTCTCATACACAAACAGCAGTTGACCGGCGTTGCCTGGTGAAACGTTGTTGCGATGCCTCATGTAAGAAGGAGAAATGCGTACCATCGCGTTTCCGACTCTGATAGGGGTCGGATTGTAGCCTATCGTGATTGTGGTTTATCGTATCGCGACATTGCTGCTCGCGTTGGTCCTGATCCAATGACTGTTAGTAGAATATGGAATCGGTGGTGTCATCGTCATTTTCTTGGTGTAGCAATTTTAATGGCCAGGGGTGTACATTAAAGATATACACCTACGTCCCCAAATGATTTTAGTTTTGTGCATATCTATGACAAAATACCATTCGAATTATGGTACTTTCTTGCCCTCCTTGTAAAATTAAAAGTCAGTACTTCAATTACATGCTTTAATATTATGCATTTCATTCCATGATGGTGGTGGCGGCTGGTGCAGAAGCAGTGGTGAATAATTAAATAATTCGCAGTTATTTAATAAATATAATAATAAATTATTTAATAAATAATAATTTAATAAATTAAGTCAACTGGAATACCAATGACAATATATTTGAGCCTAACCAGGGGCAGTAAAGAGTCATCTGTTGCCAATAAGGAGTCAGCTATCTGTTCAATAACCTGCGGTAAACATTGTGTTAGTGCGGTCTAAGGCTCTTTGCTATAGATGGCGCGCCGCTCCTCGTCAGAGGTTCGAGACCTCCTTCGTGTATGGCTGTATTGTTCTTAGCATAAGTTAGTCTAAGTAGTTAGTAAGTCTAGGGACAGTTTGTAAGCACAGGTTTACAAATATTTCAGATTTTAACGTTGTCCGAAATATTTGTTTTTAACTAGCCCGTCAATCACGCCGTCAGCATTTTGCTCTGTCTACATATCTGCCATAGAATGTTGCCTGTTCTACAGAGCCGGAAAACTGGTTTGGATTTCCAACACCTTATAACCTCGTCCTGGATTTGACGGGTTTCGTTGCATTATGCTATACTTCCTTACAATTCAAATGCTACCGTTGTAAGTAGACCCACGCTTTAATCGGAATCCACACCGTATTTATTCAAAGTATTAGGGAGTGAATGCTAGTATACACTGGAAAACATCAAGATCGGAGTTGGATCTGATTCGAAAGAACGGACACTATTGATTACCTCAGCAGACACACATTTATGAAAGAGCATTTTCTGACAATGTCTGCTCTGAGGAAATGCTGAAAATTTGTCATGGACCAGGAGCAGAACCAGGATACGCGATCGGTGCCTTGACCACTTCTGCCATCTGTGCACGCTTCCAGTCCAACCATGGAACATCAGGAATTTAGCGTGGTTCTCACGTTCCCAATGTGTCTCGTGTGTCGCCTTGAATTGTTCACTATGTATTTTAATAATCTAGAGAATGAACCATTTCCTGCCTATTAGCTCGTAAAGGGACAGGAGTAAATAAATGTAGGCCCTACCGTTCAGGAGTTGTTCCATTTTATAGATGAACATTAAAAATATACTCTCTGACTAGTAAGGACCCTGGCAAAGAAGAACGTAAACTACTACGCGACGTACTTGTGACGCAAAACTACATATCAGTTAATCTGAAACAGAATTAGCTTCAAATAACCGTATGGTGGACTACTCTCAACAGCATAAATATTACTTTTAAAACTTGTCACCAAAGTAAAATGAACGATTTTATTTCTAGAACTTTTGTGTCGATAAGATACAGGTACTCGCATTTAACAATTTCATGAGGATACAGAATCTAATAGAAAAGAAAACCTAAACGGAAACGAATTTGACGCGAAATCCATTTTTATCTCTAAATCTACATATTAATGGTAGAATTACAGGCTTTCATAATAATTGCATAAATCTATGGTTATGTCGGTTAGTGGATGAGAAAGGAGGTAGAAGCCTTATGTTATTGCCACACCAATTAGTGATCATTACCATAGCCCTAAGCAACGAAAATAAACAAAAAAAAATTAAGCGAGCAACAGTATCACTTGTGGTATATTGACGACGATAAACATCAGTTATTATACCCAGTACATAATTTTTATTTATCATAGCTGGCAAATATATTTTACAGTTTTTGTACATTACTAAAACTTTTAGTAATTAAATTGATCATTTCCCGTCGATTCAGCAGACTATATAAAACGAGCACTGGACGTGACAACTACTTTGAGAAATTGTGGTCGGTTAGAAAATAATACAGTATGCGAAAAATATGTTTTGCTCTTAACAACACATTTCAAGATAAAATTAAAACTTGATTCTGTTTTCACACGTTCCCAACTGAATGATGATATTTAAGATTCATCCTCTTTTAAGGCTACAATGTACAGTTATTTCTTTCGTGAACACTCCTTCGAAAAGAGGTAGCTTAAATATTTCCAGCCCTACATCAATCAACTAAGCTACATAGAACTGACGAGGTAAAGCCTCATGTAATTGGGAAATGATTCTTAATGAAAATAATGAAAGTAATACTCGACTCACCGTGGACACCAACAGATATAAAGTGAAAAAAAAATTAAAAAAAATTAAAACAGCCGTTTGAAAGTAAATTTTCTTGTAAGAGATCACTACTGTGTAAATATATCTAAGGATATTCTGAAAAGCAGATACTTGGTTTCTAAATATTCCATGTAAAACTGAAGAAACTTATTATACCATGTGCGTTTTATGGTAATTGCCTGCAAGTATTAAAGGAAGGCAAATCATATTCACTAACCTGAGCCTTTATAGAATTTTTTAGTTTGATACATTTCGAAGTAGAAAATATCATCTACTACAGTATGTTCCCATTTCGTAGTTACCAGTATTATGTTACAGCACAGACAAGAACCAAGGAAGAACTGTTAACGTGTGTATTTGCTGATTGCTTCATAGAATATACTTCCACAAAAGTTATTATTTTACACTCGTTTCTCACAGCCTGAATTTGCAACGCCTGTAACAAGTAGCAAAACATCTGTTATTTAAATACGGACCTTTGTTACTGTAGTCAATTCATGAACTTACAGCAGATGATACATAGGTAATGATGAAACCGTCGTCTGCTACGCAGTGTTAATATGTGATCCACATAGGAAAGAATTAGGAAGAAAATAAGAAAATGTTATGTTATGATAACAGCCAGGAAAGGAAATAAAAATTGATCCTATATAAAAGGGATAAGGAATTCAAAAAAGAGCTTGATAAATTATTGATATACTCATACCCAACACACATAAAAAAGAAGTAGAGATATTATAACGTATATCTCTACATATAACATTCACAGGTATTTAATTTGTAAATGCTGAATATTTCTGCGTTCATGTATAAACCTCTGAAATTTACTGGGCGAAACCCTGAATTTCTTAAAAAGGCGTGTACCGTATAAGAGTGTATGTTGCTCAAGGATTGAAACAAGGAACAAGAAACAAGACTAGATGAAATGTTTTATTTGAATGTCCTTATCTAAAGGAAGTATTCACATTTTAGTGAAAGGAGGAACACCATAGAGTTAAGTTTTATAAAATGCAGCTTTTTCAAGTTACCGGATGACTGTGATCGTTTTACAGTCACCTAATATTCAATACGTCTTGTTAAGAAAATATAGTTCTGTTTTATGCTGCTATCCACAGCAGAAACCAATGCAACAGAAAACCATTCATACACAGTAATTATGTTTAACTAACACTTTCGCATTGCGTGAATGCAAGAGCCTGCGGAATTCTACTAAAATGTACTACATATTCGTTGTTATTGATTTCCCCTAGGCTTCACGAAATATCACTAATGAAAGAGGTTACTAAATTTATCTAGTACCCAAGTAAATATTTTATCCATTGCAGCAACTGTGTTCTATATGTTGGAAAAGTAAACAGCCATCAGCTGCAAGGTTGCAGATTTGTTTACAATCGGTTTCGAGAAATTATTGCCCTTTTTCAGGTATCTGTACAGGAAACAGTTAAGACTAATATACAAATACAAATATTACATAAAATTCGCAGTAGAATCACTGGATTAAAGGGGCAAGAAGTACACTGTATACAAAGCATTCTCGAAAAGTGTAAAACGTGAAATATTAATATGTTATTGTGCTGCATATTGATAAAATAAGGAACTGTACGAAGTATTAAGTTCATATAAACGAAGAATTTTTAGGTGTTTATATAAATTGTGCCCTATAGTTTTACACAGAGCATTTGGTAATCACTCTCAACATTTAAAGGGACAAGAAGTAAACTGTATACAAAGCTTTCTCGAAAAGTGCAAAACGTGAAATATTGATAAAATATGGAACTGTGCAAAGTATTAAGTTCCTATAAACGAAGAATTTTTAGGTATTTATGTAAATTGTGCCCTACTGGTTTACACAGAGCATTTGGTAATCACACTCATCATGTGCAGAGATTATGCTAGTACTCGTAACTTTGGCACACTGTGTAAACCTAAAGGGCACAATTTAAGCTCGTAGGGACTCAGTACTGTGTACAGTTCTTTTTTTGAACAATATGCAGCAGAATAGCGTATTAATATTTCACATTTTGTCACTTTTCGAGAAAGCTTTATATACAGTCTACTTCTAGTCCCTTTAATCCTGTGATTCTACTGCGAATTTTATGTAATTCCCCAGTTCTTTGGTCATATTGTGAGAAGAGACGGAGAAAACCTAGAAAAAATAATCTTACAAGGAAAGATTGAGGGCACAAGACCGAGAGGAAGAGCAGTGAGCAGATGGATAGACCAAATCATGAAGATCTCCGGTCTACCTCTTCAGCAGGCTCTGATAGAAGCTGACAACCGTCCGGGATGGAGACGCTTGGTTCATGGGGTCACGACGCTCAGCAATGAGCACAACCACTTATGATGATGATTGAATTTGTATATTATTCTTCACTGTTCCCTGTACAGATACCTGAAGAAGGACAATAATTGCTCGAAACCGGTTATAAATAAATCTGCAACTTCTCCAACCTAGTATCCAAGAGTACGGACACAGCGTGCGATCTCTTAGCATATCTACTGACACAGATAAGTAACTGCGCATCTGCTCGGAAACACACACACCTTTATGACTTCGTACATTTGGAACTCGTCGCGCGCGACAGTCTTTACCCACTGAACCATTTTTGAGAGCAAAGGTGAACACTGCCAGTACTCACTAGTGTAGTGTGGTACAGCGGCGGAGCTGAGCGCACTGAGAAGGCTGCAGACGGCCACCAGCCCACCAGCCAACCAGCGAACCACCTGGCGTCCAACCAACCACTCGCTCTGCCGCACCGCGCCGTCCAGCAGGTTCTCGACGGCGGGGACGGGTCGAGCAGAAGGGGCGCAGCTGCCGCGCGCGCGGGCAGACCCGTTCTGCACTGCACTCGCTCACTCACTCACTCACTGGCTCGCTCAGTCCGGCCTCATTAGTACAGCCAACAGACATCAAGGGCCTGCATCTTACAGCCGGAGAACTTCCTCTGCAAGGGAGGAAACCCTTGGGATGTCAGTTACGTCAACCACACAACCCGTACTTTCATTATGCTGAAATAACCATTTACACAATATATCTTCCCATTCAGCTGGGCTGTTTTCTGGAACGGGAAAGTATGCCAGCTTTGGTTCGAATCAAAGCGGCGGAAATACGACAGGGAATCGAAAGAGCGGCTAGCCTAGATGTGGATTTTATACAGTTGCCCACATGCCAGTAGGTGAATCCTGGGTCGGTGCAACACCACCCAAGGAGAATGAAATAAATCGCAATTAGCTGCTTCACTGTACTGGGTTTAGATGGAATACCAAAGTGCGGCGAATGGAAATTTGTGCCCGGCCGGGATTCGAACTCTGGATCTCCTGCATACTAGGCAGACGCGTTGACCATTCCGCCATCGAGGACACAGTGACAAGCCCGACTGCAGAGATCCCGAGTTCGAATCCCGGCCGGAAACAAATTTCCATTTGCCGCACTTTGGTATTCCATCTAAACCTAGTACAGTGAAGCCATAACTAATCGCAAATTGCGATTTATTTATTTGATTGATTGAACGTCGTCAAACATATATAACATAAAGAGAAGGCCGCGGCGCTGTTGTGTGACGTCACGCCGAGTAGGCTGAGTGGCTGGCTACTAGAACCCGGTGGGCTAGGGCCTAGTGGACAGCCAGTGAGCTACGCGATCGTGACTTGAGCGCCGCGGCCTTCTCTTTCGGTGGTGGTGGCTGGTGCCCATGTTCCACTTCAATTATACGATTCACAATCATTCCGAAAAACTTTCGTACACTTTCGCAAAAAAATGTTCAAATGTTTGTAAATGTATCTGACCAAACTGCGTGGTCATCAGTCCGTAGCTTACAAACTACTTAAACCTAGGTAAACTAAACTAAGGACAAACATACACACCCATGCACCGGGAAGGACTCGAACCTCCGACGGCGAACAACCGCGAGCTCCGCAGCAAGGCGCCTTAGACCGTTCGGCTACTCCACCGCGGCACACTTTCGCATGAACACTACGCAGACAGTTAGAGTAGAAATTCCTCCTCCCGGTGGCATAATGGGTTAGCTGTAGGAAGCCATACCAAATAAGCGGTTAACCACGGGACGCCGCGAAGCAGGAAACGCGCTAAAAAAAAGAAGACAATCTTCATGAGACGATTCTTGAAACATGTACAATAGTACTTGAGGAGCAACAGCAGTGTAAGGACGGAGAACAATGTTAAGTTTAAATCACGAAAGAGTAAAGAGCAAAGCCGCGGCGGAACGGCCGAGTGCATTGAGGCGCTAAGCTACGATGCGCGAGGCCGTTCCCCGTCGGGGGTTTGAATCTCCCCTCCGGCATGGATCTTTGTGCTGTCTTTAATATAAGGTAGTTCATAAGTAGTTTGTAAGTTTAGGGACTGATGACCCCGCAGTTGAAACCCATAAGCTTTACAAACATTTGAACATTAATAGCCGCGGTGGAGTGGCCGAGCGGTCTAAAGCGTCTCGCTGCGGAGCGCGCGGTTGCTCGCCGTGGAGATTCGAGTCCTCCCTGGGGCATGGGTGTGTGTGTTTGTCCTTAGGTTAGTTTACCTAGGTTTAAGTAGTTTGTAAGCTACGGACTGATGACCACGCAGTTTGGTCCGATAGATTTACAAACATTTGAACATTAATAATGCAAGGATGCTAATCATACCCATCTTTGTTCAACCGCTTCATCGACAAAGTTGTGAGGATCATCGAAGAATGAAAATTTGTTTTTGCAGTTTACTGTTTCAGATTTGCCGAGAATATTCTAGTTAACTGCAAATAGAAAATTGGTAAAGAATTGAGGTTCAGCGCCGCGCGGCAGTAGCCGAGCGGTCTGGAGCGCCACGTTGCGGATTCGCGGCCTCCCCCGACGGAGGTTCGAATCCTCCCTCGGGCATGGATTTTTCTGTTGTCTTTAGTATAAGTTAGTTCGTAAGTAGTTTGTAAATTTGGGGAATGATGACGCCGTAGTTATGTTCCATAAGCTATACAAACATTTGAACATTTCGTTTCTGATTCAAACATTTGAACGATTTTTTAAGTTCAGCGAGAAGAAATGAAAACGTTGCAGGTTGCCGATTTTGGGATTGTAATTCTGTCAGAGAAGAGGGGAATCCAGGAGTTGGGTCGTGGTCTACGGGAAAATGGGGGGGGGGGGGGCGGGAAGCAGGGGACTGAGCTTGTTAAATTTTTTTTCTCGCCGTCCTGACTCAGTATTTTCTGAGGAAAATGAGTAAACGAAGGAGTTTCATCTGCTACTACACTAAAACAGTGTTAGGAACTGTTTTCGGCGAAAGTTTATCCATGTACGGACATGAATAAACGAAGGAAGGAAGTCACTGCGCAGACAAGAAGAGAATTTATGCATTTGAAATACGGTGCTAGAGAAGAATGTTCAAAACTAAAAAGGTAAATGGCGTAGCTAATGAGGAGGTATCAACAGAACTGGGGAGAAAAGAAACTTGCATAAATAGAAGAAGGAATAGATGGATATGACTTATTATGACGCATCAAGTGTTTTAAGGAACTGCGGGGCAACTGAGGGGGGGGGGGGACGTGAAAATCGCAGATGAAGAGACGAAACGATTACAGCAGATTAAATAGGGGTGGGTCGCTCTCTTTACTCAAAGATGAAGAGCTGGCATGGAGAGCTGCATCAAACCAGACTTCGGACTGAACGTTACAACAACGTTACTTCAATAGATGATAGCGAAATACACATGCAAAGTATCCTCTCTAAATTTTCAGCAACTATGAAAATGTTTGAACTTTCAATTTATAGTCAAACAAATGGAAACAAGTGAAATGGAACAGTTGATTTTTTCGAGTTAGGCACCTTAATCAAAGACGTCAAGTCAGAAAAAATAACTGCAATTATTATCGTATTCTAAATGAAAGAAAACTCGGAAAACTGTCCCAGTATAAGAAAGGAAAAGGCAACAACAACAAATTCATAGAAATATACAATTTTTGTTGGCCATTTACATTAACTGTAAAATTGTGTCCGTTAACTGTCGTTTTGAAACACTGACGGGATATTAAAGACACCAGCAGAGGTATAGAAATGTCGAGTATTTAAGAGTTATGAAGTGAATTATGATGCGATCTAACGACTGAGAAGGTTTTGTAATAAAAAAAATCTGGTGTCCTGTGTTCCTGAGAAAGCTGGACTAAGGCTAAGAAGAATAAAAAGAAAATCTTTAGGAGTGCATTGTGGTATTGGAGAAGTGTAACGTGAATTAGCTAGATACAAAGGAAAACCAGTTGAAAGAGATAACACATGGTGATTTTTTGATGGACTTTTTTTAAATAGGTTCCATAAAAAAGAACCAGTCATAGTTTCCTACAGCAATTAGCAGCTGACGCCCTTGTCATTTATTTTATGATTGCTGCTTAGACCTCGAACTGGACACCGTGGTGACAAAAGTCTTAAACATCCATATCTGTACTATACAGGCCGCCTTGCGGTGTCTAGCACAAGCTACTCTATGTACCATTATACATTCCCTCCTTTTCCTGTTTTGTTCGCGTGCGGTACGTGGAAAGAACTTTCACAGGAAAGTCTCATTGTGGGCTCGTACCTAGCTAACTTCATCGTCTTCTCGCGAGATATACTGTACGTAGAAAGATGCATTATACTAGTTGACTCTTTAAGCGCTGCTTCGGAGCCCAGGCTGTCAAATAATATATACCGATCAACCTAATGTTTCAAAGGCAAATGGCAGACTAAATCCCTCTGAAAGAATCTTCAGGAAATGTAATCAATGAACAAAGCGATTTGAATCGTTAACCTCGACCGAAATAGCTTTGTGCATAAAAGCGTCCCAAAATACAGTGACAGAGAACTTTTCTTCATTACGAAGATAATGTATCATTTATGTCTCGACTGTGAGTCGCTTTTTACCACATCGATACTTGAGGCTCGTAACCAGAATCTCCAAAATGTTATCACGGCCTGTTTCAATTGCCACCGCATCTTTTTCAGCATGTATGGCAGGGGAGGAGACTAGGTTAGCATATCGTGTTTCCATAACGGTTATTTTATGCTCATCCTCTGCTATAATTTGTTCCGAGAGTTTCCCAGTGACCTCCGTAACTGCATAAAACGTCTCCCATTCAAAGCCTTGTCTCGTGTACAGCAGATTTTACGCACACGTGGTACCACAAGGCCACGAAAGTCTTCCACGACCTCTCACTGCATATGAAAGTCGGTACAACGGCCTAAATTCTTGCAAGAGCAAAATGTGACACAGGTCCCGGCTTGTAGCGGAAAAACTCAACCAGGTTGACCCCCCTGTATACCGTTGTAAGGCCTCTTAGCATTGCATAGAGGACACAAATATTCCACGTCTTAAAACATGCCAGTTGCAACAGAGTACGACTTAAACTCCAACACAGCTGATACCAAAACAAAAACCAAAAGTAATTCAGGGATAAGAAAGTATGTCTCTTTATCGTGTTTACAGTCCTTTTTTTTTTTTTTTTTTTTTTTTTTTTTTAACACACTCCTTCTGTGTATATATTTGCATTCGTACTATCTAAAACGACAGCATAGTGCCTGACGGATGGTGTTTTCCCATTCAAATCGCGAATCCATTGTCTGAATAATACCCTATTATATAATCTACTCTTGACCTCTCAGTCTATAGGGTAAAGTTAGGTCAAACTTACACCATGAACGGGATTTCATAAAATAACTTAAAAATATCAAAATTCACGTCTTTATTTAGGACACTATGAAGTTTAAATAGCAGGAAAAAATACAAGGCTAATGTTTAACTCTTATTTTCAGCGCAGATATACTGAAATAAATGGATGGTTCACTAATGCCCATTTGATCCCAACTGTAGGGAAAACCGTACACTTCATATGAGAAAAACGGATCCTTTACTTTAAAATCACTGTCATCAATAGAAAAATTCTCACGAACTTCTTGTTCGCCGCGCTAACCTATTTCTCTTTCAGATCCGTAATCAAAGCAGGGTCTGTCAAAATGAGTGAGTTTCCCATCTTCAGTTTCTTTTTAGTTGATCTTGAAGCCGACGGAAAAGAACTTCAAACGTCCTTCAAAGTCCTTCAAACTTATCCCATTCACAGTGTCTGTGATGACGTCTGCTACTGGCTTAGCCTGCGGATTGGTACTCTGTTATTTACTGATACAGTTTTCACTTGTGGCTGTGCTGCTTCACTCTGAGGATTTGTCACTGTGGAAATAGTAATCTTCATCCACAGTTGTGGGAGCAAATACTTGTTCAGGAAAACGATTCGTGTTTGACAAATTCCACAAGCTTTGGAGCCGTTATAAGCACAACCGATTGTAGCTTCATGGTTCCGTGCTTAAGCAAATACAACTGCAAAATCTTAGGTGAAATCAGTATTTAATCACAATAAGTGGCATTTATTAGTCAGAAAAAGATATTTGGAAGACTACCATGATCCTTCTAATAGGAAAAAACTTAATGTCTTTTCTTCCCCGCAAACACGTTTCAGTCTATAAACTTTTTGATAATGTGCCTACAATTTCGTTATTGTTCTCAGTTACTGTGATATTTGCACTGAAGGAAGAGAGACTGCAAAACCTGGAAAAGTTTGTAATGAAAAATAGTGGTTGCTATGAAAATGCGTTCCTCGCATTTTACGCCATATGTCGCTGTGCAAGAAATTAAAAAAAAAAAAAAAAAAAAAAAAAAAAAAAAAAAACACAGAAAAACTTGCTCCCGACCACTAAGCTCGTGAAATTATTATTATTATTGCAGGTGACTTAGTTCCGATGGCAGATTCGATTGAAAGGTTGCAATCTAATATTTCAGAGCTCTATCAGAGGTGTAAAAGTTATGATATGAAGATCAGCCTCTCCAAAACAAAAGTAATGTGTGTGTGGGAAGGGGATTTAAACAGAATGAGTGCCAAATAGAAGGAACAAAGGTAGGCAGTTTCAAGTACGTAGAATGTATTTTCACATAGGATGGCAACATAGTTGAACAACGCAATTGAAGGTGTAACAAAGCTCATGCAGTGAGTGCTCAGCTAAGATCTCCTCTCTTCTGCAAGAAGGAAGTCAGTACCGAGACTAAGTTAGGGGTGCATCGCTCTTTCTTTCGACCAACTTTGTTGTACGGGAGTGAAAGTTGGGTGGATACAGGTTACCTTATTCATAAGTTGAGGTTACAGATATGAAAGTAGCAAGATTGATTGCTGGTACTGATAAATGGGAACAATGACAGAAGGGTGTCCATAATGAGGAAATCAAAGAAAAACTTGGACTGACCACCATAGATGGAGCAGAGAGAACAGGAATGAGTTGGTTGGGTCATTTTACATGCATGGGAGAAGCGAGGTTACCTAAGAGGCCCATGGGCTGGGCAGCGGAGGGTAAGAGTAGTCGAGGCAGACCAAGAAGAAAGTACTTAGATTCGGTGAAGAATGATTTTGAAGTAAAAGGCATAACATCGGACGAGACATCATTGTTAGCATTAAATAGGGGATCATGGAGGAATTTTATTAGGGGGACTATGCGAACACTGAAAGGCATAATGAGTCTTTAATGATTATTATTATTATTATCGGATAAAATGTTGTTTCAAAACCTCTAACCTGAGGTATTTCATTCTGACTGTCTCGCTGGTACACGTCCCCGGAAATGATTTCGCTACATAAAACGAAATTTTTCGAGATTATTGACGGATAGGCTCTCCTCTCAAGTCGGTTCAATATATTACGAACATTTCGTCCGCAGCATCGTGAAAAGTAAAGTGAACCAAAGGCCAAATCATAACAGGTCCTATTATTCATTACAAAGTTTTCCAAATTTAGCGCAGTCTCTTAAATCTGTTCAATTAACACAATAAGTGTTGATATTAACGAAATTATGGGCACATCACCATGAAACTGACGTATAAAGGTATAAGTATTGCAACAATAATTTTTTTCTGTCGAATAGTACTGTAAAATCGTCCGAGAAAGACGGTAGACCTGAAGGATCTCGCGCGGGCCTTTGCACCTTGCTAGCAGGCTAACCCGCGTTCCCCTCGCGTGGACATGCGTGCTGTACAGCGCGCCATGTCGACACGCTCAGCACTGGCTTCCTTTCTGGTCTTAACTCCGATACAGTGCCTGGGAGTGCAGTAACTAAATACTTCCACTGTACTGGACTAGATTAGATTAGTTGTTCGTTCTATAGAACTATGTTGAGGAGATCCTCGTAGATGTAGAATGTCTTTTTTCTTTTTTTAACAAGCTGCTACTATAATAATACTAATGGTATGAATACAGATACATACATCATTTGCTTCTATTTAAAAAGTGGAGTAGTAGGACCTGCCACAAGGAAGCCTTTAGGCTCCTCTTAAACTGATCTTTGTGTGTAGCTATTTTTTTTAAATTATTTATTTATTTAATTATTTATTTGTTGTGGTTGCTGGTAAATTATTGAAGATGTGTGTTCGTGAGTAGTGGACCCATTTTTGAACTAAAGTAAGTGCTTTTAAGTCCTTGTGAAGATCGTTTGTTCATAGTACTGTGTGTATCAATTGAGCTGTTTTTTAGGAAAAGATATATATCACTTACGACAACCACCCTCATGAACCACATATATTGCCGAGTTGGGGTGGCTTGCGTGCCTCAACGATGCAGATAGCCGTACCGTAGGTGCAAACACAGTGGAGGGGTATCTATGGAGAGGCCAGACAAACGTGGTTTCTGAAGAGAGGCAGTAGCCTTTTCAGTAGTTACAGAGGCAACAGTCTGGATGATTGAGCTGACCTCGTAACATCAGCTAACGTGGATTTGCCATGCAGTTAATGCGAGCGACTGAAGGCAAGGGGAAACTTCAGTCGTTACTTTTCCCGAGGACATGCAGCTCTACTGTATGAATATATGATGATGGCGTCTTCTTGGGTAAAATATTCCGGAGGTAAAATAGTCCCCCATTTGGATCTCCAGGCGGGGACTACTCAGGAAGATGTCGTCATCAAGAAAAACAAAACAGGCATTCTACGGGTCGGAACGTGGAATGTTCTACCCCTTAATCACGAAGGTAAGTTAGAAAATTTGAAACGAGAAATGGAAAGTTTAATGTTAGATATGGCAGGTATTAGTGAATTTCGGTGGCAGGATGAACAGGATTTCTAGTCAGGTGATTACAGGGTTATAAATACAAAATCAGTCGGTGGCAACGCAGAAGTAGATCTGATAATGAACAAGAAAATAGGAATGCGGGTAAGTTACTATGAACAGCATACTGAACGCATTATCGTAGCAAAGATAGACACAAAACCTACACCGGCCACAGTAGTGCAAGTTTATATGCCAACTAACACGACCGATGATGAGGATATCGAAGAAATGTATGAGGAGATAAAAGAAATCATTAAGAAAGTTAAGGGAGACGAAAACTTGATTGTGATGGGCGACTGGAACTCGGTAATAGAAAAGACAAGAGAAGGAAATGTAGTAGATGAATATGGACTGGGAAAAAAGAATGAAAGAGGAGATCACTAGGTAGATTTTTGTGCAAAGCACAATTTAATGATTACTAACACTTGTAATAATCATGATGCGAGAAGTCTGTATACGTGGAAGAGACCAGGAAACACTGGAATTTACCGGATTGACTTTATGATGGTAAAGGTTTTAAACTGTAAGACATATCCATGGGCAGATATAGGCTATGACCATAACTTATTAGTTATGAACTGCAAATTTAAATTTAAGAGACCGCAGAAAGGTAAAAAAGTTAGGAGAAGGAACCTGGACAAATTGAAGGAACCAGAGGTGGTTGAGGTTTCAAAGGGAGCATTAGCCAACGATTGGCTGAAACGGGGGAAAGGAATACAGTATAAGAAGAATGGGTAGCTCTGAGAGATAGGGTAGTTAAGGCCGCAGAGGATCGTATAGGCAGAAGGACAAGGACATAGAAATCCCTGGTTAACACAGTTTATACTGAACTTAATTGATGAGAGGAGAAAATATAAAAATTCACCAAGTGAAGTAGGCAAAAGGGAGTACAAAAGTCTGAAAATGAGATTGACAGGAAGTGCAGACTGGCTAAGCAGGAGTGGCAAGAGGACAAATGTAGAACCGTTGAAGATTGTATAACTAGGGAAAAGATAGATACCGCCTACAGGAAAATAAAAGAGACATTTGGAGACAAGGTAAGCAACTGTATGAATATAAACGACTCAGACGGAAAACCAGTACTAAGCAAAGAAGGAAAAGCTGAACTGTGGAAGAATATATAGAGGGCCTATACAAAGGAAATAAACTCGAAGGCAGTATTCTGGAAGTGGAACACGAAGTGGAGGAAGATGAGATATGATATTGCGAAAAGAATTTGACAGAACGCTAAGGATTTGAGTTAAAACAAAACCCCTGGAGTAGATGATATTGTCTGAACTGCTGATATCGTTAGGAGAGCCAGTCATGAAAAAATTGTTCCACCTAGTATGCAAGATGTATGAGATATCAAGAAGAATATTGTAATTCCAATTCCAAACAAAGCAAGTGCAGGCAAATGTGAAAATTACAGAACTATCAATTTAATAAGTCATGGTTGGAGAATACTAACACGAATAATTTAAAGACGAATGGAAAAACTTGTGGTATCCAACCTCGAGGAAGATCAGTTTGTATTTATGAGAAATGTAGGAACACGGGAGGCAATACTCACATTACGAGTTACCTTATAAGATAGGCTAAGGAAAGGCAAGCCTACGTTTTTCGCATTTGTAGATTTGGAGAAAGCTTTTGACAGTGTCGACTGAAATACACTCTTTCAAATTCTGAAGGTAGCAGGGGTATAATATAGGAAGCGAAGAGTTACATTCAATCTATAAAAATACCAGACAGCGGCTATTAATGTCGAAGGGCATGAAAGAGACGCAAAGGTTGGAAAGGGAGTAAGACAGGGTTGTAGCCTTTCCCCACTGTTGTTGAATCGGAACATTGAGCAAGGAGTGAAGGAATGCAGGGAGAAATTTGTAGAGAGAATTTAAATTCAGGGAGAAGAAATAAAAATTTTAAGGTTTGCCGATGACATAGTAATTCTATCAGAGAACGCAAAGGATCTGGAAGAGCAATTGAATTGAATGGACAATGTCTTGAAAAGAGGGTATAAGATGAACATCATCAAGAGTAAAACAGGGATAATGGAATGTAGCGTCAGAAAATCTGGCGATGCTGAAGGAATTAGGTTAGGTAATGAGAAAATAAAAGTAGTAGATTGTTTTTTTTTTTTTTTTTTTTTTTTTTTACTTGGGATGCAAGGTAACTTCTGATGGCCGAAATAAAAGAAGATATAAAATGCAGAATGGCAATGGGCAGAAAAGCGTTTTTGAAGAAGCGAAATTTGCTTACATCGAATATTAGTTTAAATGTTAGAAAGTCCTTTCTGAAAGCATTTTTCTCGAGTGTAGCATTGTATGTAAGTGAAATGTGGACAGTAAGGAGTTCAGACAAAAAGATGATAGAAGCTTTCGAAATGTAGTGCTACACACGAATGATGAAAATTGGATGGGTAGATCACTTAACTAATGAGGAGGTGTTTAACCGAATTGTGAAGGAAAGGTGTTTCTGGCATATCCTGACTAAGAGAAGGGATAGGTTGGCGGGACACAGTCTGATACATCAAGGAAATGTCAACTTAGCATTAGAAGGAAATGTGTGGGGTAAAAATCTTAGAGGGAACCGAGGGACTAATACAGTAAGAAGATACAAAATGATGTAGGTTGCCGCTCTCATTCTCAGATGAAAAGGCTAGCACAGAACATGGTAGCGTGGAGAACTGCATCACACCAATCTGCGAACTGAAAACCACCACAACAACACCTATGACAAATTTCATTGAGGAATAAATGTGCCCAGAGGCAGTAGTTAGTATGCCCCTTTCTTTGAAGAGGTTTGTACAGGATGTTAGTGAATTTACTTCACAAATAATACGTATTACATGCTTTGGACTCTGAAAACTTTTGCTCGACTTGCGGAGTTACCCCAAAATATTACACAATGTGCCACTATGGAATGAAAGTAGGAAAAGTATGCAAGTTTTTTTTTATTTTTATGACTCCTACGTTTGATAACAAATCTATATTTGCAGTACGAGTGTTAAGTCGGTTTTGCGGTTCTGTATTGTGTACCTCCCAACTAAATCCTAGGAATTTAATACTGTCAACCTCTTCTATCTGCTCTTCCTCGTACTTTATGCATATGCTGGATTGATACCTCTTACATGTTCTGAACGGCATGTAACGAGTCTTTTCAAAGTTTAATGTTAATGAGTTGGCTTTAAACCATTTATTAATGTTCTTGAAAATATCATTAGCAGACCTTTCTAGAACTATGCTCGACGTGCTGTTTATTGTAAATAAAACGAACTCTGCTTCTGGCAGTGTAACTCATGAGAGGTCATTAATGTATACAAGAAACAGCAATGGCCCTAAAGGGATATCCTTGTAACAGCACTGTCTGGAATACTATTGATGAGATGAATAGATCGCGAAATAGCCTATTATAACGGCGATTCACTCTCAAACACCAGAAAATGTATTTAGTTACTATTATGGCCAGCTGCATCGGCCCTGGTGGTCTCGGGGTAAAGCGCTTGACTGCAGATCGCAGTGTCGTGAGTTTGAAACCCGGTGGGACGTCGGATTTTTTTTTTTTTTTTTTTTTTTTTTTTTTTTTTTTTTTTTTTTTGTGCTTTAACCCATCCTTCACATCTAAACGATGTGAAGAGTCACCAGAAACGACACGTGGTTCGGATTCCACGTTAAGCTGTAGGTGCCCTTTCACCGGTAGGATAACTGGGGTAGGATAGGGACACGCAAGTCGCCGAAGTGGCGTCGAATTGAAAGACTTGCACCCGGACAATAAGCCACACGAGATTATTATGGCCAGCTACTGAGATGAAACACGAAGGGCTGGTAAAAAATAAAGATGGGTTCAGAATAGTAAGAACGTACGGCGGATTGGAAACCTCGTAAATAACTAATCGGCTTAAATATTGTACGAATTTTCTTAACACTGCGACGTTATAAAGTTGCAAGCTGCTCACAGGGACGATACAGTATGTCTGAACATAACTAATCATTATTATTCAATCGCTTACATACGCTGAAATGCAACGTCCTGCTGAAAGAGAGTACCTTTCCAAGTTTCATGTAATTAAATACATAAATTAGAAATTCATAGTACTGGTTCGGGAGTGATAATAAGAAGAAGATTAGTTACCTTTAGTGACATTTTGCAGATATTAAAATCACATAATCGACTTAAAATGAGATGGAGCGGAAGAGAGATGCTTAGTCATCCACTGTGTCAAAAAGAGAGAGAGAGAGAGAGAGAGAGGAGTGAGGGACAAAAGACAAGCAAATCTCACAATACAAAGTAGTGCATTGTTTATTAATAGCATTATCTTTGCATGATGTACTTGTGAGAGGAAAAAAACTCTTTTTCGCGACACCGGCTCCGTGATCAAACAACTGTTATGATGATTCGCCATGTAAGTGAGCTTCTGAATATTGTGGCATCGCCATACAATCAGGGAAGCAGAAACCATTTAATAGGACGTCACGATGACTCGTAGTGCTATTGTGTATATGAAGCTGAGAGACAAATGAGTCGTCGTTCTGTTGTTTGTCCGCAATCCTAAATATAACAGAACATGCGACCCGTTACGACAGACACCTCGGGTGGTAGAAAGTAGTGCGTTGTAGCCATGGTAGGGCTTTAGTGCGACAACCTATACCGTTCGATACATGTTCTGTCGGATTTTTGTACCTATTTCTTTGACTTATTTGCTCACTGCACTTACCTTGTTTAAGTCATTCATCCTCTACTATTGCCATATTTATTCGTAGCCTTCGTGTTGTTCAGTGTGTTAGCTACCACAAACGTCGCTGCTGGAATCACTGTAGCGATGGTGATGGTGTAATGGCGTCATTTTCGGAAGACCGTTCACTATACACCTGCAGGGTGATGCAGAAGCCCATAACCGTTTGGAAATGAAATTCATTCAATATTGTAAATAGAGAGGTAAAACTTTAAACAAGTGGTTACAATGTGGTGGGGTTTTCTAGAATTGCACCAAATGAGTAGTAGATGGCGCTTCAAATAAAACAAAAGCAGTAATTAGGGTAAGAATGGATTTTTCCCAAAGTCGACAAATGTTCAGCATATCATACAACTACACCCGCAGTAGCGCATTCTCCATTCTGCTAGAAAGCTCAACTAACAGATCATTTTCTGGTTAAGTCAATATACCGCATTACCTGACGCATGTTACTTTCTATCTCTCTCACGCCAGCATATTCAGACATGATCGCCATTCGGTGTTACTGACGTGTGGCAGTCTTTGGTCTGTTGGTGCAATCGGTGCTGAAAAGAAAACTTGACATTTAAAACTAGCGTGTCAATTTGTATCTCTCTACCTACATTATTGCACGACTTAGTGTAACTGGGTGGTTAAAAGTCTTTTGGGTCGATATGTAATTAATTAATCGGTTTATTCCAGTGATTTCTTACATCTACGGGTAAGACTGCTTCAACTTCATTGAGTCTTCCATATCAGTGATCGCAACAATCACTATGTGAAATAGCTGAAACATTAAAAATTAATATTGACTGTGATTTGTCTTTTGTGAAACGTTGCTCTTTGAGTCATCTCGAATGGACTCACAGCGACAGAAAATGTTAGACCTTTATTCATGAACTCGGTGACATTCGTAGTACGGAGACCAGGCGGTCAGTCATCAATCCGTTGCAGAGAAAGCATGGAAGACAGCAGCTTTCGGTTGTATAAGGAAACGTCTCAGTATTCACAGTGGTTTCTGCTTTATCCCGCTGATTCTGTAGCATGGCTGCTTCATATTACATGTTTATTATTATTGGCAATTAATTTGGGGTAAGATACTCTGTACTGACAACAGAATGTCGTTAACTATAGGTCATTATTTGTGATTAGTTTAATAGTTGGAGGGAAGGAAGCTCAGGGTTTAACGTCTCGTCGACAGCGTGATCATTAGAGACGATCACGCTCGGACCGTATGGGTGAGAATGCGAGAGGTAATGGGCCGTGTCCTTTGAAAGGAACCATTCAGACATTTGCCTGGAATGACTCAAGGAAATCACTGAAAACCTAAATCTATATTGCCAAAGTTGGATTTGAACCATCGTCCTCACGAATACCAGTCCAGTGTGTTACCAATACGCGACCTTGCTATATTGCAGATTGAATTTGGTAGTGCCTATTACATCCTCAGCTAAAGCGTCTCGCTGCGGAGCGCGCGGTTGCTCGCCGTGGAGGTTCGAGTCCTCCCTGGGGCATGGGTGTGTGTGTTGTCCTTAGGTTAGTTTACCTAGGTTTAAGTAGTTTGTAAGCTACGGACTGATGACCACGCAGTTTGGTCCGATAGAATTACAAACATTTGAACATCGTCAGCATGGTTTGATAAGCAGTGGCAACGTCATCTTCCGATACACTCTCTGCACTCGCCACCGTCCTTGCCTGTCGTGATGTGTGGCTCACGGGCCCACCCCTCGCAGCTTTCTCGCTGAGCACTTAATCCCCCTCATAAGCTGCAAACTGTCCCCTTCATCCCGAGCAGGTTGTGGCTCCCCACTGCTAACGGTTCTATACGAGAACCAGCCTCGTTTAGCAAACGAAAACAGGTGTCGCTGACTTCCCAGGGCTCCAGCATTCCAGCCCCACATAGCTGCCAGTCTCAGGTTCGTTGGTGGTTGTGCTGCCCTCCTAACACGGACGTACTAGATGACAGCAAAACTGGCCCGTTTTAGAAATCAGTCTTTTGACTGCGGCATGCCAGGGCTTGATCTTCCGTGCGAATTACTGCATATAAGAGCAGAACATAAAATTTATGTCCTTATTTGTTTCTTGGAAATATATCTATCTCTGTCTTCCCTACGGCTTTTGACTGCTACTGTTCCCTATGTAACACAAATCGTACGTACCATCTTGTCCCTTTTTCTAGTCAGCGTATTCTCCAAATTTCTCCCCTTGTCTATTTGATATATTTCTGCCCCATCTCAAACACTTCGACTCTTCTTTTCCGTCATCGTATAACAGATATTCCATTTTCATTCTTTTTACTTATCTTTTAATCTGACTATGCTATATTTCTATATTAATTTTCTTTTGTATCATCATGATTGTATAGATGACACTCTTCAGAATGTCGGATGATATGGGATTCTAAAGAACAACTGGGACAAACATTTAGCTGCCACCTGCTATAATAATATTAGAAACTGCAACTCAATGCTGTTTATCCATTTTCTCTTCTCTGATCGAAAAACTTCCGAATCTCATTACCTATCACTGGATCTCCTCTGGTGTCTGCAACAATGAAAATCCGCTGAAAAACTCGGATCGGCAGATAAGCACTTGAACTTTGCTGTTCCTGAAAATTAGGTGCTGAAGAGATGGATACCAGGTTTAATCGTAAGGTGAAAGCAAAACCAAACAACAGAAACCGCCAAAAGACAATGGTGTTCGAGTTTCGAAGAAAAAATTTAACCTTCTACGCGGCAGCATGCGGAAAAGAAGTTTTATTTCGGTTACTGGCAAACTGCATTTTATTAACCACGAATTATGCTTCAAGCTATAACACATTATTAAGATCTCATATGGCCATCCCATTATGGGTTTCGACATCGATATATTTCTCGAAATATGCGATTTTTTTTTTTTTTTTTTTGTATCTTTGTACGTAGTTTCTACATATCCGCCTGAACCACTAGATCCATTTCCCTCAAAATGGATATATGTACTACTTATGGCCTTCAAAGAATTTCTGTTAAGCCAAGAGTCACTACCTCCCATAACGGTGGAGGTGAAACGTTCAGTAACGTTTGTAATACAAATAAGTGTGTGTGTGTGTGTGTGTGTGTGTGTGTGTGTGCGTGTGTGTCCAAATTCTTTCTCAAATCACTGGATTGATTTCTAGCAAATTGTTGTAGATACTACTTATTGTCTGGAAAGAAGTACTATGAGATGAGAACCTCTATCAATTGGTTTTTAGGGGGGTTAAAATAGGGTGATGTACAGAGGTGGGAACAGGAGAATAACAGAGGCGCGATGAAGAAATGGCTAGAACTTTTGGGCAGGAGGAGATGATGGGAGGGATGGGAAAGTAGGACAAAGAGGGGTAAATAGATGGGGGACGATATGAGGGAAATGGGTGGCAGAAAATCAGCAAAGCCAGGAGGAGGAGATGCTCAGGGAATAAGGGTGTAGTCGATGGACAGAGAGGAGGAAGGAAAAGCAAAAGAAGAAGGAGGAGGACTGGGTTTAACGTCCCGTCGACAGCGTGGTCACTAGGGGCACAGCACACGCCCGTTTAGTTCTTCTCAGGAATCGGGGAAGTAATCGGCCGTGTCTTTTCAAAGGAACCATTTGCCTGGTGTAATTTAGGAAAATCGGGGAAAACCTAAATTTGGATGGTTCGAGGTGGATTTGAACCATCGTCTTCCCGAATGCGAGTCCGGGAGGAAGGAGAAGATAGGAGTTTATTTCATTCCTTTATGAGATTTATGTTGATGGGGCACTTGAAAAAGTAAAATTTAATAGAAAAATGTCTTGATCTTCTGAATGCAGTTTTTCCTCGTGTGATGATGCTTACTAGAAGCGAAACTGGTTGAAAATTAAAACTGAAAACAAAAGCTGAAGGTTCAGCATGATATATTTCTCGACATCGCCCGTTAAGACAGACTAGGCCTTTCAGCGTTCAGCCTGGAGCATAGTACTCCTTATAAAATTTCTCCATAATATCCCATTCAACGCTAATGACTCTTCTGATGTTACGCCTAAACTTTTAATTCCTGGGGGCCTAAGGGGATAATTCGAGAAAAAATGCTGGGACCCGCCGAGTATCTTAATGAGTCCGTTTGCCAAGTATCTTGGGAGTCACTTGTCTCTCAACTGTAGGTGGAAATAAAAAAGAAAATAATAACCTGAGGCATTTTGTTGCTCTGATAGTTGCAAGCATCAGATCGAAATACCTGGGAACCAGTCTGCTAACCTTACTTGCGCAGGGTCCTATTGGGTTTTTAACCGTTGAGAGGCTGACCAGTGGATTTGGTTATCTTTGCCGTCTGAACAGAAAGGTGGTTACGACTGAGAAAAGATGTCCGACTTCATTCCAAAGTAATTGACATCCCAACTGCCAAGAGAACATACTTAGCCACTCATACGTTGCCCTTGGTCCATGAACTAGGGCATGACTACAAAATGTTCAAATGCTTGTAAATCTATGGGAGTTAACTGCGGAGGTTATTAGTCCCTAGACTTACAAGCTACTAAAACTAAATACACTAACCAAAGGACACACACACACACACACATCCATGCGCGATGGAGGACTCGAACCTCCGACGGCGAGCAACCCAACGTTCAGCAGCAAGGCGCCTTAGAACGTTCAGCCACTCCACCGCCACTCCACGCCACGGACATTTTAACAGAGACATGAACGTGTGATTGTGCGAAAGGTACAACAGAATCGGAACATATCTGCCACACGAATTACAAGTGAGGTAGAGAGAGGCCTTGGTATAAAAGTTCATCCCGAAACCGTGCGGAGAGTACTACGACGATCGCAGTACCATGGTCGAGTGGCGAAAGCCATTCATAAATGCAGTGAACCAGAAGAAACGTATGCAGTTTGCGAAGCGACGAGTGTAAATTCAAATTATGGCAAAGCGACGGAAAGGCAAACGTGTGGCGAAAGACCAATGAAGGGCTGAATCCCAGGAACCTCAAAACAACAGTAAAGTTTGGAGGTGGGAAGGTGGAAGCATCATGGTGTGGGGATGCATGTCCGGCAGTGGTGTGGGTGATTTAGTGTTCATTGATGATACGATGAACAAGGAAGCGTATTCGAATATACTGCGAGACATTTGCAGCAGAGTGCACGATATCTAGGTATTGCGAACAACTTTCATTTTTATCAGGATAATGATCCCAAGCCAACCGCGCATATTGTACAAATGTGGTTGTTCTTCAATTGCCCGAAAGTATTGCACCCCCCTCCCCAATCACCAGACCTTAACCAATCTACCATTTGTGGTATAAATTGAAACGGACCCTCCGCGCGGACAACATCCATACGAAGGAGACTTTGAAAGATAAACTGCGCCAAGAATGGGCAAATATAGGCCCAGATTTCACGAAAAAAACTCGTGGAAAGTATGCCTAGTAGATTGGAGGAGGTATTGAAAATGAAAGGTGGACCCACAAGGTGTTGATATTTTCGTCGTACGACTTATGAACATTTATTGGACAGTGTCAGAATACTTTTGTAACAGCAAGGTGTGCAGGTTGTTTAATTTTTGTTGTTAATTTTTCTGTTATTTATGTTTTGGAAACGAAATAATACAATAATTCTTTTGTAATTAATGTTGCTACGCATGTACATTGCTATTAAATATGTTTGGGTTTTAAAAAATGTTCAAATGTTTGTACAACTTATGGGACTTAACTACGGAGTCATCAGTCCCTAAGCTTACAAACTACTTATGAACTAACTACGACTAAAGACGGCACAAATATCCATGCCCGCGGGGGGGATTCGAACCCCCGACCGTAGTGGCCGTGCTGACCGTAACTGGAGCGCCTCAGTCACCTCGGCCACCGCGGCCGGCTTGGGTTTCATAGTCAGTGTTTCTCGAGTACTCATTGCGAAACTTCCCACTGTCCGAATACTTTTGCGACTGAGTGTAAATGTCCAAGGGAACCGAGGATTAACGACAACGGAAGACGTCAGTCAGAATCGACTCAGTGACGCGTAGAACGACGCTATCCTCGACACGAAAGAGACTTGACGCGCAGGAAAATGTGCGAACTCGTCGCGCAGTAAAATTCTCATGCAAATGAGAGCGCCGGTCGGTTCGCGGCGATACCAGGGGGGAGCCTCAGATGTGTATCGCGTCTGTCAAGTGACGCGAGAGCGCACGCAGCCGATCGGCGCGGTGGTTCGAAGACCGCACTGTTTGCATTCAGCGGTGCGCCGGGCGCCGCCGACCCGTTTCCCATGGCGACCGCTGTGCGAGGGTCGGCCGCCTTTGTCGCGCCTAATGGTCCTCAACAGCGGGTGCTGTTCGCGAGCGGCCACCGCGCGTGGGAACGGCGCTGCAGCCGCGCCCGACCTGCACGCCACTTGACGGCTGTCAGCCCGCAGGTTGCGGCCCGGGCCTCGCGTCAACCAGCCGCCGCCGCTGCCCAACCGCCCGATGGTTGCGTCTGGTGTACACCTACCTCTAGACTGGCCAGGTTTAGAGTTGAAACAATATTCAAAATCCAGAATGAAACTTCACTCTGTACCGGAGTCTGCGCTGATATGAAACTTCCTGGCAGATTAAAATTGTGTGCCGGAACCGGGACTCGAACCTGGGACCTTTGCCATTCGCGGGCAAGCACACTACCGACTGTGCTATCCCGACACGACTCACGATGCCGCCTCACAACTTTACTTCCGCCAGTAGCCATGTCTCCACCATATCCTTTCTTCCAGGAGTGCTAGTCTTGCTTGTTCGCAGGAGAGCTTCTGTGAAGTTTGGAAAGTAGGAGTCGAGGTACTGGCGGAAGTAAAGTTGTGAGGCGGCATCGTGAGTCGCGTCGGGATAGCACAGTCGGTAGTGCGCTTGCCCGCGAAAGGCAAAGGTCCCAGGTTCGAGTGCCGGTTCCGGCACACAATTTTAATCTGCCAGGAAGTTTCATATCAGCCCACACTCCGCTGCAGAGTGAAGTTTCATTCTGGAAACATCCCTTAGGCTGTGGCTAAGCCATGTCTCCACATATCCTTTCTTCCAGGAGTGCTAGTCTTGCGTGTTTGCAGGAGAGCTTCTGTGAAGTTTGGAAAGTAGGGGACTAGGTACTGGCGGAAGTAAAGTTGTGAGGCGGCATCGTGAGTCGTGTCGGGATAGCACAGTCGGTAGTCCGCTTGCCCGCGAAAGGCAAAGGTCCCAGGTTTGAGTTCCGGTTCCGGCACACAATTTTAACCTGCCAGGAAGTTTAATATTCAAAATTTCAAATGTTTGTAAAGTCTATGGGACTTAACTACGGTGTCATCAGTCCCTAAACTTACAAAATACTTATGAACTAGCTACAACTAAGGACGGCACAAATATCCATGCCCGAGGGGGGATTTGAACCCCCGACCGTAGTGGCCGTGCAGACCTTGACTGAAGCGCCTCAGTCCCCTCGGCCACCGCGGCCGGCAAAACAATATTCAAACCCACCAAAAAGATCAGCGAATGCTTACGATCAGTGAAAGATGCGCGACACCCTTTAGCTACTCCTGGTGTGTACAGTGACTCCACAAAGTATTCGTCCGACAGTGGCGCATAGACTATAATGCGCGCAGTCATACAAACATAGCTGCGAAATGAATAATAACTATTTCCTTAAATTGGTTGATTTCTCCATGGTTCATATATCGCTGAATTTGTTACCAGCCGCGGAGGAGTAGCCGAGCGGTTTAAAGCGTCTCGCTGCAGAGCTAAAAAATGTTCAAATGTTTGTAGAACTTATGGCACTTAACTACGGGGTCATCAGTCTCTAAGCTTACAAACTACTTATGAACTAGCTAAGACTAAGGACGGCACAAATATCCATGCCCGAGGGGGATTCGAACCTCCGACCGTAGTGGCCGTGCAGACCGTAACTGGAGCGCCTCAGTCCCCTCGGCCACCGCGGCCGGCGCTGCAGAGCGCGCGGTTGCTCGCCGTGGAGGTTCGAGTCCTCCCTGGGGCATGGGTGTGTGTGTTGTCCTTATGTTCGTTTACCTAGGTTTAAGTAGTTTGTAAGCTACGGACTGATGACCACGTAGTTTGGTCCAATAGATTTACAAACAATTGATTTTTTTTTTTTTTTTTTTTTTTTTTTTAGCAAATACACACTATTTAAAATCACGCTTCAATGGACGTCACACAAGCATTCGTCTAGTAAGCAATATCTGTGGTATTGGGCCGCTCTGATAAACGCCCCTCTCGCTTTCGTTATGCAGTTGTGTTCCATCCAGCACAGTGAATAGCTGTCTCTCCGGTCTGAAAGCCGTTGAGTAATATTTACGTAATATGGGTAGAAATCGTTGCGAAACTACAAAGGAAGAGAGAGAAATCTGCGTCAGGTTGTTTCGACAAGGAAAATGGTTTCAAGAAATCGGAGAAACAGTCGGTAGACCTACCAGTACAGTGAAGAGTATTATGAAATCTATCCCATCTTTTGAGCAGGACGGAATTACATATAATATGGTAAGGTAGTATAATTGAGAAAATAAATAATTTTAACTATGGCAATTGTTTTTGGATGTTTAATGAATATGTAACATAAATATTAGACAGTTAAAAATGTTGGTATAAACAAAACAAAAAGAAGATATACAACTGAGAAAAATCGATCGAAAATGTACCACAGCATGTAGAATTGTGATCACTTTCTAGTACAATTTTGATCAATGGCATCATCCACATAAAAAGCACTTTTTCCTCGGGCACCAACGCATGGTACCAAACATTGCATTTTTGTCGGCGAATACAGTCACCCTTAAGTAGAAAATTTATAAGAGCGCGTTAGACTAAGTAACTTCACTTACCTAAGGAAAAATTTATATCTCCGTAGCACAAAGTGGTGTATTCTTGGAAGAGATAGGAGGAACTGTAGAAACCTGCTTCACTACAACGCGACACAAAGGCAAGTGCTACCACCACTACGAGACTGATAAATGGCATGAAACCTTATTTTGATCGGAATTGTACTTGTATCGAATTTGTGCCACCTTGCCCTATGTAACATTTCATTAAAATCAGCTGAGTAGTTTATTGTGGACAAACATCGAGATATAAGAAGTTTTTACATAATAAAATGTGTGTGTGTGTGTGTCAATAGTATCACTTTCTAGTTCGCTTTTTACTCCAGTTTAGGCGTCAACCAAGTTACGGTGACTGTAATTGTCATTTACCACGCTGCTTATTATTGGAGCAGGCACATGATCTTGAAGCCGTGTGCACAGAATGACAATGAGCAGACGTTGCCTTCACACCTCGAAACTATTACGTTAAAGTTAAGCGATATGAAATGGAACGAACATGTAAGGACATTTGTGAGTAAGGCGGACAGCCGACTTGGGAGAATTTTGGGAAGATGTACTTCATCTGTAAAGGAGACCGCGTATAAAACGCTTGTACGACCACGTCTTGAATATTGCTCAAGTGTTTGGGACACGCAGCAGATCGGTTTAAAGGAAGACATAGAAGCAGTTCAGAGGCGAGCAGCTAGGTTTGTTACTGGTAGGTTCGACCAATGCGCGAGTGTCAAGCAAATGCTCCGGCAACTCAATTGGGGATCGCTGGAGGAAAGACGACGCCGGCCGCGGTGGCCGAGGTGACTGAGGCGCTCCAGTCACGGTCAGCACGGCCACTACGGTCGGGGGTTCGAATCCCCCCTCGGGCATGGATATTTGTGCCGTCCTAGTTCGTAAGTAGTTCATAAGTAGTTTGTAAGTTTAGGGACTGATGACCCCGTAGTTAAGTCCCATAAGCTTAACAAACATTTGAACATTTGAATTTGAAAGACGACGTTCTTTTCGTGAATTTCTGTTGAAGAAATTTAGAGGGCCGGAATTTGAAGCTGAGTGTAGTACGATCTTGCTGCCGCCTACTTGTATTTCGCGTAGTGATCACAAACACAAGATAAGAGAAATTGGGGCTCGTACGGAGGCATATAGGCATTCTTTTTTTCCTAGTTCTATTTGAGAGTGGAATAGGAAAGGAAATGCCTAGTAGTGGTACAGTGTACCCTCCGCCATGCACCTTACGGTGGATTGCGGAGAGTATGTTATGTAGATGTAGACTTTCTTATCAGAAAGCTCCTGTTTCTCTCATCACAATTTCCTGTTCGCCCCATAATATTGTGTTACATCAATGCATAAAATACAAGAAGCAAGTAACACAATGATAGAAAAAAATGCGTGAACTGTTACTTCGACCGATAGATATGTAAATTAATTACAAGCATAGACTAGTGAACCACGGATATTTTTCCTCTCACCCACCACGGACAGCTAACGATACGTTATTTAAGACCGAGGCGTGCCGTGGACTCGCTCCCTCCACATACGTCTCGGTAAACATAGTAATAACGGAGACTAGGCTGTTACATCCTGGCCGAGATAAGCATCTGACCGCGCTACAAGAGGTACGCGGCTGCGGGACACGACCGCCCGAATTCGGGCGCATAAAGTTCGCCGATCTGATCCCTCCGACTGTCCCCGTCACAGCGAAAGTACGAGAGGAAAAGAAGGAACGCAACATTGGCGGTGTGGCCGGCTTACAAGGCAGTGCCCGGGCCTTTAATCACAAAGGACGGCTGTTGCGGAGCCGATGCGACTGAACGATTCGGCACGTGAGGTGGAGAGGGGGGTGGGGTGGGGGAGTAAAGCAAACCGCGAGCGACACGCCAGGAAACAGCTGGCGGCTCTCTGTTGTCACTATAGCAACAAGGGGCCCCTTCGATAATGCACTCCGCTCTCGCAACCCGCCGCAGCGAGACTCAAGTTTCGCTTCCGCACGGCCCGAACAATGCTTTATTAAAGAAGATGACGGAAATAAAAAAGAAGGAGAGATGGAGAGCAACGGATCTGTGTTTATGAAGTACCGAGCGCGCGGAAGTGGCCGCCAGGTGCACGTGGATTTCGTCTTTCTTCACTCCTCGAGAGGGTCACGTGAGTGACTCGGCTATTGAACAGCGCGCCGAGTGGGCACCGAGGTGGGGGAACAAACGATATCGTATTCGTATGAGCGACGTGACGGTTTTCCGTACTTAACGGATAAGAAGCCGCTGGCCTCGTTCACCTCCGGCGCAGTGGGCGGGGGGAAGGGGGGGGGGCGCGACTGTCCTGCCAATCACGGGGCCCGCCGCCGCCGTTGCCGGGCAACGCGGCGCAGCCATTGTGAGCGCGCGCTAATGTGCTGTCACCTGCCGGCCGCCGCGAGGACCACCTGCGTCGAGACGCCTGTGTGTAAATCCTTCACGGCGCTCCGCGAACAGCGGGCGGCAGAAAGTTCTGCGCTGAAACCGCCCGAGGCTACCGTGGGAGCTTGCCAACTCTGCGAATCTGAAGCGGCTCCATCACTATCGAATTTTCTGGCGGCTCAAAAGTTTGAAATCTTCGATGCGGGGTATGAGGTCTGCCTGATACATACAACATTGTTTTGACTTTTTATCCCAAACATGTTTCGGCATCTCTGTGCCATTATCAGTCTTTTTATTATTTATTTACAGCTGTGAAAATCAAAATACGATAGTTTGCTACTAACCGACGTGTGAAACTGAGGCCTAAATGCCGCGGCGGAGTGGCCGAGCACACTGAGGCGCTATGCTGCGATGCGCGAGGCCGTTCCCCGTCGGGGGTTCGAATCCCCCCTCTGGAATGGATGTTTGTGCTGTCTTTCGTATAAGTTACGAGGGTAAGTCAATTATTATCCGCAAAGTAGTTATAAAATTTTATTGTAATAAAATACGAAACTTACAAGAACATCATTTTTCGACATAGTCTCCTCTGCTTTTCAGTGATCTACAAGCTTCCTTATGCCCTCATAAAAGAAGGTTTTCGGTTGAGCTGCGCGCCAGGAATGCACCGCTTCTTTCACTGCTTCGTCCGAGTCAAATCGACGGCCCTTTAATGCCTGTTTGAGTGGACCAAACAAGAGATAGTCAGAAGGGGCAAGATCGGGACTATATGGAGGATGATCTAGTACTACGAATTTGTGTTTCTGGAGCGTTTCAACAGTGTCGACAGCAGTATGCGGACGGGCATTGTCGTGCAACAACACAACACATTCTGACAGCAATCCTCGGCGTTTGTTTCGCATATCAGGCTTTAGCCTGTCAGTAAGCATCTTACTGTAACTTGCACTGTTTATTGTTGTGCCCCTTTCACCATAATGTTCCAGTACAGAACCTCGTGCATCCCAAAAAACCGTAAGCATTAGTTTTCCTGCGGACGGTTGGGTCTTGAACTTTTTCTTGCACGGCGAATTTGGATGTTTCCATTCCATACTCTGCCGTTTACTCTCCGGCTCGTAATGATGGATCCATCTTTCGTCACCAGTAATGATTTTAAGAAGTTGTCCCCTTCGTTACCATAGCGATCCAAATGTTTTTTGCAGTTGTCGAGGCGCGTTTGCTTATGCAACTGTGTGAGTTGTTTTGGGACCCATCTTGCATAAACCTTACGAAACCCAAGTCTGTTGTGAATAATTTCGTAGGCAGAACAATGACTAATTTGAAAACGATTAGCCACTTCATTAATAGTTCATCTCTGTCTAAGAGAATCATTTCACGTGATCGCTCAATGGTTTCTTCATTTGTGGCGGTAAACGGTCGTCCGGCTCTTTCATCGTGCTTAACATTCGTGCTACCATTTCGGAATTTTTCAGTCCTCTCGTACACACTTCGTTGTGGCAAAACACTGCTCCCTTACTGTACTGAAAGTCTTCTATGAATTTCGGCCCCTGATACATCTTCCGCCCACAAAAAACGTATCACTGAACCTTGCTCTTCTTTGGTGCAAATAGACAGCGGAGCAGTCATGATTAACAGCAAGGCAGCGACAACGAAACTAACGTAGCAGCTTGAAAATAGCAAAAATATAACAACAAATAAACAAAGCATGCGTCACCAACGTAAAGCGACAGTACTACCAACATAAACAAAAATATAACTAAATTTCGGATAACAATTGGCTTACCCTCGTAGTTGATGAGTAGTTTTAGGGACTAATGATCCCGCAGTTAAGTCCCTTAAGCTTAACAAACATTTGAACATTTTGAGGCCTAAAAGCCGTATGTATAATTTTTGGTTATTACCTTGGCTTTACATTGCGTGGTCATGTAAGACCCTTTTTACATAGACAATAAAAATAATAACAATAATATGGTTTTCTATTCTGCAGGATCCAATTGAGGAGCAAGACTCCATTGTCATGGAACAAGTCAGTACATGATGTTTAACACAAGATTGGTACTAGAAAAACTTAAAGTAGTCCTATGCACATGACAATCTTAAACCTAAGTAAAAAGCATCAATAAGGAATAAAATGAATTAGATTAATTTTTTTAACTTTTTCAGGAATTCCTCGACAGAATAAAAGAAGTGACCCATGAGGTAACTCTTCAATCTAGTTTTGAATGCGCACAGGTTAGTACTATAATATTCTTAGATTATTGAAAATGGATGCTGCAGAATACTGCACTCCTTTCTACATAAGAGTGAAGGAGATTCGGTTTCTGTCAAGTATTCACCGAGTGAAAGTTGCTAACTCGTCGGAATAAGCTGATATTGTTAGCAACAAACGACATTCAAGAAAATACGCTTTATGACGCCAGTGTCAGAATTCCCGGACTACTGAAAAGAGGTCGACAAGACGTTCGCGAACTTACACTAGTTACCGCTCGAACCACCCGTTTCTGAGCCAAAGTTATCCTTTTTGTATCAGTCGATTTACCCCAAAAAATAACGCCGTACGTCGTAAGTGAATGAAAGTAAGCATAGTAGACGGCCATACGTGTTGAAGAATCACTTATTTCAGATACTGTTCTAATGGTAAATGAAGCAAAATTTAGTTTTTGAACAAGATCCTGACCATGGGCTTTCCACGACAACTTACTATCTATCTGAACACATAAAATTTTGAACTGTTCATTCTCACATATCATATGGCCGTAATGTGTAATCAAAAGTCAGCTTTTGATAAATTATGGATTAGAATTATAAAAACTGAGATTTAATGTGATTTAACATCTATTTCTTTTCTACAAGCCATGAACCTATTTCATGAAGTGTATTATTTGATACTGTGTCATTATTACATACAACATACCAAGCTGTTATCATCAGCAAACAAAAATATTTTACAGTCACCTGTTACACTGGAAGACATATTATTTATATAACTAAGAAACAGCAGCGGTCCTAAAACAGACCCCTGGTGTACCCCACACTTAACCGTGCCCCATTGCAACTGTATGTCATAGTCATTTTCAACACTGCAGTGAATTACCTTCTGCTGTCTGTTGTTAAAGTAAAAGGTGAACCGGTTGTGAGCTACTCCTCTTATTCCATAATGTTCCAACTTCTGCAAGACAATTTTGTGAGGAACACAATCAAAAGCTGTTGCCGCGGCCGAGCGCATTAAGGCGCTATGCTACGATGCGTGAGGCCGTTCCCCGTCAAGGTTTCGAATTCCCCCTCGGGCATGGATGTTTGTGCCGTCTTTAGTATAAGGTAGTTCATAAGTAGTTTGTAAGTTTAGGGACTGATGACCCCGCAGTTAAGTCTCATAAACTCTACAAACATTTGAACATTTTCAAACGCTGTTGTTAAATCAAAGAATACGCCTAATGTTCGTAGCCTTTATTTAACCCATCAAGTGCCTCACAGAGAAACGAAAATATCGTATTTTCAGTCGTTAAACCACTACTGAAACCAAACTGTACGCGTACGTTTGACAACAAATTATGTGAACTGCAATCGTCAATTAACCTCGAATATTAACCTTGAATAACTTTAGAATAAACCGATGGCATAGAAACAGGTCTATAGTTGTCTCAATTATCCCTTTTCCTTTTTTATAAAGTGGTTTCACTACTGAGTACTTTTATCTGCCAGGAAACTGACTATTCTGAAAGGAAAAATTACAAATATGGCTAAGTACTGAGCTAGCAAACGGAGAACAGTATTTTAGAATTCTGCTAGATACGTTATATCCACAAGAGTCCTTAGTTTTTAGTGATTTAATGATTGATTCAATCTCCCCTTTTGAAGTATCACGGAGGATCATTTCAGATAATGGCCTCGGAAAGCTATTTTCCAACAATGTTATATGATTACCTGTAGAAGCTAAGGTTCTGTTTGGTTCACCTGCTATATTCAGAAACTGATTATTAAATACTGTGCATATATCTAACTTATCAGTAACCGAAACATTTCTACTACGCACTGACTTTATTCCCATACCTGGTGCAGCTGACCAGATACTTCCTTCACGACTGACCAGAAGGTTTTAATTTTATCCTGAGAGTTTGCTGTTCTTTCCGCATACCACATACTTTTTGCCTTCTTAATGACAATTTTAAGACATTAAAGTACTGTTGGTAATGACCTATTGTATCTTCATTCCGACTGCTTCAAACATTTTGATACAATTCCCGCTTATCCCTTTTGTCAGCCACTCTGGCAGTCTGTTACTGAAAGTACCCAGTTGTGAGCGTTCTAGCGGAAGCCACTTTCAATCAGTGAAATATATGTTTTCAGGAAAGCATTATATTTATCATCTATATTATAAGCACGATAAACATTCTGCCATTATTTTTCCTTAATTAGGCTTAAAAAGGTCTAAATTGCAAATGGATTGGCTTTTCTAAGTAGTTTTATATTTAACATTTGTTTGAGAGCAAATACCTTTTAGAGTTTAAATTTGTGCATTATGGTCCGAAAGGCCATTTATTATTCTGCTAAGAGAGTGCCCTTATAATAATGAAGAATGACCAAAAATGTTAAAATGTTGTCAATGGTGGAACTGCTACTGCCATTGCACTTGTAGCTTGGTTGGTAAATTCGTAAGAGGAATCGATAAAGTATCAGGAAATAAGCAATGGCACGAACTTACCAAGGTTTTCCCTCCAAGTAGTATTCAGTCTATAATACGTTAAAGCTTCATCACTTTCATAACGTATTTGTATGCAGCTTGTGTCACTGTATGTGGCACGGTCTCTTGTACTGTGCAATATGAGACTTTGTCTGAATTTTTGGTACTTGATGGTTTTATTTGTAGTTCGTTTACGCGATGGCCGTTGAGCAGTAACCAGTAAATAGTTATTTATGCTGAGCTACTATGTGATTGCAGCAGTGCAGGACAATTTATTCTTTTTGATAAATGACGTGGGTCTACGTCAGCAACAGTCGTCACAGCCGAAACAACGACATTGGCTATCCCGATGGCAAATTACCAAATACTGCACATGGAAAGCGGTATTTAAAGTGGTTTGAGGAAGGTCGTCGACATCGAGCGAAAAGTAACGAGGTTCCGTTCTTTGTAACAACTGGCTATATTGTAGTGCTACCCTGAGCTGGCCTCACAAGAAGCAGTTAGAAAATTGAAGGGTTGCTAGTACAGTTACAGGTTACACAAAATAACAGTTATAAGGGTTGCTAGTGAATTCACTTTCTCTATGTAGTTAAAGAAATAAAATGCAGAACTTCCGTCTGCGTTATTGCAATGCCTTGCCCGTGCTGCCTGTTTGTAATAGCTGACCGCCATCTTCGGCGAGCGCAGTTACGTGATCAGTAACAGGAAGGAGCGGGAGTAGCAGTTCCACTGTCGCTGCGCGCCGATTTATTCGCGGCCCCCGTGATCCCGCGCAGGCCGCGATCACTGCTATCTGGCGCAGACAATGGCCGCTTTCAGCCGCCTCCTCCACACGTGACCCGCAGCACGTGCTCTCCAGACAGCTGTCACTCCCCACTGCCTGCAGCAGCTGAGACCGGGCCCAAGTACGCCTGTCTCCCTCTTCTTCCGGCTCTCTCAGTACACCGCCCCCATCCAATGTATATGGAAGACTAGCTGAACCCCAGCTGCTTCGCATGCGTTGGTCTCCACCAGTTGTTTCTTTTTAATCCTGATGAAGAATCCATATCTTAAGTTTCGTAGTTATAGCTTGACATTTGAGTTAACAGCACCATATTTTTGAAAATCAATTTTTGCATCCCGTATTTCACCCCCTTATTGGTGTAATTTCCAAAAATACCCAAACACGTGTCTTTAAAATTTGAACCCCGAATCCAAATCCGAAAATTTGTAGTTCTAACTCCAAAATTGCCTAAAAAAGCAACATATTTCCGAAAAACAGCCCCTCTCCAATTTAACCCCCTTGATGGTTGAATTTCCAAAAATGCCGAAACATGTATTTTTTAAATTATAACCAACTATACAAATATTAATGTTTGCAGCTCTAGCTTCAAAATTGTCTCAATAGCAACGTGTTTTCAAAAAGAGCTGAGAGAGAGCCAAACATAAGAATCTGATCTTTCGTGTAACGTCTAACTCAAGGTAACCTCCATGGCTAACGAACAATAGAAATACCAATTTTTGTAGCTTTAGTTTCAAAATTGTCTTGACAACAATGTGTTTTCGAAAAGAATTTTTGATCCCTTCTTTTACCCATAGTTGTTGAATTTCCAAAAATACCAAAACACGTGTCTTTTAAATCCTGATCAAGAGTCCATATCCTAAGTTTCGTAGTTATAGCTTGAAATTTGAGTTAACAGCAACATATTTTTGAAAATCAATTTTTTGCGTCCTCTATTTTACCTCATTATTGGTTGAATTTCAAAAAATGCCAAAACACCTGTCTTTTAAATTCGAACCCCGAATCCAAATCCCAACATTTGTAGTTCTAACTTCAAAATTGCCTAAATAGCAACATATTTTAGAAAATCACCCTATCTCCAATTTCACCCAGTTGATGGTTGATTTTCCAAAAATACCGAAACACGTATTTTTTAACGTCCAACCAACTATACAAATATCAATTTTTGCAGCTCTAGCTTCAAAATTGTATCAAAAGCAATGTGTTTTCAAAAAGAATTTTGATCCTCTATTTAACCCTCTTACTTGTTGAATTTCTGAAAATACTAAAAATCATGGATTTTTAATCCTGACCAAGATTCGATATCCGAAGTTTCGTAGTTGTAGCTTAAAATTTAAGTTAACAGCAACATACTTTTGAACATCTATTTTTTGCGTCACCTATTTTACCTTCTTATTGGTTGAATATCAAAAAATGCCGAAACACGTGTCTTAAAATTCGAGTCCTGAATTAAAATCCGAAATTTTGTTCTAGCTTCAAAATTTCCTAAATAGCTACGATTTTCAAAAAACGTTTCATCCTCTATTTCACCCCCTTACGGACGGAATATCGAAAAATCGCTTCTTAAATGACGCCTACAGAGTAAGATCAACACCCTCCACAAATTTCAAGTTTCTATCTTTAGTGGTTTGGGCTGGGCGATGATCAGTCAGTCAATTAGTCAGTCAGCCAGTCAATCGGGACACTTCCTTTTATATATAGAGATTACACACATGTGGCAACTTTCATCGTGATTGCAATGTATCCTCCGCCGTGCGGTCTACGGAAACGTCTCTACTAAACACGCATATCTGTTCCAACTGCTATAACGATCAGTCGAACGCCGCACGGGAGTAGCACAGCGGTCTGGAGCCCACGTTACGGATCACGCGACCTCCCGCGTCGGATGTTCGAGTCCTCCCTCGAGCATGGATGTGTGTGTTGTCCTTAGGTTAGTTTAACTTAGTTTAAGTAGCTTGTCAGTCTAGGGACTGATGACCAACGTAGTTTGGTACCACCGAATTACAAACATTTAAACATTCGATCAGTCGAACGATGTCCAAGTCCACTGCAAGGTACACTCCGCCACGTACCGTACGAAGGTAGACTGTGGACTTTCCGTCTGTGGAGGAGACGCTGGGCAGCGCTCGGTACGTGCAGAATGTCGTAAAGCCCGTTCTTTTGCCGTTCCTGCAGCAAGAAGGTGACGTGTTGTGCTAACAAGTTAATGCTCCAGCAGACACTGCGCGTGAAACTCGACGCGCTCTGCAAGCCGTGCAGTAACTTACCTTGTCAGCATGATCTCCGGACTTGTCTCCAATCGAGCACTAGTGGGATATCATGGAAAGACAGCTGACACGTGCGACTCGCCATCCCGCAAGTCTTTCAGAACTACGTGAAAAGGTCGAACAGGGGTGGATTAATGTATCCCAAGACAGTTTCTGAAAGCTGTATGATGGAATGGATGAGCCTCGGCATCGCCGTCCACGAGGCTACACCACCTGCTAGTATGGCTGTTTCAGTATGGATCGACACCAAATATACCTCAGTACAGCTTGAGCTACTGATCTGTAAATGTAATCATTTCAAATGTTTGTAAAGTTATGGGACGTAACTACAGTGGTCGTCGGTCACCAGTTACAAACTAAGCTTCTTCTGCTTCGTTAGAACTCTTCAGGACCATGTTGTACACGTTTGATCTTTGCACGTCTTCTTTTTTCCCAATATCTCTTCATTCTCTCGCTTCTTCTGTTTCTTTCTTCTTTTGTTAAGGTGACTGATTTTAATGTCCGTCCCCCTGCGACCATCCACCAACCCTTTAAACTTCTCCCAGTTTTGTACTACTGCCTGCCGATTCCTTTCTTTTACTCCTACAGTCTTCCAATCATCTCTTACGTCCTTCACCCAGTTGTTTCCCGTATGACATGTTGCATTCCATACCTTCTTAGTCAACCTCTCATCATCTATCCTTATGATGTGCCCAACAAATAGTAACCTCCTTTTCCGTATCTCGCGCAATGTAGGTTCAAAATTTTCATAGGATTCCCGTAAAGTTCTGTGTATCCAGATATCACCATTTCTTTTTTGTTGTCCCATATGTCTCTTAAAATTTTCTGCTCCTCCTTCTCCAACTGTATAAAAGCACTCTTACCTAATGTGATCGTTTCTGATGCATACAGTGCAGCATTTCTTTCAGTTGCTGTGTAGTGTCGCATTTTGGCCTTCCGCAACAGATGTTTCTTACCATATGTTTTCACTGCGTACGGAAGGTTCTGCAAGAGCTGTGCCCTGTCTGCTGCGCTAATGCTGCTCTGTATTCCACCAGTGATCTTCTCTTCCAAATCACGGAAACTCTCGACTTTCTCAACCACTTGGCCATCTATCCTCCAGTTAGACCCAGTCTTGGTCTTGTTATATGCAGTCTTCAGTCGGACCTTTTCTGCTGCTTCAGCTAGATTTTTAGTGCTGTCTTTGCCTCTTCTTCTGTTTCATTTAACAGTGCCATGTCATCTGCGAATGCCAGGCAGTCGACTATTGCATTATGTTTGACCTTGTACCCTATTTGTACACGTTTGATCTTCATATTACTATTTAGTTCTCTCCATTGTGTCACTTCTTCAAGTTAAATAAAATTGGTGACAGTCCATCCTTTTGTCGAACTCCAGCTTTTATTTCAAAGTTATCTGACAGTGTATTGCGGTGTCTGATCCTGGCAGTAGTGTCGCTCAACGTTTCCTTTATTATTGTATGTGTTGCAGCATCCAGTCCGCTATCTTCCAACACGTCAATCAGAGTACTTCTGTCAACTGAATCGTAGGCCGTTTTGAAGTCCACTAAAGTCACTATTGTCTTTTTTTCTTTCCTGTGACTGCGCTCTATTATCCTTTTGATACCAAATATCTGTTCTGCACAGTTACTCCCTTTTCTAAAGTCTGTTATCGGCCCCAGTTGTTCTTCAACTCTCTTCAATAAGATTGTAGACAAAATCTTGTACCCAATGTTCAAGAGAGAGATGCCCCTGTAGTTATCCAGTATCTCCCTGTCCCCTTTCTTGTGTAATGGTATTATCCATAATTATATCGTACATACTTCCTTCTATTTCATGCCCACCCCACTTGATTTCTTCAGCATAGACACCATCACATCCTGATGCCTTGCTGTTTTTGAGGTTTTCAATTGCCTCTGTTACTTCTCTGGTGAGTGCGTTGTCTAGACTATCCTGACTTTCGTCTCTAGAGGATAAGTGTGTCCACTTTACTGTAGGCGCTTCTGCATTCAGCAAATCCCTAAAATTCCTAGCCATTTCCTCGCACACCTCTTTCTCGCCAATCTTTATTGTGGCATCTTGTACTATTACGAATGGTTCTCTCGCCTCAAAGCCCTTAATTCTGCTCTTCAGTTCTCTGAAAAAGACCCGTGATTTGTGTTGCTTGAAGGTTGTGTTTGCTTCTTCCATCTACTTCTCTTGACGTTTCTGTTCGGTATGCTAGCAATTTTTCTAGCATTCGGAAAATTCGACCAGTCTGCTTCCTTTGCTTCCTTTTTGCAAGATAGCCATTTCATCCATGCTTTCCTCCTGGTCTTGACTGCATTTTCAGATTCATCTGTGCACCACTCTTGCTTCCTTTTCTGGTTGCTAGCAGCCAGTCGCACTGCTTCTTCTTCCATCATATGTCTCACACTCTTTCAATCACTCTGAACTACCATTCCACTCGCAAACTCTTCTCTGTTTTTTTTTTCTTTTCTTTTTTTTCAGAAGATCTAGGTCGAGTCTGTGAGAATTTATGGTCATACATTTCCTAGCTCTGTTGATTATCCATCTGCATTTTATTGCAGTAAGGTAGTGATCTGATCCCATCCTGCTACATTTCCTCACTCTCGTGTTCATAAGCTCTCTGTAATTCTTGTCACGGATTGCTACATGGTACAATAGGAACATGTCTACAGGGGTTGTGCTAAACCGGTCTTATATCATTTTCTTTCCTCCTCCATGCTGCCATGGATGACGCACAACAGTTTGCGTTTGTACCGCAATTACAGTGTACGGGAGGGTTGTAGTTATTCCCCATTGCACTGTGTGAAGAGTAGAAACTCTTAAAGTTCACCAACCTGACGTCTTCTATAGATGTCCCCACGCAGATGATAGCACCCACATCGGAGTTCTCGAAGAAGCTGAAATTATTAAACTATTGGCAGAAACTCATCTAATTACGGAATAAAACTGAAGTCCGTGGGATGCCATCTAGTTTTATTTAAAGAACGCAGAAAACTAGCAAACCGCATAATAACATCCACTTGACACACATTGCCTTAACTTTAAATATAAAGTCACTTCGCATTGTTCTAAGATGATTAAACTATGTCTTATTACCGCTTACGTATGCGACATGTTACTTCTCCGAGTGCGTGTTCTGGACTGAAGTGAGGCGGCTTGATGCAAGGCTGCCTTTGCTCCACAATTTGGCGCGTGAAACATCTTAAATTAATTGTTTTGTTCATTAATATTGCAATAGTTAATAAATGTTATGTAGACAGGGCATAGCTTGGCTTTGAGAGGTTTTCTGACTTGGATTTCACATGGAATAAATAAATAGTTTATTAAGTATAAACAAAAATATGATCGCGTTTTGGTGCGTGACCGCCAGTACTACAGCCAATCGGCGTCCAGTGCCTGCCGCTCTGCGACTTCCCTAGAATCGGCGAAACTTGCCAGTGCTCTTTCCCATGAGAACCCGACCTATTGCACCACCTGTCGTGGTTCTCACCAGCATTTGCTATCTCTCGCCTACTGGTCCTAACCGGCTACACTGAAGCAACACACCGAACTTAATATGATAGATTTAAGCCAGAAATATTACAATGGTCTAGCTGTTTTCCCCCAATCCTGTTTCCAGGACGGCCCCACGTTGTTTTCTTGCTTGCCTTAGCTTTGTAATGGGTGGTCATTATGCTCATCTTGTGTCTCCTACACAGGCCCACTAATCTCTCGCCATTCTTGTCTGTTCTCTAGTGGGCTGGATAATCTCCCACAGGGCCCCTAAACTTCCTTTCCGTGTCTGTTTGCGCGTCAAAGTCTCCTAGCAAATTAGTGACACCTCTTTTGTCCACGTCTGTCATTACCTTATCCCCAGTGGACCAAAAATGTTCAGTTCCTGCTTTGCCTTATCTTCTTATCATTAGTTGGTGCATGTGTATTTACTATCTTACATGTGTTTTTTTTTTTTTTTTTTTTTTTTTTTTTTTCATTTTCGGATAAGACAGTCTTTCGTTTATGCCATTCCACACAGTGATACTATTCAGGTATCTGCGATCTACTACAAAGGCTGTACCAGACATAAACGGTTGCTTTGATCCCCCAACACCGGGTTTCCCTTTCAGAACCACATATCCCTCTGATTACATCGTGGTTTCGTCTATGATTCTTGTTTCCTATAGTGCCAGAATACCAATTCCGAGTTCTCTCATACTGTCAAGAACTTGCTTTACCTTTCCCACTTTCATCAATGTCTGTATCTTTACAGTTCCCATTTTAAAAGTCTGTTTCTGTCTGATTTTTGTGTCCGTCATTTAGATTGTACTTTGAGGTACAGATAGATTCGCCATTTAGTATCGTGCATGATGTAGGCTCCCCAGAATTCGATGGCCCTTGCATTAACCGAGGTCAACGAGGAATTTCCCCCTGGGGTATATTTGTAATTATCACATGCTTCACGAGTGCTTCAAAAGCCGAAGTTTCATCTTTGGATACAGCATTTGCAGTAGTGTGGTTACAACCGACGTGGTCAGCCCCATAGGATGTAATCAGGCCGCCTCACTGGTGTACAGACGTATTTTGTGGCCGAGCCACTGGAGTGCAGATGTAACTCTACTCTGAGAAGGTTCATCCGCTTTGATGACCGTTGGAATTCACCAAATCTTCTTTGACTGGCCATCTCTTCCACTCATGAAGCCGTGACAAGTGAAAATGGTAAGGGAAAAGGATAGGCTTAGGACAGGAGATAGTTTATCGATGGGTCGTTGTGGGACACACTTGGTCTGGCTCCTCCTCTTCGGGCTGTCCGGCATGGGTGACTCTCCGGATCCAGAGCACGCAAACCTCCTCGCCCGCACGGAGTGCTATGTTAAGGGGGTGAAGAGGAGGAAACACTACACACACTAACTTATCCTAAGAAGAGGGAGGACTCGAACCTCCCTCCAATCTATCCCTTCTGTTAGTCTGGATATGCCACTAATTTCTTTTCTCCCCAATTATTTCCAGTAACTCCTCATTAGGTAGCTGATCTGCCCCTTTAATCTTCGGCATTCGTCTGTAGCACAAAATTTCAAAAGCTTCTGTTATCTTTGATATCCTTACCGCCCACGTTTTATTCGCGTACAACGCTACACTCCAGAAAAATGCCTTCCAAAAGGGCTTCCCAATATTTCAGTTAATTTGGATGCCAACAAACTTCGCTTCTGCAGAAATGTTTTTCTTCCCATAGCCATTCTGTGTTTTATATCTTTTTTACTTCTGCCCTCATAAGTTATTTCCCTACGCATAACTCCTCCATTACTTTTATTATTCCATTGCCTAATCTAATTCATTAAGCATCGCCTGATTTTCTTACACAACATTCCATTACCCGTTATTTTGCTCTTGTTGATGCTCATCTTATAACCTCCTTTCAAGACACTGTCCATTCAATTCAGTTGCTCTTCTAGGTCGTTTGCTGTCTCTGAAAGAATTACAATATCATCGGCAAACTGCACAGTTTTTATTTCTTCACCCTAAATTACAACTAAAGGAACTCCTCTTTCTACATAAGACCAGCTGAAAACACGGCGTTGCCCGGGTATTTATTTATGTATCCCTGCCTTGAGTTAGTACTTCTCCTATCCCTTCTCTCTCTTTCCATCTCCTTTTTTTTCTAAAAGCATGTTATAATTATCTGAAAATATATAAGAAATAAGGCTGTCTTGCAAAATGAAGAAAATTATAAGTGCAGTATCCAAACTAAAAAATAAATCAAAATAAAATTGACATATAAAATTCGTACGATCACATATTTATTGAGTTGTATGTTGTACAATTGTATAATTTTTCAGGTATATATTCATTTGTGTAAGTGCTCTATCTCTGTAAAATATGTTGCGAATACAATTAGTAGTAAAGAGGTAAAGGATTAAAACTTGATGCGTGATGGAGCGATTTTCCATGAACTTTACTGTTTATGTGCTCATATCTCATGAACTACTTGTCATACTGCGATACAATTTCGAAGGTACATTCAGCTATATGTGTGATACTCTCTGTAAAATTTCCTGCGGCTAAAATTTGTAGCGTAGAAATTATAAATTCTAAGGTTATACCGAATGCCGTAGTTTTAATCGATGAAAAGCGGAAAAGCAGTATGCAAGAAACCTTTTTCCTTTCATCATTTTACTGTGGTTGTCAGCTAGAAAAATATAATAAAGGTCTGAAATTAAGTTTAAAGTTTGTTGCAAGTCGCTAAGTACTATCATTCTCATACAGTGTCTAAAAGTCTCGACGCATTATGTAGCAGTTTTGAGCGATTCCTATTGTTTATGAAGCCACATCTCCTGAACTCTGTGTCGTATGTGATTCTTAATCCTGCAGTAACTGTTACCTCCCGGTAAGGATGTGTATCAAATTTGGTTGAAATCGGTCCAGTGGTGTAAGAGTGATTGTACTACATTGTAGCGTGATTAGCAGTTTTTCTCACATCTCACTGTTTATGACGTCATATGTCGGGAACTATGTTTTGTACGTGATCCTTACACTTACGGCGCAAAACTTCATAGACATTTGAACAAAACTGTAAATTTGTATGAAATACGTACACGTAATCAAACGCACAAATACACGAACACTCTGCTGATATACAGGGTGTTACAAAAAGGTACGGACAAACTTTCAGGAAACATTCCTCACACAAAATGAAAGAAAATATGTTATGTGGACATGTGTCCGGAAACGCTTAATTTCCATGTTAGACCTCATTTTATTACTTCTCTTCAAATCACATTAATCATGGAATGAAAACACACAGCAACAGAACGTACCAGCGTGACGTCTAACACTTTGTTACAGGCAATGTTCAAAATGTCCTCCATTAGCGAGGATACATGTATCCACCCTCCGTCGCATGGAATCCCTGATGCGCTGATGCAGCCATGGAGAATGGCGTGTTGTATCACAACCGTCCACAATACGAGCACGAAGAGTCTCTCCTTTTGGTGCCGGGGTTGCATAGACAAAAGCTTTCAAAAGCCCCCATAAATTAAAGTCTAGAGGGTTGAGGTCAGGAGAGCGTGGAGGCCATGGAATTGGTACGCCTCCACCAATACATCGGTCACCGAATCTGTTGTTCAGAAGCGTACGAACACGTCGACTGAAATGTGCAGGAGCGCCATCGTGCATGAACCACATGTGTCGTAAAGACACATGTTCTAGCAGCACAGGTAGAGTATTCCGTATGAAATCAAGAACGTCTTCATGTCGGGACACCTTCGTTCTGGAAATCTGTCTCGATACAAACGTACCCCGTGAAAATCCATACATCACATGGGCATCTGCCAACTCCGCATGTTTGAACATTGCACTGACTGCAAAACCACGTTCGTGATGAGCACTAACCAGCTGATGCTACGTACTGATGTGCTTGATGCTAGTACTGTAGAGTAATGAGTCGCATGTCAAAACAAGCACTGAAGTCAATATTACCTTCCTTCAATTGGGCCAACTGGTGGTGAATCGAGGAAGTACAGTACATACTAACGGAAGAATTGGGTATTTAGATAATTGTCTCCACGAATTATTTCAATTTACATTTAAAGGGAAATACTAAAATGAGCTCTAACATGGAAATTAAGCGTTTCCGGATACATGTCCACATAACATATTTTCTTTCGTTGTGTGTGAGAAATGTTTCCTGAACGTTTGGCCATACCTTTTTGTACCACCCTGTATATATTGCATCTTCAGAAGTTGGGAAGGCATTAAGGCCTCGAGGGAGTGCCCATGCGCTCTAAGTCTACTTTCTGCGGAGGGCGCGTCTGTTTCCCTTGTCGGAGGTCGAGTCGTCCTTTGGGCATGGGAGTTTATGTCGCCCTTAGCATAAGTTAGTCTAAGTAGTTTTTAAGTCTGGGGACTGATGACGACTGCAGTTTGGTCCGATAGCTTTACATCATTTGAACATTTTGAAGACTTTAAAAACTCGGCGACACATTTGTCGTGCATCTGCGACAGGCCAATGCGACGCGCTATGATTAAAGCTATGTATAGGGAAAGTATGGCCAGCATGCCGGCGTCGGTCATGCTGGGCCTATTCCGCTGCTGCTTACAAAATGTTCAAATGTTTGTATAGCTTATGGGACATAACTACGGGGTCATCAGTCCCTAAACTTACAAACTACTTAGAAACTAGGTAATACTAAGGACTCCACAAATATCCATGCCCGAGGGGGGATTCGAACCCCCGACCGTAGTGGCCGTGCAGACCATGACTGCCGTGCCGCAGTCCCCTCGGCCACAGCAGCTGACGCTGGTGCTTACACGATGACCGCCACAGCGTTCCCAACGCTTAACAATACTTATCAACCGAGTTTGAGAAAAGTATTCAATGTTGTAGTGTGATATATTCACTCGATAACCATCTGATTTTCTATTCATTATTACTTATAGTTTCCATGCTACGTCAAATTAAGTAAACTAATTGCAAAATTTTAAAGAGTTTGCAGAGGGAAAATCGCATTGTGTAGACTTTGCGTATGGTTGATTTTAGCACTTACAAAGTTGCGGATGAAATGTAGGTAACTATCAAAATTTTATTTAAGATTGAGAGCAGAACGATAATTCTTTTTATTCTGGAGATACACGGTGCTATATCTGACGGACAGATCGCGAAGTGCGCGCAGTTCTGTCCATGGCGGCTCTTTTGCGTTCATATATATATATATATATATATATATATATATATATATATATATTTGGTTTGTGGCTCCACATCAAAACAGTTCAACTGTAAATTCAGACTGACCTGTACCGTAGCCCAATATTCAAAATGTTTGTATAGTCTATGGGACTTAACTACGGGGTCATCAGTCCCTAAACTTACAAACTACTTATGAACTACTTACGAACTAGGACGGCACAAATATCCATGCCCGAGGGGGGATTCGAACCCCCGACCGTAGTGGCCGTGCAGACCGTGACTGGAGCGTCTCAGTCTCCTCGGCCACAGCGGCCGGCCCAAATATTCGCGAACATGTCGCCATCGGTGCATAGCGTAAATTAAGAAAACAATTGAAATTATGGATAAGTCTTTGATGAGTATTTTCTTGCGTATTACATGAACTACGAAAAATGCAAGGGGACACTCACTACATGACTTTTATCAATTAAAGGTGCCTTTACAACGTCAATTTCATTTTAATGTATAATATTGGACTTGTTTCAATTCTTTGTTTCCTGTAACGATGCACTTAACATATGTAAACTAATGAGAAAAGCTTGCTTCCGGAACTGTATATTAATTTCATATGTAAACGAGAATCTAGTTCACTCACTAATATGTCAAAAATTTGTGTGTTTTCGGTAACTACCTGCAGATAAAACCAACGACGCTTGAATAATTTAACCTCAGGACATTATGCAGGAATTTTCTTCACAAATTTATTCGAGTAAAATTATGAATTAAAATCATCACAGTACAAGAACCGATGTTCGCTTCTGGGCTCCTAGTTTTCGCTGACGACTTTCATTAGTCAGATTGTTCATCTTCCTGCATTTCTGATATCAAGTGGAAATACAACAATGTTTACCTTCCTTCTTGGATTCTTAAGAACACCAAAAAGTATAACACTGTCATTATTCAAACCCAAACATACGAATATGCACAAGACGTCTGGTGGCAGCCAAGCAATGTATAGGACCAAGATGGCAGAAAACATCATGTGACTCGATTACAGCCAATCGCAAGCCGCAGCTGTCGGCAAGTGGCGCGGAGAAGGATGGCCATACTTTCCCTATACAGATTTTAGGCCACGGTGGCCGTGAGGCGCCGCCTGGTGTAGGTAGAGCAAGTATCGGGCGGCTGCTCTGGCCCGGCCTGCTGCCAGGAGACGGATTGAGCGGCGCATCTGCCGGTGTTTGCAGAAGCGGGCAGCACCTGTCCCCAGGGCAAACAGCGCGCTATCTGACAGCATGTGCCGCGGCCGCGGCCGCCCTGTCAACAGCCACTGCCTGCCGACCCGCTGTGCGCCGACATTGCTCTCAGCCTGAGAGGACGGCCAACTTTCGCACTTCTACATGGCGCCAGTCACAATAACTAGCGTCACTTTGATCTTAGCCTTTTCAGACCTGATTTTTTTCTGGAGGAAGGAATTTTTATAATTTTTTTTATTTTTATTTTTGCTGTATTCCTCTTTTTAATGATTTTAGAAGCAAGATTTACGCTGTTGTATGCATCCATTTACATACTACAAAATTACATATTGAGTTGGTTTATGTTCTATGAGGCGATCCAATTATGATATTGTAGAAAGATATAAAAAAGCCAAGATCGCTGATCATCAATTTTTATTTAAGACGACCGGTTTCGCTGAACTATGTCGGCATCGCCGCGGTGGAGTAGCCGAGCGGTCTAAAGCGTCTCGCTGCGGAGCGTGCGGTTGCTCGCCGTAGAGGTTCGAGTCCTCCCAGGGGCATGGGTGTGTGTGTTTGTCCTTAGGTTAGTTTACCTAGGTTTAAGTAGTTTGTAAGCTACGGCCTGATGACCACGCAGTTTGGTCCGATAGATTTACAAACATTTGAACATTTATGTCAGCATCATCTGGTCCAATAAAATCATTTTACAAGGCCATAATCTTGTTCAAATGTCCAAATGTCTGTAAGTCTATCGGACCAAACTGCGTGGTCATCAGTCCGTAGCTTACAAACTATTTAAACTTAGGTAAACTAACCTAAGAACAACACACACACCCATGCCTCAGGGAGGACTCGAACATCCACGGCGAGCAACCGCGCGCTCCGCAGTGAGACGCTTTAGACCGCTCGGCTACTCCACCGCGGCCATAATCTTGTAATGACAATCATAATTTACAGTGCATAGTTGCACTATATAATGACATAGTGCACATATGCACTGTAAATTATGTTATATAGCAACTGATTGACATTACAAAATTATGGCCTTGTAAATGATTTTATTGGACAAGATGATGCTGACATAGTTCAGCGAAACCGGTCGTCTTAAATAGAAATTGATGATCAGCGATCTTGGCTTTTTTATATCTTTCTACAATATAAAATTACGTATGCTGAAAAGCAAGGCTTCTTTTTATGGACTAAAAATGAATAATTCTGCAGCACTAACTTTTGTACTCAATAAACTGATCATTCAACAGTTGCCATGCAAAATAATTACAACTACTTTTCAGTTGCACAGTGGAATACAAGTAACCCACAACTTGCGTGTTCTTTGGAGTTCACAAGCTGCTGCGCAGTGCAATACTGACTACTTGGTATTTTTATAGTGATCTTCCGCAGTTGACAGTGAACACGATGAAAAGGTTGAACACTCACAGTCACATACATGTTGTTTCAATACAGAAAAAAATGTTTCTGATCTATCTTAGACACTGTAAAAGTTATCTACACAATTGTAGCCAGAGGGTGGTTAGACTACATCAAGAGTTAAGTCTCAAAAGCTTAACAAACATTTGAACATTTGACTACAACAAGACTAAAGCCGTCGACACAGTGAGCGTGTATCTGAACGAGTGTGGCCAACCTGGCGAGTTTCTGACGTCACAACGTGTCGGGCAATATCAAGCGTGTCAGAAAATCTGAACGTGCGTCTGAACGTATACGAATAAGACGGGAGAACGCCACCGACATCACACCACGTGGTTAACCGTGGTAGGAGGCAGCTCTTTTCGGTAAGGAAATGAAGACGCCATATTGCCCGTTAGTAGAAGCTTGTAATTGATGTGTTTTATACAGGGTGTTACAAAACGTTACGGCCAAACTTTCAGAAAACATTCCTCACACACAAAGAAAGAAAATATGTTGTATGCACATGTGTTCGGAAACGCTCAATTTCCCTGTTAGAGCTCATTTTATTACTTCTCTTCAAACCACATTAATCATGGAACGGAAACACACAGCAACAGAACGTACCAGCTTGACTTCAAACATTTTATTACAGAAAATGTTCAACATGTCCTCCGTTAGCGAGGATACTGCATCCACACTTCGTCGAATGGAATCCCTGATGCGCTGATGCAGCCCTGGAGAATGGCGTATTGTATCACAGCCGTCCACAATACGAGCACGAAGAGTCTCTACATTTGGTACCGGGGTTGCGTAGACAAGAGCTTGCAAATGCCCCCATAAATGAAAGTCAAGAGCGTGGAGGTAATGGAATTGGCCCGCCTCTACCAATCCATCGGTCACCGAATCTGTTGTTGAGAAGCGTACGAACACGTCGACTGAAATGTGCAGGAACGCCATCGTGCATGAACCACATGTGTCGTAAAGGCACATGTTCTAGCAGCACAGGTAGAGTATCCCGTATGAAATCAAGAACGTCTTCATGTCGGGACACCTTCGTTCTGGAAATCTGTCTCGATACATCTCGATACATCTGTCTCGATGCAGGAGCTCCATCATGCATAAACGACATGTTGTGTCGTGCTTGTAAAGGCACATGTTCTAACAGCACAGGTAGAGTATTCCGTATGAAATCATGATAATGTGCTCCAGTTAGCGTAGGTGGAAGAACATGAGGCCCAATCAAGACATCACCAACAATTCCTGCCCAAACGTCCACAGAAATTCTGACGTGTTGATGACGTGAATCGAGGAAGTACAGTACATACTAATGAAAAAAATTGGGTATTTTGACAATTGTCTGCACGAATTATTTCAATTTACATTTAAAGAGAAATACTAAAATGAGCTCTAATATGGAAATTAAGTGCGTTTCCCAGACACCTGTCCACATAACGTATTTTCTTTTTTTGTGTGTGAGGAATGTTTCGCCGGCCGCGGTGGCCGAGCGTACTGCGGCACGCCAGTCTCAGTCTCCACGGCCACTACGGTCGGGGGTTGGAATCCTCCCTCGGGCATGGATATTTGTGCTGTCATTAGTATAAGCTAGTTCATAAGTAGTTTGTAAGTTTAGGGACTGATGGCCCCGTAGTTAAGTCCCATAAGCTCTACAAACATTTGAACATTTTTTAGGAATGTTTCCTGAAAGTTTGGCCGTACCTTTTTGTAACACCCTGTATACGTAACTTAGATCTTACGAATATATGTCATTTCAAGGCAAGTAAAAGGACCTGAGTAAATTAAGGATCTCTCGAAAACCCGTCACTATAGGTACTATTTTTTGGAATAAAATTACTGGAAACATATGTAGTTAAAGAATATCCGTATTATGGAAATATGCCGTTTCAAGGCAACGGCGCACTGAAGATCCATCAAAACGAATTGTTCATTAAATGATTTGTTGTAAATTGTAATTGCTTGTCACTAAACGACAATTCTACGAGTAATGTATTCAACACCGGAAATATCTACGTGAGGCAGTGTTAATGATGCAGGTCGGTGTAGCGTAAGCACTAGCGTCGCGGGCTGAGGATCCGATGATACAGTGGCCATTTTAGAGACTTGCCATACCCGAAATTTCTCTTCTCATATTCGAATACTTCTTATAAGCTCAAAGACTTCGTTATTAATTTAAGTACACGGTACAATATTCGATGCTATATAAGTGGCCATCCTCTGAGGAGTGAGTTTGTTGGATTCGTTTTATGAAAAGAACAGTCCGTACCTTACGTAGAGTAAAATACCCACTTTATTGTTTTATGTATTTCACACATTCCAGAGATTCTATTACTGAATAGAAAAAGTGACTGAGGAAGAATGACCTTTAAATTTACATAAATGCGAGACTGTCGCAATAATATATATACATGTTAAGTCTGTTCCGAAAGAACAGACGTCACTTCTGATCTTGCAGTTGTTATTCTTTCATATTCACAGAATATATGACATCAACTGCGAATGGGCAAAGCGGAAAATGTGTACCCAGCCGGGATTCGAACCCAGGTCTGAACTGCATAGAAAGCGGGAGACCCGGGTTTGAATCCCGACTGGGTACACATTTTCAGCTTTGCCTATTCGCAGTTGATGTCGTATATTCTGTGAATATGTCGCAATAATATCTGTGTAATGTGATGGCCTATTATAATATTATATCGCACATTTTTAATTAAACTTTCATAACTCACTGCCCTTATTGACCTAACTTCTACATTTCTAAGAGCCTTACGTTCATAAACATTTCGTTGTTATTTATGTAAGCCTGTATTACAGACAGAACACGAGGAACATATACACATGTACAGAAATGGGGGTTTTAAGAGAGCTAAAGCAGGAATGCCGTTCATTTCCCAAACAGTGTGATTGCAGGACCTGACGCAGCGCCAAATATCGCAGGAGCGCGCTGCGATCGCGCGTAGTTCGTTGAGGCACACGTTCCATATGAACAAGTCGAGCCGTCTTCGAGCGTTCAGCCGCACGTTGGCCACACACGTTGAGACGGACGCTCCGTGTGCCGACGGCTTAACGGTAATACTCCTCATGAGGTTACGACCGCACAACCTGTACTTTACACTTCGAGTGTTCAATTGACATTAGTGTTCGTTGCAGAACTAAATTATACTAAAGGAAAACCAACACACCCATGCCAGCGGCATGAACCTTCTGCGGGAACGCCCATGCAGTGTGCGACATGCGACGTTAGTCCGCACGCAGACCATTTATTCGATCATACTTTGATTAAGAGACTGCGGTTTTATATGCGTTGTATCACGCAGCCACAGTCATATTATGTATTGAATATGATTTTCATGTGCCTCGATTCATATGTATTGATGTTGTCCTTTCAGACAAGCGGTAAAATTGCAGTGATGACACCGCTGCATAAATACGCTGCCCATTGTCTATCATTCACACGGGCTCTCTACACTATACTTTGGAGATCAGTCAAAACTAAAAATCGCACGGGTTGTGATCCAGAGAGTGAGCAGGCCATGCACCGGACCTCCTCGTCCGATCCATAGACCAGGGAAGACACATGGAATCGCCACTGGCATTGTGTCAGGAACAGCGCTACCCTCTAGGACTAAATCATGCATTTTGCAACTGTGTCTGCATGAAGACCTATTAGACTGCAATCTCTGTAACAGATTATGACTAGAAAAATGGACTCTAGGATGGAAATCAAGTATATGTGGAAATAAATTTATTAGAAACTTTTTAAATGTTTGTAATGCTATGGGACCAAACTGCTATGGTCATCAGTTCCTAAACTCAAAAACTACTGAAACTTTCCTGAGTCCCGTTTCCTCTCCTAATGTTCGAACACGTTGGAAAGAAAATAAGAGAGAGAGGGGGGGGGGGGGGGGAGAAACAGAGAGCGTCGGGAAGCAGTAGGCGACGGACAGCTGAGGTGGAAAGAGCAGTTGTGAGTCGAAGGCGGCCTACCACTGTTCATACCTGACTTGTTACGCTCCGTCTCTCTGCGTGGAAGCGTTTTGAGCAACTGTGGACGATGGTACCCTGCACCGCTCTTACATTGTCTTCAAATGTATGTAATTCTAAAGGATCAAAGTTTTCCGGTCATCGATCCCTAGACTTACAAACTACTTAAACTAACGTATACTAAGGACAACACACACCCATGCTCGAGGGACGATTCGAACTTCCGACGCGAGCTGCCACGCGATGCGTAACGTGACGTCCCAGACCGTGCGGCCATTCCCGCGCGGCTACATAGTCTTTTGAATAAACGTACAAATGACATTATTTATGAAGGAGGGGGAGGAAGAAGGATTAGGAAAGAAAAGATTGTTATTGGCTGCGTTAGGACACTGAAATTAAATAATGGCGGTGAGTGAAAATGTTAGCCGGGCCGGTAATCGAAGACGGGTCTCCCACCTGCGGTCGCCTTAACCACTTGGCTACAAGTGCTCATCTCCGTACGTCTCAAACTTCCACAAGTCGCACGCTACGGTTGTAGCGCCCCTATCGTCCATGCCCTCTTACACTCGCCGTTACGGATTCGCGTGCGCGATCCATTGAATGACTGCATCTACGGTGAAGCAGATGAAACAAACAGCGTCTTTGCATGTAAATATTCATTATTATATTGGTGTGGTGTCTGTTTTTCGGAGATGTCCAAAAAACAGGCACCACACCAATTTAACAATAAAACGTACAAGTGTTACTGTGTTACCTGATTTCAATTATGCGGGTATGCTTTCGATAAATGGGGATATAGACAAGGTGATTTACATTTTATGACAGTTCAACGACTATGTTATTCGAAACATATAACATAGGTACAGGTGGATTATTTTCATGACATTAGAAGGTAATACAAAACTTTCTTTATGTGTACAGATCTCAATTCATGTGATAAAAATATACTTAAACCATTGGATAATAATCACAACTGGAGCATAAACAATTAGAGGCGATTGTTGACATTTGGAGGTGTGATCTTTGTTGTTCACAGGTTGTGAAGAAAGAAAGAAACGTATGCGAGGATTTGTTCAGTAGACAAATCTGGAAAAATCTCTCTTCCTATGCATACACTGGTTTCTTTCTTCGCGGTGTATGAGAGGTATGTTTCAAGACCATGTGTTTAGTATATTTCCCTGCAACGGACGTGTGTACAGTGCGGAGTGGAGTTTATGCAACATGCTGGTGAGACCACAAGTTAGAAAGAATCTCCTTTGTAAAAGCACCATCGGCGCCACTGACCTAAAAGTTCCTACCGAAAGGATGGGTCACCATGAATGGTTGACATGCTCTCATTTTAAATGTAATCTGATAGCATGGCGCAAAGTCTGGTGGTAAAAAATTTGATTTACATTTACATAAATACTCTGCAAACAACATTGAAGTACATCGCAGACGATTCATCGAACCACTTTTATGATGTTTCTCTGCGGTTCCATTCTCTAATAGGAACACCTAAATCTTTCTCTAATTTTATTTTCATGATCATGTCTTCCAGTGTAGGAGCTAACCAAATATGTCCGCATTCGGAAGAGAAAGTTGGTGAAAGAAATTTCTCAAATAGATCTCGTCGCAACAAATAACGCCTTTCTTTTAATGATTTCCACCCCAACTCGTGAATCATTTCTCTGACACTCTCTCCCATATATCACGATAGTAGAAAACGAGCTGCCATTCTCTGAACTTTCTCTAAATCGTCTGTCAGTCCCACTTGGTGTGGATCCCAAAATGCGCAATAATACTCCACAACACGAACAAAATGTCATCATTTCTCTTATACTAGCCGCCCAAAACACAGGTACAAAATTGCTTCCACCACCGGGATTCCAAATTGGGATTTTTCATTCAGTTTACAATTGCCGTTTTAGCTGAGCACGTTACGAACTGTTGATGTGTTCTGATGTCTGCTGTTTCGACTGACACGCGAGCGGTATAACCATGCTCAAGTAAAACAGTAAAACATTGTTTCTGTGCAGCAGACTAAGGTACGTTATGTCAACTCATTTTTATACAAAGAAAAGAATAAAATATAAGGATATAAAACTATTATTTTACCTTCAAACAATGCAACAGCCCGTTTACGAAAATACGTACTTTTGCTTTCAATATATTCTTCTGTAGGAAAACGTGTGAAATGAAAAATATTGCAGTGTTGTTATTGAATAACTGAAGCGATCGCGTAATACATTTTCTATTATTACATTCTTCTACAGCAAATTTCACGAAATTTATATTACAACTGTTGTTTTGAGAACTAATAACTTTAGTTTGCCGTGCATATGATAAAAAAATGCAGTTAATATATTTTTTACACTAAAGCGTAGGAAATTAAAATGAGAAAGTAATATTTTGGTATGATCTAACAAGTAAGAAGATGGGGTCCCCACTGGGAGGATCACCGTTTTGAAACCATATATTATACGGCGGTGTAGGCTGATCATTCACCCTGATGAGCTGTGATTGATGAGCTATCGACGAAAAATATATTCCGAATTTTGCCCAAATGTTTGGGGTCTTGAAGAAAACATTCAGATAGCTGATGAAGTGCCTATTTACGAATAATAACCGAAAAACAATTTCGGAATTTCACTTGATAGTTTAGAGCTTTAATAGTAGTCTTCAACATTGGAAGTGGATAGCGTGTCTGCTTCTCGTATTAAAGTGTATAGGCTGGAGTCCTATATTTTTCATTTCCAAATCTTTACCAAAATTATTTTGATCACTGTTCATATTAATTGGTTTTAAATATTTTATTTTATAATAATGATAGTAATAACAAAAAATGATGTAATTACATCGAGGCTAATACATGGAAGTAATTAAAATTACACAAGGATTCCAAATAAATAAAGAATGACAAGAAGAAGTGGCCTAATGACAAAAAGGTATATACAATGTTTAGAATTAACATTACCTGACATTGCCGGTTTAGAAGACGATCGGATAGTTTCATATTCTTGAAAAATGAAACGCCATCTTATTTAAAAATGGATGTAAAATAATAAGTGCAACGTAGCACTTAAGTCTTCACATAAAAACTCATAAGTTAAAACATGACCAGCTTATAAAATATATATGGTCAGATGATGATGGCACAGTCCTCTGAAACGGTTGTCATTAAATAAATTATTAATTCGCGATCTTGGCGTTTCATTTTTGAAGAATATAATGTTTAGAACAATGTGACGATGCTGGTTGGTTTTTTGAGGGGAATAAACAGCTAGGTCATCAGTCCGATGTGATGAAGCATTAGGGCTAAAGAGTCATATTTAAACCAATTAATCAATAAAAATTGTGATCAACGTGCTTTCGATAAAGATATGAAAATTTTAAAAAATATTGAAGCACATAACAACATCTGAACCTCTTGCACATTATTCAGAGCTGTGGCGGATTAGCCGCGCGTGCTGGAGCGCCGTGTTGCGGTGCGCGCAGCAGTGCGCCTTCGGGGGTTCGAATCCCCCCTCAGGCACTGATGTTTGTGTCGTCTTTAGTGTAAGGTAGTTCATAAGTAGTTTGTAAGTTTAGGGACTGATGACCCCGTAGTTAAGTCCCTTAAGCCTTACAAACGTTTTTTTGAACATTAGGCAAACGAGATACCAACTATGGTACTCTAGCTAGTATAATAGGGGTTCTGTTTTAAAGGTATAGAATCTGGCCCAAAATTCTGTAATTCTTTTCGTCAATTATCCTGGAACGAGGGCCGAGTGGAAGACATTATTTATTAGAACTTTTCTATCGGAACATTTTCTTTACGTATACTTGCGCGATCGCAATCCATTTCAGACGACGCTAAGAATGTGCAGTATGACAATAGCTTGAGTGTACAATGCCGAGCGACGTTCATCGGTCGTGTAGTGTCGAGTATTGTCAGACGCCTTCGGCCCCATCTGACCGTAAACAAAGTTTAGTTCCGCGTTCTGCCGCCGGCAGTTGTAAAGTGTACGGGCGATACTTCAACCTCGGCCGGCCGCGAACAAGCGCGCAGTGTCAGTGGGCAAAGCGCGCGGCTGTCGCGGGGGCGGTGACAGCTGCCACGCGCCGCACCTGCCGCGTCGCGACGCCGCGGAGGAGTGGGGGGTGGGGGGTGGGAGGTGGGAGGGGCCGGAAGGCACAGCACTGAGGCGGCTTTGTGCGCAGGCGCCGCGCCGTGTCAACAGCGACAGATGTCGCAGGTGAGCGCAGGTTCTCCGGCCGGCGCGCGCAAATCCAGCTGTCCGCAAGTCGCCCGTACAATAGCAGTCACTGACTGTCATTGCTTGCAAATAGACAGCTAACCTGCCGACAACTTACCGGAACTTGTCACACCTTTTGTTCTCTTATCACACTGCAATCTCAGCTGTCGGTTGCTAGTCAGCTGCACACGAATCATCATCATCAGAGAGTGGCTATGCCTTTCAGCATGCAGTCTGCAGCATATTCAGGACCGGCCCGTCCATACAGGCAAACTAGGCAATTGCCTGGGGCAGAGCTTTCCAAACTCGGTATCTCGACATACTGGGGTGTCGCGTAGTAGTATCAAGGGTGTCGCGAGACTCTAGACTAACAAATTTAAACAAAAAACTTGTCATAAAATAACACAAAATATCCTTCTCTTCATAGCCGAAAGACTCGCCTGCAGCTAATCATCCTTCTGTGATTCTTCAGTTTCTTCCGGCGTATTTGATGATCAAAATATCCACGGGTGTACTGCCGGTCTATAGTGTCCAACGGGCACAATATTTCGGCGATCATACATGTCGCCATCATCAGGTGAACTGACGGACTGAGCTCCTGGAAACGCGCCGGCACGGAGATCCGCACGCTACGGCTGCCCGTCGAGCAGCCGTAGCGTGCGGATCTCCGTGCCGGCGCGTTTCCAGGAGCTCAGTCCGTCAGTTCACCTGATGATGGCGACATGTATGATCGCCGAAATATTGTGCCCGTTGGACACTATAGACCGGCAGTACACCCGTGGATATTTTGATAATCATCCTTCTGTTCGTTCAGTGCATCACAGATCACGCATTAAAGGAATGATCGGTCACTCGATTATCCGGACCTGAGTTATAGGGATTCGCGATTATCCGGATTGTCAACCGTGAGTAAATATCTTTGTTGTCTGGTCCGAGAATGTACAACATTATCCGCTGGAACTACCCACCGCATCCCACACATCTGTGTTCCACGCGTTTCATTAATGTTTGAGTTAGACAGCGAGCATTTATTTATTATTAGGCTTAGGCATGCGCAGAGCTGCTGCTGATACTCGATAACAGCTCTTCCCATGCGCAATTTGCTGGAATTGGCAGCTGCTTGAACGAACCTTCACTGTAGTCAACTTTCCTTCTCAAAACGCTGTACCTGAGCGTTTTTAATGAATTTATCAAAGTAACGTCACCCTCGGTAGCGTTTCATACAACTGAAAATCAGTGACACTGTGTATGTAAAACCTGTCACAGATTGTAAAAGCAGTCACAATTGTCCACAGACTAAAGCTATTCAGTGGCAATGTTTAGTATGGAGTATGGCCGGGTGATTAACGGAGAGAAGTATTTTAAATGCAGTGATCATTGGTTCCAACCCTGGTATGCGTTAATATTTTTTTTTCTCTCAGTTTCCTGTATGTAACAGATTCTGGGACCAGAAATGACAGTCATATTCTAACTTGTCACAAATATTTATCCATTTTTTCTTAATATTTCGGGACTTCCGAGGTCGTGGTGAAGCAAGAACCCAACAATAGAACTTAAATAATAATTCATCACTTTTCATAAATACATCGTCTTTATTTCTGAATATTGCTCCTCGGTTGCACAGTGGTAGAGTGCCAGACTACAAATCCAAAGGTCGCGGGTTCCATCCCCGCCAGGTCCTAGGATTTTTATCTGTCACTTTCCACTTCTTTCACCTCTGGCAGTATTCCTAATGTGAAAAATACTGAGTAGCACCGTGGTTCGGAACCCACGTTAAACTGTAGGTCCCCCTATAACTGGCTGGGTAAGTCAGTTCTAAGGTCGGAGGAAGGCAACGGCATACCACCTCCAAACAGGACCATGCCTAGTAAATCACTGTGGTGTTCAAACTAATCTTCGTACTGTTGACTGCTTTCCCTTATTTCTGAAAATAATGTGATAATATTGAACTGAAAGGGAACAGCCACTGTGCCTTCTAAATCAGAAATCCAATAAGCTAATTTGTCGTTTTCAGTTGATCCTGCAAAACCGTAACTGGCCATGACATGTACACACGACAGCGAAAAACGGTTTCCGAAATTCAGTTTTCGTGTTTCGGAAGTTGGGTCGCATGTAGAAGAAGCAAGTATTGTGAGTTAGGCGTAATTGCTGCAGTCAGGATAAATATTAAACATGTCAATGCGTACGAGGATTTCAGTTTCCTTTACAAACTACATTTAAGCGATACTTTATTTCTGTAAGCTATAAAAGGGTGTCGCCATGAGGGAAAGTTTGGAAAGCACTGGCCTAGGGCGCTGGAATTTTGGGGGCGGCAAATTTGTCGTGAGCGACGAACCCTCGTACGCTCTCAGTGCGGTGTACTTTGCTGTTGCGCTGCGGTTCCAGGAGCGACGAATTCCCCGTTACTACACGTAGACAGAACAACTGATAACAGACAAGACATGCATTCTCTTTGACTCTTCAGAAGACTTTAACGAATAGACGAGTAGCAGTTTGCAACTAATCATCCCGTGATCAAAGCTCCCGATACTGCAATAAATTCAACTGACGAGAGATTTTATCAGAATAACAACCTAAATCGTGTATTTGGCTGTCTGTACAACATACATGATGTACAAAATAAAACTCCCAAAGCTGTTCTTGACGAATGTGTTAATTTGAAACAGTCTAACTCACAAAGACTTTAAAGATATTGATGCTACTGATCTACGCAAATGAATTACAAGCCATTGCTAACAAAGTCCCCAGTAACTCAGGGGCACAGGACGTTCTGAGTAATATTTGTAAAAATAGACATTGTACCTAATTTAGTTACGACACCCAGAACGTCGCTTACTCTTCCAGTGCCTGTAGTCAGTGGTGAGCGCAGCTTCTTGAAATTAAAATTGTAAAAACATATCTGCGATCCACAATGACTCGAAAAGACTAGTGGGTTTGGCATCTTTGTCAGATGAACGAGAAACATCAGACACAATTGATTTAAAGGAGATCCTCTCCCACTTTGCAAAAGTCAAGGCAAGAAGAATGAAATATGTGTGACTGTTTGCATAATGAAGCTTATAATTGTATCAACTATTGTTGACTATCGACCAAAACCTTTTTAAAAGACAAAATATAAAAATGATGAAAAACTAATATTATTGTATAAATGTGTATTATGGGGAAATATTATGTTTATGTAATGTATATGTTCTGATTATGTATTTAAAGAAAAAATATGCAATGTGTATTTTATACTGATGTTTTATTGCGATTTTATTAAATGGTGCGCTATTAAAATAATTTGCCGAGGGCCGGATTTGTTCGAGACGGCCCTGAGCATATTCCCCCTAATGAAATTCCTCCACGTTCCCCTATTCAGTACTAACATTGATGCCTTGTCTGATGACTGAATTCAAGTTCAGTCGATGTAGTTCCATGATATAATGGAACTTGAACTGCAGCTGTTATAGTTCTAATTCCAAATAATTAACGTATCCACCAACAGCCGTAAAGTTTATATTGTTTTATTTATCGAACAGTGTCAGTATTACATTAATACCGTCGTGAATCTCTTCTGTTGAAGAAGATTGCTGCTGTTCATAAGTTGGAGTTTCTTGTCCAGGAAACAGCGGGCTCGTTCCACTACCTGGTAAGATATGCCAAATCGATGTAGTTCCATGTTATATTGGAATTGGGACTGCGGCTGCTCTAGTTTTAATTAAAAATAATAAACGTATCCACCAATTCCATTATACCACAGAACTACATCGATTGAACATACCTTACCATGTAATGGGACGAGCACACAGTTTACTGAAAAAAAAAAAAAAAAATCAAACTTATGAAGACAACAACAGCAATCCTTTGCAACAGAAGAGTTTCAAGATGGTATTAATATAATAACGAAACCGATCGTTAAATAAAAAAACATCAACTTTTCGGCTGTTGGTAGATATTTTAATTATTTCGAATTGAATCCAAGTACTTTCTTCTTGGTCTAACTTGTCTCCTATTACCCTCCAATGCCGAACCCACGAGTCTCTTACGTAATCATGCTTCTCCCATGCGTGTAACGTGAGTCTACCATTTAAGGCTGTTCACTCTAACTGCTATATCTATGGTGTTCATTTCCAGTTACTCTTTGATTTCCTCATTATGGATACCCTCCTGTCGTTGTTCCCATCTATTAGTCTCGGGGGAGGGGGGGCCTTGTTTCGTTGGGATAGGGGGACTAAACTGCTAAGGTTATCAGTCCCCCAGTGGAGAGGGGAAAGACTGAGGTTAGGAAAGAAGGCCGGCCGCGCGGCCGAGCGGTCTGTGGCGCGCCAATCACGTTCTGCACGGCCACTACGGTCGGGGATTCGAATCTCCCCTCGGGCATGGATATTTGTGTCGTCCTTAGTATTACATAGTTCGTAAGTAGTTTGTAAGTTCAAGGACTGATGATCCCGTAGTTAAGTCCCATAAGCTCTACAAACATTTATTTTATTTTATTTAATTATTTATTTATTTTTTACGTAAGAAGGGGAGGGGGAAAGGAAATGCAGTCCGGGAAGTAAATAAGGAAGGAAGACTGCATTAACTGGGGGCTCCGTGCTCGCAACGCACGTACTCACGAAAAACCCGCGAGATCCCTTGGAGACCATCTATTAGTATCTGCAATCGTCCTTGCTACATTCATATCTGTAACATCAACCTTTTTAACAAGAGGACCTGTATCCACCCAGCTTTCACCACCATACAACAAAGTTTGTCCAAACATAGAATAGAGAACTGCTAAGTTCCTTCCTGCACTAGAGAGTAGAACGTAGCTGAGCAATCACTGCATTAGTTTTGCTATACTTTGATTCGAGTTCTTTCACTATGTTCCCATCCAGTGAGAAAAAACATCCCAAGTAATTGAAACTGTCCACCTATTCTAACTTCGTTCATCCTATTTGGCACTCAACCTGTTTAAATCTCTTTTCCAGAGATATTACTTTCGTTTTGGAGATGCAGATCTTCATACCATAACCCTTCCATCTCTGATCTAGTTCTAAAATATTAGATTGCAACCTTTAAATCGAATCCGCCATCACAACTAGGTCGTTCGCTTAATTTGTTTCCACTTAGTTTAATCTCACCCTTCCAGTCTCTTGTTTTCAATATGTGATCCATAAATAGTATGAACAAAAGTGGTGACTGGTTACAGCCTCGTCTTACCCCTGAAACTACCGTGAACTATGAACTCAATTTAACGTCAACTCTGAGTGCTGCCTGACAATTTACGTAAAGACCTTTAATTGCCTGCAGAAGTTGGCTTCCTTGTCTATAATCTTGTAAAACTGAAAATAGCTTCCTCCTAGGGACGCACTCACAAGCCTTTTCTAGATCTATAAAATATACATACAATTCCCTGTTCCACTCATAGCACTTCTCCATTTTCTGTCGTAAGTAAAGATCTGGTCCTGATTTTCATCCTTGTCTTCAATTACTTCTCGCACTCTCCTTTCACCTATACCTGAGAATATTTTGCCCACAACGCTAATTAAAGAGAAACCTCTGTTGTTACAATCTTTCCTGCTTCCATACTTGAAAACTAGTGTGATTGCTGCTTTCGTCGAGTCAAACAGAAACCTGTCCCGACTTCCACGCCATTATCATGTGCAGCCATGTGAGACCTAATGTTCCACTTAATTTCATCTACCCCAGCCACTTTATTGCACTGAAAACTTATAATCAGTTTCTTCACTTTCTTACATGTGATCATGTTTCTATCATAATTCCCATCCCATTGTACTTACAAATCTGACACATCATTGTTCACCTACATTGAGCAACAATTCAAAATATTTCCTCCACTGCCCAAGACATTCACATGGTTCAATAGCAGCTTTCCTGACCTGATAAAACACTTGTTGATTCATTCTTCTCTCCCTTTCGAAGACTGACACGTTCCACATCATTACGAAATGTCGTATACATGATCTAAGGAACAAGTATTAATCTAATCTAATCTAACTGCTAATTACGCTCCAGAAAAGTTCACCTACGACTTGATCCAAAGTTTAACTTTCTTCCAATGTCATCCCATAATTTCTGCTTGGATTCTGCAATTTTCTGTTTGGCCTTATATCTTTCTTGAACGCAAGTTTCTCTCTCTGCCTGGGTTCTACTATGGAGCCATTTTTAAAACTCCTTCTTTTTTCTTTTACAGGCTGTCTTGACTGTGTCATGCCACCAAGCTGTCTGCTTCTTCCTTCCCTTACACATTACTACATATGAGATTAACTAAACAAAACAATTCTTCATGCCATGGTTTCCACACTAATTCAACTACGAGACGACAAAAGGTATCCAATATTTTCACAGCATAAGCTCGTGGCAAATGTCTTTCGGGACAAGAAAGGAGTTTTGCTGGCAGATTTTATGTTACAAGAAACAATTAAAATCACGGATGTGAATCTGAGACAGTAACCAAACTGTGAAGACCAATACAAGCAAACGTTGCTTGTTAAGTTCCAGCATTATTAATGTGTGACTAAGTCCGACCGCATTCTGCTACACCCACTAAAATCTCTTGCGACGGTTACGATGCAAAGAGTTCCCTCTTCCTCCGTATGGTTCCGACCTGGCTGCTAGCGATTACCACCTTTTCGCAAACATGACGACAGGGACTGAATCGCGGGGATTTCGAACGGATGAGGAGCTCAAACAGAGCGTCTGTGGTTGGCTGCTCTCAAGGCAGACCGTACTTCTAAGCTTGTGAAGCGTTATGAGAATGTTAGAATGTATAGAAATTATTTGAAACATAGCTAAGAGGTTGTACTGTTTACTGGTTGGTAACAGAAGCCCCTACAGTAAAGTATTTTCTGAAGAAAAAATCTGAACTTACTTTCCATATCGCTTTCTTACTTCATCAATCTGCGCAGCTTTAACGAAAGGAGTAGTATTAATTCAAAAATTACTTGGAAGAATGATAATATTGTCAAGATCCCGCGAAAGAAATTGAACACTACATGCCAACTGAAAACGGGTGTATATAATACAGAAACACACGGCTGAAGCTCACGAGCCAGATTTTCGAACAGAAAACCTGCATTATCCCCTACCAAAGCCCCCACCATTTTCAACTGCCAGTCACTTTGCTATGCTGGTCCAAGTATAGGCAGCAAAACCTCACAACTGAGGAGAAAGTTAAGTTGTAAATTTTTTGAAGGATTTAACAGCCATTTGACTAATTTGTATTGCTTTATGGTCACAATTGAAAATTCAGTCTTAAGTTCAATACCGTATAGAAAACATTAGTAAAACACTGAAATTTATAAAATGAGACCAAAATAAAGATTACGCGAATTTTCAGTTACTTAGATATGTTTAAATTCATCAGATATGTTTATAATAAATTCTTGTCGAAACATATAACATATACAAAAGCAAAATCGACGTGAAGAGTAAGTACATCTTGCTTAGCAGCATGGTGCAGCCTTAGTAAGACTGCTCTCGTGGAAATCAAATACAACAAACACTTCGTTTGAATTTGACTATAAACCAAAATGATGAACATGCATGGAAGCATCATAGAAGATTATCTCAAAAATTTCACAATCAATATCGCAAATTATATGGTGTAGCAGGAAATAAGGTAAGAGGAACTATTTATTTATGGTGATAACATTTTCTTCATGCAAGATGTGATAGAATATACATGATACCATCTGGAGCCACAACGTCATCGTTTACATGTGAACATAGTAAGTTTCATCACATTATAATTATAAAAAAAGTAAATTACTAAGATCTAAATTACGTTAACCTTACATAAGAAGTTCAAACAGGCCATTCATCCAAAAGGGTAGAGAGGGGGATATCAAAATTTTATAGGAAATTTGTTGTGATAGTAAACAGGGGTTTAAGGTGAAAGTGAAATGAAATGTAATACAAATGGATGAAAGGGGTAGAGTCTGAGGTAGCCAGTAAGGAGGAGAGGAGAGGGATGGGGAACTATGTTCACATTGTTGAGGAAAATCATAATTATAAAACTAATATTTGACAATGTTACATTGTCAAAACCAAGGGTCAGTTTAAATTGCCAGAGAATTAACAAATTATACGAGAAGTGCTTACATTTATACACGAACACAATATATTAATGGCAAGTATTTTTATAACATGAATATCCCGTTTACATGCGTATTAGCCTCTAATGTGAAACATTTCATGAGAACGATTGTACTAACAACAGTGTCTCACTTGCAGATTCAATATAATATTACATAGTTATACCTTCGATCTATATTTCAAGAAAGATAAAAGTGTAATACTATGTAACATAAGTTTCTAAAAAATATGAGCTACATCTGTAATTCATTGATGAAAACAGTGGATTATTCTGGTGATACAAAACATTTTGCAAACAAATAGCAAAGATATTTACATGAATGTTACACAACTCCGTGCTGGATCCCAACGGCCTCGTATCACTAACAGTCAAGATGACAGGCATCTTATCCGCGTGACTGTAACGGATCGAGCAGGCCATGTCTAGATACCTGAGTCAACAGATGGGGACGTTTTCAAGACAACAACCATCTCCACGAACAGTTCGGGGACGTATGCAGCAGCATGGACTATCAGCTCGGTGACCATGGCTGCGGTTACCTTTGGCACAGCATCACAAACAGGAGCGCCTGCGATGGTGTACGCAACGACGAACCGGGGTGCACGAATGGCAAATGTCATTTTTTCGAATGAATCCAGGTTCTGTTTACAACATCATGATGGTCGCATCCGTGTTTGGCGACATCGCGGTGAACGCACATTGGAAGCGTGTATTCGTCATCGCCATACTGGTTCATCACCCAGAGTGATGGTGTGGGGAGCCATTGGTTACACGTCTCGGTCACCTCTTGTTCTCATCGACGGCACTTTGAACAGTGGCCGTTACATTTCAGATGTGTTACGACCCGTGGCTCTACCCTTCATTCGATCCCTACAAAACCCTACATTTCAGCAGGATCATGCACGACCGCATGTTGCAGGTCCTGTACGGGCCTTTCTGGATACGGAAAATGATCGACTGCTGCCGTGGCCAGCACATTATCCAGATATCTCATCAATTCAAAGCGTCTGGTCAATGACGGCCGGCAACTGGCTCATCACAATACGCCAGTCACTACTTTTGATGAACTGTGGTATCGTGTTGAAGCTGCATGGGAATCTGTACCTGTACACGCAATCCAAGCTCTGTTTGACTCAATGCCCAGGCGTATCAAGGCCGTTATTACGGGCAGAGGTGGTTCTTCTGGGTATTGATTTCTCAGGATCTATGCACCCAAATTGCCTGAAAATGTAATCACATGTCAGTTCTAGTATAATATATATTTGTCCAATGAATACCCGTTTATCATCTGCATTTCTATTTGGTGTAGCAATTTTAATGGCCAGTAGTATATATAGTAGGGAATTACTGAAAGGGGAAAAGGAGCAGGGGAGAGGGCAGACAAGAATAAGCAGGAGATAAATGGAAAATAAAACAAGTGGAGGTGTGTCGGTGCAGTGGTGGCGTTAATGTGTGAGTTGGGCTAGGAGGAGGTGATTGGAGAGGGTGATTATATCTGTTGACTTTTTTTGTAGGTATTGTTAAAACATATATGCCCCATTTTATATAAGCATTGTAACACATTGCATAAAATGGGAAATAATAAAACAAGGAGTAAATGGTGCTTTCTCACTAACAAATGGAGCGTAGTATGACGTACTCGTATACAGTATACTGTATACATCAGTTATGTTACAAGAATACCTGCAATAATGCCAATAGATAAAATCACCCTCTCCAATCACCTCATCCTAAACGACTGCAGCCACCCACCTCTACTTTTTATATCTTCTACATTGTCTTGTTAAGTCCCATATGCCCTCTCCCATGTCCCCATTTCCCAATTCAATGATTTCCTATTATACAGCAGCAATTCAAATATTAAAGGGATATTATGATCGTTCATACCTCTTGACAAATATTTTCATAGAAGGCACTTAATTATGATTGGTCTTTGGTAACTTTCAACTTCCATATCTTCCACCTCCTTATCGTTATCAGCCCTCAACCACCATACAGCACAATGGGAGACTGATACCTACTACCACGTACAAACACTATTCGATTGCCTTGTGTAGTTTTGTGTGCAGAGTGAAATATAGGCACAAACACGTCAATATTTATATACATGGTGTTACAAAAAGGTACAGCTAAACTTCCAGGAAACATTCCTTACACACAAAGAAAGAAAATATGTTATGTGGACATGTGTCCGGAAACGCTTAATTTCCACGTTAGGGCTCATTTTATTACTGCTCTTCAAATCATTTAATCATGGAATGGAAACACACAACAACAGAACGTACCAACTTGACTTCAAACACTTTGTTACAGGAAATGTTCAAAATGTCCTCCGTTAGCGAGAATGCATGCATCCACCCTCCGTCGCATGGAATCCCTGATGCGTTGATGCAGCCCTGGAGAATGGCGTATTGTATCACAGCCGTCCACAATACGAGCACAAAGAGTCTCTACATTTGGTACCGGGGTTGCGTAGACAACATATTTCAAATGCCACCATAAGTGAAAGTGAAGTAAAGTACATACTAACGAAACAATTGGGTATTTTGACAATTGTCTGCATGAATTATTTCAATTTACATTTAAACAGAAATACTAAAATGAGCTCTAACATGGAAATTAAGCGTTTCCGGACAGATGTCCACATAACATATTTTCTTTCTTTGTGTATATCAGTACATTTTTACGGTCTAGTACATTTCATTACATTGTATACTACACCATACTGCCCATTGCTTTCGTCAGAGAAAGTCAGCATACCACATTGTGACGATGCGCCTGGTAGCTCATACACCCGTCTGGTCGTGTTGTGGTGTTTAGCCCAAATACTAGTTTGATGCAGCCCTCCACATTCCTTTAATATAGCAGAATGGGTTCAACCATTCAGTCCTTTTTCTAGTCAAGATATGCAACAAAATTCTCTTGCCCCCAAATCTGTTCAGTAATCCGTCATTTGTAACCGGATCTATCCATCTAATTTTCATCATTCGTCTGTAGCACTAATTTTCAAAAGCTTCTACCATATTTCTGTGCATGTTTCACTCCCGAACAAGGATACAGTCCAGACAAATTCTGATATTTGATGACAAATCTGTAGCCAAATACCTTCAGTTTAAAAGAAAAATGAAGGAAATCGGCCGGGTAGTTTGGTCTGACCGAATGACTTCATTTTTCGTAGATTCTTTTAACATACCGGGTGATCTAAAAGTCAGTATAAATTTGAAAACTTAATAAATCACGGAATAATGTAGATAGAGCGGTAAAAATAGACACACATGTTTGGAATGACATGGGGTTTTAATAGAACAAAAAAAGTTAAAAAATTGCACGACTGATGGCGGTGGATAGCAAAACATCAGTGACTGCTACCGTGACGAGTGAGAGGTACGCCGATATGTTACAGAATCGCATAATCCCCAGCATGGCTGATAAACACCAGCTGGAACGTACGATTTTTATGCAGGATGGCGCTCCACGCCATATTGCTAGACGCGTGAAAGATCTCTTGCGCGCGTCGTTTGGCGACGATCATGTGCTCAGCCGCTGCTTGGCCTCCCAGGTCCCCAGACCTCAGACCGTGTGATTATTGGCTTTGGGGTTACCTGAAGTCGCAAGTGTATCGTGATCGACCGACATCTCTAGGGATGCTGAAAGATAACATCCGATGCCAATGCCTCACCATAACTCAGGACATACTTTACAGTGCTGTTCACAACATTATTCCTCGACTACAGTTATTGTTGAGGAATGACGGTGAACATATTGAGAATTTCCTGTAAAGAACATCGTCTTTGCTTTGTCTTAGTGTGTTATGCTAATTATTGCTTTTCTGATCAGATGAAGCGTCATCTGTTAGACATTTTTTGAACTTTTTTTTTGTTTCTAATAAAACCCCATGTCATTCCAAGCATGTGTGTCAATTTTTACCTCTCTATCCACATCTACAGTATGACAGGGTTGTAGCCTTTCTCCAATGTTGTTCAATTTGTACAATGAGCAAGCTATAAAGGGAAGCAAGGAGAAATTTGGAGAAGGGATTAAATTTCAGGGTGAAGAATTAATAACATTGCGTTTTGCCGACGACATAGTAATTCTGTCAGAGGCAGCAAAGGACCTGGAAGAACAGTTGAACGGAATGGACAGTGGGCTGAAAGGTGCATATAAGATGAATATTAACAAGAGCAAAACTAGGGTAATGGAGTGCAGTCTAAGAAAATCAGGTGATGCTGAAGTAATTAGATTAGGTAACGAAACAATAAAGGAGGTAGATGAGTTTTGTTACTTTGGCAGTAAAATAACAAATGATGGTCGTAGTACAGAGGATATAAAATGCAGAATGACAATGGGTAGAAAATCGTTCTTAAAAACGATAAATTTGTTAACATCTAATATTGATTTAAACATAAGGAAGTCCTTTCTGAAGGCATTTGTGTGGAGTGTTGCCTTGTATGGGAGTGGAACATGGACGGCCGGCCGCGATGGCCGAGGGGACTGAGGCGCTCCAGTCACGGTCTGCACGGCCACTACGGTCTGGGGTTCCAATCCCCCTCGGGGATGGATATTTGTGCCGTCCTTAGTCTTAGTTAGTTCATAAATAGTTTGTAAGTTTAGGGACTGATGACACCGTAGTTAAGTCCCATAGACTATACAAACATTAGATTTGAAAAAAAAAGAAGAAAAAAAAAAAAAAAGAAACCAGTGTGGACAGGAAGAGGATAGAGGCTTTTGAAATGTGGTGCTACAGAATAATGCTGAAGATTAGGTGGGTGGATCGCGTAACTAATGAGGAGGTATTGAATAGAATTGGTGAGAAACGGAAAATCTGGCATACCTTGACTAAAAGAAGGGATCAATTGGTAGGACACATTCTTAAACATCCAGGAATCGTGAATTTAGCATTGGAGGGAAGTGTTTGGGGTAAAAAACCGCAGAGGAAGACCAAGATATGGATACAGTAAACAGATTCAGACAGATGTAGGTTGCTGTTCTTATGTTGAGTTGAAGAGGCTTGCTCAGTATAGGATATTGTGGAGAGCTGCATCAAACCAGTCTCCGGACTGAAGAGCACAACTACAACATCCTACATTATTCCGTGATTTATTAAGTTTTCAAATTTATACTGACTTTTCGATCACCCGATATGTCTGTGACAAAAACCTTTAAAAAAAAAGCTTTGCTTTCGAAAGTTACGAAAGCCAAAGATCTAGTGCATCGAAATGCCCACTAAGTCTCGCCGGAGTCTGAGGCAGACAGCAAGGAACATAAATTGGCGCAGCGTGCAGCCGGGACCATCCAGCTTCCGGCCTAGAGGAGGCGGCTAAATCCCAGCTGATGACTGGGGTGCAGATGCCGGGGGAAACCCTGCGAGAGCAGCGACACGTGTCCGCGGCACCCCGGAAGGGCGCGCCGCTAATCTCTTGCCGCTTCCTCCCCGGACCGTGACCGCGCCTGCCCGCCACGCTTGACGCCCCCCACGGCCCTCGGAGTGACTCCAGCCAGATAAACACTCGCTATCAGGTGGCCCAGGACAACAGGTACCTGCGGGACGGCCACACGAGACACGCAGGATTCCCACAGGCGCTGGTGTCTCCGCCTCTGTCGTCTCGAAGCTCACCAAGGACGGCAGCGGTGACGACGGGTGTTCTGAAATAAAAGGCGGGGCAGTGGGACCGGTATACCAAGGGTTCCGTGCCACTTACATCCTACTATATAAAATCAGATCTTAGAGATAAACACGGTAAGACTAGTATCTCAATTAGAAACTAAATGTTTGCCTTGAAACTTGAGGGCACTCACCAATTTTTCTCATTCACTGCTTGAAAATTATATCACAAACTTCTAAAATATTTCATATTAACAGTCTGTACGACATTAATTGCGAATGGGTAAAGTTGAAAATGTGTAGCCAGCTGGGATTTGAACTGGTTTCCTGCTTTCTAGGCAGTTACGCTGACCCCTACACTACTGGGGACACTGCGATCATCAGACCTGCAGTTAATGTCACACATTCCGTGAATATGAATAGATAATAACTGCAGGATCAAAAGTGGCATCTGTTCTTTCGGACATGTCTGAAAGAACAGACACCACATATATATAACCTATAAAATTTGCCGATGACGGGCAATGATCCTTTCTTCAGTGCGGAGGCACTCCTAGGCCCTTACTCTTACGGGAATTAGTACTAAGTGACTACGAGTTTGAGTTCTAGTGGGCAGGATAAAGTTGCATATTTGTATCAGACGGGAGGCGTGCTTGAGTTATTCAGTGCAGGTGTGCTGATCGCTGTGTCTCCAGTGGTGTAGGTGTGCAGTGAACTGGATCAAAGGCCTATCTATATATTATTTGATTCACGATCGATCGAGAAAAGAGTGTGCTTGATTTTTGGACGTTCCTCCAAGATCGCTTCAGGTTTCTACTACGCAGTTCAAGACACCGACAATACTATGCCAATTTTCTGGGTAGTGTTTCCCTGGATCGTCCCCACAGCTTGGGTGTGAGACGATAATTTTAATATGAATGCTCCCTCGGAAGAATGAACCTATGTAACGTATGAAAACAATTTATTCGAGAAGACGTGCCCGGAACTCGCGTCAGGGAACAATAATTCAGCTAACATCTATCCGCATATGGTCCGTGTGCAGTCACCATTTATGTTTGTTCGCCGGGAGGGCGGTCTTATTTATGTTCACTATTAGACTCTATTAATGCTGCACTTGATGTATAGGTATTTTGCTTCCAGTGGAAATCCTCAAAAAGAAGGATTTTTTTTTTTTTTCATTGATGTATATACAAATAAAATGGAGAGCCTGAAACATTACATAAATGAAATAAAATAAAGTCAAATCCTCACCTGCATTTTTCCCATAAACAAAACAAAAAAAATCGCCGGTTCAATCTCATCCACTGGCAAATAAAAAAAATTAAAAAAAGGGGGGTCAGCGCAACTGCCTCGAAAGTAGGAGAACTGGGTTCTAATCCCGGCTGGGTACACATTTTCAACTTTACCCATTCGCAGTTAATGTCGTACATTCCGTGAGTATGAATAGATAATAACTGTAGGATCAAAAGTGGCGTCTATTCTTTCGGACATCTCCGAAAGAACAAACACCACATATATGTAACCTATAAAATATTTCACATGTATTTTAAAACGGTTACGAAAATTTTTCTCGCTGACACGTTCCACACAATGAAGAAAGAAAAAAATTATCGCTTACTACATTTTCACTGTTCATGTAATCAAACTAAAAAATGTGCCCTGCCGTTTTAAGTTATTACTTATTAACAACTGCATCTATTCGCATCTAACGCATTTTGTAGAAAATATTTACATAAATACTTTAATTGTCAACAGATAGGTCTCCAGTAATGTTTGATGTATTTTACAACGTACTGACCAAAATAATTGAGAAGCTAGTCATATAGCGGTACAAAGTTTGCATTCCTGTGTCGTAGGAGTCTGTCGCCTATGAAAGGAGGAACCGCGCGACAGTCCGTTTCAGCTCTAGCTATGAAACAATGCGGAAACTGTAATAATGTTCTTGAAATGACTTGGCCGCATATATTTTTTATTTTTATTTTCATTTATTACGCGTTTTGGAACACCGTCTTGAAATAATCTGAAAAGGAATGAATACCGTAAACACATCTATGAGGCATATATATGCATATATATAGGTACGTCTTCCTCCTGATCTTCTTAACGAGACGTAACATGCCGAATTGTTACATCTAATCAAGAACGTCAAGACGAAGGCGTACCTATATATGTGTGTCATCCAACTAAATCTATGTATTGCCTACAGTATTTTTACTGTATTCATTCCTTCAAAAATTACATGACGGTGGTATTCCGAAACAGGTAAGAAGTAAAAATTATATGCCACCATGACATTTCAGGAACATTATTACAAACAAACTTATGGTTGCTTGCCATAAATATGGATGTATTCAACAACCAAGTGGAAACAATGCGGAAATTGAGACGTGCTATTCGGAACAAGAGGCGTGGCTTTCTTACTGCGGTTTGTTGTACTGCTCCATAACAATGTCTTTCATTAAACCGTCGAACTTCCTCTTCTGCCTATTCAAATGTTCACATGTTAACCTTAAGGGACTTAACTGCTGGATCATGAGTCCCTAGAAGACGAAACCAATATTGCAGATTTCGAATTACAAACAGAGGACACAATGAGTAACGTAGAAGAAGATATCATCGGAGTAGAGATGCAACTTAAATCACATAACAAGAACAAGTCTTCTGGTCCGGACTGTGTACCCACCAGATTACTATGTCATTATGCTGATGCGATAGCTCCTTACTTAACAGCGATATACAACCGCTCGCTCAAAGGAGGCTCTGTACCAAAATATTGGAAAGTTTCATAGATCACGCCTATATTCAAGAAAGGCAGTAGGAGTAACCTACTAAACTACAGGCCTATTTCATTAACGGCAATTTGCAGCAGGGTTTTGGAAGATATCCTGTGTTCAAATATTATTAATTATCTCGAACAGAATGATCTATTGACTCAATGTCAGCATGAATTTAGAAAATATCGTTCATGTGAAACACAACTAGCTCTTTACTCACACGAAGTGATGAGTGCTATCGACAAGAGTTCTTAAATTGATTCCGTATTTCTAGATTTCCAGAAGGCTTTTGACGCCGTACCCCATAAACGGCTTTTAATCAAAGTGCGTGGTTATGGAATATCCCCCCAGATTTGTGACTGGATATGGTATTTCCTGTTAGAGAGGACACAGTTTGGAGTAACCGATAGTAAGGCATCGACTAAAACAGAGGTGATATCCCGCGTTCCGCAGGGTAGTGTTATTGGTCCTCTGCTGTTCTTTATCTATATAAACGATTTAGGAGAAAATCTGAGCAGCTCTCTTAGGCTGTTTGACGCCGTCATCGTCTAGTAAAGTCATATGAAGATGAAAACCAACTGCAAAACTATTTAAAAAAGATATCAGTATGACGTAAAAATTGGGAATTGACTCTAAACAATGAGAAGTGTGAAGTCGTCCACATGAGTACGAAAAGAGATCCGTTACACTTTGTTTACAATGTAAATCAATCGAATGTGAAGGCCTTGAACTCCACTAAACACCTAGGAATTACTATTACCTCAGACTTAAACTGGAAAGAATACGTAGATAATGTCGTAGGAAAGGCGAACCAGAGACTGCGTTTTACTGGCAGAACGTTTCAAAATGCAACAGAACTACTAAAGAGACTGTATACACTACGCTTGTTCGTCCTCATTTGGAGTATTGCTGCCCAGTGTGGGATCCTTACCAGGTGGATTTGATGGAGAACATCGAAAAGGAGTCCAAAGAAGGGCGGTCGTTTTGTATTGTCACGATACAGGGAAAACAGCGTCACGGAAATGATACAGGACCTGGGACGGGAATCATTACAACGGCTTTTATCGCTGCGGCGTGGTCTAGTTACGTAACTCCAATCACCAACAATCTCCTCCGAATGTGAAAATATACTGTTGACTCCCACCTCCATAGGTATAAATGATCATCAGAATAAAATAGGAGACATCAGAGTTCGAACGGAGAGATTCAGGTGTTCTTTCTTCCCGCACGCTATTCGAGAATTGAATGGCAATGAATAGAATAAAGGTGGTTCGATGAACCCTCTGCCTGGCACGTAAATGCGATTTGCAGAGTATCCCATGTAGATGTACATGTAGATTGCTGTGGGAGCCCACACCTCCTGCTACGCTCCGCAACATCTCTGGAACTTATGAGACGCAACTGCGGGGCCATCAGTCCCTTAACTTACAAACTACGTATAAACTAACTTACACTAAAGACAGCTCAAACATCCATGCCGAGGAAGGATTCGAGCCTCCGACACGGGAGGCCGCGCGATCCGCAACGTGGCGCTCCAGACCGCTCGGCTACTTCTGCGCGGCGGAGCAACATAACCTGATGGTGATGCAGCAATGGACGGAATCTAGTTGAGAATAAATAAGTTCCGCTTTAGACAGTTTTTTATTTTATAAAATTCCGTGAAAGTGCTGTAGCCCAAAGGAAACAAAAATGATTCGAAAAATATTTACTGAACTATTTTGACTGATATTTGCAGGTGTATTGCTTTGTTTCTATTGCGATGTAGTCATCTTTTTAAGGTTATAATGCTACTGTGAAAACACACAAAGTAAATCTCTTTGTTTCCTGCTTAATGTAGGGTACATACTACCGGTACTAAAACATGGACAGACAAAAACACAATTTTTAACATGAACATGTAAAATATTTCTGAAGATTTATTTTTCCGGTGTACTAAGTTTTCAATAATCATTAAAATAGAACGGCGCAAGAGAAGCGAAACAAAATTGACACAAAATAGTTCTGTAAATTTTTACAACTGACAATTAGAATAAATTCTCGGAAGACATCGTGATAAACATAAAAAATATGTTATTGAGCAGTATTCTATTATTTACATCACATATTTTACAGGCTTCCCCGATATCTTTGTTTTGGATAAATGAAGTAATTGTTTTTTTCCTTTTCCCCCATATATTCTCTGACATGCCATTGATGACAGTACAATAGTACGTAACTGAATCATTACACGTGCTTGTACAAGCCTCCGTGTTCCTGGTACACAAGCTCAAGCACGAACACGTTTGCAGAAACATGCGTAATCGAAATACGATGATGCACCGCGCTGCTTGTACTAGCCGGATATTTGAACAACCTACGGTCGGGGATTCGAATTCCCCCTCGGGCATGGATATTTGTGCCGTCCTTAGTATTAGCTAGTTCATAAGTAGTTTGTACGTTTAGGGACTGACGACGCCGTAGTTAACTCCCATATGCTGTACAAACATTTGAACCATTTTTTGAACAACTTTATCCTAAACTAGCTCAAGCATGCTTGTGCAGGCACACCTTTACAAGCGTACCTATGAAATATGCAGTTACGAGTGTGATCACACCTTAGAGTTACGTGTGTCTCGAGAAACAGTGAAGAATTCCTTACACACTGCCTTACAATATAAAAGTTGCAGCAGCATTAGTGTGTCTTCTATTCCTTTAAATAACTCATCTGACAATATTTTTGTCTGCTCGTGCATAGACCATTTTTTTAAGTTCGTATTTGTAAATTACGAAGTTCTCAGAGAATTCCCCTAGGTCCTCCTTGACAAATTGTTATCTTCAACTATATGATACTCATGTACAAAATTGTTTTACATCGATATATTAAGTCTGGGATTTTTATGGTTAGGCCTAGTACAATTTAATTCTGTATGGAAAGCAAGCTCGAGGCAGACCCGTATACTAAAAGAAAAAGAAATGGCTTACAAGTCATTTTGTCACATTCTGCAATCTGTTGCCCATTAAGCTCAAAGCTTGTGCAGGTGCAACAGGACACGCCTGACAGTGAGGATGCTGTAAATGGCGCATCGTCTCAAAGATAACTGGTGTATCTCGAGGACATCATGTTGCAACAACAATCCTGCCCACTATGACCGAGGACGATGTAACAGGTGTTACGGACAAGGTCTCAACGTCCTTCAGATCTACCCCCACCCACCCACCTACACACATACACAGGAAAATCGATTGGTGACAGGCCGGGTGATAATGGGGACCATGCGACTGCCCCACGGCGACCAGTACAGCGACCGGTATAGGCTGCCCTGAGATGTGCCCTCTCATTTACCTACTCAAATGCATGGGGGCTCCGTCGTCCTGAAATTGAATGCGGCGTAAATACGTTTGGGAATCAATCAGACGTTATGTGGGGCAGACAGGAAGGAAGCTAGAAGCTAGGTTTGCCGAACACACTGCGCTTGAGAGAAAAGACGCAGCTGAGAGATCAAGCATGGCAGCCCATCTGCTTGCAACAAAGCACCAGATACCAAGCATAACAAATAATGTGAGTTTGCTGCACAGGGGTGAGATGGGAAGTTTTCTCTAGCTACACGAAGAGCTTGAGATCTTTTGCCACCAAAGATCCGTGGGACGTAACTTAATGACCAAATTACTATGAAAAATTCAACCTTTTTGGAATCATTTGAGAATTGTTTGTGTAACAATAAACAAAAATTCGACCCAGGAGGGACGCAATAGTTCTTCTTTCCTTACCAATATGTAGCAGCCACTGACATATTTTTATATGAATACCATAAGTATAAATACAAACTTCTGTATATATTTAACAGATTTACATAAATATTTTGGCAGTGTATGAATTATTTTACAACATATTTTACAATACCAGTTGACGGCCGCGATGGCCGAGGAGACTAAGGGGCTTCAGTCACGGTCTGCGCGGCCACTACGGTTGGGGGTTCGAATCCCCCCTCGGGCATGGATATTTGTGCCGTCCTAGTTCGTAAGTAGTTCATAAGTAGTTTGTAAGTTTAGGGACTGATGACCTCGTAGTTAAGTCCCATAGACTATAAAAACATTTAAACATTTACAATACCAGTCATAAACAAACAAACAGTTAATTTAAATATTTACATTGTTACATACTGTTCATTGTTGCATACAATTCTATTTCACAAGTTGTAACGTACTTTACTGGCAATAGCATCACATCTAACTGTGGAAAACAATGTATTACAGACCATCTATGAAGATGATACAATGAACATGTGCATTATTGATTCTTTTGTAATATGTCAGTGTTATATTTCATATAATGTAAGTATACAGACGATGACTTCTTGTTAATTTAGCATTGATAATGGCAAGTCACTTGCCGAAATCTAGATCTACAAAATAAAGCAGTTTCTTACAAATAACGACTGATTGCTGCAAAAACACCCATTTGGATATCATAAATACAGTCGTGGCCGCACAAAAAAAAAAAAACATCTTTATGGAAGGCAATCTAACGTTTGGGAATATTTGGTATGCCCGCGAAAATCTCTCGCAGGAATACGAGACTATCAAATTGGTCAGGAAGAACGTTCGGCCCCATTTAAACAGCGGTGCCAGTTTTCTCATGTAGTTTTCGAACCGTTTCCTATGTAATGACTGATCCTTGTTGTGTGTCCGATGTGCCATGTCAGTTTGTAAACTTTTTTAAGAAGTTCTTCTGACCGGTGTGTCTGGGCGGCGACAGGATTTGGTTTGTGACTGGGGCGACAGTTGTGTTGACTTCGTTTTATATTGTGGCTTTATCTTGCGACTTTTAAGCTGTAGATTACGTCATGATTTTCACAGTTGTATTTGATGTAGAGTTTCAAAATTCTATTTGTCACCTCAGTACGAAAATTATGTTGGTAGATGTTTGTAGCACTTATGGGACTTAACTACGGGGTCATCAGTCCCTAAGCTTACAAATTACTTATGAACTAGCTAAGACTAAGGACGGCATAAATATCTATGCCCGAGGGAGGATTCTAACACCCGACCGTAGTGGCCGTGCAGACCGTGACTAGAGCGACTCAGTCCCCTCGGCCACCGCGGCCTGCTTATGTTGGTAGACCTGGTACTTCTTCGCAGTTAATAAAAATTATACCTTTGTTTAATTTTTTCATTATAAATATTGGTTCTGGATTTCATTTAAACTTAAAGACCTTTTGTAATGTTTGAGCATGATAATCCGTTTCTCAGAGGCTGATATTTAATAAACCAAAGAATAAAAATTTGAATCATTGAGTCCCAGTAGTTCAGACAATTTGACGCCCATCACAAATATATTCTTTTTGCCTGATCCTTTTCCTTTATAGAATTATTCTTTAGAAAATTTCACGTAAGTTTCTCCTGACAAAACTGTTAGATATATTCCTTCACACATTAATTAATTTCTTAGGAACGTCACAGATATATTTTCACTTTTAGAATATGCTGGGGACAATATTAGGGAATTAAATACTCGAAAAACTGTTTAAGACTTTCTTAAAGTTCATAGATTTTCTATTCTTAAATCAGTAGTTACATTCACAACACTTTTACAGTACAAACTTTATAAGTTCACAATTCGTGATTATTTTCGTCTAAGTTTGGTTGTATTAATCTCTCTGGATCCTATACATTGATTACAAACTTTAATTCTTCAAGATATGTCTTTGAAAAGTTATTGCATTAAACTTGCCAAATAAGTTCAAATTTCAATATCACGAATCTTCATCAGTTTATTACTGGAGGCAGAAGTTTCTAATTCTTCCGTCCTAGCCTATCCCGCTCAAAGTCCAAAGATAATGTTCGCTTTCGCGTATGATCACGATATTAAAGTTTATAGTAAAAATTTAATATTTTCTCGGGTTTTTTCCTATCTTGGAATTTAACCGCGTATAATATAATATAATGGAGAGGAACGATATGGTTTCAGAAGGGGAAAGGGAACACGAGATGCAATTGGACTCCTAAGAACCATTGGCGAAAGATATATTGAAAAGGGTAAAGAAGTGTATGCTGTCTTCATAGATCTCGAAAAGACATTTGATAGAGTGAAGTGGGATAAGATGTTTGACGTCTTGAAAAGGAAGGGAGTAAAGTGGAAGGAAAGAAGATTAATTGCAAATCTGTAACAGAAACAGAAGGCACGAGTACAAATAGGTAATGCGATCACTGAAGACAGCGAGACTGGGAGAGGTGTCAGACAAGGCTGTTGTCTCTCTCCAATTTTATTTAACATTTATCTGGAAGAAGTACTGGAAAGCTGTTTGGATGGGACAAGAGGCGTAAGGATAGGTGGAAGGAAAATTGATTGTATAAGATTTGCTGACGACATGGTCATCCTTGCAGAAAATACAGATAGACTGACTCAAATGCTAAATGATCTGAGTGAAGCCTGTACAGCATATGGCATGAAAATTCATGAAAAGAAAACGAAAAGCATGGTCATAGGTTTAAAGAAAAGAAAGGTGAAAGTCAAGTTGGAGTCAGAGGTCACAGAACAGGTGACAGCATTCAAGTATTTGGGAAGTTGGATTAAGGAAGATATGAATTGCCAACAAGACATCAAAAAGAGAATGGCTCTGGCGAAAGAAGCGTTCCAGAAGCAAAGAAGACTCCTAACCAGTGGTTTAAATACAGAATTAAGGAAAAGACTGGTTAAGTGTCTAATATGGAGTGTAGCCTTATATGGAGCAGAAACGTGGATATTGAGAAAGCAAGATGAGAAGAAAATTGAAGCTTGTAAAATGTGGATATGGCGTCGGATGGACAAAATCAGCTGGATCGATAAAGTCAGAAATTAAGAAGTACTGAATAGAGTTGGAGAGGAACGGAGGATGTTGCTGACGATAAAGAACAGGAAACTAAACTGGCTAGGCCACAGTTTAAGACGAGATTGCCTCCTGGTAGAGGCAACTGAGGGTCGCATTCCGGGAAAGAGAGGGAGAGGCAGAAGAAGGTACCAGATGCTGGTGATGTCAGCAAGCCACTAGGAGGGTAGTAAAGAACGAAGATGATCGCAAAAGACAGATAGGCATGGGGGGCTATGCAGTCTAAACCTGCCTTACGGCAAACAACCAAATGATGAATATTTTAGCTAAGCACTGAGAGCTCGTTTCATAGAGAACCAATCACATAGAAAGCTACGCACATAGAGAAGGCTGATCACATAGAGAGAGAGAGAGAGAGAGAGAGAGTAACGCAACTGCGGGTACTATTTATAATATCAATCTGACAAATGATCTCTGATATACGAGATGTTTTGACCTAAGTATTCCCTGGATACTATTACTCTGAATTACGCTGATATAATTTGAATGTAAGTAGGGGTAAAATACAGGGAAAGGAGAGTTATTTACAACATGTACAAAAGCCAGACAGCAGTTATTAGACTCGGAGGGCATGAAAGGGAAGCATCAGTTGGGAAGGGAGTAAGACAGGGTTGTAGCCTTTCTCCGATATTATTCAATTTGTACATTGAGCAGGCGGTGAAGGAAAGCAAGGAAAAATTTGGAATAGGGATTAAAGTACAGTGGGAAGAAATAAAAACATTGCGTTTTGCTGATGACATTGTAATTCTGTCACAGACAGCAAAGGACCTGGAAGGGCAGTTGAATGGAATGGACAGTGTGTTGAAGAGAGCGTATAAAATGAACATTAACAAGAGCAAAACAAAAATAATGGGACGCGGTCTTAGAAAATCGGGTGATGCTGAAGGAATTAGATTAGGTAACGAAACAATGAAGGTGGTAGATGAGTTTTGTTACTTAGGTAGTAGAATAACATGCGATGGTCGCAGTACAGAAGATATAAAATGCAGAATGGCAATGGGAAGAGAAGCATTTTTGAAAAAGAGAAATTTGCTAACATCGAATATTAATTTAAGTGTAAGGAAGTCTTTTCTGAAGGCATTTGTGTGGAGTGTTGTCTTGTACGGGAGTGAAACATGGACGATAAGCAGTGCGGACAGGAAGAGGATACAGGCTTTTGAAATGTGGTGCTACAGAAGAATGCTGAAGATTAGGTGGGTAGATCGCATAACTAATGAAGAGGTACTAAACAGAATTGGTGAGAAAATGAATTTTGGCATACCCTGACTAAAAGAAGGGATCGCTTGGTAGGACACATTCTTAGACATCGAGGAATCGTAAATTTAGCATTGGAGGGAAGTGTGTGGGGTAAAAATCGCAGAGGGAGACCAAGAGACGCGTATAGTAAGCACATTCAAGTGGATGTGGGTTGTCGTTCTTATGAGGAGATGAAAAGACTTGCTCAGGGTAGAGTAGGATGGAGAGCTGCATCAAACCAGTCTCCGAACTGAAGACCATAACAAGAACAATTTGAATTTACTAAAAAAAAAAAAAAAAAAAAAATTGAAAAATGAGAAAATTCTGCCTCTTAACGAATTATTAAAATTACGTAACAATGAAAAACATCGAAATACCGTGATGCTAATGCTATGGTCGCGATGTGGTGTTACACCGGAGACTGAGTCCTCTGGATGATTCGCTCGCTTCGTCACGCGGTGTTTCCTCGCTGCTCGGCCAGCAGGTGTGGTCGGCGCCGCGGCGGTCGCGACTGTACGCCGTGAGGGTGACAGATAACCGCAATCTTATCGACGCCTCAGCATCCAGGGGGGTGCCGGCCGGCCGCGGCTCGCCTTTGGAATTTCCGGTGCTCGCCCCGCGGGTCAACACCGGCAGGTAGATAAGGCGCCACCAGCTCTGCGCTGCTCCGCTACGAGGCGTCCGAGGTAGCCGCGTCAGAGTTATTTTATTCTGAGCTGTCAGTCACAGATCAACAGTAACATGTGGACAAATACCCCTACATGCCCACCGACGACGTTTGAAAGAGTAAAGAGCCAACAAGGAGAGATATTACTTATGAATCAAATTCAAACTTACACATTTTTGGCAGGATTCAACAATATATCAGAGTATGATCACTTGTTCCACCAATTGTATGAACGTATTGTTTCATAAGAATGACAAGACAATGAGGATCCATTGGGAGCACTGTGCACCACGACCACATCAATATGAGGAGCAACTAATCAAAACGTATGATGTCCGTTGATTCAAAGTTTTCAGGAGAAGCAAAAAACTGATATCTGCTAAACTATTCAGTAAAATTTTAAGATGTTTTCACAGTTAGATCTGTTTTGAGGTACTGAACTAGAATATACCTTGAAAGGGATCAATTTTTTTCTTCTTTTTCAGTTAGGTTAGAAAATCCATTTATATTTCAGAAAATATACGTTTTGATCCGTCATATTGGACATTGCACGTTTTGATGTGTTTTTAGTAACATACCTTCATTACTTCACATTAACTTTTATATTTAAAAATGTTATCTTATATTAGACATTCGCACTTCACATGAATTGTATCATTTATAATAACATAAGGATAATGTTTACTTGAAGGAATGCTACAAAGATTTACATTACTGTGAAATATTGGATCAACACAACAATCTGTTATAGGCAGAATATTAGAGGGTACAGTAAATTTACTACATTATGTCCATTCCAGGTTCTTCATGTAAGCAGCCACAATCAATATGTTCAGGAGTGAAGCTGCTGCATGGAACTGCTAAAGCCGACACGAAAAGTTTAAGTTGATTTTCTTCTTTCCAATATGTGCCAGTTTCCATTTGTCGTTTTGATTTCTTCTTCATTCTTTTTCTTGTCCCATGATCAGTACCATCCTTCCCAACAACCACACATCCTTTTTCTAAATCTATTGGGAGCAATACACACAAACCACAACACTATACTGCCGCTGTGCACTGCTAAGAATAACGATTTGGCTCAAGTAGTGTCAAACAATGCCAGAAGGCGACAATGCCATATAATGCTTTGAAGTACTATAAGCACTGACACTTGTTAAACTCGACAGTATTGCCAAATTACAGGAACGGGAAGCAAAATGAAACGTAGTGGACATTATAGGTTCTGATTCATTCAGTGATGTGGACAAAATATGACTGGTTTTAATCATTCACATTCAACATACTATTTCAGTGTTAAAATATACAAATAGATTAAATCTGAATGCAGGGACGTGTAGAGCACATAAAAAAAACCGAAAACCGTATCAAACTCAATTTTGTCCGGAAGTGGACAATATACTTTTTGATTAGTTGCTCCTCATATACTTAACAGAAGAAACTTCAGAAATGGTCGTAATTTTAGATGTTTATTTAGATTTTCAAATAGATTTCGACAACAGCAGTTGCCAGCGGCAGTGGATACACAAACCAGTAAGGCCAGTGGCGTAGCTGTGTCACCAAGGGCCCCGGAGCAAAAATGACATTGGGGCCCTCTAACCACTAATACTATACAGATACAAAACTACTTCATCATCAGCTCCTTACCGCCCACTGGAAGACATTATAAGGCAAACCTAAACACTACTAAGTAAATTATTATGTGTCACGCAGCAGATAATATTTAATCGTACCCTCTAACATAATTGTGAAAGTCTGTTTGTTTGTTATGCTGTCATGCAAAAATTACTAGGTGATTTGGATGAAATTTTGCAGAGGGATAGAGATGGAGTTGGACCTGGGTAGTTCATAAAGAAGAAAATGCCCCGTGGGATATTTTTCGTCAGCGGTGACAGCAGGCGGACTTCTGTCAGTCCCGATAACTCACTCCCGCTAAACTACTGCGCAGTTATCTCATTTCGTTGATAGCCCAGTCAAAGAAGGAAAACAGGGAAAATATTCATGTAGGATGGTTTCAGCATCCCAGTGGTAGGTTAAAAAAAATTTAAAAAATCGATGTTTTACTGTAACTTTTGAAACGTGTCCATAAAAATTATTTTTGTAAGAAAATGTCTAATATTGTGCCTCCTGTTTTGTGTCGAGTAACTTGCTTGCAAGAAAATGTATAATATCGCTTCTACTGTGTGTATCGATATGTGTACTTAACTCTGTGAAGTTTCATCTTTGGCAAAGATCATGTATTGCATAGCATTGTAGCTCGCGCTGAGAGAGAGAAGCACTTGTGGTTCAGCTCGCTTAGAGAGCGGTTGAGTTGTGTGTATGGCTCCGATGTAGAGCAGAGGCTGCTGTGCCAGCAAGTCGATTTGATTGTATTTGGAATATATATTGTATTGTATTGTAACACCGCTGGAGTGAAGGTAATTGCATTTGATGTCATTAGGAAGAAGTTGTATTAGGCAGGTAATGTAATGCTGATTATAAATAACAAGTAACAAAGTTGACCTTTCTTTCCTGTTTCATTTACGTAGTTAGAAGATTAACCTACTCCCTTCATTTGATAATTAGTTATTAGTGGATTTAAAATGCAGTATTGATTTTGATAATATTGTTGAACAGATTTCGTTATTGGTGCGATAGTAAATGATACTAAATTTCAATAATCAGAAACTGATCTGCATAAAATTCTCACAGTCAAACATTAAGAAAGTGGTTTGTGTTTTTTTTTTTAATATCTTTCTGGCAGTCAAAATTTTGAGTATAGTCAGTGTCTGTTTCAAATGGTGATTTGCCACAGTTGTTTTGTGTTTAAAATATCCGTTGCGCACATAATCAGTTTAATGCACTGTTCCTTATTTAATAGTATATACATCAATATCAGGGCCATAATTAAACCAAATTGCTGTGTTAATGAACAATTTGTTGTCTGATTTAACGATAGGTTCAACATCCACAACACACACACAGCTTTTACTTTTTTTCCGATCGTCGGTCACGAAGGCCGAGGGTCCCCTTGAGCTCGGGGGCCCCGGGGCACTGCCCCGCCTAGCCCTATGATAGCTACGCCACTGAGTAAGGCCGACGTAACCACAATCGAAAAATAGAACACAATACTGAGACACTTCGTGCAAATGATATGAAAAAGTTCTTGCATCAAAAACATAAAATAGTAATCAGGATTACTGATGATGTTTTTGATGCAAGACGTTTTTATATGAGTTGTAGTAAACGTCTGACTACTGGTTTCTATTTTTCTACTGCTGGTTTCTACATGCACTGATAATGGCTAATGTAGTCGACATTGATTTGCAAATATAAATGAACAGCCAAAATTACCACCAATGTAGAAGTTTCTTCTGTTATCAATACGATAAATATTTCGTGTCTGTTCTTTCTGACATGTCCCAAAGGACAGACACAAGGTACGAAATCCGTTCAAAAAGTGTTGCACAATCGTCTTCATTTGTATATTTTTCAGGAGGAGAATAACATTTTTTGTGAATATACTTGGAACATTTGGCTATACATTCAGCCTATTCAATGTAGCCTCCATCAGCTATGATGTATCTGACCCAACGTTCTTTCCGTGATGTAAATTCACTTTGGTAAAATTATGGGAATTGACTTTTGCACTATCGCTTGACAAAGGAAATATGGTTTTTCTCACTATGAAATATTTTACTGCACAGGTGGGCCTGCAGACGACCAAAGAAGTAAAAATCAGAGGAAGCCAAGCCTGTACTGTAGGGAGGATGTGGAACAATTTTCCAACCCATTTCCCTGATTGTCTCCTGTGCAGAGCTGAGCCGTTAATCGTTAATTAACGAAGTTAACCTTTTGAGTAAAAGATTAACTTTTAAGTTAATTTAAAAAAATACGTTAGGGACTTCAAAATGTTCAAATGTTTGTAGAACTTATGGGACTTAACTACGGGGTCATCAGTCCCTAAACTTACAAACTACTTATGAACTAGCTAAGACTAAGGACGGCACAAATATCCATGACCGAGGGGGGATTCGACCCCCCGACCGTAGTGTCCGTGCCGACCGTGACTGGAGCGCCTCAGTCCCCTCGGCCACCGCGGCCGGCTACGTTAGGGACTCTTTAACTTCCGTTAATTTGCCGTAAGTCCATTAATCCGTTACTTCTGGACCCACTTCTTATGACAAAAGTCTTGCCGTGTAAATTATGCTCATTTTAGCTCAGGTCCCTTCTGTTTGTGGCTACGCCCTGGCAATGGGTTAAACACTTCCTGGAAGCGCGCGGTTGATCTTCTGAATCGTGCCACCAACAACCGAAAAGCGGAAATGGGGGCCCAGGAGAAAACCACAACTTAGCGTAATCCTGCTCCAAATGAAGCCGAAAGTCTAATGAAGATGTGACTGAATATGAAATCCAACAACTCATTCAACGATGCGGCATTTCTTGGGGAAAATATTTTAGGAAATCTTTTTATTAAATATAATACTGCTATACCATCGAGTGCCGCAGTCAGACGTCTTTTTTCCGTGGGTAAAGATATTTTGACACCAAAATGTGACTCAACGTCAGACGAGAATATTGATATGCTAAAGTTTATTAAAGGAAATAAGCACCTTATGGTAAATTACATTCAGTGAAATTATATGTTTTGATTGTGCTGTAAATTGTATTTTATTGCTAAATAATTATTACTAAAAATTAAGATTTATATATTACTCGGACACTCTATTGTGGCGCCTGGCCGCGAACATAAACAAATGGCAAACAAACATTCTTCTTTTTTAAAGAACAAAAGACTTTTCCCCAAAAGCAAATGACTCTTGCGGAGGCTATTTTACACTATAGTAAGTGATTAGACATCATTTGTTTATGCTCACAGCCGACTGCCACGATAGAGTGGCCGAGTACCGAATAATACTGGTTTTCATTTATGCTCCAAGTCGTATTTAAATTTGCGTATCCAAAACACTTTTCATAAATACCAGGTAGGGTAATACGTTTTGTTTAAATTTCTGATTTCAATAATATAACAACATAAATATATAAATTCGGAAACTGAAGGCGATTTTTCCTGACTGCGCAATACTGTTACGAGTTAACGATTAACGTTAACTTCTGTTAAATTGTCCGAGTAACGCTTTAACGTTTAACGAAATTAACATTTTTTAGTAACGGATTAATGATTAACGAAGTTAACTTTTTGATTAACGGTGCCCAGCTCTGCTCCTGTGTCATAAGGGCTCTATGGGGTTTGGCATGATCATGGTGTAGTCTAATGAGCTGACCTTGAAGCTGTAGTGTGTGGTCTTGATGGCACGTCGAAGCTTGTCCAATGACAAACTGTAACTGTCCCGGTTAATGAGGGTGTCAGATTCCCAAAAAGTCATTGAAAATGACACACGCTGATCCCAGAAGAAGGAGGTCATCACCTTTTCGGCCTGCTGTTCGTGGAAGTCTTGTTGTTGTTTTTCCGAGGGGAACCGGGATGACGCCACTCCATAGATTTGGTTTTGATCTCAGGCTCCAACGACGGGTAATGACGCCGTCAAAACACTTGTTTCCACTCTTCAGTAAAGGTCTTCATAAGATCCTCGCACACATTTCTCCTCGTCGCTTTAATGTCTCTTGTCAATAATCTAGGTACCCAAAGTGCGCAGACTTTTCTGTAACCTAGTGACTGCACCGGTGATACCACACTACCCAATGGCAAACGAGTCATTTCAGCAAACTGTCGTTTCGTCACATATCTGTCATGATTTGATCAATTGTCTCCTTATTCACATCACTCACTGCCGTCGACGGCTTACCACATCGTAGATTGTTCGGCAGAGAGAAATTGCTTTTTTAAATATCTGCATCAACCACCAGACACTGCTGCGATCCACTGCGTCTTCCCCATAATGAGGGTGCAACCAATCGATGTGGCAGAGTCATCGGCGGTCTTGATGAGAAAATCTATCACCGACCGTTGTCGCAACCGGAAATCTACTTCACGGTCCATTATGGCTCACCTGAAAATAAAAGAAAATACTTTTATGTAGTCAGAAAATCAGGCGATGCTGAAGGAATTAGATTAGGTAATGTGACAATAAAAGTAGTAGATGAATTTTGTTATTTGGGTAGCAAGATAACTTCTGATGGCCGAAGAAAAAAAGATATAAAATGCAGAATAGCTATGGGGAAAAGCGTTTCTAAAGAAGAGAAACTTGTTAACATCCGATATTAATTTAAATGTTAGGAAGTCCTTTCTGAAAGCATTTGTCTGGAGTGTAGCATTGTATGTCAGTGAAACGTGGACGATAAAGAGTTCAGACAAAAAGATTATAGAAGCTTTTGAAATGTGGTGCTACAGACGAATGATTAAGATTAGATGGGTAGATAACGTGACTAATGAGGAGGTGCTTAACCGAATTGGGGAGAAAATTAGTTTCTGGCATATCCTGACTAAGAGAAGGGATAGATTGGTTGGACACATTCTGAGACATCAAGTAATTGTGAACTTAGCATTAGAAAGATGTGTGTGGGGTAAAAATCGTAGAGAGAGACCGAGAGACGAATACAGTAAGCAGATTCAAAAGAATGTAGGTTGCCGAACGTATTCACAGATGAAGAGACTTGCACAGGACAGGGTAGCGCGGAGAGCTGCATCAAACCAGTCTGCGGACTGAAGACCACAACAACAACTTTTATATACCAAATTATAGCTAAACGTTCCAAGTATGTTCACAAGAGATGTCATTCTCCTCCTGCGAAAAATAAAAAAGTTGGAGAAGACTCTGCAAAACTTTTTGAACGCCGTTTGTATGTATCACTCAGGTAAAATGTTCAAAATTCTATGGGGCCAAACTACGTTAGTCATCAGTCCCTAAACTTACAAACTACTTAAACTAATTTAAACTAACCTAAACACAACACACACGTCCATGCCCAAGAGAGGATTCGAACCTCTCATGTGGGACGCCGCGCGATCCGCTACGTGGCGCACCAGACCGCTCGGCTACTTCCGCGCGGCTAACTCAGGTAAAGACAGCCATCGATCCTTTCATCGGTGTGAATAAGCACTAGGCCCGATCCCTTTTGGGTATCGGCGAAATGCCGTGAGTAGATAAGCTGCGAATTTGCGTCTGACAGGAGGCGTGCAAGAGTACCGCTGGGCATAAATTATCAATTTCATTTATTTCAGTATGCTTTGGCAGCTACCGTTGTCAATTACTTTGAATGTTGAAGGCAAAAAGAAGTATCCCGCAGAACAACAGAAGCAAGGAAATTATTATTGTTATTTTTATTATTACTAGTATTGCCTGTGGTCGAAAATCAACCAATTGTGTTTACAATGGTCACTGGGGGTAAACTTTTACGTATCAAATGTTCAAATGTTTGTAGAGCTTATGGGACTTAACTACGGGTTATCAGTCCCTAAACTTACAAATTATCAACTAGCTAATACTAAGGACGGCAGAAATATCTATGCCCGATGGGGGATTCGAACCCCCGACCGTAGTGGCCGTGCAGACCGTGACTGGCGCGCTGCAGTACGCTCGGCCACCGCAGTCGGCTTTTACGTATCATTTCGGCGGCCTCGCTCGATAGAAAATCTTCGCCCATTCGTTTGACCACATAGAATGACTCGATTAGTGTATCGTACAGACCATGAAGTAAACAAATAATGCTGTTCCTGCTTTATGGTTGAGAGGTTCTTGTATGTGCCCTTGCCCGCTCAGTAAAAATAATTGCCAGCGTAAAGCGAAGATTCCATGAGAAAACATCAGCGTTGTCAATTGATTGGCTAAAATGAAGACTCACAGGATTCTCACTATTCAGCATCTGCATTATCATAGGAGGCCGCTGGGATATTTTGTAAAATTTAACTAGCACTGGGAGGTATGAAACGGTATCTTTTACGTGTTAAGAAAAATGCCTGACACAATAAGAACAAATAAAAACGGAAGTATATACTTTTCATGACATTTTCGAATTATATAACTTTCATTAGCCTAATATTTGAAATGGGACTACAATTTCGGTGTTCGTATATTTATAAAACGCCAAGAAATAATGGTATTTCGATACTGCGATATTCAGAATTCCAGAGATGACAACATGTCGACTTCGTAGTTCCACCCGTGCGCCGCTACATGCCTCTCCCGGCGCATCGTCATTTATATCGGCATTCTCGACTTCGTAGTTCCACCCGAACACCGCTAGATGCCTCTCCCGGCGCATCATCCTTTATATCAGCATTCATATGAAAACATACATTTCCTTCAACCACTGTTAATCACTGCGAAAATGAAGCATTTGAACGGCAGAAGAAAGTGAGTTTGGAGCACTCCATGTTTCGATATTCACTTATTTTAATACTGCAGATGCGCTGCATTACAGCGTCTTTGGTCAAGGCGAATAGCCAATCAGTGAGCTGATTGTTGGAGAATGTAGTACTTGATCCAAGCTGTAGAGAGAAATATATCTACTTCCTTTTACCTCTTTTAATGTCTAAATGCACACATAATATTTAAAGGTAAAGCAGTCAACAATCCGAAGATTGGTTTGAACACCACAGTGCTTTACTAGGCATGTTCCTATTTGGAGGTGGTATGCCGTTGCCTTCCTCCGACCTTCGAACTGACTTACTCAGCCAGTTATAGGGGGACCTACAGTTTAACGTGGGTTCCGAACCACGGTGCTACTCGGTATTTTTCACATGAGCAATACTGCCAGACGGGAAAGAAGTGGAAAGTGACAGATAAAAATCCTAGGCCCTGGCGGGGATCGAACCCGCATCCTTTTTGTTTGTGCTCTATGGGTAGTTCTGTCCGTTACGGACGCTGTTTGGTTTGTTCGTTCTTGTTTGATGACTTGTTGGCTCAGCTTTTTTATTACAGAGGCCGTTGAGCCCTCTGGCAGGGCGCGCTTAGCCACGGCGCACGTACGACAAACAATATTTCGAATTATGTAACTTTCATTGGCCTTCTTTTACGAATAAATTAGTAATCTGTACCACACTTTTCGTTTTAGCCTATTTATATAATGATTATTATTTTTTATCAATAAAGTCTTTCACTTCCAGTTTAACCTTTATACAGTGTCGTCGTGATCCTTCCAAGAAGGGAGCACTGTAGTGCATATCGCGACCACCCATTTGAGAAATCAGCAGGCGCAGATGCCGTTGATTTAGCACCGCTCCCCTAGTCCTTGCGCAACCCGTTGTCTACAGCAGTCCGTTACAAATTGCGGCGCGGACTGGCAGACGCTACACGCCCGCGCCAAGTGCTTCCTGCTTTCCCTCTCCGCGGCAAGCCGCTCGCTGTAAACCGCCGGTCCGGACAGCCGGCTGCGCGGCCCCTGACAACAGTCAGTTGCGAAAACAAAGACGACTTCTTTCGTCGCGGCACTTCGTGATCGGAGCGCTCTGTCGATACCGGCGTATGCACGGAAACGTGTCGCGTGCCGATCGTATTTCTCCCGCCGCAACCCTGAGAGCGCAGCGCGGCGCGGGCTGCAGCCGCGGCGTTGCCCAAGACGCGGACCCGCCTGTGCCCCGAGACCGCCTCCCGTTCCCACAGCTACAAGCCGCCCCTGCCACGTCCCAATCCACGGGCCACCTGCTGCGAGCGGTTATCATCATTGTCATGACGATGGTAATGGTTACGGTGATGGTTTCATGGCGATCCCCCGGCAGCCATCAGCGCCCACACTTGATACAGTAGAGTCTCGATTATCCGAACTTCGGTTATCCGATCCTTTCACCGCGCCGGGACTGTACACAGAAGGAAAAAAAAAAAAAAACACACACACACACACACACACCTTGAATGAGCTTTGACATTTTTAAATAATGTTTTTTAACGACTTTGTGCCACAAACTGAAAAGGTTTTGAAAGCCAAGAGCTTGCCCCGCAAAGAACTGTTGTTTCTAGATAATGCCACATGTCATCCTAATGAGGATGGACTTCAAGATCAAGATATAAAGGCAATGTTTTGTCCTCCAAATATCACATCTTTATGTCACCTGTGGACCCAGGGACCTCAGAGAGACAGAGGAGAAGCTACCGCTGAAACTTGCTTTCCTCTTTAATTAATGCTATGGACGAGGAAGAAGTCATGGCAGAGAAGTTCCCACAGCTACAAGCCTCCCCTGCCCCGTCCCAACACACGGGCCACCTGCTGCGAGCTTTTATCATGATTGTGATAACGATGGTGATGCTCACGGTGATGGTTTCAGGACGATCCCCCGGCAGCCATCAGCGCCCTTACTTGATACAGTAGAGTCTCGATTATCTGCAGTAGAGTCTCGATTATCCGAACTTCGGTTATCCGACCTTCCGTTTTATCCGACCCTTCACCGCGCCGGGACTGTACACAAAAATCTTGAATGAGCTTAGACATTTTTAAAATAATGTTTTTAAAAACTTCGTGCCAAAAAACTGAAAAGGTTTTGAAAGCCAAGAGCTTGCCCCGCAAAGGACTGTTGCTTCTAGATAATACCACTTGTCATCCTAATAAGGATGAATTTCAAGATCAAGATATAAAGGCCATGTTTTTGCCTCCAAATGTCACATCTTTATCACAGCCTGTGGACGAAGCGACCTGAGAGACACAGAGGAGAAGCTACAGCTGAAACTTGCTTTCCTCTTTAATTAATTCTATGGACGAGGGAGAAGTCATGGTATAGAAGTTGCGCCTTATTAATTTGAAAGACGTAGCTTACCGCGTGGACCAATCTTGGGAGAGTTTTGGTGAAAATACAATTGGAAAACTTTTCTTCAGCAAAATCAAGAAAATTTTCCAGATTATGAAAATCTTCAGCAGCAGACCGCACCCGAAAATACTACCCAGTTTTCATTTTTACGAAAAGTTCGAGATGTGATGACGCCACAGAAGATGATCTAAATGAATGGATTATCGAAGATGAAGAATTTGAAGTGCCATATGAAGATATTGTCAACATGGTAAACGAAAAAGAAGAAGACGACGTTGAAGCGGGTGTAGTGGAGGAATGTGTGTCCAAGATTTATCACAAAGAAGGACAAAAAGCCTAAGCTTATATGTACAGTAGCTGAAGGAAATATCGTCTACTGAGGTTTTGCTTCTTAAGAGACTACGTGATTTAGCGGTTAAAAAGAGAGAGAGAAAAAACACAACAGTGAAACTGGACGGCAGTAAATATCTACTCACTCTAATTTAATTTGTATTGCATTAAATTTTTAATTCCTTTGTCCTACTTTAGTTTAATTTTTGTGTAACGTAGTATCGTATCACTTTTCTTTGAGTGTCGTCTAATGTACTTAATCGTTATATTCAGTTCTTGTTCACGTATTTGATAAGTTTTTTCAGATAAAACAAATTTTACAAACCTTTTACGTTGTTATTTTTTTAAATTATTATTGTTATTATTTTCCGTGTTATCCTACCTTCCCGCTTAACCGAACTTGGCGCGTCCGGTTTACGTCGGAAAATCGAGACTCTACTGTACCAATATAACAGGATACTATATGGCAGGAGGGGCTACGCTGGGGGAAGGCACGCTACTAGAAAATCGCCAAACGTTTCGCGCACCCGGTAGCGACCTCACGTTTGATAAACAAGTAATGTAGTTTCTAGATCATTTCCACATACCTTTGTACCGCATCCGACTTTTTGTTTCGATCTTGCGGCCTGTGACATGTTTAATACCTATCACTATTGGAAAAGCTTTGGGCCATACGATTTGGTAAATTCGAAGCAGCATGCAAGAAAAGTAAGGAGATTCTGAAGACCTGACTGTGCTGTCCTATCGTATCGACTGTACGCCTACCAGCGCAGCAACGCAGAATGAGTGTGTAGAAGGCGCAGCCACACGCGCCAATTACAAAAAAAAGGTTCAAATGTTTGTATAGTCTATGGGACTCAACTACGGGGTTATCAGTCCCTAAACTTACAAACTACTTATGAACTACTTACAAACTAGGACGGCACAAATATCCATGCCCGAGGGGGGATTCGAACCCCCGACCGTAGTGGCCGTGCAGACCGTGGCTGGAGCGCCTTAGTCTCCTTTTTTTTTTTTAACTTCTTTTATTTTGGGATTGTAATACTAACAAAATAAAACCATCTGTTTATGGCGGGCTTCTGTTGTGAAAAGAAAAGAAATAGGAGAAAATAAGTATGAAAAAGAAATCAACATCCTTGAAGCCCGCATATTCTACGTTTCACTCCACGATTTCCGCTGCCAAATATTCATAGCATGTCTTCTCGAAATATTTTGGAGTTACCGTTAATCTGTTCACTTTTTTTTTTTTTTTTTTTTTTTTTTTGTCATCTCTTGCCATGAATGATCCAGCTGCGGGGCGGATCGTGAAAGATGCTCTTCAAGAAGTTCGAAAAATATTGACCGTACTTCGGATTTTTCAAAACTGCACAGTGACGTTCGTTGAGGTAGTTCCAGAAATCCATCACCCCTATGACACCACTTCCAAGCAAGTAATGGATTGCGTGGCCTCTTATCCACGTGACAGCATTGTATTTTGTCCTTGGGTAGTAGGTATTGTCCGGATATAATAATATGCGTGAATCGACAGCAGCTGGTGACACCCGTAAAAAGAGAGCCAGAATTTGGCGCACAAAATACCAGATCTCTTCCGCCGGCCCGCAAAGTAGTCGGTGCTCGTCACTGTCTGTTACGTCGCATTTCACGCACATTGGCGAATCAGTTAGATGAATCTTATGGAGTCTCTCTCTATTCACCTGTTTATTGTTGGCAGTCACGTACCAAGTCGATCGTACGTCGGAGTCCAGCATTGGTGCATTCACTGTGCGCCAAACCACTCTCCAGTGCACATTGGGATGTTTCATTTCCATAATATTAGGTTCCCGGCGCTGCAGCAGGATGCGATAGATGTCTCTGGCCATTGGTAAGCGAGTAACAGGTAGGACGCTCTTAATGTAGCTGTATTCTAGATAAAAACTCCCAAAATAGGAAAATACTGTCGGTATGTTAGTCAGCTCCACCGGTGGGTCGAGGGAAGTCGGTGCCAAAGCCTCTATCAGTAGGCCCGTGAGACTGGACGGGCTACGCTTCCACAACTTGAGGTGCATACCTACGTAGAGGGATATCGCTCGGTCATGAACATTAACAAGTCCTAGCCCTCCACGTTCCTTTGGTAGGGTGAGGGATTCGTATTTTATTTTAAATATCATTCCGTAACTGACGAATGATCCGAATGCCGCCATTAGGCTACTTGCTATGTGTTTTGGCATAGGCAATGTCTGCGCCATATGCGGCAGTCGGGATGCTTGATATACATTTATAAATTCAGTTCGTTGATGTATGTCCAAAGCCCGGAGACGGTGATCCATAAGTCCGGCACGGATATTTTGTAATAGTTTCCGGTAATTAAGCACCGCCGTGCGTGAGATGTCATTTGTGAATTCGATACCTAGACAGCGAATTGTGTCGCACAGTTTGAATGGAGCGACGCTTTCTGGTGTCATCCCGGTGCCAATATTCAGCGCGGCCGATTTTTGTGCGTTTACGCGGCTCCCCGATGCTTTACCATATGTGGTAAGCCATTCCATAGCTCTGTGTACATCTTGTGCGTCTCGAATCGTTAACACTAGATCATCTGCGTACGCGGTGCAGCTAAAAACATAGTCTCCAAGAGTCAATCCTGTTAGGCGGTTCCTCAGCCCACACAACAAAGGTTCCAAGGCCAGCGCATATAGTATCGTTGATAGTGGGCATCCCTGTCTAACAGAGCGTTGGATGGGTAAGGGGTTTGACAGTCTACCGTTGACAAGTACTTTTGATGATGCACTACGAAGAAGACGCAGTATCACCTCAATGAAGGTATCCGGATACTGCATTTTCCGCAGAACAGTAGTTAAGTACGTGTGATTGACTCGATCAAATGCTTGACTAAAGTCTATCGCCGCCAAGGCTCCCGGTATGCGACGCAACTTGGCAAGGGCAATGAGGTCTCTGTAGCGACACAGGGCGGCGCGTATATTATGGGTCCCGCCCATCGATGTCTGATCCGCCGATAGAACATGACATACCGTGCGCCGCATACGAGCCGCCAATAAACGTGTGAATATTTTCATATCACAGTTCAGCAGAGTTAGTGGTCTGTAGTCTGTGATGTGCGATCCTCCACGTGGTTTATGTATCGGGATAATCACACCTTCCGTGAAACCAGCCGGAAGTTTTATCGTAGGCGTCATAAGCTCTTGGCAGATAATCGTCATAGTAGGTACCAGAAGTCCCTGAAACGTCCTATAAAATTCCAGCGGTAAGCCATCCAGTCCTGGTGTCTTGTTGGGTGCTCCTTTTCCAATGGCATCCACAACTTCGTCTTCAGATATCGATTCTAACAATTCTTGTTGGAGCTCGAGAGGGATCGTGTCCTGTATTAACCCAGCGACAGCATCAATGAGTTGTGGATCGGATCTCTCCTCTGTATACAGGCGAGAGTAGTGTTTGAAGAATACGTCGTTGATAGCTCGTTGCGTGTCGTGACGTACGCCATCTTCTGTCGTCACCTCGCGGATTAAGGACTTCAGCCTGCGTTTCCGTTCCGCTGCTATGTGGTACATAGAGGGTCGTTCATTATTGATTCCAATTGTTTGGCGTGTACGAACGATCGTACCTTCCAAGTGTCGACGTGTCAAAGCTACGATCTTTGCTTTCGCACTGTTGGCAATCATCTGATGTTCTGGAGATGGAGGCATAACGGAACACTCCCTCAGTATGGCATAGTAAAACTCTGTGGTGCTGCGTCTCCATGAAGCAGCTTCCCTACTAAAGGTCATCAATGTGCGACGAAGTCTCGGTTTGGCACATTCCAACCACCACTGTAAGACTGATGTGTACGCTTCACGTCGTCGTAAGCACCAGCTCCACGCTTCGCACACCGCCGATCGACATTCCGGCGAGGACAGATGAGCAATGTTCAGTTTCCAAGGGCTACGACTTCTCCACACTCGTTGTCTTCCAAGCGTGATGTTACAGATATATGCTGTGTGGTTGGTGAAAGCTGCCGGCCACAATTCTGCTGCAGTGGCCGCATGAATGAGAGAGCGGGAGATATATATCCTGTCGATTCTGCTGGACGAATGTTCCGTAAAATGCGTGAAGCCAGGTCTATTAGCGTGCATGATTTCCCACGTGTCAACCAAATCGAGATTGCGAATGATTGCGCAGAGTGCCGGACATGGTGAGTGATGGGGAATTTGGTCTTTCGGGGATAGTGTACAGTTAAAATCTCCCCCGATAACCATATCATCAATTCTGCCCTGACATAGTTGTGTCAAGTCCTCAGAGAAAAAGACCGAACGTTCACGCCTCTTGCTTGTACCCGACGGTGCGTACACATTTACTAGGTGTATCCCTTGCACTGTGAGAGCCATGCCCCTGCCATTAGGTAGATAGCGTACATCAGTGGCTATTAAACCTTCTTTGAGAAGTACTGCAACTCCGCTACCCGTATCGGACGCATGTGATATGTATGTAGTATATCCAAATAAGTCCGAGAAACCAAGCACGTACACTTCTTGTAGTAGGGCCACGTCTATATCAGCCGCATAAAGTGCGTCACGTAACAATGACAGCTTCACTGGCGACCTAATTGTGTTGATGTTGATAGTCGCGAATCGGTATGACTGCTTCTCACCCTGTAAATCCATGTCGTGCAACAGTGTGGGTGGTGGAAAAGAGTGATATCGCCTCGATGCCACCCTTTCTTAGAGTCATTCCGTCTGAAGTGGGTGTAGGGGCGTGGGATCCCTTTCTGTTGTAAGTAAAGTGTCCGTCATGTCTTGTTCTTCCACTTCTTCATGCCACGGGCTATTGGAAAGAGGCTGTGGGTTCGTGACATCGGTTGCTGAGGGCTCCCCTTCCGTATTTTCTGGAAGCTGGGACGGTGATCCATCGTACTTTCCATCACCACGTGGAATGTTATGTATAGAAATTTTTATCTTGTCAGTGTTGAGAGTGGGAGCAGTAACATTCGGTGCCTCTGTTGTGATGTGTGTCACGTCACAATCCTCATCGGAATGATCGACTGTATCTGTCTTCTCAAGACATTCGTCAGTCGGTGTGCGTCGGCGTTTCTTGTGTCTGCGGGGCGATTTTTGTTTTCGAACATGCTTCTCCGAGTCAGAGTGTTCTGGTGTATCCAATCTTTCAGTGCTTCCCGAAAGGAAGGCTTTAGTTGGTACTACTCTTGGGTCGACTTCTATTCGTTCGGTTTGTTCCGAATTATCTTTTTGTTCTGACAGTTGGTCTTCGGATCCGTCTGTAGTCTCGTTCGTATGAGGGCTGTCATGTTCCACGACAACTTGTCCGTCAGACAGCGGAGGTTGTGTATCTTGCTCACTTCCAACCGTCGCCCTGGGCAAAGTCGCCTGTACGTATGTCATTGGCAGAATCGATGGAGGGGCTGTTTGTACTTCTTCGCCCGTTGGAATCTGTGTGATACGTCGCTGAATACATTCAGAGCGGACATGTCCCTCTTGTCCACATCCGGAGCATGTTTTTGGTTGTCCTTCGTACATGATAATGGCACGGCAGCCGGCAATATTTTGGTAGGAGGGGACATGTTTGCGGAGATCGATTTTGACCTGCCGTACTCCATTGAGTACTGGATACGTCGTAAAGGACTGCCATTTCTCCGCGACGTGGTTGATGACTGTTCCGTACGCTGTAAGTGCCGAGATGACTTGGTCGGCGGCTACCTCAAAGGGTAGTTCAAATACCCTGAGGGTCTTTATACCTAGTCCTGCAAGTTCAATATTAACAGCTCCTATATGTCCATCTGAGTGTCTGAATTGTAGTTTTGCTGCTGCTCCGCTAACCACTTTTCTGCATGCTTCTTCGGTAATCATCTTAACGTAGACGACACTTGCAACGATCGAAAAATGTATTCCAACAATTTGCTGTGGATCTAGTCGTAGTTCGTCGCGAAGAAACTGTTCTACTTCGTAAGCTCGTGGTCTTGGATATTCAGCTTGGAACGTGATCTTGACGGTGTTCTTTCTAAGGTGAGCCATGTCGCTGCAGTGAACGTGGAGGTAACTACTCGCGCTCGAAGGAAGTAAACAAACTCGCGCACAACACGGACGGCGAGACGCGCAGCACGCGACCTCACCGCGCGGCCGCAGTGGCCAGACTGAAAGTCTCCTCGGCCACCGCGGCCGGCACCGCGCCAATTACAAGACGCGCAGTCACGCCCACAGCTGCCACGAAGAGCATCGACCTGTATGATACGCAATAACTGGTGCTGTTCGGCGCAGACAGTCAGCCCCAGTACCTACTAGCAGCAGCCAGAAAAATCAGCCAGAAAAAGTAGCAACGATTCCTTATATTATTATTGTAACTGGTCTTCTCCAAGTCAGGAGAAGTATTTGTCTATGTTCTGTAAATAAATTGTTGTATTAACCAGTACGACTGTTCTAGTATTGCTCCCACGTCTTCATCATTATTTGTGTGCCGGCTATACACGAGGAGCAACTAATCAAAACGTATAATGTACGCTGATTCAAATTTTTCAGGAGAAGCAAAAAACTGATATCAGCTAAATTACTCAATAAAATTTTAAGCTGTTTACAAAGTTGGATCCGTTTGGAGCTACTGAACTAGAATATACAGGGTGTCCAGAAAAGGGCTCCCTCATTTCAAAATTAAATATCTCGAAAACAAAGATCGATAGAGCAATGCAGTAAACGGTATGTTTATTGTGAAAGCTGTAAGAAGTTTATACAGCAGTTTGAAATAATAGTTACAAAATCTGCTAACAGATGGCGCTGTACTCTGTACAGCTCATATCAGCAAGTGAAATAATTGTATGAAAACACTCTTTGCAAACAATTACATCACAAAGTTTTCAAAATGTTCACTATTGGCTCTAAAGAGGTGGCGAAAACGAAGAATGAAATTCGCCATCACATTTCGTAGTGTCTCACCCGAAATGGATTCACATGCCACAGAGATCGCCGATTCAAGGTCGTGCAGCGTGGCGGGATGCTACGGGTAGACCATGTCTTTCACTGTGCCCCACAAAAAAGAGTCACAGAAAGTGAAATCCGGCGAAAATGGAGGCCAATCAATGCCTGCACCAGTAAATTTGAGATATTCCAAAGCAATGACTCGATTCCCGAAGTGTTCCTCAAGAAAGCGAAACACTTGTTCAGTCCGATGTGGTTGGGCTCCATCTTGCATAAACCATTCAGTACCGGTCGATCCTCTAACGCTTGCTGTGTGGCGACAAATTGTTCCAAAATTGCAACATAACGTGAATCAGTGACCGTTTCTCGAATGAGAAAAGGGCCAATAATGCCTCTGCTGCATACTGCAGCCCACACAGTAACTTTAGGAAAATAGAGGGTTTTCGCTTCACACCAGTATGGCTTTTCGGAACCCCAAAATCGCCAGTTCTGCTTATTCACGTATCCTTTCGGGTGGAAGTGTGCTTGATCTGTAAACCAGATGCAGCCAACATCAAATCCTTCGCTATCAATCACTGTGAGCATCTGATTACCGAAGGCAATCCTTTGTTGTACAGCTCATACGGGTATGACCTGGTGCGTTTTAATTTTGAATGAAAACATGTGTAGGCTCTTTCTCAGTATTTTCTGCGTGCTGGAACGCTTCAAACCAGTTTTAGATGCAATTCTAGAGACGGATGACATTGGCTTTCGCTGAATAATTCCAGAAACTGTGGCGATATTTTCAGGCGTAACTGCTGTTTGCTTGCGGCCAACATGTCCCACTAGATCATCAGTTACGCTGCCTGTTCGTTGAAATTTTGCGAAGAGCGTACGAATGTTTTTCGCATCGGGTCCTTTTGGAACATTAAATCGTGCTTGAAAACTTCGACTTGTTGCCGTAGGACACTCTTCTAACCTGTGGTACTCTAGCACCAGAAAAAGGCGTTGTTCAATGGAGTACATGGTTTTAACCTCTTCTTTGGGTACGCTAACCTCCTTTCACGTTTCAATAGTGGAACTGATCGCTCTGGGCTTCGGATCACTATACTAGGCATTACGTATGGCGATTACAGCGCCATCTGTTAGCAACTTTTGTAGCTATTATTTCCAACTGCTGTGTAAACTTCCTACAGCTGTCACAATAAACATGCCGTTTACTGCATTCCTCTATCGATCTTTGTTTTCGAGATATTTAATTTTGAAATGAGGGAGTCCTTTTCTGGACACCTTGTACCTTGCAAGAGATAAATTTCTTTAGAGGTTAGAAAATCAATTTATATTTTGAACAATATACGTCATATAGGACATAACACGGTTTGATGCCGTTTTACCAACATACCTTCATTTCTTCACATTAACTTTTATATTTGAAAATGTTATCTTATAATAGACATTTCGCACTTCGCATGAGTTGTGTCATTTATAATAACATAAGATTAATGTTTACTTCAAGGAATGCTACACAGCTTTACATTACTGTGAAAAACTGGATCAACGCAACACTCTATTACAGGCCGAATATTATAGGGTACAGTAAATTTACTACATTGTGACCATTCCTTGTTCTTCATGTAAACAATCACAATCAATATGTTCAGGAGTGAAGCTGCTGCAAGGAACGTCTAATGCACACGCGAAAAAATTAAGTTGTTTTCCTTCTTTCCAATGTGTGCCACTTTCCATTTCTCGTTTTGAATTCTTCTTCATTCCTTTTCTGGTCCCACGATCTATACCATATTTCCCAACAACCACACATTCTTTTTCTAAATCCATTGGGATCAATACACACAAACCACAACACTATACTGCTGCTGTGCACTGCTAACAATGATTTGGCTCAAGTAGTGTCAAACAATGCCAGAAGGCGACAATGCCATGTAATGCTTTGAAGCATTGTAAGCCCTGACGCGTTTAAACTTGACAGAATTGCCAAATTATACGAAAGGGAAGCAAAATGAAACGTAAATGGTGGACATTATAGGTTCTGATTCATTCAGTGATGTGGACAATATACGATTGGTTTTAACCATTCATTTTTAACATACTATTTCAATTTTAAAATATACAGATGGATTGTTCAAATGTTCAAATGTTTGTAGAGTCTATGGGACTTAACTTCGGGGTCATCAGTCCCTAAACTTACCAACTACTTATGAACTAGCTAATACTAAGGACGGCACAAATATCCATGCCCCAGGGGGGATTCGAACCCCCGACCGTAGTGGCCGTGCAGACCGTGACTGGAGCGCCTCAGTCCCCACGGCCACCGCGGCCGGCAGATGGATTAAATCTGAATGCAGGAGCGTGTAGAACGCACAAAATACCTTCGAAAACCATAACAAATTCAATTTTGTCCGGAGGTGGACAATATACGTTTTAATTAGTTGTAGAACTACGTACATACTCCGCAGTCCACCCAAAGGTGCGTGGCGGAGGGTACTCTGTAGCACTACTTGTTTTCCTGTCACACTCCCATACAGAGCTAGGGAGAAACGAATGCTTATATACATCTGTACGAGCCCTACTCCCTCTTATCTTATCTTTGTGATCTTTACGCGAAATGTAGGTTGGCGGCAGCAAAATCGTTCTGTAGTCCGCCTCAAATTCCGACCTTCTAAATGTCTTCAACGGTGTTTGTCGAAAAGAACGCCGCTTTCCCTCCATTTATTTGAGTCCCCGAAGCATTTCAGTAACACTCGCGTATTGATCGAATCTACCAGTAACAAATCTAGCCGCCCGCCTTTGAACTGCCTCTTTGACCTCCTTTAAACCGATCTGGTGGGGATCCCGAACACTTGAGCAACACTCGGAGTCGTACATCTATGTTATATGCGATCTCCTTTACAGAACAATCACACCTTCTCAAAATTCTCCCAATGAACCGAAGTCGACTATTCGACTTCCCCACGACTGTCCACATATGCTCGTACCATTTCATATCGCTGTGCAGCGTTTCGCCTAGATATTTAATTGACAAACAGCACACTACTAATGCTGTATTTGAACATTATGGGATTGTTTCACTTACTCATCTGCATCACCTTACATTTTTCCAAATTTAGCGTTAGTTGCCGTTCGGCACGACGCACTCCTGTACACCAAACCATCATCAGCTAACAGCAGCAGACAGTAACTCACTCTGCTCGTCAGATCATTTATAAGATAGAAAATAATAGCGGTCCTTTCATACTTCACTGTGGCACGCATGATGATACCCGTGTTTCTGATGAACACCATTGCATGTCCCAGTAACCGACACAACACTGACAAAGTGAGACTTTTCCTCGTATTCGAGGACTGACAGAGATTTCACTGCTTCACTAGGAGGGGGGGATTGTAAACATCGAAATGCAATAGTAAAAATTTGTGGAAAAAAACCCTTCCGTTCCTCCAGCCTAGCGTTTTTCCGAAAGAATTATAGCTTAGCTTCTTTACTTTTCAACTATCGATCGTGCAGGCGATAGCAGCGTCACTCAGACATACTCACGGTTCGCTCGTTTAGTCTGGGGAAGGCGTGCAGTCTATCTGAGTTTGATCCCGGGGCCATTGTCATGGCCAAGAGGCTCGGCACGAGCATTTCGAAATTTGCACAACTTGTTGAGGAATGTTGCGGTGATTGTCTAAATCAAAGCCAAGTTGAAATCACTTCCAGACATCGAGAGTTTGGTCGGTCGGTAATCCCTCCTTAAGGGTTTCAGACGTCGTACAGTGAAAAGACGGATAACACAAGACATGCTGCGAATGCTACAGGGCTTTAACATTACACTTTATGCTGGGCAAAACTCACAGATAAAGCCCCTTTGAAGACGAAACACGTCTGCGACTCCTTGACTTCTACACAAATGGCATAGTAGAATGTATATAGGAACTGTTGTAATCTGTAATTGCATTCTATATGTAATATTGTTGCTCGCAGATAAAGATTCAAGAACTTTCAAATCATCATTAACAGTCCTTGCAAGAGTCACAGTTGGCCATCAGTAGCATCCAAACATTTCCGTTCTCTTATATATAAACGTAAACGTACACCTAAAGTGCACCGAACATTCCTAAGACGGATCTCCGCAGTCGAGGACCTATGAGTGTGCCAATATATTTTAACACCGCGACATCGGTAATGGAGACCCGAAATGAGCACGTCATCCTTACTGTACGATGGCGCAGTAACAGAGAGTTTCCTGATGAATCCTGATGCACTCATCTCCATGCCGATGTGAAGATGCTAATCCGTCGTCTTTCAGAGAAACAACTCCTTGACAACTGACACTTGGGACGGAGACCAGCTGGAGGCTGTTCTGGGGAACACTCAAGTGGGCAGGCACGGATTCAGTGGAGCTCATTCAAGGCACTTTACGCAAGACATCCCTTCATGAAGATCAGTTTTGGCAACGGTAATGGCAATTTTTCAAGAACATAATGCGCCATATCACATGGCCATGAGTGTGGTTGGGTGTTTCGTGGAACAAGTGGCTACTGTCAGCTGGTGATCCTGCCAGATCTGAAACCGATCTAACAAGTTTTGGATGTAAGAGAATGTGGCGTCAGAGCTCATCGCCTCCCATCCCCGGAAATTACGAGAATTTTGGTGACTTGTACCAACTTACTCCAGCGATCAACCATTGCCTCCATGCTAAGACGCGTCAGCGATGTTCTTCAGGGACACATATATGTGCTTTGTATTTATTACAGACATCCAATAGTTTCGCAAAACGTGTTAATGACATTGTGGGTGGTTGATTACTCAAATAACAAACAGGGACCAAGCCAACTAATCTCAAAGTTTCGTCTATCCAATAGTTCAGGCACATGACAGTTTTAAAAATCATATAATACTTTACACAGATGAAAAATTGATCTAACTGAGACCAAACGCGTTTGACTTCATATTAAGGTATCTTCAGTGGTCAGAGTTTCTATGTTTTCCTCTACTTACTTTTCTGTTACTCATACTGACACTTGTGCTGTCTCCATATTGTATCAATATTCGGCAAAGTACCGCCAGCAACTCGGCATTTCTACAGATTTCTGCACAAATATACAGTACATAAAATGTGTTTAAAACTCTTGGTTTCAAAATCTCCAGAACACTGATGTTGAATGTATATATTACATCATTATCGCGTATTACGGATCCAGGTGTATGCTGCAAGCTGCATCATATATTCAGAATGTCTAGGTTGTTGTCCAACAACTTGTCAATTTCCGTTTTCATTAGCAATAAAAAGAGCTGAAATGCTGTCTTTGTATACCTCTATTCCTTTTTTATGTAAAGGTCCGTGTACGTTTAGAATCTTGGTGACGTATACTTGCTTTTACTTGTGTATATGGCGCTGTAGGTCATCTTTCAGTCAGTTTTTATCACATCAGATGAGTTAGAAAAGTTCTAAGAAAGGACCATGCATCCCTAAGGCACTGTAGTCTATGGAATTTTGTCAAGGTAGGCTCCGGCTCCACGTGTTGTCGAATAAAGTTGTTTTCTCGTTTGTAGGCAGGCTGCTGTTACCGCATAACTATTATGAGAATTAAAAATACTTTTCGATTGAACTTAGCTTCATCACTGAAAAGTAACCGCCTTGTAAAGTTGGGCTCGTCTGCACAACGGTACAAGGGCGCTCGAAGAAATGGATCAGCGTGGCAATAGCCATGCGGTTCTTAGGCGCAATGTCGCTTCTGCCTTAGGTTGGAGTCCTCCTTCGGTCATGGGCGTGTATGTAGTCCGTCACGCAAAATCCAGTGGTTTCAGTTGGCACGGTTGCAGCATCTTGTTATGCACAAAACGCCAGACAGTTTGGTAATTCACATTCAGTCTACATCCTACGTTTCTGATGGTTGTGAATGACCAGCAACCGCGTCCAGTTGTACGCCGTATCAAGACAGCGAGGACGTATTCTACCAACGTGTAGTTCACTAAGGGCAACAGCAGCACAATAAAATGCAATGTACGTACAGTTCTTATTCTCTACTGCAGTGTTCATTTGTTTGTGAAGCTTTAGGGATTTAACTGCTTGGTCTTGGTCATCAGTCCCTAAACTTACAAACTACTTATGAACTATCTTATACTGATGGACGCCACAAACATCCATGCCCGAGGGGGGACTCGAACCCCCGACGGGGAACGGCCTCGCGCATCTAGATTCTTCTAGATTAACTAAAATATTGAGGTATGATTGGAATAGTGTACAAATGGTTTAAATCATATCTAACAGGAAGAGTGCAGAAAGTTGACATAAGTAATTCACAAAATATGCAAAAAACAGCTGATTCCTCAAACTGGGGAACAGTCAAAATTGGTGTGCCACAAGCTTCGGTCTTGGGACCTTTGCTGTTCTTGATATATATTAATGACTTGCTATTCTGTATTCATGAAGATGCAGAGCTGGTTCCTTTTGCTGATGATACAAGTATAGTTATCACACCTGACAGACAAGAACTAACTGAAGAAATTGTAAACGAAGTCTTTCAGAAAATCATTAAGTGGTTCTCAGCAAATGGACTATCAATAAATTTTGATAAAACACAGTACATACAGTTCAATACAGTAAATGGAATGACACCATTAATAAATACAGACTTTGATCAGAAATCTGTAGCAAAGGTAGAATATTCGAATTTTTTAGGTGTATGCATTGATGAGGAGTTGAACTGGAAAAAAAAACACATTTAAAATCTGTTTAAACGTTTGAGTTCTGCTACTTGTGCTACATCTCAGTAAATTAGCTTACTATGTCTATTTTCATTCTCTGCTTTCGTATGGCATCATTTTCTGGGGTAATTCATCATTGAGTAAAAAAGTATTCATAGCACAAAAGCGTGTAATCAGAATAATAGCTGGAGCCTATCCAAGATCATCGTGCAGACACTTATTTAAAGAGCTAGGGATCTTCACAGTAGCTTTACAGTATACATATTCACTTATGAAATTTGTTATTACCAGTCACGCCGAATTCAAAAGCAATAGCAGTGTACATAACTACAACACTAGGAGAAAGAATTATCTTCACTATTCAAGGTTAAATCTAGCTTTGGCACAGAAAGGGGTGAATTATGCTGCCACAAAAGTCTTTGGTCACCTACCAAACAGCATCAAAAGTCTGACAGATAGCCAACTAGCATTTAAAAATAAATTGAAAGAATTTCTGATTGGCAACTCCTTATTCACTATAGACGAATTTCTATATATAAATTAGTAAATCTGCAAAAACAATAATAATAAGAATAAATATAAACAAAAAATTGTGCCAGGTAATATTTAGTACAAAGTAATAATTTGTAAAGACACCTTTCATTAACCTGACACGAAAATTCAAATGTTCAAATGTTTGTATAGTCTATGGGGCTTAACTACGGGGTCATCAGTCCCTAAACTTACAAACTACTTATGAACTACGACGGCAAAAATATCCATGCCCGAGGGGGGATTCGAACCCCCGACTGTAGTGGCCGTGCAGACCGTGACTGGAGCGCCCCAGTCTCCTCGGCCACCGTGGCCGGCTAATCTGACACGTTCCACATCATTACGAAGTAATGTTTTCATGATCTATGGAAAAAGTACTAATACAATCTAATCTAATCTAATCTGATCTCATCGCAGCTCATCGCTTCAATGTGCTTGGCCACTCCGTCGCGGCTCTACTGTAATGAATGACTACAATACTGTACAGTAAGTGCACTGCTGTTTACAGATGCTCTAGGTATTGTATAGCACAGGGTCAAAATGCAAACATTAGGTGCTTTAAGGAGACTAGGGTAATAATCTGTTGGTATTTGTTCAGTAGATGTCGTCTATGGTAAGATTTATATGGCATATAAAAGCACTATTTGTTCACTGATGGCTCCAGAGAACATCACAAAGCACTATGATTCAAATTAAATGTTTGTCAACATAAGGAACAAAACTGCTTAGGTCATCGGTCCCTAAACGTACAAACTAACTGAGAACAACCATGACACCCATGGCCGAGGAAGGACACGAACCTCCGACGGGGAGGAAAGACGCCTTAGACTACACTATGATGAGTGAGTACGTCAATTTTTCAAGTTCGCCAAAAGTTGAACTTTGCATTTTGTGGAAAAGACTATTGTATGTTCTGAAAAACGAATTATCTAAGGACTTTTTAATTTTTTCAATTCGTTTACCGAAATCAAAAAGTTCAAATTTTTCGTACTTTATGCGTAAAATCAGAAAAGCGTTGCTTTATCATTTTTGAAACGTTGGACACAACCTATGGGAAAAACTCAAAATTTAACTGTACAGTATATACTTCAAACCTTTATCCAAATATGGCATTTTCCTTCTTTGAAATTGTTATGTTATACCAAGATATACCAAAAAACCACGATGTTTCGATAGCCGCTTCAATCATTTCAATTTATGGCTAATCGTCGAAATTTTTAACATAGCTATGTTCTTACGGAAACTAAATTTATTACATATCAGTATCCGTCAATGAGGTGCAGACGTAAAAAGTTGCCATCCGTATTAATCCTTTTCGCGGGCGCAGACGTTGCTGTTGTCGCTCTGATCGCCCGTGCTGCAAGACGGCGTACGGTCTGCTGGAAATTTTTATCACACGATTTCAAGAAAACTTCTCCGCGAAAAGTATTGGTCTCTAAAGTCTTACAATTTAATATTTTCATTCTATAAAGCAGTATTTTTTATTTATTTGCCACAATTATCGTGCACTGTCAAATTAAACAAATTATTAGTCGGTATATTAAAGTGATGGTAGAGGTAAAAGCCCATGGAGCGAACTTTACCTATGGCTGATTTCAGCATATAAAGGGTGTCCAGAAAAGGGCTCCCTGATTTCAAAATTAAATATCTCGAAAACAAAGATCGATAGAGGAATGCAGTAAACGGTATGTTTATTGTGAAAGCTGTCAGACGTTTAAACAGCAGTTTGAAATAATAGTTACAAAAGCTGCTAACAGATGGCGCTATACGCTGTACAGCTCATATCAGCATACATAAGTGAAATAATCGTATGAAAACACTCTTTGCAAACAATCACATTACAATGTTTTCAAAAAGTTCACCATTGGCACTACAGAGGTGGCGCAAACGAAGAATGAAATTCGCCATCACATTTCGTAGTGTCTCAACCGAAATGGATTCACATGCCACAGAGATCGCCGATTCAAGCTCGTCCAACGTGGCGGGATGCTTCGGGTAGACCATGTCTTTCACTGTGCCCCACAAAAAAAAGAAAATCACAGGGACTCAAATCCAGTGAATATGGAGGCCAATCCATGCCTGCACCAGTAAATTTGGGATATTCCAAAGCAATGACTCGATTCCCGAAGTATTCCTCAAGAAAGCGGTCCGATGTGGTCGGGCTCCATCTTGCATAAACCATTCAGTACCTGGTCGATCCTCTAACGCTTGCTGTGTGGCGACAAATTGTTTCAAAATTGCAATGTAACGTGCACCAGTGACCGTTTCTCGAATCAAAAAAGGGTACAATAATGCCTCTGCTGCATACTGCAGCCCACACAGTAATTTTAGGAAAATACAGGGGTTTCGCTTCACACCAATATGGCTTTTCGGAACCCCAAAATCGCCAGTTCTACTTATTCATGCATCCATTCAGGTGGAAGTGTGCTTCATCTGTAAACCAGATGCAGCCAACATCAAGTCCTTCACTATCAATCACTGTGAGCATCTGATTAACAAAGGCAAACCTTTGTTGCACAGTTCGTACGGGTATGGCCTGGTACGTTTGAATTTTGAATGGAAACATGTGTAGGCTCTTTCTCGGTATTTTCTGCGTGCTGGAACGCTTCAAACCAGTCTCAGATGCAATCCTACGGACGGATGACATTGTATTTCGCTGAATAATTCCAGAAACTGTGGCGATATTTTCAGGCGTAATTGCGGTTTGCTTGCCAACATGCCGCACTCGATCATCAGTTACGCTGCCTGTTCGTTGAAATTTTCGAAGAGCGTACGAATGGTTTTCGCATCTGGTCCTTTTGGAACTTTAAATCGTGCTTGAAAACTACGCCTTTTTGCCATAGGTCTCTCTTCAAAAAAATATTCAAATGTCTGTACATCTATCGGACCAAACTGCGTGGTCATCAGTCCGTAGTTTACAAACTACAAACTACTTAAACCTAGATAAACTAACCTAGGGACAAACACACACACCCATGCCCCAGGGAGAACTCGAACCTCCACGGCGAGCCTCCATTCTCTTCTAACCGGTGGTACTCTAGCACCAGAAAAACGCGATGTTGAATGGAGTACATTGTTTTAATCTCTTCCTTCGGTACGCTAACCTCCTTTCACTTTTCAGTAATGGAACTGATCGCTCTGGGCTTCGGATCACTATTTATACTAGGCATTACGTATGGCGATTACTGCGCCATCTGTTAGCAGCTTTTGTAACTATTATTTCAAACTGCTGTATAAACTTCTTACAGCTTTCACAATAAACATGCCGTTTACTGCATTCCTCTAGCGATCTTTGTTTTCGAGATATTTAATTTTTAAATCAGGGAGTCCTTTTCTGGATACTCTGTATATAGAAGCGTATGAAATGTGGAGGAGATATCCAGAAAGACGGCACCGATTGACTGGACAGATCCTGAGGTCTCAATATGTCGTCAGTAATTAGTGGTCAGGAAAGAGGAGTAGGGGTGAGAGGTGAGAAGGTAAAAATCAGGAATTCTTTTTAGTAATCAGGATGAAAATAGTGTGGGTTGCAGTATTTACGAAGACATGAAGAGGGTCGCATAGTCGCATCTAAACAGCCTTCGGACAGAAGACCGCTACAAGAGTTGGCCTCTAACACGCAAATAAGGCGTTTCCGACCTCGTGTCCGTAGAACATAATTTCCTCTTCAGTACATACGACCAGTGTCTCCTTAAAGTTTAACCAAACCGTTTTAGTTACAGCCTGTATATTTATAGAACCAGAAATGCGCTACATTACGGGCAACAGTACACTTTGGAGCGTCTACTGAATTATCTGACCAACCTGTGCGAGCTTTAGCGCTCGTTTCGAAGGGACGTAACAGTGTTAGGGCCCGCCGAGGACTGGCCTGCGTGGGAGGAAACGCCTGCGACCCAAACGCAGTAACCGTTCGGGAGAGTGCACTGTTTTATCGCCCGGCTGCAGGGGCAGTAAAAGAGCGAGAATGGGCCAGGCAGAGCCGACCGCCCAGCCCGTGTGCTGTGGTGTCCGTGCCGGCGCGTCCCCGAGCAGTGGATTCCGGGTCGGCCGCTGTGGCCGTCGGCTGCACACGCAGCCTTCCAAAGAGGGCCCCTCCGGGGAAGCCAAGACCCAAAAGTATAAAACGGTACGCCCTAGACCGACAATGTTTAATTTACTGACTTGGCTCCCCTGTATTTAAGGAACCACTGTAGCCATTGCCATGAAATTTTTATAGGACACTAGCTTAAACCCGCAGCTCCGCTCGCGCGTTGGTTGATTAGCTAGATAAGCTATCTTTCAGTAGTGTAGTATGAGACTGCTTTTGAAGGATGAAATGAAATGCAATCTTTTTTAGAAACATTTTTAATCAACGTTCAAATAAAAAATAAAATTATGTGAATTACTTAATGATTTACAAAAAATAATACATACATTATTCCTTATAGCCTATGCTGCAATATCTCAACACGTATGGTGAGAGTAATGTCCAAATTCATTTTAATTTAATTTTAGGGCATTCTGGTAAACTACATTATTTGTAGTATTGTTTGGAGCGTAAATGTAGAGATTTTTTCGGTTGCCCACCCTTGACCATGTTGTTTGGAGCGTAAATGTAGAGATTTTTTGGGTTGCCCACCCGTGACCATGTGAAAAACATAAGGTCTGTAAATGGATTGCTGCGACGTTTAATGATTGTCCTTGAGCTTTGCTGTCATGGCAAAAGCTAGACGAACTGGAAACTGAAGTCTTTTGAACTGAAATGGCGTACCTGAAGGGATTAAAGGAAATTCAACAATAATGATTGTAATAGTATCACAGCTCGATCACTTGATGTAATGTGCGAAAGTCAAATATATTAAAAGAAATTTCTTTTTTACTGCTTTATTTATTCTTATATTTCCTTACAGAGAAATAGCTGAAGACATTGTAGCACGCATAGACCAAAGATATGGTCTGCGGCATCACGTTTCGCTGTATGTAACCTCCTTGCTATAGAGTGGCAAACGTCATCGCTGGCCTTCAGTCCGAATTATATATATATATATAATTTGACGGCTTTCAACCACCATATCTTTCACCCCCTTAGAGCTATCGGCATGGAACTGCTATGGAGTACAACGGCAGACTTCGGACAACAATTACACAGACTATTCGTTTGCGTTCTGTAGTTTTCGCTGCGAAATATTAACATACACACACACGTAGAATTTTATATACACCGATAAGTTTTCATCCCAATATACTCCACCCTTTTATCATTATCAACCCTCAAGCAACAATGCAATAAAACCATTTTCAAAGAGTAAATATTATTTTCAAAGAGTAATTATTGTTCCGCATTTCGCGTTATATTCTTCAAATTACTAAATATCTATCAGATCGCTATAAAACCGTGCCTGAAACCTTCCTCGGGTATAAATTAGTAACTGTACAAATATTGAAGTCTCTGCGTCCTGTCGGACGTGATAAGCGTACACCGAACAGACATTCACATTAATATATATAGATAGCTAGCCGATGGCCATAAAACCGTGCCTAAAGCCTTCCCCGGGTAGACATTAGTAACTGTACAAATGTTTAGCTCTGAATGTCTTGTGGTTCAGAAGTGATAAATGTACACCGAACAGACAGTCACATTTATAGAAACAGATTAAACTGCATGTTCTGAGTCTAAAAAAAATGTTGAAATGTTGAAATGTTTGTTAAGCTTAAGGGACTTAACTGCGGGGTATCAGTCACTAAACTTACAAACTACTTATGATCTACCTTATTCTAAAGACGACACAAACATCCATGCCCTAGAGGCGATTCGAACGGCCTCGCACATCGCAGCATAGAGCCTCAATAAGCTTGGCCACTCCTCCGCGGCCGTGCTGAGTCTACTCAACAACAATAGTTCCATTTCAGCTACTACTTTCGGAAACACAATTCTTCACCACAGGTTGAAATTTGGTATACTTTTTTGTACGTTATCCCATATAATTTTTATTATATACTAAAGAACTCGTGCGAATACTGTGCATCTACATCTACATTGGATACTCTGCAAATCACATTTAAGTGCATCGTTAGTGGAATGTTGGGAAAGTTGGGAAAACATGGAAGTGAAGTTGAATTTTCACGCATATCTTTCTTCAGAATCAATCAATGCAAGTGTTTAAAAGCGCAAATGAAAGAGCTTGATTCGCTGAGTCTTGTTAGATTAGAAAGAATTTCACACCTTAATTGGAACATAAGATATCGTAAAAGAAACCGATTGAAATATTCAATGCAAGGACAGAAGGATACCGCGTTTGAATAAAAATAAAGGATGGAGAGGCTTACATTAATTCTGATACTTCACGACAAATCTGCGAATGAATACCTTTCATTTATAGCAAAAATGAAGGAAATTGGTCGGATGTAACGGCCTGACCGACTGATTTTAGTTTACAGCAAGGACATCCCCATAAGAAATATACAGAAGGAAATCGCGTTAGAATAAAGAAAAAAGGAAGTACATTCAGCTACTTGATGACAAATCTGTGGATGAATACCTCTGGTGTAAAACAAAACTGAAAATATCGGCCGGGTGGTTTGGTCTGACCGACTGACTTACGTTTTCGTAGATTATTTTAATTAATAAGATTATGTTCTTCTTTTAGTTCAGTACACTCCCTGAAAATTTGAATACTAGATTCTTTTAATAAGTAAGATTAAGTTCTTCTTTTAGTTCAGTGGATTCCCTGAAAGTTTGAATACTCTACTCGAAGAGGTTTCTGAGATTTAGGGAAAAATGTAAGTAAAATGTAAATTTTCAGGAACGGCTTCTAAAGTTTAAAAAGACTGTAACAACTTAATATATGCTTAATTTTTATTTTTACTCAGAAGCACCCTGAACCACACTGTACATCATCGTCTTGATCTTTTTCCAAGATTTTTTCCTTCTTTCTGAACTCCTTAGTGGTCAAATGCGCTGCATTCTCTGCTTTATTAATGCGAACCTTGTCCATCAGTTCAATTTCGCTATATAGTTTGCTCCAGGATTAATTCCCATATGCTGCACCACTTTCACCCTAACAATGCTGTCATCACTAAAAACAATAACAGAATCACTGACCCCTCACTTTAGTGTCTTGATTCCAACAAAAACATTTCTTTGCAAGCGAGTCATAATAAGATTATTGAACGACTTTGGATTTTGTGTCTGACCATGCAAACACTTCTTTAATAATTCAGATTTTTTTCCAGGTCTCGGTAAATAGGTTTTGTAATAACTATGACTGCTGCTGGAATGTTTATGGTTGTCTGAACTGTCTGAGTACTAGGCATTGAGATAATTGCACAATGAATTAGCTCTAGGAGGACAAAGATTGTACACTAGTTTTTCATCAGTTGACAGTCTGTAGAAGAAGGTTGCCCATACTACTTGCTTCATTTTCACCCACATTTTAAAAACACTTCGATTTGGCGTCATCCTTAGTTTTTCAGAGATTTACCAATCTATTCGTCATTTTTCCTCGGAAAAACGTTAGCACTACGAGATACAACGCATGTTTACACTGTCAAACGATATGATATTGTTTTTGACAGTGCTACCAATACGAACACGTAATTTAAGCTTTATAACACAACAATCAACAGCCTTCTATATAAAATATGATTAGATCTTGAAGCAATGCACTTAAAAATATTAACATTTTCAACCGGTGTAGATTGTATTTAAAAAAAAAAATTCCGATGAGAGTTTATAAATAACTAGCTGAAAACCCGACGTTGCCCGAGTATTTATTTATCCTACACTCTCGTAGTGCACCTCCCCTTCCCTCCTCTCTCTCTGCATCCATCCCTTCTCTCCCATCTCTCTGTTCGTTTTCACCTTTCCCTCTCTCTCTGTCTTGTACCATACAAACAGTGATGTACCCAGAGACCTTCCTCTTGGCTTAAAGGTTATGTGTGCAAAAATTCATCAAGATCGATTCAAAACTATGCATTTTGTCAAAGTCCGAAAGTTGAGTACCATCGACAATGCACCGAACTAAATTTTATACAGACATTGACATTCATCTTGTTTTGAAGGTCAAAGGTCAAGTGTGTAAAATGTCATCGATATTGGAACAAAAATATAGATTTGCATGCAATAGAAAGATAGGGTCACATTGAAAAACGCACTTTGTTGTACTCAAATTTTCCAGTTTTATTTCTATCAACCCTTGTTCTGAGAATAAAAAATGAAAATAAGATCTGTGAAACCGGTCGAGCCGTTATCAAGTTATGGCGCGATCAAGGTATTTAGGGTTCCATTTTTATGCTCCAAGGTACCCTTCCCCAGGCACCGTATGAAACTTTAAGGCGGTATTACTCGACGATCCGCCGCGAAAGGTATAGGTCTAGCGCGACAGCCATCTAGCGGCGAAACACGTGCAATTACCGCGGAACCATGATTTTTTAGCAGACACTTTATCCGCGCGCCGGAATAGAGATCAGTTCTAAACTCCCGTGAATCCGCGCATGCGCACTAGGCAGCGCTAACCTACGCATGCGCAGAAGCGGCGATGTTAGTTGCTTTCTGCTTGTATGGTGTGTTATTGTGTATACGTAGCAGATGCCGATTTCGTGTTACGAATTGTCTGAGTCACGCATGAACATAATTCAGATTGTAAAATATAGTGCTACTACACCTTTAAGTATTGGTCGTTTAAAGTACTGCAAATTGCACTGCATACTTCCACAACTACTTTCGATATGGAGGGCTGTGAAATTCTGTGACTAAACGCCAGGTTCTTAAATGATTCGCCAGTGGCTAAAAACCGTAATGTGATGACCAGCCTGCAACAGAGTATATACCGGTATTTTATAGCTGATTTAGGGCATTATGATCACAAAATATATAAGCATAAAATATAAATCTTACTTTCGAGAAGGTGAAATAGCTTCCCTCATGACTGTGTCACGCTTCCTAATTCCATCACCTATTAGAGATAGCAGCTTGTCAAAACAAGCCACGTCCATCCTCACAAAATTTCGAAGTTCTCGTGGATCTTCTGGTCTGAGCTCTTTCAGAAGCTGTGAATAAATGCCCCTGTCTTCGTTTCTTCTTTGCAGCCAGCGTCGAACCCAACAACGTCTGGCTCTACGTCTTTGTGCTCTAATCTGGAGGTTAACTGTTACTGCCAGGGCAACAGCTCCAAAAATAATTGGATCATGCATTTTCAAAATGCTGTATAAACGTAAATTTAGATGAGCATATACTTGTGTAATCAAGTGGCGTAATATAAAACAAACTTTCGTGTCTGTAATTCGGAGTAGTGGTAACACAATTTCGTGGTAGCTACATATAAATGACAAAATCAACTTTTCATAAAATAAAACCTTGAGCTCACAGAATTAATTTTAACGAATTATTACATGCCAAGAAACGTTTCCCTCTGGTTCTTCTGTGGTATGAATTAATGTCTGCTAAAGTCTGACAGTTCCCTTCGCGTTTGGCGCGTTTATTGACGTTAGTGCGCATGCGCGGATTCGTGCCAAGGACTATCTGCCGTGCATCGTGTTAATAGGTCTATGTGAAGCAGTACGTAGTTCCAGATAATCACGCGTGGGGCGTTGCTGCATAGACATACGCCTCAGGTGAATTGTGTAATAGGGCCTTTAGGTGGACGATGACCTTCCTCTTGTTTTGAAGGTCAAGTGTGCCATATTTCGTGAAGATCGGAATGAAACTGTAGATTTCGTCAGTCTGTAGGAAAAGTATCCTCCGCCTTGCACCTTAATTCTGCCCTATCGAAAAATACTTTCTAAGCTGACGTCTACTACCTATAAACTACATACCGGCAAAAATTCAACTTCATAGCTGCAGTAGTTTTGGAGAATTCGTGTTTAGTCAGGGAGTGGGTGAGTTCGTGAGTGACCTTTCGCTTATATATATATATATATACATAGAGGCATATTTACCAGGTTCGTAGAGGAAATATTAGGAAACTGCCTGTGAAATGTGTTGTAAATGGAGTTGGTAGTAAAGACGTAGTAAATTATAACGTCATGCTTATTAGCGCGAATTTTCATGCATTTCATTGTATTTGACGTCATAGCATGTGAACTATATGTCGTAATACGATATTACTTCGAAAGTACATCTGGTGGTGTACATATAAAATATCTGCAAAATACTTCGGAATAGAGTTAGTAGGAAAGACGTAATGAATTAAAACGAACCTAATTGTTTATGACTATATATCTCATGAACTGTGTGTCGTACAATCATAAAATTTCGAACGTACGTTCAGTGGTATGTGTGTATACTATCTGCACCATTTCTCGCAAATACAATTAATAGTGTACGAGTAATAAATTGTAACGTCATTCAAAATGCCGTAATTTTACTGCATGAACGCCAAAAAAGTGGTAAGCGACAAACTTTTTTTTCTTTCATCATTTAGCTGGGGTTTTCATTGAGAAAAATTGACCCAAACGTTTGAAATTACGTGCAAAGTTTGTTGCAAGTCGCTAAGTGCTCTCCTTTTGAAACAGTGGACTGATGAAGTCACACTATCACGTGCCGTAAGACAGGGAAGTTTTCATTGTTTATGACGTCATATCTCCTGAATTATCGGCCCTGTCGCAAAATACTTCCTTTCTTGACGTCTTCTACCTATCAACTGTATTCCTGCCGAATTTCAGCTTCATAGGTGAAGTAGTTTTCGAGATTTCGAGTTTAGTCTATGAGTGAGTGATAAAAGGTGATCAAAAAGTCAGTCTAAATTTGAAAACTTAATAAATCACGGAATAATTTAGATAGAGAGGTAAAAATTGACACATATGCTTTACCTGGGGTTTTATTAGAACAAATAAGTTCAAAAAAGGTCTGACAGATGGTGTTTCATCTAATCAGAAAAGCAATAATTAGAATAAAAAATTAAGACAAAGCAAAGACGATGTTCTTTGCTGGAAATGCTTACTATGTTAACCATCATTCCTCAACAATAGCTGTAGTCGAGGAATAATGTCGTGACCAGCACTATAAAGCATGCCCAGAGTTATGGTGAGGCATTGGCGTCGGATGTTTTCGTTCAGCATCTCTAGAGATGTCGATCAATCACAATACACTTGCAACTTCAGGTAACCCCAAAGTCAATAATCGCACGGAAAGAGGTCTGGGGACCTGGTAGGTCAAGCATGACGAAAGTGGCGACTGAGCACACGATCATCACCAAAAGACGCGCGAAAGAGATCTTTCACGCGTCTAGCAATATGGGATGGAGCGCAATCCAGAATAAAAATCGTACGTTCCAGCAGGTGTTTATCAGTCAGGTTGGGGATGATGCGATTCTGTAACATATCGGCGTACCTCTCATCCGTCACGGTAGCAGTTACAAAACCAGAATCACATAGTTCCTCAAAGAAAAAAGGCCCCATAACGGTAGATGTGGTAAATCCAACCCATACCGTAACAGTTTCCACGACAGTTCTAGGACTTTCGGTAGCCCAAATTCTGCAGTTGTGGGCGTTGACAGGGGAGTGAAATGAGCTTCTTCGATCCACAACGCGTTACTCAACCAATCGTCCTCTTCCGCCATCTTTTGAAACGCTCACACCGCAAATGCCCTCCGCTTCACTAAATCGCCAGGTAACCGTTCATGATGCCGATAGATTTTTTAAGGATAACATCGGAGGGTACGCCTGAGTGCCAACCAAACTAGTGTATGGAATGCCGGTGTGACATCTAAACAACCCGTGGCTTCGAACTTCGAAATAATTCTTGCCACAGTTGGATTTGTCATCGGACCTTTACCCGTTCGAATCCCCTTCATATGGTGATAGGATCGTAACGTGAATCAGCACAGCTTCACTAAAAGCGCCTCTTCAGGTAACATCAAAATGCTGCGACTGCTGGTGCATCTGATTCTCTCTCTCATTACAGCTCCTTTTGTACACGATTTTCATGCGCATTCCTGACGTTTTGCTGTCCAGCGCCATCTGTCTTTTTTTTTTTTTTTTTTTTTTTTTTTCTAATAAAACCCCTTGTCATTCCAATATGTATGTCAATTTTTACCTCTCTATCTACAGTATTCCGTGATTTATTAAGTTTTCAAATTTATACTGACTTTTTGATCATCCGGTATTTTTCCATTACCGGTTTCGATATGTATAGTATATCATCAGACAGTAGGACAAACGTTTATATTACATTAGGTGTACTGTGGGATTAACGAATCTGTTACAATTAGAGAGCAATAATAACATCGACTTATTGTCGCTACTAACAATTGGTAACTTCATTGCCCACCACCATACAGACATAACCGCCGTGGTGTTGCTTGTGTGCCTCAGCGATACTGATAGCCGTACTGTAGGTGTCTGTGGAGAGGCCAGACAAACGTGTGGTTCCTGAAGAGGGGCAGCAGCCTTTTCAGTAGTTGCTGGCGCAACAGTCTGGATGATTGACTGAGCTGGCCTTGTAACATCAGCTAATGTGGCTTTGTCACACAGTTACTTCGAACGGCTAAAAGCAAGCGGAAACTACAGCCGTTGCTTTTCGCGAGGACATGCAGCATTACAGTATGAATATATGAATATGTTCACGTTTTATTCCAATTACTAGGGATTGCAATGCGTGAAAGAGAGGGTATCATGAGAGCTTTTTACTACTGTTAACTGCTACGAATACAAATGGTTTTTATTTTGTTTTAATAACAAAGCTGCTTTTGAATAATGTATGTTCCATTTCCCTTCTCTTACAATTAATGTTAGAAATTGACACTTCAATTTTCCAATTCACGTAGGTGTTTTATAATTAAAGTGATTTTTTTCCCACCGTTTGCAAACTCTAGGGATTGGTCACTAATAGTATATGGAACAAAGAGGTCCAATGAACTTATATGCGGAAATTTATGGTTTCCATGCTACAAATCATTTATTCTATCGTACTCTGTTACAGCGACTGCTGTCCAATACGCTCTGTACCAGGCAACCACGTTACAGTAAGTAGGGATTCCTCCTAGAGGGCAATACGTAGTACTCCAGTTTCCTCTCTTGCCATAGTAATTTGCAATGTTGTGTCCCATTCACTTCCCTTGTTGATTCACCTTGTGGTGGATGTAACACGGTGTCGTACGCAATTGTTAGTATTCGAACCGAAAGCTTGCCGACATGATTTTTACTTAAGGAAAGACAAATGGCAACGACAACCACAGCATTCAATGTTTGCAAAGGTGTATCGCCGTTTGTCTCATACAGAGTCATTTAAGGAAGCAGGAAATTATGGAGAACGAACCCGAAACTTTCGGACACCAGATGTGTCAGTACCAGGCAGTTGGTTAGCAGTGAAGTGTAACCCATACGATCCTGTCGAATATTTTCCATGAGAATTGTTATAACCCTTATCACTTACAGCATGTGTTGGGATTATTAGCGGCAGACTTCCCACACTGTGAGCAGTTTTGTCAATGGTTTACTTACCAGGATACCACGATTCCGGTATTCGTGACGTCCATCGTATTCAAAGATGACTGGCACCTCCGTCTTTCATAACAGTCGTTTGAGTGATAATATGCAGGACCCAGTTGGTATGGTGATAGCGAATCATTAGCATCAGTGCAGCCGGAAGGTATGGACCGAGACGACTGGCGACCTTATTTTGGGACCAGTCGTCTTTACACGACGCCTAACAGAGCGGAGCTATCGGTGTTTCTTGCGGGTGACTTAGCCTCCTCTGTTGGAACAAGTGTCACTTGTGCTGGCGAAAGGTTAGGTGGCTGCTCCAGTCGGGGTTGGAATACTTTCGGGAGTGACACTTGCAAGGAGTGACACCTGCGGGGAACCCGGGGCCCTTGGGGTGGCTTATGGCTTTTCCTGCGTACAGGCACACCAAGAAGTCTAGCACTGCTGTTGTCAAGTTTCCACACTGTCAACACAGAACGCACTGTACAGAACCGTTGAATTGTCTTGTGAATGTACCTACAAAATCTGCCATATGAAAATTTTAGTGTGAGTCCCAAATTTGTTTTTTCTATAATAACATTAAAAACATATTAAAAATTCAGGACTCGAAAACCAGTGAAGTTATGGACTTGAAGCGTTTTGTGTTGCTAAATCTTTACATAGTAGATACGATTATAAAATTTGGTTGCTATCGCCAAAGTAGACGGAAAAGTTAAATTTTTTGGTGTAATCTTCGCCGTGTAGACTGTATGACATTCATTCACTGCACATTGATATTCCATCTAAACCTAGTACATTGAAGCCATAACTGATAGCAAATTGCGATTTATTTCAAAATATATTTTCTCAGTTGCGGACGCCCCAATTACAAAATAATCTGAGCGAAAAAAAAGTTACATTGCAGATGATTCAGGATTGCTTGTTCCAAGGAGAATTTGAGTGCCAGCCGCGGTGGCCGAGCGTACTGCGACGCGTCAGTCACAGTCTGCACGGCCACTACGGTCGGGGGTTCGAATACCCCTTCGGGCATGGATATTTGTGCCGTCCTTAGTGTTAGCTAGTTCATAAGTAGTTTGTAAGTTGAGGGTCTGATGACTCCGTAGTTAAGTCCCGTAACCTGTACAAATATTTGAATATTTAGAATTTGAGTCGAAAAGGAATTTGCCTGCTTCAAGCCCGGAAAACAACAAAATCCCCGTTGGTCGACGTAAACGTTAGCGGGCGACCTATTTTGGAAACGGGCCGAGACACTGGAGCCGGCGGGTCGGGCGTTTTACTGCGCGGACTTACGAGCCGTGGCCGGCCGCCCTGGGCCTCGCCTCGCCTCTTTATGGACCTAACCTCTCGCCCCGGAACCGCTCGACCCGGTACCACGGAAAATTGACAGCCCACAGCTCGCGGGAATTTTTAAACAGTTTTCCCCCTGTGTGTAAATATAAAAGAGATTAACGGCCACTTGCGGCTGCTGAAAGATACCTGAGATACTGGCTGGAACAGTTAGCTGCCCCGGTGGGAGGCGGCTCTGAAGGTGGACTCCTCACCAGCTCCGACCGCATCCTGCGGAGCCTGAGACAGCTGTATGTAGTTCGCGCGACCCAGCGAAGCTTCAGTTTCAAACTATAGGGTGTACAGAAAAGGGCTCCCTGATTCCAAAATTAACTATCTCGAAAACAAAGATCGATAGAGGGATGCAGTAAACGGTATGTTTATTGTGAGAGCTGTAAGAAGTTTATACAGCAGTTTTAAATAATAGTTACAAAAGCTGCTAACAGATGGCGCTGTACGCTTTACAGCTCATATCGACATACATAAGTGAAACAATCGTATGAAAACACTCTTTGCAAACAATCACATCACAAATGTTCACTATTGGCACTACAGAGGTGGCGCAAATGAAGAATGAAATTCGCCATCACATGTCGTAGTTTCTCAACCGAAATGTATTATCATGCCCTAGAGATCGCCGATTCAAGCTCGTCCAGCGTGGCGGGATGCTTCGGGTAGACCATGTCTTTCACTGTGCCCCACAAAAAAAGTCACAGGAAGTAAAATCCGGCGAATATAGAGGTCAATCAATGCCTGCACCAGTAAATTTGGGATATTCCAAAGCAATGACTCGATTCCCGAAGTGTTGCTCAAGAAAGAGAAACACTTGTTCGGTGCGATGTGGTCGGGCTCCATCTTGCATAAGCCATTCAGTACCTGGTCGATCCTCTAACGCTTGCTGTGTGGCGACAAATTGTTCCAAAATTACAACGTAACGTGCACCAGTGACCGTTTCTCGAATGAAAAAAGGGCCAATAATCCCCCTGCTGCTTACTGCAGCCCACACAGTAACTTTAGGAGAATACAGGGGTTTCGCTTCACACCAATATGGCTTTTCGGAACCCCAAAATCGCCAGGTCTGCTTATTCACGTATCCATTCAGGTGGAAGTGTGCTTCATTTTTAAACCAGATGCAGCCAACTTCAAATCCTTCACTATCAATCATTGTGAGCATCTGATTAGCAAAGGCAACCCTTTGTTGCACATCTCGTACGGGTATGACCTGGTGCGTTTGAATTTTGAATGGAAACATGTGTATGCTCTTTCTCAGTATTTTCTGCGTGCTGGAACGCTTCAAACCAGTCTCACATGCAATTCTACGGGCGGATGACTTTGGATTTCGCTGAATAATTCCAGAAACTGAGCCGATATTTTCAGGCGTAACTGCGGTTTGCTTGCGGCCAACATTCCCCACTAGATCATAGGTTACGCTGCGTGTTCGTTGAAATTTTGCGAAGAGCGTACAAATGGTTTTCGTATCGGGTCCTTTTGGAATATTAAATCGTGCTCGAAAACTTCGCGTTGTTGCCGTAGGACTCTCTTCTAACCTGTGGTACTCTAGCACGAGGAAAACGCGTTGTTCAATGGAATAAATGGTTTTAATCTCTTCCTTCGGTACGCTAACGTCCTTTCACGATCGCTGTGGGCTTCGGATATCTAGTTATACTAGGCATTACGTATTGCGGTTACAGCGCCATCACATTTGTGATGTGATTGTTTGCAAAGAGTGTTTTCATACGACTGTTTCACTTATGTATGCTGATATGAGCTGTAAAGCGTACAGAGCCATCTGTTAGCTTCTTCTGCAATTATTAATTCAAACTGTTGTATAAACTTCTTACTGCTTTCACAATAAACATACCGTTTATTGCGTTCCTCTATCGATCTTTGTTTTCGAGACATTTAATTTTGAAATCAGGGAGTCCTTTTCTGGACACCCTGTAGAACAAACTACGCGAAATCCCAACTTCATTTCACTCACATGTGCTACAGTTACAGAAATCGTGCGTTTGGTAACCATCTGATGTTATTGCAAGGACCACTAGCTGTGCTTCAGCTTTTTCAGGTTTCTTTGTTTCTGTATCAGACAAGTGTTCACACACTGGTTGAAAAAGTAGTTTCCGTGGGTTTTATACTATGAGAAAAAAACTGAAAAAACTGAGTAAGCTAAACATGAGGTGATACAATTTGGGGACTGCTTAGGAAAAACAATATTGAGCCCGACAGATACACATGATGAACAAGTGATTATTAAGCATCTACTCTGAGGTGACGCGTCATAATACGGTTTTGGACCTCTTTTTGCTAGTAAAGCGGAGCAACGCTACTTTTCCAGGGGCCAACAAAACGATGGAAGTCCCTTGAAGGGAATATTCAGCCATGCTGCCCAGTACACTCCCTGAAAAAGCAGCCCAACCCTTATTGAGACACCACGCTGCACAGTTCTTTTTGACAGCTGAGCTGAATGGTTTCGTAGGGACTAGGACGTTGAGACGGGGCTGATTTATAGCCGTTTACTCGCTCTTTTATTCTGTAAGATACCTTTACTATATTGAGAAGACTATTTAATATGTGGTGCGTGTAAAACGGAGTATATGATTCGGTGAACAAGTATGCCGTGGGGAAACGCCGCCCATGTTTCCGTCTAAAATCTGATAGGCTCTTACAAGTAGTCTCAGTACGCCAAAAAAAAAAAACAGCAATTTTATTGATATTTAATACAGCGCAATTAACATAAATATGTCGCTTTATACAATTTGATTACCTTCTGTTAACCTACGTTTCTGTTATTTAAAAGGGTTACTTAAATGTTAGTTTAATATAAAGATGACAGGCTTAACACTCTAGAATGTTCCTTTGGCGCTAAGATGAGCCACTGGCGCGGAGTGTTACTCCTGCCGCAGTCAGTCGAGCTAGAGGTCTCAGGCTCGTGACATACATGTCAATCGCCTTCGTATATCGCGTATAATGTAATATCAGACGGTTAAACGTTTGTGAATTTCTGTTATTCAGTTGTGGCTTTTTGTATAGGAACAGTGAATCATTAATAGAAGAAGAAAAGTCACTGGCATCCCGAAATATCGTGTGACATTCGTTATTATTAAAACCTAGCCTCATTACACCACCATTCAAAATGTTCAAATGTTTGTAAAACTTATGGGACTTAACTGCAGGGTCATCAGTCCCTAAACATACAAACTACTTATGAAATACCTTATGCTAAAGACAGCACAAACATCCATGCCCGAAGGGGGATTCGAACCCCCGACGGCGAACGGCCTCGCGCATCGCAACGGGAATCTACAGACGATAGAAACTTGAAATTTGTAGACGTTGTTTATCTTACACTATAGGCATCAGCGATTTTTCGATATTCCCATCCATAAGGGGGTGACATAGAGGATGAACGGTATTTTGAAAATACGTTGCTATTCAGGCAATTTTGAAGCAAGAAATACAAAACTTTGGATTCAGATTTTTTATTGGAATTTTAAAAACAGCTGTTTCGATTTTTTTTAATTCAACCATTAAGCGGGTGAAATGAGGGGAAATCTCTTTTAAGGGTCCTACTAAGACTATTTTAATGCTAGTAATGCGACAATTTTGATTTCGAAACACGGTTAGAATTTTTAAAATATGTGTTTCGGGATGTTTTGAATTCTGCCATCAATGCTGCCATAGGGAGTGGCAAGTTGTTGTATCAAATTACTTGATTAGGAAATCATTTTTAAAGCTAAATCTATGAAAATATGTATTAGGGGTGGAAACAACCAATGCAGACCATCCAATCTACGCCTACGAAGCAGCGGGAATTAAGCTAGTTTTTATAATATTTATAGATTAAAGTAGGCAGTTTTACCCAACTTTCCTCTATATTTTAAACTTGATTGCGTCTCAGCAACGGTTACAGGATAGCAAATTATTAATCAGCCAACCAGTTGTAATAATAGTAGTTTAATAAACCTGACGACTGTTTCGGCATATATAAAACCAGCATCTTCAGAAATTTATGTTATACCTATAGACAATGTGACATCATAAATTACAAATTCATAATCATTATACATGAAATAGGCGTCACACCAAGCCTATTGTCTAATTCTAATATTGTGAAATACAGAATCAGAATAAAACTGTAACTTAGTATACTTGCATGTCACAGTAATTGGACATCCTTATCATCTAGGGCAGAGGTCAGCAAGTATTCTTAGAAGTGGTCCGGATACTTCTGAAAATGTTTATCGAGGTTCAGAAGTAAGACCTGATTTCCTTTTTTTATTTTAATGTTTACTCCCAAAATAATATTAAATACAACAGACAGACATATTTGCATTAAAAAACCAGAATAAGTCATAGAATACGCCGAATCGCACTCAGAAAGAAACTGGTCATTCTCTGCTGAAGAGAAGAACGAGATTTCATAAAATTCATCAGCTTGGTCAACCTGTGCATCACTTCTCTCAGAGTCGCACTAAGTTTATCACATAGTACTGCCTGGTGAATTATGCACTGATAAGATAGCAGGCTACCTTCCTGGCCTTTGATTCTCTTTACCAGTCCTTTTTCTTTGTCGATCATCGCTGGGGCCCCGCCAGTTGAAAGAGACACCATTTTATCATAAATAATGTTTGATTTTGTTATAGAGTCATAAAAAGAATTGAATAAATCTTATCCACGAGTCTTGCTTTGTTAGTAATTCCAAGTCCCCAAGCTAAACTCTTTGCCTTCAGTATAACAAATTCGCACGAAAATGGACTTTTGTTCTTCATCAACTATGTCGCATGATTCATTGAGTGCCATGGCTTACCTAGGCGACTTCTGCAGAAGTTTGAACAAACTACTTTTATTGTCGTCAGCTTAAAAAAAGGTTTGAGGGAATGTCAGAGTATGAAGTCGATTTATAGAATTTCCTTGTTCATTAAATAAAGTTCTTGTGCTGAATTTGTATGTACGACAGCACTTTTACGCAGATCATTGGCCAGCTTGCTCGCTGCCGCTCGTCAGTGTACTATCCAGCGTTTCACATATGAAAACTATTTATTTAATCTACCTATAATAATCTTTAAGGGTTCTAATTAATTATAGTAAATTGTAAAATTCTATAAAAAAATTTAAAGATGGCTCTCATACGAATTGTTATTTACACAAAAAAATTTTAATACGAGGATAAGTCAATTATTATCCGCAATTTAGTTGTATTTTTGTTTATGTTGGTATTACTGTCGTTTTACGTTGGTGACGCATGCTTTGTTTATTTGTTATTATATCTTTGCAATTTTCAAGCTGCTACGTTAGTTTCGTTGTCGCTGCCGTGCTGTTAATCATGGCTGCCCCGTTGTCTATTTGCACCAAGAAGAGCAACGTTCAGTGATACGTTTTTTGTGGGCGGAAGGTGTATCAGAGGCCGAAATTCATAGAAGACTTTCAGTACAGTAGGGGAGCAGAGTTTTGCCACAACGAAGTGTGTACGAGTGGATTGAAAAATTTCGAAATGGTCGAACGAGTGTTAAGCACGATGAAGGAGCCGGACGACCGTTTACCGCCACAAATGAAGAAACCATTGAGCGATCACGTGAAATAATTCTCTTAGACAGACGATTAACTATTGATGAAGTTGCTCATCGTCTTCAAATTAGTCTTGGTTCTGCCTACCAAATTATTCACAACAGACTTGGGTTTCGTAAAGTTTGAGCAAGATGGGTCCCAAAACAACTCACACAGTTGCATAAGCAAACGCGCCTCGATAACCGCAAAAACATTTGGATCGCTATGGTAACGAAGGGGACAACTTAGACAGAATCATTACTGGTGACGAAACATGGATCCATCATTACGAGCCGGAGAGTAAACGGCAGAGTATGGAATGGAAACATCCAAATTCGCCGTGCGACCCAACCGTCCGCAGGAAAACTGATGCTTACGGTTTTTTGGGATGCACGAGGTCCTGTACTGGAACATTATGGTGAAAGGGGCACAACAATAAACAGTGTACGTTACAGTTAGATGCTTACCGACAGGCTGAAGCCTGCAATTCGAAGTAAACTGTGTTATTGCACGACAATGCCCGTCCGCATATATATTATGGGACTTAACTACGGGGTCATCAGTCCCTAAACTTACAAACTACTTATGGACTAGCTAACACTAAGGACGGCACAAATAACCATGCCCGAGGGAGAATGCGAACTCCTGACCGTAGTGGCCGTGCAAACCGTGACTGACGCGCCTCAGTACCCTTGGCCACCGCGGCCGTCCGCATACTGCTGTCCACAATTCTGAGACGCTCCAGAAACTCAAATTCGAAGTACTGGATCGTCCTCCATATAGTTCCGATCTTCCCCCTTCTGACTATCACTTGTTTGGTCCACTCAAACAGGCATTAAGGGGCCGTCGATTTGACTCGTACGAAGCAGTGAAGGAAGCGGTGCATTCCTGGGTCGCAGCTCAACCGAAAACCTTCTTTTATGAGAGCATAAGGAATCTTGTAGAGCGATGGACGAAGTGCATTGAAAAGCAAGGAGACTATGTCGAAAAACGATGTTCTACATCTACATCTACAACCATACTCCGGAACCCACCCGACTGTGTGTGGCGGAGGGTACCTTGAGTACCACTATCGATTTTCCCTCCTATTCCAGTCACGTATTGTTCGCGGAAAGAAGGATTGTCGGTATGCCTCTGTGTGGGCTCTAATCTCTCTGATTTTATCCTCACGATCTCTTCGCGAGATATACGTAGGAGGGAGCAATATACTGCTAGACTCCTCAGTAAAGGTAAGTTCTCGAAACTTCGACAAAAGCCCGTACCGAGCGACAGAGCAACTCTCCTGCAGAGTCTTCCACTGGAGTTTAGCGATCATCTCCGTAAAGCTTTCACGATTACCAAATGATCCTGTCACGAAGCGCGCTGCTCTCCGTTGGATCTTCTCCACTTCCTCTATCAATCCCACCTGGTACGGATCCCACACCGGTGAGCAGTATTCAAGCAGTGGCGAACAAGTGTACTGTAACCTACTTCCTTTGTTTTCGGACTGCATTTCCTTAGAATTCTCCCAATGAATCTAAGTCTGGCATCTGCTTTACCGACGATTGATTTTATATGGTCGTTCCATTTTAAATCCCTCCTAATGACTACTCCCAGATACTTTATGGAATTAACTGTTTCCAGTTGCTGACCTGCTGTAGTGTAGCTAAATGATAAAGGATCTTTCTTTCTGTGTATTCGCAGCACATTACACTTGTCTACATTGAGCTTTAATTGCCATTCCCTGCACCATGCGTCAATTCGATGCAGATCCTGCATCTCAATACAATTTTTCATTGTTACAACCTCTCTATATACTACCGCATCATCCGCAAAAAGCCTCAGTGAACTTCCGATGTTATCCGCAAGGTTATTTATATATATATCGTGAACAGCAACGGACCCACGACACTCCCCTGTGGCACACCTGACATAACTCCTACTTCGGAAGACTTCCCTCCATTGAGAATGACCTGCTGCTTTCTGTTATCTAGGAATTCCTCAATCCAATTACACAATTGTTCTGATAGACCATATGCTCTCACTTTGTTCATTAAACGTTTGCGGGGAACTGTATCAAACGCCTTGTGGAAGTCGAGAAACACAGCATCTACCTGAGAACCCGTGTCTATGGCCCTCCATTCGTGGACGAATAGCGCGAGCTGGGTTTTAACTCTTGCAAGTTTCGTATTTTATTACAATAAAATTTTATAACTAGTTTGCGGATAAAAATTGACTTACCCTCGCAATCTGAGTATGCAACTTAAACTTTTAAAAATATTTTTGGCGGTCCATATTTTGGCCTTCCCGCTGATCTAGGGAATGTGATTTAAGGCCGAAAGATACGTCTGGGCATTTGGAGTCATTCGCGCTTACAGACCAGTGATTGACGTCGGCAATATGAAAGTGAGAGCAGAGCTACCTGTCTCGCTGATGAGGGTCCGTGCAGTAGCTTTAAATGCCCCTAGCCGCCGGCCAGGTGCAGGCCTCCCATTCCCTGGGGAAGCGTGCGCCCGCCGCGCCGCATTATGCGCGTCGCACAGCCTGTCTAGCCGACCGTTACTAGGTGAACCTGCTCGAGCGCCTTTCAGGCCGCAGCGCCTAGTCTCGGCCCACAACGGACTAGACTAGATCTATTTTTCCTAGCCCAGCTCCTGCAACATCTTCAACCGTTAGAGCGACTGATTTGCATAGGGGGACTCTAGCGTCTAACTATGACTTCCACGTGCTGCGTAGCTCCTCCATCTCGTTAGAATAACCGTTCAGCACACCTGGTACTAGGTTCTCAGTGGCACCCTCCTTTGAAAAATTGTCTGCGAATGTTAATATTTTCGCTTGAACTTGACAGCGAAGGAACTAACTCGCTCTCTCTCCCGTGTCTGGCGGGTTACACTTACGACAGCTCAGCACCGGCGGAATCGACATCGTTCGCTGCTATGTCTGTTGCTTTTGGCACCTTTATATCATCATCATAATGATCATCATCATCATCATTATCATCACCATTCTGCCCCAGGGTACGCCTGCACATGTAACTCTCCATGCAGTCCAATTGCTACTATATTATTTTCTCATAATTAATTTGTATACTTATAAGATCAACCACCTGATATCTTCAGCAAGCTCTTCTTCTTCTCGATTTCACCGTTCATTCAACACATCCTTCAGTAAACAATCTATTCTTATCGAATATCTAATTGTGCTTCCTCTTCGAGAATACCATTAAAGTTCTTCCTTACCACACTCGACTCGTAGCCTTATCACTTTCCGTTTCACCCCTTTCATTCACCTCCAAATCAACATTTCAAATGCTTCTTATTTGTCCTTATTCTGTCTATATCTCAGCTCTGTATTCCACTTCGTATTAAATGCCTCCTTGTCAATTTGTTACTCGCGCTTTCAACTCCGTATTTTATCTCGTGTCTTCTGTAAGATTGCTTCCACATAATTTGGAAGCAACTAGTTCTGTACCTTCCTGTCCTACTTTAAAGTCATATCAAATGTTTGTAAGATTAAGAGACCAAATTACTAATCTCATCTTTCCTATACTTATAAACTACATAACCAAACCAATTTATGCTCTCCGAGGAAGGACTCGCACCTCCACCAGGAGAGGTCGCGCAATCAGCGACAAGGCTCCCCAGACCGCGCGGCTGTACTTATTTATTTTGTTACCGTCCGTAGCTAAGGCGACGCAGTGGCTATGCGCGTTCGGTGGGAGGTCTGGAAGTTCTCTCTAATAATAAATAAATAAATAATAAAAAACATAAAAACTGAACCAAAAACTCAACGATCAACACAGAACTAAAACGATTCCACGTCTACAATGAACCAATCTATCTGTGGATCAAGGAGATGGGGAGGGGGGGGGAGGAATGGAGAGGAAAATCGTTACTAACCGTCATGCAATGGGTTCGGGTCCGACTCCCGGCAGGTGACTGGTTGTTGTGTGTTTATCCTCATCATTACTCAAACTCAAATAACTATCAGCCAGACCCATTCGACGGAACTCTAAAAAATTCTCGACATCATATACATCAAGTACATATGAATACACATAATTAAATCAGTTGCAACATCTGTCGGCTTATCTCATGTGGTAGCGTTCTGGCCTTACAACAACAGAGTCAGTGGTTCGAATCTCACGGTGACGTATATATATTTCGTTGTGTTCGAATACAACACAGTTTTAAAACTTAATGTTAATTTTTACTAAAATAGGCAAGCATTTTTATTTATTCGTAATTTTCTATATTTCATAACAAACTGTTAACGATGATGGTTTAAATTTAAAAAAAAATTAAGTTAATTCTTTTTACAGTATTGGCTTCACTATTACTTGACGACGGTTGTCTTCCATTATTCAATTTGTAAAGAGCTAAGAAGGTGTTTTTGGAAAGTCATCTACATAGCTACTAATGGCTTTCCAAGCAGATAACCTACTCAAGCATCGTTTCAGGTAACGACAAGGTGTTCAGCTCGTCTGCATACATATGAATAAAAGCTGACACAACACGTGGAATTAAAGATCTCAAAATGTTTTATATAACAGAATTGGAACACAAGGAAAACAAAATCTGTCACAGCAGGATTCGAACCACCGAAGAGCGATAACGCTGCCACCTCTGATCAGAGGACAGTGATTTAACAAAAGTTACGGGATAGTGAGGCAAAGTGGTGTACTTGAGTCGTTTACGCATCAGACTCGCATCGCCTCGGAAACATTATGAGACGTGGTTGTGCAAGCGATTTGTATACTGTGCAAGGTCGTCGGTGCCCAACGAATGCAGGAAACAGCTTCACACTTGGCAATAGTGTTAAGAGTACATCGTGAATCAGAATATCTCAGTGCACCGACAAACTTAAATACACCTTCGATTATCGTGACCGGCGATATATGATATGGGATCATCAACAGCGACGGAAGGGCAGCAGTGCTACAAATCACGGTTCAATGCAACAGACGACACACTAGACCCGTCTCCCTGTAGACAATCTTTGGGAACATGGGGAATCTCAGTCGCTCGACTGCCACTGTTAATTCTACGCGCTCCTGCATAATGGTTTGTATTTGTCGCTAATCACCGAGGATGAAAACTGAAACAACGGCGAATCGTGTTATGGTCTGACGAATTTCGATTTCAAAAGCACGATGCCAAATGGAGGCACTGTATCTGACACAGACTACATTAATCAATATATTCCGCCTACAAAGAAGGTGTGGTGAAAGGCAGTGCTGCTTCTGGTATGGTGAGGGCTGATATGGAATGAGCACCCTGTTGTTCTGGAAGAGATCTTGTATAAGCCGCAGTATGTTGAGCTTCTCTAGCCATAACTGGCTTTGGAACACCCTGACGATTCCGCGGTGTTTGAGGATGATAACGTTCCCACAGAAAGTGGTTTCAGAATAAATAGTGGAGGTAAACTTATAAAGGAATACAGACTCCGTGCATTGGATTTTGTACCCCTGGACGTACAAGAAATGGCTACTACTCTGAAAAACTATTCTGTATCAGCATATTCCGGTGTCTCACTGCAGACGGCAGGGCCAGAGACGATCCACGTGACATTACTTCCCTATCCCATGACATTTTCTGAGCCAGTGTGCCACTGTATTACAAGATATACCTTTTCATTTTGTAGCCATTGTGTAGTTGTTGAGTTATATATTATGGAACTCAAGACACAGAAAGATGAAAACTATGGGTCGTTGGCAACAGTTCTATGTGTCATATTTGCTTTCGACTGAAGTTTTCCATTTTCTCCAAAGCTGAAAGCTTTAACCTGAAACTACCATTTACTATTGGTCAGGTTTCGTCTCATCATCCGGCACACATTTCAAAATCACTGGATGTGATTACTCTGGTTATCTGAATACGATATATTATTTGTGAGCTATAAAGTTTTCTGGTGAGATGTTATATACAGTTATGCGTATTTCGACGACCGACACAATCCATCTTTTTTTTTAGTTAAGATTAGCAAGAACTCTTCTTCCCAGTCCTGTTCAGCACCACCTCATGTACTTATTAGTTACTCCATCTAATCTTCAGTATTCTCCTGTAGCACCAAATGTTAGAAAGCTTCTATCATCTTTTTGTCTGAACACCTAATCGTTCGTGTTTCACTCCCGTCCAGTATTACGCAACAGGCGAAAGCTTTTAGAAAGGACGTCCAAACATTTCAATTAATAATGTGTCTCACCACCCCATAGAACACAGATATTCAAAGGTGGGGTGGTTTGCGTGCCTCAACGATAATGATAGCGGTATCGTAGGTACAACCACTGCGAAGGGATATCTTTGAAGAGACAAACGTGTGGTTCCTGAAGAGAGGCAGCAGCGTTTTCAGTAGTTACAGGGGCAACAGTCTGGATGATTGACTGTGCTGGCCTTGTAACATCAACTACCAAGGCTATTCTATGCAGTTACTGCGAACGGCTTAAAGCATGGGAAAACTGCAGTCGTTAAACTTACCGAAGTTTAACTGTATGAATATATGATTATGGCGTCTTATTGGGTAAAATATTCTGGAGGTAAAATAGTCACCCTTTAGGATCTCTGGACGGAGACTACTCAGGAGGATGTCGTCTTTAAGAGAAACAAAACATGCATTCGATGGGTGGGAGCGTCGAAATTTCTATCCTTAATCAGGTAGGTAAGAAAATTTGAAAAGTAGATAGGCTAAAGTAAGATATAGTGGGGATTAGTGACGTTCGGGGGCAGGATGAATAGGATATCTGGTGAGGAGGGTACAGGACTATAAATACAAAATCAATTTGTGGCAACGAAGGAGTTGGTCTGATAATGAATAAGAGAATAGGAATGCGGGAAAGTTACTACGAACAGCATAATGAACGGATTATCGTAGCAAAGACAGACACGAAGCCAACATCGACCGCAGCAGTACAAGTTTATATGCCAACTGGCTCTGCCGATGACAAGGAGATAACAGAAATTATTCAGTTACTGGTTGAGGAAAACGTGATGGCAGACGGACAAGGCCTAATAGAAATCCCAGAGTAACACAGGAGGTAAAAACCTTAATTGATGAAAGGAGAAAATATAAAAATGCAGCATGTGAAGCAGGCAAAAGGGCGTACAGACGGGTGAAAAATAAGTGCAGACGGGCTAAGCAGGATTGGTTGGAGCACAAATGCAAAACCGTCGAAGAATGTATAAATAGGGGAAACATAGATATCATCTACAGGGGAATAAAAGAAACATTTGGAGACAAGAAAACCAGCGACATGAATATCATGAGCACAGATGAAAAACCAGTACTAAGCAAAGAAGGGAAAGCTGAAAAGAATATATAGAAGGTCTATGCAATGGAAATGAAGGCAGTATTTTAGAAATGAAAGAAAAAGTAGAGGAAGATCAGATAGGAGATACGATACTGCGAGAAGAATTGACAGAGCACTGAAAGTATCGAAACGAAACATGTCCCCTGGAGTAGATGATATTCCGTCTGAACTGGTTGTATCGTTATGAGAGTCTATCTTGACGATATAGTTCCACTTGCTATTTAGGATGTATGAGTCGGGTGAAATATCCTCCCACTTCAAGAAGAATATTGTAATCCCAATTCCAAAGAAAGCAAGTGAAGATATGTGAAAATTACAGAACTATCTGTTTAATAAGTCACGGATGCGAAATACTAACACGAATTATTTACAGACGAATGGAAAGCTGTGAATTCCGACCTTGGGGAAGTTCACTTTCGATTTAGGAGAAATATAAGATTACGGAAGGCAATACTCACAATATGGCTTACCTTAGAAAACTGGTTAAGTAAAAGCAAACATCCGTCTTTAGCGTTTGTAGATCTGGAGAAACTTTTTGACAATGTTGAGTGGAATACTCTCTTTCAGATTCTGAAGGTAGCAGGGGTAAAATATACGGAGCGAAGAGTTACATTCAACTTCTGCAAAAACCAGATAGCAGTTATTAGAGTCGAAGACATGAAAGGGACACAGAGGTTGGAAAGGGAGTAAGACAGGGTTCCAGTCTCACGTAAATGTTCTTCAATATGTATATCGAGGAAGCGGTGAAGGAAGCAAGGAGAAATTTGGGGAGGGAATTAAAGTTCAGGAAGAACTCTGCGGTTTGCCGATGACATAGTAATTCTGTCAAACAGCAAAGGACCTGGAAGAACGAAATGGATAGGGTCTTGAAAGGAGGGTATAAGATGAACATTAACAACAGCAAAACAAGGATAATGGGATGAAGTGTCAGAAAATCAGTCGTAGCTGAAGGAATTAGATTAGGTAATGAGACCATAAAAGTAGTTATTTGGGCAGCAAAATAACTTCTTATGGCCGAAGTAAAGATTATATAAAGTGCAGAATGGTTGAGGATGCGAATTTTGTTGACATCCTATATTAATTTAAATACTGTCTTGTCCTATATCTATGGTGTATGTTTCCCTGACAACTCATACAATCGTGGAGTAGCAAAGGTGTCTACCTGCAAAAATAAAAAAATTATTAAATGTAGCAAACCTCTTCGTCTTTTTTTATTGTAAGGTGTTCCAAAATTACGAATCGCATCCATTTTGCCGGGTCTGGAGATATGTCCTGTTCCTATATGATACATCCCACAAATTTCGTTTGTGTTGCACCAAATTATGTTTTCGTAATGTTAACAGTTACACCGTGTTCTTGCATAATTTGTAAGAAATGGTCTAGTACATAGTTACATTGCACCCAATTAGGTTCTGCAGTTAAGACATCGTCCACATAACAGGTGATGCTCTCTGAAGTGTCCTGGTTCAAAATGTTATTCAGCCCTGGAATAAAAGCTGCGGATGAAATTTTTAGACCAAATGCAAGACGTTTAAATTAGTAACATCTACTAAAAATAATAAACGCCGTATATTTTCTACATTCTGGGTGTAATTCAATCTGCCAAAAACTGGAACGAAGATCAATGGATGAAAAGACTCTCACACTGTAAAACTGTTGAATCAGGTCTTCCGGTTTTTCCGGACAGTCAGTCTCGGGAATACAAGTAATAATAATGTTAATCTGCCTTGAATCTAAGAGTAAACGGATACTACCGTCTTTTTTCCCTACAATATGCAGTAGTGAATTAATGTGCAAGATGCTGGTTCGTTGAGCCCATAGTCCAACATCTTTCTAATTTCTAGGTAAATTCTATTACTCAAGGGAATGGTATATGGCGGGACACAAAATGATGTATGACCTTTAACTTAACATTTGTACTGAAATTTTATTATTCTTCCCGTCTTTGGTGCAAACACTTCAGCTTTAATAAGCACTTCAGCACTTTAATAATCTTCATAAATCTACTTTTTCCTGTTCATGAATGTTACGTAATGCTTGTACTTTTTCCTCTGCTTTTTGATAAATCTCGGCCAAAGTTTCCTTGGAAAGTGACTTAGGAATCCCGTCAGAAACATACCTAGGATGTCTATAATCGTCATCATTGCCGTTTTGATGCAGGCGTAATTGTACATACTGCCCTGACAAAATTCAAAATGTTCAAATGTTTGTTAAGCTTATGGGACTTAACTACGGAGTCATCAGTCCCTAAGCTTACAAACTACTTATGAACTATTTACGAACTAGGACGGCACAAATATCCATGCCCAAGGGGGGATTCGAACCCCCGACCGTACTGGCCGTGCTGACCGTGACTGGAGCGCCTCAGTCACCTCGGCCACCGACTGCCCTGACACTTCGTCTTCTAACGACTGAGTGAAATACAGTGTAACATTGTCAGTGATCACGAAACCCTTGTCCATGCAGATTATGGCCCTTCTTTCATTCAGAAAATCGGCTCCTATAATCAAGTCTGCCGTTGATTTAGGGACGATAACGAATTTCGTGTCCGTCTCGTAGCCTTGACATCGATATTTTAGTCGCGTTTGCGGATTGGCTTCCGCCGAACTTCTGGTTATCTGACCTGTTACTCTAATCTTGCGTATCTATATTATGGGTAGTTATTTTTCGGCATAGCATCGATCAAACAAGCTACTGGACACTGCAAAAAGACGGCTACCACTATAAACCACTGCATACACCGCACTATTTCCTACATCTACCTTTAGTAATGGCTGTATCTCTCTTACTACTGTCTGTTCTTTCTCTTGTATTACATTGTCTTCGGTTGATTAGTAGTTAAAGCGATTTATTACGACCACATTTTCGCCTTTTTCTACATTTACAGGATCTGCCGTTCCCATAGGTTTGGCTAACACTGAAAAACAACATAATAACATGTGTCCTGTCTTCTTTGTTCTTTCAATTTCCTCCATTTCTTTGATTTCCTTCTTCTTACTTACTTATATTCTAACACAATCGCATCATAATCATTTGAATTTTATACATTACTATTTACACTTACATTTAGTACCTGCGGCACTGTATTTTCTGTTACTAGTTTCTCATCATCAGTTAGATAAAATAAATTTACAATACCTACTAACATTTCTTCCTCCTTTACCTTTTATTAGTGAGAAGAAATGGAAACTCGTCCTCACTGTTAGTAATTTACCACTCTATACTGTCCCAACAAAAATTGTCTATTTTTACTGCATTTATCTGTTCTTTCTTCTCACTCGTCTGTAATAGACAGCGTGACCTGACATCACCTTGCTGAACGTTTTCCTCCCCAACTAGTCATTTTTTTCCTTTGCCGGGGCTTGGTGACCTAATATCCAAGATTTGGACACCCTTTCCTTCGTTTTTATTACCGTTTATTACCGTTGTGGTCCTGGATTACCTTGGAAATTTCCAGGGCCTTGAGCTCATACGACTATGTGTCCTATATGTCACAAAGTAAACAAGAAAGAAAACTTATTTATTTTGCTTATTTCCAATTTATTATGCCTCTTGGCATATTTTGACGCAAATATGTCACTTCAGAAAATAAATATTCCTTGTCCTTAAAGAAATGATTGCACCATTAGTAGAGTCATGGTTGTGGTTCATGTTAAAAACTCAGTCAGACTGTCACATCCACTGGACCAAGAAACAATTTTCACTTGGGTACCAGTTGTTCACTTATTGAAAATTGTAATTGATTCACCAAACTACCAGAATTGTGTAATTCTAGTGTCTCGTTTTATCTGTAGAAAAGGATTGGTAACATCTACTAAAAACAATAAACGCCGTATATTTTCTACATTTTGGGTGTAATTCAATCTGCCTAAAGCTGGAACGCTGTAATTTCATATTTATTTCAAATATTGTAATGGTATCTCGTTGTTCTGTTTCATGACTGCATACAGTTCAGTAATTTCATTTAGCTGTATTTTGAAAACTCTCATACCATGATTCGGCTCGTCGGTTCTTGAAAATTATTTATGTGAACTCTGCAGCTTTATTTTAATACCAAGGAACATGAAGTTCTTTAAGTAACACCACCACTCTACGCTTCGTTTGATGCAGTTCTCCACGCAGACCACTTGCCAACTATGCTGTTAGTTTCAGAAAAACAGCTCCATCCGACGTCGTGAATAGTTTGCCCCGTAATCTCAAATGTAAGTTTGCTCCTCTCTTTCCTTCTATCATTCATGCGATTATTGCTTTCGCCTACAACTCAGGTAATATACAAACTCTTCAGATTGTTATGTTTCTTATTCGGTATTTTTTTTTTTTCTCTCTCGTTGACAAATGACTTAACATCGCCTCTTGTCCTTCCACTGCCATAACACATTTCACAGAGTTCTAACTGATTTCTATTTCACTCACAGTTCACGTTACAAACCCATACTGAATTATATCCTAAAACAAAGCCTTATTTAAGAGTGAAACTTGTAACATTTTTCTTAGCACAGTGACTTATACAGTGTTCAATTCTTATTTCTCTGTTCTTTCTCGCAGGTTCTTCCTTTATTAATTCAACTTACGAAATGGGAAAGTTTATTCACCTATCAAGACACTTGTGCACATATAACAATCAGCGATCCAACTTATCTACCACGTGGGAATATCATAATCAGTCTGTGTTTGCGCACAAATTATCCGTGTGTTCCATTTACTTCGGCGCCCAACTCAAATCATGACTACTTTCTGCGAATGCCGGTCCATCATCAGCAAACCGTATCAAACTACCTTTCTGTCCGTGACAGAGATTTCATAATTACACGTAATATCCGACCCTAAACTGCTAATTGTACGACTGCAGCCATTTTCACCTAATATTACCTTCTTGAAGACTCCTAAGCAAACAACAAAATGTGGTTATGAAAGGAAATAACTAGCAGAACAGAACGGCAGTGCGAGATCAAAACCTTGGACCGACACGAGAACTGCAACTAAACGATTAAAACTCGCGTCACGTCTAACTTACAACCCACGCTAAAGTCGACAAGTTCCGAATACTTGGCGAGGGCCCCTAAACGGAGTGTTATTAAACGTGTACCTGAATGACAGGTTCTCAGCTTACATCTACCATTACATGGACCACTTCTGTGAAAGTAAAATTGAAGAGCGGCAATTCTGTTATAAGAGACAACTTCGCTGATTACGAAAACAGGTCATTAAGTTCAGGGAGGGAAAAGCGGATGTTGCTCTGGGAGCGACGTAATTGGGCTGGTTTATGAGCTCAGATAACAGGTGTCACGAGCAAATTCCCGCCTGCGGACGAGTAGCGGGCTAAAATCTGCTCCCGGCGCGCCCGTGATTCGCAGGTGGATGCGACGCAGCTCTCAATTACACTTAAACTTACAGGGATGCGTGTGGAGAGTCCTCAAGTGTCTTGCTCACGGGACTCGAAACGCTGTGTTTCGGACTGTAGAGATTTTGTACACTGTTGATGCATTGTACGTGTGAAATACGGATATTTTTAAATGTTTGTTACCACGAAACTCTGTTCAAGAAACTAAATAAAACCGCCATAAAATATTTTTAACAATCAATGACGAAAAATTAAATATTTTATGAAACATATCAAAACATGACCACAGAACAACGTAATACAATGTTCAAATGTTTGTAGATTATGGGAATTTACTACGGGGTCATAAGTCCCTAAACTTACAAACTACTTATGAACTACCTTATACTAAAGACGACACAAAAATCCATGCCCGAGGGGGGATTCGAACCCCCGACCGCAGTGGCCGTGCAGACCGTGACTGACACGCCGCACACCGTTCGACCAACGCGGCCGGCAGAACGTATAACCATCACAAAGAGAACTACAGTTTAAATACAGTAGTGTAAGTATAAATGACTGTAATAGAAGACACGTCGAATGGGCCACGGCAGAGTGGCCGAGCGCATTGAGGCGTTATGCTCCGATACGCGGTGCCATTCCCTGTCAGGCCTCAATCATTAGGCTAATAATGCTGTACGGTGCGCAAGCATGAAGCAAGACCAAAATTAAAGAACATCAAATCTCAGTCTTCGAAAATCATGTGTACACACGAATCTATGGGCCAATATTCGACTAAGTAATAGGTTGGTTTGAATATCCAGTGAAGAAGTAGTGATACTAGCTAATAAATTATCGCTAGTGAACGTTGCCAAAGCAAGACGTTTACAATTGAATGAAACGGCACACGACAGGATGAATTTGAGGCGGATAGTGGTGGCGCCGTGTGGTCGTCAACTGCCTAAGAAGCCAACTGTATGTGTGTGTGAGTGATGCATCAGCGAAGAAAAATTTGATGAATGTATTTTTTTGAATATTAAATATAACACAAAAGGGTAGTATCAAGTCCGCGGGTCCCTAACAGTAGCAGATGAGAAAGTAAATGTACACGGATTATTCTGTAGTATCGTTTCAGTTATGAGTAGTACCGGTACCATAGTTTCTAAGAAATTTAATTCAAATATGGGAAAATACGATGATGACCGTGCCACGGTGGAGTAGCAGAACGGTCTAAGGCGCCTCGTTGCGGAGCGCGCGGTTGCTCGCCGTCGGAGGTTCGAGTCCTCTCTGGGGCATGTGTGTGTGTGTGTTGTCCTTAGGTTAGTTTACCTTAGTTTAAGTAGTTTGTAAGCTAAGGACTGATACCACGCAGTTTGGTCCGATAGATTTACAAACATTTGAATAATTGATGATGACCGTGATGTATTAGTCTGGGAGCACCAAAATCAGGTCACGAAACGTAGTGAAAAGTGATAAAAAATTCAAAAGATACTAAAATATGCCCACTTACAATGTATGCCAGAAACAAGATGGCCAAAAAGAATATGGCAATGGACTCCTCACCAAAGAAGAAGGCGTGGCAGACCTGCGAGATGCTGGAAAGATGATGTCAACGAAGCAATGGCGACGAAAGGTCTTAATGAAGGAGAGTGGAACGACCGAAATCGATGGAAATTGGGATGCGAGAGGCGGTGTCAGCCGTATATATATTATGTACTAAAATATGAGTTTTCTAAATGTAGGGTATATTACCCTTCACCCAGCCAAATGGTTAGAAAGGTGGGATGTGGGGGTGGGTTGGAGGCAGAATTAGAAGAAAATAACGAAACTAATAAATAATGGTTCAACGAATAAAGTATATAAAATTTTAATGGCATGAAAAGTTATAGAAATGGAAATGAATTTTACAATTCGATTAAACTTACAGAAATTTAGTTAAAACGCAACATCTTTGAGTTTATAGGGAGGAGGGATGCAACTGTCCCTTACCCGTCTCTGGCGACGGTCCTGTGTCCTCCCCATACCGGATATCTTACACCTCGTCCCTACACCTCCCTCCCCTCCCCCTCCCCACATACAGACACAAAGCAGTTTCTTGACTGATCACTTATTAATAAATCTACGTTTTCAGCATTGGAAGCTTGCAACGTTAAAGCTTGGCTTGGAGTTGGGCAATTACTCGAAAACTACCAAACCTCCAGTCATCTTTTTCTAATGTATAGTATGGAGCACGACAATCCGTAAGCTGTATTTATTTTACACATTACCCCACTATTCACTTATGATTTGTACATTATTATCATTATTATGTTAAAAATGACTCGTCAATGACCGCATGTAAAATTTGAAAAAAAGCGTTAAAACACGACGTGTTATATAAATTGAGCAAATAGGTCAAAATTAATCAACAAACAAATATTCCTCGACATTCTTTAATCATTTTCCCTAAATTTTAATCGCCTTTAAAACTTTTTTCTGTGTTTCCTGTACTGCTTGGTTAATTTGTAAATAACATTAGGGAATCACCACAAACTAGTCGTACTTACGTACCGCTTCCCTTTCATGCCCTTAACTTCAGACTAGTATCTGCGTAAGCTGTAAAAAAAGTTCTAGGTCGATGTATTTTAGTCCTGTTACATTCAAAATGTTTGTGAACCTAATTGGACTAGTGTTATGATCATCAGTCCCTAGACTTACAAACTTCTTAAACTAACTTATACTAAGGACAACACACACACACACACACACACACACACACATCCCTGAGGGGAGACTCGAACCTCCGGCGGGAAGGACCGCCCAGACCGTAGCAGGATGCCTTAGACAACACGTCCATTCTGCAGGGTACTGTATTGGTGACGAAAGTGGTGAGTTAGTGGTGTGCAATTGGTGTCAGTTTTCTGTAATTGCTGCATTTCTGAACATTTAATGTCTACAATTGAAAAAAAGTAAAAGGGGCTTCAGCGGAAATTATCCTCTCAACATTATCTGCAAAACTGATGCAATGTATCAATGGGTGTCTACTGAAAATCACTTTTTACATTATCTTGCGCCCCTTAAAAAAAAGGGGAAAAAAAAGAAAGAAAATAAACTATATTCGCTACCGTCTACTAGAGTTGACACAATTAAACATGCTTGGGATACCTTGGAATATGATGTACATTACGTCTCAAAAGTATCTGGACACCTGGCTGAAAATGACTTACTCATTTATGAAGCCCTCCATCGGTAATGCTGGAATTCAGTATGGTGTTGGCCCACCCTCGGCTTCCAATCTCGAAGGCAGGCATCCGCTCAATCAATTGCAGGAAGGTTTATTGCAGAACGACAGCACATTCTTACGGAGTGCTGCACTGAAGAGAGGTATGGATATAGCTCAGTGAGAGCAGGCACGAATTCAGAGTTCCAAAACACCTCATAGATGTTCTATAGGATTCAAGTCAGGATTCTGTGCAGATCATCCCATGGACGTTGATTTGGCGTAATAAAAGAATAGGTGCACATTTGTATCGTTTTGGCGCATTTTTCTCGGATTATTGTAAATAAATCGGAGTTCTTCACCAATTATTCTTTTCTCGATTTCAGCGCCATCTGTCAATGGTTTAAATGAATGTTTCAGACAAAATTAACTTATTCACCGGCTAAAATTCATTCTTATATCTGTAAAAAATAGACCAACTATAAATGGATTTAGGAAAGAAAAAATTGGAAAGTTTTAAGTTCGTTCGAGTTGTGATCATAAACATCGAATCGTTGACATTGCACATTCGCAAAATTGCAATGGAATCTGACTGGCGGTCAAATTTTCGAATTAGCCAATGGAGAGTTCCGACTAGTCTGAACCGAGACGGAGTAAATGCTTTCTATTCGTCTCCAAAGCATTTAATAATCTTGCTTCAAAGAGATAAGCCACTACATACGCTAAGTCTTTTGTATGCAATATAGTTGCCTTTTCGTTGAAGAAAGCAAGTGCAAAATTCCGGCAATTACAAAATTAAATGAGCAGTACGTCGCAACATTTTGACTTAATTTTCATTGCTCGAATAATGAAGCACTGCACGAGTTACTTATGTTTTCATGCTCAGCACGACACGTTTTGAGAACGACTCACTGTCAAAATTAAATATTTACCGTAAATATTATGTTTTCTTAACCGTACTATACTCAATTTAAAATTATAAAAAAGTGTGTCGTAGCACTAGTAGGATGTAAAATAGGCCGGCCGCGGTGGCCAAGCGGTCTGCGGCGCGCCAGTCACGGTCTGTACGGCCACTCCGGTCGGGGGTTCGAATCCCCCCTCGGGCATGGATATTTGTGCCATCCTTAGTATTACCTAGTTCATAAGTAATTTGTAAGTTTAGGGACTGATGATCCCGTAGTTGTCCCATAAGCTCTACAAACATTCATTCGAACTAAAATAGAAGTGAATTTTAATCTCTTTGACCGATGCTTCTTCAACCGGCTGGATGTGTACATGTTGGTAACCCTGAGAGTTTGGCTTCTCACTGCGGTAGACGCTTGGTTCCGTCTTTAGAAGTTCCACGGAGTTCCACTGTCCGAATTCTGTAATGGTTTTCGTGCGATAGAAGTCTGCTTTTACTTCACAGCAGCAATACACACTCTTAATGTTTTCTGGAAAGCCACTCCTGATTAGTTACGATAGGATGTCGTTGTCCAAAGCTGATGGGTGGTATCTTCATCTGCACTAAACCCTTGAATACAATGAAATGAGTTTCAAATCTGTAAATTACAGCTAATTTTGATAGTGTATTCACATGCCTAAATCTTTACTTTTTTGAATTTCTAAAAATGTCGATTTGACTGATTTCATGTGGAATGAGCAGAGTACCGCCTGAAATCTTTTTCCGCCGAACAGAGTACCGCAAAAATTTTCTTCCAACTAAAGCACTGGGTTTACCACTAAAGAATGAGATGTATTAGACCAGCGGTGCCTAAATGAACGATGCCACGTAGGGTGCAGGTTTGAAATCGTGAGCCCGTGCGAACGCAGCGGACACCGGCTACACAGAGAGAGCGCCGCAACATTTGAGCAGAGATCTGAGGTAATAAACTCTTCTCTGGGAACAAAACCGCAAGAGGAAAGGAACTGCCGTAAATACGTCAGTGCGGCCCCAGAAGGTCATAAAGCACGCGGCGCGGCAGGCACTCACGGCGGTGAGGTGGGCAGCCGCGGAGAGGTACAAACTCTGCAGGCGAGGGGGCGAATTACTGGCTAAATGCCTCTGTGCACCGAGCGATTGGTGTAATCTTTAGTTCGCGCTCCTTTACAGTATTAACCCTTCATTTGGCGCACACAGAAATTACGAGAAGAAAAAGAAGTTATGTTACTTAAATGTGTAGTGCCATGTGAACAGATTTATACGATTTTTTCTTCAAAAAATTGTTTCAGGTTTGTAAGTAACATTCCCAGATCTTCGCAAGGTGGTGCAGTATCAGTAGTACAGTGTTGTTATTACGACTGTAGAAATTATTGTATTTTGGACTGCTTCATGTGAAACGTGTGAAAACAAGTCGTTTTTGGTGCAAAGTTCAGAATAGCCCCATGATTTCCAAATTTTACAGTAAAGTATCCCTGAAGACAAAACTTGCAAATTCCTTTTGGCTCATAAGCTGTCAAGTGGCAACATATTGTCATGTCTATCATGCCGTACATCATTAACTGGTACAGGAGATGCTGTTTCATTCATCTTTTGGACTTATCGTCCATTTTGTAGTGGTCTACCAGGCCTCCTTTTCCCAGTAAATATAAGACCAGTTTCAGTCTCCCATATAACGTCAACAATCTAATATATAAAGCAGTGTGCCGTATGTTTGAAAGTGTTACATACAAATCTACAGTTTTGTTCCAATCTTTATGAAATGTTGTACACGTAAGCTTCAATCCATGAGGACGGTCGCCGTAAATGTAAGAATCACATACGGTATATAGTTCACGAGATATGACGTCATAAACAATGAGATGCGCGAAAAACTGCTGCATTTAGCGACAATACTGCTCATTTTCGCCTAAACCACTGGACCGATTTCAACCACATTTCGTACACTCTCTCCTTACCGTAAGGCAACAATTGCTGCAGGGTTAATAATCCCATATGACACATAGTTCAGAAGATATGACTTCATAAACAATAGGAATCGCAAAAAATTGCCACATTTTGTGACGAGACTTTATACATACACTATATGAGAAACGGAGTAATTAGCGACTTACAACAAATTTTTAACATAATTTCTAACCTTTATTAAGCTTTTTCTCGCTGACACCCATATCAAAATGATGAAAGGAAAAACGTTTCTCGCTTACTACTTTTCCGCTGTTTATGGAGTAAAACTACGGTGTCCGGAATTACTTTACAATTAACAATTTGTACACTACAAATTGTAGACGCAGGACACTTTACAGACAGTATACACACATATAGTTGAATGTACCTTCTAAATTGTATCACATTACGACACTTAATTCATGAGATATGAGCTCGTAAACAGTAACGTTCCACTGTTGATGGACTAAAACTACGGCATTCGGTGTGACGTTACAATTTTTAATTTCTACACTACAAATTGTAGCTGCAAGAAATATTACAGACAGTATACACGCATATAGTTGAGTGTACGTCCTAAATTGTATCAAATTCAGACACGTAGTGCATGAGATATGAGGACTTAAACAGTAACGTTCATGGTAAACCGCCCCATCCCGCACCAAGTTGTAATCTGTTACTTCTTTGCTACTAACTGTATTCCCAAGAGATTTCACAGACATACAGCCCTTTTACTAATGAATACCTGTCTGAAAAATGGTAGGAATAAATAAATAAATAAATCGCCGGGTTTTCAGCTAGTTTTCCATAATAATTGAACTTCAAGGCTTCCTCTTTCCCTTTTATAAGCAGTTTTCCATGTATCACGAAAAATATCGTCACAATATTGACACAAACATGTACCTCGGTAACGTATGCTTGGAGTGTCCGCTAAAGATCCAGTTTAACCCTAAACTTTTCGCAAAAGACAAAAGAACATCACTCTATTGGAGAGCTTAAATGTTAGTTTCAAGCACTGTTGCCCGTCCATGGATGAAACTGCAAAATGTTTCCGAAAACCACACGCAATTTTGATGTTGCTTGAGAGCAACATTGCCAAATAAGGGGTTAATATGTAAGTGGTTTAGCACTTTTCACTTCATAGCTGGATAGTAGAGGTCTACATCTACATCCACATACGTACTCCACAATCCACCATACGATGCGTGGCGGAGGGTACACTGTACCACTACTAGGAATTTCATTTCCTATTCCTTTCCCAAATAGAATGCCTATATGCCTCTGTACGAGCCCTAATTTCTCTCATCTTTTTTATCATTACGCGAAATTTAAGTAGGCGGCAGGAAGATCGTTCTACACTCAGCTTCAAATTCCGGTCCTCTATATGTCCTCAACAGAATTTCTCGAAGAGAACGTCGTCTTTCCTGCAGCGATACTCATTCGAGTTCCCGGAGCATTTCCGCGACACTCGCGCATTGGTCGAACCAACCAATAACGAACATAGCTGCTCGCCTCTGAACTGCTTCTATGTCCTCCTTTAAACCCATTTACTGTGGGTCCCAAACACTTGAGTAATACTCAAGACGTGGTCGTACAAGCGTTTTATATGCGGTCTCCTTTACAGATGAAGTACATCTTCCCAAAATTCTCCCAATAAACCGGAGTCGGCTGTCCGCCTTACTCACAACTGTCCTTACATGTTGGTTCCATTTCATATCGCTCTGCAGTGTTACGCCTAGATATTTGAACGACGCGACTGCATCAAGAAGCTCACTGCTAATTCTGTATTCGAACATTATGGGATTGTTTTTGCTACTCATGCACATCACCTTACATTTTTCTACATTTAGAGCTAGCTGCCAATCTTCGCACCAACTAGATATCTTGTTTAAGTCGTCCTGTATGTTGTTACAGTCAATTAATGACGACACCCCCCATACACCACAGCATCATCAGCACACAGCCGCAGATTACAAGTTACTCTGTCCATCAGATCATTTATATAGTCAGGAAATAATAACGGTCCTATCACACTCCCCTGGGGCACTCCTGACGATACACTCGTCTCTGAAGAACACTCGCCGTCGAGATCAACGTACTGCGTTCTGTTACTTAGGAAGTCTTCAAGCCACTCACAAATCTGTGAACCTATTCCATAAGATTGTATCTTCGTTGCAGTGGGCCACCGCGTCAAACGCCGCGTCTACCTTCAAGCATGTGCAAGATCGAGTGATCTTCTGACGTGGAACAAACAAACTCGTGAACAGTGTTATCATACAATAAAGGACCTTTCTTGGTACACTGAATACAAAACATCTGTTTACACCTATGATCATTCTCGTTAGTTGTTACACAAAGCATTGAGCCGCTGCTACAGTTTTCCGATATTGGAATTTCTATGTACACCAGAGTATCATTCGTGAAAAGCCTCATAGAATTCCTACATAACCTGCGAATTAATATATGGTAACCGGTCTATAGCAGACCTTTGGAACACGACGAAAATTAATTTTTACGTCGTAAGTCTCTCTCTCTTGACAAATACATGCTGTTTTGTTTGCTTCATTTTGATAGCCGTGGAGCAAATTTATCTGAAGACCCGATAAAGACTCCCGAATAATACGACGTAGTAATTCGTAACGTAATATCCTTCGCTCGCTGCACATAGTAACAAATCTGCAGATTAACGGCGCTGTTGCAAGTGGGGTTGCGCACTATGCCTGGTATGCTTCGATAACTTGAGAGGAAAGTTTTAGCGAACACAGCCGCAAATAATCTGTTTCAATGAAAGCATCATACAGTGAGAAAACAAAAATAATGCGGTAGCTCCTAATATCGATTCGGACTAAGTGCACGAATACGACGTGGTAACAAGTCGTCGGAATCCACTACAGGAATACCGAACAATGCTATCTTTCATAACGGAGAAAATATTGCGAGTGTAGTATTCTGTGCATCAATCGACTTCCCAAATACATCCTACAAATTTTGTATACAGAAAACGAACTTCCTGTACGAGTCCACGATTTTAATTTTTTCTCAATAAGAATAAAAATCTGCCTAGAGCGCTAAAATTGTATTTATTTACAGTGTCGTCCTACCAATGTTTGTTAGGAATGACGTGGGTGATCTGGGTGGCCACAATATATTCAAACCCAGTATCAACAACTGTGACTCGATGAAATGGCGCATTTCCCCCATAACACTTGCATTGTTGTTTCGAAACATGAAGTCCATCAATGGCTGCAGATGGTATTCAAGTAGACGAACATACTCATTTCTTATCAGTGATCGGTTGGACTGGTCCAGAGGATGCAGTCCATGAAACGTAAAAGTAGCCCACATCACCTCGAAGTCACCTCCTTCTTTCCACAGTGGTTTGTTTACAACTTGACTTTTAAATCGGGACTCATGTAACCAAGCCGAGGTTTTCCAAAATACAACTTTGAGGCAAAAGCAAAAGCAAAGTAGCACAATCCGCATCCATTAAAAAATCGTGCCAACGAGGTAAAGGAAGAGTCCCTTATGTATACCTTCCACTTTACCGTTTCATCTCTCGGCCATCAACAGAAGCTCTTAAGAATGGAAGTTAAAGAAAGGGAAGATGATGTACGTTCACGATATTCTCTCCTGCGAGACCAGAATCTGGGGGCACAAAAAGAGAGGTGAGAAAAAAAGGGAAACTCAAAGGCAATCCTTATTGCCGTGATCTACCTTATAGAATTTCAGTTGGCTGTCGTCTGACTGAAAACCAGTTATGAAAAAAAAAAAAAAAAAAAGAAAAAGAAAAAAAAAGCATCTTCCTCTGAAAGACAGAAAGGGCATAACTCAATCAACCCTTCACTAGGTGAATAGTACTGAAAAAAAGACCCAAAGAAATATTAAGTATAAAATATAAAACTCTCCGTCAAAAAATAAAATAAAAAAATGAGGAGGATTTGAACTAAGCAAAAATTTCCTATGCCATTCCCGCTGGGCCCTTGACCCGAAATAACAGGATCAAGACCTGAGAGTAAAAGGAGGTATAAAAGAAAAGACACTTCACAAATGAGCGGTAAGGCTCAAGGAAAAACACGTAACATCCTGTTGTCATCAAGGAATCACAACCATGTAAGGTCAACGTCCCAGAATTTTTTTTCTAGCCATGGATCAGGGCTGCCGTAAGAAACTGTGCATAATTGTCCTGATATTTGGGAGGTGCGTGTTGTGGTCTTCAGTCCGTAGACTGGTTTCATGCAGCTCTCCATGCTACCCTGCCCTGTATAAGTCTCTTCATCTGAGAATAAGTTCGGCAATTTTCATCCTTTTGAATCTGCTTACTGTATTCGTTCCTCCGTCTCCCTCTACGATTTTTACCCCACATGCTTCCCTCTAATGCTAAGTTGATGTTTCCTTGATATCTCAGAATGTGTCTATTAGTCAGGATATGCCAGAGACTCCTTTCCTTCCCAATTCGATTAGGCATCTCCTCATTAGTTACGTGATCTACCCACCTAATTTTCATCATTCGTCTGTAGCACCACATTTCGAAAGCTTCTGTCATTATTTTATTTGAACTCCTTATCGTCCACGTTTCACTTCCATACTAAGCTACACTCCAGACAAATGCTATCAGAAAGGACTTTCTAACATTTTAACTAATATTGGATGTCAACAAATTTCGCTTCTTCAGAAACGCTTTTCTTCCCATAGCCATTCTGCATTTTATATCTTCTTTACATCGGCCATAAGAAATCATCTTGCTACCCAAGTAACAAAACTTACCTACTACTTTTATTGTCTCACTAGCTTAAACCCGCGGCTCCGCTCGCGTGTTGGCTGATTATGATAGATAAGCTATTTTTCAGTAGTTTGCTATGAGACTGGTTTTGAAGAATGAAATGAAATACAATATCTTTTTAGAAACGTTTTTAATCAACATTCGAATAAGAAAAAAATTATGTGAAGTGCTTAATGATTTACAATAAATAAAACATACATTGTTCCTTATAGCCTGTGTTGCAATATCTCCACACGTATGGTGAGAGTAATGTCCAAATTCATTTTAATTTCATTTTAGAGAATTCTAGTAAACTACGTTATTTGTAGTATTGTTTGGAGCGTAAATGTAGAGATTTTTATGGTTGCCCACCCTTGAGCAAGCGACGTATAATTAACCATGTGAAGAACATGAGGGCTGTAAATGGATTCATGCGACGTTTAATGATTGTCCTTGAGCTTTGTAAATTGTCATAGCAAAAGCTAGGCAAACTGGAAACTGAAGTCTTTTGAACTGAAATGGCATATCTGAAGGGATTAAAGAAAATTCAACAATAATGATCACTTGATGTAATGTGCGAAGCGTCAAATCGATTTTTTTAAAGAGATGTATTAAAAGAAATTTTTTTTACTGCTTTATTAATTCTTATATTTCCTTACAGAGAAAGAGCTGAAGACATTGTAGCACGCATAGACCAAATATATGGTCTGTGGCATCACGTTTCGCTGTCTGTAACCTCATTGATATAGAGTCGCAAACGTCATCGCTGGCCTTCAGTCCGATTTTTTTTATAATTTGATGACTTTCAACCACCATATCTTCCACCCCCTTATAGCTATCGACATCGAACTGCTATGGTGTACAACGGGAGACTTCGGACAACAATTACACACAGACCATTCGTTTGCGTTCTGTAGTTTTCGCTGCAGAGCGAAATATTAACACACACGCGCGTAGAATTTTATATACACCGATAACTTTCCATCCCAATATACTCCACCCTTTTATCATTATCAATCCTCAAGTAACAATGCAACCAATAAAACAATTTTCAAAGAGTAAATATAATTTTCAAATAGTAATTATTGTTCCGCATTTCGCGTTATATTCTTCAAATTACTAAATATGTATCAGATGGCTGTAAAACCATGCCTAAAACCTTCCTCAGGTATAAATGAGTAGCTCTTTATGTTTTGTGGTTCAGACGTGATAAACATACACCGAACAGACATTCACATTTATAGATATAGATTACCTAATCTAATTCCTTCAGCATCGCCTGGTTTTCTGACGCTGCATTCCGTTATCCTTGTTTTACTTTTGTTGATGTTCATATTCTACCCTCTTTTCAAGACATTGTCCATTCCATTCGTCCAGATCCTTTGCGTTCTCTGACAGAATTACTATGTTATCGGCAAACCGCAAAGTTTTGATTTCTTCTCCCTGAACTTAAATCCTCTCTACAGATTTCTCCTTGCATTCCTTCACTGCTCGCTCAAAGTACAGATTCAACAACATTGGGGAAAAGCTACAACCCTGTCCTACTCCTTTCCCAACCTTTGCGTCTCTTTCATGCCCTTCGACTCTAATAGCCGTTGTCTGATGTTTGTATAAGTTCAATATAACTCTTCGCTCCTTATATTTCACCCTGTTACCTTCAGAATTTGAAAGAGTGTATTACAGTCCGCATAGGCAAAAGCTTTCTCCATATCTACAGATGCTAAAAACGTAATTATGCCTTTCCATAGCCTACCTTCTAAGGTAAGTGAAAATTTGCTGATCTTCTCCAAGCTCAGATTCCACACGTTTTTCCATTCGTCTTTAAGTAATTAGTGTTCGTATTTCGCAACCATGACTTATTCAACTGATAGTTCTGTAATTTTCACACTTGTCTGCACTTGCTTTCTTTGGAATTGGAATTACTATATTCTTCCTGAAGTCTGAGGTTATTTCCCCTGTATCATATATCTTGCGTACCAGGTGGAATAATTTCTTCATGACTGGCACTCCTAACGATGTCAACAGTTCAGACGGCATATGATCTACTCCAAGGGCCTTGTTTCGACTCAAATCCTTCAGCGTTCAGTCAAATTCCTCTCGCAGTATCATATGTCCTATCTCATCTTCCTACACTTCGTCTTCGATTTCTTCAATACTGCCTACAAGTTTATTTCCTTTGTGTAGGCCCTCTACATATTCCTTCCACAGTTCAGCTTTCCCTTCTTTGCTTAGTACTGGTTTTCCGTCTGAGTTCTTGATATTCATACACCTGCTTTTCTCGTTTCCAAATATCTCTTTAATTTGCCTTTAGGCGGTATGTTTCTTTTCCCTAGTCATACATTCTTCTATGGCCTTACATATCTACTCAAGCCGCTCCTGCTTAGCCAAATCAAATGTTCAAATGTTTGTAGAGCTTATGGAACATAATTACTGGGTCATCAGCCCCTAAACGTACAAACTACATATGAACTAACTAATAATAAGGACGGCACAAATATCCATGCCCGAGGGGGGATTCGATCCCCCGACCGTAGTGGCCGTGCAGACCGTGACTGGCGCGCCGCAGACCGCTCGGCCACCGCGGCTGGCCCTACTTAGCCAGTCTGTACTTCCTGTAAACTTCATTTCCCAGACGTCTGTACTCCCTTTTGCCTGCTCCACTTGCTACATTTATATATTTTCTCCTCTCATCAATTAAGCTCAGTATATCTTGTGCTATACAGGGATTTCTATTAGTCCTTGTCCTTCTGCCTATATGATCCTCTGCGGCTTTCTCTATCTCTCAGAGCTACCCTTTCTTCTTCTACTGTATTACTTTCCCCCCTTTCAGCCAATCCTTGCCTACAGCTCCCTCTGAAACTCTCAGGTACCTCTGGTTCCTTCAGTTTGTCCAGGTTCCATCTCCTAACTTTTCTACCTTTCTGCGGTCTCTTACGTTTTAATCTGCAGTTCATAAACAATAAGTTATGGCCAGAGTCTGCCCCTGGGTATGTCTTACGATTTAAGCCTAAAACCTGGTTCCTAAATCTACATCTACATAGATACTCTGCAAATCACATTTAAGTGCGTGGTAGAGGGTTCATTAACCACTTTCATAACTTTTCTCTCATAACTTTTCTCTACGTTCCATTCTCTAATAGTGCGCGGGAAGAAAGAACACCTAAATCGTTCTCTTTTCGATCTGATTTCTCTTATTTTATTGGGATGGTCATGACTCCCTAAGTAGGTGGGTGCTAGCAAAATATTTTCACATTCAGAAGTAAAAGTCGCTGATTGAAACTTCGCAAAGAGATCACGCCGCAGTGGATAACGTCTTTCTTTTAATGATTTCCACCATAATTCGTGCAACATTTCCGTGACGCTTTACCCACCGTAACGTGATAAAACAAAACGAGCTGCCCTTCTCGGAACCTTCTCAATATCTTCCGTCAGACCCACCTTGTGAGGGTTCCACAATAGGCAACAGTAGTCCAGGAGAGGACGCACAAGTGTGATGTAGGCAATCTCTTTGGTGGAGCTGTTGCATCTTCGAAGCTTTCTGCCAATGAAACGTAATCTTTGGTTCGCCTTCCTCACAATATTTTCTGTGTATACTCTCCAGTCTAAGTTGTTCGTAATTGTAGCTCCTAGGTATTTAGTAGAATTTTCGACCTTAAGGTTTGACTGATTTATCACGTAATTGAAGTTCAGCGGATTTCTTTTAGTGGTCATGTGTATTACTTCACACTTTTCTTTATTTAGTGTCAATTGCCTATTTTCGCACCGTGTAGAAATTCTCCCTAAATCACTTTCCAGTTGCTTTTGATCCTCTGTTGACTTTACCGATAAACGACAGCATCATCCTCGAACAGTCTAAGGGAGCTATTCAGATTGTCTCCTAAATCGTTTATAAACACAAGGAAGAGTAGGGGACCGATAACGCTTCCCTGAGGAACGCCAGATATCACTTCTGTTTTACTCGATGACTTATCGTCAACTACTACCAACTGTGTCCTTTATGATAGGAAATCGTGAATCCAATCGCACAATTGGGGCGAATTCCATAAGCACGCAATTTCATTAGAAACCGCTTGTGAGGTACAGGAAGTACTTAAAAGTTGGCGCGAAATATATAATTTGGAAATGGGATGCGTCTACCTGCAAAGTCTGTTAACGACCGCCGTATGCCATAACAACGCCGGAAACCTCCCCACGTGCCCTTGCAGACGCTGTGCACACAGCGCGCCGCCAGGCCGCTCCGCGGTCCACGCCGTCTCATTACGCGCAATGGGAGCGCTTGCCGGCGGCGAATGCCCCGTAATGGCGCGGCCGGGTTGATTTAGGGCGGCCTAACCACCACCACCACCACCGGCCAAATGATTTTATTAACTCCGGCGGGCGCACGGCGCGTGAGGCCAGCCCACATTAAGAGGCAACGGGACCGCCGTGAAGCGCGGCGTGGGCGGCGCGGCCGGCCAAGCGGCCCCAGCTGCGTGCTCGCTGGCCACCGAAGTCTCGCTGCAGATACTCTGCTCAAATGGAATGCAGTTTCCTGGAGAAACACACGCTTCCAGAATGAAATTTCCCCTTCACAGCCGAGTGCGGGCTGATATGTAACTTTCTGACGTATTGAAACTGTGTGCTGAATAGTCTTGTGTAGTTCGCGAACAAACTAGTTCGGAAGAGCGCTTCCACAGGCGAACTGCGCGAACTAGTTCGCAGATCCTTCGCCTCTTAGTTCGTCCGCTCCTTTTCCGAAGACTGACGGGGAACAGCGAGAGGACGCGAGAGCGCGCAGAATCGCGTGATACCTTTCTGCCAGTTACCTTCATTTTGAGCTGAGATGTAGCTCAGCTGTAGTTTCATAGTTCACTGCCACAAGAAATCTATTTTAAGAATAAAGTACAACGAGTACTCTGTATGCAAAGTAGTTGAATACCATTGTATCACACATTTGTGTAAATAACTGGTTTATTTGCCTAAGTATTTGATGTCAAATTGCCCAGAAATGCGGGTAATAGCACACGCTTTGGCAACACTGATTCATTACATAAAAAAGCTGTCATATAAAAAAAAGAGCTCTTTTAGTAGCGGTAGCAAAAGCCAAAAAGAGCGGACGAACTAGAAGGAGCGGACGAACAAGGAGCAGCGGACAAACTAGGAGCCGGCCGCGGTGGCCGAGGGGGCAGTCTGCTTTCGACAGCGCAGCGGTGAGGACGGACTGTTTACGTCCCGCCGCAGTGTCTCGCGCGTGAGCGGTTGTTTACTTCTCGCAGTCTTCGCGAGTGTTACTTCATATAGACATAGAATGGCTCATTCGTACCGACAGTCTACAATCAAGATCAGCTTTAACAATGAATTTGCACGACCGAAAGCATTCGAAGTGGAAAGATTCATCCATGAAGAGATTAAAATTGATCCACGAGAGATGATTGGAATACACTTCTCCATTATAAGTAGTGTGGTCTACGTAAAACTGATCAACGACATGGTATGTGACAAGATTGTGCGAGAGAACAAAGACGGACTAAAATTCAAACATTCTGACGGAAATGTCGGAGCAGTGACAATCGATCATGCAGGGCTGGGACTAAGAACCGTCAGAGTTTTTGAACTACCTTTCGAGGTACCGGCTGACATGGTGACAAAAGCGCTGCAACCCTATGGTAGAGTGCTAAGCCACATAGCAGAAAAATGGACAACCTTTACGACGTACCCTGTTCTTAACGGCGTACGACAAATAAGGATCGAACTGACAAAACACGTGCCGTCTTATCTCACGATTGGAGGCTGCAGAGCAATAGTAATCTACGATGGCCAACCAAAAACATGTTCAGGCTGTGGTAAGGAAGGTCATGTCCGTTCAGAATGTCTTCAACGGAGAATTGTTCAGGTACCAACAGGAGAACCTGTACAAACATCTACGGCCACGACCCTCCCTCTCACATATGCAGAGGTGTTTACGAAGAACGTTCACTCAAACAATGACATGACCCAACAACTAGAACATTCTGCCGAAGGTTCAGCAAACGAAGACACCTTCAAGGAAGAGTTAGCGTCTCTCCCCACAGAGATGCCGCGAACGATCTCTCCACCAGAGATACTCGAACAGAACATGGAAGTCGACAGTAGGGTAGTGCCAACAGCCGCCTTCGTCCCCGCCAGCAAAGAGGACAGCGATGCACAACCAAATTCGGATACGGAAGCCCATGTCCGTAAGCAACGATCTCCAAAACGACACAAGAAACGGCGACTCACCCCGTCAGACGACTGCTTACAACGTACGACCGGAGACAGTGAACACGTTGAGGGGGGCGGTGACCACGCAGAGGTTACCGTGATCTCTCATCAAGAAGGTCAACATCCCGATAAAAAGAAAAGCCACGAGCGACCTGCAAAGTATGACAACGAAGAACTGCCTGCAGCCCACTACCAGTCTGCTACAGTGGAAAAGACGACACAACAGGAAGGGGTGGAGAAGACTAAGATGACGACGATCTGTTCACAAGGCGATTGGTCAGAGGACACTGGAGATGACCCGATGACGGCCGCAACAGGCGACGGGGCAGCGACGGCGCCCCTGCAAAGTTAAACACGCAGTTAACGCCAGCGGATATGACGAGGCCCCACGACGTGTCAGTATAACATCAGATGACATAAGCTCCCATGGGCGACACACACATGGCGGAACGAAGACAAGCATACCGACTAGCCTCCATAAATATTAACACCATAAGGTCGCGCATTAAAATGACCTTACTCAAGGAGATGCTGATCGCGGCGGACATCGATATAGTCCTACTTCAGGAGGTGTACGTTCAAGATTTTCCGATCATCTACGGGTACGACACCTACATCTCACATGCCTCCGAAACAGGCAGCGGCATGGCAATACTTCTTAGAGAAGGCATAGAAGCCGAGGATGTTCTACACCTATCTTCAGCAAGGGGATCAGCGATGACGGTGCTTGGTGTCAGACTCATCAACATTTACGCACCATCCGGAACAGACAAGAGACGAGATCGTTCCCGCTTCTTTTCCGAGGAAATTGCACCGCTCTTTCAAGGACGACACGACTGTTTCATCCTCGGCGGTGACTTTAATTGTGTACTTGCCCCGAAAGATCAAATTCCTGGATACACAACGTGCCCGGAACTAAGGACGATAGTGCGTGATATGCATTTGGTTGACACATGGGAGCATGTGCATGGCCTACGTCAAGGCTTCACCCATATGACGAGTCATTCCGCTAGTCGCCTCGATCGAGTTTACGCAACAAATACTCTCAGAACTGATATCGTGGATGCAGAACTGTGGCCTGCAGCCTTCACCGACCACACGGCATTTATATGTACCATCTCTCTCAGGAGACAACAGGTGTGGCGGAGCCGCGGTCCTTGGAAACTGAACGTCGCCCACCTTGACAACCCAGACTGTCGCAGTGCCATCGAAGATACATGGAAATTATGCCTAAGACGTCTCCAGGCGTATCCCACAACACTACGTTGGTGGCTGGATTGTGCCAAACCAGCGATACGCCGCACCTTCATTCGCTACGGTCGTGAACAGGCAGCGTGGCGACGGCAAACGATGAACTTTTACTTCACCGTTCTACGTGACTGCAATAACCAGGCACCTTCTCCGGAGAGACATACGACAGTACAACAAGCCAAGGCCAAGATTATAACCATCATGAGAAGCCACCTCGAAGGAGTAGCAGTCAGGGCAAGGGCACTCGACCGAGTCATGGGAGAACAACCATCCATGTATCATATCATCAACGAACGTAAGCGTCGAAGAAGAGGCCTGATACACGTACTGGACACTGAAGATGGCAGACATCTAACTACGCAACAAGAAATAAGCACTGCCTTTGTCGCATACTACACTCAACTATACACAGCGGTGGATACTGAGATGGCGATAGTTGACGAAGTTTCTCAGACAATCCTTGGCACCATTGATCTGGCAGCAGCAGCACAGCTGACGGAGGATATAACTGAAGAAGAAGTAGTGGAGGCTATTGGTAAGGGAGCGGTGAATAAATCGCCTGGACCAGATGGACTCCCACTGGAATTTTATCGGGCATTCCGAAGTATGATAACACCCATATGGACTAGTATTTGCCGTGAATTGATGTCTCCAGATGTGCCCTTACCACCGTCCTTCGTGGAGGGACTTATCATCCCGATACACAAGCCATCAGGTCGCTCAAGGATACGGGACTACCGACCATTGACGCTTCTGAATTGTGACTTTAAAATATTCACCAGACTCTTAGCTTCGCGCTTCCGAAGTATATTGCGCCAAGTGATATCGCTGGATCAAACGTCGCTTGGCGGAGATGCCAACATTCAGACAGCACTCGGCGAATATCGCGATGTAATCGCACTGGCCAAGACCTGCCGCCTTCGCGGAGCCCTTGCGTCGATTGATTTTGATCGGGCCTTCGACAGAGTGAGCCACACCTATCTGGCAGCAGTCATGAAGCACATGCGATTTCCACAGCCCTTTATCAGTGTTGTGATGCGGCTATTAAATAACGCCTCCTCCAAGGTGCTCATCAACGGACGAACGACAGCACCCCTCATCATATCAAGATCGGTTCGACAAGGATGTCCACTTTCGACAATTTTATACGCCATAGCCCTTGAGCCACTACTCTGTGGCCTACGTCAACGATTGACAGGGTTGACAATGAGAGGGTACACATTCAAATGTAAAGCGTACGCAGACGACCTGGTGCTCATGGTACGGACTGACAACGACATGCAAGAGGCTTTAACTTGGATCAACAAATATGGAATGGCTACAGGCAGCCGCATCAATGTGGACAAGTCAATGGCCATGAGTATCGGTGACGGGGTACCAGAAGGACATGTAGCGCCCTTTCAACTCAAGGATACCTTAAAATGCTTAGGTGTTGTCTTTACCAACGACGTGCGTCACACAGCAGCTTACAACTACAAGAGACTTCTACAGTCAATCCGGACAGCAGTTAGAGGGAATACTATACGGTCTTTGGACATTATCCAGCGTGTCAATTATGTTAACACATACATGGCGTCACGAATTCCTCACCTTGCAAAAGTCCTTCCGATGCCGACGGTGATAGCACGGCGTATATTGGCTGCGTTCGGTAGCTTCGTCAGTGCGGGACTACTCTTCAAAGTTAGATATGAAACCCTCACCCTCCCTCCCGGTAGAGGAGGTTTAGGTCTTGCACATGTTCATGATCGAGCAGTGGCACTATACATCAACACCATGTTGAAGTTGTGGAGACGACGTCAGACATCTCTGACAGGTATCTTAATAGAAGAACTTGCACCGAGGTCACAAACAGCACCGGTGGCGGTGCAGCACATCTCACAGTCACTCCACCACATCAGTGCCTTTTTTATAGAATACAGTTACGTTCAGATGGCACTGCCGGAAAGCAGACCTGCGACGGCTCGCGACATCTATCGAATCTTAACGGCCACAAGAACTGGCAATGTTATTGAGAAGAAGTATCCAAATGTTGACTGGCCGGTGGTATGGCGATCGATACACCACGTTTCCTTGGATACGGAAACACGTGCCATGTGGTACCTGACAGTTAATGGTAAACACGCAACACGATCTAGACTCCACTCTATACATCTGATGGATTCACCATTATGCCCCCAGTGCCGAGTCCTGGACGACGACGAACACCGGTTAACATGTGGCCCAGCAGCAGAAGTCTGGCGTTTAGGACAACAGATAATAGCTTTCTTTCTTCGAGTGGGGCCACAAGACATCAGACCACGTTCCGTGTTATTCCCTGACAGGACATACTATCCACGAACTAAAACGAATGCAGTAACATGGATTCGAGCACAACTGGTGCTCTATTTATTCAGAGATACCCCAAAGAATGTATTAGACTTTTGGATCTACTTAGAAGAACGACATAGAAAGATTGTACATAATCCTAAGTATAGACAGTATTTTTCTAATTTTTTATGGAGTGCGTTTCAGGACCCGCCGCACAGCTGGAACGTCCCGGGTAGGAGAAGTTAAAATATTAAATCGACGAAGAATGAACGGAAGATATGAAAACGGCAACTAATCCTAATATACGAGAAGACGTACCCGGGAGCTGGAGCGGCGATGGAATTGGAATAACACTCTACACCGTGCTGCGTATATGTTTATTTATGAAATGCGAGAAGGCAGTTAAGTTTCTGTAAGGGTTGTGAGCACGGTGAACAGATTTACTATTACATTAAAAAAAAAAAAAAAAAAAAAAAAAAAATTGAATAACATAAATTAAAAATTATAAAACTCTAAAAAAAAAAAAAAAATAGCGTAGTGGGCAAGGTGCTGGACTGCGACGCGAAAGGTCGGTGGCTCGAAACCCGCCACTACAATTTTTTTTTCCTGAAAGGGTTTCAGACACTCTTATTAATTAATTTGTTATTATTTAGATTATTATTTGGGTCCAAAATGTAAAAAAAAAAAAAAAAAAAAAAAAAAAAAAAAGGGGACTAAGGCGCTCCAGTCACGGTCTGCACGGCCACTACGGTCGGGGGTTCGAATCCCCACCTCGGGCATGGATATTTGTGACGTCATTCGTCTTAGTTAGTTCATAATTAGTTTGTAAGTTTAGAGACTGATGACCCCGTAGTTAAGTCCCATCAGCTATACAAACATTTGAAACATTTTGAACGAACAAGGAGGAGCGGGCAATTATACCAAACGTATCTCGCTTCTTAGTTCGTTGGATTCTATTCCGAAGACCGACGGGAAATAGCGAGAGGGCGCGTAGCAGAATTAAAAATCACGTGTTTGCCTTCTGCTGATGAGTCATTTCGAGCTGAGCGTCTGCCTGCTAGATTACATTGTTCAGTGCTACAAAATTTCTGTTTTGATGTGTTCTGCACTCTGCAAAATCTGACTAATAAATTTCATAATGCCAAGATATAGAGATAACTCTAAAGTTAAACGCGAGAAATTATCCACAAACTGTTTCTTTTGGTTTGCATGATATCGTTAGCGGCTCAAGCAGCAAGCGCATGAAGCAACTAGGTGGGGGAACTTCCCCCACCATTGCCGCGGTGGAGTAGCCGCGCGGTCTAAAGCACCTCGCTGCGGAGCGCGCGGATGCTCGCCGTGGAGGTTCGAGTCCTCCCTGGGGCATGTGTGTGTGTGTGTGTCTGTAGGTTAGTTTACCTAGGTTTCAGTAGTTTGTAAGCTATGGACTGATGACCACACAGTTTGATCTGACATTTGAAATTCAAATGTTTGTTAAGCTTAAGGGACTTAACTACGGGGTCATCAGCCCCTAAACTTACAAACTATTTATGAACTACCTACAACTAAGGACGGCACAAATATCCATGCCCGAGGTGGGATTCGAATCCCCGACCGTAGTGGCCGTGCAGACCGTGACTGAAGCGCCTCAGTCCCCTCGGCCACCGCGGCCGGCAGACATTTGAACCCCCTCCATCTGCACGCGCAGACCACGCCGCTCAGCCGTCACTGGGAGCGGACGAACTAAAACAGCGAACTAGTTCGCGGCAGATCCGCGAACTAAAGTGAGCGCACCCGATCGCGAACTATTATGCGCAAGTCTAGTGCTGAACCGGGCCACAAACCCACAACCTATGTCTTTCGAGAGGTAGCACAATACCGACTGGACATGTCCGAAAGGACATGTACACTGCGTCATCATTTAAGGGATCAAGTAAGACGTTATCTACACCAGGACTCTCCAACTCGGGTGCTTTACGAACACCGGCCGTCACCGGGAAAAGCATCGGTGCTCTTCTGCAGCAGTCGGTGGTGTGGGGCACATGATGTGAGCGAGGCAGACACAGCGCTGTCATGGCACTGTTAGCAGACGAACGCGAATAACGGGGTGAGACCGTGTTCTTTGTGAATTATTAAAACGAATAATAACTATAATGACAATTTTTGTTTATAAACAGGAAGAATAGTTTTATTGCGCTCCTTATTTTGCACAAATTTTCAACATTCTTTGTTGATCCTTGGCAACGCATTAAAGCCTGTAATTTTCTCATATTACGCGCTATACTTTTGTCAGTCGCAATTAGAAATACATCTTGCAGCAATTAATTAAACTTGACTTCATTTTTTTCCCTTAATATTCATAATTCGAAACATTTGTTCACAAAGAAAAAATCCAATATTTGTAATTTCTATCGGACCAACTGCGTGGTCATCAGTCCGTAGCTCACAAATTACTTAAACTAAACTAACCTAAGGACAACACACACATCCTCCGAGATTTAGAGTAGCGACACTTACAATGTGTATTTCAAAAAATGTTCTAATGGGACTTAACTACGGGGTCATCAGTCCCTAAACTTACAAACTACTTATGAACTACTTACGAACTAGGACGGCACAAATATCCATGCCCGAGGGGGGATTCGAACCCCCAACCGTAGTGGCCTTGCAGACCGTGACTGGAGCGCCTCAGTCCCCTCGGCAAAGTGTATTTGTGAGAGTGACTGGTTACTTCTGGGTCTTTGACACTTTGGATAGTGAAGACAATACTTGTAAGTAGACTGACAAATACGCCTTTGTAACAGCAGCAAATAAAAAACATTCAATCATTTTTTTTTTTCTGGATAATTTTACACATCGCAGAAACCACAAGAATACAAAAGTTGCAGAAAATCACATTTAGAACTAATCATAAAAAAACCATGTAGCTGGTGCAGTTTGCCATTATTTAATTTATGAATAAGGCAACTGAAAGTTTCAAAAATACCAGTGATGATGAAAGTGAAATTGACCTTCAACGACTATCGGTCAGTAGACGTGCAAAGAAAAAAAAAAAAAAGAAAAAAAAATCAGATTTTAGAGTAAGATGATTTAAATACTTAAACCACTGGAGAGTGAAAACACAAATACACCATATTTGCGAACCACTTCATACAACATAATCACCACTATTCTTGCGTAAAACGCCAATAAACGGTAACAGTAATTTGCGGACAGTTTATATTCACCTATCACAACAATAAAGAAATCCACTACAGTCTTCGAAGTCTCTGCGGGTTTTCTGCCGGATAATAAAATCAAATTGATTCAATATTTCGACGGTACAGCTGTCCGCCATCATCAGGAAACTGCTGCTGCTGAGTCCCGTTGAAACCAATTTGATTTTATTATCCGGCAGAAAACCCGCAGAGACTTCGAAGATTTGTTACGCCGGGAGAGCCTACGAAGTTACATCAAATCCACTACAGTAACTTTAGGCAGAAGATAGTCACCCGTGTCACTTCAACACATTATTTTGTTAGAAGAGAATTTACGCTTAAAATTGTCGATAAAAATTGTTTCCAATAAACGTCCGATTTCACTCCATGGATTTTGATTTACATCCTGGTTATGATATTTTTCGTCCTCAGGATGCGACAAACACGTTCTTTCTTCGATTTCAGCAGTTTCCACACACTATTTTAGTGCGTGAGAACGTAACGTATTGTAGCTATCTCTGAAAAGAAACTGGTATAAAAGTCACCGCTTGTAGTCCTAAGTCTGTCCGTTCGGGGGATACCGACTATATTGTGCCGAAGTCGTTCATCGGAACCAAAGACACTGGAGCCACTGTGACAACTGTGTGTTGAGGGTATATTACTGGTCTGAAGTTGTTGTTATGGTCTTCAGTCCGGAGACTGGTTTGATGCAGCTCTCCACCCTACTCTATCCTGAGCAAGCCTTTTCATCTCCTCATAAGAACGGAAACATACATCCATTTGAATCTTCTTACTATACTTGGTCTCCCTCTGCGATTTGTACCCCACACATTTCCCTCCAACGCTAAATTTACGATTCCTGAATGTCTAAGAATGTGTCCTACCAAGCGATTCCTTCTTTTAGTCAAGGTATGCCAAACATTCCTTTTCTCACAAATTCTGCTCAGTACCTCTTCGCCGCGGTGGAGTAGCCGAGCGGTCTAAGGCGCCTCGCTGCGGAGCGCGCGGTTGCTCGCCGTCGGAGGTTCGAGTCCTTCCTTGGGCATGTGTGTGTGTGTGTGTGTGTGTGTGTGTGTGTGTGTGTGTGTGTGTGTGTGTGTGTGTGTGTTGTTCTTAGCTTAGTTTACCTTAGTATAAGTAGTTTGTAAGCTACGGACTGATGACCACGCTGTTTGGTCCGATAGAATTACAAACAAACAGTACCTCTTCATTAGTTACGCGATCTACCCAGCTAATCTTCAGCTAATCTTCTGTATGGTTTGAAGTATATAACCTCTTTTGTGACAAGTGCTTTTAGGAACCTTTTGGAGTACACTCGTGAGAAATATGCCCCTTTTGGAGGAAATTCGTAATGGAAATTTCACCATACTGTTTCCAAGGCTGATTGGCTGGAAAGCCAGAATTTGAATTTCTTGATGCTATTCGCAGCTTGCTGACTCGAGGGTTAGCTGGTGGGACTCCAAGGGAAGGAGAAAAGTAATGTAGAGGGAGCGATCTTGTCCTGCGAATAAAGTTACCAAAGTAGCTGTTTTTGAGAACATGATGGAATAACAGCGATCTTGATTCGTCTAAAAGTCTGTCTCTGACGCAAATTCTTTTCTTTATTTCTTTATAACCGGTGTCGGCCACTTACATGACCATTTTCAGAACACAACTGTAATGATATATAACATTAGAGGGACAAATCAGTACTTCTACAGCAGTCAACATTCAACCTTTTAGGCAGCTCCAGCTGAGACAACCGGTGGTCAACATAATGGGTATATTTTATTCTTATTTTTAAATACTTACTTTAGAAATAATTTATTCCTCCAATATTATATTCTATATCATTACAGTTGCGGTCTGAAGATGGTCATGTAAGTGGCCGAAACCAAAGACTTCAGGTAGCCCGACAACCAGTACTCACACGGTAGAGCTCTGGGAGGTCATAACGAGAGATGTGGCCGATTAGACGATCCCCAGACGATGTGCGCGGGAGGAATTTTAGTGTGTAACAGTTTACGGCGGAGTGCTACGCTACACCGAAGTCATACCTTCCAGCAGATGTTTATTGGGGGGGACTAGGATGATGTAATTTTCTAACATACCAATTACCTCGCAAGCGTCACGTTGACAGTTTGAAAACCACTGTTACTGCCCTGCGCTATGTTTCGCTTGGTTTCTACACTGCACTCGTCCTTAGTTTCAATGTAACTCCATGTAATTTCAAGCATGTTTGTGCCCTTCTAGCTACATTATTCCGTGACTTATTACACATTCGAATGTTATTAGACTTCGAAGTCACTCTGCATATAACTAGATCATAACTTCATCTTAAATTACAATTGAAAATTTATTTCTCTGATTTTCGTAAAGCTTGCAGTATTCGGTCAATATAATTCCATCACAAATGTCTTGGTCTCTCTGTGCGTCAAAATGTAATCCTTGGCGAATAATAAGGACTAATCAGCAAGATAACAGTCTTAGTTATTTGACAGCACAATGGGAAATATCGAAAAATATTCAGATGTCCAATTGCAATAACGTTCTTCTAGAATTGGCGAGATGCTTCAGAAACGTGCTGACACCCTATCCATAGTTACTCACGACCAAAACGACTGACTAACGGATCGAGTAGGTATTTGAGGCGATCACAGGCCAGCGATCTCGACATTGTTCCTGGCCCTGAGTAACAGACACCACCCAGCCCGCCGCGCCACCAGGCGTGCTACTGAGAACACGCCGCTAATAGTTGCTAATAATGTACCAGCCGAATGAAATAAACACCACAACTGACTCCATATCTTTGCCGTAAGTCGTAAAACGCCGTGCTTCCATAAACCTGTCTTCAACCGTTCAGTTAACTCTTCCTCTTTGGACCCCGAGTGTGGTTTGCCGTTTCTTTATGCCACAGCAATTAACCGTCTTTTATACGGAAGAACATTACAGTCGAGAACGAAATAAAGGATCAATATGGGTGTGGCGGACCAGAGATACATAAAAACGAGAACGAGCAGTAACCGTAACACCGTAAGAGGATTACAGTGAAGGACTCGCGAAGCAAAACACGCTGTAAATATTGCAGCTCTTGGAGCATAGTGAGAGACAGGTTAGCGAAATCGGCAGAACATGAATAGCGATCGTTCTCACAATAGAAAAGCAAAATCGCTGTCAAATGAAGAAAGGAAACCTGTGCAAGGGACACTCTGCTCATCATCAAACAAAGTCGCCCTCTAAACCTTTCCATGTACTGTATAATGCAGCCACCCTTTTGTTCATTTTCACTTATCCGTCATCCATAATAGTGTCTTCTTCGTCTTGTCTGACCCCGTTGAAAGCCAACTAAGAACTGATTTGTACTATTATCCATTGGCTTGGCTTCAGATTCGATTACATTAATGGCAATTCAACGTAGTATTAAACACCACTTTTGGTCTATTTGATAGTAATACTAATAATTTCGTGTGGCTCATTGGCCTGGTGCGAGTCTTTCAATTGGACGCCACTTCGGCGACTTGCATGTTCCTAGCCTACCCCAGTTATCCAAACGGGGAAAGGGGAGCTACAGTTTAACGTTGAATCCGAACCACGTGTAGTTTCTGGCGACTCCTCACATCTTTGAGAGGTGAAGGATGTGTTAAAACGCAGACTAGGAAAAATCCTAGGTTCGACCGGGTTTCGAACCAGGCTACCGTGGTGATACAACTCTTTTTTGATATGCGTATATCAGTGTCATAATCCAGAAGAAAAACTGGAAAACTAAAAGCAAACTCCGCGATGTATTAAATTTAAAAATATCATTACTTAGTTTCATCCATATGTCACAGCACCTAAAAGATGGTGATCTTCCTTGGTATTTGGCAACGTTTATCCTGTTTAGTATGGAGTTCGCTTGTGTACGATTTAGCACAATTTATTTTATTTTAATAAGACCGTATGAACTAGCGACTAAGGTTGATTGCTTTTATTTATTACTACAGGCATTTTTTGTTTTCATTGTCATAATGTAGTTACATCTGATGGTTTCGGCATCTATGCGATATTCATGGTATTGACTATTCGATTGTCAATTACGCTCCTGTGGTGTTATTGGAGTAAAGATTGTTGGTTATCACCTCCCCTTATTGACTGATTCTATCTGTTCTCTTTATAATAGTTTTTCGTGACAGCTAATTTCACGGTATAAGCTGCCAGAGCTATACCGATGGTAGACCTATATCTTGGTGTGCTTCACAAAAAGGTCTAATGAAATATTGTTATATCAGGTTTACTTTTTTGTATTCCTCAATATTTGCAGCGTTGATGCCAAATTTATTTATGTTTACATTGTTAACTATCGATACGTGAAAGCCAAGGTGGAATAGGCGAGCGGTGTAAGGCTCCTTCCTGCGGAACGCGCGGTTGATCGCCGTCGGAGGTTCGAGTCCTCAAAGGGCATGTGTGTGTGTGTGTGTGTGTGTGTGTGTGTGTGTGTGTGTGTGTGTGTGTGTGTTGTACTTCGGTTAATTTAACTTAGGTTAATTAGTTTGTAAGCCTAGAGACTAATAACCAAAGAAGTTAAATCCCATAGATTTACAAACGTTTTTTGATACGCGAGAGAGACCTGCAACCGCGTGCCAAATGTAAATATCGGACATGTACAAGTGAGCAGTCATTGGGTTGTCAAGAGCGTGTAATTCATTTTTAGTAAACAATGAATAAAGTAGAACGAGACGTTTTCTCTTTTTTAGCAATACAATAACGAAGTTTGTGGTAGTAAAAAAAAGGGTAATCAGATAAAAAGTGTTTCCCTTAGTACAAAATCAACCAACTAACAAGTAGTTCGTTGTGCATTATTTACACTGAACTATTGTTCCTTCTACAACACAACCGTGAAGGAAATTCAGCTTTCCTTCTGTGCAACAGTACCGTAACGAAAATGAAACCAAAATTACTTTGTTTTCTCTTATACCAATAATACAATAAATGTTCAACATGTCCGCCATTCGATTCTACATCTACTTCGTGACGCGAACCCCATTTCGTCGCACTCGTGAAGGAAACCGTGAAGGAAATTCAGCTTTCCTTCTGTGCAACAGTACCGTAACGAAAATGAAACCCAAATTACTTTGTTTTCTCTTATACCAATAATACAATAAATGTTCAACATGTCCGCCATTCGATTCTACATCTACTTCGTGACGCGAACCCCATTTCGTCGCACTCGTTCACACACTGTACATTTCCCTTGGTGGTATTAGCAGCATCAAAAATCCTCTGCGCAAGTCCTTCCGCATTATTTACGAGTACATGCTGAGCATCAATAATTTCCTTCATATGGTCTCAAAAGTAAAAATCCAGTACGTTGAAATCAGGACTGAGTGCTGGCCATCGACGTCCTATCCACCGTCCTGGAAATCGTATATTCCAAAATCTTTTTAGTCTGTGACCAATGTGGGGTGGAGCATCATCATGGAGGAACCACATATTATGATGTTTGCCTTACGGAATATCTCATAATAAAATCAGTAGCAACGATTTCTGGAAATATTCGGTAATTATAACCAGTCAATAGCGCAGTTAAAAGTGTAACCACAAATTGCATAATGCACACATATTTATAGATAAGTGGTGCTGAAAATTTGTTGCTAGTGTTTGCCGAGGATCGTGTACACTCCATGTGTGCATGTTACGGAAAATAGTTATTCCGTCGCGAGTGAAACACGCTTCATCTGTGACAAGTATTGTATTTACAGAATCATACAGCACACTCTGAGAATTCTTGCCATGGAGGGAAATACTGTTGTTAAAAGGCTAGTAAGCGTTAGATCTGTTAAGGCCGCAGAAGTCTCGTTTTCAAACTGTGATTAGCGGCAGTGTGCGATACACCCACCTTTTTCTTCTTTTTTCCTTGTTCTTTCAGGTAGATAGATGTTTCGCGGTCACCTGTTCATGTTCCTTGAGTATTTAGCTCAGCTGAGCCACGGCGCCCGGCTTCCCACTTGGCGGGCGATGCTTACAGTACTTTCAGTAGTAGGATCTGCATGGTTGCAATCACAAGTTTGTACCCACTGTACTATCGTCGCTTTGTGGGTCTCTGCCTTCTGCACGGGGCAGTAAACAGCCAGTGTATCTGAATCTAAGCAAATCAAATGCACCGGCAGCGGAGGCCGAGTGGTCTGCGGCGCGCCATTTACATTCTGCACGTCCACTACGGTCGGGGGTTCGAGTCCCCCTTCGGGCATGGATATTTGTGTCGTCCTTAGAATTAACTAGTGCATAGGTAGTTTATAAGTTTAGGGACTGATAACCCCGTAGTTAAGTCCCATAAGCTCTACAAACATTTGAACATTCAAATCAAATGCATACTCGTAAGATTTATTCTATCGTGATTTATTTAACAGAACCCGAAAACAAAATACTTTTTGCATACGGCAGTAAATTAATAAAGGTAAATAAAACCACTGTAATTTTTAATAGTGAATTGCAAAATAATTGCATAAAATAAGAGAATTACGATGACACATACCTTTGGTAAACAGCAACAAACGTCAGTCGAGTAGGAAGTCGTCGTTGTGAGAAGCGTTCGCGATAAATTCATACAGCTACTCTCGCAACGCGTTTTGCTTCACCATAAATTAAATGCATATCGCTTAGTTCAGCGCTGGTAAATTTCCCTTCCGTTCTAATGTTTAACAGAGTTGTCATAACGTCTGTACTGGTTACTAGATGACTGTCGTCGATGGGATTATTACAATGACTCAGACACGCAGGCCATAGTTGCCTATGAGTTTAGGAATCACGCTCGCGATGTCAGTAGGCACGACGATAACTAACACGAACGCATTGCATATGTACGTGCATTGTGAAGTGTCTACTTTCACAACTAGATTATAAATGTTCAAATGTTTGTTAAGATTGAGGGACTTAACTGCGGGGTCATCAGTCCCTAAACTTACAAACTACTTATCAACTACCTTATACTAAAGACGGCACAAACATTGGTGTGATGCAACTCACCACCCCTACTCTATCCTGAGCAAGCCTCTTCAACTCATAAGAAAGGCTCCCTCCATCCATTTGAATCTGCTTACTGTATTCATCTCTTGGTCTCCCTCTGAGATTTTTACCCCACACACTTCCCTCCAAAGCTAAATTCACGATTTCTTGATATCTGAGAATATGTCTTACCAATAGATTACTTCTTTTAGTCAAAATATGCCATAAATTCCTTTTCTCCCCAATTCTGTTCAGTACCTCCTCATTAGTTACGCAATCCGTTCCCCTAATCTTCAGCATTCTACTGTAGTACCACATTTCAGAATCCTGTATCCTCTTCCTGTCCGAACTATTTACCGTCCATGTTTCACTCCCATACAAGGCAACACTCCACACAAATGCCTTCAGAAAGGACTTCCTTACGCTTAAATCAATATTCGATGTTAACAAATTTCTCTTTTTCAAAAACGCTTTTCTTTTCATTGCCATTCTGCATTTTACATCCACTGTACTGCGACCATCGTATGTTATTTTACTGCCAAGATAACAAAACTCCTCTACCATCTTTATTATTTCATTACCTAATCTAATTCCTTCAGCATCACCTGATTATCTTAGACTGCACTCCGTTATCCTTGTTGTGCTCTATTTAATGTTCATCTTCTTTGCACCTTTCAAAACACTGTCCATCCCGTTCAACTGCTTTTCCAGGTCCTTTGCTGCCTCTGACAAAATTACAATGTCATAGGCAAAAGGATATGTTTTTATTTCTTCACCCTGAACTTTAATTCCTTCTCCAAATTTCTCCTTGCTTTCCTTTATAGGTTGCTTAATGCACAATTTGAATGACAATGGAGAAAGGCTACAACCCTGTCTTACTCCCTTCCCAACCTCTGCATCCCGCTCATGCCCTTCAACTCTGATAATTGCTGTCTAGTTTTTGTACAAGCTGTAAATAACCCTCCGTTCCCTATATTTTACTCCTGCTGATTTCAGAATTTGAAAGAGTATATTCCAATCAACATTGTCAAAACCGTTTTCCAAATCTACTAAAGGTGGAAATGTAGGTTTGCCTTTCTTTAAACTATCTTCTAAGATACATCGATTGCAAATATCAACCACACAATCGAAATAATAACCTCAGCACCTGTAACCATACAACATCTTTGGCAAACTGACACAATATATATCTGTCAAACCTGACGGTACTTGAAAGATAATAAAGAATCCTTCAGTAAGGGAATAAAATAGAGAACAGCTTAAACGAGTGGATGCAAGTCTTCGCTTTATTATAATGTAACGAGGTCCACTGATATTGATTGTATGGACATAAATACCATAATTTGTATATCCACCATGATGACTAAAAATACTAAACAACAATATATACGAAAGGTAAATATTATGTAGATTTCACACTTGGTCGTAAGATGGCTCTCTTGCCGAAATGATTCCCTCGCAACAAAAATAACTAAAGCGATCGTTGCGGCAATTCGTATTTTATTACACAATACTTCTTTTTTAATTTCTCAGTTTCTTGAACTTTTAATTTCCCTCCTGCACCATCTATCATTTCTATATTTTTCGTCGTTCGCCATTGTCCCCCTTTTTTTTTTTTTTTTTTTTTTTTTTCCCACCACCAGCGACTGCAGCGCCGTAACTGACAGGAGCCCGTCTGTACACATTGGAGTATGTGAGTGTACTATTGATCTATAGACATGCTTTCTTTTCTTTTTCGAGTCATCAGTCTTATGACTGGTTTGATGCAGCCTGCCACGAATGCTGTCCATGCAGCATTTTCCCCCTTTTTATAGTAGTACTTTCACTCTGCATTCTCAATTATTTGATGGATGCATCTCACTTAGTCCCCTATGGTTTTTACCCTCTACAGTTTCCTCTAGTACAACTTCGGTTTTTCCCTAATGTCATGTGTCCTAACTCCCTTCCCTTCCTCTTGCCAGGATTTACCACATGTTCCTTTAATTCTCCAATTCTTCAGATTTTCTGATCAATCTCTGTCATTCGAACAAATTGTCTTGTGACAAAGCAGATTGTCTCCAAGATATTGTTTATTTGCATTCATATTTCATATATTACGGACAGTAAATAATTTTACCATTTTTACATCAAAATACCGATATTAAAGCACGTTTCAAAACACTTGTTATTCAGATAGTCAAAACCTTTTTGCTCATTCAGTTTGTTGCTTCGGTTTTCATAAGGTAATGATTTTCCTCAGAAATGATGACAGCCAAACGTTAGTGTAATTATAAAATTGCATATGTCTATCATCAGAGGTTAAATTCTACGTGCTTATATGTATTTTTCGAAGATATCGTCTTCAAATTAAAGAGTTGTTTTGAACGTTTTCAATACCATATTCACGTTAGCCCAAACTTAATTTGTTTAAAATATGCTGTTTTTAAATATTTCAACTGGTTCCATCTTTCAGTGTTACTTTTTTTTAACTTCCTCGGATGGGTTCCATGTCTCTTACAGTCTTTAGTCATTTACATGAACAAGTAATGTGAAGCTTAATCATTCCTTATCTTCAAAACATAGAACTGCACATAGTAAGAATAATGTGGTCTGAAATTTCAGACGAGATTTTTTTATATATTGCACCAAAGCTGCTTTTTAGTTATATGTTGGCTAATTTCGGTCTTTGCTCACTTTCTTAAACCACCTATTACAGAGAGTAATATTCATTTTTATGAGGGATACAGGGATACAATAATGTTATGTGATGTGTTTATGTCATAATTACTTACATGCGTTTATACTTGGACACTACAAAGGACACGCTGTGTATTTCATTAACTTTGGTATAGTTTTATAAGTTGATTATAAAAACTGTGTATCATAAGGTCTTACATATTCTTTGCGTTATGTCGAATACTTACCGTTTGTGGTAATATTGCATTGCAGTTGTACAACATATTTTCAATTTACATCCGAAAGTATTTTAACTGTTATATATTGCTTGTTGTGTATTATAGTGTAAATTATACACGCTATTGTTGTTGTGCTACTATAATATATCGATTGCAGTTGCACGGTTAAAGTGTGGTTACGATAGGACTGATCGTATTTTATGTGCTGGTAAAGGTGCAATGGATATATTCTATGAATTTTTGTTGCATTATTGTTCGTTTCTTATTTGTTCTGGATGTTTACTTGTGTGAATACACATTTGTATTTCTTCTAAAATGACCATCTTTGAAGACAATGTGTAAAATTGTGAGATTTTTCTCTCTACTGTATATGGTTTGAACCGTGTAGTGGAAATATATTTGTAATAATAAACCTTTAACTTCAATTCACAAGTCTCAACGTCAAAAGTTGTCATTTAAAATATAATTCCTGATAAACATAGTTTATACGTTTATTTCAGTCAAAGCACCAAACCCTCAGTATATAAGATACAAACAATTATAGTTTTAAAACTTACATATCATGGCGAAAACCAGTATTTATTAATGTTTAAGAAACGAGATAAACTGAAAAATTAACATCTTGCCACATTAGCCCAGGCTTTGGCAATCACAGCGGCTTCAGAGCTTGAGGACATCAGGTGCTTCTTACAGGATATAAGCTCCACTCTTGTAAATTCTCCTTGATCTGTGGAATTCCACATTCATAAAGGTCTGTCCATGTAGAATAATCGCATTTTCTGAAATTTTACCTTAGAAGTAGGAGATAGATTATCTTGAGTGTCATTCAGTGGTGTTAGACACAGATACTCGGGAACACTAGTGTGTGTGAGTGTGTGTGTGTGTGTGTGTGTGTGTGTGTGTGTGTCAGTCACCACCTTCAGAAGCAAGCACCGAATTATTCGTTTTTGGAAATAAAAACGTTGTTTTCTCGCTAGCAATGTGTAAAATTTTTCAAGAAGCGTTACACCTTTATACTTTAATCCATCTTTAATAGGTCTTTCTGTTTTTCTAATGTAAATAAGTGGTTACTAAAAGCACGATGGACTGTAAATAACCACTTACTTACATTTTAGAAAAAGAAGCGAACTGTTTCTAAATATTACATCTTAAAATAAACTCTTAACATCTAGATTCCACCGAGATTGAATTAAAGTAAAAGGGCAAATTGCGTCTGACAAGGAAAGTACATGGGTTCGAACAAACATATCTGTATGAACGTTTGGTTACAGGATCTCTACGTATACCTCAATATGCTGGTGGGTGTCGTTTTTCTGCAAAGCTCTGCAACCATGCTCTAGATAGCACTGTAGATGTAATTGTAGACGCCATACGTAATGCAGATATCTTAACTATAACTTATGTAATAATCATCGTACATGTTCTCTAGCGATATGTCAACAAAAGCCGTGATGATAGTTGCAAGTTTAACAATCAAATCAAATGTTCAAATGTTTGTACAACCTATGGGACTTAACTACGGGGTCATCAGTCCCTAAGCTTACAAACTACTTATGAACTAGCTAAGACTAAAGACGGCACAAATATCCATGCCCGAGGGGGGATTCGAACCCCCGACCGTAGTGGCCGTGCTGACCGCGACTGAAGCGCCTCAGTCACCTCGGCCACCGCGGCCGGCGCAAGTTTAACCTTCTTGCCGGCCGCGGTGGCCGAGGGGACTGAGGCGCTTCAGTCACGGTCTGCACGGCCACTACGGTCGGGGGTTCGAATCCCCCCTCGGGCATGGATATTTGTGCCGTCCTTATTGGTAGCTAGTTCATAAGTAGTTTGTCAGTTTAGGGACTGATGACCCCGTAGTTAAGTCCCATAAGCTCTACAAACCTTTGAACCTTTTAACCTTCTTCCCGAAAGACTGTTGGTATTCACGGCCACTGCTTCCATCGCCTCTTCCCGCAGTTACCGTAGCATTACCGCTTGCAATGAGTTGTTCGTCATTATCATCCCTATTATCATTATTATGAATTTGTAACAACAGTATCTAACTTATGCTCATATTTCTGTACCATGGCAGATACGAGAAAGCATGCAAATGATTCATCTTCTACACTAATACCATCTTCACGAAGAAGAGTTCTTCGTAACTTCATTTCAACTAATCGCAATACATTAGCAAGATTGATTAGCAATCGTCGTCCCATATGACGCTTCACCACACAAATAACATCACAAAACGCAACTTCGAAGGCACACTGCACCGTCCTTACTGGCGAACCGACAGGTCAAAGTGCAATGCGGCATGGCACACGCAGAGGCCTCTAACGGACGACTGCAGAGTTTTGCAGATGCGGTAGTATCATTAGTGCAATAAGGGATCTTTACATTATCTCTCATACGATTTTGGTGTATATGTGTTTGTTCTAGCCCAAGTACTTGCCTTGTGAGTAGAAGAAATATGTTACAGCAGAAAACTGCATTTTTATTTCCCAAAACAAGTAACTCGGGAACACTTCGATAGGACTGTGTTACCTGTTGCCCTCATGAAACTTTTCCTAATATTGAGGCGTCATGGAGGAGGATGGTGACCAAATAATAGAGATAGGTAGTTGACGCCTTTCTTGCAGGCAGCTATCTTACATCATACCTCTGGAGGCGCAATTCCATCTCAATTGTAGAGTTTATGACCCTGGTGAGATTTCAAGCACTAACCCCCATGCACCACAGACATTGCCGAGGTGGGGTGGCTTGCGTGCCTCAACGATGCAGATAGCCGTACCGTAGGTGCAACCACAGCGGTGGGGTATCTGTGGAGAGGCCAGACAAACGTGTGGTTCCTGAAGAGGGGCAGCAGCCTTTTCAGTAGTTACAGGGGAAACAGTCTGGATGATTGATTGAGCTGGCCTTATAACATCAGCTAATGTGGCATTGCCACACAGCTACTGCGAACGGCTGAAAGCAAGGGGAAACTACAGCCGTTATTTTTCCCGAGGACATGCAGCTCTACTGTATGACGATGGCATCCTCTCGGGTAAAATATTCCGGAGGTAAAATAGTCCCCCATTCGGATCTCCCGGCGGGGACTACTCAGGAGGATGTTGTCATCAGGAATGACAACACTGCCATTCTACGGGTCGGAGCGTGGAATGTTAGATCCCTTAATCGGGTAGGAAAATTAGAAAATTTAAAAAGTGAAATGGATAGGTTGAAGTTAGATATAGTGGGGATTAGTGAAGTTCGGTGGCAGGATGAACAGGATTTCTGGTCAGGTGAGTACAGGATTATAAATACAAAATCAGTTGGGGGTATCACAGGAGTAGGACTGATAATGAATAAGAAAATAGGAATGCGGGAATGAGCAGCACAGTGATCGCATTATCATTGTCAAGATAGATACGAAGCCAACACCGACAACAGTAGTACAGGTTTATATGCCAACTAGCTCTTCCGATGATGAGGAAATCGAAGAAATATATGAGGAGCTAAAGGAAATTATTCAGACAGTTAAGGGAGAGGAAAACAAGAAATATATGAGGAGCTAAAGGAAATTATTCAGACAGTTAAGGGAGAGGAAAACTTAATTGTGATGGGAGACTGGAATTCAGTAGTAGGAAAAGGATGAGAAGGAAAAATAGTAGGTGAATATGGACTGGGCAGGAGGAATGAAAGAGGAAGTCGCCTGGTAGAATTTTGCACGGAACATGATTTAATCGTAACAAACACGTGGTTTAAGAATCACAAAAGAAGTTTGTATACATGGAAGAGACCAGGAGACACCGGAAGGTATCAGATAGATTTCATAATGGTAAGACATAGGTACCGGAACCAGGTTACAAACTGCAGGACATACCCAGGGGCAGATATAGACTCTGACCATAACTTGTTAGTCATGAACTGTAGGCTGAAGCTGAAAAAACTGCAGAAAGGTAGGAAAATAAGGAGATGGGACTTAGATAAATTGAAGGAAAGTGAAGTTCTCGAGAATTTCAGAGGGATATTTAGGCAACAATTAACAGAAACAGGGGGAAATAAAACAGTAGAAGAGGAATGGGTAGCATTGAGAGATGAAATAGTGAAGGCAGCGGAGGACAAAATAGGTAGAAAGGCAAGACCTACAAAAAATCCATGGATATCACAGGAAGTACTACAGTTAATTGATGAAAGGAGAAAATATAAAAATGCAGTAAATGAAACAGGCAAAATGGAGTACAGACGACTAAAAAATGAGATTGACAGGAAGTGCAAAATAGCTAAGCAGGAGTGGCTAGAAGCCAAATGCAAATCTGTAGAAGAATGTATAGCAAGGGGAAAAGTAGATACCGCCTACAGGAAAATAAAAGAGACATTTGGGGACAAGAAAAGCAACTCTACGAATATCAAGAACTCGGATGGGGAACCAGTTCTCAGCAAAGAAGGGAAGCTGAAAGGTGGAAAGAGTACATAGAGCAGCTCTACAAAGGAAATGAACTTAGAAACGATGTTGTAGAAAGGGAAGAGGAAGTAGATCAAGGTGAAATAGGAGATAGTATACTGAAAATGAATTTGACAGAGCCTTGAAAGACCTAGGTAGGAACAAGGCCCCAGGAATAGATGACATACCCTCAGAGCTACTAAAGTCTCTGGGAGAGCCAGCCATGACAAGATTATTTGAACTGTAATGTATGAGACAGGCGACATGCCCTCAGACTTTAAGAAAAATGTAATAATCCCCATTCCAAAGAAATCAGGCGCAGATAGGTGTGAAAATTACAGAACCATCAGTTTGATAAGTCATGGTTGCAAAATTTTAACACGTGTTATCTACAGGAGAATGGAAAAGTTGGTAGAAGCTGACCTCGGGTAAGATCAGTTTGGATTCAGGAGGAACGTAGGAACCCGGGAGGCAATACTCACTTTACGTCTTATCTTAGAAGATAGATTAAGGAAAGGCAAACCTACATTTTTAGCTTTTGTAGATTTGGAGAAAACGTTTGACAATGTTGACTGGAATACACTCTTTCAAATTCTGAAGTCAGCAGGGGTAAAATATAGGGAAAGGAGAGTTATTTACAACTTGTACAAAAGCCAGACCGCAGTTATTAGACTCGAAGGACATGAAAGGGAAGCATCAGTTGGAAAGGGAGTAAGGCAGAGTTGTAGCCTTTCTCCGATGTTATTCAATTTGTACATCGAGCAGGCGGTGAAGGAAAGCAAGGAAAAATTTGGAATAGGGATTAAAGTTCAGGGGGAAGAAATAAAAACATTGCGTTTTGCTGATGACATTGTAATTCTGTCAGAGACAGCAAAGGACCTGGAAGAACAGTTGAATGGAATGGACAGCGTGTTGAAGAGTGCATATAAAATGAACATTAACAAGAGCAAAACAAAAATAATGGAATGCGGTCTTAGAAAATCAGGCGATGCTGAACGAATTAGATTAGGTAACGAAACAATGAAGGTGGTAGATGAGTTTTGTTACTTAGGTAGTAAAATAACATGCGATGGTCGCAGTACAGAGGATATAAAATGCAGAATGGCAATGGGAAGAAAGGCATTTTTGAAAAAGAGAACGTTGCTAACATCGAATATTAATTTAAGGGTAAGGAAGTCTTTTCTGAAGGCATTTGTGTGGAGTGTTGCCTTGTACGGGAGTGAAACATGGACGATAAGCAGTGCGGACAGGAAGAGGATAGAGGCTTTTGAAATGTGGTGCTACAGAAGAAGATTAGGTGGGTAGATCGCATAACTAATGAAGAGGTACTGAACAGAATTGGTGAGAAAAGGAATTTTTGGCATACCCTGACTAAAAGAAGGGATCGCTTGGTAGGACACATTCTTAGACATCGGGGAATCGTAAATTTAGCATTGGAGGGAAGTGTGTGGAGTAAAAATCGCAGAGGGAGACCAAGAGATGCGTATAGTAAGCAGATTCAAGTGGATGTGGGTTGCCGTTCTTATAAGGAGATGAAAAGGCTTGCTCAGGATAGAGTAGGGTAGAGAGCTGCATCAAACCAGTCTCCGGACTGAAGACCATAACAACAACAACAAATTAGATCTGCTTGACGAGCAAAATTTTAGTCAGTTTCCAGACAGACTACCATCTACCACTACCGTTGAAGAAACTAATTCACTCCCTTCCAATGATAGCTTATGGTAAAACACCCCTAGTTTCAAATCTTTACCTTTACCAGATTGCTGTTATACGATTTCTCTCTCTCTCTCTCTCTCCCTCTTTTTTTTCGGGTTTTCGGTCCCCCCCCCCCCCCCTAGTTACGCCACTGGTCAACACGACCTATTAAGAGCAGTATACAGGAACAGGGAAAATAGTTTTCATTTTATGGCCCAATTTCATGTCACTGTTTTGCCAATTTCTCAGACAGATTTTATCGATTCGCTGTTATTTTCGCTCGATCCCTCGTAATTTTTTGCAATTTTAATATTACTTTTTATCATCTTCAGTGTATTTTGGAAATTTTTAGTTACTTTTGGCAACTTCGGAAATATTTGTCACATACTCTGTGTTACTTTTAGTCTAATTCGTTTTTATTATAATTTTGCTGTAATTTGTTTTCGCTAGTTCTGGTGTTATACTTGTTGCCCTTTTGGTTTTTTTTTTTTTTTTTTTTTTTTTTTGTACAATTCATTCCTTTTGTCAAATTCGGAGCATTTTCCAATTGCTAATTGCCGTTCTTTTTCGCCATTTTCACGTTATTTTTTGCCATATTTGTTTTCGCTGTTTTTCCATCATATCTGTTAACTTCATTACCTGACTCGACATCTTTTCTGAATCGACCTTTTTACGGTTTCGGAGAACCTTTCCGCAAATTCGATGTTGCTGCTGCCTAATACTGTGTGTGGTATTTGCTAGAATTTGTGTTTTTGTCACTTTTTTTTCTTTTCCTGTTAATTTCGATGCAGTTGGTGACGTCGCATTACAGTTCGTTACATGATAAATGATTTATCATATTTAGATTACATAGGAACGTCAGCCTTGAGGAAAAGCGAGGGCAAAATGTAATTTCATTATTCGAATGTAACAGTAACCAGTATTTCGAACTATTTCTCTTACATTTATAAATTTTTATAGTGTATATTAGTAAATTTTGACAATTCCTCTCTATTTTTCGCGTTATCATGTCCGCGAATCTTTCTTGCATATTGGCCGTAATTGAGAAAAACTTCTTGTTTCAAAAATGTATCATATTTTATGAAAAATGTATTACCTTATCTTTGTTAACATCACCTAAGAACATCTTTGTTTATATATGTCTTGCCTTGACTTGTCAACACTGATGTATACTGTGCAGAGAATGTTGTACATTACCTGACTCGACCTCTTTTTTGAATCGACCTTTTGTACGGTTTCGGAGAACCTTTGCACAAATTCGATGATGCTGATGCCTAATACTGTTTTGTGTTTTTGTCACATTTTTTTTTCTTTTCCTGTTAATTTCGATGCAGTTGGTGACGTCGCATTACAGTTCGTTACATGATAAATGATTTATCAGATTTAGATTACATAGGAACGTCAGCGTTGAGGATAAGCGAGGGCAAACTGCAATTTTATTATTCGAATGTAACAGTAACGAGTATTTCTCTTACATTTATAAATTTTTATAGGGTATATTGGTAAATTTTGACAATTCTTCTCTATTTTTCGCGCTATCATGTCCGCGAAACTTTCCTCTACATAGGCCGTAATTAAGAAAAATTTCTTGTTTAAAAATGTATCATTTTATGAAAAATGTATTACTTTATCTTTGTTAACTCACATAAGAACATCTTTATTTATATATGCCTTGCTTTACCTTGTCAACATTGATGTATACTGTGCAGAGAATGTTAGGTGTGACATGTAACTTGTGGGGGATTATATACAAATGGACCAAAAAGAAAAATGTAGTAAGTACATTTTCTTCAAAAGATTTCACCATTAACTATGTGTAAAGATCGGCCAACAAGTAAGATTTGAGCGTTTTTAATCGTTGCAGTAAAGACAAGAAAGTAATGCCGAGCCTCACACATCATCAACACCGCAACTGCACGGGATAGCAGAAAAAACGCACTGGAAAATGGGAATTATTCCTCGAATTGCGTCGTGCTGAAAAAAAGAATGTATATATATTTCGTATGATATAATGTCAGCTACATATAATACTTTAGTAAGATATACTAGTGTCTAATTAATAAAATAAAACATATCTCTGTCACAGAGCCAAGTCCAACTCATTTAACCACTGGACAGCTTCCTGGCTGACTATATGGAGTTCGGTCATCCCTCCTGAGAATGATCATAACGGGCAATTAGTAAATATGTGGGTCATCGTTTGTATGTCTGCTCCACAGTCACATGGCTGGTCGTCTGTCTGTCCCCATTTGAATTTCCAATAGTTACAGCGACCAACACCAGTTCGGAAGCGGTTGATCAAAGACCATTCTCTCCTGGGAAGGTCCATTCCTTGGAGCTGCTTAGAGGGATCGTCTATCCAGATGCTGTTTTCTCCATTAAACGAATCCCACGTTCTTGCCCAAATTGATTTAGGCGGGAAGCCACTCTCATGTAGTTGCACAGCTGTTTTAAGAGGTGGTTTACGTGATTTCAGCCGACTTACCTGTGGTGGAAGGTCTTGCAGGATAGGAAGCTCAGGAGTGGACAGAATCTTATAATACTCTCTCATTAAGGCTTCCTTCCGTCTTAGATCAGGAGGAACGATGTTGCATTATATTCGGAGCCATTGAAGTGGTGTAGCCATCAGAGTGCCAATGATCAATCTCATTGCTCTATTTAATTGAACATCAACGTCTCTCACATGATCACTGTTGAGCCAGACAGGAGAACAGTATTCAGCTGCAGAGTAAACTAGCAATCCTCAAAGCTCCACGTGCCCCCTGGGTGGTTCTAAACGGTCAACAATCTCTGGTAGCTGGTCCTGTCACCACGGTGGTCTCCCAGCTATGTCAGCTACCAAGACAGTCCAGAATGGCTCTTGTCAGGGCCAACAAAATTGTCTTGGTAGCAAAATTGTTGTTTATAAATAATCCCTCTGATTTCACAGACATAAAGGTAAAGCAGTCAACAATCCGAAGATTGGTTTGAACACCACAGTGCTTTACTAGGCATGGTCCTGTTTGGAGGTGGTATGCCGTTGCCTTCCTCCGACCTTCGAACTGACTTATCCAGCCAGTTATAGGGGACCTACAGTTTAACGTGGGTTCCAAACCACGGTGCTACTCGGTATTTTTCACATGAGCAATAAAGCCAGTGGTGAAAGAAGTGGAAAGTGACAGATAAAAATCCTAACCGCAACCTTTGGATTTGTAGTCTAGCACTCTACCACTGTGCAACCGAAGCGCACTTCACAGACATAAATGTTCAAATGTTTGTATAGTCTATGGGACTTAACTACGGGGTCATCAGTCCCTAAACTTACAAACTACTTATGAACTAGCTAATCCTAAGAATGGCACAAATATTCATGCCCGAGGGGGGGATTAGAACCCCCGACCGTAGTGGCCGTACAGACAGTGACTGGAGCGCCTCAGTCCCCTCGGTCACCGCGGCCGGCTCACAGACATATTCTTATACTTTCAAAATCCATTTTCAAATGGATAGACTCAGGTACTGAGCTGTTATGGACTGTGTCAGTTAACGGTTGTCAAGAATTTGAGGCGAGGGCAACGCTAAGAGGAGTGAACACGTGGAGGCAGGTGGCTCGAGATGTTCAGCAGAGGGATGTGTCCTGCCGCCCAGAGCGTGTGTGGCGGGGCGTGCAGGCCGGTCACGACGGGTGCCTCGTGCCGCAGGCACACCACGGCTGCAGCCGCGCCGCGGCCCGTTTACCGGAAACAGATGTATCGGCGCCACCAGCTGAATTCAATTAGCCTCTCCGGCGTAGCCGCCAGCTCACGGCCATCTTCTGGCGCTACCGTGGCGTCCCTGGGTAGCTCAAGGACGGATGCATTTGCAGCTGAAGTTAATCTTCTTCAGGAAAGCTTACTACATGGATAAATGGCGTGTTAAACGACCTACATAGGGTACCCAATGGAACGACATTTCCTTTCAACGTACGACATTGTTTTATAGGCGACCCGCTCGGTTAGTCGTGTGGCCTAACGTACCGCTTTCCGAGACGGGGAGGCGTACCGGCCCCGGTTCGAATCCGCCCGGCGAATTAACGAAAGAGATCGGAGTGTCGGACAGGTTTTTAGGCAGTTTTCCACATCCCCTTAGGTGAATACCGGCCTGGTCCCCAAGTTCCCCCTTAGTTACACGATTCGCAAACGTTTTCGTAAAACTTTACACTTTCACACTCATATCACATCCGGCCACCCCGTAAATATTAGCAAATGCAAAATCCGCATTTAACTCAGTGCCGACCCTGCATGTGCGGGAAACGGGCTAAAGAAAAGAAAGAAAGATTGTTTTATAGACGAATCCCGATTATGCCTACATCACAACGATGATACCGTAGTGAGGCACTACATGAGGGCTGCCCACCAGTGCTTGCGGACATGTCTACGCGATGACTGCGTACGGTTCATAACTTCACCGGAGATGCAGTAAATGTCGTTCGACTCTGTGTTGGAATTTCCAAAGGCTACCTTGAGGAGGACCTTCATCTACATACACAGAGAGTTAATCGAAGGGTTATTATGATATTTCTCTACCGTTCCATTCTCTAATATCCCCCTGAGAAAAGGAAAACTTTAATCTTTCTGTAATCGATCTCATTCACCTTATTTCATTATGATCATGTCTCCCTATGTAGGCGGCTGTTAACAAAATATGTTTGCATTCGGAGGATAAAGTTGTTGGTAGAAATTTCGCAAATAGATCTCCACGCAAAGAGTATCGCCTTTCTTCTAATGATTTCCACCACAGCTCGTACATCATTTTCATGACACTCTCTCCCCTACGTCGGTATAATAGAAAACGAACCTTATCTACATCCTCCACCAGTCCGACTTGGTGGCGAAAGCAAATTGAGCAGCAAAATAGCAAAATAGGACGCATATTTGTAGTATATGGAGTTTCTTTAGAAGAACTGTTTCATCCTCTACGTGTTTTGCCAATGAAACGTAGCCTTTATTTCGCCTTCCCTACAATATTTTCTGTGTATTATTTCCAATTTACGTTGTTCAATTGTTCCTAGACATACAGTTGAATTTACGGCCTTTAGATTTGACTGATTCATCGTCTACATCAAGTTTAACGGATTTCTTTTAGTGCTTATATGGATGACTTGGCCGGAAGTTGAGTCTACGAGGACTATAAATCAAAATACCAGGAGAGACACTATCAGAAATGAAGTACGTAGAGAAACAGTTGGTATCAGGGTTCCTATTGCCAACATCCTGGGGAAACGACGACTGCAGTGGTATGACCATGTAATGAAAAGGGAGAACAAAAGAACAACTAAGAAATACTTCTTAATGGAAGTGGAAGGAAGTAAACTAAGAGAAAGACCAAGGAGTACAATCAGACGTAGAGAAGAACGGTTTAACTGGGACGATGTCGAAGACCAAATGTAATACAAGGATCGGAAGAGATTGTAGAGCGCTTCTCAGCCACACCCGGAAAACTGGAGATGGAAAATGATGATGACTTCACACTTAACCATATTTAGAGTTAATTGCCAATTTTTGCACCATGCAGATATCTTAATCATTTTGCAGCTGATCTTCTGGTGATTTTAATAACCGATAAATGACACCATCATCCATGAAGAGTCTAAGAGAGCTACTTAGATTGTCTCCTAAATCGTTCATAGAGACAAGAGACATTAGGGGCCCCATGGCACTTCCACGGGAACGTCAGATGTCACTTTTGATCTACTGGATGACATTTCGTCAGTTTCTACGTCCTATGTCCTTTCTGGCAAGAAATCGCGTATCCAATCACACGATAATGACGACAGTCGATAAGCACGCAATTTAATTAGAAGACGCTCGTAAGGTACAGTATCAAAAGCGATAGGGGCGTGACATGTGACGTATGTGCGGAATCTGAAATCGAACTCGGATTGTCCACCCATTACCAGATGTCTCCTTAACCTTTTCAGCAATCCGTGAACGGTTGCTGGACTGACTGAATTGTGCACATGACACTCACTGTCTACAAACTCTTTAGTTTTTTTTTTTTAATATTCTAATTTACTGATTTCGACGAACAACGCCTGTTTGTTAAATATTTTACTGTAGTTAAATTTTTGTGCATCTTGTTGCAATATTATTGCAAACAACATGTCTCTCGCTGTGCTGGGATCACATATGTTTTGTGTTCTCTGTTCACTTTCGCTGACTTGTCTATATATAGTAATTAGGTACACGTAATACACGACACTTTATTCGTGACTTTGCACTGAAGTAGGCGACGGGTAGGTTCATCTATAACAGCGTCACTAAAAGATTAATTACAATGCTTTATATACTGAGAAAATGCAATTACTGAAGTATGTTGACCCAACTATAGTAATATTTCTGTATACTTGTGAGCGTCTAATCCAGTAAAATTCTTCAGTGGCCGCTAAAATTACATTCATAATCGACGAGCACAAATGGGCAGATAAGTCAAAAGTTGTTTCTTATAAGCTCTTCAGGGCTGTGGCACATGATGGGTGACGCTTGGCTCTTGTTGGTTGGTTGCTCACGGCGTCCTCGTAATCCGTCGGTGGTGTAAGATGCTTGACATGGTACGGCGCGTGGAAGTGGTGCACTGTTTGAAGTGTGCGCAGTCGGTCGGGCAACATATTGCGCGATCACTAAAGGCTTAGTATACAGTGTGACGCATACCAAAGTTGGGGTTTATTCTAGAGGCGTGGACGGATAGCTGGCCACTTTCGTTAAACAGGAAATCCGTCACAAACATTCATATGACATCAATTAATTGTTTAATCCACATCAAACCATAACTGAACTCAAAATAATTAATTCCATTACATTTCCAGCAGTAGTCCGCCAATATTAAAATTGTGATTTAATTGTGTGTTGAAAATAAACGAATAATAATAACAAATCAGTAAATGTGATCATGTCTATATTGATGATAATTGCTAATAATAATTTCTACCATGGGTATAAAACTGGTCGGCCGCGGTGGCCGAGGGGACTGCGGCACGCCAGTCACGGTATGCACGGCCACTACGGTCGGGGGCTCGAAGCCCCCCTCGGGCATGGATATTTGTGCCGTCCTTAGTCTTAGCTAGTTCATAAGTAGTTAGTACGTTTAGGGACTGATTACCCCGTAGTTAAGTCTCTTAAGCTGAACAAACATTTGAACATTTGCATAAAACTGAAAGCTCACTCAATCAGCGTTTTTGCCGAAAAGCCGCTTACATTTGGTAATATATATGGAAAAGGGGAAAGAGTAACGTGAAGTTTTTCTGAGTTCGTCCTTACAATGAGTGCTCAAACCGACAGTCTCCTAATAGTCAAGATTACAAATTACAATACTGAAATACTATGTATGAAAGCTCCCTATAAACAAGACACTCCGTTTCTTGTAGTATTGGCACACACAGTGTATAGTCGACTATTGCCGTATTTGAAATGCTACAGACTGCAGAAACTTCATTCGCAAATGAAGCTTCCACAGCAGCTCAGGTAAAACAGCACGTCCAACCAAAGCTCGACAAAGAAGTATCAGCGTGGACTGACTTGACAAAGTGACGCAGTACATCGAGAGGATCTGGTTCACACCTATAGTTAGCGTTACTGTCTCTGTAAAAACATTACACCGAGCGAGGTGGCGCAGTGGTAATACAATGGACTCACATTCGAGAAGTATAGTTGTTCAGATCCACCTCTGGTCATCCAAATTTAGGTTTTCCGTGATTTCCTAAAATCACGCCAGGCAAATGCCGAGATGTCTCGTTTGATAGGGCACAGTCGATTTCCTTTCCCATCCTTACCCAAACATCTGAGCGTGAGCTCCGACCCTAATGACTACGCAGTGGACGGGACGTTAAACCGTAAGCTTCCTTCCTGAACAACCAAAACTGCCATATAGCAACCTCGGAGTGACCACTGAAAGCTGCTGCTTTATTGGAGGCTTTCTCCAAAGTTGATTACCACTTAGCTTCGTCCCGCAGTGTTACCCACAATTCAACAAACATATTCGAAATATTGAACCATATAAACCGTTTCGGGTCGTCGAAATAAATTCAACAGCGAAGTTGAAAACTTGTGCTGGAATGGAATTCGAACATGGATTTTCCGCTTCGGGACAGCGGTCGCCTTAACCAATATGGAAATCCAGGCACACTTCCTTCCAACCAAAATTCTCAGCCGGCCGCGGTGGCCGAGGGGACTGAGGCGCTCCAGTCACGGTCTGCACGGCCACTACGGTTGGGGGTTTGAATCCCCCCTCGGGCATGGATATTTGTGCCGTCCTTAGGATTAGCTAGTTCATAAGAAGTTTGTAAGTTTAGCGACTGATGATCCCGTAGTTAATTCCATAAGCTATACAAACATTTGAACATTTTGATCAAAATTCTCAACTTATAGTCCCTTCCTTAATTATTGTAATTAACATAAAGCTTCTATTTGATAAACCGATCCCTGAAGCACAAACTTCAAATCCCTTTCTAAATTAAGTTGAGGATAACGCACTACTAAGGCGAAGACGTAGCAGAAAGACAATGAGAGGTTGTCGGATGATCCGACAGACAATAGCACATAACTTAAAGTACAATACAGGGAGCGGTTTGCATATTATGAGCAATATTCATGATTTCTCGTAGTGTGATATGACAGGATGTAACTGAAAGATGTTATTTAGCAGACATGAAAAGATTTATTCAGGAAGCATAAGTTAAACAACGCAACTTAACGTACGTACGGTACAATTAATGTTAACATGAAAATCACACTTTTGAAAATGGAAAATTTACTATTCAGCAAGCACGAGTTAAAGAACAACTGAATGTACGTACAATTAACGTTAACTTGAAAATCACACCTCTGTAAATTGTAAATTTCTAGAGGAAACAATGGTCTGTCAGTGGTCATACCTACTAGTTAGCCGCAAAGCAGAATACTTGAACAGCTGCCAATGCTCTAACCTAACAGATCTTCTACCGTATTCTTAGTTCATGGTCATGCTATCAAGGAAAAAAGGGGATTTAACACACTCGCAACCTCGTCGCTACGTGCATGCAGTAACTACCGTGGTAACCGCAGCAGAACTGCTACAAAGACGCGTCTGATTGAGTACTATTACGAGTATTTATGCCCCACAATTCTATAACTACTGCCGTAGACTGCTAGTAAAACACCTCCCACACTCAAAATTTGACAAATGTTTAAAAAGGGAAACCTTACCGTACTGAGAGACATTTTTCAATCGCCTCAATTATAAACATTTCATAAAGCACACAACACTTCGAATCAAGTCAACATGAGCAATGGACCCTACAAAATGTCAGTTACAGTGGTCATAATCTCATACGAAACTATATTGACCACATTGTAAATGTCCACTGGTAAAGTTGAACACAGAAGAACACGCAATACACTTCTAGAGTTGTAAATCTTACTGAAATTTTACGAGTACAAGACATCCAACCAAATTATCTCAAAATTGGCTCGAAACTCTCCTCATGTCACGTTCAACAGCTTTGCACTGTAGGTTATTATTAATAAAATACACGAAAACCGCAAGGATCGAGCACTTAATCTTAGACCACAAGACGCGTTGCATTCTACCACACAACAGAACTAACAAATTTGAAACAATTGCCTCAAATATTTGTACTACCAAAATTATCAGAAAATTCACAGAAACGAGAATTTCACGACTGTAACAAGAGAACCTGCAATTAATGGCCCAACGACGATTAAAATCTTCATACTTCACCAATCTACACCAACATCATGAGCACCTACTCGTCACGTCTGTCTTCGTCCAAGAGCCCCAGTACAGAGTCCAAACCCTATGTCTCCCACGCTACACCGACTACTTTTTCCGCTCGCCGCTCAGGCTCTCGACTACACCAACTGAAAAGCTCCATCTAACTCAAATAAACCTATCTCTCAGCACCACAGTACCAGTTCTTTGACAATATTACCGTCACCACTTCACCTTCCAGCAAGCTCTTCTATCGCCCGGGGAAAGGAAGTGATGGAAAAGGAAAGCTTGACATAAGAAAAATACAAAATAAATGAACAAATTACAATTTTCACATCCAAAAATTGCAATTAATTCAATGGTCACCTCAGCAGACGTCACTAGCCTCTAGGGCGATCATCATCATCAGTGTTCTGCCCAAAGGCAGGTTTCCACATGGCAGTTATCCTGGCTGTCCGGTCTTCTACCATCCTCTTGAGGTCCGCATAATTTCCTCTTCCCCTTTATGTCATCTATCATCACGCACATGTCTCCTTGTTCCTCTCAGTCTTCTCCCACAAACCAGCCCTTCCAAGGCATCTGCTAGCATGCACTTCCTTCTCAACGAATTTCCCAACCTGTTCTTTTTTCCTTTCTCTTATAACCTTCAGCAGGCATCGTCTCTCCCCAACCATTACCAACACTGTTTCATTACTCACATCCTTATCCTCTCCATTCTCTTCCACATCCACATCTCAAATGCTTCTAACCTGTTTTCATACTGTCTTCTCAGCGTCCGCCCCATATAGTGCCACATTCCAAACATTTGCCAAGTCTTAGACCTTCATCTAGTTTGCCACATAAGTCTCCTCTCTCTGTTAAATGCCTCCTTCGCTATGGGAATTCGAGTTCTTACTACATCGTGCCATCTCAAGTCTTCTGTTATTGTGCTTCCAAGATATTTAAATCCATTTACTTTGCTAATGGTACGTTGTCGTATTTTAATACTGTACAGTCTGCGTCTGTACTGATGACCATACTCTTTGTTTTTGCTGTCTTTATTTTCATTCCACAATCCACGCAACCTTCATTCAGATCTTTCAGGATGGAAAGAACGAGTAATGAAAGAGTTTTATACAGGGTGTCCAGAAAAGGGCTCCCTGATTTCAAAATTAAATATCTCGAAAACAAAGATCGATAGAGGAATGCAGTAAACGGTATGTTTATGTGAAATCTGGAAGAGGTTTATACAGCAGTTTGAAATAATAGTTACAAAGATGCTAACAGATGGCGCTGTACGCGGTACAGCTCATATCAGCATACATAAATGAAATAATCGTATGAAAACACTCTTTTCAAACAATCACATCACAATGTTTTCAAAATGTTCACCATTGGCACTACAGAGGTGGCGCAAACGAAGAATGAAATTCGCCATCACATTTCGTAGTGTGTCAACCGAAATGGATGCACATGCCACAGAGATCGCTGATTCATGCTCGTCCAGCGTGGCGGGATGCTTCGGATAGACCACGTCTTTCACTGTGCCCCACTAAAAAAAAATTGTCACAGGGAGTCAAATCCGGCGAATATGGAGGCCAATCCATGCGTGCACCAGTAAATTTTGGATATTCAAAAGCAATGACTCGATTCCCGAAGTATTACTCAAGAAAGCGAAACACTTGTTCGGTCCGATGTGGTCGGGCTCCATCTTGCATAAACCATTCCAGTTCAAATCAAATGTTTGTGAAGCTTATGGGACTTAACAACGGGGTCATCAGTCCCTAAACTTACAAACTACTTATGAACTACTTACGAACTAGGACGGCACAAATATCCATGCCCGAGGGGGGATTCGAACCCCCGACCCTAGTGGCCGTGCAGACCGTGACTGAAGCGCCTCAGTCTCCTCGGCCACCGCGGCCGGCAAACCATTCCAGTACCTGGTCGATCCTCTAACGCTTGCTGTGTGGCGACAAATTGTTCCAAAATTGCAACGTAACGTGCACTAGTGACCGTTTCTCGAATGAAAAAATGGCCAATAATGCCTCTGCTGCCTACTGCAGCACACACAGTAACGTTAGGAGAATACAGGGGTTTCGCTTCACAACAATATGGCTTTTCGAAACCCCAAAATCGCCAGTTCTGCTTATTCACGTATCCATTCAGGTGAAAGTGTGCTTCATCTGTAAACCAGATGCAGCCAGGATCAAATACTTCACTATCAATCATTGTGAGCATCTGATTAGCAAAGGCAACCCCTTGTTGCACAGCTCGTACGGGTGTGGCTTGGTGCGTTTGCATTTTGAATGGAAACTTTCTTTCTCAGTATTTTCTGTGTACTGGAACGCTTCAAACCAGTCTCAGATGCAATTCTACGGACGGATGACATTGGATTTCGCTGAATAATTCCAGAAACTGTAGCGATGTTTTCAGGCGTAACTGCGGTTTGCTTGCGGCCAACATGCCCCACTATATCATCAGTTGCGCTGCCTGTTCGTTGAAATTTTGCGAAGAGCGTACGAATGGTTTTCGCATCGGGTCCTTTTGGAACATTAAATCGTGCTTGAAAATTTCGCCTTGTGCCGTAACACCCTCTTCTAACCTGTGGTACTCTAGCACCAGAAAAACGCGTTGTTCAATGGAGTACATGGTTTTAATCTCTTCATTCGGTACGCTAACCTCTTTTCATGTTTCAATAGTGGAACTGATCGCTCTGGGCTTCGGATCACTATTTATACTAGGCATTACGTATGGCGATTACAGCGCCGTCTCTTAGCAGCTTTTGTAACTATTATTTCAAACTGATGTATAAACTTCTTACAGCTTTCACAATAAACATGTCGTTTACTGCATTCCTCTCTCGATCTTTGTTTTCAAAATATTTAATTTTGAAATCAGGGAGTCCTTTTCTGGACACCCTGTAAATGTTTAGGGAGAGAAGATGTCTGCTGAAGGTTGTAGGAGAAATTAAAAAGAACTGGTTTGGGCATTCGTGCAGAAGTGAGTATTCCTCTTTTCCCATCTAAGTATAAGGCGATCACAATCGATAATTTTGAAATAAGTGATTTTTGAAACGACACAACAGTTCCGTTTCAGTGCTTGTTATCCTTCTTGGTTGTACTTTTCGTATCGCCAACAGTTTCTTGTAGTACGGCAAGAAAACATTTTTTGTAGATAATGTTTCAGCGCGTGTAACGTGAACTGGCACACACTAAAATAGTGAGTGAGGTAAATATAGGGAAGGTTGGGGAAATGCCAGCCGACTATATTATAACCCCATACTGCTTCAACAAGCCTTTCAATATAACAATTGGAAGTAGAGAGCAGTGGGAGAAAATAGTTCGACACCATACGGGGGATATTGTCTGGTTCACTGACGGGTCAAAATCAGACCGAGGCGTTGGGTCCGGGATATACGGGGTGCAGCCAAGACTGGAGGGCGTCATCTCTCTAGGGAAACTGACCTCAGTATTTCAGGCCGAAATCACTGCCATCAGGGCATGTGTGGAGGAGAATTTGTGTAGGTGCTACAAAGATCGTAGCATCTATATCTATTCAGACAGCCAGGCAGCCCTGAGATCACTGGCAGCTCCTGCAACAAGGTCTACAATTGTTGCAGAATGTCACAGGGTTCTTGTGGAGCTAGGGGAAAGCAATAGAGTAAACCTACTGTGGGTCCCTAGCCACTCGGGGATCAGTGGCAACGAACATGCCTACAGATTAGCCAGGATGGGGGCAGAGACTCCATTTATTGGACCGGAACCTGGCCTGACAATCACCAAGGCAATGATCAGATTGGAGCTCCGTAACTGGCTCAGAAGACAGCACGTAGAATATTGGACCAAGGTTTAACAACAAAAACATGGCAAGGTAATTATGTCAAAGCCATGTTTTAAAAGAAGCTCCGCAATCCTGGGCCTGAACAGGAGAGAGGGATTAGACTCATGGTTGGATTGCTGACAGGCCATGGGAATTTCAAAAAACACCTACATATAATGGGAATAACAGAAGAGGACCCTAAATGTAGGAACTGTGATGACGGTGATGAAACTGCATCACATCTAATCTTCGAATGCATTGCATTGGAGAGAAAAAGGCACAGAACATTTGGGACAACTAGACCCGAAGAAATTGTGTCTAATAAAGAACTGGTAAAGGGACTCCTTGCACTGTTCAAGGGAGCGATACCGCACAATAAACTTAGTTTCGGTGCGGGCAGTGGCGGGTTGGAGCAAGATTGTTTTGGCTTCCCTGGAAAAATCAAATCAAATCAACGTGAACTGGCGGTGTATCCTCTGACACGCACCTGTGAGAGGCGGCACGGTGGCCGGCCACCTGTCGCGGCCGCCGGGAGTCGAAGGCGGTCCCCCGGCCACGCCCGCGCCCGCCCATTCATCTCGCGAGAAAGCCGCGCCCGCGCTGGCCGGCGAAAGTGCGCGCTTTCTCGGCTCGGCTCGGCTGTGCCACCGCGCGCTGCGCATGCGCCGTGGCTCCGCACGCTTGCCCCCGGCGGTCACGAGCCGCGACACCCGCACTACTTCTCATCGGGCGGGCGTGGGCCGCAGCCGCGGCAGACGCCGACAAAGAAATCGCCACTCGCCTCTAACGACCGGCTGCCCAGCGCGGCCATCCGGGAGCTCCCCAGTCTTCATCAGCCAGCTTTCTGCTGTGCACTGTCCGACCCATTCCCCAATATCGTGTCTACATTCCGTCATAAAGGCTTGCAATGAGACAGGTTCTCATACCAGTTCTCATACCACGCGTCTTTCCACCTAATTGTAATATACAAGATGTTACAAAAAGGTACGGCCAAACATTCAAAAGTTCAAATGTTTGTTAAGCTTATGGGACTTAACTAAGGGGTCATCAGTCCCTAAACTTACAAACTACTTATCAACTACCTTATACTAAGGACGGCACAAATATCCATGCCCGAGGGGGGATTCGAAACCCCGACCGTAGTGGCCGTGCAGACCGTGAATGGAGCGCCTCAGTCCCCTCGGCCACCGCGGCTGGCGCCAAACATTCAGGGACCATTCCTCACACACAAAGAAAGAAAATTTGTTATGTGGACATGTGTCCGAAAACGCTTAATTTCCACGTTAGAGCTCATTTTATTACTTCTCTTCAAATAACATTAATCATGGAATGGAAACACACAGCAAAGAACGTAACAGCGTGACTTCAAACACTCTGTTACAGGAAATGTTCAAAATGTCCGCCGTTAGCGAGGATACATGCATCCACCTTCTGTCGCATGGAATCCCTGATGCGCTGATGCAGCCCTGGAGAATGGCGTATTGTATCACGGCCGTCCACAATACGAGCACGAAGAGTCTCTACATTTGGTACCGGGGTTGGGTAGACAAGAGCTTTCAAATGCCCCCATAAATGAGAGTCAAGAGAGTTGAGGTCAGGAGACTGTGGAGACCATGGAATTGGTCCGCCTCTACCAATCCTTCGGTCACCGAATCTGTTGTTGAGAAGCGTACGTACACGTCGACTGAAATGTGCAGGAGCTCCATCGTGCATGAACCACATGTTGTGTCGTACTTATAAAGGCACATGTTCTAGCAGCACAGGTAGAGTATCGCATATGAAATCATGATAACGTGCTCCAGTGAGCCTAGGTGAAAAAACATGAGGCCCAATCAAGACATCACCAACGATTCCTGCCCAAACGTTCACAGAAAATCTCTGTTGATGACGTGATTGCACAATGGCGTGCAGCTTCTCGTCAGCCCACACACGTTGATTGTGAAAATTTTCAATTTCATCACGTTGAAATGAATCCTCATCCGTAAATACTAAAATGAGCTCTAACATGGAAATTAAGCGTTTCCGGACACATGTCCACATAACATATTTTCTTTCTTTGTGTGTGAGGAATGTTTCCTGAAAGTTTGGCCGTACCTTTTTGTAACACCCTGTATATAAAAACTGAGGTGTTTGTGCCTATATTTCACTCTTCAGCCAAAACTATACATCACAAACGAATAGTGTTTGTATGTGGTAGTGGGTATCAGTTTCCCATTGTGCGCTATGGTGGTAGAGAGTTGATAACGATAAGGGGTTGGAAGACATGGGAGTTGAAAGTTACCGACTTAGATGAAATTCTACGTGTGGGTGTCAATATTTTGCTCTTCAGCAAAAACTACATAATGGAGACGATCTCTCTCTGTTGGTTTAGTACAAAGTCTCCCGTTGTACACCATAGCTGTTCCGTGTCGATAGCTATAAGAGGGTGGAAGATATAGTGGTTGAAATTCGTCAGCTCATAAAAAATTCGGACTGAAGACCAGCGATGACTTTTGGTACTTTAATAGCAAAGAGGTTATAGACAGCGAAACGTGATGCACAGTCTTCAGTTGTTTTTCTGCAACAAGCATAAGAACAAAGAAAAATAAGTGCATATTGCAGTTCGAAAAGTAAAACTATCAAAAAGATGTCACAGCGTAAGAAAGAAATTTCGCGTTCTCGATTCGTTTCTAAAAGACAGAAAACGGAGCTGAAAAGTGAATCTACAGACGATAGAAACTTGAAATTTGTAGACGTTGTTTATCTTACACTTTAGGCATCAGCGATTTTTCGATATTCCCATCCCTAAGCGGGTGAAATAGGGGAAAATACATTGCTATTAAGGCAATTTTGAAGCAAGAAATACAAAACTTTGGATTTAGATTTTTGATTGGAATTTCAGAAACACCTGTTTCGATATTTTTGGAAATTCAACGATGAAGCGGGCGAAATAAGGGAAAATATTTTAAGGGCGCTACTAAGACTATTTTGATGCTAGAAATGCGAAAATTTGGATTTGGAACAGGGGTTAGCAAGTTGTATCAAAATATTTTATTAGGAAAGCATTTTTAAAGATAAATATATGAAAATTTATATTTAGAAGTAGAAACAACCAAATGCATTCCATCCAGTCTATGCGTGCGAAGCAGCGGGAATTAAGCTAGTAATTCTATAAAAATCAGGTACCCTCTGTCATGTACCATACATTTATGTACCCAATGATCATCCTCTTGGTTTAAAGGTCATGTGTGCAAATATTCATAAAGATTGGAACAAAACTATGCAGTTGGTAAAAATTCATCAATATCGAAACAAAATTATAGATTGCTATGCAACAGAAACGCAGGGTCACATTGAAAAACGCAGTTTGTTATTCTAAAATATTCCAGTTTTATTTCATACAACCCTTGTTCTGAAAATAACGAAAACAACAATAAAAGGACCTGTGGAATTGGTCGAGCCGTTCTCAAGTTCTGGCGCGACCGTGGCATTTAGGGATGCACCTATCACAAAATATTTCTTAGCAGACGTTTCTAAACTACATTCCTGTCAAATTTTAGTTTCATAGTTTTCGAGATTTCGTGTTTAGTCAGTGAGTGAGTGTCCTTTCGCTTTTATGTAGATAGATATTAAGAATACAGATTGCTTAATTTTGGATGCAAGGGAATTAAGGGAGACTTGCAGATAAAAATAAACAGTAACATGCTAATCGGTAATACTAACTTTATTTGATACAAAGTGATGCCAGATGCGACACTTTTCCGGCATCTACAGCGAAACGGTTGTGTGCTGTAGACTTCTTTTCGTTTCATCATTTTGTGGGGAAAGGGGGAGGGGTAAAACGTTTCCTAAACGTCCGATATTACATGCAAACTTTGTTGCAGGTCGCTAACTACTCACATTTTCCAATAATTGACGCATGAGTCTCGGTATTCTCACGCGGTGGCCTCATTATTTATGACGTCATATCTCCTGAGCTATGTGTTGTGCTCTGTTGTTGTTGGGTCAGGAACCTTCGTGGGCGTACTATGAACAGTCACCAAAGTTTCATTGCAGTCGAATGAAAAGAAAACCTATCGAAAGAAATTTTGAAGTTTTTAATACACAAACCTAAAATAACAAATTCGTATATCATAGCTGAGTAGATTCAAGATGAGTTTTTTCTTCGTAAAGATAACAGTGTACTGCTTAATACTGTTGCTGCCATAAGCTTCCAAAACTACTGCGTTACTGATTGTAAGCTAAAAAAGGTAACAGTGGTCCTTTTCGCTTCTTTGGTTCACTACAAAATTAACAGCATCATCGCCTGGTTCCTTCGTGTATGATCTAATACTGAACTGGGCAAATTCCTAAAATTGTAAATTACATATTTTTCTTGCTGATCCGACTGTGCTGAATAAAGCCATGTTGCCTGAAGATAGTCTCAGTTCACCTGTGAGAATATCATGCAGGTTCGTTGGTTGGTTGATTGGGATAGGGTGACCAAACTGCTAAGGTTATCGGTCTCACGGTTGGGAGGGGAAGGTGTGATGATAGGAACGGAGGTGAAGGGAAAGGAAATGCAGTAAAGGAAGGAAAGAAGGAACAAAGACTGCATTAGCTCGGGCCCCATGCTAGCCACGCACGTACTCACGAAAGGACCGTGAGCCCCCCCCCCCCCCGGGGGGGGAGGGGCTTTGATGGTAATACTAGTTTCTGCGTTCAGTGTGTTCAAATAGATGAACAAACTGGCATGACACGTAACAAGGAAATTTTAAACTACCGTGTATTTTTTTGCTCCCTGGTCCGATTGTGATGAAGCCAGTCTCCATATTGCCTTAAGAATTGGTCAGTTTACCTGTCAAAAGCCCATGACAATTCATTTAACAGGTTTCCACATTCGCGTCTCCAATCACAGAAAGATAGAGTCATGACAGTATTAACATAAGAAAATTAAATTACAATATAATATGGTTCCGTATATGGACTGTCATGAAATAAGACTTTTATGTCGCCCCGTGCTGTACTCAAGCTACTTGTGAAAATGACATTCAAATAAGTCTACCAGTTTCCATAGCTTCTGTTTCCATTATCCTATTTTACAGAAACACTGTTTGTGTGAAGATTAAACCATTTGCACAACACCCTTGCAGTCTGCAGTCAGAAAAGGCCAGCCCAGTGCCAGGGACTCGTCTGCAGGGTTTAGCTCGGCAGACATTCGGTCGCCAAGTAGGTTTATACAAGTCTCGCACGCCAGAGAAACTACAGATATTAATGAAGAAACCCCACCCCCAAAAAAAAAAAAAAAAAAAAAAAAAAAAAAAAAAAAAAAAAAAAATCTGTAGTTAGTAGTACTCGAAGAACTAAGGTAGTCAGGTAATTAATAACTCTAAATCTTCTAACTAAATAGTCATAATCTTCTCACTAAGTAATGTAGAATAAATAGTCTCATTATTGTAATAAGGTAATGGATTATGTAGATGAACATGGGAGTAAAGAATTTAAAACAAGTACTATTATGTATTGGCACCAAACTTCGCGTGAGTAATCTCTGAAAACCCATGGGAATTAGTTAAGTAGATTTAGATATTAGTGTTCAAACAGATGAACAACAGGCCCAGAATTTATACTGTTATACTGCAGACGACTGCAATGCTCAGTTTTGTTGAAGATTGCATATTACATCCAGTACGGAAGGGTCGAATATAGGGCCATTATAGGACCAATCTAATTTTCACAAAACGATGGTTACTGGAACCTCTGGTAGGACTGGACCGATCATTGACTAGAAACGGTCATCTTCGGCTACTTGGACACCATTTGAAACATCATAAATTCCATGTTCTCAAATAACGATATATATTTTTATGGATGATAACATGCCATGTCATCGGAGCACAATTGTTTACGATGATTTAGAATAACATTTCGCACAATTCCAACGAATGATTTGGTACGCAGATCACCCGCCATGGATGTCATCGAATAATTGCGGGACTTAATCGTAAGGTCAGTTAATGTTCAGAAGTATGCACTGCAATGGACGGCTAAACAAGCAGTACAGCACAATTCTGGAACAGGGGACCACGAAAGATTTGTTGAATCCATAAAAAATCCAGCTGTCGCACTTTGCTGGCGGGAGTACGTACGTCAGGATATCATGAGTTGTCCCATGATTTTTGTCTGTTGCTGTATCGTTGGCAGACTGGATGAACATGTGGTCTACCCGACGGCGCCAGCGCCTCATATGTCATTTGACCTCTGGAGCGTCGCTGGATGACATTCATAGGCACGAGTTGGACCAATGGGAATGCTAATATGCATAGGTCATCCACTCTCAATATACATACGAAAATAGCTGTTTGATTTGAAAAATAAGGTTTTAATTAGCTTCATTGAACACACTCCAAAAGCTTCTGATGTTTCTACCGCCTATTCCATCCTAGAGCTCTTTTTTGCAGTATACGACCTGACACATCAAACTGCTTCACTGTCGCAGTACTGTTTAGAGACTTATGCAATAATAAAAGATTGCAAAATAACGGTATTTGGCATCATTATCAACGCAGATCGCGCTCTGAAGATGTGCAAAATATACATCAGTACCATTTTCCATCGAAAGAGGAATCCACCTTTGTTGATCTGATTTCTGCACATATTATCAATACATGTTTTAACCCTTTCTATACCGAACAAGAAGACCATTACCAACAGAATTATTATAGTGCACTTCATAGAACAAATATGGTTATAAGTGTAACTCGAAATTGTCACACTGGAATAGAATGACAGCTTTCTACAAAAAGTTATTACGAAATCAGTCTGTAAAATTATTATGTGTGATAAATGGAAGTGAACAACAATAATTCGAGTTAAGAGATTGCAAATTTACACTGTTAGCCATCCAAAATGCAAGATCAAGCAGAACAAGAGCAATCACTGCAAACATTATTTGGAAGACAACAGTTGTACAATGATCACACGATTGAGAGTACGGACCCATGTGAAGTGAGACAGATGAGCAGATCAATAACGAGTGTTGCGCCACTGCTGGCTATAACCGCTGCTACACGTCTTGCAAGTGAATCGAAGGAAGAATGAAGGAGGATGAGGAATTACCGTGGTCATTAGAGACAACACTGAATCAAAGTGGGCCTGGATGTACAGCTAGGGTATGAGAGACCATGGTGCCTCTACATAATAGCAAATGTGATGTGGAGCAGCAGGGGTTGGTGTTCACCAGGCCAGTCGCTCTGACGTCAACGACCAGTCGTTTCCCATAGGCGAACAGGGAGATCAACGCAGCAAAGGAATGGGACCCTCAAGTCTTGAACATTGCCGGCCATGTATGTTCTCCTACAATGTTAACGTTGACAGGCTCCGGAGAAGAACAGACTCCAACACTTCAAAGATGTAATGCTAATTGGTTAGTGGTCAAAATGTTAAAATGTTTAAAAACCCATTGGACTATACTGCTATGGACTTACAAAATAACTTACACAACCTACGACACACCACACACACACACACACACACACACACACACACACACACACATACACACACTCACTCACATATATATATTGTCCCAGCTATCTTGTCCACCCAAAATATCTCTGGAACAATAACAGCCATTGGAAAACGACTTTCACCGGTATCATTGTACGGCTGGGGCCCATAAATGTACATATTTGGTAACATTCTAAAACGAAAGCAAATGTGTTTTTTTTTAACACAAACTTATGCTTTTTAATGAACACCCAGCAGCATGGGGTTCTCGCCTGAGTCTCAGGACGTGCGATAGCCGCGCGTTTCGTATATTTTAAGCGGCAACTTCGCGTCGCAATATCTCGGGATGTAATTGGAATCTTGCGATGCAATCAATGCCATTGTTTATGTGATTTGTCGTGCTATGAATTGCTTAAGAAAAAATATAGGGTGTCCTTTTTTTTAAAAAAAATAAAAAATAAATAAAAAAAAGACATAAGTTTGTGTTAAAAAAAATTTGCTTTCGTTTTAGAATGTTTCCAAATATTTACACGCATGGGACCCAGCCGTACATTGAAACCGGTGAAAGTCGTTTCCCAATACCTGTTATTGTTCCAGAGATATTTCGGGTGGACAAGATAGCTGAGACGTAAAGCAGTCAACAATCCGAAGATTGGTTTGAACACCACAGTGCTTTACTAAGCATGGTCCTGTTTGGAGGTGGTATGCCGTTGCCTTCCTCCAACCTTTGAACTGACTTACCCAGCCACTTATAGGGGGAACTACACTTTAACGTGGCTTCCGAACCACGGTGCTACTCGGTATTTTTCACATCAGCAACACTGCCAGAGGTGAGAGAAGTGGAAAGTGACCTAGGACCTGGCGGGGATCGAACCCGCGACCTTTGGGTCTCGGGTGGAACTGGAGCCTCCGTCGGGAGCGGCCACCCAGCCCGTATGATGACGCCTCCGAGCACGCAGCCATTCCAGGTGGGCTGATTAGTGTATTGATGGTCCGTACTAGGTGGGGTGCGGTAGTGGAATCCAATGCCACACCAAACCACAGTACTGGGTGCACGACCAGTTTGGCAACGCATAAGGCTGCAGCTCAACAGTCTCACCTCGGTGTTTCCACACTGTAATCCGACCAATGAGCTTGTGCAGCCAGATTCGGCATTCGAAGCATATCGTAAACGCTGACGAATCCCGATTCGCCTGCACCACCTCAAAGGCGAATTACATTACGGTCTGCAGACAGTAAGGCCACATATCCCTATCTGACGCCCTGTAGATATTAGTGATTCATTGACGATACCATCAAGGAACACTATTTGTACCCAAAAATACGTTGAAACATTGATATTATAAGAAACAATCTCATGTGTTTGTTACAATAAGAATAATGTAACTGACGAACTGCAAGTCAGATGACAAAGACAGATAAACTTTTACTAACAACAAATAAATAAATCAAATAAAAATTACGAAAACCACTTCCTTTACCATCTTTCTGATAACAATGTTGTTATTGTTGTGGTGTTCAGTCCGCAGATTGGTTCTATGCAGCTCTCCATGCTACCCTGTCCTGTGCAAGTCTCTTCAACTGAAAATAAGTTCAGCAACCGACATCCTTTTGAATCTGCTTACTGTATTCGTCCCTCCCTCTACGATTTTTGTTCCACACACTTCCTTCTAATGCTAAGTTGGCGATTCCTTGATGTCTCAGAATGTGTCCCACCAACCTATCCCTTCTCTTGGTCAGGATATTCCAAAACTCTTTTTCTCCACAATTCGGTTAAGCACCTCCTCCTATCTAATTTTCAAATTTCGTCTGTAGCAACATACTTCAAAAGCTTCTATCATAACAATAAAGCGTATGTTTGAAAAACTGAGACCAGATTTTGGGAGGCTTGAATACAGTTCAGGAAATTATAATAAATAAATAAATAAAAACTTAATGGCAACTTTTCTCGCCCCGACTACTTTGCACATTCTCCTCCTACTACTTCTACTGTATATGGAGCACAAATTTCTATATTACGGATCTAGAAACTTCTTTAAACATAAAAAAATATATCCTTTAGGTTAGCGAAATGCTGCTCATGCCATAGTAAAATAAGAAATGAAGAAATAGGAAATAAAATGGGAGTGCAGTAACTAGCTGGAAAAATAGTACTGGAAATCAGTATTGGAAAGAGTAGGTATTGCGTATGTCACGACACAGAATCAGTCCAGAAGCAATTTAATACAAACCTAATGGACTCAACAGTGAGGGAAGGACGACGAAAGGATGGTGACTCTGGAACAAGTCACTACACCTAATCGTGGATTGGCAGAAAAAGATTTTCGGAAGAACATCAGTCACAGCTGACCAAAGGATTGCGACAATCGGTACAGAACACATCAAATCAGTCTTTCAAAACAGATTTCGGAAATAATTAAAGAATTTTACATCCTGATTTTAGTTGGACAAAAAAACTTTTGTCTGTCGACTGAACAAAGAAGCGAATCGTGTCAGTCCGAAGAGCGGTTAGACGCAGTCTCTTTTATGGCCTCTGAATAACACATCAATTTAACCTCCTTATTGTACTTGTATCGTGGTATCCTTCCGCAGTTTTTACCTCCACACTTCCCTCTAATTTAAAAGTGACTGTTCCTCAATTTCTCACTAGGTTTCCTATCGATCCATTTTTTAGCCACGTAATGCCTCAAATTTCTCTTTTTGCCAATTACATTCAGTACGTTCTCATTAGTCACGTGATCTGCACATCTAATTTTCACTATTCATCTGTAGAAAGACACTTCAAATATTCTGTCCTCTTGTTGGCTGAATTGCTGATTGTCCACGTTTCATTCCTGTAAATGACCTTACTCCAGACAGATGTCTTCAAAAGTAAACTTCTTTACACTTAAATTAATATTTGATGTTAATACATTACCCTTCTTCAAAATTTCTGTTCTTCTCATTGATATCTACATTCTGTTTCTTCTTACCTTCGGCCATAATAAGTTACTTTATGGCAAAAATAACTCTGTTTTACGTGCTGTCTCGTTTCATAATCAAATTTCTACACAACGCCTGATTTAACGCGACTACATTTCATTATTCTTGTATGTTTCAAGTTAATGTTCATCTTTTACCTTATGTTCAATTGATCTTCCCGGTCCCTTGCGGATTGAGACGTAATGTCATGATCGAGACTGTCTGTCGTAACGTTACGGGCCCATTTAGTAAGCCAGAAAGCATCACAGAGATTAGTAAACTACGCTGCGCCGGAGTGGCCGAGCACATTGCGGCGCTATGCTCCGATGCGCGAGACCGTTGCCCATAGGGCGTTCGAATCCCCTCTGGCATGGATGTTTTTGCTGCCTTTAGTATAAGTTTGTTCATAAGTAGTTTGTAAGTTTAGGGACTGATGACCCCGCAGTTAAGTCCCATAAGCTTAACAGACATTTGAACATTTGATTTTTTTTTTTTTTTGGTCATGAGCGAACAGGATTATATATATATAATATGGGACTTATATATATATATATATATATATATATATATATATATATATATATATATATATAATCCTGTTCGCTCATGACAAAAAAAAATCAAATGTTCAAATGTCTGTTAAGCTTATGGGACTTAACTGCGGGGATATATATATATATATATATATATATATATATATATATATATATATATATATATATATAGTTTTAATCTGTCAGGACGTCACGACGTATCGTCGCAACATACTCTGTCTCCAAGAAAAGGATTCGTCCTAAATGCAAAATCCAAGTGGTTGCTCAACTATATTTCCAGTAGACCCTGTTTCCCACGAGGACTAGTCTAGCAAAGATAAACAGCAGTATTTCAAGAGTTTAGAAAGTAGGGGAGAGGCACTGGCGGAATGGAAGTTGTGAGGGCGTGTCGTGAGTCGTGCCCGGATAATCCAGGCGGTAAGCGCACTGCCCGCGAAAGGCAAGGGTCGGGTTACGAGTCCCTATCTGGCAAGTGCTTTTAAAGTGCCTGCAAGTCTTATGGACACGTGTTTACTTTCGCTTTACTACGACTGGTACATTCGGATGAACCTCTGGATGACTGAAAGTAGTGGCGTGCTCCAAGTTGGATGATCTTAAGCTAAGTGCATTCTTGACAGTCTGCCGAATCTAAGAAAAGCTTTTCTATTACCAAAATAGAAAACTTCTTTCTCATCAATTGCCATTTGTCGTCTAATTCTGTAGACCTGCTCTCCAAGTGAAGCAAATTCCCAGTCGAAAAGTTTCACATAAGGCTTTTTATTCTCACTAGGTCTGATTAAACTGAAGTGCCCCCTAAGGACTGCCCTCTATAGGAAGCCCCTCTGTTGAAGTGTCCTTTGTTGAATCAATGTTTTCAACACATAGAGAATAATGTTGTACACCAGGGAATAAAATTCAGACTATGCTGGAAATATACTACACGTTCGCCACATCAAGCCATCAAATATAATCACTGTACTGTACTATCAGGTAGCAATGAGGCAAGAAAACTTCGTCATTTTGTGTTGATACATAATACTACAAACTCTTCGAACACTCGGTGTTAATTTCTCCTGTAGTACACTGTCCTCTATTGGTTGCCTGTGGTAAATATGCTCTCTGTTCAGTTGCAGTTATCTCTAAAACAAATAAAAATGCAACACAATTTCGATCATGGCCTTTGCTACATTATAAATTTCAGCTCATTCCTTTGGAATTTTTAGACGCGTAGACTTCAAAAAATAAATTACACATGTCTCCACTAACGGTGTAAACCTTTAACCTCGCATTCAATGGACGGCACAACACCTCGCTTAGAATAACATAGAAATTACGAAAGCAATAATGCGTATATTTTCCATACAAAATGTCTATGCAGTCGAAGAACCTATTCGCGTCAGTCGCTTAGTGGCTATTGCAGACTTTGTTCAGATGATTTGCTTCGTAACGAGACGACCTCATTTCACAGACATACACTCCTGGCCATTAAAACTGCTACACCACAAAGATGACGTGCTACAGACGCGAAATTTAACGACAGGAAGAAGATGCTGTGATATCCAAATGATTAGATTTTTAGAGCATTCATACAAGTTTGGCGCCGGTGGCGACTCCTACAACTTTCTGACATGAGGAAAGTTTCCAACCGATTACTCATACACAAACAGCAGTCGACTGGCGTTGCCCTGTGAAACGTTGCTGTGATGCCTCGTGTAAGGGGGAGAAATGCGTATCATCACGTTTCCGCCTATCGCGATTGCGGTTTTACGAATGCTCTCGTTGGTCACAATCCAATGACTGTTAACAGAATATGGAATCGGTGGGTTAAGGAGGGCAATACGGTACGCTGTGGTGGATCCCTACGGCCTCGTATCACTAGCAGTCGAGATGACAGGCATCTTATCCGCATGGCTGTAACGGATCGTGTACCCATGTCTCGATCCCTGACTCAACAGATGGAACGTTTGCAAGACAACAACCATCTGCACGAACAGTTCGACGACGTTTGCAGCAACATGGACTATCAGCTCGGAGTCTATGGCTGCGGTTACCCTTGACGCTGCATCACAGAAAGGAGCGCCTGCGATGGTGTACACAACGACGAACCTGGTTGAACGAATGGTAAAACGTGATGTTTTCGGATGAACCCAGGTTCTCTTTACAGCATCAGGATTGTCGCATGCGTGTTTGGCGACATCACGGTGAACGCACATCGGAAGCGTGTATTCGTCATCGCCATACTGGCGTATCACCCGGCGTGATAGCATGGAGTGCCATTGGTTTCACGTTTCAGTCACTCCTTGTTCGCATCGACAGCACTTTGAACTGTGTCCGTTACATTTCAGATGTGTTCCGACCCGTGGCTCTACCGTTCATTCGATCCCTGCGAAAGCCTACATATCAGAAGGATAATGCACGACCGCATGTACGGGCCTTTCTGGATACAGAAAATGGTCGACTGCTGCCCTGGCCAGCACATTCTCTAGATCTGTAACTGAAAACGTCTGGTCAATGGTGGCCAAGCAACTGGTTCGTCATAATACGCTATTCACTACTCTTGATGAACTGTGGTATCGTGTTGAAGCTGCATGGGCATATGTACCTGTACACGACATCCAAGATCTGTTTGACTCAATGCCCAAGCGTATCACGGCCGTTATTACGGTCGGAGGTGGATTTTCTGTGTACTGATTTCTCAGGATCTATGCATCCAAATTGCGTGCAAATATAATCACATTTCAGTTCTAGTATAATATATTTGTCCAATTATTACCCGTTCATCATCTACATTTCTTCTTGGTGTAGCAATTTTAATGGTCTAGCAGTGTAGTTTGCAGAATCGCAAACTGGCTCCGCGATCTCTGACACTGCACGCAAAGACGAGAGGTTTGTCGACTTAGTGTTCAAGAGCCGTGGAAAAGGCACTGTTCTCCTGCTCGACGATGCATCAATACACACGCTGTGACTAACACAATTTTGCACCAACAAATCTAATGGCACCAGCAAATCTAATGGCAGTATTGGACACATCCAACAAAGTTCAGATCTTGCTCCACGCGATTTCCATTTCTCCTACAATCTGAAATAATGTGTGAGAGGAAAAACAGTTTCCAACCATAGGGATATTAACATACCGGTTTTCGAATCCGTGATCAAGGAATGGATTATTTGTATCGATGAAATGTATGCGTGTCGGAACATTCCATCGTTGTTCACAGAAGCTTGGTGAAAACGTTGAAAAATGGTAGTGTGTGTGCCACTTTGAAAATTATTGAAACATTCAATAATAGCTACTTATTGTGTCATAATAAAATGTAACTTTCTTTTTGCAAACCGCTGGTATAAAGTCAAGGATTATCGTTGTATGTTGTTTCGTTTCTGAAATCCTAATGCTCCTCGCTGTGCATCATTTTCAAGGCAGAAAGGAATTCCTTTGGGCAGCCATTAGGAAAGTTGCAATGTTGTGCCGCGCCTGGATTCGAATTCAGGTCTTTTGTTTATTCGGCATGTTTGCTTAGCACTATGCCATACGGGCACATTTCTCTTCATAACTGCACATTACCATGACTCAAATCCAAATTGTTCAAATGTTCAAATGTTTGTACAACTTATGGGACTTAACTACGGGGTCATCAGTCTCTAAGCTTACAAACTACTTATGAACTACCTAAGACTAAAGACGGCACAAATATCCATGCCCGAGGGGGGATTCGAACCCCCGACCGTAGTGGCCGTGCTGACCGTGATTGGAGCGCCTCAGTCATCTCGGCCACCGCGGCCGGCTCAAATCCAAATTCTCAACTCAACTAGACACTAATGACGTAGTGGCCCCCGTACATTCCTCAATAATTCTACGTTTCGAAGATTTCTGTAAGTTTTACGCTAGCTCACGAGAGTTCTTTTCAACATGTGGGGGGATTTACTATTCCTATAGTTATTCGCACATGCAGTGTCTTTATAAGAGCGCTCTTCAAAATTGAAGTTAAATATTACTAGGGCACGCTAAGTAACTGTTATTTGATGCTGCAGTACATTTCAAAGTTGAACAGACAGTCGACACCACTTTTCAAGACTCCGCTCCTTGGTCAGGGATTCAACAAAAGGCGGGTGAAGGTCCTTATCGTTAAAAAATAGAAGTAACTAGCCAACGAAAAAATGTCATTTACCAATCTTAAAGCGTACAGAAACTCTGAGAGAGATTGAGTGCCTAAGTTCTTCAAGACAGTTTTACATTTTGGAATTTTATAGAGGTTTGCTTCGATGAATACAGACTAGGCACATTTCCCTCGCATCAATTCGTCAAACTGAGTCAGGTGACAAATTTCAAGCTTCGCCGTTCAAGTCATACACTTTCCTTCATATGTGTGAAAGTAAGGATGTTTCGCAGACTTATTTATGCATTCCAAAAAATTTTAATTTCTTTTCTTTTGTGAGAAGAAGCAAAATGAGTGTTTGTTTACCTCACTGCAAATAGTTATCGATGACGGCTTCGGCATCGTGTGCTGTTTTTCCAGAACGTGATATGACTTAAGGCACAGTTGGAATGATCCATCACAGATACGTAAAGACTGTAGAACACCACCTCCTGCAAGTCGAAACCCAAACTTAAAAAATAGATAAATGAAAAGAAAGGAAAACGAAAAGGATATAGTTATCTGTCGGCACGTCTATATCTTCCACGAGTTCTTCTTTCCTGGTAGTTTCCTATTAAAAAGGCAAGTGTCGCATTCCCCATTGCCAGAATAGTGATTGTATGGAAAACCTGTTTTATGCAAAGAAGGACGCTGTTAGGCGAGCACTGCGTATACACCTTCATATGTATTACATATTCTCTGTGTGCTCCTGTTCACTTGTTTGAATATTGTGTTTCCGTGTTAGAAAATAGCGATCCAGTCCCGTATTGTCTGTAATAGGAGCCGCGAGAGCTGGGCTTCCACACACGGGCCGTCCACAGCAAGAAATCTCCGCTTGTTAACCCAGAGCGCGTATTCGTTCCGTACGTGACTCGCCTGCGTATTTCCTAAGCAAGCGTTAAACGCTCTATACTGGCCGAGCAGTTGCGTTTTTCCTCTCAAGTAAGTACTTAATTTCAGTTGAGAATAGGGCGCTTCTTTTCGAATGAAAACACACAAATGAATCGAACTAATGTATGAGTATGACGTTCTCTTGCCAGTGACCTGTTACTACTCAAGTGGCAGTATTCGCTACCATCCTGAATATTAAACTTCGTTACAAAGATGACAACGTCCAGCACAGGAGAATTAAACACAACTCTGAAAGAAAGGTATTTGAAAAGGTCTCGATGAGATTCGCAGTTTGAGATTTTGGTGCTCAACTCCTATTTGAAGTAGGAACATGGGCGAATTCGTTTTTCTTTTATCCGGGAACAGCGCCGGTTTGTCTAGTCATTAGAACACCTGTCTTACAACAGCTATGTCACAGAATACAAGGAAAGTTTGAACGATGAAATAGATGTGGAGATCAAACAAACTGCGCGAATCGATTAATTCCTATTCCAGACGATATCAGTTGCGATGAAATAAACGCTAGGTAATGGAATGTACCACATGTTGTGCAATCTTTGAATCCGAAACCCGGTCCTCCTGGTAGGTATAAGGAGAGCATCATTTCTACACTTTACACATTTACGAAACGACTGAAACTTTCCACGAAGAGAGAAAACCGAACAAAGTCAAAACAAAATATTTTTATCCAACAATAATTATTAGTTGTCGAGATGCAATGGTTTAAAGGCGAGCCAAATTTATCGCGTGCCGAGACTTGCACATTCAAAGAACAGTTAACTTAAAAGTTGATACTATTTTGTCAATTCATTAGCGTTTCGTTGTTTATATCTTAACTGCAGTAAGAATTAGAAGAACTACCTTAAACAATCAGCAACAGGGCTTTTTAATTTTTCGTGAATAAGTTTTAATGATCTAATTCACAACCCTGTTCACTATGACATCTCGTCTCCTGTTGTTGTTGTTGTTGTTGTTTTTGTGTTGGTGGTCTTCAGTTCGGAAATTGGTTTGATGCAGCTCTCCACCCTACTCTATCCTGAGCAAGCCTCTACATCTCCTCATAAGAACGGCAAGTTACATCCATTTGAATTTGCTTTCTATATTCATCTCTTGGTCTACCCTCTGTGGTTTTTGCCCCCATACACTTCCCTCCAACGCTAAATTCACAATTCCTTGATGTCTAAGAATGTGTCCTACCAATCGAGACCTTCTTTTAGTCAACGTAAGCCAGAAATTCCTTTTCTCCCCAATTCTGTTCAGTACCTCCTCATTAGTTACGCGATCCACCCACCTAATCTTCAGCATTATTCTGTAACACCACATTTCAAAAGCCTGTCCGCACTGTTTATCATCCACGTGTCACTCCCATACAAGGCAACACTCCACACAAATGCCTTTAGAGAGGACTTCCTTATGCTTAAATTAATATTCGATATTAACAAATTTCTCTTTATCAAAAATTCTTTGCTTCCCATTACCATTCTGCATTTATATCCTCTGTACTGCGACCATCATATATAATTTTACTGCCCAAGTAAAAAAACTAATTTATCATTTTATTGATTCGTTACCTAATTTAATTCCTTCTGCATCGCCTGATTCCATTACCCTTGTTTTGCTCTTGTTAATGTTCATCTTATGAACTCCTTTCAACACACTGTCCATTCCGTTCAAATGCTCCTCCAGGTCCTTAGCTGTCTCTGACAGAATTACAATGCTACCAGGAAAACGCAGGGTTTTTATTTCTTCACCCTGAACTTTAATTCCTTCTCCAAATTTCTCCTTGCTCACCTTTATAGCTTGCTCAATGTACAAATTGAATAACATTAGGGGAAGGCTACAACACTGTCTTACTCCCATCCCGTCCATTCCATACCTTTCCTGCCCTTCAACCCTAATAACCGCCGTCTGGTTTTTATACACGTTGTAAGTAACCTTTCGTTCCCTATATTTTACAACTCATTGCTTCAGAATTTGAAAGAGACTATTCCAGTCACCATTGTCAAAAGCTTTCTCCTAAACTACAAAAGCTAGAAATGTAGGTTTGCCTTTCGTTAATCTGTCCTCCAAGATAATCCGTAATGTGAGTACTGCCTCCCGTGTTCTTACATTTCTCCTGAACGTTATACATCACATTCTATGTGACATGAAGTTCCGTATTAATTTATTAAACCTGGTGTCATAAATTGTCTTACACGATGATACATAGGTCACAGCAGCACATATCATCTGTCGCATCCCAGTAAATTTCATGTTCACAAAATCATAAGAGTATGATCTAGAACACGATAATGTTGATACATGATATATCTTTCAGCAGAACAGCTATCTTCTGGTGTACTACTCTGTATTTACATATCATGTATAACATCCACAATATATATATATATATATATATATATATATATATATATATATGTGTGTGTGTGTGTGTGTGTGTGTGTGTGTGTGTGTAGAATTGTACATACGATCATCTGATGGGCTGTCATGTGCAGCATCATAACACTGTCATGACATGATATGTACGACTTATCGCCATGAACCACAGACATTGCCGAGGTGGGCTGGCCAACGTGCCTTGGCGATACAGATGGTCATACAGTAGGTACAACCACAGCGGAAGTGTATATGCGGAGAGGCCAGACAAACGTCTGGTTCCCGAAGAGGAGCAGCAGCCCTTTCAGTGTTTGCAGAGGACACAGTCTGGATGACTTACTGAGCTGGTTTTGTAACATCAGTTAACGTACATAAAGTTAAAGTATCGCCCTACTTACACATACCATAAAGCTGTTGGAAAAGATTATAGAGACCATAGGAAATAGTTGAACAGAACAACATGGGTCAGGAAAGGGTGAAGTACTACATATCTCATTTTTGCGGTAAGGATTTTGGCAGAGAAATGCAGGGAACATGGTGTTCTTGGTCATTGAGAATGCCTATGATAGTGTCCCTGGTAATACTTGATTGACAGAGTAAAGATTCTATATCGAACTTGTAATCTACTGTCCAAATAGGAAATGGTCGATCTGAATGGTTTGAGACGAAGAGGGGAGTCCAGCAGGGAAGTGCTCTATCACTACTCTTGTTTATTATTGTTAGGATAGGATTATGAAATCTATTAAGAAAAATGTAAATTTGCCAAGAGCACTGGTATTTTCAGATCATATAATAAGGGGCAAAACAGTAAAAGGAATTGCAGAAGAGAATGACTGCTTAGAACACTAAACTTAAAGAATTTAACGGTCGGAACAAAGAAAGTTGGGATGGGACAAAATGAAAAGCCGGTTTTCACATTTAGACCTGTTTTTAAAATCCTGTCAACGATATTCTCCTGAAAGAGAGTACTGGTAGATTTATTATGACCATATGTTTGCACTAGACGCAATCATTTCCCGTTATTTCAAAAAATGTTCAATTGTTTGTATAGCTTATGGGACTTAACTACGGGGTCATCAGTCCCTAAACTTACAAACTACTTATGAACTACTTACGAACTAGGTCGGCACAAATATCGATGCCCGAGGGGGGATTCGAACCTCCGACCGTAGTGGCCGTGCAGACCGTGAGTGGAACGCCTCAGTCCCCTCGGCCACCGCGGCCGGCTCCCGTTATTTGAATCATTGCCGGTGTCAGCGTACAACGAGCATTTTCAGATAAGTAAAATGTTTGCAAACTAAAGATTAACTGGACAAAGTACGCATTAAATGTTTTGATCACCAAATATCGGTTATAAGCAACGCATCCGCCACTAAATGTTGTTGTCTCTGAAATGAAAATAAATTCACCTATCCATGTTATACAGAAGTGGTGAGAATTGGGACTGTCAGAGTTACAAACAGTACACGTCTTTCCTTCAGTAACTTTCTAATATCAAAATTTAATTTGGTTATCAGAGTTTTGGAAACCTGCAGCCACAATGTAACCCATTTAATAATCATCTTATATTTTGTTTGATTATATTTGGAATGGCCACCGGAATACTTCCACTGGATATCGCTGGGGCTAATGATATTTCTCTGGGATCTATCAGAAAAGATCCTATTGTCTGAATGCCAGACCTGATTGACCACTTTCAATGCCTGAAGACGTCCACTGCATATCAAAAATTATAATTATTCTGTCAGAGAATTGGATTTATCTAGAACAGGTATAAGTTAATAATCAGTCGTTCACTGCTTTACCAAAAAAAACGCGGATAATTGAGAAGACTACTTTTTTCTTGCTTTGGCTGTAACAAAAAGGATAATAATCCTTACAGCGTTCGCATGAATGTGTATTACAGTGATACCAAAGAGGACATTTGTTGCTGGTCTTGTCCATATTACATGGTATAGCACGACTTGTAGACAAAGGGGCCACAGTCATCTGAATTAAAAACGGTTCGTTCTCCCCTGTTTACCTCCAGCGCAGGTCGCAGTTTACGCGAAACAATAGTCTCCTTTGGAACTAATTACACTCAGTGGCCAATATGTCTTTTATTAAACAGGTAAACGAGTGTACAAAGAAATTTATAGCGGAACAAAAGCAACAAATTCACGTCCATACACCAGTAAACCAATGTATAATAGCCGAACGGCGGCAGTATTTCAGAGTACCATAAAACGCAGCTCCTCTCCCCCTCCAATATTTAACGACTCGATTGTGGTGTCATGAATGTTTACGTAGTAACATGGCGCAGTCCGTGAATTATACGAAACACCATAAATTCGCTTCACCCCCAGGGCGCGCGCCTGACGGGACAATGGTTTCGCTCCACGGAAGCCAGAAAGCCGGCCGCGTTAACGGCTCGACCGCTTGCTTTCCTCGTTCTTCAGCCTTCTCCTCTCGCCTTATCCTAAATGAACTCGTGTTTCCGGAATCGTTTATCGTGATTAAAATAATCATGGAAACATATTCTGCTGTGTCGTGCCCACAAGCAAGACGCCAATAATTCTGCTAAGATCAGTTCTATGTCACGAACTGCAGTCCCGTGCTTAATATATTTCTGTTCCTAGTTTTGGAGCATATATTAATTTTTTGTGGCCGGAATTCTAGTTTTATAAAACTGTCCAAGCCAATTAGGTGGTTAGCAGTTGCAGCCATAGTAAACACAACCGTTTTATGTGTGTGGTGTCGTATCCTGTTGTAAAATAACTGCCACTGAATCAAACCGAATTTTCAGCCACAGTTGTGCCCTTACCCAGGATCTTCTAGTCAATCCATCTAATAGGTCTGTTCATCGTTGTTTAACTGCTTCAACACACATGCACACTTATTTGAACGTGCTTCCTGTTTTGCAGTCCTAGTCTCCTTCCACAGTGTAAGCCATTTACATTTCCCTTGGTTTGACACCAAAACAAATATTCCTAACACCTCGGTAAATGTTATACCAAACTAACAATTCTTTTGTTGGAAATATGCCACGAAGATATTTTAGGTCTACCGCAAGATCTCGTCGTTCTATTTTTTTATATTCCTATGGGCACATTAGATAAACGAGTCGTTTATTTCTATGCAGGGGGCCAGCATTCAATTCCGGCAACTAAATGGATGTTGTCTGTCGTCCTCATTATTTCATCATCGGAACCCAAGTTGCCCATGTGGCGTCGAATGACAGGACTTGCACCAGGCGCCCGAATAACCCCAAACAGGGTCAATAACTCCTTACGATCATTTCAGTTCAGACGAACGATACCAGTCAAAACTAGGTATGAATATCATTGACAACGGTCGAAGTTTTGTAATAATATTGCTGATATATATGCACATAGGAATCAATACAAATATTTTGCTTTTCAGTACTTCAAAAAGCGCAAGAAATTCATATTTTTGGCCATCGCCACCTGACTTTCAATACAAATGATACACGTGACGAACACACAGGCACAGAATATTTTATGCCACTGTTGTGTGAGGCTTAAAAAACCTGTTTGTGCAGCTAGCAATAATGGCACGTAGTGTTGTAGTAGCGCGTAGCTGGTTGATTAACCAAAACTGGTTTAAACTCAGAGATGGTTTATTTATCACTATTCACTCACGTTCAAGAGCTCAGAATGAACTAGCCGGAGATTTACACAGTACATAAACACTAACATTAATTTCTGGAACATTTTTCAAAATACATCTAGCAGGTATTGGCACTCTTTATTCAAACGATAATGTGCACATATGGTGTGTCTCGAGTCCGAACCGCTTGCTTCGGAGTACAACATTTTAGCCACTACATCACATTAACACTGTCTTTCCATGCCTCATTTGCGACAGTATAAGAAACCTCACATATCCTCATAAACAAAACAAAAATTAAAAATTCAACGAATACTTGGTCGGTCACATCGTCTAATTTGTCAAAAATGTTCAAATGCTCAAATGTTTGTAGAGCTTATGGGACTTAACTACGGGGTCATCAGTCCCTAAACTTACAAACTACTTATGAACTAGCTAATACTAAGGACGGCACAAATATCCATGCCCGAGGGGGGATTCGAACCCCCGACTGTAGTGGCCGTGCAGACTGTGACTAAAGTGCGGCAGACCGCTCGGCCATCGCGGCCAGCGTCTAATTTGTCACATACATCTGAGCAACAGAAGACACTATCCACTCACCGGGAACATTTGGAAAGAATTCTTCTGTGGGTTAATTCGTGGGGTGGCCAGCCTTTCAGGTCAACGATTACATACTAGCAAAATAATGATGTGAGGTTTGGTAAAATACCCGACCTCATGAATTCGAATGATCGTAGCTTTTTTACGGGATATCGTAGAGTGCGAGACTACAAATCCAAAGGTCGCTGGTTCGATCCCCGCCAGATCCTAGGTTTTTTAACTGTCACTTTCCACTTCTTTCACCTCTGGCATTGTTGCTAATGTGGAAAATATCGAGTAGCACCGTGGTTCGGAACTCACGTTAAACTGTAGGTCCCCCTATAACTGGCTGGGTAAGTCAGTTCGAAGATCGAAGGAAGGCAACGGCATACCACCTCCAAACAGGACCATGCCTAGTAATGCACTGTGATGTTAAAACCAATCTTCGGGTAGTTGACTGCTTTACCTTTTTAATTTGTTTCAATGTGCTAATCACGGTTCTTCGTTTTCAATAGTTGATAAGGAATTTCTGTTCTCGAATAACGTGTATTGGTTTTATTTCACTTGTTCGTCGTACTAATTTACGACTCATTAAATGCTCTGCACGTAAGTCTCAACGTGTTTCCATCATACGTAGATCCCGCCATCACATTGGGCAGTCATTAGGCATCAGAGCAAAAATTTCAGTAATGAATGAAATTAGAAAAAAACGCGTATTAAATTAAATTTATGATGTGCTTTTCTAATCTCTTAGTTGCTGAAATGGACTCTGTCTGAAACCAAATACGACTGAAAATTATTGACGTCTCGTTTCGTTGGAAAATATACCATACCATACCATACGTTGAGTTACTGGAGAAAATTTGCGACAGTCTGAAACGTGCTATTTAACAGGTTCTAATGCAACATTGAAACGTTATTTCCCTGAATTTAGTTGCTACACCGCCCTTAGTATAGTAGTAGTTTTACTCAACAGTACTCTTTGAGCGCTGGCGAGAAGTTTATATAACTTTAACACTATAATTAGTTATTACCTTTGAATATGATGGGCACGCAAGTGTCTCTTTAACAGGTCTACGAATCTAGACTTTTATTTATATCCTGTATATATTTTATTTGATTAAAAAGTGTGTCTGTGTCACATTGTATTGCGTGCTTTCAAATATTTACTATGTAACCCTTTCACCATCAGATTAACTAATTGCTTTTAGAGTTAGAGGTAAGCAGTTACTCAGTGCAGGTCTGAAGAAAATAATTATGTAAGTATAGAATTTTGATGTCTGGATGCTGTATAGAGGAGGACATTGGGTGAGTAATAACTATAAATAAATTTTTTTATTATTATAAATACAATATTCTGTAAAATGTATCGAGACGATAGTCGGAATGTGGGTAACGTTCAATAACAGATAACTCGAAATCGAGGGAGTAGCTATTAATTATAGGAATTTCTTCCATATACTCTCGAAGGATGGGCACTATACTGATAGGTCCATTAGGTTTGTCTATGTTAGGAAGTGGATTTATTATAAAATAATGCGACTATCCCAATTATGAGTATTTCATCAACCTTGTCCCAGGGTGTACACATCAAGCGAGATCAGGGGGTGTTTAATACTTAACAAATCATGGTAATTCATATGTATATAGGTATAATCACGCAAATTTTCTCACGAGAGGTCACCCTAGGCAGACCCGTAAGTGATCATTAACGTTATGAAGAAAATAGACCTTTGTAAGGGAATCTGGACAAGCGCGAGCTGAATGAAATTGTGAAAGATGGGAAAGAATCCTGAGAGCCGTCTACGTCGTTTTGTTGTAGAATTTTGCAACATGTTTTGTGCTCATACATTACTTATTTCATCTCTGAAAAACTGAATATCTTCTCTGTATTAATCAACATGCGTTCAGAAAGCAACAATCGCCTAAAACTCTTCTTGTGTTAAGTAAATGTCGCATTTCTTAATTCCCGGAAGGCGTTCGATATGGTCCACACTGTTGCCTAATGAACAAAATAGGAGAATATCAGATTATCTGTGTGGCAGGTTTTTACCAAACACGAAACTGCATGTCATTCTCAATGGGAAGCTCTACCAACGTGAAAGTAATTTCTGGCGTGCCCCAAGTGAGTGTCATATACATATATAGCAGGGACTGCAATTGATCGCCATTACAAGCAAACGCAACGTATGGCTATCGCTTGGACAAATACATCATTTACTGTATGAATATACGATTCCACAACAATAACTGGAAGCAGTTATTCCCATAAAATATCTTGGGAGCAGACATAAGGACTTATTTGAAGTGGAAAGACGAAATAAAATTAGTCGAGAGGAAGGCAGACTATCACTGAGATTCAGTGAAAGATTTTATTTATTTATTTATTTGGTTATTTAATCTGACCAGGACAGTGTAATCCATCAACCAATATAACTGTCTCTAGTTGTTTTTGCTTCATGTTTTGTTTTTATCGTATGATTCCTTTTAGAAAGCCAGTCCAAGTTTCGATCAGAATGGAGGCCCCACGTCCTCCTGGAGGCATGGGTCTGCATACCCCCTTAGCTCCCCTCTCGTAATACAACCCTTCTCTTATCTTTGCTTCTTATCTAAATTCCTGTTTTAAATCAAGAACGCTTTGTGGCTTTATATGGAATAGCAGTTTCGGAGAAACTATTGACATGATTCAATAATTCAATGAGTGGCTTCAATATATTCGCATTTCACAGAAGTACATTCAGATAATTTAAAATTCGTAGTATTTCGGACGGTATTAGCAACTTTACTTACAGGTTCTAATATTTTATCCGAGTTTCTTCAACGCATACAAAACAAGTGCAATCATCCGTAAACTGACTGCAAAGCTCTGTGCGTTACATTGCGCCGCGTATGATAAAGAACTCCGAGTGCTTGTTTTGTAATCTTGGTACCTAAAAGTAAAAAACAGTTATCTCTCTCATATACACGGTATCTTTCGGGTACAGAACAAAAAAAGGCTTTCATAAATGAGAAGGCTGCACACATCAACGTCCTATAGTTGTGTAAAAATTGCTGAAAAGATCAATAAATACATATAAAGTGTCCGACAATAGGTTTTATTGAGATTTAGAGCCGAAATAATGATCAGCAGTGAGACTTTTGTCGTATTTTTGTTGTTAATACAAATAACTGCAAAAAATCTCGATAAACGACATTCGTGTCTGTTAAAGCTAGTCCCAGCTTGATAACCGTTATATCTTTAGACGAGATAAACAACACGGATGAAGCTCAGACTGTAGTAACATTGATAGCTATCGAGATATTACGAAATATCGACAAGAATAGACACCAGACGCAGGGAAGTACTACCAGCTGAAAAGTAGTACCACAAATCCGCCGCGCGGTAGTAGCCGAGCGGTCTGGAGCGCCACGTACCGGATCGCGCAGCCTCCCGCTTCGGAGGTTCGAATCCTCCCTCGGGCATGTGTGTTGTCCTTAAGTTAGTTTAACTTAGTTTAAGTAGTTTGTAAGACTAGGGACTGATGACCAACGTAGTTTGATCCCATAGAATTACAAACATTTGAACATTTTGAACAGCAAATCACTTTAATCTTGTTGCCCAGCGTAAGTGTTCTCTTCTCAGCTGTTTTGTTTGAACGATTACTACGATTTCAATACTTTTACGAATTGTTAGGAAATCAGAGTGTTTCTTGTGGAGTGATCACCCATATTCCTCTAATGCGAATATTGCGATGGTTACTTGCCAGGGCCCTGGCCTCTTCCTCGAGTAGCAAACAAAACTCTTTCTCTGATGCGATATTAGCTTTGGACGGGATGTAAAATTCTGCTCTCCCCCTTCATTATTATTGTGTCTCGATGTTAAATGAGAAAATTCAAGTGAGACGTTCTAGTAAAGAGTTGTATACTTCCATGCTACATTCTTTCGGCGTGTGTTGTAAAAAAAAAAAGCAGGTTTCGATATGACACAGCTTCCAGCCACTACCGCTTCACCTCAAGGAGTGCCCCATCCCTAAGTCTATGGGACTTAACTACGGGGTCATCAGTCCCTAAACTTACAAACTACTTATGAACTACTTACGAACTAGGACGGCACAAATATCCATGCCCGAGGGGGGATTCGAACCCCCGACCGTAGTGGCCGTGCAGACCGTGACTGGAGCGCCTTAGTCCCCTCGGCCACCGCGGCCGGCACTTCCCATGAATCTCAGTTTAACATCTGCCTTACCCACGACTGATTTTTCTACGGTCGTTCCATTTCAGATCGCCCCTTATGTCTACTCCCAGATATTTTACGGAAGTAACTGCTTCTAGTGTGTGTCCTGCTATTGCATAGATCTATAATAAAGGAGCTTGAATTGCCATTCGCTACACCATCCGTGAATAAGCTGCAGATTATTCTTTATTTGGCTACCCTTTTCCAGTTGCGACCTTCCTATCGGTACTCACCAATAAGATTTGGGCAATACATAACTCAGGGTTGTAAAAAGTTTATGACTCGTTGTCTCTGTTCATAGGGGTGAGTTATGTATGTCAGCTTCTATGACCTAAATAGCTACCCAAACTGTTTAAATAAGATCAACAATTAATCTGTAGTTTGGCCAGTCTATCAATTTGCATATGGTAACGCGAAAAATATATTTAAATAAATAGAAAATTAAAGCTCTGAATAACCAACAAAATTGATTCTAAGATACTGTTTGGAAGATATTTACTCACGAAGTAATTTTTATATACATGCAGTTCATTACTTTTTTTTTGTCATGAAAACGCGGAGGTGGTCCTACTTTATACATCAGTAAATAACTGAATATTTCCCCATCTATTGTTCATGAGAGCCACAATAAGTATAACACGCACTCGAGAGTAAAAGTTCCAAATTATCACTCGTAAACTAATGAAGTCCATCGGACATTCCAGTTCCAAATTAATTACAGTATTTGTTATAAAACACCATTTGTCATCACACGAGTACACGATTGTTAAATTATCACAGTTCCACAGCCCTACTACCGTGCATAGTTTACCACTTTCCACCAGAGACTAAGTTCTTCAGTCACAGTCCCTGTAAATTTTTTAAGTATACACATGCCTATCTCTTCAAATCACAAGTTCGTAACGCGGCTTCAGACTGCCCAGCATCACAACTTTTCACCACCTCATCCAAATTACGAGTCCCATCCCAAGCGTTCGAAAGCGTGCTCTACCTACTCCCAAAATTGTATCCTTATGCGCATCATAACACCTCAACTTTAAAATACAATTTCCCTTCCAATATAATTTGAATATCACAGAATCAAATGCTTTGATCACCTCCCTACAAATGTTGTTTACATTTAACAAACAAATACATATTTAACAATACTAAAATCGGTTGAGACTGAAACTGTTTGCTCAGGTAGCTATTATGCATGGCGTCTCACTATTCAAATATACTGCCGCCGTCGAAATCTAGTTACACAATTCATATTTAATTTACCATGGCTTTTTATACAAAAATACTCAGTTCTTGTCCACAAATACATATGTTTATTTATATATAAATTATCTGCTCCATATCTTCTATTGCCGGCCGCGGTGGCCGAGGGGACTGAGGCGCATCAGTCACGGTCTGCACGGCCTCTACGGTCGGGGGTTCGAATCCCCCCTCGGGCATGGATATTTGTGCCGTCCGTAGTCTCAGCTAGTTGATAAGTAGTTTGTAAGTTACGGGACTGATGACCCCGTAGTTATGTCCCATAAGCTATACAAACATTTGAAATATTTGATCTTCTATTTTTAGTCGGCCATGAAATATTTAAGTGGCAGTCTACAACATAAAACGAACGTTACTAAGAATAATATAAAATATAATAAAAATACATATATAAATGTAATGCGCTTTGCTGGATTCATGTTTTCTGTGTCTGTGGTGTAGTCTATGTTCTGACACAATAATATTAGTACCTCGACGAAAAGCAGAACAAGAGAGTAAAAGTTTATTGAAAAAATACGGAAATAACGTGGTGCGTCTTTTAAGATAGGTAGCGTGGTGCAATGCTGCCCATTTGCTTCTTAAAATGTTACTAATAAACACTACGTATCAATAATTGTAAATATAAGTTATTATTATTATAGTACTGAAATTCACTGGCTTTTTATTTGTAAGAGATATTGAAATTGTAATTACAGCTTTTGATACTCCCAAGTCTTCTGAATCCATTCATATAATTATATTTGCCGTATGATCATTCCCTGATTTTATATGGATTTTTATAATGATGTGTATGGCTATATTGTACTTCAGTTGCAATTTGCGATATCCGCTCTCGCTCACCCAAGATCGCCGTTTCCTGTTTCCGAGCTGATTAGGGTTTCCCTAACGACCTGTACTCCATTAACTAGGTGCAAACTGTTATCCGTCCGGCTGGGAAACCCAACAGCCCGTCAAAACTTGTTTTTCATATTGAAACAATCAGCTTCTCTCTTTTTCTGTAATATCACACAGTGTTGCAACTTCTCGATAAACTACAGCGTCATCCGGAAATAGCCTCATTCAATTTACAATGTTATCTACGAGGTCTTGAAAAGCAACGGTCGTAGAACACTCTCCTGGGACATGCCTGAGGCAACTTTAATGTCTGAAGACTTCTCTCCGTTGAGAATTATGCTGCGTTCTGTCAGCTAAAATCGCCTCAACCCAGTCACACAGGTGACCTAATAGTCCATATGCTCGCACTTTGTACATCAGGCGACGGTATAGAACGGTATCGAACAGAGGAAACCTAAAGACGAATACGGTAAGCAGGTTAAACTAGCTGAAGGTTGCCATTCTTATGAGTTTGCTGGTACAGTATCCCCATACCTAAGTATCAAATACGACCGCTCGCTCAGCGAATGTCAGGTGCCCAAAGACTGGAAAGTTGCGCAGGTCACTCAAATATTCAAGAAGGGCAATATGAGTGATCCGCAGAATTACAAAGTTATATCATTAACGTCGGTTTGCAACAGGATTTTAGAAAATATACTTTCCTCAAATATTAACTATCTCTGAGAGAACGAGCTATTAATCCATAGTCAACATGGATTCAGAAAGTATCGTTCTTCTGAAACACAGCTAGCTCTTTACTCACATGATGTGATTAGCGGTATCGACAAGGAGATTCCGTATTTCTAGATTTTCGTGACACTGTACCTCACAAGCGTTTTCTAATCAAACTGCATGCTTAAGGAATATCGTCACAGTTGTGCGATTGGATTCGTGATTTCCTGTCAGAAAGGACACAGTACTTTGTAATTGACGGAAAGTCATCGAACAGAACTGAAGTGACATCTTTCGTCCCCCAGGGAAGTGTTATAGGGCCCATACAGTTCCTTATTTTTATAAACGATTTAGGAGACAATCTGAGAAGCTTTCTTAGAATGTTCGCGGATGATGCTGTCATTTATCGATTAGTAAAGTCAGCAGTAGATCAAAAGCAATTGCAAAATGATTTAGGTAAGATATCAGCATGGTGCAAAAATTGGCCAATTGACCCTTAATAATGAGAAGTGTGAAGTCATTCATGTTGTTGTTGTTGTTGTTGTTGTTGTTGTTGTGAAGATCACAAAGACAAGATAAGAGAAAGTAAAGCTCGTACGGAGGCATTTAGGCACTATTATTTCCTCTCAAAGAACTTTGTATGACGGGCAACCACAGCTAAAATATTTATACATCATTAAGAAACTTTCACACAGTTAAAAATTACCGCACGGTAGACTTCTTTTTATGTTTTTGACGAAAAGAGCCAAGGTGCTTGCGGTACGACCTCACCATTCAAATGTTCAAATGTTTGTTAAGCTTATGGGACTTAACTACGGGGTCATCAGTCCCTAAACTTACAAACTACTTATCAACTAACTAAGACTAAAGACGGCACAAATATCCATGCCCGAGGGGGGATTCGACCCCCGACCGTAGTGGCCGTGCAAACCATGACTGGAGCGCCTCAGTCTCCTCGACCACCACGGGACGGCATCATTAACCCCATTATTCATCATAAATGACTTATATGGAAAACTTTTAAAAGCGCCTGAAGATGCAACTGTAGGTTGCGCAACCGGTTGTGCGGGTCTTCACGACTCCAATAAAATAACAGCTCAAGTGGACCAAGCACTTTCATTCAGACTCTTACAATTTTAACACCTAATTTTTAACTGTATGAAAGTTTCTTAATTATGTATCTTATTCCTCGTTCTATTTGGGAGTGGAATAGGAAATGAAATGCCTAGTGCCGTCACTCAATTTACGGTGGTGTTGTTATGTCTTCAGTCCGGAGACTGGTTTGATGCAGCTCTCCGCCCTACTCCATCCTGAGCAAGCCTCTTCATCTCCTCCTAAGAACGTCAACCCACATCCATTTGAATTTGCTTATTATATACGTCTCTTGGTCTCCCTCTGCGATTTTTACCCCACACTCTTCCCTCCAATGCTAAATTCACAATTCCTTGATGTCTAAGAATGTGTCCTACCAAATGATCCCTTCTTTTAGTCAAGTATGCCAGAAATTCCTTTTCTCCCCAATTCTGTTCAGTACCTCCTCATTAGTTACGCGATCCACCCACCTAATCTTCAGCATACTTCTGTAACACCACATTTCAAAAGCCTCTATTCTCTTCCTACCCATACTGTTTATCGTCCATGTTTCACTTCCATACAAGGCAACAATCCACACAAATGCCTTTAGAAAGGACATAATTATACTTAAATTAGTATTCCAGGTTAACAAATTTCTCTTTTCCAAAAACGCTTTTCTGCCCATTGCCATTCTGTGTTTTATATCCTCTGTACTGCGACCTTCATATGTTATTTTACTGCCCAAGTAACAAAACTCATTTACCACCGTTATTGATTCGTTACCTGATTTAATTCCTTCAGCATCGCCTGATTTTCCAAGACTGTATTCCATTACCCTTGTTTTGCTCTTGTTGATGTTCATATTATATGCTCCTTTCAACACACTGTCCATTCCGTTAAATTGCTCCCCAGATCCTTTGCTGTCTCTGACAGAATTACAATATCATCAGCAAAACGCAAGGTTTTTATTTCTTCACGCTGAACTTTAAGTCCTTCTCCCAATTTCTCTTTGTTTTCCTTTATAGCTTAGTCAATGTACAAATTGAATAACATTAGGGATAAGCTATAACCCTGTCTTACACCCTTCATATGACCACTAAGTGAAACCCGGTAAACTTCATTTATACAATAAATCTGTCAAAACTACATGCCTCAAATTGAACTAAATACCTAGGAGTAATAATTACAAACAACTTATATTGGAAAGATAACATAAAAAACATTTCAGGGAAGCGAACCAAAAACTACGTTTCGTTGGAAGATGCCATAGTTCTGCTAAAAATAAAAAAATAAAAAAAAATAATAATAATAAAATAAAAGAAACCTGCCTACAACACAGTTGTGGGTCCATTTTGGAGAATTGTTGTACTTTGTGTGTTCCTTACCAAGTGAGACCGACGGTCGATTTAGAGAAATTCAGAAAAGGGTAGCTCTTTTGGTCTTATCGCGATGTAGGGGGGAGAGCATCACGGAAATGATGCATGAGTTGAGGTGTAAATCATTAAAAGAAAGGCGTTATTTGTTGCGGCGAGGTGTATTTGAGAAAATTCATTCACCAACATTTTCTTCCGAATGCGAACATATCTTTTCGCACTCACCTCCATAGGGAGGGATGATCATAAATATAAATTAAGAAAAATCAGATCGAAAACGGAAAGATTTGGCTGTTCCTTTTCCTGGCGAGCTATTAGAGACTGCAACTCTAGAATATATCATAAACGCAGTTTGATGGACCCTCTGCCATACATTTCAATGTGATTTGCAGAGTATCCATGCAGCTGGAGACGAAGAGGCTCGTTCAGGATAGAGTACGGTGAAGAGCTGCATCATCTACATCTGCATCTAGATGGGATACTCTGCAAATCACATTTACGTGCCGGCAGAGGGTTCATCGAACTACCCTTACACTATTTATCTCCCATTCCATTCTCGAACAGCGCGCGGGAAGAAAGAACACCTGAATCTCTCCGTTCGAGCTCTGATTTCCCGTATTTTATTCTGATGGTCATTTCTACCTATGTAAGTAGGAGTCAACAATATATTTTCGCATTCGGAGGAGAATGTTGGCGATTGGAGTCTCGTAAGTAGCCCACGCCGCAGTGATAAGCGCAGTTGTTGTAATGATTCCCATCCCAGATGCTGTATCATTTCCGTAACGCTAACTCCCCTGTATCTTGACGATACGAAACGAGCTGCTCTTCTTTGGACTCTATCGATGTCCTCCGTTAAACCCCCCCGATAAGGATCCTACACTGGGCAGCAATACTCCAAAATTGGACGGACAAGCGTAGTGTATGCAGTTTCTTTTGTAGTTCTGATGCATCTTTTAAGGGTTGTGCCAATAAAATGCAGTCTTTGGTTCGCCTTTCCTACGACATTATCTACGTGTTCTTTCTAGTTTAAGTCTGAAGTAATAGTAATTCCTAGGTATTTTGTGGAGTTTACGGCCTTCACTTTTGACTGATTTATCTTTTAAACAAAGTTTAACGGATTTCTTTTCGTACTCATGTGGACGACTTCACACCTCTCATTATATAGAGTCAATTGCCAATTTCTACAGCATACTGATATCTTATTCAGATTGTTCTGCAGTTGGTTTTGATCTTCAGATGATTTTACTAGACGGTAAATGACGGCGCCATCTGCAAACAACCTAAGGGAGCTACTTAGATTTTCCCCTAAATCGCTAATGTAAATAAGTAACAGCAGAGGACCAACAACACTACCCTGTGGAACTCCCGATATCACCACTGTTTTATTCGATGCCTTACCATCGATTACTATGAAGTGTGTCCTCTCTGACAGGAAATCCCCTATCCAGTCGCAAATTTTGGGCGATACGCCATAACCATGCAATTTGGTTAAAAGTCGTTTGTGAGGTACGGTGTCAATAGCCTTCCTGAAATCAAGAAATACGGATTCGATTTGCGAACCCCTCCGGACTGAAGAGCACTTCAACAGCTCACATTTTACACCCTGAGGCATCTAAGTTTGTTCTTTGCAAGATAAGTGATCCACACAGCTGAAAACGTTGGGAACCGCTGATCAGCGTCACTGGCTGTGACGAGTGCGTTTAGTAACCTGAGGCTACTGCCAGCGACGCCGAACGCGCGGTACGACGCGAGGAGGACTCTGTCCGCCGGCTGGGCCAACCACACCGGAGTTACGGTTGTTTTAGGGCCGTGTAGTACGCGCGCTATGAGCGCAGCGACGCGTAATTTATTCGAGATGTTTTATGCCGGCGCACCATTTATTGCGAAGCCATCCCACGCCGACCGCGGGCCGCCCACGACGCCGAGGCCGGGCTATGATAATGGCGGCTCCCGGACACGACGCGACGCTCCTGCGCATGCGCCGGCGCCGGCGCCGGCGCCGCCGCCGCCGCGACCTCCGCCCCCGCGGCGCACTAAACCACGCGCACCGAGCCTCGAACTGCGGCGCCTCCGCTGCCCACCCGTGGTGACGGCCACTCTGACAACACGACTAAATGTCACTACTTAGCTGTACCATTCAGCGGAATATATTCAGACCATTAAAATTGCAGCTCTGGGAAGGAAAACCAATAACGAAACCTTCCTTATTTCCTTGTACATCATAAAAGGTGAACCTTCGTCTAAAACTGCATGGGTACTCTGCAAATCAGACTTAAGAGTCTGGCTGAGGGTTCATCGAACCACAATCACTATATATAGTCTGCACCAGTTGTTTCTTTTTAATCCTGATGAAGAATCCATATCTTAAGTTTCGTAGTTATAGCTTGAAATTTTAGTTAACAGCAACATATTTTTGAAAATCAATTTTTTGCGTCACCTATTTTACTCCCTTATGTGTCGAATTAAAAAAAAAAAAAATCGAGCCCTGAATTAAAATCCGAAATTTTGTAGTTCTAGCTTCAAAATTGCTTAAATAGCTACGTATATTCAAAAATCGTTTCATCCCCTATTTCACTCCCTTACGGACGGAATGTCGAAAAATCGCTTCTTAAATGATGCCTACAGAGTAAGATCAACACCCTCCACAAATTTCAAGTTTCTATCTTCAATGGTTTGGGCTGGGCGATGATGAGTCAGTCAGTCAGTCAATCGGGACACTTCCTTTGTGTGTGTGTGTGTGTGTGTGTGTGGCGTCTGTTCCGAATGCAGTTGTTATTGTTTTCATATTCACAGAATATATGACATCAAATGTGATTGGGCAAAGCTGAAAATGTGTACCCAGCCGGGATTTAATACCCGGGTCTCCTGCATTCTAGGCAGTTGCGAGTACTGTGGGCAGGGTAAAGCTGGGAATTTGTATCTGACGGGAGGGTAGTTAGGTACTTCTTGCAGGTGCAGTGATCACTGTGTCCCCAGTGGTGTAGGGGTCAGCGCAACTGCCTAGAAAGCGGGAGACCCGGGTTCGAATCCCGACACCAGCTTCTGTCGATTCACGCATATTATTCTATCCGGACAATACCACTACCCAAGGACAAAATACAATGCCGTCACGTGCATAAGAGGCCACTCAATCCATTACTTGTTTGGAAGTGGTGTCATAGGGGTGATGGATTTCTGGAACTACCTCGACGAACGTCACTGTGCAGTTTTGAAAAATCCGAAGTACGGTCAATATTTTTCGGACTTCTTGAAGAGCATCTTTCACGATCCGCCCCGCTGCTGTATCATTCATGGCAAGAGATGACAATGAAACGGTCAAAAATAAAAAAAATAAAAATAAAAACATGGGAACAGATTAACGGTAACTCCAAAACGTTTCGAGAAGACATGCTACGAATATTTGGCAGCGGACATCATGGAGTAAAACGTAGAATTTGTGGGCTTCAGGAATGTTCATTTCTTTTTCATAATTACTTTCTCCTATTACTTTTCTTTTCATAACAAAAGTCCGTCATTAATCATATGGTTTTATTTTGTTATTATTACAAACACAAAATAAAAAAGTTAATAAATAAATAATTTAAAAAGTCCCGGCTGGGTACACATTTTCAGCTTTGCCCAATCACAGTTGATGTCATATATTCCGTTTATTAATCTCGGATTATTTGCCTATTTATTCTCGAATAGCGCGTGGGAAGAGAGAACACCTAAATCTCTCCGTTGAGTTCTCATTTTTCTCGGTTTGTGGTTGGTGTTCTTGTTCTGGTTTACAGTCTGATGCGGCTGTCGACGCTGCTCTAAGCAACAACTACCTACATCCACTTTACCTGCTTGCTGTATTCTCTTTGTCTCCCTCTAAGATTCCCTATCCCCTCCTTCGCATACACAGTCACTTCCCTCCAATACTAAACTGGGAATTCTTTGAAGTCTCAGAAGTGTTCTTCCAAAGGATGCCTTCTTTTAATCAAGAAAGTGACATTTCTTTCTCTCCATTTGTTTTCACTACCTCTACATTAGATACGCGATCTAACGACCTAATCTTGAGCATTTCTCTGTAGCAGTCATTTAAAATTCTTCAATCATCTTCTTGTATGAACTGTCCACGTTTCATTGCTTCACAAGGCTGCACTCCAGAAAAATGTAATTCTGAGAGACCAACATACACTAGTTATCGGCCCATAGGCTTACAGACTATGTAAACTAAGTCGCACTAAAGAGAACACACATCCCTTCTTGAGAGAGAACACGGACGCGGGCGATAATCGAGCGGGTGCAGAATCGCGGGTGTCCGCGCGGTGTTTTATCTTCTTGAGTATCGTCATAACTGTTCACACGAAACCGCGCGGCTAGTCCAATCGCGCGGCAGCCACATTTCAACCACCGGAATTATATAAGAGCTTTTTGTTTGGTTTCTAGCATTGCGCGGATCTGCAATGAATAGTTTCGACACTGAATTATTTATTGGGAATATTCTAATAAAGCTTGGTAAGAGTTAGTTGATATATTTGGAAATGATGAAGAGCCGTTGGAAAAAAAAAAAAAAAAAAAAAAAAAAAAAAAAAAAAAAAACAGCCGGCCGCAGCGGCCGAGGGGATTGAGGCGCTCCAGTCACGGTCCGCACGGCCACTACGGTCGGGGGCTCCAATCCCCCCTCGGGCATGGATATTTGTGTCGTCCTTAGTTGTAAGTAGTTTGTAAGTTTAGGGACTGATGACCCCGTAGTTAAGTCCCATAGACTCTACAAACATTTGAACATTTTTTGAAAATAGAATATTTTTGATAAGTAGGCGTTTATTGAACAAAAATGAATCTACATACAATCGTATATTTCTCTCATGTATGTTTGAGAACTTGAAATATCTTCCCTGACTAATTCAAGTAGCTCGTCAAAAGAATTTTTGACATTCTCAAATAGTAAAAGAGTTTTACACCAAACATTCTTAATGTTTAAAATTACGAATTGGCCATGTACGAGCCGATCATTTAATATAGGATGCATCCAATACTGACTTTTTCTTACTCTCGCTCTCTTTCTTTGAAGCAACCAGAGTAAACACAATATTTCTTCTTCGACTTCCATTTTGACCATTTAAATTCTCATTACACACAGCGAACGACAACCACTTACTAACCACCGCCAGACAAGGCCTGGGCCGGTCGCGGTGGCCAAGGGGACTGAGGCGCTCCAGCCACGGTCTGCACGGCCACTACGGTCGGGGGTTCGAATCCCCCTCGGGCATAGATATTTGTGCCGTCCTTACTATTAGCTAGTTCATAAGTAGTTTGTAAGTTTAGGGACTGATGACCCCGTAGTTAAATCCCATAGACTATAAAAAAACATTTGAACATTTCGGACAGTGTCCTTCGCAGACTGAATGAATTCCTCTAGCATCGACCAACCACTGCAGAACAATAGGCGAATAAGTCCCTGGCAGAGAGGAAGATGTAAAAGAGGGGAACCAGCTCCTTGATTTACCAGAAAACTTCTAAAGCATTTGAATTAACAAAAAGTCTTGTCGAATTCGCGTTTTTCAGTTAGCTTAATGACGTTATACAATTCCTGTAACAGCAAGGCTTGGCAGGTATCACATGATTCGGAATGTTAACAATACGTTAAAAAAACTTCCTGGCAGATTAAAATTGTGTGCCGGAACCGGAATTCCAACCAGGAACCTTTGTCTTTCGCGGGCAAGCGTTCTACCACTGAGCTATCCAGACACGACTCACGGTGCTGCCCCACAACTTCAATTCTGCAAGGACCTTGCCTCCTATTTTCCAAACGTCACAGAAGTTCTGCGAAACGTGCAAAACTAGCACTCCTGGAAGAAAGGTTCCGGCACACAATTTTAATCGGTCCGGAAGTTTCATATCAGCGCACACTCCGCTGCAGAGTGAAAGTTTCATTCTCAAGCCCTCACAACTTTACTTCTGCCAGTACCTCGCCTCCTACTTTCCAAACTTCGCAGAATTTCTCCTGCGAACCATGTAAGACTAGCACTCCTGGAAGAAATGATATGGTGGAGATATGGCTTAGCCACGGCCTAAGGGATGTTTCCAGAATGAAAATATGTTGTTTAGCACGCCTCTAAGGGATATAAAGTACCAAGACTTTACATACAACTTGGCACGTGCTAAATTTGATATCCAATGCAATAAACAAGCCTGATGTGGTATTCTGGCATTCTACAAGAAATGATGTGACAATACCTTCATGGTACTTCTTATGTGGCGTCATTTAACACATAATGTTCACTAGATAATATGTGATAAGAGGCATATTGTAACATACCACATGGGTAACATTACTAACATGTAAAAGAGCGCGGTTATTTCAATATTTATTTATTTAAATGTCTTTCAAGCTGTTCGATACGTCATGAAGTTAATGCTCCGGTTTTACAACTTCGGCCAGAACATATATGCCTTTTGTTTGTACCGTCGCTTTTAATTCTGGTTCCCAACTGTCATTCTATCATGTAGCTGTCATAGTAAACAGAGATTGCGGGTTGGAACATATTCGAAATTGTAATAATATCGTTCACGGAGATTCCAATAAAAGGTCGAGAACCATTGCTCAAAGTTTATTACTCATCTCTACAGCTCTTTCAGTACTTTGCCATTTTCAAGCCCGACTACGAAGTTTTGATGTTCGTAATCAACATCTGGTTTTTATGTTATACTAACTGCTTTAAATTATTCACGCATTTTGCAATTATACATGTTTATTGTGACTGCGTAGACTTTCCCGGCGTAATGCTTCATAATATTCTTCTCGGGTTTTCTGCCGGATCTAAACGTCATCTTGATACAATATTTCGGCGGTCCACCTGGCCGCCATCCTCAGGTGACAGTGCTGGTACACCGACTCGCCGAGACTGAGTACAAGCCGCGAGCGGCGGCCCCTATATACACCGCGGAAGGCCGAGGGCGCGTGCGCAAAAATTGACAGTTCTGCCCTCTACGTTTCAGCGCCGCCAGTGGTAGAAGCCGGCGTAAACGATAGATCGCTATTCAGCAGAGATCGTTGTTTTCTGATGTCAAACAATAAAGGGTTCCACATTTTACTTAAAGGAAAACCCTTATCTCTGTTTATAATATTGTCAGAAAGACGAATAGCAATCGATTCTTTTAAAATGCAGTGACAAGGAATTTTATATACACCTGGTTTCCTCAATCCTAAGTCATCTTTTACTGAGCCCAGGAGTGCTCTAATCTTGGCAGGTGGACGAAAAATGCATTGGATGTCATATCGTTTCAATATCCTTCCTATTTTAGATGAAATGCTTCCAGAAAACGGTAGGAAAGCCAGCGACTTGCAAGTTTCTTCTTGTGATTCCCGCGACGGTCCAAATTGTCTGTGTTGGAAAAGGGTCTTAATTTTTCTCCCACACCGAGGAATGTTCCTATCACGTAAATCATTTGTGCGGTTGAGCAAGCGGTATCAAAGTTCCCTGAAGACCGGGCAGAAGTAATAAGACATGAGGTCTCACACACGTTGCGTCGGGCGCCGCCTCCACGGAGTAACATCTCCTCAAATGAAAGAGCTGCCATCCGGTCCTTAAGAGAAGATCAGGATTTAATAATTTTACCAGCAGACAAAGGTAATTCCACGGTGGTTCTGTCACGTGATGATTACCTGCGGAAAATGGATCTTTTACTTGAGGACACAGCATACCGTAGGTTGCAGAATGACCCAACCGGGCGGATCAAAAGAAAGACGCTTTCACTGTTGAAGAAGAGTTCCTTACCTGAGGACGAGCTCAAGAAACTTCGTCCTGGTGCCGCCGTTCCACCTAGATTGTACGGTCTGCCTAAGGTACACAAGACTTTAATCCCACTGAGACCGATTGTGAGTAATTTGGGCGCTCCCACTTACAACCTGGCCAAGTATCTGACGTCGATTCTCAGCCCTCACGTCGGTAAATGTGAACATCATATTTCCAATTCTACAGTTTTTATTCAGCGGCTGAAGTCTTTGCGTCTGAGTCCCTCTGATTTGCTGGTTAGCTTCGATGTGGTGTCGCTTTTTACCCGGGTTCCTCTGGAAGAATCCTTGCAATTAATTAGTGAAATTCTGGACGAGGAGACAACGGAGCTTTGCCGCCATGTGCTGACGTCGACGTACTTTTTATTCAACGGTCAATATTTTGAACAATCTGACGGAGTGGCTATGGGGAGTCCATTATCCCCCATAGTCGCCAATTTATTTATGGAAGAATTTGAGGACACGGCGCTGAAAACGTCGTTTTTAAAACCTACATGTTTCTGAAGGTACGTTGACGATACTTTCATGGTATGGCCACATGGGAGAGATGCTCTGAACCGTTTTCTGGACCATTTTAATTGCCTCCATCCTAGCATTAAGTTCACCATGGAGGTCGAGATAGACGGCAAGCTTCCATTTTTAGATGTCATGGTGTACAGAAAGGGTGACGGAACATTGGGACATAGTGTTTACAGAAAGCCCACTCACACGGACCGCTACTTGCATGCAACAAGTTGTCATCCACCTTACCAGCGCACTGGTGTCCTGCGTACGCTGACAAAAAGAGCTTTTGCCATTTCAGATGCTGAAAGTCTAACTAAAGAGATGGACCATCTGAGAACGGTTTTCAAGGAGAATGGTTACACGGACCAACAGATCTTCTGTGCTTTTCAATTTGGACCGTCGCGGGAACCACAAGAAGAAACTTGCAAGTCGCTGGCTTTCCTACCGTTTTCTGGAAGCATTTCATCTAAAATAGGAAGGATATTGAAACGATATGACATCCAATGCATTTTTCGTCCACCTTCCAAGATTAGAGCACTCCTGGGCTCAGTAAAAGATGACTTAGGATTGAGGAAACCCGGTGTATATAAAATTCCTTGTCACTGTGGAAAAGTTTACATCGGCCAGACAATTCGCACAATTCAAGATCGATGTACTGAACACCATCGACACACAAGATTGCTTCAACCAGAGAAATCTGCAGTAGCTGAGCACTGTCTTACTGAGGGACATAAAATGAAATATGATGAAACACAAATGGTTGCTTCTGCGTCTCGCTATTGGGACTGCATTTTAAAAGAATCGATTGCTATTCGTCTTTCTGACAATATTATAAACAGAGATAAGGGTTTTCCATTAAGTAAAATGTGGAACCCTTTATTGTTTGACATCAGAAAACAACGGTCTCTGCTGAATAGCGATCTATCGTTTACGCCGGCTTCTACCACTGGCGGCGCTGAAACGTAGAGGGCAGAACTGTCAATTTTTGCGCACGCGCCCTCGGCCTTCCGCGGCGTATATAGGGGCCGCCGCTCGCGGCTTGTACTCAGTCTCGGCGAGTCGGTGTACCAGCACTGTCACCTGAGGATGGCGGCCAGGTGGACCGCCGAAATATTGTGTCAAGATGACGTTTTGATCCGGCAGAAAACCCGAGAAGAATATTATGATACATGTTTATTTGTTGTCAGGCTTTCTGCAGCTTGATCCGGTAAGATGTAACATTATAGAAAACTTTTATACATTTTACGTAATTTTCAACAGATCTGCCGAAGATGTTTTATATAATGAAAGTTTTCACCCTGCAGCGAAGTGTGCGCTGATATGAAACTTCCTGACAGATTAAAATTGTGTGCCGGAACCGGGACTCGAACCTGCGACCTTCGCCTTTCGCGGGCAAGCGCTCTACCGACTGAGCTATCCCGACACAATTCACCATGCCCCCTCACAACTTTATTTCCTCCAGTACCTCGCCTCCTACTTTCCAAACTTCACAGACGCTCTCGTGCGAAACATGCAAGACTAGCACTCCTGGAAGAAAGGATGTGATGGAGACATGGCTTAGCCACAGCCTAAGTGATGTTTCCAGAATGAAACTTTTCGCTCTGCAGCGGGGTGTGCGCTGATATGAAACTTCCTGGCAGATTAAAATTTCGCTTCTGTGAAGTTTGGAAAGTAGGAGGCGTGGTACTGGCGGAAGTAAAGTCGTGAGGCGGCATCGCGAGTCGTGTCGGGATAACTCAGTCGGTAGAGCGCTTGCCCGCGAAAGGCAAAGGTCCTAGGTTCGAGTCCCGGTTCCAGCAACAATTGTAATCTGCCAGGAAGTTTCATGTTTTATATACATTACGCAACATGCAAGACACCTTGGCACCTGCTACAATGTCGTTCCGGGCAGCTGTACTGGTCGGTGTGCAGTCGATACGATAGGACTCCACACTCCTCCCATACAATACGCCGTACTATTGTATTGTAGGGAGTAATTCGTACATAAGCGGGGAGGGAGGCAGCTGCAGCTGGGACAGACGCCGCGACGGACCTGCGCTCCAAGGAGAAAATAGCCGTGGAAAGGCGCACGTCCGCTTCCTGGGTCGGCGATGTCGGTAACGTCGATGGAGATGGTGTTGGCAGTGCTGAATGATTCCCCTGGTGGCGCCGAGAAGCTGAGCTGCTGTGGCATCGTAAGCGCCTGCGAAGGAAGCGGCGGTGGTGGCGTTGATGGTGGCGATGTATCCAGTTCCATCGTTTGCGCAGTCGGTAAGAAAGCGACACCACGGATTGGGGTGTCGGAGAAAAAAATATTTGCAGGAGAATCTTGCAATCGTCAAGCACGCATTTGATTCTGGTGACGGCGCTGCAACCCGGTTGGGCCTTGAATAAGAAATATATAAAAACCCAAATTCCGAATAATTGAACCACGTTCCCAGTACCTGGAGCGACCAAAAGCTCCGAAAAGGACGTGATCATTAGGCGCGTTGCTATGCTTACGTCTTGTAGAAGGTGCCGCGCGGTGCGGCGGGTGCAGAAACTGGAGCAGCGTGCGGAGTCGCCGGCCGTGGGGAACGGTACATCGACAGGAACAGCAGCGCAGCTTGCTCCCGTGTGTGGGAGGCACACAGGATTGACAGCTGCTGATTAAATGTTTGAACAAAACGTAGACCTATATGATCATACTTAAAGATGACATATTCATAGATGTCATCTTTGCTTCTAATTGACGTTCGCAGGGTACGGTAATGAGACGTGCTTTCGAGAAATGTACGATGCTCTGGCTGAAGTTCACACGTTACGTGGCTAATCGCAAAGGGGTTTGAAAATGTACCGAAAAAATTCGTGGAGTTTTATGTTGGTTTCATAGTTATCCTAGGCCACGGTGGAGTAGCTGAGCGGTCTAAAGCGTCTCGCTGCGGAGCGCGCGGTTGCTCGCCGTGGAGGTTAGAGTCCTCCCTGGGGCATGGGTGTGTGTTTGTCCTTAGGTTAGTTTACCTAGGTTTAAGTAGTTTGTAAGCTACGGACTGATGACCACGCAGTTTGGTCCGATAGATTTACAGACATTTGAACATTTTTTGAGATGTCCTACTCGTTCTGCTATGAATTCATCGTCCACTTTAAGTGACTCATTGCAGTTTTCATACGAATCACTCGGAGGCACTCGACCGTAGTGGTCGCGCAGACCGTGACTGGAGCGCCTCACTCCCCTCGGCCACCGCGGCCGGCCTTGCAGAAAACCTTCGTTTGACAATGCCTACTATTTCCATATTGGTCTGCACCGGTGGCGAAGTCTTGCAAGGGGAGATTGGCTCCTCTCTGCAATTTGTAAGAGGCAGCAAGCTCATTTACTCCTCTGAGATGAAAATCTCGGCGTGCAATTTTCTTAGATGTACGTAACTTAAAAATTCTGTGAGCACTGATCATTGCAAGATGAACCACGTTGTATGAAACATGCACCGGACATCAGTGGCTGCCAGCTCGGACGGAAACTGTAAGGTCTTGCCATGTCGTCAACTACATCGACTACAACCTCTGTCTCACTATAAAAATTCAGTTTGTGGAAGTTTCTTCTCGGTATTGTCACTGGCATGATATCCAGCACGCATGTTAGTCAGAATAAGGACTTCATAAATCCGACAACTAAAGAACAGAACAAAGACAAACGTACAGCGGATTGCGCACTTACTGGTTGCAAAGCTGAGGTACAATGGTACATGCTTACGTTGTACAAGACGTAAATCACCGGCAGATGATTGACATTCTTTTTGCTGTTCATTTGATGCATCTGAATCACTTGACTTGGCAACTTCCACTGAAACTGAGTAGACATCGTCCACTATGCTCATCTCACTATCACATTCGTCACTCAGTTGCATCGGTGAAACGTAGATAGTAGAGAATATCGTTTCGTCTTGTCCGTTTCGTCTTTCCATAACAGCTTTAGTGACGAAAACTCCGGCCGCGGTGGCCGAGGAGACTGAGGCGCTTCAGTCACGGTCTGCACGGCCACTACGGTCGGGGGTTCGAATCCCCCCTCGGGCATGGATATTTGTGCCGTCCTTACTATTAGCTAGTTCATAAGTAGTTTGTAAGTTTAGGGACTGATGACCCCGTAGTTAAGTCCCATAAGCTGTACGAACATTTGTTTTCTGCAAACAACGCATGGGAATAAAACATAAAATGTACGTTTCAAGAACAACAAGTTCCTGGGCAAAAGCTACTACAATGAAAATCTTGTTCAATGTCTTGAGTGTGAGCTCACCCCGGGTTCGACAATACTACGAACTATTTGTTACTAAACATTTCCAAACACTTACAATTCATTACAGACAGAAATTATCTTTTTCATGTCTTTGACCCTGGATTTCAGAAAGAAAGAAAACATATTACATTTAGAACTTTTTACAAATACTCGGTACTTGTCTTATATTCCCGTAAATTTAAAATAAAAATCGTAACATTTTTGTACTTATTAATTTTAATGATGATTGATGGAAGACTGTGGAACATCCTCTGTAAAATTGAAAATAGAAATAACATTTACTAACATTTATTCTTGAATTTTTATTTCTTTATTACGTTGTACTATTCATTTTGGAGAAAAAATTATATTTTTATTGCACCTTAGAGTCTGCTTGTGAATAATACAATCGTAACAAAATCCATAACATCACACAAATACCAATAAAATAGTGTGTGTGTGTGTGTGTGTGTGTGTGTGTGTGTGTGTGTGTTTAACTCCAAAATGGAGACTTTGCATGCCCATCTCAATACTGTAATAAAATCAAGAAATTTCCACTTTAAAACTGTAACATGTACTAGGAAGACCTTTTAGTTATTTTATGGACCTGATGTTCAAATGTTTTTAAATCTATGGGGCTTAACTTCTAGGTCATTAGTCCCTAGACTTACAGACTACTTAAACTAAGTTAAACTAACCTAACAACAAAACACACACACACACACACACACACACATGCCCGAGGGAGTAATCGAACTTCCACGGCGAACGGCCCGCGCACCGCAACACGGCGCTTTAGTGCGCACGGCCATTCCGCCGCGGCTTATAGAGCTGACTGCTAAATATTATATGCAGAGTACATGAGTCGTCTTGACTTGCATTCTGCACTGATGATGGTCCCTCATAGGAACAAAATCGATATGTAAATTTTTAAAATAAATACTCCACGTAGCTCACCAAGCTGGAAATTTCTTTATTTTATTAAAATAAAATAGTGGTTTTTGTAATGTGGGTCAAAAACGACCCACGTGGTACTACTCCGGGTACGGAACACGCCGGTACTCTTGGTGTTAAATGAGTTACCGACTGTAAGTTCGAAAAACCTCAGATTAGATTAGATTAGATTAGATTAATACTTATTTCATAGATCATATAAACGACATTTCGTAATGATGTGGAACGTGTCAGTTTACTAAAAGTTGACTATACATGTTGTTGTTGTTGTTGTGGTCTTCAGTCCGGAGACTGGTTTGATGCAGCTCTCCACAATACCCTATCCTGAGCAAGCCTCTTCATCTCCACATAAGAACGACAACCTACATCTGTCTGAATCTGCTTACTGTATCCATCTCTTGGTCTTCCCCTGCGATTTTTTCCCCACACACTTCCCTCCAACGCTAAATTAACAATTCCTTGATGTCTAAGAATGTGTCCTACCAATCTATCCCTTCTTTTAGTCAAGGTATGCCAGAAATTCCTTTTCTCCCCAATTCTGTTCAGTACCTCCTCATTAGTTACGCGATCCACCCACCTAATCTTCAGCATTCTTCTGTAGCACCATATTTCAAAAGCCTCAATCCTCTTCCTGTCCGCACTGTTTATCGTCCATGTCTCACTCCCATACAAGGCAACACTCCATACAAATGCCCTCAGAAAGGACTTCCTTAGGCCTAAATCAATATTCGATGTTAACAAATTTCTCTTTTTCAAAAACGCTTTTCTACCCATTGCCATTCTGCATTTTATATCCTCTGTACTGCGCCCATCATTTGTTATTTTACTGCCCAAGTAACAAAACTCATCTACCTCCTTTATTGCTTCGTTTCCCAATCTAATTCCTTCAGCATCACCTGATTTTCTTACACTGCACTCCATTATCCTAGTTTTGCTCTTGTTAATGTTCATCTTATATGCACCTTTCAGCACACTGTCCATTCCATTCAATTGCTCTTCCAGGTCCTTTGCTGTATCTGACAGAATTACTATGTCATCGGCAAAACGCAATGTTTTTAATTCTTCCCCCTGAACTTTTATACCTTCACCAAATTTCTCCTTGCTTTCCTTTATAGCTTGTTCAATGTACAAATTGAATAACATTGGAGAAAGGCTACAACCCTGTCTCACTCCCTTCCCGACTATACATAACAATCAATATTTTAATGATTTTTTTATTTTCATTTTTATTCTTTTTTATATTTATTTATTTTAATTTTTTAAAGTTTTATCTAAAAATTCATCTATAGTGTAAAAGGAGTAACCATTCAGAAATTCCTTTAATTTCTTTTTAAATACTAGTTGGCTATCAGTCACACGTTTGATACTACTTGGTAAGTGACCTAAGACTTTTGTGACTGCGTAATTCACCCCTTTCTGTGCCAAAGTTAGATTTAACCTTGAATAGTGAATATCACCCTTTCTCCTAGTGTTGTAGCTATGCACATTGCTATTACTTTTGAACTGGGTGGGATTGTTAATAATAAATTTCATGAGTGAATATATGTATATTGTGAAGCTACAGTGAAGATCCCTAGATTCCTAAATAAATATCTGCAGGATGTTCTTGGGTGGGCTCCAGCAATTATTCTGATTACACGCTTTTGTGCAATGATTACTTTTTTACTCAAAGTTGAATTGCCCCAGAATATGATCCCATATGAAAGCAGTGAATGAAAATAGGCATAGTGAGCTAATTTACTGATATGTAAATTATCAAATTTTACAATGACCCTGATGGCATAAGTAGCTGAGTTCAAACGTTTCAGCAGATCTTCGATGTGTTTCTTCCAATTCAATCCCTCATCAATGCAAACACCTAAACATTTTGAGTAGTCTACCTCAAAGCCGCGAAAGTACATACTAGCCAAAACGCTGACAAGCATTATTACTTCAAAAGCATTTGTCAAATCTATCAGCTTTAACTAATGTTTTTAGCACCCGTGTCACATGTTTTCGTCCTTTGCGAGTGGTAGAACTGTCAACGATCAACGAGACACGTTTGTGACCGTGATAACTAAACGCGTGGGCAACTCTGCTGGGCAAATCTGATAAAAGGGGCAAACCTATACGGCCATACCAAGTTGCTGTCCACCAGTATCTAAATACGCCGGCCGCGGTGGCCGAGCTGTCTGCGGCGCCTCAGACACAGTCTGCACGGCCACTACGGTTGGGGTTTCGAATCCCCCCCTCGGGCATGGATATTTGTGGCGTCTTTAGTATAAGCTAGTTCATAAGTAGTTTGTAAGTTTAGGGATTGATGACCGCGTAGTTAAGTCCCATAAGCTCTACAAAAATTCAAATGTTTGTAAAGCTTAAGGGATTTAATTGCGGGGTCATCTGTTCCTAAACTTACAAACTACTCATGAACTACTTTATACTAAAGACGACACAACCATCCATGCCCGAGGGGGGATTCGAACCCCCGACGGCGGATGGGCGCGCACCGCAAAACGGCGCTCCAGTCCGCGCGCCTAATCCGCCGCGGCTACAAAAATTACATCTAAATACGGGTAGCTGCCGCACAGTTTCCCTGTGTGTCTACTCGCTTAGGCTGGTTGCACACACACCGACTTCGGACGGCCGGTAAAATATTGGCTGTCCATATCCCGGTAGAGAACCATGGGAGTGCATTGCAGCTCGGGCCGACCACGGACCGGCACCGGCAAAATGCCGGTCAGCTGTCGGCGACTGTCACTGCAGACCGTCAGCGCCGGGCCGGTGCAACACCACCTAGAGAGAAGGCCGCGGCGCTCTCTTGTGACGTCAGGCAGAGTAGGTTGCGCGCGCATAGCTGACTGGGTAGCCGCTGGGGCACGGCCCACTATGCCGAAGCAGCGAGCCATGCGCGCACAACATACTCTGCCTGACGTCACATGAAAGCGCCGCGGCCTTCTCTCTAGATGGTGGTGGCCCATGTCGGCCATACAGTGACGCGTGTGGTCAAATGGCAGCTTAAACACGCAACGATTTTTACCGGCCGTCCTCCCTGTGCAGTTCGCACTGTGTCTTCTCGCGATATAGTCGACGTAGCGCGTATAGGACTAAAATGTAAAAATATTGATTCTGTATGCAATAAATTGCAAATGTTTCAGTTTCTCGTCTCCTTCAGGGCATTGAATTAAATTCAATGGCGAAGGTGAAATTTTGTGCCAGACTGGAACCCGAACTCGTTTTGTGTGTGTGTGTGTGTGTGTGTGTGTGTGTGTTTGTGGTTTTTTTATTTATTATTTTTTCGGGTAGATCGGGGTCTTTCTTCTATGATTTTCTAGAGATGTTGGCTTTGTTTTATTACGGAGCGGCTATACAGACACGTTTCTAGTCCTGCCCAAATCATCAGCCCATCGCGTACGAGTGTCCATTATTCCATTTTTTGGCAGCGTTATCTGCATTCCCGCAGGGGATCGAACCCCTTTCTATATCCGCACAAAAATGTTCTAATGTTTGTATACCTGATAGGACTTAACTACGGGGTCATCAGTCCCTTATGAACTACTTACGAACTAGGACGACACAAATATCCATGCCCGAGGGGGGGATTCGAACCCCCGACCGTAGTAGCCATGCACACCGTGACTGGAGCGCCTCAGTCCCCTCGGCCACCGCGGCCGGCATATCCGCACAGAAATGGCCATTTGTCTGTTTGAGGCATACATACAACTATGTATGTAAACGTTTGCAATGGATTAAGTAATTGAAACACAAGTTATATACGTATCTAAAATCACTACACTCCATATTTTTGTGGCGCTGGCACAGCAACCGTAATTGATATTGTGATAGAAAGTCTGTTTTCACCACAAAAAAGTTATGTATTTCTCTAGTGGAAACACGAACAGTTTTGTGCAACAAAACTTTGGGCCCGTTTGAACATAGAAATGCAACTAAAGATCTACGGGGACAAGTTTTCTGTGAACTGTAAGGGTTTAGAGGAAATGAAGAGAACAAAAATTCATTTTGTAACTGGTATACTAATTTGTGATGACACGGTACTTTATTAGTTCTTTGTATAATGTCAGCTGTAGTTATCATAATACTATGTAAAATCGTTTGGGATTTATTAATTTCTGTTTGGAATCAAATTTATTCGATCACGACAGCCGAGCGATTGCTCGTTCCGCCGGTAAAACTCTGCCATGTGTGCAAGCAACGCTCCACCGGTAAAATTCTTTCTTTCTTTCTCTTGAGCCATGTTCCCGCGTAACCAGGGTTTGGCTTTGGTTATGTCAGATTGGGCGTGTTAATATTTACGGAGTGCTCGGATGCCCTTCCTGCCGCCTCCCCATGCCCCCGAGAGAAAATGTGTACCTTCTGCGTATAGTGTAATAGGTGTGAAAGTGTGAAGTGTTACGAAATGTTTGCGGATCGTGTAACTGAGGCGGGACGTGGGGACCAGCCCGGTATTCACATAGGGGATGTGGAAAACCGCCTAAAAACCATATCCAGGCTGGCCGGCACTCCGATCCCTTTCGTCAATCGGGAGGATTTGAACTGGGGCCGGTACGCCTCCCCGTCTCGGAAAGCGCTGTGTTAGACCGTACGACTAACCGAACGCTCCACCCGGTAAAATACCGGCCGATATTTTATCCGCCGTCCAAAATCGGTGTATGTGCAACCAGGCTTACTGTACCAGTTGAGCAGACCGGCCTTTCTGAGGAGTTAGGCCCTTATTACCCTAGGCAGCCATGCTGCTTCGCCAGTCGTGCCACTGGTCGCGCCGCTGCCATCAGATTGGGCGGCCAGCAGAGCAGCCAACTACGCCACCGTGGCAACAATCACTGTTTTCTTCACGCTACGGCAGTTATCGGCAGTCGAGCACTGTTTTTTTTCGTGCAGTGTGTACGTCAGTATGTCGTGTGAACTGCAGATTTCCACGGTGGAAATGACTGAAAGTGTAAACACGACAAAAGGGAAGAACTTGAAGTCGGAAGAATCCCTGAAAGAGTGTCAGAAGTTATTGGACACAAAAGTGAATACCGAAGATTTTATATACGCAATTGAACAACATTCCGCAACTTGGGACCCCAGTTCTGAAGCTTACAGTAATTCAAAGAAAGATGATTTAGACATCCTCAAGTATTTAAAAAACAGTTCATCAAAAAGAGTATAGTACAATCCCTTAGAGTCCCTTAATGATAGAATAGGGTGAACATGCATCATTCTGTTCCTTCGTCGTCTCTTTTTCATTAAAAGTACGAGGAGGAGCATATGTGTGTATTTGTTGTCGGACATGTTCCTTCGTCACCAGTGCACAGCTGACTGACCAGGCGGTACTGGCAGCACAGCCTGGCTGCCCAGTGTAATAGGCTCCGCATGACTCAATGCCCCACTGCGCCACAGCTCTCCGCCGCCAGTGGCTGCCGGCCTGGTCGCGGGGCACGGCGACCAGTCGGCAGCCAAACTGTGGCTGCGCGACCGGCTGCCCTGGTGTAATAGCACAGGCTCCGTAACTCTGAATGCCCCACGGCGAGCAACGCAGCTGGCCGCGCGACTGGCTGCGCAGCCTGGCTGCCTAGTGTAATAAGGCCCTTAGGCCGGTAACGCACTAGGCAGCCGGGCTGCGGCAGCCAATGAAACAATGGTGGTATACGGAACGCAGCGCACTGGGCAGCCAGGAATTGGTGGCTGCGGCAGTGGCAGCCGTCAAAACGCGGCCGACTGCACGGCAGTGGCAGCCAGCTGGTTGCGGGCAGCCAGTTGCCAACAGCGAGCCTCGCAGTGAACGCGTGTGGCTGCCAGCAATCTCCGCGCACTTGACCAAGCAGCCAGACCTTGTTTCCAAGTTGTCATGACGTTCAACACAGAGAAATGTATTCATGAAATTCAAAGACGAAGAGAAATCTGGGATGTGTCTTGTGAGCAATATAGTGATCGTGGTGTGAGGAGAACGAGGTGGGAGGAAATCGCAAATGTAATGTGTGAGGAGAACATGTCTGAAAATGAAAAGAATGAATTCGGTAAGTTATTTATTATTTATTAAATAAAAAAATTGCTTACAGCTACAATAAGGAAGAAGAGGGTTTCATTGTACACTTAATACACACTAATTCACATGGAAACAACAATAGTTACATATTTAATTACTACCCCAATGCAATTCTGTTTTGCCATTCCAGCGGATTTTCATTCGTAAAGTAATTCGCAAATAAATCTCTATATGCTGATGTTGATGAACGGCCCCCTGCTGTTGCAGGACCTGGGGAAACTTCCAGTTCTGGAGGGACAGGGACATACAGTGTGTCTTCAAATTTGTAGCCATCTCTTTCTCCCACATAGTTATGTAAAACACAGCATGTTTTTATTATGTCAATTGCAAATTCTTCCCGAACATCCATTGGGCGATGAAAAATTCTCCATTTATTTGCCAGAATGCCAAACGTACATTCTATGAAGCGCCTAGCACACGACAGTCGGTAGTTAAAAGCTTCTTTTATATTTTTCAGAAGGTTATCAAAAGATTTGACATCTTTGTATAGTTAAAAAAGCTATCTGGGTAGTATCGAAGATCCTTGAAGTAATTTTTAAATAAACCCTTCGAGTGCCGCTCCGCAAGCAGAGGATGAATCCTTAGAGACAACAGGTGGACGATTATCGCATCTTCCACGTCCATGTCGCTCGTCTGCACGGCCACTACGGTCGGGGGTTCGAATCCCCCCTCGGGCATGGATATTTGTGCCGTCCTTAGTTGTAGCTAGTTCATAAGTAGTTTATAAGTTTAGGGACTGATGACCCCGTAGTTAAGTCCCATAGACTCTACAAACATTTGAACATTTTTGAACATGTCGCTCGGCCGATTGGGTACAACTGGCCGTCAGCTGGCTGCCAACGCTGGCTGCCACCAACTGGCTGCTCAATATTTTGGCTGCAGCAGCCAATGAAACAATGGTGGTAGACGGCAGGCCGCGCACTGGGCAGCCAGGAACTTGTGGCTGCGACAGCCATCAAAACGCGGCCGATTGCACGGCAGTGGCAGCCAGCTGGCTGCGGGCAGCCAGTGCGAACAGCGAGCCTCGCAGTGAACGCGTGTGGCTGCCAGCAACCTCCGCGCACTTGACGAAGCAGCCACACCTGGTATCAAAATGTTCAAATGTTTGTAAAGCTTATGGGACTCAACTACGGGACCATCAGTCCATAACCTTACAAACTACTTATCAACTAGCTTATCCTAAGGACGGCACAAATATCCATTCCCGAGGGGGGATTCGAACCCTCGACCGTAGTGGCCGTGCAGACCGTGACGGAGCGCCCCAATCCCCCCGGCCACCGCGGCCGGCACACCTTGTATCCAAGTTATGACGTTCGACACAGAAATTTATTCATGAATTTCAAAGACGAAGAGATACGTGGGATATGTCTTGTGAGCAGTATAGTGATCGTGATGTGAAGAGAAGGAGGTGGCAGGAAATCGCAAATGTAATTGCCATATTACCCCCTGCCCAATTATTTTCAAATATTATTAACAAAGAATTATCATATTGGTTTCCGACTCACCTGAGAGTAATCAACAGTTTCTCTTCCGGCATTATACAAGCTCGCATACGATTATCAGTACCTGTAATGGAATGTCTTATATTTTCCAGAAGGTTATCAAAAGATTCGACTGACATCCTTGTATAGTTAAAAAAGCGACCTGGGTAGTATCGAAGATCCTTGAAGTAATTTTTAAATAAACCCTTGGAGTGCCGCTCCGCAAGCAGAGGTTGAATCAAAAAAATTTTCTTTTTTGTTTTGCGTTTCCTTTGAGACAAAAGGTGGACGATTATCACAGCTTCCATATCGCTCTGCCGATTGGTTACAACTGGCCGTCAGCTGGCTGCCAACGCTGGCTGCCACCAACTGGCTGCTCAATGTTTTGGCTGCCGCAGCCTGGCTGCCTAGTGCGTTACCGGCCTTAGGGAACTGTGCGCCCCCCGCTGTCCCTCTGCGCTGCGCCTGCGCCGCGGTCTCCTTGGCCGGCCAGTGCGATCGTGACGGGTGAGCGGCTGGCGCCCGCTCTGTTTACTTAACCTGCCGGCTCTTAACGCGCCCGTTTATGGAGCAGCGCGCTAACGGCATTCGTTGCCGGCATTTTTACTGACGCGCGGTCCCGTTATAATTTCGCCAATTATGAATGAGAGTATGCCGGCACGTGCCGCCGCCGCCACAGAGCGACCAGGAACTGACAATAAAAACAAACGCGCAAATCAATCAGGGCGTGCATAATCGATTTTTCCTCTCCGGCCGCGATCACGTTTCTCCTCAGGTGCCTACCAGCGTGAGAAGTTAGTAACTTTGCTCCATTGTGGGCGCTCTTTGTACTACCATTGGCTTAAAAACCTTGAGCCGATCTGATCCTTGTAAACATCTACTGGAGCAAAACGTCGCAACGTAACTCCTTTCTCAAATACCGTCGTTAGAGAAGTTGTATCGTTTTTGTATCGCTACCTTATTAGCCAATGTTTGTTGGTTACTTATTCAAACCAAGTCCATTACACAAGATTAGAAAAACTAAACAAACTCTGGCGATGCATTGTTCTCCAATTCAAGTAATTGAACTTTAAGACGTCTCTTTGAAACCCTAAAGATAGCGGTCGCTATCAATTTATAATTGAAAATATAATAAACATTTTAATTTAAAACTCTGGCACAATACTAAACTTTAACAAAAAAGTACAGCCCACTAAGTTTGGTTGAAACTGTTTGTAGCTCCATGTCATCATTCCAACTACTGCGTCAAACTTTAGAATAACTCTGAATAACCGCACATCGCCCGTTGGGATTTTTTTGCGATCTCTCAAAGGCTTTTGATTGTGTAAACCATTAAACTCTTCTACATAAGCTTTGTGGTGTGAGTGGGAGAGTGCACAAATGGTTTAAATCGCTCTTAGCTGGAAGAGTGCAGAAAGTTTAAAGCACTTCACATAATATGCAAGAAACAGTTAATTCCTCTAACTGGGAAGCTATAAAAATGGGTCCCACAAAGTTCGTCTTCGGTCTTTTGCTATCTTAATATATATTAATGACTTGAAGATTCTAAGCTAGTTCATTTTGCTGACGATACCAATATAGCTATCACGCCTGACAAACAGGAATTAACTGATGTAATTATAAATGATGTCTTTCAGAAAATTATTAAGTGGTTCTCTACAAAATGGACTCTAATTAAACGTTGATAACACAGATTCATACAGTAAACGGCATGACACAATTAGTAAATATAGACTTGAAACAAAAATCTGTATCTACGGTAGAATATTTAAAAATTTGAATTCAGATACTTATGCCATCAGGGTCATTGCAAAATTTGATTATTTATATATCAGTGAATTAGCTTACTATCCCTATTTTCATTCAATGCTTTCATATGACATCATTTTCTGGGGTAATTCATCATTGAGTAAAAGAGTATTAATTGCACAAAAGCGTGTAATCACAATAATTGCGGAGCCCACAAGATCATCCTACTGACATTGATTTAATGATGAAGTGATCTTCACTGTAGCTTCACAATATATTCACTTATGAATTTTCTTTTTAACAATCTGACTCAATATTAAGTAGTAACAGCAGTGTTCATAGCTAAAAAAAAAAATTATATTCACTATTCAAGATTAAATCTAACTTTGGCAAAGAAGGGGGTGAACTATGCTGCCACAAAAGTCCTTTGTCACTTACCAAGTAGCATCAATAGTCTGACAGATAGCCAACTAGTATTTAAAAAGAAATTAAAATAATTTCTGAAAGTGAAATCCTTCCACACTTCAGATAAAACTTGGTAGTTCCGCTAAAAAAATACAAAAACAAAACAAAACAAAATCCTTAAAATATTGAGTTTCGTATGTAGACACCATTTATTAAACTGACCCGTTCCATTTCATTGCAAAATGTCGTATTTGTGATCGGTGGAATAAGTACTAATCTAATCTAACCAATAGATTTCATAACTGTCACCAATAGCTAACCCTAAACCTAAGGAAAATGTTTACATAATAATATTATATATTTATTGTCCCACAATACATGATTCATTAATAATCATATTTTCACTGCTTAAAAGAGTTTACAGTATGTCTGAGTCGTAATTAATATTCAAAACAGCTAATTTCATTTTCTGTATGTGTTAGCTCCTTCTCGCATGCTGCGAGGTATATTCAAGTCATAGCGCCACCGCTTTTTATTTTTTCACAAACTGTGAAACTTCTGTCACTCTCGATGTAATCTCATTGCAGCTGTTAACATTTTCAACAACGACGACTGCATGATTCCATGGCCACTGCGAACGCTTTTTTAGGAGTCTGCTTTGACCACTGGAAAAACTGAAAAATCGCTGATGCAATATTGCTGACTTCTGCTTCGTTTGAGGACTGAGAAACAGCTCCATGTCTCATCCTTTGTCACAATCGATGACGAGAAAGTCCCAATCATGCCGTCATCAAGAGTCAACATTGCTGACAACATGCCACGCGCGCAGCCTCGTGGCCCTCCGTCAGCATTCGCGACACCCATCTGGTAGTCACTTTTCGCATTTTCAGATCGTCATGCAGGATTGTGTGCACAGATCTCACGGAAACGCTAACTGTGAAGGCAGTGTGTTCCACAGTCCTTCGGCGGTCCAGAACAATTTTCTCCATTCTTTCGATCACGTCGTCAGACCGGCGGTGGAAGGTCTTGATTGTCTTGATGTGTTGTCGCACGACTTCTGTCTTCGCTGATCTATCAATACTACAAAAACTCGTTGGAAACATCCATCACACCACCACCACAACTGGTGATGAGTTTCAATCGGTCCAACAGCTCTCAAAGGGAGAAAACGAATAATTACACATTTTATTGAGTCGCAATTTTAAGTATCAATGACAGTTCTAACTCTCTGAGCTGCCTCTAGAGTTCTACGTTTTTTGTTGTTGTTGTTGTTTTTTTTTTTTTTTTTTTAACGGAGGTTTATTTATTTATTTAGCTTATGGTTGATACACACAGCAGAAGTATACATTTATACAGAAAGGAAACAATGAACTTTGTAAGGTAACGTAAGTTTTATAACTTGATGTCCAGTCCTTGAAACCAACGCACAGCTTCTGGGGTTGCCATGAGGAAATATTCTTCTCTTCGACCCTACACTCGAAGAATTACAGTCTCTGACAATGTGATGTATCGCATGGCTTGGAGCTCGGCAGTCACATTCTGGATTAGACAGCTTTTTCCATTTATGAGGTGCATCGTTACATTTGCCATGACCCGTTCTAATTCATTCAGTGCTGTCCAAGTCTTGAGTGGTAGTTGAGATCCAGTTGGTAGTTTAGCGCCTGAGAAGATGTTATGCAGGTTCACATCTGTTGCCGCTTGCCACCGACATTTCCATTCTTTGAGAGGTTTAAAATCTCTAGTAACAATATCAGCAGCACTGCGCAGAGTTAGATGACGTAAGCGTTGTCTTAACATTTAAAATTGGTAGGTCCCTATGTACAGGTAGATTAGGTTTCTTGGAGAATCTTTGGAACTCTCTCATAAGAGCCGCCGATCTGCCCAAATCATGTGGCATTATACCTGTTAGCAGCGGAAATCAGTAAACCGGAGTAGATCTGATTACGTCAGATATTATGTGCCTGGAAGCATTCAATTGGATGACAACAAGCTTTGTATGGAGGCTGTTCATCCAATACTCAGCACTTGAGTACACCACACCCAAGGCTGAATAGCGCAAGGTGGGTGCTGAAGATCCCCAGGTAGTTCCAAATAATTTATGCGGTATGTTGTACGAGTTTTCAGTTTCGCAGCTAGGTTTAAAAGGAGTTGCCTGAAGGCTAGTGTTCGATCCAGAACGACACCAAGATATTTTGGGTACCAACTGTGGCGAAGAACTCTGCTTCTGAAAATTACGTTCAGTTCACGTTCGCTAAACGATTGTTCGAATGGTAGCAAGACACCTCTCTTTTTCGCACTGGATTCAAGTCTTGAAGTCTACAGATTCTAAAATATGTCTCCAAGTCTCCAATAAAGAGAAGTCTTTGGTAAGTATCTCTTCTGCCTTCTTCAGTTCTTCGTGTTGTAAGGCTGTGGCCTGATCGTCAGCCTACCAGATTTTTCCACTCAAAGTGTCAGGAAGACCGGACAGTTATAAGTTAAAGAGTATTGACGAAAGAACTGAACCTTGGGGTAATCCGTTGGTAGGCTTTCTCTCCTTACTTATCTTACTTCCAATGATTACCTAGAATCTCCGGTTACTTAACGCGTTGTTGACAAGACGTGCTATCGTTCTGCAGGGTATGATTCGAAGAAATTTGTACATCAGGCCTTCCCACCATACAAATTTTATTTGATATCCTGCCTCTATGAGAATACTTGATCGCAGCAGCTACGAACTGGTCTGAAGCCTGCTTCGTCTATTGGAAGTTGTTCTAGGATAACACTCCTTATTCTGTTATAGACCAGCCTTTCAAAGACCTTGTAGCAGCAGCTAAGAAGAGCTATCGGGCGATAGCTTCCTACCTTGTCTCTCTTTGTTTTCCAGGTTTCAAAATAGAAATTATCTTTGCTACCTTAAATTCCAGTGGAATGTGACCAGTCAGTAGGACGTGTTATAACTTGAACGCACTTCGCACTGTGTGATTCAGTTGCTTTCCACAGCCGGCCGCGGTGGCCGAGGGGACTGCGGCGCGCCAGTCACGGTCTGCACGGCCACTACGGTCGGGAGTTCGAATCCCCCCTCGGGCACGGATATTTGTGTCGTCCTTAGTATTAGCTAGTTCATAAGTAGTTTGTAAGTTTAGGGACTGATGACCCCGTAGTTAAGTCCCTTAAGCTCTACAAACATTTGAACATTTTCTTTCCACATAGAGGCAGTCATTTTTCCCACGAACCATAGTCGACTGGAACAGGAGGAGGAAGTGACCATTATGCACAAGTACCCTCCGCCACAAACAGCGAGGTGGTTTGAGAAGTATTGGTGTAGATTTAGATGTAAAAGCTGTGTTTTCTACGTATATGGAACGCCGTACTTTACACGGCCAATTAAGTTAGCCCCAGCTCTACCTCTCTTCTGCGTACAGACTGCGCCGTGTTGTATCTCTGTATCCAGTGCTCGCTCCGCCAAAAGCGGCCAGTGGCTCTGGAACATCTGCGCACTGGTCTTCAGAACACGTTTCCGTACTCAGATGTTCCCTGCGTCACTGCAGATATAACGGTGTGCTGTTACGGTCCAGCAGAAACCCTGTAAATTAACTTCTCCGTTTGCTCTATCGGCCTCTAGGATCGTTTCAAATTAACGTGCACGCAACTCGGAGCTCGATTCGTGCCCGCTGCTATCTTTCCACCGATGAAAAATTATTCGTATCCGCGGTCCAGTGGTCGGCAAGTATTAAGGGGGGAGTGGGGAAGGGGAGAACAAAACGGCGCATTGTTAAGCATTCGGGCGGCAGGAGGTGAACGTTCCGCCGCAGATTCCGAAGGCACCGGTAGCTATTCCGGGAAGCCTCCGGAGCCGAGATAGATCTGCGGGCAAATAAAACCTGTTCGCTTGCCGAGTTCCTCGTGATGAATTTCGCGTAGGGAGTAAAACCGCCTTCGGAGAACGGTAGCATTCTATCAAGATTTAGCGGCAAATTGAATCACGAGCAGTGAGGAGCCGGGATGATGAATCACGAGCGGCAGCTCTGCAGGGCTGCCACCGGTCGGCATCTGATGCGCCGCCGCCGCAGCACGAAGTCGCGCCGGCAGATGCCCCCAGATACCTGCCGCGCGCGCACGACGGCTTACCTGCTCAGGCAGTCACTAGTGTTACGTCACCACTGCCAGACCTCTCCCACATCAGTCGCCGCAACAGCATGTCCCTGCTTGAAGCATCAGTGATGGATTCGTAGAAGGCGAGTGTCATGAGAGAGTGCGGAGGGTGGTGTCAATGTTTTTGCCGAGGTGGAGTAGCCGAGCGGTATAAAGGGCCCTACCACAGAGTAACGTATACAGAGAAGCAGCCCCCCCGCCCCCTAAACCACTGTCCTATGCTCCCCTCGTAGTTCCGTAAGATGCTAGCAGGTGTCAGGCGGTTCCCTGGCTTAGTACCGATATCCGACACTAGAGCCACTTCTGAGGGTGCCTCTCGCACGTCAGATGGTAGCGTGGAGGGGAGGCTGAGGGGAGAGCTCGTGCCGCCTGCCACGAGGCGTTTGAGGGGAGGTGGTGGTGGGGATATATTTGTCTGTGGCCCTACACACGATACGATTTATTGTACCAATTCGTTGGTCACCCGACAAAATTCAAATGTTCAAATGTTTGTAAAGCTTATGAGACTTAACTACGGGGTCATCAGTCCCTAAACGTACAAACTACTTATGAACTAATGTATACATGTGGCGTCTGTTGCGAGAGAACAGACTTTACTTCTGATCCTGCATTTGTTATTATTTTTCATAGAATATATGACATCAACTGCGATTGGGCAAAGCTGAAAATGTGTACCCAACCGGGATTCGAACCCGGGTCTCCTGCTTTCTAGGCAGTTGCGCTGACCCCTACACCACTGGGGACACAGTGATCACCGCACCTGCAAGGACGGGAGGAGTGCTTAGGTAGTCCTTGCAGGTGCGGTGATCACTGTGTCCCCAGTGGTGTAGGGGTCAGCGCAACTGTCTAGAAAGCAGGAGACCCGGGTTCGAATCCCGGCTGCGTACACATTTTCAGCTTTGCCCAATCGCAGTTGATGTCATATATTCTATGAATATTAAACTTATGAACTACTTACGAATTAGGACGGCACAAATATCCATGCCCGAGGGGGATTCGAACCCCCGACCGTAGTGACCGTGCAGACCGTGACTGAAGCGCCTCAGTCTCCTCGGCCACCGCGGCCGGCCACCCGACAAATTGGGCGGTTTTGGGCGCTACCCGACCAACTTTCCTTGTCGGCCGGTTGGTTGCGCCTGACCACCCGATCTCCGATTCCCCCACCACTTCACCCGACAAATTGTACCGTGTGTAGCGCTAACCGACCAACTTCCATGCCTGAGGTCTGTACAGCGAACACGCGAAAACAAAAAACAGTTCGACAAACAGACAGCTGAACAGGGTAGCGCAGCGTGCAGTTGGTCGGAACGTGTGTTGGCTGCTACCAATAGGTTGGTTCGTTGGACATCTTGTTGGTCGTACGATAAATCGGACCGTGTGTAGGGGCCTTAAGGCGCCTCGCTGCAGAGCGCGCGGCCTCTCGCCGTCGGAGGTTCGAGTCCTACCAAGGGAATGGGTGTGTGTGTTGTCCTTAGGTTAGTTTACCTCAGTTTAAGTACATTGTGAGCTACGGACTGATGACCACGCAGTTTGGTCCGATAGATTTATAAACATTTGAACATTTCGAATCAATGTTTTTTCTGCATTCCGAACTAGTTACGACCCGCGGTGATATGCAATTATACAGTTATACAGACTCTGACCATAACTTACCGGTCATGAACTGTAGGCTGAAACTGAAAAAAACTGCAGAAAGGTAGGAAAATAAGGAGATGGGACTTGGATAAATTGAGAGAACCTGAAGTTCTTAAGAGTTTCAGACGGAGCTTTAGGCAACAATTGACAGAAACAGGGGGAAGTAAAACAGTAGAAAACGAGTGGGTAGCATTGAGAGATGAAATAATGAAGGCAACAAGGACAAAATAGGTAGAAAGGCAAGACCTACAAATAATCCTTAGATATCAAAGGAAATACTAAAATTAATCGACGAAAGGAGAAAATATTAAAATGCAGTAACTGAAACAGGCAAAATGGAGTAAAGACGACTAAAAAATGAGATTGACAGGAAGTGAAAAATGGCTAAGCAGGAGTGGTTAGAAGCCAAATGCAAATATGTAGAAGAAAGTATAACAAAGGGAAAAGTAGATACTGCCTACAGGAAAATAAAAGAGACATTTGGGGACGAGAAAAACAGCTCTACGAATATCAAGAACTCAGATGGGAAACCAATTCTCAGCAACGAAGGGAAAGCTGAAAGGTGGAAAGTGTACATAGAGGAGCTCTACAAAGGAAATGAACTTAGAGACAATGTTATAGGAAGCGAAGAGGAAGTAGGTGAAGATGAAATACGAGATACTATACTGGGAGATGAATTTGACAGAGTCCCGAAAGACCTAGGTCGGAACAAGGCCCCGGGAGTAGATGACATTCCCTCAGAGAGTCAGCCATGACAAAACTGTTTCACCTGGTGTGTAAGATGTATGAGACAGGAGAAATACTCTCAGACTTTAGAAAATAAGGCGCAGACAGGTGTGAAAATTATAGAAATATCAGTTTGATAAGTCATGGTTGCAAAATTTTAACACGAATTATCTACAGGAGAATGGAAAAGCTGGTAGAAGCTGACCTCGGGAGGAACGTAGGAATCCGGGAGGCAATACTCACTTTCGACTTATCTTAGACGACAGATTAAGGAAAGGCAAACCTACATATTTATCTTTCGTAGATCTGGAGAAGGCTTTTGACAATATTGATTGGAATACAATCTTTCAAATTTTGAAGTCAGCAGGGGTAAAATACAGGGAAAGGAGGGTTAATTACAACTTGTACAAAACCAAATAGCAGTTATTAGACTCGAAGGGCATGAAAGGGAAGCTTTAGTTGGGAAGGGAGTACGACAGGGTTGTAGCCTTTCTCCGATGTTATTCAATTTGTACATTGAGCAGGCGGTGAAGGAAAGCAAGGAAAAATTTGGAACAGGAATTAACATTCAGGGTGAAGAAATAACAACATTGCGTTTTGCTGATGAAATTGTAATTCTATAAGAGACAGCAAAGGACCTGGAAGAGCAGTTGAATGGAATGGACAGTGTGTTGAAGAGAGCATATAAAATAAACATTAAAGAGAGCTAAACAAAGAAATGGAATGCAGTGTTAGAAAATCAGGCGATGGTGAAGGAATTAGAATAGGTAACGAAACAATGAAAGTTGTAGATGAGTTTAGTTACTTCGGTAGTAGTACAGAGGATATAATATGTAGAATGGCAATGGGAAGAAAAGCATTTTTGAAAAAGAGAAATTTGCTAACATCAAATATTAATTTAAGTGCAAGGAAGTCTTTTCTGAAGGTTTTTGTGTGGAGTGTTGCCTTGTACGGGAGTGAAACATGGACGATAAACAGTGCGGACAGGAAGAGAATAGAGGTTTTTGAAAAGTGATGCTACAGAAGAATACTGAGGATTAGGTGGGTAGATCGCGTAACTAATGAAGAGGTACTGAACAGAATTGGTGAGGCGCGGTGGGGTGGCCGGGCGCGTGGAGGCGCTATGCTACAATGCGCGAGGCCGCTCCCCGTCGGGGGTTCGAATCCCCCTGGTGCATGGATGTTTGTGCTGTCTTTAGTATAAGTTAGTTCATAAGTAGTTTGTAAGTTTAGGGACTGATGATCCCGTAGTTAAGTCCCATAAGCTTAACAAACATTTGAATATTTAGAATTGGTGAGAAAAGGAATTTTTGCGAATTTTTTAGTTGGGGAGAAAAATATTTTTTGACAAACCTCGGCTAAAAGAAGGGATCGCTTGGTAGGACACATTCTTAGACATCGAGGAATCGTAAATTTAGCATCGGAGGGAAGTGTGTGGAGTAAGTCGTAGAGGATGACCAAGAGCCGCATATAGTAAGCAGATTCAGATGGATGTGGGTTGCCTTTCTTATGAGGAGATGAAAAGGCTTGATCGGGATAGAGTAGGGTGGACAGCTTCATCAAACCAGTCACCGGACTGAAGACATTTATTTACCAACTCAAAAATGCTCGTGTCGTAGCACAAGAAAGGCATAGGGTAAAGTCAGCTAAGATGACGACATTAAGGCATATTAATATTTTTCTGGCTCGTATATAGAAATCAAATACTTTATTTTCGGTAAAATGATTGCTTCATGTATCCCCTTTAGATTCAAGCCCTTGAACATTTCCTAAAACTGAACTTTTTCTAGGTAGACCTGTTTTTGTTAGTGATAGTGCCATTCGTCAACTTACCCTACAAGGAGGGTAAGATGACTTTTAGGTATGGGTGAGATGATGAAATAAACATTTTATTTGGAAAATAAAGACATTTTATTGAAAGTTATCTATTTATCACAAACGTAGTAAACATAGCATTTCTCCTTTGCTTCCCTGTAATTCAACCCCTACACTGAGCATGAGCCCACTCCTCGCATCGAGAACACTGATACCACAATTCAGTCTTTCCAGTTTCACCACAAATGATAGTCTCTTTCACCGACATCATCGAAATAACTGTCGGCGTACTAAATCTCAATGGATAAGTTTGGAGATGAGCAGCAAAAGTCAGTTCTAGGATCCTCTCTTTGTTTCGTTCCAGAATATCCACTGAACGCAAGTTTACGTTTAGGACCTTTGTTACCCCCCCCCCATTTTTTTCTTTGCCTCTACATTCGCAGTCTCTTAATTTTTGATCATTCTTAATTTTTCTGTGTTGTTTATTCTTCTCTTCGTCCTCTTTTCTTTGTCTCTTTCCTTTCAGAGCTATTTTAATGGGTGTGCTTGTTATGTGTAGAGATGGCAACTTATTTTTTCGTTTCCTTGGACCTTCTTTAGGTGCAGCTTGATCTATCGGACGTAAAGCAGAGGTAGATCTGAAGTTAGAGATGGACGAGGGCACTATTATTACACAAAGTTCTGCATGGGGTAATGGAGCTATAATAGAAGTAGATGTAGGATTACATGAAGGGCCTGTTAGAGATTCTATTTGGGGTAACAGAGGTAAAATAGAGGAAGGTGCGGAGTTAATGAAAGTCTAGGTAGTGCATCAAATTCTGCAGGTGGGTTTGCTGATCTGTTTTGGGTGGAATTTCATTGTGTCGTTGTCTGTTGTTAGTGATGACGCGAAGTCTTCATCACTAAATATCTGTGAATTCAATGGCTTAATTCCCGTGTCCATAAAACCCTTGATGAGGAACTCGCCATCTTAGGCTCTTCATAATATGTCATTTTAACCGCAATCGACATTCCAGATACAAACTTTAACATGGACAAAATATCACAGAATAAATTCATTTAACTATTATTAAAGCATCAGAAAATCCATAAGGCTTAAGAGGAATCAACTATTATTCATTAAAATAAAAGTATTACGTACATGAAACTTATTTAAACTGAAGGAAAAATTGTTACGAAAACAGCGTCCACTTCCAAGCCTCTGATGTCAACAAAACAAAAAGACGAAGCGGTTCTAGTTAAACAGGCAAGCCTGCAGAGCGCGCTAAGGAAGGAATACCATAGTGCAGCTGTCGGGTTGACGGAGAAATTCAAAATTCGTCACCTTAGACTCCTCGCATCCCCTTTACATTCTTGTTTAACCCTTTAATGCATGACTTTTTATTTGAAGCTATAAAAAGTACCACGATTAATGTATAGTGCATATTCAATGAGGAAAATATTGAATAAAATTATCCTTAAAATTATTATGCACTACTAGCATCAAAAAGTTTGTAGCTGGTCACCTATATAGTGCTTCCAGAATGTACCCGATGTAGTAAATGTCACCATTATGCGTCTCATATATCCAGATACTAACTCACAATGCAACAGTAGTATATGATTGACTGCTTTTACATATCAAAGAAGGAATACTAATGTAAACAAACGCACATGTTAGGGCTACCTGAATGCAGCTAAATGTCGAAATGATTCAGTAGCACTCTGCAATTTATAATTTCTACGGCGAGCTACTAGCATATGTAACTCTATGTATACAAGCAGTTACAAATGATTTTGTGGTAAAACTTTGATTTGTATGAGGGATAATGAGAAAAATTAGGTATGTAGCTGATCTGCTACACAATGGATTAAAGGGTTAAAAAGACTCCGAATGAAATATTGGGAAATCTGACTCAGTCCCCATTCCGCCTTCCTCACCAAGCATTTAAGCATGCATATTCGCGCTGTTTTCAATTGTTTTAACCCTTTCAGTCCCACATTATGAAATCACCTTTCGAAAAATTAAAATTCATTTTTTTCTGTATTAATACAGTGCAGTGAACATAAAAATATATGATTTAACATTTTTGGTCGAACTATTGATGTTGTGACCTCCTTGCCATTTGTTGCATCATCCTCGTCCCGGTCTAGTTGTCAGGAAAGGTACTGGTGCAGGAATCGATGGTCAGCTAAAACATTTCTATAGACATTAATATCACAAGTTTTACTGACTGAAAATTACAATGATACTCAACTTTAGAACATATGTCTGTTTCTTCTCTCTTCTTGCTTCTCGCGTCGTCGTCCGTATAATGCTAGCTGCGCTGAGACCTTGTGACTGCTAAGTTCGTAGCCGCGTTCTCACTTATTAACTGCCTGAGTTCTGACTAGTAACTGAATTATAACTCACGGGCTATCCTGACATATGTCAGCCTAAATATAGCCGCTTGTAGAGGGCGCGTATCTTCGGTTACTCCCTCCAGGATGCACGGCGCCTGCCTGCGATTGGCTTTTGGTCGATCGCTGCCTTCTTCACGATCTTCTCTTACGTCTGGCGTGTGGCGCTGACTGTACGCCACAACCTCCCCCCCCCCCCGAAGCGCCGAACTGTTGTGTATGGAGCTCGACAATGGGGGAGTAGGCAGGCTCGTAGACGTACTGATGGACCGGAGTCTGTAGCTTCAGAGAACGTCAGACCGCCGGCCGAGTCCCACCATCTGGCCTTAGCTCGCGAGGGAACGTCCTCTGGGGAAACCTCCGAAGGGCCCAAGTCCACGACCAGTGGCCCAGGTGATGACCTAGACGGTGACGTCGGTGGCGACACCGGCATCGGATGCTGCGCGGCGTGTTGCTCGATGTCGATGGGGATGTCCAGGTGAGGCGTAGAAGGCGAGGGCTCCGTCTCCATGACGTCGGGTCGCGATGCCGTGAAGATCTGCGGCGGGGGCAACCACCGAGATCGTGCAGGCGGCGAAGGCCGCGCGGTCTGCGGGTTGCGTGAATCTGCCGAGAGAAACGCAGAAGGATCACAGGGACATGACAAGGGCGGATTTGGTTGCGGTGCCTGCGTCCGTTGCCATCGGGACCTGAAATTTCAAACATGTGAGCACCGCAATACTGGATTGACTCGCCCCGCTTCCAACGTCTGCGACCGCCAAAAACTCTGAAAAAGACTGGAATACGCGGAGCGAAGCGATACTTGCGTGTCGGCGGCTTCTGCGCCGGGCGGCGCGGTGGGTGAAGCAGATGGATGGGTGGCGGCCGTGCAGAAGTTCGGCCGGCGATGACCCTCCTCGTGGATGCGAGTTGTAGGAGGCGAGGAACAGTTGCAGAGCTGCCTCCCGTGAGTGCCCCGAACGAAGTTTGGACATCTGCTGCTTAAATGTTCGGACGAAGCGTTCTGCAGCTCCGTTTGACTGCAGATGAAACGGTACACTAGTTAGATGCTTACTTCCATTGGGTTCACAAAAGGAGCGAAATCCTTGCGGTGTGAACTGAGGGCTGTTGTCAGAGACTGTCAGTTCAGGGAGACCTTCCGGACAAAAAATTGAAGACAACGCCCTAGTCATGCTACTAGAAGTCGTAGAAGACATTGGCATTGTAAATGGATAACCACTAAAAGCATCAACCACAATTAACCACTTAGTGTTCCAGAATGGACCAGCATAGTCAATGTGTGAATCTGCTTTTGGCCACGCAAAAAATTTCTGAGATGGGGCTGACTGGTTGGTAACTCACACTGAACACAGTGACGTCATCTTTTCTATTTGGGAATCCATACCCTGCCAAGTACAGTGTCGTCGTGCCAGTTGCTTAGTGCGAAACGTTCCTTAATGTTCTTGGTGAAGCAAGTTCAATACTTCGTTCTGCAAACGTCGCAGAATCAACAAACGCGATTGTCCACTGTCATTTGAAACAAGAATGACACCTCTATGCACTGAAAGTTCATTCCGTCTAGTATAATAGCGACGCACCAGTGAATTTTGAATGTCACGTTGCGAACGAGGCCATTGTGTGCGAATGTAGCGCAGTAAAATTTGTAAATCGGGGTTTCTGCAGCCCGAGCAATTTTCCTATAGTTCAAAGGGAAGGATTACAACAAACTATCTTCCCGTGCATCTATCTGACACCAAGACATCTCAGAAGCATCAAAGTCTTTGTCATGGCCAACTGGAAGACGGGAAAGTGCATCGGAATTTCCATGGCGAGTTTTGGGTCGGTTCACAATCTAGTACTGATACTGTGATAAGAGCAGTGCCCAACGTTGCAATTTGTTTGCTGTGCGCGTAGTAATTGGCTTGGCTGGATGAAATAGTGACTGCAAAGGCTTGTGGTCAGTGACTAAATAAAATTTTCTCCCTTACAGGTAGTGACGGAATTTTGTAACACCATACACTATTGCTAAAGCTTCCTTCTCAATCTGAGATTAACGGCACTGTGTGTCTGTCAAAAGTTAGGACGCAAACGCTATCGGACGGTCTGTATCCTTATGTCTATGTGACAGTACTGCTCCTACACCAAATGATGACGCGTCCACTTGCAAAAGAACAGGTTTTTTTGGATCGAAGTGCACCAAGCATCGATCACTGAGCAATGCATCTTTCACTGCGGAAATGCGCGCTGGATTTCGTCTGTCCGAACAAAACGAATATTTTTACGGCGTAGCCAATGCAAAGGGGCTGCAATTTTTGCTGCGTTTGGAATAAACCAAATATAGTACGTTACCTTTCTCAAGACTGACTGTAATTCTTTCTCATTCATCTTTTGGTGCTGGCAGGTCGCCAATGGCAAGCAAATGTGATTGCATTGGGTGCACACCTTGACTGTGTATCACATGTCCTAGATACTGCAGTTCCGATTTGAAAAAGTCACACTTATCTAAGCGACACTTATGACCTGCATTTGACAAAACTTAAAACAATTTCCTGAAATGTGCAATTTGGTCTTCTGGGGTACGGCCTGATACAACTAGGTCGTCTAAGTAGTTTCAACAACAAGGCACCTTAGCAGTAAGCTGTTCCAAACATCTTTGAAAAATTGTGCGCGCGGAAGCACTGCCAAACGGTAGACTCAAATATTTACAGGAATGTCATTCACACGCAAGTTGACATACATTTTTCTGGCCTGATGTACAATGCTGCAATGCATAGCATTTTGCTGAACAGGACTGACAGTTCTGCCGTTTGTGCCGCAAGAAACATTGCAGGAAAGATTTCACTTCCTTATTTGGTAAGGCTCTGCATCTACGAACTCGTTTACACTTAGAGCAGGCAGGCGGAAGTACACGGCGGCCGACCTCGTGCTCACCAGCACGTGACATGGCTATACTACACAGTGGAATTGAATCAAAGTTTTCTGCTGCCACAGCAACTGTATCATACTGTCCCAAAATTTTTTCTACTTGATGGAACGACAGAGCTGGCATTTTTAGAATCTGTTCCCTAAGTCTACTATCAGGAATATTATAGACAATAGCATCACGTAACATTACATCTGAATAATAAGCTCCACACGAGCATTTAAATTTACACTTCCGAGTGAGACCTTAAGATCTTTTATCCAGTGCCTGTATGTTTGATTTTGATTTTTCCTACATCCGAAGAACAGATATTAGCAGCCACTACACTGATTTACTGCTCAAAATATGCCACGAGGGCTCCTATCACTAAATCATAACAAAGTTCAGAAGGATCCACACCGTGAGAAACAATTTTTTCACAAGACGGAACATTGGGGGGGGGGGGGGGCTACACACGACAACAGAAAGTGAAGTTTGACAGTAACTTGCATCCGATGCACCATGGCGTAACAAACTGTTGTAACCAGTCTGACCAGTCCTCTTCTTTTTCATCATATTGTCAGAATGGTGGAATGACTGGTGGTGGTGGCTGGTGCAGTGGAACTTGTGTATTTTGAGACACAGGTGCGGCCAGAAGTTGTTGTAGGGTTTGCAGTAGAGATGGCCCTGAAACTGAAACATTTGCATTAGCTGCTGTGCATCGAGCGCACGGAGCCGCGGCGCAGTGGCAGCGACACTTGTGTTAGTAGGGACTGACATTGTGCAATAACAATAATATGAAATAGTACAAAAACATAAGAAGGTTACTTGTAACCCTGCAATAGAATCAAAATATTAGTTACTGGACCTGCCGAGACACGTAAGAAAGCAAAATTAATAGCGCAGCAGTTAGAAATTTATCAACACATCGCAATGTGGCTCACTGTAGTCCTCGTCGTTATTTGTTGTGACCTTGTTGCCATTTGTTGTATCATACTTGTCCCAGTCTAGTTGTCAGGAAACGTACTGGTGCAGGAATCGATGGACAGCTAAAGCATTTCTATAGAGATTAGTATTACAAGTTTTATTGACTGAAAATTTCAATGATACTCAACTTTAGAACATATGTCCGTTTCTTCTCTCTTCTCGCTTCTCACGGCGTTGTCCGTATGATGCTAGCTGCGCTGAAACCTAGTGACTGCTAAGTTAGTAGCCGCATTCTGATTTCGTAACTGCCTGAGTTCTGACTATTAACAGAATTAGTAGCTGACGAGCTATCCAGATGTATGTCGGCCTAGATATAGCCGCTTGCAGAGGGCGCGCATCTTCGGTTACTCCCTCCAGGATACACGGTGCCTGCTTGCAATTGGCTTTCGGTCGATCGCTGCCTTCTCCATGATCGTTCTCTTACGTCTGGCGTGTGCCGCTAACTGTACGCCACAACAATTGATTTTTTATGTAATGTATTTCATACACAACACATACGTTTGTATCGAGGTATTTTATTACTTGGGCGTTATTTTGTTGATAGGTAATACCGCCAGATCAATAATGCTAGCATAATATTCGCTACAGCACCAAGACAATTCACTGCTAAGGTAAAATAACATTAACCACACTCATGCTCACACTCACAGCCAAGTACGGAACAGATTAATGCCTCAGAAGTGGCTACACGCCCTACCAAGTGGCAAAATGTCGTACTAGAAGCCCGTTGTTCATCAAGAAAAATGTAACTTTAGGGATTGATGCATATAATACGGTATAAATAAACTTTTAATATGTTGTTGTCCAGGAACAACTCTTGGAATGAAAGCTTAAAAAACTTATCATTATAAACAAGATTTCATAAACTTATAACGTCAGTCGGTGTGTGGAATGTCATGGAACACGAATTTATGGGAATGTGGATACTGAATAAATTTATACGTAAATCGCAGGGAAAAAAATGCTGCGACAATTAATTTTAAAAACTGTATAAGGCATAGAAAACTGAAATCAATCTTTTCTACTGAATCAAAAGTGTGAAATATTGCAACAGGCAACAATATTAAAAAAAAAAAAAAAAAAAAAAAAAAAACAGCGGGACGTTACGTGGTACATGACTTGTCAGATCTGATCTGCTACATAACTTAGCTGAAAGAGTGATAACTTTACTTTGGTAGGTAACCACTCGCTCTAACAAAAGATTTGGACGTAATAGTACACTTCTCCATATTGATTATCTCATGCTGGTTGCAGAGTGATAACTTTACTTTGGTAGGTAACCACTCGCTCTAACAAAAGATTTGGACGTAATAGTATACTTCTCCATATTGATTATCTCATGCTGGTTGCAGAAAACAAGTCTGATCTCCAGGGCCAACAAGAGTGGAACGACCGACTCGCGCAATGTGGCCTGCGGCTCAACAAGAAGGAAACTGAGTACATGACATCAGACCCAAGAGAAGCTGGGACCATTAACGTTGGTGGAGAAGTTCTACCGCGAGTATCCAGAGTAAAGTATCTCGGTATTACAATCAGTAGTGTTGGTCAATTCACAGACGAGGTCAAGGCGGGGACTCAGGCAGCCTGAATGAAGTGACGAATGACAACAGGAGTGACGTGCGATAGTCGGATGAAGGAGCACCCGAAGTCAAAGATCTACTGGACTGCCATCTGCCCTGTCGCTCTCTATGGTACCGAGTGCCATCCAGCTACAAAAGAGAGAGAACGATGACTGGGCGTCATGTAGATGAAGATGCATAGATGGAGAGGAGGAGTCACTTGACTGGATCGCGTTTCAAATGACACCATCAGGAAACGTTTTGGGATTGCACCCATCCAAACAAAAACAAAAAAACAAAAAAAAATCTGGAAAATCGTCTGCCATGGTTTGGACATGTACTGCGTGCCGATGAAAAGTTAATAGCAAAGGCAGCTTACTCAATGGAAGTCTTCGGAAAGAGACCCAAGGGACGACTAAGGCAGCGATGGGCCGATACCCTACACCAGTGTTTTGTAGGCCGGCCGCAGTGGCCGAGCGGTCTGCGGCGCGACAGTCACAGTCTGCACGGCCGCTACGGTCGGGAGTTAGAATCCTCCCTCGGGCATGGATATTTGTGTCGTCTTTAGTATAAGCTAGTTCATAAGTAGTTTGTACGTTTAGGAACTGATGACTCCGCAGTTAAGTCCCTTAAGCTTAACAAACATTTGAACATTGAGTGTTTTGCAACCTGTGGGTCGCGAACCCAAGGAGGATCGCAAAGTCTTGCTCGGGGGTCGCCGTCACAGGAGGAAGTACTTGTACCATCAAATAAATAGGGGTTCAGTAACACAAAAACTCCTGTCTAAGTGAAATGTATTTACTGTTAAAATTAAGTAGTTCCTTGTGTGACATTCTTGTGAATTGAATATATCTTACATTGTTTTATAATACAGTGAGTAAATGATGAATAAACACAAAGCCTGAAAAAATTTTTCAGGGACCAATCGCTAGCTAAAGGAACATGTTGCAATAAGTAATTCTAAAAAATTCGAAACAAATACTTAGTTACAAACTGGTTATATATTGTAACCTTCTTAATGAGCATAATTCGCGCCTGAATCTTGCCTAAAATGCGGAACTCTGATTAAGCTAAAGATATTATACTGTCGGGAATCTTATAAAAATAGTATAATGTGCTCTATTCCGAAAAATAGAAAAAACCAACTTCGTCTAACAATTTAAAAGACAGCTGTAACAAAAGATTACAATTGTTTCCTTCGAGATAACTGTTTTGTTACGATTCGTGAGGAGGGGAGTCGCAAGAATAGTATTTATTTGGGAGGGGGTCACCAGAATATTTTCACTTGGAAGGGGGGTCGCATATTCAAAAAGGTTGAAAAACACTGCCCTACACAATGACCTGAAAGCTATACACCTTCACCCAGAGATGACCCACGATCGAACAAAATGGAGACAGCGAATCCACTCAGCGGATCCTGCCACCAGGGAAGACTAACGGTAAAGAAAAAGAAGATCCCGACTAGGCCCCGGCTAGATTTGCCAATCCTTTCTAGGTGGACAGGTATTATTTCACATCAATAGCTCCACCTGATCTACGGAGTAAGAAGTAGAGTACATAAAACTAAATAAATAAATAAATAAAACTATTGTGTATGTTGAGCTTAACGGAAAACTCGCAAAGAAGAGAAAGTTCTCATTGCGGTAACACTCGGTACCTGAGCCGGCACACACCCATTGTCTCCAGCGTGATGGCGTCGGCCTGGCTTGTTTGTCTCTCACGAACAATGAGACAAAGCTCAGCAGTGGTAATCTGTGTTCTTCGCCACCAAGCTGTCGCCAAACAAATGCACGCTCTGAACAACAATACAGCGCGCTCTCTTAGTGTGCACTAACAATGGAACGTGTACTGCTAAGAGAAAAGTTAATACATAAGCAGTCCCCTCCTCCCGAAGAAGGTTGCTACTAGATGTAAATGAGAAGAAAGTGCCAGCGCGATATATAATAGGCTTCCTTTTTGCGTAGCAGTGAATAGCAAAAGGTAGTAGAATGTACTGCAAGTTCCATTATTAGTAAAGGCTAAAGAATCTGGCAGTATTGAAGTACAAAGAGGGTTCAATTAAGCAATCTCGATTCTATACAAAGGAAGAAAAATGAGATGTAATCCAGGGGCACTTTTTCCACTTAAATCTTTTAACTCGTTTGAAGTAATGTGTGGAGAGCGCTCCGAGGAATTAATTTCTTAAGGTAACCGTTTTCGGCAGTTTAACTGCCATCTTCGGATCTTTCATTTCATTCCTTCGAAACTTGTTATGTAAAACAAAAAAACAAAAATTCAGTTAGGAGCAAAGTATGAAGAAAACTCATCATCTTCATGAGGACTACGCGAAGTGGAGTAGAGGCTCACGCCATTAGCTTGCATTTGAAGAACCCTGATTTAGTTCTATGTCGACGACCCGGATATCGGTCTTTTGTGACCACCCAGACCACTCCATGCTAATGGCAGAATGGTTCCTGGAAAGGAGCATGACAGCTTTCTTCCACTCCGTAGTAAGAAATCGAAGAAAAGTTCTGTATCTGTCATAATCGGAACGTAAACAGAATTCTCCCCCTCCCCCCCCCCCCCCCCGTTACATTTGCGATATGGAGACGTGCGTTATCATGAAGCAACGCCATTCCTTGTTGCAGTTTCCGATAGATACGATATCCCGCTCACTTTTTCGTTCTCGAATGGATGTCTGGAAGTGTTTTGCATCCGGTTGTGAAAATAAATAAATACAATTAAATTAAAATAAAATAAAAACATCACTTTGGTCGTGTTGGGACGTGATTGGTAATATGCGTCGTCATAGTTCACTTTCAATCATTTACCTAACGCACACCACAGCAATACCATTCCCACGTGTCGCTGCTCATATGCCTTATCCGGAGTCGTGGTACGTTGCGTATACGCTGCAGCAAAGCCGTCAATCTGAAAAGTCCAGATCGCCAGTTATCATTTGATCAACTTTTGATACAAATATCGACAGCCACTTGTGTGGTGTAAAAAAACGTAAATAAATAAAATTTAATAAGGATCACAAGAAGAAAGATTAGGGTGTTTAATATCTCGGCAAAAAACATTTTGTAGATGTTATCGGTTTATTAATTTTCTAATGGCTTATTTTTGAATTCTTAATAAAGAAAATCATTGTAAATATACAAGCTCTTTCTTACTAACGTTTGAAAACCACCGAAGCGACATAGATGACGTTGAAATAAGTAATTTAAAATTAGACACTCGGATCTGCAAAAATCGTGAAATTCCGAAAAATGGATGACAAATGTTGAACATGTCATGTCACCAGATGACGTATATCGCCGCACAGCAGTGGTAGCGCTTGCGAGTCCCACATGTAAAACAAATCTTCTCTTAATTTAACACAGCTTATCTAACAAAATGGAAAAATATTCCCTACTAAGAGTAAAAGTCAACCCTCAGCCCCATACGCTGAAGTCCCGAACGTAGCTTCGGAACCACACCGACGTGAATACTTGATTGACGTGGATTGATATAATCACATACGACACACCGAATAAGGGTGCACGGAAAGGAGGGACTTATCGACATATTAGAAATTTTTCAGGAGAAGCATTTGAAATGTAGACATCTAGAAGGGGGTAATCGATATCTTAGAAATTTTGTAGGAGAAGGATTTGAACATTTAATTATATGTAGAACCAGTCTTTTACAAACTATTCATCTCTCTTTATGTAAGATGTTTTAGAGCTTTTATTATTTTATTGTTGGACTGAACAATACCATTAGTCCTTTTTTTTCTCTGGAACATGTCGCTAGGCCCCTTCTTTTCCTGTGTGGGATTTTTTTTGTCACTTTCTGCGCAAGGAACTCCGTTTACAATAATGAGAACAGTCCTTATTGAAGTACACACTGACGGCAATACGTGGTAGAGAGATGAGAATTTTGGAAAAAAATGTCGATGAGTCCCTTATTTCCGTATACCTTTCCAATATGTTCCTACTCCACTCGTGCGTCGACGTACGAGTACGTCATCTGGTGACGTACATGTGCAACATTTGTCTTCTACTTTTGGGGTATTTCTAGCTCCACGAGTCTTAAATTGGGTCATCTACGTTTCTTCTAAGGTTTTAAACGTTAATAAGAAACGCCCTGCATATAATTATCGCATTTACTTTTCTCATTTTAAATATGTTACCATTTAAGAATTGCGGTGTCTGATCTTTCGGTCATGTCTGAAAAAAGTGACGGAACAATTGTTAATCGTAAGTCTCCATGTCGCGGATTGATGCATATTTCAGAGCGGATGCACAAGCGGACCGGAATCCTGGCGGGAACACAGGAGCAACCGTGAACCGTGGAATACAATGGTCGAAATAGGCGCAACGCGAAAGCTTGGGTCTCACGGAGTACGTGCTCGAGTACTAGCTTGAGTATTGCTCATCAGTACGAGATCCGTACCAGGTGGGCTTAATACAAGACTCTGAGAAGATCCAACGGAGAGCAGAAAGCTTCGTTATGGACTTATTTAATAAGCGCGAAAGCGTCACAGATACGTTTAGGAAACTCTAGCGGTAGACGCTGCAAGAGTGACGTTCTCTATTGCGGTACGCTCTTCTGTCAATGTTACAAGACAGAATATTTCGTGAAGAGTCGACCAAAATATTTCTTCCTCCTAGGTATATCTCGCGCAGCGACTACAAGGATAAGATCAGAGAGATCAGGGCCCGCACAGGCATACAGTCTTTCTTTTGTAAACTATACGTGACTGGAATAGAAGGAAGTGACAAAGGTGTTCAAAGTACCCTCCGCCACACACCGTGTGGTGGCTTACGCAGTACTAGATCTAGTAGATATAGACGTAGAATCCGTGTGGGTGTGTAAAATCCGTGTGCCTGGGGTGGTGCAACGGTTTAGTTCAACTACCTAATAAGCAGGAGGTCCCGGGTTTGAATCCCGACCTCGGCACAAATTTATATATAACCAGCACCTAATACTAAACAGAAAAACAAATATATATGGAAAATTATTCTAAGCCAATTTCTTTTATTATCTCTCCAAAATACCGGAACTATTCAACCCATTCTGTTTGATCACACTATGCCTGTAACTCTGCACAGCTTCTTAACTCTTTCAAGGGCGGTGGTTATGGAAGTTAACCAAGTATTTTAAGATGCCTGACGACCAAATATGGCATAAAATGTTTGTAAATCTAAGGGACTTAACTACGTTGGTCATCAGTCCCTGAGCTTACAAACTACTTAAATTAACTTACGCTAAGGGCAACACAAACACCCATGACCGAGGGAAGACTCGAATCCTCGACGACAAACGGCCCCGCGCACCGCAGCTGGGAGCATTAGTGCGCACGCTATTTAGCCATGGGACCAAATATGGCTGCAATTCTTATGAATCACACTGTTAGTTAATGGAGTTCTCTAGATAACCCCCTCGGCCGCGGCGGAATAGCCATGCTCACTGGGGCGTCATGCTGCAGTGCGCACGGCAGTTCGCCGTCGGGGGTTAGAGTCCCCCCTAGGCCATTGATGTTTGGGATATCCTTAGGTTAGTTTACCTTAGTTTAAGTAGTTTGTAAGCTACGGACTAATAACTTAAAAATGTTCAATATTTGTTAAGTTTAAGGGACTTAACTACGGGGTCATCAGTCCCTAAACTTACAAACTACTTATGAACTACTTACAACTAAGGACGGCACAAATATCCATGCCCGATGGGGGATTCGAACCCCCGACCGTAGTGACCTTGCAGACAGTGACTGAAGCGCCTCAGTCCCCCCCCCCCCCCCCCTAATAACTTAGTAGTTGAGTCCAATAGATTTACCAACAAACAATAACTCCCTCAACAATAAACAATGTCACTCACAATGAGAATTGATCCCCCATTTGGAGCCAGGCGTTGTAAAATATGTGATTGACATCGATAACCAGAGTTAAATATGCTCTACTAGCAGTCTGTTCTTAAACATCTATTTTTTCTGCATTTGTATCAAGAATAAAATTGGTTTTGTTTTTAGAGACAGACTGTTGGTATTTAATTATTTACGTTTGACACGCTGGTATTTTCGAGTAATCCGGTACGCGGCGGTAAACGAAGTCCGACTGTGATCGTGTGGTGAGCACAGCCCCGAGAATACCGCGCAACCGGTCCACTTGTCGTACGGACACGCGGCTAGCGGCTGGCGCGGCGCGCTCCGCAAATAACACGGTAGCCGGCTGCGGCCAGCCTTTGTCGGCGCGTGCCGCCGCTTCATCAGCCGCGGTCCGCCCACGCCGCGCAGCCGCAGACCGCTGACTCCGCACGCCCCGCCGCTCCAGGGGTCATCGGCGGTACAGCACCCCCACTTCTGCCGGCACGTAGCCCATAAATTGCCGATCAGCGTACGTCGGGCGTTCAAGTAGGCAGCTATAGCCTGTCCTCGTTCAGAGCCCAGACAGTTCTCCCTTTCAATGCGCTTTTGTCCCGCATCTAGTCTGGATCGGGGCGGTTCATTCCGCATTTGACGTGGTTATTTTAGGAGGTGGCGTGATGCCCGTCTTGTCGTCAGCCGTTACTCCACGGAACGAAATACATGTGCCCTAAACGCCTGCGCGTAGAATTATGCTCATGGAGGTGTGGTAATCCTTTACGTAATTCAAAATGTTCAAATGTTTTATAAATCTATCGGACCAAACTGCGTGGTTATCAGTCCGTGCCGCGGTGGAGTAGCCGAGCGGTCTAAAGCGTCTCGCTGCGGAGCACGCGGTGGCTCGCCGTGGAGGTTCGAGTCCTTCCTGGGGCATGGGTGTGTGTGTTTGTCCTTAGGTTAGTTTACCTAGGTTTAAGTAGTTTGTAAGCTACGGACTGATGACCACGCAGTTTGGTCCGATAGATTTACAAACATTTGAACATCAGTCCGTGGCTTACAAACTATTTAAACTAAGGTAAACTAACCTAAGGACAAAAAACACACACACACACACACATGCCCCAGGGAGGAGTCAAACCGCGCGCCCTGCAGCGAGGCACCTTAGACCGCTCGGCTACTCCACCGCGGCTTTTTGAAATTATCTGCAAATTGTAAATAGTAGTCTAAACTGAGACGAAATTTGGGCTGCAGTCAAGTACTCTGGCAAAACCAGGCAGTTACAGAAAATTTATTACAATTGTTTGCCCCTCTGTGGCTCAATACGAAGTGCAATTTGTTACCATAACACGTTTTTTAGGAGGTTTGGTTGTCACATTTATCAACTGTACCATTTTTTGTGTTTCTTGTGCTATTTCTGTCCCTGCTGTTGCGGATTACGCAAATTTTCATTGTTATGAAAAAAGGAATGGGGTGTAACTCCCTGTCTAAAGCACTTAGAAAGGTCAGACGTTTCTGTAAAACGTTTCGTGAAAACACGTCAGAAGTGTCTCAATCAATATCTTGGACATTGGGACTAGATCTGTCATTCAACTAGTGTAAAAATAGCAAGAAGAGGATTCACCAAGAACTGGGAACAAAAGTAGCTTGTAAATTAAAAGAAACTAACTAAGCAATTGCCTTGCGACTTAGTGAAATCAGGGAAATTGTTTGTTTGTAAATCTCTCGGACCAAACTACGTGTTCATCAGTCCATAGCTTACAAACTACTTAAACTAAGGTAAACTAACCTAAGGACAACACACACGCATGCCCCAGGGAGGACTCGAACTTCCGATGGCGAGCAACCGCGCGCTCTGCAGCGGGGCGCCTTAGACTGCTCGGCTACTTCACCTCAGCGGGGAAACTGTCAGTCTGAACCAAGGCACGGGTATTTGAATCGACGTCCTCCGAAATGCGAGTCCAACGTCTTAGCCGACATTCCTCTCAATCAGCTCAGGCAGTGTACTTACGTTTCACACCACCCCTTTCGTTCCCGCCGGAAGTTCGAGTCCTCCCTCGAGCATGTGTGTGTGTGTGTGTGTGTGTGTGTGTGTGTGTGTGTGTGTGTGTGTGTGTTTCCTTAGTGTAAGGTTCAGTAGGTTGCAACTCTAGGGTCTTATGACCATAGCAGTTTAGTCCAATACGTTTACAAATATTTGAACCACCTCTATCGCTGTCAGGGTGAAAACGACGTTCATCACAATGTACGGGGGATATGACAAGGAATGAAAACTGACTTGAATGACGAGAGTTTGTTTGTCCAGTATTTGAAAATGACAGCACTTAGCGATTTGCAACGAACTTTACACATAATTTCAAATCTTTCGCCGATAACTCCAAAATTATGATAAAAAGGGAAGAAATTTACCGCATACTTTTCTGCTGTTCCCGTAGTACAACTACGGCATTCGGAATCATTTTACAAGTTATTCCTTCCACGCTACTTACTGGATTCTCAAGACATTTTATAGATACTATACACATATATCAGTGAATGTACTCCCGAAATTATATCGTTGTACGACACAATTTTGATAACACTGTGAGATCGTAAGGAATGTGATTAATGAAAACCGATCCATCACCCATAGGTTTTCGATGTAATATGTCTTTACTATTATATTCGCAACGTGTTATGCAGACATTGTACAAATATCACACTGAATGAACTTCATCTTAGTACAACATATATTCCAGAAGATATGTCGTGAGAAAAATGCAGTGCAATGCACAATACGTATGATATAATTAGCTACGTTACGTCTTTAATAACACCTGAATTCGCAACTCTGCTAAATTGTAAATTATATTATTATAGTACGCATAGTTAAGGTGATATGTAGTCATAAGGATATTTTGGTCTTCAGTCCGGAGACTTGTTTCAAATGTTCAAACGTTTGGAAATCAGAACACCCATGCCCGAGGGACGACTCGAGCCCCCACGGCGAAAGGCCGCGCGCACAGCTGGGTATGCCGCGGCGAGAACTGTTTAATACAGCTCTCCACCCTACTCTACCCTCAGCAAGCGTCTTCATCTCTTCATAAGAACGGCAACCCATATGTATTTGAACGTGCTTACTGCATTCGTCTCTTGATATTCCTCCGTGATCTTAAACGCTTCACGATTTTTATGCCTAAGATTGTGTCCTACAAATCGACACCTTTTTTAAGTCAAAAAGGCGTAAATGAGTATTGCCTCGCGCATTCCTACATTTCTTCAAAATCCAAACTGATCATCCCCGAGGTCGGCTTCCACCAGCTTTTCCATTCTTCTATAAATAATTAATGTTAGAATTTTACAACCCTGATATATTAAATTGATGGTTCCGTATTCATAAGGACAGAGCTGCATGAAAACGAAACTAAAATGGTTACGGAGTAAGGTATGAGGCTATGGACAGAGAGAAATTCAAAGTTTGGACTAACATAAGAATGGAATAAATACGCCGGCCGCAGTGACCGAGCGGTCTGCAGCGTGTCAGTCATGGTCTGCACGGCCGCTGCGGTCGGGGATTCGAATCCCCCCTCGAACATGGATGTTTGTTCAGTCTTTAGTATAAGCTAGTTCATAAGTAGTTCGTAAGTGACCCCATAGTTAAGTCACATAAGCTCTACAAACATTTGAACATTTTGATGTGTAAATCAGAGCCAACCCCATCGCGAGTGCGTCTATGACGTCAATGATCTATAGATTGTACCAAGAGTGGAGTTCTAAATTTTCTACAAATGAGCATGAACAGAAGTAAGGAACTGTAGTGGCGTCTGCTGAGATCGGATGTTAACTTATGGTGGTCGATCTCAATCATATTACAGAAATGCTGTCGCATTCTTCTTTAACTTTATTCTGGAGTTTGATTTGTGTTTTCATCACCTCAAAAATTTTGCACCAGAGCTTAGTATTCTTTCTTCTACTAGTGTTCTCTTCAAAAGAGACGAAATACCTGCAGGCAGAAAAATATTTTCGTTTTACAGTGAAAAAGGTCTACACTTTGTATAAATATAAACGTAAATATATAAACGTGTTTTAACGAAAATTAGTTCAACAGCGAAAAAGTCAGAATTATAGGATGAGAAAATTATTTTCTACGTAATTTTAAGCGTAAGAAAGAATAGAAGATTTGAAAATCAAAGTAAACAGTCGCTTTTTACTACACTTTCGATATTGTTTGATGTGTTTGCCAGTATAGATTTTCTTCAGCAAATAGATGTGAAAGTTTTGAAATGTTTCCTGTTATATGGGTTCTCATTTCTATACAAAATTTACTACATGACATCAAATAAAATTACCCTTTCGTCATTAATAAACTCAAATATCCTTTACCTGCTTTTACGTTAAACTTGTCCTCATAACCTCACTTGTACATTCAGATGCGAAACTACACAGCAGACAGCTCTACAGATTTGGCTCCGAGCGTCTAAACGAAAACGACTATTCGAGACGCAGTATGAGAATAACGCCAAAGGGGCGCTGAAGTGGAATCACTCGAGTAGACAACCGAGACAAGAAAGTTAATTTTTTTTTTCCTTTATTGTGTTTTCAAGCGAACTACATACATAGGCAACAGCCTCCTACGTTGCTCTTTAGCCTTTCCTTTTTACAAAAAGTACATGAAGTTGTTTAAAAACATTGACATGCAGATAAAAACATGAAGATTTGAAAACATTAACGAGAAGAATAATTTGATGAATACAAAATGGAACAGATGATAAAAATAAGTTGGAGACTTTAAACTTGTGTCATATTGGCGTTAAAATGACAGTGAAGAACACTGGACCAGACATGAAGACACTGATAAAATAACGGATGCCACTCTTGTTCTTTGCAGTGAAAGCACAGGTAAAACACGTTAGCCACGCACTGACACCAACACTGGACAGTACACTGATTAAAACGGAGGACCCCGCAGGGGAGGGAAGTGATGTAGGAAGCGCGGGAGGAGGGGGACATATGGTGTAGGATGGAGCAGGGAAGGAGCGTAGGGATTCCAGAGGGAACGGGGGGGGGTGCGATGCGGAGAGCCAAGAGTTGGGAGAGAAAATGAGGGAAGGGGGAGAGGGGGCGTTGTATCCACGGGGAGAGGATCAGGATTGATAGGAGGGATAGATTTCAGGACGGAGAGCGTCATCTGGTAGGGGAAGGTGGCGGAAGTTACCTGGAAAGGATGTGGAGGGTGTATAGGGTAAGGGAGGGAGGGATATAGTGGTGAACACGTGGCAGAGGCCCAGGATTGGTAAGGATGGGGTATACCAGGGGGCTACATGAAATCTATTTTGAAGATAATGTAAAGGAGCCATATATGTTCGAGAAATTGTAAAAGGTGAGGGAAGGGAGGTGGAAGGGAGGTGGATGCGCTAGGGGAGGCGGAGGGCAGGGAGTTCAAGGATTTGGTCTTCTATTAGGTCAGAGGAGAGGAAACCCAGGTGGAATGGAAGCTGCAAAGGATGGGACGCATTATGGATCTGTAAGTGTACAGGATAGTGGATGGGTTGGGGCCCCGTGTCCATCGGGACAAGAGGGTGAGGCGGGACATTGCTTTTTGACGACTGTGCAGAGGTTGTGGTTCAGGAGAGGGATCGATCAAGGGTGAGGCCAAGGTATTTAAGGAGGGGGTATGACGGGACGATCATGGAGGGTTAGGTAAAAATCATGGTGGTGGAAGGAGCGGGTGGTGTAAACTATGATGATTGCCTGGGAGTAGTCAACCCCACCCCTTCCTTCAACCATTGGTTACACATCCAGGGAACTCGGTGAGGTAAGACTTGAGCAAATACTGGGAGTGGGCGAGTGAGGGGGCGAGGGCTAGAAAGGTGGTGTCGCTGACAGGGGGCTGAGGTTGGGGCAATCCGGTGGAGTAGATGAGGTGGAGGAGAGGGGAGGAGATGGAGCCCTGTGGCAGCCCGGTGGAGGGGTAAAACAAACAGGAGTTGGAATTGCAAACAGTGACATAGGAGGGGCGATGGTTGAGGAAGGAAGCAATGAGTCGGACATAGTTCACAGGAAGGGCATAGATCTGGAACTTGAAAAGGAGATCAGAATGCTAGACATGGTGGCAGGCTGTCTCGATATTGAGGGAGACAAAGATGGCGGAGTGACGGGAGTTAAGCTGGACGAGAGGTTTTGGGTGAGGCATAGGAGCTGGTCATTGACAGAGGAGGGAGGGAGAGGGAGGAGAAACTGGTGTTGGTGGAGGAGTTGAGGTTAGGGTGAGAGAGGATGGTTTCCAAGACTTTGCTGAACATGGTGAGACTGATGGGGCAGTAGGAGGAGGTGTGGAATGGGTATTTGAGAAACGTTAGGATTGAGGAGGTCTTCCACAGGTCTGGGTAAAAGCTGGTGTACAGAATGTCGTTGTAGAGGGAGGCTAGGGTAGCGTAGAAGGAGAAGAGACAGGCTGTAGGTTAGACGGTCGTGACAAGGAGCGGTGTTGCTTTCATTGTGGAGTATACCTTGAACGTCACATGCAGTGATAGGCGTCTATGGGAGGAATGTGCTGCACGAACTAGAAGCCAGGGGCGAACGGGAGAGTAATCACTAGGGTAAGGTGGTACAAATTCGATATAGGTACAATCCGGTCAACATAAGTTTTCGCGCCATTTGTCAATTTCATGGTGTCTCGTTGTGTGACGTTGTAGTGTAGCAGTTTTCTAAAGCTCCTCCTGTCTTTTCCAAGAATACACCACTTTGTGTTACGGAGATATAATTTTTTTTTTTTTTTTTTTTTTTTTTTTTTTTTTTTCCTTTTAAGAGGTAAGTGAAGCTACTTAGTCTAACGCGCTCTTATACATTTTCTGGTTGAGGGTGATTGGATTCGCTGCTAAATATGCAATGTTTGCTACCACGAAGTGTGCACTGGTGCCTTAAGGAAAAAATGCTTTCTATGTGGAAGATGCCCATTATCAAAATTGTACGAGGAAGTGATCATAATTGTACCTAGTGTGGTACATTTTCGATCGATTTTCTCAATTCTGTAACCTCTTCTAGTGTTTATACAAACAATTGTAACTGTTTAATATTTGTGTTATATATTCATTAAACATCCGGGAACAAGTGAAATAGTTAAAATTATATATTTTCTCAATATATTTCCAGCTACTATGACATTTGTCCGAAATGATCGAAATTGTACCATCTTACCCTACGCTCTTGGACACCAGGAAAGAGGTTGCAGTCAAAGCGAGGATTTTCAGGGATGGAGAAAATGTCGGATAGGGAGGAGACAAATTGTTGGGACTTACAGGCGTTTTTAGAGAAAGGACGGGCATCATGGAAGAGCGGGTAGTGGGGGGTGGAGTGACTGACAGGAAGGTGGCGGAAGGCCTGCCAGAACTCGGAAGAGTTGATAGGGAGCTTTGAATTTAATCGGGTGCATGTCTGACGTCAATCACGGCGTCTCTTCGTGGAAAAATTGTTTCTTATGTGACGTTGGATTTGCCTGTGGTGTGTGAGCGTGTACCGGTCTCCGGTCCGTAGGAAAGTGCGGTAGAGGAAAGTTCATCGTGTAAAAGGGGCAGTTGTAGGCGGAGCGGTCTGCGCTACCGGAGCGCCTCGGCCGGTTCTTTTGGGCGGCGAGCAGAGGCTGGCGGCAGGTTGGCGCTCGCGGTGACCTCCCGGGGCGAGCGCGCTTGTCCAATCTGCGGCGATAGACTCGTCGGCGCTGTGGCACGTGCACTGCCGACGCGGCGCCGCGTTTAAATTCGTGGCCCGGCCCGGCCCGGCCGGCGGGCGCGGCCGCGGCCGCTATTCAAATGCGAGCACGCCACGCCGGCTGATTGCGCCGGCCCCCGCTGCGCCCGTGGCCCGGATCGCCCCGCATAATACAGATGTCAGGGCGATAAAGCGCGCTGCTGAGGTGGCAGCCGCGGCGCCCCCGGCCCTTCGACAAGCGCGCCTCCTCGCCGTGCAGCCAATAGTCATGCAGCCGTCCACGAACTACTGTGTCAGTACCCTCTGAGGCTCCTGGTCGGGGTTCCTACTGATTCTCCTCGCAGATAAATCGAAATTTAAACTGCACGAATGGACTCGTACATACACTGCTCCTGATGGGCACCTAAAATGCAACAGCAAGAAGGAATGCTATTTGGTGGATAGTACATACAAAGATGACACGATTAAAAATACGGCCGCATTGTGAAGTGAGGAAGATTGTTGTAGTCTTCAGTCCGAAGACTGGTTTGATGCAAGCTCTCCACCCAACTCTATCCTGAGCAAACCTGATAGGCACCTAAAATGCAACAGCAAGAAGGAACGCTATTTGGTGGATGCTGATATCGTATGAATATCAAGAACTCAGACGGAAAACCAGTACTAAGGAAAGAGGGGAAAGCTGAACTGTGGAAGGAATATATAGAGGGCCCTACACAAAAGAAATAAACTTGAAGGCCGTATTCTAGAAATGGAAGACAAAGTGGAGGAAGATGAGATAGGAGATATGATACTGCGAGAAGAATTTGATAGAGCGCTGAAGGACTGGAGTCGAAACAAGGCCCCTGGAGTAGATGATACTCCGTCTGAACTGCTGATTCCTTAAGGAGACCCTATCACGAAAAAATTGTTCCACCTGGTATGCAAGATGTATGAGACAGGGGAAATACCCTCCGACATCAAGAAGAACATTGTAATTCCAATTCCAAAGAAAGCAAGTGCAGATAAGTGTGAAAATTACATAACTATCAGTTTAATATATCATGGTTGCAAAATACTAACACGAATTATTTACAGACGAATGGAAAAACTTGTGGAATCCGATCTCGGGGAAGATCACTTGGGATTTAGGAGAAATGTAGGAACACTGGAGGCAATACTCACATTACGACTTATCTTAGAAGATAGGCGAAGGAAAGGGAAACCTACGTTTTTAGCGTTTGTCGATTTGGAGAAAACTTTTGACAGTGTCGACTGGAATACACTCTTCCAAATTCTGAAGGTATCAGGGGTAAAATATAGGGAGAGAAGAGTTATATTCAACCTTTACAAAAACCAGACAGCGGTTATTAGAGTCGAAGGGCAGGAAAGAGACGCAGAGGTTGGGAAGGGAGTAAGACAGGGTTGTAGCCTTTCTCCGATATTGTTCAATCTGTACATTGAGCAGGCAGTGAAGGAATGGAAGGAGAAATTTGGAGAGGGAATTAAAGTGCAGGGAGAAGAAATAAAAACATTGCGGTTTGCCGATGACGTAGTAATTCTGTCAGAGACCGCAAAAGATCTGGAAGACCAATTGAATGGGATTGACAGCGTCTTGAAAGGAAGATATAAGATGAACATTAACAAGAGGAAAACGAAGGTAATGGAAGGCAATCTCAGAAGATCAAGCGATGCAGAAGAAATTAGATTAGGTAATGAGACAATAAAAGTAGTAGATGAATTTTGTTATTTGGGTAGCAAGATAACGTCTGATGGCCGAAGTAAAGAAGATATAAAATGCAGAATCGCTATGGGAAGAAAAGCGTTTCTAAAGAAGCGAAACTTGTTAACATCCAAAATGAATATAAATGTTAGGAAGTCCTTTCTGAAAGCATTTGTCTGGAGTGTAGCATTGCCGAACGTATTCTCAGATTCTCGCATTGCCGAACGTATTCTCAGATGAAGTGACTTGCACAGGACAGTTAGCGTGGAGAGCTGCATCAAACCAGTTTGCGGAATGAAGACCACAACAACAACATACAAAGATGACACGATTAAAAATACAGCCGCTTGTGAAGTGAGGAAGATTGTTGTAGTCTTCAGTCTGGAGACTGGTTTGATGCAGCTCTCCACGCAACTCTATCCTGAGCAAGCCTGATGGGCACCTAATACGCAGCAGAAAGAAGGAACGCTATTTGGTGGATAGTACATACAAAGATGACACGATTAAAGATACAGCCGCATGTGAAGTGAGGAAGTCAGTCCGGAGACTGGTTTGATAAAGCTCTCCACCCAACTCTATCCTGAGCAAGCCTGATGCGCACCTAAAATGCAACAGCAAGAAGGAACGCTATTTGGTGGTTGAAAAATACAAAGATGACACGATTAAAAATACAGCCGCATGTGAAGCGAGGGAGATTATTGTAGTCTTCAGTCCGGAACTGGTTTGATGCAGTTCTCCACCCAACTCTATCCTGAGCAAGCCTGATTGGCACCTAAAATGCAACAGCAAGAAGGAACGGTATTTGGTGGATGGTACATACAAAGATGACACATTTAAAAATACAGCCGCATGTGAAGTGAGAAAGATTGTTGTAGTCTTCAGCCCGGAGTCTGGTTTGATGCAGCTCTCCGCCCAACTCTATCCCGAGCAAGCCTCCTCATCTCCTCATAATAACGGCAATCCACATCCATTTGAATCTGCTTACTATATTCGTCTCTTTGTCTCCCTCTGCGATTTTACTCCCACACACTTCCCTCCAATGCTAAATTTATGATTCCTTGATGTCTAAAAATGTGTCGTACCATTCCATCATTTCTTTTGGTCAAGGTTCGCCAAAAAATCTTTTTTTCCAACTCTGTTCAGTACCTCTTCATTAGTTACGCGATCTTCCCACCTAAACTTCAGCATTCTTCTGTAGCACCACATTTCAAAAGTCCCTATCCACTTCCTCTCTGAACTATTAATGTTCCGTACAAAATGACATTCCACACAAATGCCTTCAGAAAAGATTTCCTTACACTTAAATTAATATTCGATGTTATCAAATTTGTCTTTTTCAAAAACGCTCTTCTGCCCAATGCCATTCAGAAACGCTTTGCTTCCCATTCTGCATGTTACATCTTCTGAACTGTGACCATCATACGTTATTTTACTGCCCGAGCAACAAAACACATCTACCACCGTTATTGTTTTATTACCTAATCTAATTGCTTCAGCAACGACTGACTATCTAAGACTGCATTCCTAACCCTTTAGTAGCTCTTGTTAGAGTTCATCTTATACACGTCTTGCAACACACTGTCATTTACGTACAATTCCTCTTCTTGGTCCTTTGCTGTCTCTTACAGAATTACATTGTCATCACCAAAACGTAAGGTTTCCATTTCTTCACCCAGAACTCTAATTCCTTCTCCAAATTTCTCTTTGCTTTCTTTTTCAGCTTGCTTCAATTGCAAATTGAATAACATTGGAGAAAGGCTACAAACCTCTCTTATTCACTTTCGAACCACTGCTTTCCTTTCATGCCCTTGAACTCTAATAACAGCTGTTTGGTTAATGTACAAGTTGCAAATACACTTCCGCTACCTATATTTAACCCCTGCTGACTTCAGTATTTGAAACAGTGTATTCCAGTCAACATTGTCAAAAGCTTTCTCCAAATCTACAAAAGCTAGAAATGTTGCGTTGCGTTTTCTTAATCTATCTTTTAAGACAAGACGTAAAGTGAGTATTGTCTCCCGTCTTCCTACATTTCTCCTGAATCCAAATTGATCTACCCCGAGGTCAGCACCTATTAGCCTATCCATCCTTATAAGAATAATTCGTGTTAAAATTTTACAACCATGACTTATTAAACTGATGGTTCTGTAATTTTCGCACCTTTCTGCGCCTGCTTTCTTTGTAATGGGTATTATTACATTCTTCTTAAATATCTGATGGTACTTCGTCTGTCTCATACATCTCACGCACCAGGAGAAATAGTTTTGTCATGACTGGTTCTCCCAGAGAGTTCAGTAGCTCTGAAGGAATGTCATCTACTCCAGGGGCCTTGTTTCTCTGTACCGTATAGTATCTCATCTTCATCTGCTTTCTCTTCCCTTCCTACCATATTGTCTGTAAGTTCATTTCCTTGAGGAAGATTATGAAATCAGTATTGAGTGTTGACGCCACTCACCGGATATTTGGCTTAACTGGAATATTTTTATCCGAAATATTTCAAGTAACATTTTATGTAACATCCACACTTCAATTTGTTAATTATCTGGTTGTTCAAAAGTAAATCCATTTATCTATAGTTGTTAGCCAATATGAAAGACCGTTCATGAGCCAAAGAGCATGTATAATGGCTGAAGTTAGTGTTGCGCAGCTAGTAATATGAGTCGACTCTCGGTAAGGACTGGCTGATATATCAGGGGGCAAAAATAGTCTACTATAAATAATGTATGCGACACGTGGAATTGTAGTTCATTGACTCTTTAATAAATCACTAGTGTCCAATTGTCCCAATTTATGGCCAGCGTACAAGTCTCATCAATAACGGTCACTAGAACCCAGTACATACATTCCACACGTCAATAATACAATTTACATAATTCGTGTGTGGAATACTCCTAACGTGACAAAAGTTCCAGGTGTACTTATAGTGTGGCACAAATATTAAGAATCAGTCCATAATCAACGTAGAAACACTTTCTCTTAAACTAATACAGAAGAACTTTAACGTAATTGTTCAAATTAGAATTCAGAGTGACTTGGAGTGTGTCTTCTATCAAACAGGAAAAAAGACTCATTTACATGGCGCCAAAGTACCCTATTTATATCATCGGAACTATGTGACTGAAAATTACATATTGCTAATTATGTAAATTAAAGTACAATGGAAAAGTAAACAATTAACTGCAAGTTCAAATTCAAATGTTTTATAAATCTATCGGACCAAACTGCGTAGTCATCAGCCCGTGGCTTACAAACTGCTTAAACCTTGGTAAACTAATCTAAGGACAACACACACACGCATGCCCCAGGAAGGACTCGAATCTCCGACGACGAGCAACCGGGCGCTCCGCAGCGAGGCGCTTTAGACCACTCGGCTTCTCCACCGCGGCTACCTGCAAGTGGCTACAGTAAAAGATAGCGTAAATAACATTGAATAATTTGGTATGTGTCTTTGTTATATTAATAGTGTTTCATTTCCAAATATATTTTAATAGAGTTGTTAACAATAATTTTGGAATAAACGGTAATTTTGCAGAAACTAATGAAGGAACCATATTCCTATCATTAATTGTGAAACATAACAATACCTTCTTTAATATTATGTAAAAGGAATTTACTTATCTTTAACAGAAATACTAACTAGCATACTAAAAATATTCAAATGTTTGTTAAACTTAAGGGACTTAACTGCGGGATAATCAGTCTCTAAACTTAGACGACACAAACATCCATGCCCGAGGGGGGGGGGGGATTCGAACCCTCGACCGTAGCGGCCGTGCAGACTGTGACTGGCGCGCCGCAGACCGCTCGGCCACTTCTATCTGAACTATAACATTACACCTCTGGCATGAACTAATTAATATCTGCTAATTAAACAATTATCTGCAAAGCCAAATAATAGAAAATAACTTCAGCTAGTCACGTTAGAAAAAATAATAACAAAATTTTTGGAAAAGAACATGATAATAGACAAATTACATTCATACCTATCAGTATGCAACAGTGGTATCGGGAGGTACAGTAATGCAAGCATATGGGAACAAATCCCAACATGCTTCGTTACAACTTCGTTAATTTTTTGTGGTTTTATAGTGTTAATTACCGTTATAAGCCTTGCAGCGTTATATCGCGTTAGAAACATTTATGTGGTAACTTTTACGGAAGTAATTAAGAGAGAGGGGAGAGACAGAAATGTCCCCCACGGCCGTTTGCGGCGGACGCCGTGATTTCACACGCGGCGTGCACCTGCCGTGCGTTATGGGACAGGTGCGACACGCCGCGTGCGTAACGCGCCACGCACCTGCCTGCCGCAGATTCTGCCGGATACGCGGCTCCCACGCCGCGCGCCGGACGAGAACGCACGCACCACGCGGCCGCCCTGCCCACAGTGAAGCTACAGTTCACCCGCCTTAACCATAACGTACGAGGATCACTCCAGAAGAAATGCGCAATATATATATATATATATTCAGTTTTCATTCTGCATGTTTGAAACTTTTAGATTGTGTAGATACATCCTTCCCGCTTGTTTTCAAACTTAGTTCAACGTGTTCCCGTGAGTGGCGCCGTCACAGCATGTCTTCAACAAGTTCTATAGAAGACAGGTCTGGACATCAATGTTCCTTGCGAAGTCGCCATTTTGGTTCTAAAGCAGTTGACGCCGCGCAGTATCACTAGGAGAGAAAACAGTAACAGTCACAAATTATTGTTATTCTGCAGCCAGTTTGTGTACTGTTTGAGAAAGAAATTATATAATTACGTTTAATAATAAAATTGCTGGGGCCGAGCAGTGTGTTCCCAGCTTTAGGTCAGGATGAGGCGTGGAACCTGGTGGAGCGCCAAGGGACGCTAGTGAAACAGAATTATAGTTGACACATTTTATTCCGTAACATACATAAGTTTGATGAAGGCGCTAGCTCGACAGGAGCTAGAGCATTAGGTGGCGTCGCCTTCGAGCTGCAACCTTGGTGTCTCGTATGATGGTAGTGCTGCGATGCCGGAAAGCGATGCAAAGACTGTTATTGAGAAGTGCTCTATCCTTTCACCAAGCTATGCAGCGGCCAGTGCATCCACACAGGGACCCCTTTGAAGTCGAATGTCGTGCTGATTCCCAACTCGGGACACCGGCTGGCCGGATTAGCACCAGAGTGCTAACTCGACGACAGGAACATTGGCCTTTAGTAACAAACCACTGAAGACTTCGCTGGCCTCAGGCAGCCACTATAGAGGCGTGAAGTCAGCACAGCGGATCACCATCTTCCCAGATGATGTTTAGTGTGAAGTATGGCCTCGACCAGACTCCATCTCTTAGTTGCCTCTAGCAGCTACTCGTATGTACTGATATCTGTGACAAAGACTGAGCACAACGATTAGGCCAATGAATTGACGACTACCTCCTGGGCATCGTCGATTCAGAAGATCAAGTGATAGCTACTTCTAAATGTGAGAGTATTTAAACATAAAATTGGCTGAAGCTATGGCGTATGAAACGGTTTGAATGTGTTCCCTTTGAAAATGCAGTGTTCGCCCGATGTGTCTTTACCGCTGACGCATCCGCGGTCTTTTTCACTATTGTGACAGAGTTACGTGTAGTTATGAAATGTTTACTAGCTGCGTCTCTGTCTGATAGCCACTTCACTCACACACAGTTCGCTGATGGTAGGCTTTCCAACTTGCCGACGCAGCGGCTGCCGTCATCACGCAAGGCGGGTGAGCATTTTCTGCTACCGACTGCTGACCTTATTCCGTCTTGCTAAAGTGAGCAAACCAAGATCTTAACACATTTCCCTGTCACAATGTTTACGGCGTAACAAAATACTGATAATTCAAAAGGCCAATATCGCTGTTTTATCAGAAGTCAAAAGATGGTTCTCACATATTGGATTCAAACTGCGTGAGAAGAAACGGCTTGCTGAACCTTTTAAATTCCCTAAATTTGTGGCCTGATTGGGTGATACAAAAAGGAAAACTACCATGAAAATTTTCGGATTTCAGAATACAAGAAGTATAAACACGTTTGGATGACCAATGAAGCATGTTTTTCTTGACGAAGAATGCTTTCATAACATGTAAATAGTTTAAATTTTGTTTATTAACGATTATCACCTAAAATAAATATGTAGGTTTCGCAGATAACTGCTAGATTATTTGTAAATACTTTTTTCAGTGGACACTTTACCAAATAATGAAAATGGTTTACTACATTATTTCCGTAATCAAAGTAATCATAACTGAAACTAATACATTGATTTTTCATAAATAAATTTCAGTTTGTTAATATCTCACTTGGCGCAATATACTTCTGCAAATATCTCTCCTACCATTTCCAACTTAATTTCAGTTAAAACACTAGGATCTGCCCTACGTCTCTCCGACACAGATCCAGTATCTCGAAATTTCTTCCATTTATGTAATACTGAATCATTGCAAATGCACACACCAGGAAAATACCATATGAATGCAAGCCCACATTCCATATAAGATTCTGTTTTCGGAGAGTTCAACACAAGAAACTACCGAATAGAAACTTAACAAGAAAAGAAATTCATATATCAGAAGAAAACACATACAGCTTTATGTTACACAAACACGATTCGGGAAAAGCAAAACTTTGTTAATGGAAAGGCTACTTTTTCCTCACAATTGTGGTTGTATCGTTAATCATATCAGATACACATTGCAATGAGAATGGATAGCCACATTCTCTGTAACCTGCATACTCCGTCGCAATTTTACGTTCAATACTTTATGCAACTAACACTTTCTAGTGATAAACGTTATCCGAATACAGTATGCTACAGCCGCGTTTTAGAACCAAAATGGCCCCCATCGCAAAGGATCATTGTAGCGTGACCAGACCTCTCCTATATAGACCTTGGTCTTGAAGATGGCTGCTACACTTGTTCGTCAGACGAAACGTGCTGTCATTGAATACCTGTACTGCGAAAACGAGACAGTGCGAAACATCCACAAGATGTTAAAAAAGATGTATGGTGATGCAGCTGTCGATCGCCGTACAGTTAGTCGGTAGGCAAGCAGGTTACGCGACGAATGCTGGCACAGCGGATTGTCCTCGCAGCGGCAGGCCTCGTACTGCACACACTCCAGACAATGTGCAGAGAGTTAACGAATTAGTGATTCCTGACAGACGCATCACAGTGAACGAGTTGTCACGCTACGTTGGGATAGGGGACGGATCTGAAAGTGTTGGCGTTAAAAAAAATTTGTGCTAGGTGGGTTCCAAGGTTGTTGACAGTGGCTCACAAAGAAACACGAAAAACGGTATGCAGCGAAATTTTGGAACAGCACGGAAATGATGCAGATGAATTTCTTGGAAGAACTGCGACAGGTGATGAAACAAGGCTCCATCATTTTTCACCAGAGACGAAGAGGCAGTCAATGGAGGGGCATCATGCATATTCACCCAAGGAAAAAAAAAAATTCAAAACCACACCTTCTGCTGGAAATGTTACGGCTACGGTTTTTTTCGATTCCAAAGAACTCTTGCTTGTCGACCTCATTCCACGTGGAACCACCATACATTCTGATACATATGTGACGACACAGAAGAAACTTCAAGCTCGACTGAGTCGTGTTCGACCACATCGGCAAAAGCAGGATGTTTTTGCTGTTGCAAAAAAAATGTACAAATGTTTGTTAAGCTTATGGGACTTAACTACGAGGTCATCAGTCCCTAAACTTACAAACTACTTATGAACTACTTACGAACTTTTTTTTTTTGTTTTTTTTTTTTCTTTTTTTTTTTTTTTTTTTTTTTTTTTGTTTTTTTTTTTTTTTTTTTTTTTTTTTTTTTTTTTTTTTTTTTTTTGTTTGTTTTTTTTTTTTTTTTTTGTTTTTTTTTTTTTTTTTTTTTTTTTTTTTTTTTTTTTTTTTTTTTTTTTATTTTGGGCTCCCTTCTCCCCTACACCCCGTCCTTGCGCTCTCCATTTTTCGCCTTCGTCGGCGAGCTTCCAAGCTATAGTAATAGCAGGTGAACGTAAAACACTCCGATGTAAGAAGCAAATTAAACAGTTCCGCTGTACAGTGCTTTGTATTCTTCAGTGATGCACTTCAAGTTCGATGGTAAAAGGTCTCAACTAAAAGTCCAAATGGTAAAGGAGAATTAAATCATAGACATGAAGAAGAGATAATTCTCTTCATGGAAATAAAAAAAAAAAAAAAAAAAAAAACCATCCTCAACACTGAAGGTCGGTGGGCAGACCTGCGAAGCACTATACACTCTTAAACCGTGTCAACAAAACCGAAAGGTAAGGATAAACAAAGCTGAGTTCTGCATAGACGCACACGCACATAAAGTGTGACATTCCACAAACATATAATTTTACTGCATCATGTTTCTTTCCGTTTAATAGTCACACGATAGTGTTCCGTCGGATTACATCATAACCAGAGACCATGTCCATAGCCAAAAGTCGTAGTCCGATTAGGGTTTGGACTGTCATTGAATTCCCCTCACAAAGGATTTTGGTATGCATGTTCAATTGCCACGATCAAAAACCGAGCAAAACGAGTAGAATAGTCCTTTGTACGGCGTAGGTTGTTATGTTCCTCCTGAAGGTAGATCATAAACTGATAGACCTGTGTCAACTGTAATTGTAGAACGGCGTAGATAGTATGCGCTACGATCCAGGTTGTTGCGGCACACTTGGTGGCAGGGTATGGCTTGAAGTCAGGGATGAGGGCTACGTCCACCGAGAAGGTGTCCACGGCGGTGCGATTTATAAACGCCAGCATCCCGGTTGCAACGTTCCAGATGGGCGAACGCGTGGGGCACAGGAAACGGTGTTCCAACGTGTCCTCCTGTGAGCAGTCTACGCAAAGGCTGGAAGCGCGCAGGCAAATCCGGTGCAGTGTTTCGTTGGTGGGTACGACTCGATTCACGACTTTATACCAACAACTAACCACGTCCGCTGCAAGGAAGGGGGCGTGGACATTCGCCCACACATTCTTCCACCTAGACCCTGGGAAACGCATCTCCATTTTATTGGCAGCTGGCTGTCCTCGCAGTCCGTGGTAGACGATTTTTACAGTCCGCGTCCTCGGGTGGAGGTCTTCGTCGTCCAGGTAACTTTTCTGAACAAAGTACTCTCTCACATGTCGCAGCCGGTAAGGAATGGCAGTGGGGTTGAGCGGTGCTATTTCAGACGCGGGCCGGAGAACATCGAACAGAACGGCGGTGGGGCCGAGCGGGTCCTTTTCTATAACGGCGCACGTGCGGTGGATCAGTAGCGCCGCCGCTTTGACAGCGAAGTGCGTAAGGCCGAGGCCTCCTTCCTCTCGGGGCAATGTGCAGGTAGCATGGCTTACTTTGAAAATTTCACCCCTCCACAGAAACCAATAGGCTGCTTGTGTGATGGCTCGTCCTAGCTCTTTGGGCACGTGGAAGACCTGTGCGAGGAACCAGGCCTTGCTGAGCAGACACACGTTGACGATCGAAACCCGCTGCGTCAGTGCCAGGGTGCGGGTGGCAGTGAGGTGCGCCATAGCGCGTATTGCATGCAGTGTCAGGCGCCAGTTGAGTGCCGCTGTCTTCAAAAGATTTGCCGAGAAACGAACACCTAGGATCTTATGCACTTGTTTCACGGTAAACCAGGGACGTCGGAATCTGTTCGCTGCCCCATAAATAGGAAGAAACACAGTTTTACGATTGTTGATACATGCACCCGATGCATTTTCATATAATGTCAGGACCTTGCGCATGGTGTCCAAGTCAGCTTCCGTAGACACAAGAAGGCCGACGTCATCCGCATACGCGCGGCAAACCTGTTTCTTCCCTCCTACACTGAGTCCGACGCATGCACTGTGCAGGCGTCGCAACAAGGGGTCCAGTGAGATTGCAAACAGGGCCATAGCGAGAGGACACCCCTGCTTGACGGAGCAATCGACGGCAACAGGTGCGGACAAAAAACCATTGATCGTCACACGCGATGTCGAGCTGTTAAAAATATTGAATAGCATGGCCGTGAATTTATTCCCAAATCCAAGTTTAGAAAGCACTTTTCTTAGGTAATGGTGACTAACGCGATCAAACGCCGTGGCAAAGTCGACGGAAAGTATTCCAAAGGGAATTTTCTGCATCGTGGTGTATGCGATGACGTCACGGTATGTAGTGACCGCGTCGTAGATATTCCTTTGCGGCACTGCACAAAACTGACAGTCACTGAGGATCTTAGACATAACAGGCTTTAAACGGGACGCAACACATTTTGTAAAAAGTTTATAATCACCGTTTAAAAGCGTGATCGGGCGGAGACTGTCAATTCTATTGTTCACTCGGGTTTTCGGAGCCAAGGTGATTATTCCTTCCGGAAAACTCGCCGGTATTGCCACTCCATTTAAAAGTTCGTTAAAACATTCAACTAAAACTGAACCGAACAAGTGCCAAAAGTGGAGATAAAATTCTGGCGGGAGGCCGTCAGCACCGGGCGATTTGTTTTTTGCACATAGTTGTAAGACCTGTTTTACTTCCTCTACGGTGAACGGTTCCATGAGGTGACGGCGGTCCGTGACTGTTAAAACGTGAGGGACACCTCGCAATAGATCTGTAATGGCGGCGTTGTCCGTTGCTTTTGCGCTAAACAAGTCCGCAAAGTGCCTGCGCGCCTCTGCCAGAATGCTCGCCCTGTCCCTCAGCCGCGCGCCGCCGGCCGCCTGCAGCTCTGTGACGTCACGCCTAGCCGCGCGGCGGCGCTCGCGCAGCAGGTGGAACAGCGAGGCCTGCTCGTCTGCCAGCTGACCGGCCGCCTGGCTGCGCACCACGCTACCACGCAACGACGCCTTCTTCAAGGCCAAGAGTCTGGTTTTAATTTGCCTGATGTTCGCCATCCGGAAAGACGGATTGTCTGTTTGCATATTGATTGCGTCGTTGAGACATGTCTCGTAAAATTGCAAGGTGGTACGTTCCCAGTGGCAAACAGATTGACTAAATTCAATAATACTTTTTCGTAGCGCTGGTTTTGCATATTCTGTCCACCACGATAACGCAGAAGAGTAGAAATGGCGATAAGTTAAAATACTACTCCATGCCCTATTAATCACAACGTCGAAACCAGTGTTGGTAAGGTGACGTACATTGAACTTCCACCTACATTTCGTACGTGGCTTCTGAGCCATCAGTGAATGAAAACGGCAGACATATGCGGCATGGTCAGAAAACACCACTGGGTGTACCGCAGATTCTAGTACACAGTCTTTCTTTTCTCCAGAAATATAAATCCTATCGAGGCGACTCCTACCTGTCGGGTAGTAAAAAGTAAACCCCGGATCGTGGGGGTGTAAGTGGCGCCACGTGTCGATTAGATTCATTTCAGTCACGAGCGTTGCTAACTCTATGCACTTGTATGGGTTCGGTTCCTGGTCTCGGTCGTCGAGTACACAATTAAAATCACCGCCCATTATGACAGGCAAATATGGGCCTCGAAAAAGGTGACAAATGTCCGAACTGTAAAAGACTCGACGTTGCGGTTTGCAATCAGATCCCGAGGGAGCATAAACATTTACAAAACGAATGTTATTTATGGTACACGCTACTCCGTGTCCATTTGGGATAGTGGCAACATCACTGAATTCGTGACCATGACGTATCAAAATAGCAGTTCCACTGTGACTCTCCGGATCGAAATTTAAAACCACCTGGTAACCGGGTATATTGTGAACAAGTTCGGTCACCACTTCCTGAAGAAAAACAACGTCTGCCTTCAAAAAATTCAAAAATTGTAATAAACATTCAAACTTTACAATTGACACAAATCTATTGATGTTGATAGTGGCAACAAGTGATGGTGGGTGTGCCACCATTTAGTCAGGGAATTCAACGACGGCGCGAGACTAGGTCTCGCCCTCTTCCATCTCCTCCGCCCAAGACTTCGACACTTGCTGTCCAGTGTCGTGGCCTGCCGCGGCCCCCTGCAGAGAAACGCGCGTGCGCGGCTGCGGGTCGTCTTCGGCCTTTCTTTTGACCGCGGCTTGCGCCGGGTTCGAGTCCCGTGACAAGTCCATTGCCATATGATAGTCGGTGTCGGGTGCACTGAGCTTTTCCTTTATCTGCCGGACCACCTCCTCCATCCTGTATTCCTGTCCACTCGTCATGGGCTGCTGATAACCACGGCCCGCTTGTGCTTCCTGCCGAGAATCTAAATCCGACCGTGACGAAGCCAGTGACGCAGATTTCTGCAGCGACTTCGACGCCGAGCGCTGATACTGACGAGATTCGGGGGACCGACTCCACCCCCTCTGGTTGGAGTCCCGCCGCTCCGGGTATCCCGAGGAGCTGGTACTGCGGCCCTTCTCTCTGCGCGCGCGCCTTTCTGCTGCCCTGTCGCGACGTGACTTGCGGCCACCCGCGCTGTCTGCCCGTTCGCGTGGACGATCTGCAGCGGCGGTGGCAGAAACTCCAACCGCTGACACTTCGGGGGGGACGCTATCTTGCACGGCTTCTGATCTTGTCAACGTGGACAATGTCACATCTACCGGAGTCGACACGGCAGGTTTAACATATTGCGCTGGTTCGAGTCCCGTCGTCTGACTCTCCGGGACTACATTTGAGGAGACGTCAGTAGGACGCACATCTTCAACGGTTGCGGAATCTGTCACAGTAGTCGCCGACTCGTCAGGATGGACCTCGAGATGGGCGTCTGTCACCTGGGATGTCCACATAGTCGCCGCACCTGCCGCCAGTGGAACTTCAGCTGGGGTGGGTTCTGATCCCGTCGCGTCTTCAGGTGGTATCTGATTAGCTACCTTTTCCGCAACTACCACGGAACCGTCGGCTACATTCTGAGCGTCGGCTGTGACGTCACTGACCGTTTCATTTTGAGGGGCTGCGAGCGCGGCGTCTACATGCATGACAGTTTCATCCGCGGCAGCGCGACGCGTCGGTGAGGTGGGCCCTCCTAACGCGACCGAGGCGTACGTCACGGCGTCTGCCGCCTCCCCCGCCGGTAGTTGCGCGGGGCGCCTGCGGCGTGGGCAGTTCTGTCTGTAGTGTCCCGTGGCATTACAGTGCGAACACGTCGACGGCTGTCCGTTATATGTAATAAAAGCCCTGTGGCCTTTCACTACAAGGAAGGACGGAATGTGCTTTCGTACTATCATACGGACACTACGAATTCCGTTTTCCACTTGATAGATATATGCAGATGACCATTTTTCCCTAGTAACAGACAACACAGTTCCATACGGTGACAAACAGTTTTCAATTGTCTTATCTTTCATTTCGAACGGTAAATTAAACACTCTAACTGTCCTAAGTCCGTAACCGGCGTTAGACACTGCCACATTACTCACTGTTCCGTCAAAGTGTTTAAATTTCCGGACACCACCTTCTACATTTACAATTGTGTCACACAGTTCTGGAGTACTAAGTTTGACAAAGAGAGAGTTCAGAAAAGCGTCCAGTTGTAAACCGAGTACGTCACTTTCATTAATTTTCAGATCGTTTTTCAACCAACCATGGATTTCGAAACCTGACGGCCGCGGAACCGACTTGTCAAATTCAAATTGCACATTATTTTCGCGATCTTCACAATCAGCCATTACTTACAAGTACGTAGATACAGCAAATAGAAGAACAGCGGACGCGAAGAACGCCGCCGGCCGCAGCGAGGAAGCACTTGTAAACACGGCCCGGAGCCGATGTGGCAGACGGACCGTCGTGGCCGTGCAGACCGTGACTGGAGCGCCTCAGTCACCTCGGCCACCGCGGCCGGCTGCTGTTGCACAATGCACGGACACATGTCAGTCAAAAAACATGGAAGCGATCACAAAACTCGGATGGACAACACTGAAACACCCCCCTTACATTCATGACCTGGCTCCATGTGATTATCATCTCTTTGGGAAACTGAAAGATTCTCTTCGTGGAACAAGGTTTGAAGATGATGACCTCCTTGTGCACGCTGACAAACAGTGGCTCCAAAGTGTTGGTCCAGAATTGTACTGTGCGGGTATACAGGCGATGGTTCCAAGATGGTGTAAGACAGTTGAAAGGGATGGAGATTATGTGGAGAAATAAAAATATTGTTCCTAAAGGATGTAGGCCCTATCTACACACTGTAAAACTTTCAAACATGTAGAATAAAAACTGTATTAAAATAATAGTGTGCATTTCATTTGGAGTGACCCTCGTAGTTCAGCTGCTTTGTGAATACTCCTTGTCCCTAAATGGGAAATTATTGTTTCGGCTAGAAGGAAAGTTCCCACACATGAGGCTTCACTGGAGCCATTAGAGTAACAACACCGCACTTCTCTGTTACTATGTGGCCACAGGTTAACCAGGGTAGGATTTCTACGAACGACTCAAACAACATCTACTGATTGCAATTTTAGCGAATTCTGAGATTTCATTCGTTGACATCTTGACGTAGAGTATAAAGTAGATATGCTACTAATGTGGTGGATTCAGAAATAGAAAGAATTTCATTGTACATCTGGGGTGGGAAAACATTATGTACAGGACAAAATTGGCAAGAAAAAGGGGAAGGTTAACTAACTGTGCTTCCTGATTAATTACACTGAATGTCTGACCAGGACAAAACTACGTACATTTTTGTCATCTCCTCTCTTCTAATTTTCAAACCTCAAAGTTTTTCTCTCACAGAGATGATCAAAACAACGCAAAATACGCTTGCGAGTGAACGATACAGTCTATATGTTACGCAGATTTTTCGGTGCGTTATGAAAAAGCCATACGTTTCCTGCGACCTAATACTAAAAAGAAAATACAAACTACAGACATTGAAGTAAAAGAAAAGACCAATGTACTTTCCAAGATGCAAGTGTCAACATGGCATTCTCTGCTGAAACTGTATTTTCTAAATCCACTATCGGAACTATACAACTGCAGATGGATGGAGTTTACTTTCCTCATAATCACTAAGGTTCAGTTGTCAAATTATACTGTTTCCATGCTCATATTGAATGTGATTTCGGAATACACTTGATAGTATATTATTCCGTTAGATCCCAGCTGGGATCGTGTTCTGCCAGCCTAGTGCAAGTCTTTAGATCACGGCACGTGGGCAACTTGCGCGTCTATGATGCTGAAATGATGATGAACACAACACCCAGTTCCCGAGTCACACTTGCGGTATGAAAAATATTTTAAATTATTTCATTCATACTCCTAGCTCAAAGTTATGTCTAATCACAAAATCCAAGAGAAATGATGAGTTAAATTGAACAGTAACGTATATTTTACTCTGAAGCTCATGCTATTATGATAATTACCTTCCCATTTCTTCCACTACCAAATTCTTAGAGCATTTCTCTAGCCATGCGGTAAGACCAACCCTTTCATAGAAGGCTTAAAGTTATGAGCTGTTCCACTTACTCCAAAAGTTTCTTGATCGCTGTCGTGGGAATTAATTGAACAAACTCATGTTCATAACGGTGAAAGTCCATCCTACAAATAAATACTCAGGTGTCTGACCGTTAAAAACAATGTAATACTTTGCTCTGAAACTCAATGAACCTTCTGTGCTTACCAGTGAATGAAACATTTTCCATTCAAAATATTATTTGCTTCACAGTTGTTGTTGTCATTCTCGTGGCAACTTGTTTCCGACTTTACAGTCTATTTGCAAACCTTGGCCTCACAAGTAAATATGAGGATACTCTTCCAACAATGTCGCGTGAAACAAACATACATATTCTCATCCTTTATCATTAAAAAACTACAGAATAATACACCATGTTACAGCATAAAATGGAGCGTCTCTGATACTTTACATTCCGTATCCGGTTGAGAACACCTAAACTCTCTTCTTCCAAAACTCGGCAGCTTTAATGGCCTTGCCATTGGCTAAAAATAGATCTTCCATTCTGCGAACATCTTCCATCCTTGGGCACATGCGTAAATGTTCATTCGTCTGTGTTTCTCCAAATTTCTCCCTGATCGAAAGCAGTCAACGAGGTTAGTAATTCAAATGTTTGTAAACCTATCGGACCAAACTCATATGGTCATTACGTCCCTAGACTTACAAACTACATAAACTAATTTAAACTAACCCAAGGACGACACACACACCCATACCTCAGTGAGAACTCATACGGCGAGCAACCAAACGCTCCGCAGCAAGAAGCTTTAGAGCGCTAGGCTACTCCACCGCGGCAGGTTAGTGGTACCGCTACAGATTATTAGACTAAGCGTTACCATTGTTTACCTCCACTTGCCATTCTGTTCAATATTTTTTTTCTTTGACATAATTATCAGTTACACTTTTCTTGTGGGGAATTTGGCAATAGTCTGTAGCACGATTATACGTTATACGATAGCAGTATCATATAATGTGTAATAGCACGATCCGAAGTCGAATTCTATGTCAGATTATCAACTGCGTATCACGTTTATTAAACCTTTATGGTTTTAGTTTCTTTGTTATTGTCCTTTGGGTGTCTCATTTTGCTTTCAATACCTGTCTGTGAAAACACATACCACTACGAAGTACCTTCGCGCAAAAACTAGTAGCTGTTTCAGCGAAAAATGTAGCTTTCAAACAATTCGGTCAGGTTTGGTAAAATTCACACAGAGACAAGGAAAGCAAAAATATTTATAGAGAGTGTTTCAGTTATACTTTTACAAAACTGGGACAGGTTGCTCACACAAAAACAGAAGAAAAGTCACAATACTCGAGATTTTCAAGTTACTAATGATAGTTTACAATTTAGTCAATTGGAGCTCGTAAATTCAGAAACTCATTAATGTCTGGAAAGTCCTCCTCCTACACAGTGGCTATAATTAGACCTTTCTACATCTACATCTACATGGGACACTCTGAAAATCACTTTTAAGTGCCTGGCAGAGGGTACATTGAACCACGGTTATACTATTCATCTCCCATTCCATTCTCGAATAGCGCGCGGGAAGAAAGAACACCTGAAATCTCTCCGTTCGAGCTCTGATTTCTCGTATTTTATTCTGATGATCATTTCTACCTATGTAAGTGGGAGTCGACAATATATATTCGCATTCGGAGGAGATGTTGGTGATTGGAGTTTCGTAAGGAGCCCACGCCGTAGCGATAAACGCCGTTGTTGTAATGTTTCCCATCCCAGACCCTGTATCATTTCCGTAACGCTGTCTCCTCTGTATCGTGACAAGCCGCCCTTCTTTGGACTCTTTCGATGTCCACGTCAAACCCATCTCATAAGGTTCCCACACTGGATACTCCAAAAAAGGACGGACAAGCGTAGTGTATGCAGTTTCTTTACCAGTTCTGTTGCATCTATTAAGGGTTTTGCCAACAAAACGCAGTGTTTGGTTCGCCTTTCCTACGACATTATCTACGTCTTCTTTCTAGTTTAAGTCTGAAGTAATAGTAATTCCAAGGTAATTAGTGGAATTTGCGGCCTTCACATTCGATTGATTTATCTTGTAAACAAAGTTTAACGGATTTCTTTTCGTACTCATGTGGATGACTTCACACTTCTCATTATTTACAGTCAGTTGCCAATTTTTACACCGTAGTGATCTTATTCGGATCGTTCTGCAGTTGGTTTTGATCTTCAGATGACTTTAGGGGGTATAGACGATAAATGACGGTGTCATCTGCTATCAACCTAAGAGAGCTTCTTAGATTTTCTCCCAAATCGTTTGTGAAAATAAGGAACAGCAGAGGACCAATAACACTACCCTGTGGAACGTCCGATATCACCTCTGTTTTAGACGATGCCTTACCATTGATTACTACAAACTGTGTCCTCTCTGACAGTAAATCCCCTGTCCAGTCACAAATATGGGTCAATATTCCATAACCACGCAATTTGATGAAAAGACGTTTGTGAGGTACGGTGTCAAACGCTTTCTGGAAATATATAAATACGGAATCAATTTCTGAACCATTGTCGATAGCACTCATCACTTGCGCTTCACATGAACGATAATTTCTAAATCCGTGTTGACCTTGGTCAATAGATCATTCTGTTCGAGATAATTCATAATATTTTAATACACGATATGTTCCAAAACACTACTGCAAAATGACGTTAATGAAATAGGTCTTTACTTTAGTGGGTTACTCCTTTTGGCTTTCTTGAATATTGGTGTGACCTATGCAACATTCCAGACATTTGGTACAGATCCTTCTTTGAGCGAGCGGTTGTATATGGCTGTTAAGTAAAGAGCTACCGCATCAGCATAATCACATAGAAATCTAGTGGGTATATAGTCCGGAAGAGAAGACTTTTTCTTGTTAAATGATTTCAGTCGCTTACTACTACGATGATATCTACTTCTACATTACTCATTCTGGTCTCTGTTCGTAATTCGAAATCTGGAATATTGGTTTCGTCTTCTTTGGTGAATGAATTTCGAAAAGCTGTGTTCTCTGCTTTAGAAGCGCCATCTTCGGCGGGATCGCCATGTCTATCACATACTGAGGGTGTTTTGCCTGTAGTATATTTGACACATGATCAAAATCTCTTTGGGTTCTCAGATTTCGTGAAAGAGTTTCGTTGTGGAAAGTATTGTAAGCATCTCGCATTGAAGTCCTCGCTAAATTTCGAGCTTCTGTGTAGGATCGCCAATCCTGGGGATTTTGTGTTCATTTAAATTTTGCATGTCTTTTTCGTTGTTTTTGCAACAGTTTCCTGACCTGTTTTGTGAACCAAGGGGGATCACGACCTTCTTTTATTAATTTATTTGGTATACATCTGTCAATTGCTATCGATACTACTTCTTTGAATTGGAGCCACATCTGGTCTACACTTACGTTTAGGGTTTGGAATGAGTCGAAACTGTCTTTCAGGAAGCAATTTAGTGTATTTCTATCTGCTTTTCTGAATAAATACACTTTCCGCCTATTTTGGTAACTTTGGGACTTTCGGTATTCAATGTCGCTACGACAGGCCTGTGTTCACTAATACCTGTATCCGTTTTGATGCTTGTTATGAGCTCGGTATTATTTGTTGCAAAGAGATCAAGTGTGTTTTGACATCCATTTACAATTCTAGTTGGCCCATGAACTAAGTTTTCGAAGTAATTCACAGAGAATGCGTTGGATACAATTTCGCACGATGTTTTATGCATACCTCGTTATTTGAACATTTAATTTCGCCAATTGAGAGGAAATTGAAATCATCGCCTACTACTATCGTATTAGTCGGGTACGTCTTTGCAATTTGACACAGGTTTTCTTTGAACCTTTCTGCTATTGTATCGTCAAAGTCGGGAGGCCGGTAAAAGGACCCAATTATTAATTTCTTACGATTTTCAGGTGCAACCTCTACCCATAACAACTCACATGAACTATCAGCTTCAACTTCGATAGACGTGACACTACTTTTGACGGCGACAAACACGCCTTCATCTATTTTGTTTAATCTACCCTTTCTGAACTTGAGGTGAAGCCCTCGAAAATTCTTCCCTAAAGATCATGGATGATTTCCTTCCCCATTCTCAAATTCAAATGTTCAAATTTTTGTATAGCTTATGGGACTTAACTACGGGGTCATCAGTCCCTAAACTTACAAACTACTTATGAACTAACTAATACTAAGGACGGCACAAATATCCAAGCCCAATGGGGGATTCGAACCCCCGACCGTAGTGGCCGTGCAGACCGTGACTGGAGCGCCTCAGTCCCCTCGGCCACCGCGGCCGGCTCCCCATTCTCCTTCAGAGCTATTCTCAACACTATGTCGACTCCGAGGTCAAGACTCTCGTTACAAACAAGTGTGCCTTTAATTTGACAAATTATGGTTACAGAATTATGATACTGATTTTGGGCCAAAATGAAGAATTACAATTTGCACCCAGGCCCGGATTCGAACCCGGTTCACCCGCTCAGTAAGGTTGGTATATTATCATTACCATAGATAACATTAAGCTTTAATATGTCTCTGGAATAGATAACGTACCTGGTTCATGTATTACGTTCTTATCGTGCTTCTTTGTGTGTGTTATCCCATCTCATTAGCCATGTATTAGCTGGTTAGAAACGTATAAAATAAAGAAAAAGTTTCTAGGTCCATGTGGAGTACTCCCATTGACAGTATGATAGTTTCTTCTTGCCTTTGTAAACTCCGGTTGAATGAGGCCACAGCACAGCGTGCAGATCGCAGTGCGCCCAGTTACCGGCAACTTTCTCCAGTGTCCTGTTCGTTACGCGCCACTTGCCTTTTTACTGTTTCTGCTAAAATATCTCGTCACATTAAACAGTCAGAAGTTAATCAACAGTTTTGAAACGGAAGTACTATTGTCTACATGATAGTACACGTATGGCACTAACATAATTCGTCATTTTCCATTGAATGCAGTATGGAGTATTTGCACTGTATCACGCACACATTCATTATGTTTATATATTGAAAGGGAACACAACACAGATTCATAGGGCAGGCACTAATCTGCTATCGTCACGTAAAGACGCCGATGTACGCCTAACTGTTTGATTTCGAGGGACTGCAAATACTCAGACAATCCTTGGCTCACGTCAGAGCCCTGTGTAGCCTAACGAGTAAAGTACCTGCAAGCTGTCTTTATTACTCTTATGCAGAGACTACAGTTACGATCTGCAAAATCCCAGTTACGGGACTTTGTTTATGTTTTAATCAATTCGATACTGCTGCTTTTGAATGGTATTAGATTATTAAGAGAACTGTGTCAAAAGATTGTCAAAAATAAATAATATATGGTACATTTTCGAAGATCATTCAGCCTATACATGAACTGAAGTACATGTATAAGTATGTAAGAGCACCTGTGACATTATAAATTAACGAAGAACAAAATTATCAGTAAGAGAACAGTATTTCATGAGCCGGGTTTTCACTAACCTCGCAGCGAAAGACGGCTGACATGGCAGTCGCACAGTTTGCTTTCCTTTCCACAAGTTCCGGCGTCAGATTTCGAGTTGAGCGGCTTTCACGCTTAATGAGGATTGAAAAGACATTGGTGCTGTCGTTCGGGGTATGATACTGTAAATGAGATAATAATTGAGTGCAAAGTAGAGAAATTATAAGTGTTGGGTTTGGAAGTGGTTTCTGTGTGAAAATAACACAGGGGCACAAAAAAGAAGCAGCACTGGTAAACAAAAATTTAATTCTGGAACCAATTTTGGATAACTAATGTAAATTTTGATTAACAGTTGATCTGCCCAACTAACTCCGTTTAAAAGTCCAACATTCATATTGAAGATACAGTACTTGATCGAGTGATACTTTGAGTGACACCGAGACTATAAAACCATTATATAAGAGATTTCCACTACTTTCTCTTGCAATTTCATACCAGGAAATTTCCAGTCGTTTTACTATGACACCGCATGGAGAACAGTGTATGCGTTAACTTGCGATTAAATTGTTGACCCACACTGGTCAGTTACTTTACAATTTTTTGTTACACGTTTAGGCAGCTGCAAGTGTTGCAGTGATTACGTTTATCGATAGCAACTAAAATCAATGTATCGACCGTATTATGTTTGAACAGCATTCAGCTTATCTTCTTATTTGATTCTGCCTCTTTCACAGCACAGTCCATCTCGAATAGGTTGGATGACGATGTGTTTGTTGCGACGATTTTAGGGAATGGACGATTGGAAAATCGTGATTTGTAAAAGAGTTTGCAGCAAGTGTGCCTGTTTCGTGTTTACATGGATCGAGCTGGGGTAACACTGTCTAGATACAAGGCGTCACAACAAGTCCGTGTCACGTCACACCCAGAGGCCGCCATCGCAAGCTCACTGGGTGGAGCTACGAGACAGTGGGCTGTGCCCCAGCGGACAGACACTCAGCTAGCGATGGCATACTATCGGTGTGACGTGACAAGGACTTGTTGTGACGCCTTGTATCTAGACGGTGTTGGCTGGGGAGTGTTGCGGTGGCGACATACCGCGTTACTCCACTTATCTCTAGTGGATGTTGAAATTTGTAGTAAGTTGCAAAGAAGCATATCATAATACAAAACCAGCTACTCAGATTACAAAGCTTTATTGGGGTTTCTACAACTCAAAAATATTAAGATTTAAATCTATGATGTTTTTGAAAAGCACTTTCAGCAACCGATTAAGAATCTCCTGTCTTTGTGTCTGTTCATATACGACTTACCATTGTCTGTTATATTTTTACACTTATTTACCACTAATACAAGATCAGAACTTTTCCTCCTACTGAAACTCATCTGATCATTGGCAGTATCACTGAAGCGATTCATGCAGCATTGAGCACCGGCTATGAACCGAACCTGTCTCGGCTATACACCATATTCTGCCAGCGAGCACTAGCTGAACAGGGTCTTGTAGAATTTCCACAAATTGACACATGACAGAGGGAGACATACCACGCGCTTCCACAATGAAACGCAGTGTCGAAAACGTGACATACCACGTTCTTCCAGCAATCCACGCAACAGTATCGTTCGAAGTGCATGACACAGGAATTTCAAACATAATTACTTATGTTACTACGTACACACATTTACATTTGTAAATTTTTGAATGAGGTCATCTATCTTGAGTCGAACAAGACGTGAAATAGCGGTCGCTGCACTGTTCTTTTTAAATTTATGATCTTTCGACAGACACAAGAATAATTAATGTCCAATAGAAGCGAATCCATTTCTTCGACCCCACCAACTTATTACCTGATACGTTCGCGTGTGGAGCCGCAATCTCTCGAGCCCTTTCCATTAGTATATTATTTTTGTGACTTAGGTAGGGGAGCAAGAAACTAATGAATACGTTCGCTGACTCATTTCGATAGTAGGAACGATCTTTCCGCGGTCGAATATCATTTGTGTGATCGACTGGGACCACCCAGGGCCGGCCGTGTGTGAACTATAGATATACTAGCCAGGTCGAGCGCCATTACTTAACAGCGGCGCTACGCACCCCGGGCCGCGCCGTGCGTGCGCCGCCCAAATGAAACATGAGACGCAGCAGATTACAGTAGCCGTGCCCGCGACGGCGGTGCGCTACATACGGCCCGGGCCCGGCATTAATTTCTGCCGGAGCGGGCGGAAGGCCGCCGCCGCTGCGAGGGAGGCGGAAGTCTGGCGGGGGAGGCGGGGGCGGACTGATTGGGCAGGTGGGCGCGGCCGGGAATCCCCGCGGAGCTCCGCCGGTGGGCCGCCGCGTGAAGGCTGGCCGCGCGCGCACCTGCGGCTCTGACGTCACCGGTGCCCACCACTGCTACTCCTAGAGCACTGTACAGTACAGGTCGCGCACTTTTTCATGGCCCCTCTCTGATCGGCAGAAGTCCTCTGATTTCTTGTGTCTACGGAATGTTTATGCTCTCTACCATCCTTACCTCGTAACAGCATTGTACACCGTAGACCTCGTCAATGTATTGTTGATTTGTGCTTGGTATTGATTATTGTCTTTAATGTTCTAATGTTTGTATAGCTTATGGGACTTAACTACGGAGTCATCAGTCCCTAAACTTACAAATTACTTATAAACTAGCTAATCCTAAGGCACAAATATCCATGCCCGAGGGAGGATTCGAACCCCCGACCGTAGTGGCCGTGCAGACCGTGACTGGAGCGCCTCAGTCCGCTCGGCCACCGCGGCCGGCTTATTGTCTTTCACTTTAATATTTGCTAAAATAAGTCCACATACCTCGACGACTTCTTTTACAAAATGGAATCCTGTTCTTGAAAGAAGTGTTAGGAATGTTAATTCCCATTGTTATTCATTTGCGACAATACAGATAGGCAGAAAGCAATGCTACACCAGCTTAATAAGTCCCTTAAAATATTTATATTTCGTAGATATACGTTCCAGTTGTCTACTACTCAAACATTATAGTGATAATTTCTCCCATTGTGACGCTTTAAGCCCGTACATGTTTCTTTTAAAACCTGTAAGCTATAGGTCATGAGCTGGCAGCACTGGGAGAAAGAGGCGGGGCTTGTTCTAACAGCCAATGCGCTACGAGCTGAATGCAAGCTTCAGCTCCCAACATTCTCCGCTCAGGGGCCACGTTTCCGTGCGAGATCTGCACAAGCACAGCAATCCGCCATTTTGAATCCCAATCCGATGACAGTGTTGTAAGCTTTGTGTGGTGTAGCGAAGTGAATCGGCGAATATTTCATGATTTCATTGTTTGTGAAATGGTTGGTTTTACTGCTCCGAACTGCTCAAATAATAGCAGACATGGTGGCTATAAGTTTTATCGGTTTCCTTCAAACATAGATCGGCGTAAAAGGTGGCTTGTAAATACAAGACGCTAAGTACGGGCACCAAAATCGAGCAAATATCTGGGCTACGTTAATAACAAAACTTTATTTTTCACTGGTATTAGAAAATAGTTATGGTCATAGGAAGGTAATAATCAAAATATAGATCTATACATGTAAGCAATGGTTTAATTTTGCTAAAGATTGTAAACATAACACGACATACCGTCTGTTTAAAGTGAGCTACTTTTCTTGATTTTATTTAGACCAACTAAGGAGCTATTCTAAGGGCTGTTAATTGTATTTTAGTGATGCCCGAGTGCAGCTGACTTTACCCAGGGAGTAGTTTTTAAATTATATTATTTCACATTAGTTCAGTGTTTAATTTAAATTTGTATCTCAACACGGGAATATGTAGACCTAAAGCAATTTGTGAAAAGGATGTCTGGAAAACAAACGAAAAAGGAAGATAAAACCTTGAACTTTGCAAAAAATGCGAACATGAAAGAAGTCGCACATGAAAGGCATTAAACTCAAAACGTGGCATGCAACATTCACTTTATTTCAACGTGCATGCTACCAGAAAGGATTTATTTAGTCGTTAACTAACGTGCCGCGCGGGAGTAGCCGAGCGGTCTGGAACGCCACATTACGGATCGCCAGGCTTCCCACATCGGAGTTTGAATCCTCCCTCGAGCATGGATGTGTGTGTGTTGTCATTAGGTTAGTTTAACTTAGTTTAAGTAGTTTGTAAGCTAGGGACTAATAACCTAGTAGCTAAGTCCCATAGGTTTACAAACATTTTAACATGTGTTATCTAACTTAACCAGGTGTTCAAAGTTATTGAATAAATTTTTGACGTGAAATCCTCTCTGAAATATGGTGTGTGTAAAATATGCGAGGCGTTAGAGGGGGGAATACGGGAAGTAGCCTACAGTATCGCAATTTAACATTATTCCGTAATTGTTTTTTAAAGCAACTCTTAGCTGTCGTAAACGTATGTGGACGTAGAATTTATACACCAGAAAATACGATAACTAACATTTTAACTGCACGCGGTAAATATTTAGAACGGCATCATATACCTTACTTTGGAATTTAAGTGAATGTATCACATCTCTAAACATCCATCTAATCACTAACTTTAAGTTGCTTGCCTCTTACAGTCAAATGTAAGCCATTAAATTTACTATTCAGTAAGGTTTTCTGCGTTAGGAAAATGTTTAATGGCCTTAAGAGCATGTTAAAAAGCGTAAGTGTTCCGTCGTGTTTAAATACGCGCCTTAAACTTTGGATTCAAAGTGGCGGATTGTTCTGCTTGTACTATACAGTGCTCTACTGGTACTCCTAGAGCACTGTATAGTACAAGCAGAGCAATCCGCCACTTTGAATCCCACGTTCAAGGCGCGCATTTAAGGACTCCATAGTCCTTACGCTTTTTAATCTGCTCATAAGGCCATTAAATATGCTTTCCTACAGCGGTTCGGTAGCACAGTGGTCATAATTTTATCTTCAGATAACGAAAATTTTTAATACTGTAGAACATTTGAAGCATGGTAGCATAACAATATTATTTCATAACTTTACGGCTGTTATATATCTCCTTTCTGGAAGTTATGTTATGGTTGTTACTCTTCTACAGATTCGTGATCAACAATGTAATCTTTTGTAAATGCAGTAACTCACATCTCTGACTTTTACAAGTTTCCTGTAGTTACTATCATCGTCTGTCAACAACCTCACTTAGCTATCACATAGCTTCATTACATGACGTATATTTATTGTAAACAGCCTTATTCTCCTAAAACTACTTTTACATCTGTGGGTCATATCCCTTTAAGAACGACGTGATGGGCTGTGTTAGCAAGCACGTCCTGGATCCTGTGAAAACTCCGTGACTCGGCAAGCACTTAATTTGTTTATTAAACATTATCGAATTGTGCCCATTCCGAATGTCAGCGAAAAGAGATCTAAGCTGAAGGGAAAGACATACCGCGGCGTTCTCGTCATAGAGAAGACAAATAACTTAGAAAGTACAGTGTACATTTCTAAAGTTAAAAAAGAAAAACAATCAATAAATAAAACGAAATGTTGGAAATCCATTGCCTGGTCACTGATTAGTTATGTATCTACCAAGTACAGTAAAACGAAAATCGCACCAAAATATCTGTTTCGTGAGGCGCTACTACGAAATGAGGATAGCTTAACAGAAGAGACTGTCAGGTATCATCATCATCATAAGTCTTTGTACACATTGCTGAGCGTCATGAGCCCATGAACCAAGTGTCTCCATCGCGGACGGTTGTCAGCTTCTCTCAGTGCCTGCTGAAGAGGTAGACCGGAGATTTTCTTGATTTGATCTATCCATCTGCTCGCTGCTCTTCCTCTTGGTCTTGTGCCCTCGATCTTGCCTTGTAAGATTATTTTTTCTAGATTTTCTCCGTCTCTTCTCACAATATGGACAAAGAACTGGAGAATTTTTTCGGCGACTCGAGAAGAAAGGCGTCTGGAGATATTGAGTTGTTCAATAATGGACACATTTGTTCTTCTTTCGGTCCATTATACGCGTAGCATCCTACGCCAGCACCAAAGCTCAAACGCATCAATGCGCTGTTTGTGTGTGGTCTTGAGAAGACAGAAAACACGAGTATTTCAATTAGCCGGATCTTTGTGCTATTTGTTATTGCTCTGCTCTGCCAGATCTTCGTGAGCTGCTTCATAGCCACTCGTCCTAGCGTGATCCGTCTTCTTATCCCTCTTCACAACTATCTGTGCTGCAGATGGTTGACCCAAGAGAGATGAAGGACCGCAAGACTTCCAGTTCCTTTAATTGACATGTGAGATGGATCTGTTCTTCTCGATCAACTAATTTGAGTTTGGACTTACTGAGGTTGACGACTAGTCCATATGCTAGACTAATGTCTTTTATTCTTCTTAGTAGCTCATCAAGTTCATCTTCGCTGTTGGCTAAAAGTACAGTGCCCTCAGTAAAACGGACGTTGCTGACAGTTCTTCCGCCAGTTGAGATGCCTTTAGCCCAACCATCAAGAGCTTTCCTAATGACACGTTCTGCACAGATGTTGTCCAGTTGTGGGTATAGAACAAAACTTTCAGGTATAAACATGTAGTTATATCTCTTATGTAGAATATATATCTCAGATTAGAGCATAATAAAGAGTTGTGTGTTTTGTGGTAAAACTAGCAGAACCCACTGGAAGATGCAGTTGTCGTTTATATGTAAATAACATACTCTGCGTTTTTGGGTATACAAACGATGCTCGTCTGCAAAGCTGAACGAGCGAGAACATTTAGGCCGATCGTTGCAATGGGAATAATGTCTACAGGGGTATGTTAACCGATCCTATATCATTTCCTTTCCTCCTCCATGTTGCCATGGATGACGTACAACAGTTTGCGTTTGTATCGCACTGACAGTGTACGTGAGGGTTGCAGTTACTAACATGTTCAAATGTTTGTATAGCTTATGGGACATAACTACGGTGTCATCAGTCCCTAAACTTACAAACGACTTATGTACTTGCTAATACTAAGGACGGCATAAATATCCATACCCGAGGGGGGATTCGAACCCCCGACCGTAGTGGCCGCGCAGACCGTGACTGGAGCGCCTCAGTCCCCTCGGCCACCGCGGCCGGCGTTGTAGTTACTCCCCACTGCACTTCGTGAAGAGTAAAAACTCTAAAAGTTCACCAACCTGACGTCTTCTATAGATGTCCCCACGCAGATGATCGCACGCAGGTCGGAGTTCTTGAATGAGGCTGAAATTGCTAAAGTATTGGTAGGAACTGATCTAGTTACTGAATAAAACTGTGGTAGTTCGGAATGCCAGCGGATTTATTTAAAGTAAGTAGAAAACCAGTAAACCGCATAATAACATCAACTTGTCACATATTGCCTTAACTGAAAGTAAATATAAAGTTATTTACCTTGATTTAAGATGTTTAAACAATGTTTTATGACCGCCTACGTATGCATGTTACTTCACCGAGTGCGCGTGCTGAAGTCACTTGTTACTCTTCCGAGTGCCTGTTCTGAACTGAAGAGCAGCGGCTCGATGCAAGACTGCCTTCGTTCCGTAAACTGGCGCGCAAACATGGCTGCCGTGCATCGTCAGCCTGAAATTTATAGTTTTCTTTATAGAATTAGCAATTATTAAACTGTTTTACCTACGCAGGGCATAGCTTAGATTTGAGGTTTTTTTTTTTTTTTTTTTTTTTTCGAACTGAGTTTGACATTGAATATATTATTAGTTTATTAAATATTAATAAAATATGATTGCATTTTGGCGCGTGATCGCCAGTGCTACAGCCAATCGGCGTCCAGTGCCTGCCGCTGGGAGACTTCCCTAGAATTCGGGGAGATTTGCCAGTGCTCTTCCGCATGAGAACCCGGTCTATTGTATCACCTGTCGTGGTTCTCACCATATTTTACCATCTGTCGCCTACAGATCCTAACCGGCTGCACTGAAGCAATACTACGAACTTAATGTGATAGCTTTAAGTCAGAAATATTACATCGTTCTAACGTGCATGCCGTGGCCTGGTTCTGTCATCGGCTTCGACCTGGACTCAGGCACGAAAGATTTTCAAGTAAGTGTTGATTTCAGTAAGACATTTCCGTTTAAAATGTTTGTTAAGCTTAAGGAACTTAACTTCGGGGTCATCAGTCCCTAAACTTACAAAAGACTTATGAACTACCTTATACTAAAGACGACACAAACATCCATGCCCAAAGGGAGATTCGACACCCGACTGTAACGGTCGTGCAGACTGTGGCTGGCACGCCGCAAACCGCTCTGCCACTGCGGCCGGCCATTTCCGTTTCTAATAAAGCTAGTAACGTGCGCGCGCCTGTGTGTATCTGCCTGGGTGACTGAGTCTGTGTGTGTGTTTGGGGGGGGGGGGGGGGATACAGAGAGAGAGAGAGAGAGAGAGAGAGATGCGTGTGGCACTTGGAAAAAAGCAATTACCATTTACTCACTGTCACAAAGTATCACTCCAAACTCATAGATATAAAATGTACTATTTGTTGAAATGTTACTATTTTGATATATATGCTTCGCAAATCGCGAAATTTCCCGATGTCTGCTGCTACTGTAAGTTGGACAAACGATCTGCAACACATGAAAAATTGTGCTAGACCGGGACTCGAACCCGGGCCTCCCGCTTTTCGCGAGCGGTCGCCTTAACCACTCGGCCACCTGTGCACGCTCCCCGGCGAGACGCAAACTTCCATATGCCGGGGAGCGTGCACGGGTGGCCGAGTGGTTAAGGCGACCGCTCGCGAAAAGCGGGAGGCCCGGGTTCGAGTCCCGGTCCGCCACAAATTTTCATGTGTTGCAGATCGTTTGTCCAACTTACAGTAGCAGCAGACGTCGAGAAATTTCGCGATTTGCGAAGCATATACATGGATATATTTATCTCTTCTGCGGATCACCGCCAACATCTGTTCCAAAAAATGTTCAAATGTTTGTAAATCTATCGGACCAAACTGCGTGGTCATCAGTCCGTAGATTACAAACTACTTAAACCTAGGTAAACTAACCTAAGGACAAACACACACACCCATGCCCCAGGGAGGACTTGAACCTCCACGGCGAGCAACCGCGCGCTCCTCAACCAGACGCTTTAGACCACTCGGCTACTCCACCGCGGCACGTCTGTTCCCTTGGAACAGACGTAATGATATTCTTACTATCTTTGTGACCTCTGGAAACAACACTGACCTCGGCTTTTGCAAAGTTCGTGAATAAATACCACCACAACAAGTTGGACTTTCACAGTCGTACGTTTCCTAGAATGAATGCTTGACGACTGCTGCAGCATACTGTCGGAGGCTTGTCCGGAAGGCGGCCTGCAGAACGGTGTGCCGGCCTCCCAGGGATAAGCGCAACTCCGTCGGTTCCGGCATGCTCTGCACCGTTACCCCGCGCGCACGTGGCTGCTGACACTCGACCAGAGAGCACCGGCTTAGGAGCCTGCGGACGTTTCCAGGATGCGGATCTCTGAGTGTTTCCGGTATGAACGGTGTCCGGGGAAAACCCAAACCTGGGAGTTCAGTCACACTGAGAGGAGGTCCATATGTCATAGCTACAGTAATTAAGTAATTAAGAAAAGGGAAACCTACGTTTTTAGGGATTGTCGATTTGGAGAAAGCTTTTGACAATGTCGACTAGAATACACTCTTCCAAATTCTGAAGATATCCGGGGTGAAATATATGGAGCGAAGAGTTATATTCAACCTATACAAAAACCAGACAGCGGCTATTAGAGTCGAAGGGCAAGAAAGGGACGCAGAGGTTAGGAATGGAGTAAGACAGGATTGTAGCCTTTCCACAATGTTGTGCAATCTGTACATTGAGCAGGCACTGAAGGAATGGAAGGAGAAATTTGGAGAGGGAATTAAAGTGCAAGGAGAAGAAATAAAAACATTACGGTTTGCCGATGGCATATTAATTCTGTCAGAGACCGCAAAAGAACTGGAAGAACAATTGAATGGGGTGGACAGTGTCTTGAAAGGAAAATATAAGATGAACATTAACGAGAGGAAAACGAAGGTAATGGAATGCAATGTAAGAAACTCAGGCGATGCTGAAGGAATTAGATTAGGTAATGAGACAATAAAAGTAGTAGATGAATTTTGTTATTTGGGTAGCAAGATAAATTCTGATGGCCGAAGTAAAGATATAAAATGCAGAATGGTTTTGGGAAGAAGAGCGTTTCTAAAGAAGCGAAACTTGTTAACATCTAATATTAATTTAAATGTTAGGAAGTCCTTTCTGAAAGCATTTGTCTGTTCAAATGTTTGTATAGCTTATGGGACTTAACTACGGGGTTATCAGTCCCTAAACTTACAAACTACTTATGAACTAGCTAATACTAAGGACGGCACAAATATCCATGCCCGAGGGGGGATTCGAACCCCCGACCGCAGTGGCCGTGCAGACCGTGACTGGAGCGCCTCAGTCCCCTCGGCCACCGCGGCCGGCGCATTTGTCTGGAGTGTAGCATTGCATGGGAGTGAAACGCGGACGATAAGGAGGTCAGATAAAAAGATGATAGAAGCTTTTGAAATGTGGTGCTGCAGACAAATGATGAAAATTAGATGGCTAGATCACATAACTAATAAGGAGGTGCTTAACCGAATCGCGGAGACAAGGAGTTTCTGGCATATCCTGACTAAGTGAAGGGATAGACTGGTTGGACACATTTTGAGACATCAAGGAATTGTCAACTTAGCATTAGAAGGAAGCGTGTGGGGTAAAAATCGTAGATGGAGACCGAGGGATGAATATAGTAAGCAGATTCAAAAGGATGTAGGTTGCCGAACGTATTCTCAGGTGAAGAGACTTGCACAGGACAGGGTAGCGTGGAGAGCTGCATCAAACCAGTCTCCGGACTGAAGACCACAACAACAGTGTGGAATAAGAGACTCTTGTCATTTGAGAAAAAATGATTACATGCTGGGATACTGAGATGGATCTACTTTAGTTCTAAAACTCCCGTATTGTGGTATGAAGTGCGCTGATTAAGAGGGAACTGCTGAGTTCGGTAGAAGGAGAGCGAAGGTTTGCTCCTGTTGCCACGTCGAATGCAGTAGTTTTAATCATAATATCTTCACCTGATACGACTGACTATCTTCATCTCCGTCCATACCACAATTTCTAGTTGCAAGTACAGCTATCGCCTCATGTGTAGCGCAGATGTTATCGCTTAATGAATTCATTACCTAAGATTAAATCAGTTGTTCAGCACCTTGAAACTACCTTGCGTTCCATATTTTTCCATTTGTTTTGTACCATAAATCAGTTCAACGCAAATGAAACTTTCGTCTTTCAATTACAACACTCGTGGTGTACCAAACTTAATTTCAGCTTGCGCCGCATCATTAAAGACGTTATTACAGAAGCCAAAGTCAATATTTCCATATGAACTTCACTGTGATTTACTAGGTATAGTCTTACAGGAGGTGGTTTACAGTTGTCTTCGTCGGACCTATGAACTTATATTGGACCCTACTATTCAACGTGCACACGGGATCAAGATACAACTCGGTATTTTCCCCATTAATAAACGACATCTGACCTAGTCTATTACATACATATAGAGTGAATAATATTTGTCGGTCAGATAACTAACGCAGGTCAGGTAAATTTATTTGACATTACTTAATAAAGAGTCGTTCAGCTTTCCTGACGTTGCCGTAACGGGAACGCTACTAGCAGCTTTTTCGTCACCCATTAGTAACGTGCCGTTCTCCCACTTAGTGTGAAGGCTGTCACTGCCTGGTTCGTAAGAAATGTGTGGTTTACGTATCTCTGGAACAAAGGAATAACTATGCAGCCTAGTCTTATGAAGTTGTTCGAAGATGCGCATTGAATCGCAATTGAAACTAAGTTGTTTTATCGACAAATTTCGATTCTACAATAGGAGATATTCAAAAAATGTTGTTTTTAATACTGCACGTATTCCACACTATGAGCTGTTCGTTTCGGCAGAGCGTCATCTTCAGACACAATGCCATATTCTTAATAGCTGCAGTAGTTGTTGTTATTGTGGCGAATTACTTTATGTTGCATATTATGCCCCGGAAGGGTGACAGATAGGGCATCCGGCCATTCCTTACCTACCACACCGAATCCGAGATAACTGAGCCGATCCTGCGTGTGTATCTAAAAGAAGACACTTCATCATGAGATGACATTCACCCATCCGCCGAAACAAAAGAGGGCACTATCACAAGATATCTATTTGGAGAATAAATGTTGATTGCTGCATAGGAGATTTTTATTCAGTATTTATTTTTTGATCATGGGGTGGGGGAGGGGTTGGAGGGGGAAGGAGATGAGGCGCCATAGTCTCTTCTCATCGCCAGCTGGATTGGATTTAACTCTGGTTGATTCCTTTGAAAACGATACGGTTTCGTATCCACGTATGGTTCGCAGGAGAGCTTCTGTAAAGTTTGGAAAGTAGGAGGCGAGGTACTGGCGCAAGTAGAGTTGTAAGGCGGCATCGTGAGTCGTGTGGGGATAGCTCAGTCGGTAGAGCGCTTGCCCGCTAAAGGCAAAGGTCCCAGGTTCGAGTTCCGGTTCCGGCACACAATTTTAATCTGCCAGGAAGTCTCAACATATTGTTTAACTTTCGTCTTATATATCTTTACAGCTATAGCGGAACGGCCACATGCTCTAGGGCGCCTTGCTGCAGAGCGCGCGGTTGTTCCACGTCGGAGGTTCGAGTCCTTAGTCCGGCATGTGTGTGTGTCTGTGTGTGTGTGTGTGTGTGTTTTGTCCTTAGCATAAATTAGTTTAAGTAGTTTGTAAGTACTGATTAGCACTGTAATTGATTTCCATAGACTTACAAACATTTGAACATTTATATCTCTTAAATGAAACTTTAAGTACAATTAACCTTTTAATATTATGGGCACGTAACTCAGTACCGTCCTGCCGTCTGTATATAGTGTTATCGTGTTTTTCTTAATTCACTTGAGGCAAAAGGCTGGATGATTCCTTCAAAAGGACGCTGTCGGATATCCTCGCCGCTCCCGTGTGGAGCTTCCTCCCTAATGACCTAGTCACCGCCCCTTGTGGAGGTGAGAAGCCGAGAGCGGAGCGGGAATGAAGTGTCGGGTTGCGTGACGAGTCGACCTGCAGAGCCGCAAGTGCACGCCGCCTGCACCTCCAGCGCCCGTCAAATCGCGTTATTCACGGCCACCTCCTCCCCCGGCCCCTTTCATCGCGACCTCTCCTCTGCCCTCGTCCTTTTTGTGATGTTACTAAATTGTAAATGTTTGCGCGTGTGAAGAAGGAACTCTTTAACCAGTCCGTTAACGTCGTGAAAGGACGCGGTGATTCGGAAACGTAAGAAAGGCGACCGCCCTTTCATAGTGTCTTATAAATGTTATGCAAATGCGGGCGCCGTGACCATTCATACGCCGGCTCCTGATTAAGTGGGAGCCGGCAGCGCCCCGGGCCGCGCGGCCGCCGCAGGCACTCTGCCCGCATCCCGCCAATTACCCGAGCTAACCGACTGCTGCTACAGGCTACAGGCCCACACGGCTCCTTGTCTCTCCACCTATGCCGTCTGTATTAATTTATACACTGCGTCAAACGCTGCTACACCGAATTAAGAAACTGTTATCCCTTTTAGTCACGGGCCATCTCTCGTCACGATTTGAGCTTCGTGGCTTTTGTGTCTACTGAATAATTTCACCATGGTACTTCTTAAGCTTCTTTAAACACTCATCCCTTTAAATCTAATTTTGAAGCGACACTCTTACTCCGTGAATTTTTAACATACTGAAATCCACATCTATTGATTGAATGAAATGAAGTCTCAAATATTTCATGACTAACAACACGCCCGTGCAGCCGTGTATCTAAACGGACATCATAGACTGTTGTTCTTACGGTTTAATGTCTTGGTCGGTAAAAATGGAATTCTTACACGATCACTTACAAGGAAAGTACTTGGGCTCGAACAAACACATATACATCAAAATCGTATGAGAGATGATGTAAAGATCCCTTATTGCACTAGTGATACTCCCGCATCTGCAAAACTCTGCAGTCGTCCGTTTGAGGCCTCTGCGTTTGCCTTGCCACATTGCAGTTTGACCTGTCGGTTCGCCAGTAGGGACGGTGCAGTGTATCTCCGAAGTTGCGTTTTGTGTCGTTATTTGTATGGTGAAGCGTCAGATGGGGTTGCGATTGGTAATAAATCCTGCTAATGTATTGCGATTGGTCGAGATGAAGGTACGAAGAAAACTTCTTCGTGAAGATGGCATTAGTGTAGAAGATGAATCATTCGCATGCTTTCTCGTATCTGTTATAGTACAGAAATATGGGCATAAGTTAGATACCGTTACAACACTAACACATAATTATGATAATAGGGATGATAATGACAAACAACTCATTGCAAGTGGTAGTGTTACGGTAAGCGCGGGAAGAGGCGATGGAAGCAATGGCGGTGAATACCAACAGTCTTCCAAGAAGAAGGTTAAAGTTACAACTACCATCACGGCTTTTGATGACAATACGCTAGAGAACATGTACGATGATTATTACATACGTTATAGTTGAGATATCTGCATTACGTATGGCGTCTACAATTACATCTACAGTGCTATTTAGAGCATCATTGCAGAGTTTTGCATAAAAACGACACCCACCAGCACATGGAGGTGTACGTAGAGATCCTGTAAGCAAACGTCCATACAAATATGTTTGTTCGAACCCATGTACTTTCCTTGTTAGTCAATAAAGTCATCTTTCTTAGTCAAGAAATCGAGTATACATAAAACTTGACGCACAGAAATTTCACAAGTTCTTAACACACAAAGCGAAATTAGTGATACTGTATACCCTATCCAAGTACATTCAAAATATTCTGTATTCATTGTGAGATTATGTCCGCTTTAATTGCAAGTTGCTTTTATTTAAAAAGCACAATCGGTTTCGCATCCTATAAACGCATTATCAGGTGCTTAATTTTTTTTATCATGTTGCCGTTTAGCCACTGCCCAGAGTTCACGTCGGATGTTTAAAATTTTTTGAACGCTATCAAACGTTCACTTTCTCGTTCAAACGATAGAACAATGCTGCGGCGGAATAGCCGTCCGCACTGAGGCGCCGTGCTGCGGCGAGCGCGGCTGTTCGTCTTCGGAAATTCGAGTCCTCCCTCGGGCATGGGTGTATGTGTTGCCCTTAGGTTAGCTTAACTTAGTTTCAGTACTTTGTAAGCTAGATACTAATAATCAAGCAGTCAAGTCTCATAGAATTACAAACATCTGAACATTTTTCATAGAACAATTAGCGCTGTTGCGGTAGTCACATTTAATATACTGCTGCTGGACGGCGAGCAAAGCCGTGCCATGTCTAAGCGGTGGTATTACTAAGGATAAGATAGGGTTTGGGCGCTCAATTCTGCCGCTATCCAAAATACGGCTGTTTCTGAAAATGTTTGTCAACAAGGTCGAGGAGAATAGTGATATGTTAATCATATTTTCACTCTGCAGCGGAATGTTTGCTGATATGAAACTTCCTGGTAGAGTAAAATATGTATGCCACGTCGTGATTCAAACCCGAGCCTTGCCTTTCTCGGAAGGGATCCGGGGCTCGAATACTCGACGGCAGAAAGTTTCAATCTGCCAGGAAGAGTCACGGTCATCTGTTGTTAATTATTAATTAATGAAACGATCTCTATGATCGCATTAATCATGTAATTAATAAAATCACAACTGGTTTCGGCCTATTTATTGGTCACCTTCTATTTCAGTACCCGTTTAAATGGAGACTCATAAAAAGTTACTTTACGATAACTCTTTTGTCCTGATCAAAATTTGAAGAAATAAAGTCTACATATAGGCCAATTTTTCTCAATTTCCCCATCAAAATTGAATGAAAAATTGAGCAAGGGTTTTATTCTTTTAATAATTAGTGTGTTCAGACAAAGGGACTGACGCGTCGTTTTTACATGAAAAAAAAAAGTTCGAATTAGATAAATGTTGCTTGCGTGATCCGATTTTCATGAAGTAGACCTGTATGTTGTTTCAACCTACGCTCTAGTTACCTTTGAAATCCTACGCAAATTCGTCTACCAGTTTCGAAGATAATCGTGCTCAAATTGACATACAGACAGAACTGATTATCAGACTGTGATGAACTGAAGCCTCTAAATAGCCTCTATATCTGCTCAATTTACCTGCAAAAAACCATGAAAATTCATATAATATTTCTGCCAGTTAACCTGTTTAAATAGACGAGACATACACGATGGTTTTAAATGTTCGAATGTCTGTATATCTATCGGACCAAACTGCGTAGTCATCAGTCCGTAGCTTACAAACTACTTAAACGTAGGTAAACTAAACTACGGACAAACACACACACCCATGCCCCAGGGAGGACTCGTACCTCCACGGCAAGCAACCGCGCGCTCCGCGGCGAGGTGCTTTAGACCGCTCGGGTACTCCACCGCGGCACACGATAGTTTTGCATGAAAATCTTTATATTAGGATATGTTCTGTTAGCGGGATCCCTTTTTGATTAAATAAACCCGTAGTTGCCGCGTGCAACGCCAGATTTTCTGAGAAAACCCATTTCAAATTTATCTACTAGTTTTGAAGGTTAGCGTGTTCAAACAGACAAAAACTGACTTCGCGGTTACAGATAAACTGTAGTTTGTTGCCTCAAACATCGCTTAATTTACCTGTAAAACCCATGGAAACTAAGTAGTTTCTGAGTCTTCAAATAGGATAAAACAGAAAGGGCAGTTTTACAATAGTGTTTTAGTATACATATCTACGCCAATACGTGTATCATCAGCTATATAACAGACGGTCAGAGGATTACTCGAGCCTTTTTTCTTTAAATGCGATCGTATTTAATTCATACCGATGCTTCTCGTCTATGTTTCCCCGCATTTTTATTTACCTAGCTTATTTTAGCTGGTTATCGTGGTCTTTCAATATCACTTCAAGAAATTTTCGACGTTGTTGATGTTTGGTCTTTAGCCTGATGAAGCTACATGCTATTGTATCCTACGCAGACTTTACTATCACCAAATAACTGCTGTAATCCACATCTTACACGTGTACAAGACTACGATTTAGACAAATGCCTTAAGAAAAGGTTTCCTATCATATTTATTTTCGGTGTTAAAAAACTTCGAAGGTGTGTGGTTCATCAAATCAGTGTCACATTATTTCTCTACGTTCCACTCTCTAAAGGATCGCTTAAAAAAACTAACACTTTTCTTGCGAGCTCTGATTTCACTCAATCTGTTACGATGATCATTTCTCCCATGTCGAGGAGCATCAACAAAATATTTCGTATTCGGAAGAGAAAGTCTGGACCTTGCTGGAACGAATAAAGAGCACTAAATAGCCAACCAACGAATAAATATTTTCTTTTAATAACTGCTACCCCAGTTCATAACATGGCATAACGTAAAATGCTATCTTGAGAAACATGGAGCATACAAACAAACCTCCAGATAGGTTGGTGACATAGCATAGGCTATCTAAATTCATCCTGATTCCTCCTTATTTGATATACTGCAAGATGCTCAATTTTTTCCATTTTCAGAACACTCCACTTGTTGCACGTTGTTTTATTCACCTTTCTCCACGCTATTATAAGTAATGACAAGGGGTATTTTTCTTATAGCCATAGTAGAGTGTGTTTCGGCAGCAGCCTGGTGGCATTTAAATCAACGTAGCTGCCTGATAGAGTCGGACGTTTAACTATCTTCCTTTCTGTGAACTGCCCAGCATCTTCCGTTAGACGCGATCGCTTTCATCATCTCAGGGGTATAAGCTATTACAGTACAAGAGCCCGCAGCACTTAGCAGGTAACGGCACCTGGGGATTTCAGCTTGTAACGGTGTCAAACGCTCTTGACAAACCTAATCACCTTTCGGTCCTTACCGAATGCACTAAAGTGTGAACATAGTCACATCCAAAACCCTTCGTTCTTTGACTGGTCCCTTCCTGATACTACACCGACGCCCACTTTACTGTCGATTGCGAACTTTCGTACTTAAAAGTGACCATGGGAGTCTCATATCTTCTGCGTACTTACTACTCACTATCTCCAAACAGTTAACAAAAAATGTTCAAATGTTTGTACAACTTATGGGAGTTAACTACGGGGTCATCAGTCCCTTACAAATTACTTATGAACTAACTAATACTAAGGACGGCACAAATATCCATGCCCGAGGGGGGATTCGAACCCCCGACCGTAGCGGCCGTTCAGACCGTGACTGGAGCGCTTCAAACAGTTAACTATTTTATGTCCTATATACTGTCTTGTTGAGATTCATCCCATTCGGATAAATTCCCAGACATTGTTATGGTGTCCACATTCCGAAGGACCACTGCGTTAGTTACTTGTTAAGGGATTTAACTTACCTCCGCATAATGTAACAGTGTAGAGAGCTGTTCCCATTTCCAGTAGTTAGCGTAAACCATAGTGTTGTGTATTATATGTATTTCCAAAAGCTTCGTTACCACTTCCAGGTTGGCAAAGAACTGTTTGCTTAGTGTGTGGAACGTTATTTGCAAGGTCTTCGATACAACTACAGACGTACGCTGCAATACGCGTTAGGAAGCACTAACATTAACCAATGTATCCCAACCCATCCTTATACAGAAATATATATATAAACCGACAATTCTCATGTCTGCGTAATAGCCCTGACATCGATTCTATTGTATTTGTGTTTCCTAGTCAATATAATGAAAAAGATAGTAAAACGTTTCTTCTACCGGAACAAAGGAGGTTTATTTAATTCTAGTTTCATCTTTTAAGAGAAAATGAAGTAGGATTTTTCTAGGACAACACAATTTCATTTTCTAAATCAATTAAATGATTGAATCGTGAAACATATTTAATCTCGGTCTTATGCAAGATCATGAGTACAAGGCAAAACACTAAAATAAAATTTGTGCGAATCCGGGATTGCAAAAGGACTCAGGTTCGAATCACTGCTTTGTCAAACAACTTAATTCACTTAGGTTTCAGAAATTACAGCAACCAGTCGCCTTTTGTTTCTTCTTAATGAAGATTTATTTAAACCATTACCGGTTTCGAGCTGCCTAGCAGTTCATCTTCAGATGGTATAAAATATTACAAGTTACAATTCAATAGTTATGCACTTCACATGTAGTTTGTCCATATTTGGTCCGCTTATTGATAGAATATCAGAACACTTCTTTTCCTTCATCATGCCACAACAAATCCCATGAATTTTAGGTTGTAAAGTTGATAAATATTTCACACACGTTTACAAGCTGTAAGTTATGCTAGTGGCTAAAAAAACGTAATGTGTGTGAAATATTTATCAACTTTACAACCTAAAATTCATGGGATTTGTTGTGGCATGATGAAGGAAAAGAAGTGTTCTGATATTCTATCAATAAGCGGACCAAATATGGACAAACTACATGTAAAGTACATAACTATTGAATTGTAACTTGTAATATTTTATACCATCTGAAGATGAGCTGCTAGGCAGCTCGAAACCGGTAATGGTTTAAATAAATCTTCATTAAGAAGAAACAAAAGGCGACTGGTTGCTGTAATTTCTGAAACCTATTTCAATAAACAGTCGCAGGTTCCTACACAATGGATAAAAGTTTCACTTAATTCACTGCTTCGCCCAACACTCATTATCTTAAATTTTATTTTTCCTCACTACTGGCAGTAAATTCGGTTTTTAACTTTTATAGTGCGGAGCCGTAGCACAGTGGTAGAGTGCCAGACTACAAGTCCAAAGGTCCCGGGTTCGATCCCCGCAAGGTCCTAGGATTTTTATCTGTCACTTTCCACTTCTTTCACCTCTGGCAATGTTGCTGATGTGAAAAATACGGAGTAGCACCGTGGTTCGGAACCCACGTTAAACTGTAGGTCCCCCTGTAACTGACTGGGTAAGTCAGTTCGAAGGTCGGAGGAAGGCAACGGCATACCACCTCCAAACAGGACCATGCCTAGTAAAGCACTGTGGTGTTCAAACCAATCTACGGATTGTTGACTGCTTTACCTTTTTTACCTTATCGTATTCAGGTATTCTGGTCTTCAGGAGAGGATTGCTGAAGGCAACAATCCACAGGCTCATACAGCTTAAGTACCTAACCGTTTCTCAAGATTTACATTTCACTTATTGGAGCATCACTTTTTTCACTTTCGTAAGTGCGATGCCGAATAGTCGTCTCACCTACTTCATAATATGATGTGTCACGAAAAGACAAAACAAAATGTTATCAAGGTATTGTTGATTTTATTTTTTCGCATTTCTTTATTTCGAATTCCATTAATCCATAATCGTTGTGATTAATTACAAGGACCTGGAATAAATCATGTTTACAGAACACAGAGATACATTAGATATATATATACAGTAACGAAAGATGTAAAATAAAATGATGAAATAATGTCTTAATGTCAATAAGGTATTGGTCAGTTAACATGAAATAAATACTAAAAAAGCAAGCAAGGTGCTTAATAGCTTACACATTAAAACAGAAAGTCACAAAAACAAAAGAAAAAATGTTCAGAAGTCTGTTAATCTATAGGACCAAACTGCGTGGTCATCAGTCCGTAGCTTAAAAACTACTTAAACCTAGGTAAACTAAACTAAGGACAAACACACATACCCATGCCCGAGGAAGGACTCGAACCTCCACTGCGAGCAACCGCGCGCTCCGCAGCGAAGTACTTTAGACCGCTCGGCTACTCCACCGCGACAAACAGAAAAATACGTAACACAAATTTCCATAAACAATCACTGATTCGTCTACAGATGCTCGTCAAGAGATTAAAATGACTTTTCCAGGAAGTATTTTTGTTATGTTTGAATGTAGGCAAGACATTAAATAATATGAGCTTTGAATCTGATGGAAGACACTTTAATATTTTTGTGGGAGAATAATGAACACCTTAACACCTTGTAAGATCCCGTAGTAAATTCTTTGTAGACCTTGCATTGTGGTCAAGATGTTCATCATTTTATTTAAAAAGAGAAAGGTTATTAGTAATAAAGAAAATTAAATAGCCGCGGTGGAGTAGCCGAGCGGTCTAAAGCACCTCGGTGCGGAGCGCGCGGTTGCTCGCCGTGGAGGTTCGAGTCCTCCCTGGGGCATGGGTGTGTGTGTGTGTTTGTCCTTAGGTTAGTTTACCTAGGTTTAAGTAGTTTGTAAGCTACGCAGTCTGGTCCGATAGATTTACAGACATTTGAACATTTTGAAAATTAAATAGAACATGTACTGAGAGATGGTGGTTAATATATTAACTTACGGAGATTCTAACTTTCGAAAATTGTGGATTAACTACACTCATGATTGTGCCATATTTTGTGCATTAAATACTTTTCACCTAATCGCTGATTATCCATTCCGCTGACATAGAAAAGGCATTAAGAGAATTTCACAGATAAAGCGAGGGAAATGGTCTACAGTTGTAAGACTTCCTACCGCCAAACAAGGCATCTTAGGCGCTGTAGACCCGTTAACGGTAAGCGTCACTAATTTATCTTCCTGTCTTCCAGGGCCAAGGAACCGCAAAAGGCCGAATTTGATTAATAAGCGCCAAAGTCTATAATGGATGGATGCTGTACAAATCAGGCGTTATCGAAAGTGTTATTTTAATATTTTTCAATATTTTAAACATTTCTGCGCCTCAACAACAGTTACAGTATAGCAAATTAATAATCAGCCAACCATCTGCAATAATAATTGTTTAATAAACTTGACCACGGTTCCCGTCTTCGTAGGAAATACATGTTATACCTATAGATAATGAGACATCATAAATTACAAATTCATAAATATTTACATGGTATCTGTTCTTTTCGGACATGTCCGATGGAACAGACACCAGTTTTTGACAGTAACGGTCGTAATTTAAGGAATTCGAAATATTTAAACACTTCGACCGTTTCAGGGCATTGAAATAAATCTAATAGTAAAGATGAAAATTTGTGCGGGGCGGGATTCGAACTCAGATATCCCGCTTTGGGCCAGCAGTCTCCTTAACCATGGGTGTTTTTTTTTTTTTTTATTTTATTTTTTTTTTTTTTTTTTTTTCCTTTTTTGGGTAGATCGATGATTCGTGGTCGTTCGTTCGTTTTGTATTTGGCTCAGCTTTTTTATTACAGAGTGCATTTAGCCGTCTGGCTGTGTGCGCCGAGCCACGGCGCCCGGCAAACCACATCCAGGCTGGCTGGCACTCCGACCCCCTTCTGAATACGCCGGACGGATTCGAACCGAGACCGGTACGGCTCCCCGTCTGGGAAAGCAGTGCGTTAAGACATCAATTAGGCTCACCAGGCCCACGTCCCTTCTACATCTACATCTACATCTACATGGGATACTCTGCAAATCACATTTAAGTGTCTGGCAGAGGGTTCATCGAACCACAATTATACTATTTATCTCTCATTCCATTCTCGAATAGCGCGCGGGAAGAAAGAACACCTGAATCTCTCTGTTCGAGCTCTGATTTCTCTTATTTTATTCTGATGATCATTTCTACCTATGTAAGTGGGAGTCAACAATATATTTTCGCATTCGGAGGAGAATGTTGGCGATTGGAGTTTCGCAAGTAGCCCACGCCGCAGCGATAAGCGCCGTTGTTGTAATGATTCCTATCCCAGATCCTGTATATTTTGCGTAACGCTGTCTCCCCTGTATCGTGACAATACGAAACCAGCTGCCCTTCTTTCAACTCTTTCGATGTCCTCCGTCAAACCCACCTGATAAGGATCCCACACTGGGCTGCAATACTCCAAAAATGGACGGCCAAGCGCAGTTTATGCAGTTTCTTTAGTAGTTCTGTTGCATCTTTTAAGGGTCCTGCCAATAAAACGCAGTCTCTGATTCGCCTTTCCCACGATATTATCTACGTGTTCTTTCCAGTTTAGGTCTGAAGTAATAGTAATTCCTAGGTATTTTGTGGAGTTTACGGCCTTCACATTTGATTGATTTATGTTGTAAACAAAGTTTAACGGATTTCTTTTCGTACTCATGTACTCATTATTTAGAGTCAATTGCCAATTTTACACCATAGTGATATCTTATTCAGATCGTTCTGCAGTTGGTTTTGATCTTCAGATGATTTTACTAGACGGTAAACGACGGCGTCATCTGCAAACAACCTAAGAGAGCTACTTAGATTTTCCCCTAAATCGTTTATGTAAATAAGCAACCGCAGAGGACCAATAACACTACCCTGTGGAACGCCCGATATCACCTCTGTTGTAGTCGATGCCTTACCATCGATTACTACGAACTATGTCCTCTCTGACAAGAAATCCCCTATCCTATTGCAAATTTGGGGCTATATACCATAACCACGCAATTTGATTAAAAGCCGTTTGTGAAGTACGGTGTCAAAAGCTTTCTGGAAATCAAGAAATACGGAATCGATTTGCGAACCTTTGTCGATAGCACCCATCACTTCGTGTGCATGAACGATATTTTCTAAATCCGTGTTGACCTTGGGTCAATAGATCGTTCTGTTCGAGATAATTCATAATATTTGAATACAGGATACGTTCCAAAACCCTGCTGCAAATTAACGTCAATGAAAAAGGCCTGTAGTTTAGTGGGTTACTCCTACTGCCTTTCTTGAATATAGGTGTGATCTGTGCAACTTTCCAATCTTTTGGTACAGATCCTTCTATGAGAGAGCGGTTGTATATGACTGTTAAGTAAGGAGCTATCGCTTCAGCATAATCAGATAGAAATCTAATGGGTATACAATGCGGACCAGAAGACTTGTTCTTGTTAAGTGATTTTAGTTGCTGCACTACTCCGATGATATCTACTTCTACGTTACTCATTACGGCATCTGTTCGTAATTCGAAATCTGCAATATTGGTTTCGTCTTCTTTTGTGAATGAGTTTCTAAAAGCTAAGTTTAGTAACTCTGCTTTAGTAGCGCTGTCATCGGCAGGATCGCCATTACAATCACGTAGTGAAGGTATTGTTTGTGATTTGCCCCGAGTATATTTAACATATGACCAAAATCTCTTTGGGTTTTCAGTCAAATTACGAGAAAGAGTTTCGTTGTGATAAATATTGTAGGCATCTCGCATTGAAATCCTCGCTAAATTTCGATCTTCTGAGTACGATCGCAAATCCTGGGGATTTCGTGTTCGTTTAAATTTAGTATGCCTTTTCCTTTGCTTTTGCAACAGTGTCCTGACCTGTTTTGTGTACCAAGGGAGATCGCCTCCTTCTTTTATTAATTTATTTGGTATAAAACTGTCAATTGCTGTCGATACCACTTCTTTGAATTTGAGCCACATCTGGTCTATACCTACGTTTAGTGTTAGAAACGAGTGGAAGCTGTCTTTCAAGAAGCAATGTATTTTGTTTCCATCTGCTTTCCTGAACAAATATACTTTGCGATTATTTTTGGCAACTTTGGGACTTTCGATATTCAATTTCGCTACGACAGCTCTGTGTTCACTAATACATGAATCCGTTTTGATGCTCGTTATGAGCTCAGGATTATTTGTTGCTAAGAGATCAAGTGTGTTTTCACATCCATTTACAATTCTAGTTGGCTCATGAACTAATTGTTTGAAGTAATTCTCAGAGAATGCGTTGAATACAATTTCGGACGATGTTTTATGCCTACCTGCTGATTTGAAAATATAATTTCGTCAACAGATCGAGGGTAAATTAAAATCACCACCTACAATTATCGTGTGAGTCGGGTACGTTTTTGTAATTAGACTCAGGTTTTCTTTGAACCTTTCTGCTTTTGTATCGTCAGAGTCGGGAGGCCGGTAAAAGGAACCGATTATTAACTTCTTGCGATTTTCGGGTACAACCTCTACCCATAATAGCTCGCAGGAACTATCAACTTCAACTTCGCTACATGAAATACTACTTTTGACGGCGACAAACACGCCCCCACCTATTTTGTTCAATCTATCCTTTCTGAACACCGATAGATCTTTTGCAAATACTTCTTTCTTCTGAACTTATTTTCGGCTTGAGCCAACTTTCGCTGCCTATAATGATGTGTGTTTCGGTGCTTTCTATTAACGCTTGCAGTTCTGGTGCTTTCCCAGCTACGACAGTTTACAACTGTTATACCGATAGTTTTCGGATCTACATTTCTCCTGTCATCGTCCTGCACCCTTTGAGATTGCCCATTTTCTATTTCCCCGAAGCTCTTTATCCTAAAAAACCGCCCAGTCCACGCCACACAGCCCCCCCCCCCTACCCGTGTAGCCGCTTCCTGCGTATAGTGGACTCCTGACCTATTCAGTGGAACCCGGAAACCCACCACCCGATGGCGCAAGTCAAGGAATCTGCAGCCTACACGGTCGCACAACCGTCTGAGCCTCTGATTCAGACCCTCCACTCGGCTCTGTACCAGAGGTCCACAGTCGGTCCTGTCGACTATGCTGCAGATGGTGAGCTCTGCTTTCATCTTACAAGCAAGACTGGCAGTCTTTACCACTTCAGTTAGCCGCACGAAACCTGAGAGGATCTCTTCAGATCCGAAACGACACACATCATTGGTACCGACGTGAGCCACCACCTGCAGCTGGCTGCACCCCATACCCTTCATGGCATCCGGGAGGATCCGTTCCACATCTGGAATGACTCCACCCGGTATGCACACGGAGTGCACGTTGGCCTTCTTCCCCTCCTTGGCAGCCATCTCTCTAAGGGGCTCCATCACCCGCATAAGGTAGGAGCTCCCAACTACAAGTAAACCCACCCTCTGTGAAAGCCCGGATCTTGCAGGCTGGGTGGTGACAGGGTGAGAGACACCATCCGACTCAGGAACGTCGTACTGAGCAGACACCGCCTCAAACCTGTTCGCAAGACGAACCGGGGAGGCCTCACGATCGGTCCCCCGGAATGTCTTGCGCCTCCTGCCACGCACTGGAGCAACCTCCCACGCAACCTCGGGTGGGATGTCTGCCTCACTGCTAGCAGTTTCAGGGCATGTCGCTGCCGCAGACCGATCGGTGGAGACGACGGGAGTCCGTTCGGTCCCCACCGCCGGCCAACAACAACGACGTCCATCGATCGCAGCTTCCAACTCTGCAACCGAGGTTAACACAGCTTGAAGCTGGGAGCGAAGTGTCACCAGCTCAGACTGCATCCGCACACAGCAGTCACAGTCCCTATTCAAGATTACAGTGCTAACAAAAACAAGAATTACAGTCGCGATGCGTTCAAAGGAAAATTACACTGTTTGTTAAAACGCGGATGTAAATCTAATACGCACGACAGCTCAGTATAAATTTACAAATTGAGACGAGAGAGTGCAGACGAAATTCAAAATACTATATGTCGCTTCTAATCAGAAAATAAAGACAGACGACTGTCGCGTCGCGGTTCACACGGCGCAATAATACACTAACCTGATATTTAACGCGAATATGAATCGAATAAAAACGTGAGCACACAATAAATTTAATGAACTGAAGGGAAAACGCACTGAAAAGTAAAAATTTGTAGCTTCTAGAGAGAAGTCGGTTGCACTTACAACTGATAATTTACTGCTAAACCACTGGAGAGGTGTGCTCTGGACGACGTCCGCTGGGCGACTGACTGACCTCCAACCCAAGTCTCACCTTGTAGCACACTATGACTGTAGTGCCCCTGCCCATTTGATTCCACTTGCTCGCTACCTATACTGGATTCCCGCAAGGGATCGAGCATATTAGTGCGTCCACATTGAAATTTGCAGCAGGGTTTTGGAACATATCCTGTATTCAAATATTATGAATTATCTCGAACAGAATGATCTATTGACCCAAGGTCAACACGGATTTAGAAAAATATCGTTCATGCGAAACACAGCTAGCTCTTTATTCACACGAAGTGATTGGTGCTACCGAGAAGGGTTCGCAAATCGATTCCGTATTTCTTGATTTCCAGAAGGCTTTTGACACCGTACTTCACAAACGGCTCTTAATCAAATTGCGTTGTTATGGTATATCGCCCCAAATTTGCGATTGGATAGGTGATTTCCTGTCAGAGAGGACACAGTTCGTAGTAATCGATGGTAAGGCATCGACTAAAACAGAGGTGATATCGGGCGTTCCACAGGGTAGTGTTATTGGTCCTCTGCGATTGCTTATTTACATAAACGATTTAGGGGAAAATCTAAGTAGCTCTCTTAGATTGTTTGGAGATGACGCAGTCATTTACCGTCTAGTAGAATCATCTGAAGATCAAAAACAATAGCAGAACGGTCTGAATAAGATATCACTACGATGTAAAAATTGGCAGTTGACTCTAAATAATGAGAAGTGTGAAGTCGGTCCACATGAGTACGAAAAGAAATCTGTTAAACTTTGTTTGCAAGATAAATCAGTCAAAAGTGTAGGCTGTAAACTCCACAAAATACCTAGGAATTACTATTACTTCAGACTTAAACTAGAAAGAACACGTAGATAATGTCGTGGGAAAGGCAAATCAGAGGCTGCGTTTTATTGGCAGAAACCTTAAAAGCTGCAACAGAACTACACTACTCTTGTCCGTCCATTTTTGGAGTATTGTTGCCCAGTGTGGGATCCTTATCAGGTGGGTTTGTCGGAGAACATCCAAAGAGTCCAAAGAAGGGCAGCTCGTTTCGTCACGATACAGGGGAGACAGCGTTACGGAAAATATACAGGATCTGGGATAGGAATCATTACAACAACGACGCTTATCGCTGCGGCTTGGACTACTCACGACCCTCCAATAGCCAACATTCTCCTCCGAAAGCGAAAATATATTGTTGACCCCCACTTACGCAGGTAGAAATGATCATCAGAATAAAATACGAAAAATCATAGCTCGAACGGAGAGATTCGGGTGTTCTTTCTTCCCGCGGGCTAGTGGAGAAAGGAATGGCAGACAAATACTATAACGGTGGTTCGATGAACCCTCTGCCAGGCACTTAAATGTGATTTGCAGAGTATCCCGTGTAGACTTCGTGCCGATGCTCTATATTTTTTTCAAACATTTACCTGCTGAGGTTTGCCATAGCTTAGAGCCAGCCACGGTGTTTGTTTAAAACCGTTTGTTGATAATAACAGACATCTAACACCTCTGGAGAGTGTGGCTGGACATCGTTGGTGGCGCCGGTTGGTCGTGCACTCTGGACCTTTATAGCTCCTGGTGTTAGTATAGTGTTATTATGTTACGGGTCGCTGGGTGTACTTGGAGTAACGTTGTAGCAGAAGCATGTAGTACCTTAATTTTTGAAGCATAAGATGAAGATAAATAATTTAACTTGAAGACAGATGCATAATACCTACGTTAAAAAAAAAAAAAAAAAAAAAAAAAAAAAAAAAAACCAGTCATTACATTAGTCATTGTGTTCAATCCTGGCAGATATTTCAAATGGTGTCTCTTATTTCCGGACAGACACCATATAGCGTAATAGGTCGCAAGGCACGATACAGCAAAACCCTTTTTTCGTTGTACAAAACCGCAGAAGTAAGAGACGGGACAGCCTCCAGTCGCCCGTGGCTGTCGTCCGGCGCCACCGCAGCTCCGGTTCCGGGAAGTCTCCGGCGACGCGGAGGCGTGGCGCGGTGACGCGGTTGCATAACGCGCCGTATATACGCGTGCTCTTCGGTTTATAGTGGCGGCCGGCAGCCGTCGCGCTGTTGCCGGTAACGGGCTGACTCAGGCCATCATAAAAAGCTCGTCTCGCCCAGAATTACGGCCGACCAATGCGAGAGGACAATGAGATCGCTATTGTTCGTCCGCGCCGCCTAGGTATAAATAGACGGCGGCCCGTGTTTGTTGCACAACGCCGCTCTGCGCCCCGCGCCGCGGCGGCCGGCAAGTGGTGTGCACACCGCGCGGCCTGTCGCAACGCGAGGGAGCCGGCTTCGAACCCGGCCGCTGGCTCCGCAGGACGACCCCACTCCCCGACACAAGTGCTCCGCAACCGCACACTCGCGCTTCGCCGGCCGTCGATGGCAAGATACTAACGTTCACCAATACTTAAAAGTACACTGAGCTGATGATGATTTCGTGTGGAGGTTCGAGTCCTCCCTTGGGCATGGGTGTGTGTGTTTGTCCGTAGATTAGTTTACCTAGGTTTAAGTAGTTTGTAAGCTACGGACTGATGACCACGCAGTTTGGTCCGATAGATTTACAGATATTTGAATATTTTTGATTTCGTGTGGCATATTTGTCCGTTAGACACCAGGTGGGATCGTGTTCGACCTGCCTGGTTCTAGTCTTTAGATGACGCCACATGGGTGACTTGCGCATCGATGATGAATGAAATCATGATGACGACACAATACCCAGTCCCTGAGTCGAGAAAATTTCCAATCCGACCGGAAATAGAACCCCGGTCCCCTGCGTGACAATCTACCACACTGTCTACTGGACAATGGAGGCGGACTACACTGAGCTGACAAATGTCTTGATGTAGCTCCTAATATAGTGATGGACCTTCTTTCGTTCGACGAAGTGCAGAGATGGGAAGGGGTCTTCGGAAGTCCGCTTTTGACCCGTGCTGCCGCTACACTCGTTCATATATGTATGTTTGTAGAGCTTATGGGACTTAAGTACGGGGTCATCAGTACCTAAACCTACAAACTAGCGTATACTGAAGACGGCACAAACATTCATGCCCGAGAGGGGGATTCGAACCCCCAACGGGGAATTGCTGGCGCATGGTATGAACACGAACGGACCTCTCGATTAGGTCCCACAAATGCTCGACAGGGTTCATGTAGGGTGATCATTTCCGTGGCCAAATGATTCGCTAGAATTGTTCAAAAAGTTCTAAATACCATGTCGCATTGTAATCCATAAAAACTGCATCGTTGTTCGGTAACATGAAATCTATGAGTGGCTACAAAATCGTCTCTGAGTAGCCGAACATCAGTGGCGCGTTCTATATGTTCACTGGTTCAGTGAACCCCCGGAAAAAAGCTCGTCGTGAAAAAAGTAAATAAAATAATAAATGTTTTTAAACTATCATCCTTCGTTTCGTTCTTCAATTAGATAATTTTATATGCACGTTCAAATTATTTTTATCACATGAGAGACTTTTACGTCGTGGAGAAGCACGTATACGAGTCGTAGCGCGGCAGCTTAGTATAGGCGGCAGTGGCCGCAGCGTTGCAATGCGCATGCGCGGCTCAGGTTCAAATTCTCTTCTGAACCCCCTGCAGGCAGCATAGGGGCGCTCCCGCGGCAGGGAAGGGCGAAGCGAAACGGCGCTTTTAACATTGACGTTGCAGCTGGTGGAGACGCCAGCTCCTGGCTACTCGAGCTCTGGCGATTACGCACGAATGGTCCCGAAGCAAGACAATGGAGCTACTGCACCCCTCGACTTTTGCATGTGTAAATCCTTCATGAAGGTAAAATCAGCCCTTCATATTTGATTTTGGCGCATTGAAGATTGATCAAAAACTCATCATACTTGGTAAAACATCTTACAACTATAAATTAAAGACGCATCAACTGTAAAAGTCTTCAGAAGCTCAGATAATGAATAACAATGAAGTCACTACTCTCCGCCTAGCAAGAATAGCCGTGTAGTTAGCAGCATCGCGCTGCGGTGTAGGAGGTAGTGGGTTCGAAGCCGACTGCAATCAAGTTTCTTGTTATGGAAGATTCTGAGAAAGAGTGCTTCAATCAGAAATCCTAAAATCAACTGAATTTTAGAGGTATGGGACGATATGTTCATAATGTGGTCTCCTGGAGGAGAAGAAGACATAGATTTTAATATCACCTTAACTCCATCCATAAGAAAATCTAGTTCACAGAAAGAGAAAGAAAATTGCCTTTCCGGGGTGTTTTGTTCAAATGTTCATATGTTTGTAAAGCTTATGGGACTTAACTACGGGGTCATCAGTACCTAAACTTACAAACTACTTATGAACTACTTACGAACTAGGATGGCACGAATATCCATGCCCGAGGGGCGATTCGAACCCCCGACCGTAGTGGCCGTGCAGACCGTGACTGAAGCGCCTCAGTCTCCTCGGCTACCGCGGCCGGCGGGGTGTTTTGGCTACACGGAGAAATTATTGCTGTCATGCTGAAGTATTCAGTTTATTGTGAACTAACTATACTGACTTGTATTTGTAATATTTGAGCTTTCACCAACAGTCGCAAATTGTGTCTTAAAAACTTATCCCACAGAGCACAATGTCTAAGATTAAGACTGCCCGCCTAAAGAGGTCGTGCACCTTCACGAAGTGTTTAGGAAGAAATGAATATTCTAGCCATCACATTAACAGGGATTTGTCAGCTAAAACTATGGTCGAAGGAAAGGAGAAATAGATCATCCAGGCAAAATCTGTAGTTCTCCTTCCGTTTATGGGCAATATTTCATTTAAAATAGAAAGTTCCCCCGTAACTTTAAGGTGAAAGTGGTTATCCGCCCACCATTTAAGACTGCCGAACTGCTGCAGTGAACGGCAATTTGCTTGTGGAAGGCTAGAATTTACAAAGCACCCAGTCGGAGTGGCGTATCCTACATTGGGCAGACCAAGCGAACTGCGGAAGAAGGTTGCACGGAATATAAACGCTGTAATCGCTATCAAGCAATCCTACTGTTGTATAAGATACACATTTTGTTGGGGCAATCTGCAATGACTTGTTATATGGAATAAAACTTTTGAATACGTCAATGATAAAATTACGAGCATAAATGATGCCATTCTTATACATATACTCCAACAACGACTAAATTCAGTTATTTTATTACTGTGGTGACTATGTTAATATATATTTATAACTAGAGCACATTCACATTTCAACGACGAAGATGGCGCCTAGTTTTATAAAGTGAGAGCATCTGAGGATGGCTGAAACAAGTCATGATATAAAATAGTTTCAACATATGCAGCCTTGGCAATGCATCTAACAAAACAATCCTGCTACTGCGCAACATGATATCTCCACCGAACATTCATTGAAATATGATGGCGGAGAATCTGATGAACAGTAACAGCAGCTATCAGCTGGATAATGCATGGTAACGTATCATCTCCACAATTTACTCAAATATAAGAGAACAGATTGCGGATTTCTGTGGCAAGTTGCAACCAAGGAGGTTAGAATCTAAGGAGATACCGTAACACCGAAAATGTGAAGCAAGCAGATTACGGACTCTGCCATTTTTGTGGTCAAAACATTGGGCTTAGTGTCTGTATATATTATAGTTGCTCTTGAAAAATTACGTCGTATCCAACATCGGAGAACAAGTGTTACCATTGTTTTTTAACTAGTGTCTCCGATACGTTTCACTGTGTCAGTGTCTAACTATGTGTGTTTTACAGTCACCATGGCCTTTTTAAGTTCTGCATACTATTTTAAATTTACCCTGTAGAATTTTTAATTCTCCATTTTCCCCTTGTCCATTTTGTTTGTATTTCTATCTCAATGTTTTATTATTCATCTCGTGTCAACCGTAAATTACGTTGGCGGAAGAGTGGTGTACCATGCCGATGTCGGCCAGCCCCCTCTAGGGGCTTTGAAAGTACAACAAAAGTAAAAAATGTGAAATTTTAGCCGCGGTGGAGTAGCCGAGCGGTCTAAAGCACCTCGCTGCGGGGCGCGCGGTTGCTCGCCGTGGAGGTTCAAAAAAAAAAAAAAGTTCAAATGTTTGTTAACCTTATGGGACTTAACTACGGGGTCATCAGTCCCTAAACTTACAAACTACTTATGAACTACCTTATACTAAAGACGACACAAATATCCATGCCCGAGGAGGGATTCGAACCCCCGACCGTAGTGGCCGTGGAGGTTCGAGTCCTCCCTGGGGCATGGGGGTGTGTGTTTGTCCGTAGGTTAGTTTACCTAGGTTTAAGTAGTAAGCTACGGACTGATGACCACGCAGTTTGGTCCGATAGATTTACAGACATTTGAACATTTCTGAAATTTGAAATTGTGAACAACTGACTACTAGAAAATGTAACATAGGTTAGGTTACAATGACCTGTCCAGATGCAGCTTTCTCTGTAGAACTGTGTCAAGGTACGATGGAAGTATGCTTTCACATTGATATTACAATCATGGTTATTTCTCTTTAAAGTAACTGACGTGCTGTGTTTCTTAGATGAAGCTTCACTGAATAATGTAAAAGAAAAAATTCAGTCATTTCTCAATTCGTATCAAGAGAACAAATATTATTTTTCCACGACATAAAATGTCACACATATATAAGATAGTACTGTACATTCTTCATACAATATCATTTGAAACTGGCGACATAGATCCTCGAAACTTGTCATATCATGAAGTAAATAAATAATTAAATAGTGTAATAATTTTGTATAGTAATTGTGACTTTTGTGGACATCATTTTTTGACTTTTTAACCGAGTAATGTATATTAAAATATAAAATCTCGGTCAATAACATTAGAGAAGCAATCCAAATTTAAAGCATTCTAACAACATGAACAGAGAAGATGGGTTCAGACTTGTCTCTTAGTGGATGCCAGTCAACACAGTAAAATAGGCTGCACTGACAAAATGACATGAGAGCGTTACAAACAAGCAACTCTCGCCGGGCGGGCCATAGGCAGTAGGAAAGAAACGCAAGCATGCTCAAATGCTCAAATGCTCGGCTTGTCCTGACGACAGTTAATTGTGTCTCCATACCTCATGGTCTGTTCTCCCTGATGAGAGAATACAGTATTGTGGCTGCGAGCATTACAGAAGAAATAGGCTGTGGTAACAGGAAAGAGACAGTGTGGCGAATGGAAATTTGGGTGTGGCGGGAGACGTGCAGGGAAGAGTCCTCTGCAGTGGGGCTGGTTACTGTGTCCTCGGTGGCGGAGTGGTCAACGCGTCTGCCTAGTAAGCAGGAGCTCCCGGGTTCGAATCCCGGCCGGCCACAAATTTTCAATCGCCGCACTTTGGTATTCCATCTAACCTAACCTAGCCATAATTGGCGTAAATTAAAACTTAATTCATTCTGAACTACTGATATCGATAGGAGAGCCAGTCATGAAGAATCTGTACCATCTTGTGTACAAGAAGTTACAGGATAATTACCATCGCATAAAGAGGAATATAATAACTAAAATTCCAAAGGTATCAACTTCAGACATTTCTGAAAATTACAGAACCATTAGTGTGATAAGTCATGGTTGTAAAATCCTAACTCCAATTAATTACAGACGAATGGTAAAACTGGTAGGGTTCGCCCTCGGATAAGATCAGTTTGGATTCAGGACAAATATATAAACAAGTGATACAGTCCTCACATTACAAATTATCTTCGATTGTGGGTTAAGGAAAGGCAGACGTACATATTTAGAGCTTGGGTAGATGTGAAGAAAGCTTTTCAGAATGTGCACTGAAATAGACTCTTCCAAAATCTGAACGTATCAGGAATATAATGTAGGTAAGGAACAATTATATTCAACTTTTACATAAACCAAACAGCAATTATAAGAATTGAAGGGCATGAAACGGACTCAGTGGTTGACGAAAAAGTAAGACAGGGTTTTTAGCCTTCCCCAAATATTATTCAATCTGTACATTTACAAAGCTAGGTAAAGTATAACTTTGGGGAAGGAATTAGAATTCAGGAAGAGGAGATGAAAATTTTCCGATGACATTCTAATTCAAAGGACCTGGAAGAGCAACTGAACGGATTGTACTGTTTCTTGAAACGAGGGTATACGTTAAATATTACCAAGAGCAAAACAAGGGTAATAGAATGCAGTCCCTGAAAATCAGGCGATGACGAAGGAATTAGATTAGGCTATGAGAAAATGAAAGTATTAGATGAGTTTGGTTATTTAGGTAGCAAATTAACTTCAGCACACCTGAATAGAGAAGGTATCAAGGTCAGAATTGGCTTTGGGAACAAGTGCATTTGTGGAGAAGATAAATTTGTTGACATCCAAAATTAATTTAGATGTTAGGAAAGCATTTGTCATGACCGTATCATCGTACGGGAGTGTAACGTGGACGATAAGCAGTTGATAAAAACTAAGACAGAAGCTTTTGATACGTGGTGCTACAGACCAGTGCGAAAGATTAGATGGATATTTCGCCTAACCAATGATGAGGTAGTAACAGAATTGAGAAGAAAAGATGCTGTTATCTTCACTAAAGATGGGACTGACCGGTGGGAAACATTTTGAGACAACAAGTAATCGTCAAATTAGCGTTAGAAATAACTGTGAGAAGTAAAACAGAGAAAGACCGAAAGACGAATACGGTAAGCTTGTTCAAAAGGATTTAGGGAGCCTTTCTTATTCAGAGATGAAGAGGCACACGATAGGGTAGCGTGCAGAGCTGCAACAAACCAGTCTTTGGACTGAAGTCCACAACAGCAAACAGAAGTAGAAAAAAAATGACGACTGTAGAGAACGAGACACATGGAATACATAGTCTTCATGAATAATCGAGAGGTAAAAAATTATTTCTCAGCCAATAACAAACAGCAAGGCAGGGATATGATAAACCAATGAGAAAGCCGTGGTACTGGAAAAACAGTGGTTTTGCAGTTAGTAATACTGCTGAGGCCAGCCGTTATTGCAGCTGAGAACACACCAACCACTCAAGAGGATTATGCAAATAGGTGTCTCAGTACCCTAGCGCGCGTTACCGCAGAGGTGAAGACATATCTGAAAGAACCTGTTCCTTCTGCAGGTTCATATACCTGACCTCAGTAGCAAAACTCCTACGTTAAAGTCTCTTGAAAAGTGATTCCGATTATGTAGGAAGTAAGTGGAAGTTGCATGGACCTTAAAGTGGAAGGACAAAAAGCAGTATATCATTCTTTGTGAAGGCGTCCCATGATAGATCTTATTAAACAGTATAAAATTCTACTTGCAGTATAAAATTCCAATTATGGCATAACATTCCAATTGCAGCATAAAATTCCTCTTGTGACTGTTCAGTATTTTCGAGAATTTCTATCAGTTCTTTTATTTTTACGGTATGTTGCAACCTATTCTCTAAAAAAAAAAAAAAAAAAAAAAAAAAAAAAGGATTCATTTCCATACAGCATTGTGAACGCCACGTTTCGTTATGAAGAAACAGATTAAAATTTTACCAAGTAGTTAGATGCCGCGAGACTCCACGTAAACCGACTGCCGGCGTGTTGTGGAAATAAATAAATGCAATGGAGACGAAACTGCAACAAATCCTTTTGTCCGAATGGAAAACATTTATTTCACTTTATATCCAAGGAGATGGATTTCCATTACAAGCAATTACGCCTCCCCAATGAAGGCGAGCGTGGAGAGCGAAAGGCTGGGTTAGAAGGGGAGGTTTGGAGGGGGAATAAAAGCCGGCGTGGCGCAGGGGATAGCGTCACCGACTGCGGTGCTGAAGGTCGCCGGTTCAGTCCCATCCACCGGCAAACATTTATTTCTTTGTAATTAACAATTCCAGAATGTTCTACATCTTTCTTATGTTCACTTGTAAATTCTACTTGTTTCTTATATTAACTATTTTGCAAATTTCTGGTACATTCTGTCTGTGTATAAATAGAAGAGCCCTCTACCCCCGAGATGCAGTTAATGCCTTATGTATGTTAAGTTCTCAATAAACCTGCTTTCGTTATAAGTGCTGTGTTCAGTTCTTTAGCCTGCTTCCATTTCAACGCGACAATAGTCCACTAAAACATAATGGGATAACTTGAGAATACAACTATCTTTTTTCACTAGTTCTATGTTAGTTCTTGAGATAGTAAAATTATTCACGAAACAATTATTTACGAGGGTCGTTCGAAAAGTTCTCGGAACGGAATAGAAAAAAAATACATCAAACTTTTTTTTTATTTTTCAATGCAGCCTCCTTATACATTAAATCACTTGGTCCAGCGATGTTCCAGTACCTTTATCCCATCTCGAAAATGAGGTTCCTCCAGGCCTGTTAACTCCGGCTGTCAGTTCTTCGTTTGAAGTGAATCTTACTTCACGAAGAAAAATTTTCAGTTTTGGGATGAGATGAAAGTCTGACAGAGCCATATCAGGTGAATAACGCGGGTTTGGCCTTTTGTAATGGTGACGGCCCATGTGTGCGGGCGCGCATTATCTTGATGGAAGATGACTTTTTCCTTGCTAAACCTGTCCTTATTTCGCGTATCTTATGTTTGCAATTTGTCCAGGAGGTTAGAATAGTATTCTCCAGTAATTGTTTGCCCAGTGGCGAGAAAATCTACAAACAGAATACTCTTAAACATTCCAGAACACATGCTATGACCTTACCGGCCGATAGAATTGTCTTTAGTTTCTTTGGTGGCGGACAATTTGCATGTTTTCACTGCTTTGACTGTCTCTTAGCTATTAATGTTTGAGATTAACAAATTTACAGAAGGAAGAGGTTTGAAGTTATAAGCTATGAAAGATCGCAATCAGAAAATTACGAAAAAAATTGTAAAATTATTACATGCGTTTAAATGGACTGGCAAGCTAATTAACGGTGGAGTGTTGTGCAGGCAGAACATTACAAAAAGAATCGACGAGCCGTTACTTTTAACAAGAGGTCAATCGGTGGTTGAAATTTGGCTGTAAATGAAATTTTCATAATATGATAACCACTCGCCGAACAGTGGATGGCAGTTCGTCAATATCAAACTACGACTCGTGTAGCAAACCGTAAAGTAAGATAAGTGACATGGTAAAATGAGGATAGGAACATTACGTAAGACAAACACATCGGACTTCTAAAAATTTACAAGAAAATCTACTGCAGATTCTATTGCCGGTAAATGATAATAATAATATGGAATAAATTTTGAAAAAAATGTAGGTTACACGAAATATCACCATTCAATATTAACTAAAACCAGTGCCATCCATTGTTGCGGTGATGCAACAAGGCTGAAAGAAAGCATTATGGGCGGAGGAAGGAAAAGAAAATTAATAATGAAAATTCATACGTGCGAATTTAAGTGAGATGTGGGGTTTATTTATAAAAGTAAGATTCGCGCACAACACATATATTTACCTGAATGTACAAAATCCACATAACAGCGGCCACTTAAAAATAATAAAGTACAGCTCTTGTCTGCAAGATGCTATCGCAACGAAGTACAAGCCAAGAGTGGTTACTGTCTTCTGTCTTTTAAAAAAATTGAAAGTGTTGTTCTTAAATTTTTTTCTCTGACATTCATAGATAATTATTTTTACATGCCGAAATAATATAAAAATGCAAAATTTTCTTTTAATAATAGCGGGGAAAGGAAACCGTGTTATTATAACAGGGCCAAAATAATCTTGTTCGTTTCTTCTAAAACGGGTCAACCATTGTTCCGATATGACCATTCTCACGTTTTTTTCGATCCGGCTTCAAGAGTCGAGGCACCCATCTTGCAGATAATTTTATTTTTTAATTTTTAATTCTTCAGTTAGATTATGATACACATTTTCACATGGTATCTGGCATACATGAGCACTTTTAATCGGCGATCCGCCAAGTCCATTCTGTGCACTTTTGCAATGATTTCTAGAGTAGTGACACATCTTGGCCGACCACTGCGTGGATCATCATCTAAACTCTCACCATCAAATTTAATTCATTTGTCCACTTGGCAATAGCTGAATATGAAGGACCCGAGTTCCGCAGTGTATTCTGGAAATCCGCATCAACGTCCTTTGATTTTATACCTTTCTTTACGAGTTACATAATCACCCCTCGAATCTCGATTTTCTCCATCTTTGCAAACCGCTGCGCGGGAACAACAACAGATCCACGTCATCGTGGCCAGGCACTTAAATGTGGTTAGGAGAGTATCCCATGTAGATGTAGATCGCTACAGCTCTCTTCCAAGAGCACTGGTATGTCACTTGTTCACAGGCAACATTCCAATGGATATCACGTGGACAACTCGTTGAACTTTTCAAACCACACTCATATGAGTGGCATGTTTCAGTTCGCAGCCAATGAGGATATCCACCTCTGACAGACGAGAAAGCCATGACAGAAAGAAGGCGAAGAAGTAAAATGCTTTTTTAGATAACTAATTCAGTAAGTAATCAGAGCCACGCGGGAGTAGCTGAGCGGTCTGGAGCGTAGCGGATCGCGCGGCCTCCCGCGTCGAAGGTTTGAATCCTCCCTCGGGCATGGATGTTTGTGTTATCTTTAGTATAAGTTAGTTCATAAGTAGTTTATACGTTTATGGACTTATGACCCCGTACTTAGTCCCATAAGCTTTACAAATATTCGAACATATTTTAAGTATCAGAATTAATTATCACCCCACCGTTTAAATTTTTCTCACTTGTAATAGGCAGCTTATTCCGCTGTATCATTCAGAGTGTAGTGCCGCGGCGGAGCGGCCGAGCGCATTGAGGCGCTGTCGGGGGTTCGAATCACCCTTCGAGCATGGATGTTTGTGCTGACTTTACTATAAGGTAGTTCATAAGTAGTTTGTAAGTTTAGGGACTGATGACCTCGCAGTTAAGTCCCTTACGCTTGACAAACATTTGAACAAAGTGTAGTCTTCGAAACACTGGAATATCAAGGTGGTAAGTTTATCAGACTTAAACTGTTAAGCATGAGTTCTAATTTTAGAACATTCGGTATGTATGTGGAGCGTGTCAGATGCTTTACGTTGCTTCGAAATTTCTTTCTTCCAATAACGTTCTCTAATGACATCTTCAGTCAGCAATTATACGCAACATTACTCCTCATAATTTTCAGTCAAACATTAAAAAGTTTTTGATGTGACTGTGTTTCAAGTAAAGGTAATAAAATTATCCTAAGAATAGAGTATACATTTTTGCACTAAGGCTTAAGAATGCTACATTAACAGGAAAGTCCTCTTGTTTAAACACGTAAGCTACTAACAAAAACGCATCGCATGTCATAATAATCTAGTTCTAAAATACAGATTTGTCGTCATCACCAATAATTTATGAACAGCTGTTAATTTGTCACTTTCTACGTCTACATACATACTCCGCAATTCACCGTAAGGTGCGTGGCGGAGGGTACACTGTACCACTACTAGGCATTTCCTTTCCCATTCCACTCCCAAATAGAACGAGGAAAAAAAAGAATACCTATATGCCTCCGTACGAGCCCTAATTTCTCTTGCCTTTGTGATCACTACGCGAAATGTAAGTAGGCGGCAGCAAGATCGTAACACATTCAGCTTCAAATTCCGGCCCTCTAAATTTCCTTAACAGAAATTCTCTAAAAGAACGTCGTCTTTCCTCCAGCGATCCCCAATTGAGTTACCGGAGCATTTCCGTGACACTCGCGCATTAGTCGAACCTACCAGTAACAAACCTAGCTGGTCGTTTCTGAACTGCTTCTATGACTTCCTTTAAACTGATCTGCTGCGGGTACCAAACACGAGCAATACTCAAGACGTGGTCGTACAAGCGTTCTATACGCGGTCTCCTTTACAGATGAAGTACATCTTCCCAAAATTCTCCCAATAAACCGAAGTCGGCTGTCCGCCTTACTCACAACTGTCATTACATGTTCGTTAGATTTCATATCGGTCTGCAATATTACGCCTAGATATTTGAACGACGCAACAGCATCAAGAAGCTCACTACTAATGCTGTATTCGAACATTATGGTATTGTTTGTCCTACTCATTCGCATCACCTTACTTTTTTTTTTTTTACATTGAGAGCTAGCTGCCATTCTTCGCACCAACTAGAAATTTTGTCTAAGTCATCCTGTATGTTATTGCAGTCAGTTAAAGACGACACCCTCCCATACATCACAGCATCATCAGCAAACAGCCGCAAATTTCAACTTACTCTGTCCATCAGATCATTTATATAGATAGAAAATAATAGCGACCCTATCGCACTCCCCTGGGGCACGCCTGACGATACACTCGTCTCTGATGAACACTCGCCGTCGAGAACAACGTACTGCGTTCTATTGCTTAGGAAGTCTTCCAGCCAGTCACAAATTTGTGAACCTATTCCATAAGCTCGTATCTTTGTCGAACGCCTTTTTGAAGTCGCGAAAAACAAAATCCGTCTGTTGCCCTTCATCCATGGCTCGCAAGATGTCATGTGAGAAAAAGACAAGCTGAGTTTCACATGAACGATGTTTCCTAAACCCGTACTGATTCATAGAAAGATGCTTTTCCGTCTCAAGGAAATTTACTATATCCGAACTGAGAAAATGCTCCAAAATTCTACAGGAAACTGATGACAACGGAATTGGCCTGTAATTATGTGTGTCAGTATTCTTTCCTTTCTAATAACGGGAGTCATCTGCGCTTTTTTCCAATCACTAGGAACTTCCCGCTGAATTAAAGATTCGCGATAAATGCACGCTAAGTAGTGGGCCAATGCCGTAGAACACTCTTTGTAAAACCGAACTTGTATTCCGTTCGGACTAGCAGACTTTTTCGTATTTAGCTCTCATTAACTGACATATCCGTAGAGAACATTATTGAAGATGATCTTGTTCAGTTTTGCTCCAACAGTCCACGGGTGTACTGCCGTTTCATAGTGTCCAACCGGCACAATATTTCGGCTATGAGACATATCGCATTCGTCATGTGCGCTGACTTACTGAGGTCCTGAGTACGGGCTGCCGTCTTACATCCCCGCCCCCACGAGCCGTTGACTCGACGGTCTGCGCCCGCGGGCTCGCGTCGGCGGTGGTTAAGACGCTGAAGTCGGCATTTTGCTGAGTGTGCTCTTCGTAATTAGACTCAGTGCTGGTTCCCAAGCCTTGCTGAGATTGTAGCCGCAGTCTCAGTTGATGAGCCCTTCCCTGGCGCGGATCTCGATGGCCTCTCTAACAACGCTATCCCAGTATCGTGAAGTCTGTGCCAAGATACTGGTACTTTGTTAATCCATCTCATAATTTTCGGACAAACAGTGCTCTGCAACCGCCGCCTTCTAATGATACTTAAGTCGAGTGTGCCTCTCATGTTCACGGTAACGATCTTCGATGGTGCGCACTGTCCGTCCGAAATGAGTCTTCCCACGCTGACACAGAATGTGGTATACACCGGCCTTCCACAAACCGAAATCGTCTTTGACTCTTCCCAAAAGGTTCGTGTTTTATTGGACGGGCAACTCATCCCTTTTCCTTCGTTTTCTCTGTCTCTTCTCTCTTCGCTCCATCCATTTATCTTTGTTACTGCCTTACCACCTTAATCCGAAATCCACAGCCAAGAATAAATAAGTAATGAATGAAGAGACCAAAATAAATGAAAACTCACTGATAAACATAATTAAAGAAATGAAACAGAAATTAAAAGGACAATCATCGCTCTCTCTCTCTCTCTCTCTCTCTCTCTCTCTCTCTCTCTCTCTCTCTCACACACACACACACACACATATACTGTAAAGAAATCGAAAACATACATTTTATTGTTGGTAAAAAACCTCGAAAAGTTGGCAACACTGTCAGAACAAATTCATCACGTAAACAAATTCATCAGTGTCTAGTACTGTCATGAAACAAAGAAGAGAAGTAAACAATAAGAGGCAACAGAAGATATGTAGAACATCACCTACAAAAACTGTGAGTAATAAACTTAAAATATTCCTACTTACACATAGGAAACAAATGCCAGAACTGCTTATAATCTGAGCTACAAAAAATGTAAAATCCTAACACTAAAGATACCTTGTAAATAAAGCGAAATGCATAATTTTTTATTGCCTCAGAAGGATGCAAGATAATAAATATCTGCACATTGGAATATTTATTTTGATGTTCAGTCTAGATCTTTAGTGTAACTTAAAGTATAAGTTCACTTGTTCCTTTATTGTGATCCTATTGTTATTTCGTGCAGTTCACAGTATTTCCAAGCTATTCGATTTATTAGTATCATATTTTGTGAATTATAAAGAGAATATTTATCCCGAAATTAATAAATTGATGATGCAGGAAATAATTTTCCATCAATTCAGTTTAATTTTACTCAGAGTGAACTAGCACCAGGTTCTGTTTTATTTTAATCATTCAGGAGGATTCGTTAAGTACAAACTGTGTAGTAATCTTTCTTTGCCGTCCGTATGTTTGTGACATTCGTCACTTTCATATGTGTCTACCCTATAATTAAGATCTCTGTAATCTGGCGCACAAATGTAACAGCAGTGTGTGGTACGCTGAAAATTTTGGCAGGAAGGGAAGCGTATTCGCATACTGATTAATGCGACCACAGGTACGAAGCAGAAAATCTAGGTTCGAATCACGTCCGACGAAATTTTCAATCATCACCTTTGAATGTCTTTCGACGCCCTGAAACAGCCAAGATGTCTAGGTATTTCCCTTTCAAAAGACAATAATTGAGAGAGAGACATAGGAGCCTGACAAGCGGTAACGTCAAATGTTACTCGCCGTGATAATTTACTTTCGGAAAAATAGCATCTCTAGGATGAGTCATGTAAGAAACGGAACAGTAAGAGAATATACTAGAGTGAACATGACAACAACAGAGAGTAGCGAAATGAAGCGTTTAGAGTCGATCAGTACATCGGAATTTATTCCACAATTAAGAAACATGGCTGACAATTCAGATGTAAAATTAACTATAATGAGTAATGAAAGTGTGACTGGGAAACATATCGAAATATACAAAGTGAACATCTTTCGATCTTCAAGAGGCAACTGAACGAATTTATAAATGTGTAATACATCACGATTCGGTCTCAGTTTTAAGACGTGCCCGGTCGATCTGGATATGGAGTTCTATCCCTAAAACGTCATATATCAACAAAATGTCAAGTTGAACGTATGTAAAGAAGGCCATACAACAGTTCAATTTGGAAAGTCACCACATATTCAGACTCTTCGCTATGTTAATCAAACAAAAGAAACTGTGAAGATAAATCTGGAGTCCTGACCTCAGTTTTGTGTCAACGTATACCGGTGAATACCATGGCACTGTAGTTTAACATTGCTGTGTTACATTTAATATACATAAATACAACAGTTAACAGAGTACCTTGTGATGGATAAGTGTTGAAGTGTTTAGTGACAACCTATAATTTTGATCGTGTCTAAATTTCTATATATAAAGCAATGTGTCCGTTTGTTTGTGTGTTTGTGTATGTGTACGTGTTGCATACAAATCTACGGGTTTGTTCTAATCTTCATAAAATTTAGCACACGTAAGCTTCAATCCATGAGGACGGTCGCCGTAAGTGTAAGGATCACGTACATCACATATGTTACGAGATATGACGTCATAAACAATGAGATGCGAGAAAAACTGCTGCGTTACGGGACAATGTTTCACATTTCCTTCTAAACCATTTGACCAATTTCAACCAAATTTGGTACACATATTCCTTACCGTGAGGTACCAATACTGTAATGGTAAGAATGGTCAGGAGATATATAGTCAAACTATAGGAGTTGCAAGAAACTACCAAATAATGCGACGAGACTTTATGAATACAGTACATAAGAACGCAATTACTTAGCGTCTTGGAACAAATTTTAAACATAATTTCAAACCTTTATTGAACTTTTTCTCGCTGACAACCATACCAAAATTATGAATGGAAAATGGTTCCTAGCTTACTACTTTTCCGCTGTTCATGGACTAAAACTACGGAATTCGGTAAAACGTTACAATTTATAATTTCTACACTGGAAATTGTAGCCGCTGGAAATTTTACAGACAATATACACAGATATAGCTGAATGTACCTTCGAAATTGTATCACAGTACGACACGGAGTTCATAAGATATAGGCATGTAAATAGTACCGTTCGTGGAAAACCGCCCTATCACGCTCCAAGTTTTATTACTTCTTTACTACTAATTGTATTGGAAATAGATTTTACAGACAACACTTATACAAATGCATATGTACCTGAAAAATTATACAATTGTACAACATATAACTCAATAAAGATGAGATCGTACGAATTTTATATATAATTTGTATTTTGATTACATTCTTACTTTGTTTGCATACTGCACTTATAATTTTGTACATTATGCAAGACAGCCTAATTTCTTATATATTCTCCGATAAATAAGATTTTAGAAAAAAGGAGACTGACAGAGAGACAAGGGATAGGATAAGAACTAACTCAAGGCAGGAGTAAATAAATAAATTCCCGCGCAACGCCGTGTTTTCAGCTAGTTTACTTCTAAGACAAAAACAAGCTAAACCGTATACATACTAAAATTGATAGAGAATTGTTACTATGGGAAGATGGGTTGTATGTACTGATACATATCCAGAAAGGAGGTTTTCTGGCATGTTGATGTTTATGTACGTCAAATGAAAGGAGTGACTTGGCAGCTTCCTACAATATAGGTTTTGTACAACTGAGGAGTACCGTTCCTGAGAAAAATACCCTTAACCCTTTAATGTATGACTTTTTATTTGAAGCTATAAAAAGTATTAATGTATACTGCGCACATACTGAGAAAAATATTGAAAAAAATATTCCATAAAATTACTATGCACTACTAGCAACAAAAAGTTCATAGCTGGTCAGTTATATAGAGCTTCTATGTTGTAACCCGATGCAGTAAATGTCATATTATGCCTCTAATCTTTCCAGAAAGTAACTCATAATGGAACAGCAGTAGTTGATTACCTATTTTTACATGACAAAAGAAGAATACCAAAGTAAACGAAGGCACATGTTAGGAGTAACTCAATGCCGTTAACTTTCGAAATAATTCAGTAGCACTCTGCAATTTATAATTTCTATGGTCGAGCTACTTGCAAGTGTAACACTATTATAGAAGCAGCTAAAAATTAATTTGTGGTAAAATGTTGATCAGTTTGATAGATAATGGGGAAAATAAGATATCTAGCTGATCAGCTACACTTTGCATTAAATGGTTAGTTTTATTTATTGCCTTAGCCCATTACCTGCCAAAACTTGTTCGGTTATTTTTCTGCAGCATTATTTGACAAACATTATAGCTTTGGTGACAAGTGAAAGAAAAAGTTGTTTGAATGACTTTCAATACATTAGAACCAAAAATTACAGCCCGTCAAATTTTAGAGACATTTTTATCAATATCTCTTTCATCTGAAATTTTATTTTCATTTAAAGGAATAAACACTAGGTTTAAGTCATTAGTTTCATATTTACTCTCTTCCTCCTTATGAAGTTCCGCTAGAATTTCTGGAAATGTAAAATCTGTGTGGAGTGTTTTCATCCTCTTCGAATCATAATATGTGGAGAGGGAAAATCTCATACAATATAAACAAATCAGATCTCCAAAACGCATACAGTAATTTTTGTATATAAGACGTTTATACACCTATAAGGCACTTCAACAAAATACTAATAATATAACATGCTCTTCAAAAAATGTTCAAATGTTTGTATAGCTTATGGGACTTAACTACGGGGTCATCAGTCCCTAAACTTATAAACTACTTATGAACTAGCTAATAATAAGGACGGCACAAATATCCATGCCCGAGTGGGGATTCGAACCCCCGACAGTAGCGGCCGTGCAGACCGTGACTGTTGCGCCTCAGTCCCCTCGGCCACCGCGGCCGGCAACATGCTTTTGTACCATTATTGGGACACACAAAATAAAACACGATATCTGACTAAAACTGAATTTTACACGGATGTCCGTATACTCATAAACACACTCAAACCACTAAATAACAATTCATTGCTGTACTGCAGCCACCAGCGGTCAAACTGTATCTAAGAGAAACTACATAAAACAGGCAAATTAATTCGTTTCCTAAACCTAACTAAGTTATTTATTTGGTATTTTCAGGCATTATACAAGTCATTTCATCCTTCAGGTACCAAAATCAAAGCTAAGAGTTACATTGTTCATGTAGAATTAAATAAAATATTTGCGTCCCAAAAATGGGACAATGCCCAGTAATGGGTTAAAGAAGCCTACATGTAGTTTGGTTACTTCCCTGATATATTGCATCTAACTTCTCAAGTTTCAAGCGCTGCGGTGTGGTGGTCGGCGCCGTCACCACATCAGCTTTGCGAGAATAAACAATGGCATTCCGAGATCCGGGTGGTCAGCCCGCTTTCCCCGGTGACACACGAGCATGATAAACCGCTGCTCTTTAGAAGGAAAAATTATGGCTGCGAGCGGCGGCCGTGATCTATGTAACACGTGCTGTCGCATAATTACATCGACGTCGGCGTCGGGACTGCCACGCGGATTGATGGATCGGGCCATCGCCGACGACAGCCGCGCCTTTATCGCGTGTGCGTCACTGGGGAAGCGTGCGCCGCCGAGCGCATGCGCCGGTCATTTAACACCGCTGCACCTTGCCTACTAGCCTCAGCCACCCGCGCTATCTACATCGCACCGTGCCCTTGTTATTGTTGGGAGCTTAATTGGTAATCATTTATCTGTCAGAATAATACGCGAGTCGTCTTTGGAGGTCGTCTTGGGAGCTAATTAATGCGGTACGAAACAGGGCCATAGAATTTAGACGGAATGACCAAGAAAGAAAGTTGATAGTAAGCGAGAAAATAGGTTGACTTTTTTCCAGGAAAACTACTTCTTTACACCTCAGATCACGTAAGAAACTTCCTGATCTGGGTTTAAACTCAGCCATCAGAAACTGAAATCTTGATATACAGGGTGTTACACAAAGAAAATATGTTATGTGGACATGTATCCGGAACCGCTTAATTTCCACGTTACAGCTCATTTTAGTATTATTCCAACGTGAACAAATTGTAAACTTTCACAATCAACATGCATGTGCTGACGAGAATCCGCACGCAATTGTGCAATCACGTCATCAACACAGATTTTCTGCGAACGTTTGGGTAAGAATTGTAGGTGATGTCTTGACTGGGTCTCATGTTCTTCCACCTACGCTCACTGGAGCACGTTATCATGAATTCATACGGTATACTCTACCTCTGCTGCTAGAACATGTGTCTTTACAAGTACGACACAACATGTGGTTGATGCACGATGGAGCTCCTGCACATTTCAGTTGACGTGTTCATACACTTCTCAACAACAGATTCAGTGAAGGATGGATTGGTAGAGGCGGACCAATTCCATGGCCTCCACGCTCTCCTGACCTCAACCCTCTTGACTTTCATTTATGGGGGCATTTGAAAGCTCTTGTCTACGCAACCCCGATACCAAATGTATACTCTTCGTGCTCGTATTGTGGACGGCTGTGATACAATATGCCATTCTCCAGGGCTGCATCGGCGCATCAGGTATGCCATGCGACGGAGGGTGGATGTATGTATCCTCGCTAACGGAGGACGTTTTGAACATTTTCTGTAACAAAGTGTTTGAAGTCACGCTGGTATGTTCTGTTGCTGTGTGTTTCCATTCCATGATTAATGTGATTTGAAGAGAAGTAATAAAATGAGCTCCAATATGGAAATTAAGCGTTTCCGGACACATGTCCACATATCACATATTCTTTCTTTGTGTGTGAGGAATGTTTCCTGAAAGTTTGGCCGTACCTCTTTGTAATACCCTGTATATAAAAATTGAGGTGTTTGTGCCTATAATTCACTCTGCACACAAAATTACACAACGCAAACGAATAGTGTTTGTACGTGGTATTATGTATCAGTCCCCCATTGTGCTTTCTGGTGGTTGAGGGTTGATAACCATAACCGGGTGGAAGATATGCAAGTTGATAGTTACCGACTTATATAAAATTCTACGTGTGGTTGTCAATATATTGCTCTTCAGCGAAAACTACACAATGGGGACGAACGATCTCTCTGTGTTGTTGTAGTATTAAGTCTCCCGTGGTACACCATAGCAGTTCCGTCTCGATAGCTATAAGATGGTGGAAGATATAGTGGTTCAAAGTCGTCAGCTTATATAAAATTCGGATTGAAAACCATCGATGACTTTTGACACTATAATAGCAATGAGGTTATACTTCTTCAGTTGTTTTTCTGCAACAAGCGTACAAATAAAGAAAATAATTGCATATTGCAGTTTGAAAAGTAAAACAACCAAGAAACATACTAAAGCGCAAGAAGGAACTTTCGTGTTCTCAATCCGTTTCTAAAAGAAAGAAAACGGCGCAGAAAAGTGAATCTACAGACGATAGAAACTTGAAATTTGTAGACGTTCTTTATCGTACACTGTAGGCATCAGCGATTTTTTATATTACCATCCCTAAGGGTTGTGAAACAGGAAATGAACGGTTTTTTTGAAAATACTTTTCTATTAAGACAATTTTGAAGCAACATATACAAAACTACGGATTTAAATTTTTGGAATTTTAAAAACACATTTCGATATTTTTGGAAATTCAACCATTAAGCGGGTGAAATAAGGCAAAATCTTTTAAGAATGCTACTAAGACTATTTTGATGCTAGAAATGCAAAAATTTGGATTTGGAACCATGGTTAGAATTTAAAAAAAGAAAAAATGTGTTTAGGGATGTTTTGAATTCTGCCATCAATGGTGCAATAGGGGGTGGCAAATTATATCAAAATACTTGATTAGGATAGAATTTTTAAAGCTAATTTTATGAAAATTTATATTTAGAATTAGAAACAACCAATACAGACCATCCAGTCCACGCGTGCGAAGCAGCTGGAATTAAGCTAGTGAGAATATAAAACGCAAGAAACGGTATCAGTCATGATTAGTAGGAGTAGCAGAGATTCTCAGAACAGTAAAGTACCAGGAGCAGGACGTATCAGTTATTATCAAGTATTAAAGTATTCCTTGGTCCTTCCATTCCTTAGTCATGAGCCCACGGTGTCCTATTTAAATACTTCTCTTCAGCCACATCCTACTCAGTATTTACCTAATAACTGCGGAAAACAGCTAGAAAACCTTGATCGGAACTATTTTTAAATTTAATAGGGACAATATTGTACACGGTCCCAGACAAAAACTAAGAAGTGTGTATGTGTGAATGTTTGTGTTTAAGTGTTGGACATTCACAAAGATTGCCAAATTTGCAAAATTAATCGAGCGTAACAGCTATGATAATTATAGAGAAATCTTTCTACTAGAAACAATGTAGTCTAAACAACCTTGGCAACCTATGTACCCTGTAACATAATACTGCTGTTTCCATTACACCGCAGAAGTTTCGCTGGGAGATCTTTCTCTAGGAAAGTTTTGTATTTTCGCGTCCTGAAGAATGACATTCGTAGCTGTTTACTTGATTCGAAAGAACAAATTACGTTTCGTGCAGTAGTAGCTCCATAGGCAACAGTAAAAAATTTTCCGCGAAAACAATGACCTTCTTGCCTCACAGAGGCCTCAAATGTTTGTAAAGATAGGGGACCTAACTGCAGTGGTCTTCGGTCCCTAAACTTACGAACTACTTAAACTAACTTATCCTAAGAACAACACACACACACACACACACACACACACACACACACACAGCCGGCCGCGGTGGCCGAGGGGACTGAGGCGCTCCAGTCACGGTCTGCACGGCCACTACGGTCGGGGGTTCGAATCCCCCCTCGGGCATGGATATTTGTGCCGTTCTTAGTCTTAGCTAGTTCATAAGTAGTTTGTAAGCTTAGGGACTGATGACCCCGTAGTTAAGTCCCGTAAGTTCTACAAACATTTGAACATTTTTGAACACACACTCACATGCCGGAGGGAGGACTCGAACCTCCGACGACGAAAGGTCGCGCGCAACGCAACAAGGCGCCTTAGTGCGCAAGGATATTCCGCCGAGGCGAGCAATAGAGGTATTAAAAGTTAAGATGATTCGTTTTAAATAATAAACTACTTATTCATTTCTTTCAATATGTCTTATTTTCATTTTGACTGCCCCTGTCGCTTTCGGTTTGGTGAAAGATTTGTATGTAAGTGTAGATTGAAGAAGACTTACGTGGCCCATTCTTGAGTACTCCTCGAGAGTTTGGGATGCCCACTAGCTCTGATTAAAGAACGGATTCGAAGAAATTCAGAACTGTACGGCTAGATTTGTTACCAGTAGGTTAGCTAACTTAATAGTTTTCTAGAGAGAACACGAAAATCCCTTCATAAAACATTGCTGAGAAATTATAGAGAAGCAGTCTTCGCGACTGACTGAGAATCATTCTAGTATCACCAATTAACACCTCTCACAGGTTTCGCGAAGAGAAATTTAGTTCAAGAGGAACTGGAAGTCTGTAAGACATAGTGATCGCCGTGGAAGGGCAGTTCAACGGAATTCACGGTTACCTGAAGACAGTGTACTAGATGAGCATTAACATCGGCAAAACGAAGATGATAGAATGTGGTCAAATTAAATCAAGCATTGCGGGGAAAACAGTTTGAGCAAAGAGCCACTTAACGTAATAGATTTTGTTTTTGAAGAACAAAATAAGTGATGACAGAAGCAGGGAGAATATAAAATGTAGAGAGGTTATAGCTTGAAAAGTGTAATCTGAATGAGCGAATTTGTGGACACCAAATACATATATGTTTTGAACTCTTTTCTGACGGTATTTGCCTGGACTGCAGCCTTGTATAGCAGTTCAACGTTAAAAGTGGTTTGTGTGATCGGAAGATGAAAGAAGCGCGCGCGTGTGTGTTTGAACAATCGTCACTGCTTGTGTTAAGTGACAGGGCCCGATAAAATACACAACTACAAAATAATTTGACTCAGCAATGAGACTTAGTACCTTCTTCTGCCCTATTAGAATAAATTATAACTGACATGGAATGCAGTAATCTTACGTCTATTTGGTTTTGTTTTATTGGCAACGAATAACACTTTACATTGTACAGTAGTTAATAAATCAACTGTAACTAAACTCGTAATTTCTCTACACATTAATCTCGTGTATGAGCAGAGGCGCCGACTTTCGAAAATTAGTGTGGGTGCTCTATATCACGGTCCACAAATGTTGGAAACCAACCCTCCTGAAAATCATGTTCAAGCATTTTTGAATGAACAATACTTGATAAAAGTAAATAGGCAGTTGTCTGGCCTTTTAAAGGTAGAAGGAAGAAGGAGGAGGAATAAAAGGAAAGCCTGGCTGCATTAGGACACTACAATAAAGCTATCTAATTGGCCGAAGTGGATACTTCGATATAAGTAACACCCCAAAACTTCTACACGACCAGTGAAATACTTTTTCACTGTACACTAATCTAACACTTTTTGTGCAAAGCTATTCTTTCTGACAAAGGCGTTTCGTAGAACACCAAGGTTTAAAGAAATATTTGAAATACTTTGAGATTTTGAAGTCCGACATCAATCATTTTTGGTCAGTTCTAAGCAAGAGCAGTATACTTCATCGAAACTTTTATCACTTCGAGATAACTTCATGACATCTGTGACAGTATTAATATGGTCCAAGGTTTTTTAAGCCTGAGAGAAAAGCATTACAAATATCAACTGAGCCTATAATTTTAATAACAAGGGAAGTGACATAGATAAATGAAAAACGATTAACTTTAGCGTCAGCATCACATTCTTCAAGCTAAATTCCTCAAAGAACACAATTGAATGTTCATAAATACGTATACCTGATACGTCAAAAGGACCGATGCGCTTCAGGATGAATAAAGCTAGCATAGTGGCTAAAACACGGGCACTCATTACTACTCGCTTGGGGACACGAACAAAACTGATCATTTTTTTCGCGTATGAAATATCGTCTGTCGCTATGGTTACGTTTTGTATTGCCTCTTGAGTCATAAAGTAGGTTTTGATTTTACCCGATTTTTTAAAAAATGTATACAGTTTTATTTTCCATTTCAATTTTATGTGGGTGCTCAGCACCCCCAAAAAATTCTTGGGGGTGGGAGGGGGGCACTCGAGCCCCGGAGCACCCACGGAGTCGGCACCCCTATGTGCTCCAAATGAAAAGTTCAGATTTGCTAGCGTGCATCGTATACAAGTTGCCAGACTGTATATGCACAATTCGACTGCAAGAGCCAACAAACCAACGTGCTACTACTGTAATACTTTTGTCACTTGAATAAGTATGATTTTAAATAAAGAATTTAGGATAATTTGGATACCAAAATCACTGTACTTGATAATATGCCTATCTGTACAACAATTACCATACTGATTCAATAATATTAAATGTCCTACAAATATAGTATTTTTTTTCCAAAATATCACACATTACAAATATTTCTTTTCTCTTTACGTGAGCCGGCCGCGGGCATGGATATTTGTGCCGTCCTTAGTATTAGCTAGTTCGTAAGTAGTTTGTAAGTTTAGGGACTGATGACCTCGTAGTTAAGTCCCATAAGCTCTACAAACATTTGAACATTTCTTTACGTGATCTGTTTCTCTTCTCATCAGACAAATCACTTTAACTGTTACTAACATTAAGTAACCTGATAATGTGAACTTTCATTAACACTGAGAAAATCTCTAACTATGAACTTCACTGAATTTATGAACAAACTACTTCCTGCTCTCATTAATAGACCATTTGATCATGTTCAAATGCCTACACTGAACTGCTCTAATTATAAATCTAATATCACTAGTCTTATGCAACAGTATTACAAGAAACAATAATCTCAATGATCTGATCGGATTGCAAATTTGCTTTGAAATTGGTGAAAGGAAAGAGGAGCTGGTAAAATGACTCGGGGTTAAATGATAAATGCAAGCTGCACTTAACAGCAAAAAGACAAAAACCAACTACAATACTCCAAGTACAATCTACCACTCATAACAATAGAAATGTACAAGTTTTACTTTATTTGTGACAGTGATAATGAACATCAGCTTCTTTACAAAAATTACAATCTGCAGACTTGGTTGCGACTCTTCAAAACGGCTAAAGCCATAAACCTTCTGTTTTTTACTCTTCTACTCTTACACACCGACTGACTTATTCGACAGTATCACAACGATTTCTACTCAGCGACTGACTTCTACGATAGTCACACAACGACTACTACTGTAACGCAACAACTGATAGTGCAAGACACATTCCAAAGATAAAACAAAGTCTTTGGTTAACAGCAGAGGTATGTAAATGAGAACAGCATGTTAGACCGATTACCAAAAATGGTACAAAACATTACATATATTTGTTTTCTACAGAATTATAACTTAAGTTTCTATAACAAAATATGCTCAAGGCAAAATGATAAGTAAAATTAAGTGAAAATTATATTACGATATACTCTTCACATAGGAGGAGAATGGGAGCTTTTGATATATGGTGTTAAAGAAGAATGCTGAACCATGGATAGGTAGATCATTTACGTAAGGAGGAGGTGTTGATTCCAATGGGGGAGAAACAAATTTTTGACGCATCTTGACTAAATGAAGGAATCGCTAGACAAGACGCATTGTAAATCAACACAGAATTAGTTGCCAGTTTGCACTGAATTAAATCAATGGGTAAAGTAGAAAACTTGTGCCCAGCCGGAATCGGGGCGCGGGTCTCCTATTCACTAGACAGTTGCCATCGGAACACAGTGACCGCCAAGACTGAATGGGGCACGCCTCCCGTCAGGCCACCAACGAAAGAGAGGCCGCGGCGCTCTTGTGTGACGTCACGCAGCATAGGTCGCGATCGCGTTGCTCACTGGCTGTCCACTAGGCCCCAGCCCACCGGGCTCTAGCGGCCAGCCACTCAGCAACGAGCAGCGGCCTACTCGGCGTGACGTCACACGACAGCGCCGCGGCCTTCTCTTTAGGTGGTGTTGGTCAGGCGCAAATTTTCATCTTATCCTTACATCATTAACTCAGTGTCCCTGTCCACTTTCACTCATTTGTCAAGCCATTTCGACGAGCCTGGGTGCATCCGCATTGGTCGTCCTAGCCTTATATACAGAATAGTCGGGAGAGTAGAAATCGGAGTCAGTGTTGAATCTAGTAATCATGTTCAAATGGGTGCAATAGTTAAACAGAAAACAGAAGGAAGTTCAACGTTTCGTTTGTCAACGTGCTCACCAGAGACGAAACACGCGCTTGTATTTCTTTTTTCTTAGGGAGTGCTTAGCCAATCGGCAATGTCTTGCAAGGGCAGCATCGCAGCATTTTCCTGCTGTGAATTAGGCAAATGCCTCGCTCGGTATTAGCAAGGAAACCTCCAATACATCAGTTGTCGGGCTGAAGACATTGCCGACAATGATATGATATATTTTTAAATAAATACTTTCTATTAGGAACATTTTAAGCCAGTTGAACGTTGTTCACATTTCATAGTTCTTTACTGATGATGTATGAAAACTGATGACTGGTTTCGAGGCAATCAGACGTCTGTGGATGGCAATGTACATGTCCAAATGCTTGTAATTCTGTGGGACCAAACTACGTTGGTCATCAGACCCTACACTTACAAACTACTTAAACTAAGTTAAACTTACCTAAGGACAAGACATACTTCCATGTCCGTATGAGGATTCGAACCCCCGACGCCGGAGGCCGCTCGATCCCCAATGGGGCGCTCCAGACCGCTCGGCTACTCCCGCGCGGCTGTACATGTGAATGCCTATCAGAGGCAACTTGCTTTACCGTTAAGTTATGTAAAAGAAATAAATATTTCAAGACTATATGTCTGCAACAAAATCTGGTAAACACTTGTGCCCGGGACGACCGCAGTGAAACATCGGCCGAAAGCATTGCATCAGTTGTAATACATTATTAATAACCCCTTCGAAAATGATGCTGGTGGAATGCTTTAACTGAACAATTTGCGTTACGCGGACGATACAGTACTTCCAGCTGAAAATATGCAGGACCTACAGCGCATTTTGAATAATGTCATCACAGCAAGTCAATAATGTGTTTTGACACTCGGTGTTAAAAAGACTAAATAAATGACTGTCACCAAAACTGAAGTGCCAAATGAACATCTTTATGTGGATGGCGAAAGGCTGGCAAGGGTCGAAAGGTATGACTACCTAGGTTCGAGTGTCAACTGCTCCATACATTACTGTTCAGAAATAAGGATTTGCATTGAGAAGGCCCGTGCGTCCTTTATGAAAATCAGGAAGCTGCTCTGTAGTCGCGATTTGAGCCTGGACCTAAGAACTCGGATGTTCAAATGTTATGTGTTCCCAGTCCTATTGTATGGAGTAGAAGCTAGTACCTTCAACATATATTGCGAGCGCAAAATAGAAGTCTTCGATATGCAGACCTACCGCAGGATGTTGTGAATATCATGGACAGAACGTGTTACCAAAGTGGAGGTTCTAAGAAGAATGGGGAAATGCGTACTGATCCTATAGGAAGTGAAAAAAAGAAAATACAATATCTCGACAACGTTATGAGAGGTCCAAGGTATGAGACTGCAGCTCATAACACAAAGGAAGATAGAAGGAAAGATATCTGTTGGAAGGAGAAGAATGTCATGGTATGGGATCCTGTAAAAATGGTTTAATGTCTCGACATTGACCTATTTAAGGCCGCAGCTTCCAAAACTAAAATAGCCAACCTCCGAAATGGAGACGGTACATGAATAAGAAGAAGAAGAATTAATAACTAATTGTGAAATGTAACCAGCGATCAATTGGGTGAAAACCTTCCTAATGGAAGTTACTTTGTTGAAAATTTTTTAATGATCGCATATCTCCATACTTATGTCAGGTAATATAGGAGATATACATATATCTGAATTACGCAAACCGCGCGGAATGACCGCGTGCTCTAAGGCGTTAAGTCTGGTCGAATAGGTTTACAAATGTTTGGATATTTTAATGACGCCAGTCCACAAACGTATCATTTAACGTCGATGACTCAGAAACAATTATTATCAGATATCGACGTTTGGACGTCGATGATAAAATTGAAGGCCGGCCGCGGTGGCCGAGGTGACTGAGGCGCTCCAGTCACGGTCCGCTCGGCCACTACGGTCGGGGGTTCGAATCCCCCCTCGGGCATGGATATTTGTGCCGTCCTTAGTTGTAAGTAGTTCATAAGTAGTTTGTAAGTTTAGGGACTGATGACCCCGTAGTTAAGTCCCATAAGCTTAACAAACATTTGAACATTTGAATAAAATTGAAGTCAGAAATCAATGTTTTGCCAACATATTATATCCCTATTACACTATCAAATTATTGGACAAAGAATTGGACGTAAAACTGGATGAAATATTTATCCTATTCTTTAACAAAGAAATTGGATGAAACGCTAAAGGTGGTACTACACTATCATCCATTATTTTGACAAATTTGCTTCAAAATGGCTGTGATATGCTCAGCTGTTGTTTATACTACAGTTACGTTGTGTCTGCATTTATACCAGAAGGAGGGAAAAAAGGAAACGCACTTGGATGAAACCGTGGTTGTCAGGGCGAGATAAATAAAATTTATTACGGGAACGGGAGGTTCAAATGTTCAAATGTTTGTAAAGCTTATGGGACTTAACTACGGGGTCATCAGTCCCTAAACTTACAAACTACTTATGAACTACTTACGAACTAGGACGGCACAAATATCCATGCCCGAGGGGGGATTCGAACCCCCGACCGTAGTGGTCGTGCAGACCGTGACTGGAGCGCCTCAGTCTCCTCGGCCACCGCGGCCGGCGGAACGGGAGGATTTTCTTTTTTGTCGTCGGCAGTACAGCCGAGCCGTAATTCATTGCCAATTATTTTGCAATAGAGTAACAGAAAAAGCTGACGCAAACAGTGTATACGATTAAGACCGCAAGTTGATAAAGCAAATATCATTGAATAACGTTTTAAATTGAAAATGTCAGCACTGACAAAGAGGAAAAATCTAAGTTGTTTATGACATAACAATGTAATGGGGAAACATTTGTTAAAGTAAACAGGCACTATTTATTTCATTACAAAAATTGTCTGACGTATTTATATGCACATAATTTCGCATGCAAACAGAAATCGATGTTTTGAAAGTTGTTTCACTTCGCAGCACTCAGGATAACATGTTGACAAAAATCATACATAATAAAGTCATCTTTGGTCCTAAATAAGATTTAGGGGTGTTCCTTCTCCAATTCCGGTAGTATAATATGACTTTTTACATCACGGATTGTAACTCAACCTCACTTCCACCACAGGATATTGGGCTAAGAGAACTGATGTGACGGACAGTGTGAATTAGCCTTGTCGCCTGTTATACAACGCCCCATCTGATTTATACGAGTCGCGTCCAGAAAGTAAGTTCCGTTTGGTAATAAAATGAAATTGTACACAGATACAGAAGAAATATTTATTGCACAAAATTCTACAACTCTTAAACTACTTTTCCATATAACTGCCGAAATTTTGCAGGCATTTGTCATAGCGTGGCACCAGGTTTTGTATACCTTCTTCATAGAAATCTGCCGCCTGTATCTTCAACCAGTTGGAAAAAGTTTCTTTCAGTTCGTCGTCATTGGTGAAGTGGTATCCGCCAAGGAAAGACTTGAGATATCCTGGATCTTGTCATCAATCGCGTGAACCAGTTCTTCTGTAACCGAAGGTGGACGCCCACTTCGTTTTCATCGTGCACATCACTACGCCGGCCATTGAACTGTTGGACCCATCTTCTCACCGTCGAATCACTCATCGCATTTGATCCGCAAAATTGCCGATAAATTTCACTAGGTTTCACTTTCTTCGCATTCAGAAACCGAATCATCCACCTGATTTCACAGGCGGCGGGATTTTCAATCAACGCCGACATTTCAAACAAGCTCAACAAAGGGTACGTAACTGACAGCGATCTCCAAATGGCGCACGTTCTTCTCCTTGATACACATCGTCTACAGCGCATGTGCGGAACTGCAATCACAGCGATGCAGCAGAGATAAATTGAAACGGAACTTACTTTCTGGACGCGCCTCGTACATCCATATCAATTTTGTTGTTGCTAGAAAACTCTACAGAAACTTGCCACTACTAGCCATGTTTAAGAATACGAACGTTTTGTCCAACCTCCTTGGTTTTGTCCGACATTTAACCTCCAAATAAGCAGCTAAGCAGCTGTAGTGGCAAGGAGGCTGTAATACCACTAGCGCGCGAGCGGTTACATTTCTCAGTGCAAGAAACAGAAGACGAGCGTTTTCTTTGTTCAGATCTACGCCGAGGCCTTAGATTTAATGAAATATTTGACGACGTTCCCATTACACTACAATTATTTGTCAAATAATTTGATAGTGTAATGCCGGCCTAAGCGGCCCTCTTCTCTCGTACGGAGCAGCAGAGCTGGCTTGGCGCGGACAGTAGCGGTGCGTGCTGACGGACGGCGGCTGCAGAGGCAGAGGAGAGGGCACCTGCGCTTGCAGCCTCATTAGCGCTGCGCCAGCCAGACCTGACCCCGCGGAAAAATCTGCAAAACACCTTCTCCGCCGGACGGGCAGGTCGCTCCCATTTGCATATCGCCTTCGCGTTCAGGTTCCCGTGTCATTTTTAAGGCGCATTCTGTTTGAATAAAGACGTCCCAACGGTTTCCGCGGCAGCCTCTGCTGCCTGCAGGACACCAGCCCTCCCGTGTGCCGCCCTGCGCACGTCCATACTCTCACCACGTTTCGAAAATTCGTCCACGTGACGCTGACAAAGCCAATACTTGAAGAAGTTTTCTTTTCTGGCTTCGGCAAATCCCGTCACCAGGTCATAATATGCTGAGTATCATTATATAAATACGCTAACACGAAAATTGTGGTACAGATTACTAATTTATTCGTACAAGAAGGCCAATGAAAGTTACATAATTCGAAAGATTGTTTGTATTACATTTCACGAATATAAATATTATGTGTGCATTTAGCCATTAAAAGTGGTAAAAGGAAGTAGAAATTTTCCTATCTACAGTTTGGACCAAGTTCTACATTCTCCAACAATCAGCTCACTGACTGGCTATTCGCCTCGACCCAAGAACGCTGTAATGCAGCTCATCTGCAGTATTAAAATAACGTATTAAAATAAGCGAATATCGAAACATGGAGTGCTCCCAACTCACTTTCTTGTGCCGTTCAAATGCTTCATTTTCGCAGTGATTAAGAGTGGTTTAAGGACATGGATGTTTTCATATGAATGCCGATATAAAGGATGATGCACCGGAAGAGGCGTCTATCGGTGCTCGGGTGGAACTACGAAGTCGAGAATTGCCGATATAAATGATGATGCGCCGGGAGAAGCATGTAGCGGTGCACGGGTGGAACTACGAAGTCGACATGTAGTCAGCTCTGGAAGTCTGAATATCGCAGTATCGAAATAACATTATTTCTTGGCGTTGTATAAATATAAGAACACCGAAATTGTAGTTCCATTTCAAATATTAGGCTAATGAAAGTTATGTGATTCGAAAGTGACATGAGAAATATATACTTCCGTTTTTATTTGTTGTTATTGTGTCAGGCATTTTCCTTAACACGCAAAAGATACCGTTTCATACCTCGTAGTGCCTGTTAAATTTTACCAAATATCCCAGCGGCCTCCTATGATAATGGTGGCAACAGATGCTGAATAGTGAGAATCCTGTGAGTCTTCATTTTAGCCAATCGCATGACAACGCTGATGTTTTCTATGGAATCTTCGCTTTACGAGGGCAATTATTTTTACTGAGTGGACGAGGGTACATACAAGAACCTGTGAACCATAAAGCAGGAACAGCATTATTTGTTTACTTCATGGTCTGTACGATACACTAATCGAGTCATTCTATGTGGTTCGAACAAAGGGGCAAAGATTTTCTATCGTGTTATTGATGTTGCCAACATAACCACGCGAGGCCACCGACATGATGCGTAAAATTTTAACGCCAGTGACCATTGTAAACACAATTCATCGATTTTCAACCACAGGCAATACTAGTCTTATTAAATTTACCGCTCGTCACTCAAATAGTATCATTGACGGTGTCGACATATCAATACGTTACCATTGGGCAATGTGTTCAATACTTCTATCAAACATTAGGAAGTACAGGTTAGAATCCAACAGCTAATGAGGATAGTTTGTTTGTTGTTTGTTAAGTTTATGGGACTTAACTACCGGGTCATCTGTCCCTAAACTTACAAACTACTTATAAAGTAACTTATACTGAAGACAACTCAAACAAACATACCCGAGGGGGGATTCGAAACCCCGACGGGGAACGGCTTCGTGCATTGGAGCATAGCGCCTCAATTCTCTGGGCCACCCCGCCGTGGCGGATAGTTTGTAACTCACCACAAAGACATAGATTAGGGTGCTACAAGCACAAAGGAAACACGTGAAAATTCATCGTAAAATTTATTAGGATGCGCAAGTTATTAAATAATGTTTATTTATGTTGTTCACCGTCCCAGTTGTACATTTCGTCCATTTTCAAATATGTTGGATAAATTCACCGAAACTAGTGACAACTTCCAAATAAATTGTCAACTGGGAGGTGAAGAATATAAATAAAATATAGGAAACACTGAAACAAATACAACTTAGTTTTCTGCCATTAACTTTCGTCAAAAACTAAGTAAAAAAAAAAAATGCGGCACCCAGCAGCCGGAGACGACGGTGGTGTGTCTCTGAAGTATGGTTGTGTGAGTGTATGAATGATAGTGGGTGTTATTTTTTTTTTTTTTTTTAAGTTAATCATCGGAAGGTAAACATGTGTATGTCTCTTATTTGCTCGACGTACGTCTTTGGCTGAGTTGCAAACTATGCTCATTTTGAAACTTCCTGGCAGATCAAAATTGTGTGTCGGAACCGGGACTCGAACCTGGGACCTTTGCATTTCACGGGCAAACGCTCTACCGACTGAGCTATCCCGACACGACTCACGATGCCGCCTCACAACTTTACTTCCGGCAGTACCTCGCCTCCTACTTTCCAAACTTCACAGAAGGTCTCTTGCGAACCTTGCAAGACTAGTATTCCTGGAAGAAAGGATATGGTGGAGACATGGCTTAGCCACAGCCTAAGGGATGTTTTCAGAATGAAAGTAGGAAGCGAGGTACCGGCGGAAGTATAGTTGTGAGGCGGGATCGTGAGTTGTGTTGAAATAGCTCAGTCGGTAGAGCGCTTGACCGCAAAAGGCACAGCTCCCAGGTTCGAGTCCCAGTTCCGGCACACAGTTTTAATCTGCCAGGAAGTTTCATATCAGCGCACACGCCGCTGTAGAGTGAAAGTTTCAGTCTATGCTCATTATATTGTCAGCTTCTAACTACATGATACGAAGTAAACTATTCTTCTCAATAACGCTGCAAACGCGCTCTCAAAGCAAACATAGATCCACTTTGTTGAAACTCGAAGCTACAGTTTACTACATTAAATTGTGAAGATACTAGGTCATAAATCTCAGAAAACTATTCTTATATATTAAATACGAAAGACAGTGTAGATGCATTCCTTCAAGCTGAATCGGATACACGGATATGTCTGAGATATGTACGTAGCTTATACCTTTTCTTGACAAACAGACTATTTTTCGTAAAGCATCCGTACGATGCACGTGCCTCTTGTACAGCCACTGAGGAAATGTGTACAGGAAATCTAATGATGTATATAAAACTCTACCAACACTGTTTATATTTCACATCCATATGGATGCATGCAATTGTATTGACAAGGAGACCATATGGGTATCGGGTTTTATGTATTTTTTTTAATATTTATTGTACGTGAAGAACAGAACACAAATAACCATCAGCCAAAGCCATTAGAGATCCCAAAATGTTTTATATAATTGAATTCCAAAACAAAAGAAAAATATTGGTCACAACGGGATTCGAACCAGCGACGCTATAGTTGTGACGCGAGAACGCTACTACTATTTTTTTTTTTTTTTTTTTTTTTTTTTTATCTATGCGTTGCGGTTGTTGGTTCAGTTCGTTTCTTGGTTGTTCGTTGAATACTTGTTTTTGTGTTTTTGTTTGTTTGTAAATCTATCGGACCAAATTGCGTGGTCATCAGTCCGTAACTTAAAAACTACTTAAACAAAGGTAAACTAACCTAAGGACAAACACATACCCATGCCCCAGGGAGGACTCGAACCTCCACGGCGAGCAACCACGCGCTCCGCAGCCAGACGCTTTAGACCGCTCGGCTACTCCACCGCGGCTTGAATATTTGGCTCAGCATTTTTTTTTTTTTTTTTTTTTTTTTTTTACAGAGTGCGCTGAGTCCGCTGACCGGGCGTCCTGAGCTACACCGCCGGATTTTTTAACATTTTCAATAATTGGTAGTTACGTCTACTTGTAAAACTTCTAAGTCTATTTTCTCAAGAATTTTTGCAAGTTGCATGGGATGGCTTTGGCTGATAGTTATTTAAGTTCTGAACTTCACGTACCATAAATGTAAAGGAATTCTAAAATCCGATATCTATGTGGGCTCCGTATGAGATGTTCATAATAAGACGGAATAATTAGGGCCTACATGAGATGTAACATCGATATGTAAAGGAGATCAGAAGCTGACGTTTAAGGCACGTCGAAACCGGTCTTCCGAATGAAGAAACCTGTGTAAATTGATTTCAGATCGCCAACAAAACCATGAGTTCCATACAGATATATTCATCTTACGAGCTACATTGATTTCTGCAATTGCTTCATGCAGTGTTTCTTGCATGTTAGTTTGAAATTGGGTATTACTTGCAATCTCGGAATACTGAATTCCCGAAAAATTTCCAAAATGAGATGTCCCATTTGTCTAACTCCAACTACGATTAGCGTTCAAAGGTTGTTTCACGCCTGACGTGTGGCCTTAATCTCACTGGGAACGTTTCTCTAATGAATCATGGGAGTACAAAAGAGAGCTCTGCCAATGCATCGACGTTTTACGCCTTGTGTACATGATACTGCTCGCAAATATATTTGTACATTTCGCTATACCACGACTTTTGTTATCGCAGTATATGACCATTCTTGTATCACATGCTGCTATGTACAGGTCACAGCTCTAATTTCTTAACGCAACCACTTCCTTCCAATTGTCGCTCGGTATACATCTTTGAAAATGTGACTTTAATTTATGAGTACGCAGAATAAGGCTTCATGACATACTTTGCGCGGCCACTCTCGTTGGACGTTTGAGGCTCTCTCGAACATGGGAGTGCGTGTTGTCCTTACCATAAGTTAGTTCAAGTAGTTTCTAAGTCTAGGGATATATGATCCCGGCAGTTTGGTCCCTTAGGTTTACAATCATATGAACAGTTACGAATTCGAAATATTTAAACATTTCGACCGTTTCGGGGTGATGAAATAAATTCAACGACGATGATGAAAATTTGTGCTGGACTGGGATTCGAACCCGGATTTCCCGCTTTGGGCCAGCGGTCGCCTTAACCAGTTAGGATATCCAGGCACGCTTCCCTTCCAATCCCAATTCTCAACTTCTAGCCCTCTGTCCATTGATTCATCTTGCTCGCAGCGTATACTGGATTCCCGCAAGGGTTCCAGCGTTTGGGTGCTTCCGCACTGAAATTGTCCAATGGCTGTTGGTGGCATACTTTACAATTATTGATATGGTGTCTGTTCTTTCATACTTGAGAATTTGGGTTGGAATGGAAGTGTGTCTAGGTAGCCTAATAGGTTAAGGCAACCACTGGCACGAAGCGAGGAATCCGGGTTCGAATCCCGGTCCAGCACAAGTTTTTGTGGAAATCTGCCGTCAAAAAGATTTAGAAATGTGGTGAATGGTGGAAAAGCCATCGAATTATTAGGGACCGAATTGTAACAGTCATCTACAGCATTGATTGTTGTCTAATTTTTAGTTTCAAACGTTACCAGCATCTTCACAGTCAGAAACGAGAGTCAGATTATGCCAATGTCGAATTCCCGATACTTTCCATCTTTCATGGGTTAAGTCGGTTTTAACCTTGATGCTTGTATCTAACTGCTGCAATCTACAGGTATATACTGATTTGTAATCGTACTTCATACGCGCCAACGATCACCAGCAACGATTCTCTATGATTCAAAGAATTTACGACGTTAACTGAAAGTAGGAATAGAAATAATTAAACTGAGAAAGCTGAAAAATAGCGTGCCAGCCGGGATTCGACTAGGCAGTGGCGCCGACCACTACGCCACTGGGAACACGGCAATAACCGCGGTCGCGCAGGCTAGCCCAGTTCGCTTCCCGTCAGACGCAAATTCTCAACTTACTCACACGTACTGACGTAGTGCCCCTATCCACTATTAACTCAGTAGCCGATTTCTATAAGAGTTGGGACCTGGCGTGCTTTCGCACTGAAGAAAGGATCATTGGCCGTCATCGCCTGATTATAAGCTATATGCATGTGTTGTCTATTCCTTCGGACATGTCTTAATGGCATGTCTAAAACAATTTAATTTTACAAATGATACGCACTTAATGTTTTGTATAAAATCATCCTGCAATTTTCACGGTATTCTTCTTTACAAATTGGGCGGTCAGATGATTAAATTTTAGAAAAAAAAATCATGGACTAGAACCAAGTCGTCCCCTGTAGATTCTGATAGCGGTTTAAATGTTGTTATCAAAAAGTCATCTGACACTAGTGATATGCATAGGCCTCTCCACTTCCGTTATGAATTATACAAGCAAGTAAAATAAAAAAAGGGTTCAAATATTTGTAAATTATAGGAATTACGTATTAGCTCCTAGCTTACAAACTACTTAAAATAAGTTAAATTAACCTATGGAGGACACATACACCTACTCCCGAAGGGGGACTCAAACCCCGGACGACGAACGGCCGCGGGCACCTCAACACAGCGCCACAATGCGCACAACTAATCCGCCGCGGGAAGAAAAATAAGAGAAAACACCTTTGCAGTAGAAAACTAATACCCACCTCACCTACCTGTTGTTATAATCATTAGACATCTCATTCAGACAAAAAAGCAAAAGGACATTTCCAAAAAATAATAATAATAATCAAACGGTAAACGCTAATATCTGCACCGTATTAGTGGCACACATTAAGCCCGTCGCAATGGCCGAGCGGTATGCGGCGCGCCAGACACGTTCTGCACGGCCACTACGGTCGGGGATTCTAATCCCCCCTCGGACATGGATATTTGTGTCGTCTTTAGTATTAGCTAGTTCATAAGTAGTTTGTAAGTTTGTGGACTGATGAGTTAAGTCCCATTAGCTCTGCAAACATTTGAAATTGGCACACGTCAAGTTCTCGTACATGCCGACGAAGTACACAAGCGTCGCTCACAATACTTGTATGTAGTTGGATTGACATCGTGTCTCTTATACGAATAATAATTCGCTGCAGCATAAATTGAAATAAATTTATTGTAGGACAAACTGTTGCCACGGCGGTGTGGCCGAGCGTATTGAGGCGCTATGCTCCGATGTGCGAGGCCGTTCCCTGTCGGGGGTTCGAATCCACCCTCGCGCGTGTTTATTGGTTTTGTCTCTAGTATAAGCTAGTTTATAAGTAGTTTGTAAATTTAGGGACTGATGACCACGCAGTTAAGTCCCATAAGCTTAACAAACATTTGAACATTTTTTGACTAACAGTTTTGGTCGTGTGTGTGAACTGACCAAATGACAAGGTATTTTAACTCTTGTTTTCATTAACACGTTGGCTGCCGCGAGGCCGCCGGCGGCCACAGCAGACTGCTCTGGCGCGCCTAGCCACCTCTGTCATCATGAAAGGTGAAACTACTGCTTCAGGTTTTCACCATCACCAGAATGATCACCATTGCCCGCCATTTCAGTGCTGACGTGCTGACCTATCTGAATGAAATATACTTTAAAGCTAGCACTGAAATTTACAGAAATACACATGGTGAGATGGAGAACATTTCTCCACTCCCCCCTCTCACTTTCCCTCACACATTTCCCCTGCACCAGTTTTCGCTTCTAATTGTGACACTGCCTGATAGGAACGTTACAGTGTGGCGCCCCTCTCACCTTGGCCCGCACACGATGCCAGGTGTCGCTTTGGCCTTAAACTGGCCCTGGCACACAGCTGTGTTGCTGCGGCAGAGTGGCCCAGCGCATTAAGGCGCTATGCTACAATGCGCGAGGCCGCTCCCCGTCGGGGGTTAGAATCCCTCCTCGGGCATAGATGTTTGTGCCGTCTTTAGAAGAAGGTAGTTCATAGGTAGTTAGTAAGTTTAGGGACTGATGACCCCGCAGTTAAGTCCCTTAAGCTTAACAAACATTTCAACACAAAAGTGTTAACATTTAGATGGCAGAGTTCAGAGGAGCTGTGCGGGTAGCCCCACACTAATATTGCCGCTGCGAGAGTGGCTAAATAAAAATAAAGCTTTGTACATGGAAAAGTAGCGCCGGTCAACGGTGGCAACCATTTTTGGCCTAAGCTGCTGGTACCCATCAAATTATCTACCCAAAGTACGCTACATAATGACGAGTTTATAATGACTTTGCAACGGAAGGGAAAAGTGCAAAAGATAGCGTAGTAAAAAAAACGTAAACAGCTCTACTGGTATGCATAACTGACTACCGCAGCTACAGATATAAGCAACAATCATAATGGAATTTGTAATAATGCAGCAAGAGAAAGTTCTTTGACATGACCTTTAATTTCCAAAATACCTCTGACGATATCATAATACATTTTTGGGCAACTTGTCAAACATTTTTGTAACGTGCAATAGTAGAACAATAACAGAAGATTTCTGATAATCCGTTAGCGTTGGATCAAAATTAAAGTTTCGGGCCGGCCGCGGTGGCCGAGCAGACTGAGGCTCTTCAGTCACGGTCTGCACGGCCATAACGGTCGGGGGTTCGAATCCCCCCTCGGGCATGGATATTTGTGCCGTCCTTAGTATTAGTTAGTTCGTAAGTAGTTTCTAAGTTTAGGGACTGATGACCCCGTAGTTAAGTCCCATTAGCTATACAAACATTTGAAGATTTTTTGAAAGTTTCGGGTGACATTTATGTTAACGTTTACATTTCATATTGCTAACGAATTGCAGAAGAGACCCACTTTCCGTAATGCGTATTCTCCAGAGGGCGCGGCGTATTTTGTGACTTCTGAGACAATTACAAAAAAAAAATCGTTGTGGATTTATCATAACATCGTTTTTTTAAACATGTTTCCTCTCAGGTGAACTCCTTTTAATTTGTTGTATGGTTCTCCCAGTCAGGTAATAATGGGATTAGTTTCTCTCGTGCAATATGTCTTCCTCGTGATTGACGTCTGTGCTTTCAGAAGAAGCAACATGAAAAATTAAACTCTTTTATTCTAGAAAATCTTATAGAAATTCAGGATCCGCATTTTGGTGAATCAAACACTGAATAAGGTGCAAATATTGTGAAACACCTATAATGTGCAAATTAGGCCTTCTTTTATAATGTCTAAGCGTTAGAGAAAGTTTGTACAAACCGTACTAAAAAGATTTTACAGCGCAGTGTATGTCGTGAGAGTTCAAGTGTTCAAATGGAAGGGACTTAAATGCTGCGATTATCAGTCTCTAGGCTTACAAACTACTTAAACTAACTTTATGCTAAGGACAACACACATACTCGTGCTCGAGGAAGGACTCGAACCTCCGACGGTGAGCAACCGCGTGCTCCGCAGCACTCAGCGGCGGTCTCTTGTGAGAGTATGTACAATGCGACGTACAGGAAATAGTCTGATAAAGTACATTAGCAACGCATCTCACCGATACTGAAATAATATTAATCACAATGTAAACTTAAGGTATAATCAATAATCACTACACCAATTTTAGCTGCCCATAGCGGTAATTATACGTGTTGGACAAGTATCATATGCAAATGGCTATGTAGATTTCTTCCAGGCATGCTTGATCATAGTGTTGAATAAGGTGCAATGATCTGGTTATTACGGATGAGTACATGAGGTTGATGATAGCGTTGTGATTGTGGAGTTCAATGTGAATGTTATCGAGTTTCTTTTTTTTCCATTGGCGAAAGAAATATATGGTACATCCGAAAGTTGAATAAGGAGTTGCGACAGGTGGAATAGTTGATGTATGTGTTTATCTGGAATTACGGACAGATCCTGTTGATGGAGTGGAAATGAATCCAAAACCAGCCAACAACTTGTTCCATCATTCATACACTTCCCATGATGAGACGGTAATTCAGCCTGGTGTATAACCCTGTAACACCTTGTATGCGCCAGTTTAATCGTGCACGATACAAACAAAAAACAAAACAAAATGTCCACTTACAGTTCACTAACTCACTCACAAACAAACACAGTTTAGTCAGAAATACTTCTTTAGTACTTTCAAGGCACTATACTGCCGAACGCATTACCTGCAGCTGACATTCTGACGCTCACTCGTCGCCATAGGTAGTTAAAATGTTCGTTATTGCCATCTAGTAGATTGGTTAGGCCCAAGTGCCGAGCGTAGGGTCAGTACCCGCGAAACACGTCGAGAGTGTACCTTGTGAATAAAAAACCGCATTACCGGCAGCTGTATTTTCTGTTTCTCAGAGACAATTATCCTAAATTTTAATTTTATATTTACAAAAAAAGTAATATCAGATTAAAATATTAAGTGAGTAATAATTGTTATCTGTTTGGAGTGCTACGGACGGCCGCGGTGGCCGAGGTGACTGAGGCGCTCCAGTCACGGTCAGCACGGCCACTACGGTCGGGGGTTCGAATCCCCCCTCGGGCATGGATATTTGTGCCGTCCTAGTTCGTAAGTAGTTCATAAGTAGTTTGTAAGTTTAGGGACTGATGACCCCGTAGTTAAGTCCCATAAGCTTAACAAACATTTGAACATTTGGAGTGCTACGCACGTAAAAGAAAAATAGTAGACCTGAGGAGTAACTCATATGCAGTCATAGTCAAAGCTTCATGAACAGAAACATTATCAGTTATGCTAAACCAACAGAAACATAAAGGCATGTATCACACAAATTTAGGTACGACTTTGTAAGTTCACAATAAACCGTTATAACTATATAGTTACTTGTGTATTGTGCAAAATAGAACTTTAAAATATTATATTACACATTAGGCAGGCGTAGGATAATAAAAATTTTCTACAGTAAAGGAAAAGCGATACTAAATTTAAGACTATTGATATTCCAGCTTGGATATTCCACTGCAAATACAAAACTGCTGAGTCTAGCCTCGAATTTTTTACCTCGAAAACAATTCTTTAAGATCTTTGGCTGAAACAAAATGTTTATGTATGGCACAAAAGCTTCATATAAAGAAAATTTGTAACAAACCATTGCAGATAACCTGAACATTATAGCCGAAATGGCTATAGTATCAAATAAATATTATAGCAGCGAACTAGTTAAAATATGTTTAGTACTGTGTTCGTGTATAGAAATAAAACTTTAATTATTTCATTCCTTCATTATACTACGTAATTTAAGTTAAACCAGAAATGACTCCCGAGTAGCACGAGAATCTTAACTAACGTTAACCAAAGGTAAGGTGCGATTCTCGGCAAACTACATATCAAAGGCTTCCGTCAGTTTCCACATACATGGCTTTTCCATGCTCACACAAAAAACAGAAGCCATGCATATCACTTTAACTGTTGCTCGTATACGAAACTCAAATAGTAGACCTCTCAAAAAGCGTTATAGGCAGTTCGCGAAAAGAGGCAGCTACTGAACATCATCCATTTAAATAAAATACTCAGAACAGTGACAGGCGAAACAATAATAAAGCAGGCGACAAAGGCTACTTCACACAGTATTGCCAGCAAATAATAGTGGCTGCAACCAAAGAAAACAAATCACTGTCGGCTGAAGTCCCCGACATTGTCGAGCTCTACTGATTCAGAACTAGGGAGAGCTGTGTCATATGTAAGTTAACAGACAGTAAAGGTCAGGGACGTGTATAATTCTTGTCTTTTGCGGGATGAGGAGGACTCAATTGCAATATATTCGTTGAGATCAGCATCCCATCGTGAGGGACTACAATACAGCACTTCACACCAATGGATCTTGAAAGGAGGAGGGTGATCGCCTTTTATCTACACCTTGGTAAAGAAACCATTCAGTTGAATTTAAATAAATGAAAGGAATGTAAAATAGGATCGCGAGTACTCTATCGCAACCCCCAATATGTGGTGCCGCCTCTCACAATAGATGGACTCGAACCTGCGTAAGTAAACTATTTGGAATATAAACTAACCTTTGGGTTGTACTTTTGACAACGCTAGAGTTCCTTTCAGGAGCTAAATACTGAAGTTTGAGCGTGATCTGTGTGTTTACGATTCAGTCTGTACAAACAGTGAATTCTATTGAAGAAAGATATTATGGAATTGTGTCTATTGCTGCAGTGATGGTCTACAACTCGTCAGAAGTTAGCGTGTTCATATCACGTCGGGGTCACCAATGTTGGATGACTTGTGATCCATCACTGTAGTAATAGTCCCTGTCGTACAGACTAAATCGGAAACACACAAATCACACACAACTTTCAATGTTTACCGCTTGTAACGTACTCGAGTTCCGGCCGCGGTGTCCGAGGGGACTGAGGCTCTCCAGTCATGGTCTGCACGGCCACTACGGTCGGTGGTTCTAATCCCCCCTCGGGCATGGATATTTGTGCCGTCCTTAGTCTTAGCTAGTTCATAAGTAGTTTGTAAGCTTAGGGACTGATGACCCCGTAGTTAAGTCCCATAAGGTCTACAAACATTTGAACATTTTGGACGTACTCGAGCAAAGATAAACAACCAATCCAAAAGTTTTGTTTATGTTTCAAGGAGTTTACTTATTCAAGTTCAAATCGATCTATTGTAGGACACAAATCAAATCAAGTTGAATAGCTGGTAGACTCTGGTAGTATTACAAGTGACGTATTACTAGTGATAGGCTGATTGACTATCGGTGCACGTCGTTTGGTCCCAGAATACGCACTAACAATGGATCTGTAAATCTGGTTTGTTAACAATGCAAAGCTAACCATAATTTTGTGACTCAACTTTGAACAACACACCAGAGTAGAATAGAATATTTTAATAAAACTGCTGATGCCCATTTTACTTGTAAAATGTGCATTAATATTTCGGATAACGAAAAACAAAGATTATGGCATTATTTTCTATCAACAACGTGGAAATTAGAACGGCAATCGGATTATGATGAATTTCTCCTTCAAATGCTGAAATCATTGCCAATGTCTATACCATTGACTCGGAAGTTGTTCAAAAATGTGAATTTTTTCCAGAAAAGCAGATGAAAAATTTCAACGACGGGATTTGGAGGGGGGAGTGTTATCCCTGTAAATTTTTAAGCTTTTTCCTGATGAGCAACAATGACGGCCGAAACACCACATGATACCACCTCAGAACGTAACTGATCCGCCACCTTGCTCTAGTTTATTGACAGCATGCCTCTGGCGTTCAATATTCCCGGGTATCCTCCACACACGTCAACTATCAACTGGGATATGCGGCCTTCATATGTGAAGAGAATTTTGCACAAGTTTTCCAGACCATTCTTGGTGATTTTGGGCCCACCTGCACCGCGAAGTTGTATCTTAAGGGCCAGGCCTTGTACGTAGAGTGATGTTGTGAAGCCTGTTTCGTACAATCTGGTTCGACACTAGCCTCAAGGTGATTCTCACAAACTCATTGTTTATCATGGTGGCAGTCTTCGAAATGTCGCAGGTACTGGTCGTCCGCCACATTGTGTGGGAAGTTATGAACACCACCTGTATTTTGCAAACGCTTCCTTCCATCAGTCTGATTCACGTCTATTCGCCTCGCAACTAACCTTGATGAAATTAACCGACAACCCGTGTGCAGTCAAACGTCTACACTCTTCTTCTTGCCATCGGAGAACGATACCTCTATACTACTCGTACACTGTGGATTGAATGAAGTACAAATTTTACTGTCTCACGTACATTCAACGGAATGGGTATCTCGACATACGAAGCAGAGTGTCCATGTGTTTGTGTGTTTGTATGTACGTACTACATACAAATCTACACTTTTGTTCCAGTCTTTATGAAATTTCTTACACGTAAGCTTCAATCCATGAGGAAGTCGCCGTAAGTGTAAGAATCATGAACAACATATAGTTAACGAGGTATGACGTCATAAACAATTAGATGAGGGAAAAACTGCTGCATTAAGCGACAATGCTGCTACTTTTCTCCTAAACCACTGGACCGATTTCAACCAAATTTGGTATACATATTACTTACGTGAGATAACCATTTCATAAGGGTAAGAATCACATACGACACATGGTTCAGGAGCTATAACGTCATAAACAATAGGAGCTGCAAGACTGCCAAATAAAATGCGACGAGACTATATAAAAACACTACATGAGAATGACAGTACTTAGCGACTTGTAACAAACTATAAACATAATTTCAAACCGTTATTAAACTTTATCTCAATGACAACCAAATGAAAATAACGAAAGGAAAAAAGTTTCTCTCTTCTACTTTTCCGCCTTTCATGGAGCAAAACTACGGCATTCGGTATGACGCAGTTTATAATTTCTACACTATACATTGTAGTCGCAGGAAATTTTACACATAGTATACACATACAGAAATGAATGTATTTAGAAATTGTATGATAGTACGACACGGCGTTCATGAGATATAAGGACAATAACAGTAACGTTCATAGAAAACCACCCCAACACGAATCTGTTTTTAATCTATATTTCTTTACAAATAACTCTGTTCGCAAGAGATTTTACCGACATACAACACTTATACAAATGAAAATATAACTGAAAAATTGTACAACCGTACAACGTATAATTCTATAAACACGAGAGAATATACACTGCGATGAGTAAAACCTTGTCACATCATGCAACACGTATTCCAGTGAGCTTAAGGAAATTTCTGGACAACTGACAGTACACATTAGTGTTGACAACTTAGCTCTGATGCGCACACGGATGCAGGCGATAGCAATAGACTTCTATAGAGTTATAAGGAAAGGAAGAGAATGAAACAGACTACATCCAATCAATGACCATTATTTACGACAGATCTGTCTTTTAACTTCAAGAGACTGCATTTTCCAGTGAAACTTGCATTTTCTATCACGATAAATAAATCACAGGGGGATATATTCAATACTGTGGAGTGGATTTGACATGCCCGTGTTTCTCACACGGATGACTTTATTTCACTTGCTCCGGGGTGGCCTCAACGAAGAATTTATTCATATTAGATCCTGGACAAGTAACATGAAATATTGTTTATAGTAATGTTGTGAATTAAATGAATGAATGAATGTTACATATAATATCTATTTTGATTACTATCTTTCTTTGTTTGGGTACTGTACTTATTATTTTGTGTATTATGCAAGACAGCCTTATTTCTTGTATATTCTCTGATAGTGTGGCTCGGTAGCACACTGATACGCCGGGCGCCGTGCGCCGTGGCAACCAACGACCGCAAAGCATAGATCTAACCGAAGAACAAAAAAAAAAAAAAAAAAAAAAAAAAAGGTAGAGTCCAAAGGTCGTGGGTTCGATCCCCGCCAGGTCCTGCGATTTTTATCTCCCACTTTCCACTTCTATCACCTCTCGCAATGTTGCTGATGTGAGAAAATATCGACTAGGACCCCCTATTACTGGCTGGGTAAGTCAGTTCGAAGGTTGGAGGAAGACAACGGCATACCACCTCCAAACAGGAACATGCCTAGTAAAGCAATGTGGAGTTCAAACCAATCTTCGGATTGTTAGCTGCTTTTAATTTTCTGATAAATGTAATATATTATTAGAAATAAGGATATGGACAGAGAGAGAAGGGATAGGAGAAGTACTAACTCAAGAATTCATTAAAAAAATAAATACCCGGACATCACCGGGTTTTCAGCTAGTATTTCCAATAGATGGGACTAGAGGCTAGTCTGGCTCGTTTTTGACAGTCAGAGAACCACGTTTTTCGAATAATTTCAACATAGGTCCAGAAGGAACTTGTTCATGACGTACATAGACAGTGTTGCCAGACGTAGGGAATTTTCCCTACACGTAGGTACTTTTAAGCGTTAAAATCATGTAGGGAATTTTCATCCAAAAGTCCCCAACGCATAGGTACTTTGGTAAAATTTTACAATCTCCTAGCCGGTCGCGGTGGCCGAGGGCACTGAGGCGCTCCAGTCACGGTCTGCACGGCCACTACGGTCGAGGGTTCGAATCCCCCCTCGGGCATGGATATTTGTGCCATCCTTAGTCTTAGCTAGTTCATAAGTAGTTTGTAAGTTTAGGGACTGATGACCCCGTAGTTAAGTCCCATAAGCTTAACAAACATTTACAATCTCCTAGGGGGTAATGTTGGCAACAGAAAAGTTGTCATCATGCGGGAATGAAGCCAACCACTGTGGCAAAGTTTGAAGTAGCCAATGATATTTCAGACGGCATAGTTGTTTTCTGTTCATAGTAAACAATATTAATTTGAAAACTTTGTTTCAGACACATTAAAATTGATGCGAAATATGATGACTTCAATGTATATCAGTGGAATGGAGAGTCGGTTTGGAAATAGTGTTAGAAAATATCAGCACAAGAAAAATTCATTGTTTCCATGAACGAAAGACGTTTTATTACCTTGATTAGATTTATTTACGTCAGGACGATATACTAGTTAGTACTTGTAAATCAAAAGATGTTGACAAAAAAACGCTAAACCATTTGCGAAAGCCAACGTTATAATGAACAAAGCGCTAGATATTCGCTGTCAACATAGCATAACTCTTTGAAAATCGAATCATGTAGAGTGACGGACTTTCTTTTTTGTGCTGACTGTAAACTAAATAATTACTGTTGTTCCTACTCTATAGTTGATGTCTCGATGTAGCCTTGTCTGGTCAATAAATTAGTTAACCTCGTGTAACAGCGGCCTATTTGGGGAGACTAATTGATGCTGTTCCTCTCTATGGTTGACAGGTTCTTGATGTACCCTTGTTCAATCGATAAATCAGTAATCCTCTGGTAACAGAGCACTTGGAATTCGCGGTATAATCTACACTTGACTCCATGTACCATTAACGTTCAGTCACTAGAAAAACATATCTAGCAAGTGAAGCATGATGATAGATATTTATTTTAAAGTTTTTCAAAATTGTAACATGTCACATTGTAAGAGTACACCTGTCGCTGTGTGTTACAGTTGGACTTAACGTAATGTATATATTGTCTTAAATTTGTTTATTTCATGTATTTTTCATTTCTTGTATGCTAGATATATTTCTTATGTAACGACATTTTCTATATTGATTCATTTAGTGTAAACATGTACTGTATGTGTAAACCCGCATGAATGCACGGACATTCTTATGCTGTAAGTTAGCAATGCGCCAGAGAAAATGTTGAACCTGTTGTAAAGACTGTCTTTGGTACAGTAGTAGTAGCTGTGAGTGTCGCGCTGCTGAAGCAGTCGCGGAGCGGACTCGCTACAGTAAACACATAAATGTTTTGTTAATGGTGCAGAGGCACGGTAGGCGCAGTGTGGCGCGAGTTTGATGCAATTGCAATAAGCCTGAGAAGCATACTGTTTAATGTATTGAAGGAAGTGCGAAACAAATTTATTTATACTCGAAAGTGATCAGAAAGGTGTATCGAGGTGATATCAATGTATGGAGATTACAGCCAGACGAGCTGAACAAAGAGTTGTCGATAAAAATATTTTGAACCAGCAGTAAGAGTACCTACTGTAATCATATCTCTCTTGTATGGACTTCACGACGAAGACGACGAAAACAGATGAGTACTATTGTAACATTTTATTTTGTATGCATGTAAATGTAGTGTCAACCCAATCAGACCTTTGTTTCAATTATACTTTACTTATTTTGAAACCAGTCTTAATTTTTTAAGTAGTTGTAGTCACCCCATTATCACCATTATTAGATTATGTTTATTATGCCATCCTGTACATCGACTAACAAGTTCAATCATTTTCAAAGTAATTACGATCAGTTTTAAAGAAATTGCTAGACGAGTTACAGAATTGCTAAACGTGTTACAACCACAGAGACTAGTAATTAAAGTGCAAGAGAGTGCAAGAGAGTTTGCAAGTAAAGTAAAGTTGGTTTCATTTATGTAGAAAGTAACCAGGCTAACAGTAGTAACAGTATTATAGTTGATTAACCAGACTCGACGGAAGTAATTTTTTTAATGAAATACGTTAAATGCCAGACTCTGCTCAGCCAGTTACACGCGTACGCTACCAAGGCCCTGGAACCAATTAAAAAAATATATATAGTTCACGTAAAGTTTTATAAGAAACTTGAATGCTTTAAAGAATATTATCAAAATTATTGGGAACTTTGACTGTAGTATTTGTGAAGCTCATTGCACCACGGAGTTTCACTGTACTGAGCTATTATCATTGCAATCAGAGTCTATCTGCCATTACAATTTTGTTTATAACACGAACACGCCATCACCACTACATGAATTCTGACACATTTATTAGTGAAGTTGTGCTGTTCGTGAATCGTAAGAGGTGCTAATTGGAGGCTGTAGTCAATGCTAAGTCAGATAGGGCCAAGCTTAATTAATTACCACAGTGACTGTTTCAAGTTAATTAATATCTTTTTTATTCAAAATTTTAACTTTCACTGCGAAAGTGTTGTTGCGACCCATTAGCTGTGATTCGCTGCAACATTCAATAACGAAATTATTATTACTAGAGTATATTATTACGCATTCTAAATTTTGAGATTGTTTGACGACCTCCAACAGGCAATTTTCTTACAACATTAATCAACTGGTTAACCTCTTCTGGCCGGACTCCTGGATTCAGCCCCTCTCAGGTCCAAATCCTGACTACGACCCTGATGAGGGGCATTAATGAGGTGGTAGGGAGAAAGTAGGTACATTTTTGTGAGACTGTAGGTATATTCTCTCTCTTAACACAGGTGAATTTTCAGTACTTCTGAATAGTGCACGATCGTGTCCCCATAAGCATAAACGGTATAAAAGTTTCTATATAAAATTTGTGGTAAATAGCTTTCAGCCTATATTACGGTAGGGCGTTAGCGTGTGCCAGACAGGCACACCCCTTCCCCTTCCCACTCTGGCCCCTCAGCCGCTCGTCGACACACGCGGACGGAAGCGTCGGCCACCACCTCCGCCTCCGCCTCCACCCACGCCTCGGCTTCCTTCCCGGGGCTGAGCCGGCCGCCGGACGCGCTGGCACGCCCGTCGACGCGCCGGCCGTCATCAACTCTTTGACGCTTCCGGCGGCGCGGCGGATGATCCGGGCGCCCGCCAAGGACTCAGGTGACTCACGCGCGACCAGGAAAAAATCTCTCTCACCCCCTGTCAACGCGGCGCGACGGCGCTGGGCGCTGGTATGCGGGCGGAATGCGACTCTCTCTAAAAAATTGGATTAGCTTCTATAGAAGGTTGCTGACTGATGGCTAAGCTTGGTAAACCTGAGCAAGAAAATAGTCCTGAAATTACAGCGTTCACTGGTAACACATAGACAACAGCAAGCATTGTCATAAAAGACAACTTCACACAACCTGTTATAAGAAGAAGGAAGGAAGCTTAGGGTTTAGCGTACCGTCGACATCGTGGTCATTAGAGACGAGGCACATGGTCGGATTTTGTGGAATGGAATGAGGAAGCAAATCGGCCGTGCCCTTTCAAAGGAACCATCGAGGCATTTGCCTGGAGTGATTGAGGGAAATCAAGGAAAACCTGTATCTGGATGGGCGGAGTTGCGTTTGAACCAAAAATGTTCAAATGTTTGTATAGCTTATGGGACTTAATTACGGGGTCATCAGTCCCTAAACTTACAAACTACTTATGAACTACTTACGAACTAGGACGGCACAAATATCCATGTTCGAGAGGGGATTCGAACCCCCGACCGTAGTGGCCGTGCAGACCGTGACTGGAGCGCCTCAGCCCCCTCGGCCACCGCGGCCGGCGGTTTTGAACCACCATCCTCCCAAATGTGAGTCCACTGTGTTATCACTGCGCCACCTCGCTCGGTAACCTGTTCCAATAGGTTAACGCGGTCAGTTAAAATTGCAACTTTATCCGGCAGGCAGGGTAAACGACGCCCACATTATACACAAGCCTACGAGTAACGATTATGCAGATCGTTTCTTCTTCAGAAATCGAATCTATTTCTTTAATTTATTTATTTGTGAGATCGTATTCCGTGTTATTTAAGAAAGAGGTACTTTTACAACACCTGCCGAAATTCGACAGTGACAGGTTTGAAGCTTGAAGATTTATGGTGTCGCGAAATTGCTGCTCGAATTGGCAGGGCTCCCACGGCTGCCATGAAAATATGGAATCGATTGGTTCAGAAGCAGTACGAGTCCTTGGCACTAGTGCCTGACAGGAAAGGTAGTTTTCTACTCCATAGGGTCGTACAAAAGCGTCATATACCTAGAGATTGAAAATCAATTCGCTGGCGGCAGTGGCGGCTCTAGATGTGTCACCTGGTTAGGCCAAGTATATATTGGCTGGGCCCAATCTCCAGTAGACATGGACAAATATGAAAGACAAAATATAGTTTAAAATATTAATTTTTGTCAGACAATTTCGCTTATAAATTCATAAAAATACAAAGGTGTCAAATTTGCTTTGTAATTCACATATTTGTGTCTGTGTACTGTATATTTATAAATCACTGTATATTTACTGTATGCATTATGTATCTGCATAAACAAGATAAATAAAATTTCATATTGCTATATCTGCAGTGAGCCGAACTTTTATCTGCCATATCTTCTTTAGTCAAGGGCATCATCTACTTCTTCACGATGCCTTGGAAATTCTGTCTCATTCCTTTTTATAACCGAAAATAGCTCATACTACCATTACTTTCTCCCGAGAATCAGTAAACAGTTCAGTGTACAATGACTGCATCACACGACGTATTAGTTCAATTAAGGCTCCTATAAGGTCGAGCTGACGCATCCGCCATTTTCATTCTCGTGGCTCGTAAGTGGCTGCGGTGCTATAGGATTTGCGTCACGGCACTTTAGCACGACATTACGGGTGGTTGTGTTGCCATAAACTGTTCAAATCATTCCAGAGGTGGCTACAGAACGTTTAGTTTCCCGGGAGATTCAAAGAGAAGAAAAAATGGATCATTAAATCTCGGCGCAAAAACTGGGAACCCGTACCAAGCCCACAGTCATGTATTGTAAGTAAATAGTTATTATTATGACTTGAAGCAATATTTAATAGTAAAAATCGTTTGCGATATTTGAACTTACGGTTTTGTTTAGCTCTTCTGAAAGTAGGCTACTACCAACAGAGAAGCTGTCTGTAGGGAATTAGCAGACGAAAAATATCATATTACAACAAAGCATCCCAGAAAATATTGTTTTTAGAGCACAATAAGTGTGTCTTATATAGTATATTGAGAAATACACCTCATCAAAAAGTTTTGTACTGACATTGCACAAATTGTTGAAGATACTTCTGTTACGTCATTGCGAGAAAGTATTACAAACACTAAAACGGAAAATATAAATATACTGGGCAATAACTTCCGTTACGGCTGTAGCAGCGTACTTTGCTGAAACAGGCAACTACCGTTTAATGCTATTTGTGGTATTTCGAAGTTTTAGCGTCATAACTTGTAGTATCAGAGCTGGAGCGGATAGATTCAATTGATCTTTCTTCCCGAGCGCTACTCGAGAATTGAATAGGAGATAAACAGCATAAAGATGGTGCAGCAGACGCCCTGTGCGTCTGTTGTGCCCTCCGATCGGCCTGCGGCTGTGGCCAGCCCGCTCACTGCCCGCGAGGAGGTAGCCCCCCAATCCGTGGTGGATTGGGAGGTCCCCTCAGCGCGTGTCAGGCGGCGTAAGACTTCCCGGGGGACCGAAGTGGAGGCCTCCCCGGTTAGTCTTGCCAACAGATTCGAGGCGCTGTCTGTGGCAGGGGATGTTCCTGATGCGGATGGTGTCGCTTGTCCTGTACTCGCCCCTCTGCCTTCAAAAAAAAAAAAAAAAAATGTTCAAATGTTTGTAAAGCTTATGGGACTTAACTACGGGGTCATCAGTCCCTAAACTTACAAGCTACTTATGAACTACTTACAAACTAGGACGGCACAAATATCCATGCCCGAGGGGGGATTCGAACCCCCGACCGTAGTGGCCGTGCTGACCGTGACTGGAGCGCCTCAGTCACCTCGGCCACCGCGGCCGGCTCTGCCTTCAAGATCCGGGCACTCACAGAGGGTGGGTTTGTTGGTAGTTGGGAGCTCCAACGTTAGGCGGGTAATGGAGCCCCTTAGGAAAATGGCTACTAGGGAGGGGAAGAATTCCAATATGCACTCGATGTGCATACCGGGGGGAGTCATTCCGGATGTGGAACGGCTCCTTCCGGATGCCATGAAGAGCACAGGGTGCAGCCAACTGCAGGTGGTGGCTCATGTCGGGACCAATGATGTGTGTCGCTTTGGATCGGAAGAGATCCTCTCTGGTTTTGAGCGGCTATCAGAAGTGGTTAAGACTGCCAGTCTTGCTTGCAAGATGAAAGCGGTGCTCACCATCTGCAGCATTGTCGACAGGACTGACTGCGGACCTTTGGTTCAGAGCCGAGTGGAGGGTCTGAATCAGAGGCTCAGACGGTTCTGCGACCGTGTCGGCTGCAGATTCCTCGACTTGCGCCAAAGGGTGGTGGGTTTTCGGGTTCCGCTAAATAGGTCAGGAGTCCACTACACTCAGGAAGCGGCTACACGGGTAGTGGGGGCTGTGTGGCGTGGACTGGGCGGTTTTTTAGGTTAGATGGCCTCGGGAATACACAAAATGGGTTTCAGTCTCAAAGGGGGCAGGTCATACACGGGAAGAAAGTAGACATAAAAACCATTGGTGTAACAGTTGTAAATTGTCGTAGCTGTGTTGGGAAAATTCCAGAGCTCCAAGCGCTGATAGAAAGTACTGAGGCACAAATCGTTATAGGTTCTGAAAGCTGGCTGACGCCTGAGATAAATTCGGCCGAAATTTTTTCAAAGGGCCAAATGGTCTTCAGAAAGGATAGAATAAATAAAATAGGGGGTGGCGTGTTTATTGCTGTTACAAACGGTTTATCCTGCAACGAAATTGAGGCAGATACTTCCTGTGAATTGGTCTGGGTAGAGGTTATACCTGACCACCGAAATAAATTAATAATTGGATCTTTTTATCGGCCCCCTGACTCAGACGATGCGGTTGCAGAAATGTTCAAAGAAAGCTTGAATCATATTTCAAATAGGTATCCGAAGCATACTGTTATAATCGGTGGCGACTTTAATTTACCCTCGATATGTTGGCATAATTACGTATTCAAAACCGGGGGCAAATATAAAACATCGTCCGAACTAGTTCTGAATGCTTTTTCTGAAAACTACTTCGAACAGTTAGTTCATGAACCCACTAGAATAGTACGTGGTTGCGAAAATACTCTTGATCTCCTAGCAACAAATAATCCCGAGATAGTAAAGAGCATCAAAACAGATACAGGGATTAGCGAACATCGAGTTGTAGTAGCGAGACTGAATATCGAAATTCCCAAATGCACCAAAAATAAACGAAAAATATATCTATTCAATAAAGCAGATAAAAATTCGCTTCACGCTTTCCTGAGTGATAGTCTCCAGTCCTTCAAAACTAAAAATGCGAGTGTAGATCAGTTGTGGCTTACTTTCAAAGACATAATATCAGTAGCAATCGAGAGATTTATACCAAATAAATTAATAAAAGAGGGGGCTGACCCCCCGTGGTACACAAAACAGGTCAGATCACTGTTGCAGAAACAAAGAAAAACGCATGCAAAATTTAAAAAGACACAGAATCCGCAAGACTGGCAATCTTTTACTGAAACTCGCAACCTAGCGCGGACTTCAATGCGAGATCTTATAGTTGTTTCCACAACGAAATCCTGTCTCGTAATCTTGCAGAAAATCCAAAGAAATTCTGGTCATATGTGAAGTACACTAGCGGCAAAACACAAACAATACCTTCACTACGCGATAGCAATGGTAATACTACCGACGACAGTACTGCTAAGACAGAATTACTAAACACAGCTTTCCGAAATTCTTTCACCAAAGAAGACGAAGTGAACACTCCAGTATTCAAAACAAGAACAGCTGCCAGCATGCCAAACTTAGAAGTAGATGTTCCTGGAGTAGTAAAACAACTTAAGTCACTAAACAAAAATAAATCTTCCGGGCCAGATTGTATACCAACTAGATTCCTCTCAGAGTATGCTGATGCAATAGCTCCGTACTTAGCAATAATAAGGACACAGTTCGTTGTAATTGACGGTAAGTCATCGAGTAAAACAGAAGTGATATCTGGCGTTCCCCAGGGAAGCGTTATTGGTCTCCTACTCTTCCTCGTGTTTATAAACGATTTAGGAGATAATCTGAATAGCTCCCTTAGACTGTTCGCGGATGATGCTGTAGTTTATCTGTTAGTGAAGTCAACAGAGGATCAAAAGCAACTGCAAAGCGATTTAGACAAAATTTCTACTTGGTGCGAAAATTGGCAATTGACACTAAATAAAGAAAAGTGTGAAGTAATACACATGACCACTAAAAGAAATCCGCTGAACTTCAATTACGCGATAAATCAGTCAAACCTTAAGGTCGTAAATTCTACCAAATACCTAGGAGTTACCATTACGAACAACGTAGACTGGAGAGAACACATAGAAAATATTGTGGGGAAGGCGAACCAAAGGTTACGTTTCATTGGCAGAACTCTTAGACGATGCACCAGCTCCACCAAAGAGACTGCCTACATCACACTTGTGCGTCCTCTCTTGGAGTACTGTTGCCCCTTGTGGGACCCTCACCAGGTGGGACTGACGGAAGATATTGAGATGGTTCAGAGAAGGGCAGCTCGTTTTGTTTTATCACGTTACGGGGGGAAAAGCGTCACGGAAATGTTGCACGAATTGGGGTGAAAATCATTAAAAGAAAGACGTTATTCATTGCGGCGTGATCTGTTTGCGAAGTTTCAATCACCGACTTTTAGTTCTGAATGTGAAAATATTTTGCTAGCACCCATCTACTTAGGGAGACATGACCATCCCAATAAAATAAGAGAAATCAGATCGAAAACGGAACGATTTAGGTGTTCTTTCTTCCCGCGCGCTATTAGAGAATGGAACGGTAGAGAAAAGTTATGAAGGTGGTTAATGAACCCTCTGCCAGGCACTTAAATGTGATTTGCAGAGTATCTATGTAGATGTAGATTTTTTTTTTTTTTTTTTTTTTTTTTTTTTTTTTTTTTTTTTTTTTTTTTTTTTTTACGTGGTCAGGCGTTGGCGCCTAACTAAAACTATCCCTGGAAACTACCTAGTCGTATATAAGGGAAAAGAAAGAAGGAAAAGTAACGGGTTGAGTGGGAAGTCAGAACAAAACAAAGAAAATCTCTTTATTCTAATTAACATCTTTACCTTTTTTCTTTTTATATCGGTCTTGATGAGCGTTGTATGGTACGGATGCTCTCCGTTCCCTGCGGCTAGTAAGGTTAGTCGCGGCTCCCCGTAGAATGTGCATTCCGTTGAACAGTTCAAGTATGGACAGTAATTCAAACAGTTAAAATTTTTCTGTCTTGACTGAACATATTCCAGCTGCGAGGAGGGTCGTGGAAGGTACTCCCAAGGAAGTTTGAAAAGTATTGTCTGTATTTAGGGTGACGTACAACTCTATAATGGCAATCCGTGAGATATGTCCAAAAATCAAGTTTCGATTTTTTAGTATGTCCGCGGATCCAATTCACAGCATTGGTCTTAGCCTTTGGAAAACACACTCGGTCTGGAAATAACAACGAATGAGGCGTAATACTCTCGGGAATATTCATCGCGAGGAAAGCTAAGATACGGCGAATCAGATGCCGAAGTCAGCAGCAGCACCGCAAACAAAACGATGTTCGTTAGTGGCAGCCACACCACGTATGGGACAGAAAGAAGATAAAGCGAGTTGGATGCGATGAAGGCGAAATCGGCAAACATGCTTACGATTGACAGTAAGGTACCAGACCGATTGGACATTAGAATCAAGAAAACATGCAGACACAGTGCGCCAGATGGAACGCCAGTCAAACAGGGTAAATTTTTGTTCAATCGAGTTTAATGGTAGACGTCTTTGTAGAACATCATAAACAACTTTGTCAGCTAGGCACCTTAAGAAAGCGCGGCCACCACCGCGGCATAATGCTTCTCAAACAAGTATCCCTGAAGAATTCCCGTGAGAAGTTAAAAATGTAAACAGTTGTAACGTAGCGCTCATCGAATGCGGTTCCTTTTGTTACGAAGTGTTGCACAGACTCGATACTGAAGCCAATTACACATTTTTCTGTCGGCAGACGCTTGGGGCCGCTCGTGAGTGGCCGTGTGGTCCAAGGCGTAATCCATGGTTCATGCGGTCACTTCCCATCGGAGGTTAGAGCTTGGGTATGTGTGTGTGTTGTTATCAGCATAAGTTAGTTTACATAGGGATCAACGTCGTCAGCAATTTGGTCTCTTAGAATCACTAATATTTGAATATTATTTGCGACGTGGTTCTTCAGTTTCTCCAGCCGTATTTCATGTTGAAATACATCTCGGGTGAAGCGCCTGGTGTATGTGTTCACCCGAGATCTTTTTCAGCATTATTTGAGACTTTTGAGTGCGCACTCTAATTGTGTTGTGAATCGCGCATTTTCTTTGCGTTCAAACTTTCATATTCATATTATCCTTTCGTTTATGTTTTATACTGCAGTATTAATCTGTAATAGCGGGCTGAGACAAAAGACTTCGTGCTGATATCAGTTCTAAATTACAAAACATTAACTTAGAACAAAAACAATGAATGAATATGGAATTCTATAAAATTCTCGGATACATCCAGTATTTCTCTCGGATGAAAACTTTTTTAGTTTTTTTCACAGGATTTTACGGTTGTCTCGGAGCGTATATATACTGACTCACACTAGTGCACACACACACACACACACACACACACACACACACACATACATGCATACATACATACACACAATTTCAAAAGCGTGTTATTTCGAGGACAATTTCAGTGCAGTAAAGCACGTTGGAGAAGGAAAAACCCATTTTTATGCCATAAATAACTCATTTGATGTCTAAACGACTGCCGAGGTGGGATGAAAACCCACGCGTGCAATACTACTCCTTCAGACATCGCGTAAAGTACGAACCTCTCGCCATTGTCCTCGCATACCGGTACTTTGTCAAAGCCAATTAAAGGCGACGGGCGTACGTTAATCACCGAGGAAATGGCCCATAAAAGCGGGCCGCGGTATACGCCAGGCGACAGGCGAGATAGCAGCCCAGCCACGGTGGCGCCTGCCCAGTAGCGCACAATGCGCCGGGCGTCGCCCGGTAGGCCACGCCGGGCTCTTCGTATCGGCGCCGCCGTCGCACCCTGATAGACGTGCGGGCCGGCTTTCTCCCAGATAGCATCTGCGAGGGTTGCCCGCGATTGAGCAACGGCCCCTCAACTTCACCGGTGACAAAGGCGGGTGGCTCCGTTGTGCAACATTCGAAAGCAAACGGCTATAACGCTAGCCGCTACGACTCTTTGTTGGCCACAACGTGCTTCGCGCCCATCAGATGCTGACGTCTGGCTGATCTGTAGCATACCCGGGGTCCAGGTTAGGCTGAAAGGAGCTATCTACTACATCTATATACACGAGGTGCGGTCTCAAAATAACGCGACTGTTGTCGTCGCACAATAAGTACGCATGCGCCTAAGATGAGCGACCAATAATTGTGAGGCCTCCTCATTAGAATTCTACATATCTTGTCTGTCAACAATTCAGAAGAGGCCGTGGCCTACTGCTGCTGTTTTACTTGAAAACTAGTGTGACACAGCATGCGACGTCTCGAGTGAAGTTTCACATGAAATTGGAAAAACTGCTAGTGAAACCTAATATTAAAAGATATGTATGGAGAAGGCGGTTTATCGCTTACGAGTGGTACAAGCGTTCCTAAGATGGCCGAGAAGACATTGAAGATGACCTACGCACTTCAAATATCATAAACGAAGAAACTATCGAAACAATCGGTAATTTGAAACTTCCTGACAGATTGAAATTGTGTGCCGGAACCGGTACTCGAATCTGGGACCTTTGCCTTTCGCGGGCAAATTTTAATCTGCCAGGAAGTTTCATATCAGCGCATACTCCGCTGCAGAGTGAAAGTTTCATTCGGAAACATTCCTTAGGCTGTGGCTAAGCCATGTCTCCACCATATCCTTTCTTCCAGGAGTGCTAATCTTCCATGGTTCGCAGGAGAGCTTCTGTGAAGTTTGAAAAGTAGGAGGCGAGGTACTGGCGGAAGTAAAGTTATGAGGCGGCATCGTGAGTCGTGTCGGGATAGCTCAGTCGGTAGAGCGCTTGCCCGTGAAAGGCAAAGGTCCCAAGTTCAAGTCCCGCTTCCGGCACACATATCCTATTTTTCAAACTGACATTTTTCAAGAAACGAGCCTCCAAACCCAAAACATGGATCACACATAATCTATTACGGAGTGAATACCAGTTGGATCATAAAATGATCTCTCATCTAAGTATAGTAGCAGTCATGAAACTCGAAGTCCTTAAAGTAAGAGATCTAGCTTACGATCATTACCCAACAAAATTCTCCTTGGACACGTGAGTCCAGAAAAAGAAGGTTAACCAAGAAAGCTCTACACCGAAATTATGATGTTCAAAACATAAACTGTAATGAATAATTTACAACGCAAAATATATGATTTGGAAAACATAAACGGAAATAAATAATTTAAAATATAAACGCAAAAGTTACATCTACAAAATTGGCAACAACTTTAATCAGGGCTTATAACAGCAGTAGTCGAAAACGTAGCGTCGCTAACGAGTACACGAAAACACTCGTGGTGTACTGATGAGTGTGACAAACGCGTAAAAATCATACAACAGGCAATAAAATTGACCGTCCAACAAAAACCAAAAGACTCTGTAAGATCTCAAGGTTACCAGTCACAAAACCAATAAGAACAATTAGCAAACAACATGAGCACTAAGAATTACAAGACATATAAGATGATTTCAAGAAACACAACGCCCCAAACTTCTACAGTGTATTCAAACAAAAATTACCTAAGCCCGCCCCCTCAATCGAAACAATTAAAAAATAAATATTGTGAATTTGCCAAAAACCAACACCAGAAACTTTGAAATTCTAATTAAATACTTTCCTAAATTCCTCAATTGATGAAGGCCTGATAAAAAGTTTGAGGTCTATCACACACAATGAAACCTAGACTCAAAACCACCAAGTCTATAGGAGATAATTCAATCAGCCAAAAATAAAAAAGACGAAATTTTCGCATGACAATAGAAAAATGCAGAAGAAAATCTTATCACCACACTCAAAGAAATTATAGATGGAATCTGCAAACCTGAAAAAATTTCCACCGATAGGAAGGCAACATTCCATACAACCACTGTACAAGAAAGAAAGTAAGGCAGACTTAACAACTATCGTGGGGCCTCTCTGCTGTCAATGTCGTGCAAAATTCTTTCAAAAGCCCTACTGAACCGAGAAGAAACTCAACTGAATTCAAAAGTCGGCGATACCAAGGTGGATTCAGAAAAAGATGCCTAGAATAAATCCTCAGCTTGTAAAACTCGATGAAATATTTGTGCAGTACATCAAACGACAGTTATCACATTTGTCGACTATTAACCAATAGTCAACAAGGATTCAGAAAGTATCGCTCTTGCGAAACACGGTTTCCTCTTTATTCACATGAAGTGATAAGTGCCATCGATTCAATATTTCTGGATTTCCGGAAGACTTTTGACACTGTATCCCACAAGCGGCTTCTAATGAAATTGCGTGCTTATGGAATATTTCCCAATTGTGCGATTGGATTCACGAGTTCCTATCAGAAAGGACACAGTTCGTTGTAATTGACGGTAAGTCATCGAGTAAAACAGAAGTGATATCTGGCGTTCCCCAGGGAAGCGTTATAGGTCCCCAACTCTTCCTTGTGTTTATGAACGATTTAGGAGACAATCTGATTAGCTCCCTTAGACTGTTCGCGGATGATGCTGTCGTTTATCGCTTAGTGAAGTCAACAGAGAATGAAAAAGCAACTGCAAAGCGATTTAGACAAAATTTCTACTTGGTGCGAAAATTGGCAATTGACACTAAATAAAGAAAAGTGTGAAGTAATACACATGACCACTAAAAGAAATCCGCTGAACTTCAATTATGCGATAAATCAGTCAAACCTTAAGGTCGTAAATTCTACCAAATACCTATGAGTTACAATTACGAACAACTTAGACTGGAGAGAACACATAGAAAATAATGTGGGAAAGGCGAACCAAAGATTACGTTACATTGGCAGAACGCTTCGAAGATGCACCAGCTCCACCAAAGAGACTGCCTAAATCAGACTTGTGCGTCCTCTCCTGGAGTACTGTTGCCCCTTGTGGGACCCTCACCACGTGGGACTGACGGAAGATATTGAGAAGGTTCGGAGAAGGGCAGCTAGTTTTGTTTTATCACATTACCGGAGGGAAATCGTCACTGAAATGTTGCACGAACTGAGGTGGAAATCATTAAAAGAAAGATGTTATTCATTGCGGCGTTATCTGTCTGCGAAGTTTCAATTACCGACTTTTACTTCTGAATGTGAAAATATTTTGCTAGCACCCACCTACTTAGGGAGCCATGACCACCCCAAAGAAAAGATAAATCAGATCGAAAACGGAACGATTTAGGTGTACTTTCTTCCCGCGCGCTATTAGAGAATGGAACGGTAGAGAAAAGTTGTGAAAGTGGTTAATGAACCGTCTGCCAGGCATTTAAATGTGATTTGCAGAGTATCTATGTAGATGTAGATGAAAATGTGTATCACAGTAAAGACCAAGATTCCGTTTATGAAGTGTTATCAAAATTTGGACTATATCAAATGACCGAACAGTATCGAAAAAACATTGGTGAAGACCAAATACAAGAAATTTATGGGATAATTGAGCACAGAAAGTCAAACAGACACATGAGAACAACACGGAGATGGACCGTCCTCATTACCGATCAGGTGTATGCTTGAAGAAGCTGCCAGTGACCAGCGGAAAGCAGGTGCGCACAGAGTGAGACCATAACGTAGAGGTACAGATTGAGATGTTTAGCATTTGCTGTCAACATGGTGCTGTTTGTCCAAGACATTACCTATGCACAAAAACCACGGTAACTGTTACCAGACCTTGAAACAAAACTTGGAGTAGAAATTTTATTTGAAAAAACTAAAACCAAATTTATGACAGACATCAAAGATGCGTTCTTCGATTGCAAAATTGGCAGTAACTACAAATTTAGAGGGAAAGAATTTGAATATTACATGAATGGCTTACAGAAAATGTAAAGAAATCTATCAAATCAAGGTTTCAGAAAATAGATATTGCTTTTCAGTTAACCAAAAATAGTCCAAAACAAAAAGAATCTTTCTGGAACTGCAAACTCCGACACTACACAACAGTAATTAAACCTGAAGCTCTCTACGCACCTTAGACACTCCACCTTCAACACAGAATACTAACAGAATAATTAGACGTGGAGGAACATAATAATGAGGAAAATCCCGGAACCAAGAGTAAAAATGGCATACAATTTTCTAAAACCCATTGCAGATAGGTACAAATATCTCAAAAATCACAAGTGAATGCGGATGTGAAGATTCATTTTCATGGGGCGTTTAGTAAGAATGAACTGAAACACGGTAATGCACAATATTTACATTCTAAAGAGCAAAACTACGTGACCGAACTGGTACAAACATACAGCAAATGGCCTGAAAGATTCAGGATCTTCAACTTTACATACGTAAAATGAAATCAGAAAAATCAAAAAACGGCGTTCTGAGGCAGAAGAGAGATATCGTAACCGATATACATGTTCTGTACAATAAAAACACGCCCATTCATTGCATATGACGGAATATTGGGCCAAAGGTAAGGCCTAGGAATATTGACTCCGAGTGGTCCACAGCAACCAATTCGCAGAGAAGAAGAAGAAGAAATGGCTTATTTATTGCATTAACCACATCCTGAACTTAACTGTGCATTACTTAAACTAAGTACCGTTAATACTAACTTCATTTACCACAGTAAAAGAAATATTAAATTTCTTGAGAGAGTCACCCCTTCATCGAAAATCCGCACCAAATATTCAAGTGCTTTATGTAACTGAATTGTCGCAGAAATATCATAATAACAGGATCTGTAAAAAGAATTATGTCCAAGTGGTCATGACGCTTTTATCACTGTCAAAAGACGGTAAAAATGTAACAAGAAAATTTTTAGTTGCATTGCGCAACTACAAATAGTGAATTTATTGTTAGTGTTTGCCGTACACCAAAATATTCTGCACTGCTGCAACCAGTAGTAAATGATCTGCAGTCCAAAAGTATGGAGATGTTTCAGTGTGAAAAACATATCAGAAAAATTACTAGCACTTGAAAGAAAGTTAAATGCCGAATCAGAGACAATCGTCAACAACGATGAGACTGATTTTAGAATTCCACGAATTCCAAATCGACAGGCACATCGTGCGTATCCTTCAGCTAGGACTGCTAACGAGTTCTGGAAAAGATCGTTGATGATTGTTTTCCTAGTTTCCCTAATTACGTTTCTATGTTTAGACTGCAGCCTCGTGTAATACTTAAAACATCTTATCGTCATAAAAATTTAACTTTCTTGTTGTTATTTTCTGTATGAAACTGAAGTACAATTTGTGGGAACAAAAATATGTGACAAAGAGCGAGCTAAAGGAAATGGAGCTTGTTATGCAATTTAAAGAAAGACAGTAGTTACTCTGCGATAAAACAGCCGCTTCACATTTGCCTTGTGTAGCCCTGTACTGCATGTATTGTCGGAAGACCTTTAAGTACGTTGAGTCAAGACTTGGCTACCTTGGAGAATGACCAAGTCCGTCTTGTGGGCTTCTGTATAATGATTGTGCATAAAAAATTATAATAATAATATAAATCTGAAACTTTAATCTTGACCAGATTTTGTCAGAACAGTCACAGGTTATTGTTGACGTAATAAGTTAATAACTTAAATGGACAAATATTGTTTAGTTCCTGCTACTTATCGAGTTTTCTTCTTTTCTCCCAATCCTTAAGCAAGTTGTTAGGTATGTCCATAGTTTTAAGTTTGCTCAATAATCTCTGTTAAACCAATATGAATTTGCAACCGTTGAAGAGAAATTTCAATCAAACTTTCCAAAATTCAGAGTGTTTTAAGTACCTAGTGCCAGCACGAATTTCGATACACTTGCAATCATCACAACATAAACTTTTAAGTAGGCATAAATTAATGTGTAAGTTATTCTAAACTTATTCCACATCTCTTATATACATTCAATGTACTTTCGAAGTACCACTCGGTTCCTTGTCACTGCAACACAACCAGTTGCCAGAAATTCATAAGCCACGTGGTCATTCTGCAACGACAATGCTATTATTGTCGCTAACCGTGAGACTTTTCAAAGATAACCACCGGTGGGTGGTTAGAACGCTTCAGCGAAGCGAAGGAGCATGAGACAAGCTGGCATCATACACACACTGCGGAATCGCATCAATTCACAAATGGAATACTGCTTTACCGACCGTACACTTGCAAAGCAGTATTCCTTAAGTAATCTGAAAATGGCGATTCAGTTTCGCTGAAACCAGTTACCAGAACATATTTACAGGCGATTTAGGCAAATCTTCTTGAAAAACCGACGTGCATGATGTTCGTAATTTGAGATGCCTCTAACATTTGACAATGTCACTTAATCTCCGTACTCTGAGGAGACATGTAATAAAACTATGAAATCTTCCCGGGTTGGCAGTCGACTGTCAGGCGAAGATATTGGATACAGAATCCATCGAAACGTTGCGAGTAGAAGATTCACAACCTACGATGATTTCATAGTTCTAGCCTACCCCAGTTATCCAACCGGGGAAAGGGGACCTACAGCTTAACTTGGAATCCGAACCATATGTCGTTTCTAGCGACTCATGTCTTTGAGAGTTGAATGATGGGTTAAAACACCGACTGAAAAACTCTATGTCCGACCGGGTTTCGAACCCGCGACCATTAGATTTTCAGTCGCGCGCTTTACCCTAAGACCACCGAGCCCGACCCATTTCCTACGTGAAATATGCCGAGAAAAACTTGCAATCAGACATTTAATGAACTGTACTTTCATTGACATGAACGGTATGGCCAATAAAATTTTTATTTTCGCCTCGTCAAAAGTCAACGGATCCTCAAACACATAGTTCTAAATGAAACATTTCTATCAACATTCTGTAACGTATTCAAGGTTCAAACCTAACACAGTGATGTTGTTACACTCAGAAATTCAATCTGTGACAATAAAGTTCGTTGATTAGTCCTGTGGCATAAATGTAGATGAACTATGAACTAAAGTTACCTTACTGTCCTTCGAAATGGTCACTTCCCAGACTCCCATAACTAAGCACGGCTGAATTCTGCGATACATATCCTCTTTTTTTTCCAAGAACTGTTTGATGATACTGGCTGTGTTTCGGCAAGCACTGTCGTGCAACTTCAACATCAATCATACTCGACGGATCTCAATCATCCATAGTTCTTCCTATTCCCTCGAATCAAACCCGCTTTGAAAGGAAAGTGTTCTGTCGATATTCCTGACGTCCAACGAAACGTGACAAGGCTTTTGAACACCATCCACTCCGTACATAGTTTCTAGGACATGTATCGCAGAACACAGTGGTGCATTGTCATGCGAGGTGATCGTTTCAAAGAACAGTAAGGTAACTGTAGTTCATAGATCATCTGCCTTAATGTTACAGGATTAATCACCAAACTTTATTGTCAGAGGTTGTAAAAGGGAGTCGCTTCTCTAAACAACGAGTAATTTGTCCATAAATCCTGTTTGTTTCCTTGTTGTTTTTAAAACAATTACTTTATGTACATCTAACTTAATTGATCTACCCATATGCGAAATTGTATGATCAAGAGCAACAATTTCCTGTAACAAATTAAATAAAATAACCATTAGCAAACAAAAAAAATATAGATTAGTCATATATATTTGAAGCTAAGGATTTTAGGATGAAGTGTTGTAATCAATCGTATATCAACTGTCTCTGCAGTATTTTACGGAAAATTTGCATACAGAGTATCTACAGAGAATCGTATAGTAAGGCCTAAACCAATTGACCTTTCGAAGGATTCCAAGAACATTAGATATTTGCGCAACTTTTATTCATTACCAGTTTTGTTAACCAAGTAAATTATAAATGGACAAGTTGCAATCGCAAATCTAAACCAAGTTGGTTTACTACAAAAACGTGAAACAAATTCGCACCATAATTTTAGTAAACGTCCCATATAGTCCCATACACAATACCCATTTTCGATCAGTCATGTGTTGAGCACAGCGTAGCGATAAACGATTCTCATGTCTTAAGGATAAACAAAGAACTATCTTACACCGCTCACACAATTAATGGCCAAATCAAATCTAATATAACTGCGAAACATGTGCGCACTGATGAAAATTTTCTCCCACTGTCAGTCGCCTTACGAGCTAATAGATTTGTGGTTGGTGTAGGACGAACGGCATTAGTTAAATTTTACTTAAGATGTTGGCGGCCTAGCGTGTCGACGTTGGCAACAGATAAGAGTGGCTGGAAATGCGGCAATCAATGACGGAACAGATGCAGGCAGCCAATCAGAATTCAGAAGGTTTTAATTGTTACGTGTAAAAGTAATTATACGAAACAAATGGACGTAAAAGAATCTTCGATGCATTCCCTCTTTCTCGCATTACGATAAATCGCGACATGGTTAAGTTTTTTGTAGGGTGGCGGCAGTGTAGGCAGCTAATGTTGACAACGAAATGTTTCCTTTCCAAATATCATTAATATGCCAAACGTGTCAATCGTACAGCAGGAACAGAATTAATTATTCCCTTTAGGAGGTCAACAGAAAGGATTATGTCCCTCATTATATGACTTAAGTAAAATTTTACATAAGAGGGAATTAATACTTTGTGTTGACATTGTGTTCCTGTCTATTGTTGACAGGTTCTTGTATGTACTCTTGTCTGGTCACTAAATTAATTGCGAAAATTCATCGTAAGATTAGGAACGGAAAGTGTTATTAAATAATGTTTTATTTATATGTTCCAACGTCCCAGTTGCACTTGGATAAATCTGCGACTGGGACGATTACTAAATTATCACAGTAAATGGAACATTTTGTTTTCAACATTAACTCTCGTGCTACACTGCGACACAACGAAACATTAAATGTCAAACAACAAAATGCGTTCGTTTATTCTGTGTAAGAAACCAGCAAATCTCATATGGCGCATAGAATCAAGAGATTGGCTAATGACAACGGCACACAACTCCCGTCATTTTCATCTGTTGGCAACACGCTAGACAGTCAACATCGTAAGTAAAATTTAACCACCGAATTTTACCTTGCAATGATTTCGTTTGTCGGTATTTACACAAAATCTAAGAAAAGGGGAGATTGTGGGACCAGAATCTAACCACAAAATACATTGTTAGCATCAGAATACTAATCGGAATCAAAGTAATTATTGAAATTTACTTTTTACCTTAAATGGTTCATGAATAGGAAGAAAGGAAGCTCGGAGTTTTTTACGTCATCCTAATCAATTCTTGAAAGTATTGAACGTAACAGCAAATCTTACTGAAATCAAAGACATCACACTTAATTCCGCGTGACTGATCGTGCTAAACTGAGGAATCAATAGTCTTAGACAAACTAACTATTGCAAACTGAGTAGCACCAATATCTTATCATCGTCTCCACTTCCGGCTTCGATATTTCTATGACATATCAGAAGTAAAGCTTATAAATTTTGTGCACAGCTAAGTGAACGTAAAGCTTACTAGCGAAACGAAGCTAGAAATGTTTAAGCAATACATACCTTAATCTGCAACTTCTTTCTCATTCCTGTAATGTAAATTCTTTTAGCACCCTTCGTACAGTTATCTGTCCTTGTTTCGGTATCAATATTTATGCCGCCTCAGAATAAAGGAGGAAATAAATACCATCAGTTAAAAGAATATACGACATTTGAAACCAAGAATATGTAAGCTGCGTTTCACATACAGTTTCTGAAATATAGCTCAGAGAAATAATCCTGACTGCGTTATGCCACCACTTTCCAAGCTGTGATCTGAACACAAATACATAACAATTACGCAACACCTATCCCGTTAGCGAACAGCATTACCAGCGATACATCCCGCTACGTGTTACTCAGTAGTGATAAAACTTCTCTTTGGTTGCCTGTAGCATCGTTGCCTTTGCGTGGTGTAGTAGGTTCGTTTAAGCAACTGCCAGCAGCTACTCGCGCATGCGCAGACCAGAAATTAAGTTCAACCAGCGCCTTCTCCCGCTTCCGACTACTTTCTACGTGGCTGTTTGCCACCTGAATCTATCAGGAAAGGTATTTCTCGTGCGCTTATGCTGCCAGATTCGCGCATGCGCAGAACATCGGAGCTGTAAAGGGAGTGCTGGGGTTAGTGTCCACGTGATCAGTGTTTACATTTCGTGATACGTATTTTCATTCGTTTGTCTTCGTGTGCTGCTATATTTTCATATGAAAACAAAACGGATTTCTGTGACTGGGAACTGTTAGGCGAATTTATTCACAAAAATGCTGAAGGCTAATAACATTATATGATATTTTTTTCAGTTTTCTGATTTTATTTCCACGTTATTATCAGATCAAGTATTGAGTTGAACATATAATGCACTCTTGACAGATTATTTTATACATTTTAGGTATTAAAAATGAATGCGATGTACAAGATCCCGGGACTTTATACTGCACTTTCTTCAGTAAACGAAATCGACATGGTATATTTGTAAAAAATATTTTAAATTTTTTAAAAATTAAAAAAAAATGAACATTAATAAGAGCAAAACAAAGATAATGGAATGCAGTCTTAGAAAATCGGGCGATGCAGAAGGAATTAGATAAAGAAACAATGAAGGTGGGCCGGCCGCGGTGGCCGAGGAGACAGGCGCTCCAGTCACGGTCTGCACGGCCACTACGGTCGGGGGTTCGAATCCCCCCTCGGGCATGGATATTTGTGCCGTCCTAGTTCGTAAGTAGTTCATAAGTAGTTTGTAAGTTTAGGGACTGATGACCCCGTAGTTAAGTCCCATAAATTATACAAACATTTGAACATTTTAATGAAGGTGGTAGATGAGTTTTGTTACTTGGGTAGTAAAATAACAAAATGTTCAAATGTTTGTTAAGCTTATGGGACTTAACTACGGGGTCATCAGTCCCTAAACTTACAAACTACTTATGAACTACTTACGAACTAGGACGGCACAAATATCCATGCCCGAGGGGGGATTCTAACCCCCGACCGTAGTGGTCGTGCAGACCGTGACTGGAGCGCCTCAGTCTCCTCGGCCACCGCGGCCGGCAGTAAAATAACAAATGACGGTCGCAGTACAGAGGATATAAAATGCAGAATGGCAATGGGAAGAAAGGAATTTTTGAAAAAAGAGAAATTTGCTAACATCGAATATTAATTTAAGTGTAAGGAAGTCCTTTCTGACGGCATTTGTGTGGAGTGTTGCCTTGTACGGAAGTGAAACATGGACAATAAACAACGCGGACAGGAAGAGAATAGAGGCTTTTGAAATGTGGTGCTACAGAAGAATGCTAAAGATTAGGTGGGTAGATCGCATAACTAATGAAAAGGTACTGAACAGAATTGGCGAGAAAAGAAATTTTTGGCATACCTTGACATTCCTAGACATCGAGGAATCGTAAATTTAACATTGGAGGGAAGTGTGTGGGGTAAAAATCGTAGAGGGAGACCAAGAGACGCATATAGTAAGCAGATTCAAATGGATGTGGGTTGCCTTTTTTATGAGGAGATGAAAAGACTTTCTCAGGAGAGAACAGTTTGGGGAGCTGCATCAAACCAGTCTCCGGACTGAAGACTATAACTAGGTATTTTGTATCATAACCACTTGCAGAAATGTCTATTATTGTTATAATATTGTGCTGATTTCAGAACACGACTCATTATCGGGTGACCATACAAGATCAAGCATTATTTGCCTTGAAGAAAATAAAGTTATTTTTGTCGAATTACTTAAGAAATTTGGCTCTTTTCAATCAACCACAATAAAAAATATTCTGCTATAATAAAGAACTAAACATGAGGGTATATTTGACAGAAATTGGTGTCCTGAAAACCACAAAGCAAAGGTTATCAGGAACATCCACGCGAATCTGGACATTTTAATATACCCTTAATGCCGAATTGTGCTTCAAATGAGGTTACGTAATTCTGATACACTTGACTTTCCTCGGATGTGTAGTTTGTTTTATGAGACAATGTAGGATCTGTTAATGCTACACGTACGAATATTCATAAATTTTTACTTGGAGATTACTAATCAGGCGATTTAATCTGTAATTGACAATAAAATAAATATCTGTATTGAAAGCTTTATACGAAAAAAATTGTTTCTTTTAGACACCTAGCATCCAGGAAACAATGTTTTTCATACATCTGAGGTACATTCTTCAGGCTTCACTTTATTTCTTAATTTGTGTTTTTTTTTTTTTTTTTTTTTTTTTTTTTTTTTTTTTTTTTTTTTTTTTTTAGGTTTTACATCTACAGACTGATATTCCTTGGAAATTTACCGGAATACACTGGTATTTCGTTCAGTGTTTCATCATTTTATACGTTTTAGTTACTTTGTATGATGTATTATGTGAAAAGTTTTCATACACTTACCATGGTTTCATTAAGTCACACTAAGAAAAAAGAAAAATATTCTGTTGATGCTCTGCGTAACTGATAGGTAGTTTATAGGAATACAAAACCAATAATGAGGTCGCAGATCAGCTGTTGGTCTACCTCTACACATAAGATTAGTAAATAAGCTACACACGAGAATCCTACCAGAATTCGGACGAAAAGCGTTTAAGCAGTGCAAGCTCCAAATAAGTCATCGTAGCCGTGCATGCGCAATACTACCTTATTTCTCGCGCTTGAAAGTAGCTTTCTGGCAGCTGCATAAACGAACCTTTTGTGTTGCGATTAGTAAATACAGAGATGTATCCGAAGGCGGTGACTCCAACGTCAAGAACATAACATTTCTTAAACTCAGCGAATATAATTCATACTATCGTATAGTTTTATTGTTTTGGCGAATAAAACATAATTGTAGCGTGTTACATTGTTGCTTATGCTATTATTAATAGCTTCCACATATTTTGTGGATTCGAAATTTAACAGAAACAACTTGGTATTTTATTGCGACTTGATACCAGTTTACTATGAAAAAGCTTATAATGTGGTTTTCCGAAGAACTGCACATTAGTTGTCGAGCTGTAATGTAGACGATATTAGAGTAACTTTTACTGGAAGTGAGTGGACCGTCACTTCGATTTTTTTTTTAATTGTCCGTTTGACTGTGAATAATTGCTAATTTCGTGCACAATAATGATTTCGGCCAAAACAGTATTATAACAACGTGAGGGGAAAATTAGGCTCTTGTAAGCAAGCTCGTCATTTATCTACTGCAAACGAATGTTGGTAGACGCTGATTTCTACTCGATTGTTCCCGAAGGAAAACTAATTTACAGGATGTTGTCAGATTGTGCAAGCCGTTTCGCGAAAGAATATCACATCTGTGATTTCGTGTAAGAGACACAGTCGACAAGACTGTCCACTTTAGTTTTCTACTTTTGTGAATGAAATGGAGTTTTTGATACCTACACGGGTTACAGGACGTTAATGATTGTCTGCATGAATTCTCCACATGAAAGAAGAAATAAAAGACATGCTGATAAAATTCTCTCGGGTTTTCAGCCGCGTCAAGTGGTTTGATATCCACGAGCTTTCGGCCGAAATCTCCTCGGCCATTGTCAATTGGTGACTGTCCTATCACGCTTCACGCTTCACTTCCTTGACGGACCTCGACCTTGGTCCGATGGTTGTGCAGGCTAAGCATTTGCTGCTATTCCTGCTGTACCTGAAATATAGGAAAAAGTATTAGAACCTGGCTGTATGAGTGGAGTTAGACTGTCAGATTACTGACGATGTATTATTTTTTTTTTTTTTTTTTCCTGGTTTGCTACGAGATTGTTATTAATCTCGCAGCAGGTCAGGCCAACTGGTTGTCGGCCTGTCTTATCACTGCTGCTGCCGTCCTTATATACCTGCGCGGCCTCCTGTGACGTCACTGGTGCTCAGCCGCATCGCCATATATGGCAATATTTTGGCTGCATGCCTGCCGCGCCCGCTTCAACCGTCCGATGGCCGGTTCCCAAGCTGTGCTCAACTGCAAGCCGCCGTCTTTATTAAGAGATTTTTCAGATATTTTGATTTCGATAGCCTCTTTTATTACGCTATTTGTCCTGGTAATTGACTGATGTATCCTCGAACGCAATGCGATGTTTAGTTTCTAGGGCGTGCTCCGCTATTGCTGATTTCTCGGGATAACGTAGGCGGAAACATCTTTCATGTTCAATACAGCGCTGTTGAATATTGCGCACTGTCTGTCCGATGTAGAACTGTCCACACCCACCTGGCGTTCTAAGGCCTAGATTATCTTTCACGCCAGCCGTGGTGGCTGAGGGGACTAAGGCGCTCCAGTCACGGTCTGCACGGCCACTACGGTCGGGGGTTCGAATCCCCCCTCGGGCATGAATATTTGTGCCGTCCTTAGAATTAGCTAGTTCGTAAGTAGTTTGTAAGTTTAGGGGCTGATTACCCCGTAGTTAAGTCCCATAAGCTATACAAACATTTAACATTTTTTTTATCTTTCACAGGTCTCATCATCTGTGCAATTTTGTAAGAGGCCTGAAGACCGTGGCGATCTCGTGTCTCTTAAGAAGTCGGCTAATCTCTTCCGTTACCGAGCCACAAAACAGCAAATATGCCAGCTTCTTTGTCGCCTCCTCGACGGTCTCCTGCTTGCGTGTCTTCAGATGGAGGGTTTCTGTTATCTGGTAGTTGCTGTAGCCATTTTTCTTAAACACTTTCCGTAAGTGGCTCAGTTTCTTCTTCAGGTGTTCATCGTCTGAGACTACTTCTACTCTGTGCCCCAGCGTCCTTAGAACAGATCGTTTTTGCGATGGGTGGTGGTGGCTCGTTGCGAGCAGATACAGGTACGTGTGGGTGGGTTTCCGGTAGACACTACGGCTGAAGCATCCATTTTTATTTTATTTATTTATTTATTGCACCTGACAAGTACGTCAAGGAATGGGCTGAAATAGATTTGGAATATCCGAGAAGCTACATGAGTCATCTAACACCCTATGTGGAGAGTCCTTCCCAACCTGGATCACATACACCGATTTCGCAATTTCGCTTTTGGTTGGTCATCTAAACACTAAAATCTTTATAATAAAAAACAGCTACCAACCACAAGTTTAACCACGTTTCTCATAATGTCAACATTTGACAAAATAGTGGTAACTCTAAAACCTATCCTGGAAATCGCTTTCAATATAACAGTTTTCTAGATACACATTTCTTGTCCAGGTAAACGTAAACGTTTTTATTATATTATTATTATATATGTCCGAAAGAACAAACACCACACCTGCTTCGCAGCCATATTGCATTTGCAAACTATTGATGGAGGGGAAGGGACAAAGATTAGGAAAGAAAGGATTGACAGTGGCGGGAATCGAACCCGGATCTCCCTTGGACACAGCCCTTTGTCCCACAGCTTTTTATTCCGTCGGGAGAATCCACCGATTTGTGATGCTTGTGGTGTGCAAATCACCATAAGCTCTTAGGCCAGAGGTTTTAGTGTGTTACAGGAAGGCTCGCTGATGCCTCTAACATCAGCGATCGGCGTCCTCCTATACTCTGACATTTTCGTTTAACGACTTTGAAGTACTCAACCTTCCGTCTGCCAACTTCCATCGCTGACTGGTAATATGGGTTCGGGTTGTTGCCGAGACCTACTTTAGTTACTGTTGTCTAATTCTTTAGTCAGGGCGCTAAAAACCTTGTTGTTGTGCGCCCAAAACATCCTATCCTATCCTATCCGGATCTCCCCCTTTAGGCCAGCGGCCGCCTTAACCACGTTGCTGCCCATGCTCGCCTCCCGTTCGTCTCAAACTTCCACAAGTCGCACGCTTCGGCTGTAGCGCCTCTACCGTCCAAGCCCTCTTACAGTCGCCATTACGGATTCCCGTGCGAGGTGGAAGGTATGACCGCATTTGCCGTGAAGTAATTATAGCTAACGCCATATTCGCGAGTAAATACTTATTTTATTGGTGTGGTGTCTGTTTATTCAGGCACTGCACTTGAGATACTTTTACAACAGTTGTAAAGTGGATTGTGTGCAACGGTTTCCTGTCGTCGAAAGAGGTTCCGATAAGAACCACACAAGCATAATGTCATAACGTGGTGAAAAACTGGTTGTGAGCTGCGTGTGACGACTTCGACAGGGTGACAAACTGTCCGACCGTCTATAGGCCACAAGCTCCGATCGGCGAGCGCGCCTCTTCCCGCCTTTGTCGCCGTGACAATTCGCGCTGCGAAATCCGGCTGTGGCCGGAGCCGCGGGCTCCCGCGCTGACGCCAGATAAGAGCGCCGTTATTGACGGCCAGATGGTATCTGACGGCCCACTTGTCAAACACGAGCGTGCCGCGCTGATCACAGCGCCCCGGCAGACAGCGGGACCGCTGCGCCGCCGGAAGGCGATGTCCGCCGCCGGTAACCGGGCGAGGGCACGGTCTGCGCGGCGCATCCCACACCACCGAGAGTGCCAAAGTGTCTCCAGTTGTTTCGCGCTTATGAAGTAGCAACACGCAGATCAATGCAGTTCGATCTAGAACAATCATACAAAGACCATGTTAAACCACACGGGAAAATATATCTTGACTAGGGATGGGTCGAACCCTAATTTTACCGAATCGAATCCGAATACCGAATCTTAAATAAAACATGTGCCGAATACGGAACCCGAATCGAATCTTCCGAATCTCGAACCCAAATATTGTGTCGACTCAAGTACATGTATTTAAAAAGAATTACTACTCTATCACAGCCAGTGATGAAGATAAAGCCTTTTATGGTGAATCCCAAAGGACAATATTAACAGTAAAATTTAAGAAATTAAAATTTGATTTAGATTTTTATTTTAAATCTTAAAGATTTTTAATGCCCCTTACCCTTAAAAGAAATTTGTATGAAATATTTCGAGATGGTCTAAAAGATTATAAGAAACTGTTTTCACTCTATTACAAAATGTTTCATTTTGAAATAAAAAAAGCCGGCCGCGGTGGCCGAGGGGACTGAGGCGCTCCAGTCACGGTCTGCACGGCCACTACAGTCGGGGGTTCGAATCTCCCCTCGGGCATGGATATTTGTGCCGTCCTTAGGATTAGCTAGTTCGTAAGTAGTTCAAAATGTTCAAATGTTTGTAAGGCTTATGGGACTTAACTACGGGGTCATCAGTCCCTAAACTTACAAACTACTTATGAAGTACTTACGAACTAGGACGGCACAAATATCCATGCCCGAGGGGGGATTCGAACCCCCGACCGTAGTGGCGTAAGTAGTTTGTAAGTTTAGGGACTGATGACCCCGTAGTTAAGTCCCATAAGTTCTAAAAACATTTGAACATTTTTTAAATAAAAAAAATAATGAAAGGAAAGTATTAAGATTTGTTTTTCTTTTTTCAAAGGGGAAGACTCAAAAATAAAACCTGAAAAGATGAGTAGATATTTTGGAAGATTCTTAAAAATTAGGATGTGTAAATGTTAAATAATTTTATAGAGACATATCAGGCATTTCATGAGTGACAGACAGAACATTCAGACACATAGAAAACCGCGTTTATTCGACATGTGTGTACTTGTTATTGCCACGAAGACATTTCAGAACTGTGAAAAGATTGTGCATTCCAGAGGGTTAAGCAAGGGTATTTTGCAGATTTATTTATTCCTTCAAACATTTAAGATCACGTAACTAGTCTGCACAGAATTTTTATTCGTACAAGATTTAAAAATCACTACTAGAAGTCACTTGCCGTGCTTCATTTCTAACTATTCCCGTTCAACATAAGAATAATACAAATGTAAACATTAACGTGATACGTATATTCTTCCACGTTTGCCGTTGTCTTTCTGGTTTGTTAGGCGGACGGAATATAAATATGGTAACAGCTAACACGGAAGATTACATGGCGTAATGTACATTCGTAACACTTTGGATTCTGGATTCGGTAGTATTCGGCCATTATGCGCCGAATCTCGAATCCGAAGCCAGTGTGCTAGATTCGGCGAATAACGGATTCGGCCGGACAACTCGGACACAACCCTAATTTTGACTCCAGCCAAAATGGTAGTAAATGCTTCGTTTTGTTAAACATCCTTAAACAAGATGCAGATTCTCCAACTAAATGCAACGCACTGTAAATCAGTCAGCGAAGAACTCCCCAAAGTCATTCTAGAACAGAAACCTGATATAATTTGCTTACAAGAACCCTATGCAAGAAGTGGAAAGCTTCCGGGTCTCCCCAGGTATGCAGTTGTCACAACAGGAAGTACTGACTGCAAAGCAGCTATTATAATTTTAAATGGAAATGTTAATGTAATCAAAATCTCTGAATTTTGTAATCAACATCTTGTATCTGTAGAGATGTCATACAGGGGAGACACGTGGGTGATTGCCTCCCTTATAGTCACAGAATCGAACCGTATGCTAACTACATCAAAGACTTAACGAACTACGCAGCTAGGAAAAAACTACTAATCTGTGCAGACATAAATGCCAGGTCCACTCTGTGGAACTGTGACAGGATCTGTGACAGAGGACGTTATTTTAATGACATCTTACAAAAATGCCAACTACAAATAGCAAACATTGAAGGCCACATACCGACCCAGATTGGACATGACGGATCGACCAGTAACATTGACGTCATAATCGCTAACAAATCAGATATTAACTGGATACACCACTGGACCGTACATGATAGAATTACATTAAGTGACCACAACGTCATTACCCTCAAACTACACAATCAACTCAATAATACTAACACGAATGTTAACAAAAGACTACTTTTCCATAAAGCAGACTGGAACAAACTGAGATCATCTATTGACAGATACACCATTAACAACATACAAGGCAGTGCTGACTACAGAGCTCACATGCTAACGGACATCATTAGTGGAGCACAAAAAATGGCAGTACCAACGGCCAACGACTCCAAACCGCAACAAATACCTTGCAACGACGAATTGACAAGACTTAAACAAGACGTAAGACGTAAAAGAAAGCTATACCAGAGAACGACATTCGAGCGAGACAAACAAATCCGACTAGAGGTATATAGGCACGCCAAAGACGTCTACAAACAAAAACTAAATGACACCAGACAGAGACATTGGGACAGGTTTGTCGCTGCTCACACAGAACACAACATATGGGGTGAGCCTTATAAGATAACAACAGATAAAATAAAATAAAAACACTGGTTCTTGGCACTTTACGCAAAGACAATGGTGACATGACCGTGGGATGGAGGCAAACTGCAGAATGTTTGCTTCCAGACGACGATATACTTACAGACACCCAAGAACGCAAACAGCTCAGGGATGAAATGAATGCACCATACTCCACAGATACCATAACAAGTCCCTTTGTTCAAGAAGAAGGCGCGAAGGCCTTAATTGATTTGAAAAACAAAAAAGCGCCTGGTCCAGACTGGATATATAACGAAACACTTAAACAAATTGTACCACAAATTACACCATTCCTAACGACTCTTCTCAATGATGCCCTGCAACTGGGCAGGGTGCCTCTTGTTGTGGAAAACCTCCAAGGCTGTCATTGTTAAAAAAGGAGCTAACCGGGACCCAGCGGATCCCAAAACTTGCAGGCCAATATCCTTAATAAACACACTCGCCAAGATACAAGAGAAATTGCTCTGTAAACGATTACAGGAACTCAGGTCCTTGCACGGCCTAAATCAATACGGATTCAGACCTGGGAAAAGCATAGATGACGCCATCAACCGGGCACTGTAAATCGTAAATAACTCCGATAGTAAATATGTTCTGCAATAATGATTGACATAGTGGGCGCCTTTGATAATCTTTGGTGGCCCGCTATGTTCTGGAGGTTGAAACAACTGCAGGTTCCAGAGTCTCTGTATCACAGTCTATTAGACTATTGCAGAGGAAGGGTAGTGGAATGGAGGACAGATGGCCAAAAGGTTGTAAAGAAAATAACGAAAGGATGTCCACAAGGATCAATCTGTGGCCCCATTTTCTGGGACCTGGCGATTGACCCGCTCCTGCATCTACTGGATGAGGATGTCAGGGTTGACGGAGTCGTCGCATACGCAGATGACCATCTACTGGTTGTCTCCGCCAACAACAGACCCAGCTAGAGGAGAAGGCAAGTGAGACACTAACAACAATAACACAGTGGTGCGAACACAACAAACTCAAGATAGCAACCAACAAAACGACATACACTCTACGCAAAGGGTCATTACAACGAAACCCATTAGTTAAATTACACAACACAAATATAAAACGAACAGTAGTCACACGCTATCTGTGTGTCCACATTGATGAAAGACAAAATTACCACGAACACATTAAGATAACCACAGGCAAAGAAGAGAAAATACTACACAAGTTGGCAAGGCTTAATTCAGCCACGTACAGACTGCCTCCGTCAACTCTTCGAGCTTATCAATGTGCTCTCTTCGAGTCAGTATTATGCTTTGTAGCTAGTACCTATGCTCAAAGATTGAGCCTGGTAACCAACAAAACAACTGTGAGACGTGGGCAGAGAAGTGTGTTATTACAACTTACAGGTGCATTCAAATGAACACCGATAGAAACGCTGTGTGTCCTTCTCGGTATCTGTCCAGATGACATTACAATAAAATATAGAACCGCAGCGTACTGGCTTAAAATGGGGAATCTAGACAAAGTGCACGAAATAACTGGCACACATATCCTAACAAACCGCCAGCTGAGAACATGGCGAACGGACACTGCAACAGGAATGTGAGGTCTGCGAACAGGGACGTAGACCATATACACTACTACCAGATGAGCATAATCGACCCCAGCCGCGGTATGGTTCACTTCCTTACAGGACATGGTCCATATACCACTCACCTGTTCCGAATGGGACTGGGCGACACCAACACTTGCACCTGCCGAAACACCGAAGGCTCCACTGAACACATCGTCTTACTCTGCGGACGATACACACATGTCAGAAACACACAGCAGCTTGACTTATGACATAATAAGAGACGAAAAAAATGGATACAACTCAACACACTAGCAGACAAGATATCCAAAGCAACCTACGAAGAATTCAAAACGACAAAGCCCTACAAGAGGCTTCCCCATGGGCCCCGCAGAGTGGACAGGTATAGTTGTAAACAAACAAACGAGGAAGAAGGCGATGAAACTTTCATAAATGAAGGAAGTGACACCGACGAGACTCAGGGGAGCAATATCCCACTGTCAACAACCCAAACCAGACCTTCTTTACATTAATATGGATACTAACACCTGAGACACAAGAAAGAAGAAACAATATAAAGAGACTAATATTACCAAAACCATGGAAACTGTGCTGGGTGATCAGTGGCTCGAAAGAAACTTTCCAAGGTACTCAACGCCCAGCACGGAACAATGCAGCTAACCATAAGGACAGAAAACCCACTATACATATGATATTATTCCTTTCTTTGATATTACATTGTTTAGCCTAATTAAAAATAACTAATTTCAGAATATATTGAATTTCGACATATGTATAATAACAATCATGTTTTTATGTTCTCCAATATATCTAATTATTCTAAAATGCATGAATTATAAATTGTTACATTATAATTGTAGCAACAACTGTAAGCACTTGTATATATGTATTTTCTCCTTGCTTTTATTTTTCCCCTCTAAAATAATCAAATTATGTAACATTAATGGACTAATGTGTAACATGTAAAACTACAAATATACGTCCTGCTTTATATTAAAAGTTAGCATGATTATAAATGAGAAATAAATAAATAAAAAAATTATGAAGTGCACTGATGGCAGCGAAACTGCAGAATAGTGCAGAAGGCGTGCCACAAACGTCAGACTATCCCTTGAAGTGACAAAAGACATTGGGCAGTGGTACGCACAGATACAAAAGTCGGTAGTATCGCGATCACAACATACACTGTGTGATCAAAAGTATCCGGAAACCTGGCTGAAAATGACTTGCAAGATCGTGGCACCCTCGGTCGGTATAACTGGAATTCAATATCGTATTGGCCCACCCTTAGCCTTGATGACAGCTTCCGCTGTAGCAGGCATACGTTCAGTCAGAATGAAACTTTCACTCTGTAGTGGAGAGTGCGCTGATATGAAACTTCCTGGCAGATTAAAATTGGGTGCCGGAAGCGGGACTCGAACCTGGGACCTTTGCCTTTCGCGGGCAAGCGCTCTCTGTGAAGTTTGGAAAGTAGGAGGCGAGGTATTGGCAGAAATAAAGTCCTGAGGACGGATCGTGAGTCGTGTCGGGATAGCTCAGTCGGCAGAGCGCTTGCCCGAGAAAGGCAAAGGTCCCGGGTTCGAGTCCCAGTTCCGGTACCCAATTTTAATCTGCCAATAAATTTCAGGTGCTGCAACGTTTCTTGGGGAATGGCAGCCCAATATTCACGGAGTGGTGCACTCAGGAGAGGTATCTCTGTAGGTCGGTGAGACCTAGTACGAAGTCGTCGTTCCAAAACATCCCAAAGGTGTTCAATAGGATTCAAGGCAGGACTCTGTGCAACCAGTCCATTACAGGGATGTTGTCGTGTAATCACTCCGTCGCAGGTCGTGCATTATAAACAAGTGCCCGATCGTATTGAAAGAAGCAATCGCCACTCCCAAATAGCTCTTCAACAGTGGGAAGCAATAAGGTGCTTAAAACAGTAATGTAGGCCGGTGATGTGATAGTGCCACGTGAAACAACGAAGGGTGCAAGCCCCCTCCATGAAAAACACAACTTTACCATAACACCACTGCCTCCAAATTTTGCTGTTGGCACCACACACGCTGGCAGATGACGTTCATCGGGCATTCGCCATACCCACACCGTGCCATCGGATCACCACATTTTCATCTGTTCAAGCGTCTAATGTACACGCTCCTATTACCAAGGAAAGCGCCGTTTGGCATTGAGCTGCGTGACGTGAGGGTTTCGGGCAGCCGCTCGACCACGAAATCCAAGTTTCCTCACCACCTAACTGTCGTAATACTTAGAGTGGATCCTGATGCAGGTTAGAATTCCTGTGTGATGGTCTGGATAGATGCCCGCCAACTACACTGTACGACACTCTTCAATGTTCAAATATTTGTTAAGCTTAAGGAACTTAACAGCGGGGCGATCAGTCCTCAAACTTACAAACTATTTATGAACTACCTTATTCTAAAGGCGACACAAACATCCATGCCCGAGGGGGGATTCGAATCCCCGACGGGGAACGACCTCGCGCACCGGAACATAGCGTCTCAATGCGCTTGGCCACTCCGCTGCAGCAGTCTCAACTGTCGGTGGACTCTGTCAGTCAACAGACTGGGTCGGCGTGCACGCTTTCTACATCTACAGGGAAACTCTGCGAGTCAGAATGAAGTGAATCACACAGGGTTCATCGAACCACTTTCGTAATATTTCTCTGTAGTTCCGTTCTCTAACAGCTCGCCTGAAAAAGGAACACCTAACTCTTTCTATTTTCGATCTGATTTCTTTTATTATGGTGATCATGCCTCCCTATGTAGGTGAGTTGTAACAATATGTTCGCATTCTGAAAGTTGGTGAAAGAAATTTCGCAAATAGATAACAAATAACGCCTTTTATTTAATGATTTCCACCCCAAATCGTGCATCATTCCCTTTACACTCTCTCCCCTATATAGCGATAACACAAAGCGACCTGCCCTTCCCTGAATTTTCTCTAAATCGCCCGTCAGTCCCACCAGGAGTTGACCGCACAATGCGTAGCAGTATTCCAAAATAGGATGCAAAGTGTAGTGTAGGCAGTTTCTATAGTAGAACAGTTGCACCTTCTAAGTGTTCTGCCAATGAAACGTAGTCTTTGGTTCACCTTCCCTACAATATTTTCTATGTGTCCTTTCCAATCTTTCGTGCCGTATGTGTCTCTTCACGTTTCCACTTCACTATCACATTAGAAACACTATACCTATGAATGTTTAGGACTATGGAAATCTCGCGTACAGACTCAAGTGGCATCCAGCCACCTGTTCAAGTTCGAAGTCCGCGAGTTCCGCGGAGCGCCTTAGTCTGCGCTCTCACGATGTCTAATGACCACTGAGGTCGCTGATTGGAATACCTGGCAGAAGGTGTAGCACAATGCACCTAATATGTAAAACGATTGCTTTTAGGGATGTCCGGTACTTTTGATCACATAGTGTATGAAGAAGTTAATGCAGAGATAACTTCCGTCATTTTCACTCTCAATTATCTGAATTACTTCTTTCATCTCATAATAAATCTTTCTTCAATCTTTCCATCATCCGTACAATTGGCTAGCATATAAAATTGTACTACTATGGTCGGTGTTGGCTTCGTTCTAAAGTGGCTACGTCAATGCGTTCACAATATGAGAATGACAAAACGTATGAAAAACATTTCTATTTGAATGGGAAGCATTAACAACGCAATTAGTAAGGGTAGTAGAAACGTGCGGCTAGCTGTCTCCGATAGGGAAGTGCTGGAGAGCAGATTAACGCCGCACGGAAATGGCTGCGTCATCAAGGCATCATGCTCCTTACTAGGTGGCTACGTCAATGCGTTCACAATATGAGAATGACAAAACGTATGAAAAACATTTCTATTTGAATGGGAAGCATTAACAACGCAATTAGTAAGGGTAGTAGAAACGTGCGGCTAGCTGTCTCCGATAGGGAAGTGCTGGAGAGCAGATTAACGCCGCACGGGAATGGCTGCGTCATCAAGGCATCATGCTCCTTACTAGGTGGTCGCCCCCGGCGGATGTTCGTGTCCTCCGTCGGGCATGGGTGTGTGTGTTATCGTTAGTGTAAGTTAGTTTAAGTAGTTTGTAGTTATAGGGACTGATTACCATAGCAGTTTGGTCCAATAGCATTACAAACATTCGTTGTTTTTAATACATTAGCGCCGGCTGTGGTGGCCGAGGGGACTGAGGCGCTCCAGTCACGGTCTGCACGGTCACTACGGTCGGGGGTTCGAATCCCCCCTCGGGCATGGATATTTGTGCCGTCCTTAGTCTTAGGTAGTTCATAAGTAGTTTGTAAGTTTAGGGACTGATGACCCCGTAGTTAAGTTCCATAAGCTCTACAAACATTTGAACATTTGATTTAATACATTACCTTTTTCACAAACACCTGCATATAATTAAACAGTTCTATAGCTGACATTCGCAAAAGGAACTGCGAAGATAAATCACGCCCTAATAAGCCAAAGTCATCTGAACAGTCCAGACTTTTTCGTAGAGGAAATGCAGCTTTTGTTTTGGTGGTGACGCTCAAAACTGCTATATGTACAAATGTTTAGTCCTGAGGTCTGCTTGCGAACACACCCATTCGTGTCACCGTCCTCTCACAAATACGGTGACGTTCTTGAGAACATGGCGATTCATTCGCAATCACAACCGCCTACTGACAACAACAGTAAACATGGAGCGGTTTACGTATGTTGAAACGGCTGATACACATCTGTTATCTGTTGGTATCTAGCATCTGCAAATGTCAGTGGAGATTTTTCCAATCGCCAGATTGCACAAAACCAAACATTTGACCATCTACATCGCCTACTAAGTGAAACCGATAATTCCCATTGAAGTATGCACGATAGAAGTCGGAATTTAACAGCGCGTACTCTAAAAATGGAAGGCGAGATTCGGCGACCTGTTACAGATACTGTCGTGTTACACCTATCATTGGTGTCAGACTCAGCCTCGTCTAGAATGTGTCATAAGGGCTTCAGCTTCATTCCTTCCATGGTAGCGCTAGCAACCTTTCCCCACACAGTACAGTTCCCTCAATGCTTTTTCCAACAGTCTGCCTTGCAAAGATTTTTTGCACCTGTTGTACTATTTCTTTTTAACGTGAAGGCTGCTTCAATATAAAAAAGTGCAGATTTGTACACAGGTTACTTCACCTGGTCCTTGATCACGCGCTCATCTACAGCGATTCGGTGTACATATATCGTACAAAAAATTCTTACATGAAATACACCGTCTCTGAGCCCCGGGAACCCTGTATTTCCTAAACAGGAAACTAGACTTCTGTCGTCTTCTTCGTCGATGAATCAGACAGTGTATATCTTGGTTACGTCATACACTCTTCCACTCACGCAACGCTTTTATTCCTACATCGTGGAATGAATCGAAAAAAAACTCAAACCTGTAATGAAATATAAATTTATCCATGTTATTTGGATTTTTTGAGGTCTGCGACTGTATTATAATCTTTTTTTGAATGATTAATGCTGCAGCAGTCACGGTTTATAAATATTTTTATTCGCACGACGCGTTTCGGCAGCATGCTGCCATCATCGGGTGTATTCTTACAGTCACTGGTTACATTCTTGATGTCCACTGGCATCCACAACACAAAACACAATACATCAAGAATGTAACCAGTGACTGTAAGAATGCACCCGATGATGGCAGCATGCTGCCGAAACGCGTCGTGCGAATAAAAATATTTATAAACCGTGACTGCTGCAGCATTAATCATTCAAAAAAAAAAAAAAAAAAAAAAAAAAAAAATGTAATGAAATAGTTTTCATTCAGGTATTTACTTATATGTAGTATTCTGGTGCATTGTGGAACAGAGGGAGCGTGAATTCAGATGACTCATACTTCTGCCTTCTGTTCGAAACATGAGCTTCATAATCAATCTGTTACATCAGCTTCCTATTTAAGAAATTCTGTCGTTTGTATCGCACAGCGCTGTACGCTTCAGAGACGAGTTAAGCATGAATTCAGTTACCCACCATACTATTGCGAGAGATCGGATGGTCACATGGAGATCTGCACGCCCCTTCTGACGTCTCTCGACGAAAATTGCAATAAAATGAGCGAATGCTGAAATTGACTGAGAGAAAGTAAGAAACAGCAATTTTATTATTGCGAAAGAACGGATATCTAAGATGCCTTACTGCAGCATTGCATTTAATAACAGGAAGGACGAGGCGGGTAAGCAAGGACTGTGACTGCGCTAAGCCACTGAAATAATTCAGTGGCGGCAGGAGAGAATTAATGGCGGATCCGAATTCCGAACCCGGGTTTCACCGCTTTGGGCCAGCGATCGCAGTAAGGACTTGGCCCCGAATCCCGATAAGACGCTATTATGGAACTAGCGCTCGTATCGTCCGTATGCACTGAAAGGTTACCACGGCGTAGAAACTCCTTTGGTCACATTGTAAAGAATGGATCTTTGGCGAGTTTGAGCAACAATCGGTGGTGGTACGAGTAACCGTTGTGAGGACATTGCTATTTTCGTCGAGTAATTTTTTTTTTTTGTTCATTTCTTTTATAATACATACAGAGTACTCCCATGAACCACAGACATTGCCGAGGTGGGGTGGCTTTCGTGCCTCAACGATACAAATAGCCGTACCGTAGGTGCAACCACAGCGGAAGGGTATCTGTAGAGAGGCCAGACAAACGTGTGGTTCTTGAAGAGGGGCAGCAGCCTTCTCAGTAGTTACAGGGGCAACAGTCTGGATGATTGACTGAGCTGGCCTTGTAACATCAGCTAATGTGGCTTTGACACACAGCTACTGCGAACGGCTGAAAGCAAGGGGAAACTAAAGCCGTTACCTTTCCCGAGGACATGCAGCTCTACTGTATGAACATATGATGATGGCATCCTCTCGGGTAAAATATTCCGGAGGTAAAATAGTCCCCCATTCGGATCTCCGAGCGGGGACTACTCAGGAGGATGTGATCATCAGGAAAGACAATACTGGCATTCTACGTATCGGAGCGTGGAATGTTAGATCCCTTAATAGAGTAGGAAAATTAGAAAATTTAAAAAGGGAAATGGATAGGTTGAAGTTAGATATAGTGGGGATTAGTGAAGTTCGGTGGCAGGATGAACAGGATTTCTGGTCAGGTGAGTACAGGATTATAAATACAAAATCAATTGGGGGTATCACAGGAGTAGGATTGATAATGAATAAGAAAATAGGAATGCGGGTAAACTAGTATAACCAGCACAGTGATCGCATTATCATTGTCAAGATAGATACGAAGCCAACACCGACAACAGTAGTACAGGTTTATATGCCAACTAGCTCTGCCGATGATGAGGAAATCGAAGAAATATATGAGGAGCTAAAGGAAATTATTCAGACAATTAAGGGAGAGGAAAACTTAATTGTTATGGGAGACTGGAATTCGGTAGTAGGACAAGGAAGGGAAGGGAAGATAGTAGGCGAATATGGTCTGGGCAAAAGGAATGAAAGAAGAAGCCGCCTGGTAGAATTTTGCACGGAACATAATTTAGTTATAACAAACACCTGGTTCAAGAATCACAAAAGAAGGTTGTATACGTGGAAGAGACCAGGAGACACCGGGAGATACCAGATAGATTTTATAATGGTAAGACATAGATTTCGGAACCAGGTTTTACAGTGTAAGACGTACCCAGGGGCAGATATAGACTCTGACCATAACTTGTTGGTTATGAACTGTAGGCTGAAACTGTAGGCTGAAACTACAAAAAGGTAGGAAAATAAGGAGATGGGACCTGGATAAATTGAAGGAACCTGAGATTCTTAAGAATTTCAGAGGGATCTTTAGGCAACAATTGACAGAAACAGGAGAAAATAAAGCAGTAGAGGAGGAATGGGTAAAATTGAGAGATGAAATAGTGAAGGTAGCAGAGGACAAAATAGGTTGGAAGGCAAGACCTACAAAAAATCCTTGGATATCACAGGAGATACTAAATTTAATCGATGAAAGGAGAAAATATAAAAATGCAGTAAATGAAACAGGTAAAATGGAGTACAGACGACTAAGAAATGACATTGACAGGAAGTGCAAAATGGCTAAGCAGGAGTGGCAAATGCAAGGATGTAGAAGAATGTATAAATAGGGGAAAAATAGATACAGCCTACAGGAAAATAAAAGAAACATTTGGAGATAAGAAAAACAGCTCTATGAATATTAAGGACACTGATGGAAAACCAGTTCTCAGCAAAGAAGGGAAAGCAGAAAGGTGGAAAGAGTATATAGAGGGGCTCTACAAAGGAAATGAACTTCGAGACAGTATTGTAAGAAGGGAAGAGGATGTAGATGAAGCTGAAATAGGAGATACTGTACTGAGAGAAGCATTTGACAGAGCCCTGAAAGACCTAAGTCGAAACAAGGCCCCTGGAGTAGAAGATATTCCCTCAGAGCAACTGAAGTCTCTGGGAGAACCAGCCATGACAAACCTGTTTCACCTGGTGTGTAAGATGTATGAGACAGGCGAAGTACCCTCAGACTTTAAGAAAAATGTTATAATTCCCATTCCAAAGAAAGCAGGTGCAGACAGGCGTCAAAACTACAGAACCATCAGTTTAATAAGTCATGGTTGCAAAATATTAACACGAATTACATACAGAAAGATGGAAAAACTGGTAGAAGCCGACCTCGGGGAAGATCAGTTTGGGTTCAGGAGAAATGTAGGAACACGGGAGGCAATACTCATTTTACGGCTTATCCTAGAAGATAGATTAAGAAAAGGCAAACCTACATTTCTAGCTCTTGTAGATTTGGAGAAGGCTTGTGACAATGTTGATTGGAATAAACTCTTTCAAAATCTGAAGCATGCAGGAGTAAAATATAGGGAGCGCAAGGTTATCTACAACTTGTACAAAAACGAGACAGCGGTTGTCAGAGTTGAAGGGCATGAAAGGGATGCAGTGGTTGGAAAGGGAGTAAGACAGGTTGTAGTCTTTCTCCATTGTTGTTCAATTTGTACATTGAGCAAGCTATAAAGGAAAGCAAGGAGAAATTTGGAGAAGGAATTAAAGTTCAGGGTGAAGAATAAAAACATTGCGTTTGCCGACGACATAGTAATTTTGTCAGGTACAGCAAAGGATCTGGAAGAGCAATTGAACGGAATGGACAGGGTGCTGAAAGGTGCATATAAGATGAACATTAACAAGAGCAAAACTAGGGTAATGGAGTGCAGTGTAAGAAAATCAAGTGATGCTGAAGGAATTAGTTTGGGAAACGAAGCAATAAAGGAGGTAGATGAGTTTTGTTAATCGGGCAGTGAAATAACAAATGATGGTCGCAGTACAGAGGATATAAAATGCAGAATGGCAATGGGTAGGAAAGCGTTCCTGAAAAAGAGAAATTTGTTAACATCGAATATTGATTTAAGCCTAAGGAAGTCCTTTCTGAAGGCATTTGTGTGGAGTGTTGCCTTGTATGGGAGTGAGACATGGACGATAAACAGTGCGGACAGGAAGAGGATTGAGGCTTTTGAAATATGGTGCTACAGAAGAATGCTGAAGATTAGGTGGGTGGATCGCGTAACTAATGAGGAGGTACTGAACAGAATTGGGGAGAAAAGAAATTTCTGGCATACCTTGACTAAAAGAAGGGATAGATTGGTAGGACACATTCTTAGACATCAAGGAATTGTGAATTTAGCATTAGAGGGAAGTGTGTGGGGTAAAAATCGCAGAGGAAGACCAAGAGATGGATACAGTAAGCAGATTCAGACAGATGAAGGTTGCCGTTCTTATGTGGAGATGAAGAGGCATGCTCAGGATAGGGTATTGTGGAGAGCTGCATCAAACCAGTCTACGGACTGAAGACCACAACAACACACAGAGTACTAATGTTAAATATTTTCTTTGTTTAATGATGTGTAATAATATCTAGCGTATTTAATGTTAAATTCTTAATTTCTCTGTGTTACATATGTAAATTTTTTAATTGTTCTAATGCTGCAGGTAAATCTTTGGTTGCGTTCAATGTACACTGTGACGCAGAGAGAAAGAGATATCGATAGTCGAGTATGTGCGTAGGTGGCCGTATGGTAGTAACGCGAACGCTGTTGTGAAATGTGAAGTACTGCTGTGAGTGACAATACGAAGCAAAACAGAAAGTAACCTCGCGTCCTCCGCATGTTTAAATTTATCAAGTGAACTATTTCTCGCAGAACCTTATACCGTTTAAATACGGTATTTTAATGGACGTTCAGTAACGCTGACAATGTGACGCGAATGGGACGGTATTGTTGTGGTATTCATTGTTCAATGTCAGTCGATAAATGGTGGAACGAAATGACATATTAATCAGAACTGTAGTAACACTCGTGTATTAACAATCCGCCAAGTGTGCAAAATTTCTACTATGGCTTTGAAAGGCTGAACTGTTTTGTTTGTGGATCAGCTTGCAAAGATATAAACACGTGATTACAATTTCGCACTGTACAAAACGGAATACATGTATAAAACTGATATTTACGACGAAGAAGATAATCGCTGTCACAGTAGATGTAGTTCAAGCAAGACGATGGTTTCGTCAGGATTTCTAAGGAAGTTGCAACAACGCACCAACACGCATTAACTGCTGCCGATATCATTACGCCTAGACTAATACAGGTAAGGCACTACTAACTTTTGATCTCTCTCTCACTGAAAGACTTATTACCCTTAGTTAAAATTAAAATTCTAACTTTCATACTTGGTAGAACGTTTGCGAACGATATACATCGAAGATGCGAATATGACGGGTCGAAACGATAGATATCGAATTAGCGAATGTCGTAGCGTATAGTTACATAGAAAATGACATGGTTTTAAAGAATGTGTTTAGCCAGGAACCTAAGAGTACAGCTTAAATTGTTTTGAGGGAACATAATTATTGCTAGCGTTGCTTGTTCATGCACAACGATTTAATCTGTTCTCTTCGGTTCCTGCCTAACCACAACATTTAAAATCATGACGTATTCGTATAAACTATAACATTCATCTATGTATCCTCTTAAAGCGAACGTCGTAAATTTTACTGGTATATTTAACTTCAATGCTACATAGCTTGATATATCGATCCGCCACAGTCGCACCTTCGATATATTTCGTTTGCAAGCGTTCTACCAAATTACCCAAACTTTATTAAATAGTTACGTTACTATCCATTTTTCTTAATAAACATAGTAGATGTCAATCAGTGAGCATTGTTATTAGTTTCTGCCATTATCAAACATACCATTATTCTATTTCGTTTTAGATTATTTTATTATTTCTTTTTCAATGTTATTATGCGTGTATTAGAGTGTCTTTTGGAGAGGAATAATTCAAGTAAACGTGTGTAGTAACATTTTTTTTATTGTGGTATGTGTTTCACGGGATGAGGGTTGTTTACATGCCTGACCCAACAGTCAATATTTTCCGAGAACCGACAGCTGTCAAACTACACGTGGTTTGTTTAGAAGTTACCTACTATCACATTGTAATATTTCTAGGCTGTAGATGGGTTGCTCATTTTTTGTGTGTGTTTAATCATTATTGTTGACGATTTTGTGTACCAGTATAGAAAAATTTAATGAGGTTACCCACCATATACAATGTATTTGCTACTTGTATATCGATTCCATCCATTGATTCAGAGAGTGTATTCAGTAAAAGTAACATTTATCACCGTTAGTAATTATCCAAACACATATTGTGATGGTGCAGCTCCTGTACCTTCCGTGCCTGCTATATTAGATGTGTGGTTAAATCTGCTTTATGCAAGACCTTGTTTTGTTTTAACACCCAAACATATTTCGGCATTTATTGTGCCATCTTGCGTCGGTTTTTGGCTTTTATTTTCTAGAGTAACATGTTACAGATTTTGGTTATGCAGTGATTTAGACGAGTTGTTTGATTTGACAATTTTGATTAATATTAGGCCTAATTTATTCACGTTACTTAGGTATGTAGGATTTGTATCTGCTTTGATTGAGGAGTTACAAGTTTTCACAGCATGTCATCTGCAAACAACAGGAGGTTTATATTTACGAAAACTAATTTATTTATTGTACATTACCCTGAAAGTTCTGTTAAAACATTGTTTAGTGCCTTACTTACATTCGATTTGTGGTGTTGTTGCATGCTTATTTGTGGCGTGATCTTATGTTTTATGATGTTTAGTGCGCTTTTTGTTGTGAACATAGACATTCATTTTGGTGAGGAGTGTTTAAGTGGGGGGCCTATTCATTAACGCCTTGTGAGAAGTAGTCCAGGTGTTCGGGGAGTATGTGTTGAGTCGTTAGGGGGTACAGTGTGCGCTGCCGTTGTAAGCAGACTGGTCTCCAATGCGATTGTTACAGGCTAACATTATACATGGATGGATTTTTGGATTATTATTGATTCACATTTATGAATTGTCTTGTACTCGAAAAAGGTAAGTTCTGTTTTACTCATTTATTTACCGCGCTGCCCATTGTTGAGTAATATCATCTACACGATTCATGTATTACAAGATATTCAGTCATTGATGATTGAAACCACATAGATAATCTTTTCACTAAACAGAAGCCTTGTTTGAGAGATAATTGAGTAATTTGGAAGAATCTGTGTACATCGAAGTCGCGGCGCCAATGCCGCCGCTGTGATCGATTTTCTTGATATTATATCGAATCCTATCGTCTTGTCAAATAAGAGCCATTATTCCTTGTCATTTGTGGAAATCGCTCCAAACACAAAAAATTACACCCCTCGATGACAACATAATAATTTGTTTGCTAATGAAATGAAGTTTTGTTCCGAGCACATATCTGAACACACAACAATAGTTTGTTGAAGCCGTACTAGAACCTATACTCATTTTGTGTTTGATATCTACTTTATGTAATTAACATATTTCATGTTTGTCGATTCACGTGATTATACTGCACGTCAAATTTGTACATTTCATTCTGTCCGTTAATTTCATTTATTAGTCAGACATCTTCAGGGGAATCAAACATATATAACAGAGCCATATATCTTGCCATCAATCCATGCGAGATGATTAGTCACCATATTTAGTCTAACATAGACATGTTGATCGAGTTTATACTCACAGTGTAGTGATTATACTGCACGTCAAATTTGTACATTTCATTCTGTCCGTTAATTTCATTTATTAGTCAGACATCTTCAGGGGAATCAAACATATATAGCAGAGCCATATATCTTGCCATCAATCCATGCGAGATGATTAGTCACCATATTTATTCTTAGTCTAACATAGACATGTTGATCGAGTTTATACTCACAGTGTAGTGATTATACTGCACGTCAAATTTGTACATTTCATTCTGTCCGTTAATTTCATTTATTAGTCAGACATCTTCAGGGGAATCAAACATATATAACAGAGCCATATATCTTGCCATCAATCCATGCGAGATGATTAGTCACCATATTTATTCTTAGTCTAACATAGACATGTTGATCGAGTTTATACTCACTGTGTAGTGCGGTGGCGGACTTTGCGTAAAGGAGGTCCGAGGCGTCATTACAAAATGAGGTGCTCCCACCGCCTCTAAGCCTACTTGCCAACGAAAGCAATACCGAGTTGCCTACTTTCGTGACCATTTGCCCTCTGCTGTACGATCACTTGCGTCAACTTTGCCGCAGGAAATAAAATTATGAAAATTGATATTCAAAAATTTTAAAATGTTTGTTAAGTTTATGGGACTTAACTGTGGGATGATCAGTCCCTAAACTTACAAACTATTTATGAACTAACTTATACTAAAAACAACACAAACATCCATGCCCGAGGGTGGAGTCGAAACTCCGACGCGGGAGGCCGCGCGATCCGCAATGTGGTGCTTCACACCGCTCAGCTACTCCCGCACAGCAAACGTAATATTACAGAACAGCTCAAACCGAAAGTAAAAAAATATATAAATAAATAAATAGGTAATTGTAAATGATGTAAAAATAATGTGCACCATTTAACTTGTTTGACCACAGATTAAGGATTGTGCCACAGTAAGGAATAAAACCTTAGAAATGAATGGTTGAAGTAGTCACCGAAGGAACGCCGTGTGTATGTCAGAAATGCTCACCCCCCCCCTCTCATGGTCACGTGATACCGCCGTGAAATACTCTCTGCGGGACGGCCCAGAGCGTAGTATTGTTTACCCGCACGTCTCGACGCGGAAATGAGGTGTTTGTACCTGTGCTTGTATTTTGAATACGTATGGAGGCTTGGGTCCAAACTGCCTCTTACGTAATGAACGTATTTTGGCATTGTTAGAATTTGAATCCAAATGAGAGCCTCCTTATCCCGCCTCTTACGTAATGAACGTATTTTGGCATTGTTAGAATTTGAATCCAAACGAGAGCCTCCTTATCCCAGAGTCGAGAATTAGATTGAGAGAATTTGATTCGAAATGTTCTGGTCATGCAAGGGCCTCCACATCTCGTAGCTGCCGCGCGGTCTGAGGCACCATATCACGGATTGCGCGGCCGCTCCCGCCGAGTGTTCCAAGTCCTCTCTCGGGCATGTGTGTGTGTGTGTGTGTGTGTGTGTGTGTGTGTGTGTGTCTTGTCGTTAGGATAAGTTAGTAGTTAATAGTTATCGCCCCATCAACCCCCCCCCTCCTCCTCTTAGTCCACCACTGGTGTAATGACAGCCCAGATACAGTTGCATTAACACAGACAAGCGCTCACACAAACACTCGGCCGTAGCTTCGTACTGTATTTTCTTCTTGTTTCGAATGGGTCTACTTTAGGCCACGTTAACTGTAGGGCTTTGACCCTTGCCCAGTACTGTCGTATCCTCTGCCCTCTGCCGGTCTAGGCCCTAACTTCACCATTTAAAAGTGCGTATCACAAACTGTCTTTTCTGGAGATCAGTTATTCCTAGTTCTTTAAATTACTTCACGGTTTCTGTCATCGAAGTTGTAAGAACCTTCTTGTATTTCCAGAAGGTGTTGGCCAGTCTTCAGGCAATCTTGCAACTTGGCAATTTTATAGTACTTTTATTTATTTTATTTAGCCTAAACATATATGGATTCCCGCCTTTAGAATTGCCGCAGGACGACGAACGGTATTACCGCATCTGTCGGCGGTGAATTACTGAACCATACGCCGTACTTCATAGAAATGCGTAGGCATATATACGTGGTGTGTTGACTGTTCTTACGGGCAGTATTTCTACGTGACGACGGCGTGTAGTTCTCTGTTCCACCACATATGCCGTAAATATGGTTCGATCTCGTGCGGAATTCCGAATAGCCAGCTAAGTGGATATGAGCGATGGGGCAATGCGCTTCTTCCGTAACGTGCCACTTGTGGGAATCTGGGCTGGAAGGGATCGATGCCTCGTTAGTCAAATGGTTAACGTGACCGCTGGCTCAAAGCTGGGAACCCGGGTTCGAATTCCAGTCCGGTCCAAATGTCCTCATGACGACAGTAAATTACTTCAACGTCCGAGTTCAGTCAGAATCACTCGTACTATCATTAAATTTACTTACACACCGGCAGCGAACCAGCTGAGGTGTCTCTTCATTTACCTAGTGAAGGATGTTCCCATAACAGCGTACAAAAATTTAACAGGGCATATAGGGATGCTCCGCTGGACAGCTTGAGGTAAGGAACGTGGAGTTAGAGAAGCCAAACTAAGGAAGTAACAGGAATATAGTCGATTATGAAAAAAGCCAAGATGGCTTTTAATCTTTGTCAGATGGCCAGCTTCGGCGATTAGACTGCCATCATCGGATCTTTCATTTCATTCATCATCTCACTTTGTGTGACTACATCACAATAACACATAATAGTTTAGAAATTTTATATCTGTGATGTTGGTGAATAAGTATGTTTTTAAAAGCATTTCGTTGTGATGTGGTTAATGAAGTGCAAGATCCGATGATAGCAGTCTAATCTGACGAAACTGGTGCTCTGAATAAAGGTTATAAACCATCTTGGCTGTTTGCCATACTCTATTAATAGAACAGATTGCCGCCCCCCCCCCCCCCCCCCTCTTTTTACTCTCCGCCCAGTTATGATAAACTTTTAGGAATATAATCACATTGCCGTCTTTTTTTCATGTACGTCTTATACAGTTAACTGCTAATACTTTCATTGACATAATGAACGTACCATTTGCACTACATCTTACAAAATGTGTCGCAAATGACGGCCTCCAGCGTCAATCCAAGCACGACATCGGCGAAAAGGATTCTGACGTTCCTGTCAGATATCCGTGGTGTGTTTCGTATCGCATCACAAGCAACTAAATTCTTCAATCTCTGTATCCACTGGAGTCTCAAACACAAAATGTTTGTAGATATTCCCATCGGAAATAATCAAGGGCTTTCGGGTGACGTGACCTCGCAGACCACGAAATAGGACCTCCCATTTCATTCTAGAGCCCAGGAAATAAGCAATGAGATAGTTGTGGACATCAAAATTGAAGTGAATCGGAGCACTGTCATGTTCTATCTTCATCCTCTTCCGAATAGGCAAGGATAAGTTCTTCAACAACCTAGACAGAACTCTTTGCAAGAACCTCAAGTATAGGTGGCCATTCAGACCTCCACCATGACTTCCTTGTAGTCTGGCTCGCTATCCTTACCTCCGTGCCAGAAGTAAAGAATTTATTATTATTACATTGGAAAGAACACGTAGGTAGTGTCGTGAGAAAGGCGAACCAGAGACTGCGTTTTATTGGCAGAACCCTCAAAAGATGCAACAGAACTACTAAAGAAACTGCATACACTACGCCTGTCCGTCCTTTTATAGAGTATTGCTGTCCAGTGTGGGATCCTTATCAGGTGGGTTTGACGGAGGACATCGAAAGAGTCCAAAGAAGGGCAGCTCGTTTCGTATTGTCACTATACAGGGGAGACAGCTTTACGGAAATGATACAGGATCTGGGATGGGAATCATTACAACAACGGTGCTTATCGCTGCGGCGTGGGCTACTTACGAAACTACAATCGCCAACATTCTCTTCCGAATGCGAAAATATATTGTTGACTCCCACTTACATAGGCAGACATGATCATCAGAATAAAATACGAGAAATCAGTGCTCGAACAGAGAGATTCAGGAGTTCATTCTTCCCGCCGCGCGCTATTCGAGAATGGAATGGGAGATAAAATAGTATAACGGTGGTTCGATAAACCCTCTGCCAGGCACTTAAATGTCATTTGCAGCGTATCCCATGTAGATGTAGATGTAGGTTAACAAGTAAATAAACAGCAGAGGATGTGTAAAAATCAAATGTTTTAGAGCTTATGGAACTTGACTACGGGGTCATCAGTCCCTAAACTTAGAAACTACTTATGAACTAACTTATACTAAAAAATAATTTCGTGTGGCTCATTACAAGTCTTTCAACTGAACGCCACTTCGGCGACTTGCGTGTCCCTAACCTACTCCAGTTATCCGACCGGGGAAAGGGGACCTACAGCTTAACGTGGAATCCGAACCACGTGTCGTTTCTGGCGACTCCTCACATCGTTGAGAGGTGAGGCCCCGAGGGGCAGGATGAGGTAAATTTGTGCGCACGTTAGTTGTAAATGAGCAGCGAAACAGCTATGCTAGGCACAGCGGTGGACAAGTTTACTTCCATACCTCCTAAAGCCGCTTCCCCGCCCCCAGGTTCCCTCCCTCAAATTGTTTGATGTAGCATCCTCCACGTCCTGTTGGATTTTTGCACGCTTTTATGGAAACAGAACAGGAAATATTCGGAAGAAGCCCATTACTACGTAAACGTAACTCTACTGTGCGGTCGGACACTGCCGCATCCGCTGGCCAGCCCCGACTCTGCTCAACACCGCCTAGAAACGGCGGAAACGGAGCGCAAGAACAAGTGAATTAAGTCGTTCGAGGGCTGGCCGGCCGCCCCGCATCGCCCGCTACACTAGCAGAGCAGCACCGCCTAGAAGACAAGGCCTCACAACTGGCCGTGCCTACGTCACACAGAGAGGCCGCGGGGCACGCCCACCGCCTCGTAGCGGCCGGCCAGTCAGCTTGTGTTCGCGGCCTCTCTGTGTGACGTAGGCACGGCCAGTTGTGAGGCCCTGTCTTCTAGGCGGTGTTGCTCTGCTAGTGCAGCAGGCGATGCGGGGCGGCCCGCCAGCCCCCGCACGACTTAATTCACTTGTCCTTGCGCTCCGTTTCCGTCGTTAATGAGCCGCCGGCGTTAATTGGAAGCACGAGCGGAGTTCGATTATGGCGGGGCGTGACGCCGCAACGACGTGCCAAGTGGCCAGCAGGTCTGCCAACGGCGCCACCGAAAACCGTTCCGCCCACGCTCCGTTGCGTGCCGACTCGGCAGCCCGCGGCGTCCCGGCCCGGCAACGTATCGCTCTCTCACTCAAGGACACCCCCTGCCCCTTAAAGCGCTCTTAAATCCAATGTCCTCCCAAGGACCCAACCTCGTAACAAATTACACCGGAGATAAATAGTGTCCACTTTCCAAGTCCATAAAGGGCCACCCAAAACGCTACACAAAGAAGCATATTCAAAATTCATTTCGACCAGCACGCATAACACGTCAATAGCAGGCAAAAACTCTAAGAGGTATGTTTTTCTTTCTTATGCTGGTTGCGTGACCTTCAAGATAGGCAGTGTTGCCAACCCCTGGGATTTGCCCCATATTAGTGGGACATTTTGACAAATATTTTTTAGAAAGGGACAGAGGTATTTTTTTATATTTTTTTGCAAAAAGTGACAAGATTATGTACATTTAATTGCTACCTGACAACCATAGAGGACATGACAATCATAGAGCACGAACAGCATTAATTATTTATTTCATGGTCAATACAAAAGATTATTCCCCTCATTCTATGTGATTTGGCTTCACGGTCGTTGCCGACGTTCCCACACTACTCTGCCGCTGCCGTAAGTAAACTTATACCTCCCTTTCTTTTTGCATAAGATATTTTTAATTACCGCGGGACACTTTACGCAGAGAAGGTAGGTTCTGGGTTCAATACGTTTTGGACGATGTGAATATGTCTCGGGAATTGTGAACTGTATGAATTACACTGCACTGACAATTTATTATAGACTGCCATTAACAGAAGCAGTGATATTACTTTAACGATGTTTTCATATTTGTATTAAAAAGTTCACTAGAACGTTCAGTGACTAGAAAATAAGAAAGTAACATAATTAAAGACGGTGACTTCCCAGTTTGTATCATGCCATTCCACTGTTATTCCCTACTGGCCGCTAGGAGCGCTAGTATCGCTTCAGCTGCAATTTTTCCTAGAGAGTTGCGCGACTGTCTGTGAGACTGCCCACGGTCGACAGAATGTGAACGTATCTAACGCGTCGGCGCAGGCTGGTCATCGAGGTTAGCCGTGCGGGAATCGCTACATGGTATAAGACACTATGCTATGAATTGCGTGGCCGCTCCCTGTCAGAATTCGGACATGTTCTGTACCCACTTTGATAAAACGAGTAAATCCACCTGCTGGATGGTTGTGCAAAGGTTTTTTTTGGCTTGCACTTAGATATAGCTGAAGGTCATCAGCGTATAAGTGGTATTTACAGTGGGAGAGGATAGTTGACTCATAATTTACGTGTTATGAGAACAGTAAAGGATCCTTGTGGAACCCCTGGTACTACATCGTTCATTTGTGACCTTCTTTGAAAATCATTAAACACTGTTTTTCAGGATCTAAGTTCAACCACTGACTCGTACATGATAAAGGAAATTACCTTGGAAATTTTAGCAAGGAGAATGTAAACTCGACTGTGTCAAATGCTTTACTGAAATTTAAGCCGGCCGCGGTAGCCGAGGGACTGAGGCGCTCCAGTCACGGTCTGCACGACCACTACGGTCGGAGGTTCGAATCCCCCCTCGGGCATGGATATTTGTGCCGTACTTAGTGTTAGCTAGTTCATAAGTAGTTTGTAAGTTTAGGGACTGATGACCATGTAGTTAAGTACCATAAGCTCTACAAACATTTGAACACTTTTTTGAAATTTAAGAAGCACACAGTAGTTGTATGTTGGTTCTCCAGTCCTACTGGGTGTTACATTTTGGAAGCCAGCAGTGAAATTAAAAAATCTACATAAATATTGCTCCGAACTTACCGTGTTTCAACTTATGAAAGTATGTTTACCATTTAGGTGATTTCACTCATAAAACTCGTAACAAATGATCGAAACAACCGTCTCTTGCATAACAAATATTGAAGGTGTTCTAAAAACGTTCACGTGGAGTGCAATACCTGTAAACGTGCTGGGAGAATCTGTAGCCCTACAGGAAAATCACCTATAATTCATGCGTTTACATTAAGATTAATCTGATTCTGATATATAGCCTCTATTATAGTATCGGGGTGTTCTGTCGGACCATACGTTGGATCTGGAAATTTCTTATTACACATTTATGAATAACGCGATTGAACTATTAATATTATTATTCTTATTATGACCTAACCTTCCGAAATACTACTTTTTACGGAATCTATAATTTCTATTGTGGTTTATTTATGGTTTTATAAAACAACTGTTGTCAAGATTAACTTCTTCCAATTAAATCGGTCGAGCCACAAAAAGTCATTTACCAATTTTCGTAGGCAACATAGGATGCATAAATAATATTCCAAATTTTTTTCACAAAAAAAGGCCCTAAAGATTCCTGCGACAGTTTTCCAGTGCTTTTATGGATTACGATTGTCCTGTACTGTCCCGGTTTATATATATATATATATATATATATATATATATATATATATATATATATATATATATAAACCGGGGCAGTACAGGACGCAGTATATATATACGCTTTGTGTTAATAGACAATGGGGTTTCAAGGTGGCGTATCAAGATGAAATCTTACGAATTTTTAAGTTAGACCTCTAACGAGACAACTGTAAAAAGCGGGCCGGCCGCGGTGGCCGAGGGGACTGAGGTGCTTCAGTCACGGTCTGCACGGCATTACGAACGGGGGTTCGAATCCCCCCTCGGGCATGGATATTTGTGCCGTCCTAGTTCGTAAGTAGTTCATAAGTAGTTTGTAAGTTTAGGGACTGATGACCCCGTAGTTAAGTCCCATAAGCTATATAAACATTTTATTTTTGTAAAAAGCGGATCGAATTTCGTGCAAAGTTATTGCATGCCCGTAGAAACTTATGCACAGACAGGCAAACAAACAAAATTCTAAAATAATGGTTTTGACTTAGAATTATTACTGTTAAAAAAATTCATTTTAGCTTCACTCCTATGCATAGACAACTGATCTATACATTACATTTATAGATTACCGGTGGCTAAGAGTTGCCCTTTGATCTACTTCACGGAGAGTATTCTCTGAACACTCCCAAGATAACAAACGCTGTTTTAACAGACTGCAGCCTTACACTCCTAGTTTGATCAAAGCACAGTTACCCAATAGCACCTTGATTATCCCACTAAATTACCTAATTTTAATTCCATAGAAAATGTCCGCGACTATCTGGTGCAGCGGATAAAGTGTAGCCGTTAATAATCTGCTCTGGGGGTCTACGGGATCTTTTCATCAGAGTTTGCAATCGTATGTACAATGAGTACTGTTAAAACTTGATAACTGTCTTCTCCGCCAAACAGATGTCATTATCTAGCCTGAAGACAATATTACATGGTATTTCCGTCATGTGTTTTGTGGACGACTAATTATCCCCCTACGTTTTTTTTCTTTCTCTCTCTGGTTTGATGCAACTCTCCGAGCTACCCTATCCTATGCAAGCTTCTTCATCTCTGAATAAGAGCGACATTCTACATCAATTTGAACCTATTTACTCTATTTGTATCTCGGTCTCCCACAGCGATTTGTATTCCACACACTCCCCTCCAGTGCTAAACTTGTGTTTCCTTAAAGTATGCGAATGTGTTCTACCACTAAATCGCTTCTTTTAGTCAAAAGATGTCAGTAATTTCCTTTCTCTCCAGTTATTTTCAGTACCTCCTCGTTATTTTCGCGACCTAGACAGTTAATCTTCAGCATTCGTCCGGTGCACAACATTGCAAAAGCTTCTGTTATCTTTTCGTCTGAACTTAACGTCCACGTTTCACTTACTTACAATGATACACCACAGACAAATATTTTCAGAAAGGAATTCCTAACATTTTAATTAACATTCGATGTCAACCAATTCCTCTTTTTCAGAAATGTTTTTCTTCCCATAACCACTCTGCATCTCATATCTTCTTTGCTAATAATTCGAAGTATTTAAACGTTTCCACCGTTTCAGGGCATTCAAATAAATCCAACGGCCAATATGAAAATTTGTTCTGGGCCGTATTTCGGGCCCGATTTTCCGCTTAGGAACAGCGGTCGCTTTAACCAATTAGGCTACCAAGTCACGCTTCCCTGCCAACCCAAATTGTCAACTTATACACACTATGATTTAATGCCTCCTGCCCATTAGTTCCTCTAGCTCGCAGCATACACTGGAGTCTCGCAACGGATCGAGCTTATTAACGCGTCCGCCTTGAAACTGTCAGTTGCCTGTTTGGGGCATACAGACAAATACTGATATGGTCTCTATTCTTTCCGGACATGTCCGAAAGAAGAGAAATGGTTTGTTGATATTAACGGCCGAAATTTACCGTTCGAAATATCTAAACATTTCGATCGTTTCCGATCATTGAAACAAATCCAATGGCAAAGATGAAAGTTTGGGTTGGACTGGGATTACATTACGAATTTTAATGTCCTTAATCGCTCAAAATGTTAAAATGTTTCTAATTCGTAAAATTATTGCCTTTTGTGTCAACAGATAATGTACGTCCTTTCGGACACGTCCGAAAGGAACAGACAGCATACAGATATTTGCTTCTTTACTTCGGCCATCAGTAGTTGTTTTGCTACACAAATACAAAAACTCATGTACTACTTTCATTGTCTCGTTACCTAATTTAATTCCTTCAGCATTCTGTGATTTTATTAGACTACATCCCATTACCTAGGTTTGCTCTTTTTAATGTTCATCTTATACCCTCCTTTCAAGACACTGTTAATTCCGTTCAGTTGGCCTTTAGATACAACCTAATCGATTCCTTGAACGATCCTTCCGTATGATTAACATGAAATGGGAGAAAGCTAAGTGTTGAGCGACTTCAAAATTTATATACGCACTCCAAAAGAAACCATATAGAGCTAGAGACAAGTACTCATTTATGTGCTTCTCGTCCTGTATTTATATGAAGTTAATAAGTTCCGAAAAATATACACTGATTGATATCTAAAGTACACTACCCGCCCATATGATTATAATTCTGATACCATTTTGTAGGGAGGTAATGATTCATGGGTTCTCTTTTTTTCTTATCATCATTGTAATACTGAATGACAACAAAACAACCATCATTTTATTTTTCACTTGCAATGGACTTAATGCAGTTGGTATAATTCCATTATGACTGACAGCGTATCCGCGATAAGCGAACTGCTTCAGTTCGAGTGACAGCGTTCCTTGACACTGACAGACAGAGCTCACATCCAGTCCATGTACATACTTTCTTCTGAAGTAGTGGCTTATGACGACATTTTTGCAACGTCAACCGGACTATACGCAATAACGACGCATGTCTTTTAGGTCAAATTACACGTTGTGTGATTGTAAATTGAGCTGAATGCTAATTTTCTACTCGGTTCGGCGCACGGTGATAGAAACGTACACGTGTCACCGAATGTCGGTTCTGTTTGCATGTAAATCGCGTTTTGTTCACATGTTGATTGAACCCTGTCATTTGGGGCTACAAAGGCTACAACAGTTTCAGTTACATAATAAAAATATTTGTAAACCTAAAGAACCAAACTCCTGAGGTCAACGGTCCTTAGATTCGAAAACTAATTAAACTGACGTATTCTAAGGACAACACATACAGCAATGCCCGAGGGAGGACTCGAACCTCCGACGAGAGTGGCCGCGCAAGCTGTGACATAGCGCCTCAGTTATCGTGGGTCATTCCCGCGCGGCGTACGTTATCAAATCGCCAAGTAATTTTTACTGTATATGTAACAGAACAGTATTTCATTGGAAGATACGAATCTGGACCCATATTTTGTTTACATTAATTTATATTAGAAAGGTAACGATTGATTATTATGTACGTATGAACCGTGTATGATGATGCAGTACATTTATGATTTCCCTTTCTAATATCCCATATAGCTTTCATTCTTTTAGTATGTGAAGTCTTCCTTTAATCTGACCATTTGGTCCCTGATCTTTTAGGGATTTCATTATTTGGCTTTACTACCCATCTATTTATCTTCTGACGGTAAAGATTCGTGTCTAGTATGTTTTATGTTCCTATCTGTACCTTTACCAGGTCATTTTTTTTAGTTAGTCTATTCATGGAATGTTCTTCACTTTTACAGTGTATGTCAAAATCTTTTGAATTATCCATGAAGATGGGAGACGCTTAATGTGGCAATAGAATTTCAGCTTTCCTTTCATAAAGTCTGCAGCAAGGCTGAAGAGATCTTTTGTCGCTTTGGGCGATTTTAGTTTTCTTCTGTTTTATCTGATCCCAGAATTTTCTTCATGATCTTTCTTTCTTCCTACTTTTATTGATGCATTAATTAATTAAAATTAAATCATCGTCTCTGATATGAAACTGGTAGTGTGAATTGAGGTAATAAATCATCAACGTCCTCTCCAGGGTAGGGCTTTGCCCGTTTCAAAATGATAAACAATATCATCCCCGGCTGTTGTGATGTCTTCTAGTGAATTTTCCTATTCAACTTTCAGTTAATGAGTTTCTGAGGAATTCTGTGAGTTCCTCATTAGTATGTTTGGTGCTCACTGATGAGACTGTTATGTTTAAAACTGACGAAATTATTGGAACATATTGTTTAATCTCAGCACGTTTTAAGTTAATTTGGGCCACTGTTACAGAGCCGAATCCGTTCCTAAAATAAATCGCTAAAATGTAAAAGCTAGCGGGTCCTTATATAATTGTGTAAAGGATTTTGTTTGGTCTCAAAACTGCGTCTGATTGTACCACAAACAGACTGACAATGCTGATTATATGAATGATACTGATAATGAAAACTATAATTAAACTCGTAATTTAGTTTCTTGTCAGGCTCGTATGTTCGGTATATGATATAAATCCAATGTATTTTATAATTTACAACGCGTGCAATGTAGTGCTGACCAGACAGTACTCAAGTAATTCAACTGCCAGAACTACGAAACTGAAACAATATCTCTGCTACCGAGCTCTAATGCCAATTTGCGTACAAATTATATCTCATATTAAATACACAGAAATCGTAAGGTCATGAATTAGTACTGTAACTTGAAATGCTAATTGCACAACATCAGGTACGAACTTACGTTTTGAATTACGTTAACTGACATTCTTAAAAATCTTTGGACTTCAAAAAGATGCATAGCAGTATGCATGTCATTAAGAATGTTCAAATGTTTGTAAATCTATCGGACCAAACTGCATGGTCATCGGTCCGTAGCTTAAAAACTACTTAAAACTAGGTAAACTAACCTAAGGACAAACACACACACCCATGCCCCAGGGAGGACTCGAACCTCCACGGCAAGCAACCGCGTGCTCCGCAGCGAGACGCTTTAGACCGCTCGGCTACTGTCATTAAGATAAATGACTGTACTGCACTGACATCTTTCAGTGTTTGATTCAATAATGTAAACCTTCATTTATACGACAAAGATCTGTTATTACTCAAATTGTACATCGATCAGGCGGTGAAGGAAGCAAGGAAAATTTTGGTTAGGGATTAAAGTTCAGGGTGAAGAAATAAAAACATTGCGTTTTGCTGATGACATTGTAATTCTGTCAGAGACGGCAAAGGACCTGGAAAGAGCAGTTGAATGGAATGGACAGTTTGTTGAAGAGAGCGTATAAAATGAACATTAACAAGAGCAAAACAAAGATAATGGAATGCAGTCTTATAAAATCAGGCGATGCTGAAGGAATTAGATTAGGTTCGAAAGAATGAAGGTGGTAGGTAAATTTTGTTACTTTGGTAGTAAAATTACATATGACAGTCGGAGTACAGAGGATATAAAATGCAGAATGGCATTGGGAAGAAAGGCATTTTTGAAAAAGAGAAATCTGCTAACATCGAATATTAATTTAAGTGTAAGGAAGTCTTTTCTGAACGCATTTGTGTGTAGTGTTGCCTTGTACAGGAGTGAAACATGGACGATAAACAGTGTGGACAGGAAGAGAATAGAGACTTTTGAAATGTGGTGCTACAGAAGAATGCTGAAGATTAGGTGGGTAGATTGCATAACTAATGAAGAGGTACTGAACAGAATTTGTGAGAAAAGGAATTTTTGGCATACCTTGTCCAAAAGAAGGGATCGCTTGGTAGGACACATTCTTAGACATCGAGGAATCGTAAACTTAGCATTGGAGGGAAGTTTGTGGGGTAAAAATCGCAGAGTGAGACCAAGAGACGCATATTGATTTGATTTGATTATCTCAGGGAAGCCAAAACAGTCTTGGTCCCTGTATATCTAGTAAAGCCAACCAATGCCCTTGAACAGAGCAAGGACTCCCTTTACCAGTTCTTTATTAGACACAATTTCTTCGGGTCTGGTTGTCCCAAATGTTCTGTGCCTTTTACTCTCCATGCAATGCATTCGAAGATTAGATGTGATGCAGTTTCATCACCGTCATCACAGATCCTAAATTTAGGGTCCTCTTCTGTAGGTATGTAGGTGTTTTTCGAAATTCCCATGGCCTGTGAGCAATCCAACTATGAGTCTAATATCTCTCCTGTTCAGGCCCAGGATTGCAGAGCTTCTTTTGAAACATGGCTTTGGCATCTTTACCTTGCCATGTTTTTGTTGATAGACTTTGGTACAATATTCTACGTGCTGTCTTCTGAGCCAGTTACTTAGCTCCAATTTGATCATTGCCTGGGTGATTGTCAGGATAGGTTCCAGTGCAATAAATGGAGTCTCTGCCCCCATCCTGGCTAATCTGTCGGCATGTTCGTTGCCACTGATCCCCGAGTGGCCAGGGACCCACAATAGATTTACTCTATTGCTTTCCCCTAGCTCCACCAGAACCCTGTGACATTCTGCAACAATTTTAAACCTTGTTGCAGGAGCTGCCAGTGATCTCAGGGCTGCCTGGCTGTCTGAACAGATATATATGCTACGGTCTTTGTAGCACCTACGCAGATTCTCCCCCACACACGCCCTGATGGCAGTGATTTCGGCCTGGAATACTGAGGTCAGTTTACCTAGAGAGATGACGCCTCCAGTGACGCATATTAGTAAGCAGATATTTATATTCGCATCGCGCAAAAACTACTGCTGAGTTGTATTGTTTTATTTCTAACCTAAAGTGTGATTAATTTTTCATTTTGATATGCGCCTAGCAGCCGAATTATCAGTGTTATGTTGTTATGGTCTTCAGTCCGGAGACTGGTTTGATGCAGCTCTCCACCCTACTCTATCCTGAGCAAGTCTTTTCATCTCCTCATAAGAACGGCAACCCACATCCACTTGAATCTGCTTACTATAGGTGTCTCTTGGTCTCCCTCTGCGATTTTTACCCCACACACTTCCCTCCAATGCTAAATTTACGATTCCCCGATGTCTAAGAATGTGTCCTACCAAGCGATCCCTTCTTTTAGTTAGGGTATGCCAAAAATTCTTTTCCTCACCAATTCTGTTCAGTACTTCTCCATTGGTTATGCGATCTACCACCTAATCTTCATCATTCTTCTGTAACACCACATTTCAAAAGCCTCTATTCTCTTCCTGTCCACACTGCTTATCGTCCATGTTTCACTCCCGTACAAGGCTACACATTCCACACAAATGCCTTCAGAAAAGACTTCCTTACCCTTAAATTAATATTCGATGTTAGCAAATTTCTCTTTTTCAAAAATGCTTTTCTTCCCATTGCCATTCTGCATTTTATATCCTCTGTACTGCGACCATCACATGTTATTTTACTACCCAAGTAACAAAACTCATCTACCACCTTCATTGTTTCGTTCCTTAATCTAATTCCTTCAGCATCGCCTGATTTTCTAAGACAGCATTCCATTATTTTTGTTTTGCTCTTGTTAATGTTCATTTTATACGCTTTCTTCAACACACTGTCCATTCCATTCAACTGCTCTTCCAGGTCCTTTGCTGTCTCTGACAGAATTACAATGTCATCAGCAAAACGCAATGTTTTTATTTCTTCCGCCTGTACTTTAATCCCTATTCCAAATTTTTCCGTGCTTTCCTTCACCGCCTGCTCGATGTACAAATTGAATAACATCGGAGAAAGGCTACAACCCTGTCTTACTCCCTTCCCAGCTGATGCTTCCCTTTCATAACCTTCGAGTCTAATAACTGCAGTCTGGCTTTTGTACAAGTTGTAAATAACTCTCCTTTCCCTGTATTTTACCCCTGCTGACTTCAGAATTTGAAAGATTGTATTCCAGTCAATGCCTTCTCCAAATCTACAAAAGCTAAAAATGTAGGTTTGCCTTTCCTTAATCTATCTTCTAAGATAAGACATAAAGTGAGTATTGCCTCCCGGGTTCCTATGTTCCTCCTGAATCCAAACTGATCTTCCCCGAGGTCAGCTTCTACCAGCTTCTCCTGTAGATAATTCGTGTTAAAATTTTGCAACCATGACTTATCAAACTGATGGTTCTGTAATTTTCACACCTGTCTGCGCCTGATTTCTTTGGAATGGGGATTATTACATTTTTCGTAAAGTCTGAGGGTACTTCGCCTGTCTCATAAATCCTACACACCAGTTCAAATAGTCTTGTCATGGCTGGCTCTCCCAGAGACTTTAGTAGCTCTGAGGGTATGTCATCTACTCCTGGGGCCTTGTTCCGACCTAGGTCTTTCAAGGCTCTGTCAAATTCATCTCTCAGTATAGCATCTCCTATTTCATATTGATCTACTTCCTCTTCTCTTGCTACAGTATCGTCTCTAAGTTCATTTCCTTTGTAGAGCTGTTGTATGTATTCTTTCCACCTTTCAGCTTTCCCTTCTTTGCTGAGAACTGGTTTCCCATCCGAGTTCTTGATATTCGTAGAGTTGCTTTTCTTATCCCCAAATGTCTCTCTTATTTTCCTGTAGGCGGTATCTACTTTTCCCCTTCTTATACATTCTTCTACAGATTTGCATTTGGCTTCTAGCCACTCCTGCTTAGCCATTTTGCGCTTCCTGTCAATCTCATTTTTTAGTCGTCTGTACTCCATTTTGCCTGTTTCGTTTACTGCATGTTTATGTTTTCTCCTTTCATCAATTAAATTTAGTATTTCCTGTGATACCCAAGGATTTTTTGTAGGTCTTGCCTTTCTGCCTATTTTGTCCTCTGCTGCCTTCACTATTTCATCTCTCAATGCTACCCATTCCTCTTCTACTGTTTTATTTCCCACTGTTTCTGTCAATTGTTGCCTAAATCTCCCTCTGAAATTCTCCAGAACTTCACTTTCCTTCAATTTATCTAAGTCCCATCTCCTTATTTTCCTACCTTTCTGCAGTTTTTTCAGTTTCAGCCTACAGTTCATGACTAACAAGTTATGTCAGAGTCTATATCTGCCCCTGGGTACGTCTTGCAGTTTATAACCTGGTTCCGGAATCTATGTCTTACCATTATAAAATCTATCTGATACCTTCCGGTGTCTCCTGGTCTCTTCCATGTATACAACCTTCTTTTGTGATTCTTAAACCACGTGTTTGTTACGATTAAATCATGTTCCGTGCAAAATTCTACCAGGCGACTTCCTCTTTCATTCCTCCTCCCCAGTCCATATTCACCTACTATTTTTCCTTCTCTTCCTTTTCCTACTACCAAATTCCAGTCTCCCATCACAATTAAGTTTTCCTCTCCCTTAACTGTCTGAATAATTTCCTTTAGCTCCTCATATATTTCTTCGATCTCCTCATCATCGGCAGAGCTAGTTGGCATATAAACCTGTACTACTGTTGTCGGTGTTGGCTTCGTATCTATCTTTACAATGATAATGCGATCACTGTGCTGCTCATAGTAGTTTACACGCATTCCTATTTTCTTATTAATTATCAGTCCTACTCCTGTGATACCCCCAATTGATTTTGTATTTATAATCCTGTACTCACCTGACCAGAAATCCTGTTCATCGTGCCACCGAACTTCACTAATCCCCACTATATCTAACTTCAACCTATCCATTTCCCTTTTTAAATTTTCTAATTTCCTACCCTATTAAGGGATCTAACATTCCACGCTCCGATCTGTAGAATGCCAGTATTGTCTTTCCTGATGACAACATCCTCCTGAGTAGTCCCCGCCCGGAGATCCGAATGGGGGACTATTTTACCTCCGGAATATTTTACCCAAGAGGATGCCATCATCATATGTTCATACAGTAGAGCTGCATGTCCTCGGGAATAGTAACGGCTGTAGTTTCCCCTTGCTTTCAGCCGTTCGCAGTAACTGTGTGGCAAAGCCACATTGGCTGATGTTACAAGGCCAGCTCAGTCAATCGTCCAGACTGTTGCCCCTGTAACTACTGAAAAGGCTGCTGCCCCTCTTCAGGAACCACACGTTTGTCTGGCCTCTCCACAGATACCCCTCCGCTGTGGTTGCACCTACGGTACGGCTATCTGCATCGTTGAGGCACGCAAGCCACCCCATCTCGGCAATGTCTGTGGTTCATGGGGGTGGGAATTATCAGTACATACAGAGAATTTTTTTTTAACGGGGTCAGAAGAAGGCTGCATCCATATGAGTTTTAGGAACCTTTTCGAAGCTTTTTTATAAAAACAATTTGCTATAACAAAATCTTTTGGCTAAGCGTAAGTTGTCCATGAAAAAAAAAATATTAGCGAAACTGGCATTATGTTATTCGAATGGATTTCGTGTAAGGATCATTTCGTTATATGGGAAGAAAAGAATTGTGGGCAGCAAAAGTTTTAGAAAAGATAAACAGGGGTACTTTGAAAGGTTTTTTCATAATAATAATAATTTTAACAATTTAATTCCGTTATCCGCGGAAATTCTTGAATCGCTTGAACAATTACGGTTGATAAGTTTGACGACTTGAAACTAAAATATGTACTGGTTTATTACAGTTTATTACGTGGATCAATGTAAATAGCTTGCTTTTGGTTTTAATAATAACTCATATGGTCGACACACCAACTGTTGCATATTATGAAGAATTATTATTTTTAATTTCTCTAATTACAACAATAGGCTGTTCCGCTATACGGCCTAGTGGTACTTCATACTTCAAATATCTGTGTTTGTACTTGACGCCCTTTTGACTACACCTTCAATTTTTACCCGGTTTCCTCACCAAGAATAAGCTTCGGGATTCTGTAAAATTCAAGTAGGTACGATATCCACGCGGGCCAAGTCGTGGGTAAAAACTAGGAAAGTACGTAATTTTATGGGTCTGTTTTATCTAGATACCGTAGGTCATCGCAAATAAATGTTTTAAAAGTTCGCCCTTCGCTAAGAACTTATCTTCTTTCACGTTGATTACAGATAGGCCATTATCACTGAATATGAGGATGTTAATTTCCTCAACTTCACTTGCTGCATTGAAGAATGCTGTGAAAAGCTTTTATCATTTTTCTACGAAGCACTATTCCCACTATTTCCGACAATGCACGGTATCTACGAAAGTGCCAGAAATTGCCAACAAGCTTACGAATGAATCTATGTCTGAAGTATCGCCTGTTAATTCATTTTAAGACGTTGACTTAGGTGCTCATCCGTTGTCAGACTTGTACATTTCTGACACGTATGAATCAGACGAAAAATTCCGCCAACACAGACAATAATGCTATGCATTCTATACTTATATATAACAGCGACTAGTCGGTTAGACAGAACACGTTTCTGATATGATGAAGAACAGATTTATGTAGCTATCTCTTAAGAGTAGCACCATATACGGCAGTCTGTGAGATTTACTTTGCCTTCCGTAAAACGTTTTTACGACTGTGGCAACAGACAGCTGCTAATGAACTTATACACGCCGCACCCGAATCGAACTTTCGGGGCGTGCAATCGGCGTCTTGCGTCAGCGTTGTGAACACCATAGCTGAATGAAATACGTTCCTAATTGTCACCACCTAATGGAGACTGAGATGGCTTTGTCCGGAAGAAAATTTACGGTGTTTCGAAGATCTTTCAAGAAACAAAAATATTCGCTTACGTCACCAGACAAACGGTTTGAAATCTCCACGAACTCGGTCGCACCCACTGTCAGAGTAGTTGCAGTCGCTGGAATGTCATTGTCTGGTCTAAGTAACGACGGAGAATAAAAAACGCGCAGATAGACTATTGGTGTAACGGTGTGATAATCGAACTTCGTAGATCCGGGACCTAGCTAGTTCAAAGAGTAACGCGAACTGCTTTACACACGAAACTTTAGTTGTGCTACACTGAGTGGAGTGACCGTGTCCTAACCAATGCAGTAGTCTTCGGACTTTTGGTCGAATCAAGTTCATGTCATCCGTCGGTCGTTTTGACCCATATAGCACACGTTCAACCATACATCAAGCTCTGTTTTTCCTTCAAAACTTTCAAATGTTTGTTAAGCTTAAAGGACTTAACTGCGAGGTCATCAGTCTCTAAACTTACAAACTACTTATGAACTACCTTATACTAAAGACGACACAAACATCCATGCCTGAGGGGGGATTCGAACCCGACGCGCGCACCGCAACACGGCGCTCCAGTACGCGCAGCTAATCCGCCGCGGCTCTTTTTGGCCCACATTATGTTACGGTAGTAACACTAAAAGTGGGCCTTTGCGATCGTCTTTTGACAGCTCGAAATGTAAATGAAAATAACGGCTTAACCATTCATCTGACACGAAAATTGAAAAAATGTTCAAATGTTTGTAAATCTTATGGGACTTAACTACGGGGTCATCAGTCCCTAAGCTTACAAACTACTTATGAACTACTTACAAACTAGGACGGCACAAATATCCATGCCCGACCGTACGAAAATTGAATAACGGAATTTGTGGAGGAGAAAAGTCTCCACAACTTTGCTCTCTTATGTTTTTTTTTTTTTCATATCTCGTATCGTTTCGGAGATATTTGCAAAATAACGGCGATTTTGGGATGTCTGTCTGTCTATCCGTGCGTAACGTGTTCCCCTTTTTTTTTTTTTTTTTTTTTTTTTTTTTTTTTTTTTTTTTTTTTTTTTTTTTTTTTTTTTTTTTTTTAAGACGAACCGTTCAAGCGATCAGCACCAAATTTTACAGACATAATTGTAGGTCGCCAGAGACCAGGACCTCCCTTTTTCAAATTTTTCGGACAAGAAATACGGTAGTAATACCAAAAATATCCGTTTGTAATATAATTGTAATTGCAAACAAATCGTTCATCTGACACGAAAATTGAATAACCTAATTGGTAGAGGGGAAAATTCTCTACAACTTCGCCCTATTACGGTTTTTTTTTCATATCTTGCAACTTTGTAGAGATATTTGCAAAAATAACGGAGTTTTGATACCCTCCATTAAATTAACGAAAACCAGCCGTTCGCAGATGTCACGTGATATTCCTCGCCCAGAACTCACTCTGGCATACGCCATCTTGCGTTGCATATTTGATGATTTTCTTATTTAACTTACACGTTGTCATTTCAAAGCAAGGGCGCACTTTTAATTAAGAAAAACACCTCGTTCTTCGTTCGATAAATGATAATCTAGTGTCTACAAATGCCTTATTAGCCTCAGTTAACAACGGCCATCAATAGTATGAGATTAAAAAACGTAACTCCAACTATTAGCCGTAGCGTAGTGGGCAATGCGTTGGACTATGATGCTCAAGGTAAGTGGTTCGGAACTCGACACTACCTAAAAATTTTATTCCTAAAAGGGTGTCCGACACTCTTATTAATTAATTTTTTATTATTTAGATTATTATTTTGGTCCAAAATGTTTGCAAAAACTTATAAAGCTACAAATCTAAACTGGGCCGTAAAACACGTCAATGCGATTTTTTCCTTAAATACAATTATGTCCATCAGTAATTTCCTCGTTCCGGAACTCCTTGTACACGACATATTTATTACTTATTAACGCGAACGCATACGCGAAACGCTGTCGAAGGTTATGACGACGGTGTGACATGTAGTTCATCAAACGTACTTCCCTACTTAACCGAGCTCCACCTGGTATATCGTCTCCCTGTAAAAAAACACACTCCCATCTGTGTGAGGTATTTTGTGGGAGATACGAACACTGCGTGACCTGAGGTGCAGAAATGGTCATCTTGCTTCAAAGTTGCAAGCGCTCATTCAGATAAAAGGTATGTCATCTTTCATCTTTTGTTAAATACCAGTCCACCTTTCGTTAACTGTTTAGCATTTTTCTCAGTTCGCCCAGCAGTTGTAACATCGCTGGTGATCAGTGTAGCTCTGTTCTAATGAACATAGAATCCTCATCGTGGCGCCCCGATAGCATGTCCTCAACCATTCGCCTGGCGTCTTGAAAGTGAGTGGTCGCCAATTAGTTTTCGCACAAAAGGAGCATTTTTTTTTTTTTTTTTTTTTTTTTTTTTTTTTTTTTTTTTTTTCTCCTTGATCCATGTGTTAATTTAGAAGTTTTCTTATGAAGTTTCAGGTTTGCAGCCGAATTATGTCGACTTCTTGCCACGATGTTACATTGACAACATTTCAGCCATCTTCACGTATCGGACGTTAGCTAGAAGGTGGCTGAAAGCATAGCGTAGATTATTTTAAGTAGTTTTTACGTCTAGGGACTGAAGACTGGAGTAGTTTGGTCTCTTACAGTTACAAATATTTGAATATTTGCAGCTTGTCAATATTTATTCGCAACAGCGAATTTCTCACAGCTTCCCTGTATAAGGTATAGATGTCTACATCTACATCTACATCTACATTGGATACTCTGCAAATCACATTTAAGTGCCTGGCAGAGGGTTCATCGAACCACCATTATACTATTTATCTCCCATTCCATTCTCGAACAGCGCGTGGGAAGAAAGAACACCTGAATCTCTCCTTTCGAGCTCTGATTTCTCGTATTTTAATGGTCATTTCTACCTATGTAAGTGGGAATCAACAATATATTTTTGCATTCGGAGGAGAATGTTGGCGATTGGAGTTTCGTAAGTAGCCTACGCCGCAGTGATAAGCACCACTGTTGTAATGATTCCCATCCCAGATCCAGTATCATTTCCGTAAATCTGTCTCCCCTATATCGTGACAATACGAAACGAGCTGCCCTTCTCTGGACTCTTTCGATGTCCTCCGTCAAACCCACCAGATAGGGATCCCACACTGAGCAGCAATACTCCAAAAACGGACGGACAAGCGTAGTGTATGCAGTTTATTTTGTAGTTCTGTTGCATCTTTTAAGCGTTCTGCCAATGAAACGCAGTCTCTGGTTCACTTTTCCCACGACATTATCTACGTGTTCTTTCTAGTTTAAGTCTGAAGTAATAGTAATCCCTAGATATTTTGTGGAGTTTACGGCCTTCACTTTTGATTTATTTATCTTATAAACAAAGTTTAACAGATTTCTTTTCGTACTCATGTGGACGACTTCACACTTCTTATTATTTAGAGTCAATTGTCAATTTTTACATCATAGTGATATCTTATTCAGATTGTTCTGCGGTTGGTTTTGTTCTTCAGATGATTCTACTAGACGGTAAATGACGGCGTCATCTTCTGTTTTAGTCGATGCCTTACCACCGATTACTACGAACTGTGTCCTCTCTGACAGGAAATCTCCTATCCAATCGCAAATTTGGGGCGATATACCATAAGCATGCAATTTGATTAAAAGCCGTTTGTGAGGTAAGGTGTCAAAAGCCTTCTGGAAATCAAGAAATACGGAATCGATTTCCGAACCCTTGTCGATAGCGGCCATCACTTCGTGTGAATAAAGAGCTACCTAATTGTGACATGAAAATCTGTGGTGGGCCGAGACTCGAATGTAGGTCTCCTACTTTTCGCGAGCGGTCGGCTTACCATTAGGCTACCCGAACACGACTCCAGACCGACCCAAACTTCCGTATACCACACCGACTGCATATATGAGTCACCTACATTCATGTCTTAGCACTCCCAGCATTACTCATATACTGTATTCCCGTACCAGGGACAATGGAAACAACGAGGCATTACCCTACGCTGTTATCTTCATTGCATCGCTTAAGCATCTCTTAAATTACTATTTGCAGCCTGGTTGACCCGTGTAGAAGAAACTAATTTTACCGGTAACTCGTTTGAATTAATAATCAGAACATGGAACAAAAACGTACTATGTTGCCGCTTTGATGGAGATGTAGCACTGCATAACTCTTACTTCCTGATATTTCGAGTGTTCCCAGCTATTCTATTGTACTAACAGAACTATCCTGAGTTTGGTTTATAGAGGGCGAGGCATTTAAAACCGTTTTTCGGAATATTTCGAAAAATTCAACTCGTAAAAAAAAAAAAAAAAAAAAAAAAAAAAAAAAAAAAAAAAAAAAAAGAAAGTTGCAATGAAGTTGTTCACATCGAAGATGAACATTCATTAATATAAAGATAGACTCTCCAGCAACACTCTCGGGCGCGACACGGGGGTGATTTGAAATCTTAAATATAAAAACCCAATTTGTTATTGCAGATTTAGATTCTCCGTGAAAAAATATATTTTGCTTGAAATTTTTTTGTTTAATGACAGATGGCGGTTAAATCGGCAAAAATAAATTAAAAATATTGCAAACCGATAAACTCTCATACAATTATACATTGGGTTCTTTCTCTTGGATCAACAATTCCAGGTTCAGTAAACAGTTGGGAAAAGACGTAGAACGACCATTCCTGTCCGGGAACAGATTAGCATACCTTTGACGAGTTCTTTGAATTAGCCTCAAGTACGAAGAAATAATGTTTGCCGACCGCGGTGGCCGAGGGGACTGTGGCGCTTCAGTCACGGTTTGCACGGCCACTATGGTCGGGGGGTTCGAATCCCCCCTCGGGCATGGATATTTGTGCCGTCCTTAGGATCAGCTAGTTGATAAGTAGTTTGTAAGTTTAGGGACTGATAACCCCGTAGTTAAGTCCCATAAGCTTAACAAACATTTGAACATTTTTTTGAAAATAATGTCTACTATCTCTGCAATTGTTTCGTAAAGATGTGTATAGTACGAATCGTTGAACTACAATGAACAATCTGACCATAGAATGAGAGCGTGATCTCTCTGTGCTTCATTCTACTTGGAAGGTCTCACATGACAGCATTATCAATAATATGAAAAAGTGTACTTTGATTTTCCTGGTCTGCTGTATATTTGTTTGAGATATTACCGTTTTTCAACCATTTTCATTCCATTTTCATTTTTGCAGATTACAGCACAATTTATCATGAAACGAATAAATTTTTTCGTAAAAAAATTACAATTTTTTGTACAGAAAACCCAAATCTGCAATAAATAGTAGGGGTCCCTATTTAAGATTTCGAACTCCTTCCCCCTCCCGCCTCCTGGGGATGGTGAAGAGAGGTTGAGCTTTACGTTAGTTATATTATTACTTTTTTTGAACCTGATTAATATTTTCCAAAACATTTCAAAAAACTGTTTTAAACGACTCAACTTATACAGTATATATTATAGTGCTCTCATTCCAGGTTGTGTTTTCGATTTGTTCTGTAAATTTAATCAATTCAAATTGTTTTGGCGTAAAAATAAAATAATTTATAAATAAAAATAGCTCGCCGAATGTGTAAGTACAAAAGTCGTTAAAGGCTGGACCAATTCGGCTATTTTATTTTATTAATTATGCATTGAAATCCAAGGTTCTTATGAAGTGAAAAATTCGAGAAATTGTACCTAAAAACTATTCTTCCGATTGCGATAAAATGAGGAAGTTCGCTGTCTCTATAAATTGTGAATGGCGCACAGTACTTACATACATCGTAAAATTTACAGTTTTATTTCGATCTTGATGAAATTTTTCACACTTGAACTTACAAAACACGAGTAAGGTCAACGTCTCCCTAAATTTTCGTAAGGTGCATGGTGAAGGATTCTTTACTTACGGTTCGCACTTCGACAAAATCTACTGTCTTCTTCCGATCCTTATGAAATTTTTCACACATGATCTTCAAAGAAAGATTAATTTCATATGGAACCAGTCGGAGGGCATATTACTTACAGGCTTCGACACATAATGTTTTTTTTTTTTTTTTTTTTTTTTTTTTTTTTTTATCGATTTTGAAGGAATGTTACACATTTTACTTTCAGCACAAGAGAAAGATCAATGTCTACATAATGATACACATGGTGCCTTGAAGAAGGCCTTTTGCAATAAGCAGTACCTCCTTTTTATAGATTACTATGAAATTAGTTCATGACCGTTTATTTTCTGCGAGAGGGTTTTTATAAACCGCAAGATACCATATGGAGCATGTGAAGGGGTACTTTGGAAGAAACTTTGACTCTCTTACATTAATCGCTATGATCGGTGACCGTTATATATAAATTTGCCTACATGGGAAATTAGGTAAGGAGGTAGGAGAGAGGGTAGAAGAAACGGGCCGAGAGATGGAGTGGAGATGAGCAAAGAGATGGACAGGAAGAGAGGGGTGGAGAGAGAGGAGGGGAGGGAAAACTGAAATAAATCTGTGGGACTTAACTACTGTGGTTATCAGTCCAGTCTTACAGACTACTTAAACTAACTTGCACTAACCTAATGACAACGACATAACAATGCCCGAGGGAGGACTCGAACCTTCTACGGGGAGCAACCACGCTCAGCAGGAAGGCACCTTAGAACGCTCAGGCATTCCACCTCGGCAGGGGACGGGACATGGAATGCTAAAGTACAGAACAAATAAATACCCGGGCAATTAATTGAAGTCTTTGTTGTATAGGGATTCCTATTGATTCTGATGGGAAGAAAACTGCGTTGGGAGGTTAACAAGGAGATCACATGGGTGTCGGATTTTAGAATTTTTTGATATTTATGGTGAGTGAAGTCCAGAAAACAAATAACAATCTGTCAAAGCGATTCGACGCAACTCTCAAAAATTCTCGAGAAAATCGACTTTGAAGTTTTAGAAGTACACGTAAGTAGCAGTAAATTAAACAAGTGAGGCATCTGTCGGTGTAGCTCACGGATAGCGTCTTAGTCTTACAACCCAAGGTCGGTAGTTTCAATCCTGCAGTAGCGGCTTTTTATTTAATTTTTCCCATTGTGTTCGAATACTGACACAATTTTAATATCCAATGGTAATTGTTATGCTAAATGTACTTTCTTCTTTCGCTTACTCATAATTTTCTATATTTCAAAAGAGATCGTTCAGAACGATGGTTTCAAAGAAAAAAAACGTAACTGACTTTTTTTTACAGCATTTGGTTCACTATTAGTTGACGACGGTAGTCTCTGATTGTACCGCTTGGGAAGAGTTACGACGCTGTTTTTGGAAAGTCGTCTCCAATGGCTTTCCCAGCAGCTAACCTACTCAACCCTCGTTTTATCTGACAAGGTGTTCAGCTCGTCTACATACACATAAACAAAAGCTGACAAAACACGTGGAATTAGATATCCCAAAATGTTTTATATAACTGAATTCGTCAACAACGGAAAAAAAATTATTCATCATAGCGGAATTCGAACCACCGACCATAAGTTATGGGGCCAGAACGCTACCACACGATCTTTTGCAACAGATACTGAATCTCTGTTAATTATCAATACTTAAGTGTTCTTTCAAAACTTCGAAGTTGATTTTTTGGAGAATTTTTTAGAGTTGTGTCGAATGGCTTTGGCTGATTGTTATTTGTATTCTGAACTTCACGTACCAGAAATATAAATGAAATTTCCAAAACCTGATACCCATGTAGTCTCCTTGTAAGAGTCGAGAGTTTTAATCATCTCAGTTAAACGCTAGCGCCCCGGCCGCTACAGAGTTGGACCGCTGCACTAATTGCCTGTTGTGCTATCCAGCGCCAGTGGTAAGAGCTTGGTGTCAGCAAACCGTTCTCCTGGCCTTTGAGTTTTCCCGACGTTCTTCTTATTCAAGTAGTCCCATAATTGGCTCAATTGACCCCCTTCCAGTGCCTCTACTATGTAAAAATCCCAAGCAAGGTTGGGAATCGAGCCCAGATACTCCGAACCGGAGACTGACAAACCGCACACATCCGTTTTTTTCTCTTCTTTATTTCATTTTCATTCACTTCTTTTGGCCTGGTCTACGGCCGTGCGACAATGCATACGCCGGTTCCCGTCGCATCACCATAGTTAAGCACTGTCCGACTTGGATTGTTCTCCTTTCCGTGTCTGTCTTGCACTGTTGGCAAGCGAGACGGACTCAGCACACGGTAGGCCAGTTAAGCAGTTTCTTGAGTGAGAAGTATAGGTTTCGATCACGTAAACTGGTAATGGTATTTATACTGCTGTATTACCCACATGCCTCTTTATGCAACAGGCGTCTATGCATGCGAGCTGATGATGACTCAGAGAGAACTACGCAGGTGGACGAGGCTTTCAGCACATTATTTTATTTTGAATACACATACTGGGGGGGGGGGGGGGGGGTGGAAAATAAGATTCCTCTGATACTGCGGCCAGAGTTGCGTATGAAAGAAATTGAATAGAATGAGACATTAAAGGCATATATTCATTTTTTTACATAACTTCCAAGTACATAGAGACATTCGTCATACGCCTTTATAAGCTTCAGTAAGCCGTCCAGGAAGAATCAGGCCGTTGCATAAACGGAAGAAACGTTTAACGGCTTGTTTGACGTCAGCATTGCTTCCAAAGCGCCTACCGCCTACCGCTTCTTCAAGCTGGAAACAGATGGAAGTCACTTGGTGCGAGATCAGGACTGTATGGGGGATGGTATAGGCGCTTCCAAATAAGAGTTGCAATATGGTTTTGCGTTGCCGTCGCCGAGTGTGGTCTGGCATTGTCATCCAACGCTTTTTCCGAATCACCTGTTTCAATTTCGACCGAGTGGCACAGTAGAGTGCAGCATTGATTGTTGCATCCTCCTAAACGTCCATCAAAAAAACTCCTTCGGCGTCCCAGAAAACGGTGGGTAGCACTTTACCTGCAGACGGAGTGCTTTTGAACTTCTCTGGGACAGATGATGACGGATCTTTCACTCCACAGCTGTTCAACGCTTCTTCCGTAGGCGACGCCCTGATTTTTTCCTGGACAGTTTTTTGAAACTTATAAAGCGGTTTGACGAATCTTTCATGTACTTGGAAATTATGTAGAAAAATAAAGGTATGTCTTATCTTTAACAACTCCATTCTATTTTCCCCCTTTTGTACACGTCTCTGGCCACAGTCGACAGGGAAAACTTACTTTCCAACTCCACCTCGTAGTTACCACCAGCTAGAGGAAGGACGTCTTCGTTGTTAATCTCAGAGACGATAGCGGATGTCGTAGCAACACATAACCACAAGTCCAACAGGGCCGTAGATGATTTATTCTTCCGTGAGGAAGAAGGTGGTAGGAGGTCATTTCTCCAGTACAAGAAGTTCATCCAGTTCAAGTTAGTAGCAGACGATTCAACGCTTAAAGCCGGAAGACAGGATGCATTGTGAGAGACAGAAAGTCGCAGCGGAGTGGCCAAGCGCATTGAGGCGCTATGCTCCGATGCGCGAGGCCGTTCCCCGTCGGAGGTTCGAATCCCCCCTTCGGGCATGGATGTTTGTGTCGTCTTTAGTATAAGCTGGTTCATAAATAGTTTGTAAGTTTCGGGACTGATGACCTGATGACCTCTTAGGTACGTTCCTTAAGCTTGACAATCATAGGAACATTTGTAGAGACAGAAAAATAAAACCCTACATCGCCGTTACGGCGGGGATAAGGGCCTTGGTCCCCTTGTCTCTCCCACTACCTTTTCTACGCTCACTAAGATTTCTGAATACTAAAACATTTTTCACATATAAATTACTTAAATTCATATATTTCAATACACACCTCTGAATGAGAAAGGAGAAATTCCAATACAATTCGGCTGTTTTCTTCACTAGCCGAACAGCTATGTCACTTCCAGAGAAGGAAGGAATACTACAGTTAAACTCATTAGGGGCGAACCGCTAGCTCATATAAGGAAAAGCAAAGGAAACTGGCCATGTCCTTTCCGAAGGTATGTGCCCCCTAAACCTTAAGAGATTTAATGGAATTCCAGAAAACATAGAGGCACATAACGGAAGGGGAACTTGTGCCGTTGTCCTACGGGATGCGAATGCGGTACCGTACAACTGCACCGCCTCCCTCGGTACATCTCTTGCGCGCGGGAAACCTACGGTATTTTCCCTCTACTACACAGATCAAGAGAACGGCAATTAAAATAGATTACAGAGAGAGGCAGAGTATGGCAGTAAGCGAGACTGTGACAATAGTGGCTAGGGACGGGGCCTATTGTCTGCCGTGAAGCGGTCACTGTGACCGCATTCTGGGGGCTAACGGCACAGGGCGAGGCCACGCCCATCGCACAGTGCCACTCCACCGTCTGCAGGAGGCGGGGAGGGGTCGGGGGCGTCGGCCAGGAGCGGGGCTCTCCGCCGAGATGCTGAGCCGGCTGCTCAGCCACCTCCATACGCGCCCACTTGGTAACCACCGCGGCTCGCGACAGGATTCCCAACACGCTTTCTACCAGAGGCTTAGAATTACCAGTGAAACAGATGCTTCCTTCAGTAATCCATTCCTTGGGGTAATGAGTGGCCTTTTCAGAAGATTATTATGTTTCTAAAGAAAAGTGTGGAGGAAGAACCATTTCTGTAACATAATAATAAACTAGAGGGCCCGTGCGAATGACAAAATTTGAAACTTCCTGGTAGATTAAAATTGTGTGCCAGAACCGGGACACGAACCTGGAACCTTTGCCTTTCGCCTTCGGTAGAGCGCTTTCCCGCGAAAGGCAAAGGTCCCAGATTCGAGTCCCGGATCCGGCACTTAATTTTAATCTGCCAGGAAGTTACATATCAGCGCACACTCCGCTGCAGAGTGAAAGTTTCATTCTGGAAACATCCCTTAGGCTGTGGCTAAGCCATGTCTCCACCATATCCTTTCTTCCAGGAGTGTTAGCCTTGCATGGTTCGCAGGAGAGCTTCTGTGAAGTTTGGAAAGTAGGAGGCGAGGTATTGGCGGAAGTAAAGTTGTGAGGCGGCATCGCGAGTCGTGTCGGGATAGCACAGTCGGTAGAGCGCTTGCCCGCGAAATGCAAAGGTCTCAGGTTCGGGCCCCGGTTCCGGCACAAAATTTTAATCTGCCAGGAAGTTTCAAATTATTATGTTTCTAAAGGACAGTGTGGAGAAAGAACCATTTCTGTAATACAATAATAAACTAGAGGACCCGTACGAATGACAAAAAACTTGGATAAAGTGGAACTAAAGTTGAATGTTCACACATAGCTTTCTTCAGAATCAATCAATGCAAGTGCTTAAAAGCGAAAACGAAAGAGCTTGATCCGTTGAGTGATGTTAGGTCAATATAAAAATAAACAATTGAGAGACTTAAGTTACTTCTAATAGTTGATGACAAAATATGTCGCAGGAACGGCCTGACCGACTGTCTAGTTTACAGCAATGAGATCCCCATAAGAAATATACAGAAGAGAATCGCGTTTATGTGTGAAAAAAAAGGAAGGCGAGTGCTATGTAATTTCTGATACGTGATAACTGTGGATGAATACGTTTCGTTTGAAACAAAAATGGAGGAAATCGGCCAGGTATGGTCCGACCTACTGACTTTAGTTTTCGTTGATTCTTTTCATATATATAAGACCAGCTGAAAACCCGGCGTTGCCCGGGTATTTATTTATTTATTCCTGCCTTGAGTTAGTGCTTCCCCTATCCCTCTCTCTCTCTCTCTCTCTCTCTCTCTCTCTCTCTCTCTCTCTCTCTCTCTCTCTCTCTCTCTCTCTCTCTTCATCTCCTTTTTTCTAAAATCATGTTATATTTATCGAAGAATATATTAGAAATAACGTCTTGCATAATGTACAAAATTATACGTTCAGTATCCAAACAAAGAGAGATAGTAGTCAAAAAACAAATGACATATAAAATTCCTACGATCTCATATTTATTGAATTATATGTTGTACAATTTTATATTTTTTCTTGTATGAGTGCTGTATGTCTAGAATCTCCTTGGAATACAATTAGAAGTAATAGATTAAAACTTGCTGCATGATGGGGCGGTTTTCCATAAGCTTTACTGTATACGTCCTTATATCTCATAAACTACGTGTTGTACTGTGATACAGTTTAAAAGGTACATTCAAATGTATGTGTGTATACTGTCTGTAAAATTTCCTGTGGCTACAATTTGTAGTGTAGGAATTATAAATTGTAACGTCATAACGAATGCCATAGTTATAGTCCATGAACAGGGAAAAAGTAGAAAGCAAGGAACTTTTTCCTGTCATAATTTTGCTATGGTTGTCAGCGATAAATAGATCAATAAAGGTTTGAAATTACGTTTAAAATTTGCTGTAAGTCGCTAAGTAATCTCGTTTTCGTATACTGTATTTATAAATTCTCGTGGTAATATGTGTCAGTTTTTTGCAACTGCTGTTGTTTATGTCCATATGTCTCCTGAACCATGTGTCGTATGTTGTTCTTGCCGTTACAGAATTGGTATCTCACAGTAAGAAATATGAGTGCCAAATTTGGTTGAAATCGGTCTAGTGGTTTAGGAGGAAATGTGCATAAATGACGCTTAAAGCTACGTATTCTCACGCGGTGGCCTCTCATTATTTATGACGTCATATCTCCTGAGCTATGTGTCGTACTCTTTTGTTTTTTGGGTCAGGAACCTTCGTGGGTGTACGGTGAACAGTTCACTAAAGTTTCATTGCAATCGAATGAATGGTTTATGAACGTATAAGAGGACATACAGACAAACATTCACATATATAGATAATAGGAAAACGATTAATTTCACTAGATCAAAGAACGGTATGTTTTTAAGATACTACAATGATGAAAATATAGAGGAGCTCCATTCATTATGGAATGTTTCTCTACAAATCTCACCGAGGGCTCTGGAGCGCTACGTTATGGATCGAGCGGCCTCCCGCGTCGGATGTTCGAATCCTCCTTCGAACATGACTATGTGTTTTGTTCTTAGGATAGTTTAACTTAGTTTAAGTAGTTTGTAAGTCTTGCGACTGATGACTAAAAGTACTTTGATCCCATAGAATTACAAACATTTGAACATTTTTATTCTATAAATTCCAGTGAGTATTTTTCTCGGGATATTAAGCCAACGTAGGGGGTACTTGACACATTGAGGGCATGCTGCTGTTACCTTAGAGAAGTGTTAAAACGTATGTGCGGCCCTAATTTTAGATTCTCTGAATCAGTCAAGACGAACAACCTGTTGTCCTGAATCAGGCGTTTCTGTCCCTCGTCATTCTCCAAATGAACAGTGTCTACCTTTGAGAACTTAGAAATCGACGTCACATTCTTCTGCTACTTCAAATTCAATAGCAGGTGATTCAACAGAAAGCCGGAACACAGGATGCATTCTGAGAGAATACCTACCTCTGATATGAGAAAAGACTTATTCAAAGACAATTCAGGGGTATTCTTCTCTAGCCGAACAGTTATATGTTACTTCCAGAGAAGGAAGAATAATATAGTTAGCCCTTAAACTGCCGCGCGGTCTGGAACGCCACATTGCGGATCGCGCAACCTCCCGCGTCGGAGGTTCGAATCCTCCCTCGGACATGGCTTTTTGTGCTGTCTTTAGTATAAGTTATTTCATAAGTAGTTTGTAAGATTAGGGTCTGATGACCCCGCAGTTAAGTCCCATGAGTTTTACAAACATTTGAACATTTTGAGGCCTTAAACTCATTAGGATGAACCGCTAGCTCAGATAAGGAAAAGCCTGGGAAAGAGACCATGTCCTTTTCGAAGGTATGCGCACCCTAGAACTTCTGTTAATCCTCCGGCAGTTAACCACTTTATGAACGCTATACTTGCGTTTATTGTTTAACAATTTAAATATTTTTCTCGCTTTTAATTTAGTTTCTACATTCCCGTTCTGTATGTACGAACAATATGAATTAATACTCTAATTTCCATTCCCCTAAACTATCAATAACTTATCTCCGTATATACTAAAGGAATCTGCGAAAACTAAAGTCAGTCGGCCAGACTAAACTACCCGGCCGATTTCCTTCATTTTTATCTTAAACGAAAGGTATTCATCCACAGATTTGTCATCAAGTATCAGAATTTATATAACTCTCGCCTTTCTTTTTCTATACTCAAAAGCGATTTCCTTCTGTATATTTCTTATGGGGATGTCCTTGTTTGAAACTAAAATCAGGCCGTTCTATGCTTTAAATGAAAGGTATTCATTCGCAGATTTGTCATCAAGTATCAGAAGTAACTTAAGTCTCTCCGTCCTTTATTTTTTATTCAAACGTGGTATCCTTCTGTCCTTGCATTGAATACTTTAATCGATTCGTTTTACGATATCTTCGGTTCTAATTAAGGTACGCAGTTCTTTTTTTACCTAACAACACTCAGCGGATCACGCTCTTTTATTTCCGCTTTTAAAAATTTGCATTGATTGGATTCCGAAGAAAGCTATGAGGCAACATTCAACTTTATTTCCATTTTTTCCAACATTATGGTCATTCCACTAATGGTGTGAATGAAATTACAGAATTTTAGATTTTATTTTTAACATCGGTTTTTCTTATTACCGAATGAAGTTATAACAGCAGAAGTTGACTGCTTTTGGACTGACCTGAGCCCATTCTGAGGCCATCCAAAAGGCAATCTTAAGCAGTCCGAAATAGCGTTATGAGTACTGCAATCTAATACCATCAACTGAAGGCTATAGGTTGCCTTGAATTCATGGCACTAGATTGTACTGAATATAAAGCTATTGCATACGACTTAGTGTGTCTTTTGTAAGGTTTGAGAATAGGCTTGAATACGGCTGAACGTGACAGCGACAATGCTTTATGCTCGAACTTGGATTAGCTCTCAGTACATAGCTTGGCTGACTAGATCGCTAAGATAACACCCAACACGAAGTATGGTTCGCTCAGTGAGGATCCGTGTGTGATGAAATAACAAGAAAACAAACAAGTTTCTTGAAATAAATCGCAATTTGCGATCAGTTATGGCTTCACTGTACTAGGTTTTTTTATTATTATATATATATATATATATATATATATATATATATATATATATATATAAAATAATAATAATAAAAAAACCTAGTACAGTGAAGCCATAACTGATCAAAATCAAATGTTTGTTAAGCTTATGGGACTTAACTACGGGGTCATCAGTCCCTAAACTTACAAACTACTTATGAACTAGCTAATCCAAAGAACGGCACAAATATCCATGCCCGAGGGGGGATTCGAACCCCCGACCGTAGTGGCCGTGCTGACCGTCACTGGAGCGCCTCAGACACCTCGGCCACCGCGGCCGGCCATAACTGATCGCAAATTTTATTATATATATATACTTTTTTATTATCTTCTTTTTTTTTAATTATTTATATATAGATGGTTGTCTTCACTGGTCGCCTCGGCCCTTTATCTTTATTGAAACAAATTAGGGGGAAAGGAAAAAGGAGAAAGAATATAATATAATCAAAACGAAGGAGCCCTTCAAGCATAAAAAAAGATTATCTGTGACTTCTTTGTAATGAAATTAACGACTCCGTCGGACCAGCACGTCCTCACAAGACCGGCGATCGCTGTGATTAGCCGCACGAGAATAAAAACCGCGCGGCGGCGATACATCAGTAGATCATCCACACACGTCTTCTCGAAATTATTTGGGGATTACCGGTGTAATGATCAATCATAAACTGGTAATAGGGAACGTAAGTCAGCTTCTCTCTGCATGGATGATTCAGCTGCGAGGGGGGTCGCGGAATCCACTCTGGAGGAAGTTCGAAAAGTATTGCTGGTACTTCGGGTTCTTCACAACTGCGCAGTGTCGTTCATTGATGTATTGCCAGAAATCGTGAACTGATTTATCACCATTTCCAAATAGATAGTGGACAGCGAGTCCACTAATCTATATCACTGTGTGGGTCTTCGCTAGTGGGAAATAGTCCTTATCGGGGAAGAGAAACATTTCGGCAGTGATATTGTCAGGGGTTGTTCGTGTGAAGAAGGCCAACATCTGGCGGACCAAAAGCCAAACATTGCCTGCCTCGCCGCAGACAATTCGATGGTCGTCGTCGTCTTGCACGCCACACGTGGCACATAATGGCAATGCTGCTAGGTGGATCCTGTGGAGGCGCGTCTGGCAGATCTGCTTCCCATTGACCGTGAGATACCAGCTGGACTGGACATCTGATGTAAGCATATGATCATGCACTGCTCGCCACACTGCTGTCCAGCGAACATGCGGATGTTTGCGTTCAATCGCATTCGGCGGAAGTCTCGATTGCATCGCTGAGTATACCAGCCGAGCCGTCGACATACGTGGACGGGTAAGTGTGGTTCGAAGATAACTATATTCGAGGAAGAGGTGTCTCAAGTAGAAAAAGGGCGCTGGGACGTCGGTCAACTGCACTGGTGCGATTAGCGAGCTTGGAGCAAGGGCCCTCATTAGTAGGCTGGAAAGGCACGTCGGAGTACGTCGCCACATCTTGATATGCGTGCTTACAAAGAGGGCCGTCGCTCGATGCGGTACATGACAGAGGTTAAGGCCTCCTTTGTTCCTTGGGAGGGTAAGGGGTTCATAGCTGACCTTGAATAACATACCGTGACTCACAAACGAGCCTAATGCTGCCAACATGCGCTTGGCCATCGTTGAAGGTATGGGGAACGTCTGTGCCACATGTGGGCTACGGGATGCTTCATAAACATTAGCGTACTGGGTGCGTTGCAGCATGTTCAGGGCTCGAAGGCGGTGATCTAGAAGTTCCACCCGGATCCGTCGTAAAAGACGCCTACTGTTGAGAGCCACAGATCGACGCAAAGTCGGCTGGGAAATCAATGCCCAAACATCTTATTGTATCGTGGACTGGAGCGACGTCAGGCTGTCCGCGTCCTATGTGTAGTGCGCGTGATTTTCGAATATTAAGGATGCTGCCTGACGCAGCCCCGTAGGACTCCACCCACTCCAGCGCGTCTTGGATGTCGTTGTGGTTTCTTAAGAAGAGGACCAGATCGTCCGCATAGGCCGTGCAACAGAAGGTGTGACCCTCAAAGGTTATCCCCATGAGGCGTTGTCGGAGGCCACATAGGAGCGGTTCCATGGCAGTAGCGTAGAGGAGTGTTGGCAGAGGGCATCCTTGTCGTACTGACCGTTGTACCGTGATCGGTGGTGTCAGTCGGCCGTTGTACAGAATCCTCGATGTCGTACCTCGAAGCAGGCGCATCGTTATCTCCACGATGTTGTTTGGGAATCTCATATTCCGCATCACCGCCGCCAGAAAGGTGTGATCGACCCTGTCGAACGCCTGACTGAAATCGAGGGAGGCTAAGACCCCTTCCATGCGCCGTGTCCGCGCTAGTGCGATCATGTCTCGGTATCGATTTAACGCAGTCCGTATGTTGTGATCGCCTCCTAAGGACACTTGATCGTGGGATATCACGTAGCAGGTGACCTTTCGGAGACGTGCTGCCAAGAGCCGCGTAAATATCTTCATGTCGCAATTCAGGAGTGATAGTGGACGGTAGTCTGTGAGGCGTGTTCCACCGTTCGGTTTGTGGACAGGAACAAGTAGTCCTTCAAGGTATTCACCAGGAATTTTTACTGTCGGCGTCATTAATTCGCGACATATGTCTATCTAGGCCGGTGTTAGCAGCTGGCGATAGGTCTTGTAAAACTCTAACGGGAGGCCGTCAGGTCCTGGTGACTTGTGTGGCGCGCCGGCCAATATTGCTGCAGTGACCTCTTCCTCAGCTACCTCCTCAAGTAGACCCAATTGCTCATCCTGGGGTAGTACTCCATATGTTAGGCGAGAGATTTCCTCTATCACTTCCGTTGAATGATACTGAGCTGCGTATAGTTGACGATAGTGAGCGTGGAGAGCAAGACCTATCTCACGTTGCGTTCCTATACAGCGACCATCATCTAACGTTATACTCTGAATCAGGGCCCGCCTCCGTCGTCGGCGTTCAGCGAGAATATGGTACATCGACGGCCCTTCGTGGTCCATTCTGTCTGTGGTGCGTGCACGAACAATTGTTCCCTCAAGGTGACGCTTAGTAAGTAATGAGATCCGCGCTTTCGCGTGATTCATTGCTTGCTGGCGGGCAGGCGAGTGCATCATTGTTGAACAATCACGTGATCAGATGGTGCGTAGATGTTAATGATTCTGACGTCATGGAGTGCCATGCCTCTCGCATCAGGTGTGAAAGTGATATCTTCTGCAATTAAGCCGTCACGGAGAAGGATTGCCACGCCGCTGCCTGTGTCAGACGCGTGAGAGACATGAGTGGTATATCCATAAGGGCCGACGAACTCAGCAACATAGACCTCCTGCAGAAGGGCAATATCTATATCCGCCGCATTCAGCATCTCTTGTAACATCCTTAGTTTATGGTTGATATTGATAGTGGCCAGTCTGTATTGTTGGGTCTCCTTTAAGAAGTCTGCTGCCCTGGCGGCGTCCGTTCGGCATGGAACAGACACAGCAGCCATCAAGTTGTCAGTTATTGTGTCGGACTATGTCCGACAATACCATGGTGACATCCCCTTCATTTTCACCTTCGTCCAACGTTTCGTCTGCCCACGATCGCGGCAATTCAGATGTAGTGTCCATCAGAGTATCGTCTGTTGTGCCCGCAGGTGGAGGTGGCACGGCAGGTGAGACGCCTTCTGGGACTCTCCTGGGAGTGGGCGTCGTCGTCGCATCACGATTGTTGGGGGCGGTCGGGGGGTGAGATGTCGGTGCAGTGACGTCTGACATCTGCCTGTCAGAAGACCTGCCGTCATCGGACAGGGAATCGTCTTCTTGTGGCCCCATACGTTGTAGATCATCAGAGGGCAGACGATGCTTCTTCCGGCGCTTCCGAGGGTTCTTTTGTTTGCGGTTATGTTGTTCAGAGTCGGAAAGAGCGTTGGTGTCTGCCGCGTTCTTGTTTGTTGGAATGACGGCAGAAGTTGGCACGACGTCAAGTGTCGGTTCCTTTACATCTTCATGCTCAGAGGAGAGGGATTGCTGTATTTCTTCTTGCACTGCGTCTGGTTGGCATGGCGTCGAAGGTGTGAGATTCATGTCTATGTTTGCGGTTGTTGTCGGTAGTTGTTTAGATTGATCTTGTAGATGATCGGCCCCGGTGGTGCGGCGGCTGCAGCGTAAGTGACAGGAAGAACTGTGGACTGCGCAGAGAGGGCGTCGTCGTTGACAGGCGTTTGTACAGGTCGACGTAGGGGACATTGTTGGCGGACGTGTCCTTCCTGGTCGCAACCGGCACAGGTACGGGGCTGACCGTCGTACATGATGATGGCTCTGCATCCTCCTATATTCAGGTATGACGGTACGTGCTTCTTCAGTTCTATTTGTATTTGCCGTACACCGTTAAGGACCGGGTAAGTCTCAAACGTTTTCCATTTTTCGGCCGCGTGACCGATGACGTATCCGTACGGGCGGAAGGCTGTCTTAACGATATCTTCTGGGACCTCGAACGGGAGTTCGAACACCCCGATTGTAAGCAGGCCGTAACCCACATGCTCGATCACGACGGCACCGATGTGGCCTTCAGGGTGTTTGAACTTGTGTCGTTCCGCGTGGCGGTTCACAATGTCGGTACACAGTTCTTCGGTGCGCATCTTGACATAGACAACGTTCCCGGTAATGAAAAAGTGTATGCCGATTACATCTCGTGGATCGAGGTGCAGATCGTCTCTTATAAAGTTCTCAATTTCAAAAGGTCGTGGTCGTGCGTATTCTGCTTGGAATGAGATCTTGATATTCGTTCGGCGGTATGAGTGTGCCATGGCTCGCTAGTACAGGGGACTCAATACACAATAACGCGACGAGAAGTAAACAAGGAAAACGCGGACGCGTACCTCGCCAGGCGGGACGCTAGCGAACGTCCTCGCCTCTCGGCTGCCCGAGCCACACTGAATGGTTTAGATGAAATACCGAAGTGCAGCGAATGAAAATTTGTGCCCGGCCGTGATTCGAACCGGTGAACTCCTGCTCACTAGGCAGACGCGTTAACCACTCCGCCACCGAGGACACAGTGACCAACCCGACTGCAGAGTACTCTTTCCTGCACATCTCCCGCCACACTAAACTCTACATTCGCCACGCTGTCTCCTTCCTATAACCACAGACCATTTTCTTCTATAATGCTCGCAGCCACAATACTGTATTCCCCCATGAGGGAGAACAGACCATGAGGTATCGAGACACAATTAATTGCCGTCAGGAGCCCAGCCTCGGCTTGTATAAATTATAAAGTAAGCAGGAGTTCGCGGGTTCGTATCCCGGCCAGGCACAAATTTTCATTCGCCGCACTTCGGTATTTCATCCAAACCTAGTACAGTGAAGCCATAACTGACCCCAAATTGCAATTTATTTCATTAATTTGAACGCTGTAATGTCGTCAAAAATATATATAAACAAGTTTATTGCCATGTAGATGTGCAATCTAATTTTGTTAAAGTGCAACCTATCTAACTTTTACGGCAAGTCACTTGTAAACGGCAGCAAATAAAATAAATAAAAATCGCCCTTCTGTGTTTAAATCTACTCTTGTGAAAACTATTGACAATATAAGAGTAAAAATTACGCCATGTTTATAAATGAAACACTACATTCGGTACCTGTCCGATAAATTATCTCTCCGCCCTCAAAGTTTCGATATGCCGCCTGAAATGAAGCACCCTAAAGTAAGCTTCGAAATGTGGTACAATTTTCAGCATGTCTTAGCGGTGACAAAGAGATATACATGATTGGTATTTTAAGGGAACCTCCGGCGGCCAGTGGCACCAAGTACAGGCTTCCGCTATCGAAAGGGGAACAGACGGCTGTGGAAAAGAACTGGAATATTTCTTTTCCCGAGATGTTTAGTGTATCAGTTTCACTATGTCTCGTAGAAGAGACCGAGTGTCTTTCGAGAACATATCGTGTTCGACGTTCGTATCAGAGATAAGTGAGGAAATGTTATGCTGATCTGTAGACGCTGGATGGAGGAGGGAACAAAATAACCGACAATACCGATTACACGCAACTCGTTGGTCCACTACAAGTGATGTACATCTACATCTAAACATTTACACTGAAAATCACATTTACCTGCCTGACAGAGGGTTTATCTAATCGCTTTCATACTACTTCTCTACTGTTCCATTCTCTAATAGCGCGAGGGAAAAAGGAACACTTAATTCTTTCTGTTTTAAACCGGATTTCTCTTGTTTTATTATTATGATCATGTCTCCCTATGTACGTACTAACATAACATTTACACATTTGGAAGAGGAATTTGGTGAACGAAATTTCGCTTGTAGATTTCGCCCCGGCTAGTAACGCCTTGCTTTTAAAGATATCCACCCCAGTCCGTGCATAATTTATGTGACACTCACACTCCTGTATCGCGGTTATACGAAACGACATGCCCTTCTCTTAACGTTTTCTCTGTCCTCGGTAAGTCCCACAACATGGGGATCCCACAGTGACCAACAATATTCGAAAACAGGACGGATAATTGTAATGTAGGCACTTTCTTTAGTTATATTTATAAAATCACAGTCTCGATCGTAAGAGAATTTTTGTTGTTTTTAGGCAACCGGTTTCAGTCTGCTTGTGAGACCATCTTCAGACTGCAATACAATAGTTTTACAGTTATTAAGAAGGACGTACAAAATATATTATGGCAACAACAGTAAAATAATAACATTGTGAAATATTATGCCCATGGCAGTTGATTGGGGTGGATCAGGAAAGGTTGGCCGTTGAAATCAACTGCGGAATACTGCAGTAACGCCCGAGCTTATACAGGGTGTCACCTGACATTACCGCTGGATATATTTCATAAACCACATCAAATACTGACGAACCGATTCCACAGACCGAAGGTGAGGAGAGGGGCTAGTGTAATTGGTTAATACAAACCATAAAAAATGCACGGAAGTATGTTTTTTAAAACAAACCTACGTTTTTTTTTAAATAGTACCCCGTTAGTTTTGTTAGCACATCTGAACATATAAACAAATACGTAATCAGTGCCGTTTGTTGCATTGTAAAATGTTAATTACATCCGGAGATATTGTAATCTAAAGTTGACGCTTGAAACCTCCGTCGTTCAGTTGCGTATTGTAACAAACACGGGCTACGGTCGAAGATCAGCATCTGCAGGGACATGTTTACGATGACGGTCGTGTTTACGAGTGTTGCTGTAGTGCACTGTTGTGGTTTGCGCTAACTGTCGCTTTTGTGTCCCAACTTCGTCGCCGCTTTTGTGTCCCAGCCTCGTCGTCGGTGTCGGTGGCCGAGTGGAACGAGACCGACACAGGAACAAAGACAGCACGCTGGTGCAGGTACGGAGGGGAGCAGCCAGAAACTATAAACACTCGAGTAAATTAGAAAGAGATATATATTGCACAGAATGTAACAATACTTAACTTTTACATAGTACTGCAGAATGTTGATACATAGTTGTTAGAGGCCTGCCTAGTGCCTGTACGATAGCAAAGTCTTCAATGGTGCCTATGTGATTACGAAGGTCCTAACTGGTTGCTATCTCCGTCCGAAGAGACCGATGTCCTTCAGTGGTGGCCACGAGCGGGGTTGTCGCAGAGGGCGCTCGTGGCTGTCGTCGTGAGAACGCCGCGCCGTGCGTGCATGGCGGCGCGCGGCGAAAGTAGGTGGCGCGCACTTTGTACTTGTGCGACACCACAGTCGCAGTGTTCGCATGTAGCGCTTGCTGCTATTGTTATTCTGCATTCGTCTTTGCACGCAGACTAACAGTAGTACACTGTGTTACCAGACGTCTGTGATAGTATAGTGTAGTAGGAACTGTGACCATGGTGTATTCGAACTCTGAAAAGGCGGAGATGATACTCATCTATGGCGAGTGTCTCAAAATGCAGCTGAAGCCTGCAGGGTGTATGCAGAACTGTAGCCGGACAGAGAGCATCCGACGTACCGCACATTTCAAAACATCTACCGCCAACTGTATGCAACAGGTATGGTCGTAGCACGCAAACAGTTCCATAACAGGCCCGTCGCAGGAGAAGCGGGTGTAGGTGTGTTAGCTGCTGTTGCCGTGAACCCACACAGGAGTATAGTAGTATCATGCGCGTACTGCATCGTCACCGCTTTCACCCGTTTCATGTGTCGCTACATCAGCAATTACATGGTAATGACTTTAATCATCGAGTGCAATTCTGCTAATGGGCATTAACAGAGAATGCGTTGCAGTTCTACCTGTTTACCGATGAAGCGGGTTTCACAAATCACGGGGCTGTGGATCTACGGAACATGCATTACTGGTCCGTGGACAATCCTCGCTGGCTCCGACAGATAGAGTGAACAGCGACCGTGGACTGTAAATGTATGTTGCGGAATCACCTCATTGGTCCTCACTTCATTGCAGGGGCCCAAACAGCTGCATCATACATTGCGTTTCATGATCTGCCAACGTTGCTCGAAAATGTCCCACTGGAAATGCGTCGACGTATGTGGTATCAGCATGATGGTGCACCTGCACATTCCGCAATTAACACTAGGCTGACCCTTGACAGGATGTTCGACAGGCGTTTCATAGGACGTGGAGGACGCATAATTTGGCCAGCCCGTCCTCCTGATCTTTCTGTGGGGTACGTTAAAGGAGAATGTGTACCGTGATGTGCCTACAACCCCAGAGAATATGAAACAACGTATTGTGGCAGCCAGCGGCGACATTACCGGCGTGTACGACATTCATTACGCCATAGATTGCAATTGCTATTTTTTTTTTTTTTTTTAAGTTTAAGGGACTTAACTACGGGGTCATCAGTCCCTAAACTTACAAACTACATATGAACTACCTACAACTAAGGACGGCACAAATATCCATGCCATTGGGATTCGAACCCCCGACCGTAGTGGCCGTGCAGACCGTGACTGAAGCGCCTCAGTCCCCTCGGCCACCGCGGCTGGCGATTGCAATTGTGTGCAGCAAATGGTGGCCACGTGGGTACGTGTACCTCACCCTTCATGGTAATGTACATGTGCGTCAGTGAAAAAGACCAATAAAGGTGTTAACATGTGGAAGTAATGTGCTGTTCGAGTCTCTTCTGTACCTAAGGTACATCACCGTTCCCTTTGGATCCCTACTTAATTCGGTGCTCTCCGATACACACGATCGAACAGCGGAGGATTGGTACTCAAGCGTCTACTTTAGGTTACAATATCTCCGGATGTAATTAACATTTTACAACGCAACAAACGGCACTGATTACGTATTTGTTTATATGTTCAGATGTGCTAACAAAACTAACTGGGTTCCACTAAAAAAAGTAGGTTTGTGTTAAAAAGATATAGTTCCGTGCATTTTTATGGTTTGTATTAACCAATTACGCTAACCCCTCTCCTCACGTTCGGTCTGTGGAATCGGTTCGTCAGTATTTGATGTGGTTTACGCAATATATCCAGCGGTAATGTTAGGTGACTCACCCTGTATATGGCCAGCTCCGCTCCCCACCCCCGCACATGCGGCATTACGTTATTGAGAGTCAATCATGTACTCGTTAATAATGTTTTTTGTTTTTGTTTTACACACTGCAGTTATGATATTAAAAGAGGGGGATAAATACACAAGAGCATACAAATTATAACAATTTAGAGAAAATCGTTTTAAATAAAGATAAAAACACTTGGTTTTTATTAATTTTGTTAGCTAGCTGCCCTCTATGAGCAGTTGAAGAAGCTCGCTGGGCATATTGGTGCCAGTGGCAGTAACACGTCATTGCTACTATAATGACTTGGCGTATCGATGGTTGCACACCAGTAATGTTCGTCGAAGCGTTGGTAACCTTTGGTTTCCCTTTCCCACGATATTTTCTGCAAGTTCTACCCCATTAAAATTGTTAATTATTGTAACTCCAAGCTATTTATTTAAATTTACGGCCTTTATATTAACTTGTCAATAAAGTGTAACGGATAATGGAAGGCACTTTGACGCATGGCAGGGATGGACCGCTCATCCGCAGCAAGTGTCACATGACAACAAATTCGGTGTGTAGTGCTAATAGCGGCGTCCACGCGTACCATTGGACATCGTTTGCAGTGGGAAGTGCACAACGCTGCTTTTACCTCTGAACCAACGCGATTAGCATCTGCGACTGCAATTATGAACCATGGACATATCCAACGGAAAGGAAGATAATGTTTTTACTGACGGATGCCGATACTTCCTGAACCTCCACGATGGTCGGATTGGAGTGTGAAGATATCATGGTGACAGTCTTTTGGTCATATTGTCCGCCTCCGTAGCTCAGCGGTAACGTCGCTAATTCCCATGCTGGAGGCCCGGGTTCGATTCCCGGCAGGGGACTGGGTGGTGTGTGTTGTCCTAATCATCATCATTGGCACGTAAGTCGCCCACGCGGCGTCAAATAAAAAGACTTACACTAAGGCGGCCGAACAATCCCGCAAGGGATCTCCCGGCCAAGAAAGCCATACGCTCATTTGGTCTTATTCATCGCCTTACTGGTCGTGCACCAGTCTCATGATTTGGGGTGTTACTGGATCCCATTCACGCACGCCTTACAGAATACATTACCGCTATCCTAACAAGCAAGCGTTTAATCTCTGAATTCTTGGAGCCTGTTGTTCTGCCATACATCAAAAGCTCCCCGGGCAGATGCATTCCAAGAAAATTTCTTCAAGATGGTTCGGCACCAATCGCATTGCATTGCTGCCTTGACAACCCTTATCTACCGAAAAGCAGCGCGGGAGTGGCCGAGCGCTCTAAGACGGTTTGTTGTGGATAGCGCGGCTGCTCCCCGTCGGAGGTTCGAGACCTCCCTCGGGCATGAGTGGAAAATGTACAAATCTTTGTATAGCTTATGGGACTTAACTACAGGGTCGTCAGTCCCTAAACTTACAACTACTTATGAACTAACTACTACTAAGGACGGTACAAATATCCATGCCCGAGGGGGATTCGATTCCCCGACCGTGGTGACCGTGCAGACCGTGACTGGAGCGCCTCAGTCCCCTCGGCCACCGCGGCTGGCGGCATGAGTAAAGTTGCTATCATTAGCATAAGTTACTTTAAGTTGTTTGTAAGCCTAGCGACTGATGACCGCTGCAATTTGGTCCCATAGCTTTCCAAACATTTGAACATTTGATCTACGGAAAACGCCTGTGTAAGGAATGGCCCGTTGCAATAAGAGATCAACTAAATCTACAGCTACATAAATACTTTGGAAGTCACATTGAAGCGGATGGCAGAGGGTTTGTCGAACCGCTTTTATGGTGTTTCTCTACAGTTCCATTCTCTAATAGATAGCGGAAAAACGGAACACCTTAATCTTTCCGTTTTCGATCTGATTTATCTTATTTTATTTAGATGATCACGTCTTTCTATGTAGGCGGATGCTAACAAAATCTGTTCGCATTCGGAAGAGAAAGTTGGTGAAAGAAATTTCGCAAATAGATCTCGTCGCAACTAGTGAACGCCATTCTTTTACTGATTTCCACCTTAACTTTTACATCATTTCCCTGACTCTCTCCCCTATATCACGATAATACAAAACGAACTGCTCTTCTCTGCACTTTCTCTAAATCGTCTGTCAATTCCACTAGGTGGGTATCCCACAATGCGCAACTCCAAAATACGGCCTTGCACACTGAGGCAACGTGCTGCGGCGCGCGCAGCCGTTCGCCGTCGGGGGTTCGAGTCCTTCCTCGAGCAGGGGTGTTTGTCTTGTCCTTAGGTTAGTATAACTTAGTTAAAGTAGTTTGTAAGCAAGGGACTAATAACCAAGCAGTTAAGGCCCATAGATTTACTAACATTTGAACCAAAACAGGGCGCACAAGTGTGGTGGGGGCACTTTCATTTGGCAGTATGAGAAAGTAGCACGGACTGCTGTACGTCACCAATACATCCAGAGACTTTTTGTTTCAATAGCGAATCGGTCAATTGCGGTTATAGCCAGCAATAGCAGCAACGCCAAATAATAATTTCATCCTGCTCACCGCGCCGCGCAAAAGCGGCCTGCGCGCTAAGGCGCCTTGCTGCTTTGTGTGCGGCCGTTCCCCGTCAACGGTTCGAGTCATCTCACGGGTATGGATGTGTCTGTGTGTGTGTTATCCTTAACATATGTTAAATACAGGGTGGCGCAGGGAAATGGGAAATTTCGAAATAACGTCATTTCCGTGAATAAATTCATAAAACTAGTAATTTATTAATAAAAGTGAATGTATTCAGTATGCCATTATTCAGTATGTCTTTATAATCAAAATGTCCAAAAGTGTCTCTCTACTTTTTAAAGATGACATCGGAAAGATGTGCTCCCATTCGGCATTCACACTCTAACAGCCTGTTATGAAAACTCATGAATACGCGGTGTAGCAAATCTTGGGGAATGGCAGTGATTTCGTTTTCAGTGGTCTCCTTCAGTTGATGGATTGTTGCAGGACGTGTACGGTACACCTTGCTTTTGAGATATCCCCACAGGAAGAAGTCGCACACACTAAGACCAGGGGAAATCGCAGGCGATGCACAGTTACGTGAAAAAATGCGTCTTCCAAACAATTGACGAACTGCTGCCATCAATTGTCGAGCAGTGTGTGACGTGGCTCCGTCCTGCTGAAACCACATTTTTCGACAGAAGCTTCGTCGCTTAATCCCTAGCGGAGATGCATGCTGTCGAACGCAGCGGCGAGGACTTCTCTCGATTGCAGCTCTTGCAGCTGCGATGTTCTATGGGGTACGTACCTTTGGAATGCCACCTGGAGTTTTCTTTTTCAAGGCAGATCCTGTTTCTTCAAAATTACGCACCCTCGTTGTAATCACAGATTGCACACGTCCATGACGTACAAGCTGGTAATGCCGTCGAAATGTTCTCTGCGCGGTAGTCGAAATGTTCTCTGCGCGGTAGTCGCACTATCACCATTTTTGTAAAACGCTCTCACAGCTACTGCACGTTCCGCACCCGTCCAATTCCCCATCTAATGTATAAAGTAGACTGTCCGTATATTTGTACGTGTTGCATACAAATCTACAGTTTTGTTCTAATCTTTATGAAATTTTGAACACGTAACCTTCAATCAATGAGAACGGTCGCCGTAAGTGTAAGAATCACGTACGATACATAGTTCACGAGATATGACGTCATAAACAATGAGATGCGATAATACTGCTCCTTTTCTCCTAAACCACTGGACCGATTTCAACCAAATTTGGTACACATATTCCTTACCGTGAGGTACAATTGCTGCAGGGTTAAGAATCATATACGACACATGATTCAGAAGATATGACGTCATAAACAATAGGATTTGCAACAAACTGCCACATAATGCGGCGAGACTTCATAAGTACGCTATACGAGAATCGGAATACTAGGCGACTTGCAACAAACTTTATCCATAATTTCAAACTTTTATTAAACTTTCTCTCGCGGACAACCATAGCAAAATATTGAAAGGAAAAAAGTCTCTCGCTTAGCCGGCCGCGGTGGCCGAGAGGACTGAGGCGCTTCAGTCACGGTCTGCACGGCCACTACGGTCGGGAGTTCGAATCCCCCTCGGGCATGGATATTTGTGCCGTCTTTCGTTGTAGCTAGTTCTTAAGTAGTTTGTAAGTTTAGGGACTGATGACCCCGTCGTTAAGTCCCATAATCTATACAAACATTTGAAAAAAAAAATTCTCGCTTACTACTTTCCCGCTGTTTATTGAGTAAAGCTACTGGTTTCGGTATGACGTTACAATTTATAATTTGTACACTACAAATTGTAGCCGCAGGAAATTTTACAGACAGTATACACGCATATAGGTGAGTGTAACTTGTATCACAGTACGACAGGTAGTTTATGAGATATGAGCACATAAACAGTAACGTTTGTGTAAAACCGCCCCATCACGCACCAAGTTTTAATCTATTACTTCTTTACTACTAATTGTATTCCCAAGAGATTTTACAGACATACAGCCTTTATAAATAAATATATACCTGAAAAATGGCAGGAATAAATAGATAAATACCCGGGCAACGCTAGGTTTTCACCTAGGTGAAGCAGTCAACAATCCGAAGATTGATTTGAACACCACAGTGCTTTACTAGGCATGGTCCTGTTTGGTCCTTCCAATTGACTTACACAGCCAGTTATAGGGGGACCTATAGTTTAACGTGGGTTCCGAACTTTTGTGTCCCAACTTGTCGCCGCTTTTGTGTCCCAGCCTCGTCGTAGGTGTCGGTGGCCGAGTGGAATGAGACCGACACGCTGGTGCAGGTACGGAGGGGAGCAGCCAGAAACTATAAACACTCGAATAAATTAGAAAGATATATATTGCACAGAATGTAACAATACTTAACTTTTACACAGTACTGCAGAATGTTGATACATAGTTATTAGAGGCCTGCCTAGTGCCTGTACAATAGCAAAGTCTTCACTCGTGCCTATCGGATTACGAAGGTCCTAACTCGTTGCTATCTCAGTCCGAAGTGCGAAGTGGCCGATGTCCTTCAGTGGTGGCCACGAGCGGCGTTGTACCAGAGGGCGCTCGTGGCTGTCGTCGGAAGAACGCCGCGCCGTGCATGCATGGCGGCGCGCGGCGAAAGTAGGTGGCGCGCACTTTGTACTTGTGCGACACCACACCCCTCCCCCCCAAACCGCCGCGCCGTCGTGGCGTAGGGCTGAGGGCCACGGCGACGGCACTGGGAGGAGGGCCTGAGCGGGGGCGTTACTGGTGGGACGGGCGTCGTAGCTGAGGCCGGGATCGAGACGCCGTCCGCGCCCCGGCATCCGCCTTGCGATCCTCCAGGGAACCCGCCGAAACCTGGGGAAGGGCGCCCGCCCCCGCCCAGAGGGAGCAGGTCATCTTCTTCTGAGGTGCGTGGCCCAAGCTGGGGGGGCCCGCACGGTCCCGGAGTCCCTCTCGGTGACGCTGTCATCTGCGGCGGCGACAGCGGCGGCGACGACTGCGTCGGATGTACGTCGACGTCCATAGGGATCTCGTAGTCCGGGGACGAACGATGTGGTTGTGCTCCCTGGCGCAGAACTGGGTCTGGAATCAAGAAACCGGAGACAGGATCGCGCGGCCTATGCAGACGCAATTGGTTTGCGTGGCGCCGCAGCTCCGACCCTGTGGAAGAACGTACAATAAACATATTGCGACCAAGCACGCGCTGAATGGTGCCCGGCAACCATGTCTTCTTGTTTCCAGCAAACACCCTGTACAGCACCGGCGTGGAAACCTGAAAACGCGTAGCGCCATACGAACCGACTCGGTGCGTGGGAGGCTGCAGCAGGTGAAGGAGAGTGCGGTGACGGCGGCCGTGTAGCAGCTCGGCAGGAGACGGGCCGTCACGTGGCATGCACCGATACGTAGACAGGAAAATTTGAAGAGCTTGCTGCCTGGAGTGCTGACCTTTCATCTTCTCCATGTGAGACTTGAATGTTCGAACGAAACGTTCTGCTTCACCATTGGACTGAGGGTGAAAAGGTGCGGTGGTGATATGCTGAATGCCATTCACACGACAAAATTGTTGAAATTCCGCACTAACAAACTGAGGTCCATTGTCACTGACGATAGTTTCAGGCAAGCCTTCGATGCAAAACACTGATGTTAAGGCACTGATTGTACTAGACGCCGTCGTTGAGTTCATGGCAATCACAAAAGGAAACTTGCTGAAAGCGTCTACAACAATTAACCAGCGCGTATTCCAGAAAGGTCCGGCAAAGTCAATATGTAATCGTTGCCATGGTCCCTTGGGGCGTGGCCAGTCTGAGAAACGCTGTGGAGGAGCCGCCTGATGCTCCGCACAAACTGTACACTGTGATGTCATGCTCTCTATCTGAGCGTCCATACCAACCCAGGTACAATGACGTCTGGCCAGTTGCTTTGTCCTAACAATGCCCCAATGTCCTTGATGCAGGAGGCGTAACACTTCTCGTTGCAGGGAACGAGGAACAATCACTCTTGCTTGGTCGTTGTCGGTATGCAACAACAGTACACCCTGACTTAAAGATAATGCATGACGTTGTGCAAAATAACGTCGAACCAGAGGCCGATCAATGTCTTTGGCTCTGGCAGGCCACCCTGAGCGAACAAAACGTGCTACCACACTTAAGTCTACATCCGCAGCTGTTTCCTGTGCAACCCGACGAGAGTTCAAAGGAAAGTCTGCGACAGCGGAAGCATCTCTGGAGTCTATCTGACAACATGCCATTTCCGAAGAATCAAACGACACATCCTGGCCAACCGGAAGTCGGGAAAGTGTGTCCGCGTTGGCGTGTTTAGTGGTAGGTCGGTACAAAATCTCATACTGATAATTAGACAATATCAAGGACCATCTCTGAAGCTTTTGTGCCGTACGTGGCGGAATCGGCTTTGTGGGTGAGAACAACGACGTGAGAGGCTTGTGGTCTGTCAACAAATAGAATTTTCTGCCATAGAGATAATGATGAAACTTTGTGACGCCGTAAATGATTGCTAAGGCCTCCTTTTCTATCTGACTGTAATTCTGTTGCGTCGGCGTCAGTAGCTTGGATGCAAAGGCAATAGGACGATCGTGACATCCAAGACGATGTGAGATTACAGCGCCTAGGCCGTACGATGAGGCGTCAACTGCTAACACTACAGGCTTCTGGGGGTCAAAGGGAATCAAACATGCATCACTGAGTAGTGCAGACTTTAGTTTGTGAAAGGCAACCTGACAATCTTTAGACCATACAAAAGGAACATTCTTCCTACGTAAGTGATGCAGTGGAGCTGCAATCTGAGAGGCATTGGGAATAAATCTGAAATAATAGTTAAGCTTTCCCAACACTGCTTGCAATTCATGCACATTCTTAGGAGGAGGCAAGTCTTTGATTGCTCGAAGATGTGACTGTAAGGGATGAATTCCTTGGGCATTAATCACATGGCCTAGGTACTCTATTTCAGTTTGAAAAAACGAACACTTTGCTTTATTGCAACGTAGACCTGCTGCAGTCAAAACTTTGAAAAGGCACTCCAGGTTTGCTAAATGTTCTTCAACTGTACGTCCGGATACCACAATATCATCTAAATAGTTCGAGCAACACGGTACAGAAACTGTCAGCTGTTCCAAAAAAACGTTGAAAAATAGCGGGAGCAGAAGAACTGCCAAAGGGTAGGCGTTGAAATTGAAAAAGGCCCATGTGAGTATTAATGACGAAAAACTTTTTTGACTCGTCATCAAGTGGAATCTAAGGATGCCTCTGCTAAATCAATCTTGGAAAAGAAGCGAGACTGCCCTAATTTGTCCATTAGTTCGTCAGGTCTGGGCAGGGGATAAGTGTCTACAATTGTTTGACTGTTCACTGTTGATTTGAAGTCCGCACAGATACGAAGTTTTCCTGACGGCTTGGGTATAATTACTATAGGCGAGGCCCACTGACTCGCAGAAACAGGAGAAATCACCCCACTATCTTGCCAACGTTTAAGTTCTTCGGCAACTGTATCACGCAAGGCGATAGGCACTGGTCTAGCTTTACGAAACTTTGGAACTGCAGATTCTTTTAAAGTTACATGTGCCACGAAGTCTTTTGCACAACCTAGTTCCGGCGAAAACAAATCACTATATTTGTCACACAATGCATTGATTTTATCCTGAGGCACTATTGACGAAATTTGAAGCACATCTCTTTGAATTGATAAACCAAACAAGTCAAAAGCATCTAGTCCAAAAATGTTCTGTGTAGATCTGGCCTGAAGAACAACAAAAGCAACTGTTTTCGTAACACCCTGAAAAGAGGCAGGCATGCTACACGTTCCTAGTACGGGAATATTTTCACCTGTATAAGCTGTTAACACTTGCTGTGACGGCGACAATTTTGGCGAACCCAGAAGTTCATAAGTATCTTTATTAATTAATGTAACAGCGGAACCAGTATCAAGCTGAAATTGCACAGTCTTATTTTCTATAGAGAGAGTAACAAACAGCTTGTGCTTCTGGCGCACGACCGGTGCGCGAATGTGGGCAACGTCTAATACATATTGTTTTCTGCGCTTGCGCGGGTTGCGTGCGGTAGGAAGCGGCGCATACTCGGCACACAGCGGATTAACCACACTGTCACTAGATGACACTACCGCCGGATCGACGTCCGCGCAATGCGAGGCTACTGCACTAAAATGACTTTGAGTAGCTACACCAATTCTACTGTCACTAGCTACACAGTACTGGGCACTATTACAAGGAGCAGTTGCAGAAGGCACTATTTTCACTACAGGAATGCACTGTTCATAGTCATTTTGCTTGTCCCGAACCCTTTTCCATTGCACTGTTTTACGCGCTCGTCGGCGCTTGCTACGTGGTGCACTATATAGTTTTGCAATAGGTGCAGAAGAATGTTCTTGCATTTTAGAATCAAGCAAAGCACTGTTTAATTCCACAGCCCGTATAACATTTACAGAATGAACTGTTCTCGCACTCTGTGAAGCACTGTTTCTAACGTTACTGTTCTTTGAGTTTTTAATTTGCATACACACAGACTGCACATGTCCCAATTTGCCACATTGATAACAGGTTGCGTTGCGACTAGGGCAATGAGCACGCTTGTGGCGAGACACACACTGGGGGCAAGACTTACGAACATTTTTCTGAAATAAGCGTTGGCGCCCGTTATGCAAATTACTGTGTCTAACACGACGGGGCGACCTTTGTGTCGCACTTTTACACTGGCTACTGTTCACAGTCTGTTCAGCACGGCCGGTAGAAAAATAAGAATCACTAGTGCTATACTGAGAACTACGGCTAGGAAAGCGTCCGTTGCGGCGCACTGAATTTACACTATGGCTTTGCATTTCTACATCAGCTAAGTCAAAAGTATCATGCGCTTCTATAAGCTGCAGTACACTGTCTAATGAGGGGTCAGACTGTTTCAGAATTGCTGCTCTAATTCTGAGGTCCTGAATGTTCTGCGTAATCGCATCCCTCAACATCACGTCACTATAAGAAAGTCCACAAGAACAAGTAAATTTACATTTGCGGGTTAAGCCCTTCAACTCGGTGATCCACTCTTGGTGTGACTGTTCCGGTAATTTTTTCAGTCTGAAAAATCGGTACCGTGCCGCAGCTACGAGAACTTTTCTCTCATAATGAGCATTCAGTGCATCTACTATTTGTTCAAAGTCTACATCACGCGGAGATGCTTGCGGGAACAGTTTCTGCAGCAACACAAAAGTTTTGGGGCCCACCACGGACAATAAAAGATGCTTAACAGTCTGACCTGTAATTTGATGAGCCGCGACGAGTTCTTGAAACTGTGCGAAATAGTCACTCCATTCTTCCTCACGTTCGTTGTACTGCCGGAACGTCGGAAGCGGTGCGGCGGCAGGTGTGGGCTGCTGATGCGACGGCTGTTGTTGAGTTGACGTCAAGTGCGCCACCGCCTGGAGAAGCTGGGTAATTTGCGCCGTCTGTAACTGAATAATTTCCATTAAGTTCGGGTTCGGGGTAGTGGCCATGATGACCGATTAGGCGCCGCGTATACAAGTAACTTATAACAAAACACAAATGCAATATGAAAGGAGGGCACGCTCTGCAACAAAAAAAGTCCACAAAATACGTAACAATATCTTTCCCCAAAATTGTTATAATAAGGGTGGGTGGGCGGGAGCAATTTTTGCGTGCTCCGACTGCTGCTGTCTGGCTGCTGCAAGCGGGCTGGCCCAAGGTTCTATCACTCCTCGTCGCCACTTTTGTGTCCCAACTTGTCGCCGCTTTTGTGTCCCAGCCTCGTCGTAGGTGTCGGTGGCCGAGTGGAATGAGACCGACACGCTGGTGCAGGTACGGAGGGGAGCAGCCAGAAACTATAAACACTCGAATAAATTAGAAAGATATATATTGCACAGAATGTAACAATACTTAACTTTTACACAGTACTGCAGAATGTTGATACATAGTTATTAGAGGCCTGCCTAGTGCCTGTACAATAGCAAAGTCTTCACTCGTGCCTATCGGATTACGAAGGTCCTAACTCGTTGCTATCTCAGTCCGAAGTGCGAAGTGGCCGATGTCCTTCAGTGGTGGCCACGAGCGGCGTTGTACCAGAGGGCGCTCGTGGCTGTCGTCGGAAGAACGCCGCGCCGTGCATGCATGGCGGCGCGCGGCGAAAGTAGGTGGCGCGCACTTTGTACTTGTGCGACACCACACGAACCACGGTGCTACTCGGTATTTTTCACATGAGCAATACTGCCAGAGCTGAAAGAAGTGGAAAGTGACAGATAAAAATCCTAGGACCAGCTAGTGATTACTAAATGACAATGCGTTCACATCAATTGTGTGTAGTTTCGAACATCTGCCGGCGCTACAGTGCTGCCAACTGTAACGTTCAAAATTTCTCGTTCCCCTGCGCCACCCTGTACTTTGTGGGACTAGGAACCGACGATCATTGAAATTTGGTCCCATAGCTTTACAAACATTTGCACAATTTTGAACGAGTTTCGCGTGGAACTGTATTTTCAGTCACATTAGCTAAAACCAACTCGTCCAAATGTATGTAAATCTATCGGACCAAACTGCGTGGTCATCAAATGTTCAAATGTTTGTAAATCTTATGGGGCTTAACTACGGGGTCACCAGTCCCTAAACTTACAAACTACTTATGAACTACTTACTAATCAGGACGGCACAAATATCCATGCCCGAGGGGGGATTCGAACCCCCGACCGTAGTGGCCGTGCAGACCGTGACTGAAGCGCCTCAGTCCCCTCTGCCACCGCGGCCGGCCTGCATGGTCATCAGTCCGTAGCTTAGAAACTACTTAAACCTAGGTAAACTAACCTAAGGACAAACACACACACCCATGCCCCAGGAAAGACTCGAACCTCCACGGCGAGCAACCGCGCGCTCCGCAGCGAGACGCCTTAGACCGCTCGGCCACTCCACCGCGGCGTCAACGTGTTAACTCCCAATAAATATTGGCTCCGCTTCTTTTCGGTATCGCATTAAGGATGGCGAGCAGCGTATTTCGAATCGTCACTCGCCGTTTATCATTCGGGTTAATCCCTTCCGTGGCGGAGAGTAGGCAGAGCCCTGTCCTACTGCATCCGACAAAGGTCACCGTAATGGGCCGGCTGTCACGCCACGCCCAATTCGGCTTAATTCGAATGGCCCGGGCGGGTCCAGTTTTTCACGGCATTAATGCCACTTGTTAAGCGGCCGGCGGCGAACGAGCGCGCGCGTAACTCACGCGCGTCGCGTGCCGACTGTCGGCCGCGCCGCTCAGGCTGAGGCTGAGGCCGTGGACCTCCCGGCTAACGGGGGTGTCCGCCTGGCCCCGCCCCCGCAACGCGGCCGCGCGGGCACTTCCGCGAGCTGCCTGCTGCCTGCCGGGTCATTCCTCCGGCCCGGGCGGCGGCTGCGGCCGCGGCGAGGCGAGCGGGGCAGCACAATGCTAATTGCGCCCTCGGTAGCGGCCGCATACATCACGCGCTGCCCCAGGCCGCGTCTCCATTAGCCGCCGCGCAGATATTTACCTGTCCGTTCATTTGCTGCCGTTCCCTCACACCGCCACCTCCATTGTCTTCTTCATTAACATTACTGACCTTCCCATACATCTTCCCCTCCTAAGATTTCGCGCTTAATCATTTCATCTTACTGCAATCTGTCAAATTTTCCGTTTTATGTCAATTTTTGGACTCATTTTCTCAATTTTTCACTACTGCCGTTCTCTTCTTACACCTCACCTCCATTGTCTTCTTCATTGACATTACTGCCCTTCTCATACATCTTCCCCTCCTAAAATTTCGCGCTTAATCATTTCATCTTACTGCAATCTGTTGAATTTTCTGTTTTTTTTTTTTCATTCTATTTTTGAATTTTACTATTTTTCACTACTTCCGTTCCCTTCTTACTCACACCGCCACCTCCATTGTCTTCTTCGTTAACATTACTGCCCTTCTCGTAAATCTTCCCCTACTAACATTTCGTGCTTAATCATCTCATCTTACTGCAGCCTGTCGAATTTTCCGTTTTATCAGTCAATTTATGAATTCACTCTATCTGTTTTTCACTACTGCCGTTCTCTTCTTACACTTCAACCTCCATAGTCTTCTTCATTAACATTACTGCCCTCCTCATACATCTTCCCCTCCTAAAATTTCGTGCTTAATCATATCACCTTACTGCAGTCTGTCAAATTTTCCGTTATATCACTCAATTTTTAAAGTCATCATATCAATATTTCATTCCCTCCATTGTCTTCTTCATTTACATAACTGCCGTTCCCATACATCTTCTCCTTCTAAAATTTCATACTTAATCATTTCATCTTACTGCAATAAGTCGAAGTTCTCGTTTTATCACTAAATTTTTCGACTCGTTTTATCAATTTTTCACTACTACCTTTCTCTTCTTATACCTCATCCTCCATTGTATTCTTCATTAACATTACTACCCTTCTAATACATCTTCCCCTCCTAAAATTTCGTGCTTAATCATTTCATCTTACTGCAGTCTGTCAAATTTACTGTTATATCACTCAATTTTTCAATCCATTCTATCAATATTTAACTACTGCAATTCCCTCCATTGTCTTTTTCATTAACAATACTGCCGTTCCCATACATCTTCCACTCCTAAAATTTTGTACTTAATCATTTCATCTTACTGCAGTCTGTCGAATTTTCCGTTTTATCAGTCAATTTTTGGACTCATTTTCTCAATTTTTCACTACTGCCGTTCTCTTCTTATACCTCATCTTCCATTGTATTCTTCATTAACATTACTGCCCTTCTAATACATCTTCCCCTCCTAAAATTTCCTGCTTAATCATTTCATCTTACTGCAATCTGTCAAATTTACTGTTATATCACTCAATTTTTCAATCCATTCTATCAATATTTAACTACTGCAATTCCCTCCATTGTCTTCTTCATTAACATTACTGCCGTTCTCATATATCTTCCCCTCCTAAAATTTCGTGCTTAATCACTTCATCTTACTGCAATCTGTCGAATTTTCCGTTTTTTTTATTCTATTTTTGAATTTTACAATTTTTCACTACTTGCGTTCCCTTCTTACTCACACTGCCACATCCATTGTCTTCTTCATTAACATTACTGCCCTTCTCATACATCTTCCCCTCATAAAATTTTGTGCTTAATCATTTCATCTTACTGCAATCGGTCGAATTTTTCGTTTTATCACTCAATTTTTGGACTCATCAATTTTTCACTACTGCTGTTCTTACACCTCTACCTCCATTGTATTCATTAACATTGCTGACGTTCTCATATATCTTCCCCTCCTAAAATTTCGTGCCTAATCACTTCATCTTACTGCAATATCTCGAATTTTCCGTTTTTTCATTTTTTTTTGAATTTAATGATTTTTCACTACTGCCTTTCTCTTCTTACTCATGCCTTCTTCGTTAACATTACTGCCCATCTCGTAAATCTTCCCCTACTAACATTTCGTGCTTAATCATTCCATCTTACTGCAGTCTGTTGAATTTTCCGTTTTATCAGTCAATTTATGAATTCATTCTATCAATTTTTCACTACTGCCGTTTTCGTCTTATACTACCACATCCATTGTCTTCTTCATTAACATTACTCCCTTCTCATACATCTTCCCCTCCCAAAATTGCGTGCTTAATCATTTCATCTGAGTGCAATCTATAAAATTTTCTATTCTATCAATTTTTAAAATCATTTTATCAATATTTCACTACATTTCTTCTATTTCCAGGCTCACACATTCAAAGACAGGTATACATTAAGTCGGGTAACACTTTCAATTATTTATAGCACTAGAACTCAACAGCGTACCGATCTCATACATATTGCATTTTGAAGAGAAATTCTGAAAGGTTTTGTACAAACATTCGATATGCGAAACATTAGTGACCCGACAGACACCAATATGGTAATTGAATTCTTGTCATACCCGTCGCGGCATTACACTGGGACGTCCACTTCTCTTTGCCGCGCACAAACAACCAGTCGTAATGAATTTATTTTGTCAGTAGTAAATGCCTTCCTTGTTGGTGGCTTCTTATCGTACTTCGTTCTAAACATCCGTTGAGCAGCTGTAGCCCACTTGTTTTTGTCGAAAACCCAACACATAGAAAGCTCGCCCTGTATCTGAATTCGCCTAGTTTGCGATTAGCGCTGCCTACCGGCAAATTACCAAACTACGCTGTGGCGATATAAATGATAAGAAACGTGTTAGGTTCTTTTCAAAATAACATATTCATTATATCTGTACAAAGTTTGGCTCTTGCACGATAAATTATTGGAAGTGTTCCAGACTATATGTGCACCTTGTATTATTCTACTATACTTCATCTTATCAGTTCTTTATTGCATCTCTACACATTATAATAATGAAACAGTTGTATTAAAGGTGAAACGGATTTGTTAGTAATTTGGGCGATTGCAAAGTTAATCTGGTGCTTCTAAAACTTGAGACGGGAAAGTTACTACATATACTGTGATGCTTGAGCCTGTACTAATGAATTTGGATTTAGCACAGAATATTGTTCTAGAAAACTATGAATGTTAATTAACTCTCTGAAGACTAAGATTGTATATACTCATCTGCTTCTCTGGACTAGATTATTTTCGGATTTTGGAGTCATATAATTTTTTGAAATAAAAAAGTTATTGTCTAACTGTATTATTATAAAGTCGTGGTATTATAATTAATTACTTGATAGATATTCCATGGATGCGTAACATAAATTAAGAATTTCATCAGGTTGTAGTACTCGAGGAGACATGGTGTTACGCATAAAGGGATATGGCATTCTAGACAGGCAAACCTAGTTTCCTTCAATTTTGTACGATCGTGTCGTCTGACTGCATACGTAATATGTTCTTTGAGTCCTGGACCCTTCACAGCAATCTGTGGTTTTCTGGGCAAGGAAAGTTTCTCTGTGATGTATTCAAGGTCTCCTAAAAATGCAGGTAGATGCACTTTGCATCACTAATCAGTCACAGTTAGGAGTATTCGTTGCAATATGGCGTCAGAGTACATACAGACGACTGAAAAGTGAAAACGTATCAGTACGGTCGTAGGCTGGCGCGACAATATGGCCCCCGCCGCACCGGTACGGTTGCAGTCCGCAAACGGTTAAATGGTTGTTCAGTTAATATCATAATTTTAAAGCTCTGATAAAAGATGAGAGTTTGTTTTCTGGTTGGAATATGGGGAGAACACGCTACATCTGCATCTACATAGTTATTCTGAAAGTCACATTGAAGTGCACGGCAGAGGGTCCAACGAACCACTTTACGTGATATTTCCCTATAGTTCGATTCTCTAATAGCTCACAGGAAAAGGGAACACATAAATTTTTCCGCTTTAGATCAGATTTCTCTTATTTTATTATCATGATCATGTCTCCCTATGTAGGTGGGTGGAACAATTTATGATCATATTCGGAAGGGAAATTTGGAGAAAGAAATTTCGTTAATGATTTCCACCCTCGTGCATCACGATAACACAAATCGAGCTTTTCTTCTCTGAACTTTCTCTGCATTGTCCGTCAGTCCCTTCTGGTGTGGCTCCCACAATAAGCAGCAATGTTGCACAATTTAAGAGGTGTTGTGTAGGCAGTTTCTTCTGTAAAGCTGTTGCCTTTTCTAATTGTTCTGCCAATGAAACGTTGCCTTTGGTTCGCCTTCCCTACAATATTTTCTGTGTGTTCTTTCCAATTTAAGTTGTTCGTAATTGTTACTCCTAGGTATTTATTTAAATTTACAGTCATTAGATTTGACACGACGTGAAATTCCAGCCGTCCGTTCACTCAAATAATTCAAATCCGAGAAAGTAAAATACTATTATGTCTAGGTTAGAGTACCGTCATTTGCCATTTCAAAGTTAGTTTAATTCAGACCAGACACGTTTCCCTTTATTTGAAAGCATCTTCAGTGGTCAACTGTACAGGAAATGTTTTTTATTTTACATTTTTGTGTGGTTTTTACTACAGTCGATCATGAACAGTTTTCATACTATGAGTTTATTTTATTTTGAATAAAATGGACTATTGAGATTACTCACTTTTTGTTGCCCTCTTCATTTGTTTTTTGTAACTCATTGCCACTTACGATATCACTCTCTTCAGAGAATGTAAAACAAAAAGTATTTCGTGAACTGTTGACCACTGAAGATTCTTGGAAATAAAACGAAACGAGTCTGGTCTGAATTAGCCTATTTTTTAGGGTTCTAAAAGACGGTAATGTAACCTATACAAACTGTAGAACTGCAACTGCGGAAAAAAAAAGAACCGAGAGAGAGAGAATTATGAAAAATATTTTCATGGATTTTAACCTTCCTATCTGTCTGCACATTACAGTCTTTTGTTTGATAGAAACTGTTAGTCATCAGTACCTTATCTAGAACTATGTCTAATCGGGAATTGTAAATACAACAGCATAACAGAAAGATCGTATAAATTTTTGCATGGCCTTTTTTGGGAAGTTCACAAGACACTTTTAATTGCGTAAAACCACAAACCTGTTATTAACATTTCTCTTTACTGAACTCAATAATGCATTTGAACTTCAATAATCACTACTTTGATTTGGCTGCCTGTGCACATGGATATGCTCGTTTTGTCAAGCAATTAATTCCTTTCATAATTTACCAATATTGTGATTTTCATTAACACACCGTAAATTAGGCTCCAATATCGTGATTGCCACGTGCAATGTTGCAAACATAAATCATTTTATCAAACATTACGTGCAATGGGGATTAAAATGCTACTACCACTAAAGAAATATAACCAACGACTTGTAAACTTATTATGATATTCTTACTTCAAATATGAATACGCCTCTGCAACGGTTACAGGATAGCAAATTAATAATCAGTGAACAGTTGTAACTGTTTGTCTGATTTTTAATTTGCTTGTTATGATTCTTATTTAGATCCTCTCTTACACTCAATACCAACAATGTCTACACTGTCTCTATAATTACGAAACAGATTAATATTACATTTACCTCTTGATGTTTCCACATCGGCAACATAGTAATATCATAAGTGATGCTTTCAAAAATATCATCCTCAAAATAATGTTCGTGAATAATAATGCCTCCATTGCTTCGTAGGCCATCTTCCATGCTCCCACTGTAACTCTGTGCACACGACTACCCACCATGAACCGTTAACCGTTACCACAGGAGTGTAACTTCTCTGTCACATACTGTTCACTCTTTGGACACAGAAATATGTTACTGATATTACAAATGGGCGCAAAGAGTAGACACCGACAGCAGTACTATCATATAAACAAATGAATAGTCGCTAGTTGCTGTTTTCTTCATTCCCAGAATCAGCCAATATATTTCAGCTCATTTTCTATAAAAACGAAACGAATATCCTGTACGGGTCCGCGATTTTCGTTCTCCTCATAATGAATATCTTCAGGGTGTACATCTACCTGATCTGAAATCAAGCCCCCCACCACACGCCGCAATCAGAGCGGGAAGGAGGCAACTTTCAAATCGTAAATAGGAACCCAAATTTTTTATTCAATATTTGGATTCCTCGGCAAAAAATACCTAGGATGTGCTCGACACACGATTTTGTAGTTGTGGTAGACAGTCCTGTAATCGGTTCTATTTATCATACGTTTCGAAACATTACACGATAAAGTAGACAAGAAACGTAATTTTTCAGTATCATAAGACATTCGACGCTGCTCAATTTCAAATCCTTCTACTTGCAAGGCAATGTCACTCACACAAATGATCGACGGCGACTTCCATGAAACACACCCAATCATTACAATAGTCCAAAGCAGAAGTACGTCAAATATATATAATAATAAATAATTTAAGACTACAGCGTTACATATCGGTAAAGATTAAAGACGTATAAAGAAAAGAATTGTGGAGATAAAAAATATTACAATTTATTTGAAATGTGGAACCGTCTGGATGGTAAACTTTGAAAGTAAATAATTTTCAGAAATTAACAAGTGGTTAAGATAAGGCCTTAAATCAAACGGAATATTTTCTATTACATTTATGGACGAAAGTAGAATGGCAAGCAATATTATAACTGACGCAATTGTACCTTCTTGAGCGACTTTAAATAAAGTCTCGATGTCCCTGACCGTTAGAGACGTAATAAAAATCAATGGTACCGCTCGTCATAATGGAATATATGATACTTATCTTCCGTAACGAATTAGTAGGTGTAGCCAACTTTGACAAAAACCGCTTTACAAATAAATTTACCAAATATATTCACTACTACGAAGATAAAAGTAAATGTTTGTAGCACTGATTGAATCTTTACAGTTAAATGGGTATTATAATAAACTTAATTAACTGAAAATCTATCGTTTTTATAATTATTAATTGCAAATCAAATAAGAACAAAAGGAAAGTAATTATGACTTTGATTAATTTCTTTTTAATTAACGTCGCTCACAAACAAATGATCGACGGAGACCTCCATATAACACATTCGTTCCTTACAATATTTAAAAAAAAAAAAAAAAAAAAACGCTCATGATTAAAGGCAACGCACTGTGATCGGACTCGCAACGGAACGTAGAAATGAGGCCTTCACTGGTATGGTTATGTACGTTTCTCAAGACTCACTAAACAGCTGTTTTTAATATTCAATCGAAAGTGTAATTTCACGAGAATAACTGGAAACCACGCTTTCTTTCGCGAATACAGCGTCATCTACAACAACTGGAAAATGATGTGTCAAGCAAATACTACGCATTTTTGGCGAGGAATCCGAGTCTGCTATAGAATGGGGGTTACTATTTAAAATTTCAATATCAGCTCACATAGATGTCTGCCTTGTGGCACATTTTTGTGTTCGATGCGTAAGTTCTGATGTGTCAGGTTAAATAGGACACCCGAAATATTAAAGAAATGCTCGTGTTTCGCAACGGAAATTCGGGGAGTTCTTTGATGTGTCGATGAACCACCTTCACATCAAGGTCTGTGGATACCAGGTAGCAGAGGCTCCAGTTCATTCAGGATCACTGATTGGATAGTTGTATCACTTCCTTAGTTGGGATCTAAAGCTGGTGTTAATGGCAAACTGGTAGACAAATGTTCAAATGTTGGTAAAGTTTATGGGACTTAACTACGGGGTCATCAGTCCCTAAACTTACAAACTACTTATCAGCTACCTTATACTAAGGACGGCACACATATCCATGCCCGAGGGGGGATTCGAACCCCCGACCGTAGTGGCCGTGCAGATCGTGACTGGAGCGCGTCAATCCCCTCGGCCACCGCGGCCGGCACTGGTAGAAAAATGAAATTAAAAAAAAGCGATAATTACGGCCTTTGGACTTTACCTTCTTAAATACAAGAATAGCCTTAGTATACTGCCGCTTTCTAAAGTTCAGTACCTCTTTTGGGAAAAACAGAACTCTTGCTGGATAACTTAATGAATTCGGTTTCGGTAGCGAAGAAGTTAAATATCAACAATTTCGAAAGAAGAAAAGTAATTCCTCTAAGTAATTAATACATAAAGCGAGAAATCTAAATCGGTAAATCCTAGTCAAGTAAATTCAATGTACTTATTTTATAAAAGAAAAAGATTGTTGCATGACATCTCACCAAGTGAGATGGGGTTGAGTAAGTCGAAGAAACGCCAACATAACGTTACGTAATTAAAACTCGTCCTAAAAAGTCGTTCGTTCAATTCTCCCCTGTTCTACCCTTGACTCCGGTAAGGACAAATTCGCCTTCTTTTGTATTTGGGGGAAAAATTACTCTGGTTGCCAACTTTTAATCTATCATAGCTGATTAGCTACGTTGAGATTTTCCATTTTTTCTCAAGAAATAGTAAATAAACACACTCTATACGATTACATGTCTGTTATTACTTAAGAGCTTTTCATAGTCAACGTAAAAACTGCGAAAGGATAATTAACTGACGAAATACTATCTGCTCCGTTCTCTTGATTCCAACTAGTCTCTGTACATGTTAAATTTAGCTGGACTTTAACCCACGATATCTCAACAACGTACAATCTGCGACAATAAAATTAAGTAAAAAGTAAATCCGTATGGCATGAATGGCTGGGACACCCAGAAGGGCAGGTTCAGACGCCTAATTGGAAAAGTTTTCCCTATCCTTTGCGCCCGCAGGCACGTTTCCTTCAGGTAGTGTGAGAAGTGTGTGCTGAAGTGTAGGTGACTGTAATGGTGCGTGTATACCGTCGTGTAGTGGAGAAGATGGGAGAAGGGAGAGGGTGAAAGCCGGTAGCGGCACATAGCCTACTCCTCTCGAAAAGTACGAAGGGGGCCGCTGAGCGTAACGTTCCCAAGCCTTAGGACGGATCACAATCAACAGTGTCTCGTGCCATCACTCCACGAGACACTGTGGAGAGGTTTGGAATATAATCCAGGACGTTGGACCGGCCGCGGTGGCCGAGGAGACTGAGGCGCTCCAGTCACGGTCTGCACGGCGACTACGGTCGGGGGTTCGAATCCCCCCTCGGGCATGGATATTTGTGCCGTCCTAGTTCGTAAGTAGTTCATAAGTAGTTTGTAAGTTTAGGGACTGATGACCACGTAGTTAAGTCCCATAAGCTGTACAAACATTTGAACATTTCGTAGTTGAGTATTGTTTGTGTTGCTTTTTAGAGGAGGCTGGGAAAATGGTTCCGACAATCCCCGTAGTGGACGACCGGGTACCGCCGTCAGTGGCGAAAACGTTGAGAAATGGAGAAAATTAATCACGAACAATTGTCGATTAACTGTGCCGGGATAGCTCAGTCGGTAGGGCGCTTGCCCGCGAAGGGCAAAGGTCGCATGTTCGCGTCCGGGTTCCGGCACATAATTGTAATCTGTCAGGAAGTTTCATATTCTCTGTAGTTTCTCATTAACTTCATTCAGTGCTTAAATTCAAGTCTGCATGCAGAAGAAACCGCCGTCAATGCTTTTTCTGTTGTAGTTTCTCATGAAACTGTCGAAAACAGAGGTTCTACAGCGACTTGCTATAAACAAATTTGCATATGTCAAAATTCCAGAATCTTCACACAGGTCGACAAACCTGCAAATATACAAATTCATAATAGTAGGTAAATATGAAGAAAGCTCAATGTCTATGAAAACGGTTGTTTGGTAGTTGATGCCCATAAGTCTCACTCGAGAGTTCAGTATTTAGTTCTCGGGTCGAGTAACTAGATATCGGTTTTCTGTAACCATCCAGGTTACTCCGAACCAGAGGTATAAATAGTTTCTTAAAAGGGCTGTGGCAGCTTTCTCCTCCTCCACTAGAAAGAAATCCGCGAAAGCCCCCTCTCTATTATAATCTTTGCTGTGGCCGGGACGTAAAACAACAATCTTTCTGCTCTCTTTTTTGTGTCGTTCTTGCCAATGGCTTTGCCCGCAAACTCGACAAATTTCGATCGCCTTGTGGCCATCTAATGTTGTTTGTAAATCAATCGGACTCAACTGCGTGGTTATTAGTCCGTAACTTACAAACTACGTAAACTAAGGTAAACTAACCTAAGGACAACACAAACACCAATGCCCAAGAGGTGACTCGGACCCCCGACGGTGAACGGTCGCACCGCAGCACGGTGCCCCAATACGCACGGCTAATCCGCCGCGGCTTGCCATGTAAGGTGGTGTATCAACTACACTGGGCAGTTTGCACGGGTCTAAAAATTCCATACGGTAGCGGACCCTTTCAACTTTAAGAAAAAGTGGCACAGTGTCTTAGTGGGTTCTTTTAATTTTTTTTTTTTTTTCATATATAATTTTAGATACAACAGGATGGTTCTAAGCGGTATATGATGGCTGTAGGTAATTTCCACACTTACTTCATTCTGCACTCTCTGACCTTGAGGTCTGACGAGTGAATACCCTGAAGATGCCGATATCTTTCATCTCGTGTGTGCGCGGGCCACAAGTGGTTTGCGGCCTATAGCCTTTTGTCCGCATGTGTCTGTAGTTGCTAAACGAGCTTGCCAGGTTGGGAAACCATCATTCAGCAAGCACTGTAAGTCTCCCATTCAGCTCTGTTTAGAGCGATTAGGGAAAACCAATCCATGAGACCCCTCCCCCCCTTTCAAAGCCGCGGCGGAACCGTAGGTAGGCGCCAAGGGACAAATACCTGCTGGCACGGTGCCCGGACACTTGCCACACCGGACATTTGGTCGGGTGCTCCTTTCTCCTCCTCCCCCACCCCTCTACTTATAACCCGGCCACAGAATACGGTGGACGTTGTCCAGACATCTGCTTCTGCAGTTTCTAGTGTGGCCATCAGTATGGAAGTTATTACAACGAGCAAGGACAGGCCTTTTTCCCATTACAATGTTACGCGTATAATAAACACAGGGAATGTAAGGAAGGTGTCGTTATGTGCATGTACTACGCCGAACATAGGATCATTGCAGGGGAAAGCTGTTTTCGAAGAACATAGCAGTATACAACGTGACAGAACATCTGTCACAACCACCTGACGATGCGGCCTTTATTAGTGGTAAAAATAAAAAAAAAATGTATCAGGCCTCAGTATCCCTAAATAGCTTAATGATGAAACTAGCTGGTTCCAGTTCGGTTAACTAGCGTTTATTATTATGTCTGTTCCAAGGGAACAGACGTTAGCGGTGATCCGCAGCAGAGATAAATATATCCGTGTATATACTTCGCAAATCGCGAAATTTTCCGAAGTCTACTGCTCCTGTAAGATGGACAAACGATCTGCAACACTTGAAATAACTAGCGTTTATTCAAAAAGCCGGCCGCGGTGGCCGAGGGGACTGCGGCGCGCCAGTCACGGTCTGCAAGGCCACTACGTTCGGGGGTTCGAATCGCCCCTCGGGCATGGATATTTGTGCCGTCCTTAGTATTAGCTAGTTCATAAGTAGTTTGTAAGTTTAGGGACTGATAACCCCGTACTTCAGTCCCATAAACTATACAAACGTTTGAACATTTTTCAATAAGTCGTGAAATTTGACTCAACGAACCAAAATATTCCGCTTTTCAATTTGCAATTTCCTATTTAGGTAAAAGCACCCATAGTTGACATGTTAAGAGATTTTTTTCTACCTTCTAATATTGCAGACATTCTATTATGTGAGTTCTATTATGTGAGTTCTAAAATTATTTCCTGTAACTTCAGAGCTGCAACTAGTTAAACTGATAAGGTACGATATGAACGTTTGAATTGCACCTAAAATAGACATCTCAAAACAGATCTGCTCCTAAGGTTGACAATTTTGACACCTATAAAGTTGAAATAATTCCCATACCTCCAAAATTAGACAAGGATAGAAATAACATTACAGTAAATGTAGACCTCATTAAGTACATTTCAATATAGTCCTTAAAATTAAAATTTCTTACCACATTGTTGATTATCTTTAAATAGGTCAATAAAAGCTCTTAAAACTAGGCGTGAAGCTTATTATTCAAAAATAATTGTTACAAAAGTATTTCACAAACAAATATATTATACGTACTTTTCTGATACATTAGAAACTTTTTGAAAATAAATTTGATCATTTTGTCTGCACTGACAGTTCAGACATCTCGGCAACATCACTCGATAGGATTATTTGCTTTGCAGTACCAAGGATATCAACTTCTATTTTATGTCTGCAGCTCATTTCGAATTCTGAAATATTTACTTCGTCTTCTTCCGTGAAAGAATTTCGGAAAACTCAGATTTAGTGGTACTGTCGTCAGTAACATTACCGTCGCAATCCCGCAGTAAAGGCATTGACTAAGTCATTCCGCTGGGTACGTGACATAGGAACAGAATCTCTTTGGATTTTATGCCACATTTCTACAAATACTTTCGTTGTAAAAAAATTATTAAATGAATCTCGCCGCGGTGGAGTAGCCGAGCGGTCTAAAGCACCTCGCTGCGGAGCGCGCCGATGCTCGCCGTGGAGGTTCGAGTCCTCCCTGGGGCATGGGTGTGTGTGTGTCTGTAGGTTAGTTTACCTAGGTTTAAGTAGTTTGTAAGCTACGGACTGATGACCACGCAGTTTGGTCCGATAGACTTACAGACAGACATTTGAAAAGAATCTCGTATTGAAGTCCGCGCTAAATTTCGAGCGTCAGTAAAACTTCGCCAATCTTGAGGATTTTGCATTTGTCTAAATTTCCTGCAAAATATTTTTGTTATGTTTTGTGTACCATGGGGGGATCATTTCAGTCTCTTATTAATTTATTTGATTTGAATACTTTGAGTGCTGTTGATACTATTTCTTTGAATGTAAGCTTCGTAAGGTCTTCACTTACATAATTATTTTAGAAGAAATGGAGACTGTTTCCTAGAAAGACGTCAACCTAATTTTTTTAATGTGTATATTTTTATCGTTTAGTTTTGGTAAATAACTTTGTTACGGAATTGAGTCACGCCACAACTTTGTTTTCACTAATTCTCGTGATGCTCAGGAGTATTTGTGACTGAGAGCGCAATTGTGTTTTCGAAACCGTTTCCAATTTGAATGGGCTCGTGTATTAATTGTTCCAAATAACTTTAAAAAGGCATTTAGAACAATATCGGAACATGTAGGCGCTATCTACTACCGTGTCTGAAGGTGTAGTTTTGTCAACATACGGATAGTAGATACTATTATTGTATGATCAGTGCGCCAATTTATGATGAGACTCAAGTTTTCTGTCTTGAGTCCGGGAATCGGTAAACGAAGCTAGTTATTAATTTATCCCTGTTGTCGAGTATAATGTTCAATTGTTTGTAGAGGTTATGAGACTTAACTACGGCGTCATCAGTCCCTAAACTTACAAAACAACTTACGAACTAGCTTATACTAAAGAGGGCACAAGCATCCATGCCCGAGGAGGGATTCGAACCCCCGACCGCAGTGGCCGTGCAGACTAAGACTGACACGCCGCAGACCACTCGACCATTGCGTCCGGCACCTAAGTTGTGCTTCTTGTTTCTGCTGTAGTGCAGATCATAACAATTATGGCTTTTTTCCTTAAAAACTGGGATGGTTTCCCCGCGACTCTGTATATACCAAAGCTAAACAATGTAGAAAAACGGTGTAAATTACAAGCATATCATTCTATATTAGCCGCGGTGGAGTAGCCGAGCGGTCTAAAGCGTCTCGCTGCGGAGCGCGCGGTTGCTTGCCGTGGAGGTTCGAGTCCTCTCTGGGGCATGGGTGTGTATGTTGTCCTTAGGTTAGTTTACCTAGGTTTAAGTAGTTTGTAAGCTACGGACTGATGACCACGCAGTTTGGTCCGATAGAATTACAAACATTAAATTCTATATTACTTCATTTCCTTATTTCAAACATTTTAAAATTGTATGTCGCCTTTAGGTTACCTGTCAAACATAGACGTTCCTACCTCTATTTTTGATTGTATTTTCTGTCATTGTGTAACATTGTCAAATCAAAAATCAAATGTTTGAAACTTAAGGAACTTGACTGCGGGGTGATCAGTCCCTAAACTTACAAACTACTTATGAACTACCTTATACTAAAGACGACACAAACATCCATGCCCGAGGGGGGATTCGAACCCTCGACCGTAGCGGCCGTGCAGACTATGACTGGCGCGCCGCAGACCGCTCGGCCACAGCGGCAGGCGTAACATTGTTCCAATACATTTTATTAACTAATGTTTCGCTGCAACGAATACCGGATTTTATAAAGTAAATTAATATGGAGTATGTTTATTCTTCTTTCCTCTTTGTTTTTTATGACCCTCCAGTTGTAGTAATTAAAATAGGAACAAATGCAGTGATCAAAATTAAATGATTAGCGAACATTCGCATTCTCTTTACATCGTTACTTTCTTTTTCCTCCCTTAGCGATGAACTGTTTCTATAGCAATCAGTAAGTGTGCAAGGAAGCTACCGTACATGTTGTTGTTGTTGTGATCTTCAGTCCGGAGACTGGTTTGATGCAGCTCTCCACAATACCCTATCCTGAGCAAGCCTCTTCACACGGAAGGAGAATGGATCGATATTTATGCTTGGAAGAAGTAATTACATAATGACATAGACGACGGTATTGATTTAGTTTCCAAAAAGTTATAAAAATTTCAGTCGCTGTACATTTCGGCGAGATGTCGAAGAAAGAGATCTCTTATGTAGTGGCTGTATCGCGTAAGATGTGAAGACGGCTGTTTGAAAGCGGACTGCAGGAGTACGGGGAAGGTCGTCGTGGCTACTCAACTACCTGTCGAAGGGTCATGTGTGGCAAATGTCCGGCAAACCCTGCCCGTGGTAAATGTCCGGCGTGGCAACTGACTGGCATTCGCTAGCACAAACAGATATTACTCTGTGTTCTTGGCCACTGCAGGCAAAATGGGGGTCTGCAGGAGCGGCTCTCCGGTAACTCAGTCCCGACTACGTTCTCTCGACAATGATTTGTTGATAAATTATTGTCGTACATCAACCACTGTTCCCAGGACATCACTTTTCCAGTAATATGCATTGTTTATCTTTACTACCCTGCACAAGTTTTTCACTAATTAATGTTCTGAAATTGTGATACATGTAGTCATTCTTCTTCCTCTTAAAAAGATTAGAGGGGTACTTTCAGGGGTATTCGAGAGAACATCATGATAAATTTTTGACTGTTATGCAAAGAACAAATAAAAAATGGAAATAAATTAAAAAAGAGAAAGGAAGAAAAGCTTAACGTCACTTCGATAGCGGGCGCTCGAATTAGGTTAAGAGGGGGAAGGAAATCAGTCGTGCCGTTTGAAATGAACCATTCCGGAATTTGACAGGAGTGATTCAGGGAAACAACGGAATATAAACAAAACGACGGTTTAGCCATGGGTAGATGTCTATCAGGTTTCCTTTCCGATATATTTGTCAATCACGTTGAATCTAAATACTTCCAACAAAAAACTCCAATAAGCAGAAAAATACTCTTCTACAAGAGATATGTCGATGAAATCCTGATTATTTTCAATGGTACCCTAGCAGAAGTAACAGTTCTAGCTCATGAATTCAACAACTTACACCCAAAAGTAACCTTTACATATGAAATAATGTAGTCCTCCGGTGTCTTAAATTTTTTGCACCTACAGTTACAGTTAACTGAAAACAAATTTGCATTCCAAATCTATTGGAAACTGGACACAAGTGACTCAGTCATACATGCATCTTCATGTCATCCATGGCAATACAAAATGAGCTTTTTTAAATCAATGATTAACAGAATTTTTGAGATTCCCCTTTCTGAAACTTCCGTCAATAAAGAAATAAATAATCTGGAATACATCGCCGAAATGAATGGTTACAACCCGTCCTTGGTTCGCAAAATGTACAATAAAAAACGTTCTAAAGATGTACCACAGCTTCACTCGGTAACACCTGACGATGAAGTTAAACTTATCCCTATTCCTTTCATGGGATATTTTTCTTATGACCTAGTTAAACTCTTTCGTGGCACAAATGTATAAGTCGTATTTAGTAGCTCTTTGAGCATCCAGCAAATTCTCCCACACAACGAACAAGCCTATAAGGACAGATACCTTTCCTCGGGAGTCTACAATGCCCAACTGAATATATAGAACAGACAGACCGGACCTTTAAAGTACGTTTTACTCAGCACCTGTTCAAATAAAATTCCTTTCATTTATAAGTAGCAACATAAACTATTAACTTTTGTCCTGCTTAATAACCTCCCTTTCGTTAAATTTGTATTCAGATAGCTGGATTTCACCCGTCCAGTCTTATACACCGGCTTCCTATGTCACTTCCTACCCACATTCCCTTAGTCTGTACAAGTCGGCGGAGCAGCACATCACGCCCGCCCACCACCTGTGAGCGCATTTGTAAACATTGGCTTATCTTGTATTATCAGAGACCGCCGCTTCTATTAAGGTAATCTTAAAAATCGTTTTTATGTTTCTCACAGTTTTAACGAGTATATTACAACTGTAATTCGTTTTTATCCCATCATTTGTAGGGCTACAAGGAAATCCAAGACGGCCGCGGTGGCCGAGGTGATTGAGGCGCTCCAGTCACGGTCTGCACGGCCACTACAGTCGGGGGTTCGAATCCCCCCTCGGGCATGGATATTTGTGCCGTCCTAGTTCGTAAGTAGTTCATAAGTAGTTTGTAAGTTTAGGGACTGATGACCCCGTAGTTAAGTCCCATAAACTTTACAAACATTTGAACATTTGAAGGAAATCCAAAAATCCCAGAAAAATAGAAACACGGCAGAACAATTTACGGTGTCACACCACGGAGAGCGCATTGTAAGCTTTGTTTACCATTTATACTGTCTTCTTAACACAAAATAAGCCCATGTAGCACTATACCCGTTTTGTAATTTCGCCTTGTAATTTTGTGTAAATTTTGTCACGCAGATAATCTTAGGGAGCCCTGCTAAAGGGTGAAATGCGTCATTAATTAATAAAACAATTTGCAGTCAAGACGGTTCTTTACTGAAGGAATATTTATTCTCCCTGATTGCTGTACACCATGGACTGGAAATCATTTTACTGGATCATTGCTGTCAATTCAGCCAATTTTAAGCTGATTCTAGCAGGTTTGAGGGATACAAAACAAGAAAATATTCTTATTAGCCGACAGTCGGAAATCGGGCAGTTACCTCGTAATACTGCAAATACAAATTTAAATACTTAATTAAATTTAACTTAATTAACCTAATGCAAATTGTTATTGAAATATTAACGTCTAAACCAGAACTTCCAATAACTAATATTGTGGATAGACTTTTAGAAACGTAGCTTATGCATTGTTTTAGCCTGTATTATCCCTGTCGGCTTTACGTTTGGCACAGCAAGGCAGCAGTGGGATTGCGGTGGATTGCCTGAATAACTATCACTCGCTACAACTCGACTTGCAGGGCTAATACAGTGATTCTTATCAACAATGTACTGAAAACAATCCCCAGTCACTATTAGTGTATGCCGGCCGCGGTGGCCGAGGGGACTGAGGCGCTCCAGTAACGGTAAATGATTAGCCAATTGAAATTTCATAATTATAATGAAAAAAATATGTTTTAATTTGTTAGAAGCTGCTGTCGAACCCGGGACGAAAAACTGACAGTACGGTATAGTAGATTAGCCACTGCGCCACGCTGACATTATTTAACTTTTCTTTTATAGAGCTGACCGCCATTTGACTGAAAATGAACACATACCTGTCTTATTATTTTAAATTAAGATGCGGGGACAAATGCGTCACCCATTTTATACTTCCGAATATTTGTATTTTTGATCTTTATGACCATGACATACGGAAACCTGTCGGACAACTTTTATCACAGCACTTGAAAATGGCCTAAGGCCGAAACCAGGTTGTGACAATAGAATAAAATAAAATAAAAACTTTCCGTAGAATGGCGGTCAGCTCTTTAAAATTTTTTTATATGATTGAGACTCCTGACGCATACAAAATTATAAATTATACTTCTCGTATACTGTAATCGTAAATCGTTCACCGGAGTTTTCTCTTTTACTAATGCCAAGTCAAGTCATATGTTTTAGGTTTTTAAAAAAGGTTGATCTACGCGGTTCTCACACTGAGCCAATTCCGTGACTTCACCTGGAAAGACTGAGCAATATTAGGCTTAGGCATCATCAGCATTTTATTCCTAAAATTGAAAATGTAATATCTGACTCAAACGGTACGCAAACTGGCTGCAGTTAGCAGCGAAAGACGTGTAAGATTACCAGGTTTTTCGTCCTCTACAATGGTCAACATTCAACTAACTTATCAACGATAGTTTTTACTCAATCTGTTAAAGTTAGTAGCTTGTTCCAAGGCACTGTTAAAAGTAGGAGAACTATCCGAAAACGTCACCACCATTCTTCACCGTATCACTCAGCAGTCATACAGCATCTCGAATAATTGATTGTGTGAAAGAGAAAAGTGCGTCCGCTTTCTCGTAATTTGTCGACTGATGGGTTTTGTCTACATGCGTAAAACAAAGTAATGCATAGACCGATTTTCCTGAATCTGTATAATCCTTTCAAAACCATGTTTTTTTTGTACGATCATAAAAAGAGAGAGAGAAATCACCAACATGTTCAGAATTGGTTCTATTGCTTGCTGAAACTGTAAAAATTTCAAACACAAAATAATTTGAGTAATAGATATATTTTTCTATAAATATATTTTCCTTTCAGATTTTGTTCGTGGTACCTGTGTTTTGACAAATGCAGAACCGTAGAAGACTGTATAACTTGGGGAAAGATAGATACCGCCTACAGGAAAATAAAAGAGATATTTGGAGACAAGAAAAGCAGCTGTATGAACATCAAGAATTCAGACGGAAAACCAGTACTAAACAAAGAGGGGAAAGATGAAGTGTTGAAGGAATATATAGGGGGCCTATACTGAAGAAATAAACTTGAAGGCAGTATCCTCGAAATGGAAGACGAAATGGAGGAAGATGAGATAGAAGATATGATATTGCGAGAAGAATTTAACAGAGCGCTGAAGAATTTGACTCGAAACGAGACCCCTGGAGTAGAGGATATTCCGTTTCAACTGCTGATATCGTTAGGAGAGCCAGTCATGAAAAAATGTACCTCCTGGTTTGCAAAATGTATGAGACAGGGGAAATACCCTCCGACTTCATGAAGAATATTGTAGTTCGAATTCCAAGTGTGAAAATTATAGAACTATCAGTTTAATAAGTCATGATTGGAAAATATAATAACGAATTATTTACAGACGAATGGAAAAACTTGTGGAATCCGACCTTGTTGAAGATCAGTTTGGATTTAGGAGAAATGTAGGAACACGGGAGGTAAGACTCACATTACGACTTATCTTAGAAGATAGGCTAAGGAAAGGCAAACCTACGATTTTAGCGTTTGTAGATTTGGAGAAAGCTTTTGACACCTTCGACTGGAATACACTCTTCCAGATTCTGAAGGTACCAGGGGTACAGCAGTTATTAGAGTCGAAGGGCAAGAAAGGGATGGAGAGGTAGGAGAAGGAGTAGGACAGGGTTGTAGCCTTCCCCCAATGTTGTTCAATCTGTAAATTGAGCAATCATTTTAGGAATGCAAGAAGAAATTTGGAGAGGGAATTAAAGTTCAAAGAGAAGAAATAAAAACTTTGCGGATTGCCGATGACATAGTAATTTTGTCAGAGACTGCTTAGGATCTGGAAGAGCAATGAAATGGAATAGACAGGGGCTTGAAAGGAAGATATAACCTGAACATTAACAAGAGTACAAGGAGGGTAATGGAATGGAATGTCAGAAAATTAGGCGATGCTGAAGGAATTAGATTAGGTAATGAGACAATAAAAGTAGTAGATGAGTTTTGTTATTTGGGTAGCAAGATGACTTCTGAAGGCCGAAGTAAAGAAGATATAAAATGCAGAATGGCAATGGGAAGAAAAGCGTTCCTAAAGAAGCGAAACCTTCAATATTAATTTAAATGTTAAAAAGTCCTTTCTAAAAGCATTTTCTGGAGCGTAGCGCAGTATGGTAGTGAAATGTGGACAATAAGGAGTTCAGATATAAAGATGATAGAAGCTTTTGAAATGTGGTGCTACAGACGAATGATCAAAATTGGATGGGTAGATCACGTAACTAATGAGGAGGTACTTAACTGAATTGGGGAGAAAAGGAGTTTCTGGCATATCCTAACTAAGAGAATGGATATATTGGTAGGACACATTCTAAGACATCAAGGAATCGTCAACTTAGCATTAGAAGGAAATTTGTGGGGTAAAAATCGCAGAGGGAGACCGAAGGTCGAATACAGTAAGCAGATTCAAAAGGATGTAGGTGGCCGTTCGTATTGTCATATGAAGAGGCTTGCACAGGACAGGGTAGCGTGGAGAGCTGCGTCAAACCAGTGTGCGGACTGAAGACCACAACAACAACAAACTGTGTTTTGTGTTAACAACCTAAATGATTAGAGGAGAAACATAAGTTGTGCTTTAAGAAATATAAATATTTGTCGGTTGCTCCTGGTCTGAAAATCAGGCAGCGAATCATAGCGCTTGTGCGGTGGCAGCCATGTTGTTCTCCTTCGGCAACACCGTCCCATCATCCCCCCCCCCCTTCCACTAAGTGCGACCGCCACCTACGCGGGCGCCGTGCGAGGTGACCTGGGCCTTTCAGACGGACCCCGGCGTGGCTTAGCGTGGGCCCGTTGTGACTTATTTGTCGGCGGCCGGCTAAGAAGGTCGTGCTGCCACCAAATTACCTGCTGTCCTGTATAAGGAAAAGGGGGTGCGTGAAACGGCGCGCGGTCTTCTTTTTACCTGCGAGCCCGTGAATAGAGTTGTAGGCCCAGCGCCGGTTGCAAACCACAGTGCCGTGCCCATTCAGTCCAAATGAGGTGGGGTACCGACAGTCTCAGGCAGACAAAACGAAACACAAAGTAAACATGTTTTCATTTTAGCATAAAACTGAGGCAGTGCTAGTCGAGACAATAAACAGCTGTGGTAGCATAAAGTGCTTGTAACCAATCCACCACTTCTGAATAGTGAGTTTTATGTTTTGCTTATCAGTTAGGTACAAACTGTGTTAATCATGCCGGCCGCGGTGGCCGAGGGGACTGAGGCGCTATAGTCACGGTCTGCACGGCCACTACGGTCGGGGGTTCGAATCCCCCCTCGAGCATGGATATTTGTGCCGTCCTGAGTCTTAGTTAGTTTAGAAGTAGTTTGTAAGTTTAGGCACTGATGACCCCGTAGTTAAGTGCCATAGACTATACAAACAAACATTAGTGTTAATCATCTTGGGAGTGTTATCGTCGAACCATACGTTGCCATAGGGCAACACGGCAACAGCTTTCACACCAACTGTGGTTTTAACCTACATGTACATGGTCACCTATTGCTTCTTCTGCGTTTCTAGGCGTTAAACAATGAGACTTGATCCTTGGATCCAGCAAATTCGCCTGAGAATTAATTCACCTGTTTCACAGTCACCAAATTTTCGGTTTATCTCGCGCTTAATTGTCTGGCGTAGTTCTTAAATACAACTTGGATTTTTTGTGTGTGTTAACTATCCATTTATTTTGTCATGCATGGCACAAACATAAATGGGTATTTTTTTTTTTATTTATTTATTTTTTTTTTTTTTTTTTTTTTTTTTTTTTTTTTTTTTTTTTTTTTTTTTTACAAGGAAACGTTTTTCTGAGCAAAGAGAGACTGTAACAACATGGAAAATGTTTAAAACTTCCTTGCATTTTGAAATAATTTCCCACTTCTCGAAAGACAAATTGTTTAGTTGTGTTCAAAAATGTTCGAATGTTTGTAGAGTCTATGGGACTTAACTACGGGGTCATCAGTCCCTAAACTTACAAACTACTTATGAACTACTTACAACTAAGGACGGCACAAATATCCATGGCCGAGGGGGGATTCGAACCCCCGACCGTAGTGGCCGTGCGGACCGTGCCTGGAGCGCCTCAATCCCCTCGGCCACCGCGGCCGGCTATTTAGTTGTGGGTTTTATGGCTAGAGTAGTAATTATAGCAGTCTTCATTGTAAGAAATCTAATAACACACTAAAGTATCCGATTATCAACAACCTAATATTGACAACATGCGAATTTTACATATTGCGCAGAAGGGACGTAAGTTAAATTTAATGGAAGAGTTTGAGATAGCGAAGCGCCCTTAATTTGGATAACCACACCACCTAAACGAACAGTTGGCATGCAAAGATCAAACATTCCTAGATATTATGATATCTCTGTTCAAATAAAATTCCTCTCATTTATAAGTACCAACATCAATTATAAACTTCTGTCCTGCTTAATAACCTCCATTTCGTTAAATTAGTATTCAGATAGCTAGATTTCACCCGTCCCGTCTTATATACCGGCTTCCTATGTCACTCCCTACCCACATTCCCTTAGTATGTACAAGTCGGCGGAGCAGCACACCACGCCCGCCCACCGTCCGTGAGCGCAATTGCAAACATGGGCTAATCTTGTATAACCAGAGACCATCGCTTCTATTAAGCATTGAAACAGAGGATGACACTCTAAACGCGGAATTACTAAATGTCTTTTTCCAAAGCTGTTTGACAGAGGAAGATTGCACTGTAGTTTCTTCCCTAGATTGCCGCACAGATTACAAAATGGCAGATATCGAAATAATTGACAGAGGGATAGGAAAGCAATTAAAATCGCTCAAAAGAGGAAAGGCCGCAGGGCCTGATGGGATACCAGTTCGTTTTTACACAGAGTACGCGAAGGAACTGGTCCCCCTTCTCACAGTGGTGTATCGTAGGTCTCTAGAAGAGCATAGCGTTCCGGAAAATTGGAAAATGGCGCAGGTCATCTCCATTTTCAAGAAGGGTCCTCGAACAGATGTGCAGAACTATAGGCCTATATCTCCAACGTCGGTCAGTTGTAGAATTTTGGAACATGTATTATGTTCGAATATAATGACATTTCTCGAGACTAGGAATCTGCTTTGTAAGAATCAGCATGGGTTTCGAAAAAGGCGATCGTGTGAAACCCGGCTCGCGCTATTCGTCCACGAGACTCAGAGGGACATAGACACGGGTTCTCAGGTAGACGCTGTGTTTCTCGACTTCCGCAAGGCGTTTGATACAGTTCCCCACAAACGTTTAATGAAGAAAGTAAGATCATATGGTTTATCAGACCAATTGTGTGATTGGATTGAGGAATTCCTAGAAAACAGAAAGCATGAGGTCATTCTCAATGGAAAGAAGTCTTCCAAAGTAGGAGTTATGTTGGGTGTGCCACAGGGGAGTGTCGTGGGTCCGTTGCTGTTCACGATATATGTAAATGAACTTGCGGATAACATCGGAAGTTCACTGAGGCTTTTTGCGGATGATGCGGTAGTATATAGAGAGGTTGTAACAACGGAAAATTGTATTGAGGTGCAGAAGGATCTGCATCGAATTGACGCATGGTGCAGGGAATGGCAATTAAAGCTCAATGTAGACAAGTGTAATGTGCTGCGAATACACAGAAAGAAAGATCCTTTATCATTTAGCTACACTATAGAAGGTCAGCAACTGGAAGCAGTTAATTCCATAAATTATCAGGGAGTAGTCATTAGGAGGGATTTAAAATGGAACGACCACATAAAATCAATCGTCGGTAAAGCAGATGCCAGACTTAGATTCATTGGGAGAATTCTAAAGAAATGCAGTCCGAAAACAAAGGAAGTAGGTTACAGTACACTTGTTCGCCCACAGCTTGAATACTGCTCACCAGTGTGGGATCCGTACCAGGTGGGATTGATAGAGGAAGTTGAGAATATCCAACGGAGAGCAGCGCGCTTCGTGACAGGATCATTTGGTAATCGTGAAAGCTTTACGGAGATGATCGCTAAACTCCAGTGGAAGACTCTGCAGGAGAGACGCTCTGTCGCTCGGTACGGGCTTTTGTCGAAGTTTCGAGAACGTACCTTTACTAAGGAGTCTAGCAGTATATTGCTCCCTCCTACGTATATTTCGCGAAGAGATCGTGAGGATAAAATCAGATAGATTAGAACCCCTGCCGGCCGCGGTGGCCGAGGTGACTGAGGCGCTCCAGTCACGGTCAGCACGGCCACTACGGTCGGGGGTTCGAATCCCCCCTCGGGCATGGATATTTGTGCCGTCCTAGTTCGTAAGTAGTTCATAAGTAGTTTGTAAGTTTAGGGACTGATAACCCCGTAGTTAAGTCCCATAGACTTTACAAACATTTGAACATTTTTTTTTAGATTAGAACCCACACAGAGGCATACCGACAATCCTTCTTTCCGCGAACAATACGTGACTGGAATAGGAGGGAAAATCGATAGTGGTACTCAAGATACCCTCCGCCACACACCGTCGGGTTGCTTGCGGAGTATGATTGTAGATGTAGATGAAAGGGCGACAAGGAAATCCGAAAATTCCAGAAAAATAGAAACACTGCAAAACAACTTACGGTGTCACACCACGGAGAGCGCATTATAATCTAAAGATGCTCTAATTAATAAAATAATTAGCAATCAAGACGGTTTTTTATTGAAGGAATATTTATTCGCACTGATTGCTGTACACCATGAACTGGAAATCATTTTATACGAAATTATTATTGTGTGTCAAGATATTTTGTCCTGAACATTTTTTTATAGCTGAGCTAGTTGTCTTGCATATTCTATCCCGGCCGAGACGCACTCGCCTTGTGCTGTGGTGTAGCGGGAGCATTCGTCATCGCGGCCTCTTGTGCTCCACTATGTGCGCGCGGTGCCCGGCGCTGGCGTGACCCCTGCGGACGGCGCGGTACCGCTACGGCCGCTCGTGAATCACGGCCGCCGCGAGAACAATTAAGCCGCGCTGGCGATCATGAGCCGTAATGACTGCGCCCTGTTAATGATACGCCCGCTCCACATACGTCAGCCGTGAACTACGGCCGGGAATTGCCTCGCCGCAGAAATAAAAGGCGCCCCGACCTGCGGCAGTGCGCCATTACGTTGCTCTGTGTGTTCGGTGGTTCTTATGGAATTGCTACCCGCAATCAGTCTAAACGACCGATCAGACAATGTAACTACCACCCTTAGAATGTTCGTCAAGGGCGTACTAGGTTACAGCACTCGTTCTTCTCCTACTTCCTTCATTACACAAGTGGCTTTCCGGCACTTAAATTGGCCATGGTTTATCAATGTTTCGTATCTTGCAAATTAATTTCAAGAACGTGTGCTTATTCGTTGCCGATAAAAAAAAATCATGCATCCTTCGGCTCGAAATGTGGAAAATTATATCCCGTCATTACTTAAGTGTCTGACAAGACTTTAAAAGAGACGTGGATTGGCTGAAATTACTGACAGCGAGACAAGTACGGTAGCTTGAAAAGAAAAATTATAAACATAACATTAGACGTAATACTTGAGTAGTTGTAGTTTTGAATAAGAATATAAGGTCACGGGTTAACTGTCATCAACGGCAGTGCAAATGATGAAGAGACTGGTAAATGCGTGATAGTCTAAATCGAATATGTCATATGTGAAAAGGAACACGAATGTATTCATCTTAGGAATTAAATTCGATACTGAGAAAAAGAAGAGATGGGAAAAAATCGCACTGACGTGTTTTACGGCCCACTTTAGATTTGTAGTTTTATAAGCTTTTCCAAACATTTTGGACCAAAATAATAATTTGAATAATAAAAATTAATTAATAATAGTGTCTGAAACACTTCTAGGAAAAAAATAATTAGGTTCTGGCGGGTTCCGTACCACTGACTTTCAGCGTTACAGTCCAACACATTGCCCACTACGCTACAGCCAACAGTTACGAATTGCGTTCTTTAATCTCATACTATTCATGGCCGTTGTTAACTGATGCTAATATTTCATTTGTAGAAAAGGCCGACTTTTAGTGTTACTACTGTAACCTAAACTGGGCCAACACTAGATTATTATTTATCGTACGAAGAACGACGTCTTTTTGTTAATTCTTCAGTGCGCCATTGCTTTGAAATGACAACGTGTAAGTTACAATAAGAAAATCATCAAATAGGTCAACGCAAGATGGCGTATGCCAGAGACAGGTCTGGGAGAGAAATGTCACGTAACATCTGCGAACGGGTGGTTTTCGTTTATTTAATATAGGGTGTCAAAACTTCGTTATTTTTGCAAATATCTCTCAAACTATACGATATATGAAAAAAACATAAGGGAACAAAGTTGTAGAGAATTTTCTCCTCTAGAAATTCGTTTATTTAATTTTCGCGTCAGATGAACGGATTATTTGCAATTAAAATTACATTACAAACGGCTTTTTTTGTATTACTAACGTATTTCTCATCCGAAATATTTCAAAAAGTGAGGTTCTGGTCTCTGATAGCCAACAATTATGTCTGTAAAATTTGATGCCTATGGGTTGAACGGTTCGACCTAAAAAGTGGGAACACTTTACAGCCATCGTCAAATCGCTGTTATTTTTGTAAATATCTCTGCAACGATGCAGGATATGAAAAAAACATATCAAGGCAAAGTTGTAGAGAATTTTCCCCTCTACCAATTAGGTTCTCTACCAATTAGGTTATTCAATGTTCGTGTCAGATGCACGGTTCGTTTGCAATTACAATTGTATTACATACGGCTTTTTTTGGTATTACTACCGTATTTTTTGTCCGAAAAATTTGAAAAAGGAGGGTTCTGGTTTCTGGCGGCCTGTAATTATATGTGCGAAATTTGGTGCTGATCGGTTGAACGGTTCGTCTTATAAACAGGGAACACATTACAGACAGACAGACATACATACCAAAATCTCCGTTATTTTTGCAAATATCTCTGAAACGATACGAGAGTTTAAAAAAAAATGTTTTAAAGAATTTTCTCCTCTACAAATTCGGTTATTCAATTTTCGTGTCAGATGCATGGTTAAGCCGGTTTTTTTTTTTTTTTTTTTTTTTTTTTTTTATTATTTTTTTTTTTTTTTTCGTTTAAATTTCGAGCTATCAAAAGATGATCACAAAGGCCCACTTTTAGTGTTACAACCGTAACCTAAAGTGGACCAACAGTACAGATTCGAGAAGGGGAAAGGAGAAAAAGTGGAATCGCTTGCCAGACTCGTCCAAAATAAAACAGATTTTAAAATAGATAACATATCAAAGGTTTAGCTATGGAGAAGGTATAATGTGTTTGATATGCAGATTACAGTTCACTCTAGGAATATTAGAGACGTGGTACCGCGAGTGGTGGTTCTAAAACGGTCCCGTAGTGCTAGAAAAGACTGAAATATGCTAAAGATGTACAATACAATGATAAAAACAATTCTAGGATAAATACAAGTAACGTATTGTATTTCATATGAATCGCTGAATCACTGTTTTGTGGATCTTGGAACTCGCTTTCCTTTTGAGTTATATTATGGAGTAAAGTTTTTGGTTTATCCCGACGATGTGCCCATTATTTTGTATAGTCATTTGAACATCTTTTACTATGTTGTAGCATACAACTTAAGTTTGAAAGCCGAAGTGGAGGTGGCACCGTTGCAAATTACTGGATTCGATAAGTTCCTTTTGCAAATCAAGTCAGTGTCCTGGTATTAATGCTCAGCTAATGGCACTATTTTTACGTTATCCTTTTAAGTTGAAAAAATTGCTTTTCTCAGTATTTTTTAAATCGCAGAACTTTCACGCTTTAAAATTCTACGAAAAGTTCAAGCGTCACACGAAGATACATAAAGAAATAAAGTCAAAACTAAACTTTTTCTTATTCACTTCTCATTTACTGCTGTCGAGTTATGATAGTTTAAAGTGAAGATCAATTAAACACGTTGTTGTTGAACGACAAACCGGAGCTGATGGCCAAGCATGCCTTATGGAATGAAAAGGTCATCATTGTAAAAACGTAAATCGAAATGTATATACTTAAAAAACAACTGAAGCCACTGCAGTTCGTAAATAATATGCACATAACATCTCAGCCGCAGCCGAGAACTTTGAAATGTTCATGATTATAAAACATGTGGGATACGCTTTCTGTGGTTAAGTGTTATGTTTTGTGGCCAACTTTTAAACACCTAGAGACTAACAAAATGTCTCACAGAATATTTACCTTGCGACTACAAATCAGAAGAAAAGAACAACCCTGTGTAGCAACTTGTAACATTATATAAACAATTAATTTCGTCACTTTTATCAGATCCAAAACTCCAATACTGTGCTTTTATATTACACCAAAAAAGAAAAACTGAAATTGTACAACCTGTTGATCAAATTCCAGGGAGATCAAAACTGGTAACTGGATTCAATTCATTGAAGAAGAAAAACAGCAACAGGCGGTTGGTACAGTTATTTTCTGAAATTGTATATTTTTCGCAGTGGCGGGTTTGAAATGCGAAAGGAAAACAAGTATTTTTGCCTACCGTATGTACTTCATAAATCAATGGGTTTCTGAAGGATAGTAGAAAAATATACGTTGTTTGTTGTTGTGGCTTCAGTTCGGATACTGATTTGATGCAGCTCTCCACCCTACTCAATATTGAGCAAGCCTCTTCATCCCCTCAAAAGAACGGCATCCCACATCCAACTGAATTTGCTTACTATATTCATCTCTTGGTTTCCCTTTGCAATTTTTCCCCAACACGTTTTCCTCCAATGCAAAATTTACGATTCCTTGATATTTAAGAATATGTCCTACTAATCGATCCCTCCTTTTAGTCAATGTATTCCAAATATTCGTTTTCTCTCCAATTCTGTTCAGTACCTCTTCATTAATTTACGCGATCAGCATTCTTCTGTAGCACCACATTTCAAAAGCCTCTATCCTCTTCCTGTCTAAAGTATTTACCGACCAAGTTTCACTCCCGTACACACAATTGCCTTCAGAAACGACTTCCTTATGCTTAAATTAATATTCGACGTTAACAATCTTTTCTTTTTCAAAAACGCTTTTCTTCCCATTGACGTACATCCTCTGTACTGCGACCATCATATTTTATTTTACTGTCCAAATAACAAAACGCATCTATCAATTTTATTGTTTCGTTACCTAATGTAATTTCTTCAGCATCGCCTGATTTTCTAAGACTGCATTCCATTGTTTTGTTCTTGTTAATGTTCATCTTATACGTCCCTTTCAGCACACTGTCCATTCCGTTCAATTGCTCTTCCAGGTCCTGTGCTGTCTCTGACAGAGGATAGAGGCTTTTGAAATGTGGTGCTACAGAAGAATGCTGATCGCGTAAATTAATGAAGAGGTACTGAACAGAATTGGAGAGAAAACGAATATTTGGAATACCTTGACTAAAAGAAGGGATCGATTCAATGTCATCACCAAAATGCAATGTTTTTGTTCCTTCACCCTGCACTTTAATTCGTTCTCCAATCTTCTCTTTTCTTCCTTCACAGCTAGCTCAATGTACAAATTGAATAACAAAAGGCTACAACTGTGTCTTACTTCCTTTCCCGACCACTGCATCCCTTTCATAACTTTCATCACTAATAACTGCTACCGGTTTTTGTACAAGTTGCAAATAACCTTTCGTTCCCTATATTTTACCCATGCTGACTTCAGAATTTGAAAGAGTGTACTGTATTCCAACCAACATGGTCAAAAGCTTTCTCCAAATCTACAAAAGTTAGAAATGTAGGTTTGCCTTTCCTGAATCTATCTTCTTAGATGAGTCTTACGGTGAGTATTGCCTCCCGTGTTCCTATATTCCTCATGAATCGGAACTGATCTTCCCCGAGGTCAGCATCAACCACCTTTTCCATTCTTCTGTAATTAATTCGTGTTAAATTTTAAAAACCATGACTTATTAAACTGATGGTTCTGTAATTTTCGCTCCTGTCTACGCCTCGTTTCTTGGGATAGGGATCATTACATTTTTCTTAAGTCTGAGGGTATTTCGCCTGTCTCATACATCTTACTCACCAAGTGAAATAGTTTTGTCATGGCTGGTTCTCCCAGAGACTTGAGTAGCTCTGAGGGAATGTCATCAACTCTAGAGGCCTTGTTTCGACTTAGATATCTCAGTGCTCCGTCAAATTTCTCTTTTAGCATAGAATCTTCAATTTTATCTTCATCTACTTTCTCTTCCCTCCCTACATTGTTGTCTCTAAGTTTATTTCCTTTGTAGAGCCACTTTATGTATTTTTTTTTTTCCTTTTTCATCTTCTCCTTCTTTGCTGAGTACTGGTTTTCCAACTGAGTTCTTGATATTCATAGAGCCGTTTTTATTTTCCTGTTGGTGGTATCTGTTTTTTTCCTCTACTTACACGTTCTTCTGTCGATTTGCATTTGGCTTCTAGCCACTCCTGCTTAGCAATTTTGCACTTCCTGTCAATCTCATTTCTTAGTTGTGGGTACTACATTTTACCTGCTTCATTATCTGCATTTTTGTATCTTCTCCTTTCATCAATTAAATTTAGTATTTCCTGCGTTTTGTAGGTGGTGCCTCTCTAGCTGTTTGGTCCTCTGCTTCCTTGACTATTTCATCTCTCAAAGCTATCCATTCCTCTTCTACTGTTCTATTTTTCTCTCGATTCTATCAGCTGATACCTAAATCTCTTTCGGAAATTCTTAAGAACTTCATGTACCTTCAATTTATTCAGGTCCCATCTCCTTATGTTAAGGGATCTAACATTCCATGCTCCGATGCGTAGAATGTTATCTTTCCTGATGACGACAGTTTCCTTAGTAGTCCCCACCCGGAGATCCGAATGGGTGACTATTTTACCTATTGTACCCGAGAGGATGCCATCATCACATATTCATACAGTAGAGCTGCATGTCTCCGGGAAAAGTAACGGCTGTAGTTTTCCCTTGCTTTCAGCCGTTCGCAGTAACTGTGTGGCAAAGACACATTAGCTGACGTTACAAGGCCAGTTCAGTCAATCATCTAGACTGTTGCCCCTGGAACTACTGAAAAGGCTGCTGCCCCTCTTCAGGAACCATACATTTGTCTGGCCTCTCGACAGAAATGCCTCCGCTGTGGTTGCACCTACGGTATGGCTGTTTGTATCGTTGAGATACGCAAAACCACCCCACCTCGGCAATGTCTATGATCCATGAAGATGGAAATAAAGCCGGCCGCGGGGGTCGAGCAGACTAAGGCGCTCCAGTCACGGTCTACACGGCCACTACGGTCGGGGGTTCGAATCCCCCCTCGGGCATGGATATTTGTGCCGTCCTAGTTCGTAAGTAGTTCATAAGTAGTTTGTAAGTTTAGGGACTGATAACCCCGTAGTTAAGTCCCATAGACTATACAAACATTTGAACATTTTTGAACATTTGATGGAAATAAAATGTAGTATGAACTAACGATCAAACCCTTACACTGTGTACAGCACTTTTCTTTCGAATTGATAATGGGAACTGTCTATCCTGTGAAGTTGTTCTAGCCATGAAGAAGTAAATTACATACTATTCTGTTCATCGTGAAACGAATTCTCAGAGAAGAAGTGCAATGTTGCGACACTATGGTATATTGTCTCATTCACTACTACGATCATTTAAAGTAGAAGATGACGGTAGTAAATATTTATGACCTTTTTCTGAAAACCCAAGGACTTTCTTTTAAAGTAGACGATAAATGATTTTATTGAAAGGAGTTCTTGCGTTTCTTGTTATATAGTGACTAATACCCGTGACTATTAAATGAATACTTAAACTTTATAAAAGGTTAAATGAATAATGTAACTAAGCTAGTAAACTAATAGGAGTTTAAAGCTGCTCTTACGCAGAGCCATGTAGCATAATAGGTTAACTGTGTTTCAGTAATATGTAATATTGATGTCTCTGTCGAAGACGGATCTATAGTTCAGTAGTTGCAAGTAAATGATTAAGTGTGTGTGCATAGTACTGAAGTTTTAACAGCGAACGTTGTGCGTAGAGATAATAATTCTGTTGATTGTGGTTGCCTCTAAATCTTAATTCACTCGTGTGTATTATTTTACATGTGTGATACAGGTATATTAAAATGAAAGAAGATTGTTGTCCAACCCTCTAATAATGATAAATCCTATTTCGAATTTGGGATGAAGTCAACTGAATCTTGATTCAATTAGTGGCTCAACTGCAAGAGGATATTTTGTCACGAAATATAGATATAGCCGTTTATATCTGAGGGAAGACAATTTGCGAAAACAATAACTGTAAGAACGATGTTTACACGTTTATAAAGTATTCATTGCGAACGGCGTTTAATTGAAGTAGGGAGGTCGGCAATGACAACTATTGACTAATTTCACATAAACAATGGAGGTAACTTCAAAGTGAACTTCAGAGTAAAAGTCTTGAGTCAACTAATGAGTTAATCGAAACCTAGCTTAATGTAAAGATTAGAATGGAGGACACTCGAAAGCGATGCCTTAGGTGAGTGAAAACTTGCGACTGGCTGTACCTGTATATGTTGAAACCTAGCCTACATTTAAGTTGAATCAAATAAACTGTCACTCATCTAGTCTTGAACTGTTAACGTGCCGGGGCTTTTGGTTTGCTGTGTGATACAGAGATGTCCATTAGGAAATCTTGTGGGTTTAGGTACACGTAATAAACAGCATACGGACTGTGTAGACGGTCACTGACCCGTTACGTATGCTGGCTCAAGCGTGCACAGGCCGACAATCCCAGAACGCATTGCAAGACTTGTCAGTGTCGAGGTTCATCTGTGCGCGCGCAGCATTGTCAGAAATGTTTTAATAATACTTGCAGGACAAGATCATTAATGAACCCTGTAAATGCATTTGAAATGCTGTGTTGTAGTGATGGTGCTTGCGTAAGACTGAACACACTGATTCACAGAAATTGTTTAGGAAATTCATTAAAGCAAATACTACTCCGAAAGGAAACTGCATATTCTGAATAGCATTTACATTAAAGTACGATGCGCGAATCTTCCCACCATTAAACTGTTGACTATTTGATGTATTTTAACAATAAGAATTTTATTAATAAATATGAATAACACTTCTGCTACCAGTCGCGAAAATTTATTTTATTTAGCACGATGCGTTTCGGAAAATAATTTATGTTTCCAATTGCGTTTTTACGCTATTCCATTTTAGTTGCTTGCAGTATGAATAACACTTCTGCTACCAGTCGCGAAAATTTATTTTATTTAGCACGATGCATTTCGGAAAATAATTTATGTTTCCAAGTGCGTTTTTACGCTATCCCATTTTAGTTGCTTGCAGTATGAATAACACTTCTGCTACCAGTCGCGAAAATTTATTTTATTTAGCACGATGCGTTTAGGAAAATAATTTATGTTTCCAAGTGCGTTTCTACGCTATCCCATTTTAGTTGCTTGCAGTAAAGACAACAAAATAATACAGAACCTCACACATCAGAAACACCGCAACTAAACTGGGATAGCGCAAAAACGCACTTAAAAATAGGAATTATTTCTCGAAACGCGTCGTGCCATACAAAATAAAGAATCGTGACAGGTAGCAGAAGAGCCATTTATATTTATTGATCTCACAGTCGCAGGCTTTCTAAATCTATTTTCAAATGGATGAAATCAAGAATTTCATTTCAGTACAACCGTCAGTGTTGTGTACGGACCTTTCAAATCTCACTGCTCGCTTCTTGCGTAAAACTACCGCCATTCCGAACGCCTAGTGCCTTAACGAATCACTACACCTAAGGTGCCCCGTACCCGCACATCCTACAGAGGCATCCCTTGCTCCCTACATCGTGTTCTTCGGTACCTCCTGCTGGTGTAATAAATCGTTGAAAACCAAAAATACATTTTTTTAAATATAATACAGTCAATATTGAACTAATGTGTAAATTAAACAACGACTATACATTTGTAGTAACTGTATAGAAATAGAACGACCATTGGAATTTTTAAAAAAAATCAAATGTTTAAAAAGAAAATTATTTTGCTACACATGTAACAAAAGAATGATTTTACTCATATTTTAATGTAACCAAAACGCAAAAAAAATGTATCGGCTTATCTGAAGTCTAAGTTAGGTGAATGGTGCCAATGAGATGCATGTTTGTTCTCTGCCACCGCAATGCAGAGGGCTGTGTGGTAAACCATTAATCACTGTCTTTTTGCTTCCAGCCTGTTGTCATTCAAAGATAACAACATCTAACGTGTTGAACTTTGATCCGTAACTCATGAAAAATTAAAACAATAAAGATAAGGAAAAAACACACAAAGAGAACAGTGATGATTTGTCTGTCTCTAGAGTCGGCTCTCATCTTGTTAACAGCTGAGTTTGTCTCTTTTTGTATCATTATTTTGCTAATAATTCTCTGTATTCAATGAATTTCAATAACAATTCTTCACCCCTTGTAATAGGCGGTAATTGATATGCGATTTTTTTTTTTTATTTATTTATTTTTTTCAGGAAAGAAATGATTTGTCGCCACTAGTGCTGTGGCGAGGTTGATCGGTAGGTGATTCACTCTGAACGATGGGCATTCTGCTTTGTTCGGCATGTCACTGATAAAGTCTTAATTTTTATAAAAGCTACTAAGTTTCTAAACTTGCGTCTTAATTCAGTAAAGCTGTTTAAAATAGTATCTGATAGTGTTGTTTCTGGTTGTTGAGTACCAGTGACATGGCATATTTGTCACCAGACAAAAATATTATTTCCTGAAGATTCATCCCACAGCTATGAGCTTTTAATATTAACGGTTGGGCACAAGTTCTGTGATATGGAGGCAAATATGTTTAAACAGCTGTAAGCACATGAGATTTCTTGGTTCTTGTATTTGATGCTTGGTATGGAGTTAGTCTCGTGTACAGGGGGTATATGTTCTGTATTTATGTTTTTGTTGCTGAGAAGTGCAGCCGACGCCTGATGATACATCTCTAGTCGACGAAGCCGGTTATACCTGGCTAAAAATAGTACTGTGATAGCTGTTAGCTAAGTTTGTTTTGAGTAAAAAATCTTTATTACGTATCGTACAGTCAGTCCACGATCCAGCGCGAAATTTCTGTTTTCTGGTGCGAATTCCAATGCCGCTTACTGGTTCCCTGAAATTTTAACTCTTTAATTTTCTAACAAAGAACTTACATTTTCATGGTTAAAATCACAGTATTAGCAGCGATCCATCAATCCTCGATTACCCCGATTCCTTTAAATTCTCTCCGCTTATAGCTCTTCTCCATCATTTACTTGCATTTTAAGAGGAAATTCTCTAGTCAATCAGAAGGGTGGTGTTATTAATGCGGAAACCGAGATCGAACTCAATGTAAAGTACTTAACAACAGGGAGGAGGAGGTATAAATACCAAAATACCCATTTACGTACAACTGCGATCTTTTCGGACAAATGTTATTGTAACTGGAAATATATTGAGAAAAGAAATAATTTTAACTATAGCACTTGTTCTCTGCTGTTAAATGAATATGTAACACAAATATTTGACAGTTGAAAATGTTGGTATAAACATTAAAAAAGTTTACAGAAGTGAGAAAAATCGATCGAAAATGAACCACATTGGATACATTTGAGATCACTTCCTGGTACAATTTTTTTATCACTGGCATCTTCCACGTAAAAAGCACCTTTTCCCTCGGGCACCAACGCCTACTTAGAGGTACCAAACATTGCATTTTTGGCCGCGAATCCAGTCACCCTTAGCTACTGATTTATAAGAGCGCGTTAGACTAAGTCATAGGTACTGATGACCCTGTAGTTAAGTCCCATAAGCTATACTAACATATGAACATTTTTTTAGACTAAGTTATTCACTTACTTACCTCTTAGCAGGATAAAATGTATATCTCGGTAGCAAAAAGTTGTGTATTCTTGGAAAAGACAGGAGGAGCTTTAGAAACCTACTACACTACAACGCCACACGAAGGCCAGTGCTACCAACACTACGAGGCTGACAAATGGCGCGAAACCTTACGTTGATCGTAATTGTACCTATATCAAATTTGACACACCTTATCCTACTGATATATTTCATATGTTTCCCCTTTCAAAACTAACAATATAAACCTTCGTGTTCCCCTCTCTAGGTAAGCTGGCATAGCAAGGAGAGTGTTTCGTATCTAGCGACCAGTGGCGCCACTGAAAGTGAGGGAGTGGGAGCATCAGGTCTGAGGTTGCGGCATCGCCTGGCGCCCTCTCGCTTTCACGCCCAGAGGTGTGGACTAATTTCCACGCTTGCTACATCAGCGTCCATATTCAGATCACCTCCCACAAGCGATGCTGGCTGCAGACCGTGGGCTAGCGTGTACGAACTGCTGAACAGGCCTTTACATAGCTGAGGGTACCGCAGACTGTGATAAAGATCATCGTGCGGCCTGATCAACCCTCAATCAGTGATTTCGCCAAGTCACTCCTGGCAAATACCAGGACTGTTCCTTTGTATGAGCTCGGGCGATTTGATTCTCCATCCTTACATAAACAATCCGAGAGGGATCTGCCGATGGGACTTTTCCTTCCTTCCTTCTCCTGCCACCCTTTGCAGACATTAGAGAACTGATGCCGCGGTGAAGTAGCCGAGCGGTACCGGGCGCCGTGGTTCAGCGCCCTCGATCAGGGGGATCAACGCCCTCTGTAATAAAAAAGATCAAACTGACCCTACTACCGGAAAAAAAGGGTTGTCTAAGGTGCCTCACTACGGAGCATGCGGTTGCTCATGTCGGAGGTTCGAGTGCTCCCTGGGACATGAATGTGTGGGTTCGTGCCTATGTTAGTGTACCTTGTTTTAAGTAGTTTGTAAGCTAGGACTGATGACCACGCAGTTTGGTCCGATAGATTTACAAACATCTTTTTTAGATAACTGATACGATTATATATTTCTTCTCCTCATGTTTCCCTGGATCGGAGATGAGAAGTCGCAGAAAACTGATTTTATTGGCCGATTTTCACAGTAAACACGACATGAGTACCATACTTAAAATACAAACACCTTAGTTGACTGACGACACAAAAGGTAAAGCAGTCAACAACTCGAAGATTGGTTTGAACACAACAATGCTTTACTAGGCATGGTCCTGTTTGGAGGTGGTATGTCATTGCCTTCCTCCGACCTCCGAACTGACTTACCCAGTCAGTTATAGGGGGACCTACAGTTTAACGAGGGTTCAGACCGCGGTGCTACTCGGTACTCTTCACATGAGCAATACTGCCAGAGGTGAAAGAAGTGGAAAGTGAGAGATAAAAATCCTAGGAGCTGACGGGGATCGAACCCGCGACCTTAGGATAATATGAGGTATCCTTTTAAATAAGTTTATGTTAGACTGTCTTGTAGTACCTACTTTCATAAGCCCCTACCGTCGATTCACGACCTTGAAAGTCGTTTGCAATATCTATTGTAGTTCCAGAAATATCTGGGGTGAAAGAGTGGGACACCCTGTATAAAGTGAAGACTGCCACTGATGCCTTGTGCAATTCGGATGAACACGATGCTTCATATCTTCAGGGAATCGGCGAAATGCCGCTAGTAAAGGGTAAATTGGGCATCGGTGTGGGGATAAAGTGAAATTTTTAGTATGACGGGTCTCGTGTCTTGTTCTTGCTTCTGAACACTTCTTGTTAACTCACATTAGGGCCATCACTCGATTTGAGCAACTGCCCGCCCAAAGTGGTTCGACGAGAGTTCTTACTTGTACCAACACATCAAGCGTGTCTGCAGGCACGTAATCGGATGAGCAGCAAGCAAGCGCTCTTTCAATGGTTCGAACAAATCTTTAGAATAGTAAGCGCCAGAGGCGACTATTTATCATCCTTTTTGTGAAGCGGGCTACCTGTACAGGAGCGATTGCGCCTGTAATAACGAGGCCTGCGGTTCACATAATTAAATGAGACAATTTGTACGTCGGCGTTGAGCTGACGTTCAGATAGCGGGCGAGACAGAAGACAGAGCTTCCGGATAACGAGGAGACAAATGGCTTCAATCGCAGCCGGCAGTAATTTACGAGCTCCGCTGGTCAACGGCGGATCTGCGCGCCACAACGAGCTTGAATTTCATAGAGTGGCGATAGGTCCGCCATGTCTGAGGCAAATTGGTGTCCGCCGGCTGACAGCTGATATGCCACACCCACTAGATAATTTTACTTATTTACACAGTTCCACGTTTTATGTAAAGATTGACTATTGAGTACAGATGTGCATGGTGTTCCGTCGGTGTCTCCAGACTTAATCAGAACTGAAAATTGATGAGTCAGATAGTGTATCTTTTCAAAATGCGGTAATGAAATCTAACTAACATGTCAGTAATACATTTTCAGTTCGAAGTATAACAGTCAGTTGAGGTTTGACCCAACAAGGAAAGTGCAGCTTTGAAAATATTTTTGTTAATTATAGTACAAGTTCATAGTCTAAAGTTGCTGCGAAACTTATACATTGAACAGTAATTGTTATGATGAATAATCATGATCGATTTGCATATGTTTTTAATGTTTTGTAACAACTGTTTTCATAAAGTGTACTACACATTTATCTGGTGCTTATAAAAAGGTATTAAGTTCACATACTCGTAAATTGCTGTAAAAGGGTTTGGTTGTAAAGTTTGGTTGACGAAATTTGAGTACAAAGACGAAAGTAACAACACAATACTGCAATAAAAAATGCCCCTGGGTCAGCTGCCAAAAATCATTCTACACCGAAATGACATATCGTTAATAACTTACGTTGTTGCCACGCTGATATACGTAAATATATTACAAAGAACACAGACATTTAACAAGTGAAAATATTCCGGCGTTACTATTGCTTCCACGTTTTGCAGTGGTTATATGTTAACCATGCTTGATCAAGTATTGTCAACAACAAATGAAAATATTTTTAAAGAAGGTGTAGACACTCAAATGATCATTTTATTTTATTACTCAAAAGATGAGATACACTTTCATCAACCACAGCAGCAAAAGAAGAAGAAACACATAGACTCTAGGAAGAAAACTGAGCCTTTTTTGTGGTGTGTACTTTGTGCTTCAAAGAAACTACAAGATAGATCACCTGAAGCTTCACTTTTGGAGAAGCTATGTGTCATTAGTCAGGAGTTTTGTGTATTGACAGACAGAGATCAAACAAGGTAAAACAACTAGTGTTCTTGCTCGAAATATTTGTCGTTTTAACACTTGGATTTGTGTATTTAAATCCTGAATACTCCGTAGCACTTTCAACAAACGATGAACAGACTGCTCTCAAGTGTACTGACCACCGCCAATAAGGCGGCCGTATTTACACAGTTTGCCGCAAAGAGCACTGTAACTCGTGTGTTAGCCACCCTATGCAATTCAAGCCCGTTGGCGCGCCATCACCGCGGCAGCCGCGTGTCTGAACAAAACAGCCGCGCTCACCGCAGAGCATTTTACACCATATGTCACTCATGTTCCATGTTACTTATGGCTGCTGCTAATCATCTGTGAAAAGTGGACAAAGTGATTTCCACGACTCTTTATCTCTGATAACACGTCACCTGTGCGGGCCGGTACTGCTCTATGCGGACGCCTGTAAGCGCACGTGCACTGAGAGCTTAAATCATACCCCTGCGAAACCTGTAATATTAAAAGCGAATATAACGTCTGCACAAGAGGTATCGCTAGATATAGAAATACAAGTACGCTTTAGCTGCATGCTGATTATGTGATAAATGCTGCAAGCTATCTGACGCTTATAAGCGTCATATGCATTTGTTGCCAACAATTCTAACAACGCCTCTGATTTATTGACTTTATTGCAAACTATGTGATTAACCTGCTTCATTGAGAAAAAATTAAAGTCTAAAAACACCAAAAGGTTTATCAAACGGAGAAAAAGGAACAAGACTTATCTGCGATGAGGTACTATGGAAACCCAATTGCATATAACAAATAAGTTTGCAAGGTTTTTATAGCAAATCACTAAAGACAAAAACACACAACTGCAGACAGGAAAACGTTACGTGATATTTTTTGGTGGTTTGTACTAACACGAGTGCACAGCCGAACAAACTAAACTGAGTACTCAGCTAGCGCGTCGCTTATAAGCGTCGGCAGCTCTGGCGTGTTGATCGAGGAAATGCTTATAAGCCTCAGTCGCAGCGAACGTGATAAGCAGAACAGTAGGAGAAAATTCAGACAACGTGAAATGTTTAAAACTAAAAGAAAAATAGAACAAAAATTCAAGCCACCGCATTACAGTGCTTTCGTCGCAAAAAGTTCCGAAATCTCATTAAAATCACAGTCGCGACCAGTCTAATATATACAGTCACGACACTCCCACAGATCTTTGTTATACACCATGACAGCAGCGCTCCAAGCGACTGGCAGGGTACATTTTTGAATACTATATCGGATGAGAGGGAATAGTATCGTTTAAGTTGATTTTAACATGCTTCTTACAGCGGGGAAACTACGTACTACGATAAAAAAAATTGCAACAACTAGAAAATAACTCCACATTTGTCTCTATTACATTTCCTAAGAACCATTGGAAGGTATGAAACGGTACTTTGGAGAGCAGTTTATTTAAGATTATCTTGAAATCTATAACTTTTTAATCGAGAATATCATTTTCTGTTAATAACAAAATATGGCTAATAAACAACGGAAGACCCAACCTTCTGTCAACGACCAACAGTATGCAGAGATTGCTCACAGGTCCACCGTTGATTGGCAGAGGCAGTAGATCTGGACCCTCTATCTCGCCCGCTATCTGGATGCCAACTCAGCGCTGATGTACGAACTGTCGCCTTTAATTACGCCCACCGTATGCTTAGTTACAACGGTCACAATCTATCCATTCCGTACTGCTTACCGCTGCTTACATTAGATGATTGGAAGCAGATAACCGCCTTCCGCGTTTACTCTTCGAAAGGTTTGTGTCCGCCACTGAGAATGTGTTTGCTTACTCCTCAACAGATAACGTGCCTGTAAACATAATTGCTATGCTGATAATACAACTTTCATGACTCACAAAGTATCTCGTCGTATTGTTTGCTACCGGAGATGTTTCCGATTTTCTCGGTTAGAATGCTCAAGGCCGTTACTCTTAACGGTAATGGGCAAAATGTCGGGAGGAAGGGGTAAAAATTGCCAGGGGCATTAAGTGAGTAGGGTGAGAAGTAGAAAAATTCCGTAGGTGGAATACTAGGGGAATCCACAGGCTGTACTGAGCTGTGTCCGTGTGGAGTACTAGACAGCGCACCTGCTTAGTTTTTATACCGGCCCGCCAGAAATTTTCCACTTTCCCACTGATTTAATTCAATGTTACTGGCTGTTGCTGTTGTAGATTCTTTTGTGCCTTCATTCATAACGGCTCCAGAAACAGAAATAGTGTCCGAATGTCCGAAACAACGGACACTACATACAATCGAGGCAAAATTTATTGTACCGACCAAGAAATAATCGAAATTGTGGTATTTCGTAATATATTGTGGAGGCTCCGAATAGGACAAAACCGGTCCCCTTCGTTAATCTTTGGTGTCGTGACAGACTGGAGGGTACCATCTTCTTTTAGTTGAAAGGCGACCACGTGTTTGCTAATTGACGAAATAATGCCAAATAACAACATTCAAACATACGTCATTATGGTGTTTGGACCTTACTTTCCAACTGGTTCAGTTGTTCGTTATCTCCGGATGAATCAGTTTCTAGTCAGGCCACTTAAATACCATCCCTGAGAGTTCACAAGTGTGACGCACTTTGTATGGAGAGGAGACTCGAGCTGCAATGCGAACTTTGGAACTGGCAAATGTTGCCGCTCCGGCGGCACCGCGTTGCCAACCCTACCACCCAGGATGGCCCGCGGTCAGCCGCCGGACGACCCACACAAACAACAAAGTGCAGCATTTCCAACATGGCCGTCGACTGTCTCTTCCCAGCGGCCCGTCACTCAAAGTGTACCCATTTTCCTCCCACGATTTATTGATATTCCAATGTAAATCCGTAGAAGCCCTGTTACGTAAAAGACATACTTTGGAACAGTACCTATCTGGATTTCATATACTAGCATCGTATATTAACTCAGAGCTAAAAAGAATTTAAAAAATATCTTGTAAGAAATGCCTTTGTTTTCGTTGATGTTCAATCACGCATTACTACCTTTTTACCTAATCCATTTGTGTAACACTTCGAATAGTGTTTGCATAAGTTCAATTTGACGACAAAAATGTTGTTTGTACTCCTCATACCCTTGACCTCGCTGAAGTATTACGAAAAAATTTGTTTGTTAATAGCTTTCTCACAGTATCTGCTTCACATTTCGAAACACTTCGAACGCAGTAGAGAGAGAGAGAGAGAGAGAGAGAGAGAGAGAGAGAGAGAGAGAGAGAGAGAGAGAGAAATCTAAAGCACATTATGACAAGTAACATGTTTCTTTCGGAAATCACTGTTTAACGGGCATCACAACGCTGTTCGCGCGTCAGTTTGTTAGCTGATGTTGCTGATATGTTGTAGTCCCAACACTTATAAAGGCCCTGTTTCCTGCCGAGCTCTTAAGCTGCACGCGCTTCACCCTCATGTGTTGTGAACATGAGACTTTGTGGGTGTTTAAATATGTCTGGTGGGACCCTTGGATTTTTAATCAGCACTTGAAGATGATGTCTGAATCACGAAACAGGTCTCGACCGATTTTTTATGAATAAAGGACCTTTTTAATTACAATTGGAAAGGATGTATTCAATATGGAGCATATTACAAGATGAATACTTACATGGTACTTCACATGTCATATTCCCATCCCATTCAGATATTTGTCAAGTTTCCACTGACTGCCTCTTCATCACATATGTCGTGGTTATGGTCTTCAATCCAGAAATGTTTTGTTGCAGCTCTCCACGCTACCTTGTTCTGTGCAAGCCTCTTCATATCTGAACGACAAACTACATATTTTTGAACTTGCTTACATCTCCGCCTCTCGCTCCCTCTGTGCCATTTTTACCCAACACGCTCCCCTCAGTTGCTAAAATGACGATTCCTTTCTGACTCAAAATATGTCCCAACAATCCACCCTTTCTCTTCGTCAATAAATGTCAGAAATTTCTTTTCTCCTCGATTCTGTTCATCACCTCTTCTTTAATTTCGTGATCTACCCAGCTAATCTTCAGCATTCACCTGTAGCATCACATGTTAAATATTTCTATAATCTTTCTGTCTGAACTCCTAATCATCCACGTTTCACTTCCATACTATGCTACATAGCAGAAAAATGCTTTCAGAAAGAACAGCATAACATTTAAATTAATTTTAGATGTCAACAAATTTGGTTTCTTCAGAAATGCTTTTCTTCCTATAGCCATTCTGCATTTTATATCTTCTGTACTTCCGCCCATTAGACGTTATTTTGCTACCAAAATAAAAAAAAAACTCATGTACTACTTTTATAGTCTCATTACCCTATCTAATTCCTTCAGCATCTTGAGATTGTCTTAGACTACATTCCATTATCCTTGTTTTGTTCTTGAGAAGCTCATCTTGTAACCTCCTATCAAGACACTGCCCGTTTATTTCAGTTGCTCTTCCGGATTCTCTGTTGTCTCTGACAGAATTACGTTAGGAGTCTATCATCGCAAACCGCAAAGTTGTTCACTTAATTCATGGAAGTGTATTTACGTCTATTGCAACTGAATGAAAGGCGCTTTCCGCGCCATACACGTTTCGCTTCTTTATTTGTGAAGCTTGATCAGTGGCCTGTAATACGTGTTTATTTTTTATGTATAATATTGCTGTACAGTTATAAATAATATTTTTCTATGTTTCACAGCACAACAGCTGTTAATCTTTGCTATTTAAAACTTTTTTAAATTCTGACCTACGAGGTTAGCACAATATTTTGCGAAATTAATTTAATTTTTCTGTGTTTCTTGTGGCTTTTTGTGTTACTCTTTGCAATTATCTTTTGTTTATGTTCTTTGTAACTCTATGTGTGTCAGCTGTTTTTGTGTGTATGTATGTATGTATGTATGTATGTGTGTGTGTGTGTGTGTGTGTGTGTGTGTGTGTGTGTGTGTGTTTTTGATATTTGTGTTAGTTTTTTGTGATTTTCAGAGTGGGGGAGGGTGGGGCGAAATAGAGAAAGGAAGAAGAAGGGAGGGCATTTCATCTTTCATCACTGTTTTTGTGGCCAGTTAGATCATTGACTTGTTGCTTATGTTGATCTGATCATTAATCACTTTCTTATTTATTATCAGGGCTCTTTGTATATGGAAGTCTTCCTGTAGTGTCAGGAGTTTTCTGCCTCGATTATTGACTTTGATAATTTTCGTATCTGGTTCAATGTTGGGTGGTTCATGTCTGTGTTCCATCAGGTGTTCTGCAAAGGTGGAATGACTATTTTCATACTTTCAGTTTCTTATATGTTCTTTATACCTGCTTTTGAAATTGTTGCCTGTGATTCCCAGTTACATTGATTCACATTCTTGGCGTTCTAGCTGGTATATATCTACCCCTTCATATACAGATAAACCAGACAAATATGTCAATTTGGTACCTTCCGGTGTCTCCTTGTCTCTTCCATGTTTATAATGTTCTTGGATGGCACTGAAACCAAGTGTTTGTGATGATTGCCGCGCGACCAGGCGACTTCCTCTTTTATTCCTTTTCCCCTGTCCACATTGACCCGCTATTTTCCCTTCGCTTCCTTTTCCTACTACTGAGTTGTAATCCCCAATCACAATCACGTTTTCTCCTCCCTTATATGCCTGAATATTTTGAACTTTTTATTTATTTATTTATTTTTAAATCTCCTCATTAGAAGCAGAGTTAGCTGGCATATACACTTGTACTACTGTGTTCGGTGTTTTTGGCTTCATGTCAATCTTTGCTCTGATAATGCTTTCACCATGTTCATAGTAACTTACCTGCATTCCTATTTTCTTATTCATTATTAGACATACTTCTGCGTACACCCCAACTGGTGTATTCATAATTCTACACTCACCTAACCAAAAATAATCTGTTTTATTTTTCTTGATGACGACATCATCCTGACCAGTCCCAGCCCGAAGATCCGAATGGGGGTCTGTTTCACCTCCGAAATAAAAGAGTAAGACACAGTTCAGGAGATATGACGTTATAAACAATGAGATGATAACGCACGATTATATTGCATACACTATTTGAGATTGACAGTACTTAGTGACATACAACAGAGTTTCCTTATAATCTTAAATCTTAACGAAACATTTTCTTGCTGACACCTCGAACAAAAAGACGACATGAAAAAAATTATCGCTTACTAAAGTTTTTCTGTAATACATGTTATTAAACTGACATATCAGGTATGACGTTTTGGTAAGTTATTCGTTATCTCTAACTTTACAGGCAACATATTTTGCATACAGGCTTGACATAAGTCACTAAATGTGCCGGTAGATTTAGATCACAGTGCGACTCACGGTTCGATAAGTAGGAGATCAAACATTCACATGTGTTCAGAACTGCCGCTTGAGGCTTGATATTTTATTACTATGTTACTACTAAAACAATTCGCAAACAGTGAAAATAAAAGCAGGAGAAGAAATGGTTGTGTTCCAATGTAAACTTACTGGTGTATTATAAAAAACTGAAGGCTATCGGCGGAAAACTTTCGGAGAGTGCCGTTAGGAAAATTTATATTTTCTGTTCGTTTTTAATGGCAAAACTAGTGAAGTTTGTGACCTACATATTTCAAATTTTGACACAGTTTTGCGTTCTAATTTTAACATCGCAACGCGTGTAGGGTACAGCTATTTCATATATGAAATAACAGGTGACATAAATCTGAAAGAGTGAGCGGGGGGGAGGGGTGAGGCTTGGAAGTTAAAATCCAAGAACACCCTCACTGTTCTAGTAATCATGTCAATGGAAGTATCACAAACCAAACATTTTCCTTTTACGGCTAGAACTTACATTTGACAACTATGACATGCAGTTATATGGTCTGTCACCAGCTCCACACTTCAGTAATCCATAAGCAGTACAGTTGTACAAAGGTATTTATTTGGGATCGTTAGAGAGTTTTCTTCATCATTGCAGCCTTAAACGACACGTCTTCAACACAGGAATTACGATGCGAAGAGAGTTACCTTTTGCACTCGTGGTCTGCAGACGATAGTTAGTCTAGGCCAGTGAAGCGAGTAACAAGCTTTCACAATCAGCGAAAGCCGTCCCTCTCGCAAGATATAAGAGCGTCGTGCAGTGACTCACCAGGAGGGTGACACAGCGCTCACAACCGACACCTCCTATGCAGGCGGCGCGACTGCGCGGATTTGCACTTTACCGTCTCTGACTCTGTGTCTCTCTTACAGTTATTTTCTCCCTTTGAGGTTATGCTTCAGAATACGCGATTGTAAGGGAAAGTCAGGTTCACTTTAGGCCAACAATTTGGTCGAGTGATTAAGTAACTAAACGTGTCTGAAAGACACTTTTTAGTAAAGCTGATAATTAAAACGGTTTAGTTGGCCAGATCCAAAATGTTGTGTAGTAGCAGGGAATGTAGCTTCCACTACCACAGCACACGCCTGCCGCGGTGGCCGAGGGGACAGGCGCTCCAGTCACGCTCTGCACGGCCACTACGGTCGGGGGTTCGAATCCCCCCTCGGGCATGGACATTTGTGCCGTCCTTAGTATTAGCTAGTTCATAAGTAGTTTTTACTTTTAGGAACTGATGACCCCGTAGTTAAGTCCCATAAGCTATATTATATAAACATTTGAACCCCAGCACAGTGCTGCTTCTTCTGGATCAACAGCATTGCAATTCGACAATGGCGTGACAACAACAAACTCAAGATAGCTAAAAACAAAACAATATATACATTGCAGAAAGGATCGGACCAAAGGAATCTTACAACTGAATTAGAGGGCAGGAACATTAACATTCTTGGACTACACATAGATGAGAAATTGACCTTCTCAGGGGCGCCGACTCCGTGGGTGCTTCGGTGCTCGTGCACCCCCCAAGAATTTTTTGGGGGTGCTGAGCACTCACATAAAATTGAGAAGGCAAATAAAATTCTATAAATAAAAAAAATGTCGGGAAAAATCAAAACCTACCTTATGACTCAAGAGACAATGCAAAACGTGACCATAGCGAGGGACGATATTTGATACGTGAACGAAATTAACAGTTTTGTACGTGGGTCCCCAAGCGAGTAGTAATGAGTGTCCGCGTTTTACCCACTATGCTAGCTTTATTCATACTGAAGCACGTCGGTCCTTTTGACCTTTCAGGTGTACGTATTTACGAACATTCAATCGTGTTCTTTCAGGAATTTAGCTTGAAGAATCTGATGCTGATGCTAAAGTTAATCGTTTTTTAATTTATCTTTGTCACTTCCCTTGTTATTAATACTCTCTGAGATATCAGGAAGTTATCTCGAAGTGATGAAAGTTTCGATGAAGTATACAGCTCTTGCTTAGAACTGACCAAAAAAGTTTGATGTCGGACTTCAAAATCTCAAAATATTTCAAAGATTTCTTTAAACCTTGGTGACGGTGTTCTACCAAACGCTTTTGTCAGAAAGAATAGCTACGCACAAAAAGTATTAGATTAGTGTGCCGGCCGCGGTGGCCGAGGGGATTGAGGCGCTCCAGTCACGGTCTGCACGGCCACTCCGGTCGGGGGTTCGAATCCCCCCTCGGGCATGGATATTTGTGTCGTCCTTAGTCTTAGCTAGTTCGTAAGTAGTTTCTTAGCTTAGGGACTGATGGCCCCGTAGTTAAGTCCCAAAACTTCTACACGAACAATGAAATAATTTTTCACTGTACACTAATCTCAAAAATGTTCAAATGTTTGTAGAACTTATGGGACTTAGCTACGGGGTCATCAGTCCCTAAACTTACAAACTACTTACGAACTAGCTAATAATAAGGACGGCACAAACATCCATGCCCGAGGGGGGATTCGAACCCCCGAGCGGGAATCATTACAACAACGGCGCTTATCGCTGCGACGTGGGCTACTTACGAAACTCCAATCGCCAACATTCTCCTCCGAATACGAAAATATATTGCTGACTCCCACTTACATAGGTAGAAATGATCATCAGAATAAAATACGAGAAATCAGAGTTTGAACGGAGAGATTCAGGTGTTCTTTCTTCCCGCGCGCTATTCGAGAATGGAATGGGAATAGTATAATGGTGGTTCGATGAACCCTATTCCAGGCACTTAAATGTAATTTGCAGAGTATCCCATGTAGATGTAGATGTAAAAGAAAACTAATGATTGTTACGTTACGATTAGTTTCGCTTTAGGAAAGGTTGAGCCAGCTGCTAGGCAGTTCTGACGTTGCGAGCTATGGCGGAAGCGAAACATATTCATAGGATTTGTTGACCTGGGAAAAGCGTTTCATAATGTAAAGCGGTGCAAGATGTTCAAAGTTACGAGAAAAATAGGAGCAAGCCACAGGGACAGGCGGGTATTACATACTTTTTATAAGAATCAAGAGTGGAAAGTCAATAACGAAGTGCTAGAATTTAAAAGGGGGCAAGTAGGAATGTGATTGCCGCCCTTATTGTTCAATTTGTTAATCGAAGAGGCCACGTTGGAAATGAAATAGAGGTTCAAGTGTCGGATAAAAATTACTGGTGAAACGATAACAGTGATAAGATTTTCTAATGACATTACTATCTTCTGTGGACCAGAAGGAGAATTACATTATATGATGATTTGAATGATCAGACTAATGAGCACAGAATATGGATTGAGGGTGAAAAAAACGAAAGTAATGAGAAGTAACAGAAATGAAAATAGCGAAAAATTCAACGTCGGGATTGTTGATCACCGTGTACTCGAAGCCATAGAATTCTGCTACTTCTGCAGCAAAATAACCCAAGATGGGCGGAGCAAGCAACAGATAAAAAGTAGACTAGCACAAGCAAAGAAGGCATTCATTGCCATTAAAAGTCCGACTTGATTTGAGAAGAAATTTCTAAGACATACGTATGGAGCACAGCATTGTAAGAAGGCGAAACTGTGGGGAAACCAGAACAGAAGAGATTCGAAGCATTTTAGATGTGGTGCTACAAAAGAATGTTGAGAATTAAGCGGTCTGATCAGGTAACGAATGAGGAAGTTCTTCGCAGAATCGGCGGGGAAAGGGGTGTAAGAAAGACACTGATAAGAAGAAAAGATGGTACGACGTGTGCTAAGGTATCAGGAAGTAACTTCGACTGTATTAGAGGGACCTGTAGGGGGCAAAAACTGTACGGCATGACAGATTGAAATACGTCTGACACAAAGGGAAGTAGGCTGCAGTAATACACTAAGATGAAGAGATTGCTACAGGTGTTTATGGCGGGTCAGGTCAAACCAGTCAGTATTGTTTCCTGAGATGACTGATATGTTCTGAAACTGTTCATAAATAAAAATTATTGACTGCATCACAGAGAAAGAAAACAAAAAATGTCAGACAATCACGGTGTTTTTGGAAAGTGACCATGTTCTGTCTACCGAATTTTCGTACATTTTTATCTGGGCATTGGAATGGCGAAATGCAAAATAATATTGTCGTTTAGGTCTGCATGAAAGCTTTTTTACTTTTATTTTTAAACATTTTTATTTTATTTTGATTCTTGTCTATTTTTTCTATTTTATTTTTAAATTTATTTACATTCTTCACTTACACTCTATAACAAGACGCCGATGAATTCAAGTTTTTTGGTGGTAGGACATTGCTTTCAAACAAGCTCTGATGTCAGCATATTCTTTGCATTTCCGTAGAATTCTTCCTAGCCTTTCACCTACCTTGATGTAGTTGTTTTCTTTCGTTTGCTTTCTATATTTAATTTCGACCTCATTCACGTACACACAGAGTTCTCGAATTCTTAAATTCTATCACGTCTTTTATTTTTAAATTAGGTCTACCTAGAAAATTATTAATTTTGTTGTTCTAGCCTATGTTCCTGCGATGGTGGTGCGATGGCGCCGTCTGCGCAACTCCAAAGACTTGGAACTTCATTTTCTAACCATTTGTGTTAGTAGAAAAACCGAGAAAGCTTGGCGACATTTGGTGCTTATGAATGACTTTCGTGCCTTTATCCCAGATATCTTCAGGTCGAAGGAACATCAGAGCAGCACACAAAAGTATTTGCAACCTTAGCTCTTCATTTTCTCTGTATTGAGAAGTCAATTGTTGTACTTTCCTCCAGAGGAGCTCTCTTCTTGTGAAAGTGGAAGCCATGCATAGACAACCGATGGGATCACAACTCTTAAGCGCAAAAATCGCGCACGATTCGAAATCAACAGTGACTCTCTTTGGGCTCCATCCTGGCACTTTATCGATAAGATTGCGGAAAAGACGGATATAAATGTCTCATTTCATTGGTAGGAACGCAAACGCCTCTGGATAGATGTTTGCTTCGTATTTCGAACTTTTGAAGTCTGCATGAAAAGTGTATATCTTATAAAACTGTTTGGTACAGAATTTGATGTTCCACGCATAAGAAAGTCTTCTTCTCCGTAGTGCCTCTCTTCTCGCTTTTCTACTGAAAACTCTTATTCTGTCTCTACAATTAGTAATGCTGACGAACGATCAATGTTTTATTTTTTATGGTTCTTTCTGATTTATGTGAGTTTTGGCCCATTTGCGGAATGATGACCTCTTTGTTGCCTGCTGTTGTGGCACTGCAGTCACAAAATCATACCATCCATTGTGCAGGTTACTAACTCTTCGGGCTGCGGTGGAATGGCCGAGCGCTCTAATGTGCCTTGCTGCGGAGCGGTTTCTTCATCTACAGCTCCATGGGATACTATGCAAATCACATTTAAGTGCCTGGCAGAGGGTTCATCGAAGCACCTTTATACTATTTATCTCCCATTCCATTCTCGAATAGCACGCGGGAAGAAAGAACACCTTAATCTCTTCGTTCGAGCTCTGATTTCTCGTATTTTAGTCTGATGATCATTTCTACCTATGTAAGTGGGAGTCAACAATATATTTTCGCATTCGGAGGAAATTGTTGGCGATTGGAGTTTCGTAAGTAGCCCACGCCGCAGCGATAAGCATCTTTGTTGTTGTGATTCCCATCCCAGATCCTGTGTCATTTCCGTAACGCTGTCTCCCCTGTATCGTGACAATAGGAAACGAGGAACAGTAGAGGACTAATAACACTATCCTGTGGAACGCCCGATACACCTCTGTTTTAGTTGATGCCTTCGATTACTACGAACTGTGTCCTCTCTTACAGGAAATCCCCTATCCAGTCGCAAATTTGGGGCGATATTCCGTAACTACGCAAATTGATTAAAAGCCGTTTGTGAGGTAGGGTGTCAAAAGCCTTCTGGAAATCAAGAAATACGGAATCAATTTGCGAACCCTTGTCAATAGCCCCCATCATTTCGTGTGTGCTCTCCCTCGTAGGTTCGAGTCCTAACTCAGGCATGTGTGTGTGTGTGTGTGTGTGTGTGTGTGTGCTGTCCGTAGGTTAGTTTAAGAAGTTTGTAAGCCTAGGTACTGACAACCACTGTAGCAAAGTCGCATAGATTTACAAACGCCGCGGTGGAGTAGCCGAGCGGTCTAAAGCGTCTCGCTGCGGAGCGCGCGGTTGCTCGCCGTGGAGGTTCGAGTCCTCCCTGGGGCATGGGTGTGTGTGTTTGTCCGTAGGTTAGTTTACCTAGGTTTAAGTAGTTTGTAAGCTACGGACTGATGACCACGCAGTTTGGTCCGATAGATTTACAAACATTTGAACATTTTTTTAGATTTACAAACCTTTGAACATTTAACTGTTCGGTGGAAAATTTTGAAATCGAAGTGTCTTCTTCTCCTGATTTCTTCTTCGCCAGACTGGCAGTCTTTTGCATCTAAGAGAGCATAATCCGGTGCTGCACACTGATGCTCGTTTGCTCTAAGTACTTATGGAGTACTTTGGACTTATGGTTTCCGGGACAGTACGTTGTTCTTTGTTTTGAACAGGGCCAAATTATTTTCTATCTGCTTTTGTTTTCCTTGTAATATACGAGTAACGTTCTTACAAGGCACATGGCTTACCCCGGTTGATTGTTGGTACCTCCATATCGAATCTGTAAGTAAAGAAACATACAAGGTGCACTAACTGAACAATACGATTTTCAGAGTCATGCCGACAGTCAGCGATCAGCCGTTGAGGTGTACAAGGACTCTGGGACTGCAGGCAGATCGTGTCCAGAGAACATTTAAGGGAGCGAAGATTAGCAGGGGTCAGGGTACGGGCCGTGACGTAGTGCGCAGGTGGTTTCCACTTAGACTGGGTGCAAATATCACAGATTTCTGGTTGGGTGCGAATGTCACTGGATGCGATTGTCACATACCCGCACTGCGCGTGGTGCTCGGAATATCCCCTACAGATATCAAGGTTACATATGGAGCTGCAAGGTACTGGTTAAAGATGGGCAGATTAGATAAGGTACACACAATAACTGGTGTACCGTTACAGACAACACGCCGACTTGAAAGCTGGCGTTTGGACACAGACAACGTGAGTGGGATGGAAATGATAAGGGACCTAGATTGTATGACTTCCTCCCCTAGGTAAAGGAGCGGTTGAGAATGAAATATATGGCTCCGAGCTGCGGTATATACATTGCTTAGCCGGACAAGGAGCTTATCCCACGCACTTAAACCGCGTGAGTCTGAGTCAGACACCTAGATGCATATGCAGGGAGGTTTCTGCGGGCATTACGCGAACAATAGGCATACACTACACTTCAACTACACAGAATCAGTAATACATACATACACAGCAATAAGAGACCAAGAACAATGGATACAGTTAAATGCAGACACAGCCAGTGACTCAAATACGAAAACCGAGAAGTACTAGCGAACACGACGTAAACCATGACTATAAACAACATACAGAGGGTGGACAGTGACCACAGTAAGAGTGACAGTGAAGAGGACGAGGAGGAGTAAGGTGATGAGACGTAGCTATAAATTACTCAGAACTCATAGTTCAGGCATAACGTGCCAAAAGACACAATCTATACCATATATCAGCGAAGGATTGCGAATGATAGAGATGATCTTTTGTACTGGCAATGTAACCTAGACAGAACCAAATCTGATGCATGTACTTATAGGATTTAGAAAATTATTTCTCTATCTATTACTAACTATGAATTAAACGCCTCAACGCCTCGAAGAAAACCTTTTTGAGGCATTCCCCGCCAGTCACAATCGGTGATACTAACCATTCTTAATTCCGTCCTGTCCTTTATATTCATCCGAAAAAAAGAAAATTTTATTTATCTTCCAACTTCAATTTATCACTCATTTAAAAGGTTTTATTATTTGAAAAGACTCCTATTAAAAGCACGCAAAAAACATAAAAAGAAGTTCAATGAAAATTGTATCATACATGGAACGTTTTACAAATAAGGTAACAGGTCAGTAAGTTACAATAAATGAAATGAAATGACATGAAATGAATTGCTCTTTGGAAAGACAATATAACGGAAGTAAGGAAGAAAGATGAGGGTTTGGAAAGAAAAGCGTTTCTGAAGAAGCGAAACTTGTTGACATCCAATATTAGTTTAAATGTTAGGAAGTCCTTTCTGAAGGCGTTTGTCTGGATTGTAGCATTGTATGGGAGTGAAGCGTGGACAATAAGTAGTTCAGATAAAAATATGATAGAAGCTTTTGAAATGTGGTGCTACAGACGAATGATGAAAATTAGATGGGTAACTAATGAGGAGGTGCTCAACGGAATTGGGGAGAGAAGGAGTTTGTGACGTATTCTGACTAAGAGAAGAGATAGGTTTGTGGGACACATCCTGAGACATCAAGGAATCGTCAGCTTAGCATTTAGAAGGAAGTGTGTGGGGTAAAAATCGTAGAGGGAGATCGAGGAACGAATACAGTAAGCAGATTCAAAGGGATGTAGGTTGCCGAACGTATTCTCAGATGAAAAGACTTGCACAGGACAGGGTAGCGTAGAGAGCTGCATCAAACCAGTTTGCGGATTGAAGACCACAACAACAACAACAACAACAGCCTTAACTTGAAGAAAAGAATACAATACTATAGAAGTCTACACTGATACCACCAGTTGACAACCAGGGAACTTATAAGCATGTTTACAACTTTAAACTCCACCCCCCCCCCCCCCGGTGACTCAGAGGGTCCGGTCGCCCTGCTACCTGAGTCACAGAGTGATATATTTGTCTGTGTCAGAGTGCAGAGTTGCCGAATTCCAGTGGAGGGGATTAAACGACCCTTTTCCAGTACTCGTCTTGTCCTCACTAAAAGTTGCCGAAATCCAACGAGTCGAAAGTAAAATGGACGCGCCCTTCTTATAGCAAATGCCTCGACATTTGCATGGAGTGGTTTAGGGAAATCTTAATTTTGATTGCCGGAGGCGGATTTGAACCGCCGTCATCCGGAAGCGAGTGCATTGAGTTGCCAGTGCGTGGCTGGCTTTACGCTGCAGGAGTGCTTGAGGCATGTAAACTGTTCACTGTAGAGAAATAAAGCAGCCAAGACCACGTGCGTCTCAGTCATCAACGCGTTTGGCGAATTCTACAGCGGACGTTGTGACATCCGGAATGACAACTCCCGTTTGCATTTTATATTGTGTAATAGAGTCTTCTTTTTAAATGCTTCATTTCATTTTACAACAATTACTTTGGAAAATACACAGTATTAAAATAATAAAGTAATAAAAACTTAAAACCATACAAGATGAATTTTTAACCCTTGCGCTTATCAATACCTTCAGCACTTATCACAAATTTTTCGAAGCAATAAAGAAATAGTTAAAGAGAAATAGATGTGTTAGGGTCCTTAAGCTATACCTGTAGCGTGAAGGTACAATATAGCTACCAGTTTCCTTTGTGCATTTATGGCTTCTCTTAAATGACTTTCAATACATTGGACTTCACTACATACTTTTACTATTAAAAAAATTAAGCAATATATCAGGTTGCAAATTGTTCTTTTCAATTTTCAGTTGCAGTTTTTTTTCTCAGAAACTTATTGGATGCTCCATGCAAGACTCATCGTCCAATCCTTTTTTGAGTCTACTTTCTTACAGCTATAATCTCTTCTTCCACCACATCCAGTGTAACAATTGCTGCAAGACAGCCTTCGGTTTCCTAATCATATTGCATTGCGCAGCCAACACTTGACGATCAACTAAAATCGCGTGCGAACAAGCCGTTTCACTGAGATAAGTAGGGAAGCTAAATCACTTACTCCTTGACTAAATTATTGGCCTAGTGCAGAGCAGCCTTTAAGAGAAAGGTTTCCGTTCAACCCTTAATGAGTATATTAGACACGGAATACGTGCTGTATAAGTTCAAGCAAAAGTGGTTCAGGGAAACCACAGGAAACTTAAAGCTTGATGACTGGGTGGGCATTTTAATCTCCTCCATCCGAAGGTCAGATCAGGTCCGCGAGAAGAGGTGAGTCGTGTATTGCCACGAAGCAGTAGTGTATAGTTATACCTGTATATTCTCCCGTCCTCGTACCCACTATTGGTCTTAGGGTAATAGCACAAAAACGTCTTATCGTTAAAATGTAATATACGAAGTATTGCGCATGACGTTTGTGTTTTTGATCTGAAATAATTTAATTATCACTGATTTATTAAAAATGTACTATTGAAATCACTAATGAGTGTAACACAGTTTCTAATAGGAGCAAGCCATACTACTTAAAAGTTTTCTTGAGAACATAACCTTGTAATTCTCGTTAACCAAGTATGTTTTGACTGCAAGAAAAAACTCGAAATTAATTTAAATCCGTGTTTACTGATATTGTAGATTGTTAAACTTCAGTGTGATGTAATTTTTGGGCCTAGCAAAGTGCAATGGATTTCACATTTATGACACTGTTCTGCTACTACTGCCAAAGCGGCAAACGTTACAACATAACATTAACGATACGATTCGCAGTGGTGCAATAGGAATCCGTTAACAAACAAATTCTTGTATGAAGAGTCCATTACGAGTAATTTTCACAAACAACCACAATATCATTGGTAATAATGGACATTGCAACTTGGTGGTTATGATATAAAATATTTATTAAAAATGTAGCTTATCTTATTCGTTCATTGAATCAATATCCTCACTGCAATTTCAAGTTCAGGGAACTCATGTACACTGCTTGTTTTTTATTTTATTATTTTTTACCATTACAATACATAAAATGTTATGTCACATGTACATGATATAATAAGGTTGAATGTTCAACTTGAATATTTAATGGACCCTTGACATGACCGTTTATGTATTTCACCTGTAAAAGAAATTGCATCCAACGAATAACCGGGCAATGTATCGAAAATCCCAAAAGAAGCTTACGGTACTACATGCCTGCTTCCTTCAGATAAGCTTGAGAGAGGTTCCGTCCTGATTTCGGCATCCATATCGGGTACTCCACTGTTTCTGTTATTATCCTCACTGGTGTTACTAATACATTGCTGACAAACACTGTCATATACCGAAATCTTAACGCGCATATATACGCACAGCCAAAAGGTTTAGACTGACAGCAGCAGAAAATTATCAAACTTATCGCGTGGACAGCAAAACGGCCATGTCTCAACATAATTGAATCGTTATGGGGACTTTTGAGGTGAATTGTGGACAAACTTTGAGAGCTACAACGTTGTTGAAGTAATTAATTGATTTTACCGCCATTTTACTGTATTATTTTAGTATTTTTAATCAGAATCCTCATTTCGGTTTCAGAGCCATTCTCAAGTATAGAATTAGTCATTCAGATATATTTGCATATGAAAATCTGTTCTTGTGGTCTTCAGTCTGCAGACTGCTTTGATGCAGCAATCCACGCTACCCTGTCCTGTATAAGCCTCTTCGTCTGAGAGTAAGAATGGCAACCCACATCCTTTTGAATCTGCTAACTGTATTCGTCCCTCGCGCTCCCTCTACGATTTTTACAACATACACTTTCTTCTAATTCTAAGTTGACGATTCCTTGATGTCTCAGATTGTGTACCACCAACCTATCTCTTCTGTTAATCTGGATATGCCAGAAACTCCTTTTCTCTCCAATTCTGTTGAGCACCTCCTCATTAGTTACACGGTCTCCCCGTCTAATCTTCATCATTCGACTGTAGCACCACATTTCAAAAGCTTCTATCATCTTCTTGCCTGAACTCTTTGTAGTCCACGTTTCAATCCCATCCAGTGCTACACTCCAGATAAATGCTTTCAGAATGGACTTTCTAACATTTAAACTAATGCATTTAAATTAGTATTCAACAAATTTTTCTTCTTCAAAAACGCTTTTCGTCCAATAGCCATTCTAAATTTTAGATCTTCTTTACTTCGGCCATCAGAAGTTATGTTACTACCCAAATAACAAAACTCACCTACTACATTTATTGCCTTATTACCTAATATAATTCACTTTGTATCATCAGATTTTCTGACTTTACATTCCATCACCATTGTTTTGTTAATGTAAATCTTATACCTTCCTTTCAAAACACCGTCCATTCGATTTAATTGCTCTTTAAGGTCCTCTGCTGTCATCAAGCTGCAAAGTTTTTTTTTTTTTTTTTTTTTTTTTTTTTTTTTTTTTTTTCGCCTGTACATTAATTTATTCTCCAAATTTCTCCTTGCATTCCTTCACAGCTTGCTCAGTGTACAGTGTATTGAACAATAATGGGGAAAGGCTACATTCCGGTCTTACTCCGTATCCAACCGCCGCGATCCTTTCATGCCTTTCGGCTCTAATAATAATTGCTGTCTGTTTTTTGTACAAGGTGAATATAACTCTTCGCTCCCTATATTTTGCCCTTGCTACCTTCAGAATTTGAAAGAGTGTATTACAGTCAACATTATCAAAAGATTTTTCTAGAGCCACGATTGCTAAGAACGCAGGTTTCTCTTTCCTTAATCTATCTTCTAAGACAGGGGTCTCCAATTTATTAGGCCACGAGTGCCACAGTTCAAGTTCCCAATTGCGCTGCGCGCTGGATAGCACATTCGGCGATTATTGAAGAATGCGATACTAACGCCTACTTTGACTTGTGATGTCATTGATATAGCGGAAACCCAAAACTAACCTATATGCACTATTATTACCATCATATCACTCTTTAACCAGCAAACAATGATCAGTATCATGTGAACTAGGTTAAAATGCAGTTTCGGTGACGGTCTCTTCTGCTTAACATGTATATATTGTTGGTGGTAAGAGTTCAGATCACCGTCAGCGGCGTACTGCACGTACTGACAATGTTGGTAGTCGTAACTGTCCAGAATACAGGGACAGTTGTGCTGTTCAGTTGTTGGTTTGCGAGCGTCAAGTGAAACAATCGTGTTCCGACGAAGTTTATGATGACATACTAAATTTTCAGCACAGTGTAATGTCATTGCAAACGATCAATATTTCAAATGCTTAGTTTTTTGTAATAAAAACTCGGGTGCTTCGTATATGGATGCATGAACGTAAATGGATTAGTTTGTATTGTAAAATCTAGTGATACATGCGTAGCATTGGTAATGTGGTGTCGCACAAGTCCAAAGTGCGCGCCACCTACTTTCGCCGCGCGCCGCCATGCACGCACGGCGCGGCGTTCTTACGACGACAGCCACGTGCGCCCTCTGCGGCAACTCCGCTCGTGGCCACCAGTGAACGACATCGTTCACTTCGGACTGAGATAGGAACCAGTAAAGACTTCGGAATCAGATAGGCACCAGTGAAGACTTGGCTATCAGTTAGGCACTAGGCAGGACTCTAGCTCAACTATTTATCAACATTCTGCAGTACTATGTAAAAGTTAAGTATTGCATACATTCTGTGCAATATATATCTCTTTCTAATTTACTCTAGTGTTTATAGTTTCTGGCTGCTCCCCTCCGTACCTGCACCAGCGTGCTATCTTTATTCCTGTGTCGGTCTCATTCCACTCGGCCACCGACACCTACGACGAGGCTGGGACACAAAAGCGGCGACGAAGTTGGGACACAAAAGGTAATTTAAAAGACATGTTTCATCTCAAGGCTGCAAAATGAAAATAACCACCAGCTAGTGACTGCTTTTCTATGATTGTTAAAAGGTTTTTCAACGAACGTAATAACTGTTGGGTATATTGTTAAACAGGTACCTAATAGCAAAATTTAATTTCTACCTGTAAAAGAAGCAGCAATGCCATTTACAAGTAAATCTTCCAAAACAACGTAATTTCACCGCGTGTGTCACAATTTTGCTATGTTACACGTAAAAAATATACCCGACCACGACTCCGAAATGTTTTCGAAGTGTAAGTACTTCGGTTACTTCCAAGTTTGAGCTAACACCTCCAAAGAACAACAGAACTTGGGCATTAATACTGATGTCAGTAGATTCTGTCAGGGATATAGAATATCAAGCCAAGTTTGATGCCCTTTCTGGAACTGATTTGTTAAATCGAAAGCATTGTCTTTAACCCGACGCGTCACGGTATTTGCTGATAGAGAAACAACTTTAAATTGCTCCGTTTTTCCAGGAAACAATTCTTCAGCTGTAATCATCATGCAGTTCTTTATGTAATCACAATCCGTTAATGGCTTTCCTCGTTTGGGTATTTCGTGGGAAATTCTTAAGATTACTTTCATAGCAGCTTGACTTTCTTAAACACGTTTCCTAAAAATGTTTTGTTCCAAACACAGACTACGATTTAACATTTCAAATTTGTGCTCATCCAACTGTACTCTATGCATTGTTTCATAATAATGATGGATCTTTCAACACAGCTACAAGTTCCTTGCAGATTATAGGTACACACGGCTTGATTGCTTTTCTCTTTGACGAAGTATTTCACGCCCCATGTTTTATTGAATAGTGGACAGTAGGCATCAACTTTTATCTTTCTCGTTTCAACTGACATGCTGCACAGTGTACACTAATTCGGCACAAAAATCGTATAGATTTTACAAACAAAGAAAACCTTATCTAAAAATGGAAACGCTAGAAGGAACGAACGAAAGAAACAATGCGAAATCGGAAAAGCAAAATACAGCCAGGAACCTACTTGAAACTGGTGCGCGGGCCGGATGAAAGCCCTCAGTGGGCCGGATTCGGCCCGCGGTCCGTATTTTGGAGACCCCTGTTCTAAGATAACTCGTAATGAGGGTATTGCCTTGCGTGTCCCTACTTTTCTCCTAAATCCAAATTGAGCTTCCCCAAGATCGCATTCCACCAGTTTTTCCATTGGTCTCTAAATAACCAAGGGGTTGGGGTTGGATTGTGTTGTTTGCTTGGGATAGGGGGACTAAACTGCTAAGGTTATCAGTCCTTCCGTGGGGAGGGGAAGGAGTGAAGATAGGAAAGGATGGGAGGAGGAAAGGAAGTAAACATGGAAGGAAGACTGCATTAGCTCTGGGCCCCGTGCTCGCCAGGCACGTACTCATAAAGGACCGTGAGACCCCCCCCCCCCCGAGGGGGGGGGGGTAAGGGGGTAACCAAATTATAGGTCTCTAATTTTCACATTTGTCTGGACTTGCTTTCTTAGGAGATGGAATTACTATATTCTTCTTGAAGTCGGAAGGTATTTCTTCTGTCTCATACATCTTGCATACCAGGTGGAACAATTTACTCATAGCTGATTTTCCTAATGATATCGGCAGTTCAGACGGAACATCATCTACCCAGGGACCTTGTTCCTATTCAAATCTTTTAATGCACTGTCAAATTTTTCTCGCAGAATCCTATCTTATCTTCGTCTACTTCGACTTTCACTTCTAGAGTACTGACTTCAAATTTATTTCCTTTGCATAGGCCCTGTATATATTCCTTCCACGTTTCAGCTTTCCCTTCTTTGTTCAGTGCTGGTTTTCCATCTGAGTTCTTGTTGTTCATACCGCTGCTTTTCTTGTCTCCAAACGTCTCTTTTTTCATGTAGGCAATATCTATCTTTCCCCTATTTAGACATTCTTCTACGGTCTTGCATTTCTCCACTAGCTACTCCTGCTTAGCTGGTCTGTAATTCCTGTCAACCTCATTTTTCAGACGTCTGTACTCCCTTTTGCCTGCTTTACTTGCTGAATTTTTATATTTCCTCCTCCTGTCAATTTAGTTCAATATCTCCTGTGTTATCCAAGTGTTTCTGTTAGGTCTTGTCCTTCTGCCTGTACGATCCTCTGCGGCCTTCATTACTCTCTCTCTCTCAGTGCTACCCATTCTTCCTCTACTGTATTACTTTCTTCCGTTTCAGACAAACCTTGCCTAATGCTCCATCTCGTTAAATTTCTATCTTTTTGCAGTTTTTTAAGTTTTAATCTACAGTTCATAACCATCAGCTATGGCTACAGTCTATATCTGTCCCTGGATAAGTGTTACACTTTTAAACTGGTTTCTAAACCTTTGCCTTACCATTACAAAGACAATTTGGTACCTTCTAGCGTCTCTTGGTGTCTTCAACGCATATATCTTTCGTGGTGATTAAACTAAGTGTTTATGATGATTAAATTGTGCTCTGCACAAAACTCTTCAAGGCGAACTCCTCTTTCATTCCTTTTCCCAGGTCCATATTCATCTGCATTTCCTTCTCTTCCTTTCTACTACCTAGTTCTAGGCTCCCATCGCAATCACGTTTTTCTCTCCTTTCACCGTCTGAATAATTTCTTTTAACTCCTCATAAATTTTTTCTATCTCCCCATCATCGGCAGAGCTATTTGGCACATAAACTAGTAGTACTGTGATCGGTGTTGGATTCGTGTCTGTCTTTGCTATTATAATGCGTTCACTGTGTTGTTCGTAGTAACATACCCGCGTTGCTATCTCCTTATTCATTATCAAACCTACTCCTGCATTACCACCTACTGAGTTTGTATTTATAATCGTCTACTGACCTGACCAGAAATCCAGTTGCCGGCCGCGTTTTGGGGCGCGCCAGCCACAGTCTGCACGGTCACTATAGTCGGGTGTTTGAATCCCCCCTCGGGCATGGATATTTTAGCCGTCCTTAGTATTAGCTAGTTCATAATTAGTTTGTAAGTTTAGGGACTGATGACCCCGTAGTTAAGTCTCATAAGCTCTACAAACATTTGAACACTTGAGAAATCCAGTTTATCCTCCCATCGAACTTCACTAATCCTCACTATATCTGACTTTAATATGTCTATTTCTCATTTCAAATTTTCTAACGTACCTACCCGATTCAGGTGTAGGACATTAAATGCTCGAATCCATAGAATGGCCGGCCGCGGTGGCCGAGGAGACTGAGGCGCCTCAGTCACGGTCTGCACGGCCACTGCGGTCGGGGGTTTGAATCCCTCCTCGGGCATGGATGTTTGTGCCGTCCTTAGGATTAGCTAGTTCATAATTAGTTTGTACGTTTAGGGACTGATGACCCCTTAGTTAAGTCCCATAAGCTATACAAACATTTGAACATTTTGATTTCCATAGAATGCCGGCCATCGCCCGGAGATCCGAATGGGGGACTATTTTATCTCCAGAATATTTTACCCGAGAGAATGCCATCATCATATATCCATACAGTAGAGCTGGATGTCTTCGGGAAATGTAAAGACTGTAGTTTCTCCTTACTTCCAGCCCTTCGCGTTTCCGTACTCAGCTTTTCTACATAACAACTGCTGCAGCAACAACTACTTCCCGGAAAAGAAAGATTTTGTTACTGTCTGGTTCTAGAAATTGCACACCGACAGCATCAGTTAGGCACCATCTGACCACCCGGAGGAGGGGGGGGGGGGATAGCTGTGAGAGCCGAAGACAGGTTGTAGTGTGCCGGACTTGGGCTCTCTGCGCCGAAGACCAGCGGCTCACTGCACCCAGATGCACGGGGGGTTGGAACACTTGCGGGGAGTGACACTTGCGGGGAACCCGGGGCCCTTGGGGCGGCTAATGGCTTTTCCTGGGTACAGGCACACCAAGACGTCTAGCACTGCTGTTGTTGAGTTTCCATACTGTCAACATAACACGAAACTCAGTGAAATTGCACAACCCTTTGCAAGCTGAAGAGCAATATAGTAACTTGCTCTAAAAACATATTAATTCGTTGAGTGCTCCTCCTGAAAAAAGGGGATTTTAATAGTGATAATGTTTGGAGAGTTATTAAGACATTCTCTGCTACTACAAGACGATGACTTTCCACAATCATACCTCCTAAAAGCATATTATTCAGAACACTAAGCATATCAAGACACCTGTGCAAGCAATAAATATATTAGGCATCCTGCACAGATACGTTGATGTAATTGACCGCTATGTAGTTAACCCCACTATCACGCAACTTTAAAAATAGTTACTATGCTTTTTAATAGGAGACGCAACCTTAAACGTTCAATTAAAAAACTTTAATAATAAGTCAATGAGTATTTTACATACTTGAAGCGTTTATTCGTAGACCCCAAAACGATTTGGCTGTATTCTAATTACAGATACATCTAAGAAATGTATGAAATACGGAATTTGTAAGGGAATGTCACACTCTACTGCTCCACCTCGCTCGGTGGGCCTTTCCCTGAATACAGCACAGGTAGCGGCTGCAGGGCGTGGAGTAAGGTTGGTGTCTCCCTACTTCTGGAACACCCTGTTCACTACCTGCAGCGTCCGGGTCTCCCCGCAAGTGTCTACACATTCCCTTTCCCCGCAAGTGTAACTACCCGCAAGTGTCACAAACTCATGCACGGCCTCCAGTGTGAAAGGGGCCTTAGGGTAGCTCCTTTGGTGATAAAAAAAAAAAAAAAAAAAAAAAAAAAAAAAAAAAAAAAACAAACAAACACATGATCAAAAATGTAATACGGCGACCTTCTTGCCTGCCCTCACGGAACTGGAACTGTTCCATACCGCAGCTTGGTATTCAGCAGCCGAATAATGGAGAGGCCGTGGCGTGGGCCAGTAAAGATGTCAGAAATCGAACAGGAGCCGGTCGTGGGCCTACCTGCGCGCCCGGTATCGGCGGCGGCGGCTCCGGAGGCTGTGACTAGCTGGGCCCGGACACTCTCAATTATGATTCCGTGAATGCGAGTGGCGGCCGTGGGCGCTGGCGATCTGCGCCGCCGCGGCATTCAGTTCCCCCGAGATACGCATCTGGCAGCGCGTGCGGCCGCGCGACAATGACGCGCCAGCGGCTATCTGCCATCGCCGTCACACCACTGCCTCCTCTGGTTACCGGCCGCTACCGCTCGCCGCCTGCGTGGGACGTAGCGACCATCAGTCCCACCTGCCCGCTCGCCGCTGCCTCCCCCACATGATCGTGCTGCAGCATCCTCGTCATCTCATTACTGCTGCCCTTCTGACAGTCACGAGGCTTTTTTTCCACGTAGCCCATCAGGGAGTAAAATGATTCCACCAACCTGCCCTACAGACTGCGACAGCCTTTCTAAGTAACGTCACACTCAGATTGGTGACGCTATCTAAATGACTAACGCACTGCGTTGCATCGTTTGCTTCTGTGTTCCCTTCTTTATTGTAGACTACATCAATAACAACTGCTAAGTGACATGTACTTTTGCGAGATAACTCGTAATGTCGTTATTACTTTGCATATTCCTACATTTCTCCTAAATCCAAACTGATCTCCCCAAAGGTCGCATTCCACCAGTTTTTCCATTCATCTGTAAATAACCAAGGGGTTGGGGTTGAGTTGTATTGTTTGGTTGGGATAGGGAGACTAAACTGCTAAGGTTATCAGTCCTCCCGTGGTGAGGGGAAGGAGTGAGGATAGAAAAGGAAGGGAGGAAATGCAGTCAACGAAGTAAAACAGGAAGGAAGAATGCATTAGCTCTGGGCCCCGTGCTCGCCAGGCACGTACTCACGAAAGACCTGTCAGGCCCAGGGGGGAGGTGAAGGGGGGGGGGGTAACCAAGACTTATTAAAATTATAGGTCTCTAATTTTCACATTTATCTGCACTTGCTTTCTTAGGAAAAGAAATTACTATATTCTTCTTGAAGACTGAAGGTATTTACTCTGTCTCACACATATTACATACCAGGTGGAACAATTGCTTCACTGCTAATTTTCCTAATGATATCGGCAGTTCAAACGGAACTTTATCTACCCCAGGAGCCTTGTTTCTCTTCAAATGCCGCGGTGGAGTAGATGAGCTGTCTAGAGCGTCCCGCTGCGGAGCGCGCGGTTGCTCGCCGTGGAGGTTCGAGTCCTCCCTGGGGCATGGGTGTGTGTGTTTGTCCTTAGGTTAGTTTACCTAGCTTTAAGTAGTTTGTAAGCTACGGACTGATGACCACGCAGTTTGGTCCGATAGATTTACAAACATTTGAACATTTTTTCTATTCAAATCTTTCAGTGCTCTCTCAAATTCTTCTCGCAGAATCTTCTTCCCCAGTATAAATTGTAAAAAGTTAACAACAGTGAAAGAAAATGAACCCGCCTTCAGTCACAAAATAGTGTTTTACTATACATAATGCATCTCGAACCCTCAGGGCTCATCATCAGGTGCCACCCAAATATTATTTCTCGTTTCAGCTTAGTAGCCTTCCATTGCCTTTACGGGACACTTCAAGCAGATCCTGAGAAATTTTTCAATTTCTATTGAATTTCAGTAACTTCTTTTGATGAGCAGTGTGAAATACAGAAAACATTTTTTCGGTTGGTGGACCAACATGAGGAAGCAAATAACAGTGGAAGAGAGGATGACTCTGATGGAAGTGCAAAACAGACTTCTTTGTGGCAAAAAATGGAACTTTTTATTATAATTTTAACAAAATAAATACAAATATATCGATGACCTTAATAGAACCATGTCATTAAAGTTTTTCCGAATAGTACGACATTGTAAGTATGATATATATCACAGAAGTACGGTGTCTTCTCAGATACTCCAAATTGCTGAATTATCAGATTGGTTATCGATATCTGGAGTGGGCTGATAGGGATGTTGTGTGTAACTGCTATTTACTAAGATTGAGGTAGTTGGGGGGGGGGGGGAGTTGAGAACGAACATCATACTGTTGCGCAAATATTGGTTAACCTGGTTGATGCAAGGTCGTAGAATTTTTTAGCTTATATTTATTCACATTTTGTTGAAGTTTTAAGTGTTCTGGAATAGCTTCTAAATCTTTCACCAAAGATGATAAAGAAAAGTTTGCCTCATTAGACGGTGCTGCCCTCTACTTCAAACACACTGTTTTCTCCTTAGTTACGGAGGCACACGACACACATTTGCTAGTGATATACACTGCTAAATGGAAGCAAACAATAGAGACGCCGAATCAGCAATTTGTAGCGAAACTGTGCGTGGAGGGCGTCAAGCGGCTCCCTGTATCCCGTGTCAACGCTCCCATAAGGCTCCGTGTAAAGCGAGTAGCAGGCGATTCACCTGACAAGCTACTCTGTGCGGTTCAAGTCGAAGTCGGAAGTCGAAGCTCTGCGTCTCTCGTGTGAAAGGCCACATAAGGCCCAATGTAACGCGAATCGCCTCATCTCTCTGCATCTGGATGCACGGCCTCCCATGTGAAAGGGGCCTAAGCCGTCGCTCCTTGTTTTATAGAAAGATTGTTGAACCATCTATTGACCCAAGGTCAACACGGATTTAGAAAATATCGTTCATGCGAAACACAACTAGCTCTTTATTCACACGAAGTGATGGGTGCTATCGACAAAGGTTCGCAAATCAATTCCGTATTTATTGATTTCCAGAAAGCTTTTGACAACGTACCTCACAAACGGCTTTTAATCAAATTGCGTGGTTATGGTATACCGCCCCAAATTTGCGATTGGATAGGGGATTTCTTGTCAGAGAGGACATAGTTCGTAGTAATCGATGGTAAGGCATCGACTAAAACAGAGGTGATATCGGGCGTTCCACAGGGTAGTGTCATTGGTCCTCTGCTGTTCCTTGTTTACATAAACGATTTAGGGGAAAATCTAAGTAGCTCTCATGACGCCGTCATTTACCGTCTAGTAAAATCATCTGAAGGTCAAAACCAACTACAGAACGATCTGAATAAGATATCAATATGGTGTAAAATTGGCAATTGGCTCTAAATAATGAGAAGTGTGAAGTCGTCCACATTAACACGAAAAGAAATCCGTTAAACTTTATTTACAAGATAAATCAGTCAAAAGTGAAGGCCGTAAACTCCACAAAATACCTAGGAATTACTATTACTTCAGACTTAAATTGGAAAGAACACGTAGATAATATCGTGGGAAAGGCGAACCAGAGACTGCGTTTTATTGCCAGAACCCTTAAAACATGCAACATAACTTAAAAACAACCCTTGCATACACTACACTTGTCCGTCCATTTTTGGAGTATTGCAGCCCAGTGTGGGATCCTTATCAGGTAATGATACAGGATCTGAGATTGGGAATCATTACAACAACGGCGCTTATCGCTGCGGCGTGGGCTACTTGCGAAACTCCAATCGCCAACATTCTCCTCCGAATGCGAAAATATATTGTTGATTCCCACTTACATAGGTAGACGAAGTTGATCCAAACAAAACACCCCATGCAATACTTATTGTCGACGGAAAGCGTAGGTTTGGTTTCCATTACAAACAGAAAAATTTTAAAACCGCATTTTTCGAGCTCTGGCATATGATATTAAATTACGATACATCTAATTCCTTTGTACTTCAATCATTACATTTAAAATATGTATGTAACTTAATAACGTAGGCATTACGCACCATTTCACATCAGGTGCTATTTTTTGAAATGTAGGATTTGAAAATGACAACTAAGTTTGTCGAAACCCGTTACCTAAAATATTCAACAAGTGATGTTCGCATATACAGCCTATTCTCAGCAATTAACCTTGCCTGTAAAATGTGAAGCATATATAACAATTTTATAAGATCGTTCTCGAGAGTTTTCGGTTTATCAGTACGTACTAACAGGTACAGTAGATCGCTAGCACCGGCCAGTAAGTACTCAGCTACCAATTAGCAGCGGCTGCCGCATGGTGGTAGCAGTCAGCGCGTGCCAGGGCGGTTCGCAGTGCTACTGTCCTCTTAGCATAGACCGAAAAATCTAATACTGCACTGCAATAATTTCGAGATACTCTCCGGAATACGCTCGTAAAATTAATTTTTAAAACCTTTCATTTATAATGGGAAACATACCTATACTTTCCGTCGCATTTAACCGGCGCATTACTTTGTGGACAGTATTTGGGCTGTTTCCGCGTACGCAGTGCAAAAACAAATTTGCAAGTTATCTCCAGAAACCACAGAGAAAATGCGCTGGACGACTCTCATGAGGTAAAATATGTAGATATAATTACACCGATCAGCAAGACAGTGATAACCGCTTCCCCCTTTTTGGTAAAGCCCCTCCAGTTGATAGCACCATCAAAGACTGCTAGCCAGACTCACACATGTAGCATCGTGGAGCGTTCTGCTCGTGAGCTGAATGGTGGAAGACTCGCGATCTATCGGTGTTTGACCGAGGGCAGATTGTACAGGTCCGGATGATTGGTACGAGCAATTCGAGAATTGCATGAATTTGAGGAATGCATGACTTCGAGGAGTGTTGTGTTGACTGTCGTCAACAAAACGAAGATGAAATCAAGTGCAAGTGTCGAAGGATTGGGCAGCCATCCTCACAACATATGTCGGCGGTCGTAGGCTAGGAAGACTGGTAAAAGAGGAAAGGCGGCGAACTACACCGGAGGCATTAACAACAGATTTTAAACCTGGACAGAGGGTAAAAGTGTGTCAACACACGGTGCTCCGCACTGCTAACGATGGGCCTCCGCAGCCGATGCTCAGTGCTTGCGCCATTTTAAAGCCCGCTTTAAACGATGGACGAACTTGTAATAGACTGATAACAAGTTGTGTTAATGGCGGCCGTCTGTCGTTTGAACGGCTGCACTAGTATGATCGCGCTAGTATCGCAGCGCGATAATTACAGCGACAAAGAAATATGGCCAGTTCTAAATTCGGTACTAGTGGGTTCACTGCGCATGCGCGAGCTAGTAGCTGTCAGCTGCAGTCACTGCTCCAGTTAGTCCATCATTTTCCTTCGTATTTACGTACATTTCGCGTTTTGTCGACGTTTATGATCAGAAAGTATTCCACAATGTATTTCTCATGGCGGCATTCACACTGTCCATCACCGGACCGTCACCTCACGTCAACGTCACGTTAAGCTTTCTCTAGAAGATTTGTTTTGATTGAGCGGTCATCTGCTGACATCGGAAGTTAACCTATTTTCGTCACGCGATTTTCATATTTTAGTCGACGATTACACAGTTTGCACGCAGATGTGTCTTACTAATCTTTTTTATTACTATACATTGTTTGAGCGGTAAATTGCAAATGTTTCATGACGACTTAAATATTTATCTCAATTGAGTGTCCACCTAAAAGCGAGGTCGTATATCTGAAACCGAAAAATGGTAAATGTTTTGCAATATTGTAACATAAAAGACTGAAGCCACTTGTTTGTTTGAATAAGATCGGAATTTGATGACGCAGTTTTCATTAAATAGCATTTTAAATGAAAAATTCAGTCCAAATGAAGGACAAAAATTCTGTTGTGCATGACGTTATTAACAATGTCAGTGCGCAAATCACAGTAGATAAAGTACGCAAGGTCTATTTATGCTCTTGTAAATATCGTTTGATGTGTTCATATGTTTATTTTTTTCGCTTGAAAATAGATGTTAATGTTTTGAAATATTGTTTCACTTCCCAGCACTTTACCACACTAAGTTGACAAAAAACATACAATGTAAATTTTTCTTTGGCCGTCAATAACATTTAGCGTAGTTTCCTCAATTCCAGTATTATTCCAGTATTAAACTATAACAAATCCCCAGTCATAACCTCACTTTCAGCATCTGGTATTACTGTCCGATTACAATGATTGTCTAAACACGCTGCCACAAGATCTTGCATGGGTTTGTAGTTCAGGGCTAGTAACGCTAGGAGCGCTTCAGTAGACTATTATCTATCTTGTTCACTTTCGTTCATCGTTTAAAAAGGACGCAACACCACGCATTCGTAAACTACCACTGAAATGGGCACGACCGTCGCCACTTTGGAATGGTGGCAGAGCATGGTCTGATGAATCCCGGGATCTTCTTCACCATCCAGTTGGGACGATGCGAATCCGTCGTCTTGACATCTGGACTGCGGAACGCAAAACGAGGTGGCGGCGGCTCTAGTGTGGTCTGGTGAACATTCACGTGGCCATTAATGGTCGCAGTGGAGTTCTTGCGACGCACCACGACAGCCAAGGAGTATCGTACACCTATTCATGACGCTCATGTTTCGCACCAGCAGTGATTTTTTCACATAGATAATGCTCCTTACCACAAAGTCAAGAATGTGATGGAGTGGTTAGAGGACTCAACGGCAAATGCAAATGATGCGCTGACCACCCAACTCGCGAGATCTGACCCGATCGAAAACATGTGAGATGTTTTTGAACGTGGCGGCAGAGCTCATCGTAATTTACGGGAATTGTGTGAGCAGATAGTGCGTCAGCTCCCTCCAGAGACCTACTCACTGCTTACGTACCAACACGCGTTACGCGGTCTCTTCCGTTCTACAGGTGGACACCATTATTTAAGTGCTCACGATGCTTTGCGTGGTCAGTATGTGCCCTGGAAGTTACTTCTACGTCGGAAGACTTCTGTAGGAAGGGAATGAAGTAGACCAGTCACCCGGATGGTCAGATAATTCGGACACTCATATTTCCTATGTCAGACGATATTGCGATGGCGTAGCAAGGAACACTGCATCTACCCGGAAACCTGTCTCTGTAGCTCTGCGAGTCTCGTGAACGAACAGTACGAGCTAGCTTTCTCACGATCGTTGTTTGCGAAATACTTGATTCCTTTAGATGAGGTTCTCTGTCACGAGAAATGTCATAACATTCACCAACAGACCGATGTCATTGACACAGCGCTCCAGATGGAAAAATGCTCCTATTAAAGCACAACGCAGACGAATATATCTAGGCAGATTCAAAGATGTGAAAGAGAAGAACTAGCTTCGCCACTCATCGCCATTCACTTATTTGACAGTTGCAAAACTATTTAAATTAAAGAATCCTGACGTATTCCTACATGCATAAAGTAACGCAATTCATAACGCCATGTCATACTCTACATGCATAATGTCATACAACATGGAATTTCTGATGTCGTGCCATATGACACTACCTACGGACTGGGTAGCCGATTTCAAATATACCAGGAGTTGTTGTTCAACTGATGCTTGTTGCTTGTTAGTCTCTTTGGGAATCTGAAAAGAAGTGGGTGACAATATTGTATTGTAAAACTATAACAAAACTGTGTGAATGCAGACGTTTGGGACCTAATGTCCCTCCTTGTCCGTTGTAACAAAAGCGGCTGGCAAGGTCACACAGCCGCCGGGTAGAGCAGGTACCTCAGGCTGCACTCGACCCCCAGACCTCAAGTCTGGGGTTTTCCGCACTCAACTGACTCAGTGTTGAGTGCTTTGCGCACACCTGGAAGGCAATGCTGCGCTAGTTTGTAGAAGATACAACCAGTATATTCTTCCTCCTACGTATATGTCGCGAAATGGCCGAAATGATAATTAAAGACATTAAATCCCACACGGAGGCATATCATCAATTGTTCTTGTTTTAGCTTATGGGAATTAACTACGGTTCATCACTCCTTAAACTTATAAACTACTTACGTACTAACTTACACTAAAGACAACACAAACATTCATGCCCAGGGGAGGAATCGAACCTCCGACGCGCAAGGCCGCGCGATCCGCAACGTGGCGCTCCAGATCGCTTGGCTACTCCCGCGCGGCAGTTGTTCTTTTCGCAATTCTCGTGCGATTGCAACAGAAAACAGGGAATTTACTTCGGTACACGAAGTACTCTTCTCCGCCACACCGAAAATTGTCTTATGGATTACATATGTAGATGATCCCCCTTCCTTCCCGGTTCTACTAGCAAATGGCCAGTGTGAAATATTACTGTCAGGAAACCTTTGTACGAACCGTAATTTCTTGAATTTTCTCGTTGTAGTCCATTCGCGATACGTACGTAGGAGAAAGTAACTATATTGTCCGACTGTTCACGATATGTTCTCTATTGGACCTTCAATAGTAAACTACTCCTTAGTGTAGAATATCCTTTTTGTACCGTCTTCAGACTTTAAGACTTTAAGAAAAATGTAATAATCCCCATTCCAAAGAAATCAGGCGCAGACAGGTGTGAAAATTACAGAACCACCAGTTTGATAAGTCATGGTTGCAAAATTTTAACACGAATTATCTACAGGAGAATGGAAAAGCTGGTAGAAGCTGACCTTGGGGAAGATCAGTTTGGATTCAGGAGGAACATAGGAACCCGGGAGGCAATACTCACTTTACGTCTTGTCTTAGAAGATAGATTAAGGAAGGGCAAACCTACATTTTTAGCTTTTGTAGATTTGGAAAAAGCATTTGACAATGTTGACTGGAATACACTCTTTCATATTCTGAAGTCAGCAGGGGTAAAATACAGGGAAAGGAGAGTTATTTACAACTTGTACAAAAGCCAGACCGCAGTTATTAGACTCGAAGGGCATGAAAGGGAAGCATCAGTTGGGAAGGGAGTAAGACAGGGTTGTAGCCTTTCTCCGATGTTATTCAATTTGTACATCGAGCAGGCGGTGAAGGAAAGCAAGGAAAAATTTGGAATAGGGATAAAAGTTCAGGGGGAAGAAATAAAAACATTGCGTTTTGCTGATGACATTGTAATTCTGTCAGAGACAGCAAAGGACCTGGAAGAGCAGTTGAATGGAATGGACAGCGTGTTGAAGGGAACATATAAAATGAACATTAACAAGAGCAAAACAAAATTAATGGAATGCGGTCTTAGAAAATCAGGCGATGCTGAAGGAATTAGATTAGGTAACGAAACAATGAAGGTGGTAGATGAGTTTTGTTACTTGGGTAGTAAAATAACATGCGATGGTCGCAGTACAGAGGATATAAAATGCAGAATGGCAATGGGAAGAAAAGCATTTTCGAAAAAGAGAAATTTGCTAACATCGAATATTAATTTAAGGGTAAGGAAGTCTTTTCTGAAGGCATTTGTGTGGAGTGTTGCCTTGTATGGGAGTGAAACATGGACGATAAGCAGTGTGGACAGGAAGAGAATAGAGGCTTTTGAAATGTGGTGTTACAGAAGAATGCTGAAGATTAGGTGGGTAGATCGCATAACTAATGAAGAGGTACTGAACAGAATTGGTGAGAAAAGGAATTTTTGGCATACCCTGACTAAAAGAAGGGATCGCTTGGTAGGACACATTCTTAGACATCAGGGAATCGTAAATTTATCATTGGAGGGAAGTGTGTGGGGTAAAAATCGCAGAGGGAGACCAAGAGACACGTATAGTAAGCAGATTCAAGTGGATGTGGGTTGCCGTTCTTATGAGGAGATGAAGAGGCTTGCTCAGGATAGAGTAGGGTGGAGAGCTGCATCAAACCAGTCTCCGGACTGAAGACCATAACAACAACCGTCTTCAATGGATTCTTTGAGCTTATCTATATTGTAATAACAGTCTTGATCGCAGAAGGTATTTTTAATTTTTTTATAATTAATTAATTTATTTTTTATTTAACCGGTCTCAACCTAGGACTAATGATACAGCCCATGTAGCCAGTGCTGAGTTCTGCAGGGCTGCGGTGGCTGCTCTCTGGTCGTAAGTTGGTAACATTATTTCTAAAGATGACTTTATTCGGTTGAAACCGGTTAAATAATAATAAAAAAAATTACCTTCTGCGATCAAGACTGTTTTCACAATATAAATATTGTCAAGGGAGATCGCTGTCTTCTCCTTGGTCAATGCTATCCAAATTAAATTCGTTAAGCTTCTCTGCCCAAACGTTCCTGTGCAAAACGCGCCGTCCCGTGTTCGATCGCTTCTGTCTGTTCTACACAGAGTTGACGAAGCTCTCAGGGTACCTCCCGATATTGTTCAAACTTCCCGTGGCCCGTCGACGTTCGATGAGGCATGAAAAGTCGCATGAAAGTATAACGAGGCTTGCTGCCTATATACAGGGAGTCCAGAAAAGGGCTCCTTGATTTCAAAATTAAATATCTCGAGCCGGCCGCGGTGGCCGAGGTGACTGAGGCGCTCCAGTCACGGTCAGCACGGCCACTACGGTCGGGGGTTCGAATCCCCCCTCGGGCATGGATATTTGTGCCGTCCTAGTTCGTAAGTAGTTCATAAGTAGTTTGTAAGTTTAGGGACTGATGACCCCGTAGTTAAGTCCCATAAGCTTAACAAACATTGAACATAAATATCTCGAAAACAAAGATCGATAGAGGAATGCAGTAAACGGTATGTTTATTGTGAAAGCTGTAAGAGGTTTATACAGCAGTTTGAAATAATAGTGCCGGCCGCGGTGGCCGAGGGGACTGAGGCGCTTCAGTCACGGTCTGCACAGCTACTACGGTCGGGGTTTCGAATCCCCCGTCGGGCATGGATATTTGTGCCGTACTTAGTATTAGCTAGTTTAGGGACTGATGACCCCGTAGTTAAGTCCCATAAGCTATACAAACATTTGAAACATTTTTGAGTTGAGATAATAGTTACAAAAGCTGCTAACAGATGGCGCTGTACGCTGTACAGCTCATATCAGCATACATAAGTGAAATAATCGTATGAAAACACTCTTTGCAAACAATCACATCACAACGTTTTCAAAATTTTCACCATTGGCACTACAGAGGTGGCGCAAACGAAGAATGAAATTCGCCATCACATTTCGTAGTGTCTGAACCGAAATGGATTCACATGCCACAGAGATCGCCGATTCAAACTAGTCCAGCTTGGCGGGATGCTTCGGGTACACCATGTCTTTCACTGGGCCCGACAAAAAAAAAAAAAAAGTCACAGGGAGTCAAATGCCTGCACCAGTAAATTTGGGATATTCCAAAGCAATGACTCGATTCCCGAAGTATTCCTCAAGAAAGCGAAACACTTGTTCGGTCCGATGTAGTCGGGCTCCATCTTGCATAAACCATTCAGTACCTGGTCGATCCTCTAACTTGCTGTATGGCTGTATGGCGACAAATTGTTCCAAAATTGCAACGTAACGTGCACCAGTGATCGTTTCTCGAATGAAAAAAGGGCCAAAAATGCCTCTGCTGCATACTGCAGCACACACAGTAACTTTAGGAGAATACAGGGGTTTCGCTTCACAACAATAGGGCTTTTCGGAAACTGTGACGATATTTTCAGGCGTAACTGCGGTTTGCTTGCGGCCAACATGCCCCACTAGATCAGCAGTTACGTTGCCTGTTCGTTGAAATTTTGCAAAGAGCGTACGAATGGTTTTCGCATCGGGTCCTTTTTGAACATTAAATCGTGCTTGAAAACTTCGCCTTGTTGCCGTAGGACTCTCTTCTAACCTGTGGTACTTAGCACCAGAAAAAAGGGGTTGTTCAATGGAGTTCATGGTTTTAATCTCTTCCTTCGGTACGCTAACCTCCTTTCGCGTTTCAATAGTGAAACTGATCGCTCTGGTCTTCGGATCACTATTTATACTAGGCATTACGTATGGCGATTACAGCAGCTTTCGTAACTATTATTTCAACCTGCTGTATAAACTTCTTACAGCTTTCACAATAAACATACCGTTTACTGCATTCCTCTATCGATCTTTGTTTTCGAGATATTTAATTTTGACATCAGCGAGTCGTTTTCTGGACATCCTGTAGCAGGTCATAACTGCGAAAACGTTGCCGGTGAAGGATTCTGTGCAAGGACTGACCATTTGATTGTGTTCCGTAAAAGTTGATGAGATAGACGTCAGGCGATCCAGGTGGTCAAATCATTTTCTCGAACGTTATTCACTTCAGTCGTGAATGATTGTGACCCAGTGATATATTCCCATACGTTTCGTAATTTTTTGGGAACGTAAAGTCTACGAATGGCTACAAATGGTTTCCAAGTAGCCGAACACAGACTTTTTCAGTTACTGATTAGTTTTTCGTTGTAAAACAACCCATTAAAGTACGGAGCCCCCGCCAGCTTCCACAGTAGACAATTTGCTGCCATGGCTTCGTGGCGTCTTACCGACTGAAATCGGAACTAAACGGACCAAGTCACAATTTTCCAGCCGTCTGGGTTTAAAGCGATATGGTCACGGGCTAATAAGGGGCTCTGGCCATGACTTACCCGTTAGCGATGGCGCTCCCGAGATGTTTCTGTTGCCATAGCTCAATAACGCAAAATTAAACATACTTACCTAATAGATACTTCTATCATGTGACCGACATTGATTTCTGTGGTTATTTTACGCACTGTTACAAAAATCGCTGCTTATGTCCTTATTTAAAGTTAGTGTCTAGCGACCGACGACCATGACAGTTTTTGGAAACTTTCTTACATAAATCGTGAACATTCGATCTCTACTCTTCGAGTACAAGAGTATTTTTACAAATTTAAGCAAAAGTTTGGGGAATGTGAAGTTAGAGAGCTTTTAATTAAGAAATATCTCCCAATAAATGTGACTAATAAGACGAAAATTGTTCATAGATACAACAGAATGACTAGCCTGATTGAACATACATTAAGGATCTACTTAATTTACATAATGACACTGCTAACCAAATTTAAGCGTATGGCAGAGGGTTCATCGAACCGCTTTCATGATATTTCTCTGCCGTTCCATTCTCTAATAGCGCGTGAGATAAAGGAAGAACTATATCTTTCCGTTTTCGATCTGATTTACTTTATTATGATGATCATGTCTCCATATGTAGGTTGGTACTAACAAAATATGTTCGCATTCGGAGGAGAAAGTTGGTGATCAAATTAGGCAAATAAATCTCGCCACAAAAAATAACGCCATTCTTTTAATGATTTCCACCCCAACTAGTACATCATTTCTGTGACTCCCTCTTCCGTATATCGAGATAATATAAAATGAGCTGTCCTTCCCTGAACGTTCTGTATATCCTCCGTCACTCTGACCTGTTGAAGATCCCACAATGAGCAGCACTTTTCCACAATAGGACGCACAAGTGTACTGTAGATAGTAGAACTGTTGCTTCTTCTACGTGTTCTGCAATGATACATAGCCTTTGGTTCGCCTTTCCTCTTTCCAGTAATTCCTAGGTATTTAGTTGATATACCGATCTATAGATCTGACTGATTTATTGTGTAAATGAAGTTAAACGGATTTCATTTAGTGCTCGTATGGATGATATCACACTCGCTTATAAAGAACTATAACAGTTCCCTGGAGTGTAATAGTAGCAATACAGGGAAATAGTTTATGGAAATGAAATTCTACCCCGTAGAATCGAGGTCGAAGTGAATGACATTAGATTGCATCAGTTCAAAGTTGACGGAAAAAGTATCTGCCCTAGGTTGGAAGAAAGGGATGCAGACAAAGTACGGAAAAATTATGTCATGATGACCGGGGTATAATTTACACTATGCTCCTTCAAGGTACAACATTGACTGCTCCTCCGGTAACTTGTGTTAATAATCGAGGAGGTACTGAAATAACTTCCGTGTGATTTTTACAATTTTCACGTAGACGTTGTTTAATACCGTACTTACACCAAACCAAAGCGCCATCGTGTCTAATACGAACCCCAATTTTAAAAATTAAATTCGTGAAAAAGAGTTTGTTTGCGTATCACCGGTGGGATAAATTTATTTTACATAAAGGTGGGCACCGATGACCTTTGATGTTTGGTCCCTTCTATTCCAAACCAACCAACCGACATAACGATTAGTGCATAGATGAACTATCAACATAACATTGGAAATCAATCGGTATTATTGCAAATAAGCTGAATATCTCGCAGTAATTGAAGGACACGCTTCAGGCACAGCTTGGGTTTACTATGACGTGTTTCTCAGTTTTATATCCTCGGATATTCATCTGTTTTGTGAGCGGCAGATACACGTGGACATATTTAACAGGTGTTCAGTAGGATGTTTGCAGTGGAGATAAGTATGGACTGTTTGTGCTGTGTTTGACGTGTGATCTTCATTTACTGTGACCTGTTCTTTGCAGTACTACCAATTAATGTGATTATGCTAGCCTTCCTCCTATGCAACTTTCCAATTTCAAATAAAGACTTAAATTACGTATAGTACATATGTCACAATTCAACTATCAAAACACTGTAACTGAAATTACTGCAAGACCCATGATTAACTTACAGCAGCTGTTGAGATTATGCCATGACATTAAATTCTCTGAGTTTAGCTACGTTTACTGATCGACAAGTAGTTTCTAAAGATTTTACATCCGTGAAATTCAGTTATGAATAACCAGCTCGTAGAAATGAATGCAGTGGAATATAGTAAGGAGGCCTTGTGCAGGCGATTTAGCTTCCGTGTCACCAAGAGTACCTGACTTGTCGGAAGAGCGCCATACGTCTTCTTTTGTGACCAAATGAACCCTTTCAAATAGAACTGATGCTTGTTAAGCAGGATATCGATGTATATGATTGCAAGAAGAAGACTGAGTTACGTATACAGTAGGCTCTATTACGAGTAACTCGCCGATCAAATGCTGTGAATAAAATTAACATAATGTTTGTTTGCCTAATGCGTCTTCGAGCTATTGAACACAAACAGCCCTAAAGGCTATTCTATAAAATTGTGGCGTTGATAATGCCTAAAACAAGGTGTTAAATTTGAAGACTACAGGGCGCTAGAAACGCTAGCTTTTGGTGTATACTGCACGCCGTGTATTTCGGGCGTCGGTGTTGATTTTACTAAATCACAGTTTCAAAATGAGCACTATTCAATTAGGCTGCGTCAGTCTATATGTATTACAAATGCTTGAAGGGTATAATAATAAGAGAAAAGCCAGAAGCTGGACTACACACTATCAACAGGACAGTTTCATTTAATGTTTCAGCAACACCCTGTGTACGAAGAGAAGTTTTTTTTTTATTATTATGGAATGTCGGTTGCTTCTTTTGACGAACTGCTTATAAGGAACATATAAGGAAGAATTCAAATGTTGTTCAAATGTTGGTATAGCTAATGGGACTTAACTACGGGGTCATCAGTCCCTAAACTTACAAACTACTTATGAACTAGCTAACACTAAGGACGACACAAATATCCATGCCCGAGGGAGATTCGAACCCCCGACCGTAGTGACCGTGCAGACCGTGACTGGAGCGCCTCAGTCCCCTTGCCCACCGCGGCCGGCAAAGGAAGAATAACGCAGTTATGAAGAAACATATAAAACCTGCAGAGAGATTGGTCATTACATTGAGGTAAGTGAATATACTCATTACTAAGTATTTTATCTCCGTTCCATTTGATAAAATAATAGTTTCTTTGTCCTGAGATGGAAAAAATAGTTCCACAACCTTTTATGTGTGGAATCAAGAACTCCGATTATCATCTTTTTTTCAATAAATAGATATCCTTTACTAAATTATTTCGTAGTGATCACAAGTTCTTCACTATTTCTTTACCTGAAATAAAAATGCGTATAAGTAAATTATTGCAGAAGTAAATCAGTTGCTTGGTATGTTCATTGCACTTGGCGGAGTGTTTCTGATATCTGGCCTCTTGAATGAACTTCGGCGATTTGGAGTTTGACTTTCATGTACCAAATAAAACTATTCGGTTAATTATACGAGAAACATGCAGGGAATCCAAACGAGGAAATGAGGATTGAGTAGGTCCATGAGTATGAAAACTTCAGTAATCGTAACTGCATTGGTGCGGTGGATGGTAAACATATTAGTTTGAAATGACCGCTTTAATTCTAGTTCTGAGTTTCAACTATAAACAATATTTTTCCCTTGTGTTATTGGCTGTAATTGATGCTAAGTACAACTTCACAGCTATTGATATCGGTGGGTATGGTCGCTAGGGTGATACAAGTATTTTCAAGAATCCAATTTCTACAAGGGACTCCAAGCAGAGCAACCCTCTCTTTCATAAGGAAAGTGACAACTCGATTAACACAAGCTGATCCGTTGCCCGTTAACGACACCTTGTGCAGTAGGGTACCAAGGTTTCTGACGCCGCGTTTTCTCGCCTCTTCCCGCGTTGCTAGCGCTCTACGGTCGGGGGTTCGATCCCCCCTGGGGCATGGATATTTGTGCCGTCCTTAGGATTAGCTAGTTCGTAAGTAGTTTGTAAGTTTAGGGACTGTTGACCCCGTAGCCCCGTAGTTAAGTCCCATAAGCGATACAAACATTTGAACATTTTTTTGCTAGCGCTCAGCGCCGGGCTGAGACGGAAATACCGACCTCGAAAACGGTCGTAATAGTTTGCCTCATTGTAGTGCCATTGCTCCAGTCACCCGACGTTAACACTATTTTAGCGCTCGTATCGAATAGCCCTAACCTGTTTAAGTTGCAACATCTTTACTTTTTATTCAAACCCGTATCGAGCCCGGTGGTCTCGGGGTAAAGTTTTCGATTGCAAACCAAAGAGTCGAAAGAGATTCGAAAACCGTTCGGATTTTTTTATTTTTTTTAGGTCTGCTTCTTAACTCAGTGACGTGGCTCGGATCCGCGTTAAGCTGTAGGTGCCGTTTCCATCGATGGATAACTGTGGTAGGCTAGGGACATGCAAGTTGCCGAAGTGGCGCGTCCAATGTTCGTTAGTCTCGCTAAAACTCGAGAACGGTTGAACCGATTTGGCTAATTTTAGTCTTGAAATATTCGTGTAAGTCCAGGGAAGGTTCAAACGGCGATAAAATATGGAAAAGTTGTTCGGAAAAGGGGAAAAACGGGAAAAACTGAAACAGCTTTTTACAGTGAGCAATCAATACCGTTCGTTCAACTGCGATAAAATTTTGTACATTTCAGTTCAAAACAAGAGGAAGGTTTGCATCGAATAAAATTTTGGAAAAGTCGCCCGGAAAGTAGGAAAATTTAGCAAAAACAGAAAACGAATTTTTTCTATGAATAAAAATATATTGCCACATGGTTGTAAGAGCATCACTTGAGTACGGCTTGTCAGGACAAGGTTTGTATGTAATACAATTTTTGGAAAATCTACCGGAAAATTTGAGAAAAACTGAAAGTGCGTTTTTCAATGTGCTTTTGATTGAATTCAGCACTATAACTGACTATTTGCACGACGGTAATTCTATTTTTTGTTTTGTTCATTATGGTCTTAAAAGTTTCAGTAAAAAAAAAAAAAAAAAAAAAAAAAAAAAAAAAAAAAAAAAAAAAAAGAGAGAGAGAGAAAATAGGGACATTTAAAAAGGAAAGTCGCCAAAATCGAACCAAGTTCCTGTTTCAATGTGTTTATTAATGTACTCATCACTATAGATAGGTTGAGAACCGTTCATTCGATTGCGATAAAATTTTCATCATTTGACGTTCAACGAAAGTTGAACGTTCATATGAACTAAAAATTTGAAAATTCGCGTGAAACTGAAAGAACTTTTTTCAGTGGCATATTAATATTATTCGTCTGATTGCGATAAAATTTTGTATATTTGACGTTCAAAGCAAGAGCAACGTTCTTATGAAATAAAAATTTGGAAATGTTTCCCGGAAAATTCAGAAAAAATGATGAGACTTTTCTATAAAATATCAATACCGTCCATCATATTGCGATAAAATATTGCACATTCGACGTTCAAAGCAAGAGTACATACATATTAAGCAATTGCGAAGCATTGCCCGGTCGACAAGTTAATTGTGAAATAAGCCACCCGAAATTATTGTTATTACTAAATATTTTAAACCGTTTGAGGGTGTGCTGCGTCAGGTCGCTGTTGCCGCCGCTGTTTGTTCACTCAGCAGCGGTGCGGCTGGCCAGCCAGAACCCTTCCGTGCCTCGCTAATCGCGCTGACGTGTTGTCGCGACTCAGCACTGAGTCATCTGCCCTTTGGACCCGCAGAGGTGAACAACCGGACGGCTGGTCCACACAGGGTGAATTGCTGCACCCTGCCGCGGTGCGTGTCATCTCCTGCAAACATTCTGTCTGACGAATCTCGTCACAAGTTCCTACTTGCTCAACTCTCGCGGTTCGCACTAACCACGTGGTTTCCAAATTCAGACCTCCCAGCGTAATACGAATAGACGACACATATTTATGTATTGAATCATGTATCTTGGCTTACAGATTTTATCACCGCATATTTTCTCAAAATCAAGCGATTTTAAATCTCTTCGCAGGAAATAAGATATCACTATGGTGTAAAAATTGGCAATTGACTCTAAGTAATGAGAAGTGTGAAGTCGTCCACATGAGTACTAAAAGAAATCCGTTAAACTTTGTTCACAAAATAAATCAATCAAAAGTGAAGGCCGTAAACTCCACAAAATACCTAGGAATGCCTATTACTTCAGACTTAAACTGGTAAGAACACGTAGAAAATGTCGTAGGAAAGGCGAACCAGAGACTGCGTTTTATTGGCAGAACCCTTAAAAGATGCAACACAACTAGTAAAGAAACTGCATACACTACGCTCGACCATCTTATTTTTTTATTTATTTTTTATTTATTTATTTATTTATTTATTTTACTATTTCTGCCGAGTCTGGGATTATTATTAGGCGGGTGTGACGGAGGACATCGAAAGAGTTCAAAGAAGGGCAGCTCATTTTGTATTGTCACGATACAGGAGGAACAGCCTTACGGAAATGATAAAGGATCTGGGATTGAAACCATTACAACAGCGGCGCTTATCGCTGCGACGTGGGCTACTTAGGAAACTCCAGTCGCCAACATTCTCCTCCGAATGCGAAAATATATTGTTGACTCCCACTTACATAGGTAGAAATGATCATCAGAATAAAATACGAGCAATCAGAGCTCGAACGGAGACATTCAGATTTCTTTCTTCCCGCGCGCTATTAGAGAATGGAATGGGAGATAAATGGTATAAAGGTGGTTCGATGAACCCTCTGCCAGACACTTAAATGTGATTTGCAGAGTATCCCATGTAGATGTAGATGTAAAAGTATGAAGATTCTCTTCAGCTGAGACGTATATTGTGGTGTCCGCTTCCCGAGGGAGAGCTGTTGTGAGCAGGCCTACGGTTTTGACACCATCCTGAAGCTGATTGCCGTCATTATGGCTCTTTAAGTAAAATGATTTTCATTGTTACGCAAGCACTCAGATACTTCTCGTGTACCCAAACCGTATCAAAATAAGTGTCAGAATTGTGACTGAGTGAATTGAAAATCGTTTAAAATGACCGACTTTGATATTATTGAACGTCTTCGTTTGCCTTTGCTTGAAGAGGGCCTGGACGTGAAAATGACTGAAAAATCGCAAAAAAGCCTCCATTTTAATGACAAATTTCCCCCGTTTCCAAAACTGTATGGTTTATTTACTTTTAAATAGTTATTATAGTCTTAAACACTCTTTCAACAAATGTCTGCACACTGGCCACGCGGATGCTTTAGGCAAGGAATATCACCATAAAAATTCCATGCCTGCCACAGTCACGGAGCAATAAAGCCAATATACAGGGACCTTGCAGATAAGAAAGTACTTAGCAAATGTCTACATGGCCGAATACAAAATCCTAATGATGGGCAACGAGTGGGCAACGAGTACCGACAACAGTCTTCGTTGGATGGACAGTACTCAAAATAGGTGTGATAGTTGCTGTTATCTGTTTCAGTGATGGTGTAATTAGCAGGAGAAAAGTAATGGACAAATCAGGCATCCAACCAGTAAATAATATGATAGCTGCTCTGACTGCCTTAAGTAGTCAGCAACTAGTTGACGCTGAAAGGGTTGCGGCAGCCACATGAAAGAGTCCAGAGTAAGTAAAAGACTCCTAAAAACGTCTGCAGAGGATAAAGAAGCAACTAGCCAGCAATGGAATGTTCTGAAAGAGGCATAAGAGTCAAAAGCACTAAACATTCTTTTCTCATTTTCTCGGAACATTTTCGGAAAATTAGGTGCATATACATTCATAATGGTTTTAGCTATGTTCACGAAATTTCCCCGAATTGAAGAATGGAACATTATCTTTGTATTACGTTTAATACATTGCAGACATGATCTGTTTGTCATTCTGTATACAACTTTAACGGTTACTTTTATTCAAAATAGTAATGCAGCGCAATAAGGTTTCTTTTTTTTTTTTTTCTCGGATATACTTCAAACTACAAAACAAGAAGTATCATGTGTTCCTACGAATGTTGACAGCAGCCTGCCACAGCTTAAATGCTATTAGATCGGCGATGAACTACGAAATGGCTCCAGAATGCGAACGTGTATTATAAAAACATATATTAGACAAAATTTTGTAAGACTTAAACTGTAACAGATATTTCAATTGATTCCCTATTTCATCTTGTGTTATTGTCATTCAGTGTCGGTACAATATTGCAACTTCTTCCACATTGTAGATCAAGAGTAATGTGAACCGAAAGCTAGGTATGAATATGAAGCCTGTTCACGTCCAGTTCCCCTTAAGCCTTGTTTGGGTTTCATACTGGCATCTGCTGGAAACATATAATATTTTATTGCAATACTTCTACACTGTCACCTCCCAAAACATTTGCTAATACTCCTAAGACACCCTATATTGTTTTAGCTGTGAACAACGGTATTGTGACTGAGGAAAGGGAGCATCATGGAGCCTTAGCAGGAAAACGACAGGGCGCCAATAGTTGGCACCACTGTTGAAGCTAATCTGCTTGTCCCGTGCGCACTATCCCCACTTAATGGCTATTGTGAACTCGTTTTCTCACGGGTCGTGACTCACAAGTCTCGGACACCGAAAACAGCAAACATCCTGCAGCCGCCACCCCGCTGAGTCACACCACCCTCCTAAGGATTCACAGTCTCGGAGACAAACCCGTTTCTGTCAAGGTCACTGAACCAGATATCCGTCACATGGGTAACGCTTCACTTCGTAATTTTTAGAAGTTCTTTCGTTGAGTACGCAGCACCTAAGTCAGTAACGGCAAGAAATAAATGAAGCGATTAAAATTTTGAATATCCAGATGCTACAACTTTCGGTGTACGCCCAATACAGAATGATTTTTTTTTTTCCATCGTGTTAAACACTACTCTTGATCGAGGAGAGGATACGCAACAAAAATGGTGTATTCAACTTCCGTCTGGAAATGCATGGCTTCTATGCTAGATACCATTCACTCAACCATAATTTGTTACAGAGACTGCAGTCTAATAGCGCTGTACGAGGCAGCCTCACTAACAGTACGCACGGTTTCAAGCGTGGTACTATTCCCCATTCTGTGCCATAGATTATTCGAAAGGTTATTTGGTTACTAGCTAAATTCCCGCTGCTTCCGACGCGTACTGGATAGTCTGCATTGGTTGTTTCTGTTTCTAAATATAAATTTTCATAGATATAGATTTCAAAATGCTTTCCTAATGAAGTATTTTGATACAACTTGCAACTACCTATTACACCATTGTTGGCAGAATTAGAAACATCCAGAAACACATTTTTTAAAATTATAACCATGGTTCCAAACCCAAATTATCACATTTATAGCATCAAAATAGTCTAACACCATTAAAAGATTTTGCCTTATTTCACCCGCTTAATGGTAAATCCAAAAATACCGAAACTCGTGTTTTTAAAATTCCAATGAAAAATCTAAATCCGAGGTTTTGTAGTTCTTCTTCAAACTTGCCTGAATAGCAACGTATTTTCAAAAAACCGTTCATCCCCTATTTCACCCCCTAAGGGATGGGAATATCGATAAATCGCTGATGCTTACTGTGTAAGGTAAACATTTAATAATTTCAAGTTTCTATCGTCTGTAGATTCACTTTTCAGCACCATTTTCTGTCTTTTAGAAAAAGATCGAGAACGCGAAATTTCTTTCGTACGCTTTGGCAGCTTTCTTGGTAGTTTTACTTTTCAAACTGGAATATGCACTTATATTTCTTTATTCGTACACTCGCTGCAGAAAAACAACTGAAGAATGTGTATTACGTTTCGCTGTGTATAATCTCTTTGCTATTATAGTCTCAAAAGTCATCTCTGGTCTTCATTGCGAATTTTATATAAGCCGACGACCTGCAACTACTACATCATCCACCCTCTTATAGCCATCGACACGGAACTCCTAATCCAGTTGTCAGTATTTTGATCCTAAGCACTACAGTTGTCTTTCCAGTGTTTATATTGAGATCATTGGTGTATTGCCAGTGTAGTTAATGCTCAGTTAATGTATGTCTGTGTTTCCCAGTGTTTTATCTTTCAGCATCTGTTGATCGTCGTATTGCTCCACATTTTACGAATTTTTGTTCGCCACACTCGCCCACCGCCACACACCGCGACCAAAATGCCATAGTGCACACCGCGAACCTAAAGGCTACTCTCATGCATAAGCGCTATTGGTCTGCAGTGAATAATTTTGGCTACCAACTGAAATATACGGACACACGTCCTACGTTCCATTTTTATATATGTATATTGATTATTAATGGCCGACCGAATATTCGGTTTCGGTTACGGCCAGTTTCGGCCAAAATAATGGTTTCCGTCGCAGTTTCGTTTCGGCCAGAAATCAGCCGAATCTTCAGCCTGGCCGACATTACCTTTCTTTAATTTACTGATGAAGACCGGCCGCGTTCTGGATGGATTCAGGCGCGTCTTTTTAACTGCTAGGAGTCTCTCCTCCCGCGTAAAATGTGTGGGTATTTTCTTGTTCTGCATCTACATCTACGTAGATACTCTGCAAATCACATTTAAGTGCCTGTCAGAGGGTTCATTAACCACTTTCATAACTTTTCTCTACCGTTCCATTCTCTAATAGCGCGAGGGAAGAAAGAACACCTAAATCGTTCCGTTTTCGATCTGATTTCTCCTATTTTATTGGGATGGTCATGTCTACCTAAGTAGGTGGGTGCTAGCAAAATACTTTCACATTCATAAGTAAAAGTCGGTGATTGAAACTTCGCAAACAGATCACGCTGCAATGAATAACGTCTTTCTTTTAATGATTTCCACCCCAATTCGTGCAACATTTCCGTGACACTTTCCCCCCCGTAACATGATAAAACAAAACGAGCTGCCCTTCTCTGAACCTTCTCAATATCTTCCGTCAGTCCCACCTGGTGAGGGTCCCACAAGGGGCAACAGTGCTCCAGGAGAGGACGCACAAGTGTGATGTAGGCAGTCTCTTTGGTGGAGCTGGTGCATCTTCGAAGCGTTCTGCCAATGAAACGTAACCTTCCCCAAAATATTTTCTATGTGTTCTCTCCAGTCAAAGTTGTTCGTAATTGTAACTCCTAGGTATTTGGTAGAATTTACAACCTTAAGGTTTCCCCAGAAAAGCGTTAAAGGTCCCCTACTCTTCCTTGTGTTTATAAACGATTTAGGAGACAATCTGAATAGCTCCCTTAGACTGTTCGCGGATGATGCTCTCGTTTATCGGTTAGTGAAGTCAACAGAGGATCAAAAGCAACTGCAAAGCGATTTAGACAAAATTTCTACATGGTGCGAAATTTGGCAATTGACATTAAATAAAGAAAAGTGCGTAGTAATACACATGACCACTAAAAGAAATCCGCTGATCTTCAATTACGCGATAAATCAGTCAAACCTTAAGGTCGAAAATTCTACTAAATACCTAGGAGTTACAATTACGAACAACTTTGACTGGAGAGAACACATAGAAAGTATTGTGGGGAAGGCGAACAAAAGATTACGTTTCATTGGCAAAACGCTTCGAAGATGCACCAGCTCCACCAAAGAGACTGCCTACATCACACTTGTGCGTCCTCTCCTGGAGTGCTGTTGGCCCTTGTGGGACCCTCATCAGGTGGGACTGACGGAAGACATTGACAAGGTTCAGAGAAGGGCAGCTCGTTTTGTTTTATTACGTTACGGGGGGGGAAAGCGTCACGGAAATGTTGCACGAATTGGGGTGGAAATCATTAGAAGAAAGACGTTATTCATTGTGGCATGGACTGTTTGCGAAGTTTCAATCACCGACTTTTATTTCTGAATGTGAAATTTTGCTATCACCTACCTACTTACAGAGACATGACCATCCCAGTAAAACAAGAGAAATCAGATCTAAAACGGAACGATTTAGGTGTTTTTCTTCCCGCGCGCTATTAGAGAATGGAACGGTAGAGAAAAGTTATGAAAGTGGTTAATGAACTCTGCCAGGCACTTAAATGTGATTTGCAGAGTAGGGTAAGGTGGTACAATTTCGATCATTTCGGATAAATGTTATTGTAACTGGAAATCTATTGAGAAAAAAATAATTTTGACTGTGTTACTTCTTCTTGGATGTTTAATTAATATGTAACAAAAAATATTACACAATTACAAACGTTGGTATAAACATAAAACAATGTTACATAATTGAGAAAAATCAGTCGAAAAAGTACCACATTAGGTACAATTGTGATCACTTCCTGGTATAATTTTGATTACGGGCATCTTTTACATAAAAAGCACTTTTTCCGTCAGGCACCAACGCATACTTGGTGGTACCAAACATTGCATTTTACTGAGCGAATCCAGTCAGCCTTAGCTAGAAAATTTATAAGAGCGCGTTAGACGAAGTAGGTTCACTTACATCTCAACAGGAAAAAAATTATATCTCCTTAGCATTAGTGGTGTATTCCTGGAAAAAACAGGAGGGGCTGTAGAAACGTGCTGTACAACGACGCTACACAACGAAACACTGCGAGATTGACAAATGGAGCGAAAACTTAAGTTGATCGGAATTGTACCTGTATCGAATTTGTACCACCTTATCCTATCTATGTAGATGTAGATGTTATGCTATAAACTATTATTAATGAATTTGCTTGAAGGCGACAATCTTTTTTTAATAACTAATATGGGTTTAGGAAACTTTGACCACGTGGTGCGCACCTTTTGCTGTTCAGTTTGCGTAAATTTATAATGATAACAATTATACTGTCAGTCGGAACGCTGGCCGCGATGGCCGAGGGGACTGAGGCGCTCCAGTCACGGTCTGCACGGCCACTACGGTCGGGGGTTCGAATCCCCCCTTGGGCATGGATATTTGTGCCGTCCTTAGGATTAGCTAGTTCATAAGTAGTTTGTAAGTTTAGGGACTGATGACCCCGTAGTTAAGTCCCATAAGCTATACAAACATTTGAACATTTCAGTCGGAACTGTGACTTTATGTTTCGAAATACTTCCTGCAGCACTGATTGAAAAAAAAAAAAAAAAAAAAAAAAAAAAAAAAAAAAAAAAAAAAAAAAAAAAGGCAAGGGCTACTTATGGAAGCAAACAAATGATTACTTTCTGCGTAGTTTGTATTGTGGAAGTCACGTTCAGGCTCTGGAATTTCGTACTTTCTGTTTGGTGTGTGACTAAAGACTGTCTTCGTACAAGAAGGTACGCAGGACTATACAGTAGTTAGAGTATTAGATTATATTATTATTACTTGTTCCATAGATCATGAATACGACACTTCGTAATGATGTGGAACGTGTCAGGTTAATGAAAGGTGTGTTTACAAATTATTACTTTGTACTAAATATGACATGACACAATTTTTATTTATTTATTTATTATTATATTTTTTTTTCAAATTTACTAATTTATATACAAAAATTCATCGATAGTGTAGAAGGAGTTGCCGTGCAGAAATTCTTTTAATTTATTTTTAAATGCTTCTTGCTTATCTGTCAGGCTTTTGATGCTGTTTGGTAGGTGACCAAAGACTTTTGTGGCAGCATAATTCACTCCTTTCTGTGCCAAAGCTAGATTAAACCTTGAATAGTGAAGATCATTCCTTCTCCTAGGGTTGTAGTTATGTACACTGCTATTGCTTTTGAATTCGGTAGACTCGTTAATTAGAGGTGAACGGGACCAGGATCATATCGAACTATCGAAATATACGTGTGAAAGAGAAGAAAATCGACCTTCAGAAGAATACAAGTGTAAAAAAATCATGACTTTTTTACAACAATGTTTTTAAATAGTTATTTACGTTGGCAACCTAAGATAATAAAGTTTTTTCACTATTTACCTCGCTTTATAATGGTGGAGTGCCCTTTTCTGTAAAGATAGAATGTAACTGCAGCTGTTGTTTTGTTTTCAAATGTTCAAACGTTTGTATAGCTTATGGGACTGAACTACGGGGTCATCAGTCCCTAAACTTACAAACTACTTATGAATAAAGACTAAGGACGGCACAAATATCCTTGCCCGAGGGGGGATTCGAACCCCTGACCGTAGTGGCCGTGCAGACCGTGATGTTTTGTTTTATGACGCTCGTATTTATCGGAAATTCGTAATTCCGAGACTACAAATATCGAGACTCCACTGTATGGCCGCGGCGGAGTGGCCGAGCCTATTGAGGCAGTATGCTACGATGCGCGAGGCCGTTCCCCGCAGGGGGTTCGGATCCCCCCTCGGGCATGGATGTTTGTGCTGTTGTTGGTGGTGGTTTTTGAGGGGACTAAACAGCTAGGTCATCAGTTTTGTATCCCATTCTCGTCGCCACTTTTGTGTCTCGTTACCACCGGTTGTCTTAGGTGTCGGTGGCCGAGTACAGAGAGACCGACACAGGGAATAGGATGCACGCGTGTGCGGGTACAGAGTCTGAGGTGACCAGCCAGTGGGACAGCATAAACTAGAAACACTAAGCTAGATTAGAACAAGATATATATTTCGTAGAGAGAGTGCAATACTTATCTTTGTTAACTGAAGACTAGTGGAATGCAGATACATAGTTTAACTAGGTAGAGGCCTGCCTACTGATGAGAGACCGTTTTAGTGCCTGTCCGATTCCCAAGTGACCGATGCAGTTCTGTGGTGGCCACGAGCGGTGTTGCAGCACAGGGCGCTCGTGGCCGACGTCGTAAGAACACCGCGTCGTGCTTGCATGGCGGCGCGCGACGAAAGTACGTGGCGCGCACTTCAGACTTGTGCGACACCACAATCACCCCCCCCCCCCCCCTGTTCCTAGCTAAGAGTCCACTGTCAAGAGCGTAAAAAGTAAAACAAAACTCCGAAAATAAAAACTCATAAAAGGGATAGGATGACAATGAACAAGTCGCTGACAATACAAAACGGAGACACACAATTGATAAAACAAAGTTAGGAACTCAGCTAAAACTGGACAGCTGAATACCATGGCTGGTTGAACACAAAGATAAAACAGGATGAGCCAGCCATACTGCACACACTAAAAACCCTAAGGCATTTTATATAAAGGTCTGAGAAAGTCTTTAAAAGTGCATGATTGGTGGTAGCCTGAGATATCAAGCCACAGCACCCATCACTAGATAGTCATAAAAACCAGCTGTGCGAATAAAACATAAAACTGCGTTAGCCACAGAGTTGTCGTCACCGAAAACTAAGGGTAGTGCTTCTGGGATATTAAATGACTGCCGCAAGTTGGATAAAAGCGGACAGTCCATCAAAAGATGGGCCACCTTTAGTATAAGTTCATAAGTAGTTTGCAAGTTTAGGGACTGATGACCCCACAGTTAAGTCCCATAAGCTTTACAAGTATTTGAAACATTTTTCCACTATATGCAGTTTAGTTTACTTACTGTGTAACTTCCTTTAATTTTTCTTTTTTAGGTAGAAAGCGTCACAACGAGGAGAAAAGAATCCAATTTGGAAGTACTAAAAGTAGCGTCGATTTGTCTAAACCTGTTCGCCTCCCAGGTCATCTTCTACGGACTCCTCGTTAGGCTGACACACACTGAAAAAGGCTTAGTACAGAGAGGGGATTTTGAAAAATGTGGAGAAACTAGTGATTTGTGGTATAACGTAAATATACACAAATTTTAACTTAATTACGCAGGTTTCGGTTTCGGCCGAAACTAGAAGAGAAGCCGAATATTCGGTTTCAGTTTCGACCACAAACCATGTTTCGGTGGGATTCTAGTTATTAGATGACGGTGCTCCGGCCCACTTCCCCGTTAACGCCCGGACACAAGTCAATCGTGTCTCCCCAGACCAATGGATCGGTCTAGGACGTACATTTGAAAAACCTGCTCGTTCCTCGGGTATCACTGCGTGGGATTTCTATTTATGAGGCCATCTCGAAAGAATCGTGTAAGCAGAGACAATTACAAGTGTGGAGACACTGGAGCAGAGTACACATGCAGCGTTGTCAGCAATGACGTTTTAGCGCTCGTGTTTCAGAGGCAGCATGAATTCGCATGCTTTTGAACACTTACCCTAACTGTGGCTGTATGGTACATTGCGCAGTCTCTGTAACCAAGTATAGAATAAATAGACTTTAGCATCGAAGCCATTCATTTCCAGAATTAAGCATTACACCTTTATTGTTCCGTATCCTCTCCTCAATCAATCCCTAGAGTTTTTGCTCGGCAGAAAAATTCACCCTCTATAGGAAAATACTTCAGCTGTATGTTTGAAGTCATTAACGCTGCTCTTTGACTGAAAGAAAGGGGCGTCCCGTGTTAGTAGATACATTTGTTTTGCTATCTCTTCACGAAATATATAAGAACATATAAAATAAACACATTATTGATAAATTGTGAATGACATTTCAAAACTGTGCTAGGTTTTGAAGCACTATTGGAAGTCTATAGTGCTAACATTCCAGAAAGACACGACAGTAGCTAAAGAGAAAAATTATTAACTAACCACATGCAGCAGATAAAGGTGTTTACCGATAGATAGGTTCCATTGTGTACGAGATGATGTAGTTGTCGCAGTTGCCAAAAGCCATGTTTCCTCTCACTGAAAAAGATCATAGATCTATAAATGAAACGGTAGGGTGTCCAACAGAGCTGCAGCCCTATATGAGGGGCAGGTGTTTGAGGTAGAAAGTTAAACTCACCATTATCACAAACACAAATTTAGCTCCTCAGTCCGAAGACTGATTAGATACGTCCCTCCTTGCTAATCTGTCCTGTGTAATCGTCTTGAAGTATAAACAACTAGTGCAAGCTACATCCACCTGAACAAGCGTACAGTATTCATGTTTGCCCTCTACTAGTCCCTCCCCCCACCGACCACAGTCTTTTCTACACACTACCAGCAAATACTAAATTGATAATAACCCGGGATCTCAAAATTTGTCAGACTAACCGATCTCACCTTTTAGTCAAATTGGGCTATATACTATTTTTACCGCCTATTATGTGCAGTACTTAGTGTGAACTGGTAACACACTAGTGAGTGCCAGACTATTATTCCAAAGGTCGGTACGGAAGGGGGGGGGGGGGGGTTCGCTCCACGTTAGGTCTTCGATTTTTATCTGTCACCTTCGACTTCTTTCACCTCTGGCAGTGTTGTTGATATTAAAAACATCGAGTAGCACTGTGGTTCGGAACACACGCTAAACTCTAAGTGCCGCGTTGGAGTAGCCGAGCGATCTAAGGCGCCTCGCTGCGGAGCGCACGGTTGCTCGCCGTCGGAGGTTCGAGTCCTCCCTGGGGCATGAGTGTGTGTGTGTGTTGTCCTTAGGTTAGTTTAGTTTAAGTAGTTTGTAAGCTACGGACTAATGACCACGCAGTTTGTTCCGATAGATTTACAAACGTTTTTTGAAACTCTAAGTCCCCCTGTAACTGGCTGGATAAGTCAATTCAAAGGTCTGTGGAAGATAATGGCATACCAACTCCAAACATGACCATGCTTAGTAAAACACTGTGGTGTTTAAAACAATCTTCGGATTATTAACTGCTTTACCTTTTTACTATCAGTTGCGCAAATAAAGTGCTAAATTTCAGCACTCATCTGCTGCAGCACATCTCAAAAGCTTTCGTTCTCTTGTGATTTAAACTGCTTATCGACGACTTATAACTTTCATACAAAAGCTACATAAATAGGCCTTTCACCATAAAAGTCTTAATAACGCTTAAATTTACATTCGCTGATATTAAATTTATCTTTTTTTTCGAACGCTTTATTTATTGCCAGTCTACATTTCATCGGTTAATTTGCTGTTCAATAACCAAACTGATCTCGTATTCCGTCTTATTTTACAGTGATTCCCTATGATTATCTGATTAAACTTGAATACATCCCATAAACCTTGTTTCGCCCTTCTTGAGGTGCATAGTTCATTCTTCTTTCAAGGCACTGTCGTTTCCGTTAAACTTTCCTTCGAATTCACTTCCTTTTTTTTTGTGACAATTATAGCGTTATTATTTATGGTCTAATCTAGGATTTGTGTCTGGGTTTGAGTCACGATGCCATCTCCAAATTTTCTGGAGTAAAAAGCAAAAAACGTCTCTACAGTCCGAATATCGAGTCTTTCTCTCTCACTCACTATTAAGAAGAAGAAACCGTTGCAGTTATGAGGGAGGCGGTCGGGAGCCCTATCACAATGGATTTGGCTCTATCATTGGAAAAGTTCGAATTTTTAATTTCTTTTCCCTGAACTTTAGATCCGTCTCTAATATTTTCTTCCGTACAGATTGAATAATATCGGTGGCAGGCCACAACCTTGCCTCAATCCGTTACTGATTCCTTTATTTATAATTGTACTCGAGTTTCTGGACAGGTTATAAGTAACAAGTTGTGTCCTGCATGATACCCATGCTACGTTCAAAACTTCGAAGTGCATATTCAAAATTATTAAAAACTTCTCTGAGTTTCCAAATGCCACAGTATATCTGCAGAATGCTCATGTTTAACCAGTCTTCTAAGAAGTTGAAGAGTCAGTATTACATCGATTGTTACATTTCGTCGAACTTGAATTCTATAAGTTCGTACACTGTAATGTAAATTATTCGTGTTTTTCTGTTTTTAAACTCACAATTTTGTAATGTTCGCACATCCCACCATGTGCTTTCCTTGGCAATGAAATAATCGCATTCTGTTTGTAGTATGACCAACGGCCTTGGATACACCGTTTTCCGCCAGCTTATCGAAGCACCCTCGGACTTTGCTAATACTCGGATGGGTCACTGGGTATGCCGAGCGCTGTTGCCAAGCTCCTCAATACCGCATCCCTCGCCGCCTGCAGGTTGAGGCTGGCATATCGGGTTGTCGGTGGCGTTGCATCTTGTGATATCGCTTCATAGTTTCTTTCTGTCCTTCTTGGCGTCTTAGACTTTTTCATCTATGTAATACGTGTTTCGCGCCAGGTCGTAATGGATGGTTCTTCCAGGTCATCGATAGTTATTTCCGGATGTCGTCGATTCCAGGGGGTTCTTCTAGCTATGTCTTTTGGGGTCCTGTCAAATTCTTCTCTCAGTACCATACCTCCCATCTCATGTTCACCTGGTTCCTAGTCCCTTTTTATGCCTTTGCTTTCACGTTCCTTTTTAGTTACCTTACACTTACCGTCTTATTTTGTAGCCTGTGCATTGCCTTTCTCTTGTGATATCCAAATTCATATATTAAGCCTTGTCTTTTGCCTGTCACGAAAGTCAAAGTTCGTAGTAATAGCCAGAAAATAGCGAGTGGGACTGAAGTGATATCTGGCGTTTCCAAAGGAAGTGTCGTAGGCCCTGTGGTTTCTTAATATATATAAATGATCAGTGATATAGAATATTGGTTCCCAATCTTATCTGTAATGAGGCTCACAACCTTTCTGGAAAATTTTACGCGATGTGTGTGTGTGTGTGTGTGTGTGTGTGTGTGTGTGTGTGTGTGTGTGTGTTTCATTTTTCTTCTTTTTATCTTCCCAAAAACATTTCATTATTTCTCTTTGTGTTCCCTTTTATTCGTTTGTCCATTTTCGTCTACTGTTTTTGTGTTGTGATTTAAAGTCAATTTTTTGGATTTTGATGGTTTTCTCTACAGTTTTTTCGGTTTTGAAGGTATTCTATAGAGATGGTTAATGTTTGCAGGTCTTCTGTAGTCTCTTTGTACTAAGAAACGTTCAATTTCGATGTAGAAAATATGTTGAATATTCTTTTAGTTAGTCTGGTGCCATTTATTCTGGCGATATGAAAAAAGAAGTTTGCTCTGCATTTCCCGATGTGGGTCGTGATTGCTTCAGAATGTCCGTATAGTAGGTGGGTATTGTTTGCCAGATATTTTCTCTAAAAGCTGCAACCGTGAATAATTTTCCTTTCTTGTTATTCAGTCTCTTTGATTTTCGCCATTCCTTTGGTGCTTGTGTTTCTGATGCGGCGAGAACTTCCGGTAGGACTACTGTGTTGTAGTGTCGCATATATATACTACAACGACTATACAAAATGAATACAATTACAAAAATTATACGTAATATGAAACTGAACGTATTATTAAATATGCAACTTATTTTGAGTAAGCATTTTGAAAACAACTAAGAGAACATTGTAATAAATATGAACAGAAGTTTTCTCTAATAAGAAAGTTACTTTATCTGTATAAAGTGAATTAATAGGTAATCTCGATGAACTTTGTGAAACTGTTAAGTGTGGGTGTTAAAGACATTTTCCATGTGTAGATTGAAACTTGTCGATTTCAGGTGTAAATATTTATATATTAAAAATTGGTAAAATTCACGCTTGCACCAGTATATAGTTGTCAATACCACTCAACACTCATCATCATCATTAAAGAGTTATTATGCATAACACCGTTCAGTTTGGAGCATAGTACCCTCCTCCCCAAATAAAATTCCCCCCTGATCCCCTATGCAGTGATAACATTGATTCCTAGTCTGATGTTACGCCTGTTACTTCATAACCATTCTTGACCGAATCCTTTTTCCTTGGTCTACCTCGACTCGTCTTGCCTCTGCTGCCGAACCCATGGGCCTCTTAGGTATTCTTGCTTCTCCCTTGCGTGTAACGTGACACCGCCATCTCAGACTGTTCGCTCTGGTTCATCTGATGTGTTCATTGCCAGTTTTTTTATTTCCTAATTATGGACACCCTCCCACCATTTCTTCATCTATTATTATCTGCAGTCACCTTACTACTTTCATATCTTTAACCTCAACCTTATTAATAAGGTAACCAGTATTCACCCAGGTTTCACTCCCATACAACAAAGTTGGCCGAAAGATAGAGTGGTGCACTAATAACTTAGACTTGGTGCTGACTTCGTTCTTACAGAAAGAGTAGATCGTAGATGAGCAGTCATTGTATTAATTTTGCAACACCTATATTACAGTTATTTCACTGTTGCCATCCTGTGAGAAAATACAGCCTAAGAACTCGAAATACCCATCTGTTCTAATATTGTTCCTCCTATTAGGCAGTCAGTCTCATGAAATCGCTTTCCCCGCAGACAATACTTTCGTTTAGGGGATGATCTTCTTCCCATAACCCTTATACCTCTATTTCTGGACTTCTTACTTCTAAAACTGGAAGACTTCTGGCTGCGAAAGTTTTATTCCTGGCATATGCTAGAAATAATAATTAACAACGGGGACTGATAACCGTCGCTGTTTAGTCCCTTCCAAAAACCAAAAACAACAATTAACAATAACAGTAATACTGATTACGACCTTCAGTGACCATTTCATAGTTACTACTTTGTTGACCTGACAGTTGGTTCGTCAATCTAATGCAAAATGAATAAGAAAGCAATTTATGCCCCATTGCAGGAACTACCCACAATTATGGTAAGATATTTACATGAGGTATTTAAGCATGTTTTCTTCCGTTTTACGATCATAGACGCACGGTACAAAGTAGAAAGTACGTGTTTAGTAGGTGGACTACGTGAAGAATAAGGATGATGTTCGTACATTGGTTTCACAAGTTGCAATCTGCATCACATTGTGTCACGCGATAATATTAGTATTTGACGATAGTAATAATTTTTTTAATTAATTTAATTTTGTAACCGAAACATAAAGAATTATGATACACGCATCAGAAATTTTTTTATGTGACTTAAAAGGTAATTTATCCCCAATCCGGGAGCCACTGTACTCTGTGAATACTGCGTTGGAATCGACGTGGTGCTTCAGTTACGCGATTCGCAAATATTCATTCCCACACTCAGACGGTTCATCGTTAGACTCTGCCACTAACACTGGCAAATCCACGTAGACCACAGTATTATCGATTATGATCTGTGCTGGTTTTGATTATGATAATGTTAACTATACAGATACGTACTTCTTCTCGGTCTAGTCATTTTAGGAAAAAAAATATATATTGAGTGCAGAAAATAAGTAGGCCCTTATTGTTGTCATGTTTAAGGAGTCGTCGTTGTGCCAAAAAATAAAAAGTATGTTCTGATGTATCATCGTGAGCTTAAAGAGTGTATGTCTCCTCCATAAGGTTCAGTTAAAAAGTGAAATACTTTCTATTGGACTTGGAGTAATTGGCCATTAGCCATTTGCTTTGGTAAAAAAAATGCAAGGTATTGCTTTTTGAATGCTTTTTTGTCTCCAGTTACTGCAGGATAATCTTCAGTTGGGGATGGTACAGGAACATCACGTCGTGACTAAATGATGTGATGTGTGAATATTACCTGAGAATACACTTAATGGAAATGGATTTGCCATGCATACCAAATGGCAATACTCAAACAGTTGGGGATGGTACAGGAACATCACGTCGTGACTAAATGATGTGATGTGTGAATATTACCTGAGAATACACTTAATGGAAACGGATTTGCCATGCATACCAAATGGCAATACTCAAACCGCCACAACAGTGTGTAGCTACACGTGGATTAGGATCCGCAACTGAAGACAAGCCTGCAGTAGCTAGAAATATATTTGTTAGAAGAACTGACCACTCCCATGAACCACAGACATTGCCGAGGTGGGGTGGCTTGCGTGCCTCAACGATACAGATAGCCGTACCGTAGGTGCAACCACAACGGAGGGGTATCTGTGGAGAGGCCAGACAAACGTGTGGTTCCTGAAGAGGGGCAGCAGCCTTTTCAGTAGTTACAGGGGCAACAGTCTGGATGATTGACTGAGCTGGCCTTGTAACATCAGCCAATGTGGCTTTGCCACACAGCTACTGCGAACGGCTGAAAGCAAGGGGAAACTACAGCCGTTACCTTCCCGAGGACATGCAGCTCTACTGTATGAACATATGATGATGGCATCCTCTCGGGTAAAATATTCCGGAGGTAAAATAGTCCCCCATTCGGATCTCCGGGCGGGGACTACTCAGGAGGATGTGATCATCAGGAAAGACAACACTGGCATTCTACGGGTCGGTGCGTGGAATGTTAGATCCCTTAATCGAGTAGGAAAATTAAAAAATTTAAAAAGGGAAATGGATAGGTTGAAGTTAGATATAGTGGGGATTAGTGAAGTTCGGTGGCAGGATGAACAGGATTTCTGGTCAGGTGAGTACAGGATTATAAATACAAAATCAATTAGGGGTATCACAGGAGTAGGATTGATAATGAATAAGAAAATAGGAATGCGGGTAAACTACTATGACCAGCACAGTGATCGCATTGTCATTGTCAAGATAGATACGAAGCCAACACCGACAACAATAGTACAGGTTTATATGCCAACTAGCTCTGCCGATGATGAGGAAATCGAAGAAATATATGAGGAGCTAAAGGAAATTATTCAGACAATTAAGGGAGAGGAAAACTTAATTGTTATGGGAGACTGGAATTCGGTAGTAGGACAAGGAAGGGAAGGGAAGATTGTAGGTGAATATGGTCTGGGCAAAAGGAATGAAAGAGGAAGCCGCCTGGTAGAATTTTGCACAGAACATAATTTAGTTATAACAAACACCTGGTTCAAGAATCACAAAAGAAGGTTGTATACGTGGAAGAGGCCAGGAGACACCGGGAGATACCAGATAGATTTTATAATGGTAAGACATAGATTTCGGAACCAGGTTTTACAGTGTAAGACGTACCCAGGGGCAGATACAGACTCTGACCATAACTTGTTGGTTATGAACTGTAAGCTGAAACTAAAGAAACTACAAAAAGGTAGGAAAATAAGGAGATGGGACCTGGATAAATTGAAGGAACCTGAGATTCTTAAGAAATTCAGAGGGAGCTTTAGGCAACAATTGAAAGAAACAGGGGAAAATAAAACAGTAGAGGAGGAATGGGTAAAACTGAGAGATGAAATAGTGAAGGTAGCAGAGAAGAAAATAGGTAGGAAGGCAAGACCTACAAAAAATCCTTGGATATCACAGGAGATACTAAATTTAATCGATGAAAGGAGAAAATATAAAAATGCAGTAAATGAAACAGGCAAAACGGAGTACAAACGACTAAGAAATGAGATTGACAGGAAGTGCAAAATGGCTAAGCAGGAGTGGCTAGAAGGCAAATGCAAAGATGTAGAAGAATGTATAAATAGAGGAAAAATAGATACAGCCTACAGGAAAATAAAAGAAACATTTGGAGATAAGAAAAACACCTCTATGAATATCAAGGACACTGACGGAAAACCAGTTCTCAGCAAAGAAGGGAAAGTTGAAAGGTGGAAAGAGTATATAGAGGGGCTCTACAAAGGAAATGAACTTCGAGACAATATTGTAGGAAGGGAAGAGGATGTAGATGAAGATGAAATAGGAGATACTGTATTGAGAGAAGAATTTGACAGAGCCCTGAAAGACCTGAGTCGGAACAAGGCCCCTGGAGTAGATGATATTCCTTCAGAGCTACTGAAGGCTCTGGGAGAACCAGCAATGACAAACCTTTTTCACCTGGTGTGTAAGATGTATGAGACAGGCGAAGTACCCTCAGACTTTAAGAAAAATGTTATCATCCCCATTCCAAAGAAAGCAGGTGCAGACAAGTGTGAAAACTACAGAACCATCAGTTTAATAAGTCATGGTTGCAAAATATTAACACGAATTATATACAGAAGGATGGAAAAACTGGTAGAAGCCGACCTCGGGGAAGATCAGTTTGGGTTCAGGAGAAATGTAGGCACACGGGAGGCAATACTCACTTTACGACTTATCCTAGAAGATAGATTAAGAAAAGGCAAACCTACATTTCTAGCTTTTGTAGATTTGGAGAAGGCTTTTGACAATGTTGATTGGAATAAACTCTTTCAAGTTTTGAAGCAAGCAGGAGTAAAATATAGGGAGCGTAAGGTTATTTACAACTTGTACAAAAACCAGACAGCAGTTGTCAGAGTTGATGGGCATGAAAGGGATGTAGTGGTTGGAAAGGGAGTAAGACAGGGTTGTAGTCTTTCTCCATTGTTATTCAATTTGTACATTGAGCAATCTATAAAAGAAAGCAAGGAGAAATTTGGAGAAGGAATTAAAGTTCAAGGTGAAGAATTAAAAACATTGCGTTTTGCCGAAGACATAGTAATTCTGTCAGGTACAGCAAAGGACCTGGAAGAGCAATTGAACGGAATGGACAGTGTGCTGAAAGGTGCATATAAGATGAAGATTAACAAGAGCAAAACTAGGGTAATGGAGTGCAGTGTAAGAAAATCAGGTGATGCTGAAGGAATTAGATTGAGAAACGAAGCAATAAAGGAGGTAGATGAGTTTTGTTACTTGGGCAGTAAAATAACAAATGATGGTCGCAGTACGGAGGATATAAAATGCAGAATGGCAATGGGTAGGAAAGCGTTCTTGAAAAAGAGAAATTTGTTAACATCGAATATTGATTTAAGCCTAAGGAAGTCCTTTCTGAAGGCATTTGTGTGGAGTGTTGCCTTGTATGGGAGTGAGACATGGACGATAAGCAGTGTGGACAGGAAGAGAATAGAGGCTTTTGAAATGTGGTGCTACAGAAGAATGCTGAAGATTAGGTGGGTAGATCGGGTAACTAATGAGGAGGTACTGATCAGAATTGGGGAGAAAAGAAATTTCTGGCATACCTTGACTAAAAGAAGGGATAGATTGGTAGGACACATTCTTAGACATCAAGGAATTGTGAATTTAGCGATGGAGGGAAGTGTGTGGGGAAAAAATCGCAGAGGAAGGCCAAGAGATGGATACTGTAAGCAGATTCAGACAGATGTAGGTTGCCGTTCTTATGTGGAGATGAAGAGCCTTGCTCAGGATAGGGTATTGTGGAGAGCTGCAACAAACCAGTCTCCGGACTGAAGACAACAACAACAACAACAGAAGAACTGAAATTATTCTGAAAAGCAACTAGTTCACATTTATTTCAAACTAAATCACCAATTGAAATCACATTTGCAGTTGGTACTCAATAATGTCTATATGGAAGAAAGCGAGTAAGCTTATTAAAAGGAGAACAGCAGAAAAACTACTGTTTACAAGTTTATTTATTTATTTATTTATTTTTTATTTCGCTCATTTCCGACATATGCTGTAATGTTTATACCTTTCTTAAGAAGTCAGTATTTTACTATGTAACGAATTACGTTTTATTAATAAAACTGACAAATTTAACACAAAGCTACTTGTAAATAGGAATGAAAATTACGAAAGGTTACTTACTGGCGCAATTCATCCAATGCATGCTGCAGAACAGACGCTATTTTCTTACGCTGCAAACTAAGAGGAGCCAATGGCTGACCCAGAAAAACGGACTACCTCAAGGTAGTTCAAATGTTTGTAAACCTGTTTGAGCAAACTGCTATAGTCGTTAGTCCCTAGACATACAAACTACTCAAATTAATTTATGCTAAGGACAAAACACACACACACACATGCCCGAGGGAGGACTCGAACCGCCGGCGAGAAAGTCCGCCTAGTTCGTAGCATGGCGCTTTAGACCACGCGGCCATTCCGCGCGGCCCTCAAGGCAGCATTCTCGCCCCATTGATGTACGGTATCTTTATAAATGACCAGCTGATCAGCACAGACACTCGTCCCTTCATCTATGTAGATGATACAGTGGCTGCTACTCAGGACAGAACTTTTGAAGAAGTGGAAAGAAAATTAATATTAGCGCCTGATAATCTAGCTGTCTATTATGTAAAAAAAAAACCACCTCAAGCCAAATCCAGAAATCCCCAGGTCTTCGCTTTTCACCTGCGTAACAGGGAGACCAGGAGGAACCTCAACATAATCTGGAGAAGACAGTGCCTCATTACGACACAGCAAAATATCTTAAACTCGACTCTGCTCTCACCTACAAGGAACACTGACACAAAACTGAAAGCGAGTGCCAGGAACATCATCATCCGGAAGATCACAAATTGTAGATGGGGAGCATAACCCACAGTTCTCCGTACGTCAGTTCTAGCGCTATGTTTCTCTGACGTGCATTATTCGGCACTTGTGTGACAAAAATCCACCCATGCGGAAAAAGTAAATATAGCCCTGAATGAGACAGAATGCGTCATAACAGGATGCTGTACCGACTTCCACAAATCGGCTCAGCTTTACCAAGTCACGGGCAGAGCCCCTTCAAACATCAGACGGAGAACAACTTCAGAAATCGAAGAGCTTGAACAGGAAACAGATCCCAGGCATCCAATATTTGGAGGATGTACCTAGTAGGCTTAAATCAAGGATGAGTGTGATACATATAACGAAATAAGTTCTTCTATAACTTGGAACCAGGAAAAACAGGAAATAGCCCTAGAGCAGAACCTACAGCTGGCTTCGAACTTCGAAGGATGATCTGGAAAGCACTGAATATACTACGAAAATGAGGATCACGGTGCAGAGTAAACTTGAAGAAAGAGGGCTACAAGAGTGCAGACGAGCTCTGCGGATGTGGAGAACTGCAAGACCCAAAACACCTTTTCGTCTGCAGGATACTGGACAAACCTTGTACTATAGATAATGTACTCGCAGCAAATAACAAAGCCATTCATGCTGCGACTTAGTGGAATTCATTTGGGATATGAATTTTGTAATTCCCGATGGAATTATTCAGGTCTTTTGAATGTTTTAATGCACTTTGAATTTTTTCATATTTTCTGTATCATTGTATTTAATTTTCACTTAATCTGCTACTATGTATTACAACTTCTGCAACGTCGCTTTGTTTCTCTACTGCTGAACATCCATGTCCTGTCTAGCATAAATCTACCCATGCAAAACAAGTGGATGTAGCTTCTAATGAAAGTGCAAGGCCAATTACTGGATGTCTGAAACGAACTCCCACTGACAAACTGTACTGCTTGGCAGGCATTGCTCCCTCTGAAATACGCCAGGAGGTAGCTGCAAACGCTGACAGAAAGGAAGAAAATGAGCTACACCCATTGCATTGACATACTCCTCCAAGATCTAGACTGAAATCTAAAAATATCTTTCTATGATCAACATCTCCACTTAAAACACCCGTAAACAAAGCCAAAGAAGAACTGTGGGCAGCAAAAATTGGCCGTCTTCCGCCAGGGGTAGTACCAACAGAATGCTTGTCAGCCGAACACAATTTGGACTGTACCACAGGAAAATCGCTGAACAGATTAAGAGCAGGTGTTGCCAAAAGTAAGGATAACCTTCCAGAATGAAACTTTCACTATGCAGAGGAGTGTGCGCTGATATGAAACTTCCTCATTAAAATTGTGTATCGGAACCGAGACTCGAACCTGGGACCTTTGCCTTTCGCGGGCAAGCGCTCTACCGACTGAGCTATCCCAACACCTCTCACGATGCTGCCTCACAACTTTACTTCCGCCAGTACCTCGCCTCCTACTTTCCAAACTTCACAGAAGCTCTCCTGCGAAACATGCAAGACTAGCACTCCTGGAAGAAAGGATATGGTGGAGATATGGCTTAGCCACAGCCTAAGGGATGTTTCCAGAATGAAACTTTCACTCTGCACTGGAGTGTGTGCTGATATGAAACTTTCTGGCAAATTAAAATTGTGTGCCGGAACCGGGACTCGAATTGAGACCTTTGCCTTTAGCGCGCAAGCGCTCTACCGACTGAGCTATCCCGACACGACTCACGATGCCGCTTCACAACTTTACTTCCGCCAGTACCTCGCCTTCTACTTTCCAAACTACAGCGAAAGGCAAAGGTCTCAGGTTCAAGTCTCGTTTCCGGTACACAATTTTAATCTGCCAGGAAGTTTCATATCTGCGTACACTCCGCTGCAGAGTGAAAGCTTCATTCTACTTATGAACTAGCTAATACTAAGGATGGCACAAATATCCATGCCTGAGGGGGGATTCGAACCTCCGACCGTAGTGGCCGTGCAGACTGTGACTGGCGCTCCACAGAACACTCGGCCTCCGAGGCCGGCTCAGCCGGACACAATTTGGACTGGGTCACATGGAAATCTCTGAACAGATTATGAACAGTTGTTGGCAAAACTAAGGATATCCTTTCTGTAAGGGGATACATGCTAGAATCACCACTTTAAGAATGTGTCGAGGTATAGACCACAAAGCATCTGTGTGAGTGCTCATGCTACCCTGTCTCTTGCAGTGAGGAGGAGTTGTTTAAGGCACAAGAAAATGCAGTAGCTGAGGCCCGTTTCTTGGCAAGGACAGTTTGATCTTATAATGTGTGTATATAAATTCTGTATATATCTTTTGTAAGACAACTTAATTTTATTATGTCTGTGTATAAATTCTTTATATTTCATTACTTTGTATGTTTTACAATCTTATTTATCTGCCTCTGATTCGAGTAAGATAAAATAAAAAAAATAAAATAAAATAAACTGGTTTATATCCTTCTCTTCCATTGTAAGATAATTTTGTAAAATGATGTCTTGGATACGGTAAAAAATAAATAAATCTCGTCTCCGTTGCTACCCAAGTCATGACCGCTGTCGGAACCAGCGCTGCTGCCGGACAGCCAGTCGGTGTCGCGGGGACCTCCCAGATCACAGACGGCAGATAACGGGAGCGCTCTTAACGCACGAGGCTAACGGAGCGGATCGGGAGAATGAGCTGTGGAAAGTAGCGCGCCGCATTGGGCAACGCCGAGGGGTGTGGTGGGGGTGTCAGCCCCTGCTTTCACCGCGCTGACTCACCCCTCCAGCCGGCGCTGGACCACTTGGCGCGTGTTGACAAACACCGGGCCCGCCGCGCCAACAATTACGTGCAGCCGGCTATTGTGAAACGGATCGTGGCCGGCTCGGCAGAATTTCTCCTTAAGCAGGGACAGGCTGTGTTTCTTGCCGGGAGGCCTCCACGCTTGCACAGGTTTAGAGTCGTAACTAAGCAGACTTTTCCGTTTGTGCACGTGCATGTAGACGCAGTAGCCCGCGGGCTGTGTGTCTGCGACTGTGACTCATTCCCTGAATGATCAGATCGAAATACTACATTCAGTATCTTACATTTCCTGCTCTACATCTACGTTATGTATTGTCTTTAGTCACTACACAATGTGTAGCGACGGTTACAACCCTCACATTTGTCCCCTTCCATGTTTCCTTCGCTGATGCAGGAAGAAAAACTGTGGGTGCAGATTTTTATCAGTTCAAATATCTCAAAGTCCTACTCAAAGGCCACACTGCAGGCAAAAATATTTAACGCCTGTGACGATACACGTCTACGTCTAGCAGGTTATAACGTAATAATCATAGAATCACATAAAAACTCACATTTTCCTACCTATTGTATACTAAGCTCACAAAACAGACTTTTATAATTTTATTTATTTATTTTTAGTTCTATAACTAGCTTCATTGCTAAAGTTTTCTTACGTAAAAGACATGCAAAGTAAATCTGTACTTTTACGGTTTTCTGATATGTTAAACATTACGTAATTAAGCATTGTTGATTACGTAACTGAATCATTACCTTATATATTAAGTAGAAAAATATTCTGTTATTTTAGTCTGGGCCAACACATGCAGTTTGTTTACATTTTCTTGCAACTGAATGCAGCGGCACTGGACCAAAGATTGTCAAATCGAGAAGACGACCCAATCAGCTAGCATATTTTCCAGTTGAATTTTGTAATTAATTGAAAATCACTTACAAACAAACAAATAATGATTTAAACTTTGTAACTATCTGAAATATGATCTAAAATTAATTAGAAAATACTCATTGTTATAAAATCAACTGTAATGATGGAATTGTAAGTCACATGACGTGACTTAAGTTCCTATGTAAATCACATTTAAGCGGACGACATGAAGCATCGGCAGTAGTTGTCGTTTCTCAAGCAGTTCGTCATCATGTTTGGTAAATAAGCCATATTAATTGATTTCAAGAGTCTTTGTACTTTTTACTGTGTGCTCAGTCTGTTGGATTTGTTATAATGGAATGGTGAGTTGTAGCCGAATTGATGGAAACTGTCTTCCTTAATTTTGTGAAGAAGGAAATGATTGCAAGGGAATGGTGATGTATATTCAAAAGAGAAAATTTATTCCGTAGGCAGACAGCAGAGCAGTGTTTATTTATAAATTTGTGATTACTAGTGTAGATAGAAGCCAGGAGCTCGTCAGACAAATTTCGTCCCTACTTTATCAAAATTGGTGGAGGAACAGCATTCAGTTTACCATTTAAACTTCGATATCCTCCCAGGCCCTCGACAAACATGGTATAAGAAGTGCGTAGTGATGGTGATTCATTTGTCGCTCTCGAATAATTGGCGAAGGGGAGGCTCGTCTGTGTATCGTCTGTTGTGTCTCTGTGCTTTTAGAGGTCAACAGTAACAACAGTGTTATTTTGAACGTACAAACAAATCTTAATCTCCCACCGACAACTTCACCTTCCTGTTGAACACGTACGTCCAGTTGACCGTTATAACACTGTAGATATTCTTGAAGTGGTACGGATGAGCCCACACAGAGGCATGCCTGCAGTCGGCTTTCCCACGAACCATAGGCGACTGGAGCAGGAGTATGGAGTGACAATGGTGCACAATGGTACGCCACTCAACGTTTTCAGTGATGTGTCTTTGACACGTCGGGACACCTCTGGCAACTAGCCGTTGGCGGGGGTGCGGATTGTAATGATACAATTGCCCCATTACTGTGTCACCATTACAGATTCAACTGACACCCTTTGGTGACGATATCGCCGGAAAGTGAATTTAACCTGTAACGTGTTGCCGCTGTAAGTAATGGACGCATGGGGCGAAAAAGTTCCTAACGATTTATGGACCCCTTGCAGATGGTGCTATAGTTTGCTGACTTGTCACTTGTCCAGAATTAGTATCATAGTCGTTACCAGTTGGTATGATACTTACAACGTGGGCTCAGTTCTCCATTATACACCTCACAGCGTTTGCGAACATCTCTGTGATTTAGTTGACTAAACGACTAGTGCCGACGCGTGCAGCTTTTATTTGTATATTTTTCATTGTCATCAGTGATCCAATATGTTATGACTCTTATCCCATAATTCGAACGACCTAGTGTTGGGAAAGAAATGTTTTTTCCCGTGTGACGGGCAGATTTTGTGGTCATTCACGCTAAATCGCTCCGGATATAAAATTTTGAAAGTTCTGATAAGTACCAGGGACTAATTATCGATCGCATATTCACATTGTATCGAACCGTTTCATTATTACAATCTATAAAAGATTCCTACCGTCTATTACGACTGTGGTCATTGTAACAGTACGATTTTTATTACACTTTTGTGTTTGTGATCATGAATCTCTGTGTCATAGATTATCTTAGTGCTACTACGAAGAACGTTATATATTAATGTTACTAACGTTTCTTGTTTTATATTTGTAGTACATTTTTGTACATTGTACTTTCCATGGCACTAAATATCCATGCTTTTTGTTATCAAAACGAAAACCATCACTAAATTTTTTGTACTTTGTTTTGGTATCCCACTATGTGAAAAGTAAAGTATAGGGATGGGCAATAGAATGATGCCGTTTCAACTACACTGCCAAACTTGCGCTGGGAATGCCTTAAATACTCTATATGTGGGGAAAAGAAAATTTACAACGATCAAAAGGTTCAGACAGTGATTTTCAAATAGCTCCGAGACCAACATGCATATTTCTATCGTCAATGAACTAAACTGTTAGTAAAACGTTCCGACAGTAGTGATTTGGAGACTTGATTGGAAATGAAGGCCTGTACATCTGAAGGCAAAAATTTATAAATCAGTAGTGCGTCCAGTAGCCCTCTGCGGGATATAATGGCGACCTTTGACGAGAAAACAGGGTCAGGCTCTCCACACAATGGAGACGAAAATGCTGCGGTGGTCGCTACTACCATGCAACTAATATCTATGTCCGCCAAAGGCTTGGTTGGTGTAGTGTCAATCATAGAGAAGGCAAGAGAGGCTCATCTTCGGTGGTACTTCAATTTGATCCAGGAGGACATCGACCTCGTGGTAGACCGCTCAAGAGGTGGATGGACAACATCAAGGAGGTCACGTGCGATGCGGATCTGAGCCCTGAAGTCGGTCACAACAGAGCTCTGTGGAGGAAGAGCAGACCCCAAGCAGTGGGAAAAATCCTAGGAAAGAAGAAGAAAACTGGAAATGTGTGTCACTCGAAAGTGCGGTGCATCATTAAAGCGTTGCTTAGGAATCACAATAATGACCTAGAGAAGAGAACCACCGCAAAACATTAAAGGTCACTCCCGTTTTTAAGGAAGATCGGCGAACAGATGCGCGAAACTATATCTCTGGCGTAGGTGTGTTGTGGAATTTTGAAACGTTTTATGCTCGTGTATATGGCCTCTTTCGCGACCAAAATATCTTCCGTAAGAATCACCATGGGTTGCGCAAGCAAGGATCGTATGAAACCTCGCTCGCTGTAGTCGACTACGACATCAGAAAGCAGCTGATACAAGCTACCAGGTAGATATCTTGTTCTTCAGATTTTGGAAGACGTGTCGTCTCATGAATAAAATATTACTGCACAACATAGCAGTCTCACGGTGTGGCTGGATTGAAGAGATTCTAGTTAACAATAGCATGTCATGTCAATGGAGAGGAGTCTTCCGAAGTGAAACTAATTTCTAACGTGTCGAAAGGGAATGTCGTAAGGACCATTACTTTTCACAATACGCATAATTTATATTGTAGATGCCGCGGTGCAGTGGCCGAGCGCTCTAAGGCGCCTTGCTGTGCAGCGCGCGGTTTCTCGCTGTCGGGGTTCGAGTCCTACCTCTGGTATGGGTCTGTGTGTTGTCCTTATTGCAAGTTAGTTTAAGTAGTTTGTATGTCAAGGGACTGATGACCGTAACATTTGAACATTTTTGAACCTCGTAGATAATGTTGGAAGTTCATTGAGGCTTTTCCCGGTTGATGTGGAGTGTCCAATGATAACATTAGAATGAAATGGCGCTTGATATGCAAGGTCTCGATGCTTAGTTCAGGAAGTGACAATTCATTCTCAACGTTAAAAATGTGAAGTATTTTGAAAGTAGGGAAAGAAACGTCCTTTACTGTATGACCACGAAATTGCAGAACAATCAGTGATGGTATGTGCTTCCATAAAATATCTGCAGTATGCATAGGGAGCAATTTGAAGTGGAACACAAAATTAATCGTGGTTAAGGTAGGTACCTCAAGAAGCTTACGAAACACTCCTTCTATCAGTGCTTGAATATTGCTCATGTGGGTTCCGTATAACATAGGATTGATAGAGAAAAGGTCAACACTTCATCAAAGGAAGGAAGCTTAGGGTTTAACGTCAAAAGGATTCATTTTTTTAGTTTTGTGAAGGCGCTCAGCCAGAAATGTGCACTAGGGTGGTTCTTCGTGTACGTCTATTTTACTGTTATATGTGTAACTGTCCACCAGAACAAGATTTTATATTTGAGTACCCACCAGAACATTTTCAATATAATATGTGCAGCGTTTTAATAAGCAGTTAAGTTCCAACCGTAGTAGAGACCAGGTGACACCCTTGAGTGTCGAAACCGCTCGTTTGGCTTAAAAAAAAAAAAAAAAAAAAAAATTGTGATCTTGGTATTTCTCTTTATATCAGTATAATAACATCGCTCCCTATGATGGGTAAATTAAGTAAGCGCGAAAATGTCCCGGAGATTATCGGCGAGCTCCAGTGGCAGAAGCTGCAGGAGATCTGTTCTGAGTCACGACATGGCATTCCGACAAAGTTTCGAGAGCATACGTACTTACACCCACAGACACAGGCGAGGTGGGGTGGCTGGCGTGCCTCAACGATACAGATAGCCGTACCGTAGGTGCAACCACAGCGGAGGGGTATCTGTGGAGAGGCCAGACAAACGTGTGGTTCCTGAAGAGGGGCAGCAGCCTTTTCAGTACTTACAGGGGCAACAGTCTGGATGATTGGTTGAGCTGGCCTTGTAACATCAGCTTACTGTGGCTTTACCAGGCAGTTACCGCGAACGGCTAAAAGAACGGGAAACTACAGTCATTAATTTTCCCGAGGACATGCAGTTCTGGTAGGTAAATTAGAAAATTTGAAAAGAGAAATGGATAGTTTAATGTTATAATGGAGATTAGTGAAGTTCGGTGGCAGGATGAACAGGATTTCTGAACAGGAGAGTACAGGATTATGAATACAAAATCAGTTGGTTGTAAAGAAGGAGCGGGTGTGACAATGAATAAAAAAATAGTAATGCATTTAAGTTAGTATGAACCGCATAGTGAACGCATTATCGTGGCAAAGATAGACTCGAAGCCAACATCGAGCTCTGTAGTACAAATGTATATGCCAACTATGGCGATGATGATGAGATTCAAGAAATGTATGAGGAGATCAATTATTCAGACAGTTAATAGGAAAACATGTTTGTGAAGGGGGACTGGAGCTCGGTAATAGGAAAGGGAAGAGAAGGAAATGTAGTAGATGAATATGGACTGGAGGGAAAGGAATGAAAGAGGAGATCGGCTGGTAGAATTTTGTGCAGAGAGCAATTTAATCACCACAAACAGTTGGTTTAATCATCTTTAAATAGGGTGGTACACGTGCAAGAGTCCAGGAAAGAGTGGAACGTACCAAATTGACTTTATAATGGTAAGATATAGGTTTAGAAACAAGTAAGACATATCCAGGAGCAGATATAGACCCTGACTATAACTTATTGGTTATGAACTGTGGATTACAACTTAAGAGACTGCAAAAAGGGAGAAAATTAAGGAGATGGAACCTGGACAAAACCCGACGTGGTTAAGAGTTTCAGAGGTAATATTAGCCAATGATTGACTGAAACGGGGGAAAGTAATACAGAAGAAGATAAATGGTTAGCTTTGAGAGATAGAGAAGTGAATACCGCAGAGGATCATATAGGCAGAAGGACAAGGCCTAATAGAAATCCCTGAATAACACAGGACAACTTTATTGATGAAAGGAGAAAATATAAAAATGCAGCGAGTGAAGCAGGCAAAATATGGCACAGACATCTGAAAGTCGAGGTTGACAGAAAGTGCAGACTGGCTAACCAACAATGGCTAGAGGGGAAATGCGAGACTGTAGAAGAACGTTTAATTAGAGCAAAGGTAGATAACGCCTACAAAAAGATAAAAGAGACTTTTGGAGACAAGAAAAGCAGCTGTATGAATATCAAGAGCTCAGATGGAAAACAACTACTAAACAAAGAAGGGAAAATGGAAATGTGGAAGTAAGGAAGATGTGGAGGGCCTATACAAAGGAAATAAACGTGAAGGCAGTATTCTAGAAATGGAAACCGCGGTGGAGTACCCGAACGGTCTAAGGCATCTCGCTGCGGAGCGCGCGGTTGCTCGCCAGCAGTTTGGTCCGATAGATTTACAAAAATAAAAATGTTCAAATGTTTGTATAGTCTATGGGACTTAACTACGTGGTCATCAGTCCCTAAGTGCTTTTTTTTTTTTTTTTTTTTTTTTTTAATATATGTGGCAGGGGAAATACCCTCCGATTTCAAGAGTAATGTAGTAATTCTAATTACGAAGAAAGCAAGTACAGATAAATGTGAATATTACTGAACTATCCGTTTAATAAGATATGGTCGCAAAATAACATGAATTATTTACAGGCGAATGGAGTGTAGCATTGTATGGGACTGAAACGTGGACGATAAGGAGTTCAGACAAAAACATGATATCAGCTTTTGAAACGTGCTGCTATAGACGAATGATGAATAGTAGATGGGTAGATCACGTAACTAATGGGGAGGTAGTCAACATGACGTAGCATTAGAAGAAAGTGTGTGGGGTAGAAATCGTAGAGGGAGACTGAGCGACGAATATAGTAAACAGATTGAAAAGGATGTAGGTTGCCGTACGTATTCTCAGATGAAGAGGTTTGCACAAGATAGGGTAGCGTGGAGAGCTGCATCAAACCTGTCTGCGGACTGAAGTCCACAACAAAAACAACAACGTATTTACGTTTTATTGCTTCCTCCCATCACATCTTGCGAAAAGTCCATGAGGATAAAATTACAGCCCACACGGAGTCTTCCCTGCAGCCATGTTTCACGTAAACCATACGTCACTGGAACAGGAATAGGAGGAAGTCGTCATTTGTCAGAAACTTTATTACCTTAAAAAGATCCATTCTAAAGAACCAACAATGCAGTTAAGTGTACAAAAGATGTCAGCTTCCGTTGTGGTCGCGGCTGTGTTGTTGCTGCGACGTGCTGTCTGGCAGAGGAGTAGTGCAGGCATGCAGCGCTCTAGGCGCTACAGAAGCAAGCGTTTGGTGAGGAGAACCGACACGTTTGTCCTCGGTACGCAGCTAGAAAAAAGGACGTAAGAGTGCGGTTTAACGTCCCGTCTCAAACGTAGTCTTTAAGGACGGAGCACAATTTTCGGATTGCTTTTATTATAGATGGGGAAGGATACCGCACGTGACCTGTGAAAGGAACCATCCCCACATTTGCCTGGATCGATTTAGAGTAAGCACCTAGTTGTGCGCACTGTAGTTCGTCCCTCAGATATTCGGTCAGTCTACAGCTGAGGCCGTCTCTCTACGATACGCCTAACAACCATCGTTTCCATTCTCGATGTATCAGCAAACTATAGGACCATGTATCCATGCTTCTCAGCACACCATATTCTGGGATATTTCCCGACAAGTATGACACATCCAATCGGATTGAATTTGTTGGTTTGACCACATCCGCTGCCCAAACCTAGACGACATTGACTATTATAATGCCATATGGACCTTGATCTTAATATGATATCCCAACATATCACAATGGACCATGTTTTTTAATGTAAATACTGCTAGGATTACGTATCAGTGCCCCTTCTTTGAACCTTGGAATATACGGTATCAGTTTTTATGAGAAACTAAAATTCCCAGTACGTTATGTATTCCAATCACGTGATGATATGTCTTTAAGACAAGAAACCTGTTGTGAAATCTTAAAGGGACCACAGTAAAACAGCTGAAGTGAAGAACGGGACTTTTAATCAGTTTGCAACCTTACAATTATTTTGTAAGATTTTAACTGTCGACTGTTCCTTTTAACACGTATAACTTGATTAGCTGTGGATGCCCTAGGTATAAGATTGTATGCAATTCTGAAAGCACTTCAGTTTTGATACATGTTCAAACTCGAGCAGACTTCCACAGGAAGTACAGATGGATTGAAAGCATATCTCCGAGATTATGTGCCACTGATTGATCTCGCTGTATTGAACTTAGATGGCTACATTTCTGCCGTGCCATTTTCTGATTGTATCTTGAGTTAACTGCATGTATTTTGTAAAGGAATGAGGCTAAGCCACTAAAAGCAGCAGCTAACTGATTCCAGTTTGGTATTCATTCATTGGTTGAACGAACAAGTGGTCCATAGCAGCCATATGATCGTCAGATACACCTAGACGTAAATAGAAATGTAATTGACACGTTATATAATTGTTTGTAATTAAAATGTAAATTAAAGCATTGTTCACAACTCCTACAGGTACACTTGAAAATGGCAATATAAACAGAAAATTTCTCTACGTGGAAAACAACATAGCACAAATTTGGACGAGCGTGCAGGTAATTCGCAGATCAGAGTAAAATATTGTTGTTAATGAAATATTGACCTCGCAATTTAAGAAATGCCAGTCACTTTCTTTATTAAAACTTTACGCGACTACTTTTGACAGATTACGCTGGCATTATCCAATTTTTAAACTGTACCAAAGTGAAAAAAGAAAACAGAATGTTGGTAAGAAAATCAATCTTTAATTTACCCAGGAAAATGTGATGCCCTTTATTCAGTCGCCATTTCTTATACTAGAGAGAACATTGTTGTACTATCAAATAAATTAGCTCTGTATGAAATGCATGCATCAATACTTGATGTGTGCGAAATTTTGAAGTATTTACGCTTTCCTTCATCATAATCCATAGACAATATTTTCCACATCAGTAGGTATACCTACCAATTTACACATCGCATCATATAAAACAAGTTTAGACCACGGACACCGAATACTTTGTGTTCCCTACAATATTCCCCTCTGCCCTACTTCCACGTGTGGATAACGTATAATTTAATAAAGAAAGTGACTGTGGCATTTACTTCAATATTTCATAAACGATGCCCGTTCGCACTCCTCAGTAATAAAATGTCTATTCACCAGGTGGTTGTATACTAAATACTTTAGCCGGTGTTACACAGTCTACGAAAATGTAAAAGTTGATCAGAGCATCGTATGGAAACGAGATGCCTGTCTACGTCATCATTACAGACGAATCGAAACTGAGCTTGAGAAAATTAACTAGAAGAGCCATTTCGAAGTAACCCTAACTGGTGTAGGGAAATTAGGAAAACTGGATGGTAGCGGAGGTATCTATCATCCCGTATAATACAGGTCAGGTGTTTTAATTCTTCCTCATCTAGAGTGGTACCTGCAATAAAATGGTGGCCGCGGCGGAGCGGCCGAGCGCGTTGGGGTGCTATGCTGCGATGCGCGAAGCTGTTCCCTGTCGGGGGTTCGAATCCTCCCTTAGGCGTGAATGTTTGTGTCGTCTTTAGTATAAGTTAGTTCATAAGTAGTTTGTAAGTTCAGAGACTGATGACGCCGCAGTTAAGTCCCTTAAGCTTAAAAAACATTTGAACATTTTTTGATTTGATAAAAAGGCAGGAAATAAGGAGTAACGTAATACGAGGGCATCTGAATCGTGGACGTTATGACAAATGGTAAGAAAATGGGAAGAGAAAGTAGGGAAAGAAGAGATAATAAATGACATAGTGAAGACAGCTAACCATTGCTAGTTTGGGATTGCAAATGACTAATAGTGTAGTTGTAAGGCTTACAAAATATACTGAAAGTAACAGGTGGGCCGGAAATAACACTTTGGCAGATCAAATTTGGAGTTCACAATACATTCAACTGATGACGTCTTGTGCGCCAAGGTACGTGGAGATGAAGAGACAGATGAAAGATAACAGAGTGGGTCGGCGTCTGGGGAAGATTGATGGTCCGACTAACATATGTAGAACGAGATTGGATCGCGCTCACGCACCACGTAAATTTAACGGTTGTGTTACATAAGAGTTGAAACTTAGTTGCTGGTTAGTGTCCGAAAAAGGAAGCACAAAAAGAAAGAAAGTTAAGGCAATGGGCAGCAATTCAATGGATTTGAGTAAGGGATATCGATGGCATTCAATGAAAATGTTTGTGCTATCGAGGACTATCTTAGACCGGTACGCTGCTTCGCGTGACAATAGCTCTGATGTATACAACAATGAATGGCGTATTTCAGTGGCAGTGTGATAGATTCAAGAATTATTAGCACTTCTAGAATATCCGGACCGATCTCCAAGCATTATTCTGAGTGAAAACTGATATACAGCACACTTAGCGGTAAGACACGACCGTTCACATCAGATACTGTTGCTATTCCCCTGTCGATACTCAAATCGCGTCCTTGGCAAATCACGTCGCTACGAAATACCGCAAGGTCTCTTTGTTCTCTGCTACATGCTTGTGCCTACATACGGTACACAACAAACCGTCTATAGTAACTTTTGTAGTGAGCGTTAGAAAGGGGCAGCGCTACAGGTTCAATATAACGTCTAAGAAGGTCAGCTATCAAGTTCAGTCACCTCAAAAAACAGGTACGTGATGTTTCGTCTATTAGTAGTTACATGCCTGTAGTCGTGGAACACAGTGGTATCCCGTCGCTGAAGTTCATAGCTACACGAGTAAAACAAACAGTCACAGTTCGTTTATAAAGTACCCGCAAAAAATCCTAAAATTGATTGCGTAACTATATTTTTATATGACTTATAAAGATCTACAACTAGGTCTCTTCATAAGGTTAAGCAAACCCGTACTATTTTACTAGCAAAAAATTGCAACTGAAATGGGAAATTAAAAGTAAAGATTTAAGTTGAACAGTACATTTCACTAGTGAACTTAATATGTCACTAACGCCTTACTGATTCGTAATTTAAGTACACCAAACTCTTACCTACTATTAATAAATAATATTAATACTAATTAATATTAGAGAAATAATGGGTCCAATATAAACTACAGATGGTTCGAAAGTGATAAGTAATGGAGAGATCTACAAAAATACAGAGAAAATATTTGATGTAATGGCTTAGAGAAGACCTTTTTTGGACACCTCTACCGAATGAATGAAAACAGGCCAACAAAACAAATATTCATATTGAAAATTTTTGTAAACATTTTTGGGGGAAACAGCGATCTATCGGAAAGTATTTATAAATAAAAACAGTCACAAATCGTCATAAATATCACTTACATAAATGATAACCGGTTTCGATCTGTTTACAGGGCCATCTTCAGATCTATGTGGCGTAGGCTTGACGTCCACAGAGTAGGCGCTTGTCCCATGCGGTAACTGCAAGCGGTAACATCATATAATCTGGGAACAGAAAGAAACATTTTTGAGAGTAAAGTACTTTATATAGAAGGTTTTAGAGGCAGAAGAAATTGGAAATTGAGAACGACTTGGGCTGAAGAAAGAAAAAGGCAACACGCGGAGAAAATGAGGGAGAATTAGAAGACAGGAAACGACAAAGAAAGAAAAAGAATTGAAGATGTTACTTGATCATGGATAATTAATACAAAAATTAAAATAGTAATAACATTAGAACATCGGCCAGTTGCAGGTCTCTCAACTGAACACCACTTAGGTCATATACGTCTCCGTGTGTTATCACAAAAATCTTATCAGGGATAAAAGGCATACCACTCTATGTGGAATCGGAAATACGCCGTCACATCATTGAAAGGTAAATGTCAGACTAAGCGCTGTTATTTTTCATCCGAAGACTCCACGCTCCTCTAAGTGGAAGCCATTTCACTTATAGTAACAGTAGCAACCTTCAGGCTTCTGAAGCTGCTTATTTTACTCACTTCTCGGTCCCTCTCTTCAGTTTTTACCTTCCCCCACCCACCTTCCAATACTTTGTTAGTGACATCTTGATGTCTAAGAATGTGTCCTATCAAACGTTCCCAATTTTTTTAAATTTATTTATTTAGTGTAGAGCGGAGTCCATTTTTGAGTTTTATAACAGAAAAAAATTATAACCTAATAAACAATGAACTTCGTTACAGTTTAGCGCAAGGTCAGCGCAAGCTGACAAGTTTTGGCAATGTGTTCGGCTATTAATGCCTGAATTTTGCAACTATATTTTTTATGGAAATGCGACCATTACCATTTGAGCGATATTTTTATGAGCATTGCGATGTTTTAGATGACATTGGAAAGTGTATTATTATGGTCCTGTTTTGAATTTATCGGTATTTGTAATGATTTTTGTGTTTCCACTGCCTAGATAAAAATAAGTATTGCAACCCAAACTTCATAAAGTGTAAACTGATGAGAAAAGGTCAATATACAATATTTACTCTATATTTATTTTACAAATTAGCGAACCACGCCGTTTCGTGGAGTGCAATTTACTAATGAATAAAATGAGATGTGCACATAGGGAAACATATATCAAGTACAATATTTTATAACATGTCTATATCGCCAATAGTTATTTGTCATTCAGTCAGTCAGTTTATTTCGACGAAATTTATCCAAACGAATCTTTCTTAAAATCTGAAATAAAACAATTTCAGTACAATCATGAATTTATTGAAACGAAATGATTTGGATTTCTAATTAGTGAACTGTCTCCACTGCAAAAGAGATTGTTTACTCCTATAATTATTTATTATGGAAGAAAATTATAATTCATTGTTTTGAAGGACATTTGTTGGTTTTTAATGCATTCATCGCAATGTTTGGTGATAAATGACATTTATTTGTCTTTTCATTCGGGTATTTATGTACCTGTTTTAGTCTTCTATTAGTCTATCTACACTTGACGCCACTCACTATCCATCTCCTCCTCCTCTCCTCCTCATATAACTATAGTGCATGTAATGAAATGCTCATTAACATTTTGTAAATTATTGTAGTTATTCCACATTTCCTTCAGTCTATTTCTGCTTTCCCCTCTTTGTTTCCCTATGCTTCCCCTGTATCGATCTGTTCCTCTTGTCTCTCTCTATATCCCTCTCTCTTTTCATGTCTTGACCTATTACCTCTCCACCACCTCTTCGTCAATCACTACTGTACATCCTCTCTCTTCACTTCTACGAGAAATTACAAATATCTGCCAACATTCATGAAGATCGGACTAACACTGTCGAAGCATATTGTAGGTTACTTCTGCCATGCACCATACGGTGTCTTAAACGTCTCCATGCAAAAATACATATATGAAGCAAATATCAATACGAGCTGCCAAAATACACCATTCCTATCATTAGTAGTTATGACTGCATTCTAAACATTATTTTTTGCGTTTTGACCAAATTTGTCGACATTTTTGTAAGTGTCCCAATTTTTTCCTGGAAACTGTTCCAAAACAAAGATTGAATCATGGATATTCAACGATTCAAGGTTGAAAGGTGGTCTTGAGTTCATACAAAAATCCCGTAGAAAGTGCTGTTTAGTATTCCATGAATTTTTCTATTTTCCAGGAATCTTATCCAAATTTTTCTTCTATAGAAGCCTTGCCCTAACAATTACGAACGTAGAGAAATAGACGCAGCCAATTCTACCAAGCTGTTCTCAAGTGATGATATTTCATACGTACGGGAACTGATTTTTATTTATACGAATATAATGCGGGTAAGTTGAAACGCACTGTAAAGACGATTGCTGAGCCGCAGACAAGCACATAGGAAAAACAATCATACACATATTTGCTTTTTGCCACAGCTTTCGCCAGTTAAGAGTCTGAAGTCGGAGTGAGGCAACAGTATGGAGCAAAAATTTGTAAAAATTTCCCAAAAAACGGAAATTTAGGAAAAAAGTAGTGTGTATCCATCCCATAATGAAAAGACTAGTTTTTCCCACTATGTAAATTGCCGTTCCAGTTTGGCCCGCTCCCCCCGAAAAATAATCATGTGTGCGAACCAATACACACATCAAGAGTCGAGGCGTTCATGGCCCTTTACTTAGAAATGTTTGTTGGTGTGGTCTTCAGTCCACAGACTGGTTTGAGGTAGCTCTCCACGCTACCTTGTCCTGTGTAAGTCTCTTCATATGAAAATACGTTCCTTCTGAATCTGCTTACTTTATTTGTCCTCCCTCTACGATTTTTACCCCACACACTTCCTTCTAATGCTAAGTTGACAATTCCTTAATGTCTCAGAATGTGTCCTACCAATCTATTCCTTCTCTTAGTCAGGATATGCCAGAAACTCCTTTTCTCCCCAATTCGGTTAAGCACCTCCTCATTAGTCACGTGATCTACTCATATAATCTTCATCATTCGTCTGTAGCACCACATTTCAAAAGCTTCTATAATCTTTTTGTCTGAACTCCTTATCGTCCACGTTTCACTGCCATACAATGCTACACTCCAGACAAAGGCTTTCAGAAAGGACTTCCTAACATTTAAATTAACATTGGATGTTAACAAGTTTCGCTTCTTTACAAACGCTTTTCTCCCCATAGCTATTCTGCATTTTATATCTTCTTTACTTCGGCCATCAGAAGTTACCTTGCTACCCAAATAACAAAATTCATCTACTACTTTTATTGTCTCATTACCAAATCTAATTCCCACCTGTCTTCCTGATGCTAAGATCCTTTATCCTTGTTTTACTCTTGTTGATGTTCATCTTATACTCTCCTTTCAAGACACTGACAATTCCATTCAATTACTCTTCCAGATCCTTTGCTATCTGTGACAAAATTACTATATCATCGGCAAACCGCAAACTTTTTATTTCTTCTCCCTGCACTTTAATGCCCTCTCCAAATTTCTCCTTCCACTCCTTCACTGCTTGCTCAATGTACAGCTTGAACAACATTGGGGAAAGGCTACAACCCTGTCTTACTCCCTTCCCAACCTCTGCGTCTCTTTCTTGCCCTTCGAATCTAATAACCGCTGTCTGGTTTTTGTTTAGGTTGAATATATCTCTTCGCTCCCTATATTTCACCCCTGATACCTTCAGAATTTGGAAGAGTGTATTCCAGTCGACATTGTCAAAAGCATTCTTCAAATCTACAAACGCCAAAAACATAGGTTAGCCCATCCCCGGCCTATCTTCTAAGATAAGTCGTAATGTAAGTATTGCCTCCCGTGTTCCTACATTTCTCCTAAATCCAAATGTAATAGAGCTGAATTCGGCAAGTAGCGGTCAACAGCTGCTATGGTAGCCTTTGGGCGGCTACAGTGAGCGAATCATCCACGTCCGAACAACATCGCCTTGGTTGACTCCGAGACGTCTCGGTACTTTCCTACTACAGTCAATAGCAACCGTGCGCTTCCTTGCTGGTGGTGTGACCGCTACTGATTGGCCGTCTTGTCCACCCCGCCGCATTGCCACTCTCGTGTGTGCTGCGTGCATCTCTGTAGGGGCTGAATATCATCTATGGACCTTCTATGGAGCTGTAGTCTTTTTTGCAATATACACATTCAACGTCAGTGTTGGGTAAAAATTTTTTGTAAATCTATCGGACCAAACAAGGTGGTCATCAGTCCGTAGCTTAAAAATTAATTAAACCTAGGTAAACTAACCTAAGGACAAACACACACACACATGCCCCAGGGAGGACTCGATCCTTCACGGCGAGCAACCGCGCGCTCCGCAGCGAGACGCTTTAGACCGCTCGGCTACTCCACCGCGGCAGTGTTCGGTAACCTTGGAACCTAATTGGTACATACTTTCTTTGATGTTGGGAGAAGCTCCCGGGTTTGTTGGTGACGGCGGGGGGGGGGGGGGGGGGGGGTCAGGAGCTGACGTGACCACTCGGTGACCAGCTAAACAAACGGCCGCGCTCGAGAAATGCAAACCTGTATTTGTTTATATTTTCGTGTTTGTTGATGGCCTCTTTGATTCCTTTATAGTATTTCTACGATGCGAGTGTTGGAGTTTATCGCTAAACCTCAGTTATGATTGAAGGTTCCTATTTTCTCTTGATCTGTAAAACTGCCTTTTGGCTATTTTGAGGTTCTCTTATTCGTGTTGTCTAGTTATAGAATGGTTCGTGAGCACTAGCTGTTTATTACTGCTTTTAGAAATTGCTTGCAGGGAATTATATACATATATGTAAATTTTAATCATTGCCGTAATTAATGTTGTTGTTGTTAAGTTTGTTTCAAATTGATGTAAAGATTATTTGAAGCCATGCTGACTTTGTGTCAACTGTGAGTATATCAAAATAATTAAAAGGTTGGTTGAACTTTTCGCTACCAGTCACAAATATGAATTAGGCGTAAAAATTATTTGCGACATGTTTCAATGCTGTGCGTCATCATTAGGCTTTAGGCATACAAAATCTATTATTGCAGCTATATGTTAATATACATTGATAAAGTCATCTTTCTGTTTCCACAGGTTCATTGCCACAACCAGCAAGATTATATTAATGTATACCTGTAATAATACGTGAGGTAGTTGAAAAATAAGTTTCCCCTGTCGACTGTGGGCTGAATTGTGTATGAAAGGAAAAAAATAAAATGAGTCATTAAAGATACGATTTTTATAGCTTATGGGACTTAACTACGGGGTCATCAGTCCCTAAACTTACAAACTACTTATGAACTAGCTTATACTAAAGACGGCACAAACATCCATGCCCGAGGGGGGATTCGAACCCCCAACCGAGGCGGCCGTGCAGACCATGACTGGCACGCCGCAGACCGCTCGGCCACCGTAGCCGGCGATACGATATTTATTTTTCTAAATAATTTCCAAGTGCATTGAGACATCTGTCAAACCGCTTTAGAACTTCAAAAAGCTGTCCAGGATAAAATCAGGGCGTTGATACGGAAAAAACGGTTAACGCTTTGGGTGAAAGAGGGGATTAGAGAAAACGTTCTGGCCTTCTCAAATCAGCGTTCTGCTGTTGGATGACAATGCGAGATCTCACTCGGCGACGGCAACGCAAATCCATATTGCAACTCTTGGTTGGGAGCGCTTACACCATCCGCCATTCAGTCCTGATCTCGCACCAAGTCACTTCCATCTGTTTCCAGCTTTGAAGAATACTCTTGGCAGAAGGCGTTTTGGAAGCACTGCTGACGTCAAACAAGCCGTTCAACGCTTCTTCCGCATGCAACACCCTCACTTTTTCCTGGAAGGCTTTTTGAAACTTATAAAGCGGTATGACAGATTTCTCAACGTACTTAGAAATTATGTACAAAAATAAAGATATACCTTATCTTTCTCATTCTACATTTTTTTCCCTTCATACGTAACTCTGACTACAGTCGTCAGGGAAAACCTACTTTCCCATTCCCCCTTTCACGGTGAATGTTCGGAGTTAAATGCATCGTATGGATGGATATTTAAATAAAGGAATACATGAGCACAATATAATTGACGGTATAGTCAGGAATAATTTTGAGGGCGGTCCTTGTTATTATACTTCACTCGTGTATTAAGGAATACCATCCTTCTTGAAGCTAACGATTGAGTTTACTTGAACACGAATGCAATAAAACGCACATACAACATATCAGACAGGGTATTTATAAGTTCTGTGATGCAGACATGAAAAGAAAATGATATGAAGGAAACCTATTTTTCATCTGTTGTCTGCTGTCCTCAAGCGCGGGGAGTTCTGATCACCGACACAAAGGAAAGCCAGATTGTACCGAGGGATAACACTGAAGGACACTGCAATGTAAAGGCGAGATGGGACATCTGATCGGGAGCAGGCGCCGATCTCTCCTTAACGCCGATGTGCGCGAGGCGACGGCTGCACAGTGCTCGACTCCGATCGATCATTCGAAGGCAAATGCGCGGTAGTCGCAGGCCGTGCTGAAACGCATTCGCATTCAAATGAAGCCGCGTGGCGACGCAGCAGACACTAGCTGAGCTCAAAGGGAATCTGGGAGAAGGCGCAGACGAACCGGCGGAGGACGAAGTACAGTAGCAGGTCTCATTAATGTTTCTGACCGTGTTTTGTTCCCGATTCTAATTCGACCGATGTTGGAAATGAGCGTACGGCTTTCTGGGCCGGGAGATCCCTTACGGGATCGTTCGGCCGCCTGAGTGTAAGTCTTTCTATTTGACGCCGCGTGGGCGACTTACGTTCCAATGAAGATGAGATGATGATGATGATGATGATTAGGTCAACACACAACACCCAGTCCCCTGCCGGGAATCGAATCCGGGCCCCCTCCTTGGTGGTCAGCGACGCTGCCTCTGAGCTACGGAGGCGGACTCGACCGCTGTTGTCAAATCGGGATTGGAACAAGGTTGCTGTAACGACTAATTCTCGTCCCGTCTGTGCTACCACGATAGTGATTATAAGTCTGGGGGCACAGATGTGAGACACTACGTTATGCATCCCGACCTGATCCTACACCCTGTATTACGGTTTGTGGTGGATACCTCTCTCGCCCCCACTAGTAAGCATTGACGGTACGTTAACTAGGAACGTTACCAGGACATTACAAAGAGTGAGGGAGGTAATGACAGAGGTAGTGGGGTGGATAGGTGGACAGAGGGCAGCAGAAGAGAGAAGAGGTGGTGGAGGAAGAGGACAACGAAGTATAGATTCATGGACAAAACGAAAATTGGAATAAACAAATACTCGAGTAACCCTGGGTTTAAAAGAAACTATAATACAGTGAGAAGCCTAAAAGGACATTGAGTTGAAGGATATGGGATAATCTGCAAATCGCATTTAAGTGCCTGGCAGAGGGTTCATCGAACCATCTTGATACTATTTATCTCCCATTCCATTCTCAAATAGCGCGCGGCAAGAAGGAACACCTGAATCTTTCCGTTCGAGCTCTGGTTTATCGTATTTTATTCTGATGAACCTTTCTACTTACGTAAGTCGGAGTCAACAATACATTTTCGCATTCGGAGGAGAATGTTGCCAGTGAAGTTTCGTACGTAGCCCACGCCGCAGCATTAATTGCTGTTGTTGTAATGATTCCCATCCCAGATCCTGTATCATTTTCGCAACGCTGTCTCCCCTGTATCGTGACAATATAAAACGAGCTGCCCTTCTTTGGACTCTTTCTATGTCTTCCATCAAACCCACCAGATAAGGATCACACATTGGGCAGCATTACACCAAGAAAAGGACGGACCAGCGTAGTGCATGCAGTCCCATTAGTAGTTGTGTTGCATCTTTTAAGGGTTCTGCCAATAAAACGCAGTCTCTGGTTTGCCTTTCCCACGACTTTATCTACGTGTTCTTTCCAGTTTAAGTCTGAAGTAATAGTAAGGCATAGGTATTTTGTGGAGTTTACGACCTTCACTTTTGATTTATTTATCTTGTAAACAAAGTCTAACGGATTTATTTCCGTACTCGTGTTGATGACTTCACACTTCTCATTATTTGGAGTCAATTGCCAATTTTTACACCATAGTGATATATTATTCAGATCGTTCTGCAGTTGTTTTTGATCTCCAGATGATTTTACTAGACGGTAAATGATGGCGTCATCTGCAAACAATCTAAGAGAGCTGCTTAGATTTTCTCCCATATCGTTTATGTATATAAGGAACAGCAGAGGACTAATGACACGACCCTGTGGAACGCCCGATATCACCTCTGTTTTAGTCGATGCTTTACTATCGATTACTACAAACTGCGTTCCCCCTGACAGGAAATCACCTATCCAGTCGTAAATTTGGGGCGATATACCATAACAACGCAAATTGATTAAAAGCCGTTTGTGAGGTACGGTGTCAAAAACCTTCTGGAAATCAAGAAATACGGAATCAGTTTGAGATCCTTTGTCGATAGCACTCATCACTTCGTGTGAGTAAAGAGCTAGTTGTGTTTCGCATGAACTAAACTATATTTTCTAAATCCGTGTTGACCTTAGGTCAATAGATCATTCTGTCGAGATAATTCATAATATTTGTATTGAATACAGGATATGTTCCAAAACCCTGCTGCAGATTGACGTCAGTGATATAGGTCTGTAGTTTAGTGGGTTACTCCTACTGCCTTTCTTGAATATAGGAGTGACCTGTGCAACTTTCCAGTCTTTTTGTACAGATCCTGCTTTGAGCGATCGATTGTATACAGGGTGGTCCATTGATAGTGATGGGGCTAAATGTCTCGTGAAATAAGCATCAAACGAAAGAACTACAAAGAAGAAAACTTTTCTAGCTTGAAGGGGGAAACTAGTAGGGCTATGGTTGCCCCGCTAGATGGTGCTGCCATTAGTCAAACGGATACAAATTCGTCTAGTACGTAAATAACTATGAATGTTTTATTTGGAACACTTTTTCGCTTTTTTGATAAGTGGTGTTGTAATAGTCAAAAACGTATGTGTTATAGCGTAACATTTCGCCAGTGCGGACGTTATTTGCTTTGTGATACATTATTCGTGTTAAAATGGACCGTTTACCAACTGCAGAAAATATGGCTGTTGTGATGAAAATGCCCAACGGGCCTGTGCTATGTATGTTGATCGTTATCCTGGAAGACATCATACAAGTGTCCGGACCTTTAGTCGGATAGCTGAGTTATTTAAAAATACAGGAATTCAGCCACAAGTGTAACGTCAACCACGACCTGCAACAAATGATGATGCCCAAGTAAGTGTTTTAGCAGCAGTTGCGGGGAATCCGCACATCAGTAGCTGCCAAATTGAGCGAGAATCGGGACTCTCAAAAACGTCGGTGTTGAGAATTCTACATCAACATAAATTTCACCCGTACCATATTTCTTTGCATCAGGATTTGTACGTCGTGTACAGTTTTGCCAAACGTACACGGTTGAAAGTACACGATAATAGAAGCAAAAATGTCCCAGTAAACGTGGATCCGCCATTGCGTCATTAAAAACATCGCCCTAGTTCCTACAAATTAATTTGAAATTTAGACTTTACTATTAGATTTTACATCGCATTTCGATCACATTTCACATATGGATTACCTGTTAAAGGTGGTGTTCGAAGTGTCTTCCTTGCATCTGGATTCAATACTGCGCTCGTCTCTGCAATGAGTTTCGAATTCTCTCCAAAACACCTGGGTCATTTGGGAATTCTTGACAAGCGTGAACGATTCTCCACTCCAGTTCTTCAAACGTGTTTACAGTTGTGCTGTACACTTCGCTTTTGAGGTGATCCCAGACACAAAAATCCAAAGGATTTAGATGAGGCGATCTTTGAGGTTAAGGTACAGGTCGACCTCGACCTATCCATATTTGGCTGTTAATTGGCCGTAAGATGACGTCTCACAACAGCAGCAAAATTTGCCGGAACTCGATCATGCATGTACCACATACTCTGACGTTGCTAAAGAAGAACTTCCTCAAGCAATCCTGGAAGATGACGCCGCAGAAAACTAAGATACCTCTGTGCATTAAGTTTTGGTCAATGGCGGCTTGGAACCACACGTTCGTAATTATCTCGCAGACGGCTCGTTTGGAGCCCTTATTTACGGGGATATTTTTGCGTCTGTTATCGTGTACTTTCAATCTATGTTTGTTCACCTTAATTTGGCCCAGTAACGTTCCGAAAACGTTTCATGTGACGAGGGAGCTTCCAATTTAACAAGTAGCGTTTTTAATAGTGTCTAGTAACTTTAGAAGGGACATCATTTGTGTTGTAGCTGGGATTACCTTGAAATCTAGTAAATGAGTTTTGTATTTCCCCTTTTTTCTGAGTATACGTTATTATTATTATTATTTTGCCCTACTTTTACATAAATACTCTGCAAGTCACATTCAAGTGCATGGCAGTGTTCATAGAACCGCTTTGATGATGTTTCTCTACAGTTCCATTCTCAAAGAGCTCGCGGAAAAAAGGAACACCTAAATCTTTCCGTTATCGATCTGATTTCTCTTATTTTGTTTTGATGATCATGTCTTCCTATGTAGCTGGGTGCTAAAAAAATATGTTGTCATTCGGAAGAGAAAGTTGATGAAAGATATTTCGCAAGTAGATCTCGTCGCAACGAGTAACGCCTTTATTTTAATGATTTGCACCCCGAGTAAGTCCAGTGCCAGCTGTTGTCGCTGTCTCATCGCCCAGAACGCTAAGTATCATAATTTACTTGCGTGAAATTTCGTTGTCAATTAATTTCTTAATTTTCGTTAGTGTTCCTGTTTTTAAGGTGTTTCTTCTCACCTACCTGGCAGATTTCGTTTGTGCTACTGTTTTAAGAGTTTATTCTCGCGTATTTTGACAAATAGCGTGTGTATAGTTTTCATCTGCTGCGTTGTGCTTTAAGAAAGCTTATATTCCCGCGCGTTTGATAACAGTGTTTTCCATAGATTTTCGTCTTTATTTTGAAAACTGACGGACACTGTTTCGTTGTTTTGACAGTGTAGTTACCACTGCCCACAGTCCATTCAGCTGCCAGCCGCCTTTATTAAAGTACTAGGCTAGTTAAAAGTTGATTATTTAGTTTTCTACTTTCTACAGTTAATTATATCGATAGGATGTGTGCCTGCTGTGTGCGGACGCAGGAGGAGTTGGCCGCAGTTTGCGAACAGCTGAGCGTGCTGTTGTCTACGGTCAGCCGTCTTCAGGCTACTGTCTCGTGGTGCAGCGGTGGTGGGGAGTCTGGTGCGTCGAGTGGGACACCTCAGGTGTCTCATGCTTCGCCCTCTGTCCCTGCAGCCGAGGCACCTTCAGGTATACCGGACGTGGTCGAGCCACCCTATCCGCAAGGGTAGTGGCGAGTTGAACGATCGGATAGCTATTTATCTATATATATTAATGTGAATGTCTGTTCGGTGTACGATTATCACGTCCGAACGACAAGACGTAGAGGCTTAAATATTTCTACAGTTACTAATTCATACCCGAGGAAAGTTTTGGGCGCGGTTTTATAGCGATCTTATAGATATTGCTGCAAAAACATCCATTTAGATATTTAGTAATTTGAAGAATAGAACGCGAAATGCGGAACAATAATTACTCTTTGAAAATTATATTTACTCTTTGAAAATGGTTTTATTGGTTGCATTGTTGCTTGAGGGTAGATAATGATAAAAGGGTGGAGTATATTGCGATTGAAAGTTATCGCTGTATATGAAATTCTACTTGTGTGTGTGTTAATATTTCGCTCTTCGGCGAAAACTAAAGAACGCAAAGGAATGGTCTGTGTGTAATTGTTGTCCGAAGTGTCCCTTTGTACCCCATAGCAGTTGCATGCGAAAGCTATAAGGTGGTGGAAGATATAGTGGTTGAAAGTCGTCAAATTATTAAAAAAAATTCAGACTGAAGGCCAGCGATGACGTTTGCGACTCTATAGCAAGGAGGTTACATACCGCGAAACGTGATGCCACAGACCATATCTTTGGTCTATGCGTGCTACAATGTCTTCAGCTCTTTCGCTGTAGGGATAAGCATACGAATAAGGAAATATAAGAATAAATAAACAAAGCAGTAAAAAGTTTCTTTTAATACATCCCTTTAAAAAAAATCGATTTGACGTTTCGCGTATTACATCACGTGATCGATCTGTGATATTATTACAATCATTCTTGAATTTCGTCATTGGATTCTTCGAAACGAGTGCATTTTTACGTTTTTCAGTCTCTTGCGGGCTTGGGAGAATTCGGTACCATTTTTCTGACCGAGGGAGGAATCGGGGCTGCACCTTACTCGACACGCCGAGAAACTATTTACTTCTAATAAATCTTAATTTGCGATCATTTATGGCATCACTATACTAGGTTTAGATGGAATACCAAAGTGCGGCGAATGAAAATTTGTGCTCGGCCGGTTTTCGAACACAGGATCTCCTGCTTACTAGGCAGACGCGTTGACCACTCCGCCACCGTGGACACAGTGACCCGTCCCACTGCAGAGGACTTTCCTTCACGTCTCCCTCCACACCCAAATCTCCATTCGCCACGCTGCTCTTTCCTATTACCACAGCCTATTTGTTCTGTAATGCTCGCAGCCACAATACTGTATTCCTCGGCTTGTATACTATTATATATTTTTGACGTCGTTACAGCGTTCATTTTAATGAAATAAATCGCAATTTGCGATCACTTATAGCATCACTGTACTAGGTTTAGATGGAATACTAAAGTGCAGTGAATGTAAATTTGTGCTCGGCAGGGATTCGAACCCAGTGATCGCAAATTGCGTTTTATTTCATTAAAATGAATGTTGTAACGTCGTCAAAAATATATAATCGTATACAAGCCGAGGCTGGGCTCCTGACGACAATTAATTGTGTCTCGAAACCTCATAGTCTCTTCTCCCTGATGCGGGAATACAGTATTGTGTCTGCGAGCATTACAGAACAAATAGGCTGTAGTATAGGAAAGAGACCGTGGCGAATGGAGATTAAGGTGTGGCGGGAGACGTGCAGGAAAGAGTCCTCTGCAGTCGGGCTGGACACTGTGTCAACGCGGAGTGGTCAACGCGTTTGCCTCGTATGCAGGAGCCGGCCGCGGTGGCCGAGGTGACTGAGGCGCTTCAGTCACGGTCAGCACGGTCACTACGGTCGGGGGTTCGAATCCCCCCTCGGGCATGGATATTTGTGCCGTCCTAGTTCGTAAGTAGTTCATAAGTAGTTTGTAAGTTTAGGGACTGATGACCCCGTAGTTAAGTCCCATAAGTTGTACAAACATTTGAATTTGAACATTTCGTATGCAGGAGATCCCGGGTTGGAATCCCGACAGGGCACAAATTTTCATTCGTCGCACTTTGGTATTCCATCTAAACCTAGTACAGTGATGCCATAAATGATCGCCAATGGCGATTTACTTAATTGAATTTGTAATTTTTTTTATTTTTTTTTTTTTTATTTATTTATTTTCTTTTTTTTTATCGCTGGTGTTGTCACAAGATCAAAGATGAAAACCGGAATTGAAATTTAACTAACCGTAAGATCAGCAATGTATATTAATTTTTGAAATGGTTAATACACTGAAAGGACTAAAAAAGATTCCGCCGTCAGTTCTCAGTAGCAATGTAAGTTAAAAATTACAACAACACCAGAAAGCACCATTACATAAAAAAATAGCGGAATCAGTTACCTGGTATGCATTCATTGGTGGAAGCCGTGACACTGCAGTTGAACCTGTATGAATTGATTAATATCTTCGATCTCGTAAACTGATGCTTGGTTTCATGACTATTAATTATTACAGTTTTAAGACCGTGCGCAATTTTGATCACTATGGTTATCGAAAGTTAAAGAAATTATCGGACTTCGCTTTTAACAGAATGAAGATTACCTGCAGGCATTGAATTCAATTTTTAATATAAAATGAGAGTAAATAAATTTTGCATCGAGAATGTTCTTTTATCATCATGAGACAATAGGCAACAATGACCAAGCATCAATTTACTAATATTGCTGAAAATCAAGTATTCAATTAAAAGAAAGATGGGGAGAAATAGTCATTATTTAAATAAAATAGAAATTCCAAATGAAATTTAAAGTTTATTACATTAAAGGATGCTAACCAGGGCTCACACTTACATGGTTCTGGAGGTCGAGTAAAATACGTCCGCTCAGTATAAAGGTAGAAAAACGAAAGACGAGAAGCGATTCCGTTTTCTCTCCAGATCGTTTGAAATAGTAGAATGTCTTACTTAAAACAAGGATAATCAGAGATTTATTGGCAGAGAGAACGGATGCTAGCGACAAGCGTCGCAGATATAATTTTCAATAAAAAATATTAATGTATCGCTACAAAATGAACGCTGTAACGACATCAAAAATATATAACTATTGGCTTAAACCCGCGGCTTCGCTCGCGTGTTGGTTTATTATGATAGATAAGCTATCTTTCAGTAGTGTGCTATGAGACTGGTTTTGAAGGATGAAATGAAATACTGTATCTTCTTTAGAAACAAACATTTTTAATCAACATTCAAATAAAAAAATCAAATTATGTGAAGTAAGTAGTGTAGATTAAATCACGAAATTCAACAATAATGACTGTAATAATGTTACAGATCGATCAATTGATGTAATGCGCGAAACGTCAAATCGATTTTTTTAAAAGAGATATTTCTTTTCTACTGCTTTATTTATTTATTCTTATATTTCCGTATTCGTATGCTTATCCTTACAGACAACGAGCTGAAGACGTTGTGGCATGTATAGGCCAATGTTATGATCTGTGGCATCACGTTTCGCTGTAGGTAACCCGTTTGCTATAGATTCGCAAACGTCATCGCTGCCCTTCAGTCCGAATTTTTTTAAATTTGATGACTTTCAAACACCAGATCTTCCACCCCCTTATAGCTATCGGCATGGAACTGTTATGGTGTATAACGGGAGACTTCGGACAACAATTACACACAGACCATTCGTTTGCGTTCTGTAGTTTTCGCTGCAGAGCGAAATATTAACACACACACACGTAGCATTTTATATACACCGATAACTTTCCATCCCAATATACTCTACCCTCTTACCATTAACAACCCACAAGCAACAATGCAACCAACAAAACCATTTTAAAAGAGTAAATATAATTTTCAAAGAGTAATCATTGTTCCGCATTTCGCGTTATATTCTTCAAATTACTAAATATCTATCAGATCGCTATAAAACTGTGCCTAAAACCTTCCTCAGGTAAAAATTAGTAACTGTACAATTATTTAAGTCTCTGCGAGGGATATCCCCTTCCCCAGTCAGCTTCTTCCCTTTTGTTTACAAAAGACATTTATATATATATATATATATAAAATCATAATTAAGTTTATTAAGATCACTGTACATAATCTATAAGCATCAAGTGTGTTGGTAATATAAGGTTTTTCTTGTGAATATGTGAAAATGTTCCAACAGTATTTAAATTGTAATGTAATGCAGTTTTCGCTTTGTTCCCACTTTCCATTTTGACAAAATGTATGTCGCGGTGCAGTAGCCGAGAGGTCTAAAGCGTCTCGCTGCGGAGCGCGCGGTTGCTTGCCGTGGAGGTTCGAGTTCTCCCTGGGGCATGGGTGTGTGTGTTTGTCCTTATGTTAGTTTTCCTAGGTTTACGTAGTTTGTAAGCTACGGACTGATGACCACGCAGTTTGGTCCGATAGATTTACAAACATTTGAACATTTGACAAAATGTACTTCTGTTTTGTCTATTTATTTAAATATATGTACATTTCCACTGTGTGTTGTAGATGGCCACATTGAGTTAACACACAGAAGGCCAAATATATATATATATATATATATATATATATATATATATATATATATATATATATAATTAGCTATCCAATCACTATAAAACCGTGCCTAAAGCCTTCCCCCGGATAGACATTAGTAACTGAACAAATTTTTAGCTCTTTATGTCTTGTGGTTCAGACGTGATAAACGTACACCGAACAGACATTCACATTTATAGATATAGATTTACTTCTGTTATTCCCTACGTGCTGAAGTGAACACCGTTGAGGAAGAGATAACTGTGGAGCGTGCGGCCCCCCGCAGGCGGCGCCAGCTGTGTTTGACGGGCGCAACGGCGCGCTAGGTTTCACCTGGTGTGCCGATTCTGAAACCTGACGCCGCGCCGACGCCGGCCCCCGAGTTAGCGAGGGCGAGCGCGCATGCGCCGATTGAAACGTAGCCCACTCCCGGCGGCGCATGCGCGGCAGCTGGCGCACCGGATACGGCGCAGCTATTCAGTTCCGGTCACCATTATGAGCGCGCGAGCCAAAACAGGTTCCGCGGCGATTGTTTGCGTGGCGACATAATGATGAGAGCGGCCGTGTTTGTCGGCGTTTTTGTGGCTTATCGCTGCGGCCGGCAGCTGCCGAGCCACGCAGCGCCCCACTTGCGCCTGCCGAGGTTGACAATCCGGCGTGTTGCTGGATCCAGCGCTTACTGCCACAGCAAACCCTTTGAAAAATCTACTTCTATATACATACTCCGCAATCCACCGTAAGGTGCGTGGCGGAGGGTACATTGTACTACTGCTAGGCATTTCCTTTCCTATTCCACTCCCAAATAAAACGACGGAAAAAAGAATGTTTATATGCCTCTGTGCGAGCCCTAAATTCTCTTGTCTTTGGGATCTTTACGCGAAATGTAAGCAGGCGGCAGGAAGATCGTTCTACACTCAGCTTCAAATTCCGGCCCTTCAAATTTCCTCAACAGAATTTCTCGAAGAGAATGTCGTCTTTTCTCCAGGGATCCCCAATTGTGTTCCCCGAGCACTTCCGTGACATTCGCGTATTGGTCGAACCTAGCTGCTCGCCTCTGAACTGCTTCTGTCTTCCCTTGAAACTGACCTGCTGCGGGTCCCAAACACTTTAGCAATACTCGAGATGTGACCGTACAAGCGTTTTATACGCGGTCTCCTTTACAGATGAAGTATATCTTCCCAAAATTCTCCCAATAAACGGAAGTCGGCTCTCCGCCTTACTCACAACTGTCCTTACATGTTCGTTCCATTTCATATCGCTCTGCAATGTTACGCCTAGATATTTGAACGACTCGACGGCATCAAGAAGCTCACTACTAATGCTGTATTCGAACATTATGAGATTGTTTTTCCTACTCATGTGCATCACCTTTCATTTTTCTACATTCAGAGCTAGCTGCCATTCTTCGCATCAACTAGAAATTTTGTCTAAGTCACCCTGTAAGCTATTACAGTCAACGAAAGGCGACACCATCAGCAAACAGCCGCAAATTACTCTGTCCATCAGATCATTTATATAGATAGAAAATAATAGCGGTCCTTTCATACTTCCCTGGAGCACGCCTGACGATACACTCGTCTAGAACATACTGCTTCTATTACTCAGGAAATCTTCCAGCCCGTCAAAAATACGTGAACCTAATCCATATGCTCGTAATTAAGTGAGCAGTCTTAAATGTCGCACCGCGTCAAATGCCTTTTTCAAATCGATAAAAACACAATCTGCCTGTTACCGTTCATCCGTGGCTCGCAAGATGTCACGTGAGAAAAGGGCAAAGTGACTTTCACACGAACGATGTTTCCTAAACCCATGCTGATTCATAGAAAGCTTTTCTCTCTCAAGGTAATTTGCTATATTCGAACTGAGAATATGCTCCAAAATTCTACAGGAAACTGATATCAACGATATTGGCCTGCAATTATGTGGCTCAGTTCTTTTGCCTTTGCGTATCCTGCACGATTGCAGCTGAAGGGCTCGAAAAGTCTAAATCAAATGTCTCTACGGAGTATCGAATGTCGTGAAGTTTAATTTAGCTGTAGTTGGGAGATAAATGCATACTAAAGTCGTCGGCGTGTATCTGAGCGTGTGTCGTCAACGAGGTCACGAGTCACAACCTGCGAGCCCTCCTACGTGTTGGGCAATATCAGGCATTTCGTATAATCTCAATGTGTATGTAAACGTTTACCAATAAGATGGGAGAAAGCCACCTACGTCATGCCATGCTATTCGGTGTAAGGGGAGCAGCTCTTAGAGAGATAAAAAGTTCAAATGTTTGTAAATCTATCGGACCAAACTGCGTAGTTATCAGTCCGTAGCTTACAAACTACTTAAACTATGGTAAACTAATCTAAAGACAACACACACACACACACCTATGCCCCAGTGAGGATTCGAACCTCCGACGGCGAGCAACCGCGCGCTCCGTAGCGAGGCGCCTTAGACCGCTCGGCTACTCCACCGCGGCACCACTGATCATCTACATCGCCTCCTAAGTGAAACCGACACGTCCCATTGAAGCATGAACGATAGAAGTCGGAATTTAACAGCGCATACTCTCGAAATGGAAGACGAGATTCGGCGACCTGTTACAGATACTGTCGTGTTACACCTATCATGGGTGTCAGACTCAGCCTTGTCTAGAATGTGTCATAAGGGCTTCAGCTTTTAGGTATCCATTGAAAAAACATAAGTTTGTGGTGAAAATAATATTTATTTACGTTTTACACTGACTGATAGTACCTACTTTCATAAGCCCCTACCGTGCTTTTCAATATCATGTAGGGCCTGAGATATCTGGAGTGAAAGAGTTGAGTGAGACACCCTGCATATTAACATTGTGGTTGTTGGTTTCATTCACCTTATACTGACCAGCACAATCTACAGTCGACGCTAGTGATGGGTGCAATAATCGTCAAAGACAAAATGCACTGGATGTACGTTATACGAGGCGCGTCCAGAAAGTAAGTTCTGTTTGCTTATTTACAAGGAACGGGTACAGATACAGAAAAAATATTGATTGTATAAAAATCTACAACTGTTAAACTACATTTCTACGTAGCTTCCGAAATTTTGTAGGAAATTGTCATAGCATGGCACATGGTTTTGTGTGCCTCTTTCCTAGAATGTTGCCGCCTGTGTATTCAACCATGTGGTAACATGTTCCATGTTACATGTTCCTTCTGTCATGTGGTACCATGACAGATTTTCAAAAAAGAAAAGAAAAAAAAAAGTTTGTAGAGTCTATGGGACTTAACTACGGGGTCATCAGTGTCTAAACTTACAAACTACTTACGAACTAGCTTATACAAAGGACGGCACAAATATCCATGCCCGAGGGGGGATTCGAACCCCCGACCGTAGTGGCCGTGCAGACCGTGACTGGAGCGCCTCAGTTCCCTCGGCCACCGCAGCCGGCAAGGACAGATTTTAGGTGTAAGAAGAGGATTACTGTCAAAAGATTTTTTTTTCACGATAATGCCTGACCTCACACACCGAATGTGACCAAGCAATTCTTACGGAAATTTACATGGGACCTATTTGATCATCCTCCATACAGCTACTTTCATCTCTTCTTACACCTAAAATCTGTCCTTGGTGGTCAACACTTCAAAATGTTCAAATGTTTGTGAAGCTTATGGGACTTAACTACGGGGTCATCAGTCCCTAAACTTACAAACTACTTATGAACTACTTACGAACTAGGACGGCACAAATATCCATGCCCGAGGGGGGATTCGAACCCCCGACCGTAGTGGCCGTGCTGACCGTGACTGGAGCGCCTCAGTCACCTCGGCCACCGCGGCCGGCGGTCAACTCTTCAACGATGATAAAGAGCTTAACCATATGGTTGAATTCACAGGCGGCAACCTTCTGTGAAGGGTGCATGCAAAAACTTGTGGCACGCTATGACAATTGCCTACAAAATTTCGGTAGTTATGTGGAAAAGTAGTTTAAGAGTTCTAGAATTTTGTGCAATAATAATTTCTTCTGTATCTGTGTACAATTTCGTTTTATTACCAAACGGAACTTACTTTCTGGACGCGCCTCGTATTGTTGGTCAGTATTGCATACCCTGCACTGTGAACGATTAGTAGCTCACTGCCCCCGAAGTCAGAGATCCGCGTTCGATTCCCGATCTCGCACATAGTTTCAGCTCGTCATATACGTCCACGGTGCGGTCGGCGAGGAGTAGGAGATCGGTATCTGCGCGCGGTACATCCATCTCGAGCGTGGTAGCCGCTGCTGTACACACGCCGAGCCGCGGACAGCGCATGCGCAGCGCGCTGGGAGTCAACGGCCAGGCGCGGCCCGAGAGAGAGCGCGAGCGAGCCAGCGATCGGCTCCGATTCAGATCTACAAGGCGGAAGGGAAGGCGGCCAGCGGCGATAGGCATCGCGGGGGCGGCGGCGGGGGCGGGGGCGGCGGCCGGCCGACGTGACGCGCGCCGCCAGCGCCACGCGCGCGCCGCGGCGGCGGCACGCACTAGGCGGCTAATGGCAGGGCAGGGCAGCGCGAGCCGAAGGCGCGCGGTAGCGCACCAAAGCCGCGGAACCGATGGGATAACGCCTAGCCAGACCCAGTATCAATCACCCGCGAGCACACCGCGCGCTTTGGAGCGCAGCGCATACTGTAAAATCTCGTACTAGCCGGTCGTGTTACCCTTTGCGCCTCACGTAAGTATTGTACACTTAAAGTCACGGGATACAGATATGCAAAGATATAGACGGCAAAAATATCGCTTAGACAATCTATAAAAAGGTTGCGCGTTGCCCAGGCTGTCGTCTGTAATTCCGTGATTCATGTCAAAATGTTTCCGACGCGACAATGGCCGCTCGACGGGAATCAACAGACCTGGAATGCGGAGCTAGAGCTATTGGAGACTCCATGTCGGGAATTCGTTAGTGAATTTGAGATCCACAGACTGAAGATACGGTACGACAAAAGGAAAAGGTGATGAAGAACTTTAAATTGTCAGAACAATATCGTATCATACCAAACTTGTCCTAAATTTGGTTCAGTCTTATTAAGAAAACGTGTTTATAGCTCTTATAGTCAGTTGCTAAGTAAATATTTGTAAGTTTTCTAACGTCACCTAGCAACTTAACACCTCTCGTGAACCGTGGCACCGAACTTCCCTCCGAAGTCTATGTACACCAATGAGGTTAAAATAAAGGGAGATGGCGTGATCTATGCTAAGCACTACGTCAGTTGTAGCCTGTCCGCCATCTTGGTGAGTTATGGAATGCTATTTCGCTGTTAAAATTACGCATTAAATCGACCCTCTTTCTGTTAATACATTGGATTGACAGTCAGTGCAAAATAAGTACTCTCAAACAACTAACTTATCGTTAGATATTTGAAAAATTAATTTTAACGGCAATTATAAAGCTTTTAACATGTTGTAGATCGTGGCAAAACTGTCAAACGTATTATTTCTGTTTTACGTGACTTAGACCATAAGCTCTACAGTACGAAAACTTCTCTAAGACTCAGCAACATGGCGGAAGCAGGCTTCATTTTTTCAGCGTAAGGGCGTCTCCCTATATTCTAACCTCCTCGATGTCCACCGCCTAATATATATATATATATATATATATATATATATATATATATATATATATATATATATATATATATTTCTATATTTTCTTAAACACAAACAGATCCTTATACCCGCGGGAGAAAGATAAAAGGCCAGTATGTAACTTCACATTCATAGTTTAAACTTTTTACCACCAATTCAGTCATGAAACTGGCGTTCGAGCGAAAATCCACAGCCTACTACATTTTAGTTTCACACTGAAAATGCCTCTGTTCCATTTGAATGCGTCTTGAAATTCAGTAGCCCGTTATAAACTTTTCAGACTGATGGTGTTTTCTTCCTATATGTAGAAGATCAAATAATGTATTGAACATTTTCAAATTTCACATTAAATAATAAATCATTTAATATACATGATATAATATTTAAAACTCTTCTTCAGTCAAACATCACATGTTTATTGGTCCACTTGCAATACAAGCAGCCGGCCGCGGTGGCCGAGGACACTGAGGCGCTCCAGTCACGGTCTACACGGCCACTACGGTCGGGGGTTCGAATCCCCCCTCGGGCATGGATATTTGTGCCGTCTTTAGTATAAGGTAGTTGATAAGTAGTTTGTAAGTTTAGGGACTGATGACCCCATAGTTAAGTCCCATAAGCTTAACAAACAATACAAACATATACTATTTGCTTCTGATCCAATGTTACAATCACAAGGACATAATCTGAACTGACGAACATCCATAGCAATAATAATGTTAAATAATCTTCTCGATGTCCCACAATAAAGAAGGCGCAGAGACGTCCGCTGCTCCGTGACCGTCGGCTAACTTCATATAACGGCAGCGGTGCTGCGGCGACGCTGCTACTGTTTATTGCAGTACCTCGATCGATCATGAAACAAACACAAATCATTCTTCTTAAGTATAATATCATAAAAATCATTACTCCACATTTAATAAATCGTTTTCATTAATACGCAATGTTTAATTTTCATCTCCTGCAAAACAAAGCTGATATGGGAGAGTAGGGGCTCACAAATCTGTCCCACTACAAAGAGTGTGCCGAGAATTCTGAATTACAGGCATTACCTATTACCATTAATAACTGAGACAAATAACAGACGAGCAACATCACAGAGCACTCTTATATTTGGTGATCTATGAAAGTCACTTGACTACATAAATCACAATATCCTTTTACGCAAATCAGAATATTACGATGTAACAGGAAAAAATTGCAGAATGGTTCAAATCGTCAATGCCATGTAGGATCCACAAACGTTCCAACCTAGGGCCCCTGCTTTTTCTTGTTTGTATCAATGACTTTTCATCAGCACATTACTGACTGCCAAGTTTGTTTTATTTGCAGAAGACCGCGGCGGATTAGCCGTGCGCACTGGGGTGTCGTGCAACGGTGCGCGCGGTTAGTTTACCTTAATTTAAGTAGTTTGTAAGCTACGGACTGATAACCATGTTGTTGAGTCCGATAGAGTTACAAACATTAGAACATTTGCAGACTCTACAAACAATGCAATAAATAATAAATGAAGTGGAGCATTCAAAAGATTGGTTAATAAAATTTTCATTGACATTAATAAATGGTTCCTAGGCAATTCACGGTCATTAATAAATGGTTCCTAGACAACTCACGGTTACAAAAACTTTAAGAAAAATGCAGTTTAGACCTTGTAGAAGGTTTCCCGCTGGTTATGCCTAAAGCGTGCCGACAAGGAAATGGAAGAAGTTGACAGTGTCAAATTCTAGGCAGTAAAACATGATAATAAATTTAACCAGGAGGAGCATACCACATAAATGCTGAAGTGCCTAAATGAGTACTCATTTGCTATGCAAATGTTATGGATCATGCGCGATTTTTAAGAAAGCTAGTCAACTATGCATACTTTCATTCCACGTCAAACTTTTTTTTCCTAGGGTAACTCATCAGTTCAAGCTAAAGTTTTCACAGTCCAAAAACGTCCGATACGAATCACTTGCGGTGTCAACTCAAGAACATCCTGCAGAAGGTTCGTTAACGACCAGGGGATACCAACTACCGCTTACAAAAACTGTTTGTAAAGCTATGGAACCAAACTGCATGGTCATCACTCCCTAGACTTACAAGCAACTTAAACTGACTAACGCTAAGGACAACACACACACCCATACCGAATGGAGGACTCGAAGCCCCGACGGTGGAGCAGACGCGCACACCTGCTGCAGGTCGACTACTGCTTCCTAATACATTTACTCTAATGTTAATTTGTGATTGAACTATATGTTTTTTTTTTCAGTTCTTGGGATCAACATTAGAAACAACAATAACTTTCACAAAGATTTAAAGTCATTTACATTTGCTCAGAAATATATCAACTATTCAGCTAAACTGATTTTTCAGTAACATGCCAACAGCAATAAGACTTTAACTCACAATAAAGTTCAGTTTGAAAAGAAACTAAAGGATTCTTTGTTGGTCAACTCCTTCTACTCCATTGATGAATTTCTTTGCAGAAGGATTGATGTTTTTTATTGTATATAAAATTCACAAATGCGAATATTGGATTCAGTCTGACTTCAGTACTAATGTTGTGCAGTAATTTGGTCATTCTAAATAAGTGATGTAAAAGAAAAATCCATACGAATTAGCATAAAGCAATAAGACGTCCTAACAAGTTTTATGTCCTGTAAAATGTAAATATTCTTTTTTTCTGACGTATTCCACACCCACAAGGGCAGTTACATTTGGATCTGTGCTAGGTACATAAATACATCTGATGTCATTTCGTAAGTATTTATTTGTGTATCTTATTTCTGATATCTCCACAGTTTGTATCAACTTGAACGAAAAGTACATCTTATCTAACACTGCGTAAAAAAACCTCAAAATTCAAAATTGGAAAATATTAATATTGGCTCAGTTTATTGTCTCTGGTAGTAGATGACCGACTCTAGTGGCTTTGCTGACAGCACAACAACGTCTGCAGCGACTCCCCTGGGCCCGTGGCCATAGCGGGGGACCCTGGACCACTGGAAGTCTGTCGCTTGCCTTGCTTATGTGAGTCCCGTTTTCAGTTGGTAACAGCTGACGTTACGGCTTGAGTGTGGCGCACCAACTCGCAAAACAATGGACCCATGTTGACAACAAAGCATTGTGAAACCTGATGGTAACTCTATAAAGGTGTGGGATGTTTGTACATAATCCACTTTTTGGGATAACTGTATTGATCCAAAAAGGATATTTTTGGCTGATTAATGGGCGCTTCGAGCAAGATGTGGCGTAAGTTCCCGAACGTCGTATCGACCCCTTTTCAGTAGTCTGGGAATCCTGACATTGACGTCACAGTACATATTTTTTTGAATGTCGGTTTTTGTTAACAGCATCACATTATTCCCGCGAATTTGGAGCTTTCACTCGGTTAGTAATAGGCAGAAATCTAATCTACGCTTGTATCACACTTCCTTGACTCTTGTGCCGAAAGGTGTACAGTATTCTGCGACATCCATTTTCAATAAACTTCCACAAGAACACAAGAATCGTACTAACCCACGCGCTTTCAAGTCTAAATCATAGATACCTCATGGCTCACTCATTTTATTCTGTCGAGGAACTCCTGGAAAAACTTAAAAATTGAACTAATTCCTTCGTTTCGTTATTGATTGTTTTTACTCAGGCTTAAGATTGTCATGTGCATAGAACTACAGAAGTTGTTCTATTACACTTTTGTGTTAAAGTGTAATGTACTGGTTTTTTCATGGCCATGACGTCTTGCTCCTCAGTTAGATCCTGCGGAACAGAAAATCATATTATTATTATTATTATTATTATTATTATTGAGCAGGCCTTATGTCACGCTCCTGCTCCCAAACGACGATGGAGTTTTAGAACAAGAGTGCACCATGTCACTCATGTTTGCGATTGGTTTGGAACATACGGGACGATTGCAGCAAAAGATTTGATTACCCAGATCTCCTGACATGGACCCCAACGAACATTACACAACCAAATCTAGCTTTCCTTTTGTAAAGAAAATCCTGCACCGTCGATACTTTCGCAATTATGGATAGCAATAAAGGTAGCACTTTCTTGTTCAGTTCATGTCAAATCGTGCTGCTTCACTTCGTTGTATAAAATGAGACTAGATATGATAGTAGGAGGATCCCATGACTTGAATCATCTCACGGTATACAGTGGGTTTCGACGTTTTTTTGTTCTACATGCACGTCTACATCTATATCCACACTCCGAAAACCACCACATGATGCGTGATGTAGGCATTATGTATACCACTCTCACTCTTTTACCAACGTCACAGTTTCACCCCCGTCGTGTATGGTTCTCGGAAATCAGATTGCAGGTAAGCTACTGTGTGGGCTCTAATATCTATCGTTATGGTACTCTCCCCGACATACACGTAGGAGAAAGCAGTATATTTCTTGACTCACCACAAAAGATACGCTTGGATCTTGGGCAGAAGCCTGTACCTGATGCAGAACGCCTCTCCTGCAGCGTCTGCCATCATCTCTGTGGCACTTTCTACAACAGCATAAATACTCTGTAAACAACCTGTCGATTACCACAAACATAAAGCAAGACGCACATTTCAACTTTCTCACGGAAACAGAGTGTTTGTCATCGTTTTACATCTACGAAATTACAATTCCCATGCTTTCACGAATACCCAGACCCCCTTACCGTACTGACTGTCTTGCTAAACGACCCCATCCTAGTTTCACTCACCCCTTTTACATGCGGTTCCTAAAATCGATTTTCTAAATCCGCTGCTACTTGGACATTTAACACTCCAAAATAATGTCTGTAAATCTAATTTTATAAAGCCGTGTTGCACTTCCACAATCGATTTTTGTGCACAAGTGAACACGACACCGCTTCTGAAACGTGTCTGGGTTGTAAGGTTGAGCCTTGTTGTTATCAATTTTTGGCCTATATAGACAGTGTTTTCTACATTGAAGGAGGGATATTCCGAGTATGAAGCTATTTATCTTTAAAACAGCGACTGTGCTGATTAAATATTGAACTTACATAGCTGTTTCCCAGATGATAATTCGACTGGGCTAGCAAATCCGTTTCACGCCTAAACAGATTTACACGATAGGAAAAAAGAGTTTAAGAAATTAGATTTCGCTCTTCGGAATGATTTGTCGTATTTAAAGTGGTGACTGAAATGTCTGGGATCGGAAAAGTGCATGAAACGAAGAAATCAATGGTGTGTTTGATATGCCTTATTTGATTGTCAATGATCGGTTTCACAGCTGATAAGGCTTACCTAAAGGAAGTGTATCATATTAGTATGATGTCTCTTGTGTATAACTTAATTTTTTTTTTTTTTTTTTTTTTTTTTTTTTTTTTTTTTTTTTTTTTTTTTTTGTGTGGGGCGAAGGTCGAAGATCACTTAGCCAGTCCACCATTTTCTGACACGGGCGAATTAATGTGGAACATTAATTTAGCCGAAGAAGAAAGACATATTACTCCGATTTGTTAGAAGAATCGAAAGGAAGAGAAAACTGCGCCTGAAAGAACTTTTTTTATAGAAAAGTCATTCAGTGAAGTGTGGAGTAATGTTCTTCGGTCTGTGACCTTACGAATTAAGATCAACGAAGAGAAGAGGTAATTGCAGAATTAATCACCGAAAGGGCCAAGCAATATAGTGAGGCGATGTGCATCACAAAGAAAATTAAGCAGCAGATCAACTCAGATGGTGCGGCGACAGGAAGAGAAGCGTTTCATAACAACAGCGCACACGTAGAGGAGCCCGGCGGAAGGTGGGTTACAACAGCCTCATTCAGGGTGTGGTGGTCACTTGTCTTTCTGATAGACGTTCTCGTTAACTGGGCTGATGAGGCACTGTGTCAAGTAGACAAATATTTCATACGTAACGCACACAGGTAATCATTCACTACTCATTCCCAGTTGCATTAGAAAGAAATAATTGATGAAGACGGGAAGTCGGAAGTAATAAATATTAATGACTTGTTTCCGTCAAGTCTTATTGTAGTTAATATAAAATTCTATTTAAGGGACATCAATAGTTTTTCTAAGAAGAGGAATTCATGTTCAATTAAAAGCAGAATTTCGTGTATGTTTTATTCTGTTTTAGCTAACCGGCTTACAAATTCAGATTTTAAAGACTGTAAAACATTCAAAACTTACGCTTTTAATTCAATATGATAATATTATACCAAGAACTAATGGGAGAATGAATAAAAAAGAAACAGAAAATATTGAAGTTTGTACGCCAGCAAGCATCGAACAGTGTAACTGCTCAGTAGTCTCGTGAGCTGCCATTTAAGCTTTTTTAGCTGAAAGCTAACAAGTGCTCTCCTCTCTGTGTGCTGTGGCAACCCCTGTTTTTTAGTCGGTGATCTTTTTTTCTCCCTAAGGGTAAAATTTGTTTTTCATTATTGGATCAAGATGTCAAACTAGTGGAATACGCCAGACTCTTAGAATACAATTTTTCCTTATGTTTTTATTTGTTTATGAAATTGTTCTTTCGAGAATTTTTGTGTCTGTAATAACGGTATACGTGTAAAAATGTTCTTATGTCTCTCAGTGTTATTGCATCTTTAACTTAATGTCACTGCTGTTGTCTTGATAATCTACAGTAAAAGAACAGAGATATATCACCAAATTCGTGCATCCAAATGATTTTATATATACACTACTTCCATCTCTCAACTTCTTACAGTTCTGACCTACAGGTAAACGAATGACCATATTATTTGGGAGTAATTTGACAAAAAATAAATAAGTTTTTAATTTGCCAATTACCGGTAGTGTTGAATATAGATGGTATGAGTAATCAGAATTTTCAATTAATTCATTGTTCACGAATTAAGTGATTTTGGATATTCTTCTCTCCACCTAAGACTGGAACCAGATATCTTAACGTTCCAGCAAAAATGAAGATTCAGATGTCCACCTGCACCGACACGATTCTGTAGTCTATCTTTTTTTCCGGATATTGCCACTTTTAAGTGGAAGCAATAAGGAAGATTAGGAGGAGGAAGCTTGGAGTTTAGCGTCCCGTCGACTGCATGGTCATTAGAGACGGAGCTTATGCTCGAAATGTTTGGGTAAGATAAGGAAGGAAATCGGCCGTGCCCTTTGAAAGGAACCATCCCGGCAATTGCCTGAGTTGTTTAGGGAAATCACGGAACGTCATTGCGCCAAAGTGAAGGTAAGATATATTAAGTGCAGTGTGAAACGTTGTTTGTGATTATCTATATTTAACACTTGGACTGTAGAGGTACAGTGCGCAAGCTGTACAGATTCCCCGGTACAAAGTTGCCTTTCTTACTCCACAATTTTTAAACACAGCATCAAAGAGTGCGAGTTTCAATCATTTTAATAAAAAATCTGAATGATATGTCTTAAGATTGGGAAATTGGTGCCTATCTAATGATCGGTTACACACACTTAAGCGTTCAATGTACATTTATTGAATATGATGCTAAGTAGCGTTTTACTATGTAAATATCCCTGCACTAAATATGATTAGATCCGGAAATGGTCAACATATTACCCACGGTGATATTTCACGAAATGACCCCTGACCTGTTCTTTGTAGTGCCATTTATGCTGATCTCTCGAGTTAAAAGCGCGAAGAGTTGTAGCAGGCACTCATTTTAAAGAGGGAAAAGCGGTTCAATTATTTTTTTCTGAGATTAATGTTCGAAGTGATTAAAAATCTGAGGAAAATTTGTTTTTCTTGATGGACATCAAAGACATTGCTTTACATTTATTAGTGAAGTTGTAATAAAAGAGTTCAGGACTAGAGGACAAGAAGGTGCTTCACGGCGTGACCCGGTATCCAAACACCTGATAAGCAAGTTCGTACTCGCTTAGGGAAGTCTCAAGGTCTTTTAGAGGGACATCTCGTACGGGAAGTGTGAGTAAGCATGCGGATATCCACTAGACAGCTTATATGCCTCCTTTCTTGGCTGATACTGTGGTGTAATTTCAAAGTAATGTGATTCAGTTGTGAATGAGAACTGATCGGTACACAGAAGGAAGGAAGGAAGATTAGTGTGTAAAGTCCCGTCGACAGGGTGGTCATTAGACACGGAGCTCAAGCTCAAATTATTTTATTAAAGGTGAGGACGGAAATCGCCCTTATTCTGTCAAAGGCAGTTGCCTGGAATGATTTAAGAAAATCATGAAAAACATAAGTCGTGATGAAGATTTAGTTGGGGTATGTTTTGCCTCAGCTGGTGGTTGGTGTTGTAATCAAAAAATGTGGTCATGCGATAATTTGTGCCGGGGCTGTAACTCGAACCTGGCTCTCCGACTTATTAGGTAGTTGTCCAAACCACTTCACCACCCAGGTACTTCACACACCTGCACGGACTACTCAGCCACGTGCTCCGGCCGATCCAAATTCACATATATTCTACATCTACATCTACATGGGATTCTCTGAAAAACACATTTAAGTGCCTGGGTTCATCGAACAACCTTTATACTATTTATCTCCCATTCCATTCTCGAATAGCGCGCGGGAAGAAAGAACACCTGAACCCCTCCGTTCGAGCTCTGATTTCTCGTATTTTATTCTGTTGATCATTTCTACCTATGTAAGTGGGAGTCAACAATATATTTTCGCATTCGGAGGAGAATGTTGGCGATTGGAGTTTCGTAAGAGCCCACGCCGCGGCGATGTCCTCCGTCAAACCTACCTGATAAAGATCCCACACTGGGCAGCAATATTCCAAAAGCGTAATGTATACAGTTTCTTTAGTAGTTCGGTTGCATCTTTTAAGGCTTCTGTCAATAAAACGCAGTCTCTGGTTCGCCTTTCCTACGACACTATCTACGTGTTCTTTCCAGGTTAAGTCTGAAGTAATAGTAATTCCTAGGTATTTTGTGGAGTTTACGGCCTTCACGTTTGATTGATTTATCTTGTAAACAAAGTTTAACGGATTTCTTTTCGTACTGATGTGGACGTCTTCACACTTCTCATTATTTAGAGTCAATTGCCAATTTTTACACCATAGTGATATCTTATTTAGATCGTTCTGCAGTTTGTTTTGATCTTCAGAAGATTTTTCGAAACGGCAAATGACGGCGTCATCTAAGAGAGATACTTAGATTTTCTCCCAAATCGTTTATGTAAATAAGGAACAGCAGAGGAACAGGGGAACGCTACCCTGTGGAACGCCCGATATCACCTCTGTTTTAGTCGATGCCTTACTATCGATTACTACAAACTGTGTTCCCCCTGACAGTAAATCACCTATCCAGTCGCAAATTTTGGGCGATATGCCATAACCACACAATTTCATTAAAAGCCGTTTGTGAGGTACGGTGTCACAAGCCTTCTGGAAATCAAGAAATACGGAATCGATTTGCGAACTCCTGTCGATAGCACTCATCATTTCGTGTGAGTAAAGGGCTGGTTGTCTTTCGCATGAACGATATTTTCTAAATCCTTGTACCTTGGGTCAGAAGATCATTCTGTTCCAGATAATTCATAATATTTTAATACAGGATATGTTCCAAAACCCTGCTGCAAATTGACGCATGAAATAGGCCTGTAGGTCTCCTACTGTGACCACAGTACTCCCTGACTCACAGCTAATACCTGCGAGGTTTTCGCATTGAAACCGAAACAATAGTCGATAACGTGGATTACAATTAATAACTGAAGCGTGTATTCTTCTTCGCTCGAAAGCGCGCTGATGTTGGGAATCCTTCAGAAACGAAGATGACGACAGCAAGTAGACTGTGGATCCCCGATAAGGAAGTTTGCAGAAGCGCTCCGGTGAAGGGATTAGCAGGCCAGAACAAATACTTAGGGGGCCATCTGCTAATGGGCAGTGACTAACGGTCCCGTGACGGGGACGTTCGCAGCAGCGTGCACAATACATGCCACTCCAAGTCACTCGACAAACGGTTTGAAGCTGGCAACGTCAGTGATAAATGAAGGGTGAACGAGAGGCGCTCCATGCATTCCTCACACTCACTGTCAACTTCAAGCGTCTCTCGAGTGACCTTGAATTGTTTCAGCGGCCAGGATATAATGGAAGAATCTGTGCACAGTACGTCACCAGACTCCACAAGTCTGTCCATAACCAAGCAATACCAAAGAAGAAAAATGTAATGATTGGTGGCTCAGCTATCCGTTATAGAGATAGTTAATATTAGTAGCTGTCCATCGCCAGCTTCCTCAAACTATCACCCCTGATGCTACAGTGATGCACATTGTCACAACAAGCGAATCAAGCTTTTGATTTCAACAATGAAAGAACTGCATTAGAGCAGCTCTGTTAAAATAATTACGGGTAATCCTTAAATAAAATCTTTGAGTTATGACAGAAAATACGGTTAACGTTGGGAGTTTTAACCTTCTTTTATCATGTTTTTTATTTTATTTGCACTATCTACCTGATTGTAAGAGATGCGGAAAGGTGTAAATTGCAGGCATAAGCACGATTTACTGTAGGTACAAATTAGCAGCACGCAGCCCTGCAAATTTGTACTTAGTAAATAGCTTTTACAGTTGCTGCTTCTGCGTAAGCTGTGTTTAAAATCATAAGCACAATTAATAAGTTCGAAGATTTACGAAAGGGTGGAGTAAAAAACTGTATTATTTATGAGCAACAAAGGAGCGGTACTTATCGTCTGTTGTTCCTTGTTGCTGTAATATTGGACGAATGTGCGATACCATCTATATTGACTGTAATCCAGCAATTTGCAGGTTTCTTATTTTAAGGGCCTGAAGATGACGGTATTGACCGTCGTAACTGGTTGCTAAATAAATATACTGAACACAGCTGATGTATTATTTTTCGTTACAAGATATACGGCTGAAGCCCCTGGTCCATAATGAAGAAGGACAAAGTCAAATTGGACAAATATCCAGTCAAATGAGGAGTTTCTGCCAAACGACAAAACACTACCTCCGAAATGTCGGTACTCTTCATGGTGTTATACCGCTAGAAATCGACATTCAGTAAGAGAATAGTGAATAAAAAAGGTTTTAATTACCCGAGTACAAAAAACTGACCTTTGCTGCTCATATTCAGAGGATAATTTGCGCTGAAGTTCCCTTTACATTATCGAGATCAAGCATTTTTAATGCTGACATGAAATTTTAAAAATATAGCTTTTTTTCTTGACATTCATTATTTCGGAGACGAGGCAGCCCCCCCCCCCTCCCCTCTTTATACACTCCCTGAAGTAGATTTTCATTCAAGAACGACTACCCTGTTGTTGAAATTAGAAGTTTCGTCAAATGTTCAAATGTTTGTAAATCAATCGGATCAAACTGCGTGGTCATCAGTCCGTAGCTTACAAACTAGTTAAACCTAGATAAACTAACCTAAGGACTACACAAACACCCAAACTCCAGGGAGGACTCGAACCTCCACGGCGAGTAACCGCGCGCTCCGCAGTGAGGCGCCTTAGACCGCTCGGCCACTCCACCGCGTCTCGTCAATCTTTATACAAGTATGAAGATTTCTTATCGACCAGTATTATAGGTGTAAGTAAGAGTGCAATATGAAGTTCTTACTATGGCTGTACAACTTTTTTTCCCCTTGTTATGATTTTTTTTTTCTTTTTTGTGTGTGTTCGTATTCAGAATTTTAGTTACTCAAAAACGCAATTTTCCAAATAAGCAGCCGACCTGTATAATGTGGCCATTACTTGTTCTTTTCTACTACAGTAAACAATAGGTACATCTTTGTATATAGATGTACTTCTTAATCTACATCCAATTAATATGATGAAAATAAATTAATTTGAAACTTAATACTTAGCTAAAATTGTATACCATTGCCTGATTTAGAAATTTGAAACAATTGTTACAATAAATGCTACGCCATTCTCCTGGCTAAATGACTGAAAGTAACATCCGAATACAATTCAATTAGTATCGTTTGTCGTGATTTTTTAAATCTGAAAATCTGAGAAGGTGCCAATATTAGTTACGCTTTCCCTATATTAGAAGCTAATGAACATTAAAAGAAAAATAACACTACAATACTCCTATTTCATCGATGATGGACTAGATCAGGAACGTATTTTTCTGTATTGGTCATATTTCATTTTCTTCCACGAAGCGTAATGAAGTTAGTACACCATCTCAACAACTAAGCAAATACGAACATGGGATAGAAAAAGTAGCTCTTAATACGTAGCTTTCGGTTTGAAGGGTCCATATCTCTAGTCAGGATACGTGCTACGTACTACGAGGTCTTCCGATGGCGTAGCTCGAGATAACGCCGCGCCGGTGTGAAATGACCTTTAGTCGAGAAGCGTTTACTGGAGACGTTCATCGAAATTTGAGGGATACGAGAGAGCTGTGAAGGCTAGTCGTGAATCGTGGCTCGAAACTCAGTCGCTGGCGCACTGGCCACGAAACGTAGGCAAGAACTTTCAAACGGCGCGTGCCCCGTGGCAGAGAGGAAGTTTCATTCTGTGATTATAAAATGTTAACGGTACAGCATTTTCAACGTTGATAACAATTTTATTAGGTCGCGTTATTCGTTCATAGCACATAGCCAATACGGGGCGCATTCCAACTAAATATAATCAATGTACGTTCGCGAACTTCGTTAGCCTTGGTATCTTGACCCCCACTATTAGGATGCTTGGCGCGAGTCTTTCGACTGATCGTGCATAGATTCTAGTGTTCTGTTACAGGTCGCAACGTGGGCTTTCAGGTGTGCGCCTAACAGCCTGCCACTTTCTCCCTCCTATTTACGGAAAACCCCAGACTTAGGGTCCGGGGGTCGAATGCTGGCTGAGCAACGGCCGCACGCGCCTTCTCCGTGACCTCGTCACCCCGATACTCAGCCCAGGACGGAAGTTCGATCCCAAGCAGCGGCATTCCATACAGTTTTGTTCCAAACGCTTCGATCTGCATCTGTCTGATATGAAATGAATGGAACAGTAAATGAATTTTTTTCCCCAACACGCCACCCAGAAAAATACTGTATATCAATCACACCGAAATACTGTTCTTTGTTGCTGTGACTATGTGGAATAGGAAGAAACGGTAAACAGATGGCTTCGAAGAAAATCATTTATTGTGATTTTGTAAAGCAAGAGCATTTACAGAATGTTTTATGTGTCCTTTTTTTTAATAAAGAGAAAAATCAGATGTTTGTGGACTCTGGATCATGCGACGATTAATTGTACATGAGAAACGCAATAATTTTCTATTTATGTCCATCTACTACCCACTCAATACCTCTGGAAATCTTAACTCGCCCCCTCCTCTCTACCCCTTCTTCTTGTGCTCTGTCTGTTTCCTCTTTTCCACGGCGAACCTTTTCAAAAGGAAGAAATTAAAAAATTAGGAGCTTGCTTCAAATTTATTGATACTCACATCTGACCAGACCAGTAAGGGTGTATTTTTTTTTAAGCTAATTAACGAAGCCAATAAACGACGTTACTTGGAGACTACTAGAATGGTTTGATTTCCTACGGTGAGATCGCCGGCTAGTAGTTGTGTCATTGTAACTACCCGGTAATTGTTTGTTATACGGGCAAAAGAACCATTTGAAACGTGAAGTCTCTAGAGTGCGATTTCACGAAAAGTTGCTTTCGTCTGTCATTCCTGCCGTAGCACCTGTTTGGCATGCAGATCAGAAGTTGGCAGCACTTCAGTTTTCAATGTTCACTTGTTACAATCGAAGATTTTAATGCGTGATATAGAACATAACACGAAAGCTATAAGTATAGCCTTTCTTAACAGCATGATTATCATTTCGTGCATATCTATGACAGAATAGTTCACCTCCGTAGCTCAGACAGCGTTGCCGACTCCCACGCAGGAGGCCTGAGTTCAATTCCCTGCAGGGAACTAACTAGTGATAAGGACAACACATACACCAATTACCAAGGGAGGACTCAAACCTCCGACGAGAGCGGCCGCACAATCCGTGACATGGCGCCTCAGGCCGCGCGGCAATTCCCACGCGGCTCCTGCGTTTCAGTGGTAGCCTACCTCTTTGATAGGAATAACTGATTAATTGTTATGCATCACATCTACGCTCTGAGAATCACAGCAGAATGTCAATATGCAGGCCGACCCAAAAATCTGTTAACATTTGAGAACGGATTAAATTATAGAATAATATAAACAGAAATTTACAAATTGTCAAAAATGTTTGAGCCGGCCGCGGTGGCCGAGGGGACTGAGGCGCTCCAGTCACGGTCTGTACGGCCACTACGGTCGGGGGTTCGAATCCCCCCTAGGGCATGGATATTTGTGCCGTCCTTAGTGTTAGCTAGTTCATAAGTAGTTTGTAAGCTTAGGGACTGGTGACCCCGTAGTTAAGTCCCATAAGTTCTACAAACATTTGAACATTTTGAAAAATGTTTGAAATGACATAGTGGTTTTAGTGAAACGAATAACGAGTGTTTAAACAAGACAACAGATAGCGTTGGACAGAAACACTCCGATGGTCTGTCAACGTCCACAAATGCCGAATTCCTGCAGCTGAAAGTCCTACAGTGGGTCATGGAAATCCCATTGCATGACGAGAAAGTCATTTTGTGCGTGGATTTAGCACGCCAGTCGTGGAGGAAATGCGTGGCACTGCTTCCCAGTGAGGGCGCCGACGTTCCCCGATATGTTACATAATCGCGCCATCCTTCGCGACTGTTATGCGTTGTTTCGCTCCAAGCCATATCACTACACTTGCGAATGACAATTGTTCTGTCGTCAGTGTGTGTAATTATTGTTTGTGGGCTTACCCGAAGTCGCATGTCTATCGGAGACTACCGCAATCATCCGATCTCAATCGGGATGCTAAAAAACAACATCCGAGTATTCTATACAATGCTGTTCACAAGTTTGTCCCTCCACTATGGTTACTGTTGATGGACGACAGTCAATTTTAGCATTTGTTATTATGGAATCGTCTCAGCTTTAAAAAAATCAATTTTTTAGCAGTTATTGTTTTTTTATCATATGAAGCGGCCTTATTTGGTCATTTTGAGCACTACTATTGGCTGTAATAAAAATCCATCTCATTTCAATCACGTGTGTCATTAACCTATCATACTGACTTTTAGGCCGCCCTGTATATAAACAGTAATTCATAATTCGCTCGATACAGCCACAACACATTTCTGATGTTGTTACCCAGAAAGAGAAATATTTCAGTGCTAATGGACACCAATTCGTGACTAAAGTAATCCTTTATACGACATGGTTGCCCGAATGTTGTTTTTTTCGTAAGGGACCAAACTGCTGGGACCATCAGTGCTAAACTTATGCCAATGATAACACCTAAGCCAGTGACCGAAGGAGGACTCGAACCACAGGTGGGAGCGTCCGTGCAATCCGTGACATGTCGTCTGAATCCGCACGGCGCCTTAGTGTTTCGCGAGCTCGAACGTAGGCTCAGAAACGTTAACTCATGCAGACGCCCACCGACAATAGGGCTTCTTGTACGCTCTAAGTAAATGAGTCATAGAAGGGGGAGAAATTGTGGTCTATGGTAACAAAAGTACCCCCCACTCCTCACCCTAAGGTGCTTTGAAGAACGTAGAGGAGACCTCAGTGGTTGGAACATCCGACGGTCGTAATTTTCTCCTTTAGTACTTCTTCTTTTTACTATTGTTGTATACAGCTATTTGTGTGTGTAGGAGAGGGTGGCCAAGGGTGAGAAGGAGGAGGTGGTAGGAATCTTATATTGTGTATGGTGGAAGTTCAAATGTAGTCATTTATGCCCACTTTCACTGTATGGCTATAATACACAAAGTGAAGTTGTTTTGTATGCGTACTATAGCAACGTAAAATCTTAGACGGAAATCATGGGTTATTCTGCATCCACTTACGTTCTGTTGTTAAAGAAAGATAGGATTCTGTCGACGACTTAGTCATTACAGGCGAAGAACTTTCTTAAAAGGAACCCAACTGTTCTTTAGCAGTATCGATGTGTCAATGTAGAAACATGTAAGGTGATGCGCATGAGCAGGAAAAACAATCCCATAATTTTCGAATACAGCATTAGTAGTGAGCTTCTTGATGCAGTCGCGTCGTTCAAATATCTAGGCGTAACATAGCAGAGCGTTATGAAATGGAACGAACATGTAAGGACAGTTGTGAATAACGCGGACAGCCGACTTCGGTTTATTGGAAGTATTTTGGGAAGATGTTCTTTATCTGTAATGGAGACCGCGTATAAAACGCTTGTACGACCACGTCTTGAGTATTGCTGAAGTGTTTGAGACCCTCAGCAGACCAGTTTAAAGGAAGACAGATCAGTTCAGAGGCGAGCAGCTAGATACGTTACTGGTAGGTTCCACCAATGCGCGAGTGTCACGGAAATACTCCAGGAACTCAAATGGGGATCGCTGGAGGAAAGACGACGCTCTTTACGAGAAATTCTGTTGAGGAAATTTAGAGGGCCAGAATTTGAAGCTGAATGTAGAACGATCTTCCTGCCGCCTACTTACATTTCGCGTAGTGATCACAAAGACAAGATAAGAGAAATTGGGCTCGTACGGAGGCATATAGTCGTTTTATACCCTCTTTCTGTTTGGGAGTGGAATAGGAAAGGAAATGCCCAGTAGTGGCAGAGTGTACCCTCTCCCACGCACCTTAAGGTGGATTGCGGAGTATGTATGTAGATGAAGAACATTAAAATTCAGTTCCAAAAGAGGGTCTAGTGTTTCGACCAAATTCACTGCTGGTCGTTACACCACACGATCTTCGACGTTCCAAGTGCCAAGCAACTGTACAGTATGTCCCCCTTCCCCATTCTTTCTACCTCTCGTGCGAGTCGCGAGAGGGAGGAAGCACACGTTCTAGTTCTTCCAGCATATCATCGGTGAGTCGTACACAAAAGATGATTTCACAATACCAGCACACAATGCAGCTTCCGTCTGGGGCGCGAAGGTGGCATCCGGGTACAAAGTGTCGTGGATCAGCATACGGCACCCCCCGTTCCTCTGGGGCGGACACACCTTTCTTCACTGCGTGACTGGGGCGCAGCAAACATCAACTGTCACCCGAGCAGTTGACGCGACTTGCCCCTCTAGCGGCGCTTTGTGTACGTGAAAAAGTCAGGTTGTAGTCCTCGTTAAACTGCGCACCCCTCCCTGCCGTAACAGTAGCTTTGAGCCGGTTCTCGGGTCACACGAAGGCATACCGACTCCTAAAAGGCCGAGTTACGCCGTGCCCAAATCCACGTGTACTCAGTTAAGAATTAACTCCGAACGACTATATATTGCAGAAGTAACCTATAGCAAAAATAAATTTTTAGGAGCGTTTCTTGTCAAATTTTACTGAAAACGGTTTCGCCTAATACTGATTTCGGGACTAAGCCTATCCTAACGGTGGATTACCCGCAGTTAAACAGGAGGGTTTTTTTTTTTTGCCTGTTGTGGGAGTGTTGCTGTACACTTTAACAAAATAAATTAAAAAAAAATCCACAATTTTAGAATCATGTGTGAAACGTGTTACAAATCAATCAATACTCAACTTTGGAACTGTAGAAGTACAATCAGACTTTTAAATTTATTGGCTGTCGGCGAGACCGCCTAAGTGTCAATACATATGCGACGTTTGAAGCACTGTGAAGCATTTCGTGCTGAATCGTGGCACCCAGACGAATCGATGGTGGAGTCTAAAAACTGATACTACCAACTGTTGGTAATCTCGTGGCCGTATCGATAGATGTGTAGTGGCCTCTTGTGTCATCACAATACGCCCCACTATAATTTGTAATCATATTGCTGTCAAAACTCACTAGGCATGCGTCATCACAGAAGATGTCTCTTGAAACGCTTACGGCCCATAAATTATGAGCAATACGAAATTTTAGAAACCTATGGCGCTCGCAACTCACGCATTTACTTCATTTTTATAAATGAAAATAAAAGGCCGCGTAAATAATTACAAAATTTGCCAGACAGTAAATAGTTGTACGACTACTAACGGGTCTCTTCCTACTTCCTTCTCCCCGAGTGTCTACATATATCTTCTCCTCCTCCTCCTTATCTTCTCTTTATACGTCTCCCCTCACAACATCTACCTTTCTTTAATCTTTCTGATGAAAGCGGTAATACGAGTGTGAATCCTGAGCTGGTCACGGCGTATTAGGCAGTACGAGTAACTGAGAGTGACATTTGCTACATTATGTTATTTTTATTACAGTCTCTCTCTGTCCACTATTTCCTCTACCCACCACTTACCATCCCCCCTTTCTATCAGTCAACCTACTCGTCTCCCCTCACTCTGTTAGCCTCTCCTTCCCCTGCATATGAAGAGTTACATATCTCTAATCTATCGGTCAAATGGTATCGAAGTTTACTGTAAGGCACCCTGCGCAACGTATGGTGTGGTGACTGAGTACTGCAGCCTAGGCGTTTATTCAGGATGTAAGCTATCTCCGTTGCAAATTTCATGCAAATCCGTTCACCCGTTTTACCGTGAATGAGAACGGTTATGGTAAGGCATCCTCCAATATCCACCCTATTGTGGCTTACGAAAGATATTGTACGTATTAATTCATCAAACCAGCACGGACATTTCCTCGTGAAAGAGAATCAAACATACAACTTTTCACCCCTTCCGGCGCAGCATCGCACCATTCCTCCGTTACCCTTCTTCTCTAATTATTCGTTATGTACCCCCTTCTATCTTGATTATGTTTTTCTTTGCTTTGATCGAGTGATATCGATTGTAATTTCGCGGCGATGCGGTTCTTCTGTTCCTCACTACGATCCTTGCCTGGTGCGGTCCTTAAATGGACATGCGCGCCGCGGTGAGGCCGGTGGTGGATTGCGGATCAATGTAGGTACCTGGAGGCGGCTGTCGTCGCGGTCGGTGTACGGAACTGCCGTGGGGTGGAGCCACTTGAGGTCATGAGCGCCGCGGGGCAGTAGTGTGGCACTCTCCGCACCTCTCCACATTCTGCGTTGTTGCGGTGCACGAGGACTGAGGCCCAGCTTTCCTTCCTGGCGGATATGGCGGGCTCGTAAGGCCGGATTGTGACTGCTTCGCAATTCTATCACTATCATTCTCCGTCAGCGTTCTCTCGGATGTACTGGCTTCTTGTGGAAAGCTGTGTGAGTGACTCTGTTAAACATCGGCTCGCCATTGTGCTCCGTTACCTAGCATGTGTCGCCCGGTAGTTCCTCGGCCCAAACGTGTAGTTGTGAATCTGCCTCTTCCACCTATCTAGTCACTGTAGGTGTACTCCCCGACACCACCCCCTTTTCCTTTCGGGTGCGTACCGTCAGTTAATGTTATCTTTAGAATTGATAGGTGATCCTATGCTTAGTTGTGCTACCCTGTGATTTACAACTCCTGTGTGTTTGTGTTGGTGTTTGTTTGTTGGTCTTTCGAAATTGTAACCGGCCCCCAGTGGTTGCCTTCCATGTCTTTCGTTTGTCCGTGTGTTTTATGTTTGGTGTCACCTCACCGGTGCAGTTATTGTTATTTACTTAATTCCTTACCCTCGTATTGTAGGATGAATTACCAATCAATTTATTGAATGTGAATGATTTCACGAATTACCAAGTGCTACTGGGGAAATCCTTACTGATTATTTTCTGTCACAGTCTTTCCTTTCGCCATCGCGTGCCCCGTTGACGAATGTATTTTTGGCCAACTTAAATTTTAATCATAGTAAAGTCCCTACCTCCCGGACTGAAGTTTCTGAGTGGGGAATGGGTAACTTACATCCTGTGTCCTTGGTAGTTCCTTTGTTAGTTGCAGTGATCTTAACCTGTTAACGATTTGTAATACTGTAAATACCTTTCATTGGCCAGTTCTGTGCCTTTCTAATAAATGATAATTTGCACCTAAATTTAATTTTACCAAATCGATTGGCACTTTGTTTGGGCTAGTTGTGATTAAGTGCCCGCATCTCACGAATCCGTTTGGTGTTTGTTGTTTAGCCTATTTAACTGAGGATACTAGTTAAGTTAATTGAATGCATGTTATTCAAAGGCATCACGAATTTGGGCTTGATTCCCGTTAGTCCGTCCGTTAAGTTGGCAATATAGTTATATGATGGTCTTAGTTCTCATTTTGACCGTTCGATTACTTGTCGTTGATCAGCTAAAGTCATAGGTGCACCGGTTCTATGTATTTGTTAATAAAGTGTTACCTTATTTGATAAGAGCTTGGTCTAAAGGTTAAGATTGTGACCTGGTAATCCTAGGTGCCGGCTCTGTTACTGATGCATTGAAGCTTTAAATTCAAATAATACACTTGTGTTAAACGTCCGCCCTTAAATCAAAGTTATTTTAGCATTACTTGGCACATTAAAATATTCTGATTATTTGATACTGAATTCCGCGAGTCAGGATAGTAAAGGCTTTCATCTCTGTGAAAGTACTACCTGAAATTTGTTATTTGTGTCATCTGTTCAATTAAATGTCCTTAAGTGAGTTTACTTAAATGAGTTACATGATATTGATATATGTTCATTGGTTGTATTTTTTGATGTTTTAATGAGTGAATAAACGTCTTTCTTTAATTGTTATTTCTCTGTTACCAAGATCCATCTTCGGACCTCTCAACTTTCTCTGGCCTTTAACATTAATCAGCCATATCCATGGAGGGTCTTCTTATTCTATTTTCTCCAGAAGAATAAAATATATACACCTCTGTGTATTGATTATCAACTGGATTAGCGTCCTCCATTAGGGAAAATCTGTGGTTGATCTACATTTTGGTTTCTCGGAGGGGGCTTCACACAGTTAAGGATCCAGTATTTCAGTATTCTTTTTTGGGGTCGTGGGAGAGGTGGAGTTAGCACTTTCAGGATGGCTTTCTCAGACACTAAAATCTACTTTATTTTTGGATCCACAATTGGGGAAACAGTATTATCCGTAAAGCAACACTGGAGTGATTAAAAATGGGATGACCACTTAAAACTAGTTGGAGGAATCCAGATGACAGGCTAAGAATCAATAAAATATAATTCGCCCATGAAAGAGGTACCTTACAAAACTTTAGTCAAGAGATCATTGACGACTGCTCCTCGTTCTGAGATTCTTAGCACCTAGGATTAATACAGTAGGAGAAAACAAACAGTGCCCGTTTAGTAGACGCTCGACCGTTCTGAAGATTCATCACACTCCTTTAACGGAGTGATAAAAAATTTCACAGTGTGTCCATCAAACTCCGGCAACAGACACAACAAGATAATTATATGTGCTCACCACGGAGAATTAAAATTCACAGTGAGTCCATTCCGATGAATGTAAAATTCAACTACCATCCTCTTACACCTTGGACAATAACCAAGACAGAAATAAATTATTCAAACGTATACTACAATCAGTCACCTACATGTTCGGAAAAAAAAAAAAAAAAAAAAAAAAAAAAAAAAAAAAAAAAAAAACCACAGGCTCCATGAATGTAATATTCTATGTATGCTTGGACGAGAATATTATAATGCCAGCGCAGATACGCAAATATCTTCAAATCAGGTGTAAGTACAACGGTGCCGTGACAATCACACCCAATGACAATCGCGCCCAGTGACATTTGCACTCAAAAAAAAAAATGGAAGGAAGGTCCGCTAATCTTCCGTCCGATTTCTGCCCCGCAGGTAAAATAGCCACGGGGTGTCAGATCGTACTGACACAAGGCGTACTCTACGGCAACGTGTGGGCGCAATACATGCTGCAATACCCGGACGACATGCAGATTTTCAGTGTGTTCGCTGTATGTTATGATACCAGCACTGCGACGCTATGTTCAGCTTTTTCCACACCTATTATAATGGACAACGATGAAGAATGGAAAAGAAAAATGAGGAAAGGAACATAAGGAAGACAGTGCCAACAAGAAGACATACGATGGTAGGATATGTGCCTAAGGCATCAGGAAATAACTTCGATGGTATTATAGGGTACCTATGGAGGGTAAAAACTGTAAGGGACAACAGAGAAAGGAATACATGCTTCAAGTAATTGAGAACATAGGTTGCAATGCTACTGTGAGATTAAAAGCTTGGTAAAGGAGTATGCGGCCGGTCTCTTCTAACCAGTAAAAAAGGTGACAACTCAAAAAAATGTTTTGTATTGTTTCCTGTGATGTCTCGCGAGTCCTGAAACTCGTTTTAAATAAAACTTTTTCACTGCATGAGAAAATATAAATAAAAAATTTCCATGCAATCACAATGTTTTTCCTGGAAATGAGCATGTTTTGTCTACCGACATTTAGTAATAAACCGACTCCCATCACACTTTCATCCATGCTTTGGAGTGGCTAAACGGCAAAAGTGAACCGTCGTTTAGGCGTGTTTAAAGTCTGTTATTTTTTATTCTTGTTTTTCTTTATTTTATTTTTTAAATTTACATATATTTTTTCACGTTGAATATGATGCCGAGGAAGTTATTCCAGTTTTTGGAAATGGGAGACTGCTTTCAAACAAGCTGTGATGTTACCATATTCATCACACTTTCTTAGAATTTTCCCAGCCTTTGACCTACCTTCGTGTAGTTAATTTTCTTTCGTTTGCCTTCCATACTTAAAGTCTGACTTCATTAAAGCTGAGGCCGATCTCTCAGCTTCTGTCTTCATAAAGTCTATCACGTCTTCTATTTTTGGATTCAGTCTTCCTAGAAAATGTTTGATTTCATTGTAGCAGCCTCCTACTGCGTTGCTGGTACGGTGGCGTAGTCTGTAGCACCTCCAAAGCAATAATGGAACAGCTGAGCATCAACGTTTCTCTTGTAGGTTCTGAGACTCATTGGAAAAGCTGTTTATTCTTTGACTATTGATCACATACTCGTATTAAAATACTTTTCATGGTTGATATGCAGTAATTAATACGATTCAACAAAACGAATACAATGCTTACATAAGACGTCAACGTCCTCAAACCGTCGAACCGATTTTGATGACATTTGAATCCTGCTTAATTTACACTTTGTACAACGTATTTAGCGATTTAGTCACGATGTGACAAACAAGATTTTCTTTTCGTATTTAATAATATCTTTATTTTCATCTCGATAAAGAACAGTATTTATCGTGATTTTACGCACAGTTTATATTTAAACCGGAAAATTGGAAACTTTTCTTTTCTGCTGATAATTCTGGTCATAACTTAAGAACGAAGTTGCTTAATTATTGTACTTTCGATGGTATTTAACACATATGCAATAACATCAACGAGAGCGAAGCCGCGGCTAAAAGCTAGTATTGCTATTAATGATACTTCTAAAGAGTTTATCGCGTTACATTACAGTAAGTGTTCTAAACGGATGAGTTCGGCATCCTAACTAAAAGCTTTCAATGCCGCTAGTTGTAAGTTCATGTGTCTGCCGGTAGGGGTCTCCCCCGTGCAGCTGCTAGCTGGTTCCAGCGACCGCTGTCCGAGTTGTGTCGAGAGGGCGATAATAACTTACAGGAACTAAAGATGTTTTGTCTCCTCTGTTTTAACAGGTACTGTACCATTCAGTTACAACTGAGCGACTTGATACTTGTTAATGACGACACTGTGATTACAGCGAACTGATCTCGAATTACGGCTGGCATCACGATATATGAATTTATTTTTCTTTTGCAAGTTCTTTGGAACAGTCAAAGTGCATCCGTTTGCAACAACTGTGGATGAACTACGATGCTTCATAACACTTACTGCACACATGGCCGCTAGGGTGACGGGGTTTCACTATCGCCCGAGTGTTTGTAATGTGGTTGGTGGAAGGCGTAGTGATAATAGTAGCCCGACGTTGTATAGGAATTCAGGTAAAAGATTTACCATTGTGAATAGGGATTATTCCTTTTAAGAGAAGAAAACAGGTAACTTATTATTTAGAATAAGTTTCTATTTTCAGAATATAGTATGTGAATTTTGAAAAAATAATAACAGCATGTATTTAAACACCTTTTTGTTTGGAAGAGTAAAATTTCTTAGTTGGTATGGCGGTAATTTCAAAGAATGGCTGCGTATCGAATGTGCGACCCCATACGAGATAAATCGAGCTTGCGGCTCTGTATCGACCACACAAATCTGGCGGCGCGAGTTACGGGAAATGTTTGAATCTAATTGTTGAGCAGTGTTGACAACTCGTAAATGCGAAAACATCGTATTACAAAGTCAAAATTATAGATTTTGACTCAGAATTATCGCAAATCAGATAAAAAATGTTAAAAAAAATAATAATAAATAGGAAAAATAATGGTAATTTCCAAGGAACGGTGTACAAGTAGCGGCATCAGTGCCAGCGATATATATGGCACGTTTGGATAACGTGTCTTTACTTAATAAAATAAAAACTGGTCCATTTACATTGACGCATCCACATATCATCCTGTGATTTTTCTTAAACAAAGTATTACGCTACTCTGATGCCCCTTCTTCGATGTACAACGTTCCTTGCAAATTACCAAAATATTATGAAAACTGACACTTTAGTTTATTAAATAGTCGCGCCAAGACATACGTGTAGTAGTGATCGTAGTAGTAGTAGTAGTAGTAGTAGTAGTGACAAGTAGTAGTCTTTATTATAGTAACGTAAGTCGTATGATGAGTTTAATGTAATTTCACTTACTTTAGTTCTATCGACAATTCGTACTGCCTTAAGAGTACCTCATATGCACGGTTTAAATGGTATCTCCAGCCGGAAAGAAATTATCGTACATTTGGCCAGTATCGTATAAGGTACTATCGTATATCGTACAAGCACTGAAGTTATCGTATGCCCCCATAATTATCGTACGAATTGGCAACCGGGTTGTTGAGGCGTCGACAACATGCTTGTAGACGGACGTAATTTAAACTCAGTGCAATGAAAACGAAGGTACATTACTCATGCCACTTTCAGAAATTTAATACAGAAAGCAGCAGTATTTTCATTTCATGTACTCAGCTGCAGCTTGCCAGAGGGACAAAGCAGACTATTGTTTTCGGTTATGAATAACAAACAATATAAAAAAGTCTTGAATTTTATTATTGTTAATTATTTATTATAATAAAATATAATCTACAAACATGGAGCTCAACAATCGAGCAAAAATTGATAAATTATTGTTAAAAGCCTTGCAGTTTCTAATCACAATACACTCGCAGGGCACAATTTTTATGTGATGTGGAAACTATTTGAAATTTTGTTGGAAAGTTGAAGACATTCACGCCGTTTACATATGCTCCAAAACCTGAATTTGTAAAGCGATTTTCCAATTCCGCTCTTGGGTGGTCTTGTAAACATTTCAAACTCGATTCTGGAGATTCACTTCTGTAATGTGGTTTTCCAGTTACACAAATGATTTTCGTGCCCATGTAAACGCAACCGTTTTTAAAGCGTTCTTGGCTTGTCGGATTCTGTTTTATTGTTAAGGATTTTCGGCACATATGGACAGAGTTACATTTTCTACAGTGAAATAAAAGTATAAATATTAGAGTGAACGTGAATATGTGTAGTTAAGTAAAGAAAAATAGCGATTGTGCTGACTAAATCAGGAACTGAATCGGCTGTTTTTCAGCCGCCATATTGAGTGGACCAGGAAATCAATCAGTCAGGCTGTAACGTATAAATACGACAACGAGAAACGGTTTTTGTCTTCGGAAGATGCGTTGCATGTAAACGTAGTGATTGCAAACAATTTATCACGGGTAGGAATTGTGGAGATTGCCATGGAGCGACCGTGTGACACTCTGCAAGAAAGGTTCTGGTGCTGATTCTCCTTTGCATTCTGGGATAACGGACTACGCGTTACAAGCGACAGTTTCTAAAACACTTTTGTCCACGAGCGTCTGCTGCGGTTTCACAGAGAAGTGTGGTACAATGTTATTCAAGGGGCAAGAAAACTTCAGTCTGTCACAGTGCAGCATTTTATATTGCAACGCCCGAAAGTGATCTCAGGAGCCTTTAAATCGTGCATGCTGAACAAAGTTGCTTCATCGAACGATCCGGTAATTTTAAAGAATCTCACTATTCTCGACATCCTTATTTGAAAGCAATTCGAATTTCCCAAACATTTTCAAACCAAGTTTTCACACTACATAGCAAATTTTAATTGCAAGGTTTTCACTCCTATTTACAACAGAATCAAATATTCAAATGTTTGTAATCCTAACGCACCATACGGCTGAGTTATTGCTCCCTAGACTTAGAAACTACTTAAACTAATATACTCTACGAACGACACACAGACACATAGAAAAACATGGCCGAGGGAGGACTCGAACATCCGACGGGAGCGGCCACTCAATCCTCCATACCGCACGGCTATTCACAACCGACAACAATACATTGTCTTCAACTGGCAGTACACTAAATACGTACCGTATCTGGCGCCACCAGAGGGACGATGTCGATATAGAGCCGAACGTTCGATATACTCTGAGGCACCCCACGTTCGATGAGCAGTCATTCGTGGAAATTATCGAAATAACAAAGCAGTATGACTTCCTACAGAAACAGTATTTGTAATTGTAATATTATAATGCACACCCGTAGTACGGAGATATGTGTGTTGGTTGCTCAGAAACACGGAATAAATACAGTCCGTTCGTATCGAATGTCCTTTACACGACGACTAACAACTAGAAAGTAATCCTAGAAGTAAAGCATCTTTTAGTCGACCAAATGCTAATCCTAACCGAACGTATTATCCGTAGCAACGTTTGTTTCTCCGACGGAGAGGCCGACTTGAGAAGTCTGTCGGCAAGCAGAACTTCCGGCGCCTGACAGTAAAAACGCCCGTTAACACCCAATCACTGTTTACGATGTAAAAAAAGGAAAACGGCCGCTACAAGAGAAAAGTGTGTCCGACTGTTGAAAAAGGCAGTAAAATGGTCAACGAAGTTATTAACAGCGGTCACGATTACAAGATTATGGTCCGCGGCCCGAAAATTCACAGTCCATTAATGCAGGTAACGGGATGTGTTGTCGGGGCGGCCACCTCCCCTCCGCCGCCCCCCCCCCCCCCCCTCCCGCGGCCCACCGTGCGGCCAGCTGCCGACCGTTGCACCATATAGCACGCAGGCCGGGCCGCCACGCGCGCCGCCACCCGTTTCCGGTACCCCCACGCGCCGCCAGGAGGGCCACCTGCGGGCCACGCCCCCGGCGCACGCGATTGGCCGCGGCGAGCGCGGCGGGCCGTCGTTGGCCCGCCGGCGGTGACGTCACGCGCGCCTGTTGGCTGCCGCAACCCTGCACGTGCTGGCAGCTAGCGGCCGGAGTATTTGGACTGAGCGCCTCGCGGAGCCTTAGTCATTCGAGGAGCGACCGGCGTGTCGGTAGGACGTGTCGGAGAGGGAGACGCCGGCTCTTGTCAGTATCCCACGAGAGCGCGAGTGTGTGTTCCGCAGCATACTGTTCGTGACCGCGACGAGTGTGACTTACGTGTGCAGTGCGCGTTGGTGCTTATGGACGTGACTCGGCTGGACCGCTCCGTGTCGTGTGCCACGATGCCGCGGTCCTTCCTCATCAAGAAGAAGAACTACAGCCACTGCCCGCTCAAGAAGAGGCCGGTGCACGACTTCATGATCAAGGAGGAAAAAGGTGCGTTGCTCGCGCTTGGCGTAGTTGCTCTTCTCGTCGTATCTGCGTTGGCATTCCTTCGCATCTGCTTCATCTCGACTCTAGATTACCTCCCATTGATTTTGTTATTACACGCTTTCCGAATAGCGTCGCGCAATTTTTCTTTTCTTTTACGACTAAGTTTCACTAGCATTCTTTCGGAGACCGGAACCTCGAGTAATACAGTTATTTGACCTGTTGGTACTTGTAGTATTTTAACAGCGCATTGCAGTCTTCGGTACTCAGGCTTGTAAAAATCCATTTAGAACATCGGCGTAGTGTATTACTTCGTGGACAGTAGTATATAGATCACAATCGCGAGCTTTGATACTGGTTTTAGCTCTGTTCTGTGAAATCTTCAGATATTAAGTAAGTAAAACAAACTTTTAACTGCCTGTAAGCCAGTAAGGTAAACTGACAGGATTTTAATCATTCTTACAATCTGAAGAAATGACCTGAAACTACTAATCAGTAGGAAAGAGTGCGATCTTGGTGTCGGAAGTGGTATTCGCACCTTAATAAAGGAAATGTATTCGCGTCTCCAGGACCTAATGCCGTGTTGTAGATATGTCTCACATGACGCACGATGATTCGTGTGATACGATAGTGTTCAATTTTTGTCACGCGATCTCATTTTCCTTGTTACTTGCAATCTGAGAGTTATTTAGTTTGGTGTTATAGCTACTTTAGCGAAAACAAAAATTTTTTTTTCATCTTCTTTGCCATTGATTTCGAACTCTGATTTAATCTTTTGGCATATCAGCATAGCTCTCGAGTTAGTGCAAACCAGTAAATACACCCTTTTGTTGTGCCGCCACGTATCATTTGCACAGTGTCTTTCGTGTTTAGTGCGTTATAAATTGTGGTCGATTATTTGCGTCCACGAAGCGAACGCTGTCCCGTCCTGTCTTGCTAACATCTGGTATGGCGCCCTGTTGCGATATTCGGAATCAGACTACTTTGTCGGCGGAGCCAAAGTCCGCGACGTCTGTGGGATGCTGGCCGGTGCCCGGGTGCAGCGCCTGCGGCCGCGTGTCGGCGCTGCAGCTGTCGCAGATGTGCAGCTGCGCGTGCGCACTTTCACCGTTGAATCACGCCTCGCGCGGCACCTGCAGCCGCTACTGTTGCCAGCAGCGGAATTGTTGTCGTGACCTCGATCGCCGCTCTGCTCCCGGATACGGCGTAAAAATAGCCTCGCCGGACCATCCGCGCCCGCGGCGTGCTGCTCGCGTTGATTCGCACTCGGCCTCTCCGTCCGATTCTCGCTCTTCTGCCGTGTTCCGCCGTCACTGTGGTTTCCGACGTCCCTCTGCTTGGCTCCCTTCGTCGTCTTCCGAGTTTTAAATCCGTAAAACTTAAATTTAGTTCTCGCTTCCTCGCGTGTTTTGTCGCAGCGTGCCAAGGAATGCAACAAGTGATTGTTGGCGTAGGTCGGGGGTCGCTGGAAGCGTTTTCCTTAAAGCCGCCTGCGCTATCTGATGCCCAACAGTTGTTCGACCTTGAAACCGCCAAGGATTCACTGTTGCGGTACGCTTATCATGGTAGTAATATCTAATTCGTCACATTGCAGGGCATTGCTGTTCTCTATCTTCACCAGTTGTTACCAGATTCGCATCTTATCATACAGTTCTTTCGCTGTCGCTAAACTTGATTAAGTATTTGCTTGAAACACGTGCTGTATCTGACAATCAGGTGAGCCGTATGCGCTCGTTGCCCTGGACGTTGGTTACGCAATCTGACAAATCCCAAATGTAGAGCGTTGGTTATTCGTACCTTGCCTTAGATTTGCGATGGCTTTCGACGTACCATTTCTGATCTGTGCTGCCGTGACAGCAGATTTTTTTGTTAACAGTTCTGTAATCTCCCCATGCGTTGTATTATTAGCGTTATACTTTCGATAAATGACCATATGGTACGTTTCTTCTGTTGGTTGCCTGCAGAGGTTTCATTCCTCAGCGCGTTGTGTTTGATTACTCTGTGGTGACGAATTACAGTGATATATTTGATCAATGTTTTTCGCAATAGCGAATTTTTCTTAGCGTCACTTTGCTAGGACATCCATACCTTTTACAGTGACGCTAAGAGAAGTTCGCTATTTCGAAAGAATATTGATAAAGCGTTGTTTTTGGTGTCGAGATCAGTTAGCTTTTTATTCTGCAATCAAATTCTGCGTAAGCAGATGAGTCGAGATCCGTTTTTGAAAACGTCCGATGAAGCTTACTTTGACCGATTGGCACATGTCTCTGTCACCTTCAGGTCTCGTACTGTAATGTTAAGTAGCAATATTTTGTCACTTAACGATCTGGGCTTCGACATGAAACTATCTTTATTGCGAAGGTACAAAATACTGTACCCATATTGCAAGCCCATCATCTGGCTGTATATCGGTGTCTTTATGATTGACTCGGTGCTTGAGGTCCAGAACGGGACACACATCTGGTGTACAGCGTCCAGTTTGTACTGCTTTATAGCCATAATGACAGTCTTGCTGTCAATTGCTCAGCTTCGCAATATAAGTTGTTACCAACCTGAAGATAGTTTATTGCTCTCTCTATCCCATTGAGAATAATGTGGTTAAGAGAGGCGTGAGTACGGCAATTTGGGAGAAATTTGGTCACGATTTCTTTTCATCTGCTCAGTATTCGCTTCTAGTAATTTTCAAAAATATGAGGCTGCGAATATGTCAATTTTTATACGCTGTCTCGCTCAGTGGAAGTAATGTCAGTTACTTATTCTTGCCATTTGGAGCATTGCATGTGTTCCACCAAGCGACGAGGTGAAATTGTCTCTCGTGCTTGCAAAGTAACAGGCCTAGGGCTCGAGTCATTGAGACAATTTAGGTCCGATAGTTTTACTGACGGCGATATTAATAACTGCTGTGCTCACGTGTTCCAAGTCCGCGGCGTATTCTGTTCCACTTGCACAATTTCAATTAATCGGTGAACTAAACTGCTCAACGGGGATGCGGCGTATATTGAGCCATCATCCTTATACTATTCGTCCGTAGGACAGTTAAGAGCACAGCGGCCGGGGAGATAATTTCGCTTTCCGGACGATCAATCGGGGTGCGCCGAGATTACCCCTGCGGCGAGTAATTTGGTGTTCGGGGCTCTGAAGAAGACATTAACGCCGGTAATGGGCGGGCGCGCGCACGTGGCCAGCTGCGCTTAGACGCGTGAAAACGCCTCGCCCGGGGCACGAGCGACGCCCCCCGGGGACCGCACACGTCGCGTGACCCCTGACCGCCGTCATTATGACTTTAGCAACACTTCTGCGACGCCGACTCTGTGGCGTGCGCCACTCAAGGGGCCCCTCCACCCTATCATCCGACGATTACAGCGGGGTTTCTATCTCTTCATCAACTGGCACCTCTTTGCTTGCTCCGGAAAATTCATCGATATTGTCGACGGTTGCCTCAATTATCTCACCGGGGCGTCGTAGTAAGACACCGTTACTGGGTGCAGGCCAAAGCAGGTTGTTCTTATTAACGTGTCTGTAGAGACAAAGCAAGTTTAAAGCAATTGGTTTCCTTAGTGAACTATAATGTACAAGAATTCTGAATCATTTTACATTATCCACGCTTAACTTCGTGCGCTTTTTTACTGCTCTTTTTCGTAATACCTTTTCGTCGTTGTATGCTGCATATCAGCTGTTCCCTGCCTCTTGCATGCTTGCCGCAATGAAGTTCCTTTTTTTTTTTTTTTTTTTTTTTTTTTTTTTTTTTTTTTTTTGTTGCAGTATTTGGTGATCACTATTCTCTCATATATGAACGGTGTTATGCATCACTAGTCCAAGCACTAATTGCGCTCACATCAGAAATATAAAGTAACGGCGCTTGGTCTTGTGATGCATAACACGGTCCACATAATGTCAGCACAAGCATGGAAGTCCGCAAAAGTTTATTCGAGCTTTTCGAGGCTCTAAAATTACCGTTTTCAAATAGGCCTAGCTGATTTCAGGAGTTTGAATCGTGTTGTCGTAAAGGTTAATTGCATAAAAGGTACACCAAACTTGTATCTCAAATGTTTGGCTGTTATCGACTCCGTACATGAATATTTTAATATATTATCATTTTCAAACCTAAAATGGCTGTGGACACAGTTGCACCCGGGGTTTATTGGCATCACACACAGTCACTTCCGTTAACGGATAAAAAAATCCTGTAACGAATAATGAATCTGTGATACAAATTCCTTGTTCCCCGTTGCGGAAGTCTGTGAACCGGCTACCGGTGCAAAAATATGGAGCTAGCACGATTACCGACACAGATTTCAAAAGTGCATTTTTTTAAAAGTCTGTGTACTATCTACAACGAGGACTCGAAGTAAGGACCAGTTGTGGCTATTTACATGTGCTTTGCTAGCTGTATCTACTCCTTTACGGAATTATACCTTCATACTCTCGGACGACATTTTGTATTAAATGTATTTCAGTTCGGCTGTGATTTCTACATTGCATGACACGTTTCTATGCCTTTTCCATTGAAATGATTTTAAGAGCAATCGGTAATGCTTCAAGGTTATGCCATTTTCTTTTGATGCTGATATTTTGGATGCATAACTTCGCTCCAAACAGCAACCATTCTACGACTGGAAAACGAGTGTGTTTCCTTCTTTCGTCAGTATTTACTCAGTTTTAACTAAGTGTAAAAAATAACTTAACTCAAAAATAGAGGTACGGTTACTTCTCCCCTGTCTTGTTTGTGAAGAGAAGTACAACTTACACTCCTTAATTCGAGCTAGCTTCCTAAGATGAGTGATGCTGTTAAAAGTCAACAATAGCGACGTCATGCAAACAATTACGTCTCGTTGGCTCTGTTGACCAAAGTTTCCACCGGACCCTGCACTAACCTCTCCTAACATTTACGGCATGTTCGCACCGTCGCCATCTTGTACACTGTAGTATGGATAACGGAATATTTTCATTATTACAACAAAGTCTTGTATGTGAGTAAACTATTAAGATATTCCCTTTTCTACATTATTTCAAGTAGTATTACTTAATACCTCAAGTTGAACACGTTTCTAGTTTCTTCCAAATCCGGAACACCTATTTATTAGATCTCGCGCATAAGCTTTCTGGAAGGCTGTGGAAAGTATATAGATGTACATCACAAAAACATATATTCCATTCGTTAAATGTCAAGACTGCACCCTTTTTGCCATTTTCATAGAAAATCTGTACCGGTATCGATGTTTTAGCTCTGACTGCATGGCAATTCGTCTTCCAAGCTACATGTAGTTTTGTCATTGAGCTGTTACTGTACACAGAAGTACCTTCTTGCCAACAGTAGACAGAAGTTAATAATTAATGGGTATTAGATGAATGGGCTGTATTTGTAGTCGATTATCATATGTAAGTGGAATATTGTGGTGGTTATCTGAAGTTGTGGGCTAAGGAGTCGATTTCAATGCCTTTTTAATTATTTTTGTTTTATTTATTTATTTTCGAATTCAAATATTTGTAAATCTAAGGGACTTACTTACGGTAACTAAGTTTGTCGTCAGTCCCTAGATTTACAAACTTGTTATACTAACTGAAAGTAACGTATACCAACGACAACACATACTTATGCCCGAGGGGGACTAGAACCTCCGACGGCGAGCAACAACGCACTCCGCAGCAATAGTGCGATTTCATTTCTCCAAAACTAGTCATCACAAAAAGTAAAAGTTAATTACGCAAATAGATTTTCATTAAAAATAAGTTCAAAAGCCGTAAGTAGAATACATTCAATTTGATGGTTCTTTGATAACCTTTATCGCGGTTGTTAGTGTAACGGACTGAAGGATCTGACGTCTTTTAAAAAGAAAGTAAATAGCTAGGCTCAAGTGCAAATACAACGCTGTGGCTCAGTTACTAATTTTTGTCATTGAGCGGTCGCAATTATCTAAGGAGGAAGGAAGCTAAGGGTTTGACGTCCCGTCGACAACTTGGTCATTGTAGACGGAACTTAACGCTCGGATTTTTGGGTAAGGATGGGGAAGGAAATCGGCCGCGCCTTTTCAAAGGAACCATCCCGGCAATTGCCTAGGGTGATTTAGTGAAATCACGGAAAACCTAAATCTTGATGGCCGGAGGTGGATTTGAACCAACGTCCTCCCGAATGCGTTACCACTGCGCCACCTCGCTCGGTTTGATTATCAGAAATCGGCCGATAACTTAATGGTCTGTAACTTGTAAGCCAGCAGCGTCGACCTAATGGTACGACACGTGGATTGAGGTTCACTAATTGTTCGAAAGCGGAATGCACGGCGACCTTTCGGTGGGGGACCTGGCAGCCACGCGATGAAAGCCGCGGCCGCGGTCGGCGCCATCTGCCGCGTTTCGCAAGCGCCGAGGCGCCAGCCAGCGCGCGTCTGTCCCGGCTGCTGCGGCGGCGGCTGGACATATTGTGCCGTCTGCGGGAACTCGTTCCGTCCTCTTGGAAAGTTCCGCCCGCCGTCTGCGAGGCGTCAGGAGCCGCCTCGGTTTTCTCTTTTCCGAGCGAGCGGAGCGCCCGGCCAGCAAATCATATTTGGAGCAGTCGGCCGAGATCGCCGCGCGATTGCGTTTGCGCAAACGACTGCATTACGCCCGCCGTCCGAGTGTCAGCGTCGCCGAGTAAAAGGGGGGAAAACTGGCGGCTTTCACCGGCCGAGCGCCTCTGTGCCTCTGACCATAGCTATTGGTAGACTGGGCACGGCAGTGCTATCGTGGCACCCACATCTCTACAACTTTAACCTCTGCTTTGCCGACAGTCACTTGATAGCAGAGGTGTTCACAGGGGAGGTCATGCCGGAAACTGCGTTATTGAAATTCCTGTGGTTGGGGGGGGGGGGGTAAAAATTAGTACTTTTGACCAGCCTGGGGAGGGGGGGCTTTATAATACAATTTACAAAACGTGGAATCAAACATATTTGATTTCAATATTAAATGGCAAAAAGGACCTAACACGGAAATGATACAGGATCTGGGATGGGAATCATTACAACGGCGCTTATCGCTGCGGCGTGGGCTACTTACGAAAGTCCAATCGCCAAAATTCGCATCCGAAAGCGAAAATATATTGTTGACTCCCACTTACATAGGTAGAAATGATCATCAGAATAAAATACGAGAAATCAGAGCTCGAACGGAAAGATTCATGTGTTCTTTCTTCCTGCGCGCTATTCGAGAATGGAATGGGAGATTAGTATGAACTCTCTGCCAGGCACTTACATGTGATTTGCAGAGTATCCCATGTAGATGTAGATGATCTCGGGTGTATGAGGGGGGACGCACCTCTGCGTGATAAGTGCCCAGATTTGCTTATGAATTCACAGAGCGTTTTCTGTGAAGGGTAGTAACATTAAATTCCAAGTCTTAGTATTAATCAATTTAAAATAGTGTCATTTGTGAAAACTGTTAAGTTCTTTTTTGTATACGACTAGCGTTTGCCAAAGGTCACGTGGTCTTGTTACTACGCCAAGTGTATAGCGAGCCGAACGGCCGCTATTCCGCCGTGGCAGGAAATGTACTGAAATTGGGGTTACTTTAAGGTACAAGTCATGAAATCGTGACTAAGTTCAGGCGGATATTAAATCAGCGCTTTCAAGCCTATTACGTAAATAAAATTTCATGTATTAAGGGTCCACGAACTGTAAATTGCCCTATCACTTAACTGCATATATATATTAGAGCCTACGACGGATCATGGCCTTTGTCGCAGGTCTTCATTTCAGCCGTTGCGATAAATATGGCACACCGAGCTGGAGTCTTCCGGTCAGTCAGTTAAAATGGCGTCGTTTTCTATGCTTCAAATTTTTGATCGAGTCTTGGAAATGGTTAAATTTATTTGAAATATTTTTAATTTTGAGCCAGCACAGTTGTCTTTTATTCTTATTCAAGTGCTTACAGTGTGAAATCCGAGGTCTTGCAAGATTATGTTGTTCGTTCATTGTTTCATTTTTCTGTTTTATATTTTACATAAGATGTCAGGGAAAATTTTTATAGTAACCTTGCATCAGAAAATTCATAGATGCTTTCAACAGCGACAGCGAGCTCCATTCTTGTCCAGAATATCTGGATTGACCTCTTAGTTAGTTATGCCCTCGTCGTAACGGCTTTAGATGTCTATGAACGGTTGCGACAAGATACATCCAATTTATTTCTCAAACTCATACAAAGAAGCTTGTAAGTCTGGAACTTTTCTGACGAAAACTGCTTTCCATTTCGGAAGATGAAAACAATTTGTGTATTGCGTTCCAAACCGACAGGACACGAAAATTTTCGAGGAGACTGCTTGTTGATATTACCGCAATGTACTGCTTTTCCGGGAGTGCTCGTATGTCAACTGTTAGTTAAATCATGCTTTATTACAGCCACTACCGGTATCAGGATCATAAGTCGTCTCTTGTGATGTACAGATAGTCGTTGCCTAGGTTAGTGCGAGGCCTCCAGACAGACGGTCTGCCACCAGGCAGCCGTATACTACAGACGCTCAAACGGTTCTCCTGCAGAGTGATAAGTTGAGATGCTGTGACTCGGGGACATGCACTGGCTTTCTCGGTCATAATTATATAATTCAACCTCTATCTGTACGTCCAGAAATCAGAGGTGGCTATATCATAGGCTCTTTGATGCGAGAGAAACCAAAAGCCATAGTTTTATTTTTTTGTTATTTTTGCCAACAGTTTCGGCTTTACAATAAAACCATCATAACCCCTGTGCACAGCCTAATTGAGGTTTCATATTTATTGTCGCAAGTCGCAAAACATTTGTTACCTTTGGACAGCGCCGAATGAACGATTTCGGTCGGGGGGAGCTGATAGAAATTTTGTGTCATCGTACACCAAACTGATGTCTAAGGGGGAAAAGAAACCTTTCATATTAGACTTATTAGGTTTTCGTCACGCTCTTGGTGTGGCAGGGGGGGGGGGGGGGGGGCGCAGCCGCTTAGGCCTCATTTCTCTCCGACAGCGAGCTCCCTTTGGATTATACATAGGTGTCAGAAGATGGGTTTATTGTAGGACCGAAAATGGTAGCCAAATACATTGAATAAAAATATAGTTTGGTTCTTCTTAAATCCAGAAATTTAGACAAGTTGAGGTGTTATATCATTGCTAATCATGGATAACTTGAGCGACGTTGCGGGTGGATATAAATTTATCATTACCTGACATTGCCGGTTTAAAGGGGGATCTGATAGTTTTATATTCTTCAAAAATGAAACGCCAAGATCGCGAATTAATAATTTATTTAATGACGACCGGTTTCGGAGGACTGTGCCACCATATCTTATTTAAAAATGGATATAAAATAACAAGTGCAACATAGGACTTAGTCATCTTACAACTATCTTGTAAACTGTCATCTTTTGACTAAAGCATTCTTATATGATGACTAATTTTATATCCATTTTTAAATAACATGACCACATTATAAAATATATATGACCAGATGATGGTGGCACAGTCTTCCAAAACGGTCGTCGCGATCTTGGCGTCTCATTTTTGAAGAGTATAATAAAAATTTATGTTGCTTTCTATATTAAGGTGTAACAGCCCGATGTTTTTGAGACTTGTGTCTTACAGTATGTTTTTTCTTTGTTGCGCAGATGAAGACAACTCGGAGCCGGAGAACCTGAGCACGAAGCCGCAGGACCTGAGCGTGAGCTCGTCGTCGGCGGCGTCGTGCGGCCCGCCGCCCGCACAGGCGCCGCCCCCGCCGCCGCCCACGCACACTGTGCACTGCCCCAAGCCGCTGACGCCGCCGGCGGCGGTGGCGCTCATCTCGGCGGCCTCCAAGGCGTCGCCGCCGCCGCCCACGCCGCCGTGCAGCGCGGCGCCGCCGCCGCCCGCCGGCCACCACTTCCTGGCGAGCAAGGCGGGCCCGCTGGAGCCGCTCAGCCTGAGCACGGCGGCGCCCGACTACCTGCAGCCGTGGCACCCCTACCAGCCCGCGCCGCCGCCCTTCGTGGGCTGGTACCCGCCGCACGCCGTCGACCACGCGCTCTTCCACCCCGCGGCGCACCACCACCCGTCGCCGCAGTACGCGCCGCTGCCGTTCGGGCCGGCGTCGCCGCCCGCGCCGCCCCCGGGCCCCGCGCCGCACGTGTTCTCGCCGGTGGCGGTGGTGGCGCCGCCGCCCAAGCTGTTCCTGCCGTACGCGGGCGCCGCTGGGCTGTCGCCCACCTCGTCGTCCGGCAGCTTCCAGCAGCCGCCCTCGCCAGAGGACCTCAGCTCGCCCGGCAGCGTCAGCAGCGCCAGCAGCTCCAGTGGTGGCGGCAGCTCTGGGACCGGCAGTGGCAGCGGGGGCGGCAAGAAGCGCGCGCCCAGGGAGGCGGCGGCCGGCGCCGGCCGCTACGAGTGCCCCGACTGCGCCAAGGCCTACTCCACGTACTCGGGGCTGGCCAAGCACCGACAGTTCCACTGCAGCGCCGCCGCGGGCGCAGAGGCCGTCAAGAAGTCCTTCAGCTGCAAGAACTGCCAAAAGGTCAGTATCCGCCCCACACATACTACTCTCTTACTCATCTATATCACTACGGGGGAAAGAAATATCTTAGGCTACAGTTGTTGTTGTTATGGTCTTCAGTCCAGAGACTGGTTTGATGCAGCTCTCCACCCTTCTCTATCCTGAGCAAGCCTTTTCATCTCCTCATAAGAACGGCAACCCACATCCACTTGAATCTGCTTACTATACGCGTCTCTTGGTCTCCCTCTGCGATTTTTTCCCCACACACTTCCCTCCAATGCTAAATTTACGGCGGCCGCGGTGGCCGAGGGGATTGAGGCGCTTCAGTCACGGTCTGCACGGCCACTACGGTCGGGGGTTCGAATCCCCCCTAGGGCATGGATATTTGTGCCGTCCTTAGTTGTAGGTAATTCATAATTAGTTTGTAAGTTTAGGGACTGATGACCCCATAGTGAAGTCCCTTAAGCTTAACAACATTTTTCTAAATTTACGATTCCTAGATGTCCAAGAATTTGTCCTACCAAGCGATCCCTTCTTTTGGTCAGGGTATGCCAAAAATTCCTTTTCTCACCAATTCTGTTCAGTACCTCTTCATTAGTTATGCGATCTATCCACCTAATCTTCAGCATTCTTCTGTAGCACCACATTTCAAAAGCCTCTATTCTCTTCCTGTCCGCACTGCTTATCGTCCATGTTTCACTCCCGTACAAGGCAACACTCCACACAAATGCCTTCAGAAAAGACTTTCATACATTTAAATTAATATTCCATGTTAGGCTATAGTTAGGCATTCAAATAAGTGATCGGCTACAACTGAAAATTGCGCCAAAACGGGCTTCTAACCCGGATTCACTTCATTCCATCAGCGGTCGACATAACGACTTGCTTTTTTCCCGAGCACGCCTTCCACATGTCGCATTTATTTATTTCAAATAGTAAATAAAGCAGCGATGGCCGTAAAATCTTTTCCATTTATTCAGTCGATGTAGTTCCACGTTATAATGGGACTGCGACTGTTCTAGTTTTAAATGCAAATAATTAATGTATTCAGCAACAGTCGCAAAGTTTATGTTGTTTTAATTTATTGAACGACCGGCCTCGGTATTGCATTAATTTATTCAAGTTTAATTTATCTCACAATCAGTTTCGGTATTGTAGTAGTTCCATCTTTCAGGTCCCTATGCGAGATCATACGAAAGTTTCATCTATTAATCTAATCTGTAAGCTCTGAAGTGTGGATTTTTGCTTGCACGATAGGCATGCAACAACAATACTCAGTTTGGCAGTTGTTGTTGGAAGACTCTTTCTTTTTTTTACAAATTTAGAAGTTCTAGAGCTAAATCGATGTGATCGTGAAACAGATGGTGTCATTCGGCCAGACAGCTATAAGTGTATTTTTATTACCATTTTCAGTTGACTCTAGTTCAATGTGGTTTCATATTATGTCATTGAAGGCTAACACATCTGATTGTGATTGTGTCCATCTTCAGTGATACAATGTGACACTTCTATGTTGTACTGTAGTTATCTGACGACGACAGTGTAAGTTGCCGAAACTGTGTACATATAATTTATTTATTTGTGGTTTGCTGACATAGAATGTTAACACAAGATGACTAGGATTAGATTATTGACACAGTGTAGTCCCTTTGGACGTATGAGCTGACGGCGTTGTCCTCTTTTTGCAGGTGTACGTGTCGCTGGGCGCGCTCAAGATGCACATCCGCACGCACACGCTGCCGTGCAAGTGCCACCTCTGCGGCAAGGCGTTCTCTCGGCCGTGGCTGCTGCAGGGCCACATCCGCACGCACACCGGCGAGAAGCCCTTCTCCTGCCAGCACTGCTCGCGCGCCTTCGCCGACCGCTCCAACCTGCGCGCCCACTTGCAGACGCACTCGGACGTCAAGAAGTACTCGTGCGCGCTCTGCGGCAAGACCTTCTCGCGCATGTCGCTGCTGTCCAAGCACGCCGACAGCGGCTGCCCCGGCGCCGGGTCCGGCGTGGGCGGCGGCGCGGACCCCGCGTCGCCCTCGAGCCAGTCGCCGCCCCCGCCCGCCCCCATGCACCTCGACGAGCGCGTCGGCAACGTGACGGCCGTCGCCGCGGGCTACCACTAGCCGCCCACCGTCGAGACGCCGGCGAGCGTCACTCGTCTGCTGCAACCGCTTCAGGCTGCGGATGCTCCGGGCCAGACCGTTTCCACCTGGACGGCGCCAGTTACAGGAGGGAGACTGCTACGACACCTTCAAGTGTCCGAACCACTGCTATAGGGCTGTTATACTCCAATTACATGCATACCGCCACTTGCACCGTTCCTTGCCACAGAGCCCCCGATCTTACTCCGAGATCGGCTATCCTCTAGGTGCATCAACATTGAGTAACCAATGCTTCATATTTCAAGAATCGCCTCTCACTCCGCTGCACTACTTCAATCTTGGACACGCAAGTGTACTACTCTGAGTCTCAGAATGTCCCCCATCCAACTCACACGGCAACATTGCCGCTTAAATTCTGAAGGACTTCGAGCACACGACGCAAGTGGACGATGGTGATCTACTTTACCGGCTCCAGCGAGCAGAGTGGCTGAATTACGGACCTTTTCCCAGTATTTTGAACCGCACCACCGACGTTCTACTACATATAGATGGTTAATGTAGCGTGATAAAATGCACCTGTCACTCCATGTATGCCCATTTATCGATAAGGTACATATTTTTTGGACATGTGAAATATAGTTCGCTTAGAACGTGTCCGGATGCCTCGGCGGTGGTCAGTCACTTTCTTTACAGAAAACCGCCCGCCCAGGTGCATAACTCGTTCTAAACGATCGGATTATTAAGATGACCTTTAACGAAAACTCCGCGGGGGAGTGTGCCGATTTACGTAACTGGTGCCTTGCCTGGCCTACATTTGTTATACATATCTGGCGTTACGGCGCCATTTTATCGTTTCCAGGAATCTCAATTTCTGTAACTCCAAGGTCTTCCACCGGAGCTTGTATCACGTACGAAGTGCCTTTAACAGTATACATATCAGAGAGGAAACTCTGACGTCTCACAATATACTGCCTTCACCGAGACTCGGTGATTTATTTTGTAATCGACTATTTTTATATCCTATATATATATAAACTACAGTTTCCCACCGCCCACCGAGCTCTTTGTCTTCGGGAGATAAACAGTAGCTTATCGAACCTCTTCCTCAGTCGACATTCCACGATGTATTTATTTTTTTACTCCACTTTCTCTGTCCTTCGCGCGTGGCTGTGTGTGCTGTCTGCTGCCCTTGCCTGCACGTGCTGCCGCCTCGCCTATTCCTACTGTCCCACCGATAGACCGCCAGCCAGCGAGGCGAGACGTCCGGGCTACTCCCAGACGTTGCTGCTGATGACGCATTGTCTCACCAGAGCGAAACGCCCGCTCCGGGCTACAGCACGCCCCGCCCACAAGCCACTAATAATCGTTCTTCCTGTTGCACGCGCGTGCCCGTTCTGGCTTTCGCGCGGTATCGCCTCATTTGTTTACCAACGAAAAAAAAAATCTTAAAAAAAAATTAACGAAGCAAACTTATTGCAAAAAAGACTGATCTTTTGTAAATCTCTATTTCTTATTTTGATAAACGGATTGGTGCTGTCCTTTTATGCGACGGAGACAGAGTACAAACTATAAAGAGGCCTACTTGCCTATAAATGCCATTCCTTTTCGCTAAATGTATTGCTTTCAAGAACCACAACCATTCTGTCCATAGCTCTTTTTACGTTACGTGTACGATGATGCCATTGCAATTGTTGTAAGTCATTATTTTATAAGGAATTATAATTTTTATAAATTTATATATATTTGGTGATCTTTTCTTCGTACTCTTCCTTTTCTAGCACAAAACTGCCAACTTGCACGTCCCTGTGTAAATAGACCTTTTGTATTATACGTTTCTCGACGCCACTTCTCGTTCTTGGTGTTTCAACCTGTCTTTTGTATTTAAAAGTAATGTTATTATTGACGAGGTTGTGCCCTCCGCATTGTTCGCGGCGGGGCACGCCATTATAAAGCTAGTCATGGAGGGCGGAAAGAACTTTTGTATTAATTAAGAAGAGCTGTGTTTTTTTATAATGTGTTATGAAAAGTTGAAATAGCCCTTTTTGTGCAGTGCCATTGGCATCTATTTTGTATCATTCATACAGATTTATATTATAAAACAGATATTTTATACGATTGTAATAAATATGTTTTTAAACTTTTATTGTTCTGTCTTATTGTATTAAACAGTTTCCTGTTCCTCTTTCCATTTCCCTCAATTTCGATACTACATAAGTATGTTAGGTGACCGCATTGGAATGCCATTAACTCTGTGACCCTTTCAGCCAATCAGGTGCAGAGCCAGAAGCCAGCCCGCCGTAACTGCGCTCGATTTATACGTCGTGGGCGAATCGAGCCACCGGCAGGTGTCCCAGACGCCGTATATTTTTATTGCAATAATTAAATGCAGACCATTGGCTAATCCCTCCGTTGGTTCAATTAACAGCAGTCGTGTTGGACCGGTCACGTTTTTAATTTTCGCGGAGCTGCTATAAAAACTGTTGCTCCACCGCTGGGTTTCACACTTTAGTAACACTCTGCTTCCCGCTCGACTCTCCCCTCACGCGCGCTATAAAAGCGCTCGCTGTCAAACGCGTACACTAAATTGCTTGAAGTACAGCCGTCCTGCACCCGAAAAATGTTCTCAACACCCCAGCGCTTTACTAGGCACAGTCATTTGGACGTGTTACGTAGATACAGGTCATAGGCCAGTCAGTCACTTCATGTATCTGTGAACTAGAGCAAATTAGTGATAATTCTAATACACGTACATCCTCTGGCTTAACCGTCATTCTTTTACACTGTTAAATATATCGGCGTACATAAATCGTACAGTAGAGACGGCTGAATGGTTGCAAATTCATTTTAGTGCACTAAGCACATTCCGTTTTGTTCTATAAATTGGTCACAATTCGTATAAATTTTTCCATGTACTACAGTGTTCACAGTTAACGTAATGACTAAGAACTACTAAAACAAAAGAATCTGGATAAAATTTTCAGTACTGCAGTACAACAGATGAAGCAGCAAATATACTTGGAAGATGACAAATCAAATACACAGATGCAAAGTTATCAAACAGTAGTGAATTAAATTATGTTGTTCGGGTTGTCAAATGAAGCTAAGATCAAACTACACAAACTCCTGCGTAAACTGGCTTTTCTGTGTGAACACGAATGTATTTACGCATTTATTTAACCAGCTAAGATTGGGATTTTAAAGCAAACTTACATTTAACCTGGCTTCCTCTGCGAGTAAAACTTTACAATTATGTATATGTGAGCTATCTATATATAGGAAGTATTATGATGATGATGTTGTGATAGTAATATAGATAATACTAATTATGTGGAATACAACAGATGGTAATCTGATAACATCAATCAGATTCCTCATTGCAGTCTCGTCAAATAATGCTGTCTATGTTAAAGTTTTTACCTTTTCAGTGGTTTTTATTTAAGGGATGTCATGAAACAGGTTTCCAGACACTGAGATTTACATGAAAGGAAATGGGTTCTAAGTGTGCAAGGTATTAATTATGTCTCGTTCGACATTAGGAAATTAACTTCACATTGCTTCTATAAAAACCTATGGTGATATTTTGCAAGACTATAATTTCCAAACGAAAGAATATGTTTAGCCACAGAACAGAAAATTCAAACAAATACTTAGTACGAGAATGGGAGAAATACTAATTGTACTCTGATTTCCTGATCTCACTTAAACAGTTTTGCATTATAAATCGCAAATTACATCTAACTGAACATCATTTTAAGTATATTCATACAAATTTTAAAGAATTTTTATTGGAGAAAACTTAAAGAATAATTCATTTAGCAGAAACAATATGAAAGTGCACCTAAGACAACAGAAATAATCTGCTTTTAAGTATGAATGTTTATATTAAATCAAAAGGATAAACAAACAGATTCAAATTTAGTCTCTAAAGTATTCAATAAGTATTTTTGAGACTACAATGGAAAGTTACCTTGGTCTCTAATTAATATCTTTTCTCCTAGAAGCAACTGAAGACATTTCAATTAATACTGAATCACTATAGGACTGATCTTCCACTGCTACTATTCTTCACTTTAGATCCTAAATCTCATCTTCGTACCACAGAACTCATGTTTCTTGACGGACAGTAGTGTAAAATAGCTTGCATTTTGCGGGAGAGGCACTAGAAAAAATTAGCTGTTAATCAGCATTCCTCACGAGATGCAGTTGTCGCTAATTGTCCACTAAATGTAATGTAATTTCACGAGATGAATTGTTGACGTCACATTCTTCATCTCAGTTGCCAATGTCTTCCTTCACTCATCCACCCATGTCCTTTTTCTGCTGATGTTTTGTGGTTACGATTCCGCTTCAAGCTTACCTCTTCACTTGTTTTCTCCTTTTACATTCTCGTTAAACGTGCGTAAGGAATGTAGGACACGAAAGATATTTTTTTTTTATTTGATGTAATGAAAGACAAGTACTTCTGTATGTAGAAAATGCAAGATAACGCTTGTAACAAAGACAAAGAATCTCTAACAAACATTTATAGAATTATTAACGAACAACGGAAGGACACTACTTAATTATGCAAACACAAATATGTTAAATGACAAGCATCTAAAATTTGCCATGCAGAAGACAAAATTGTAAGAATTTTGAGAAGCGCCGCTTGTGTATAAAAGAAATAGCATGTAAGTGTTTAGAGTACAGCTCTACGGATCGGAGGCATAATAAAGCACACATGATATCGCATATAGTCATTCTTGCCTCGCTCAATACAAAAATCATAGCGTTGAGAGTCGTTTGTAAGTGTCTTGGTAAGAGTACCTTACGTCATAAATTTCACAGTCGCTTGAGGAAAAGATATGGAAATATCCGACGGAAATACAGCCAAGTGCCTTAAATTTGGAAACGAGAGACTGAATTATCTAATTTTTGAATCGTATATATTTTTTAATATGTCACCATTCCATAATATGGTGATATTTAGTTTTCTGTTTCTTCAGATACTACATGAGGTTACTGCAGAAGTTGACATTACAGGGGTATCAGTCGGTCAGCATTCTATACGACTCAGTAGAGTAATGTTTATTTATTATTATTATTTAATAGTATGATTCAGTTGCTGATCATCCGTTAAAAGTAGAGAGGCATTAGGTTTCACCCTGTGATAGTAATTTTGGCATTGAAAAAATACAGTATAGATTGTTTACTGTGAATGACGTCACAGAGGTTAGTTGTAGGCTTTATAAACTACAAAATTTTTTTGTTAAGGAGACGTTGTTGCTACTGAAAGACTAGGCCTTAAGACATGGTGGCATGCGTTCTTAAGAAAATTAGAATTTCTTAATAATACTCAAAGCATTGGAAAACAAAGTAAGGTGACATTCTGTCGAAGCACTTTTTTCACAATTTATTTGTTTTGTTTATATGACGCAAGAAAGGATTGCATCACGACTTGTGCAGCACTCAGTAGACTGCTCAGTCACAGTTTTGTTATGAGCCTTTTACGCGGTCCACTGACCTCTCCAGATAAACCAGCTCATAATTTGGAAAAGTTACAATTCAGTCCAATGTATTCAGAGTTATTTACTATATAAGAAAATGCAGTCCCATAAGTTGCTTTAAAATAATTTTATTTTATATAGGTTTAGAGGAGTCTTCATTAGAAAATAAAACTATAAGATGAGACGTTTACATTTCGAACTAAATGTGCTCATGTCGTATATAGTTTTTAAAAAAGGCTAATTAAAGACTAGTGGTCAGATAGTTCTAAGCTTAAACGTCTCATGATATAATTTTATTTTCTGATGAAGAACCCCATAAAGGTGTCGAAATATGAATCAAGTGCAATTATTTTAAAGCAAGTTTTGGGGCCTGCATTTTATTACACAGTAATTTATGCTGATATAGCTGCTGCTACAGACAAGCAATGTCCAAAATCATAAGACTTCCGCGTTGTTTGTCTGACGATCACCTACCTTATTATGAAGAAATTTCAAGGTAGCCTATACCGAAGGAGGTGACGCAGTGGTAACACCCCGGAATCATATTCGGAGGAAGGTTATTAAGTTCCACCTACGGCCATCCTGATTTAGGGTTTCTGTGATTTGCCTAAATCACTCCAGGCAAATGATGATATGTTTCCTTGCGAAGGACACGGCCGATTTCCTTACCCAAAACTCCAAGGATGAGCACCGTCTCTAAAGACAATGCCGTCGTCGGAACTTAAACCTCTAAGTTTCCTATCTTCTGGGTGATCTGTACAAAACATCGCCCAAAACGATGAGTGCACGGACTGTGAAACACTAATTACAGTCGTAGAAAGATGCATGAGTATAGTGAAATGTGTCATACTGCACACAATCAAGACCATGTTAACGCGAGTAAAAATTTATGTATCATTTTAGTATATTTGACGTATACTCTTCTATGGCAAGACTTCAATCTTAATGTTTAGTTACATTACCGAAACGTAGTAACATTAGGAATGTAAACTCTTAGGTAATAACAGTGCAAATAAATATGTTAATATTAGTCTGTTATTTGATTTAAACAGTTTTCCTCTATTTACCAAATACGTCTGCCGGTTCCTTAAACTAATAATTTCAGAATTGAGCCATTACTCATTCTTTGTTGGTGTGTAACGTGATAACATTGCTGTGATTTTGAAAAATCCTTACGTTGTCTGTAACAGAGTCCAGACTTCATTGTTTCACAGAACAGCTAGCGACGCATTCTTGTTGAAGTGAATAGCCTTCACGGTAACACGGTACATGTGTTAGCAAAACCAATTCCAATTTTCGTTGTACCAACACCGATTCTGGAAATCTGCATCGGTTTTCCAATTCTGATAACGTGCGTATGAACGTGCCGTTTTTGAAACTTTCTTGGTTTCTCAGATTCTGTCTTCTTGTTAAAAACGTTCGGCTTCTACGAACAGAGCGGCATTTCTACAGTGAAAGAGGAGCATAAATATTAGAGTGAGCACCAATATGGGTATTGAAGTAATGAAAAATGGCGATTGTGCTGACAAAATAAAGCACTGAAAGAGCTGTTTTTCAGGCGCCACATTGAGTGGGCTAGGAAATCCGGTTCACACACGCTAAACACGACAGCGAGAAATTCGATTTTAGTCGTCCGGAAATCATGTTTCATTATCGTTACGGATCAAATCACCCTTCGACAAGCCTGTCTCAGATGTAAGATTAAGAACCGATTTCAGTATAGCTATGTAGCGATTTTTAAATGTAATGGAAATTTACAGCAGTAGACTATATAGAAATAGGAAATACTTCTCAGCGATCTTTATTTCTAGCAAATAAACGTATTTTTACTCTCAATCGCTGCTTAATTATCACGAAATTACCACTTTTGGGCATCTTCGCCTATTATTGTCCTAGATTTAGAGTAACAAACCCTAACAAAAACACCACCACTTGCGCTTATTTTTAAATATGAAGAATTGTGGCGACTGGACTACTGCATTCACAATGACACGAATCGTAAACTGTATTAATGTCTGAAGCTGTTCAAAGTTGACCGAAATTAATTAATTAAGGCGTGCAATAAATAAATAATACCTGGACCGCAGGTATACCGTCCTGCGGCCGTGTTGAGACTCATGAAACTGGCAGCGTTCTCATTAAAACAAGTCATATGTAACTACGACAATTATCTGAAAGTAGGCGACTCAACCCGAAAGCTATTTTGAGACCAAAAAACAAAACTGAAAAGAAGTGCGTTTCGTTAATAAGAACGGTCGTAAACGGACACATTCAATTCCGCCCGCTCCCCCCCCCCCCCCCCAGTACCAGTACCACAGAGCGAGTTCTACCGTGTTGTAGCTCCTTTACTGTGGCATTTACAGTGTGGGCCAGTTCCCTATCAGAAACATGACTGCTACTGACAACGGAATGATTTTTAGTTTAGATTAACTGGGATTTAATGTGTGTATAAACTACAGCACAGTACCTCGGTATCTTATCGAGTTCACATCGGACGACGTATGTTTATATTTCAGGTTGTTGACACTTCACGGACAAAATGTTCAAGTTGACTGCATACTGGAAATGAAACCGCGAGAGAAACGACAATAGCCAATATAACGATCTTCAAGAACCTGCAGTCGCACGCGAGCTCCTACACGGTAATTGTTTGTCCTGGAGCAGAGCCCTCCGTGTAACGGTTTAATTGACTGCTCGGGCGAACATCTGAGCGCCGGCGCCCGGCAGTCTTTTGTCTGCGGACGCAGCGCGCACGCGCGGCCGCAGAGCGGACACTGGCGCGCCCTGGCGAGGAATCTCGCAACCAAACCGGTTCCGCTCTGTCCGCAAGGTGCTTTACTTCACAATCGGCGTCCGATCTGCCATTGAGGGCGGCGTGCGCTCACAGTTTAGCTAATGTCCTCGTTAAATAGCTTGTTAACGTCAGCTCGATATTCGCATTCCGCTGCCGAGATACTGGTCGCCTTGTTAAGGGAGAAATAAAAAAAAAAAGTTCCGATCCATGTGGGTACGTTTTGGGAAGACGCAACACCGCGCGAGCAGTCCTACAATGCAGCCTCGTTCCGGGTCTGAAGGTAATGCTGACAAAACAAAAAACGACGGCATAAGCGGGCTGTATCGAACGCTACTGAACAAATGTTTTCCCTGAAGTTCGACATAAGAGATGATAAAAGTTATCTGCGGGGACTCGTATGCAGTGAAATCTCGTAGGTTTATCTCTTTTGCACAGACACCAGTTCGACTGTGTTCAGCGCTTTATTTTACAGTTCTCAGAAACATCGGCCTTTTCCTTACTACTCAGCGAGAAGTCGCAGACAGCTGTAGCTTTGGCCTTGCCTTTTGGAAGAGTGGTCCAGATCACCACGCCGCCATCATAAATTAGGTTTCTCAAGGATTTCCCAAAATAATTTCAGGATATTGATGAGATATCTCAGTCAGCAACACCTAGGGCCTGTCGTTCCCTCCTTGTTTTTATTCAACATGATTGGCCCCAGGGAACTTGCAGTTTGCACATTGTCTTGTATGTGCGGAAGCAACTACATTGCCGAAAAAATTACTGCACCTAGAAAGACGATGATTTTCATTTATCTGGGCCAGTGTTCCTCAATATTTTCGCATGTGTGCGCCCCTTCCAAGTAAAAATATCCTGGCGACCCCTATCCAAATAAAAATATTGTGGTGATCCTCCGACCCCCTCCCCTTCCCCAGCAAACCGTAACAAACCGTAACAAAATTATGCTATCTCAAAGGAAACAAATTTTATCTTCTTTCAAGTGTTTGTAAATCTATGAGAAGTTTACTCTTGGTTATTAGTCCCTATCTTAGAAACTACTTGAACTACGTTCAACTAACCTAAGGACAACATACACACTCATGCCCGAAGGAGGAATCGAACCCCCGACGGCGAACGGTCACGCGCACCGCAGCACAGCGCTCCAGTGCGCACGACTATTCCGCTGCGGTTAATCTTCTTTCTTTTAAATTGTTGGACGTAGTTTTGTCGTGTATGTTTCGTGAAGAAACACATTATCCTATTTTACATGATTTCTAACGGCAAAAATATATTTTGTTTAACGACAGTTTTTCATTTCAGTCAAGACTCAGATGCTAATTTTGCTCATTAAGAAAGGTCCCACTGTATAGACAATTTGTAAAGAACAAGATCTTTTTTTTCGAATTTTTCAGGATCACTTACTGTATCAAGTTCTTTTTCCTATCGATTGGTTCCTGAATACAGTTTTTCAGCCTTTGCGCTTTATTCATCACTAGCTGAAAACCCGGCGTTGTCCGGGTATTCATTTATTTTTAAAGCCTCAAGTTAGTACTTGTCCTATTCCTTCTCTCTCTGTCCAGCCTGTTTTACAGTAAACATGTTACTTTTATAGGAGAATATATAAGAATATGGATGCCTTTGATATATTATCTCATATTTATTGAATTATATGTAGTACAATTGTGCAGGCATATATTCGCTTGTATTAGTGCTATACGTCTGTAAAATCTGTTGCGAATACAGCTCATAGCAAAGAAGTAATACACTGAAACGTGAAGCGTGATGGGCCGGTTTTCCATGAACGTTACTGTTTATGTCCTCATATCTGATGAACTACGTGTCTTACTGTGATACAATGTCGAAGGTACATTCAGCTGTATGTATGAATACTGTTCATAAAATTTCCTGCGACTAAAATATTATAAATTGCAACGTGATGCCGAATACCTTAGTTTTACTCCGTGAACACCGGAAAAGTAGAAGCCAGAAACGTTTTTCCTCTTATCATTTTGCTAGGGTCGTCAGCGAAAAAAAGTTTAATAAAGGTTTTAAATTATGTTTAAAGTTTGTTGCAAGTCGCTCAGTAATCTCATTCTCATGTACTGAAATAAAGTCTCGTCGCATTATGTGACAGTTTCTTGCAACTCCTATTGTTCACGACGTTATATCTCCTGAAGCATGTGTAGTATGTTGTTCTTACCATTTCTACAATTGATACCTCATGATAGGAAACCTGTGTACTAAATTTGGTTTAAATCGGTCGACTGGTTTAGGTGCAAATGTGCAACATTGTCGCGTAATGCACCAGTTTTTCGTGCATCCCATTGTTTATGACGTCATATCTCGTGAACTATATGTCGCACGTGGTTCTTATACTTAAGACGACCGTCCTCATGGATGGAGGCTTACGTGTGCAAAATTTCATAAAGTTTGGAACTAAACTGTTGATTTGTCAGCAATATGTACACACAAACACACGGACAATCTGCTTTATATATAAAGATTACGACACTGCATTATAAAACAATCTATGATCTATTAAACTCATAATTAAAGTCACCCAATGAACTTCACAATTTTAACATTAAATATATGTCGGTCTGGCATACATTTTTGTGTTACTGAACTCCTAGGTATTTTATGGTGCAAATACTTCCTACAGTGAAGGCGACTCCCTGAGCAAGACCTTGCTACGCCCCTGGGGGTCTTCACCCAAAGGTTGAAAATCAGTGGTCTGGGGGATAGCAGGTGTACTGATAATTGTTTCAACTTACAAATTGTTGATGAAGAATGGGAAGGAAGAAAGATAAGACAGGAAAGCGTTGACACGGCTGTATTAGGGCCTTGAAATGAAACAATGGCGACAAATGAAAATGTAAGTCGAACCCGGGTCTCCCGCTTCGGGCCAGCGGTCACCTTAACCACTTGGCTACCTGTGCTCGCCTCCCGTCCGTCCCAAACTTCCACAAGTCGCTATGGCTGTAGCGCCCTTACCGTCCATGCTCTCTTAAACTCGCCATTACGGATCCCCGTGCGAGGTCCAACGTATCATCACATATGCGGTGAAGTAATTGACGCTAACGCCGTCTTCGGGTGTAAATACTATTATAATGGTGTGGCGTCTGTTATTTCGGGCATGTCTGAAAGAACAGACACCACAGCAATATAGTAGTAATTGTTTCAACACCACCCGCCAACAATAGCGTAGTGACGTAACTGCCAGTCTGTGTGTATTTTAATAGGGAATGAGTAAAGCCATAATGCTAAGTGTGACATCAACATGTGAAGGTAAGAGGCACAAGCCACGTACACACATGTACACCCATCCGAGCGAGTTTAAAAGATGTCAGATTCTGGCCAATCTTGTGACGGTGTGGCCCTGCCAGAGACTGCTACAGAAGTCGGACGTGCTGCTTCAGTTGTGCTACGATGCTGATTGCAAGGTCACGTGAACGTTCTCACTCCCGTAGACGTGATTCTGGTCGTCACGCAGTACAAACGTCCGCCAAGCCGAGCACATTAAGGCTCTGTGCTCCAATGCACGAGGCCGTTCCCCGTCGGGGGTTCGAATCTCCCCCTCGGGCATGGATCTTTAGTGTAAGGTAGTTCGTAAGTAGTTTATAAGTTTAGAGACTGATGACCCTGCAGTTAAGTATCTTAAGCTTAACAAACAACAGTGAAGATGCTAAAATGATCGAAATTTGCAACAAGTTGCGGAAATATAGTAGTTATACATGGAAATAACTCTCTCTTGGTATAGATAGAGGTCTGCGCGGATGCGGATATCCGCAGTATTTCTTAGTTTGCGGATAAAATTGTCAGCAACGCGGATATCCGCATGTTATATGCTGATAAAAAGGGAGGTATCTGCCCGGTACGTCTTTCGAAATGTTAGGTAATATATTCAAGCCTGTGGACATTCTTAGAATCCTTGCAGAGCCCAGGTAAAGAGGAAATCTGTTGTCCCCATCCCCTGGCCACAGCAGACGTAGCTGAAATCAAGCACAAAGGTGCATGGCGGAGCTTACTTCTCCTACAGACTCACTAAATCTACAGTTTCATTCCGATCTTCACGAAATTTCGCATGCTTGACTTTCAAAACAAGAGGAAGGTCTCGTTTACTTTACGTTTCATACGGTGCATGTGGGAGGGTACTTAACTTACGGAATTTTACTAAATGCATAGTTTTCCTAAAATCTTCATGAATTTTTGCACACGTGACCTTTAAACTAAGAGGAAGATCACTGGGTACATATATGTATGTATGTTACATGACAGAGGGTACCTTGCAGAACACTTTGCCTTGAGAGGGAAAGGTGGAAACGAACAGAGAGATGGAAGAGAAAGAGGTGAATGCAAAGAGAGGGGGAAAGGGGATATTGACTACGAGAGTGTAGGATAAATAAACAACTGGGCAACGCCAGGTTTACAGCTAGTATGAAATAAAACTTGATCGAACAGTTTAAAAGAAAGCTGAAGCTAAAGAAAGAAGATAACATTTCTTTCCTTTAGGATAACTTACTATTGTTACGGTTCGTGAGGAGTGGAGGGGGGTCGCCAGAATATTTTTATTTGGAAGAAGATCGCATATTCAAAAAGGTTGGAAAACACTGCTGTAGAGGAACGAAAGTAGTGTACTTCACGAAATTTAAACGTAATGTATGAAGATAAGTTAAATATTTAGTAGCCACCATATGGCCGAGGGGAATGGCCGCTTGGTCCAAGGTGTCAATGTATGGTGTGGACGGCCGTTCCTGCCGGAGGATCGAGTCCTCCTTCGAGCATGGGTGTTTGTGTGTGTGTGTGTGTGTTTTGTCCTTAGTGAAAGCTCGTTTAAGTAGTTTGTAAGGTGTAGGCACTGCAGTTTGCTCCAATATATTTATAAACATTTGAACTTTTGATTTAATTGCATGTCGGGATCGCTCTGCTGTTTGACTGAGTGATCAGTATGGCTGACTGACAGAAGGGCAGCAGTGCAACAAATAACGGCTCAGTTCACAAAAGTAGCGTACAAACTACTTAAACTAAGGTGAACTAACCTAAGGACAACACAAACACCCATGCCCGAGGGGGGGGGGACTCGAACCCCGGACCGGCCGCGCGCACCGCAGCACGGCGCCCCAGTGCGCTCGGCTAATCCGCCGCGGCACTCAGTTCACACACTGGACCTGCTCCAGTGGACAGCACCGTCGGTTCCGTTGGGTACGGGAGCCGCTGCCGTACATGGTTGGCACTGTTAACGTGACTGGGCACGACGACTTGTCCTCAATCACCTGGGATGCGCAAAGGAACACTGGTAGAACGTGTTCCAGTCGGACGAATCACGATTCGTCTTGGTAGGAATTAGTTATGAAAGGGACTTCGAACGATCCGCGATATGTTGAGCAGATCGATCATCATCTCTGTTCATTTTGAGCATGCTTCACGGTTCCGTGGTATGACGATAACGCACCGCCAATGAATTGTTCCAGAGACACACGGAAGAGGGTGCACAAATGTTGTAGAGCTTATGGGACTTAGCTACGGGGTCATCAGTCCCTAAACTTACAAACTACTTATGAACTAACTAATACTAAAGATGGCACAAACATCAACGCCCGAAGGGGGCGGGATTCGAACCCACGACCGTAGTGGCTGTGCAGAACGTGACTGACGCGCCGCAGACCGCTCGGCCACTGCTGTCGGCGAAGAGGGTGCCAACCAGAGCCAAGACTTCATCGAGCATATCTTGTACGTCATGGAACGTAAGGGTCCTGCAGCCAGGAACAGACCAGATTTAGCTGCAGTTCTGCAACGATTTGGTGTCAGCAGACTCACTTCCACAGAGCAGTGGTATCGCACTGGACTTGCATTCGGAGTCCCATCCAGATTTAGGTTTTCCGTGATTTCCCCAAATCACTCCAGGCCAATGCCGGGGTGGTTCCTTTGAAAGAGCACGGCCAAATTTCTTCCCTATTCTTAGCCAAAAATTCGATTGTGAGCATGTCTTAATGAATGACCAAGATGTCGACAGGACGTTAAGACCTAAGATTCCTTCCTTACTTCCACGACGTCTCACTGCATTCCATATTCCTTCACATGATATAAGGTGCATGTTTAAATGTTTGTTAAGCTTATGAGACTTAATTGCGGGGTCATCAGTCCGTAACCTTACAAACTACTTACGAACTGGCTTATGCTAAATACGACACAAACATCCATGCCCGAAGGGGGTTCGAACCCCCGACGGGGCACGACCTCGCGCATTAGAGCATAGTGCTTCAATGCACTCGGACACTCCGCCCCGGGCTTAAGTGCATGTCACGATATTTTCTGTAAGCGAACTTTTATTTATTTATTATATAAAAATGTTTCCTAGTGATCTCGCTAACCCAACATCTTTCTACTCAAGTACGTACGTATATCTGACAACCGAGATACCTCGAGATTCTAACTGTAGTTCATGTTCTTTTAGAGTCAGCTTTCACTGATAGCCTCGGAACCTCACAACTGCAGCGTGTCTCGATGAATATCACACGTCAGCCGTTAAGGAAGGTGTATTTTTGCAGAAACCAGTTGCGCAACGTGACGTCACGTTGGCAGATCTGCAGCCCCGCCCGACGCGACTGTAAACACGTCGGCGCGCAGGACAGGTTATTTCGGCACCTCGAGGGCGCGCGGCCCTCCTGAGAGGTGAGGGAGAGAGAGAGAGGGTGAGGGTGGCGGTCCCCCCATCCCCTCGCGTGCGCCGCCGTTTATTTTGGTTGGCTGCGACCGCAGCTGCGAACCTGTGCTGCGCGTTATGTTCTGCGGACCGCTCCAGTAGCCGTGCCACAGTAGCAGCGGCACGCGCGCCGGCGTCGAGAGCCACCTGGCGGCTCGAGGCGGAACTAGCGCGCCACCAGCGGCAGCCGTGCCCTCGCCCACTCCAAACAGCTCCCGTGTTGATTTTATACGGCAATTACGGGTTGACGCTGCTCTTTATTTTTTTCATCGTTGTTCTGGCTAACAGCTTTCAGAGGATAGACTAATGATCACTTCTAATTTGAGATTACTTAATTTCTACACAGCAAAACGTTTTCCATCTATATATCTATATCTATAAATGTGAATGTCTGTTCGGTGTACGTTTATCACGTCTGAATCACAAGACATAAAGAGCTAAAAATTTGAAGAGTCACTAATGTCTACCCGGGGAAGGCTTTAGGCATGGTTTTATGGCGATCGGAGAATGTCTGTTCGGTGTACCCTTATCACGCCTGAACAAGACGCCAGAGACTTAAATATTTGTACAGTTACTAATTTATACCTGAGGCAGGTTTTAGGCACGGTTTTATAGCGATCTGATAGATATTTAGTAATTTGAAGAATATAAAGGGAAATGAGGAACAATAATTACTCTTTGAAAATTATATTTACTCTTTGAAAATGGTTTTATTGGTTGCATTGTTGCTTGAGGGTTGATAATGATAAAAGGGTGGAGTATATTGAGATGGAAGGTTATCAGTATATATAAAATTCTACGTGTGTGTGTGTGTGTGTGTGTGTGTGTGTGTGTGTGTGAATATTTCGCTCTGGAGCGAAAACTACAGGACGCAGACGAATGGTCTGTGTGTAATTGTTGTCCGAAGTCTCCCGTTGTACACCATAGCAGTTTCATGCCGATAGCTATAAGGGAGGTGGAAGATATGGTGGTTGAAAGTAGTCATATTATTAAAAAAATTCGGACTGAAGGCCAGCGATGACTTTTGCGAGTCTATAGCAAGGAGGTTACATTCAGCAAAACGTGATGCCACAGACCATATCTTTGGTTTAAGCGTGCTACAATGCCTTCAGCTCTTTCTCTGTAGGAATAAGCATACGAATAAGGAAATATAATAATAAATAAATGAAGCAGTAAAAATAAATTTCTTTTAATACATCTCTTTAAAAATTGATTAGACATTTCTCGCATTATCTATCATAATCAACCAACACGCGAGCGGAGCCGCGGGTTTAAGCTAGTATATATATATATATATATATATATATATAAATGAATGTTTCTCTGTATGCCCTCCATGTGTTCATAAACCATTCGTTCGATTGAAACAAAACTTTGGTGAACTGTTCACCGTACGCCCACGACACACAGCTTAAAAGTTGTACGTGTTGTTTAATGTTGAATCTATCGTTTAATCAGACAACAGACGTAGTTTATTTTAAAGTTACTCATTCAAAACCTGATCTGGTATTAGTTGCTGTCCAAATAGTTGTCATATATTGATGTTTAACAGTCAAGATCACTAAGTCATCAGAAAACTTCATCAAAATTTAACTGAACACGTACATTGTTCATTAACACAGTAATTTGGTTTAATTATGGCCCTGATATTGATGCATATACTGTTACATGAGAAACAGTGCATTAGACTGATTATGTGTGCAACGGATCGTTTAACAAAACAACTGTGACATATAACCTGCATGAAACACACAGACTATACGCAAAAAGGATATTAAAAACACAAACCACTTCCTTAATGTTCGACTATGAGAATTTTATGCAGATCAGTACCTGATTATCAAAACTCAGTATCATAATTAACTGCAGTTTTGCATAACAAACATTTACTACGGTACCAATAAAGAAATCTGTTCAACAAGATTACCAAAATAAATACTTCACTTTAAGTCCACAAATAACTAATTATCAAATAAAGGAAGTAGGTTAATCTTCTAACTACGTAAATGAGACAGGAAAGAAAGGTCAACCTTTTTACTTACTATTAATAATCACCATTACTCACAGATTTATGTACACATATCGATACACACAGTAGAAGAAATATTTTACATTTTCTTGCAAGCAAGTTAATCGACACAAAAGAAGAGGCACAATATTAAACATTTTCTTACAAATTCAGCAATATACATTTTCTATGGACACGTATCAAGCTCAGGATCGAGCTCAGGAGATATGACGTCATAAATAATATGAGGCCAGCGCGTGAGAATACCCAGATTTATGCGTCAATTATTGGAAAATTGGAGTAGTCAGGGACTTGCAACAAAATTTGCATGCCATTTTGGACGTCCATGAAGTGTTTTGTAACTGGTTCGAGTGCTTCCTCGGGCATTGGTGCGTGTGTGTTGTCAAAAAATGTTCAAATGTTTGTAGGTCTTACGGGACTTAACTAGGGGGTCATCAGTCCCTAAGCTTACAAACTACTTATGAACTAGCTAAGGACGGTACAAATATCCATGCCCCAGGGGGGATTCGAACCCCCGACCGTAGTGGCCGTGCAGACCGTGACTGGAGTACCTCCGTCCCCTCGGCCACCGCGGCCGGCTGTGTGCTGTTCTTATTATAAGTTAGTTTAAGTAGTTTGTAAGCCTACGGACTGATGACCAAAACAGTCCCAACACATTTGAACATATATGGTGTTCAGTAAGTGTGTTTGCATCTGTAACTTATAAAATAATAGGTGACGGGAAATTTTAATGCGGTAGGTCAACACAAGAAATGTTACACTTTCTGCGGAGCTATGAACATAGTTTATTGTATCATTTTCCAAACAGTTACACCACAAAGATATATTTTTTAAATGGAACAATAGTTTTTTTTCTATCGTGTATTGGATTCGTTTAAACCAGCTGCGTCCAAATCAATTTAAACTACATTCCTATCACTGTTAGTTTGGTAGATTCAACCTTTCAAATTCCGGGCCTGGAAGCTGCTATAGCGTAGCTGACTGGCCGAGTGGCTATCCCCTGGGGCACGGCCCACTGTGTCATGACCACCAGCTAGTTAGCTACTCTGTCGTAGCCTCCGCCCCCTAAACTTTGAAGGGTTGTAGCTCCCAAACTAACAGTGATAGTAATATAGTCTAAATTGATTTGGACACAGCTGGTTTCAACGAATCTAATGTACGATAGAAATAACTATTGTTCCATTTAAAAAATTATATCTTTGTGCTGTAACTCTTTGGAAAATGATACAATAAACTATGTTCATAGCTCCGCAGAAAGTGTAACATTTCTTGTGTTGACCTACCGCATTAAAATTTTCCGTCACTTATAAGTTACAGAGGCAAACACACTTAGTGAAACAACCCTGTATATATTGACATTTTACTGTTATTCATGTACAATTTTTTTTTCAGACAAACTATTTGAATCTGTTAAGTCTGAAGGATGTTTTGAGACAAAATTTGTGTTTTAAATTTCAGCTCATCATGATCAAGATGTTGAGTCCGATAGATTAAAAAAAACTGAACATCATTCACCATAATGCCGTACTGCTAGGAGATTTAATGGTACAGTACACTAATATTCAGAAGGAAAGAACACCCTGAAGACTAGAGATAGGAATTTGATATTCGTAGGACACGTCCATTAGTATGTTTTGCAGAAATGGTTAGCTTTTGAACCATGTCGACCCGTGGCTTCATTGTCAACGCGGATATCGCGGCGCAGCACTATCTGTCGGTAACATTTGTGTCTGCGGCCCTCGTTGTCGCTGCAAACTGAAGGCAACGCCTGAGCCAGTGGTGGATTTACGCATTGGCCCACTAGGCACGGGCCTAGAGGCGGCAGTTTTTGCTCTTACTCGTTTTGACCTTTTAAGTTTTAAAATAACTGTGCTTACAATCAACAAGAATTTTTAATATTGATAAACAGCTTGCTAGTTTAAAGAAGTTGTAAGAACGAAAACCGACGATACAAGCTTGGAAATATACACTCCTGGCCATTAAAATTGCTACACCACAAAGATAACGTGCAACAGACGCGAAATTTATCCGACAGGAAGAAGATGCTGTGATATGCAAATGATTAGCTTTTCAGAGCATTCACACAAGGCTGGCGCCGGTGGCGACACCTACAACGTGCTTACATGAGGAAAGTTTCCAACTGATTTGTCATACATAAACGGCACTTGACCTGCGTTGCCTGGTCAAACGTTGTTGTGATGTCTCGTTTAAGGAAGAGAAATGCGTACCATTACGTTTCCGTCTTTGATAAAGGTCGGATTGTAGCTCGACATTGCTGCTCGTGTTGGTCGCGATCCCAAGAGTGTTACCAGAATATGGAATCGTTAAGTTCAGGAGGGCAATACGGAACGCCGTGTTGGATCCCAACGGCCTCGTATCACTAGCAGTCGAGATGACAGACATCTTAACCGCATGACTGTAACGGATCTTGCAGCCTCGTCTCGATCCCTGAGTCAACAGATGGGGACGTTCGGAAAACAACAACCATCTGCACGAACAGTTCGACGACGTTTGCAACAGCATGGACTATCAGCTCGGAAACCATGGCTGCAGTTACCATTGACGCTGCATCACACACAGGAGATCCTGTGATGGTGTACGCAACGACGAACCTGTTTACACGAATGGCAAAACGTAATTTTTCGGATGAATCCAGGTTCTGTTTATAGCATCATGATGGTCGCATCCGTGTTTGGTGACATCGCGGTGAACGCATATTGAAAGCGTGTATTCGTCATCGGCATACTGGCATATGGGGTGCTATTGGTTATACGTCACAACCACATCTTATTCGCATCGACGACACTTTGAACAGTGGCCGTTAGAATTCAGATGTGTTACGGCCCGTGGCTCCACCCTTTATTCGATCGTTGCGAAACTCTACATTTCAGCAGGATAATGCAAGACCGCATGTTCCAGGACCTGTAAGGGCCCTTCTGGATACGGAAAATGTTGGACTGCTGCCCTGGCCAGCACGTTCCCCAGATCTCTCACCAACTGAAAACGTCTGGTCAATGGTGGCCGAGCAACTGGCTCGTCACAATACGCCAGTCACTACTCTTGATGGACTGTGGTATCGTGTTGAAGCTGCATGGGCACCTGTACCTGTACACGCCATCCAAGCTCTGTTTGACTCAATGCCCAGGCGTATCAAGGCCGTTAATATGGGAAGAGGTGGTTGTTCTAGGTACTGATTTCTCAGGATCTTTACACCCAAATTGCGTGAAAATGTAAACATGTCAGTTCTAGTACAATATATTTGTGTAATGAATACCGGTCTATCATCTGCATTTCTTCTTTGTGTAGCAACTTTAATGGCCAGTAGTGTAGTAATGACACACAGTAAATGATTATTTTATACATTCGATCTTGGCTTTGTCTTCGTACTGAAGTCATCACATTTAAAAAATATTTTAGGATCTCTCTCCATACTGACAGTGTCGGCTAATGATATGGTAATCATTTTTTTCAGAAAAATAATGAATATGCCCGATGAATATGCGCTTCCTTTCTAGATATTCCGTCATTGTGTTCTGTGTTTTTTTTTTTCCGAATATGTATCTATATTACAACATTATCAACACCTCCGTTAAATTTCCAGTTAAAATAAGGAATTTCCTTCTCTTTTAAAATTCTAATCACAAAACTCTAGACTCTGAGTTTTATTTTCTGAGGTTCGCTGTTTAGTGCGTCATGTAATGAAGAGGAAACTCCTCTGAAGCAACTGAACTTGGAAGCAACAGGTCGTAAGGCTAGGCAGATTCCTGTCGGCGAATGGCCTACTGCCACCCTGTCGGCTGGTTTCTTACTTTGTGAACTAAGTTTAGCCTCAGGGGAGGATCCTCTCCTCTCGTCGACAGCCCCTCAGTGGCGGCAGGAATAGAGCGACACCCTCCCGGCACCCTTGTCCTTCCCTTACCGGCCGCAAGGGCGCCGCACAGTTCAGCCCCAACGGAAGGAGGGCAGCCAAACTCTGAGAGCTCTCTTACATCCGCCCGCCACAGATTATATCACACTGGCGTCGTCTCAGCTCGCGTCCTGTTCCATAGCAGGCACAGGGTCCGCCATGGCCCCTCATCACTTGTTCCATACCATATTTTTGTAAACGATTTAGGAGCAGCTCTCTTAGACTGTTCGTGGATGATGCTGTCATTTATCGGTTACTAAACAGAAGATCAGAAGCAACTGTAAAATGATTTAGATATCAGCATGTTGCAAAATGTGGCAATTGACCATTAATAATGTGAAGTTTAAGGTCATCCATATGACCACTAAAAGAAATCTTAAACTTCACTTACAGGATAAATCAGTCAAAACTACAGGCCGTAAATTCAACTTTGTACCTAGGAGCAGGGCCGTATTTAGATTGGTGCAACATGTGCTGCTGCGCAGGGCGGCAAAATTTTGCCATCGAAAATTTTTTTATTATTATTTTAATGTTAATTCAGAGTTTGAGTTACAATAATAAATTTTAAAATTCAGGTTGTTGTGTTGATAGCAGTGGCGTATCTGGAAAGGTGTTTTTATTATCGTTTTTTTTTTTTTTTTTTTTTTTTTTTTTTTTTTTTTTTTTTTTTTAAGAAATAAGTTTTAATCCCAGATGCCGGGGGGATTGGGGGGAGGGCGTAAAATAAATTACTGCATAGAGGCGTCACATACTCTAAATACGGCCGTGCCTAGGAGTAACTATTACGAACAATTTAAATTGGAAAGAGCATATAGAAAATATTGTACGGAAAGCGAACCAAAAACTACGTTTCGTTGGCAGAACAACCAGAAGATACAACAGTTCTACCAAATAAGCAAGTGAGACTGACAGACGATTTAGAAATGTTCAGAGAAGTGCAGCTCGTTTTGTATTATCAGGATATAGGGGACTCTGACCATAACTTGTTGGTTATAAACTGTAGGCTGAAACTAAAGAAACTACAAAAAAGGTAGGAAAATAAGGAGATGGGACCTGGATAAATTGAAGGAACCTGAGGTTTTTAATTGTGGTGTCGCACAAGTCCAAAGTGCGCGCCACCTACTTTCGCCGCGCGCCGCCATGCACGCACGGCGCGGCGTTCTTACGACGACAGCCACGAGCGCCCTCTGCTGCAACTACGCTCGTGGCCTCCACTGAACGACATTGTTCACTTGAAACTGAGATAGCAACCAGTTAGGACCTTCGTAATCAGATAGGTACCAGTGAAGACTTGGCTATCAGTTAGGAACTAGGCAGGCCTCAACTATGTATGAGCATTCTGTGTACTGAACTAAGTAAAAGTTAAGTATTGTATAAATTCTGTGCAATATATATCTCGTTCTAATTTACTCTAGTGTTTCTAGTTTCTGGCTGCTCCCCTCCGTACCTGCACCAGCGTGCTATCTTTATTCCTGTATCGGTCTCATTCCACTCGGCCACCGACACCTACGACGGAAGCGAGACACAAAAGCGGCGACGAGGCTGGGACACAAAATTAATAATTTCAGAGGGAGCTTTAGGCAACAATTGACAGAAACAGGGGAAAATAAAACAGTAGAGGAGGAATGGGTAAAATTGAGAGATGAAATAGTGAAGGTAGCAGAGGACAAAATAGGTAGGAAGCCAAGACCTACAAAAAATCCTTGGATATCACAGGAGATACTAAATTTAATCGATGAAAGGAGAAAATATAAAAATTCAGTAAATGAAACAGGCAAAATGGAGAACAGACGACTAAGAAATGAGACTGACAGGAAGTGCAAAATGGCAGAGCAGGAGTGGCTAGAAGGCAAATGCAAGGATGTACAAGAATGTATAAATAAGGGGAAAATAGATACAGCCTACATGAAAATAAAAGAAACATTTGGAGATAAGAAAAACAGCTCTATGAATATCAAGGACACTGATGGAAAACCAGTTCTCAGCAAAGAAGGGAAAGCTGAAAGGTGGAAAGAGTATATAGAGGGGCTCTACAAAGGAAATGAACTTCGAGACAATATTGTAGGAAGGGAAGAGGATGTAGATGAAGATGAAATAGCAGATACTGTACTGAGAGAAGAATTTGACAGAGCCCTGAAAGACCTAAGTCGAAACAAGGCCCCTGGAGTAGATGATATTTCCTCAGAGCTACTGAAGTCTCTGGGAGAACCAGCCATGACAAACCTGTTTCATCTGGTGTGTAAGATGTATGAGACAGGCGAAGTACCCTCAGACTTTAAGAAAAATGTTATAATCCTCATTCCAAAGAAAGCAGGTGCAGACAGGTGTGAAAACTACAGAACCATCAGTTTAATAACTCATGGTTGCAAAATATTAACACGAATTATATACAGAAGGATGGAAAAGCTGGTAGTAGCCGACCTCGGGGAAGATCAGTTTGGGTTCAGGAGAAATGTAGGAACTCGGGAGGCAATACTCACTTTACGGCTTATCCTAGAAGATAGATTAAGAAAAGGCAAACCTACATTTCTAGCTTTTGTAGATTTGGAGAAGGCTTTTGACAATGTTGATTGGAATAAACTCTTTAGAGTTCTGAAGCAAGCAGGAGTAAAATATAGGGAGCGTAAGGTTATTTACAACTTGTACAAAAATCAGACAGCGGTTGTCAGAGTTGAAGGGCATGAAAGGGATACAGTGGTTGGAAAGGGAGTAAGACAGGGTTGTAGTCTTTCTCCATTGTTATTCAATTTGTACATTGAGCAAGCTATAAAGGAAAGCAAGGATAAATTTGGAGAAGGAATTAAAGTTCAGGGTGAAGAATTAAAAACATTGCGTTTTGCCGACGACATAGTAATTCTGTCAGATACAGCAAAGGATCTGGAAGAGCAATTGAACGGAATGGACAGTGTGCTGAAAGGTGCATATAAGATGAACATTAACAAGAGCAAAACTAGAGTAATGGACTGCAGTGTAAGAAAATCAGGTGATGCTGAAGGATTTAGATTGGGAAACGAAGCAATAAAGGAGGTAGATGAGTTTTGTTACTTGGGCAGTAAAATAACAAATGATGGTCGCAGTACAGAGGATATAAAATGCAGAACGGCAATAGGTAGAAAAGCGTTTTAGAAAAAGAGAAATTTGTTAACATCGAATATTGATTTAAGCCTAAGGAAGTCCTTTCTGAAGGCATTTGTATGGAGTCTTGCCTTGTATGGGAGTGAGACATGGACGATAAACAGTGTGGACAGGAAGAGGATTGATGCTTTTGAAATATGGTGCTACAGAAGAAAGCTGAAGATTAGTTGGGTGGATCGCGTAACTAATGAGGAGGTACTGAACATAATTGGGGAGAAAAGAAATTTCTGGCATACTTTGACTAAAAGAAGGGATATATTGGTAGGACACATTCTTAGACATCAAGGAATTGTGAATTTAGCATTGGAGGGAAGTGTGTGGGGTAAAAATCGCAGAGGAAGACCAAGAGATGGAAACAGTAAGCAGATTCAGACAGATGTAGGTTGCCGTTCTTTTGGGGGGATGAAGAGGCTTGCACAGGATAAGGTATTGTGGAGAGCTGCATCAGACAAGTCTCCCGACTTGACCACAACCACACAGGGGAGAGTGTGTCACAGAAATGATTCACGAGTTGGGGTGGAAATCAACAAAAGAAGGGCGTTATTCATTGCGACGTGATATATTTGCGACATTTTTTTCGCCAACTTTCTCTTCCGAATGCGAAGATATTTTGTTAGCATGCACATACATAGAAAGAGATGGTCACCATAATAAAATAAATCAGATCGAAAACGGAAAGGTGTTCCTTTTACCCGCGAGCTGTTAGAGAATTATCATAAAAGCGGTTCCATAAACCCTCTACCATGCACTTCAATGTGACGTGCAGAGTATTTATGCCAAAGGCCGTAAACTCCATAAAATACCTAGGAATTACTATTACTTCAGACTTAAACTGGAAAGAACACGTAGATAATGTCGTGCGAATGGTGAACCAGAGACTGCGTTTTATTGGCAGAACCCTTAAACGATGCAACAGAGCTAAAAAAAAAAAAAAAATACATGCAACAGAACTACAAAACTACAATAGAAACTGCATACACTACGCTTGTCCGTCCATTTTTGGAGTATTGCTGTCCAGTGTGGGGTCCTTATCAGGTGGGTTCGACGGAGGTCATCGAAAGAGTTCAGAGAAGGGCAGATCGTTTCTTATTGTCACGATACAGGGGAGACAGCGTTACGGAAATGGTACAGGATCTGGGATGGGAATCATTACAACAACGGCGCTTATCGCTGCGGCGTGGGCTACTTACGAAACTCCAATCGCCAACATTCTCCTCCGAATGCGAAAATACATTGTTGACTCCCACTTACACAGGTAGAAATGATCATCAGAATAAAATACGAGAAATCAGAGCTCGAACAGAGAGATTCGGGTGTTCTTTCTTCCTGCGCGCTATTCGAGAATGGAATGGGAGATAAATAGTATAATGGTGGTTCGATGAACCCTCTGCCAGGCACTTATATGTGATTTGCAGAGTATCCCATGTAGACGTAGAAACATTTTTTGCAAGACGGCAAACAAATCTCGCGTAATGACAGTCATTATTCAAATACCAGCGAAGATCGCTTAAAGCTTTTATGCCGGCCGCGGTGGCCGAGGGGATTGAGGCGCTTCAGTCATGGTCTGCACGGCCACTACGGTCGGGGGTTCGAATCCCCCCTCGGGCATGGATATTTGTGCCGTCCTAGTTCGTAAGTAGTTCATAAGTAGTTTGTAAGTTTAGGGACTGATGACTCCGTAGTTAAGTCCCATAAGATTTACAAACATTTGAAAATTTGAAAGCTTTTATGTAGATGACCAGTTTCGGCAGAATTAAATCTAGTACGTGATTTTTATCACAAAGATATGTATGTTTCTTGCGCTTTTTTTTTTCTTTATTTGGACAGCAAAGAAAATCAGCGATAAGTTAAATAAATAATAAAAAAAAAAAAAACTCGAAAGTTTTGTGTGTAACAGACATATCGATGTAAACAAGAGTGGAATACAAGCTCATAGTAGCACGATCTAAAGCTCTATGCCAGACACTTCTAAATATTTCACTAAACTTGAAAAAAATTCAACATTGTTCAAATAAGCTGCGTGTTGTGTTCAGCATTCGCAGGGAATGAAAATGACGGATGCGGCAGCCTGTGTGTTTGGGAGTTCTAGGGCAGGTGCGGGATGCGGCGGAAGGTGATCCGGACTGGCGCCAGTCGGCCGCTGGCGCCACATAAAGGTGCGATTCCGAACGCGGCGGCAAGCGGCGGTCGTCGCCGTCCCGCGGCAGGCGGCACCACTGGTCCCCGTTGTTTGCAATGCGAGCGATTCGGAACGCGGCGGCGGCGGCACTGGTCGCCGTATACCTGCTCCGGCGACCGGCGGCCGTCCGGTCCCGAACCAGTGGTGTCGCTTGTCGCCGACCCGACCCCCCGCCGAAGACAGGTTTTATGACAACACCCAAGGGAAATGAGCGCTTCAGACTCTGACGAGCCGCGGCGGAGTGGCCGAGCGCATTGAGGCGCTATCCTACGATACGCGAGACTGTTTCCCGACGGGCATGGCAGTTTGTGCCGTCTTTATTATAAGCTAGTTCATAAGTAGTTTGTAAGTCTAGGGACTGATGACCCTGTAGTTAAGTCCCATAAGCTCTACAAACATTTGAAAGTTTGAACTCTGACGAAAAGAAGTCCGTAAAAACAGCAGCAGCCGTCCGCGGTGGCCGAGGGGACTGAGGCGCTCCAGTCACGGTCTGCACGGCCACTACGGTTGGGGCTTCGAATCCCCCTCGGGCATGGATATTTGTGCCGTCCTTAGTTGTAGCTAGTTCATAAGTAGTTTGTAAGTTTAGGGACTGATGACCCCGTAGTTAAGTCCCATAGACTCTACAAACATTTTTTTTGTTCAAAAGAATTAAGAAATTAACTGTCGGTAATTACATAAATGGTGTTCTTAAAAATGATTATGTAGAGTAATAAAGCGTTTTGTGTAAAATACTGTCAGGACAGGTTTATTTACTTCTAGTTCACGAGAGGTGACAATAGATTAATGTTACGTACCAACAAAGAAAATAAAACTGAATAAAACTAACGATGGTACAATATTAAAAGTGTGAAAGGAAAGGAAAGAAAAGAGGCAAAAGTTACTAAAGGCTTTTATGCCACGCAAATATGATGTTGAATTATTTTCTGGACATATCAGAGCAGTTTTACGGAGTTCATTTCCAATATATAAAGCAGAACCGAAAGAAGAATAATAGTCGCATTGCTTCTGATTACGAAATGATGGGCCCACAGTGCAACACAAATCAGCAATCAAGAGATAATAACACATCTTCAACATTCACATCGCTGAGATTGTTCCGTACCAGTTGTTGAGCAGATAGTAAATAATGCACGAGTTTTTGCGTACTTCTCAGTGTAAAATGTAATTTTTCTTCTTCAGTTATTGCATTTCTTAGGCACTGTGGTTTTATGTCATCCAAAATAGAAATCTGTACGAAGTTGAACTGTCTTTTATTTAAACGTCAACAGCTCCTGAATAAATTCTTCACTAAACCTTTTTTTTTTTTTTTTTTTTTTTTTTTTTTTTTTTTTTTTTTTTTTTTTTTTTAATCAGCGGCCTGTAACTTCCCTCGGCAGCTGTACGTTTACATAAAGGCATTACCAGCTGTCGTGTTTTCTTAGTATGGAACAAAGCAACGTCATCGTCTTCCCCTCCAACTACAGCGCAACAGCCGCGGCAGTCGGCGGACACCTCACCCCGCCTCTCACCGGCGACCGCGCTGCTCGCCTGCCGCTGCGTTCCGCAACGGGTCGGCAGCAGGCGGCTGCGTCTCGGTCGTTGTCGGCAGCGGCAGTGGGTCGCTGTCGCCGTGTTCGGACTCGCACCTTAACACGTGGAACAGCTGACGCCAACCTGCCGGCTAGCGGGGCCGTAGCCGTTCAAGGCGACGACACGGCCGGTATGGTACGGCACCAGACACCAACAGTCCCTTAGGACGCGCCTCGCTTAGCGGCTAGATAACTCGCGACCAAGTCCCCACAATCCCGTAAGCGGCCGACTGCGAACAGCGGACAAATTGAAGAGCGCCTCGGCAGCCATTGTAGTGGCAAACTTCCGCGCGAACTTTAAATGTGCGTAAGATTCTTTTGATTAAAGAGAGTAATCATTTGAGTTAAATCGCGAAAACTATGTCTAATCGAAATATAACTACAAAACAGCTTTACACTCCTTGAATATACAGCAACTTCGGTTGTGTGAAAATTTATTACACATGTGTTGTTGTTGTTGTTGTCTTCAGTCCGGAGACTGGTTTGATGCAGCTCTCCACAATACCCTATCCTGAGCAAGCCTCTTCATCTCCACATAAGAACGACAACCTACATCTGTCTGAATCTGCTTACTGTATCCATCTCTTGGTCTTCCCCTGCGATTTTTTCCCCACACACTTCCTTCCAACGCTAAATTCACAATTCCTTGATGTCTAAGAATGTGTCCTACCAATCTATCCCTTCTTTTAGTCAAGGTATGCCAGAAATTCCTTTTCTCTCCAATTCTGTTCAGTACCTCCTCATTAGTTACGCGATCCACCCACCTAATCTTCAGCATTCTTCTGTAGCACCATATTTCAAAAGCCTCAATCCTCTTCCTGTCCGCACTGTTTATCGTCCATGTCTCACTCCCATACAAGGCAACACTCCATACAAATGCCTTCAGAAAGGACTTCCTTAGGCTTAAATCAATATTCGATGTTAACAAATTTCTCTTTTTCAAGAACGCTTTTCTACCCATTGCCATTCTACATTTTATATCCTCTGTACTGCGACCATCATTTGTTATTTTACTGCCCAAGTAACAAAACTCATCTAGCTCCTTTATTGCTTCGTTTCCCAATCTAATTCCTTCAGCATCACCTGATTTTCTTACACTGCACTCCATTACCCTAGTTTTGCTCTTGTTAATGTTCATCTTATATCCACCTTTCAGCACACTGTCCATTCCGTTCAATTGCTCTTCCAGGTCCTCTGCTGTATCTGACAGAATTACTATGTCGTCGGCAAAACGCAATGTTTTTAATTCTTCACCCTGAACTTTAATTCCTTCTCCAAATTTCTCTTTGCTTTCCTTTACAGCTTGCTCAATGTACAAATTGAACAACAATGGAGAAAGACTACAACCCTGTCTTACTCCCTTTCCAACCACTGCATCCCTTTCATGCCCTTCAACTCTGACAACCGCTGTCTGGTTTTTGTACAAGTTGTAAATAACCTTACGCTCCCTATATTTTACTCCTGCTTGCTTCAGAACTCTAAAGAGTTTATTCCAATCAACATTGTCAAAAGCCTTCTCCAAATCTACAAAAGCTAGAAATGTAGGTTTGCCTTTTCTTAATCTATCTTCTAAGATAAGCCGTAAAGTGAGTATTGCCTCCCGTGTTCCTACATTTCTCCTGAACCCAAAATGATCTTCCCCGAGGTCGGCTTCTACCAGCTTTTCCATCCTTCTGTATATAATTCGCGTTAATATTTTGCAGCCATGACTTATTAAACTGATGGTTCTGTAGTTTTCACACCTGTCTGCTCCTGTTTTCTTAGGGATGGGGATTATAACATTTTTCTTAAAGTCTGAGGGTACTTCACCTGTCTCATACATCTTACACACAATGTGAAACAATTTTGTCATGGCTGGTTCTCCCAGAGACTTCAGTAGCTCTGAGGGAATATCATCTACTCCAGGAGCCTTGTTTCGACTTAGATCTTTCAGGGCTCTGTCAAATTCTTCTCTCAGTACAGTATCTCCTATTTCATACTCATCTACATCCTCTTCCCTTCCTACAATATTGTCTCGAAGTTCATTTCCTTTGTAGAGCCCCTCTATATACTCTTTCCACCTTTCAGCTTTCCCTTCTTTGCTGAGAACTGGTTTTCCATCAGTGTCCGTGATATTCATAGATCTGTTTTTCTTATCTCCAAATGTTTCTTTTATTTTCCTGTAGGCTGTATCTATTTTTCCCCTATTTATACATTCTTCTACATCCTTGCATTTGCCTTCTAGCCACTCCTGCTTAGCCATTTTGCACTTCCTGTCAATCTCATTTCTTAGTCGTCTGTACACCATTTTGCCTGTTTCATATACTGCATTTTTATATTTTCTCCTTTCATCGATTAAATTTAGTGTCTCCTGTGATATCCAAGGATTTTTTGTAGGTCTTTCCTTCCTACCTATCTTATTACACATACGGTGCAGAAATTGGCCAACAGCGTTTCCTCATCCTAACGAAACCGAACTAAACATGTAGTTTTTTTTGCGTTCTAAGAGCAGCATATGAACGGAATTTATCGTCAGCCACGATTTTTTGGCACTTTCTCAGTATATTTTACGATTATATTAATTTCGGAAGAGCTTCACACTTTTCGTCTCTGCTGTAATGCTGTATTCTCCAATATTTAGATTTTTCATAGCATCAAAAAATGAAACAGGGTTGACTGAAACAGCTAATGTTCAAAATCGATTGTGAAAGTGAAATATGCCATCAGATACATAACTGAAAAATAGCTCCTTACGTTGTGAATACAGCGATCAGCCACTACCAAATTCTTTTAATAACACGAAGTATGCCATAACGTTTTCTTAACTAAGACATCTAACAATAGCAATACGGTATCTAGCAAGAAAATTAGCATTTTTAATGCTGTAAGCCTAATACCTTATAGCAGAGTGAACTGCTCAAAAGTCAGCAACTATCGTCACAGGGTTGAACTTCACAATGTGCATCCACTGTGGCTATGTGCCGTTCATATATGGAACTAGACACAGGTCTGCAAACCCCTTTCAGTTGTTATACCTATACGTAAAGCAGATTACGTTTTAGTTCTGCGTTACAAGTTGCTAATATTAATTCCATAAACAAAAATTCAAACTGCAGTGAGGCAACTAATTTCGTGACCCCAATAGTTACTTTACACAATCATAAAATGAAACTTTTTGAACTTCCTGTCCATCAGTACTGCCTAAAGTAGCTCCTTTTTAAGAGCTACCATTATTATAAAAGTCTGTTATTTATTTCATTCAATCCTATATTGTTTTGACTAACAGTCTGTTAAGCAAGAGTAACTATCTCTGAACACAAGTAGTAGGGCTACTTGTATTCCTGAGAAATATAAATGTGAATACAGTATTCGATCTTTTTATTCCTTTCAATTGATTTATGTATTTAAACACTGAGCAACTCTTCACCATGGAGCTTCATGTACACTGCAATAGTCAAACAATGCAGACGTGACTATCAGTTGTGTATATATCTCGCAGTAGCTACTTAATACACGATTTACCTGCTAATAACACTGGTATTTATCTGACGCTTGCCACTACTATGGCGGCCGGGCGCAGGTTCAAATTATCCCGTGACAGCAGCGCCGTCAAGGAGTCTAGTTATTTTTACAAGGCCTTTGCTCGCGACTCGCCAGGTACCTCACCTTGCTAAACAAACAGCAGTGGTCTTATGGGACCGGCCGCACTGAACGCTAGTGACTACGGTAGTCACTTGGCGTGTCACTACAGCTAGACGAACGGTCACATTCACATGGTATCTTGTAAACCCCGGCCTTACGGAGCTCCAAATCATCTTTGATAGAACCCAAAAGTGCTGCTGTCTTTGGTGGGGGCCGAAAAATAACTTTAACATCGTGTTTGTTCATAATCCGTCCGATTATGTGAATGTGGCCTTTCGTACATAGGACAGACGACACGTACAGTCCAGGAAAGATGCACGGAACACCAGAGATATACCCGTCTCTTACAACCAAATAAATCTGCAGTGGCAGAGCAATGTATTGATACTGGTCACTCCACGACGTACGAAAAAGTCAAAATTTTTGCCTCCACTTCATCTTCTGGGACTCAGTGGTGAAAGAAGCAATAGAAATTCGCTTGGGGACGAATTTAATTAATAGAGCCAGCGGCTTCAGTTTAGATAAATCATTGAATCCGGCACTTTGTTTAAAAAATTTACAAAGACGCCACCACAGCTCATAATACATCGATTTCTCCGCAGTAATCGACCATGCAGCCACAGACATAATTTACACATATGTGTCCTTCCTTGCCGCCGAGTAACGTCTTTGGCGCCTTGTTGTATCTGTGACCGCATGCGCAGTAGCGCGGCCCGCGCGTTTATAAGCACGAAGCGTGTGCTGGAGCGTCAGTCTTCGACTCGTCTCTGAAGCTGGCTGAACGTTTCTCAGCCGAAATATTAGAAGAAGTAAACTTTATGCGGCTGCACACCCGAAACTTCTTTGAACAGTCATTGCGCCGCGAAAACATGAAGATGCACATAAGGAAGTTGTTCCTTTTTTATATTAAGGCAACTAGAAATGAATATAATATGGGGAAATGCATGAAGAGACAGGATCACTACATTTGGGAGGCCAATGGACGACCAGGAATAAATTTTAAGCCAAAAATCGGATAAAAAGAAAAGAAAAGAAGCCTTGTAGAACATGCACGGAATTGTGCTATTAAGTAAATTTTCAAGATTGTCAATCATTACAAGAGAAAAACACAGGATAAAGTAGAATGAAAACGTTGTTACCATTAAACTGGACATGGTCATTTGACGCATATACAGAAATGTTATACTGACGTGTAAGTAAAATCGATGTCAATGTGCTTCATACAGAGATCGGAGACTGTACATTGGCAAAAAAAAAAAAAAAAAAAAAAAAAAAAAAAAGTTCAAATGTTTGTAAAATCTATCGGACCAAACTGCGTGGTCACGTGGTCACCAGTCCGTAGCTTACAAACTACTTCAACTAAGGTAAACTAACCTAAGGACAACACACACACACACACACACACACACACAGACAGACCCATGCCCCAGGGAGGACTCGAACCTCCGACGGCGAGCAACCGCGCGCTCCGCAGCGAGGCGTCTTAGACCGATCGGCTACCCCACCATGGCATACGAAAGGAAAACAACACCATATATTAACTTTGAGTAATTAACAGCCATTGACAACATAAAAAAAAATTTTTTAGGGAGGGATTTCAGACCTACTGGTCCCGAAATAAAAATATTTAATGTGCTCAGTTGCTGTTTATTATTCCAGATTAAGAAATTCAAAACTGCTGTTTGCTCCTAAAGAGAAATATTCTGGAAAACTACTAACACCGTATATTCTGGTCTCACGTCAGGCCACATAATGGCAGACCATTCCGCTAACCGACATTGAAGTGATAGGCGATATGCCTCGTGACATCTACCTTTGCAAGCTAGTCGCCTATCTGACACGGCTTGTAAGGCCTATAAAAATTTATTCGGCCGTTGTCTCGTGTGATAGGCTGGCGGGCGGCGCGTGTGATGCAGGTGGACTGGACCAGGCGGCCTTTCTCTCGCCGGCCTTTCCCTGTCAGGCTCCACTTGCGCCGCCGGATAGGCTCAGTCTCAGCGGCTGTCAGCGGCGGCAGAGGGCCGCACCGGACGACTAATGCCGTGCGCATCTGGCTCGTCTCTCCCTCGTCGTGGTCGCGACTGGCGTCTCGTGCGACGCGCGCGTCTTGCGCGAACTTCGCGATGCGAGAGACGGCCGTTTGCACACGGGTCGATTGGCACTCGTCGCGGGCGCGATATTCCTTCATCAGCTCGCGACTTCCAACAGGGAGCTACAAAACGGTGTTGGTTATTTCCTCCAATAATTACCTGTATAATGGACAGTTCTAGTGATTAGGGGGACGCTGTGACGATTTACTGGTACCGGCGCAAGAAAAGGAAGACACAAAGAGTGTTTTTGGTGCATCCGTACATAGAGTGGAATTTTAATCATTGGTTATTCGTTGGTGCTAGAGAACTGCAAGAGACTAATACAGAATTTTTAGCATTCTACAGAATATAAATTACGTGGCTTGAGAAAATGGCGTATGCCCGAAACTAGTCGCCAATCAAAAAAATCAACAGCTCTGCTTGAGATATAAAAAAAGGTCTTTTTTTTGAATATTTGTGAGCTGCAACACACGACATACTTAAAATATTTATATATTATGTACTTATTTATTTATTAAAATTTCATTACAGTGATTCCATGTAGATCTCATGAGCTCTGAAGTGTTTTATGCACTGGAAATACGGAAAAATACATGGTAAATTACCTCCAAGACGTACGATCCGCTCGTCGGTCTCTAACTTTTCCGTGCACTGCAGGTCGCAAGAGACGAGCGTCGCTCGCAACGACTTCGAGTCAATTGCGAGACGCGAGCAAATCTCCCCGTTGGCGGCCTCCCATTTACTTACGTGGGCAATCGAATCGCGTCGAAGACGAGTCGCAGCTGCGACGAGTCCGAATCGCCCCGTGTGCGGACGGCCTTACAGTCGCGGTTTCCTCAGCACGCGCAGCGCCTGGCCGGAGAGGCGCGGCGCACAGGTGCGTCGTGGGAGTCGTTGCCCAACGCGCAGCTGCAGAAAACCAGGGGACGGTAAACCGCCGTGATGCAAGTGCGGAGAAAGCCCGCCGGACTGCAACTGCGTCTGGTCCACCGGCTGCGATGGCAGCGACACGCCTGACACAAGACGCTGTCACACAGCGAGGCATTCACTTAATTTTACCTGTCATTCAGCCTTGAGCATATTTCCTTATATAAACTTACGCTGTAATTCTGTACAAAACAAATTTATTTAATGTTTTGTACCATCTTATTAATCGATATAGTTGATAAAAAATGAAGCTTTATTGAAAAAGATTGTAGACATGAAGAACAGTCTTTTCTGGTATAGAGGTATATACTGAAAATGATGGGCGTTCAACATCCAAAATACTGGTTGTTGTAGAAGACGTTGCTCAAATATATTCCCGTAAATTATTTGAATTTTACATACGGAATAAGCCCAATTTTCAGAGCAAAAGTAAAACGCTGTAGGGATCAGTATTTAGAAATACCTTCCGCACTACCACATCTGCCTCAAGTTCTTTTCGTAGATTATTTTAATATATAAGTTCTGTTGCCATGTCCGAAAGAACAGAGACCACACCAACCTATATATGAATAATTATTCCAAACTGAAAGGAAACAAGTGCAGACAAGTGTGAAAATTACAGAACTATCACTCTGAGAAGTCACGGTTCTAATATACTGACAAGAGTTATTCACAGACGAACGAAATAACTGCTGGAATTCGACCTAGGTGAAGATTCATTGGGGTTTATGACAAATGTAGGAACACGTGAGGCAATACTTACATTGCGACTTATTTTAGAAAATATGTTTTGTAGATTTGGAGAAGGTTTTTCAAAATAATGACTGGAATGCACTTTCAAATTCTGAAGGTAGATGGAGTAAAATACAGGGAATGGCAAATTACATTCAACTTGTACAAAAAAGACACAGCATTAAAGAGTCGAAAGGCATCTTGTTGACTCTGTACACTGAACAACGTGTGATGGAAAGTAAGCAAAAATTCGGAGAAGGGATTAAAGTTCAGGCAAAAGAAATAAAACCTTACAGTTTCACATTGTAATTCTCTGAGTGAATAAAGGAACTCGGGAGTTCGAATCCCCCCTCGGGCATGGATGTTTGTGTCGTTTTTAGTATAAGGTAGTTCACAGATAGTTTTTAAGTTTAGGGACTGATGACCCCGTAATTAAGTTCCTTGAGGTTTACAAACATTTGAACATTTTTTGAATAAAGGAACTCGAAAAGCACCTGAGTGGAATGGGCAGTGTTTTGTGAGGAGGATATGAGAATAACATTAACAAGAACAAAATAAAGGTAAAGGAACGTAGTGTAAGAAAATTAGGGGATCATGAAGGAATCAGATTAGGCATCGAAAGAATAAAAGTAGTAGTTGCTTTTGTTACTTGGGTAGTGTAAGTAAAGAAGATATAAACTGCCGAATTGCTTTGGGAATAAAAGTATTTTCGAAGAAGAGAAATTTGTTGACATCAAATACTATTTTAAATGATAGAAATTCTTTTCGGAAATCTTTTTACTTGGTTTAGCATAGTACGGGAATGAAAAAGACGATAGAAGCTCTTCAAATGTGTTGCTAGAGACGCATTCTGAGAATTAGATAGCACGTAACTAATGAGAATGTACTGAACAGAATTGGTGAGAAATGAAATTTCTGGCATATCCTGACTAAAAGAAGAAATGAATTGGTATAAAACATTTTTAGATATTAAGGAATAGACGGTGTCTTGAAAGGAGCGTATAAGGTGAACTTTAAAAAGAGAAAAGCAAGGGTTATGGAATGCAGTCTAAGAAAAGCAGGCGATGCTAAAGGGAATTAGAATAGGCAATGACACAATGAAGTTGGTAGATGACTTTTTTTACTTTGGTAGTAAAAGAACAAATAATGGTCGTAGTTCAGATAATATAAAATGCAGAATGACAATGGGAAGAAATTTGTTAACATACAATATTAATTTAAGTGTAACGAAGTCTTTTCTGAAGGTATATGTCTGTAGTGCATCCATATACGGGAATGAAACATGGAAGATAAATAGTTCCCCGCGGTGGAACGGCCGAGCGCTCTAAGGTGCCTAGCTGCGTAGCGCGCGTCTGCTCTCCGTCGGAGGTTCGAGTCCTCCCTCGAGCATGGTTGTTAGTGTTGTCCTTAGGTGAGTAGTTTGTAAGCCTACGGACTGATAATATCAGTAGTTAAATTCGATAGAATTAAAAACATTTGAATATTTGATAAATAGTTCTGACTGGAAGACGATAGAGGCTTTTGAAATGTGGTGCTAAAGAAGAATGCTGAAGATTAGGTGGGTATATTGCGTAACTAACGAGGAGGTACTGAACAGACTTTGGTAGAAAAAGAATATCTGACATACGTTAACTAAAAGAAGGTATCAATTGGTGGGACACATTCTTAGACATCAAGGAATCGTGAATTTAGCAGTAGAAGGAAAAATAGCAGATAGAGATAGAGATCAAGAGACGAATGTGGTAAGTAGCAGGGGCGTAGATACGGGGGGGACGATGGGGTTCAAACCTCCCCCCACCCCCCACCCCGAACGGTTTTTTTGTCACTCATGCTAAAAATTAAAAAAAATATGACAATAATTTGTGTAATGAATTTGAGAGTTTGACTGAAAACTTTGACAACAAAGAGAGGTACCAGGATGTCTGTAAGTTGTAACCGATGCTTGGCTTCTTACTTGTTTGAGGACATTTTGTCTGGAATGTGTTATGGATGGCCTAAGTGAGGCTTAGGCAAGCGTCGCGCACAACTTTCTCCACAGTAAATCTTGCCAATTAAAACATTTTCTCAGGTATCCACCACCTAACCAATAGTAACAATGAACAAGTATTGTTGAATTTCAGTCAGAAACTCGCTCCCGAAGCTTGCCTAGCGTGTAACGAAGGCCACCGTGTCTTATGTTTACAGCTGCTACAAATTTCAGTGATCTACTAACTTTATTACTACAGTAGAACAGAGAACTTGTACGTGACACAGACAAATATGTTTTTAACGAGTCATTTTCTCATCCTCTGCTTACAAGAAGCAACCTTACCATCGTCTCACTACTGTAAATGCACATTGATATCACGTTGTAATCTCTAAAGAGTCATTAAGCCAAAGTAGTGTCACAAAGAAGCGACGGATGTCTATCATAAGAGGCGACAGTGAACTTTGTTAATAACTGTTGCCTGTCAGCTTGCTCATATTAGTTAGCACTGCAACTTCATTACGGTAATTTGGGTTTCCAAAGGGCGATGTGCAGGCGCTGAAACGTAGGGGGCCGGCCGCGGTGGCCGAGGTGACTGAGGCACTCCAGTCACGGTCAGCACGGCCACTACGGTCGGGGGTTCGAATCCCCCCTCGGGCATGGATATTTGTGCCGTCCTAGTTCGTAAGTAGTTCATAAGTTTAGGGACTGATGACCCAGTAGTTAAGTCCCATAAGCTTAACAAACATTTGAAACGTAGGGGAGACCTGGGTAACGGCGCCACCCCAGTTTTATGACGAACGGTTGGCAATACGAGTACGCTTGACAGTGTTGAATCTCCGTTACCAAGCGCGAAACTAATTCCTGTGGTTGCCGTCCGTGATTGTTGACAGGTATTAATCGTGTAAAACAAATAGTTAGTTTCGACGTTATGGATGTAATTTTCGAGCCTGTATTTTATTGAAATAAGTACCACTATAGGCTGTCAGTGCTTTATTAATACTCGTATTAACCTAATCTGTAGATATTTAGCTTCGATTTCTTGTCTCTAGCCTAATTGTTTCGCAAAATCTTAGGATTCAAATTGAGGTTCTTAGCCACATTTTGCAACTGGGGTAATGTCGCCATGGTGGAGAATTTAGGCAAAATAAAGTGTAATAGAAATGCGTACATTCTGTGAAATGGGCACTTGCAGAATGTAGAGAATGTAGTGGTTTTGAAGTGTCAAAATCTATATTTCTGACTTTTGCGGTGTCTTAATCAATCTTAATTATAAAATTTATTTCTATTCCAGTTTTTACATCGACAAGTACTTGATGCCTTCTAAATGTCTAAAAGAGAAGAGTGATAATTATAAATTGTAACAGTTGTAACACTCAATTACTCATTCGTCGTGTAGGTTTATCCTTGATTTTAAAATGTAGGGTGTCATTACCCCGGAACCCGTGATAATGGCGTCACTGCGTGTACTAAAGTCAGTCGGTCGGGCCGTGCTATCCGACCGATGTTCTTCATGTTTGCTTTAAACGAAAGGTATTCATTCGAATATTTGTCATCGAGTATCAGAATTCAGTCTCTCCATCCTTTATTTTTATTCAAACGCGGTATCCTTCTGTCCTTCCATTGAATATTTTAATCGCTTTGTCTCACGTTATCTTCGGTTCTAATTAAGGTACGCAGTTCTTTATGACGTAAAAACACTCAGCGGATCAAACTCTTGCATTTGCGCTTTTAAACACTTGTACTGATTGATTCTGAAGAAAGTTATGCGTGACCGTTCAACTTTACTTCCATTTTTCCCAACTTTTTGTCATTCCACTAACGGTGCTAAGTATTCGCACGGGTTCTCAGTAACAACGTTCGACCTCGTGCGGAAATACGAAATTGGGAATAAAATAGGGCATGGACGATAGGGATGCTATGGCCGTAGCGTGCGACTTGTGGGAATCTGAGACGGACAGGAGGTGAGCGCTGGTAGCCAAGTGGTTAAGGCGTCCGCTGGTCAGAAGCGGGAGAGTCGGGTTCGAAACTCGGCTCTCATTTTAGCTTGTCGCCGTTGAGTAATTTCATTGCCCTAGCGCAGCTAAAGTAATTAATTCCTCCCTCGCCTTTCTTCCTTCCCTTCGTTAATAAAATATTTGCGTGCGGACTATTTAAGTTCTTCTTGAAGTTTGAGGGTGGAACAGTTTCTTCATGACTGTCTCTCCCAACGATATCAGAAGTTCAGACGAAATATCATCTACCCCAGGGGGCCTAGTTTCAAATGAAATCTTTCAGTATTCTCTCAGAGTCTTCTAGCAATTTCTTATCTCCTATCTCATCTTCATCTGCTTTCTCTTCCATTTCTACTAGTCATCAAGTTCATTTTCCTTGTACAGGCCTTCTATATATTTCTTTAACCCTTCAGATTTACCGAGGGAGGTGGCGCAGTGGTAACGCCCTGGACTCGCATTTGGGAAGATGGTGATTCAAATCTACCTCCCGCCATCCAGATTTAGATTTTCCGTGATTTCTCTAAATATCTCCAGACAAATGCCGGGACGGTTCCTTTCAAAGGGCACGGCCGCTTTCCTTCCCCATCCGTACCCAAAACTACGCGTGTTAGCTCCGTCTCTAATGACCAAGCTGTCGACGGGACGTTAAACCCTAAGCTTCCTTCCTTCGTTCCTTTCCTTCAGCTTTCTCTTCTTTGCCTGGTATTGGTTCTCCACGGTTTAGACACTTTCGAAAAGTACATAATATAGAGACTTTCTTGTCTTCAAAGATATTAATGGGGGCTGCAACGAAAATTAAAGATATAAATATCAAGGACTGACGAGTAAGAGTTGCCCAAATATATTTTCCGTTAGTTTTCAGCCAACCATTACAGACATAGTAGAAAAAAACAGATTGAAAACTACAAAAAGATAATGTAGTCTCGAGTGAAAGGAAATTTTGCTATGTCCAAAAAAAAAATATAACAAATAAATAAATAAAATTAAATATAAGGAGCTGTGCTAGCTGTTGGAAGTAAGGCCTTATATTTACTGTGAGTAACAGCCCGAAAGCGATATAAAGAGAGAAGTACTTCAGAGCATATTTCTGACGTAACTTTATAGTTTTACTGTGTGTAGCTTCTGAACGAACATTACTCACAGAGGGGACGTAACTGATACGTGCATCGGTAGTTTTTGCTTATAACAATAATTTCGTGTGGCTCGCGGACTAGTACTAATCTTTCAAAAGTCATCATTAGTCGTTTCTCTCATTGCTGAGTGTCGTGACCTCATTTCCTCATTCATTCAAAAAATGTTCAAATGTTTGTAAATCTATCGGACCAAACTGCGTGGTCATCAGTCCGTAGCTTACAAACTACCTTAACCTAGGTAAACTAACCTAAGGACAACACACACACCCATGCCCTAGGGAGGACTCGAACCTCCACGGCGAGCAACCTCATTTATTCTTAGGCAGTTGAAATAACAGTGAGATGTCTGTATCCACAGCGTTCTTCAGCCTTTCTTAATATAATATGAAGAGGTGATCTTCTTCACTTGATCCAGCCATCTTCTTGCTGCTCTTCTTCGTGGTCATCTGCCTTCAATTTTTTCCTGCAAGATGGTCCACTCTAAATTATCCCCTCAAGATGTGCCAGAGAAATTGAAGGTATTTTTGGTTAACACGAGAAGATAGCCTTCTGGTGATGTGAAGATCTTCTATTATTGAAGCATTTGTTCTTCTTTGCGTCGATGGTATACACAGCATCTTCCTGCAACGCCACATCACGAAGGCATCAATGTGGCTCTTATCACTACCTTTCACGGTCTAGGTCTTGCATCGGTATAAGAATACAGGCAACACCAACGCTCCACCAAGCTACTTTCAAAAATAGCCACTGATTAATTCTTCACGATACTAGCAAACGTAATTCGTGTTTTAAAAACGTACGTGTTGAGTAACTTGTAGATTTTATTGATTACTGTTGGGAAGCATATTATTCCTAAGCAAAACAGATACGCCGACAACTTTGTTATTGATAATTTTGGTTACCAAATTCTGTGATTCTAAAGATCTTGTATATTCTGAAGGAGTAGCGTTGGATATCATCTATCGATTTGTACAGAGTAGCACCTCAAGTTTTGACCAGATAGATCTAAGGATAATTTACGTGCTGGTACGATATTGAGCGTGACATTTAACGAACAGGGCTAAACACTTCAGCTTTTAGACATAACATAAGCTGACAGGTGTACTACGACCACCTTCCCTCGCCCCAATCATTAATCACTTAAAATTTATGTCTCACCTATTACTTTTCCTTATCTTCCTTCTCCTACAACCGCCTCCAAATATGCATCAAAATCAAATTTTTTCTCTCACTTAACTGTCTGAATAACATCTTTAAATTCGTTATATATATTTTTTTTCAATATCATCATTATCGGCAGAGCTAGTTGCCATATTAAACAACTGTGGTCGGTGTTGGCCTCGTGTCTGTCTTTGCGAAAATAATGCTTTTATCATGCTGTTTGTAGTAACTTAAAAGCATTCCTACTTTCTTTTTCATTATTAGATCTACTTTGATTTAGTATTTATAAACCTGTACTCGCCTAACCAAAAATCCTGTTCAACCTGCCACCGATCTTCACTAAGCCCCATCATATCTAATTTGAATTTATGCATTTTTTTTTCAAATGTTGTAAGTGGCCATTGAAATTGCTACACCAAGAACAACCGCAGATGATAAACGGGAATTCATTGGGCAAATATATTACAATAGAACTGACATTACATTTTCAAGCAATTTCGATATATAGATCCTGAGAAATCAGTACCCAGAACAACCACCTCTGACCGTAATAACGGCCTTGATATGCCTGGGCATTGAATCAAATAGATCTTGGATGGCGTGTACAGGTACAGATACCCACGCAGCTTCAACACGATACCACAGTTCATCAAGAGTAGTCACTGACGTATTGTGACGAGCCAGTTGCTCGGCCACCTTTGACCAAACGTTTTCAATTGTTGAGGGATCTGAAGAATGTGCTGGCCAGGACAGCAGTCGAACATTTTCCGTATCCAGAAAGGCCCGTACAGGAACTGCAACATGCGATCATGCATTATCCCGCGATGTTACCAAACACGGATGCGACTAACATGATGCTGTAAACAGAACCTGGACTCAACCGAAAAAAATGACGTTTTGCCATTCGTGCACCCAGGTTCGTCGTTGCGTACACCATTGCAGGCGCTTCTATCTGTGATGCAGCGTCAAGTGTAACCGCAGCCATGGTCTCCGAGCTGATTGCCCATGCTGCTGCAAACGTCGTTAAACTGTTCGTGCAGATGGTTGTCTTGCAAACGTCCCCATCTGTTGACTCACGGATCAAGACGTGGCTGCACGATCCGTTACAGCCATACGGATGTCTGTCATCTCAACAGCTAGTGATACGAGGCCATTGGGATCCAGCACGGCATTCCGTATTGCCCTCCTGAAGCCACCGATTCCACATTCTGCTAACAGTCATTGGATCGCGACCAACGCGCAGCTATGTCGCGATACAATAAACCGCAATCGTGATAGGCTACAATCCGACCTTTATCAAAGTCGGAAACGTGATGGTACGTATTTCTCCTCCTTACAACAGGCATGACAGCAACGCCGGTCAACTGCTGTTAGTGTATGAGAAATCGGTTGGAAACTTTCCTCGTGTCAGCACGTTGTAGGCGTCGCCACCGGTGCCAGCCTTGTGTGTATGCTCTGAAAAGCTAATCATTTGCATATCTCAGCATCTTCTTCCTGTCGGTCAGTAGCACGTCATCTTCGAGGTGTGTACTTACTCTTTTAACCAGCGAGCACTCGCGCGTTTTTTGCTCACAGTGATTTAAAAATAATCGGCATTTTACTAATTTTAAATTGTCAAAAATGTATGTTTTCTTATAAAAGCAACTAGAAATATTTATTTAGATATATTAAGTACATTACAAACTGTTCTTTGACTTTGTAGGTATTATATCTTCTGGGTTGTAAGGCCGTGTTCTTGGAATCTTGCTTCTTCCTGAGGTTTCGTCCGATGCTGCGTCGGACATCTTCGGAGGTTGTCCGTCTGTTGAGTCTTGTCGACTGACGGGTCGGGGGTCTGAGAGCTTCTTAAATCCCATCTAAAAGGGGGTGTGGCTAATATCCACGCGGTAAGCAGAGATGATCCTTATCAAAGATAAAGCTATACTATCGAACCATGTCAAAGATAAAAACTGTCATCGATTCTGCAGAACCACAATCCATATATCGTTGAGTTTCATAGTCTCTTTTCGATTGAAATTATCATGATATTTATATATTTCAGTCGCTTCTCTATACAACCTTGGATAGTAATTCGTCATGGAAGATAAAATTTCTGTCTCAGAGAATTTTACTATATGATTTTCCGATTGTAAACAGTGTTCCGCCACAGCCGATTTTTCAGTTTTTCCAAGTCGGCATAGACTTTTGTGCTCCTTTAGATGTGTGTTTACACTTATCTTAGTGGTTCCGATGTAGACTTTACCATAGGAGGATGGAATTTTATAAACCCCACTTGCTGATAAAGGAGAACGTTTATCTTTTACAGATCTGAGGGCTTGGGATATCTTCTTTGTTGGTTTGAAAACCGGTCTGATGTTACGTTTTCGTAGAATCTTCCCAATCTGGTCCGTTACCTTATTAAAAAAGGGGAGAGAAACCGTATTGCTCCATCGTTGTGTTGTTTCCTTGTCCTTCGGCCTACTGTTATTTGGTCGTAAAATTCTATTTCTTTTTTCTCAGAATAACCATTCTTCTTAAAGGCCGGCTTCGGATGTTGTAGCTCATCGTGCAAATTCTTTGGGCTCTGTCTACAAGACTTTTACACACATCTCTTTTGTTGTGGGTGATGATTGGAATTTTTGTGCAGATATCTTTCAGTATGTGTCAATTTCCTAAAAGCTTTGTGTTCCAACTTTCCTTCGGTTCGACTGGTAACTAAAACATCCAAGAAAGATCACATGTTGTCATTTTCTGTTTCCATTGTAAATTGGATTTTTGAATTTATACTATTCATATAACCAATACGAATTTGCACTATTTTGTGCAACAAAACTTCCAACGTGATCGAAGACAGAAATGAGACTAGAGGTACACGGGGACAAGTTTCCTGCGTACTGAGTGAGGGTTGAGTGGAGAGCAAAGAAACAAACGCATTTCGTTATGATATACTAACGTATGACACTTCATTAGTTCTTTGTATCATGTCAGCAATATTTGTCATAATATTAGGAAAAATATTTGGAATTCATTAATTTCTGTTTGGAATCAACTTCACTCGACCACGACAGCCGAGCGACTGCTCATTTGACCGCTAAAATTCCGGCGTGTGTGCAAACAGCACTCCAAGGATAAAATATCGGCCGATATTTTACCGGCCGTCCAAATCGGTGTATGTGCGACCAGCCTAAGTCGTCATGCTACGGACAGGGCGGCCGTTCAGGCCGGAGGTTCGAGTCCTCCCTCGAGCATAGGTGTGTGTGTGTGTGTGTGTGTGTGTGTGTGTGTGTGTGTGTGTGTGTGTGTGTTGTCCATTTGTCCATCGTATAAGTTTAAGTAGTTTGTAAGTTTAGGGACCGATGACCACTGTAGTTTGGTCCAATAGGTTTACAAACCTTTAAACTTCGGCAGGGCCAGCGCAAGCCCAAGTGCCGCCCCGTGCGACCTGCTAAATTGCCGCCCCCCTCCCCCCGCACCCGTTTTTTTTATTTTTATACAAAAATGTTATGAAATTTTATTTAAACAATTCTGCAGGAAATGTCAGCAATCAATCGCAATTTTTGTTTTTACTTTTCAGATCTACCTACGTTTCGGCTACTGAGTGATCAGTCTCAAAGCTTTTGATATGTGCTTACATCTAAACCGTCATGTTGACAGTTACGTCCACCATGACGGTATAGATGTAAACATAACTCAAAGCACTGAGAATAGCCACACAGTGCCCGAAATCTATGTAGATGTGGAAAATAAAAAACAAAAATTGCGACTGATTGGTGACATTCTCTACAGATTTGTACAAAAGAGTCACTGGGCACCAGCTCAAAAATGTAGTCAAACGTGATTGAAGAAATCTAGCTAATTTTAATGAGCCTTGCGATTTTACGAAAATGTTCAAATGTGTGTGAAATCTTATAGGGCTCAACTTCTAAGGTCATCAATTCCTAATTACACACTACTCAACCTAAATTATCCTAAGGACAAACACACACACCCATGCCCGAGGGCGGACTCGAACCTCCGCCCGGACCAGCCGCACAGTCCGTGACTGCAGCGCCTTAGACCGCTCGGCTAATCCCGCGCGGCATGAACTTACAATTAACGTAAATAAACATTTTTCAATTGTTGTGAACAGATAATGTATTCAATGGAAAACAATATACAGTAAATAAAATTTGACAAAGTGATAGTGTGCAAATAGTATTGTCAAACAAAAGTGTCGGTCAGAGTTTAATTGTTCTACATGCAGGCGGAGATAGGTGTCTCAAAAACCAAAACGTCCGACTGTCACTTAGAAACGTATAGAAAAAAAATTTGAAAAATGAGTCGTAACACAACTTATGCCATGCTTACTACCAATGTCTTTATCAAAACAAAAATGTTCAAATGTCTGTAGAGATTATGGGACTCGACTACGGGGCCATCAATCCCTAAACTTACAAACTACTTATGAACTAGCTAAGACTACAGACGGCACAAATATCCATGCCCGAGGGGCGATTCGAACCCCCGACCGTAGTGGCCCTGCAGACCGTGACTGAAAGCGCCTCAGTCCCTCGGCCACCGCGGCCGGCTGTCTTTATCACTTGTAATTACTCGCAGCGTATTTACCCATTCATAATACTTCTAGCCATTGTAGGTGTTGGATATGTTTGACTGTAGTAATGTTCAACGACTTTTATTCACAAAGCGGGAAGAATAAAACTCTTGGAAACTGCCATTGAAGGGCTTAGCAAAGTTGTTTGCTCAAACAAACTCTCAGTATCGAACATTGCACTTGAATTACCGAATTAGATTTCGTCTTCTGGAAAATTAGTTGTGAGTAAACACACGGCGCGTAATAGGCTGGCAGCGCTACACATATAAGAAAGAATACTGGCGTGTACGTCAGACTGGTCCCCCCCCCCTCTGTTCCTCCGTCGTAAACACGACGGTGCTGCCACAGTGGCGAGGAAGAAATTAGTCCTCTTTCCTCCCCTTGTTCACAGGGGCGGCCGGTAGGTTGTCAAAGTGCCATTCCACAGTTCCAGAAGCCGCTCTCTCCGAGGTTTGGTTTCGAATCCCCTCTTGGGCATGAATGTTGAGTTTCCGCTAAAAAAATGGAGGGGGCAGATTTACGCCCCTCGGAAAGTGCCGCCCTGTGCGGCCGCACGTTTCGTACGTGCCTTGCGTCGGCCCTGAACTTCGGCGATGCGTCTGGCATTCCGGAGTCGCGAACAATTCTTTGCCGCGGTGGAGCAGCCGAGCGGTCTAAAGCGTCTCGCTGCGGATCGAGCGCTTGCTCGCCGTGGAGGTTCGAGTCCTCCCTGGGGCATGGGTGTGTGTGTTGTCCTGAGGTTAGTTTATCTAGGTTTAAGTAGTTTGTAAGCTACGGACTGATGACCACGCAGTTTGGTCCGATAGATTTACAAACATTTTGTACATTTCTTTGTGGACTACTGCATCTGCCCGTGCGTCATAGTGACGTGTCTGTTTGCCACAGACATCGCATTCCTCAGATATTACGCTTATGTGAATCTCGCCTTAATATACCCTCCACTTTATTTAGTTCATAGAAGTAGTTATGGGATAAAGTGTAAAATAGACGCATTTTATAGCTTTAGGAATATGCAGCTGATATTGCTCTCGACTGGAGTCAGCTGTGGCTACGACCAGGCAAGCAGAGCAGCCGGCCACGCAGGCAGCTGCAACACGCCGCCGACCACCCACCGGCGGCGCCTGGGCCAGGGCGAAATATTATTAGCAAGTGGCAAATTCCTGTTTACACACGGCGCAGGAATGCAGCCGCGCCATCTGCACACAATGGCCGGCCCTTATGAATGGCCGCGGCGCGCGCGTGATTCAATGCAGATGCCGCCGGCCATTGTGCCGCCATTCACGCCGGGCGAGCGCTTAATTAATATCTCTGGCCTCGCGCGAGTCTGGGGCTCCAGCTGCCCGCGATGAGGCATACCCCAGGCACCGACAGCTGACGCTCTGCCTCCGGGGGTCGATCGGCACTGGCGCAGACGTGCCCAGCTGGAGTTTCCACACTTTTAGTCCTGTTGCAGTCTGGATATGGTCACGTGGACTTGTAGAAGTAAGGTACTGGAAGTGGCTGCCCGTATTACGTAAATCTCCCAGGAAAGAAGCCACTTACTTACATTTCGCGTAGTGACCACGAAGACAAGATAAGAGAAATTAGTGCTCGTACTGAGGCATATAGGCATTTTTTTTCGCCGTTCTATTTGAGACTGGAATATGATCGGAAATGCCTAGTAGTGGTAGAGTGTACCCTCTGCCACTCACCTTACGGTGGATTACGGAGTATATATATATATATATATATATATATATATATATAGGGTGTTTCACTAAGTGTGTTTGCCTCTGTAACTTATAAAATAATAGGTCACGGGAAATTTTAATGCGGTAGGTCAACATAAGAAATATTACTCTTTCTGCGGAGCTATGAACATAGTTTATTGTATCATTTTCCAAAGAGTTACAGCACAAAGATATAATTTTTTAAATGGAACAATAGTTTTTTTCTATCGTGCATTGGATTCGTTGATAGCAGCTGCGTCCAAATCAATTTAAATTACATTCCTATCACAGTTAGTTTGGAAGCTACCACCCTTCAAAGTTTAGGGGGCGGAGGCTACGACAGTGTAGCTGACTGGCTGGTGGTCATGAGACAGTGGGCCATGCCCCAGGGGATAGCCACTCGGCCAGTCAGATACGCTATCGCAGCCTCCGCTCCCGGAACTTTGAAGGGTTGTAGCCCCCAAACTAACAGTGATATGAATGTAGTTTAAATTGATTTGGACGCAGCTGGTTTAAACGAATCCAATACACGATAGAAAAAATATTGTCCCATTTAAAAATTATATCTTTGTGCTGTAATTCTTTGGAAAATGATACATTAAACTATGTTCATAGCTCCGCAGAGAGTGTAACATTTCTTGTGTTAACCTACCGCATTAAAATTTCCGTCACCTATTATTTTATAAGTTACAGAGGCAAACACAGTGAAACACCCTATATGGTGTTACAAAAAGGTATGGCCAAACCTTCAGGAAACATTCCTCACATACAAAGAAAGAAAATATATTATGTGGACATGTGATCGGAAACGCTTAATTTCCATGTAAGAGCTCATTTTATTACTTCTCTTCAACTCACATTAATCATGGAATGGAAACACACAGCAACAGAACGTACCAGCGTGACTTCACACACTTTGTTACAGGAAATGTTCAAAATGTCCTCCGTTAGCGAGGTTACATGCATCTGTCGCGTGGAATCCCTGATGCGCTGATTGCAGCCCTGGAGATCGCGTATTGTATCACAGCTGTCCACAATACGAGCACGAAGAGTCTCTACATTTGGTACCGGTGTTGCGTAGACAAGAGCTTCAAATGCCCCCATAAATGAAAGTCAAGAGGGTTGAGGTCAGGAGACCGTGGGCGCCATATAATTGGTCCGGCTCTACCAATCTATCAGTTACCGAATCTGTTGTTGAGAAGCGTACGAACACGTCGACTGATATGTGCAGGAGCTCCGTCGTGTATGACCCACATGTTGTGTCGTACTTGTAAACGCACATGTTCTAGCAGCACAAGTAGAGTATCCCATATGAAATCACGATAACGTGCTCCAGTTACCGTAGGTGGAAGAACATGAGGTCCAATCAAGACATCACCAACAATTCCTACCCAAACTTTCACAGAAAATCTGTGTAGACGACGTGATTGCACAATTGCGTGCGGATTCTCGTCAGCCCACACATGTTCATTGTGAAAATTTACAATTTGATCACGTTCGAATGAAGCCTCAACTGTCGCACGTCAACAAGCACGGAAGTCAACATTACCTTCCTTCAATTGGGCCAACTGGCGGTGAATCGAGGAAGTACAGTTCATACTAAAGAAACAATTGGGTATTTTGGCAATTGTCTGCACGAATTATTTCAATTTACATTTAAAGAGAAATACTAAATTTAGCTCTAACATGGAAATTAAGCGTTTCCGGATACATATCCACATAACATATTTTCTTTCTTTGTGTGTGAGGAATGTTTCCTGAAAGTTTGGCCATGCGAGAGAGAGAGAGAGAGAGAGAGAGAGAGAGAGCGCACCAAGACGGATTAAATTAAATCTTACTCGCATATGATTCCGTTGAGATGATCCAGTATCGTACATGCCCCCTTTTCCGCAGTCGCAGATATACGTGTTATATCGCATGCTATACACACAGAGAAGTATTCACTGCTTCCCCTCCCCCCTCTCTCTCACAAATACTTTCTATCTCTCTCTCTCTCTCTAGTACACTCACACATACACAAAACACACACCCTCTAAATGTTCAAATGTTTGTAGAGCTTATGGGACTTAACTACGGGGTCATCAGTCCCTAAACTTACAAACTACTTATGAACTAGCTAATACTAAGGACGGCACAAATATCCATGCCCGAGGGTGGATTCGAACCCCCGACCGTAGTGGCCGTGCAGAACGTTACTGGCGCGCCGCAGTGCGCTCGGCCACCGCGGCCGGCACACACACACACACACACAAACACACGCCGAAAACACATACATATTTAGAAACAGACCAATAAAATTCTTCACCTTCTAAACAATTTTATTCATTACACCAAACACATCATTTGAGTAGTACAAACCCTTGCTCACAGAGTGCTACAAGATAACTACCAAAACAAACAAAAGATAAACGCATCGAGAAATATCGAAACAAAATACACCAAATGACTAAATGCTGGCTGATTTCACAGCCGAATAAAGTAAATTTCTATTATCGTATAAGTGCAACGTTAAAAATGCAGCATACAATTTAGAAGAAGAATTAAAAAGAAAGGTGGATAACTACAACAGACAATACTATTTATGTATTAGCAAGTCAGAGCATGAGAATGATCCATCATCAAAACCAAAAATAAAAAATAATCTGTAAGGAAAATGTTACAATAATCACAGAAGATTCTCTGAAATAAAACAAAACGCTTCTGGACTTATTAAGGCATTTATTGTAGCCGTAAAATACTGTATAGCCTATATAATATAGTCCAGTATAAATTTTCATATACACATGTTGGAATAATACTAATATTTTATATTGCTGTTTTGTGAACATGGTTAACTCAGGTTGTCTTTCATTAATACATTTATTAGTATCGTAACCGACATACACTACACGTCCCAAAATTCGGACCATAACAAATGTAAGTACAGACTTCCGCGGCTATCACCACTGCTGCGTATCTGATAACGCTAAAAACACTTATTAGATTCTTTCGCAGTTCAGCTTACAACAGAAATTAATCAACTTTCACGAACCTTTTATAAAACTTAGTTTCATAAAAATATAATAACAAGGTTGAGATAATCAGTAATTTGATTTAAATACATACCTTTTGTTTGGAAAAAGATTTCGTCGTTTGTAAATTACTCTTTTCATTCAAAATCAACATGAAGAAGGGTATTAATGTAAAAATAACAGTCTAGATAGCAGAATGTAACTTTATTTGACCGGTTTCAAGCTATTTTATTTATAATGTCCATATAGCAGTTACCAACGTGCGGCCACTGTGTGTAGTGAAGCCAGTCCTGAAGTAGCCAGCACCAGCCCCATGTTCTACATGGAATTGAACATGTGAAGCAAGAGCCGGTATTCTGCAGAAAAATAAAGAAACCATACGACTTGCAAGGTACAGTCCCAGCATGTCTCACCTATAATGTAATAATATTAATTACAGTGGTAACATTGTGGATTCAATAAATAGTACTCCAATTTCAGTTGCCCATAGCTTGATTGGTGTTCAGCCTTATAGACAGTACCACATAATAATAATTACTATTAATTTAATTACGGAGCATGTTTGCGCGTCTTGATGCAGAAATCTGTTAAACATAAATGCAACCGGGAACCTGACATTACCTCGGAGCTAACGAAGTCTCTGGGAGAACCAGCATGACGAAACTATTTCACCTGGTGAGTAAGATGTATGAGACAGGCGAAATACCCTCAGGCATTAAGAAAAATGTAATAATCTCCATTCCAAAGAAAGCAGGCACAGACAGGTGTGAAAATTACAGAATCAACAGTTTAATAACTCAAGGTTACAAAATTTTCACACTAATTATTTACAGAAAGATGGAAAGCCAAGTAAATGCTGACCTCAGGGAAGATCAGTTCGGATTCAGGTGAAATGTAGGTACACGGGAGGCAACACTCACCTTACGACTTATTTTAGAAGATAGATTAAGTGAAGGTAAACCTACATTTATAGCTTTTGTAGATTTGGAGAAAGCTTTTGACAGTGTTTATTGGAATACACTCTTTCAAATTCTGAAGCAAGCAGCAGTAAAATATAGGGAACGGAAGGTTATCTACAACTTGTACAAAGACCAGACGGCAGTTGTCAGAGTTGAAGCACACGAAAGAGATGCAGTGGTTGGGAAGGGAGTAAGACGGGGTTTAACCTTTCTCCAATGTTATTCAATTTGTACATTGAGGAAGCTATAAAGGAAAGCAAGGAAACATTAGGAGAAGGGATTAAAATTCAGGGTGAAGAAATAAAAAGATTCCGTTTTGCTGATGACTTTGTAATTCTGTCAGAGACAGTAAAAGACCTGGAAGAGCAGTTGAATGGAATGGACAATGTGTTGAAAGGAGCGCATATGATGAACATTAGCAAGAGCAAAACAAGAGTAATGGAATTCAGTCTTAGAAAATCAGGCGATGTTGAAGGAATTAGTTAGGCAACGAAACAACAAAGGTGGTAGATAAGTTTTGTTACTTGTGCAGTAAAATAACATCTGATGGTCGCAGTACAGAGGATATAAAATGCAGAATAGTAATGAGAAGAAAAGGTATCTTGTCCCCCAAAATATCTCTGGAATAATAACAGCTATTGGAAAATGGCTTTGCCGGTATCAATGTACGGTGGGGCCCTTGAATGTACATATTTGGAAACATTCTAAAACGAAAGCAAATGTGTTTTTTTTTTTTTTTTTTTTTTTTTTTTTTTCCTTTAACACAAACCTATGTTTCTTTAAATGGACACCCTATATTTTTTCTTCGGCAATCCATAGCATGACAAATCACATAAACAATGGCGTTGATTGCATCGCAATTTTCCGCGACGAGAAGTTGACGCTTGAAAAACCCGAAATGCGCTGCTAGCGCACATCCTGAGGCTCAGGCGTGAATCCCATGCTGCCCGTAATCGCGATGTGATTGACATGTGTAATCGCACTACCATACTTACCAAGAGGTCCGAAACGAATAATACGGTCTGCTGCCATCCTGCATTAAAATCGTACATTCCAGCAGGTATTTATCTCATAGGCTAGGGGTGATGCGGTTCTGTAACATATCTGTGTACCGCAACGTTAGTCACAAAGTTAACTTCGCTTATCGTTAATCCGCTGCTATAAAGGTAACGCCGTTCAACGTTAAAACTTTACTTTACTGTAGATCTAGCGCAAGTGACAGTGAATCATTCACTTATAATAGTAAAATTCATGTTGATGGTTTTAGTGAAACCAGCAAGTGGACTAAAGGTTTTACCGTTGTTTAGGTAAAAATGTTTTGATTTGTGAATTTCAGGTAAGACATAGAAGATGAATGTAAACATGTTTAACCAATTCGTTTTATTATCACATAATTATCAATGTTATGTTTATCTAATGCGTTACATGAAAAATTGTTTCAAACAAATGTTTCTGAACATCACTGGGTAAAATGGCCCTTTGTTGAAACTTGCACTGTGATACCAGCACTACATACTAAAGATAGCTTTCACATATCATGCTCAGAGTGATAACCATTGGCTTCCATACATAGGGTCACTCTGCGGATGAAGGATGCCCTACTTCGTGCTACTGTTTCCTCTTTGATGGCTGTACAAGCATCAATGATGCGTTGCTTCATGTCCTCTTGTGTTGTTAGTTCATGTTGGTAAACAGCATCCTTCACTGCTTTCCAAAGAAAAAATCCAGCGGTGTAAGGTCCGGAGATTGGGCAGGCCACCTAACTGGGCCACCACGTCCAATACACCTACCAAGGAACTTAGGTTCAGAGTCGTCGTGCTCTTAAGTAGTTATGTGCAGGGCATCCGTCATGCTGATACCACATGACCATTCTCCTGTTCAGATGTACGATGTCCAAGAGAACAAGACGATTGTGTCGTATAAATCTGGAGTACTGTCTGCCATTTTGAACGCCATTTACAAAGAAAGGTCCGATAATGGTATCTCCAATAATCCCACACCAAACATTCACTTTCCACGGAAGTTGATGCTCTACCTGACGGAGCCATTTTGAATTGTCTGCTGACCAATAATGCATATTCCTCATATTGACAATTCCTTTGTTGGAGAATGATGCCTCGTCGGTAAAGAGAACATCTGCCAAAAAATTTGGATTAGTCAGAAGTTTTTGCTGAGCCCACCGACAAAATGTTACCCTGTTGCTGAAGTCATTTCCATGAAGATCCTGGTGTAAATGAACATGGTAAGGATGAAGTTTATGACGTTGAAGAATACGCTGTGCACTTGATTTCGACACACCAACTTCACGTTCAATTTTGCGTGTACTGATGTGAGGATTCACAGATACGGTAGCGAGCACAGCAACTTCAGCACGTTCATCTGTGCGTGTTCTAGAACGATGTCTAGGTCTTGGATTTAAGCTTCCCGTTTCACGTAGACGAGATGTGAGACGAACAACATCCGGCGCGAAGGCGATGGCTTGTCAGGGAATCGTCTTCTGTACAGTCGTTCTGCCTGAACAGAATTTCGCCTGACTACATCAGGTTACAGTACAGGTATGTGGAGTAGGGTAGAAAACAGACATATTAACGTAATAATCATAATGTTCTCTAACAGTACTATAAACAAACAAGCAATCAAATAAAGTATTTTCCGTTAACGTACAATCTCCATAGATCAGCAGCATTTCTACCATATGTTCATGTGTGTACATAATACAGTATAAGTTCCACAACACAACGTTTATTCACAATGAGTACTACCTCCGTGCCGTCACTAGATTACTCTGTTGCACGTCTACACTGGCAAGCGGTGTACTGCACGCCAAAGCAACAACAAATGGGATGCTCGGAGGGTGGTGGAGTACAGGAGTTTGCATGGGTCGCAAATCACAAACAAGGCGAAGTGGTAACTGTGGCTGTAGTGGGAACTACGTTGGACGCGTGTCTAGGTAGAGCTAGGCCCTGGATGAACGAGTACGCGAAAGGCACAATGGGTCATTTAACGCAAACGATAAATTTTATTTTGGGTGTGCAGGATAAATAAGACAACCTGACTGGTGTGTACCGATCGGTACTGGTTCATATTGTGTACGTAGACACATAAAACGTGCAAGAGGGAAACCATTATGTGCTTATGAGAGTTGATGGCAGCAGACCGTATTATTCGTTGCGGACCTCTTGATAAGTATGGCAGTGCGATTACGAATGTCAATCATATCGCGATTACGGGCAGCATGGGGTTCACGCCTCAGCCTCAGGACGTGCGCTAGCAGAGCATTTCGGGTTTTTCAAGCGTCAACTTCTCGTCGCAATATCTCGGGATGTAATTGGAATATTGCGATGCAATTAAAGCCATTGTTTATGTGATTTGTCATGCTATGGATTGCTGAAGAAAAAATATAGGGTATCCATTTAAAAAAAAAAAAAAAAAAAAAAAAAAAAAAAAAAAAAAACCATAAGTTTGCTTTCTTTTTAGAATGTTTCCAAATATGTACATTTATGGGCCCTATCCGTACATTGATACCGGTGAAAGTCGTTTTCCAATACCTGTTATTGTTCCAGAAATATTTTGGGTGGACAAAATATTGGAACACCCTGTATATTAAAAGAATCTACGAAAACTAAAGTCAGTCGGCCGATTTCCTTCACTTTTTTTAAACGAATCATATTCATCCACAGATCTGTCATTAGGTATCAGAATTTACATAACTCTCGCCTTCCGTTTTCTATACTGAAACGTGATGTCCTTCTGTATATTTCTTATGGGGATGTCCTTGCTGTAAACTAAAATCAGTCGGTCAGGCCGTTCTATCCGACCTATTTCCTTCATTTTTGCTTTAAACGAAAGATATTCATCCTCAGATTTGTCATCACGTATCAGAATTAATTTAAGTACTTCCATCCTTTATTTTTATTCAAACACTCTATCTTTCTGTCCTTGCAATGACTATTTTAATCGGTTTGTTTTACGATATCTTCGGTTCCAACTAAGGTATGCAGTGCATTGATTGATTCTGAAGAAAGCTATGCGTGAACATTCAACTTTACTTCCAATATTTTCCATCTTTTTTGTCATTCCACTAACGGTGAGAAGTATTCGCACAGGTCCTCCAGTATTATTTTAAGCGTAAGGAAGTCATTTGTTAAAATATTTGTGCGGAGTATTGCGTTGTATGGGAGTGAAACATGGACGATAAACAGTGCGGACAAGAAGAGGATACAGGCTTTTGATATGTGGTGCTACAGAAGAATGCTCGATATTAGATCGCGCAACTAATGAAGAGGTACTGAACAGAAACAGGTAAATTTAGCATTGGAGAGAAGTGTGCGGGGGAAAAATCGCCGAAGGAGACCAAGAGACGAATATAGTAAGGAGATTCAGACGGATGTGTGTTGCCGTTGTTACGAGGAGATGAAGAGGTTTGCTCAGGATAGAGTAGGGTGGAGAACTGCATCAAACTAGTCTCCGGACTGAAGACCACAATAACAACGGTAGCTTAGTTGACAGTGCGGCTGTGTGTTTCCTGGTTCGACTGGGAAACTGAAATGAAATACACCAGACAGGAAACTCGGCTACAATCGGTGCGCCAAAATTTAGTATGCATGTACGAACTCTGCCTTATCGAAACCGAGTAGAGCGTGGTTTTTTTTAGGCAAAATGCGACTAGATGCTTTTTTTCTATTTGTAGTACTATTTAGTTGCTCAGCTTGTCTTGAAATATGTTGTTTGATGTACATTAAAAGTTAGAAATACACGTTAATAACCACTACTCCGTATTTCCTTTTCCAGGATTTAAGTGCCTCCTCTAGGTAGACCTTGAGCAACGTAGGTGAGTGTGCATCCCTGGCGTAGTCCCTTTGTCACCTCAGACTCTTGAGATAGCTGATTTCTCTTTTTACTGTTACCTGACAGACTGTGTAAAACTGACTGACAGCATTCACATGGCTCGATGACACGGCATTATTGATCAGACTTATCCACAACTTGTTTTGTGGAACTGTGTCATAAACCTTTTGCAGGTCTAGAAAGACAATGTGGGTGACAAGACCTCTTGCTGCCCTTTTCTCCGAGAGGTTTTTGAATGTAAATACACCGTCATTACAAGAGCGACCAGATCTGACTTTGATCTTCAGTCAGTTATTTATGCCTCTGTTCTCTTTTTTAGGATACGACCATAGACTCTCGCCATGGATGGCATTACACTAATTCCTCAATAGTTTTCACAATTTCTTCTGTTACCCTTCTTAAATATTAATGTAATTGTGGCCTTTTGCCGCTCCTTAAAAGGTGTGTCATCTCTGACACATTTGTCAAAAATCACTGCCAATATCTCAAGGAGTTTCAACGGTGCTGCTTTACCCAATTCTATATAAATTAGTACTGAACCTGGTGACTTTCTGTTTTTCATGGCCTTGATTGCATATTGGAATTCCTTAGTGGTTATAGGTAGTATATTGTTATCAGTAATTTTACATTCCGGTCGGTTCTCAGTGAATGTTGCTCTATTCTCAGTAAGAAGTCCTTGGTAGTGTTGCACCCATTCTTCCATACTAATAAAATTTATATCTGCTTGATCTTTATTCTGTGTTCCCATTATTTTTAATACCTTCCAGACTTTATTTGCTCGTGTATTTGCCATACTTTTTTCTATCTCCTCTCCAGTTTTGTGCCAAGCTTCGTTTTTGTCTTAATTACTGTTCTCTGAGCTTCATTTCTTTTTTTCCTTGTATTCCCGCCAGTCATCTTCTGATTTTGAGTTTAACCAACTATTATAAGCTTTTTTTTCTTATTTTCTACTTTCTCTTGTACTGTGTCGTTCCACCACTCATTGCACACTACTGGCCATTAAAATTGCTACACCAATTAGAAATGCAGATGATAAACGGGTATTCATTGGACAAATATATTATACTAGAACTGACATGTGATTACATTTGCACGCAGTTTGGGTGCATAGATCCTGAGAAATCAGTACCCAGAACAACTACCTCTGGCTGTACTAACGGCTTTGATACACCTGGGCATTGAGTCAAACAAAGCTTGGATGGCGTGTACAGGTACAGATGCCCATGCAGCTTCAACACGGTACCACAGTTCATCAAGAGTAGTGACTGGCGTATTGTTACGAGCCAGTTGCTCTGCCACCATTGACCAGAGGTTTTCAATTGGTGAGAGATCTGGAGAATGTGCTGGCCAGGGCAGCAGACGAACGTTTTCCGTATTCAGAGAGGCCCGTACAGGAACTGCAACATGCGGTCATGCATTATCCAGCTGAAATGTAGGGTTTCACAGGGATCGAATGAAGGATAGAGCCACGGGTCGTAACACATCTGAAATGTAACGGCCACTGTTCAAAGTGCCGTCGATGCGAACAATAGGTGACTGAGACGTGTAGCCAATGGCACCCCATATCATCAAGCCCGGTGATACACCAGTATGGTGATGACGAATACACGCTTCCAATGTGTGTTCACCGCGATGTCGCCAAACACGGATGCGACCAGGTTTGTGCGACCATCATGATGCTGTAAACAGAACCTGAATACATCCGAAAAAATGATGTTTTGCCATTCGTGCACCCAGGTTCGTCGTTGCGTGCACCATCGCAGGCGCTCCTGTCTGTGATGCAGCGTCAAGGGTAACCGCAGCCATGGTCTCCGAGCTGATAGTCCATGTGGCTGCAAACGTCGTCGAACTGTTCGTGCAGATTGTTGTTGTCTTGCAAACGTTCCCATCTGTTGACTCAGGGATCAAGACGTGGCTGCACGATCCGTTACAGCTATGCGGATAAAAAAGCGTCATCTCGACTGCTAGTGATGCGAGGCCTTTGGGATCCAGCACGGCGTTACGTATTGCCCTCCTGAACCCACCGATTCATTGGATCGCGACCAACGCGAGCAGCAATGTCGCGATAGGCAACAATCCGACCTTTATCAAAGTCGGAAACGTGATGGTACACATTTCTCCTCCTTACGCGAGGCATCATTACAACGTTTCACCAGACAACGCCGGTCAACTGCTGTTTGTGTATGAGAACTCGGTTGGAAACTTTCCTCATGTACGAGTCGCCACCGGCGTCAAACTTGTGTAAATGCTCTGAAAAGCTAATCATTTGCACATCGCAGCATCTTCTTCCTGTCGATTAAATATTATCTTCGTGGTGTAGCAATTTTAATGGCCAGGAGTGTACCTCTATTTTGGGATTCTTTTTTTCTCAGTGCTTCATAAGCCGCTGTGTGGATGGCTTCTATAACCGCCTTATTCATCTTTTCTGCAGAAGTTTCTTTAACGTAATCAAGTTTTTCAGCTATCCTTTTTGGGTTAAAAAAAAAGAAAAAAAAAAAAAAAAAAAAAAAAAACGGGCGGAACTGTGGTCAAGGCTTTGTAAATTATACCTGGTTTCTGTGACATTGTTTCCTTTTGGATTTCTGTGTTTCTGATGAAATTTAATAAGGTCTTAGACTCTAGCAGAAAATGGTCTGATCCGCACTCTGCACCTCTCATAGGCCACACATCTTCTACTGCCAGCTTTGTTGTTTGCTTAATTATCACATAGTCTATAACGGATTTGAAATTAACAATGCGCTCCGCCGCGGCAGATCAACCCTTGGCTTGGTCAGTGTATACTTATGAATGTCTTTCTGCTTGAACCAGCCATTTAGAATTCTCAAGTCGTTTTGCAGGCAGAATTCAGTCAACCTTTCGCCATTATTATTTCTGGTATCCTCTTTCCACTACGTTGTCATTGGCTTTCCAGCCTGTTCTTTCATTTAGGTCTCCTAGTAAAATTATTTCTTTCTGATTCTTTATATTTTCAAATCATCTTGTCAATTTGGTGTAGAAGATGTCTTTTTTAGCTACATCAGCATCGTCATTTGGTGAACGCACGATAATAATCACCACAGAATGTCCCTTTAGCTTCATGTGCACTTGCAAACTCCTATCACTGACATATTCCCAGCAAGTCAGGTTTTGTTTCTTGTTTTATTGGTGTCTTTATGCCAATGGCAACTCCACTTTGGGCTCTCTTTTCTTTTGGTATGCCGCTAAAGAAATATATGTAGTCGTCTATTTCTTCTGTGCCATGCCATTTCACTTTGGTTTTCTGTTAGGCCCACTATGTCAACATCAAGGCGCTTTATTTCTTTAAAAACTTCATGCTTTTTGTGGAAATTGCTTGTATATTTCATGTTGCAGTTCTCATTATCATTTTTGTGTCTGTTGTCGTCTTCGTCTTTATCCATTCCATTCCGAGGCTAAAGTGGAACATTTTGCGTGTGATTTCTTTTACTAGGGTCAAGTGCATACAAAATAATGACGTGAAATTATTTCTAGCAGGTATTACACCTGAAGATGGCGCACTGCCGAAATGAGCAGCCCATAGGGTGAAATAAACATAATATTAAAGATCAGTGTTTTGGAATGTCTTCTGTTGTTATTATGTAAACGTAAACGTACAGTGAAGTGTGAAAAATAAATGAGAATTGCTTGAAAATGTTGCTAGCAAGGACCAAATGTTCAAATGTTTGTAGAGCTTATGGGACTTAACTACGGGGTCATCAGTCCCTAAACTTACAAACTATTTATGAACTAGTTAATACTAAGGACGGCATATCCATGCCCGAGGGTGGATTTGAACCCCCGACCGTAGTGGCCGTGCAGAACGTGATTGGCGCGCCGCATACCACACGGCCACTGCGGCCAGCTCGCAAGGACCAATATGGCGGTTTTATTATTATAGGAAATCTTGTATGTTTGTGGGGATGATATTCTCCCTCACTTGCTACTCCATCGGCAGGACTGCGAGACTTTTCTCGATACTGTGTGAAAGCACCAGCCTAGATTAATAGCTCCGCGACCAGCACTGTTTTGTAGGCAAAAAAATGTTCAATAAATGCAGACTGTTAAAATAGTTTCTGTAGAGTTTTTGAGAGGGGACAGTGCCGTCTCGTTAACTAAGACCGACTGCTCTGTTCTTTACTGCCCCGCTAAGCGACTGCTCATTCTCTAAGCGGCGAACTCATCTAACAAGCACGCAGCAGGTAGTAAGAAGATGCTGAAGGATGGGTTCCTGAACACATATTTTTCAATAAATGAAAGTAAATCACCGATTTGTTAACTATACTGCTAATTTGTTCCACAGCTCGCTAAAAAAAAGGGCAAAAGTACCCGACTGAGGCGGCGGTGTGTGCACTAAGGAGTCCGCTAACCGGCTTTTGCCGACGCGAAACCCGACCGAAACGAGCCGGAATAACATATAAAGATTGTAATCAGCGGCGGCCTGCGAGAGCACTCGCAACAGGTAGATAATCCGGCCATTGTGCGCTAGGCCCGTAATTGGGCGCGCCTAGTATAAATCAGATGGTGGTTTATTGTTGCAGTAATTACGCAGCTATTGTCCCCGGGAGATTTATGCGCCTAGTGGTCGCCATTGTCTAGTCGTGACGTCACGGTGTCCCCGCGCAGTGTTATTACCACTGTGGGCCTGAAACGCGGTGTCTTTATTGAGGTTCTACAGCGGCTCGCGCTTGTTAGCAGACGCCGGGAGGCAAGCGTCTGGTCTAGTCTGGTCTAGCAGGGAGCGGCGGCATGGTAGCCGGCAAGCGCGTCTACCGGCCTGGTAGCCAACAGCCGTCCTCTCCCCCGACCCGGCCGGGCCTCTTTCGCAAGTACTTCGGCGGAAGCCCCGCCCGTTACAGCGGTGCGTCGAGCCATTATAATTGCCCCCATATATTACTCGTTAATGGCCTTTCCGATAGCGTGTTTACAGCCAGTTTTAGTCAAATTTATTGCGGTTTATCGACATTTTATTTTTTAGAACAATGAGTTTCATCTGTAAATTTAATGTTCGTTTAGAAAAGAATATGTATCGCCGTGCAGTTTATAACCTCTGCTGTATATCACTGAATGTGGCGAATGAAATGTTTCAAACGGCCGTGCTGTATTCGTAAAATTATTTTTCAGGGCTGTCGAACGTTTCATACGCCATCGCAGTCATTATTTTCTCTGCTTCAATAACTATCCGAGTTACGGCTCCAATTTGTGTGCTCGAGCATCAATTTTGTTTGTGCTCTGGCTTTGTCACTTTAACACATGCATTTACAGCGGCTCCTTATAAGCCTGTTGAGATTTTATTCACTCTTTTTCTTTGTCGATCTCTGTTCCCAGTGACAGACGGATTTCGGGCAGTATCACCAAGACCGTCCAATTACATTAGAGGCGGGGAAGGGGGGGGGGAGAACATAGGTAGTATAACTATATTTGAAGACAAATCATGACTTTCAGTAGCCATAAAAACTTTCGGTTCAGACCATGTTAAAAACTGACACCACTTACTAAAACATCGACGGTTAAATAATTTTCTTAGAAGATTGACTGCAGTATGTTTTTTTTCCTCTTAAATGCGGGGTGGGGGCGGCATTTTTCGCCCTCCATTTGTCGCCTAGACTGACACCCATCTTCAGAGATAAAGACATCTAATCGTCTGTATATCGACTGTCAAATATGGCTGGTACTTTTAATTCTGATTTTGTATTTCGACAGTTACAGCCACGATGTAGTAGCTATGTTTACAAAGCATGTAAACGTCATATATGACCTTTACCATGCTGTGAGCCTATGGAATATAAAATTGTAATTTTAATTTCTTTTAAAAATAAAAATTAATTGCTGAATGTGTCGGTAATCGCAAAACTCGAGAACGGCTGAAAGAAATCGCTTTTTTTAAAGGAAAAAACATTTGTTTAAGTCTGAGCAAGGTTTTTATGAAGGGAAAAATTTCCAAAAATTTTATAGATACGCAAAAATCATTTACCTTATACTTATCCAAACTTAAGTACGTGTGTACGTCACTGAACTCCTAACCGCTGGACCGATTTTGATAAAATTTCGTATGTGTTTTGAATGGGCCCCTGGATGCTTTGAATTTACGTTTGAGCCCGGTAGCTAACGCAAATGAATTCTTTGAGGACATTTCAGAAAGAACATATACCATGTGTACAGTCGTACTTATGTACGGTCACGGATTATCCCTTGCAGGAATACAGTCAGAGCTGCGAGCAAGAGGTAGTAATGGGCAGCGGCCACTACAGTCGTAGCGTGGTATACGTTTAGAATGTGGGCAGGACGGGAAGCGAGTATGAATAGTCTTAACACTCTAACTGATGCTGGCGAGAAAGCTCAGAGCATTGGGTCATGGGGCTGGTTATTCTCTCTAATAAAGGGGGAAAAAGTGACCCACGAACTCAACAGTCAACATGAAACAAGCACGACACCACGTCTGCAAGGAACCGATCAACCGATCTACTCGAGCAGCGGGTAAGACTGCGCAACGCATGTATCTCCGTTTTAAAGATTCAGCAGTTGGCTGCTCTGCAGGGCACGAAACAGCCTCTGTGGCTGACTCTTTGTTGCCATAGTTTGGTTGTTGTCGTAGTGATAACGGCTGTGTAGTGCGATAAGAAATGATTTACATTATTTTCAAATAAATTTTTCTCTTGGTAAAATAAGCTCTACGTAAGACAATAATGAGCACCCGATGTTTATATTACAGTGAACTACGATTTATTGTCAGTCTTGTGATATACTGAAACGTAGAATTTCGTGCAAAGCGTTTCCATGTGCAGACAAGAGCTGCAGGCTCTTATTGCGGGGCAAGCTTACGCGTTTTGGGTGGGATAAAACTGCGCAGTGCTTAATCTTACCCCATTAGCTATAATTATTAGTTTTCTTCGTTGTTGTGAAGCTAGAAACGTTTATGAATATTACGGGTCGATATTGTACATCGATAGTAGTCTTAAAAAAGAGATTTTTTCTATTGTAGCGTCTACAAAAGAAAAAAACTGAACGGAAGGCATGCACTCCAGAAATGCTGGAAACTCAAAACAGGGCCTGAGAAACGGAAAGTCTAAATAAAGGACTACTGGCGAGGGAGTTTGGAATAAGTGATTCTGATCAAGAAAACAAGGAAAGCAAAACTTAAATACGTCGACGGAAAGTCCACGTACTTTTCACTGTCCCGGCTGTGCTGAAAATTACAATAGTCCGCCAACAGAAGATTGGATTCATTGTCGAAAATGCGAGGAGCAGTGGCATGAATCGTGTTATTGTTATGGAGATTCTGTACACATCAATTTGTGACCTCTGTTAAACAGCATTACTTCCAATTGGAATATTACCCCTCAGGTTCTGTTTTACAAGCTCCACACTTGTTCAATTAAGAATATTTTGTACATGCCGAGAAACAATGGGCATTATATTCGTGTATACGACGAATTAAATAAAGAAAAAGGATTGAGTGACACTTACGTTTTTATCATTTTAATAATAACGCACAATCTTACCCTACTGGAGATGCACTCTTACCCAACGGTTGGGTAAGTATGCGCATTTGCATTACTTTCTTTATTAAATGCGACGTACAATTTAAATGATACATATGACTTTTGGACTCTTGTTATATAACAAAAAACAGATGAATTGCCAGTTAAAATATGGTTCTAATTTGTGAAGTTTTCTCCATTATATCTCTAATTAAAACATTAGTGCGCAATCTTGCCCCACTTTACTCTAATTACTTTTATATTTGACACACATATGTATAAGCTCAAATCGTAATTTTCAAATGTAATACTACTCCGTAATACTGAAGCTGTTGAAAGATCCGACGATAGCAACACAGACTTGACACACCAGTAACGTTAAAAATCTAGCGTCAATTTTCTTGTGAACTTATTTGAAACTGATCTCGGCTCTTCCACCCACACTGATTGAGCTGGAGCAGTGGTAATACAATTGACTCGCATTCGGGAGGATGGTGGTTTACAGGTACCTCCTGCAACCCACATTTAAGTCTTCTGCTATTTCAGTCAGGAAATTTCGCCTCAGAATAAGAAAATATTTTGTTGCCGCCTACCCACATTTGGATAAATTACCATTGTAATAAAACAAGAGAAATCAGGGCTCGCGTGGAAATATTTGTGTATTCGTTGTTGCTGCAAATGACTGTACTATATTAGATTAAAAAAATCCTCAGACGGAAATTACACTTGAATTATGATACCTAGTTTTCCATGTCACAAACGACACCTTCTTCAGAGAAAATGAGATAAAGGGTTAAAAATAAATTACATGTCAAATCTAAAAGAAATTGAAATTACAATTTTATATTCCATAGGGTCCACAGCGTGGTAGAGGTCATATATGACGTTTACATGCTTTCTAAACATACGACATCGTGGCTGTAATTGTCGAAATACAAAATCAGAATTAAAAGTACCAACCAAATTTGACAATCTACATACGGACGCCTAGATGTCTTATGTATCTCAGGCCATCTAGACATAACCGTCACTTGAAAATGGCAATGTAAGTCGAAACGGGACCGTTGTGTTCAAATAAATATTATTAAATTGCAGCATATTGGTTAACTGTTATTCTTAAAATTACAATATCTGCCGTGGACATTGAGACCTACGTAACATATTAAAATGTAACTTGCGACTGAGAACAGTAGTTTAAAAAAATCGAAATGAAATAAAAAAATAATAATCCTCTCTCATGCATTTAAATGAGCCTCATGAGCTCCGAGTACAACTTTCAACATGTCCAATTCAATTGTTAATGAACTTACTGGACCAAACTGCTATCAACAGTCCCTGGACTTGCAAACTACTTAAACTAACCTCAGGACAATAAACACACCCATGCCCCAAGGAGGACTGGAACCTCCGACAGCGAGCAACCACACGCTCCGCAGCAAGACACCTCTGCAGGGCGCACGGTTGCTCGCCGTCGGAGGTTTGAGTCCTTCTGCGAGCATGGGTATGTGTGCGTTGTCCTTGGTGTAAGTTTCTTTTATGTAGTTTGAAGGTCTGGGGGCTGATGGCCACAGCAGTTTGCTCCCATAGGTATACAAGTATTTGAACATTTTTGATTCATCAAGAGGTAAGATAACACGTCAACTGCTCAAATGTTTGGCAAACAACGTTTGAATTATAAGATGCTCTCTACGTTAAATCATTTCTCATTGAAATATTAGCCATATGGACGGCTAGTACAACGTTAATTATTGAAGTATTTTATCCATGACAGCAACTGTTCAGGTTTTGATTCGTAGAACGCAGCAACCAGTTGTATATAATAATTTATTTGCGACGACCGGTTTCGGGTTTTTAGATTAGATTGGATTAATATTTCTTCCATAGATCATTTATACGACATTTCGTAATGATGTGGAAAGTGTCAGTTTAGTAAATGGTGTTTATACATGGCAATATTTTAAGGATGTTTAATTTTTTATTTTTTTTATTTTTCAATTTTTTAAATTAAGTTTTTAAGTTTTATCTAAAAATTCATCTAAAGTGTAGGAGTTGCCATTTAGCAGTTCCTTTAATTTCTCTTTAAGTACCAGTTGGCTATCTGTCAGACTTTTGATCCTACTCGGTAAGTGACTGAAGACTTTTGTGGCAGCATAATTCACCCCTTCCTGTGCCAAAGTTAGATTTAAACTTGAATATTGAATATTATCCTTCCTCTTAGTATTGTAGCTATGCACAATGCCATTACTTTTGAATTGGGTCGGATTGTTAATAACAAATTTCATGAGTGAATATATATATTCTGAAGCTGCAGTGAAGATTCCTAGATCCTTCAATAAATGTCTGGAAGATGATCTTGGGTGGGCTCCAGCAATTACTCTGATTACACGCTTTTGTGCAATGAATACTTTTTTACTCAATGTTGAATTGCCCCAGAATATGATCCCATATGAAAGCAGTGAATGAAAATAGACATAGTAAGCTAATTTAATGAGATGTATATCACCAAATTTTGGAATGACTCTGATAGCATAATAGGTGAACTCAAACGTTTCAGCAGATCTTCAATGTGTTTCTTCCAATTCAATCCCTCGTCAGTGCAAAACTGTACATGCTATATGCTAGCAGGAGACTCTTCTACTAGCATGTAGCATGTACATCTCTTAAGCTGCAAAACTAAAGCAGACCAGAAGCGCCCGAAACCGGTCGTCGGAAATAATTACATGCAACTGATTGCTGCATTTTATGAATTAAAACGTTAATTATTACATGTGCCAATTGAGTCTGGCGTATTCTTTACTGTCACAAGGCATAATAAGCAAGAAAGAGCAGGTAAAGAGCAAAATTCGTTTCACATAAAACGGTTTATATCACGTAGCGAATTTTACAATGACAGATATCAAAAATTAGAGAGGTAGTTTAGCGAAATTTAGACTGAATAAGGGACCGCATCTGTTCGTCATCGACGGTTTAGTAAATGGTCGGATAGGTCAAAATGTAACAGAACTGGGAGCTTTGGTTCGCCAAATGTCTAGAAGAAGTAGGGTTTTTGGCGTGTGTCGAGCAAGGCACGAGCCATGTGTGTTAACATTTATTTTCATTTATTAATTTTTAGGTAACGCCTGGAAAGAATACAGAACGTTAAAGCGATGGTCGTATGGTCGAGTCGATACAACAAACGTCTTTTGTCTTTAAAAAAAATAGAAATTATGCTTGACACTCTTTACGACTATCTTCGTATAGTGCTTGAAAATGGAAAAGGAAAACGAGAAAGGACTGCATTCAACAGCATCCACAAGGATTCTGAAACTGTCCCAAGAAGGGGCAGTAGTGGAAACTAACAGGACTCGGTATTCCGTTAATTGTATTTTGATCTCCGCGCAGCCCTCGGCAGCAGTTCTGGGAACGAGAGGACCCCGGCGCAGGTGAAATCTGCCCGTCGCCCCATCGACCGTTAGGGGACCACTCCGGCTGCAGGTACCGCTCATTAGCTAGCCCTTGCCCAAGTAACGGCACGTTTTCTCATTGTGGGAGCTTTGAGAGAAAGTTGTGGAAAATGTAGAGTCGATGGAAACTGTAAGGCAGTGCAAGCAATCAACGAGTGTGCCTAGACCATCAGTGAAGAAGAGCACGGGCCAGCGAAGTGTCCGGGCAACGACCGAAATTTCCCACTGTCTCTCCTTTTCGTTAAATATTATGCAAGATACGAACATTAAAAAAATGAGCGAAAAGAAAAGAAAAATCTTAAGGTTATGTTATACCTTTTGGATTCTGTGAACTACGTGGTCGTTAATAATTTTTGCCGAATAACACAACCTGCTACATACGATATTGAAAAGTTTTACTTCAAAGCCGATTTCTGACTACCTTACCCATATTCAGATGGCTACAATTTCGTTACATATTTGTTTTCGTCAGCAGCATGTCGTCTGCTTCTTTATTGCACGAGAAAATTAACATGTTTACTGGCACATATAATTAGTTTCACAGATATCTGGGTGCTTGTATTTACTTAAGTAGAAATGAAACAGTTGTGTTCTCTTAAGATCTATTGGGTGACGAACTTGCACATTCCACACATTACTCAGTGTGTCTCTTTGAAGAGAGAAGGAATATCTGCATACGTGTGTAAATGATAATCTTTGCTATGTAAACATAAAAGTTGTACGTGTAGTGAATGTATGATGTCCCAGCTTGTGTATTGAAAGTTCTGAAGTGTAATACGACCATATATTTAAAATATATTTGCTTACTGCAATGTAGTATTGTGTATAACATGAAGAAATGCTAGACGAACAGTAAAGAAAAATTTCTCCATCCAGCAGAAATTAAATAAGTGAACACTACTGTTTCATTTTTTTAGTTACGTACCCGTAAATACAAGCACCTAAATTTGTCTTTTTATGTCTTAAACAAATTTATGTAGCACTAAATATGTGAATTCTTGTGTAGTAAAGAAGCAGACGATATACTGCTGACGAAAAGATATAATGAAAATATAGCCACCTGTAACTAAGCTGATCTACCAACATTATTGTTTCATTACCTAATTTAATTCCTTCATCATCGCCTGATTTTCTAAGACTGCATTCCATTAGCCTTGTTTTGCTGTTGTTAATGTTCATCTTATACGCTCCTTTCAACACACTGTCCATTCCGTTCACTTGCTGTTCCAAGTACTTTGCTGTCTCTGAATTACAATGTCATCATTAAAACGCAATATTTTTATTTCTTCACCCAGAACTCTAATTCATCTCCAAATTTCTCTTTGCCAAAACACAAATATTTCTCACATTATGCTCCACACACGAACTACTTATTGCCACAGTTACATATTGTTCGTGAGAAACATACCTGACTTATATTGCCGAAGACATGTCTATCAGATATTAATTGCGATGCATACCAAAAGTATAAAAGCATATCTTGAAAGACAGGGGCGGACAACAGACTTTGGACAAAGGCATGAATTTTAATAGCATCTTCTCAGACATTATTTTCTCCGCTGTTGTGTAAAATGGCATGGTTTTGAAACATTACAATAAAATTTTTGACCTGTCTAAAATAAGTAAACGTCACAAGGTTGACAAAGAAAGGTGCGTTTCGGTGATATCAATTTAACAGTGCAGGTCGGTTGAGCATAGTTATCGACAAAAGTGCAGTTGTAGGTCTGAGAGCGCTGTCAAAGAGACGGTCAGCAATTGAAATTACGTAATAACATACTTTAGAAGTTTTTTTTAAATTTTATTTTATTTACTTCTTTTTTCATTCTTTTTTGCAGGGTGTATTACAAATTAGAGAGGTATAAACAGATAATACACTTAACTGAATATTAATCACACTTCCCGATGCTCTGCTTCAAGACGAAAAAGGTATTACAAATATGAGAATATTATCACATAATTTACTCATCTTAGAGCGCGATCGAATTTTATAAATGGAAGGACAGATGCCAAGGTAGCAATTTTTTTTTCATTTATCACGACGACAGGTGCTCAACGAGTCATGTGCACTATGTAGATTTTACTGTTTTAACTTTCACCTGGTATCTATTTTATTTCTTACTACCCACCAGCACATGATTTTATATATAAATATCAACCAGTAAATCTGACAGTTTTTATGTCGAGTATTGTTATAAGCAGTTTTTGTCATTGAGACCAGATGATGACTCCGTAGAGTGTCGAAACCGGTCATTGTGAATAAAATTTGCGACCTTTGCATCCGTCCTTCCATTTAGAATATTATCAGGACCGAATATGGATTCACGGTTCGACAGTCCAAGCTCTGGACTACACCACCGGCGACGACACTCGGAAAGTCGCTCATTTTTACGAGTACCCAAGGTACAGCATGGAAAAAGGTCAATTACTCGAACGTCATTAACTTTTGACTCCATACACATTGGTAAAAGATGTTCAACTTCAGACGATCTTTCGATGTAGAGCATTGGAAACGCGATTTTCCATCACCAACTTTGACTTTGATTTTTTTTTAATCTAGTGGCGAAATTTGATCGTCTTACATCTCAGACCGTCTCCTTGTAAGAGAAGGGATCGATTGGTGGGACCATATTCTAAGACATTAGGGAATCGTCAAATGAGCATTTAAGGGAAGTGGTTGGGGCGAAAATCGCAAAAGAGAGAGAGAGAGAGTGAGAGACGAAAACAGTGAGCAGTTTCTAAAGGGTTTAGATCGGCCATTCTCATTCAGAAATGATGGTAGCAGGGTAGCATGGGGAGTTGCATCAAACCACTCTTTGGAGTAAAGACCACGACATCAACAAGGGAGACAAGCCAAGATTTTGGTCTGGAGATAGATCTCATGTACCTTTTCTTTGTGGCACCGCGACGTAAACAAACGTAAAGTAGAAAAAACTCGAATATAGTAATCTGGGAGGTTAGCTGCAGTGGGGACTGGAGTGCGGCGCTGCAACATGATAGCACCCTCCTCCCCCCCCCCCCCCCCTCCATAGATTTCCTGCCACTTGGAGTTATTGCGCATCACGGGGTAAAAGAGAGCGACTTTTGAGAGTGTGGTACAGTACACAACCATCAGGCCCACAAATCGGCAAAACTTGAACCCTAACTCTTACGTCTCCCTGATTGCTGTAGTAGTGGGCCGTGGCTAGCACGAATGTGGACAAGGTCTGTAACTAAAACAAGTGATTATTCCCCAAAGGATTTATTGACAGAAGAAATCAATACTTTGATGTGCTTCTGTCAGTACAACTTCTTGTATTATTACGTATTCTGATATGCAATAGAAAACTGTTCTGGCTTGTGCATAGAAAGAAGGCTGGCTCTTATGTGATGAAGTTCTGGGCCGGCCGCGGTGGCCGAGGGGACTGAGGCGCTCCAGTCACGCTCTGCACGGCCACTACGGTTGGGGGTTCGAATCCCCCCTCGGGCATGGATATTTGTGCAGTCCTTAGTTCATAAGTAGTTTGTAAGTTTAGGGACTGATGACCCCGTAGTTAAGTCGCATAAGCTTAACAAACATTTGAACATTTTGAACTACTGGAGCTGTATAGTATTACTGCGGCTGCCTCGTACTGACTGGAACTTACGTAACTCCGTCGTTGCTGCTGTGCGCCGGCATATCTAGGCGCGTCCTCTCCTTCCTATTGGCCGGCGCTCGAGGCAGGCAAAGAGGTAAGATAGAGAGGCTGTATAGGAAGAGAGTAGCCACCGCCGGTATATATACAGAAGGAGCAGAAACACTCAAATAACGAAACTGAATATCTACAACGCCCCCTCCCTAATTCATGTTACATCCCGTAACCAATTATAGGATTGTGAACAGCCAATAAGACACAGCCACGGAGAAGGTGCCGTAGCAATGTTAAAACTTACCATCCAGCTCGACATGTAAAAATCCAAACTATGAAGAAAAAATAAATAAATAAATAAATAAATGAATAAATAAAAAAATAAAATAAAAAATAAATAAATAAAAAACAAACAAACAAACAAAAAATTAGGAAATACTTTCTATAAAAATTTGACCTCTTACCGAAATCGAACTCGCGACCCTCACATTACGCATTCAGTACGCAACCCCTACACCACACGGAAATTGCACAGATCTTACTTCTATTACTGACTTTGATGAATGCCTTTCTTGATTTGGGCGGAAGGAAAGAAGAAAATATTTACTTCACAAAGCAGTAATAATTCTATGGCTTTTTTGTTCCCGCTTTTTCGGTTGTATTTCACCGCTGTCTTTCTTCATTCGTTGGGAACACAAGCATCATATAGCCATCATCGCTGCGATTTTTAATGTCCACAGAGGAACAAGGTATTTCTCTTGATTGAACGTAACGATTATGTAATGCACATTATTATTTACACTCGGAAAATCACTTCAACATTTGATATTAGAAACTGCCGCGAAGTTTAAAATTATCGACACAGACCGACCAACAGGAAGTTTATTGATGTTAATTTACGTAAACAGAACCGACAGAAGACGCCCAAAAGTGCAACAATACCTACTGTAATACAAAGTGTGTGTAACTGCACAGAGATATCGCCGTCAGAAGCTATTTAAAACCCTCTACAGTGCATAAACGCGAACGATGGTTATTCACATACATGTAAAGCTCGTCAAGTGTGGTTAAAGCATGGCGTCATGGGCTCTCAGCCAAGCAGCAGCGGTGTCACGCACGGCCACTCTCTCCGTATACAGGGTGAATCACCCAACACTTGCACCGCAAATATTGTGGAAACGGAAAGTGCGATTGATGTGCGGTTTTCACTTAATGGTAGTCAAGGACTCGTATTGTTATCCATTAAACAGATTGTAAAAATACCTAGAAAGTATGTTCAAATGTTTGTATAGCTTATGGGACTTAACTACGGGGTCATCAGTCCCTAAACTTACAAACTACTTATGAACTAACTAATACTAAGGACGGCGCAAATACCCATGCCCGAGGGGGGATTCGAACCCCCGACCTTAGTGGCCGTGCAGACCGTGACTGGAGCGCCTCAGTTCCCTCGGCCACCGCGGCCGGCCCTAGAAAGTATATTTTTATGCAAACATACAGTTTTTCAAATGGAACAATGGCTGTTTCTATCATGCACTGAAATTTTTGATACCAGATGTGTACAAAGAATTTTGAATGACATTTCATCACGTTTAGTTTGGCAGCTACAACAGTTCAAAGTTTTGGGGGTGGGGGCTACGACAGCGTAGTTGACTGGCTGGTGGTCATTACACAGGGGGCCGTGCCCCAGGGGCTAGCCACTCGGCCAGTCATCTGCGCTATCGCAGCCTCCGCCCTCGAAGCTATGAACGGTTGTAGCTGCCAAACTAAACGTGATAGAAAAGTCATTCAGAATTCTTTGTACACGGCTGGTGTAAAAAATTCCAGTGCATGATAGAAACAACCATTGTTCTATTTAAAAGAACTGTATGTTTGCGTTAAAAATACACTTTATAGGAATTTTTACAATTGTTTATTGGATAACAATACGTGTCCTTGACTACTAATCCATTAAGTGAAAACCGCACATGAATCGCACTTTCCGTTTCCGCAATATTTGCGGTGTAAGTGTTAGGTCATTCACCCTGTATAGCAGAGGACGGCATGTAATCATGGATGGGGTCCGGATACTTTTGAAAATTTTTATCGAGGTCCAGAAGTAAAACCACATATTTTTTGTTTTAATTTTCAGTCTCAAACTAATAAGAAATACAAAAGATGTGAAATAAAAGTGTATAATGATCTAGTAAAACTTAGATTATTTGTTGTTTATTTATTTTTATTTTCGCTCACAAGAAGTATTAAATAAATATGTAGTCAAACTTCTGTTGAAAAATCTAGTAACAGGTCATATCTTAAACATAATAGTTTTTGCTTAATTTTCACTAAAAGTTATGAAAGTCAATGAACTATAGGCATTTGTGTTAAAAAAATCAATGCAAGATTACTTTTGAGGTCTTCAGCGAGTTTCTTAAAGTTAGGTTCACATGCAGAGCAGCTTATGCGAATAGTGTCTCCAAAGTGGGCTGCCGTTAATCTTGAGCGATAGTTATTCTTCAACAAATTAATTTTTTAATGAAATTTGACAAATATATATGGAGCCAAACATAGATTGTTAATGTTTTGCAATTTTCATATTTTTCTGGGACATGCTTACTCCACAATTCGTCAGTGGATTCATTTTTATATGTTTGCAAGGAAATGTCGTACTGCAAGTCTATTATCTCCATTTGGAGTGAAGACGTTTAAAAGTGGAACAACTTGGCAGCCACATCCGTCCGTTCTGCTGATGGAGAAACCTCAAAAGGCGATTTTTTTAAGAGCACAAAAGTAGAGTTTAAATGGATGTACCCTGACTGCTTAAATAGAGGTTTCGAGACTGTCAGAGTATGAAGTCTATCTATTGAATTTCCTTGTTCGTTAGATAAAATTCTAGTGCTGCATTCGTGTGTACAATGCTTTAATGCGGATCACAGGCCAAATTGCTCCCTTTTTCTGCCTATAGTCAACTTACTTTCCAGCGTCGCACATCATGACAACCAGTTATTTTAATCTACCTATAGTAATAATCATTAAGGGTTCTAATTATTTAGCAGATAGCTGTAAAATTCTAGAAAAATTATAAGGGTGGCTCTCATACTAATATTTATGCACAGAAACAAGTCTTTTCTTTTTTTTTTTTATAATTTAAGTATGTAGTAACTTATACTTTCAAGATATTTTTGGCGATTCAGTTTTTGGCCTTCCGCCAGTTGCCGGGCGCTGCTGTATAGGTTCTCTAAGGTAACGAGACTACGGGCGCCCCCGGCGGCCTAAGAACTGTGGAGCGACTCATGTGGCGAATAGCGCGCCTCAACACTAACAGTGACAAAGGCATTCATGTAAGCAAGGGTTGGAAATATGGCGTACAGTAAGTGTTTGCGTCTACGGAGCTGTGGCCCGGATGACGGCGGGCGGCCGGTGGCTGCCGCTGAGGCGGGCGGGTCAGCGGACGCGGCTGTCGGGCGGTCGCCGCTCTGGATACGTCACTGCACGTCACGTCACGTCGCCAGCAGCGGCGGCGGCGGCGGCGGCGATCCGTCGGCGGCAGTCAGCGCGGCTGACGGATGGCGGCGCTGACGGCGCAGCAGTCACGGTCCGGCCACATGTCAATGAAGAGCCGCCGCCTCCGCAGCCGCGCAATCATTCACATTTGCAAATAAGGGCCGCCGCCGCCAACCTGCCGGCCGCCCGTCAAACCGCAAGTGCCACCGCCCTGCCGTACCGGGGGCAGCAGCTACTTGTGGGGCCGGCGCACCGTTTGCGCGCTCTGGCCGACATCTGCCGCGCGAAGTGTTCTCCGGTGCAGCGAGCCACTTCCACTCACTCCTGCACAAGTCCCTTCATCTTAACACCTTCCTCCTGTACCAAATTAACTATGAGGGTCGTCCGCAAAGTAAGTTCCGTTTCTACACTCCTGGAAAATGAATAAAGAACATCATGAATTCGTCTCACGGTTTCTCTGCGACTTTTCTCCCTCTAGTTTTCCTCCATTATTAAATCAACGATTCCTTGGTGTCTCAAGAAGTGTACCACCAGTCGATCCCTACTTTTACTCGAGATATTACAAAAATAATTTTATTCCCATAGCCACTCTGTCTACCCTCATGAACCACAGACATTTCCGAGGTGGAATGGCTTGCGTGCCTCAACGATACAGATAGCCGTACCATAGGTGCAACCGCAGCGGAGATGTATCTGTGGAGAGGCCAGACGAACGTGTGGTTCATGAAGAGGGGCAGCAGCCTTTTCAGTAATTACAGGGGCAACAGTCTGGATGATTGACTGAGCTGGCCTTGTAACATCAGCTAACATGGCCTTATACATGCAGTTAATGTGAACGGTAGAAAGCAGGGGGAAACTACAGTCGTTTATTTTTCCGAGGACATGCAGCATAGTGAACGCCTTATCGTAATAAAGACCACGATAGTACAAGTTTATATGCCAACTAGCTCTGCCGGAGAGGTGATTGCAGAAATGTATGAGGAGATAAAAGAAATTAATCAGACCATTAAAGGAGAAGAAAACTTAATTGTGAAGGGTGAGTGGAACTCGGTAGTAGGAAAGAGAAGAGAAGAGAAGAGAAGGAAATGTAGTAGGTGAATATGGAGTGGGGAAAATGACAAACTGAAGGAATCAAAGGTGGTTGAGAGCTTCAGAAGGAACATTAGGCAAGGATTGGCTGAAACGGAGGAAAGTAATACAGTAGAAGAAGAATGGGTTGCTCGGAGAGATAGAGTTGTGAAGGCCGCAGAGGATCATATAGGACAAGGCCTAATAAAAATCCTTGGATAACACATGAAATACTGAATTTAATTGATGAAAGGATAAAACATAAAAATGCATCACGTGAAGCAAGCAAAAGAGTGTACAGACGTTTGTAATATGATGGTGCAAGAAAGTACCAACACTTGTACACCAATTACTTATTTAATTGCGCAGGCGGCCATTATGCAACTATCAGTATTAGCACATTTGTAAAGGGTAGCCGTTAACATCGGAGCCGTAAATTTCGTAATGCCTTTAAAAGTTGTGTGTGTGTTGTTTGATGTTGAACCTATCGATAAATCAGACAACAAATTGTTCATTAACACAGCAATTTAGTTTAATTATGGCTCTGATATTAATATGTATACTATTAAATAAGAAACAGTGCATTAAACTGATTATATGCGCAACGGATCTTTTAACAAAACAGCTGTGGCAAGTCACCATATGAAACAGACACTGACTATACTCAAAATATTTGACTGCGAGAAAGATAAAAAAACCACAAACCACTTTCTTAATGTTTGATTGCGGGAATTTTATGCAGATCAGTACCTGATTATTGAAATTTAGTATCCTAATCAATTGACTGCAGTGTTGCATAACAATCATTTACTATGGCACAAATAACGAAATCTGTTCAACAAGATTACCAAAATAAATACTGCACTTTAAATCCACAAATAATTAATTTTCAAATAAAGGAAGTAGGTTAATCTTCTAACTACGTTAATGAAACAGGAAAGAAAGGTCAACTTTGTTACTTATTATTAATAATCAACTTTACATTACCTACATAATACTACTTTTTCTAATGACATCAAATGAAATTACCTTCATTCCAGCGGTGATAGTAATAAAAAAATACAATATATTCCAAATACAATCAAATCAACTTGCTGGCACAGCAGCCTCTGCTCTACATCGGAGCCATACACACAACGCTCTCTAAGCGAGCTAAACCACAAATCCCACTCTCTCTGCGCAAGCTACAATGCTATGTAATACATGATCTTTGCCAAAGATGAAACTTCACAAAGTTAAGTACACATAATGATACACACAGTAGAAGCAATATTATACATTTTCTTGCAAGCAAGTTACTCGACACAAAATAGGAGGCACAATATTAGACATTTTCTTACAAAAATATTTTTTACGGACACGTTTCACCTTCACGTCAAAAACGTCAAATTTATCGGCGGTTGTCCCACCAAATCGATTATGGAGAGAATCAGAAAAATGATGTTGGCAGGAAGTGCAGACTGGCTAAGCAGGAGTGGCCTGAGGAGAAATGCAAGACCGTAGAAGACTGTATAATTAGGGGAAAGATAGATACTGGTTACAGGAAAATAAAAGGGACATTTGGAGACAAGAAAAGCAGCGGTATGAATATCAAGAACTCAGATGGAAAACTAGTACCAAGCAAAGAGGGGAAAGCTGAAATGTAGAAGGAATATAAAGAAGGCCTGTACAAAGGAAAAAAACTTGAAGGCATTATTCTAGAAGTGGAAGACGAAGTAGAGGAAGATGAGGTAGGAGATACTATACTGCGAGAAGAATTTGAGAGAGCACTAACATATTTGAGTAGAAACAAGGCCGTTGGAGTAGATGAAGCCCCGTCTGAACTGCTATCATCATTAGGAGAACCAGTCATGAAGAAATGGTTCCACCTGGTATGCAAAATGTATGAGACAGGCGAAATACCATCAGATTTAAAGAAGAATATAGTGATTCCAATACATAAGAAAGCAAGTTCAGAAAAATGTGAAAATTACAGAACTATCAGTCATAGTTGCAAATACTAACACGAATTATTTACCGACTAATGGAGAAACTGGTGGAATCCGACCTTCGGAAAGATCAATTTGACTTAGGAGAAATGTAAGAACACGCGAGGCAATACTCACATTAAACCTTGTCTTAGAAGATAGATTAAGGAAAGGAAAACCTACATTTTTGGCATTTGTTGATCTGGATAAAGCTTTTGACAATGTTGACTGTAATAGATTTTTTCAAATTCTGAAAGTAGCAGTGGTAAAATATCGGGAGCGAAGAGCTATATTCAAGTGGAAGAGGTTTCATCCGTGACCCTGGAATAAAGCAGAAGACCTGTGTGATCGTATCTCAGGATGTGACACATCTATCGATGGTCCCTTGTTGTTAGTTTCTGCCATAGTCTTCTTTTCTCTCCTATTTGATTCAGTACTTCTTCAATAAATAACAAGTCTTCTCATATAATCCTTGATATTTTTCTGTATTGCCACATTTCAAAAGTTTCTATACTCCTTGTCCCATTAACCTTTAAATTACAACAGAACTTAATGTATAAATCTAACGGTCCACAAGGCGGGTGTCTATTACAATATGACATGTTTCCCCTCATATAAAGGAATAACTAGCAAAAAATTTCGCTATAGATGCACGTAAAATACTAAATTATATAGCTGCAACGTACATACAGAATCACAATAACCAAATACACATATAAACACACACACGCATACATGCACATACAGTTTGTAAAATGATGAAAAGAATATTCAGTGAAACAGTAGCATAAAGATATTGTAACAGAACAGCCCACACCATAATTATCTGATTGTTTTCCGACTCCGTTAAGAGTCGGAAACAAGAGTTCCTAAATAGTTTAAAGTAACAGAAGTGATTTTACAGTCCCAGAGATAAAAGTAAATACAGAAATTTTAGACTCAAATTGGTCCAGCTGTAAAAAACTTAGATCACTAAATTCTGAAACATTAGTCAAAGATATTTACTGTAGAATCCAAAACGTGACACCAATGGTTCTCGTGAAATAAAGGCTGAATACAAAATCAACATAGTTTATTGTATTCATATGTCCTTACGAGCAACATCTCTTCAAATTAGGACACCAAATACAAGTTGGAAGTTTTTAAATATATACAAAGAATGAAATTGTCTGCATCTTACTGACAGGAATAAAAAAAATTTGATATATTCGAGCAGTTCGTCGATTTCATTTCAGTGTTCACTATTTCATTTTAATCACCTTTTGTTTATAAACTAATTGTTTGAAAGGAATTAATCCGGGAAAAATCACTTGATTCCAGTTCAATTAGCGAGATGGTAAATACCTTCAGAAATAAATTAAAATACTTAAAATATATCGTCATTTGTATTTTACGTCACGGGAAATCGACGCGTAAAATTATTGTGAATTCAGAATCATCTACTCTTCTGTAGTCTTATAAAAATACTCATAAATGTAGTATGTCAACAAGAGAATGTTAATATAGGCAACATAGAAAGACTGTATAAAAGTGATGGATACAAGTGATTTAAAAAACAATTCTTAATAACTGCAGAGAATAATAAAATCAAAAAGAAAACACTCCCTATGTGGCACAGCAAGAAATGGATATGAAATATTACAATTCTTAACGTCGACAGAATCTTTTACGTCTAAATAACATACATAATGTTCTTTAGAGCTGGTCTGAAAATCTCTTATAGGAAAGTGAAGTTCAGCACCGCGGAAGATGAAGCAAGTGGTACTACCAATTCTCTACTGGCGTCAAGCTGTCGTCAGGGGCTATATGTTTCAATTATCTCGCCGACATTTGCATCACGTTAAACGTTTCGCCATTCCTCGGTTAAAGTGTTCATACGTTACTTTAAGCGTCTCATAGCTAGGAGGCTGCTGCTTGTATATTTACTAATGGCTGCTCGTTAGAAGAGCTATAATATTCCGAACATTTTGGAAGACTACTGCAACTGATAATAAATACACAGGTCACTTAATTTCGAATACTACGAGCGTAATTGTAATATTTTTCAGCGATGATGTAATTATTATTAGTTACGGTATTTTTGGTTTCAGAATTTGCTTCTTATTACGCTTTATGGCAGTCGTTACATATTTTCGAAGTTTCATTACAGTTGAGAAAAGCAGGTTTCTACCCACGTTCGGCCATCTATAGTTATTTTATTTTATACTTCCCGTGGTTTCCGTAAATGTATGAGTTCTAACTAAACTCCTCCCGATAGGCATCGAGAGGCCCACTGCGTACTGACCGGCCGCCGTGTCATCCTCCACCCGAGTGCGTCAATGTGTATTTTTTTTATTCAAAAGCTGAAAGAAGAGCCAGTACATTCTGTTACTGAAATTAAAAGTGATTCCATTGGCATGTCTCCTTAAAAAACAAAGAAAACGTACATATGAGGGGCGTTCAAATGAATACGAAACGACACTGTGCGTGTCATTGAAATTTTTATTCAAAAGTAATCAGCAGGGGCCTGAGTACCACTATCCCACTGAAACTTCCTGGCGGATTAAAATTGTGTGCCGGAACCGGGACTCGAACCTGCGACCTTTGCCTTTAGCGGGCGAGCGCTCTACCGACTGAGCTATCCCGACACGACTCACGATGGCGCCTCACAACTTTAGTTTCGCCAGTACCTCGCCTCCTACTTTCCAAACTTCACAGAAGGTCTCCTGAGAACCTTGCAAAACTAGCACTCCTAGAAGAAAGGATATGGTGGAGACATGGCTTAGCCACAGCCTAAGGGATGTTTCCAGAATGAAACTTTCTCTCTGCAGCGGAGTGTGCGCTGATATGAAACTTCCTGGCAGATTAAAATTGTGTGCCGGAACAGGGGCTCGAACCTACATTGGGAAAGTAAGAGGTGAGGTACTGGCAGAAGTATAGTTGTGAGGCGGCATCGTGAGTCGTGTCGGGATAGCTCAATCGGTAGAGCGCTTGCCCGCGTGAGGCAAAGGTCCCAGGTTCGAGGCCCCGGTTCCGGCACACAATTTCAATCTGCCAGGAAGTTTCATATCAGCAGACACTCCTCTGCAGAGTGAAAGAAGTCAGGCTGTGGCTAAGCCATGTCTCCACCACATGCTTTCTTCCAGGAGTGCTAGTCTTGCAACGTTCGCAGGAGAGCTTCTGTGAAATTTGGAAAGTAGGAGGTGAGGTACTGGCGGAAGTATAGTTGTGAGGCGGCATCATGAGTCGTCTCGGTAGAGCGCTTGTCCGCGTAAGGCAAAGGTCCTAGGTTAGAGTCACGGTTCCGGCACACAATTTTAATCTGCCAGGAAGTTTCGTATCAGCGCACACTCCGCTGCAGAGTGAAAGATTCATTCTGGAACTATCCCACTGTTTAACGAACCGAAGGATTTCCTGTTCCTAGAATTCCTGTGGCTATCACAAGAGCCAGTTCTCTATTGTGTCCTTCAGTTCGTCGTCCGAGTTGAAGCTCTTCCCTTTGAGATGTTTTGTAGCGGAAGAAACAGATGGAAGTCACAGGGCGACATGTCCGGGCTGTAGGGCGGAAGTTTCAAGCTGCTCCAACTTGAACTTGTGCAGTACATTTTGTGTGACCGTAGAGACATCTGGATGCGCTTTATCATGGAGCAGAATCACTTCCTCAGCAGCGTAGGCCCTTTGCTCTTGATGAACTTGCTTAGGTTACGGAGTGTCCACAGTACACGTCACTGTTAATGGTTTTTCCATGCTCCAGGAGTTCGATGACTATTGGACCTCAGACGTCGAAAAAGACGGCGAACATCATCTTGTATACTGAGGGTACAGTCTTGAAATTTTATCTGAAGTTGACGACACGTTCGCGTCCCTAGATGTCCGCACTACGTTTCCCCAAAGCGGCATACTCAGTTTTCAACCGGTTTGTTGGACTCCCTTAGTATATCTTGGCAAAAGATTAAAATACATTATGAAAATATATGAAGACTTTTTAAAATCTCCAGCGTTTTTACAAAAAAATCAAGCAAGAAGTTACACTTGATAACATAAGAACTAACTTCGTTAGTGGGGAGTGGCGGGGAAGTTTGGGGCTCTTATTCTTACGGGAATTAGTTTATGAAACTATGAGTTAGAGTACTGTGGGCAGGGTAAAGCTGGGAATTCGTGTCTGGCGGGATGCGTGCTTAGGTAGTCCTTGCAGGTGCGGAGATAATTGTGTCCTCAGTGGTGTAGAGGTCAACGCAACTGCCTAGAAAACGGGAGACCCGTGTTCGAATCCCGACTGGGTACACACTTTTGGCTTTGCCCATTCGCAGTTGATGTCATATATTCTGTGAATGTGGAAGAACACATTTTGTTAGCACCAACCTACACAGAAAGATATGATCATGAAAATAAGAGAAATCAGATCTGAAACGGAGAGATTTAGGTGTTCCTTTTTCCCGCGAGCTATTAGAGAATGGAACCGTAGAGAAACATCATAAAAGAGTTTCGATGAACCCTCTGCCATACACTTCAATGAGGCTTGCAGAGTATTTATGTAGACGTAATGTTCGTTTGTACATACGGCGTAGACCTGGCGAGCGCTGTCTATGCCTTCTTCCATGACACTGTCCTCACCTCAGACCTTACGGTCAGGTGTGCGATGAGCTACAAGTGTCATTCGCGTTCGGTGTTTGTGGAGCAGCGGTCGGTATTTACAGTATGTTTGTTGTGAGATCTGTTCTTTTGCCGTTTTTGCAACAGCAGGGTGATGTGTTGTTACAACAGGATAATGATCACCCATACACTGCGGGTGAAATTCAACCTGCTCTTCTAAACTAGCAGTAATTACCCTGGGCAGCACGCTCTTCGGACTTGTCTGCAGCCGAGCACGTGTGGGGATATAGAACGATATTTTCTCTCTGCCGCGGAGTGTGCACTGATATGAAACGTAGAATAAAACCGTGTGTCAGAGCCGGGATTAGAACCTGGGGCCTTTGCCTTTCGCAGGCAAGCAACCTAGAGACTGAGCTATCCCGGCATGCCTTACAGCCCGTTCTCACAGCTTTACTTCCACCAGTACCTCGGCTCCCACTTTCAAACATTGCAGAAGTACTCCTGCAATTCTTGAAATAAAGTTGTGAGTACGAACTCTGAAGCGTGTCGGGATAGCTCAGTCGAGTAATGCAAAGGTCCCAGGTTCGACTACCAGTTCTGGCAAACAGTTTTAATCTGCCAGAACGATTAGCGTTTGGGATACGATAAGTGTGACTTGTGAACCCAAAACTCTTCATGAACAATAATGCAGTTCCTTGAGACATACATTGTCTCATTATAACAAAGGTATTATATACAGGGTGTTACAAAATGTACGACCAAACTTTCATGAAGCATTCCTCACACACAAAGAAAGAAAATATGTTAAGTGTACATGTGTCCGGAAACGCTTAATTTCCGTGTTAGAGCTCATTTTAGTATTTCTCTTTAAATGTAAATTGAAATAATTCGTGCAGACAATTGTCAAAATACCCAATTTTTTTCGTTAGTATGTTCTGTACTTCCTCGATTCACGTCATCAACACAGATTTTCTGTGAACGTTTGGGCACGAATTGTTGGTGATGTCTTAACTGGGCCTCATGTTCTTCCACCTACGCTCAGTGGAGCGCGTTATCATGATTTCATACGGGATACTCTACCTGTGATGCTAGAACATGTGCCTTTATAAGTACGACACAACATGTGGTTCATGCAAGATGGAGCTCCAGCACATTTCAGTCGTCGTGTTCGTACGCTTCTCAACAACAAATTCAGTGACCGATGGATTGGTAGAGGCGGACCAATTCCATGGCTTCCACACTCTCCTGGCCTCAATTCTCTTGACTTTCATTTATGGGGGCATTTGAAAGCTCTTGTCTACGCAACCCCGGTACCAAATGTAGAGACTCTTCGTGCTCGTATTGTGGACGGCTGTGATACAATACACCATTCTCCAGGGCTGCATCAGGGATTCCATGCGACGGAGGGTGGATGCATGTATCCTCGCTAACGGAGGTCATTTTGAACATTTCTTATAAGAAAGTGTTTGAAGTCACGTTGGTACGTTCTGTTGCTGTGTGTTTCCATTCCATGATTAATGTGATTTGAAGAGAAGTAATAAAATGAGCTCTAACATGGAAATTAAGCGCTTTCGGACACATGTCCACATAACATATTTTCTTTCTTTGTGTGTGAGGAATGTTTCCTGAAAGTTTGACCCTGCCTTTTTGTAACACCCTGTATAAAGGTATATTAAGAGAGGCATTGAATTAAAATTTGTTTTGTGGACGGGATTTGAACCCGGGACCTACTGCTTACTATGCAAACGCATTAGAAATTTTTAAATTTTATTTATTAATTTTAACGAAGGCGTTCAGTCGTCTCACCGGACGCGCTGAGCCGCAGCGCCTGGCAGACCGCTCATTTAACACATCATTGTGGATAAAGAGGCTACACAGACTGCCTCCCTCTACTCCACATACTTTAATTCTGCCTCAATGTTCTCTGTGAAATACGTAGAGCGGTTCGCAGTGGCCGAGCGGTCTGCGGCGCACCAGTCGCAGTCTGTATGGCCACTACTGTCGGGGGTTCGAATCCCCCCTCGGGCATGGATATTTGTGTCGTCTTAAACATAAGGTAGTTCCTAAGTAGTTTGTAAGTTTAGAGACTGATGACCCCGCAGTTAAGTCCCTTAAGCTTAACAAACATTTGAACATTTGAAATACGTAGAAAATTGACAAGGCTGTCATAAATTGGAATAGCATCTAGTAAAGAACGTGAATTGAAATAATCCCGCCTTGTTCCCCAGGCAGAGGTGATTTAAATATCAACAACGATGCATTATTCTTGATATTTATATCGCCTTTGCCCGAGTAACAAGGCGAAAACAGTCCGTGTAGCATTGAGGAACATGGACAACGCTGTGTTCAAATGTTCGTACAGTCTATGGGACTTAACTACGGGGTCATCAGTCCTTAAACTTACAAACTACTTATGAACTACTTACTAACTAGAACGGCACAAATATCCATGCCCGAGGGGGAATTCGAACCCCCGACCGTAGTGGCCGTGCAGACCATGACTGGAGCGCCTCAGCGCCACCGCGGCCGGCAACGCTGTATTAGCTGAGTGGTTTAAAGCGTCTTCTTATGTATATATAACGCTTGGTATAATGAGACAATGTATGCCTCAAGGAATTGTATTATTGTTGATAAAGAGTTCTGGGTTGACATGCCACACTTATTAGTAGTCGTCCCATGGTATCCCACACGCGAAACTTCCTAGCAGATTAGAACTGTGTGCCAGAACTGGTTTTCGAACCTGGGACCTTTGACTTTGGCGGCTGAGCTGTCTCGACACGCTTCACGGTTCGTACACACAGCTTTATTCCATGGAGTACTAGTCCGGCAAGGTTCGCAGGATAACTTCTGTCAAGTTTGGAAAGTAGGAGCTCTCGGATTTGAACCCCGGCCACAGCACTAATTTTAATTCAACGACTTTAATTGTATACAATACCAAAACTTCTTGTTGCACTCCTTGAAGAGGCCGAACAGAAATACCGCTTCCCAAGCCAGTATTCGCGATCTGTATGATCGGATGGGTGCAAAAATCAGCGCTTGCATTGCTGCTATAGAGGCTCCTCTTCTGTTATTCCCATTTTGAAATTTTTGAAATTCCCATGGCATGTCAGCAACCCAACCATGAGTCTAATCTCTCTCCTTGTTCAGGCCCAGGATTTCAGATCTACTTTTAAAACATGGCTTTGGCATCATTACCTTGCCATGTTTTTGTTGGTAGACTTTGGTCCAATATTCTACGCCACGCTATGACAAATGTCTGCCAAAATTTCGGCAGTTATGTGGAAAAGTAGTTTAAGAGTTGTAGAATTTTGTGCGATAAAAATTTCTTCTGTATCTGTGTACAATTTCATTTTATTACCAAACGGAACTTACTTTCTGGACGCGCCTCGTAATTGAATTCTAAAATCCGATTACCCATGTGGTGTCGTTATCAGTACCACTGGAACTACTGATATGTAAATACAGGGGTTTCATGCTCACCAATTGTATTCTTTCAGCACTAAATATTGAGGAAATTGCCGGCCGCGGTGGCCGAGGGGACTGAGGCGCTTCAGTCACGGTCTGCACGGCCACTACGGTCGGGGGTTCGAATCCCCCCTCGGGCATGGATATTTGTGCCGTCCTTAGTTGTAGGTAGTTCATAAGTAGTTTGTAAGTTTAGGGCTGATGATCCCGTAGTTAAGTCCCTTAAGCTTAACAAACATTTGAACATTTGATTTGAGGAAATTGGAAAACTGTAAGAGGGCGTTGTAATTTTTAGTTCTGGCAGGTATTTTCATCCATTCGGATAATTCAAGTGTCTGTCTGTAAGTCTATCGGACCAAACTGCGCGGTCATCAGTCCGTAGCTTACAAACTACTTAAACCTAGGTAAACTAACCTAGGGACAAACACACACACACCCATGCCCCAGGGAGGACTCGAACCTCCACGGCGAGCAACCGCGTGCCCATGGCACATACTCAGCCATAGATCCGTTGCTTTGGAATCCCAGCCTACTTCCATACCTTACTTGGAGGGTCCATGACGACTTTTGTGGAAGCAAACATTTCCCAATCATCCAGTCGCCCCCACAGTCATCACCTGCAGGCTGCCTGCCCCGATGGTCACTCCGTCGGGCAAACTGGCCGGCTTACACCTCAACTGTTACAGTAACATCTCTGATCACAGACAACGTTGATTTGGCTGTTGATGATGTCACTAGGGCCATTGCTTTCGCTGCTGACGCTACAGTCCCGAAATCCTTGGTTTGCTCCGTCGCAAGTCGGTGCCGTGGTGGACACCGGAAATTGCTGAGGCCATCAGGGAGCGTTGTCGAGCGCTCCAGCGCCATCGCCGCCATCCTTCATTGGAGCATCTGATTGCTTTCAAACGGCTCTGTGCCCAAGCTCGTCGACTTATAAAACAAAGCAAGCGAGATAGCTGGGAGAGGTATGTAGCCACTATTGGCTTTCGGGCCTCCCCAAATGAGGTGTGGAAACAGGTTAGGTGCCTTTTCAGGCATCGTCCACTGGCAGGAAGCCCCAGTCTCCACATTCGGGGAACCCTGTCCACAGACCCAGCTGTCATTGTGCAGTACATGGCAGAACATTATGCTGGTAGCTCATCATCTGTATCTTAGAGTGCGGACGTCCGCGCCCTCAAAGACCATATTGAACAGTGGCAGCTTTCTTTTCACACACGCCGCTCGGCTACTACATCGCGGCATTCGGATAATTCCTTTGGGTTTCTTTTCGTTCGGGTGTACTTGCATTTTGGACGCCTGGTAGCGACGCACACGGGGTGGCTGTCCAGGGCTTTCACCCCGGCACACGCGACCAATAATTGGCGGCGGCAGGTGCGGCCGGGGGCAGGCGAGGCGAGACGACGCGCGGCGAGGCAGTGCGGATATCCGGGCAGCCGGCGGCGCCTCAGTGGGGCGTAACCGCGCCCTGCCCCTAGGCACTGCCACCCTGCGCGGCTTCACGCTCCGCGGCCACTACCTGCTGCTGCTGCCACCGCCTCAGCTGCCGCAAGACCCTCAGGTGGCTCCAACTGACCAACCTGCTCACCCCTGCGCACAGACAACAAGTAGTTTCCAGGCTTCCAGGACATCAGACCTTCGACCAAAGAAGACGAGTGAACACTCCAGTATTGAATCCAAGAACAGCTGTCAGCATGCGAACTTAGATATTTTTTTTTTTTTTTTTTTTTAATGTTTGTTAAGCTTAAGGGACTTAACTACGGGGTCATCAGTCCCTAAACTTACCAACTACTTATCAACTACCTACAACTAAGGACGGCACAAATATCCATGCCCGAGGGGGGATTCGAACCCCCGACCGTAGTGGCCGTGCAGACCGTGACTGAAGCGCCTGTCCCCTCGGCCACCGTGGCCGGCGCGAAACTTAGAAGTAGATGTTCCTGGAGTAGAATAACAACTTAAGTCACTAAACAAAAACAAATCTTCCGGGCCGGATTGTATACCAACTAGATTCCTCTGAGTATGATGATGCAATAGCTCCGTAATTAGCTATAATTGACAACCGATCACTCAGCAAAAGATCCGTACCCAAAGACTGGAAAGTTGCCCAAGTTACTCCAATATTCAAGAAAGGCAGTAGGAGAGATTTGCAGTAGGATTTTGGAACATGTACTTTGTTCGAATGTTATGATCTACCTCGAGGAGAACGAAATGTTCAAATGTTTGTTAAGCTTATGGGACTTAACTACTGGCTCATCAGTCCCTAAACTTACAAACTTCTTATGAACTACTTACAACTAAGGACGGCACAAATATCCATGCCCGAGGGGGGGATTCGAACCCCCGACCGTAGTGGCGGTGCAGACCGTGACTGGAGCGTCTCAGTCCCCTCGGCCACCGCGGCCGGCTCGAGGAGAACGACCTATTAACCAATAGCCAACACGGATTCAGAAAGTATCGCTCTTGCGAAACACAGCTTGCCCTTTATTCACATGAAGTCATAGGTGCCATCGACAAGGGATCTCAAAACAATTCCATATTTCTGGATTTCCGGAAGGCTTTTGACACTGTACCCCACAAGCGGCTGCTAATGAAATTACTTGCTTATGGAATATCTCCCCAATTGTGCGATTGGATTCACGATTTCCTATCAGAAAGGACGCAGTTCGTTGTAATTGACGGTAAGTCATCGAGTAAAACAGAAGTGATATCTGGCGTTCCCTAGGGAAGCGTTATAGGTCCCCTACTCTTCCTTGTGTTTATAAACGATTTAGGAGACAATCTGAATAGCTCCCTTAGACTGTTCGCGGATGATGCTGTCGTTTATCGGTTACTGAAGTCAACAGAGGATCATAAGCAACTGCAAAGCGATTTAGACAAAATTTCTACATGGTGCGAAAATTGGCAATTGACACTAAATAAAGAAAAGTGTGAAGTAATACACAAGACCACTAAAAGAAATCCGCTGAACTTCAATTACGCGATAAATCAGTCAAACCTTAAGGTCGTAAATTCTACCAAATACCTAGGAGTTACAATTACGAACAACTTAGACTGAAGAAAACACATAGAAAATATTCTGGGGAAGGCGAACCAAAGGTTACGTTTCATTGGCAGAACGATTCGAAGATGCACCAGCTCCACCAAACACACTGCCTACATCACACTTGTGCGTCCGCTCCTGGAATACTGTTGCCCCTTGTGGGACCCTCACCAGATGGGACTAACGGAAGACATTGAGAAGATTCAGAGAAGGGCAGCTTGTTTTGTTTTATCACGTTACGGGGGGAAAGCGTCAAGGAAATGTTGCACGAATTGGGGTGGAAATCATTAAAAGAAAGACGTTATTCATTGCGGCGTGATCTGTTTGCGAAGTTTCAATCACCCAATTTTACTTCTGAATGTGAAAATATTTTGCTAGCACCCAATTACTTAGGGAGACATGACCATCCCAATAAAATAAGAGAAATCAGATCGAAAACTGAACGATTTAGTTGTTCTTTCTTCCCGCGCTTTCAGAGAATGGAACGGTATAGAAAAGTTATGAAAGTGGTTAATGAACCCTCTGCCAGGCACAGAAATGTGATTTGCAGAGTATCTATGTAGATGTAGATGTATATGTGATCCAACTTGCACAATACTGTACTTTCTAGTTTTTTCGTCCGATCAGTGTTTTTAAACCTTTTCGAATGTGCGACCGCCCCCTCCCCTATCGCAAGAACGATAATTTGAATCATTCAGTTTACGAATTCTTCCACATCAGTTGCGCCAGGGTTTAAAATCAATGAAAAAGCAATTCAATACAGCACCCTGTGACAGTTCAGACATTGAACTATCTGGAGGTTCGCATTGTGGATCAGAATAATAAAGTAGTAGATTTTCGCGAGGAGGAGATTATCATACGACTGCATCTAAAGCGGGATGGGAGTGAAATATAAAGGCAGTACACACAGGCCACTACATACCACTTCGCAACAGAAACCCAAGGTGTTAACACCTGCTAAATACGAGTTGCTTAAATCGATTGGAAGGAAGCTTAAGATCTATCGTCCTGTCGACAGCTTGGTCATTAGAGACGGAGCTCGGAGTTTTGGGCAAGGATGGCGAAGGAAAGTGGCCGTGCCCTTTGAAAGGAACAATCCCGGCATTTGCCTGGAGTGATTTAAGAAAATCACGGAAAATTTAAATCAGGATGGTCGGAGGTGGATTTGAACCACCGTCCTCAGGAATGGGAGTCCAGTGCGTTACTACTGCGCCACCTCGTTCGGTTAAATTGATTGATCTGAAACCTCGTAATGATGTCACTCGACGTAACTCAACCTGTAGTTTATGATGAGCGAATTGTCCGTCGAGAATACTTCCCTCATAAACCTTACACCTCGTCTACGTTTAGTAATAACGATGAGATACGAATACTCATTCAGCACCAGGATACGTTAAAAATTTCCTGCGAGAGCTCCCTGTACCTGAAGGGGAAATTTCAGAAGATTGGTGGAACAACTGCAACTACATCGCATCCTACGAGAAACGTCTTCGCATACCTTTTCAAGATATCCGTTATGAGCTCAACGGAGTTGAATTCGGCCGCACAAGAAATCTTGGGATTACTTCGACCATTAAAACGTACATATCTCCCTCAACGTATGAATTGAGTGGACTACTGAACACCGGATGGTTTGTGGACGAAGTTACTAACATTAAACACATTAGTGCACTTATTCCACTCAAGGTGCTGATGGGTTTCTTTGAGGACATGGAGAAAGTTATTATACACGTGAAACAAGAGCCCATTCATGTACGTTCTGCAACAGACAAAACTGCGTACAAGCATGGTACCATGGTCGAAGAGAGTAAATTAGTGTTGGATAAAATAGAGTAGAGAATGCCACATGTTTCGGTCTCGGATGAAGAGAGACTAAAATTCCTGCAGGTGCTGAATTCCGATGCGACGTGTCATTAAGTTTTAGATCGTGAGATTTGTTTGAATATCCATTTCTACCTGTAACAAGCAAACAGATCTGGACTTTAAGAAACATATGTACAGCTAGAGACACCCCATTACATAATTGTGGCTCCGCAAACAGATAGAAGAGGCAACCCGAAGAATGACTCAAGTGTGTTCGATAACGGTAACTTGACCAGTGCAAGAGTTTTCTTGAACTCCGTGTGTTTCCTACATGACGACAATTTACACCTTAACTGGGGCGATAATAAATGTAGTCTACTGTATGACTTGTATTCAAGATTCCACTTGTCTTCAAAAATTTCGAATTTTTGTATAGCTTATGGGACTTATCTACGGGGTCATCAGTCCCTAAACTTACAAAACTACTTATGAACTAGCTAAGACTAAATATCCATGCCCGAGGGAGGATTCGAACCCCCGACCTTAGTGGCCGAGCAGACCGTGACTGACGCGCCTCAGTCCCGTCGGCCACCGCGGCCGGCCCACTTGTCTTACTACGGGACAGAGGGAACTGATTGCACGCTCAGTCCAAAGAATTTTAAGGACAGGGCCCCACTTGTTGTGATTGACTGTTGAGAACAAAATGAGACTATTAAAACTGGTCCTATCGATGTCCGAATCGAGTTTGAGGCCTCTGAGAATTTTCCACCTAACACTTCTGCGTATGCACTAATACTCTATGACACAATTTTCACATACTCACCACTTACCGGCATTGTGCAGCGTGCTATTTAAGAAGAAGAAGAAGAAGAAGAAGAAGAAGAAGTGTCATACTCTACCTGCTTTATTCCATGATGTGCTCTCGACGTATCAACGTCATAGTGGATGCTGAAGACTTCTAAAATGATCACGATCACAGACAGTTTATAATTAAGGAGTGTACCTTCATAGCATTCATGGAAGATTGAAATATATTAGAAACATTCTCGGCGTACATTGCATCACCAAAACCATTCAAAGCTGTGGTAAAACAAGACAGAGTGCTTTGTGGTTGACTCGTAACTATCAAATGTTTGTTAAGCTTATGGGACTTAACTACGGGTCATCAGTCCCTAAACTTACAAACTACTTACGAACTACCTTATACTAAGGACGGCACAAATTTCCATGCCCGAAGGGGGGATTCGAACCCCCGACCGTAGTGGCCGTGCAGACCGTGACTGGAGTGACTCAGTCCCCGCGGCCACCGCGGCCGGCTCGTAACTATCATGGACTTCAGTGGGATGCTCCCGGTATACCCTATAAAGACATCGCTGCATCTCTTCGAATATTTGACTGTCAAGTTCCTGTTATCTCTGTGAAGCGCGAAGAGAAGATTGGTTGGCTGCGTCGAATCTACAAGTGTGTGGTTATCCAGGAACTGGGATCATTAGGCTGTCCTGCTACCCATTGACTCAAGAACAACAGTGTTCTGTGTGCAAATAACATTGTTAAAGCCTTATTAAAATGGTTTAAAGAAACTAAATTAAATTTTACCTAAGAAATCATTAATAAAAAGGGAATAAAATAATAATAATAAGAACACCAGTCAGGTTTGTTTAACAAATTTTGTTGTTTATTCAGTAAAAACAAGTGTTTGAGCATCACACAATTCAAACTTTAAATAATCTTCTTTTTGATTTCATTTCAATTACTAGATACAACATCTCACAGCCTAAATCACATCCAGGGTTCTTTTTTTTTTTACAATTTATTGGCTGAATGTCACGGCGACGTCTTAGCAAGTGCACACGCGGCCGCGGAGCGACGTCAGTGAGTGTCAGATATCACTCAGCTCGCGGCTGCCATTTGATTGCATGCACCAACATAGTCTCACAAAAAAGTTACAAACCTGTTTATAAACATTGCGCCACGCAGGGAAAAAATACCCATAAACATGAGAAATTTCCGCGACCTGGGAATATTAACATTTTTATTGAGCAATTAATTTATCAGTACCGCTATTAATTTATTTCTGATTGCTTGCCCTCCCCTCCACACTTTTGTAACCAGTTTGGCTTCGTACCACCATAAACAGTCTGACATACAGAATCCAGTTTGTATTAATACCCCCATCAACAGTCTGGCATATAGAATCCAGTTTGAATGAATACCCCCATAAACAGTCTGACGTACAGAATCCAATTTGTATTAATACCCCCATCAACAGTCTGGCATATAGAATCCAGTTTGAATGAATCCCCCCATAAACAGTCTGGCATACAGAATCCAGTTTGAATTAATACCCCCATCAATAGTCTGGCATAGAGCTCGTGACGTCATCAGTTTGAATTAATACCTCCTCATGCTATCCCACGATTTTTGCCACTTGAGTATAGTATGATGAGAACAGAAAGTACTAACATTCATCATCTACATTAACATCTACATGGGATCACGTTTAAGTGCGTGGCAGAGGGTTCATCGAAGCACTGTTATACTATTTCACTCCCATTTTATTCTCGAATAGCGCGCGGGAAGAAAGAACTCCTGAATCTCTCCGTTCTATCTCTGATTTCTTGTATTTTATTCTGATGATTATTTCTACCTAAGTTAGTGGGAGTCAACTATATATTTTCGCATTCGGGGAAGAATGTTGGCGATTGTAGTTTCGTGAGTAGCCCACGCCGCAGCGCTAAGCACCGTTGTTGTAATGATTCCCATCGCAGATCCTGTATCATTTCCATAACGCTGCCCCCCTGTATCGTGACAATACGAAATGAGCTTCTCTTCTTTGGACTCTGTCGATGTCCTCCGTCAAACTCACCTAATAAGGATCCCACACTGGGCAGCAATACTCCAGAAATGTACGGACAAGCGTAGTGTATGCAGTTTCTTTAGTAGTTCTGTTGCATGTTTTAAGGGTTCTGCCAATAAAACGACGTCTCTGGTTCGCCTTTCCCACGACATTATCTACGTGTTCTTTCCAATTTAAGTCTGAAGTAATAGTAATTCCTAGGTATTCTGTGAAATTTACGGCCTTCACTTTTTTTTATTTATCTTTTAAACAAAGTTTAACGAATTTCTTTTCGTACTCATGTGGACGACTTCACACTTCTCATTATTTAGACTAAATTGAAATTTTTACATCATAGTGATATCTTATTCAGATCGTTCTTCAGTTGGTTTTGATCTTAATATGTCTTTAGTAGACGGTAAATAACGTCGTCTTCAGCAAACAACCTAAGAGAGCTACTTAGATTTTCCCCTAAATCGCTTATGTAAATAAGGAACAGCAGAGGACCAATAACACTACGCTGTGGAAGGCCCGATATCACCTCTGTTTTAGTCGATGCCTTACCATCGATTACTACAAACCGTGTCCGGGAAATTCCCTATCCAGTCGCAAATTTGGGGCGATATACCACAACCACACATAACCACACATAGGCAGATCCATGCTGTAAAATATTTGCTTATACCCTTCACAAAATCCATACGGCGCTATCGTTAACTACTTTGTGCTGTTGTGATGAGACGCTAATAATTTACTCATCGAAAGTGCCTACACCCTCTGTGATGTTGCAGTCTTATACACTACGTTTACATGCAACACATCTTCCGGAAGACGAAAACCGATTTTCGTAACCCGTTTTTCGCCGTCGTGTTTACATGGCATAGCCTGAATCGGATTTCCTAATCCACTTAACATGGCGGCTGAAAAACAGCTGATTCAGTTCCTGATTTAGTCAGCACAATCGCTATTTTTCTTCATTTAAATACACAGATTTATGTTCACTCTAATATTTATACTTTTATTTCACATTAGAAAATATCACTCTTTCCACATGTGCCGAAAATTCTTAACAAGAAAACACAATCTGACAAGCCAAGAACGCTTCAAAAACGGTTGCGTTTACATGGGCACGAAAATCGATTGTGGAACTGGAAAACCGCTTTTGGGAAGCGGATTTTCAGAATCGATTTTGGAGTGTTTACTTGACCATCCAAAAGCGGAATTGGGAAATCGGTTTACGATATCCGGTTTTGGGAGCCCATGTAAACGGGGTGATAGTCAGGCCGAAACACGATGATCTACCTGCTCCGCGTACTGGGCTGGGGAACCACCCCCCTCGCAGAAACGGAATCCAGACGTGTTGCCAAATATAGTTAGTTTGCTGCCGGACAGTGTAGCTAATGGTCGCTGTTGTCTGGCAGAACTCGCAAAAGTGCACAGCGTAGCTGAACGCGCTGAAAGCCGATTGGTGAAAGCACCAGGTATCATAGTATTTCGGGGCGTCTGTAGTTGCTCAGATGATATAAAGTAGCAACTGAGAGAAAGCAGTGTAATTGCAATTGCGAGAAGTCGACCTGCAGTGAGATTTAACGTCGCTAATTCTTCAGCAGGAAAGTGCTGCAAGTGTTTCAATAGGGATGCTGCTTCGCGGCCGATTGGATAAATGTGTGGGCAGCGTAAGGTCGGGAGCGGGCACCGGGCAGTGGTCAGCGGGCAGCGGCGGTAACTCACGCTACACGGAGCGTGGAGCGCCCTACACGCCGGATTTCGCGGCCCGCCAGTAGATAAATCGCCGGCCCGCAGTTAGTATTTCAGCGGCCCGGCCGAGCAGAGCCGAGCGCGGCCGAGCGCGGCCGATCTGCGGCGGGCCGCATTCCTGCGCCCGCGGCCGCGGTGTCGCCTTGCACCGCCGCTGCCTAATTGAATTAAGACTGCAGTCCGGTCACGGCGCACCTGCCGCCCGGTCGCAGGGCCGCTTTTTGCAGGCCTCGTCGGCTCCCCTGATGAGGCTCCAGTTAAAAGGCGGCGATCGCTCGCCACAGCCGTTTGTATGCAGGCGGCGACCCGCGCCGGGTGATGGGCGAAATTTGATTTCACGGTAGCTGCTCCTGTATCACACCCTTCGCATTATAGCTAATCAACGAGAATGTACTAGACGCTTCCAGGAAAACTGGTGATAGCAAACCAGTCGCCTGTTGCATGGGTATTGATGGGACACTTCAGACAACTCGGAATTAACGTGTTAAGCGGCTGCGGCGGTAACGAGATACACTGCTGGTCATCCGAAAAGGAAGAATACGGGCTGGAGATAACCGGTTGTTACAAAGATCACACGACTGAAAATTCAGCCCCATGTGAAGTGAGGAAGACGATGAAATCAGCATTGGTAGCTACATTCGGTGCTGCTCCCCTCGTCGTTGGATCGAAGTGGCTCTGGATCCGTTATAAGGACATTATACCTCTGCATGCTGCTTCTGATTAGTGACAAACTTTATCTCGAATAGCAGAGGGTGGTGTATACTGGCCGATTGCTCCGAACGCCCAGACGTAAGGCAGAAGTGCAACTGTGTCGCTGCAGAGCGCGCGATCGCTCGCCGTCGGAGGTTCGAGTCCTCCCTAGGGCATCGGTGTGTGTGTGTGTGTGTGTGTGTGTGTGTGTGTGTGTGTGTGTGTTGTCCTTAGGTTAGTTTACCTTAGTTTAAGTAGTTTGGAAGCTACGGACAGATGTCCATGCAGTTTGGTCCGGAGTGCAACTGTTAGATATGGCGAGGTTCAGTGAAGTTCAGTGATGGGAGAAACAGGATTTCCAGTCAGGAGAGTAAAGGGATATAAATACAGTTGGTGGTAAGCAAAAGTAGGTCTGATAATGAATAATAAAACAGAAAAAGCATACTGAATGCATTATTGTAGCAACGATAGAGACAAAGCCAACACCGACCACTGTAGTACAACTTACATTCCAAATGTTTGTTCAAATGTTTGCAGAGCTTATGGGACTTAACTACAGGGTCATTAGTCGCTAAACTTACAAACTACACTCCTGGAAAATGGAAAAAGAACACCATGAATTCGGCAACCCAGCAGAACGAAATTTTATTGACACATTCTTGAAAATCTATACAATGCACGATCACGCAGTCAGAACCATACGCACGTCAGTACAGTCACCAGAGCGTGCACAATGTCGACGCTAGTACCGTGCATACCCTCCTTTTTCAGCAATGCAGGGTGCAAATGTCTCATGAATACGATCGTAGAGATGCCGAATGAAGTCTTACGGTATGGCCTGACATGCAGTTTCCATCTGAGGCCTCAGTTGGACCAGATCTCTCGCTGGTCGTGTAGACCGAGCCAAGATGATGATTCATCCGGCCCCAGACATGCTCATTGCGGGACAGATCTGGAGATAATGATTGGCAGGGTAGTTGACGTACACCTAGAAGAACACGTTGGGTTGCACGGGATACGTTTAGACGTGTATTGTCTTGTTGGAAAAGCACATCGTTTTGTTGCTGCATGAACGGTGTCAAGATGGGTTGAATGATGGTTTCACTGTACCGTGCACTGTTCATTTTTCCCTCGACGGTCACCAGAGGAGAACGGCCTGTCTAGGGTACGGCTCCCCACACCATGATGCCAGGTGTCGGCCCCGTTTGCCTCTGTCGCGTTCACTCCAAATTTTTGCACTCTCCTGCACGACACCGCACACACGTACCACCATCAATGGCACCGAGGCAGCGACGACTCTCATCACTGAAGACGACACGTCTCCACTCACCCTTCCATAAGCGCTTACCGTGACACCACTGGAGGCGGGCTGAACGATGTTGGGGCGTGAGATGAGGACACACGAGTGCATCATTGTGAGTGGAGCGATGTTTTACACTCGCCATTCTCCTCTAGTGATCGTCTAGAGAACATTGAACAGTGCACAGTACACTGAAACCATCATTTAAACCGCTTTGTTACCACTCATGCACCAACAAGGTGATGTGCTTTTCCAACAGGACAATGCAAATCCACATGTATCCCGTACCACCCAACGTGCTCTTCCAGGCGTACGCCAACTACCCTGGCCAGTGCGATCCCCAGATCTCTCCCCGGTTGAGACTGTTTGGGACCGCATGAAACGCCATGTTGGGCGGTCTGCATGAGCGGCCCGAAATCTGGTCCAACTGAGGCACCAGGGGGAAATTGCGTGGCAGACCGTTCCACAGGACCACATTCAGAACCTCTACGATCGTCTCCATGGAAGAGTTACAGCTTGTATTGCTGCAAAAGGAGGGTATACACGGTACTAACGCCAACATGGCGGACCCTCTGGTGACCGTACTCACTCGCGCACGGATCAGCCTGAGTGATCGTGTGTTGTATACATCCTCACGAATGTGTCAATAAAATCTCCCTCTTCTGGGTCCACGAATTCATGGTGTTCTTTTTTCATTTTCCAGGAGTGTACTTATGAACTAGCTTACAAAAAATGAAATGTTTGTTAAGGTTATGGGACTTAACTACGGGGTCATCAGTCCCTAATCTTACAAACAACTTATCAACTACCTTATACTAAGGACGGCACAAATATCCATGCCCGCGGGGGGATTCGAACCCCCGACCGTAGTGGCCGTACAGACCGTGACTGGAGCGCCTCAGTCCTCTCGGCCACCGCGGCCTGCGAACTAGCTTACACTAAAAACAGCACAAACATCAATGCCCTAGGGGGGAATCGAACCCCCGACCGCAGCGGCCGTGCAGACCATGACTGGCACGGCGCAGACCGCTTGGCCACCACGGCCGGCACTTACGTTCCAGCTAGCTCTGCCGATGATGAACAGCGCAAATGTATGAGGAAATAATATAAATTAGTCAGACAGTTAAGGTTGAGAAAAACTTGATTACGATGGGGGAGTGGAACGGGGTAGTAGGAAAGGGAAGAGAAGGAAATGTAGTAGGTGAATATGAACTGGGGAAAAGGAATAAAAACAGAAATCGCCTGGTAGAATTTTGTGCAGAGCACAATTTAATCATCACTAACATTTGGTTTAATCATCGTGATAAGAGGTTGTATACGTGGAAGAGACCGGGAGACACTAGAAGGTAGCAGATGGACTTGACATAGGTTTAGTAACCAAGTTTTTAACCCTGATACACTTTCAGGGGCAGATATAGACTCTGACCATAACTTATTGATTGTGAATTGTTGATTAAAATTTACGGAGATGGAACCTGGACAAATTGAACGAACCAGAGGTGGTTGAAAGTTTCAGAGGAAGCATTAGGCAAACATTGTTTGGAACTGGGGAAAGCAGTGCTGTAGAAGAAGGACAAAGCCTATTAAAAATCCCTGGATAACAGAGGAGGTACTGAATTTAAATGATATAATATAAAAAATGCAGCTAGTGAAGCAGGCAAGGGGGAAATGAGGTTAACATTAAGTACAGTCTGGCTAAGAAAGAGTGGCTAGAGGACAAATGCAAGACTGTAGAAGAATGAAGCTTCTTGGTAGATTAAAACTGTTCCGGAAACGGGACTCGAACCGGGGACCTTTACCTTTCGCGAGAAAAGCGTCGACTTTCCCTCACCGATGTAATTCATTGGCCATTGGCAGATAATGGCTTCACTTTCCCTGCACCTGGATTCACAGTGACTGCAGTATACATTTTTAAGATTTGATTGTTCACTTGAGAATGTCTGGTGAGGCTGAAATCCTTACAGTGTGATAAATGAACAATAACATACAGTCAAATGGCGGATACTTCATTCCAAACTTCCTCCTGCAGTTTTCCCTTGATGGTGTCAGTAAATGTACAACCCAGGCAAAGGCTGCAATATATCCGCTACGTGTAACTCAAATCCTTTCACCTGGAAAGGCGCTAATTTATATTTTGCCATACTTGTAGTAGTAGCTGTCGACAGCAGCGAGAAAATTTTCTCCAACTTTATCAGATGCGACGTGAAGTTATGGTGCCACTGTCTCATTGCTATTGCGAAATGCGCTCTCTTACTGCCGACTTGCCACCCATTGACTTGGACAACCAAACAATTTATGTTTGTTCTGGAGAATATTGCGAAGTCCTGAGTTCGGTCACCTGTTTGTTTCTGATTTTTCTAGTTAGAATAAGTGGCACGCAGTAGATTTCTGTTACTTTTATGATTTCCCAGTTGACCAGTCTCGCAAGTGAAGTCACGATGGCATCTAAATATAATAACGTAGAAAATCATTGAAATTGTTAGACAGACAACACCAGCTTGCGTTGCTCTAGGTCAGACACAGGTATCAACCGTGCCTTGTCAGCAACCATATCTGAATTCACTTCTATTTTATTTAATGAATCTAAATCCGAATGACATGACAGATATTTCAATTAGACTCCTGAAGCAACTCATTCTATCAAAGAAATATGTTAATGTGTTGGTTGGGGAGTTTTGTACGTTAGTTGTGCTTTAGATATTTACCTTGGGAATGCCTTTGATAAACTGGACAGGGTTTCATATATTTTATGTGTCAAATTTAGTTTTCCAAACCACTAGCTACAGAGAATTAAAAAAAAAACCTGCTTCTCTTAGGGGTCCCTAGTTTGTGATACCTGTGATGATTTAAACACTTTTCTCGATTGTGTTCAAATAGTGTCCTACTCTAAATCCTGTGCCATGACGTTTGGAATATTTACGTCATTGAAGAAATAGATTAGTTTCACATGTTGTTCACTAGCTTTCCAGTTTATCAAGATGCTGCTATTGTATACGTTTTTATGAAACACACGGCCATGAACTCAACTGTTAGTATTTGTTTTCCAGAATGACGTATCTGTTATAGAAACCGGAAGAGAAATTTCACTTTGTAATCGTACCAGTTTTGTCAGACTTCTTTCACCATTTACTTAGAAATTTATATCCTCTCTTCCTTTTTCTATTATTCAGGAATTCCTTTTCCTGCACCCATAAAAGTTGCCTTTAGATGGCTAAAATGTCATAATAAGCCAATCTCCGAAGACTACGCACCATCCTGAGGGAAGTATTAAAAGAGAGACGTACAGTTTTAAAAATCCGTCACTAATGGTATTATCCTGGTTGCACACATCAAGGAAGTGTGACATCGTCTTGTTTCCAACGTTTCTTGTACACTGTTGTTGAATGACTAATAATGTAGTCTTTAGGTGGCAGTATACAACCGCAATGTATTTTGAAAAACTCATTGCTGTGACCAGAGCAGTATAATAATTTTATTCGTTATACTAGACCGGTTTTGGTAGTTTTTAACATCAATAGGAGATTAACAAAATATTATACATCAATACCAGCAAGATAATATTTTTGCTTAATATGGCAACATCAAATCCTTAATGAAAATTTGATGTATCTATGTTCGCAAGAATGTCTACATTGCATCAACAACACAGATCCTCAGATTGTCCAGAGATGTCACTCAACTCGTACAAAGTAGTTAACAGTACTGCATGAACAGTACCAATGCGACTAACTGGGTACGACAGCCGATATGTTCCAGGCATAGCGCCAGAAAGGAAGTACTCTGCTTTCATTGGCTGTAGTTCTGACGTGAAGATGCCCAAGTATGATAGTACCTACATTGTTACTTGGTGTCAAGAGGGACTCTCATCCAGACGTCTCACAGTGAACCAAAACGATGTTGTTCGGACGTGGAGGAGGTACAGACATACACGAACTGTCGATGACTTGCCTCTCTTTGGCTGTCAAAGGCTACGACAGCAGATGATGACCGCAGCATACGTATTTCAGCTCTGATGAACTATGAGAGAAACACCACCATACTGAATAATGATTTTCGTGCAGCCACAGGACGTCGTGTTTCTACTCAAACTGTACTGGTTTGTAGAGAAGAAAATTCTCTGCAACTTTTCGCTTAAATTTTATTTTTCATGTGTCGCACCGTTTCGGAGCTATTTAAGAAAGAACGGCGATTTGGCACTGTCTGTGTGTGTATATGCAACGTGTTCCCAATTTTTAGGTCGCCATATTTAACAGACATATTTCTTGGCCGCCAGCGAACAGATTCTTCTTTTATATATTGACTTTGAAAGCTGGTCCACATGTATAAAGATACAATCTTTTGTTGTATCATCCTCGCTGTCATTTGTTGAATACTCGTCCCAGCCTAAATGTCAGGAAAGGTACGGTGCAGGATTCGATGGACAACTGTAACAACTATTCATATTATTAATACAAGTTTTATTCACTGAAGAATACAATACTCAACTTCTATCTGTTCTTCTCTCTTCTCGCGGCGTCGTCTTCAGTACGATGCTAGCTGCGCTGGGACCTAATTACTGCCTAGTTCTGACCGGTCGTCCAGACGCATGTCTGCCTAGATATAGCAGCTTGTAGAGGGCGCGCTTCTACGATTACTCCCCCCAAGAGGCGCGGCGCCAGCGTGGGATAGGCTGTCTGACGTCATCTGCTGCCTTCTCCACGATCGTTCTCTTGCGTCTGGCGTGTGGCGCTGACGTTCCGCCACATTTTCAATGGTTCTACAATCATATTTTTTACTTCCAAAAATTTAATGGGGGTTCGAAGAGAGGTTTGTGACTGATTTTTCATTTAAGAAGAAAACATCACAGAAAAACACAGGAGAGCAAAGTTGTAGAGAAATTCCTCCCCTACAGATGAACCGTTAAGGCGTTATTTTCATATTTTCATTTAAATTTCGGCCCGTCAAAAGGCGATCGCAAAGGCCCACTTTTAGTGTTACTACCGTAACCTTAAGTGGGTCAAAAGCAATAAAAATATAAAAATGTCATTAATCGTAATCAATAGTCATGAATCATGATTGTTGGGACTGGTTTCATAATTTCCGAACGTGCCCCCAGTTTTACGGCCCACGTTTGCAAATATTTCGGGCGAAAAAATAATAAAAATATTAATATTACACAAATATAAATATAAAGTATCATACTATTATTTATTTGTTTTACTGTTGTTCAAATTTTCATAATTTTTTGTCCACGATGTTTGCAAAAATCTTTAAATTGCAGGGAAACCTAAATTGGGACGTAAAACATGCAAACGCGTACATAAAATATAAGCGACGTTACACTATAAACTTTCCCATCACGCATACCTGATAAACACAGGACAGTACGTTACGATAGGAAGGTGACGGCAAATTACAGGCAAATTACAATTTGGCTGTACAGAGGAATGCGTGATTCCCGATTCGCTGCGGAAATCACATTATGGTGTCTGGTAGGACACCGTTAATCGTGTGATAATGTTAAGTTTCACGACCCTGCCCTGCCACTACAAAGTTTCCATTACTGATGTATGGCTGTGGAGCACGCGGGCGACCAAAAATAGATATGTCTAACCAGGTGCGTACGGAACAATGTTTCAAAAACCGAGTGTGCTAGACTGGTAAAGGCCGTTTGTGTCTGTTAACTAACTGATGATAAGACTCGTCTTCAGACGGAAGCCCGCATCTCCGAAACACCTTGTTGGGCGTCACGCGGGTCGGACGTGCGTTGCAGCTGCGGTAGTTTGCGAGGGCGTCCTTCTTGAGAGTAAGATTTCGCGTAAAAGCGCGTGAGTGAAATACGGGGTAGTTAGAACTAAACATTCACTACTTGAGAGGGCCTCCACGAAAAACTCATTTTCGTAGGACAACGTAACTTTGTACAAACAGTTGTAAGAACTTGTGGAAGAGAAATAACGAATATACCACTGAAAGAAGTAATTTCCGTGCGAAATGGCGTCATTCTACGAACTGGGCGGTTGTTCTAGTCGGAGGTTAGACTTCGCCTTCAGGCATCAAGGTATTCAGCACCCTTCGTGCTTTATTATTTTTTATTATTTGTTAGGTTGGTTTTCAGGTCTTACTTCACAGTAATACCTCGAATAAGAGGTATAGCCGGCCGCGGTGGCCGAGGGGACTGAGGCGCTCCAGTCACGGTCTGCACGGCCACTACGGTCGGAGGTTCGAATCCCCCTCGGGCATGGATATTTGTGCCGTCCTTATTATTAACTAGTTCCTAAGTAGTTTGTAAGTTTAGGGACTGATGACCCCGTAGTTAAGTCCCATAAGCTCTACAAACATTTGAACATTTTTGAATAGGCATGGGTGTGTGTGTTGTCCTTATTTTAAGCTAGTTTAAGTAGTTTGTAAGTCTAGGGACTGATGACCATAGCGGTTTGGTCCAGCAGGTTTACAGACATTTGAAAGAATTAATTTAATATCTATATGAAAAGGTAAAGTGTTTATTTTCCTAATAACAAACTTTGGTTAATGTGTCGACGAGCTGCATATACGACCGCACTATCAATCGCTTTACTTCTGCCGAAACATGTCAGCTGAGATGTTCAGATGTCCCGACACAGCTTGTGCACTGCTTCAAGATCCCAGCGATGACAACAGTAACTTCTTCAACAATTTATGCTACAATTGGCCATCGACATCTGACGTGAGCGACTCACAAATTGTCAGTTTATTAGAACTTCCGAAGCACGTTCGTCAACCTCGTGCAAAAAGACCACGTCTTGGTACTCTCTTAATATATCGATACTCGTGAAGAGCAACTGTGATATTACTGTTGTTGAAGAGAAAAAAAATTTGGTAGTAAAGCCCTGCCCACTTTGTCCAGATGTGATATGGAGTGATGCAAGTGTTTCAATCCTACTTCGCCATACTAATGGCGGTGCTTAATAACAGCACAGATCCTTCAGCTTCCCTTCTGAATATCATTCCTATAAGGTTGGGTACCTGTAAGGTAAACAGCTTTCTTTCTACACGGGCTCAATTAATGAAAGTGGTAACCAGTCTTTGTGAGGGAGAAAGCAAAATATATTATTTATACTGGGAGTATTCTTGCACTGCGGAATGTTGTGGAAATAGTTTTTGCTGGTACATTTTTATTCAGAAACACCAGTCCATACTTGAGTTATGGCTTATTCGACAATATTGTTTTGATCGAGAAATAAGATTGCTACAGTCATGTAGTGAATATGAAAAATTTCATATCAGCAAACTATGTTACCTAGATAATCATATGTTTCCTATGATGAACAATTTCCTTATCTCAAAAGTTGTCTAATGATTTATTATTGATCTATATAAAAATTTAATTTGCTTCATTTACCGATTATACACGTTTTCCGGTTACTTAACACCTTCGTTCCTGTTTACCCCACCACCAAAGCTAGAATTGCTACCAGCAATTTGTTTCAATTCTGATTCGTGTAACACTAATTGACAGGAATACCTTGAGGTGTCCCCTATTAATTCTATATTAAAACAGCTCGATTTCTGTTTGCCGCGGTGGAGTAGCCGAGCGGTCTAAGGCGTCTCGCTGCGGAGCGCGCGGTTGCTCGCCGCGGAGGTTCGAGTCCTCCCTGAGGCATGGGTGTGTGTGTTGTCCTTAGGTTAGTTTAGTTTAAGTAGTTTGTAATCTACGGACTGATGACCACGCAGTTTGGTCCGATAGAATTACAAACATTTGAAATTTGATTTCTGTTCTTTTTGTTTGTCCAATCCCTTCTCTTTACTCCTCACCGCTCCTATAAGCGCGAAAGGGAAAGGAAGTATTAATACAGCAATCTAAGACTAAAAATAGTGAAAGTATTGGCATGTGAAGGCAGCTAAAATGAAATGACTACTGGAAAATGTGTTGTTGCTGGGCTCTCAGTCCAAAGACTGGTTTGAAGCAGTTCTTCACGCTAATCTGTCCAGTGCAAGCCTCTCCAACTCTAAATAAGAACGGCAACCTACAATCTTTCGAACCTGCCTACTGTATTTGTCTCTTTGTCTCCTCTGCGATTTTTACCCCTCACACTTCCCTCCAATACTAAATTGACGATTCTCTCATTCTCTGAAACTATCTCACCAATCGTTCCCTTCTTTTAGTCAAGATATGCCAGAAATTTCTTTTGTTCCCGATTCTGTTTAGTGCCTCCTGATTAGTTACGCGATCTACCCATCTAATCTTGAGTATTCGTCTGTAGCACCACATTTCTATATATAAAAAACTCCTCTTCCTGTCTGAGCTATTTATCGTTCAATCTTCACTACCACACAAGGCAGCACTCCACACAAATTCCTTCAGAAAGCACTTCCTCTAACACATTAATATTCGATGTTAAGAAATTCCTCTACTTCAGAAACTATTTTCTCCGCGTAGCCATTCTGCGTTTTTTTTTCTTTCTTTTTTCTTTTTATCTACTTTACTTCTGTCGTCAGAAGTTATTTTTGCACCCAAATAACAAAGCTCATCTACTACTTTTATTGCCTCTTGAACTAATCTAATTCTTTCACCATCGCCTGATTTTCTTACACTACATTCCATTACCTTTGTTTTGACCTTGTTAATCTTCATGTTAATCCTTTTTTTCAAAACACTGCCCATTCCGTTCAACTGCTCTTCCAGGTCCTTTGCTGTCTCTGACAAAAGATCATCAACTTTAATTCCATCTCCAAATTTCTTCCAGCTTTCTCTCCCAGCTTGCCCAGTACACAGACTGAATGACATTAGGAACAGCCTTCAACCCTTTCTTACTCCCTTATCGACCGCTGCATAAATTGACTCTCGAAAGGAAATCGAAAGGAAAATTCAGAAATGAAATTCTGAAAATTTAAAAGTTAAGGCAATATTGTTGAGACTGCAAAACGCGGTGGAGAGTACATATAGGTGGAAGAAGAACACTGAGCAACTCTACGTGTGAAGAAACTGTGCATGTGATAGAAGCTAATTTAAAAATAACCATGGAAGTTTCCTTTGCTGCGGCTTTCGTAGATGTGATAGAAGCATTTTTTTTTTTTTATTTTTCCTTTGCTGCGGCTTTCGTAGGCATTGCTAAAATTAACCTTGATTATTCAATGGATTTTATTCTACTTGTGGTAATCTGTAATAGCTGATGCTGCTTGTGTGCAATAAATTCTATCTAAGCAAGCGAGAGTCATTATTTGCAAATTACATTGGCAAAACGATTACAGGATCAGTTGAAATATCTAGGTTCTGAAGCATTGTCCTCGGCAGAATGAACTAAAATGCTTCTACGTCTTTTTGTTGGTTCTACGGAGTGGAGGCAACAACACCACGGCAAACGAGATACTGGTAATAACAGAAATTTGCTGCCGAGCGTTTGGCGTGACTTGTATTTATCAAATGAATTGCACAAACGAAATAAATGTTCCATATCGTAGCACCAAGCTGAAATTTGTAATTTTATTATAACAACGTGGCTTTCTAGGAGCTATGGAATGGAGAAGCATAGGAGGGTTGGAAGCAGAACAGACACAGGGGGAGGTGGCTGCAGCTATTGGTGTCCCAAAGTGTAATTTCCAGGACCTGAAAGAGATTTCAGACAACAGGCACCGTTATAAGAATGCCAGGCCAAGGCCGCTCACGGGTAACATCAGCAAGAGATGACGGCTATCTCCGGTTAGCAGTCCGTCGAGATAGGAGGCTGAATGCAACTCGCTGCAACGCACCCACCACGCGCAATATCAACACAAACAGCCAGAAAACGCCATGGCCTCTACGCGAGGAGGCTTATGGCGTGTGATCCATTAAAACCACGACACCGGTCAGCCCGCAGAGACTGGGCAGAGGAACATAGGGATTGGAGTCGTCTCGAATGCCTCCGGATACTGTTCACAGATGATTAAAGACTTTATGTTAATTTTTGTATAAAGGAAACGAATTTTCTATATCAATCAGCGATCTTCATTTTTTCAATAAGAATAACAACCGCATAGATCGTTAAAATTATATTATTATATCAATTTTAGCGATATAGACGGTTGTTATTCTTATTGAAAAAATTTCTGTTAAGCCGGAAAATCGCGTTGCCTTATCAGGAGAGAACGTGGTGGAACTCGGAACAATCTTGCTGGTGTGCAGGAAACATCACCGTATCATGGTGGTGAACGAATGGTGTGGGAAGGATTCAATATTGGCGTACGTACTGACCGCTATGTCGCGCAGAATGACACTTTGTCTACTCGGGTAAACTGTCGTTTAAACTGGCGCGTGTTCTAAATGAGACAGCGCTAACTTACTGCGTTTGTTTTGATCTTATTAAAGACTCCATATGATAATATTTATTACTTTATTAGTTCACTATTGTGTATCACGCTCTGCAACTGCAAAAATATAAAGAGTAGTTATATGATCGAATGAGCCGATGTTTACATTTGCGAAACAGCTGTTCACGATACGACACGACAAACTTTTGAGTCTAAAGTCGTTTTTAATGTAGTTGATCAATGTACAGGTTTCATGTTAGTTGTCATTTTTAATACCGTATTTCCATCACGCTAATATAGCTACGACAACGATTTGTGCCGAGAAAAGTAAATGCAACTGTTTTTTCTACAATTTCGAATGATTACTAATTTCTTCAATAATCGCATTCTGTTTCGCAGTACCACATTCTTCTTCACAATAAAAGAAAGAAAAAATAATGTAGGGTCAGATTTCAACACGGAATCCAAAATATGTAAGTCACGACGCTAATCGTTACGATAAGAAAATATCGTAAAACAGGTTAAACCACTTCATAATTTTGACCGTCGTAATTATTGTTACCTAAAAAAAAAAAATTAAAAAAAAAAATTCTTATGTTTTCACTCTTTTCGTACAAAGTTCCGATTTAACCTGACAAGTTTATTTATGAACAATAAGCACCAAAAATGACTAGTATGCATGATTAATTTTTCGATACATACTAATTAATGAGAATCCGAATTACCTAGGTGCGCACTTGCCATGAAATCTTTACAGTGCCCATATTATACACTGATCATTCATCAGTCTCAGTTGCAATTTTTTTTCCTTATTTCACGGACGCGTTTCGTCCTTTTGAAGCATCATCAGATTATCTGAAGCCAAAACACAGTTATGAAGTGGTGCATACCACATATATGTGCAAGAACCTTAACAGTTATGAGAAAATAACAACTCTAGAGGTGGGGAACGGGTTGCCATCTATGGCTTAGTTCTATGCTTTTTGAAGCAAAACTGAATTTATAGTAAGCAAAAGAGAATAAACTTACTTAAATATCTGGTGAGCTATTTGTCATCATAAAGTAAACCATCTAGGAAGAAAACCTATCGTCTTGGTTGTTTAATTTTTTTTTTTTTTTTAATTTTGGCCTGAAATGTAAAGTGCTATACCAAGCTATACGAGGTCGGCAGCCATTGCCGGCCGCATTCCATCTGGCCAATCTGTGCTGTGCCCAACATTTGTTTGGTTTCGCCTAACGTTAAGTCACTCTATTTTCGTCATGATGTCGCGCATTCGCATTTTGCAGTTTGGTATAGCACTTTACATTTGCCTACATTCTCCCAAATTTTGCAACTGAGACTGACTTTTGTAATATATTCATAACCAGTTGCTGTACCAGCCACTAGTACGGAGTGGAACTAGTTCTACTAATCATTTATAACGAAAATGCATTTAGTAGAAAAACGAAGACAGAATCCACGACACAATCCATATTTCCAAACGTTTATGATGGCTAAGAATTTGTATTTTTAGACTACAGTTGGCTGTTAACACAAACAAGTCTCAGAAATAGGCTCGAATCACGGTTCGCGGTTGCTCGCCGTAGGACGTTTGAGTCCTCCTTCGGGCATGTGTGAGTGTTGTCTTTAGATTAGTTTAAGTAGCAAGCCTAGGGAGTGATAATTTCAGTAGTTATTTCCCATAGATTTACAAACACTTGAACATACTATCCCAGTTCCGGTATACAATTTCAATCTGCCAAGAAGTTTCATTTCGGCGCACAGTCCGCTGCAGAGTGAAAATATCATTCTGGAAACATACCGTAGGCTGTGGCTAAGCCATGTCTCCACCATGTCCTTTCTTCCAGTAGTGATAGTCCTGCAAGATTCACAGGAGAACTTTGGAAAGTAGGAGGCGAGGTGCTGGCCGAAATAAAGCTGTGAGAAAGGGCCGTGAAGCGTGTCGGGATAGCTCAGCTGATATAGCGCTTTCTCGCGAAAGGCAAAGGTCCCAGATTCGAATCCCGGTTCCGGCACAAAGTTTTAATCTGCCATGAAGTTTGCAGCATCAGTTAGCTTTAAATGTGGGTGTACTTTACTTTAAAAGCAGTTTGCACTTTCGTTATTCCTGGCACGTAGAAATCTGATTTGTTTCTGGAAAACTAAGACACCATAAATTCATGAACATTTGGGATGTTTCCACTATCCACCTTCACAAAATTATTTACTATTCTTACATAAAATCTAACACACACAAGCTCTTCATCGTCTGACGTGACGTCATGAAAGATTCAGCCACTAAGAGAGTGTTTTCTATCACATTATCTAAATTTGAAATGTAAAATGTAATAATCTGTTTACTTTTAATTTCAGTAAATGCCAGTGTTTTGTAAGAACAATGACTGAAAATTCTATTTTAATCATATCATGATTCAGATTAACAACATTTTGAATCGTAATTTAACATAGAAAAAAGCCTATTTTCGATGTTCACGCATGAATGTCGATACGTAATAGAGGAGGCAACATCGGAGTTACAGATATGAAAACATCTACTTCCTTTTACGATTAAAAGCAGCTACGAAAACATACAATTTTTTTGTGTCCGTCTATGACAAAGACTCTTCGAATTAAAACTTAATTGGCTTCCACATGTAATTTGAATTAACGATTGGTACTTACAGACTCAGACGATATCTTATTGTTCATCAACTATAGACTGAATAGATGGGACGTTTATGAATTAAAGGAACCCGAAGTTCATGAGAATTTCGGAGGAAATTTTCGGCAACAACTAACAGAACCGGAGGGAAATAAAACAGCAGAAAAGAACTGGGTAGGTTTGAGAGATGAAATAGTGAAGCCAGCAGAGGACCAAATATGGTAGAAAGGCAGGACCTACAAAAACTCCTTGAATATCACAGGAAATAATACATTTAATTGATGAAAGGAGAAAATATAAAAATGTTGTGAATGAAACAGGTAGAATGGAGTACAGACGACTAAGAAATGAGGTTGACAGAAGTGCAGAATGGCTATGGAGAAGTGCCTAGAAGGAAAATGCAAGTCTAGGCGAATGTATAACTACGGGACAAAAAGATACCGCCTACAGGAAGAAAAAAGAGACAAGAAAAACAGCTCTATGAATAACAAGAGCTCAGAAGGAAAACCAGTTCTTAGCAAAGAAGGGAAACTGAAAGGTGTAAAGAGTACATAGAAGGGCTCTATAAAGGAAATGAACTTTAGAGTCAATATTGTAGGAAGGGAAGACGAAGTAGATGAAAATGGTATAGGAGAAGAAGAGCATTAAAAGACCTTAGTTGAAACAAGGCCCCTGAAATACATGACATTTCCTCAGAGCTACTGAAGTCTCTGGGAGAGCCAGCCATGACGGAACTATTTTATCTAGTGTGTAAGATGTACGAGACAGGTGAAACACCACGAAACTTTAAGAAAAATGGGATAATCCCCATTCCAAAAAAATCGGGCGCGACAGGTGCGGAAATTACAGAACAATCAGTTTAATAAGTAATGGTTGCAAAACTTTTACAAGAATTATTTACTGAAGGATGGAAAAGATCAGTACGGTTTCAGGAGAAATGTGGGAACACGGGAGACAATACTCAGTTATGACTTACCTTAGAAGACAGATTATAGAAAGGCAAACCTACATTTGTAGCTTTAGTAGATTTGGAGAAAGTAATTGACAATGTTGATTGGAATACATTGTTTCAAATTCTGAAGTCAGCAGGGGTAAAATACAGGAAAGAGAGGGTAACTTACAACTTGTACAAAAGCCAGACGTAAGTTATTAGAGTCGAAGGGCATGAAATGGAAGCATTGGTTGGGAAGAGAGTAAGACAGGGTTGTAGTCTTTCTCCAATGTTATTCAGTCTGTACATCGAGCAAGCGTGAAGGAAAGCAAGGAAAAATTTTGAAGAAGGGATTAAAGTTCATGGTGAAGAAATAAAAACATTGCATTTTGCCGATGTCAATGCAATTCTGTCAGAGACAGCAACTGGCGATGATGAAGGAATTAGGTAACGAAACGATAAAGGTGATAGATGAGTTTTGTTACTTGGGCACATTCTGATAACAGTACAGAGGATATAAAATGAAGAATGCCAATGGAAAGAAAAGTGTTTTTGAAAAAGAGAAATTCGTTGACATCGAATATTAATTGAAGCATAAGGAATTCCTTTCTGAAGGCATTTGTGTGGAGTGTTGCCATGTATGGGAGTGAAACGTGGATGATAAATAGTGAGGACAGGAAGAGGATAGAGGCTTTTGAAATGTGGTGCTACAGAAGAATGCTGAAGATTAGTATGGTGTAAAAAAAGTGCATTTGACTCTAAATAATGAGAAGTGTGAAGTCGTCCACATGAGTACGAAAAGAAATCCGTTAAACTTTGTTTACAAGATAAATCAAGCAAAAGTGAAGGCCGTAAGCTCCACTAAATACCTAGGAATTAATATTACTTCAGACTTAAATTGGAAAGAACACGTAGATAATGTCGTGAGAAAGGCGAACCAGAGACTGCGTTTCATTATCAGAACCCTTAAAACATGCAACAGAACTACTAAAGAAACTGCATACACTACGATTGTCCGTCCATTTTTGGAGTATTGCTGCCCAGTGTGGGATCCTTATCTGGTGGGTTTGACGGAGGACATCGAAAGAGTCCAGAAAAGGGCAGCTCGATTCGTATTGTCACGATACAGGGGAGACAGCGTTATGGAAATGATTCAGGATATCGGATGGAAATCATTACAACAACGGAGCTTATCGCTTCGGCGTGGGCTAATTACGAAACTCCAATCGCCAACATTCTTCCCCGAATGCAAAAATATATTGTTGATGTGGTGTCGCACAAGTATGAAGTGCGCGCCACGTACTTTCGCCGCACGCCGCCATGCACGCACGGCGCGGCGTTCTTACGACGTCAGCCACGAGCGCCCTCTGCTGCAACTCCGCTCGTGGCCACCACTGAACTGCATCGTTCACTTGGGAATCAGGTAGGCACCAGTTAAGACTTGGCTATCGGATAGGCACTAGGAATCATCAGTAGGCAGGCCTCTATCTAAACTATGTATCAGCATTCTGCAGTCAAGAACCATGTAAAAGTTAAGTATTACCAAGACTCCACGAAATATATATCTTGTTCTAATTTAGCCTAGTGTTCTAGTTTCTGCTGTCCCACTGGCTGGTCACCTCCGTACCTGCACACGCGTGCATCCTTTACTCCTGTGTCGGTCTCTTTCTACTCGGCCACCGACACCTACGACAATCGGCGGAAACGAGACCCAAAAGTTGACTCCCAGTTACATAGTTAGAAATGATCATCAGAATAAAATACGAGAAATCAGAGCTCGAACGGAGAGGTTGAGGTGTTCTTTCTTCCCGCGCTCTATTCGAGAATGGAATCGGAGATAAATAGTATAATTGTGGTTCGATTAACCCTCTGGCAGGCATTTAAATGTGATATGCAGAGTATCCCATGTAGATGTAGCTCGCGTAACTAATGAAAAGCCAATGAATAGAATTGGAGAGAAAAGGCATTTTTGGCATACCTTGACTAAATGAAGGGATCGATTGATAAGACATATTCTTAGACATCGCGAATTTGACATTGGAGGGTTGTGTGAGGGGGAAAAGTCGTAGAGGGAGACCAAGAGACGAATATAGTAAGCAGATTCAGCTGGATATGAGTTTCGTTTTTATGAGGAGATGAACATGCTTGCTCAGGATAGAGCAGGGTGAAGAGCTGCTTCAGACCAGTCTCGGGACTGAAGACTACGACAACCACAACTCAGGGTAGAGTAGGATGGAGAGCTGCAACTGACTAGACTCGGGACTGAAGACTACAAGAACCACAACTCAGGGTAGAGTAGGATGGAGAGCTGCATCAGACTAGTCTCGAGACTGAAGACTACAAAAACTACAACTCAGGGTAGAGTAGGATGGAGAGCTGCATCGGACTAGTCTCGGGACTGAAGACTATAACAACCACAACTCAGGATAGAGTAGGATGGAGAGCTGCATCAGACTAGTCTCGGGACTGAAGACTACAACAACCACAACGCAGGATAGAGTAGGATGGAGAGCTGCATCAGACTAGTCTTGGGACTGAAGACTACAAAAACTACAACTCAGTGTAGAGTAGGATGGAGAGCTGCATCAGACTAGTCTCGGGACTGAAGACTACAACAACCACAACGCAGGATAGAGTAGGATGGAGAGCTGCATCAGTCTAGTCTTGGGACTGAAGACTACAAAAACTACAACTCAGGGTAGAGTAGGATGGAGAGCTGCATCGGACTAGTCTCGGGACTGAAGACTATAACAACCACAACTCAGGGTAGAGTAGGATGGAGAGCTGCATCAGACTAGTCTCGGGACTGAAGACTACAACAACCACAACGCAGGATAGAGGAGGATGGAGAGTTGCATTAGACCAGTCTCTGGACTGAAGACCACAACAACCACTTTAATTTACGTGTTCACTTGTTCATATTGCTACGAGTTTGTGCCGTTGCGTACATGTGTGACGTTGGCTGATTCGCGTGACGGCCGGCGGCCAGCGCTGGTTGGTACCGCGGGGTGCCGGTGGCTGGCGGCTGGCGGCAGGCGGCTGAGGGCGTCCGTTGGCTCGGCTGCTCGCGGGGCGTGACGGCGCGCGATACCCGGGACTGGGCGGCCTGCGTGCCCAGGTGTCACCTGTTCTCCTCCAGCCAGACACGCGCCACCGCTCTCCCGGCTTCCGGCCGTCGCCAACTGCTGCTGCTACTACTGCCGCTGCCACTTGTCAGGGGCGTAGGCTCAGCCAGCCCCTGCCTCCGGAGCTATGGTAAACAGCGCCGTTCAAATCCCCATGTAGCACCGTTACAAAGCCGGCCGCGGTGGCCGAGGGGACTGAGGCGCTCCAGTCACGGTCTGCACGGCCACTACGGTCGGGGGTTCGAATCCCCCCTAGGGCATGGATATTTGTGCCGCCCTTAGTCTTAGCTAGTTCATAAGTAGTTTGTAAGCTTAGGGACTGATGACCCCGTAGTTAAGTCTAATAAGTAAGTCATCGAGTAAAACAGAAGTGATATCTGGCGTTCCACAGGGAAGCGTTATAGGTCCCCTACTCTTCCTCGTGTTTATAAACGATTTAGGAGACAATCTGAATAGCTCCCTTAGACTGTTCGCGGATGATGCTGTTGTTTATCGGTTAGTGAAGTCAACAGAGGATCAAAAGCAACTGCAAAGCGATTTAGACAAAATTTCTAGTTGGTGCGAAAATTGGCAATTGACACTAAATAAAGAAAAGTGTGAAGTAATACACATGACCACTAAAAGAAATCCACTGAACTTCAATTACGCGATACATCAGTCAAACCTTAAGGTCGTAAATTCTACCAAATACCTAGGAGTTACAATTACGAACAACGTAGACTGGAGAGAAAACATAGAAAATATTGTGGGGACGGCGAATCAAAGGTTTCGTTTCATTGGCAGAACGAAGATGCACCAGCTCCACCAAAGAGACTGCCTACATCACACTTGTGCGTCCTCTCCTGGAGTACTGTTGCCCCTTGTGGGACCCTCACCAGGTGGGACTGACGGAAGATATTGAGAAGGTTCAGAGAAGGGCAGTTCGTTTTGTTTTTATCACGTTACGGGGGGGAAAGCGTCATGGAAATGTTGCACGAATTGGGGTGGAAATCATTAAAAGAAAGACGTTATTTATTGCGATGTGGTCTGTTTGCGAAGTTTCAATCACCGACTTTTACTTATGAATGTGAAAATATTTTGCTAGCACCCACCTACTTAGGGAGACATGACCATCGCAATAAAATAAGAGAAATCAGATCGAAAACGGAACGATTTAGGAGTTCTTTCTTCCCGCGCGCTATTAGAGAATGGAACGGTAGAGAAAAGTTATGAATGTGGTTAATGAACCCTCTGCCAGGCACTTAAATGTGATTTGCAGAGTATCTATGTAGATGTAGGTGTAGATAAGTTCTACAACATTTGAACATTTTTTTAGCACCGTTACAAAGATCTTTGATATGCCTGTGCGACATTGTCGTCCTAAAGGGTGCGGAGGCGGACCGCCCCGGGCCTCTCTTATTGGCGGGCCTCCGAATACCTTGAAAACATTTTTTTTAATACGTTGCTTTTAGTGGCCATTTGATCAACAGCTGAATACTATGTATTTTTACTGTAGTATTTTTAAAGAAAACGCCTTTTGCTACTGTAAATGGTTTTTATTTTTATAACTAGATGACCCGGTGAACTTCGAATCACTTACCTCTTAATATAAACCATATTATTTTAAATCACATGTATTTTAGACCCAGTAGCATTATAAAGCCATTTGCTTTGAGCGTCAAATGTGCAAAATGTTATCACAATCCTACGAATGATACTGATATCCCAAAGAAAGAGCTTTTTCACTTTTCCACAAATTTTCCTGTTTTTTGGCCAACTATTCTAAAATTTTACTTCATTCAACCCTTCCTCTCGCTTTGAACGTCCAATGTGCAAAATTTTATCGCAATCGGATGAATGTTATCGATATTTCATAAAAAAAAAATTCTGTATTTTCCAATTTTCCGGGAAACTTTTCCAAATTTTTATTTCATAAGAACGTTACTTTTGCTTTGAACGTGAAATATGCAAAATTTTGTCGCAACCAGTGGAATTATATTGATTTCCCATTAAAAAAAGCTCTTTCAGTTTCTCGCGAATTTCAAAATTTTCCGGGTAACTTTCCCGAATTTTTAGTTCATAAGAACGTACATCTTTTATTGAACATCAAATGATAAAAATTTTATCGCAATTTGATGATCGGTTCTCAACTTATAGTGTTGAGTACATTTAGAAACGCATTGAAAAAGAAACTTAGTTCGAATTTTGCTTCTTTCCTTTTTAACTATCCCTATTTTTTTTTTTTACTGAAAACTTTTCCAAGACTATAATGAACAAAACAACAAAAGAATTGTCCCTCTCCGTTCGTGCTAATAGTCAGTTATAATGCTGAATGCAATCAGAAACACATTGAAAAACACACTTTCAGTTTTTCTCAAATTTTCCAATTTTCCGGTAGATGTTCCAAAAAAATATATTTCATACAAACCTCGTCCTGTCAAGCCCTAGTGAAGTGATGCTCTTACAACCTTGTGGAAATTGATTTTTGTTCATAGAAAAAATCGCTTGCGGTTTTTCCTAATTTTTTCTACTTTTCCTAATTTTTATTTGATGCGAACCTTCATCTTGCTTTCAAGATGAAATGTACAAAATTTTATCGCAATTGGGCGAACGGAATTGATAGCTCACAACTTTTCCATATTTTATCACCGTTTAAACCTTCCCTGAACTTACACGAATATTTCTACACTAAAATTAGCCAAATAGGTTCATCCGTTCTCGAGTTTTAGCGAGACTAACGAACAGCAATTCATTTATATAGATTCACCCACATGCGTTTCGCCTTTATCACAAGGCATCATCAGTGGGTGTGCTGAAATATTTACATGTTTCTGTTTAAACATATAGGTTAGGATTTTTACTTGTGCACAAAACATTTCGTTTCTGGTTCAAAACATTTCGTTTTTTGCTATAAAATGGTGTACTTACAGCACTTGCTACTCCGTATCAGTCTCTTTCCGGCAACCAGGTTGTAAAGTTCCACTATTTTTCGAAAAACTTCGCATTTACTAGTTCAACTGTCATATGCTGCCACAACTGTGTCCAAACTACAGTGGACACAGCTATGGCAGCAGATGACAGTTGAACTAGAAAAATACGAAGTTTTTCGGACTGATATGGCGTAGCAAGTGCTGTAAGTACACCATTTTATACCAAAAAACGAAATGTTTTGAATCAGAAACGAAATGTTTTGTACATATTTAAAACTCATAACCTATATGTGTAAACAGAAATATGTAAATATTTCAGGACACCCACTGATGATGCCTTGTGATAAAGGCGAAACGCGTATGGGTGAATTATATATATATATATATATATATATATATATATATATATATATATATATATAAACTTCATTCGCAGTAGCAAAAGGCGTTTTCCTTAAAAAATACTACAGTGAAAATACTTCTTTTCTTTTTTTTTTTTTTAGCGCTCTTTGCATCTTGTTTCGGGGCTTCCGAATCTCGAAAGCTGTTCTTCTTAGACTATCTCGGGCCTCTCGTGGGATTTGGGGGGGGGGGGTGTCTCCAAATCTCGAAAGCTACTTTTCATAGTAATACATGTATTTGTTAATGGTAGGTTCCATTAATTACAGCGTGTTACGGAGATGTTCCGATAACCCATATGGGAATCGTTGGAGGGATGACGACATTTATTCCGAGGTACTATATTGCACAAATTTACATGGTGGGATCTGCACCTGTCTCCCGAACAATTCTACTGCCAAATTACATTTCGCGGAAAGACTGCAACGAGAAATCAGAGCTCGTGCAGCGACATATAAGCAATCGTTGTCCCCTGACCTCACGATGACGACCACAAATGTACGATGCGATTCGTGTCAGGTGATCTGGGTGACTGAATGATTCACCACAACCGTCCAGAATGTCCTTCAAACCAAAGGTCGGGTGGCATTGCGCGTTGTTTGGGAATATAAAGTCCATGTACGCCTGCAGATGGTGTTAAAGTCGCCAAACAACACCATTTTCTGCCACTGATCGCTTCAGTTCGATCGAAACTTCAAGTTCATTCCCTATATACAAACATATTTCGAATATTTGGGACTTAACCGCTGAGGATAACAGCCCCTATGCTTACAAACTAACGTAAACTAACCTATGGACAAGAACTAACCCCCATTCCCAAGGGAGAGCTCGAACCTCCGAGGTGGAGAAACCGCGCGCTCCGCAACAAGGTGCCTTACAGTGCTTGGCTACTCCACTGCGGCCCATATAAAAACAGGACATACTATTATGCAACCGAAACCAGCTTGCACAGTCTTTTGTTCACACTTGGATCATGAACTACATAGGCAGACAAATGAATAATTGATAACTATCACTTCTTCAGATACGTATAAATAAGTTTACACTAAACTCAAATGTTACTGTATTAGAATAACTTTTGAATCAATATATGTCACTGGCGACAGGAAAAAATCTGCAGAAACAGGTTCGGGAAAATAAAACAAACTAAAAAGTCTTGCGTCAGACAGAATACTGTCAATCACATATTCTTAGGAAGTACGGAAAGAAAGATTAGCAACATCCAAAGTGTTGATTATTTCAACGTCCTGAAAGGTTTCGAATGTTCCCTGTGAGATTATTAATAGACAATATGAACAATAAGTGTCTAAACGCACATCCCTGGGGCACGCTTGATATTAGCTCTATTCATGTTGATCACTTTCGGTACACGATAACATACTGTGTCCTTCCTACCAATATATCCACATTTTATTTGATACGTCATATAATCCTACTTTACCTAACAATCCTTTAAGTGTTTCCAATTAAAAAGCTTTTATGGGGTCGAGAAATATCCCTTCAACATTCTAGCCTTGGTACACGATTTACAAGATGCCCTTTGCGTGCCCCATGACAATTGTTTCCGAAATCCAAATCCTACCTGATGCCTGCCTTCTGGTGCAAAAGGCACGAGGGACGCACCGAAATAATGCGGCACAAATTAACGCGCCGTTGCCATGGACGAAGAGTGGTGATCGTCACTTTGTTACGTTGGGTGTCCTAACAAAGTAAATGTACATTTCCGACCATCGATTCCCTCTCTCAGTGTAATCAGTTGTGGACTCACTATCGACAATATCAATTTGGCCCAAAAGTTTAAGGCAGCTTGTATAAGCACAGACATGCATGCAAGAAGATGCTGCGGCACTCACGATTTCCTGACGTTCGTGCGGTAAAGGCTGAAACGTGAACTAAACAGGACCAGCGTAATGTCATTGTTGTCTTGATTGAAAAGGACAAACAGCGGCAAACATTCATCGAAGAATGAAGAATGTGTGTTACTGTATCATAATAATTTTCGGATTGAAAATGAATATACTGCCTGACGAAGAAAGTTATGCACTCAGGAATGACCAGAAGTGAACAGAACTGCAAATGATGAAAGAACATCTACTTTTGTTGTAACATTTACAAAGCTGTTGGGCGTTACAGGTGGAACATCGCCGCCAGGTCAGTGTGGTGGCGCAACTCCTATGGTGACAATGCGAGTCCTTACGTGGTTCAGAATGGATCCCTCTCTGTGGCAAGTTTGTTCACAGTTGCTGCATGTATCCCTCCAGTTCCCGCAGGTTGCATTGGGACGGAGGCGCTTTAAATGCCGTCCCACACGTGCCCAATGATAGAGAGAGCTGCCGCGCGGGAGTAACCGAGTGGTCTGGAGCGCCACGTTACGGATCGCGCGGCCTCTCACGGAGGTTCGAATCCTTCCTCGGGTATGGATGTGTGTGTTGTCGTTAGGTTAGTTTAAGGAGTTTGTAAGACTAAGGACTGATGACCAACGTAGGATTACAAACATTTTTTGTTGGAGAGGTCTGGAGAGCTTGCTGACCACGAGAGGACCTCAACATGCTGTAGCAGTCCATAGCCATATGTGATCTCTGTGTGTGGCCCTGCATTATCTCGTTCTAACACTACTCCAGGGCTCTGTCTCTAATGACAACGTTGTAGACGGGTCGTTACACTCTAATCTGCTTTGCTTTTAATAAGAAACCTAAATATTGAGGCAAAAGGTCCAATTTAACAACGGACATTAATAGCGCGTGATGAACAATTGGGAAACAAATCATCAAGCGCAGTACATCTACGAGTTCTTTCACAATGTTTACAGGTGGTTAATGCACAAAAGCCTTCAAGTGGCTCGAAAGTGATGTGAGATTGGGGTTCTTACAGGCCACGGAGCAAGTTTAAATTTTCAAATTCTAAAGACATAACTTCTGAGGTTATCAGTCCCTATGCTTACAAACTTCTTAAACAACCTAAAGTAACCTAAAGGCAAAACACACTCACACACACATACACGCACACACACACACACACACACACACACACACACACACACACACACACACATGGCCGAGGAAGGATTCGAACCTCCGACGGCGAGCAACCGTGCGCTTCTCAGCAAGGCGCCTTACAGCGCTCGACCACTTCACCGCGGCAAACGGTTTATTACGCCCAATTCAATGTCCAGTCACTGGTCTGTCCAAAAATCTTCTCACTCGATTTGTGGTGAGGTGCTCCAACATGCTGGAACGACATTCGTATTCTGGTTTGAAGCGGCACATCTTCGAGAATACCGAGAAATACTGGGTGTCTCCTTGGCATGTAAATGAAAATTTCTTCTCTCATTGGTAGAAGAATCAAAGGATGAAAGCTACCGAAAAGTTCATTAAGAGTAAATCTGATACAGGGCCATGATTAGTGCAATGATTGGCTATACGAAAGAATAACTACAACCATAAAAAATCTATTAAAACAAAAGTACGCAAATAAAACTTTCCTCCAGGGCCAATCGTGCCCAGCGTTCTTGCATCGGCGAACAGTCAGAGGAATTAAAGGAACCTAAAAAAGTGATAAAGGGACAAACTCGTCCGTTGTTCTTATGTGAATGTGGTATTGGTTTAGGATAAGTCCCAGTTGATAAGCGTGTATGAGAGCCACAATGAGGAAATTTCCAGAGGTCCGCATAGTTGTGATTCTATTGGGCAGTCAAGTGGTTCTGCCACAGGTATCCTAAGTAGGCGTCGTTATGCTTCAGTTGGACAATGGAATGCACATTGAGCCCAAGGGTCACACTTTTGCATTCAGCCTGGTAATGGGGGATGGCTTCTCATCTGGTGTGAAAACCTAGCTGACCTGGACTGCCGCCGGCCTTTCCTCGTTGATCAGAGCGACCATGCCGCGACAGAGCTCGCACAGTGGGGTGATTCGCCGGCACAGGAACCTGTGTTCTCTGGTATCGGGGACGTCGCAATTCGTGGAGGTAGCAGAGCCTCGGAGGCGGACATCCGCCCTACGCTATTTTGTGGCCAGCGTGTTGTTAACCTCAAAATACAACGTCGCTGACGCATCTGTGTGCTACACCGGGTTATGTATGTTGGCCTACATATGTTCCAGTTTACAATCGGCTGCCGGATTTCTAATTTATGACCTGGCGGACGCCGTTGCAGGGCCGTGTATAGTCGACGGACTGTCCTCAGCTGGTCAGTGGCCACCTTGAAGATGCAACTTCTATGAAAGTAAAATTCTGTGGAGTAAGCGATGATGATGATGATGAGTGTATGGCTTTCTTGGCTGGAAGATCCCTTGCGGCATTGTCCGGCCGCCTGAGTGTAAGCCTTTTTCTTATTATTTGCCGAAGCGTGGGCGACTTACATGGCAATGATGATGAGATGATGATGATTATGATAACACACAACACCCAGTCCCCTGCCGGGAATCTAACCCGGGCCTCCTGCCTGGTAATCAGCGACGCTACCGCTGAGCTATGGAGGCGGACGGTGTAAGTGAGTTTGAAGAGGATAGCCTTCACTGTTATAGGCGCGCGCTCTGACTGTGGCCTGTACATCAATGATGGCTGCTGTCGTGCTGTCAGAGTTACTAGGCGTCATATAGGAAGGCGCTTCCGCGCATAGGCGCGGAGCGATAGGGGAAGAGGGGAGGAGCTACGGCCAACAGTGGAGCCTGCGGGAGACGCATTGCTTAACTCGTTGCCAGCCCCGCGCCTAGAGAATGAATATTACTGGTTGCCTGTGTGGTAATGTAGGGGGATGCGCAGAACGACTGACAACTGGCCCGCCTTCTTACCTGACGCCGACTATAGCGCTCGGAATGAACGATCGGCCGCGCTCGCCTCCTCGGCCACCCTGCGGCCCTGGCGCTGCCCGCATCCGCGGCGTCAGCTGTGTCGCCGCGCTGCGCTGCGCCGCGGCGTGTGACGGCGGCAGCCAGCCGTGGCTCTGGCGCCGCTTATCGCAGGTGATCGGCGCTTCCGGCGCGTGGCGCGCGCGTGCCCAACGTCCGTCCGCGCCCACCGCCGGCCCACCTGTTCCCGTCACAGCCGCTGCGCTAATGCGGCGCCCGCACTTGCTTCCCCAGCCGCAGGCGGCGTGTGTCTGCCGCCTCCCCCTCACTCCCGTTCTATACCGTCTGCCGGAAGAGCGACTATCTGCAATTTCCATAATAATGTTACCATCTCGGTCACTGACTCGAACAAACACATATACATCAAATCGTACGAGAGATAATGTAAAGATCCCTTATTGCACTAGTGACACTCCCGCATCTGCAAAAACTCTGCGTGTGCCTTGCCACATTGCACTTTGACCTGTCGGTTCGCCAGTAGGGTCGGTGCAGTGTACCTCCGAAGTTGCTTGTTATGATGTTGTGACGTTATTTGTGTGGTGAAGCGCCAGATAGAGCGGTGATTTATAATCAATCCTACTAATGTATTGCGATTGGTTGAGATGAAGTTATGAAGAACAATTCTTCGTGAAGATGGTATTAGTGTAGAAGATGAATCATTCTCATGCTTTCTCGTATCTGTTATGGTACAGAAATATGAGCATAAGTTAGATACTGGTGTAACACTAACACATAATGATGATAATAGGGATGATAATGACGAAGAACCCATTGCTAGCGGTAGTGCTACGGTAAGTGCGGGAAGAGGCGATGGAAGCAGTGGCAGCAAATATCAACAGTCTTCCGAGAAGAAGGTTAAAGTTGCAACTATCATCACGTCTTTTGATGACAATACGCTAGAGAACATGTCCGACGATTATTACATAAGTTATAGTTTAAAGTTTTGCATAAAACGACACCCACCAGCACATTGAGGTGTACGTAGAGATACTGTAACCAAACGTTCATACGGATATGTTTGTTAGAGCCCAAGTACTTTCCTTGTGAGTGAGATATCTACTATTTTCGAATCAAATTGTCGTGCGTGGTGGTCTTGGGGTAAAGAGTTCGACTATAATCCAAAGGTTAGTGGGTTCGAAACCCGGTCGGACTTAGGATTTTTTTCAATCTGTGCTTTAACCCATCCTTCATCTCTCAGCGATGTGAGGAGTCGCCAGAAGCGACACGTGGTTCGGATTCCTCGTTAGGCTGTAGATCCCATTTCCCCGGCTGGATAACTGGGGTATGCTAGGGACATGCAAGACGCCGAAGTGGCGTCTGATTGAAAGACTTGCACCAGGCCAATGCGGCACACGAAATTATATTATTATTTTCAATCAAAGCTCGGAATTCTAATTTTTTATACAAAGGGCGTTCAAAACGTTTTGCAGTCGTCTCCAATTTTTTTTTTTTCGTTGAAGGAAATGACAATTTCTGTGAACATACTAGGAAAATTCAGCTATAAGTTGCTATATAAAAGTATCTTCTTTTATTTACAGGTGAGCCATAATTGACCGTGAAGTAGAGGTGTGGTTGCGACAACGGTTGGTGATGGAGTTCCTCTTCAAAACCGATGATGACTGCCACATGGATTCACTGGAAGTTGCTCCCTATTTTTGGGGATAACAGTGGTGGTTGCAGAGGTTTGAAAATGATTTCTCTCTGCTGGAAAATCCACGATGCGGTAGGCCATCGACGGCAGATTGATGTGATAAGGAGACCATTGGTCAAATAATCCAAAATGACAGATGTATGACGACACGATAGCTTGCTGAAATGATTCGTTTGTCATTGGGTAGTGTGCTATCACTGGTAGAGTCACTGGGGTACAGAAAAATCTGTGCACATTGGGTGCCTAGATTATTGACAAAAATGGAAACGACGAGGAAAGATGTGTACGACGATCTCATGAAGAGCTTTGCTGAAGAGTGGGGACAGTATTTCCAAGGCGTCATTACCCAGGATGATTTTTTTTGTCCTAACCTGAGAGCTAAACCCAATCCATGGATTGGCGTCATCCGGGTTCCCCTCGGAATAAGAAACGCCGAAGGGTGATGCCCTCCTTCTTCTGTGATGGTGGTGTAATTTTCAATGACTTTTTCGTAACCTGGCACCACCATTAACCGGGACCGTTACTGTCTGCCATTAGACATAACAGCTGCGACGTGCCATCGAGACCCACAGACCACAACTTCATGATCAGCTCACCATGCTACACCATGACAATACCAAATCTCATACAGCCCTTATGACGCAGGAAAAATCAGGAAAATGGGTTGGAAAATTGTTTCTCATCCTCCCTACAGTCTGAACTTAGCTCCGTCTGATTTTTACCTGTGCGGAAAAACATTTGATAGTGAGAAAGACGTTATTTCCTTTGTCAAGCTATGCTGTAGAAGTCAAGCCCCAGAATTTTACCAAACTGCATTTACATTGGGCCAGACGCATCACAGCTGGTGGAGGCTACATTTGGATACTCCAGCCACTGTAAGAAAACAAACAACAACATTCAAGATATCAGCTACCATTAACTTAAATCAGATGGGTAATTTAAAAGTTTGTTATAAACCGACATATTGCGAATTAGGAATACAACTGATTTATAGATTTACAATTTTAGAAATTATTTTTGTAGTGACAGGTATAGTTAATGAAATCCCTTTTTTTAAAAATAGTCTCGATCGCAAAATACTTTTTATTTTTTATTTTTATTAAACAACCATTTTCAATCTGCTTGTGAGACCATTTTCAGGCCAACCGTGGCAGCCTACTATGGGCAGGTCAGGAACCGTTGGTTGCCAATCGATTTCTACGGCTGCCTATAGTTAAGAAGTTAAAAGAGCACCGTGAAATATTATCGCACCATTGCCATTCGTTTCCTTCAGATTCTGAAATTCTTATATAAGGTTTGAATGCGTAGTCTTCTGAAAATAAACGTACAGTACCACATTTACAATAATCAGGTCACAGAATATATATACTTGGCATATTTATACTTTCGGTAGCCTTAACGTTAAGGACACAGAGATTGACTAGAGAAGTCTGCAGAGATGCTAGCCAGCTGGTGACGAGACGTGTTTGCATTCAGAATTCCCAGCCCTGGTGGCTCATTGGGAGGGTCCGACTGCCCTGCTACCTGGCGGGCAGATTTGCCGTACTGAGGGATTAACTGACCCTTTCCCAGTATCCTTCTTGAGCTGAATAAACGTTGCCGAGTTCGAGTATGCCCTTCAAAATAAGATGGTACCTTGCAACGGACGTTGTACCGTTTTACTATTTATTAAAAAGTTCGCTGATGTATGATTGTTTTCGTTGTGAAGGTTTTTATAAACCGCAAGTAAGAGATTGGTACATGGCAGTCGTTACCTTGGAATAAACTTTGACAGTACGACTTAGGGGTAGTATAATAGGAGTCGGGTGCTTAGAGGAAGAAAGTTCGTGTCAGAGTTGTTATGTGACGTCGAATTTTTAAAATTTTTCAGTCTCCGCTCCATTTCCTTCAATCGTGTTAGCACAAGCTACGTGCACCTGTCACTATTTGTACTAACATTGCAGAGCACGTGAGGGTCGTAGTTCTATCGCGTCAGAATAGAAGACACATACTCTTTTACAAAGTTTCTTCTTTTTCTGATGTATTCTCAGATGAAGTCCCAGTAGAGATAGATGACCCTCATGACGCAGATCTGTTGAATTAAGTCTGTAAATCTTAATCGAGGTTATTTGCGCTCTGATATAAACTGATAATGCAATATAGTTTTCAGGGATGCCAGCTTCTTCAGTCGTAGTAAAGTAGCAAACTACAAACCACTGCACACATAAGCAACAGATGTATTTTTCACAAAAGTTGCACAAGATACAATATAACATTATTTGCGTAAAACAAAGCTATAGCACAATCAGGGCACGCTACTCTCATGTTGTTCAAGCGGCCAAACGCGTGTAACTTATTTCATGCTTCTCCACGATTCTACCATCGCAGTAGGCGAAAAAGGAGTGAGCTATCTAGCCAGAAGTGAGAGGCTTCTATCGCGCTTTTAGCGGGAAAGTATATTCTGGAGGCTCGCTCAGTCATTGTTTGTATAAAAAATAATAATTTACAAAATTCAGAAAATGTCGGAGGGTAAGGTGTTATTGAGAGTTTTCTATGCCAAAACTACCTGGAAATAAATTACGATTTATAACATATTAATTTAGGAAGTTTGGCGCATGCAACCATACGGAAAGGACCTGATGCAATCTCTTCCCATCGTCATGTTTCCCACACCACTGCTGATGCCTTAGGAAACTACGAGAACTCTCCAGTTAAATCGCTCCTTACAAAAATTTAGGGGCCGCCAAAGCCAGGATGATCACACCACAAAAGTTGATAGATGTACGCGAGATTTCATAGATATAAGGAGGAGGTGGTGGATTAAAAGTCGAAATGAGACGTTCATTGCAGGCGAGAAACCTATCTACCGCGAAGCATATCTCACAGCTTTACCCCTGGTCTCGGGAAATATAGGCGTCCTGGTGCTACGCATACGTACAAGTATTATCTATCCTGAAACCAACCGACTTTTAATAGCTATTTTTAAAAGTCTCCAAACCACAAAACACCGGTATGTAATGTTGTACGGTACAGTGACCTGAATCACCTCGTGTAATAAGAGCTGTATTTTAATTTGTGATCTTAACAATTGAATATTAATACAAGTTTTATTATTTCTCCACAAATCGTCGTTTCTAAAAGTTATCAGTAATTATCCGTATCATTGTGAGGTAGCTGAGAAGTAAAACAGTTGTGTCAGTGAATATTGTATTTATTGAACTATTGCTCGATCGTATCAGGCATGGTTATTATTGACGATACTCGCGATGACGTGACTTAGGACCGCGTGAACGACAGGTTTATCCGGTAACAACAAATGCGGAGCGATATATAATATTTACATCGCGTTTATTCTAACACTGAAAAGGATCTAGTGTAGCCTTAGTAAATGTTGTGGGGCTGTTAACGTAAACAGGTCCTCATCAACTGCACTGCTTCTGCCAGTGCTAACTCAAAGGCAGTGAGATAATTTAGACACTGTAGACTACAGCTGTAGAAAACCGTATGTATTCGCTACTGAGTAACGAATACTTTGGCTGACACGAAATGCTGAATCGTTACTCATGAAGACATTTCGTTACTCGCACCTACCGTATCGATACGAACTTACTCATCAATACATTTCGCTATTCGTATCTACCGTATCGATACAAACTCTGTAACGAAAAACAATACGGATAATGCATATATTCTGTGATACTATTTATTATGAGATGAGTAATTTATCTAAATGTTCGTGACGAACTTCAAGTGGATATAGCGTAGCTCTACGATTTTAGAGGGTTTGTTTTGTTTTTAAAAATTTTGGATTATACTTCTTGGCCCGTGTTTGCAGGTTCTTCGATGATGTGAAGTCCGATTTTAACGCAAACATAATTTCTTTTTTACCTGTAAAGGTTTCATTTTAATGGTTAATTATTTGTTTTTGATCTTGTCTACTAAAAAAAGGTTTGTAAAAAGTACTCAAAAGTTACCATCTACACATTTTCATTAATGACGGTATTATTTTAATTGTTAATGTCATATAACAATAAAGTACAATAGTCGCGCTGCTCGCAAATGTTGTGCTGCTACTGTGATCGGTCACACTGTCATTCATCACGAAATATTCCGATTGATTCTGACATTCCAAGCCTCTAAGTAAAGTGTGGGAACAGTACTTAAAATGGAGTCGCGGGTGGATCCCGCTAATTTTTATCAATTCGTATAACAATTGCATTTTAATCACAAGGGAAATGGGCTGTACTTATCCTTACCTCAGTAGTATAGATCTAGTTGCCTCGAAAGGCAGGCATAATCTACATGGCAAATTTAAATGTTGAAGCAGAAATAGTTAAAATTTTCTTACGGTTTCAAAGACAGTGTAGCTGCCGTATTTCTGGGTGGTACTGATAACGAAGGTAACGAGTAACAATACGTTTGTAACGTTTACTGTTTGTTTTAGTAACGAGTACATACGGATAAGCATCTTTTCGTTACTTTCACAGCTCTAGTGTAGACAGATCAAATCCAACACTATATACATTGTTCGTGATCCTTTAAACTGTCATCCCTTTAGTACTTCTTCTATATATGCGTTATTTAACATGTTGCTGTCTATTTAGACTCCTTAAACTCTCATCTTTTTAAGTACTTCTGCATAAGCGTCATTTAACACATTGCTGTCTCTTCATCTTAAATAATTCTCCTACATACGCGTCGTTTAACATATTGCTGTCTATTTAATGACCATCCTATTCATGAAGTTCCAACTGAGAAAGATATATTTTAAATAAAATGATAAGTATTAGTACCTGCGAGAACGATTAGCGCCAGTTACTGGGACTACAACTTCCCTAATGGGAAATGGAGTTGTCTTAAGAAGAATTAACAAGCGGAACCAAACGAGTTGTCACATAAACGCGTAGTCGGAAGCGATAGTGTCCGACGTTTGCTTACTGCTCCTGAGGTCTCTTTTTCCTCTTGTTTGCTGCTTAGTATTCATCTCCCGTTTCAGTTTGAATTTCCTGTAATTTTCATTCACCTTATTTCTTTCCTTTTTCTCTTTATTGCCTTAGAGGCATGCATGTTCTCATCCTCTGTTCTATTGGACGTAAACGGGTTTTCACCAAGAACTCTACATAATCTCGGTATTCTTTCTCGTCCCGCTGATGTTAACGTAAACGTCTCATACTTTTACTGGATAACACCCCGGCACACACTAACTGATTACATTCTTAATGTGGGTTAAGTACAGAAAGCAATAAGGCCACAAAATGCACTCAACAACATTTCATAGCTACATGTTTTCATTTTCCAGTCACGATAACGTAAACTGTATTCAAAGCATAGGCGATCGCATACAGAACATGCGAAAGCAAACCAGTTGTCATACAAACACTTTTTACGGTCATTTGATTAATTATGTCGCTTCCCCAGTGCATAGACATCTCCGTGTCAAAAATGGTAACATTCTGTAATTATGTGAGATGGTGAGACTCTTGGAAGAAGAGATCCACTATTGGTCGATACAGAAATACAATTTAGACTTAACAGTTTGTGAGCTTAATTCTTAAGAGCATTAAAACTCTTTCACTGTCAGATACAAGGTTCGTTTCTGCTTACACCCATTTACTTGAAATTAATTTACTGGATTTTTATAGACAATCAGTCGGGCTTGTTTTCCTGAGGTCAGGAAGTCAATTAGAACCTGCACCATTCGCGATCACTGAACTGGATGAAAATTTCTTTCTAAGATATTATATATATATATATATATATATATATATATATATATATATATATATATATATATCATCAGCTGACGAAACAGCACAGAGGGACTTGGCAAAACGAGAAATTCTCGTAAGAAAGCTGTTAATTGACGATATTCACTAACGTCATTCTTCAAACCGAATCTAACGTTGACATTAACGTTGAACGGAAAATAATTAAATTAACAAACTATTTTAAATCGGAGTTGGCTACGTAAACGAGTAATTCAGGGAGATTAAACTAAGTTGAACATCGATTTTGACTTTGATAGCGGCTGTTTTCTTCAATGATTCTGATAATATTGACATTTTATGCATTTGTAGCACTTTTATGTATACAGCTCAAAACGTTCAGTATTTTTTATCTGTTTCCTGAAGCCCAATCAATCAGTCCCACTTTTATCCAACATAGGTTTACTATGTTTCCAACCACTTCGTCCACTTTCTTCCAAGATCTATCTTCGCCTGACAACATTTCGATGCATGAAAGCTTCGTAACATTGACTTTCAGGACGCATTATAAGGAACACCGCTACTCAAAATGTACATCTTTATAGAGTCTTAGACTTTGTTGGTATATGGTTCTATACATCCTCGAAGTCTGGATTATTAGGTCCATTAATTAGGCGAGAGCCATAAGCGCTGTAAGGAGAAACATAACACTGTCTGGGTCACTTCTTGTGTTTTATTTGACCTGGACTCGACCCCCATTTAGGATATTTTACCAGTCAACAATTTCTACGACGCTCGGTTTGTAGGACTCCTCTATATACAGACAACCGCAATACGCAGAAAGAGTTATTTGGCCTATATTTCGAGTCAAAAATCGATTATCCAAATAAATGATAGCAAAGAACCTAGATTATGTCTTTCATTGTATTATGTATTTGGGAGTAGTATACTTTTGAATGATAAAAACTGTATAATAAAGATCCAGTACCTATATATTTGCCCCGGTGGAGTAGCCGAGTGGTCTAAAGCACCTCGCTACGGAGCGCGCTGTTGCTCACCGTGGAGGTTTGAGTCCTCTCTGGACCATGGGTGTGTGCGTTTGTCCGTAGGTTAGTTTACCTTGGCTTAAGTAGTTTGTAAGCTACGGACTGATGACCACGCAGTTTGGTCCGCCAGATTTACAGACATTTGAACCCATATAGTTCCTCGTGATGGCCAGGTAACGAGGTAAAATGGATTCCTAGAATGTTCAGGTAACAGCTGTCATTCGAGGTACAATTTTTTTTAGACAGTTTAAGAATTTTACAACTGACTTTAATGTGGTGCACTTTCAAGTTATGCTCGTGAAGAAAACACCACCGGACTGGTGTGACGGATTTCTTCATCGTAGATTCCTGTAGGAATTTTCCTCTCACCAGCATTTCAGACCCCAGTAATACGTGACCCGCAACAGAATCTGGCAAGGTTCTCGAGTTAAACAGCAGCTCACGTAGTTGCCTACGACAGCTGACCTGGTCTATTAAGAGGTACCCGTAGACTAGATGATACCGTCGGTATGTCGGCCACATACACAAACACACGTCAGACAAATTTATTTGGCATTTTCTTAATGAAGTGACGTGCGACTTGACGTCGCCTTGCCTTAGCGGGAACGCTAATGGCCGTTTTTCCTTCCACCTGCATACGACGTGCCGTTCTCCCACTTAACACGAACGTTCTCACTTCCTGTTTCGCAAGAAGTACGTGCTTTACTTGTCTGTGGAACGAGGCAAAGCTGCGCCCGCTCGCCTATTGAGGCCGTTCCAAGGTGCATTGTACACCGCGTTTTTGTTTTCTGGTCGTCCTTTGTCAGTGTTCCATTATTTTGCGGCGAAATAAGAAGTTCGGTATTCATCGACAGTTTTTAACAGTGTACCTTGTTGCTAATCAACGATGTAGGTTCTATCTTGTGGCAGTGCGATACATTCATGGTAATTTTGTACGGTTGAATTACTGTTTACATCTGCATAAGTACTTCGCAAACCACGTGGGTGGCAGACGGCATCTAATGCAGCTAATAGTCATTTAATTCCCTTCTCTTTCCCACTTCCAAATCGAGAGAAAACCTACATGACTCTGCACGAGCCCCAATTTCTCTTATTTCCGCGTTCCTTAGTGAAATGTAAGCTAATGGCAACAGAAGAGTTCCGGCACCGCCCCCCCCCCCCATTCCCAAGTATACGCCACTGTATAAAGATGAATATTTGTTCTCTATGCATTACCAAACCATTCATCCCATTTCGGTGAAACTTTGCTGGATTGTCTCTATATGTCCACGGAGGTTCCTAACCCAAAACCAAAAGATACGACTCCTAGTTCAGAGGATACGACATCATAAGCAGTTAATTCAATCGCTTGGAGATACGCATATTTGTGCATCCACATTTCAGATTGAGAGCACTTAGTGACTAGCGACGAAATTTCAATATAATTTCAAGACCTTTACGAAAATCATTCTCAACATGCACCTTCCACAAACTGATTAAATGAAAAAAAGTTTATCACTTACTACATTTTTTAAGTACATGCCGTAAAACTGCCCCATTACGCATGACATTTTTATGTGTCAGTTCGTTACCCCTAACGCTATTCGTAACATGTATGATACATTATTGACATATTTCAATGACGCTTATACGGCTAAACGTAAATTACTGTATGCCGCATAGATCAGGAGACGTCCGTAAAACTTACATGCTGCCGAGTCAGGCATGATGTTTAGCTCGTTAATGGTACTGCTAAAGCCATTCGCAAGTGAACTTGCACACGTATTAAAAAGTATTTAAAACAAAGAGCTTATTCCAAATCAACGCTGTATCAAAATTTCAAAGCAATCGGCGAGGAACACATAAAAATTTCCGATCAGAAACATTTACATTTTCGGTTCGTTTGTTTTAATAGCAAATCTAGAAATTTATTGACTGATGGATTTGAAATTTTAACACAACATGGCATTTTAATATAGGCATTGCAGCTCATGTCTGGTACTGCTAGGACACAATAAAAAAAAAGGTGTAGGCTGTGTCTGATCGAATGTTGATTAGAGTATGGGGTAACAATTTGAAGTTTGTCAAGAACATCTCGCGATTTTTGTAATAACTTTCCAGCCTCATGTTCATCAGAATATCATCCTAGTACTTTTTCAGAAGGCCGCGGTGGAGTAGCCGAGCGATCTAAAGCGTCTCGCTGCGGAGCGAGCGGTTGCTCGCCGTGGAGGTTCGAGTCCTCCCTGGGGCATGGGTGTGTATGTTGTCCTTAGGTTAGTTTACCTTAGTTCAAGTAGTTTGTGAGCTACGGACTGATGACCACGCAGTTTGGTCCGATAGATTTACAGACATATATATTTTTCAGAAGTTTGGAAACTACTGTGTTTCGTCTTCATGTACTACAACTTATATATTTGAAAAAAAAAAAAAAAATATACAGGCAGGGTCCGTCCAAATATTCATAAAAGCATCGTGAAAAAATTTGAAATAATTGGAGAAGTACTTGACTTTGTACAGTAGTATAAATTAGATATTTATTTTTATATTCCACATATATTCAAATTTATGTAATTATATATTTTTGACGACGTTACAGCGTTCATTTTTAATTAAATAAATCGTAATTTGCGATCAGTTATGGCTTCACTGTAATAGGTTTAAATGGAATACCAATGTGCGGGGAATGAAAATTTGTGCCCGACTAGTATTCGAACCCGGGATCTCCTGCTTACTAGGCAGACGCGTTGACCACTCCGCCACCGAATAGACAGTGAGCAGCCCCACTGCAGAGGACTCTTCCCTGCACGTCTCCCGCCACACCCAAATCTCCATTCGCCACGCTTTCTCTTTCCTATACCACAGCCTATTTGTTCTGTAATGCTCGCATCAAGGAGAACAGACCATTCCAACTAAACCTAGTACAGTGAAGCCATAATTTATCGCAAATTGTGATTTATTTCATTAAAAATGAACGCTGTAACGTCGTCAAAAATATATAAGCCGAGGCTGGGTCCTGACAACAATTAATTGTGTCTCGATACCATATGGTCTGTTCTCCCTGATACGGGAATACAGTATTGTGGCTGCGAGCATTATAGAATAAATAGGCTGTGATATAGGAAAGAGACAGCGTGGCGAATGGATGTTTGTGTGTGGCGGGAGTCGTGCAGGGAAGAGTCCTCTCCAGTCTGGCTGGTCACTGTGTCCTCGGTGGCGGAGTGATCAACGCGTCTGCCTAGTAAGCAGGAGATACCGCGTAAGAATTCCGGCCGGGCACAACTTTTCATTCGCCGCACATTGGTATTCCATTTAAAAGTAGTACAGTGAAGCCATAACTGATCGCAAATTGCGATTTATTTCATCAATGTAACATACGTGTAGCATAAGGTATATTAGCGTGTCTGTAAAGATATGAAGTATATCGGACAAGAATCTTTCCCGATTATATCAATGCTTCCGCTTTATGTATTATATAAATACGTTGTATATATAATTACTGAAAAAAATACAAAGCCTATCTCCGTCTCAATGCTTTGAGAGCTTCGTGTAAAAATTTGTAATCAAATGCGGGAGAAATTTTTATGATTTTTGTTTGAAACTATAAAACAACGACTCGTTTTAAACAGTGACGGCAAGTATCATTGTAAAACTGTCTGCTGATGAAAAGCGAATTAACGAACTAGCTGGAGCACCTCATCTGGTGCATTATTCCGTTCGGATGGTCAAGGTGCGTGACTTTTCGCCGCTATTGTTCGCCCGTTGACTGCTTGCTATCTGCATACAGATATTTCTACCCTCTCTGCAACATATGGCGCAGCCGGTACGCCATTTGCAATTGCAGCGGACCGTGGCGCTGGACTGGACTGGACTGGACTGGACTGCGGATGAAGCTCGCAAGCAAACCGCGACAGGGACTCGCAACAGACACGGCTCGTTTGCGGGCTGATGAAGTTACACGGGAGCAGAAACTGCTTCCTTCCTTTTCAGTGCCCAGCATCCAGGAGTGATCGTATTCCGTTTCAAGAACACTCACGCTGGATTGTCAATTATTTTAGCACTGTCAATTAAAAAATACGAATTTATAATAAATATCTGTGAGCCGCGTCGCCCCTTTCTTGTTCTTTTCTTCTGTTCTCTCTATATATTTTTCCCTTGTAACGCGTCGATTATTCTTTGTTTGCTGAGAAAGATTTAAGGATGATTAAAATTCTATTATAAGGTAAAGGGCCATATTTCGGATAGGTTCCCAATTTCGGATATGGGGATTTCTCATATAATAGATGGTTTTATCTACTAGAAGACAAAAAAAAAGTTCAAATGTTTGTTAAGCTTATGGGACTTAACTACGGGGTCATCAGTCCCTAAACTTACAAACTACTTATGAACTACCTTATACTAAAGACGGCACAAATATCCATGCCCGAGGGGGGATTCGAACCCCCGACAGTAGTGGTCGTGCAGACCGTGACTGGAGTGCCTCAGTCCCCTCGGCCACCGCGGCCAGCACTAGAAGACATTTTAGTTAGTTTCTGTTAGTGGTAGGAGAGCATGCTGGGAGTTATTCAATTGTTGTTTGAGATCCATTGTAGTTGAAAGCTTCGAATGTGTTTTATTCAGTTCCGAGTTTTTTTGCTCTGTTTTCTGAGCCAAGATTTTACACGGAAGGTAAGGCTTTATTACATTTTATTTGCTATGTCTAAGCAGGCCTATAACCTCTATAAAGGTTCGTATGGCTAGGGTAAATTTTACTATAGGCGTCGTGCATGTAACGAGCCTATAGATTGCTACACCACATTAGCACCTGTATTGGATAAAACGAAATATCTGTCCTACAAAGGACACGTACAAATACAGAACTAAATGTGCGGGTTAGGTAAGACTTTTATTTCATCTGACTGCGTTTCATTTTTATTAAGATTCAGGTTCGTAGCGCCAGCCTAACCTCACACATGCTATCAAAGAGAGTTTACTGTTTTAAGTCTCACAGCCGGTATCTCAATCTAAATAGAAACTCAAATATCTTTCAGATCTCACTACTAGAATTTAATAAACATCTCAAAAAAAAAAAAAAAAAAAAATAAATAAATAAATAAATAAATAAATAAATAAAAAATATAAAAAAAATAAAAAATAATAAAAAAATAATAGAAGTACGTAAATAATTGACTACAGATAAACTTGTGACTTACGTACCTCTTTCAGCACAAATTACGAACTGATCTCTTACTCAGATATCATTATTACTGAACATTAGTGATATATTATTCAGAATGTTTTTTGCGGTACTTTAAAGTCAATAAATCTGTTTAATAAAGTTATTCCAAATGTATCTCAATTTTGTTTTCAGTCTAATATCACGTAAAATTATTTACTCAGTCAGGGATGTTACCTATAACACTCTTATCTTTGACATTGATATTTTTGAACATTGGAGATACATTCATAATTCAACATATATCTTTACTCACAGTCAAACTACTTTTTGCTAACTGCTTAAAGAAAAAGCAATTTAAATTTAGTTTGATTTTCTGTCTTTCACTTTTATTTTTCTCTTTTTTTGTGTATTTAGTTAGAGAGAAAATATTAGTTCCAGTCTGGATGAACGAGTGTCTTTATTAAAATTTAGTTCCCTGTCTAGCTGCGCTGGACTCGTTAACCTATGTGCCACCACCACTTTTACTAGTAACCTTAATTACAGATTTTTAAACAAAACTCATCCCCTTCAGGCGTTGGCGTAACTAAATCCCAATACAGTAAAGTAAGTCACTCGTCATCAGTCTCTGTCCAAAATCGTTCTACAGTTTCGCATTAATAGTTCCAGTTCCTGTCACGAAATTTAACGTTTTCTTTCCTTAATTAAAAACTATGAGACAAATATCGACTTTCAGTAGCAATTAATAATTCTCAATAATAGTCTCAGCCGTAATATTTCATTAAAGTCAATTATCGGAAATGTGATTCCACCACTCAACATTGAAAGATTCCACCAAGCTAATCAAAATACGTGCATGTAGAAATAAATGTATCGCTTCACTGCGTACGTAAGTAAAATCACTCAGTAATACTCTTTCACCAATATCAATACACAATATCACCAAAAACCACCAATAGGGAAAAATTCGCCTTTCCGCAAAATTTTCTCGGACCAGACACAATATAATCACAATCCATAATGGAACCAGATCAGACTACAGCCGATACCAAGCTTTAAATAAAATCCCTCTTACCAAAATACTTTACACACTTAAATAAACCACAATCCGATATATTGCTACCACTTATTCACTTCCTAGTACCTCAGAGTTTATTTCTCGGCTGAATACTACGCAAATAAATTGTTGATAATACTTGATGCTGCAATTATCAGCATTTATCACACATTAAAAACATTTTAAGACACTTTAAATGGCTATTAAGCTGAAAGTCGATACTGCTCTCTATTTATAAAATTAGACACTGAAATACCTGTCACCGGAAAAATCAATTTACTCCTGAGCATTTTGCGAGAGCCTTTTCAAGTAAATATTGGAGACTCCTAAACTCATGTTTCCCAAACTTTCTTCTGGAACTAAGCAGTATTCCTCTAGCATCGGTGACTCAACCAGAACTCTCTAGAACTTTCTATGTGAAACTATTAATCACAGAAAAAAAGAGTGCTCGTTATATTTCGCAAATTGCCCCAAGAGGAAAAGGTACTACTTTTTCAGTAATGGATTGTGAACCATTAGGTGGTCTTGTAAACCATATATTATGACTTGGTTCTTGTAGTCCTGAACTTGTAGGGTACAGTGATCTATATACCCGACACCCATATGTTTCCTTATTGTCTTATCTGTGAGTAACCACAGTGGTGATTCTTGTTTATCTTGTGGGTACCTTATTATTTTCTTAAAAGATCATGTGATATTTGTTTTACCAGGTGGTAAAAAAGGGTTATATTTACAATAAGTCATTTCTGTCTAATAATTTGGCTGCATGTTAGCCCAGGGAGCTTACCGAAAGAATGTATCTGTGAACTTCACCTCTTACTAAAATTTAATTGCCTTCAATACGCTGTTGTCATTGTTTCCTGTAAACCTTGAAAGCTGGATTAATGTACAATAAAAAAATAAAAATAAATAAATAATCCTGTGACTTATTTTTAAGAAATTCTATTTTTCAAAAGAAATTTTTAGTGTTCTAGTTACAGTTATGCATAATATTTTTTGATACTTGAAGCTCGATTTTTTAATGTTTTAGTCTAATATTGCTGATTCATGCCTTTGATGAAGCTCAATTTTCAATAAAAAGTTTGAGTTCTAGTGAAAGTTTTTGTTTAATATTCAAAGAAATTTTCTGGTATTCTATTGAAAGGTTGCTTAAATATTCGATTCATACCTCGTTGACGTCTAATATTGTAATAAATTTTAGTACTTATAAGCTTTAACTGCCAATGGTAACCCTGCCTAGCCCTCCCACATCTGAACTTGTATTTTTAATCAGGACAAGGAAGAGGAAGAAAAGAATGACGATGGCTGCAGTAGGGCACTGAAGTAAACCAGTGAAGACGAATGAAAATGTGTGCCGGGCCGGGATTCGCAGAATAATTACTGGAAGCAGTCAAACCACAAACAAAAAGAACCTTTGACTGTTCCTTCCGATCGATTTACACTCTTCGGTAAGTGACAATCGCGGAGATGCCGAGTCAACTCCAGCGGCAGACGTTACAAAAGAGGCTTTCTGCATCGCGGTCAGGATTACTGTTAAAATTTCGGGAGTGTAAATGCCTAGAAGAGGAATCAAATATATTACAGAATGGTATTCTCACTCTGGAACGGAATATGTGCTGATATAAAACTTATACGCGGATTAAATCTGTGTGGAATTCGAACCTGGGACCTTTGTCTTTCGCGGACAAGTGCTCTACCATTAAGCCCCCCTTCACGACCCCTGTTCAACGCTTTTCTTTCGCCAGTACCTCGCCTCCTATTTTCCAAACTTCACAGCATATGTCCAGCGAACGTTGTCTGACAAACCCGTTAACATCTACACCTAATATTTATTTCATTGCACACATAAGTAACGTACCCACGAACACGAAGAATGCCAATTGTTATGTATTACTAAAGTCAAGGTTAGTAACAAGTTAAATATCAAATACTGTGTTCCGTCACAAATCAGAATAATATTTATTCTGCACAGATAACGAAATCAGACGAATTACTTAAATGTGTGTCTCGCTTTATTGTAAATGGTGAGTTATTCTGCACTTCGAGTCTTACTACAGATTAATCAATATAGTTCAACCGCGTCCAAAAATGTGACTCATTACATACTTCGTTAATTTTGGGTCAGTGGTACAGAGAACGTGTAATGACCACAAACTACAATAGAGACATACAGGATCTGGAATGGGAATCATTACAACAATGGCGCTTATCGATGCGGCGTGGGCTACTTACGAACTCCAATCGCCAACATTCTCCTCCTAATGCGAAAATACATTGTTGACTCCCACTCACATAGGTAGAAACGATCATCAGAATAAAATACGAGAAATCAGAGCTTGAACGGAGAGATTCAGGTGTTCTTTCATCCCGCGCGCTATTCGAGAATGGAATGGGACATAAATAGTATAAAGGTGGTCCAGAGTTCTGCCAGGCACTTGAATGTGATTTGCAGAGTATCCCATGTAAATGTAGATGTACAAATGTTCTATTCAAGAGCAGGAAACTTCAACGAACGAAAACACAAGAAAGATAATTCAAGAAAACCCTTATTTAAGAAACAAATTGAAACAGTATCTTCCCTGTTTTATAACGCCGTCTTTCTCTTTATGTCTGATTAAAAATGAAAAAGAATAGCCATGTTTTCAGAATTTAACACAATGTCTTACGTAACGATTTTTTTTTAAATTTTTGTCAAAGACAGTTGAAAGATCTGAGAGACATCCGAAGTGTTTTCTTTTTTAGTTAAATACTTAATGCTATCTCGATCAGCTTTTTTCATCTGCTAGATTGCCACTGCTTAGTCTTAGCTATTCAACAATGCCAAGCGCGGTAGTAATGAGAAAAACAGGAACATACTTTTTTTTTTTAGTGTAGTATGATGTATCAGTCTTTAAGTTAAATAGTTTATCTTCAGCTCATGCTTCAGAAATTAAGGTAGCACATGCTTCTGCTACAACCCTACTCCCAGCGACCCGTAACATAACAACACTATACTAACACCAGAAGCTATAAAGGTCCAGCGTGCACGTCCAACCGGCGCCACCAACGATGTCCAGCCTCACTCCCCAGACGTGTTAAGAGGTCTGTTATTATCAACACAGGGTTTTAAACAAACACCGCGGCTGGCTCTAAGCTGTGGTCAACTTCAACGTGTAAATGTTTGAACATAATATACAGCATCGACACGAAGTGTGGTCATCAACAATTTAACGCCAATTCTTCTCCTGCCCTTCCCTACTAAATAATAGCTGTCAAAAATTTCTCTCCCAACTAGAATACGAACTGGCATCCTATAGCGATACACCGGCTCTGTTGTCTATATAGATCAATTTGAAAAATTCCGCAAGATTATGTATACGAAACATGAAACAATTACGAGTGAAAAACTTAATAACGACTAGAGTGAATTCTGATAAAGAAAGACTCTGAAACGGTAATGAAAATGAATAAAGGGATGAAATGATCGGGTCTAATTATCATCTTCCTCGGATAGGCAAAATAGCCATGTCTCGACGTAACTCTTTAGTGATAGTTTCAGAACAGAGATTGAAAACTAAACTTATGGATCCAATTTCGTTGAAGTAATAGGCGGGGCTTTTTGTACAAGAATGACTATATTCTTTGTAAAAACTATAAAGACACTTCGCGGCTGCTCTCGATACCATTGGGGGCCACCTCCTTACTAATTAATAAATATTGTGTCTAAGTTAGCTGTTAACACTAATTTTGTTGTCCTGGTAATAAACTCTACTCAACATAGTCTGCAATTTTTCTTATAGGTCTCTTTCAATACAATTACATTTTTCATAAATGTCGACAGCTGTGATAGTTGATCTCATTGCGACACTTTTACAGCCCAACCTAAAACATAGTAACCCCCATGGCGGCACCTACATATCTAGGATACACATGTACAATCTCTTTTTAGGTTATGTTTGAACACATGTCTCGAACAGATGTTCACAGTTTCAAGTATACAGCATACTTCCTTTATTTTTGATAGAAAGTGCAAACGAGCTTTAATGTGTTCGGCGATTTTCTATTATTATAAAATAATGGAGTAAAGAATTTTCATAAAATTTTGTGCGAAAAATGGTATCAAGTGCTCTAAGAGACTGGAAATGTTGACAATGACTCTGCTCTAAGTAAAAATAAATAAATAAATAATAAATGTTTACTTGCTGTACCATGTCTTTTGAGACGGCCGAGAAAAGGCCAAAGACGAAACTTGCTCTGAACGCTCGATCACATCAATCACCGATGTTAACATCGAATGTGTGAGGAAAAGTGGTTTGAAAAATGGTCGAATTACCGTAAGATAAGTTACTGTGGATGTTGGCATATCAGTCGACTGGTATCTTGAAATTTTTTCATGTTTTAGACGGGTGTCAACGAAGTTTCTTCCAAAATTTCTCAATTTTAATTAGAACCGTCGCATGGGCATCCTCAGGAACTCTTGAACGAAGTCATTTATGATCAAGATTTTCTCAAAAGGATCACAGCTGGTGATGAAACGTAGGTGTACGTTTATGACATCGAAACCATAGCCTAGTCGTACTAATGAAAGGATCACAGAGAGCTAAGATCGAAAAGAGCACGAAAAGTTCCATCAAATGACGAGGTTTTGCTTACTGTTTTTTCAATTACTGTGGCGTAGTGCATCATGAATTTTTGCCTCAAGGTCTTACGTCAATTACGAGTATTACCATGACATTAAAGTACCGTTGCAAGAAGCAACACGCAAAAAACGCCCGGAATTGTGGAAAAACAATCCATGGCTTTTGCATCGCACCAATGCTCATGCTCTTCATCGCTACTTGTGTTTTGGGCAAAATCAACACGACAGTCATACCTGAGACACTATATTCGCCGGTTTCGGTCCCCTGCGACTATTACCTGAACTGAAGAGACCTATGAAAGGACGAAAATTGCTGACAATTGAGGAAATAAAAACATATCTTTGGAATACCACCTTTGTACAAATAAGAACTCGTACCGTTGTATGGAACATCTTTTCAGTACTAATTTTTCTGATGATGGCTTGTTGTTGTTGTTGTGGTCTTCAGTCCGGAGACTGGTTTGATGCAGCTCTCCACAATACCCTATCCTGAGCAAGCCTCTTCATCTCCACATAAGAACGGCAACCTACATCTGTCTGAATCTGCTTACTGTATCCATCTCTTGGTCTTCCTCTGCGGTTTTTACCCCACACACTTCCCTCTAATGCTAAATTCACAATTCCTTGATGTCTAAGAATGTGTCCCACCAATCTATCCCTTCTTTTAGTCAAGGTATGCCAGAAATTTCTTTTCTCCCCAATTCTGTTCAGTACCTCCTCATTAGTTACGCGATCCACCCACCTAATCTTCAGCATTCTTCTGTAGCACCATATTTCAAAAGCCTCAATCCTCTTCCTGTCCGCACTGTTCATCGTCCATGTCTCACTCCCATACAAGGCAACACTCCATACAAATGCCCTCAGAAAGGACTTCCTTAGGCTTAAATCAATATTCGATGTTAACAAATTTCTCTTTTTCAAGAACGCTTTTCTACCCATTGCCATTCTGCATTTTATATCCTCTGTACTGCGACCATCATTTGTTATTTTACTGCCCAAGTAACAAAACTCATCTACCTCCTTTATTGCTTCGTTACCTAATCTAATTCCTTCAGCATCACCTGATTTTCTTACACTGCACTCCATTACCCTAGTTTTGCTCTTGTTAATCTTCATCTTATATGCACCTTTCAGCACACTGTCCATTCCGTTCAATTGCTCTTCCAGGTCCTTTGCTGTATCTGACAGGACTACTATGTCGTCAGCAAAACGCAATGTTTTTAATTGTTCCCCCTGAACTTTTATTCCTTCACCAAATTTCTCCTTGCTTTCCTTTATAGCTTGCTCAATGTACAAATTGAATAACATTGGAGAAAGGCTACAACCCTGTCTTACTCCCTTTCCAACCACTGCATCCCTTTCATGCCCTTCAACTCTGACAACCGCTGTCTGGTTTTTGTACAAGTTGTAAATAACCTTGCGCTCCCTATATTTTACTCCTGCTTGCTTCAGAACTTGAAAGAGTTTATTCCAATCAACATTGTCAAAAGCCTTCTCCAAATCTACAAAAGCTAGAAATGTAGGTTTGCCTTTTCTTAATCTATCTTCTAGGATAAGCCGTAAAGTGAGTATTGCCTCCCGAGTTCCTACATTTCTCCTGAACCCAAACTGATCTTCCCCGAGGTCGGCTTCTACCAGTTTTTCCATCCTTCTGTATATAATTCGTGTTAATATTTTGCAACCATGACTTATTAAACTGATGGTTCTGTAGTTTTCACACCTGTCTGCACCTGCTTTCTTTGGAATGGGGATTATAACATTTTTCTTAAAGTCTGAGGGTACTTCGCCTGTCTCATACATCTTACACACCAGGTGAAACAGGTTTGTCATGGCTGGTTCTCCCAGAGACTTCAGTAGCTCTGAGGGAATATCATCTACTCCAGGGGCCTTGTTTCGACTTAGGTCTTTCAGGGCTCTGTCAAATTCTTCTCTCAGTACAGTATCTCCTATTTCATCTTCATCTACATCCTCTTCCCTTCCTACAATATTGTCTCGAAGTTCATTTCCTTTGTAGAGCCCCTCTATATACTCTTTCCACCTTTCAGCTTTCCCTTCTTTGCTGAGAACTGGTTTTCCATCCATGTCCTTGATATTCATAGAGCTGTTTTTCTTATCTCCAAATGTTTCTTTTATTTTCCTGTAGGCTGCATCTATTTTTCCCCTATTTATACATTCCTCTACATCCTTGCATTTGCCTTCTAGCCACTCCTGCTTAGCCATTTTGCACTTCCTGTCAATCTCATTTCTTAGTCGTCTGTACTCCATTTTGCCTGTTTCATTAACTGCATTTTTATATTTTCTCCTTTCATCGATTAAATTTAGTATCTCCTGTGATATCCAAGGATTTTTTGTAGGTCTTGCCTTCCTACCTATTTTGTCCTCTGCTACTGTCACTATTTCATCTCTCAATTTTACCCATTCCTCCTCTACTGTTTTATTTTCCCTTGTTTCTGTCAATTGTTGCCTAAAGCTCCCTCTGAAATTCTTAAGAACCTCAGGTTCCTTCAATTTATCCAGGTCCCATCTCCTTATTTTCCTACCTTTTTGTAGTTTCTTTAGTTTCAGCCTACAGTTCATAACCAACAAGTTATGGTCAGAGTCTATATCTGCCCCTGGGTATGTCTTACACTGTAAAACCTGGTTCCGAAATCTATGTCTTACCATTATAAAATCTATCTGGTATCTCCCGGTGTCTCCTGGTCTCTTCCACGTATACAACCTTCTTTTGTGATTCTTGAACCAGGTGTTTGTTATAACTAAATTATGTTCCGTGCAAAATTCTACCAGGCGGCTTCCTCTTTCATTCCTTTTGCCCAGACCATATTCACCTACTATCTTCCCTTCCCTTCCTTGTCCCACTACCGAATTCCAGTCTCCCATAACAATTAAGTTTTCCTCTCCCTTAATTGTCTGAATAATTTCCTTTAGCTCCTCATATATTTCTTCGATTTCCTCATCATCGGCAGAGCTAGTTGGCATATAAACCTGTACTACTGTTGTCGGTGTTGGCTTCGTATCTATCTTGACAATGATAATGCGATCACTGTGCTGGTCATAGTAGTTTACCCGCATTCCTATTTTCTTATTCATTATCAATCCTACTCCTGTGATACCCCCAATTGATTTTGTATTTATAATCCTGTACTCACCTGACCAGAAATCCTGTTCATCCTGCCACCGAACTTCACTAATCCCCACTATATCTAACTTCAACCTATCCATTTCCCTTTTTAAATTTTCTAATTTTCCTACTCGATTAAGGGATCTAACATTCCACGCTCCGACCCGTAGAATGCCAGTATTGTCTTTCCTGATGATCACATCCTCCTGGGTAGTCCCCGCCCGGAGATCCGAATGGGGGACTATTTTACCTCCGGAATATTTTACCCGAGAGGATGCCATCATCATATGTTCATACAGTAGAGCTGCATGTCCTCGGGAAAGGTAACGGCTGTAGTTTCCCCTTGCTTTCAGCCGTTCGCAGTAGCTGTGTGGCAAAGCCACATTAGCTGATGTTACAAGGCCAGCTCAGTCAATCATCCAGACTGTTGCCCCTGTAACTACTGAAAAGGCTGCTGCCCCTCTTCAGGAACCACACGTTTGTCTGGCCTCTCCACAGATACCCCTCCGCTGTGGTTGTACCTACGGTACGGCTATCTGTATCGTTGAGGCACGCAAGCCACCCCACCTCGGCAATGTCTGTGGTTCATGGGAGTGGGATGATGGCTTAAGAAGGTGAAAGTCAGTTCATAACCAATAAACAAGTATTGCGAAAGATAAACACAAAGTGTTGAAGTTCTTAATCTGTGTTCCGCTGAGTACCGGCGGAGAAAAAATAAAAATAAAATGGGTCGCTGGAAGTACTCAAGTGCTTATGAGAAGTGCTTGTATCGTTGGAAGAAGCATTTTCGCAAGCTTATTGTATCTGAGAGGGATTACTTCGAATAAATAAAAATATAAAGTCATCTTACTTTTTGAAAACGTCTCTTACAGCTAACCCCCACTTCGTGAATTATTTGTCAAAGTCACACGCACCCCCCCCCCCTCCTACCGTTTAGAAGTAGACACCATTTGTAGAATCGATAGACAACCTGGGACTACCACAAAGTTAAGCCCACAGTGAGGAGTAAGCAGATACAAGAGGCAATGTAAATGGCGGTCAGACAAGTGAAAAAGGCTTGTCATAACAGACTTACGTTCCTCATTCATGAAAACAGTACGACAAGGTATTAGATAAATGCCTGTAAACCATTTACATTTTTTGTGTTTTTCGCCATTGAATGTGAAACGTCACCATTTAGAAAATATGGCAGGATCCATTAATGTGATTTTCGAATCGCATTAATATCTGTCGATATCGTGCACCTGGGATCAGCTACATTCGCGATATTTATATGTTCTGTAGAAAATTTTTGAGCAATCAGTTGTAAATATTAATTTAGTCACAGATCTAGATTTCGACCACTTGGTCATTATCAATGTTTAACCCTCGGGCGGCAGCGCCAATTATTATAACTTCAGCAGCAGCGCGGTGAAGATTTGCTACCACTGTGTATTACGAGTTACAAACCTAGTATATAGCTAATAAGTGATCATATGACAAAAATAGTTTAATGTACAGGTAGAAATATCACATTTGTTAATATCTGAATTAGTATATCAATACCTTCGGTGTATAAATATAACAAACGTAACATTATTCAGAAAATGGACAATAATCGGCAGTACTATCATTTCCTCTATCGTTACTTCCCTGTAGTTCGTGTCTCTTGAGTAATTAGTGTCAGCTTTCTTCTGTGTTATGTGGAACTTAGTACGCATAATTATCTTATCAATCGTATTATCATCTATCATGAATTACGGAGCTTGCGTCTCTGACCTCACGCCACTTGCATTTCCTTTTAAACCCGAGAAGATTTTTATGATTTTTTTTTCAGTATTTTGGAGTGCTTCTTGTATTATGACTTACTCCACAGAGTGGTACTGTCTTGAATATGCTTCTGAAATGCTATCCTGACCCGATAATTGTATGAATCTGACACTGAAACGCATAATTAAAATCTCGGAATACGAACGCATAATTTATTTCCTTGATGCTGACAACTTTTCAATTTATTACTTGTCGAAAAAAGTGTATTTCTTCATCTGTTAGACACATAACACGTCTACGACACCTGAAGATTAAAGTATGTTGTAGAATAACACTCATTTTCGCATTGTGTAAAGCTTAAGAAGGGTTAAAAATGAGATTGACGGAGACTGCAGCATGGCTAATGAGGAGAAACTAAAGGACCATTTATTGAGAGTACAACACCTATTTACGAAATAGATTTAAATGTTTGAGCATTCTAATACGTAGAGTAGAATTTATACAATAAATATTTACTGGAAATCTATTTTCAAGGAAAACTAGACAACACAAAACAATTCAAATCTACTTACATGACAGGCAGCGCGGTGCAAATCTGCTACCAGTGATGCACTCCCTAACAAAACATTTTTTGGGTGGACACAGCCTTGCACTAGAAATTCAGAACCTTCTCTGACATCATTTTTAAGGCTTCATTGAGGAATAGCTAAAGCAGAAATACGGTATCTCCATAATTGCGACAACAGTGAGCTTTTAAAGAAAAGTGGTAGCATAATTGCACCAACGATGCCGGTAGAGGGTTAAAACAAAACGGTTAAACATGCCACCATGGAATCAAATCAGATATTTATATGTGCGGCATTGTGGTAATGAAAGAAACGAAGCATTAATATCAAAACTTAATTACTGAACGATAATCGAGAAAATCCCCGAAGCGAGAAGATATTCCGACACGAGCTGCCAAATTAGCTTTCAGACAGACAGCATCCGCTGAGAGGGGAACGAGCGCACACAGGCCCATTGATACGACGGGCTGCCGCCGGCATTCGTATGCAGCAGAACGAGAGACGGCGGCCGGCGTTTGCATGCTGATGGACGGCGGGGACAGCTAACATATATCGCTCCATTTCGATATGTAGATGACGTCGTTAAGGCTGAATAGTGCGCCGGACACATAAACCGATTTAAAATCAGGGGACATTTATCTTGCCACCATTTTAAATCCGACCGGCCTGCTGCGCTGTATGATGGAAGCGGCGGCCGCAGCGCACGCCGCCAGAATCTAAAGTCTGCTGGCGGCGTGGGCCGCGCGAGCAAAGCGTTGCGGTCGCGGGCTGCCCCTGAATAAAAACCGCGTAATGCCGCAGACAAGCGAGTGTGAGTGGGCATCCACACACCTGCTATTACCCGCGGTTCAAGAACGTTCAACGAGCTGTTCATTATTTATCCCCGAGACTGGCAAGAAACTAGAAATGAGCTCGAACTGCAATGAGAAAAGCTAATAATAGCCACCCCAACGACAAGGGATCTCAAATCATTTCTGGATCTCCGAAAGACTTTTGACACTGTACCTCACAAGCGGCTTCTAATGAAACTGCGTACTTATGGATCGCCTCCAGCTGTACTATTGGATTCGCGATTTCCTGTCAGAATCGACACGGTTCGTAGTAATTGACGGTAATTCATTGAGTAAAACAGAAGCGATATTTGGCGTTCCCCACGGAAGCGTTTTAGGTCCGCTACTCTTTCTTGTGTTTATAAACGATTAGGGAGACAATTTGAATAGTTCGCTTAGACTGTTCGCGGATGGTGCTGTCGTTTATCTGTTAGTTAAGTCAACAGAGGATCTAAAGTAACTGCAAAGCGATTTAGAAAAAAAATTCTACATGGTGCGAAAATTAGCAATTAACACTAAATAATGAAGTGTGAAGTAATACCATTAAAATAAATCCGCTGAATTTCAATTACACGATAAATCACTCAAACCTTAAGATCGTAAACTCTACCAAATACCTAGGAGTTACAATTACGAGCAACGTAGACTGGAGAGAACACATATAAAATATTTCGGGGGAAGGCGAACCAAACGCTACGTTTCGTTGCCAGAACGCTTCGAAGATGCAACAGCTCCACCAAACAGACTGCCTACATCTGGGGTGGAAATCATTACAACAACGGCGCTTATCGCTGCGGCGTGGGATATTTACGAAACTCCAATCGCCAAAATTCTCATACGAATGCGAAAAAATATTGTTGACTCTACTTACAATGAAATACCATCAGAAGAAAATACGAGAAATCAGAGCTCCAACGGAGAGATTCAGGTGGTCTCTCTTCCCGCGCGCTATTCGAGAATGGAATGGGAGATAAATAGTATAATGGTGGTTCGATGAACCCTCTGCCAGGCACTTAAATGTTTCTTGCAGAGTATCCACGTAGATGTAGATCACACTTGTGCGTCCTCTCCTGGAGTACTGTTGCCCAGTGTGGGACCCTCACCAGGTGGGACTGACGGAAGACATTGAGGAGGTTCAGAGAAGGGCAGCTCGTTTTGTTCTATCACGTTACAGGGGGGAAAGCGTCACGGAAATGTTGCACGATTTGAGGTGCAAATCATTAAAAAAAACGACGTTATTCGTTGCTGTGAGATCTATTTGCGAAATTTCAGTCACCGACTTTTACTTCTGAATGTGAAAATATTTTGCTAGCACCCACGTACATAGTGAGACATGATCATACCAATAAAATAAGAGAAATCAGATCGAAAACGGAACGATTTAGGTGTTCTTTCTTCCCGCGCGCTATTAGAGAATGAACGGTAGAGGAGGGTTATGAAAGTGGTTAATGAACCCTCTGCCAGGCACTTAAATGTGATTTGCAGAGTATCTATGTAGATGTAAATGATCCCCTGTCATGCAATTTGGTAGATAATTCTAGGAAATTGTTGTAGGTTGTATAGTCTATGGGACTTAACTACGGGGTCATCAGTCCCTAAACTTACAAACTACTTATGAACGACTTACGAACTAGGGCGGCACAAATATCCATGCCCGAGGGGGGATTCGAACCCCCGACCGTAGTGGCCGTGCAGACCGTGACTGGAGCGCCTTAGTCCCCTCGGCCACCGCGGCCGGCTCTAGGAAATTCTCGTCGTATGTAAAGTATACTAGCGTCAAAACAGAATAAGTATCTTCTTTACACGATAGGAATTGTGATGCTACTGATGGCAGTTCTGCTAAAGCAGAACTGATTAACACAGTTGCCCGAAATTCCTTCACCGAAGAAGACGAAGCAAATAATATAGAACTGGTTTCAAGAACAGCTGGCAACATGCGTAATTTAGAAGTATATGCCTCTGGTGTATTAAAGGAACTTAAATCACGTAACAAAAGTAAGTCTCTCGGTCCAGATTGTATACCAATTACGGTCCTTTCATCATATGCTGATGCAATAGCCCCAAGCGTAGCCATCATATACAACCTCTCGCTCCGCGAACGTTCCTTACGCAAAGACTGGAAAGTTGCACAGGCCACTCCAATATTCAAGAAACGTAACAGGAATAATCCGCAAAGTTATAGGCCTAATATCATTGCTAAGAGAACGACCTATTGTGTGTTGACCCATAGTCAACAAGAATTAAGAAAGTATTGTTCTTGTGAAACACTGCTAGCTCTTTACCGACATGATGTGATGAGTGCTATCGACAAGGGATGTCAAATAGATTCCGTATTTCTAGATTTGCGGAAGGCTTTTGTCACTGTACCTCATAAGTAAAGGAAGGAACCTTACGGTTTAACGTCCCTTCGACAGCTTGGTCATTAGAGACGGAGCTTACGCTCGGAGTTTTGGGTAAGGATGGGGAAGGAAATCGGCCGTGCCCTTAGAAAGGAAGCATCCCGGCATTTGCCTGGAGAGATGTAGGAAAATCACGGAAAACCTAAATCTGGTTGGAAGGAGGGGGATTTGAACCACCATCTTCCCGAATGCGAGTCCAGTGCGTTACCACTGCGCCACCTCGCTCGGTACTTCACAAGTGTCTTCTAATGAAATTGAGTGCTTCTGGAATATCGCCACGGTTGTGCGATTGGGTTCGTGATTTCCTGTCAGAAAGAGCAACAACCAGTGTCGCGCGCACCGTTCGTCGTCGCTTACGGTAGGATGGACTCTCGGTAAGACACCCGTTGCTGCGTTTATCACTGACTCAGCGCCACAGGCGTTTACGTCGGTGATGGTGCGATGAACCAAAGACACGTACAACTGAATGAAACGACTCTGATTTTACCGACGAATACCGATTTTCCCTGCACCACTATGATGGTCGAATTGGAGTTCAGAGACGCTGTGTTGAAGGACTGTTACTTGCCTTATGCAGGTTCATACTGGACTTGCTCTCAGTATTATGTTCTGCGGTGGTGTTCCATTACATTCCCGCAGTGTCGCTATACTAATAAGCCAGCTTGCCACCTCTGAAGTATTGGAGCCTGTTGTCCTCATGTAAGTTCAGAGCTACAAGGGGAGATGCCGCAGCGGTTAACGAACTGGAGTCGCATTCAGAAGGTATGATTTTCCTAAATCTCAGTAGGCAAATGCCGCAATAGTTCCCTTCAATGGTGTGGGCGATTTCCTTTCTCATCATCATCACAAACAACTCGAGCTTATTCTCCGTCTCTAATGACCACATTTTCAACGGGACGTAAAGCCCTTGCCGACGGTCATGTGGCGAAAGGATAATGAGCGACCATACGAGGCATGCAATGCTCCAGAATTGTTCGTCACCAACCCGACTGTACTGTCGGCTTGGCTTCACTGCTCTCCCGATCTCTCGCTTATGAAAACGATTTGTTGATGACTGGGTAATGACCGGCCGGGGATACGCCATCTACTGCTACACCAGACCAACTTCGACAGCATGGAAACAGTATGAACCGCTGTACCCCAAGAACTCATATAGAGCCTCTCTCCACATCCAAACTCCGCAAGCCAACGCAGGATGTGTGGCGAGGGTACGTTGTTACTTCTACCTCCTCTTCCTGACGCATTGCCGGAAAAAAAAAAAGAAAAAAACCAATAGTTTTGTTCGTTTCGCAAGATACACATGGGAAGAAGTAATATATTGGTTGAATCTCCGACAAACTTATGCTCTCGGAACTTTGCCATAAGACCCTACCGCGATACAGAACGACTGCAACTGGAGTTTCCTAATCATCTCTGTGACCATTTCTCGCCTACTAAATGAGCCCGTAACGAAGCATGCTGGTCTCTGCTGGATATCCATCTCTTTCATTAACCCTACCTGGCAGGAATCCCACATTGATGAGCAATACTCAAGCATAGGCCGAAAGAATGTTTAGTGAGCTACTTTCTTTGTTGACGGACTACACTTTCTGAGGAGTTTCCAAATGTCCCTGTCTTACGCGGAGAACTTCTGTAAAGGTATAAATACTCTAAGATACAAGATAAGTGATTGATTTCTGAAATACACTCCTGGCCATTAAAATTGCCACACTACGAAGAAAACGCTGAAGACAGGAAGAAGATGGTGTGATATGCAAATGATCAGCTTTTCAAAGCATTCACAAAAGGTTGGCGCCGGTGGCGACACCCTAACCTAAATGTTCAAATGTTTGTTAAGCTTATGGGACTTAACTACGGGGTCATCAGTCCCTAAACTTACAAACTACTTATGAACTACTTACGAACTAGGACGGCACAAATATCCATGCCCGAGGGGGGATTCGAACCCCCGACCGTAGTGGCCGTGCTGACCGTGACTGGAGCGCCTCAGTCACCTCGGCCACCGCGGCCGGCACACCCTAACCTGCTGACATGAAAGTTTCCAACCGATTTCTCATACACAAACAGCAATTGACCGGCGTTACCTGGTGAAACATTGTTGTGATACCTCATGTAATGAGGAGAAATGCGTACCATCACGTTTCCGACTTCGATAAAGGTCGGATTGTAGCCTATCGCGATTGCGGTTTATCGTATCGCGTTGGTCGCGATCCAATGACTATTAGCAGAATATCGAATCGGTGGGTTCAGGAGGGCAATACGGAACGCCGTGCTGCATCCCAACGGCCTCGTATCACTAGCAGTCGAGATGACAGGCATCTTATCCGCATGGCTGTAACGGATCGTGCAGCCACGTCTCGATCCCTGAGTCAACAGATGGGGACGCTTGCAAGACAACAAGCATCCGCACGAACAGTTCGTCGATGTTTGCAGCAGCATAGACTATCTGCTAGGAGACCATGTCTGCGGTTACCCTTGACGCTGGATCACAGACAGGAGCGCCTGCGATGGTGTGCGCAACGACGAACGTGGGTGCACGAATGGAAAACGCCATTTTTTCGGATGAATCAAGGTTCTGTTTACAGCATCATGATTGTCACATCCGTGTTTGGCGATATCGCGGCGAACCCACATTGGAAGCGTGTATTCGTCAGCGCCATACTGGCGTATCACCCGTCGTTATGGTATGGGTGCCACTGATTACATGTCTCGGTCACCTCTTGTTTGCATCGACGGCACTTTGAACAGTGGCCGTTACATTACAGATGTGTTACGACACGTGGCCCTACCGTTTATACGATCCCTGCGAAACACTACATTTTAGCATGATAATGTACGAGGGCATTTATGGACCTTTCTGGATACGGAAAATGTTCGACTGCTGTCCTGGCCAGCACATTCTCCAATTGGAAACGTCTGGTCAATAGTGATCGAGCAACTGGCTCGTCACAATGTACTTCAAAGTCGAAGTTCAATATTAATTGAAGTCCAGTATAACACACTGGACTTCAATTAATATTGAACTTAGACTTTGAAGTACCTCGCTTCAAAACCATTAGATGATGAATGTATATATTTTATTTGTGACTAGTAATTTTATGTTTGGTGATGCCTCAACCTGGATGTACTCTTTTAGTATATAAAAAAAAAATGTCGTGATGTAAATTACGACAGGTCTGAAGATGACGTCGAGCACGCCGAAACCGGTAACATAATAAGTGAAAAATGCGATCTTGGCTGCAAAATCATTATTATTACAAATATTTGACAAAGTTCAGCCCAACCGGTTGCGGAATTTGATAAAACTCCTTGATCTAGATTTCGGCATCATATAAGAGTGCCTTCATCAGAAGAATAAAAATTAAAACAAAAGACGTGTAATTGCGAGCAGGGTGCTCAAGGTGAATGAATGAACAAGAGGAATGTCATTGTCTGTATATAATTTTATAAGTTTGGACTTGAGCACACTGCTCGCAATTGCACGTCTTATGTTTTAATTTTTTTCCTTTGAAGAAGGCACCCTCAGATGGTGCCGAAATATAGATCAAGGAATTTTATCAAATTCTGCAACTGGTTGGGCTGAACTTTGTCAATTATTTGGAACATTTAAGAACAACAAAATGCGTTTGTCATAGTGAACCCGCGTTTCTATTGCATAGAAATCTATAGTTTTGTTCCGATCTTAATAAAATTTTGCACACTCTACCTTGAAAACAAGAGGAATGTCACTGTCTGTATATAATTTTGTTCGGTGCGTGGTGGAGGAAAGTTACGTTACAGAATTTTACAAAATGCATAGTTTTGCTCCAATCTTTAATAATTTTTACACACATGACTTTTAAACCAAAAGGAAGGTCACTGGGTACATCTACATGGGATACTATGCAAATCACATTTAAGTGCTGGCAGAGGGTTATTCTATTTTTTCTCCCATTCCATTCTAGAATGGCGCGCGGGAAGAATGAACACCTGAATCTCTCCGTTCGGGCTCTGATTTCTCGTATTTTACTCTGATGATCATTTATACCTATGTAAGTGGGAGTCAAGAATATATTTTCGCATTCGGAGGAGAATGTTGGCGATTGTAGTTTCGTAAGTAGCCCACGCTGCAGCGATAAGCACCATTGTTGTAATGATTCCCATCCCAGATCCTCTATCATTTCCGTAACGCTGTCTCCCCTGTATCGTGACAATACGATACGAGCTGCCCTTCTTTGGACTCTTTCGATGTCCTCCGTCAAACCCACCTGATAAGGATCCCACACTGGGCTGCAATACTCCAAAAATGGACGGACAAGCGTAGTGTATGCAGTTTCTTTTGTAGTTCTGTTGCATGTTTTAAGGCTTCTGCCAATAAAACGCAGTCTCTGGTTCGCCTTTCCCACGATATTATCTACGTGTTCTTTCCAATTTAAGTCTGAAGTAATAGTAATTCTTAGGTATTTTGTGGAGTTTACGGCCTTCACATTTGATTGATTTATCATGTAAACAAAATTTAACGGATTTCTTTTCGTACTCATGTGGACGACTTCACACTTCTCATTATTTAGAGTCAACTGCCAATTTTTACACCATAGCGATATCTTATTCAAATCGTTCTGCAGTTGGTTTTGATCTTCAGATGATTTTACTAGACGGTAAATGACGGCGACATCTGCAAACAACATAAGAGAGCTACTTAGATTTTCCCCTAAATCATTTATGTAAATAAGGAACAGCAGAGGACCAATAAACTACCCTGTGGAACGCCCGATATCACCTCTGTTTTAGTCGATGCCTTACCATCAATTACTACGAACTGCGTCCTCTCTGACAGGAAATCCCCTATCCAGTCGCAAATTTTGGGCGATATACCGTAACCACGCAAATGTATTAGAAAAGGTCCCACATGAAGACAGTACAGAACAGAGAGGTGGGGGAGTAAGAGGTGGATGCAGGGAGGGGGGTGGGGATGTGGACTAGCAGAGTGTAGAAGAAATAAAGACCCGGGCAACGCCGGGTTTACAGCTAGTCATCTATAAAAGGTCAATGTGTGGTGGGTAACAAGTAGTTTGCTCGGCTAGCCGCGTCGCCGGCGCTGTTACGCCGCAGCCAGCAGCGCACAGTGTCCGCGGCGGCGGCGGCGGCGGCAGGTGGGCGTGCTCGGCGCAGATTGCTGTCGCCGGCCGTCCAATTACCCGGCCGCTGTCACCCGGACACGTTGTTTAGCGCGCTCCCGCGGCCCACAAAGGCGCAGGCGCTCCTCGTTATGCGGCCGTACGCTGCAAGTCACCGGATTTAGTCCCAGAGTAAACTCACTTTTTGGCCTCGGTTAAATTAGTTGCCGACCCTGCGGCGGGGGCAGGGGGCAGGGGCGACTGGAAAGTTGTCATTTAATTGCAAATAACACACCGGCCACTTGCCGCCGGGCCGCTTCGCCCGCTGACTTAACAGTTCTGCGTCCCTCGCACGCTCGTATTGTCGAGTGCGAACAATTTTCGTGGCTAATCTGCATATCAGTAATGCGCCAAGAAGCAAGTCACGTAGACTGAGGAAAACGCTTCCCGAGTAATTTCGCGTTAATGGTCGCCTCATTTAGGGACATGAAGCGGAACACGGCCGGGCCTGTGGGCGCCGTACCGGCGGGGACCGGTTCACGACGCGGAACTGCCCACAATATTGTTTAAACATTGTGCAAATGTCTGTAAACCTAAACAGTCGCGAGTCTTTTTACCTTGTTTATACATTCTGTTGTCGTGTGGGTACCCTTTCTACATTGTTGCGTATTAGAAAGGGTCCCACGGGTCCCACATGACGACAGATTGTAAAAACAAGGAAAAAAGCCAAAATAAGACTCACGACTATTTTATTATTATTTTTTATTATTTATTTATTATTTCACATGCCCCATTACATAGTAATATTACACGTTTTATGGTTAAATTCAGGCGGTTACATCAGGTATTTTTACAAACACAAATACAGTACATAAGTTGACAGGATTTGCAAAAGAAGCCGTTTGACTACACATTATTTGTCGCTTTACGTAAAGAAACCAAACGATTTTATGCGAACTAGAAAGGGTCCCACATGACGACAGAATGGAAAAACAAGGAAAAAAAATATGACTCACGACTATTTTATTATTATTTTTATTGTTTATTTATTATTTCACATGCCCCATTACATAGTAATATTACATGTTTTATGGTTAAATTCAGGCGGTTACATCAGGTATTTTTACAAACACAAATACAGTACATAAGTTGACAGGATTTGCAAAAGAAGCGTTTTAACTACACATTATTTGTCGCTTTACATAAAGAAACCCAAACGATTTTATACATCGGGAAATCTTATTGAATTATAGAAATTGTAAAAGTCTACAGTGAATTTATGTGCACCAAATCAAATTAACTGACAGGCCATTGGTCCTCCTTTGTCAGCTATTTTTTTCCTGAGATGATCCCTCTCTTTTCATAAGTTGCAGCAGTCGAAAAGCACGTGGTCAATTGTTGGACAGCTCTGTTACATGTGCACGTTCCGTCTGATAATAGGCTTTCAGTTTCCCAGGACCTGTTAACATTGCTGTACAATTGGGAGATATTGGCAGTTTAATCATTAAACGTTGACGGATCGTAGAAAAATACGGTTTAGTGCTTCCCCCGTTTTTTGTTCTTTGCCATTCAATGTCCCATTTGTTCCTAAACTCCTCTCGAAGTTTCTTCTTTACGACACTTGTGGGTATTTTGTTGTAGCGTATGGATTGTCGTGATCGAGCTGCTCTTTTAGCAAGATTGTCAGCTAGTTCATTTCCCCGTATCCCTCGATGTGCCTTCACCCATTCGAAATGCACCAGCCAGTTGTGTGTCTGCAATCTTCTGATTTTTACATCTTATTTATTCAATCAAGAAGTTGTGATTCTTCGGATTTCGTAACAAGTCCAAAGTAATCCTGCCGTCTGTGTGAATTACTGCTGTTCTATCAATATTTGAGAGATTGGTTATTAACTCAAGAGCATTGGGAAAAGCGAATTGTTCCGCTTGATTGTTAGAGCATTCGCTAGACAGTTTTAGGTGTATCTGGTAAATAAGCTTCTTATTAATAAATATTGCTATTCCTGAACCCACTCCGTCGTCTGACTTGCTTCCATCTGTGTATACTTCAACAGGGTAGATTTTTCTTGCGTCCTTGTCAGTTATCCTCGTAAAATCTAAGGTGATGTCTATTATTTGTCTTAGCGTCTGTAGTTTTGACCAGGTTATAATATTTGGCTATTTCCTGTATCTTAAGAGTTATGGGCATTTGACTTGGTAAAACACAGAGCGCTTCACTTGATGTTGTTCTGTAAGCTTTGACTATTTTTAAATTTATTAACCGTTGGACTCTATTAATTCTGGTACGTTTGTATTGTCGTTCCAGTGCGTCTATCCACATCGGTGAGCCGTACGATAATAAAGGCAGTACTGCTCCTTTATAAATAGTTTGCAGTGCTGTAGCCCGCAGGCCCCAGTTAAGCCTAGCTGAACTTGTAAGAGCATTAATCAAGACCGTGCATTTGTCTGTAATACGTTGAACGTGTTTGTTGAATGTAAACTTACTGTCGATTATAACGCCCAGATATTTTAGATGGTCTACTTGTTGAAGCACCTTTTACACATACTTCAGCAGTGAAATCAATGTATTTTGTTTTCACAGCAATAAATAAATGGAAAACCGACCGATGATGGCACAGAGGTGCCGAAACTAGTTTGGGTGTAAATTAAAATAATGTTTTGCATATCAGGCGGACCTCATAACCAGATATTTTTACTGCAAAAATGGCAAGAATAAGAGCTGCAAATCGAAAAAAAAAAATAAATAAATAAATAAAAAGTAAAAGATGAATGTTTGTAAACCTATTGGCCCCAACTGCTATGGTCATTAGTCAATAGATTTACAACCTGCTTAAACTAACTTAAAATAAGGACAACACACACACACATACACACACTAGAAGGAGGACTCGAATCTCCAGCGGGAGCGGCCGCCCAGTCGGTAGCACGACGCATTAGATCGCGCGGCCATTTCGCGCGGCATTTAAAAAAAAATGTTCAAATGTTTGTAGAGCTTATGGGACTTAACTACAGTGTCATCAATCCCTAAACTTACAAACTACTTATGAACCAGCTAATACGAAGGACGGCACAAATATCCATGCCCGAGGGGGGATTCGAACCCCTGACCATAGTGGCCGTGCAGACCGTGACTGGAGCGCCTCAGTCACCTCGGCCACCGCGGCCGGCGCGGCATTTAAAAATTCACTTCGTTAGTCGTCTGCAGTATCGTCACCTTGCCATTTTAAAATTCTCAACGCAATTATTGGTACTAGTAAGTCGAAAAGAAAGAGAAATGAAAGGTAATTAAGGAGTAATGTCGCACCGAGGTCGTGATCGTTAGAGTGGGAACACAAGTTCAGAGTGTTTAACAGCTAAGAACAAAAGAAGGAAGGAAGGAAGCTTAGGGTTTAACGTTCCGTCTACAGCGTGGTCATTAGAGACGGACCTCACTATCGGATATTTGGGAAAGGATGTGGAAGGAAATCGGCTGTGACCTTCCAGAGGAACCAACCCGGCATTTGCCTGCAGTGATTTAGGGAAATTACGAAAAACCTGAATCTGGATGGCCGGAGGTGGATTTGAAACACCGTCCTCCCGAAGGCGGGCAATTAGAAAAAGATTGATGATTGCGGTTTTTATTTTAGCAATTACAAATATTGCCGGTTTGATAAATATTGATAAATGGTGTAGTAGAAACCTGTCAACAGAAATGAAGTAAAGAATGGACAGTGCGAAATCGTTAGAAAATTTTTAATAAAGGAATGCACATAAAAAATCGCTTATCCTGCTTCTGAAACTATATGTTCGAGGATTTAGTGTTACGGATTTTTTGAGATTAGTTTCTGTCTGTGTAATCTAGTTCATACCAATAGCATTTCTACATGTAGTAACAAAGATAGCTGTGAAAATAGAATGAATATTGGTCCACAACCCTCGATATTTACCTGATAAGGTAAGTCAGTCTAGTCGGAAAAAGAAATGTCTTCATCCTTTGCAAGAATCTTATAAACTATACAATGTAATATACTTTGAACCTGATCGCCTTCCTTCGCACTGAAAGAAGGAAAAATGGCGTTTAATGTCCCTTCACTGACGTGATCAGTAAATACAGCTCTCAAAGTTGAGATAATGGAATAGGTTCCAGCAGAAAATCAGTAGTTTGTTATTTTTATGAACAAACAGACGGTGTCCCCATGGGGAGCCCCTTGTCCACTGTGGTGGTTAATCTTTTTATGGAGGACTTTGAGGAGAAGGCACTTTACTATTTTAAAGCCCACGGTGTTCTGACGCTACGTAGACGACATATTTGTTGTATGGCCTCATGGTGGAGAGGAACTGGAGAAATTCTACCGTCACTTAAACTCAATACATGAGAATATCATGTACACCATGGAGAGTGAAAAAGATGGAACTTTACCATTTCTTGACGTGCTGTCACGACGCACGGATGATGGCTTTTTGGGACACTCTGTGTACAGGAAACCTACGCACACAGATTTATACCTCGAGGCGTCCAGCTGCCATCATCCCACACAAAGCGCTGGTGTCCTTAGTACATTTATACGTCGGGCACACATGATATCGGACGAAGAAAATCTTCCTGCAGAACTGGAATACTTGGAGAAAGTCTTCAAAGAGAATGGCTACACTCCACGCCAAATAAGAAAGGCCATACGTAACTATAACAACAAGAAGCAACGCACCGAGGACAATGAAGAAGATTATAAATCAGTTGAATTCCTTCCTCATGCTGTGTCCCCGAAAATAGGTAGATTGCTAAGAAAACATAAAATCCAGGTCATCTTCCGTCCATCTGCGAAGAATTTAACCCTAGCCGGATCTGTAAAAGACGATCTGCAACTGAAAAGAAAGAGGGCGTTTACAAAATTCCCTGCTGTACGGTGCACGAAAGACACACCCGCTTTCTGCAACCGTTGAAATCAGCAATAGCAGAACACTGCATTTCCATGGGACACTCCATGGAATACGAGAAAACTACAATTTTTGCTCCAGTTTCCAGCTTTTGGAATTCAGTCATCAAAGAAGCGATTGAAATACGCCTTGCTGATAATCTAATAAATCGTGACAACGGCTCTCAGCTGGATAAAAATTGGAACCCTGTACTTAAAACTATAGAGGCGTATTTCGCATGCGCAAAACTCGGTATAAGTACCGCGAACGTACCTGCGCTGTTCAGTAGTTGACAACTCACCTGAAGATGGCCGGGGGTCTCTGGGCCGAAATATCGTGGCAGAATGTCAATGGGATCCGGCTGCATACCCGAAAATTACTGGAAGAATCAGTAGTTTCTTTTCTTTGGGGTCCGCAGAGTGGAATATGTCTTTTAGTGAAACACTTGTAATACAAAAATTTAAACCCGTTACATTATATGGATATTCTCGAGGAAATAAAACTGTATTAGCATCCCGACACAAATCCTCTAAATTTCCTTAATGAACAAACCGAACTAAAACATGAAAAGTACATCCAACATTTTATTCATTTTTTTAAACGAAGAAACCAGAAGCAATAAGCAAAATTCATAATAACAAAACGAACACCACACAGTAAAGATATCCGATTAAAAAAATTACAATACAATTAATGAAATATGCAAATAAAATCCTAGCACAGAGAAGAAATCAAAGGCATTTCAGTTAAAAGAATACAGATAGCAATTAATCAAAACACTAACAAATCTCCAAACACCAGTTGCCGTAAGTCATAACTATTTAAACAAGTAAATGTCGCTGACGCACTGTGACTTTAGCTGAGAAATGCGGGAATATGAAAAGGATGCACATATGTAAAGCCAAATAAAACCTGGTAAAGTAGAAGAATTAAATATGAAAGGATAAAACAGTAACAGTGACAATGATGACATCACATGTAAGTTATAAATAGGTAAAAAACGAGTGTAGAACCGCTCCTTTCGTTATCGATTAAACCTGTAAGCTACCTGATATGTATTTACAGAATACCTGAGGATAGTTATAAAGCCGAAATGGGCCCATTGTAATTAATAAAATAACATAAGAAGCTTACAAAGGGTTTCAAATACAATTATTACTTTCACTTAAACCACATCGTACAGTATGGGGAATGCTAAAACACTGTTTACTGTAGAGAAACCTTGAAAGAAATCTGGTAGCGCTACACACATATTGCTCGAAAAAAAGTTCAAATGGGACAAACTGCTTAGATCATTGGTAGGGACCAAACTACTTAAACTAACATCGGACACACACACACACACACACACACACACACACACACACACACACACACACACACATGTACAAGGGAGGACTCGAACCTCCGACGAAAGCGGCCGCACAATCCGTGACATGGCGCCTTGGACAACACGGTCATTTCCACGCGGCCATCTTCCTCTAAACAGGTCTGAGATAAACGTATATGACTCTCTGTCTGGAATTAAAAGGCCCCTGAACTTACGTTAGTCTGTACAAGTCCGCGGAGCAGCACACCACGCCCGCCCACCGCCCGTGAGCGCAATTGTAAACATGGGCTTATATTGTGTCAGCCGCTTCTATCAAGGGCTACAAGGAAATCCACAATTCCGAAAACATAGAAACACCGAAAAACAACTTACAGTGTCACACCACGGAGAGCGTATTGTAATCAGAGGTTGCCCTGCTAAAGAGAGAAACGCATAATTAACTAAAGAATAAAACAATCTGCAATCAAGACGGATTTTTACTGAAGGAATATTTATTCTCACTGATTGCTGTACAACATGGACTGTAAATATTTTTATATGAACGTAACTTCCCTTACTATAGTTTTAGCTTCAACCTTCAGTGGTCAGGTTTTATAGAAACTCTAAGGACATTAAAATTGCTACACCACGAAGATAACGTGCTACAGACGTGAAATTTAACCGACGGGAAGAAGACGCTGTGATATGCAAATGATTAGCTTTTCATAGCATTCACACAAGGTTGGCACCGGTGGCGACACCTACAATGTACTGACATGAGGAAAGTTTCCAAACGATTTCTCATACACAAACAACAGTTGACCGGCGTTGCCTGATGAAACGTTGTTGTGATGATGTTTGCGACTTTGATAAAGGTCGGATTGTAGCCTACCGCGATTGCGGTTTATCGTATCGCGACATTGCTGCTCGCGTTGGTCGCGATCCAATGGTTGTTAGCAGAATATGGAATCGGTGGGTTCAAGAGGGCAATACGGAACGCCGTGCTGGATCCCAACGGCCTCGTACCACTAGCAGTCCAGATGACAGGCATCTTATTCGCATGGATGTAACGATCGTACAGACACGTCTTGATCCCAGAGTCAACAGATTGGGACGTTTGCAAGACAACAACTGTCTCTACGAACAGTTCGACGATGTTTGCAGCAACATGGACTATCTGCTCGGAGACCATGGCTGCGGTTGCCCTTGACACTGCATCACAGACAGGAGCGCCTGCGATGGTGAACGCAACGAGGAACCTGGGTGCACGAATGGAAAACGTCATTTTTTTCGGACGAATCCAGGTTCCGTTTACAGCATCATGATGGTCGCATCCGCGTTTAGCGACATCGCGGTGAACGCACATGGGAAGCGTGTATTCGTCATCGCCATACTGACGTATCGCCCGGCGTGATGATACGGGGTTACACGTCTCGGTCACCTTTTGTTCGCATCGACGGCACTTTGAACAGTGGCCGTTACATTTCAGATGTGTTGTGGCCCGTGGCTCTACCCTTCACTAGATTCCTACGAAACCCTACATTTCAACAGGATAATGCACGACTGCATGTTGTAGGTCCCGTGCGGGCTTTTCTGGATACGTAAAATGTTCGACTGCTGCCCTGGCCAGCACATTCTCCAGATCTCTTACCAATTGAAAACGAGTGTTCAATGGGGGCCGAGGAACTGGCTCGTCACAATACGCCAGTCACTACTATTGATGAACTGTGGTATCATGTTGTAGCTGCATGAGCATCTAAGCTCTGTTTGACTCAATGCCCAGGCATATCAATGCCGTTATTACGCCCAGAGGTGGTTGTTATTGGTACTGATTTCTCAGGATCTATGTACCCAAATTGCATGAAAATGTAGTCACATGTCAGTTCTAGTATAATATATTTGTCCAATGAATACCCGTTTATCATTTGCATTTCTTCTTGGTGTAGTAATTTTAACGGCCAGTAGTGTATATCGACCAGTCTGAGAATACAGACTATTCGACTTTGTCAGTGAAACTTTGTGTACCATACACATATCGTCTCGATAATGACCCCGAGTGGGGGCTCAACTAGGAACTGGCCTAGGGTCCTGCAAGCGCTTAGGTGGCTCTTTTGGGTTCCACAATTCCTATGTACTTTTCCCGATTCCTTTAATTCGCAAGATCGCTTTACAAGGTTGCTCGTCACAAAGAGGACACTGGACGGTGATCAATTGTTGCAGGGCCCCAATGAACCCGACTTCGGGTTCGACATGTTTTCCGACGTCCCAGGAGTGAAGCTAGTCGCTTTCAGTGCCAGGGTACTCGGACCCCCTCACTCCATTTCTGTAAGTGTCGTCTGGGACGTAATGGGCAGATTTTGTTACATTTAATTCTTAGCATAACCCAAGACTAGTGCCGTGGACGTGATGAAGACATGATCCCTTTGGGTGGCTGGTTTTCGTTAGTGCCCTTGAATCTCGCATCGGGGTGCTTGATTTTCGTGTGTCTCCTTGCCTCTCACGTTCGTGTACATCACATTTATGACCCTTTCCCTCTTTCTTTCGAATGTTGGAGTTCATGGTAATTCCACTTGTGTGTAGTAGTATACAAAGGGACATTACAAGTGGGACGAATGAATGATGTTCTTTTTGTTTTCCTACGTAAAGTTTATAAAAAGCATCTTGTAATTTCACAAATGTTTCTGTAGCTTATGGGACTTAACTACTGGGTCATCAGTCCCTAAACTTACAAACTACTTATGAACTAGCTAACACTAAGGACGGCACAAATATCCATGCCCGAAGGGGGATTCGAGCCCCTTCCGTAGTGTGTACTTTCACCAGCACAATGTCGGCCTATCAACGGAGTGGGAGAATCATGGTTGAAAGTATAGTTTTTACCGCGATCAAGATTCAGTTATGATCTAGCAAACTCTTATACGATTTGGGGAAATGTCATAGGCTCCTCATTTATCATTTTATATAAATATTGAGGATTAGTTAGGCAAAGCCAGTGAGCAGGAAGGAGACTTTTCGATACGACTTCATTGTTTCCCGCACCGTCTCTTACGAATAACTCTTTGTCGATATTACTTTTACCAGCCGTATTTTGATTATACTGATGAACACATGTTAGCATTGTAATGTGTACTTGAGTTTTGTAATGCATCGACTCAATTTCGCAAAAGTCAAATTCATGCACACCTGTCAACAACAACACACTGCGTTTATCTTCCCATTTTATTGTCATCAATACATCACTTTGAACGACTTGAACTTCAACACGACATGATTTATTATGCAGATTATTCATCCCGTATCTATTCGCGTTTACCGCACCACTTATTTCAATGTCAGGATCATAGAGAAAGTCGCCTAAACTGTGATTTTTACCTGAAATAAGAGTTCCCGAAAAATTTTTCTTGTAACGGTCTATTACTGACTGTTTTTTCCAGACAGTGATTGACGATATCTTCATTATTATGGAAATTATAATTGTGCACAATGCGAAGATCGCAAGAAGAACGCAAGAATCGCTTACCATTGTTTAAGAAAAAAACTATATTTTTATTTCAAGTAGGAAATTATCATACACATGGTTTGTAATTAAATGACGGCCAGAGCTGCGTTTATTATATATCTTTTTTAATTGCGCTACCGGTTCAAGCTTTGCTCATTTCAAGAGTTACCTATAAATAATTAATATAATAAACAAAAAATATTATAAACGCAGCTCTGGTGGTCATTTCATTCAATTTGTAGGTGCAGGAAAGTATACAAGAGAAATATTAAATGATGAAAATAATATACTGATTAATTACATAATATAGAAATGTCCGGACGTATTTGAGAGGCACCTTGGAAATCTTTTATTGGTGGATAAAAGCACGCATCCCGACAAAATTGACGTCTATCATAACCGTTTTCTACATTAATACTACCCATCTATTCACTGGAAGGATATTGTAACTATGTTTCAGACTCGCCACTACTCCACAAATCATTCTGAACTATTTCAACAAAAATTAACGGTACGGGTCGAGAAAAATTTTCATAAACCCAGGTTAGGGTCTATTGCATTACAGCCTGAAAGATTATTCGATTCCGGATTCTACTTATAGTCTACAAAATACACTCATGCGACATCCGATTATATAACACAATACACCACCTCTAGGAAACTGAGATGATTGTGATTCCAAGGAAATTTCAAAATCAATTTTTCATACACAGAGCTTCAAGTAATATTATTGAAAATGTATAAAGATCCTGTATGTTCTTGAACTCAGTGATAGCTGGCCGCGGTGGCTGAGGGGACTGAGGCGCTCCAGTCACGGTCTGCTCGGTCACTACGGTCGGGGGTTCGAGTCCCCCCTCGGGCACGGATATTTGTGCCGTCCTTAGTGTTAGCTAGTTCATAAGTAGTTTGTAAGTTTAGGGACTGATGACCCCATAGTTAAGTCCCATAAGCTATAGAAACATTTGAACATTTTTGAACTCGGTGATAATCAATGTGACAGGAAACTTGGAAAATTTCAAGAATGCGACCCAGTACCACGCACGCGCACTTGAGGTACCCACGTAGGTCGGAGAAATTTGAATGAAATTCGGTACCCAAGGGTCTTCGGAACGCACGGTTGTTCGCCGTCGGAGGTTTGAGTCCTCCCTAGGACATGTGTGTGTGTTATTCTTAGCGTAAGTTAGTTTAAGTAGTTTGCAAGCCTAGGGACTGATAACCGCAGCAGTTAAGTATTTGTTGTTATATCAGCGAAGTTCCGGAAACAAAGACTGGAAAGGTGCACAGGTCACTCCAATATTCAAGTAAGGCAACAGGAGCGATACGCAAAATACAGGTCCCTATCATTACCGCTGGTTTGCAACAGGAATTTGGAACACGAACTAATTCGACGAAAATCAGCTATGGACCCTTGATTTGATTTGATTTTTTCAGGGAAGGCAAAACAGTCTTGGTCTAACCCGCCACTGCCCGCACCGAAACTAAGTTTATTGTGCGGTATCGCTCCCTGTATGTCTAGTAAAGCCAACCAATCCCCTTGAACAGTGCAAGGAGTCCCTTTACCAGTTCTTTATTAGACACAGTTTCTTCGGGTCTCGTTGTCCCAAATGTTCTGTGCCTTTTACTCTCCAATGCAATGCATTCGAAGATCAGATGTGATGCAGTTTCATCACCGTCATCACAGAGCCTACATTTAGGGTCCTCTTCTGTTATTCCCATTGTATGTAGGTGTTTTTTGAAATTCCCATGGCCTGTCAGCAATCCAACCATGAGTATAATCTCTCTCCTGTTCAGACCCAGGATTGCAGAGCTTCTTTTAAAACAAGGCTTTGGCATCATTACCTTGCCATGTTTTTGTTGATGGACTTTGGTCCAATATTCTACGTGCTGTCTTCTGAGCCAGTTACGTAGCTCCAATTTGATCATTGCCTTGGTGATTGTCAGGACAGGTTCCGGTCCAATAAATGGAGTCTCTGTCCCATCCTGGCTAATCTGTCGGCATGTTCGTTGCCACTGATCCCGGAGTGGCCAGGGACTCACAATAGGTTTACTCTATTGCTTTCCCCTAGCTCCACCAGAACCCTGTGACATTCTGCAACAATTTTAGACCTTGTTGCAGGAGCTGCCAGTGATCTCAGGGCTGCCTGGCTGTCTGAATAGATATAGATGCTACAATCTTTGTAGCACCTACGCAAATGCTCCTCCACACACGCCCTGATGGCAGTGATTTCCGCCTGGAATACTGAGGCCAGTTTTGCCTAGAGAGATGACGCCCTCCAGTCTTGGCTGTACCCCATATACCCCGGCCCCAACACCTTGTTCTGATTTTGACCAGTCAGTGAACCAGACAATATCCCCCGTACGGTGTCAAACTATTTTCTCCCACTGCTCCCTGCTTCCAATATTTATATTGAAAGGATTGTTGAAGCAGTATGGGGTTATAATATTGTCGGCCGGCATTTCCCCAATCTTTCCTATATTTACCTCATTCACTATTTTAGTGTGTGATTCTGGATATCCCGAAGAGTTCCAGTTGTTGCCAGATTTGAGTCTGTATGCACCAGCTGCTGCCTCCATCTTGACCCAAAGGTGTAATGGGGGCATATCCAGCATGGTTTCCATCCCAACAGTTGGTGTGCTGCTAATTCCGCCTGTTATGGCTAGGCAGGCTAATCTCTGCATCTTAGCAAGCTCCTTAGCAGCAACCTGCTGTTCTGCCTTCTTCCACCACACGACCGCCCCATAGGTGATCCTGGGTCTAATCACCGTGGTGTATATCCAGTGTATACCCTTGGGGCTCAGGCCCCAATTTTTGCCACAAGCCCTCCTGAGACTTACTAGAGTACATTTTGCCTTGGAGAAAACATTCCTAATGTGAGGGGTCCATGTCAGTTTCTCATCTAGGGTAACCCCTAGATATTTCACTGTCCCCTTCACAGGTAGCGCTTCATTGAAAAGCTTTAGATTTCAACTTGAATGTTGTATATGATTCTTTGTGAATGGCACAACAACAGTCTTCTTAGGACTAACCCCCAGTCCCTTAGTTAACATGGACTGAGACTATCTTTTTTGAGAAACACAGCTAGCTCTTCACTCACATGTCCCAATGATTACTATCGGCAAGGGACTCAAATCGATTTCACATTTTTAGATTCCGAGAAGGCATTTGACACTATACCTCACAATCAGAACTAATCAAATTGCATGCTTATTAAATGTCGTCATAGTTGTGCGACTGGATTGGTGATTTCACGTGAGAAAGGACATAGTACGTAGTAATTGACGCATAATCGTTGAGTAAATAAAAACTGTCGTTCCCCATGGAAATTCTATAGTGTCTCTACTGTTCCATGTCCATGTACGCTATTTAAGAAATAGCTCTCTTAAGTGTTCGCGGAAGATGCTGTCGTTCATCTGTTAGTAAAGTTTTCAGAATATCAAAAATAGCTGCCTAGATAAGAAATCTGCTTGCTACGAAAATTGACAGTTGACCCTAAATAATGAAAGCTTTAGTCACCCATACGAGCACTAACAGAAATCCACTAAACTCCAGTCACACGATTAGTCAGTGAACTCCACAGGCCATAGATTCAACTAAATAACTAGGAATTACTATTATGAACAATTTAATTGGGAAGAACACAGAAAATATCGTAAGGGGGGAGATAAAACCAAAAGGAAGAACACTTAGAAAATGCCTACACTACACTTGTGCATCCTAATTTGGAGGATTGTTGCGCATTGTGGAATCCCCACTAAGTAGGACTAAGGTAGGGAGAAGGGCAGCTCGTTTTGAATTATCGCGATATAAGTGAGAGAGTGTCACGGAATTTTTGGACGAGTTGGGATGGAAATCATTAAAAGAAAGCCGTTATTCGTCGGGGCGAGATTTCTTTCACCAACTTTCTCCTCCGAATGTGAACATATTTTATTGTAAATACGACATAAAGTCGTAGAGGATGCAGACGACCAAGATGGTAGTACAGGCCACACTTCATGTACATGCGACTTCAATGACGCGTTTCGGTATTACCACCATCAGATTTGTATCGCCACACTTAAGGAAATACATGGATTCAAAAAAGGTTGTTAGATACACACATATTTGCAGTCATTGAAGTCGTGCTGTACAGGAAGTGTGACCTGCAATAAATAAATAAGATGCGACTTAAGTAGCTTTTCGCAGCACTACCAATTTATTGGAACATATTTTGTTAGCAGTCGACTACGTAGGGAGACGTGATCATCAAAATAAAAACAGAGAAATCAGATCAAAACGGAAAGATTTTGGTGTTCCTTTTCCCACGCGCGCTATTAGAGAATGGAATGGCAGAAAATATTATGAAAGCAATTCGACAAACCTTCTGCGAGGCGCTAAAATGTGATTTGGAGAGTGATAGCGTAGATGCAGATGTAAATGTAGAAAAAGCCGCGGTCGAAAATACAGTTGTTCAGGGACCCGTATCTCGGTTTCTCTTGGTCACAGAGGTAAGGGGTTTGGTTTGCCCTAGATGTAGTTGCCTTTTGTATTCCTATTAGAAGAACTAGCATACTCTAGCTAACACGCAGTAAAATGTTAAAGTTTAAACATTACACACTTTCTGGAGCCTAGTCAAACTGAGCAAATCGGTTAGGTTTTGTAAATCACTTGTGGTTTCGCGTGGTATTTATACGGTTTAGAAAAGCACCGTTTGATCATGGGCGGTTTCTGAGTTTTTGGTACCAAATCTTCGAATTGTGGGGATGGTCTTTATACACGTTTTATTCACTGAAATAGTCGTAATTTTTATCATGTGTTCTTAAGATTATGTTCTCAAGTAACTTTCCTGATTTTTGACATCTTTATCCGTTGCCGATATCCAGAGGTAAAAGTCACCATTGTAACGCACAAAACTGCAAAAACTGGATTATAGCCGTTTTCCCGCCGTGGACAAAAATATTTAAATTACTGGACAGAGCAAATGGCTGAAATTTTAAAACTTTTCTGTAGAAATTTAACTACTAATGACATTTTCTCATTCTATAAAATCTTTATTCGTTATCAAAATATACAGGAAAAACATGATGTTTGGGTACTACAAGTGCCAAATGTGTTATGAGACGGCATTTCGTAACCTATGAAGCTTATGATCTGATTTTAAGAAATCACCTAGGCGAAAATTTTATTTTTCCAGCAAGTTTTCTTCTCTCGATGAAGGTTTGATTTTATTTTTCTTATTCGGCACAGGTCCCGTGCAGCATGAGATTACGTGAAGTATTGCAACATATTTTAAAGACTTTGCAGGGATAAAAATATACTGCGCAGACTTTGGGTATGGTTGGTTTTAGCTCATACAAAGGAGCGTATGAAATTATGAAGAAATGTTGAAATTTCATGTATAACTGAGAGCGCAATAATATCTCATTGCGTTCTCGAGAAACCGGTTTCAAATGTGGCAGGCGAACCCGTGGTTGTGCCCATTTCTGTCAGACTTGGCACCCAGAAGGAAATATATCGTACCATTCCAGAAAATTGTTACGTAATTAAAACAAAAATATTTTGGACGCAATATAGTCTGACATGAATTTATTAGCCCACTTTAGGTTACGGAAGCGACACTAAAAGTGGGCCTTTGCGATCGCCTTTTGACAGTGTGAAATTTAAATGAAAACGACGGCTTAACCGTTCATCAAACACGAAAATCGAATAAACGAGCGCACTGAGCCACTGCGCCCAAGATTCGAACCACCGTATACATGTTCTTGTATCACAAATTCCCCGTCCATTACGCTACGCCGAACATCTGCGAGAGTAATCCGTAATTCTCGTGCCATCGATGATAGGTCTTAACTGCTAACATGGAATATTTATACATTACATTATAATACATTGTCTTAAGAAAGACGTGTTTTGGTAATTTTCAGTGTGCCATTGCTTTGAAATGATAAAGCTTGAGTTATAACAAGAAAATCATCAAGATGGCGTATGCAAAAGAGAGTTTCGGGCGAGGGATGTCACGTGACATTTCCGAACGCCAAATGCACGCTATGTTCCTTCCAGGCTATACTCATTCGTAACCAGTACAAGCGAAGAAAATAAACTTAGAACAATATCAATTTATTTTGGCTGTTTGTTATTACGTGTTGGGTGCATAGATATTATCAAATAGTAGAGTCGTAATGTTTGTCCATATTTTTTATAGTTTATGTTTTTATTATTTTTGTCCGAGATGTCTGCAAAAAAACATAAAACCACAGTCAAATCTAAAGTGGGCCGTAAAACACGCCAGTGCATTTTTTTAAATTCTCTGATATGAATGTCTTGAAGCGTATAGAGGAAGAATGAGATCTTCTCATAATTTTTTCTTAGATAAGCAGCACACCCTGCTTTAGCATGGAAGAGATGGGGACAATCTGAAAAATTCCATATTGATAATCGCTAGCGAGACAGACTATTTTGGACATGTGAAGTCGAAATACGTATTGATTGAATGAGTGTAAATAGTCTTGGGGAAGAAAAAAGATCCTGATCACTGAAGAGCATCAGCAATAACAACAGACACGACCGCGCTTCTGTAGCAATTTGTTAGATCCAAATTGACCGCTTCGGTATTTTATAGTTATGCCCCCATCTTCAGATACTTCGTAAGCTCGATGATCGTGGGCGACGATGCCCCAGCGAAGCCGCTTCAACGGCGTGGATGGTCACAGTCCCACCGTAAACCTCCAGCAGCTGCCGGCGACTTTCAGCTGCATGTTTCGCCCACAGAAATTGAATAACTGAGCGGATTTCTTAGCGAGACCAGTTTTGCAAACGGGTCGTCATTTCTATTTCGCTACAGCTAACGATGTAGGTGTCGTGTTGCTGATCCTACACTGCACGTATACTCGAATTTACTTCTATTCTTTTCTGCAGAAATTTAGATTCTGGAATAGATTAATATTTTTGCATGATAATAACATAATCTTACTGCTACACCTAGATAATTAACATTTCACTCCCAAAGAAATGATGTTTAATGTAATATTTACGAGCAGTATGAACATTCAAACCAATAAGAAAAGTTTCATTATTGCGAACTCTTACTGAGTGTGCACGGTCGAGTAGTAACGCTTTGAGCATCGCGGGAGTAGCCGAGCCGTCTGGAGCGCCACGTTACGGATCGCGCGGCCTTCCGCGTCAGAGGTTCGAATCCTCCCTCGGGCATGGATGTGTGTGTTTAACTTAGTTTAATCAGTTGTAAGTCTAGGGACTGATAACCAACGTAGTTTGGTCCCATAGAATTACAAACATTTAAACATTTTTAAGTAACGCTTTGACAATTATCTTTCTTAAACTCAAGAATGAAAACAGCAAAATAATAGCAGTGTTCAGCTAAATTTGCGTAAACATGTATTTGAGGATATAGCTTGTGATAAAATTCCTTACGTATGCAGAAAAATCTCAAATAATTCTGTTTTCCTATTAACTAGGATAGCGATCGACAACAAATCTAATAGCTACAGCCCTGCCAGACTGATCAACATACAGTTTCTCACAATGTTTGCATGTGATCTTGTATACACCACTCTGTGATAGGGGTTGAATTTTGTCCTTACTATTGAATAAATACTTAGAAATGTTGTTTTATAGAGTAGGTATTACTTTAATTAATCTTAACTATTACAAATGTAATAGTAAAGATTAATTACATCATGTAGTAGGTGTTCCTTTAATTAACATTTAACTGTTAAAAATATAATAGTCAAAGATTAATTAAAGCATTAGTTAAAATGTAAGGGCTTTTAGAAACAATCGCAATATTTTATTGTAAATTAGACGTTGCGGTATTGAGTAAAAATGTTATTTTATTGGCTTTGATGTGAAATATTTTGTTGATTTCCTGCTGATGGTAACAACTGCCAAAACCCTTAGAATATAACAAATAAAAATATTTTACAGCCTTGGCATAAGAGTGATTTTGGCCCACTTTAGGTTACGGTAGTAATACTAAACGTGGGCCTATGCGATCGTATTTTGACAGCACGAAAATTGAAGAACCGAATTTGTAGAGGAGAAAATTCTCTACAACTTTGCTCTCTTATGTTTTTTTTTTTCATATCTCGTAGCGTTTCAAAGATATTTGAAAAAATAACGGCGATTTTGGGATGTATGTCTGTCTGTCCGCCTGTCCGTAACGTGTTCCCTGTTTTTAACCGTTGAACCGATCAGCACCAAATTTTACAGACATGATTGTAGGCTGCCAGAGACCAGAATCTCCCTTTTTCAAATTTTTCGGACAAAAAATACGACAGTAATACCAAAAAAAGCCGTTTGTAATATAATTGTAATTGCAAACGAAGCGTTCATCTGACACGAAAATTGAATAACCTAATTGGTAAAGGAGAAAATTCTCTACAACTTTGCTGCCTTATTTTTCATATCTCGTATCGTTTGAGACATATTTGCAAAAATAACGGAGATTTGACACCCTCCATCGAATCAACGAAAACCAGCCGTTTGGAGATGTCACGTGACATTACTCGCCCAGAACTCTCTCTGGCATGCAACATCTTGCGTTGCGTATGATTTTCTTATTGTAACTTACACGTTGTCACTTCAAAGCAATGGCGCACTTAAGAATTAACAAAAACACATCGTTCTTCGTACGATAAATGATAATCTAGTGTCTACAAATGCCATATTAGCATCAGTTAACAACGGCCATCAATAGTATGAGATTAAAGGACTCGTCTTTTGAGTGATAGCCGTAAAGTAGTGGACAAGGCGTTGGACTATGACGCTAAAGGTCGGTTGTTCAGAACCCACCACTACCTAATTTTTTTTCCCTAAAAGGGTTTCAGACACTCTTATTAACTAATTTCTTATTATTTAGATTATTATTTTGGTACAAAATAATGCAAAAATTTATAAAACTACAAATCTGAAGTGGGCCGTAAGACACGTCAGTGCGATTTTTTTCAAAATAAAGTGACTAAATAATATTTGACAGCAATTTTCTAATTTTACTTTTTGACGTCTTAATTAGCATTTTTGCTAATCTTTGTGCACTAACTTAGGTTAAAATTAGACCTCTCGTTATATTTTGGTCTAATGTTCAAATGTTCAAATATTTGTATAGGTTATGGGACTTAACTACGGGGTCATCAGTCCCTAAACTTACAAACAACTTATGTAATAGCTTATCCTAAGGACGACACAAATATCCGTGCCCGAAGGGGGATTCGAACCCCCGACCGTAGTGGCCGTGCAGACCGTGACTGGAGCGCATCAGTCCCCTCGGCCATCGCGGCCGCCTATATTTTGGTCCAGTTTTTGGGTTTGTGGAGCACTAAGCACTGAACGAAAAACAGTCACGATGCCTGCAGCTGGTATGGTGCTCATCAGCGAACGGGATTCCGGGTCATGGCGGCGGCGCGGCGGGCAGATATGTTACAGTAATGCGTGCAAAATAATGCGGCGAGCCGTGGGGTGTCTGAGAGCGCGGCTGCGGCCAGTCTCCCAGGCTAAGAGGGGAGGGCGCAGGTAGGCACTGTGTGTAGCGTCACCTGTGCTCTCCGCAGTTCCCACCGCCGCCGGACCAACCGCCGCAGGTTGCGCGCCGCACACAAGAGGCGCAGACCTGCCGTTAGGCGCAGGTTCCGGCCGCTCCCTACCTGCTTCCGAAAGAAGGTCGCCCCGCCACCGGAACTGTGCGCCGCCGGTCCAAGCCTCTGCTCTCCCTCCCGGACTTAACACCGACACACACGGCACGTGAAGGCGCATAATCTCAGTTAGGAAATGGAGTGACTGTTTTTAACAGGTAGTGGTTCATGTCAAACTCTTTTCAATACAGCAAACTGTTGGTGATATCAATATATCCTTTCTGAATAGGTACATTACATAAAGCTTCTACATCCACATGGGATACTCTGCAAATTGGACTGGCGCGTAATAGTTCGCGGTCCGGCTCTGCCGCGAACTAGTTCGTTCTTTTAGTTCGTCCGCTCCCAGTGACGCAGAGCGCAGTAGTCTGTGCATGCAGGTGGAGGGAGAAGTTCCCTTACCTAGCTGCTTCATGTGCTTGCTGCTTCAGCCGCTAACGATATCACACAAACCAATGAAACAGTTTATGGATATTTTCTCGCGTTTAAGTTTAGAGTTATCTCTATATCTTGGCATTATGGAATTTATTAGTCAGATATTGCAGAGTGCGGAATACTTCAAAACAGAAATTTTGTAGCACTGAACTGTGTAATCTAACAGGCAGACGCTCACCTCGAAATGGCTCTCATCAGCAGAAGGCAAACGCCTGATTTTTTCTGCTGCGCGCCCTCTGGCTATTGCCCGCCGGTCTTCGGAAAAGAATCGAACGAGATACGTTTGGCATAATAGTTCGCGACCGGTAACGCATGTTTTAGTTCGCGACCGATCGCCTATATATTTGTTCGCGACCAATCCCGCATATTTTAGTTCGCGACCGACCGCGCATATCCTTTTAGTTCGCAGCTCGGCCGCAAAGTAGGTCGCTCTTTTTAGTTCGTCCGCTCTTTTTGGCTTTTGCTACCGCTACTAAAAGAGCTCTTTCTTTTGTTATGACGGCTTTTTTATATAACGATCAGTGTTGCCCAAGCGTGTGCTATTACCCATATTTTGGGCAATTAGACATCAAATACTTAAACAAATAAACCAGTTATTTAGTTTACACTATGGAATTAGGGTTATATTTAGACACTGATGAGTACCTTAGAAAAGAAAATTTGCGGCAGTGAAATATGAAACTACAGCTGAGCTGCATCTCAGCGCGAAATGACGGTAACTGGCAGAAGGGATTCTGCTCGCTCTCGCGTCCTCGCAGTCAGTTTTCGGAAAAGGAGCGGACGAACTAAGAGGCGAGGGATCTGCGAACTAGTTCGCGTAGTCCGCCTGTGGAAGTGCTCTTCCGAACTAGTTCGTTCACGAACTACACAAGACTACTGAAAATCACAGTTAAGTGCCTGGCAGAGGGTTCATCGAACCACCATTATACTATTCATCTCCTTTTCCATTCTCTCTGAATCTCTCAGTTCGAGCTCTGATTTCTCGTATTTTATTCTGATGATTATTTCTACCTATGTAGGCTGGAATCAACAATATATTTTCGCATTCGGAGGAGAATGTTGGTGATCGGAGTTTCGTAAGTAGACCACGCCGCAGCGGTAACCGCCGTTGTTGTGATGATTCCCATCGCAGGTCCTGTATCATTCGCCTTTCCTATGACGTTATCTACGTGTTCTTTTCAGTTTACGTCTGATGTAATAGTAATTCCTAGGTAATTAGTGGAGTTTTGATCAATTTATCTTGTAAACAAAGTTTAACGGATTTCTTTTCATATTCATGTGGACGGGCGACTTCACACTTCTCGTTATTTAGAGTCAATTGCCAATTCTTACTCCAAACTGATATTTAAATCGTTTTACAGTTGTTTTTGATCTTCAGATGACTTTACTAGACGACAAATGATGGCGTCATCTGCAAAAAACCTAAGGGAGCTGCCCAGAGCGCTTGGCCCAGTAGGGGGAATTATCCAATGATATCCCTTCTTTACAGGACTAACAATAAATGATTAAAAATCCGTTCATTATATTTTCAACTACATTAATCTTATTTAATCAATTAAGCTTTTTCTCTCAGAAACAAAAAAAAAAAAAAAAATAAAATAAAATAAAAAAATAACAATACTAATAAAAAAATATTCATAATTTAAAAAATTCAATTGAATATGATAACAAATTTTTTCTCAACATTTAACTTAATAACAACTACCTGCTCGACAATGTTTACTTTAGCAAACCACATTTAGAGAAATTCGGTCACTTTCGGGAGTAATAAAATCCTATCTTTATCTTTTACGTTTTTTGTAACTTTTAAACTCTTGAACTTGTTACTGGCATTGAAGGACATAACCATCACAAGGGGGAAAAATATTTCACTGAAAGCGTATATTATTTGCCGTGGTGCAATGGCCGAGCGCTCTAAGGCGCCTTGCCGGGGAGCGCACGATTCGTCCCTCGGGCATGGGTGTGTGTGTGTCACAGATCAGTTTAATTAGTTTGTAAGCCTACGGACCGGTAACCTAAGTAGTTTAGTCCCATGGATTTACAGACATTTGATAATTTTTGAGTATATTATTTGTGCCTGTGTATATAATTGTGTTAGAGCATTGCTTTCCAGTCTGTGGTCCCAGGATCATACTGGTGTGTTACGGACAATTTTTAAAATATTGTACAAATTTGCTGAAAATGTCTATTTCGTAATCTTTTTATGTTCATTATGTTATTTTTCACCTAGTAACAGAATATAACAGGTTCTACCCTTGAAACTTCTCAGTTCTGGAAATGTCAATTAGATTGTGGCTAAATCATGTCCCCACCACATCCTTTCTTCCAGGGGCACTAGCTCTGCAAGGTTAGGAGGAGAACTGTGAAGTTTGGAAACTAGAAGACGTACTGGCGGAAGTATAGTTGTGAGGACGGACTGTAAAGCGAGCTAGGATAGAGCGCTTGCCTGCGAAAGGCAAAGGTTCCAAGTTCGAATCCCGGTTCCGGCACATAGCTTTTATCCGACACGAAGTTTCATAACAGTTGTCGTTGTTTGGATGTTTTAGGGGAACAAAACTACGGAGGTCATCATTTCCCCTTCAACACAGTGCACAACACGCTGCAATATGAAAATATCGTTCGAGTTCTACCCTTCTTTATTTGACACATGTCACGGGTTAATGTTTCAAGGGTACTATGTTACTGCATTAGACTCAGTGGAAATTGTTTGTTAATGAAAAACTATCATTTAAAATTGGCTCTTGTTTTAGGTGTTACTTTCGAAGAATTCGAAATTATTTATTGTGGACAATAAATCCGTCTGTAGTGGACAACATTAAGAAGATAAAATTTTCAGCATCTAAGGAAGACTTTCGATAGAACTAGGCCTACCATGTCACTCGTTGTTAAAACTTCTTATCCTTTAGGATCACCATAGAGTGAAAGTATCGAGTGGTTGCAAATCTGTCTTTACGAGCTATTAATGACATTCATAATGGCTTACACGTCGGAGAGTACATTTTCTATCCTTTAAAATATATTTACATACACAAAACAAACTTCGTGGAAAACGTTTTACACCTAAAACTAACAATCTTAAATCCAGATACATAGCGAGTAGAAGAAGTAGCTATGCCAGATATAATACCCATCGTTAACATCAAGGCTAAACAATACTACAATTTCTAGTATTATTTAGCCTTGGTGTTATCGAAAGAGCGAAGTTGCAAACACTCCAAAGAACAGAGGAATTTGTGCAGCGCATGAAGCAGCAAACACTCTTAAAACTTACGTAAACACCACTGCTACCAAAACAGAATAGTTGATATGAAGAACATATCGGTTGTTGGAACAATGATTTTCACAAAATTTTAAATAATTTTGTCATTACCTCACAAATATACAGCAGATTGTGAAATTATGACACTGATAATATGTCATTCAAATACAAGAGAACTATCACATTAGAAATCCCTCTTCTGGCAGAGAGTAAGCCACTGGTGCCTAAAAACATATAGCAGGAAGACACTACTAATATAATACTGATGTAATAATGATAGAGTACTGCTTAGCCTTCAAGATACATTAATAAATACTACTTATTTACATAATTTTGTTGTTAACTACATAAGATACGCAGCTACACAAGATATGAGAACAAATACGTCACAGCTAAAACAAACAATTTTTATTTTTTTAAACTGGCCGATGGAAAGTACTGTATCTAACATACACGGTTTACTTAGTTCTTGAGTCCGTACACCAATAACAAACAACAATGTACCATAAAACTAATAAGCAAGACATGATGTCGCAAGAGTACATAACCTTTTCCAGGGTCACCATCTGCCACCCTTCGATGTAGTCCTCTACAAAGCACTCGAGAATCTTGATACCACTTTGTTTTATTATTTTCTTCGTGTATAGGATTTTTCAACTTCTGCAGATTACCGTGAACCCTCTACAGTGACATGTTGAGCTTGAATTCAATGAGTCCACTCGGTTCTCTTGCTAAATGGAAAAGCAGACACGCTCATTTCGTGGTTCACGTTGAATTTTTATAGGTACAAAGAACTTCTTATAATAGTACTTTAACCATTCATTGTACAGTTCTGAACACTTCCTTTCTTCACACTGAGTTTTCAGATCGAGAATTTCTACTGATAAGTCAGTTAATTCATGGATCTTGTATTCTGTCTGCCGCGGTGGAGTAGCCGAGCGGTCTAAAGCGTCTCGCTGCGGAGCGCGCGGTTGCTCGCCGTGGAGGTTCGAGTCCTTCTTGGGGCATGGGTGTGTGTGTTTGTCCTTAGGTTAGTTTACCTAGGTTTAAGTAGTTTGTAAGCTACGAACTGATGACCACGCAGTTTGGTCCGATAGAATTACAAACATTTGAACATTTATATTCTGTCTGCTGTGGCCAGCACTCAGTGATCGCGATTCGAATCACAAGGAGAAAACAGTTTATCTCCACAGGAAAGAACTACTGGATTTTGTGGAATTTCCCTTCATCTGTAATAGAAAATTATGTGGGGATGAGCAGTCATCCGAAAACAGCACAGATCAGTTACCTACCCGGGAATTTCGTATTAGAGTGAAAGCTCGTAGTAAGAACTCCTGCATTCATCCCCTCCACGGCAGGGGTAGGAAGTGCTTTCGTTGCTTTTTTTAATTTTTTTTTATCCTGAATGCAGAACATGTTCGTTGTTCGTTGTAAAATAAATCTTACGCGAGGTTTCTATAAAGGGGAACCATCTTCAGAAGTGAAAACACAGTGGGAGTACGTCTCTCTCATTTTTTTCACCTTTTTCGGATCCTTCGTATTTCATAGAACGGTAAAGTTCTTTACAATTCCGCAAGTGAACCGTTATCACAGCTGGCGCTGGAAGCTTCGCTACGACGTACAATTAGGGAGATTTAAATTACACTTTCAGCATTTCTCATGAGCAATATTTACATCCGACGTGACTAAAGTTCTTGTGCTGATAATCGCATACTTCAAGCATATGACGTTCACATCTGACTCCTTTTCAAGAAAATATTTTCACGCGTACTATAATGAACAGTGCAATTCGAAGACTAAGCTCTCTCATCAGTAGATAGTTCCGGTGTTCAGATCTGGTTACAACGCGGTATTGCAGTAAATTTTTGTGACATCTGCTATGATTATTGTATTAATTGGAAACTGCAAGGACTCCGCTAGTCTATTCCGAAAGCTAGTTTTAGTTCAAACGACTTCTTCCTGTTAAGAGTGAGTTGCAGAGTTACATCTGCCGGGAAATCCTAATCAACTCACGAAACTTATCTAGTACCTGGTACACTCGTATTTTGACCACTAAATGTTTTTCAGGAGATGAATGAATGCCTACTGAACGTTAAGGAATTCCTGCCTGACTAGTGTTGTGCACGGAGCTCGGTATCCCGCGGAAGAAGAAGGCAAGCTGATTTTCAAATGGTCTCTGTTCTAGGAATCATGTTGAAACAGCCGATTTTCATCTATGAAGACGCCATGATACATTAAGATGAGACATTTCCCACAGTTGTTGAGCATGTTGGCGTCAGGACGTTAAACCCTGATCTTCCTTCTTGCATTCCGCAACAGAATGACGTCAACTCTGTTAAGCGTTAATTATAAGCTTCTGTTTGGAGTCCCTTGTTGTAAACTGGTATTACCTGTGCCGTTTTACAGTCGCCCGGTACTCACGCTGCAAACATGTCGCTCCCCAATTGCCAGGTGAGGAAGGCTACCTTTCGTTTATGGAGCTGCAAATGAGATTCTCGCTGTTTAGCAACTTTTCCTCCTAATAGTTTCAAAAATATGCGGTACGACTATTAACGACCACCGTACTATCGCTAAACTTCCTTTTCTGTCTTTAAGCGCAATCCTCGCGGAGAGAAAATAACAAGTAGGGACCTCACAATTTCTCCGCGTGTCTCCTGCGCCTTATCGAGTGTGGGAAGCAGCGAAGGCGCGACCTGCGACCCGCCTGCACCCCGCGACCAGGGTATAAGAAGGAAGCCGGGGGCTCGAATAAATCACCGACGACGGCTTATCTCGCCGCTTTAGCTGGGCTGCCGTTGGCAAAATTATTTCGTCTTCCCACGTCCGGCGAGGCTCATCGAATTACACGGTACGCCGCAACTCTCCTCGTTTTGCTGTGAACTCTCGACCCGCGGAGAGCGATTTTCCTTTCACGCACTGAATAAATAATATCTCTATTCCGCCCCGCGCCTGCTGCCGAAGGCATTAAAATTACGCGCTCGGCGTTCGTGAAGCGTTTTGACGCGCGAGTGCGCGGTTTGGTAGCCGCCTCGCTGGCTACCTGTTAACTCGCGACCGGAGATGAATGTGTAATTAAGCTGCCCGGGGGGAAGATTCATTGCAGGAGTAATTACCGGTTGGTAGATGCGGGCAGCTCCATTTATTAATACTCTCGTCCTCCGGTAGCGTTTTCTCGCGTCCGCAAACGCCGGTATTCATCAAGTTTGGGTATCACGCCAGGCCGATGAAGGCCCTTTTTGCCGCATATGTAGTCTCCGGTAGAGCTAGGAACTTCGTCGCGCGCGGCTTTGAAAGGCGCTTCGAGGGGGACGGAGAGGTGGGGAAGCGGACGGTCAGACGAAACGTGCCGCAAGCAGTGCGATCTGCGGAAGGAAGGCACGGTGGGAGGGGGGGGGGGGGGGGGACCGGAGGTGTAGCACCTCATCTCGAGGAACCGGTACACAGGTGGCAGGCAGTTGTTCAACGACAGCGAGCAGGTCTCGCCGATGGTTTGAGGCTGGCACAAAAAAGTGTGTTGCAGGTTTTGTAACTGCCATCAGCGAGCTGGTATGTGGAGCTCCCTCGGGCGTTGGGTTGCCGTTAACACGCTATAAAGGTGGCGCCGGGTTTAACTCCGGCGTATCGGGAACAACGGGGTGCGTATTTAGTTACGTATAAATCTTTTAATTATTTCAAATTACCCACCTTTAGTAATTCATGAAGTGTTTCTATTTTTCCAGCAGTAATCTTAATATTTTTCTTCACGGTCATTGATTTAGTACAATCTGCTCCAAGCCAATCAAGCATCATTTTACAGAATGCAGCAAGAGTTTTTACAGCTTCATCTGCTACATCCAGTGTTGGTGGACTTTAAAGTTTAGTGGCAGTAGTAATTTGGAATGAAAGCAACACCTGAGCACAATATTACACAAAGAAACTAGCAGATTCCGCGATGACCTTTCTTACCATGATGATTATGTTGACTGGATTTAGCAGATGAAGGTGTAAAAACTCTTGCTGCATTGTGTAAAATGATGCTTGGTTGGCTTGGTGCAGATTGTACTAACTCAATGACCGAGAAGAAAAATATTAAAGTATCTTTTGTGACGAAAGAATGTTTAGATCGATCGGATTTTGATTAATTTCGAAGATTTCCTTGCAGACATTACTATCAAGTCGCGTTCATAAAAGTTACATATAATGGCATCTAGAAGTTTCTAGTAAGTTATAGATGCAATTCCAACAAAGGCTCCAAGCATCATATTACATAATTAAGATTACTACTGGAAAAATAGAATCACTTCATGAATTATTAAAGGTTGGGTCATTTGAAATAATTAAAAAATTATACCTAACTAAATATATTTTCACCGTACTTCATAAGTAAAACGATCTCACACACACAATTAATAGTGGAGAAGTCCCTGACGTGCGACTGTTCTCAATGAGGTAGGAAACATGAAAGACGAAGTTTACAACCGCGTTATGGGCAGCACGTAAAAAATAGATGAACATCAAAAATATATGAAGAGCGTAATTAGCTGCCAGAGAAAGCTGTGGTCAGCGATAAGCATCGTAAATAACTTATTTATCGAATGAAAATTTTTAATGTAATACTGCATGCGGATACATTTTTTTTATAACCACACGCTTGTGTGATACCCATATGTTTTTTTTAATAATACATTTCTAAATGATTATTTTAATACACCTTTCATCGATTACGTGTGGAATTTAACTCATGATCTCTGTAGTACGGTTTCGTAATATTTATAGATATCCAATATTGGATCACTTTAGTCAGTATTATAAATTAGATTCTTCTGTTTTTAGTTAGCCAAATACATTTTCAAGATCGTGCCCTTCTCTCCTCACCTGAAATTATCCTTCAAATTCTCTGTTTATTACTTTTTATTGGCAGTGTGATACAATTTTCATAGTCAATACGGTTTCAGAAAGTATCCTTTTCTCACAAGATGTGATGAGTGCTATCGACAATAAGTGTCAAACAGATTCCGTATTTTCATAGTCAACACGGTTTCAGAAAGTATCCTTTTCTCACAAGATGTGATGAGTGCTATCGACAATAAGTGTCAAACAGATTCCGTATTTTAGATTTCCCGAAGGCTTTTGACAATGTACCTCACAAGGGTTTTCTAATCAAAATACATGCTTATGGAATACAGCCACAATTGTACAATTGGATTCGTGAAAGTCATCGAGCTGAACTGAAGTGATATCTGTCGTTCCCCAGGCAAGTGTTATAGGGCCCCTATTGTTGCCTATTTTTATAAGCGATTTAGGAGACAATGTGAGTAGCTCTCTTACCTTGTTCGCGGATGATGCTGTCACATATCGGTTAGCAAAGTCACCAGAAGCTCAAAAGCAGCTTTGAAAATGATTTAGATAAGATATCTGTTTAGTGCAAAAAATGGGAATTCACCCTTCGTAATGGGAAGTGTGAAGTAATCCATATGACCACGAAAAGACGCCCATTAAACTTAATTTACACGATAAATCAGTCAAAAATACAGGCCGTAAATTCAACTAAATACCTGGGAGTAACACAAACAAATTAAATTGGAAAGAAAACATAGAAAGTATCGTAGAGAAAGCGAACAAAAGACTACTTTTTTTGCAGAACTCTTAGAAGATGCAACAGTTTTACTAAACAAGCTGTCTACACCACACTTGTGTGTCCTATTTTGGAGTTTTGTTGCGCATTGTTGGATCCCACCAAGTGGGACTGAAAGACGATTTAGAGAAAGTTCAGAGAACGGCAGGTCGTATTGTATTATCGTGATATAGGGGAGAGAGTGTTACGGGAATGATGTATGAGTTGGGGTGGAAATCATTGAAAGAAAGGCGTTACTCGTTGCGACGAGCCGCGTAGGAGTGGCAGGGCGCATTGAGGCGCTATGCTCCGATGCGCGAGGCCGTTCCCCGTCGGGGGTCCGAATCCCCCCTCGGGCATGGATGTTTTTGCTGTCTTTAGTAGCAGTTCATATGTAGTTCGTAAGTTTAGGAACTGATGACCCCGCAGTTAGGTCCCATAAGCTTTTCAAACATTTGAACTTTGTTTTGTCCTTGGTTCTACCATAGTTCACACAATCCTTATTTCTATTTTCAGTATTCTGTCTATTTTTACAGTTTTGGCTAATTTAAACGTAGCATAGGTTATTTGCGGCTGTGTGATTGTCTTGCACTGTTGTAGTTTTGTAGCTGCTAAGAGTTATTTTTTGTTGTGTGTTCTTGGTAAAAAGACGTGCTTTAATCAATTTGTTTCTTCTCCTCTCATCACGGTTTCTCATTCATCTTGTCTTTCAATATTTCTTCAAAGAATTCCAACTATTCTCCGATGTTGATTCTGTTTGCCGGTAGCGGTTAATTGAGCAGTTTTGTTTTTGCAAAATATATTAGACGGCCGATACTCTGGGCTACTTCGTGTAAGGATTGATTTGTCGTTTGGTTTCTTGAATGTGTTATCGAGAAGAGCGAGGTCATCAGCAAACCCCAAATAGTTAAAATTTGTCATATTTTTGTGCAACCTTAAAGTCATTAGATTGTTTATGTACCATTCCTTTACCATGTATTCAACGGCACAATTAAAAAGGACTGGGGACAGGCGTTCTCCCAGCCTTAAACCAGTTTTTACCAAAATTGAGTAAGAAATTTCCCTATTCAAATGTTCAAATGTCTGTATAGCTTATGGAGCTTAACTACGGGGTCATCAGTCCTTAAACTTACAAACTACTTATGAACTAACTAAGACTAAGGACGTCACAAATATCCATGCCCGAGGAAGGATTCGAACCCGAGCAGACCGTGACTGACGCGTCTGTCCCCTCGGCCACCGTGGCCGGCAAATTTCCCGCTGAACTTAATTTTGGAACCTGTGTTTGTTAAGATAATTTTTATCAGTTTCCTTAATTTTAGATGGTGTCAGGAAGTCTCAAAATTTTTGACAATTATGGACTATGGATAGATTCATTTGCTTTATTAAAATCTGTAGCAGTAATTGAGAAAGGCTTGTTTCGTGTGCTATTTAATAAGTCATTACTAATTTACGAGTAACTATTTGTTCGGCTCAGACCCTACAAGGTCTAAAAAATGTTCAAATGTTAGTAAATCTATCGGACGAAACTGCGTGGTCATCAGTCCGTAGCTTACAAACTACCTAAACCTAGGTAAACTAACCTAAGGACAACACACACACAACCATGCCTCAGGGAGGACTCGAACCTCCACGGCGAGCAACCGCGCGCTCCGCAGCGAGACGCTTTAGACCGCTCGGTTACTCCACCGCGGCCCTACAAGGTCTGACGCCTCTTTGGTATTCCCCTAGTTCCTTATTCAGTTGTTGATTTATCCCGTTATGTAACACCTTGGAAAAAATCTTGTAGGTTCATTCCAAGAGCGAGATTACCCTATAGTTATCTGGATCACTTTTGTCTTCTTTCTTATGAAGAGAATTCATTTCAGATCAAGGTTAATAATATAACTCCTGACATCTGATTGGCTGTGTACTTTATTAATTAGTGGTGTGTTATTTGATAAACACTGATTATAAAGGTAGGCTTTTCCTAAACGATACGAAATGGAACGAATATATAATGTCGTTTATATGGAAGATATATTTCAATTGAGTGAGAGAATTCTAGGAAAGTGTAGCTCTTCACAAAGCGGGAGCCACATAGAAGACCGATTCTCGAATAGAGGAAATTGTCCTATTTCGGATGATTACCCTAATTCTCGGTAGTTGAATATTAATACTTGAGTGCCTCACTTGCATTTGCTGGTGTCATGGGATTTGTACATGCGTCGATGTGGATACTAGGAAAGTTTATAAATGTGACTTCTATAACAAGAAACTAAGACTGAATATTTTTCGTGTTATCACTGAAACATCTGCAGGGTAAACAACAATATGCAAGACACCGTACTTTTGAATCAAACATTTGAGGGGAATGAAAGCTGCATTGCTAATTCATTACGTTTTAGTATTTATTTCCAACCCATAAGAAACCTGAAATAAGGAACCTATTATCCAAAGGTAAAAGTATAGTTTTAATTATTTGTTCTGCTGTTACTGAAAGCCGGCCGCGGTAGCCGAGGGGACTGAGGCACTCCAGTCACGGTCTGCACGGCCACTACGGCCGGGGGTTCGAATTCCCCCTCGGGCATGGATATTTGTGCCGTCCTTAGTATTAGTTCATAAGTAGTTTGTAAGTGTAGGGACTGATGACCCAGTAGTTAAGTCCCATACGCTATACAAACATTTGAACATTTGTTACTGACTGAGTAAATATGAATGCAGAAGTTTTTTTTGCAGGGATAGAATATTCCCTTGTAACAGTATGTCTGAGTTTCCGTAATCTGAAGGCTTCTTTCCCCTGCTGTTCGAAAGTTTTGGATTTCTGCCATATCAGATGAAAGGAAGAAATCTAAGCAATCTAGACCTGTTCAACTACATTGGTTTAGAATAGGTGCGATTGTCAGGAAAAATTACGTGGAAAATAACGATCTATGGAGGAAAGAAGACCTTTTCGCGAAGCACTTCATAACTACATCGTTCCCTCGATGAGACAAAATGGTAAAGGATTGTCCGACAGAGCGCAGCACTTATCGTGAAGCGTGATAGACCAACTCGTTTTGAACGAGTCTGCAGTCGAGCCGAAATACAATGATCCCTGGTGCTTACGCCAATCGGCTTTGGGCGCCGGCTGAGGCAGAAGACCTTTGGAGTAAGTCAAACGGAAATGTTGCTCTGCGCATGCGCGCGTACAGCTGCGCTGGGCATTTTTGCCAGTTCTGTCAGACAACAGCGACCATTAGCTACAATGTCCGGCAGCGAACTAACTATATTTAGCAACATGTCTGGATTCCGTTTCTGCGACGGGGCTGCTCTCCCAGACCAGTAGGCGGAGTCATGGATCATCGAGCCGACTATAATGTACTGTACTTTGACTTCTAGTGAACCATACCGGAGTCAGACTTCGCTTACGAAATGTGTACAAAATGCGCTGAAATGTACTACGAAAAACATTGTCAACTGAAACATAGATAGAAATCTGTTGTTGTTATCCTGTGTGTCGCATAGGTACCGAGGCAGGGATTCTCTTCTTCTTAGGCCAATATTATTGTTAAATTTGTGTACATCCAGGAGTTTTCTTTTCTCCCACATCATCTGTCAGTACTGAACAATACGGCTGCACAAAAGAAAATGTTCACACTTTTGTAGAGTTTATGGAACTTAACTACGGGGTTATCAGTCCCTAAACTTACAAACTACTTATGAACTAGCTTACACTAAAGGCGGCACAAACATCCATGCCCGAGGGGGGATTGGAACCCCCGACGGGGAACGGCCTCGCGCATCGTAGCATAGCGCATCAATGCCCTCGGCCGCTCCGCCGCGGCACGGCTGCACAATTTCAGAAACAACACATTGCTCTAATTCATTTCAAATACGGCTCTGGTTCTGAATAGTTAATGTGTTTGCGTTTCCAGTTTTTGGGGAGAACACAAATACGCGAAACATTTAAGTTGCGTATCCCTGCCGCGATAAAAAAAAAAAAAAAAAAAAAAAAAAAAAAAAAAAAAAAAAAAAAAAAAATTAAATTAAATTAAATAAAATAAAAAGAAAAAGAAATGGAAAGACCGGCTTAAGGACCACGAATTTGCGCGAAGCCAAAGATAGAGCTCGTACGGATACGCATAATCGTCCTTTCCTGGCTCTGATTGAAAATTTGCTGGGCCATCTGCCAAGTGCCATGACGGCTAAATTTCCTTTAATAACCAACACCATTGTACTGAAATTTCTAGATACCATGCGCAACACGAGTGCGTCGCCAGTTACTAGTAAGCTGATGTGTTCTAACTGCTCATACGTAGCATCTACACATTCCAAATGAATGGTGACTGAAACGTGGCTCCACCCATCAGTACAGCATTACCAGCCTAAATCTTTATTTAATAATATCCAATTTTTAAGTAATTCACGCTTGACTGAAATATGCGTTAGCTTGAAAATTTACATCAGCCAGTAACTGACAACCCACGTCTTGGGAGGCAAACATTGTACCAAAGAGCGCAGTTGCCTCTGTGTAATGGCCGAGCGCTCTAAGACGCCTTGCTGCGGTGCGCACGGCTGCTCCCCGTTGAAGGTTCGGGTATTTCCTCAGGTGTTGGTGTGTATTGTGTTGTCGTTAGGTTAGTTTAAGTTAAAGCCTATGGACTGATAACCACAGTAGTTACGTCACATAGTTTTGAATATTTTGACAGCCCAAATGCTCGTCGACATTTTGATCTTTCGCTTGGTTATAAAATGAACTTCATACAAGTGTATTTTATAAAAACAGTCTGGATCTTAGAAGGTAATTTTTGTTTTATTTGGCCGCTTTCGACCTCTTATAGGTCATCCTTAGAAGTAATGATACAGCCCAAGTTGCCGGTGCTTAGATCTGGAGGCTGCGTGGCTACCCTCTGGCTGCACGTTGGTGATCAGCAACAGTTATCAACCAGTAACATCTACATCTACACGGGATACTCTGCAAATAACATTTAAGTGCCTGTCAGAGGGTCAATCGAAACCCCTTTATACTATTCATCTCTCATTAGATTCTCCAATAGCGCGCGGGAAGAAAGAACATCTGAATCTCTCCGTTCGAGCTCTGATTTCTCGTATTTTTTCTCATGATCTTTTCTACCTATGTCAGTGGGAGTCAACAATATTTTTCGCATTCGGGTGAGAATGTTGGTGATTGGAGTTTCGCAAGTAGCCCACGCCACAGCGATAAGCGCCGTTGTTGTAATGATTAGCCATCCCAGGACCTGTATCATTTCCGTAACGCTGTTTCCCCTGTATCGCGACAATACAAAACGAGCTGCCCTTCTTTGGACTCCGTCAAACCCACAGCATAAAAGGGCAGACAACCGTAGTGTATGCAGTTAATTTAGTAGTTCTGTTGCATCTTTTAAGGGTTCTGCCAATAAAACGCAGTCTCTAGTTCGCCCTTTCCATGAAACTGTCTACATGTTCTTTCCTGTCCGCCACCGTAGGGCGCTGGGAAATGAAAACAACTCGACGTGTCGTCACAGACGCCACAGTTGTTTACTGTTTCGAAATGCCCACGCAAGTGGCTACCGTTCTTAATTTGCACTGCCTTAACATTAGGGGAACGAAAAATGTATTTCAGTCTCTTATCTCTACAGGGTGAGTCACCTAACAGTTGCACCGCAAATTTGGGGAAACGGAAATTGCGATTGATGTGCGGTTTTCACAGAATGGATTGGTAGTCAGGGGCTCGTATTTTTAGCCAACGAACAGATTGTAATATTCAGTAATTAAAACTTCCGGGCTGAGAGGCCGTGGTCGAACAGTAGAAATTTCTTCCCCTGACGTTTCGTTGCCGGCTGTGGGCAACATCTTCTGAGGTGATTAGATTGTAATATTACTTAGAATGTGTATTTTTTATGCAAACATACAGTTTTTTAAAATGGAACAATGGTTGTTTCTATCATGCACTGGAATTTTTGACACCAGTTGAGTACAAAAAATTTTGACTGGCATTTTTATAATGTTTGGCAGCTACAACTGTTCAAAGTTTCTTGGGCGGCAGCTGCAATAGCGTAGCTCACTGGCAGAGTGCCTAGCCCACTGGCTCATGACCACCAACCACTCAGCTACGCTGTCGTAGCCTCCGCTCTCAAAACTTTGAATGGTTGTAGGTGCCAAACTAAACGTGATAAAAAGTCATTCAAAATTCTTTGTATACAGCTGGTGTCAGAAATTCCAGTGCACGATAGAAACAACCATTGTTCCATTTGAAAAATTGTATGTTTGAATAAAAATACACTTTCCAAGTAATTTTACAATCTGTTTATTGGCTAACAAAACGAGTTCTTGACTACAAATCCGTTCTGTGGGGAAAAAAATAAAAAATAAATAAATAAATAAAAATGGAAATGAGCGTATGGCTTTTTTGGGCGGGAGATCCCTGACGAGATTGTTCTGGCTCCTGAGTGTAATCCTTTCTATTTGACGTCGCGTGGGCGACTTACGTGCCAATGATGATGAGGCCAACACACAACAACCAGTCCTCTGCCGGGAATCGAACCCAGGCCTCCTGCGTGGTAGTCAGCGACGCTTCCACTGAGCTACGGAGGCGGACATCTGGTCTGCGAAAACCACACATCAATCGCACTTTACGTTTCCGCAATATTTGCTGTGCAAGCGTTAGGTGATTCACCCTGTATAGATAAGAGACGTAAATACAGCCGCGGCTGATTAGCTGTACTGGAGCGTCATGCTGCGCTGCGCGCGGCCGTTCGCCGTCGGTGTTTCGAGTCGCCTCTGGGACATGGGTGCCTGTGTTGTCCTTAGGTTAGTTTACCTTAGATTAAGTTCAAATGTTTGTAGAGCTTATGGGACTTAACTTCGGGGTCATCAGTCCCTAAACTTACAAACTACTTATGAACTAGCTAACACTAAGGACAGCACAAATATCCATGCCCGAGGGGGGATTCGAACCCCCGACCGTAGTGGCCATGCAGACCGTGACTGGCGCGCCTCAGTCCCCTCGGCCACCGCGGCCGGCTTATATTAAGTAGTTTGTAAGCTACAGACATATGACCACGCAGTTAAGTCCGGTAGATTTACAAACATTTGAACTTAAATACATTTTTCGTTCCCGTAATATTAAGGCAGTGCAAATTTGCAAATTAAGTACAGTAGCCAGTTGTGTGGGCATTTCGAAACAGTAAACAACTGTGGCGTCTGTGACGACACGTCGAGTTGTTTTTATTTGCCAGCGCCCCTCTATGGCGGTGTCCGGCGCCTCCCTCGTTCCGGCCGCAGAGTTGCTGCGTCTCTTGAGGCGCGGCCCACGTGGGCGGCGCCGCAGTGCAATTAGGGCGAGAGCAGAGCAGGCGCTTCGCGGAACGCTGCTGCAGGCGGCCGGGCCGGATATTTGTATGCTAATGCGCATGCGCGACCGGTAGCCGAGTCGGCGGCCTACGGCAGCGGCAACGCCCGCCTCCTCGGCAGGTGCTGTGGCCGTGCCGTACTGCGGAGCATCCCAGCCCACGCTGCCTCCACGACTGCAGCCTTAAGCCCAGTTTACACGATGATCGCGCTAGTAATGAGCAGATCACGTTGCGCGCCATCTAGCGACGTAAACGCGGAACTACTAGCATTTCGTGAGCGCAGACGGCGTTTCGTACTAGCTAGTACGCTTTAGTGCAGGTTCTAAATTTGCTAGTAGCAAAGAGGGTGCGCATGTGCAGAAGTGAATTCGTTGCGCACTTCTCATGTTTGTGTGTGGAAATAGCCGCGTCCTTACAGAAATTACTTGCTTTGTTGGAGTAATATTGCGCTTTCGATTGAGGCATACAGGATCGCTGCAGAAAATCTCCTCTATTGAAAGGAGGTACAATGACTTATTTATGAAGAAAATAACAGAAAAATGAAGATTTAAATGAATTTTGAATACTTGTTGAATAACTTCATATTTTTAAAATTCTGTAATTTTTAGTATGTCAGTAAGTCAGTTGCACATACTCTCGAAAGTGCGATGCTAAAAGCAAAGCAAAATTTAGTTAACTGAGGTCCTATTATGGATCGGAAATTGAAATTGCTGTGCAGACTTCAACAGCAATATTTGTAACAGTCGGTACAGAAATTCTTTGTGCAAAGGCTAGGCTTTCGAAAGATTCTCCTGTCGCCAGAAACTGCAATGTTATAGCGACTCTGCGAAAAATAACAATTACAGGAAGTAACTGACGCATAAATTTAACAAAGCTGAAAATGTAACTCAAGTGTAAAAAGTATTTCGTACCTTCAGCTTGGCGAAATTCTCTCTCTCTACCACCGCCGTATTTTTGTCCTTGGACGAAAGAAAGCAACTTGGTAAAACACTCAGCACTTAATATACGTAAAAAAAAGTCTGAATTCTTTGAGGTCCTCTGGTATGAGTTCCTTCATTATATCTCATTCTTCGTCTCTTCCTCTCAACCAAGGACACATCCAACTTCTATTTCTTATTCACTGTAGTGTTCTAACAAACATTGCCACAGCTCCTGCAACCGCCGACAGTGTAAGATTCTTCAGTTAAATATTATCAGCTATGACATACACCCAAACGTGTACAATCCACGTATACAAAGAGTAATAAGCCTGTATTTTCGCACAGGCGGCTGCTGTTAGTTGTAATCAGACGTGTAGACGGAAGTTTATCGTATTAACGCAAACAAGCCTGTATGATTGCACGCCATTAGTAGAGAGTTAGTACGCTTGGAGCGCTGCAGCAGAGTTATATTTCTTGTGAACTTTCGATGGTCGTGTAAACTAGTCATTACACGGGAACGTTTCTCACCAGTAGCGCTAGCGAAGCACTAACAAGTAACTCTCAGACTTATAGAATAACTCTAGTGCCCGGCGCTGGACGGGTATGTATCTCATAAATGAGGAAAAATATTTCTTGCAAATTGTCACACACTGAGCTACAAACATAAATTCGTTTTTCCGCATGTTCCTATGTCAATAAATGACAATGCAATTCAATGGTTAAAATCTGGAAATTGAAGTGGACTTTTGGTGTTACTGTGGGCTGACATTGGCGAAGGAGTCAGATTGGCAATAGGGCACAAGTTCCTTTCCCGACGTTAACTAGCCACTATACACAATACCAACCAGTGAAAATGGTACGAGATGGATGTGAGCGCTTGCATTGTCATGCAGGCCGTCGCTTGACGCCGCATGCCTCGCCTTCTCGTTAGTAGTTAGACTACCTACAACACTCGCATGTTGTGCCGTGTTGCCAATCTGTCACCTTGGCCAATGTCGGATTACACTAACACCCAAAACTCCACTTCATATTTCCAGATTTTTACTATTAAATTGCATTCTCATTTATTGACATAGGAATATGCGGCAAACGAATTTCTGTTTGTAGCTCAGTGTGTGACAATTTGCACGAAATATTTTCCTCATTTATGACTCACCCTGTATATATTCGATTTTTATGTTAATCTTCTTCTTACCCGTCTGTCCATTTCACCCGTGTGTGTAGTCAGTTCAGGCTGTAAGTTCGTTTACACCTAGCTCAGTCCTTATAACGTCATTTCTCCTGAACATTGTGACACACATTAATGTAATTATCCACAGGCATAGAATGGAATGTTAGGAAACTGCATTTCCTTCCGTATAGAATTAGTAGTATAGACGTTGCAGATTAAAACTTTTTGTGTGATTGGGTGGTTTATCACGCCTCTCATTGTTTATGACGTCATGTCTCCTGAACTACGTGTTGTGCGTGATCCTTACACCCACATGACCGTTCTCTTGGTCTGAAGGTCAAACGTGCAAAATTTCGTCAAAATCTGAGCCAAACTGTGGATATGGTCGAAGTCCATAAGAAAAGTATTCGCCTTGCACGCGAGACTACTTCACTGGCTAACTTCATTGGAAATTACGACGGAAATGCCGCACTTACGGAATTTTCTTCTTACCAGTTATTTCGAAGCACAACTTACCCTCCAACAGCTTTTCACACTATTTCTGACTACCTTGCATAAAGGCTTAATTTCTTAATATTCTGAGAGGTGACAATAAAATTTTTCGAAAAACATCGGCTCCACGTTAAGTGCTATGAGGGCACTTTTATTGTAGTACTATGAAAAACTATCGCTTGTGTTACAACATCTTCGCTCTCCATCTCATGAGAGGTGGTATGAAACATCTAGTAACCATAGGCTCTAAATTGTCTTAGAACCTATTAGCACTTCTTCAATAGATGAAACATGTTCACCCCTCATCTCACCTCGCCTCCTACTTTCCAAACTTCACTTCTTTCTTCCTGAAGTACTAGTCCTGCAAATATCGCAAGAGACCTTCTGTAAAGTTTGAAGCGTAGGAGGCGTGGTACTGGTGGAGGGAAATTTGCGAGGACGGACAATGAAGCGAGCTGGGACAACTCAGTCGGTACAGTGCTTGCCTGTCAAATGCAGAGGTTAAAGGTTGGAATCTCGGTACCAGCATGTAGTTTTAATCTGCCAGGATATTTCATATCAACGGACACTCCACTACAGAGTTGACGTACCATTCTAAAAAAAAAAAAAAAAAAAAAAAAAAAAAAAAAAAAAAAAAAAAAACTCTACGCTGTAGTGCTAGTCTAGTCTAGTCTTGCAAAGTTCGCAGGAGATCTTATGTGAAGTTTGGAACGTAGAAGGTGAGGTACTAGTGGAAGTGAAAGTATGAGGACGGACCGTGAAGGGTACCCTGAAAGTTCAGTCGGTAGAGCGCTTGCCTCCTACCGACACGTAGTTTTAATCTGACAGGAAGTTTTATATGAGCACACATTCCATTCCAGAGTTAATGTATCATTCTGGAAACATCCGTTTGGCTGCGACTAAACCATGTCTGCACCTGATCCTTTCTTCCAAGAGTGCTAGTCTTGCAAAGTTCGTAGTACTTACGTAAAGTTTGAAACGTAGGAGGCGAGGTATTGGTGGAAGTATAGGAGTGAGAACGGTCCATGAAGCGTGCCGGAATAGCTCAGTCTGGAGAGCGTTTGCCCGCGAAAGGCAAAGGTACCAGGTTATAATCGCGGCTCCCAAACTCTGTTTTAATCTGTCAGGTAGTTCCATATCAGCGGACACTCTGCTCTTTCTGGAAAATTACGAATGTTAGCTATTTGTACTGGGTTAGTAAATAAATGTCATGGAACAGGGCTACCTCAGGCCCTGCGGACTGCACTGAGACGCCGTGTTGTTAGATGTCTGTGGTAGTCCTCTGGACCGACTACAATTCATTTGCAGAGCCGCAGCAAATTCTGGTCTGCTTGTGTATCCGGCGTTCCATGACATTACACATATTCAGAAAATCTGGGATTCTGTGCGAAAACCATTCCCGGACAGTATTGAGCGATGTTGCGGCCCTTTAACATCTTGAAACATCGGAGAACCATCAGAGTGTCTCCTGGAAGGCTAAAAGTAGTTGAGAGTGGTTCCCGAGCAGTTTATCGTACCTCTATCCAGTCAAAGACTTTTCCGAAGTAACCATAGGAGCAATTCCGTACTAGAAAACTGCAGCATGGACAAAAACAGGGGCAATGATACCTCTTTGAAGCACATCTTTGCAAGCACCCACTGATTCGTGTGGTTTGCGCCGCGTTCGCGGTGCCTCCTATCGTCACAATGCAGCTGTGAATTATCCGACCACGTTCCTCTGTTCTTCCACTGTCCAACCCCTGGCATTCGCTGATAGCCACCTATCACGTTACAGGGGCATTCAAGTGCGACGCCGACTCACATGTGTCTTAGAACCATGTTGATACGGTTGCGATGTCGTCCTTCTGTTACTGTCACAGATATCGTCGGTGGGTGCCATCGAGGGTAGCTGGTCGGCCGTTGCTTGTCTGTTGTGGAATATGACAGCCGAAGTTCAGCTCTGGGCAACGCAGAATGCCTGCACCACTGCCGAAATAGACATTCCCGTAGGTCGGCGACCGATCACCGTATTCCGTTCGAACGTCCACAACATTGTTCGTAACATTGTTCATGGTTGCTACTAGACTGCCGATGTTGACAACATGTTGGCAACACAGAAACAGTGTTTCGGGCCTGTGTCGGTAAAGATCAAAGGAACATTTGTTCTGGGGCCGCTACACAGAGCTACTGTTTTCATTTTGCTACTGAACAGAGTGTTGTGACGCCTGTCGTGTGTCGTAGTTGTCAGTGTTCTGTCAGAGGGGAAACATTTACCATCTTTTACCATTATATGAGGAAGAACAGTGTTTGTGGAACGTACACTGTGCAAGGTACAAGAACACGAAAAAGAAATATGATTCTTTCAAAATAAATAAAAATAAAATAATAAAAAAAAATACTGTGGAGCTGGGTACCAGCAGCAGTGACATTGATAAGAAAATAAAAAACCCCATGTCACAATACCGGCAGGAGAAAAAATCAAAACAGGAACTGGGGGAGGGGGGAAGGTCTCTATGTACGGTTTGGTTATAAAATTTTAAAGTTCCTGGACATAGCACTGTAATAATTCAGCTGGGATCAAATTTATTGCTGTGAATGTGCGATGTTTCAGTGATATTAAAATAAATGAATTTCCTTTACATAATCATCAAATCCGTCAAACAAACCTTGACAAACCGCAGGAACTATTTTAGATATCGTATAGCTGGCTTTGAAATAAGAAATAAATATGCTAGACTTTGGTACGGATTTCCTATTGGAAGAAAACGGAGGGCTTCAGGAAGTCTTTATTTCACAGGGATTGCCTTCCTGAAATTCGTGTCTTTTTTTTTTTTTTTTTTAATAAAACAACCCTTTAATATTTAGCAAAATTTAAAACCCTGAAGGCTATATCTTTGTGAAATTACGAAGGCCGGAACAGTTTCCATGTTCAGTTCACAAAGCGAGTCATTCCCACCACGACTTTTGTAATATGTTTTAGATCACCACCGAAAACTATGTCATTCTTTACATCTTCTTTATTGATTATCAACAACAACGCAGCTCCACATGCTAACGTTTCTTACTCCTCACTTGACATAGCTTAGCTCTGAGAATTCCGTAACGCAAATGCACGCAGAAGCTCACTGTAGCAGTTGATTTGAATACAAATGTTCGTCGCCAGTGTAGTCGCGGTCATGAACAACGAACAATGTTGGCAACATTGTTGCGAACAATGTTGCGAACAAAAATTTGTTCCGCACTTCAGTGTGAACGCGCCTTTAGGCAAATCACGTGCACGACCAGGTCTTCTAAAAAGCAGCACACTGCACTGGGGAAGTGTTACGCAAAGAATAAATCGTCCCATTGACATTTGCTGAGTCACATCTTCGGTGCATGTACGACACGCCAGAGGCAAAGTTGGCGAATTTCAGCAATAGCAACTGTAAACCACACAAAGTACATTCTCTTGCGTGGCGTTTTTGGCATTTTACAATAAATGCAAACTTGTTTATATTATGGAAAGTTAGTTCGTATGGACTCATAGTAAGAAGAAAACTCTTGCAGCCGCTAATAGTTTCTGAGCTATGTACTCATCTATTTCTCGAAAAAAAAAAAAAAAAAAAAAAAAAAAAAGAGGCTTCAAAAATCGATTACCAGAAAGCATCATTCAAACCATGCTAGCCTACTTCAAGCTTATCTGCTGAACCTGACGAGTACAAGAACTACCCAAGAAGAAATAAGTATCCATTCATTTCATTATGTAAATGATGTTTTTGCGCCACAGTTCGTTAGTAACCTGCGTCTTTGAGCTACATGCATTAAGAAATCTGAATAAATTGCAGCACTAACGGTGACGTGCTTCTATTGTCATCAGTTCATTCCTTCACCATAATTGATTGGTGACACTGAAAACCACACGAAACGTAACGGAGCTTTTGAACGTGGCCCCTCTCAGAAATCCGCTCGTGCTTGACCAGCTGGGGAGGTGGGATCGTTGGTTCCGAGAATTATACTGAACGAAAAGCATGTCGTGTTGCTCCAATGCCGATGTGAGACCAGCGATTTTTCCATAGTCCTTCGGAAATAGCCGCGGCTCGTCGCTTTGATCTAAAAATGGGTGGCCGAATGATGAATAACACAGATGAAATAGCAACCGTACTGAATGGTTGTTGTTGTTGTTTAGACGGGACTAGAGTACTGAATAGTATAAAAGCATCAAATTGCTTCGCCATCAAAAGAATTTCTGATAAGAACAGCTGTCAGTCGTATCACCGGTTAGTGGTCTCTTACAGAATATATACATCCTACACTCATCTCCTTAATCTCTCAAGTGGTCAAAGCTATGCGATCAAAATGCGGTGATCATGCCCGTACACTTATAAACTACTTAAAACAACTTATGCTAGAAACAACACATACATCCATGCCACAGGGAGGACCTGAATATCCGACACGGAGCAGTCGCGCTTTCCACAACGAGGCGCTTTAGAGCGCAAGGTCATTCCCACGCGGCTCCAATATTCAGACATTCCCAGTAATCCTACATCCTCTGTCTGTCAACCTCCTCCTCCTCCCTTCTTTCCTACCTACCTCTGACTCGCCCTCTTCCTTCAGCCTTCTCCTACTCCCCTCTTTCCAACTCTCCACCCCCCAACCTCTGCCATTACCTCCCTCGCCCTCTGTCAGTCTATTCCTGTCCCCTCTCTCTGTTCATTCTCTGCCTCCACTGTGCATGAAAAAATTACATTTGCTAAGTTCATGGTGATACATCAAATTGCGCCAAGACTGGAGTAAGATACCGTCCGCCATGCACCGTGCGAATTGTTATGTGGGTAGTGGCGTTCCTCTCTTTTGGAAGTTTTTATCGCAGTCGGACGAATTCTGTGCCAGCGCATAAATACGAATCTAATCTCAAGTGGCAATGAATAGTTACTTCGTGTGGCTCAGTGACCCGGTGCAAGTCTTTCGAATGGACGCCACTTCAGCGTCTGACATGTCTCCAATTTTTTTGAGGTTTGAATCCATTTCCAGGATGGTGCTCAACGACCACACAATGATGAACACACCAGATGTATTAAGCAGCATTGGCTGTTAATGTTTTATTTATAAACAACAGATAGATTTCAATACATAGTGACCATCTTCAGTGTCCTTCAAACAAGCATTGGTAATGCCCTGAATGTAACTACAACGGCAAACATAAAATTGCTATTTTATGTTTGCCGTTACAGTGTAAATTCAGGGCATTCACAATGCTTGTTTGAAGGACACTGAAGATGGTCACTATGTGATTGAAATCAATCTGTTGTTTATAAATAAAACATTAACGGCCAATGATGCTCAATACATCTGGTTTGTCTCCAATTTACCCCAGTTATCCAACCAGGAAAAAGGGGACTATAGTTTAACTTATAATCCGAATCGTGTTGTTTCTGGTGACTCCTCACATGGTGAAGAGGTGAAGGCTAGTTTACAACTCAAAGTGAAAAATTTCGTGGTTCCAGTGTGTTTCGAACCAATTACCTTTGTCTCGGCACTTCGCCGCTAGCCCAAAGTTAAAAAGCAGTGCCAATTATTTCATTCGTACTCAACCTAGATAGAAACATTTAACTTGCAATGAAAATAATTTTAATGATATTAAGTGATATAAAGAGTATCTTATCCGTAAATAAAGAAGATAAATGTTAAAACAAATATACATATGTAACTAATGTTTTAGATAACAACGCACAGTATTTAAAAAAATATATTGTGTAAAATTTCGCGTATATGCCCAGTTGATTTGTTGTTGTTGTTGTTTGGATATTTTAGGGGGACAAAACTACGGAGGTCATCAGTCCCCCACCAGTTGATTTGACATTTAATTTTTTCAGGTCATTAATAAAATCTTAACCGGCAACAACTACCTCAGAAGAGCCATACTTCTTGTTTCCTTAATTATACCTCTTATTCGAGGTATACTGCGAAATAAGAACAGAAAACCAACCTAACAACTAATAAAGCACGAAGGGTTCTGAATACCTTGATTAAATAAGTAGGTGAAAGACTGTAGCCATTTCATAAACAGACTGTTAATACGCTTGCGACTTGTTTTTTATAAAATAAAATTTGCATATCTTGCAATGTTCTGTTTGGAAAGTCACCAAATTAAAAAAAGTTACTTTTATTAAACGAAATTTGTATATCTTGTATTCATGCCGTGAAGTAAATAATATTCAAAAAGTAACTTATCGTCTTAAATATCTTCCCAAAACAACCGATCGATAGATTTTCAAAATTTTATTGATGTTGAAGTACATTGAGTGGTGGACAACTTACAGAACTAACATTCAGATATCGTTCAAATTATTTCCAATCTTCCTTTCTAGGGACTCAAACTTATACCCGTCGAATTACTTCCATTTCCCTTTCTAGTGACTCAAACTTATACTGTTACATTTATAATCTACAATATCGTACTAGTAGTGTAAGGAACTGTATTTATACTACAGCCGTATTTATTAACTGCGAGAATGTTGCTATCAACTGTGTCCGCGCCGGCCGCGGTGGCCGAGAGGACTGAGGCGCTCCAGTTACGGTCTGCACGGTCACTACGGGGGGGGGGGGGCGGGTTCGAATCCCCCCTCGGGCATGGATATTTGTGCCGTCCTAGTTAGTAAGTAGTTCATAAGTACTTTGTAAGTTTAGGGACTGATAGCCCAGTAGATGAGTCCCATAGGCTTTACAAACATTTGAACATTTTTTGAACTGTGTCCGCAATTACATCTTTGGTGATAACATAAATCTATTCCCAAAACATTAAAAATGTGAAAGAGTTTAACGTTGATTACATAATAATTATAACGTTGCCCCGTTTCAAATTTTGTAAATTACGTATAAAATAAGTTTAGGTTGTTTCGGCCCAAGCCTCTGAATCATTCACTTTATCAGATGATACTCGTACGAGCACTAGCTATCCCACTGGGACCCTAGGCAAGTAAGGTTAGGAGCCTGCTACCCAGGTACTTCGATCTGATGCTGGCAACAAGAGCAAAATGCATCGGACCTTTGGAGGTGTGGAGTCCCATTTCTAATTGACAGACCAGGGACTTCACAGATAGGACTTGACAAACGATCTAGAATGAGATGGGGAGCTATTATTATCAATGAGGGCTACTCTGGGAAGAAGGTGGAGCTGGCAGAGGCTGCAAGTAAGATGGGCGTTAGATGTTTTAGCTGTTACTGACATTCGGGTAAGGGGGGAGAAAGAAAACGAAGTGGGAGAATACAAGGTCTTCCTGTCAAGAGACAAAGCAGGAACAGCACAGTTGGGTGTAGGGCTTTACATCAGGAAAGCAATAGAACCTAGCATAATTGCAGTAAGGCATGTAAACGAGCGACTGATATGGATAGATTTGGCCATTTCCAGCATGCATATCATGATTGTTTCAGTGTATTCGCCATGTGAAGGAACAGATCAAGATGAAAGGGACAGATTTTCCAATGCACTTGATACAGTGATGTAGTTGTTAGAGTAAAAGATAAGGACAGTGTTTTGCTCATAGGGCACTTCAGTAGCTGGATAGGAAATCGAACAGAAGGATACCAATTAGTTAAAGGTAATGTACAGTGACTGGAAGAGGAATGGACAAGGTACAGAGACACACTACTAGAAATGGCCAGAGAATGTCTTGGAACAGTAGTGTGTAAAGACGGGAAGGAACAGGCAGTTTGGTGGAATGACACAGTCTGGGCAGCCTGTAAAAAGAAAAATGAAGGCGTTACAAATATGGCTCCATACTATAACTCAGGCAGACCGTTCTCCTTTCTCTCTCCCTCGTCAGATGTGACGTGATTTTCGACTGTAGAGTGTTTGTTCCATTGCGTAGTTGTTTTTTTAAAATGCAGCATGTTGTACCGGCGACATAACGATACCAGTATATATATATATATATATATATATATATATATATATATATATATATATATATATACTTTCTTGGCAACTCAGACGTTGCTCGTGGTTCATTCAGTAGGACATTACTACAGGTACCCAGACCAGAATACCTGGTGCTCGTACGAGTCTCATCCGGTAAAGTGAATGATTGAGGCCTTGGGGCCGAAACGATCTGACGGCTTGCTGCGGAGAGCTCGGCTGCTCCCTGTCGGATGTTCAGGTCCTCCCTTGGCCAATGGCGTGTGTGTGTGTGTGTGTGTGTGTGTGTGTGTGTTGTCCTTAGCATGAGTTATTTTAAGTAATGTGTAAGTCTAGGGACATGACCAGTGCATTTTGGTCCAATAGCTTTACAACCACTTCACTATGTGAGGATACAGGGTTTTAGCTTAGTAACCTCTTTGACACGTTTTGGTCGAACAGTAGTTACCGTTGGCGTGCAGCTATAGCTGCTGGGCGACAATGCTTAGATTTGAACTTTTCTTGTTTGTTGGCCGGTGTGCGGCAGTCTCCCGCCGACCGCAGAGCGAGGCAGCAGCGCGTCGACAGTGAGTCCGTAACCCGCATTTAGCGGTGGCTAAGGTTTTGCTCATCAGTCGTATCGCATATGAGTTTCGGTTGCAGTTGAGTAGTATTGAAATGTTTCAGTGTGGACTTGTAGACATTTATCGTGGTGGCACGCGGTTATTTAATCAGTGTATTTAAAGAAAGAGTTATTAACATTTGTCGTTCCGTAATAAAGGAAGTTAACAAAGTTTATTGTTATGGATCAACCCAGTAATTGTCCGCATCCCATACCGTCATACCATTGGAACAATGATGAAGGATTAATTATACAGCAAATAGAATATAACGGCACCTTTGCCCATCGAGGATTAGGTGGACGCAGCAGTGACGTTATAACTAGAGATTAAGAAAATGAGTGTAGGATGTATATACAATACTCAGACACTTTTAGCAATTGCGCTTCCATTGACGGGTTCGCTACAATCTATATATATCTTTATACAGACTACAAAAATCCCGTTTCACGATGTTCGTTTGCGATGGACTCAGAAACTACTGGAATGTTCTTAATGAAATTGTGCACAGTGTTCGTCTTTTGCTCCAACTTACTGGGCTTCACAGACACCATGCCGGTGGATCTGCCGCTGGTTAAGCGGGAAACGACGTGCCCGAGAATACCGAAAGATGGAGCCTAAGAAAATATTTGAAATTAGTTATAGAATGGTTTTATATTTTAGACGGAGATGATCGATAAACTCCAGTGAAAGACTCTGCAGGAGAGACGCTCTGCCGCTCTGTACGGGCTTTTGTCGCAGTTTCGAGAACATACCTTTACCGAGGAGTCTAGCAGTATATTGCTCCCTCCTACGTATATCTCGCGACGAGATCATGAGGATAAAATCAGAGAGATTAGAGCCCACACGAAGGCATACCGATAATCTTTCCTTCCGCGAACAATACGTGACTGGAATAGGTTCCTCTCCCGGTGACGCCCTCCATCATGACATATACCCCTCCTATCAACCTTAACACTTCCTTGTACATTAGTGCCACGTCCTCCCCCCTATCTTTTTCCCTTCCTGCGCTTGGACCCACGTCCCTAACCACTGTCTTGGAGTCCTTCCGTCCCATACCCACTTCCCCGCCCCCTCTCCACCCCTCACCATCACCTCCTTTTCCCGCCCACGGCACTTTCCTTCCCCTTCCCTCTCCCCTGCGGGGCCTGTTGAGTGTTTTTACTTCTGCGTCAGTGTTTTAAATGTGCAGTGTTCAAATGTTCAAATGTCTGTAAATCTATCGGACCAAACTGCGTGGTCATCAGTCCGTAGCTTAAAAACTACTTAAACCTAGATAAAATAATCTAAGGACAACACACACACCCATGCCCCAGGGAGGACTCGAACCTCCACGGCGAGCAACCGCGCGCTCCGCAGCGAGGCGCCTTAGACCTCTCGGCTACTCCACCTAAATGTGCAGTGACTTATTGCATTGTGTATACGTGTGTTTTTAAAAACATCAGCAACCGCCGCACAGACAGAACATAGCGTTGCCATGTGTTGTTGAATGTCTCTCTTCGTCTCACCGTCGTCGTTCCGTTAAATCAACATGAAAGTTTTCTACACCGTGGCTGCTTTAAGATCTGAATGTGTAAGCTTTGTTATTATGTTTCACAGTCATTGTCATTTCACCCTTTAATATCTCCATGTTCATTTGTAAATTCTTCATGTATTATCACCTGTTTTGTTTTAAAAATTAATTTAACTACTTTGTACACACTCGGCTAAAGAGCAGCATGTTATCTGCTGCTAGCCTACTCCTTCTGGGGGGGGGGGGGGTTCAAATACAAAAGAGGAAAAAAAATGCCCACACTTACGAAGATGACCAAATGTGTAAAACGCATTAACAAATCCATGTTATTTACGTGTGTAATTTCTTACGACAAGCATCTAATGGGTACGGTGTGACAAGCAATTTCCTGCTCTATAGCGATCAGTCTCAATTCAAATATATACATGTGGCGTCTATTCCGAAAGAACAGGCGTCACTTCTGATCCTGCAGTTATTCTTTCATATTCACAGATTATATGACATCAAATGCGAATGGGCAAAGCTGAAAATGTGTACCCAGGATTCGAATCCCGATTGGGTACACATTTTCAGCTTTGGCCATTTGCAGTTGATGTCATATATTCTGTGAATATGACTCAATTCAAATGTTTGTAAATCTATGGAGTTAACAACTCTGGTTCTCAGCCCCAGACTTACAAACTACTTAAACTAACTTATGCTAAGGACAACAAATACATCCACGCTCGAGGGAGGACTCGAACCTCCGACTGTGAGCAGCGGCTCTCTCCGCAGGTAGGCGCCTTGGAACGCTCAGCCAGTGTACCGCGGAGCGGTCTGTCTATTAACATAGTCTGTAACCAGTATAGACAGTCTAAACTGACACCATCTTAAATTTTGGTTAAATGCCTCCATGAAATCTAATTTCTTTCTGCACTCTACATTCTATGGAGGGAACCTACAAACTATTGAGCCCAACTTAACTTATCCTAAGTACACCACACACACTTATAACCGAAAGATGATCGAACCTCCGACGGGAGCGGCCGCACACTCCGTGATATGGCGCTTTAGATCACTCGGTCATTTTTACGTCGCAAACGATACGACTCGGATTACACATAATGTAGGTACTATAGATTGATCAATTTTTATGTAACACCAATACTCACTACTGACAATATAATTTACTCAAGAGATTAGTATTATTTGCAATTAATTATTTGTGACTTTTGTTCTTTCTTATGATATAAATGTCTCAGTAAATTTACTCACGATTTGCCTGAACAGACATCCAACAAGAAAATGTTCAAATGTTTGTTAAGCTTAAGGGACTTAACTGCAGGCTCATCAGTCCCTAAACTTACGAACTACTTATGAACTACCTTATACTAAAGACTACACAAACATACATTCCCGAGGGGGGATTCGAACCCCCGACTGTAGCGGAGGTGTAGACTGTGACTGGTGCGCTGCAGACGGCTCGGCCACCGCGGCCGGCGTACTACAAGACATCGGCAAAGAGAACTCTGGGCTTAAGAAGAACTTGGAAGCCCTAGAGGTGCTCTTCCTGTGACTGTCCGTTTTCGCCAGCGTAACGGTCGCGCCTCGTCGAGACATTACATCCGCTTCCACTTTATAAAGATTATTTTTCATGGTCGGATGCTAAGCGCTGGAGCTGTCGTGGGCTCTCACGTATTCTTAAACACGCCTTCACTTGCTATATCGCGACGTGATGGTGTGTTGCCTGTAGGACCCGTATTCGCAGTGATGTCTGATCCAGTGGCACATTGTAAAGACTTGTGTGCGAGAATCCCGAAATTCACATCCTTGTTTGACCACCCAAATTCAGATTCTCTGGGATATCTTTAACCATCTGGGCGAAAAGCAGCCAAATTCGTTCAAGAAAGTCACTACACATTCAATATTATTCCACGAAAATACTATTTCGTCTGTACTTATCGTATTGTAGACGACACTTTAAACTCAGTATATTAAAAAAGACAACTGTAAATTATTTAGTAAATTAATTATGCGTTCAAGAGATCATTTACATCATTTATAACCATTGATGGAAAACGAGGCATTTACAGGCGATTTATGCTGGATTGTGTGCTCACGCGTGTGCCTGTATGTATGTATGTATGTGTGTGTTTATAATGCTGCAATTGAATCCCAGTTTAATAACAAAGCATTTAGTGATTGAGAACAGATTCGATTGTGGCATGTTTCCAGTTTATTTTGTGGGAATCAGTGGCGTAACTATGGGGGGGGGGGGGGGGGTTGAGGGGGATAGAACCCCCCACAGAACCCCTCAAAAAAAAAAAAAAAAAATCGTATAACAGCAATCTGGTAAAGGTAAAGATTGAAAACGTGGGGTCTTTTACCTAATCTTTCATTGGATGGGAGTGAATTAGTTTCTTCAATGGGAGTGGTAGATGGTAGTTTGTCTGGAAACTAACTAAAATTTTGCTCGTCAAGCAGATCTATCCCCCCCCCCCCCCCCAAAGCCAAGTCCTAGTTACGCCACTGGTGGAAATGGTGCCTACCCACTCCCCCTTTGACTCGGCATCTTAGGTTAAACGTTCATTATTACTCGTTTCGTAACTTTGACAGAATAGTTTCGTGGTTTTGTTTTGTTTCCGTTCGCCTAAAATTATATTGCTGAAGAGTACGTTTTGATTATGTAACTGTTGTTATACATGGGATAATTCTCCTATAGTTTGAGACTGCTGAAGAGAAAGTTCCCAGATCTGTCTACTGGAATAATAAACACTATCAGTACAATTCAACCTACTGATCGAAGCGCTATGGTCATTAGTCCTAGACTTACAAACTACTTAAGCTAACCTAAGGACAACACACACACCAGTGTCCGAGGGGGCACTCGAACCTCCAACGGCGAGCAATCGCGCGCTCCGCGACGAGGCGACTTAGAACGCTCGACCACTCTACAATTTGATAGTTAATACATCGGTCTCTACATATATTAACCAATGACAGCCCTCTTCGCCAGTATCTCAGAATATGGTCTCTCTATGAGAACATGCATTAAAATATACTGAAAATGAATGTCTTCTACCAAAACCTCACGAATAACTTTCGTAGTTAAATTCGTTAACCGAATGATAAAACTTCATCCTCCACTGAAAAGTAGCATTCGTAATTAAAACTTGTAATATTTTAATAGATGTGTTAACTTTCTCCTTTTTACAAGCAAAATGTATTTGTCTACAATTTAAAACCCTCTGATAGTTCCATACATATTTCTCCTTTTACTCTTCGAATATTCGCTCCTCAATGTTTCTGACTTTTACTGAATTGGTAATACTTGAATTTATATAAATCGGTTTCGTTATAACACTCAAGACACTGCCGCTAGCATATCCTGTTACACTTTATTCCTAGAACTTATTCCGAACATCATTTTATTCCTATAATTTAATGATAATTAATTTTCAATATCCATCAAGATAATATATGTAATTTCATATCTTGTAATATTTCTTTAAGTAACTAAAGCTCAGTGCCTCAGCACAGGTACCTACATAAAACCAGGTGAAAAATGCTCTGTCCCTTATTGTAAAAAAATAAAAAAAAAAAAATAATAAAAAAAAATAAAATAAAAAAATCAAAAACTTTTTAATTTTTTTAAAGGTTTGTAACATAAAAGAAAATTATGTCGTGCTACATAAGCTGTATATAGATGCATCTTCAGGTGGATACTATTCATAGGACCATACACAATTCACGAAGCCCCACGTTCAAGTTGTAAGCCCTGCGTAAGCTAACACGCCAAATTCTAATTCCTTTTAATACCGTTGGCGCTGGTCAAAAAAATTTAAAATTTTCCTGCTCCAATAAATTCGCACTAGTTTTGTTTTCCCAAACTGCAGGTCTAAAATAATGCTTTCATTTACTCCTAAAATTAATTGCACATTTAAAGTGGTCAATAAGTGCACATATTTCCACCTGTAGTTGTAATGTTGGTTTCGAAAAAGTGTGCAACCAGCTGCTTCATTCCTCGTCCTGCCTTCCTGACCAAACGTTTCGACTTCCCGACATATTCGCGCTCTTTTAACTCAGACCAGGCTAAATTCTTTACCTGTTCTCTCCTAATAATGAAGTTCCCATACACAGAATCTCCATGTCAATCATGTATACACATGCTCTCTCTCCCATTTTTTCCTCCACTAGGCATTTTCTCTTGTCTACGAATATCACTCTTTTTCATCCATGTCTTTCCATCTTACTTACCTAGTTCTCCTTCCGTGTCACTTACACTTTATCTCTGCCACTGCCTTTACCCAATTTTTCCTCTCACACTGCCACTGTGTCTTTCTGTGATAGTCTGCTGCCTATCTCTTCAATCACCATTGTCCGTCTCTGCACTTTGTGGATGGGTTGTTCTGGCTTGTAACTCCGATACCGAGTAAATTTAGCACGTGAATATAGGGGATGGGAGAGAGTGGAAAAAAATCCAAGTCATAAATTCTAGGGATTATCGACAGACCTATAAAGTTTATGTACAGTCTGCTACCATCTCTGTTTTTGGTTTCCACCGCCTGCTCTCTTTTCGCTGCCACTGCTAGGCTACTATATCCATCTATATATATTTTTTTACTGCTGCTGCATTCCTCCCACTTCGACTGTCTTCTCTCTTTCTTTCACTCCCACTGCCACTGTCTGCTCTCTCTCTCATCCAGCGTCACTTTCAACTATTCCATGTTGGCAAAGCAAACGCTAATAAAGTTTTAGTGTGAACTTACGCAGCCTTTTCTACACTGTTCTGCCTGTGTCTTTTAAGCAGGAGCATGTTTGCCTTTTTTCTGCTTCGAATGCAGCATTTTTCAGCTGATTCCCTTCTTTATTCTCGCTACAGCAGGCTGCACTCCTCATAAAAGACGAATTCTTTAGTTCTGTGAAGAGTTGGCAATTTCCGTAGATGCTTCGATACATTAATATACAGAATATGACGAATAACGAAAATACGAGGCGCGTCCAGAAAGTCTACATCTACATCTACATAGATACTCTGCAAATCACATTTAAGTGCCTGGCAGAGGGTTCATTAACCACTTTCATATCTTTTCTCTATCGTCCCATTCTCTAACAGCGCGCGGGAAGAAAGAACACCTAAATCGTTCCGTTTTCGATCTGATTTCTCTTATTTTAATGGGATGTTCATGTCTCCCTAAGTAGGTGGGTGCTAGCAAAATATTTTCACATTCAGAACTAAAAGTCGGTGATTGAAACTTCGCAAACAGATCACGCCGCAATGAATAACGTCTTTCCTTTAATGATTTCCACCCCAATTCGTGCAACATTTCCGTGACGTTCCCCCCCCCCCCCGTGACGTGATAAAACAAAACGAGCTGCCCTTTTCTGAACCTTCTCAATATCTTCCGTCAGTCCCACCTGGTGAGGGTCCCACAAGGAGCAACAGTACTCCAGGACCAGTAAGTTCCGTTTCAATTTGTCTCCGCTGCTGCGCTGTGATTGCAGTTCCGCACATGCGCTGTAGTCGATGTGTATCAAGGAGAAGAACGTGCGCCATTTGGAGATCGCTGTCAGTTATGTACGCTTTGTTGTGCTTGTTTGAAATGTCGGCGTTGATTGAAAATTGCGCCGCCTGTGAAATCAGGTCGGTGATTCGGTTTCTGAATGCAAGGAAAGTGAATCCAAGTGAAATTTATCGGCAAATTTGCGATGTTTACGGACCAAATGCGATGAATGATTCGATGGTGAGAAGATGGGTCCGACAGTTCAATGGCGGGCGTAGTGATGTGCACGATGAAGAACGAAGTGGGCGTACAACTTTGGTTTCAGAAGAACTGGTTCACGAAATTGATGACAAGATCCAGCAAAACCGTAGGTTTACAATAAGTGATCTCGCTATGGACTTCCCGCAAATTTCACGATCACTGATGCATGAAGACACAGGCGGCAGATTTCTATGAAGAAGGTATACAAAATCTGGTTCCACGCTATGACAAATGCCTGCAAAATATCGGCAGTTATGTGGAAAAGTAGCTTAAGAGTTGTAGAATTTTGTGCAATAAAAATTTCTCCTTTATCTGTGTACAATTGCATTTCATTACCGAACGGAACTTACTTTCTGGTCGCGCCTCGTAGATAAACCTATCCGTCTCCTATTCCAGTGCAACGTAGTGTATTGGCCACGCCGAAGTGCCTAATTTTCACTGCACTTTATTATTATGTATTGATAAAACAGCGAAAGTGAACAGAGACTCAAAGCTGGTGACGAGGAATAAAACGATGGAAGCAGGACTGTGTGAGCAGTACTTAAGAATTTACGAATTTAACTTTGATGTGGAGCTTCTGCAGTGCGAGCAATTTATATGTGCTGAACAGCGTCTAAAAAATCTTGTTCATTTACAGAGCTACCGAAATACATCATTCATTGGAGCTTTTATGGCTAACCAAGCACTTCAGCAAAACACTAGGAAGACACACACTACTTTCCAAAGAACGATCTCCGGACAGGAAGACATGGAAATCAACTTTCAAATAAACGAAAAAATTTCAAATGTTTGTAAATCTATGCTCTAGGGAGGACTGTAATCTCCGGTGGGAACAGCTCGCAGTATCTGACAAGGCCTCTTGAACCGCTCGGCTATTTTCAAGCGGCAATAAGCGACAAACCAGGTGACGAACAATAAACACACATACACACATTCAATGTAAACGACGAACGTGAGAAATTCGATCTCACACAGAAATTAATCTCGCAAGCACTTTGATACGTAACACAAGAGGAGAATAAAATAAAATAAAATAAAACACTCGCATTGACAGACAAATTCAGAGGTCACAACTTAAGGCATGGCTCACCTTGCAAATCTGTGACAAGCCTACACCTTTCAAAATTGAGGTACGAGCTTCAGTCAGGTTGCTGAACCAGTAAAAACACGAAAGTACTGGCAAACAGATTTTGCAAAAATGAAGTGCATATCTGACCGCCTACAATGGCGAAGGTGTTTAAGTGTTAGGAACATGCCGCTTGCCAGCACGTACAAGAACACGACAAAGGATGGGATGTTCCGTTCATAATAGTTCGCTCATGAACGAGCGTTAACATATTCGGCATGAACGCTTTTGATTTATTTTGTTTAGACATACACGACAATATAAATCCAATTGACACTAAAGTTTGCCATGCCGCCATCCAGAGCCTTTGCGACAGCTGTGAGCATCTATTCAACGGTACGCTAGCACGTGCAAAAGATTTCTCAGCCCACATAACAGTGCAAGCGCATAAGGATGGTCACAAGCAAAACATATGACTTAACAGCATATTTGTTGGCTTGTAATTGCATCTTTCAGACTTGTAAAATTGTAGTGGCCACTGAAAAACTTTAACTATACAGAATTCGAGGCTCACAAGAGTTTAGAAATATTACTTCATTTGTATCAACATACTTCAGTTAAGTAATTATATATTCTCAGTTTATAAAGCATTGTTATTAATCTTTCAGTGACGCTATTATAGGTAAACTACATTTCTCCCACTATCAAACTCTAAGATGTGCAAAATACATTTTTTTCCACCGAGTAGGTATCTTAAGATCTGATTATTTGTTTCGTTTCTACGAACGTCTTAGCACAGCTCCCACATTTGGTACCCAAGCTTCCATGTTTACGCGAACAACTTGAAAACCATAAATAAATGCTGTTTTACTGGTACCAGTCAATGCCTCTACAATATGACTGTCTACGTTCATGTTGCAGCTTGGAAGTTTGTGCATCGTATTTCTGTAACTACAGCTGACGAGCATAGGATATCTAATTCCAAATCACATCTATATCACATTTCGTTGAATCTTTATTGTGTTACTGAAAAGATTAAATTAATTTCGATCACACTGGAGTGGCCTTAACAATGTGTGACTGTTATAGAGAACATAAATTTACTCTCCACAAACTAAACACCAGATAGTTTAGACCGTTTCCTAATTTGACTTCAACTGACCAAACGTGAATAATCTGACGTAATGCTCTGCGTAACTGCAAACGGCGAACACTGCTCTCAGAATGCTATGGTGCAAGCTGCAAATAACTTTCACTGAAAATTCCTATTTTAAACAATAATGTAGGCCCTTTCAGCCAATGGATTTAGTAACAATGAGATCAGGAAGAAATCATTGATTAGATTTTGTTCCTAGCATTTAATGTATGAACTGAGCTGTTTGTTGGTAAACGGGTACATTATTTATGACAAATTTTATTAAAGGATAAAGATACTGAGCAGCAGTAGTTATTATGCCCAGTTCATTTAAGAGGCTTCTACAGAATGTCGTGACTTACTCCTTAAATAATATATATTACATGCTTTTGGACGCTGAAAACTTTTGCTTGACGTGAAGAGTTACCCCAAAATATTATACCACTTAACATTATGGAATGAAAGTAAGCAAAGTATGCAAGCTTTTTTACTTTTATATCGCCTACATCTGATAATACTTGAATTGAATTACAGATTTGTAAAGTCGTTTCTGCAGTTTTCTGGTGTACTCCTCCCAACTGTATTTATTATCAATTTGTAATCCCAGGAATTTTTATACTATCAATCACTTATCTCTGCTCTCCTTCATTATGCACATGCTGGGTAGAAACCTCGTACATGCTATGAACTGCATATAGTGAGTCTTTTGAAAGTTTAATGTTAATGAGTTAACTTTAAACTATTTATTAGTGTCCATTAAAATATTATTAGCAGACTTTTCTCGAACTATGCTCGAATTGCTATTTATTGCTTCTCGAACTATGCTCGAATTGCTATTTATTGCAATTCTTGCATCAATTGCAAACAAAACGAACTGTGCTCTGAGATTATAACTGATGAGAGGTCATTAATGTTCACAAGAAAAAGCAATGGCCAAGTGGATTACCGCACGTAATTTCTTCTCATTCTGACGATGAAGGAGGGCTTAATTCACTAGTACTTTGCAATGACACCCTTTGTTTTTTGTTAGTGATGTATGACTTCAACCGTTTTCAGCATTGCCGGTGACACCATAGAATTCTTACTCAGTCACATGATGTTTAAGGTTTTGTAATCAGTTATATTTCTGAGATGAAGGGTTGACACAAAAATTATGCTATTCCTTTAATATAAAATTTTAATTGTTTGAGAAACAGTAAATCATCTTGACTCATAACAGAGTTTGAAATTACGATTGAGGTAGTCATGTCAGTTACTTCCACAATATCATATCAACATATCATGAATTCCTTTAAGCCAAATACGAAAATTTTCTCCTCCGTGTCTCTGGTGACCCAAGTTGATACATCCTGAGTCATATCACTTCAAACACACCTCTCGCGGACACATTATTAACTTGTCTGCCCCACGTAGGTGAGCCACATCAGCGATGCTTGTAAAAACCAAAGACTCGGTCTAAGAGGCATTCCTCTACTATGCTATGCAGAGTTTAAACATTGAGCTCCATGAAATTCTCATCAGTAATATAAATGTTGAAAAAAATCGCCGCGCGTGAGTAGCCGACGGTCTGGAGCGTCACGTTGCGGAATCGCGCGGCCCTCCCGCATCGGAGGTTCGAATCCTTCCTCTGGTTTGGATGTTTGTGCTGTCTTTAGTATAAGATAGTTCACAAGTAGTTTGTAAGTTTAGGGACTGATGACACCGCAGTCAAGACCCATAATCTTTAAAACATTTGAACATTTTTGAAAAAAATTCTCCTATCCAAACTCTCAACTCAGTTTTGTTATAACGCGGCCCCTTAATTAATAGAAAGTTTACTTTTTTTTTCCTGTTGTGTGTGTTTTTTTTCTTTATTGGGCAAAACGAGACCAGCTACACTGCAATCGAGTTCTGTACACAGTGTGTCTATGCATATATCTTTTTCATTCTTTTGATCCACCCTACTACCCAAATCCTCGTCAACAACACGTCCGTTGTCGTCTCTAGGCCTATAGGACGGAGATTAATTTAGTTTCAGGATAGCTTTAGAAGCATTCTGGCTTGTGGAAACCAAAGCAGAATAGTTTCTTTAAATATTAATTTAGTTTTGAGCTGGATTTCACAAACAAGGGGGCTAACAAACTAGGATATAATTTTGGTTGGTGATATTTGCGACATTTATCACCGAGGCTAAGGCTAGGTGGTCGACAAGCTAGTTACGTGACATATACTGTTAAAGCCGAGTGCTAGGAATTCACAATATACAATTTCGAAGCAATAACTGGATGGTAATGGTTTTTGAACGCTGGTACCGTTAGGAACAGACGCTACACGAAGCTGCCAACGGTTCTAATAACAAGGAGACCACATGGGTATCAGATTTTAGATTTTTTGATATTTATGGTACGTGAAGTTCAGAACTCAAATAACAATGAGCCAAAGACATTCGACGCAACACTAAGAAATTATAGAGAAAATCGACTTTCAAGTTTGAAAGTACAAGTACGTACCAATAATAAATCAACTGTTGATTTGGGTAGCGTTGTGGCCTTACACCGATAGGGTCGGTGGTTGGAATCCTGCCTTGAAAGATTTTTTTCTTTTTTTCTTTGTTTTAGAATACTTACACAATTTTAAAATCTAATGCTAATTTTTACGAAAAATGCACGTATTTTTGTGTATTCGTAATTTTCTGTACTTTATAAAAGGTCGTTAATAATGATGGTACCAATAAATAAATAAATAAATAAAATAAAATAAAATAAAAAATAAATAAAAAATAATAAAAAATCATAATCATCATCATCATCATTAGAGACTGATTATGCCTTTCAGGGTTTAGTCTGGAGCATAGTACCTCTAATAAAATTCCTCCATGATCCCCTATTCAATGCTAACATGATGCCTCGTCTGATGTTATGCCTTTTACTTCAAAATCATTCTGCACCGAATCTAAGTACTTTCTTCTTTTCTACCTCGACTCCTCTTACCCTCCGGTGCCGAGCTCATGAGTCTCTTAGGTAACCTTGCTTCTCCCATACGCGTAACATGACCGCACCATCTAAGTCTGTTCGTTCTAACTGCTTCATCTATGGTGTTAATTCCCAGTTTTTCTTTGATTTCCTCATTATGGACACCCTCCTGCCATTGTTCTCATCTATTAGTACCTGCAATCATTCTTGCTACTTTCATATCTACCTTATGAATAAGGTAACCTGTATCCACCCAACTTTCACTCCCATACAACAAAGTTGGTCGAAAGATAGAGCGGTGCACTGCTAGCTTAGTCTTGGTACTTACTTCCTTCTTGCAGAAGAGAGTAGATCTTAGCTCTCACTGCATTAGCTTTGCTGCACCTCGATTCCAGTTCTTTCACTAAGTTGCCATCCTGTGAGAAAATACATCCCAGGTACTTGAAACTGTCTACTTGTTCTAACTTTGTTCCTCCTATTTGGCACCTAATCTGCTTAAATCTCTTTCCCACCGACATTACTTTCGTTTTGGAGGTGCTGATCTACATATCATAATTCTTGTACCTCTGATCGAGCTCTGAGATATTAGTTTGCAACCTTTCAATCGAATCGGCCATTACATCCAAGTCATCCGCATATGCGAGGCTGCTTATTTTGTTTTGATCTATTTTAATCCCGCCCTGCCAGTCTACTGTTTTCAACATATGATCCACGAATAGTATGAACAGCAGTGGTGACAGGTTACAGCCTTGTCTTGCGCCTGAAACTACCCTGAACCATGAGCTTAATTTGCCATCTACTCTAACTGCTGCCTGACAGTCTACGTAAAGCCTTTTAATTGGCTGCAGAAGTTTGCCTACTGTACCATAATATTGTACAACTGACAGTAGCTTCCTCCAAGGAACACGGTCATAAGCCTTTTCTAGATCTATGAAACATAGATACAATTTCCTGTTCCACTCATAGCACTTTTCCATTACCTGCCGTAAGCCTCTAAGAGGCCTGAACCCACACTGATTTTCATCTAACTTGTCCTCAATTAATACTCACACTCTCCTTTCAACAATAACTGAGAATATTTTGCCTACAACGCTAATTAAAGAGATACCTCTATAGTTATTACAATATTTTCTGTTTCCATGTTTGAAAATTGGCGTCCAGTCAGACGGATCCTGTCCCGATTCCCACGCCCTCCCAATTATCCTGTGTAACCATTTGAGAGGTGATATTCCACTGTATTTGACGAGTTCCGGCTTAATTTCATCCACCCCAGCCACTTTATTGCACTGTATCTACTGCCCACTTTCTCCATTGCCTCAAATGAGATCCTGTTTCCATCGTCGTTCCTATCCCATTCTACCTGAAAATCTGACACATCATTGAACGTTTCACCTACATTGAGCAATTCTTCAAAATATGCCCTCCATCTGCTCAAGGCATAAACAGGATTGACTAGCAGCTTTCCTGACCTGTCCAAAACACTTCTTAATTCCTTCTTCCCTCCCTTTCGAAAGTTGCTAATTACAGTCCAAAATGGTTTTCCCGCGGCTTGACCCAGTTTTTCTAGCTTATTTCCAAAGTCTTCCGATGATTTCTTCTTGGAATCTGCAATTATCCGTTTGGCTTTGTTTCTGTCTTCAACATAACTTTCCCTGTCTGCCTGGTTTCTAGTATGTAGCCATTTTTGAAATGCCATTTTTGCTGCCTTGACTGTGTCATTCCACCAAGCTGTCTGCTTCTTCTTGCCTTTACACACTACTTGTGGTGTCGCACAAGTACAAAGTGCGCGCCACCTACTTTCGCCGCGCGCCGCCATGCATGCACGGCGCGGCGTTCTTCCGACGACAGCCACGAGCGCCCTCTGGTACAACGCCGCTCGTGGCCACCACTGAAGGACATCGGCCACTTCGCACTTGGCACTTCGACTTCGGACTGAGATAGCAACGAGTTAGGACCTTCGTAATCAGATAGGCACCATTGAAGACATCGCTATTGTACAGGCACTAGGCAGGCCTCTAACAACTATGTATCAACATTCTGCAGTACTATGTAAAAGTTAAGTATTGTTACATTCTGTGCAATATATCTCTTTCTAATTTACTCGAGTGTTTATAGTTTCTGGCTGCTCCCCTCCGTACCTGCACCAGCGTGTCGGTCTCATTCCACTCGGCCACCGACACCTACAACGAGGCTGGGACTCAAAAGTGGCGACGAAGTCGGGACACAAAAGTGGCGACGAGGAGTGATAGAACCTTGGACCAGCCCGCTTGCAGCAGCCAGACAGCAGCAGTAGGAGCACGCAAAAATTGCTCCCGCCCACCCACCCTTATTCTAAGATTTTTGGGGGAACATTTTCTGTTCCGTATTTTGTGGACTTTTTTGTTGCAGAGCGTCCTCTTTCATATTGCATTTGTGTTTTGTACTAATTTACTTGTATACGCGGCGCCTAATCGGTCAGCATGGCCACTACCCCGAACCCAAACTTAATGGAAATTATTCAGTTACAGACGGCGCAAATTACCCAGCTTCTCCAGGCCGTGTCGCAGTTAACTTCACAGGCTGCTCACCAACAACAACAGCCGCCGCTTCAGCAGCCCACACCTGCCGCTGCACCGCTTCCGACGTTCCGCCAGTACAACGAACGTGAGGAAGAATGGAGTGACTATTTCGCGCAGTTTCAAGAACTCGTCGCGGCTCATCAAATTACAGGTCAGAGAGTGAAGAACCTTTTCTTATCGCTTGTGGGCCCCCAGACTTTCGTACTATTGCAAAAACTTTTCCCTCTCGCATCTCCTCGTGATGTAGACTTTGAACAAATAGTAGAGGCACTGAATGCTCATTATGAGAGAAAAGTTCTTGTAGCCGCTGCACGATACCGATTTTTCAGACTTAAAAAATTACCGCAGCAATCACACCAAGAGTGGATTACGGAATTGAAGGGCTTAACCCGCAAATGTAAATTTACTTGTTCTTGTGGACTTTCGTATAGTGACGTGATGTTGAGGGATGCGATTACGCAGAATATTCAGGACCCCAGAATTAGAGCAGCAATTCTGAAACAGTCTGACCCCTCCTTAGACAGTGTACTGCAGCTTATAGAAGCGCATGATACTTTTGACTTAGCTGATGTAGAAATGCAAAGCCATAGTGTAAATTCAGGTGCGCCGCAACGGACGCTTTCCTAGCCGTAGTTCTCAGTATAGCACTAGTGATTCTTATTTTTCTACCGGCCGTGCTGAACAGACAGTGAACAGTAGCCAGTGTAAAAGTGCGACGCAAAGGTCGCCCCGTCGTGTTAGAAACAGTAATTTGAATAACGGGCGCCAACGCTCATTTCAGAAAAATGTACGTAAATCTTGCCCCCAGTGTGTGTCTCGCCACAAGCGTGCTCATTGCCCTAGTCGCACGCAACCTGTTATCAATGTGGCAAATCGGGACATGTGCAGTCTGTGTGTATGCAAATTAAAAATTCAAAGAACAGTAACGTTAGAATCAGTGCTTCGCGGAGTGCGAGAACAGTTAATTCTGTAAATGTCATACACGCTGTAAACTTGAACAGTGCTTTCCTCGGATCTCCATTGCAAGAAAGTAGTTCTGCGCCTATGGCTAAACTATATAGTGCACCACGTAGCAAGCGCCGACGAGCGCGTAAAACAGTGCAACGGACAAGGGTTCGGGACAAGCAAAATGACTATGAACAGTGCATTCCTGTAGTGAAAATAGTGCCTTCTGCAACTGCTCCTTGTAATAGTGCCCAGTACTGTGTAGCTAGTGACAGTAGACATCAAGTAGCTACTCAAAAGTGTAGTGCAGTAGTTAGTGACTCTGTAGTAGCCTCGCATTGCGCGGACGCCGATCCGGCGGTAGTGTCATCTAGTGACAGTGTGGTTAATCCGCTGTGTGCCGAGTATGCGCCGCTTCCTACCGCACGCAACCCGCGCAAGCGCAAGAAACAATATGCATTAGACGTTGCCCACATTCGCGCACCGGTCGTGCGCCAGAAGCACAAGCTGTTTGTTACTCTCTCTATAGAAAATAAGACGGTGCAATTTCAGCTTGATACTGGTTCCGCTGTCACATTAATAAATAAAGATACTTATGAACTTCTGGGTTCGCCAAAATTGTCGCCGTCACAGCAAGTGTTAACAGCGTACACAGGTCAAAATATTCCCGTGCTAGGAACGTGTAGCCTGCCTGCCTCTTTTCAAGGTGTAACGAAAACAGTTTCTTTTGTAGTTCTTCAGGCCAAATCGACACAGAACATTTTTGGACTAGATGCTTTTGACTTGTTTGGTTTATCAATTCAAAGAGATGTGCTTCAAATTTCGTCAATAGTGCCTCAGGATAAAATCAATGCATTGTGTGACAAATATAGTGACCTGTTTTCGCCGGAACTAGGTTGTGCAAAAGACTTCGTGGCACATGTAACTTTAAAAGAATCTGCAGTTCCAAAATTTCGTAAAGCTAGACCAAGTGCCTATCGCATTGCGTGATACAGTTGCCGAAGAACTTAAACGTTGGCAAGATAGTGGGGTGATTTCTCCTGTTTCTGCGAGTCAGTGGGCCTCGCCTATAGTGATTATACCCAAGCCGTCAGGAAAACTTCGTCTCTGTGCGGACTTCAAATCAACAGTGAACAGTCAAACAATTGTAGACACTTACCCTCTGCCCAGACCTGAGGAACTGATGGACAAATTAGGACAGTCTCGCTTCTTTTCTAAGATTGATTTAGCAGAGGCATACTTACAGATTCCACTTGATGACGAGTCCAAAAAGTTTTTCGTCATTAATACTCACATGGGCCTTTTTCAATTTCAACGCCTACCCTTTGGCAGTTCTTCCGCTCCCGCTATTTTTCAGCGTTTTTTGGAACAGCTGACAGTTTCCGTACCGTGTTGTTCGAACTATTTAGATGACATTGTGGTGTCCGGACGTACAGTTGAAGAACATTTAGCAAACCTGGAGTGCCTTTTCAAAGTTTTGACTGCAGCAGGTCTACGTTGCAATAAAGCAAAGTGTTCGTTTTTTCAAACTGAAATAGAGTACCTAGGCCATGTGATTAATGCCCAAGGAATTCATCCCTTACAGTCACATCTTCGAGCAATCAAAGACTTGCCTCCTCCTAAGAATGTGCATGAATTGCAAGCAGTGATGGGAAAGCTTAACTATTATTTCAGGTTTATTCCCAATGCCTCTCAGATTGCAGCTCCACTGCATCACTTACGTAGGAAGAATGTTCCTTTTGTATGGTCCAAAGATTGCCAGGTTGCCTTTGACAACTTAAAGTCTGCACTACTCAGTGATGCATGTCTGATTCCCTTTGACCCCCAGAAGCCTGTAGTGTTAGCAGTTGACGCCTCATCGTACGGTCTCGGCGCTGTAATCTCACATCGTATTGGCTGTCACGATCGTCCTATTGCCTTTGCATCCAAGCTACTGACGCCGACGCAACAGAATTACAGTCAGATAGAAAAGGAGGCCTTAGCAATCATTTACGGCGTCGCAAAGTTTCATCATTATCTCTATGGCAGAAAATTCTATTTGTTGACAGACCACAAGCCTCTCACGTCGTTGTTCTCACCCACAAAGCCAATTCCGCCACGAACGGCACAAAAGCTTCAGAGGTGGTCCTTGATATTGTCTAATTATCAGTATGAGATTTTGTACCGACCTACCACTACACATGCTAACGCGGACACACTTTCCCGACTTCCGGTTGGCCAGGATGTATCATTTGATTCTTCAGAAATGGCATGTTGTCAGATAGACTCCAGAGATGCTTCCGCTGTCGCAGACTTTCCTTTGAACTCTCGTCGGGTTGCACAGGAAACAGCTGCGGATGCAGACCTAAGTGTGGTAGCACGTTTGTTCGCTCAGGGTGGCCTGCCAGAGCCAAAGACATTGATCGGCCTCTGGTTCGACGTTATTTTGCACAACGTCATGCATTATCTTTAAGTCAGGGTGTACTGTTGTTGCATACCGACAACGACCAAACAAGAGTGATTGTTCCTCGTTCCCTGCAACGTGAAGTGTTACGCCTCCTGCATCAAGGACATTGGGGCATTGTTAGGACAAAGCAACTGGCCAGACGTCATTGTACCTGGGTTGGTATGGACGCTCAGATAGAGAACATGACGTCACAGTGTACTGTTTGTGCGGAGCATCAGGCGGCTCCACCGCAACGTTTCTCAGACTGGCCACGCCCCAAGGGACCATGGCAACGTTTACATATTGACTTTGCCGGTCCTTTCTGGAATACGCGATGGTTAATTGTTGTCGACGCTTTCAGCAAGTTTCCTTTTGTGATTGCTATGAACTCAACGACAGCTTCTAGTACAAGCAGTGCCTTAACATCAGTGTTTTGCATCGAAGGCTTGCCTGAAACTATCGTCAGTGACAATGGACCTCAGTTTGTTAGTGCTGAATTTCAACAGTTTTGTCGTGTGAATGGCATTCAGCATATCACCACCGCACCTTTTCACCCTCAGTCCAATGGTGAAGCAGAACGTTTCGTTCGAACATTCAAGTCTCACATGGAGAAGATGAAAGGTCAGCACTCCAGGCAGCAAGCTCTTCAAATTTTCCTGTCTACGTATCGGTGCATGCCACGTGACGGCCCGTCTCCTGCCGAGCTGCTACACGGCCGCCGTCACCGCACTCTCCTTCACCTGCTGCAGCCTCCCACGCACCGAGTCGGTTCGTATGGCGCTACGCGTTTTCAGGTTTCCACGCCGGTGCTGTACAGGGTGTTTGCTGGAAACAAGAAGACATGGTTGCCGGGCACCATTCAACGCGTGCTTGGGCGCAATATGTTTGTTGTACGTTCTTCCACAGGGTCGGAGCTGCGGCGCCACGCAAACCAATTGCGCCTGCACAGACCGCGCGATCCTGTCTCCGGTTTCTTGATTCCAGACCCAGTTCACCGCCAGGGAGCACAACCACATCGTTCGTCCCCGGACTACGAGATCCCTATGGACGTCGACGTACATCCGACGCAGTCGTCGCCGCCGCTGTCGCCGCCGCAGAGGACAGCGTCACCGAGAGGGACTCCGGGACCGTGCGGGCCCCCCCAGCTTGGGCCACGCACCTCAGAAGAAGATGACCTGCTCCCTCTGGGCGGGGGCGGGCGCCCTTCCCCAGGTTTCGGCGGGTTCCCTGGAGGATCGCAAGGCGGATGCCGGGGCACGGACGGCGTCTCGATCCCGGCCTCCGCTACGACGCCCGTCCCACCAGTAACGCCCCCGCCCAGGCCCTCCTCCCAGTGCCGTCGCCGTGGCCCTCAGCCCTACGCCACGACGGCGCGGCGGTTTGGGGGGGAGGGGTGTGGTGTCGCACAAGTACAAAGTGCGCGCCACCTACTTTCGCCGCGCGCCGCCATGCATGCACGGCGCGGCGTTCTTCCGACGACAGCCACGAGCGCCCTCTGGTACAACGCCGCTCGTGGCCACCACTGAAGGACATCGGCCACTTCGCACTTGGCACTTCGACTTCGGACTGAGATAGCAACGAGTTAGGACCTTCGTAATCAGATAGGCACCATTGAAGACATCGCTATTGTACAGGCACTAGGCAGGCCTCTAACAACTATGTATCAACATTCTGCAGTACTATGTAAAAGTTAAGTATTGTTACATTCTGTGCAATATATCTCTTTCTAATTTACTCGAGTGTTTATAGTTTCTGGCTGCTCCCCTCCGTACCTGCACCAGCGTGTCGGTCTCATTCCACTCGGCCACCGACACCTACAACGAGGCTGGGACTCAAAAGTGGCGACGAAGTCGGGACACAAAACTACTGTTCCAAGACATTCTCTGGCTACTTCTAGTGGTGTGTCCCTGTACCTTGACCATTCCTCTTCCAGTGACTGTAAATTATTACATTCCACTAACTGGTACCTTTCCGAGATCATTGTTATGTAATTGTGCCTAATTTCCTTGTCTTGAAGCTTCTCCACTCTTATCCTTCTACACAGGGACCTGACTTTCTGCTCTTTTGGCCTCACAAAACCAATTTCACTGCAGATTAAATAGTGATCAGTATCACCCCTGAAAACACGTGTGTCCTTGATTGTCTTCCTGAATTCTTGGTCTGTTATTATATAGTCAATGACAGATCTGGTTGCCCTTCCTTCCCACGTATAACGGTGAATGTCCTTATGCTTAAAGAAGGAGTTTGTGATAACTAAGCCCTTACTGGAACAGAAATCCAAGAGCTGTTTTCCGTTCCTGTTGGCTTCCATATCCTCTCCAAACTTACCCATAACCTTTTCGTAGCCTTCTGTTCTATTTCCTACCCTGGCGTTGAAATCACCCATGAGTAAAACACTATCCTTATCCTTCACTCTAACAACTACATCACTAAATGCGATGTAAAATCTGTCCATCTCATCTTGATCTGTCCCTTCACAGGGTGAATACACTGCCACAATCCTAATTTTCTTGCTGGAGATGCCAAATCTATCCACATCAGTCGTTCATTTACATAACTTATTGCAATTATGCTGGGTTCGATTGCTTTCCTGATGTAAAACCCTGCTCCCCACTGTGCTCTTCCTACTTTTACTCCTGACAGGTAGACCTTGTATTCTCCGACTTCGTCCTCTTTCTCTCCCTTACTCTAACGGCACTAACAGCTAAAACATCTATTCCCATCTTACTTCAAGCCTCCGTCCGCTCTACCTTCTTCCCGTGTAATCCCCATTGATATTAATAGCTCTCCATCTCATTCAAGATCGTTTGCCAAGTCGTATCGGAGGAGTCCCTGGTCTGTCAATTAGAGGTGGGACTCCATCACCTCCAAAGGTCCGAGGCATTTTGCTCTGATTGTTGCCAGCATGATATTGAAGTACCTGGGAAGCAGGTTGCTAGACTTACTTGCCCAGGGCCCCACTGGGTTTTACCCCTAACGGTTGAGGAACTAACCGGTGGATTCGGTAGTCTTTGCCGTCTGAGCATAAAGGTGGCCACGACTCAGAATATGTCCGAGATGCCCAACCTTATTCCAAAGTAACTGGTATCCCAACTGGCAGGACCACTTACTTGGCCACCCATGCGTGGTTCATGAACTAGGACATGACTACAGGAACCCACACCATGAACCACAAAAAAAAACCATAACAGGTTATATGTTTTTACAGTATTGGCTTCACTATTAGTTGACGACAGTAATCTTTCATAGTTCAGTTTGTGAAGAGCTACGACGCTGTTTTTGGACAGTCATGTAAATAGTAACTAATGGCTTTACAAGCAGCTAACCTGTTCAGCTCAAAACTTTTTTGTAAAGCTTATGGGCCTTAACTGCGTGGTCGTCAGTCCCTAAACTTAGAAATACTTATGAACTACCTTATACTAATCAAAGCACAAACATCCATTCCCGAGGGAGAATTCGAACCCCGACGGGGAACGGCCTCGCATATCGCAGCATAGCGCCTAAATGCGCTCGACCGCTCCGCCGCGGCACATGTTCAGCCATCGTTTTAGGTGACGACAAGATGTTCAGCTCGTCTCCACACACATAAACAAAAACTGACACAACGCGTGGAATTGGAGGTGTCAAAACTGTTTTAAATAACTAAATTCCATAAAAAAAGGTAACTATGGCAACGGGATTCGAACTCTATGATGGTGAGACCCAACGCTAGCACCTGAGCTACACCAACAGATGCTGTAAATCCTTTGTTTATTGTTATTTACGTGTATTTGCAAAACTTGAAAGTCGATTTTCTCGAGAATTTTTAATTGCTTCGTATGGCTTTGGCTGATGGTTTTTTAAGTTCTGAAATTCACGTACAATAAATACAAAGAAATTATAAAATACGATACTGATGTGGTCTCCTTGTGAGATGTTCTTCCGAATACTGCGAGTTTCGGGCACTTCTAGAGCGACGGTTTTACTTTTTTTTTTCTCCCATGTAGAACAGGGTTCAGGTATTAGGCGGCCAGGTTGGGGAGTCTGTGATGTAATACGCAGAGACAGAGCTGCGGAAAGCGGGACTAACGGAACAGAGGCTTTACGGAGCGAGGCGCAGCCGCCGTGGTGATGGATGGGCGAGAAGGCGGCGTTCGGCTCTTTACAGTCTGCGGTTTTGCGGTCGGCCCTCCTGAGCGTCCGCACGTGACGCGCGCCGGCCGCTGCAGCCTCGAGACGTCTCAAGCAGACCGGCGGCTGCGGTAACACTGTGCTGTCCTCTGCTGTGCTGTGCGCTGCCGGAGAGTGAGCGGCACCAGGGGGTTTACTGCGCCCCCGCCGCTGGCGTAACCCGCACGTGGCAAATTGTAGGCCATCTCCATTACAGCGTAAGGCCTCAAGGACGCCTTAAAGGGCCTCCGACAGACAACGGTCGCGCTTCTCGGCCGCTCGGCGAGAGACTGCTGCTGCTGCTGAAAGGGTACTTTCCCACCGAACTTCACGCGGAGGGCGAGTTTTCCGCTAGCCTCAATATCTGATATAACTCTCAGTGACCTCTTCCCTTCGATCAGTGGGCTCCCAACCTTTTTTTTTTTTTTTTTAAGACCAGGGGGCGCTTAAATTTCTTTGTTGCAAGTAACGTTCAACAAATATAATCTTTAATTTCAACATATTCGTTAAACCACCCTCGAATATAAGGTAAGGTAGCCGTATTTCGGATGCCATTTACATTTTCACAAAATTTACCAACAATAATGTTTCACAGAAAATGAAAATTCGTTCTTGAACTCACTATTCTATATCCTTCAAGGATCCGTGTTCAAAATGCGTGTATTCTTAAGATATTTTGAACTAATTTAATGGAAGTGCTCCTTTGACAACTCCTGAAAAAGGGTTCCTAATTTCGGATGGTTGGTATTAATGAAAATACATGGCTTTTTGAAAGATAAAAAGAAACAACTTCATTTCAAAAGCATTGACTGGCACATTACATTATTCGAAAAACATAAATCACACACATATTTTTTTACACCCATCTTTTTCTGTACCCGCACATAATTCGTTGGCCCATTGGAGACAATTAATGCATCTAATCCACTTCTCGCCACGTTGTCGATTTTTTTTTAGGGCTCAGAACAGTAGAGACATGCCTCATCTACACTATCTTCATCGTCCGTACGAACCAAGACTGGTTCTGAGGAAGAGTCGGTATTTCTCAGAGTCGGTATTTCTCTTTCTACAGCTCCTCTTTCTGGACGATTGAGGTGCCAACTTTTACATAGGATGTCTTTTCTTTAAACTTCTTCCTTTTCAGTTTGTAGAGGCAATGTTCAGCTTTATTCTTTTTTCCTCAGACCTCGCTAATGAGTCTTGTAGTTCCAATTTGTAAGGAGAACTCGTAGTCACAGCAGTTTTACCTCCCTTGCTCGAATTTGAGTCTGAGCAGAACATTGTAAATTAGTTCCTGTTTAAAACTGTATTTCTGTATGGTAATAATTTCTGATTAACTTGTGATACGCAACACTTTAAATACCTCACAAAATAGTTCCTAATTTTGGATATCCGAAAATAGGCACCGCCAATTATCCGAAATTTGGAACTTTACAACACTGCATTCAACATGGCCGATTCGAATGTGTAGGTTATGTGATCGTAACTTCACTTACACACATTAATATTAGAGTAAATATGTTGCTTAGACATAGCAAATAAAATGTAATAAAGCCTTACCTTCTGTGTAAAAAAACAATTGAATAACTCCCAGCATGCTTTCCTACTGCTAACAGAAGCTAACTGAAATGATTTCCAGTAGATGACAGCACCTACTGTATGAGAAATCCCCAATCCGAAATTGGGAGTCTATCCGAAATATGGCTCCCTTACCTTACACAGTCGCAACACTCACTGCTGTGAAATTGTTACCAATTGACAGTTGCAACGACACTAGCGCTCCTAGTGGTGGGCAAGGTGCTGTAAAGAAATATTTGTTTGCTGCTACATTTCTACGTAATTAACCAAATAGTTTTTGTAATTTTGCGTTCCAAAGATTAATAAAATATCGAGAGACTTAAATTATCGTGAAAGAAATGTATAATCAGCTTAATTTCCCTGATTCACTGATATAAACAATAACTTATTTATGAGGAAATACGAATATGTGTATATTTTGTAACCTACTCCGCTGAAAGTGAGAGAATGTAAACACGAAAACGCAGTAATCCCTTTTGTGAACTTTATTTGATGTGTAAAAATTCGATATGACGTTCAATCATTCGAGCATTTTTCACTTCACTCTTTTTCGTTATAAACCCATATACTTTTGAGTATAATTATTTTTGATTATAAAACGATTGTCTTGAAGATTCTCGTCGGTTGTGGTTGAGATTTAGTACAATGGTGGAACTGGTTCTACTTTATGGGAAACTGTGTTTTTGCTTTCGATGTTTTACTGTCACATTTGCGAGGATTTCTCTTCAACTACAGTTACAGTGGCTAATCTGGTACATTTAATAATGCAGGTAATGTATTCCATATCAGTTTCTTATGTTCATCACTTACCGATTTGGCTGGAATTGTGCTGAAGAAATCCTGACATTTCTGACTTGAAAACCGACGTCTTTCTGTAGAAGGTTGGGTCTTCTGTTTTTTATTAGCAATTTTTGCTCTTAATAGAAACTGAAATTCTTTATTAAATAGTTGTAGATTTCAAGATAATTTTAAATAAGCTGTAAGCTACCGTTTCATATCTTCCAATGGTTCTTAGGAAACCTCATAAAGACAAATGTGGAGTTATTCATGGTTATTGCCTATTTTTATGGCACAACATGCCTTCCCCGTTGTAAAAAGTATGTTAAAAGCAATTTAAACGAGACTATTTACACTCAACCGATGTAATACTCAGAAATATAACTTTCCAGCCGTTTGGAGCGCTGCTGTCATGGCGTACAACAAAAGTCGGTGGAAGTGTCGTCACTGTATGTTAGACTGTGGTTGAACTCCGAAGTACCGCGGGGGAGTTGTTGCGTGGTGTAATGAATCATGCCACGGACTGGGCGGTCTTTTCCGCCGGAGGTTCGAGTCCTCCTTAGGGCATGGGTGTGTGCATTGTCCTTATTGTAAGTTAGTTTAAATATTTTGTAAGTCTAGGGACTGATGACCATAGCAGTTTGGTCTAACTGGATTACATACATTTGAAACACAGAAGTAATATGTTAACATCACTACTATAATACGTAACACGACGTCATGAGTAGAACCGAATTCTGCACTATCTGGCAGTTTACAAAAATCTAAGTAAAAAATCTTGTTCATATTAGCATGTATGTAAAATGACACGATTCATTACGTCATGAAGTGTGACATAGTAACTGGCGTAAAGTCATCGAACACGCATTTCTCATGCTGAGGTTATCGACTGTACGTTTAGCCCTATTATTCCTTTTTGGACCATTTTAGGTTACAAGTGGGCCATTTTTCCATGTCCTTTTGGCAGCTTGAAATTTTATTGCAAAAAAAAAAAAAAAAAAAAAAAAAAAAAAAAAAAAAAAAAAAAAAAACTAACAAACGGTGATTTGACACTGTCTTTGTGTATGTGAGTGTTCCCACTTTTTACATCGCGCCATTCAGCCGATCGGTACCGAAATTTATAGACCTATTTATGTTTGTTTCAAGGACTTTTTCGATATATATTGACTCTGTAAGTTGGTGCACTCGTATAAAGATGTAATTCTTCATATGGCTCTTCCGTCATAACAATAAGTACAACTGAAAAATGATAATCAAATTACGATCAACATGGCGATTTTATAATGAAGAAAGTAAGATATGTAAAACATAACAACAAAATAACAATAATAATCTGCACAACTACGAAACTCGTGTACTTAAGTACAACAGTGAAGAAACAAAAATGAAAGAGGAAGACGCTGCACTAAATGATGAGAATATTGTAAGAATAAGAAAGAGTGCAAGAAAGTCCTATTTAAAAGTAAACATAAAAGTTTACATATTAGGTAGAAAATAAAGATGCCAATACAAAATGTTTTGCATAATAGAACAACTAAAATAACTACCTAGAAAACTATTGCGAAAGGTCCAACTTGCAAATTGATTCGAAAACACACAATAAAAATATAAATATTATGATATTAATTTGTATATTCAATTTAATATTGTTTTATGAAACGTTATATATCATATTATTTATATATTTTATTTACATTATTTATAGTCTTACCATTTTTCCGAAATATTTGCAAATATCAACAGGAAAACCTCAAATGGGACGTAAAACATGCGTTTTTCATTCTGGTTCCCCACTTTTACTCTAGGAAATTTTATTCGCTATTGTAGTCGACAGGGTTGTGTAGTGCTACTGCTGCACATATTTTAAACACCTGTATTGACGGGAGGACTGGCCAAACATAATTTCACTGTTATACCGCCGGAAGCGTACCGTTATTGACTAAGCTACAGAAAGGAAGTAAGCGCCACTCACTTTCTTGCAGTTTTCGAATCGCCGTCGTACTAAATGTGATGAACAGACCAGAGTAAAAGACACTGCGAGTGCTTCAACACAACTGTTGGACTTAATTTGTTCACTTCATTCTTGAAAAAGCATTGATATGCCTCATTTAAGTGTGGATCATCCACGTAGAATATTATCACTGTACCAAAGGTTAAAAAGTGATTTTTTTTACTTTAATTTATTGTGTCTTGACCCTTTTGATACACTGTCAACGTGATCAAAAGTTGAACCAGTCGTGTCAGTTAATTTGTTGTTGTTGTGGTCAATACAGCTACCATATGCTGTGCAAGTCTCTATATCTCTGTGTGAAAACGGCAGTCTACTTCCATTTGAACCGGTTTACTCAATTCGTCTTTCGGGATCACTCTGCGGTTTTTGCCCCACATGTTGTTCTCCAATGCTAAATTGACGATTTGTTGATATCTCAAATGTGTTCCTGCGATCGATCGTCAAGATATGGCAGAAATGTCTTTTCTTACGACTTCAGTACCTCCTCATTAGTTACGTGATCGACCAACCTAGCCTTCAGCGTTCATCGGTAGGACCACAATTCAAAAGCATCCATTACCTTTCTGTCTGATCATCATATCGTTCACGTTACACTGCCATACTATGCTACACTCAAGACAAACCCTTTCAGAAATAACTTCCTAATATTTAAATTAATATTCTTTACCAACAACTTTCTCTTCTTCAGAAATTATTGCCTTTCCTTAGGCATTTAGCATGTTTTATATTCTTTAAATATGTTTCTGAAGTTATATTGCTACCCAAACAACAAAAATCGTCTCGTTACCTAATCTAATTACTTCAAAATTGCTTAATGTTACTGGACTACATTCCATTACCCTTGTTTTGCGCTCGTTAATGTTCATCTTTTACCCTCCTTTAAAGACATTTTCCAATTCGTTCAGGTCCGAGTCTCGGTTCCGGCACATAATTCGAATCTGCCAGTTTATCTTGTCATCATTCAGGCTGCCACGTAATGGTGACTTATTTTATTTCATTATTGAAAAAAAAAAAATTACGACACATGAGTTCAGCCAAACATGGAGATATCTTTGGCAGCCTCATTATGAAGACGCGGAAACTGTTATCGAGGAAACGCTTCATAGAATTCATGAAGAGTTTAACTGTTATAGAAGTTGTCTTTTAATAAGAATTTACATAGCATATCTATCAATTCCGTCTGTAAACGGTTCCTGTCCAAAAATGTCCAAATGTCTTTAGAGCTTATGGGACTTAACTACGGGGTCATCAGTTCCTAAACTTACAAACTGCTTATGAACTAACTAATACTAAGGACCGCACAAATATACATGCCCGAGGGGGGATTCGAACCCCAAACCGTAGTGGCCGTGCAGACCGTGACTTGAGCGCCTCAGTCCCCTCGGCCAGCGCGGCCGGCTAAACGGTTCCTGTATTCTTTTCAAAATCGAATTGATTATTTAAAAAAATGCATTTTTAAACAACAGAAGGGTTAGGGAAATATTGTAAATGCGACATAAAGTCACTGAGGAGGTAGGCGACCATGATGAAATGATTAGGTAGTACTGCTGTGAAGCTGGTTAGGTCGCAAATTCTTTGTTATTGGTCACACTTCATGTACAGCGTGCTCTCAAAAATGATGCGTTTCGGAATTACCATCATCAGATTAGCATCTAAAAACTTTAAAAATATAAAAAATAATAAAATTAATAAAATTCCTCACATGATAGAAAAAGTAGTAGGTTACAATTCATATTGAAAATTATGATTTACGTCATGTTGTACCTCTTCCGTGCCATGTGCACACGTGAACAGATGGAAGATGTTCTTCGATATACATACAAAAGCAGACTACAAGTTTTAACACACATGATACTGTCCAGGTAGACATTTTTTGCCACCAGGTGGCATTACAATGTGTATAGTGGCGCCATATCACATAAGGTATGCGTATTAATTACATAGGTCAGCTGTGCAATTGTACAAAGTATAAAATATAAAACTTTTAAAAGAACAATTATACATATGCTTTTTAAAAACACTTGTCAGCTGTTAAACCTTTTTGTTGTAAATCATGATAGGCTATATAAGCACTATGTAGTCAAAGTTAAAACAAAATAAAAATAAAATTAATAAAAAAAGTGACAGAGAATAATATTACATTTAAAATGAGATAGACAGCTCAACAAATCCATAACATTGTCAAAGGTGTTTTAAAAAATATGACTAGCATTCCTTATGACAGTTGGCTGCAGCCATAGATAGAACAAATAGTCGTAAAATTAACATAAGGCACTTTACATCAGATAAGGAGGTGTAAAACATTTGTAAAAGCAATAGCAATCATCATAGATAAAGGGAACTAGCGGGCTGGGCACTGTTCATAATAAATCCCGAAAAATTTCGAAGAACAATTTCCTGTGAGAACGGATTTTTTCGTTCAAAATTCCATCTGGGTTTTCCTTACAGCATTTGTAAATTTCAATATCTTCCAGAATGTCTAGGTGTAGACCGTTCGGCTCTACATGAAGAATTTTTAAGGATTTTTCAATCGTATCTAGATGATGTTTTTTGTCGTTGAGATGTCACCCCATAGCTGTATTATTTTTATTACAATGTTCTTTAAATCTGATTGAAAAATCCCGCCCTGTTTGTCCAATGTAAACACTATCACATGATGCACAAGCTATTTTGTAGACTCCCGATTTTTTGTATTTATCCTTTTTGCTGTCAACAGTGGTACGCAATATTGTCTTAAGCTTATTGCGCGTCCGGAATAAGGCGTTAGCAATTTGTTCACAGAAATGCCCTGTGTAGGTCATTGACGCAAATCTAGATTGATTCTTGGAGGGATTAGATTTAGGTGTTTTTCTTTTATTGAACACTGATTTACGAATGTTCTGTATCGCACGTTTGGTATATCCATTACTTATACCTATTTGTGTGATTATATCAATTTCTTTTTGAACACTTGTTGCGTCAAGATCCAGTTTAGCCAACCTGTTGAACATTGACCGAAAGAAAGCATTCTTATGGGCGCGTGGGTGGGACGAGTCTACTGCAATAATGACATCAGTGGTAGAGGGCTTTCTAAATATGTCTAAACAAAAACCCGTTGATTGTCTGGTAATGTTCAAGTCCAAATAATTAATGCTTCCGTTTGATTCTATCTCTACCATGAGGTGTATCTTAGGATGTAATAGATTAAAAGATCCCGCAACCTCATCTATGACTGATCCCGTACCTTTAAGTGTAACGAAAATATCGTCAACATATCTGCGATACAGAATAATCTTGTCGCATATTGATACATGATTAGTAAAGAATTTACTTTCTAAATGGTTGATAATCAGCCAGAAGGCCTGAAAGACAGCAACCAATTGCCAGACCGTCCTTCTGAAGGTAAATTTTACCGTTAAAAGTAAAACAGTTGAACGCAAGTGTTAGGCGTAATATCTCTAGTAATTCATAGATTTCCCCTATTGGAAGTTTCATATGTTTAATAAGGTTCACTCTAATGATATCTAATGTCTCTTCTACAGGCACATTAGTGTACAAATTGGTTATGTCAAGGGATGCCATTATTGCATCATGAGGAATCTTAGTATCTCTCAACAGCATTGCCATCCCGTAGCTATTTTTGACAGCCCACGTTTTTTCAAAAGTGTATGCAGCTTTTAATTTAGTATAGCAAAAACTGTTAACCCTGTAATTTGGGCCCTGGCAACCATCTACAATTGGACGTACCGGCTTTCGGGATTTATTATGAACAGTGCCCAGCCCGCTGGTTCCCTTTATCTATGATGAATGCTATTGCTTTTACAAATGATTTACGCCTCCTTATCTGATGTAAAGTGCCTTATGTTAATTTTACGACTATTTGTTCTATCTATGGCTACAGCCAACTGTCATAAGGAATGCTAGTCATATTTTTTAAAACACCTTTGACAATGTTCTGGATTTGTAGAGCTGTCTATCTCATTTTAAATGTAATATTATTCTCTGTCACTTTTTTATTAATTTTATTTTTATGTTGTTTTAACTTTGACTACATAGTGCTTATATAGCCTATCATGATTTACAACAAAAAGGTTTAACAGCTGACAAGTGTTTTTAAAAAGCATATGTATAATTGTTCTTTTAAAAATTTTATATTTTATACTTTGTACAACAATTGCACAGCTGACCTATGTAATTAATACGCATACCTTGTGTGATATGGCGCCACTATACACATTGTAATGCCACCTGGTGGCAAAAAGTGTCTACCTGGACAGTATCATGTGTGTTAAAGCTTGTTTTCTGCTTTTGTATGTATATTGAAGAACATCTTCCATCTGTTCACGTGTGCACATGGCACGGAAGAGGTACAACATGACGTAAATCATAATTTTCAATATGAATTGTAACCTACTACTTTTTCTATCATGTGAGGAATTTTATTAATTTTATTATTCTTTATATTTTTTATGTTTTTAGATGCTAATCTGATGATGGTAATTCCGAAACGCATCATTTTTGAGAGCACGCTGTACATGAAGTGTGACCAATAGCAAAGAATTTGCGACCTAACCAGCTTCGCAGCAGTACTACTTAATCATTAGGGAAATGGACGTTAGGAGTCGGAAAAATATCGTATAATACGCCAGAAGAAAAGGAGCCGCATAGCACTGCAACACGGAAGGTCGCGCTTTGGCGACTGCTTCCTGGATGTGCCGAGCAGAGCCGAGATATACCGATCCTCAGTCGGCCCGCCCGTGGCCCGCGGGCCACTTGGCACCCGTGACCCGTCCCGCTTTTAAGTACGTAACCAGTATTAAAGACTTTCTGGAACTGCGACGCGGAAGAGCATCCCGCTATCGGCAGGGTGTCACACTTGGACGCGAGCTTTCCTCCGAATTAAAAGCCTTACCGCTGGCTGCAGCCACCTCTCCGTACTGTTATACGGGCGTCCGGAAAGAAGAAACCGGGGAAACGGTGCCGTTAATTACGGAGCGGAGAGCCGGTGCGATCGGTGGCATCTCGGCAGCCAGTTTGCGTGTCCCGCTGTCGAGGAGTCCCAGTTTTCGCAGTAAAAAACGAGGAGGCCACATGGTGTCCCACGCGAGTCACAAAGGCGAGAAAGCGGGCGCTCATCAGGAGGCGCGAGTGCGAGTGGGCCTTTGTGGCCGAACCCGCTAATGGCGCCGGCCGGTGGTTTTTGGGCCTTCCGGGTAATCGCCGCATCTGCGACACCCCCCACCCCACCCCACACCCCAAATTAACGCCGCGGCGGGTCGCGCCACACCCGAACCGTACCGACCGTCCTTTGTTGCTGAGGCAACGCACAGTAGGAGAGAGTCCGAGGTGGTACGCTTCCACACTTGACCAGCCGAGTAAAGGCGAGGCTCTAACACGTCTACCCAGTGTTCAACAGGCAAAGCAAACTGAACTGACGGGTGTCGAGGGACATTGACACGGCCGGCCGCGGTGGCGAAGCGGTCTGCGGCGCGTCAGTCACGGTTTGCACGGCCACTATGGTTGGGGGTTCGAATCCTCCCCCTTCGGGCATGGGTATTTGTGCCGTTCTTAGTATTAGCTACTTCATAAGTAGTTTGTAAGCTTAGGGACTGATGATTCCGTAGTTAAGTCCCACAAGTTCTACAAACATTTGAACATTTTCACATAGACACGGCACTTAAAAGATCTCAACAAGTCCGTGTCGCGTCCAACCGAGAGCCTGCCATAGCAAGGTCTCTGGCTGGCCGCCGGGGCACAGCCCACTGGCTCTTAGAGCCATCCAGTGGGCTTGCGATGGCAGCCTATCGATGTGACGCAACACGACTTGTTGTGAGGCCTTGTATCTAGACGATGTTGGTTGGGCATACGCGGCGCCAACACGTCTGTGCCGCCTGAAGCTCATTTAGAACAAGGTGCTACACATCATTATCAATACTCCACGATATACTTGCACCGTGGACTTCGCAGAGAATATTGCCTAGACCGCTTCTCTGTGGTATTCGACAAAACCGCCACATGACTGTACAAAAACTTGAGACATTCTAACAATACCTTCCTACTACGCTTGGATGACTGCGACCACAATCATAGCTGGGCACATAAGCGTCCTTAGGAACTAGCCACGTACAGTCAAATGACTTCCAATTACTAAACACGATGAATATGAATGAAATTTTCACCCTGCAGCAGAGTGTGTATTGATATGAAACTTACTGACAGGTTGCGTGGTTATGGTATATCGCCCCAAATTTGCGATTCGATAGGGGATTTCTTGTCAGAGAGGACACAGTTCGTAGTAATCGATGGTAAGGCATCGACTAAAACAGAGGTGATATCGGGCGTTCCACAGGGTAGTGTTATTGGTCCTCTGCTGTTCCTTATTTACATAAACGATTTAGGGGAAAATCTAAGTAGCTCTCTTAGGTTGTTTGCAGATGACGCCGTCATTTACCGTCTAGTAAAATCATCTGAAGATCAAAACCAACTGCAGAACAATCTGGATAAGATATCAGTATGGTGTAGAAATTGGCAATTGACTCTAAATAATGAAAAGTGTGAAGTCATCCACATGAGTACGAAAAGAAATCCGTTAAACTTTGTTTACAAGATAAATCAATCAAATGTGAAGGCCGTAAACTGCACAAAATACCTAGGAATTTCTATTACTTCAGACTTAAATTGGAAAGAACACGTAGATAATATCGTGGGAAAGGGGAAACAGAGACTGCGTTTTATTGGCAGAACCCTTAAAACATGCCACAGAACTACAAAAGAAACTGCATACACTACGCTTGTCCGTCCAATTTTGGAGTATTGCTGCCCAGTGTGGGATCCTTATCAGGTGGGTTTGACGGAGGACATCGAAAGAGTCCAAATAAGGGCAGATCGTTTCGTATTGTCACGATACAGGGGAGACAGCGTTACGGAAATGATACAGGATCTGGGATGAGAATCATTACAACAACGGCGCTTATCGCTGCGGCGTGGGCTACTTGCGCAACTCCAATCGACAAAATTCTCCTCCAAATGCGAAAATATATTATTGACTCCCACTTACATAGGTAGAAATGATCATCAGAATAAAATACGAGAAATCAGAGCTCGAACGGAGAGATTCCGGTGTTCTTTCTTCCCGCGCGCTATTCGAGAATGGAATGGGAGATTAATAGTATAATTGTGGTTCGATGAACCCTCTGCCAGGCACTTAAATGTGATTTGCAGAGTATCCCATGTAGATGTAGATGTTCAAATTGTGTTCCAGAACCGGGATACGAACCTGGGACCTTCGCTTTTCTTAGGCAAGCGCTCTACCGTCTGTACTATCCTGGCACGATTTACTGTCCGTCATCACAACTTTACTTCCGCCAGTAACTCGCCTCCTACTTCCAAACTTGACAGAAGTTCTCCCGCGAACCTTGTAGTACCAGCACTCTTGGAAGATAGGATATGATCGAGACATGGCTTAGCCGCAGCGCTAGGGATGTTTCTGGAAACTTGCCTTAGGTTGTGGCTAAGCCATGTCTCCACCATAACTTTACTTCTAGGACTGTTAGTCCTGCAACGTTCGCAGACCTTCTGTGGAGTTGGAAAGTAGGATGTTTCTGGAAACATCTCTTAGGCTGTGACTAAGCCATTTCTCCACCATATCATTTCTTCTAGAAGTGCTAGTCCTGCAAGGTTTACAGGAAAACTTCTGTGAAGTTTAGGAGGCGATGCCCTGGCAGAAGTAAATTTGTGACGACGGACCATAAAGCGGACCGGGACAGCTCAGACGGTAGTGTGCTTACCCACGAAACAAAAAGGTCCCAGGTTCGTATCCCCGGGTAGCGGTGGGCTTTCCGAGCGTCGTAAGGCGCCTTTCTGCAGAGCAAATTCGAATGTTTGTAAATCTATCGGTCTCAACTGTTTGGTCATTAGTCTGTAGCTTACAAACTACTTAAACTATGGTAAAATAACCTGAGGACAACACAAACACCCAAGCCCGAGGAGGACTCGAACCCCCAACGGCGAACGGCCGCGCGCATTGCAGCACGGCGCCCTAGCGCACACGGCTAATCCACAGCGGCTAAACGTGCGTTTTAGTACCGGAAATCAAATCAGGGCCTCCTGGGTGAAAGCCAGGTATCCTAGCCACTAGACCACACCTGATTCTGCAGAGCGCTCAGTTGCTCGCTGTCGGAGGTTCGAGTCCTCCTTCAGGCATAGGTGTGTCTGTTGTTCTCAGGTTAGTTGGAGTTCGTTTAATTTTTAAGCTTAGGGACTGATGAATAAATAAGTCCCGTAGATTTACAAACGTTTGAACATTTGATTCGTATCCTGGTTCCTGCACACAATATTATAATCTGCCAGAAAGTTTCACGAAGAACATGGCGAACTCCTGCAATACGACAAATTGACTGGCAACATCAACTGAGCTCATAAAGCCATGTTCAGCACACTGAACACAAACGAAACCTGTTCAGCCCCACACACTTACTCAGTCCTCTGACCGAATTCATCAATTAGTACGGCAACTTGGCTTTGTTATGGGTAGAGTTATGCAGAGCGCGGTGTTTGACTAGTTATGATCGCGTGGTTAAGGCGGGACCGAGCGCCCGTGTCTGGGCCTAGGTGACTCGGCTCGGTACACATACCCGCAGCCTGTCAGTTGTCCGTGTTCTGGCGTAAAGTCAGTGCCACACCCAGAAGCACGAGAACGATCGTGAACAAGGCGGCGGACGACCGGTAGCCAATCACACGCAGGCGTCGCGCATCCTGGAGCCTGGAGGGAGAAACAGAGAAGCGCGCCCTCTACAAGCGGCTGTATTTAGGCCTACATGCGTCTGAAAGAGCCATCTGAACTCGGCACCGAAATAGGCAGTAACTAGACTCCAGCGTAGCTAGCGTCGAGGAAGGAGACTCCACTGTGAGAAGAGACATAGATTATAAGGTGAGAAACTTTGTACATAATAGTACATAAAACGTGTATTGCTAATCAGTATAACTGTTTGAGCTGGCCACACATACCACGCGTCCTGAGGAGAACCTTACCTAAAAGACAGGCCAGGAAGGACCAAACAGTCCGGACTATGGGCACGCAAATAACTAAGCACGTCTGGTCACTGCGAGTCTCTTCAGCTCACCTCACCTTGTTGCACCTCTATTTCTCTCTTTCTGTCTGCCATATCTGCCGACTCTCCTATTCTGTTAACACGGAATTAATCTTACTCAAATGTTCAAATGTTTGTACAGCTTATGGGACTTAACTACGGGGTCATCAGTCCCTAAACTTACAAACTACTTATGAACTAGCTAATCCTAAGGACCGCACAAATATGCATGTCCGAGGAGGGATTCGAACCCCCGACCGTAGTGGCCGTGCAGACCGTGACTGGAGCGCCTCAGTCCCCTCGGCCACCGCGGCCGGCAATTAATCTTACTGAATGCGTTTTTGTGACACTGTTAATGTCATACAGCCCGTGAAAAATGATATTTGTATCTATAGCCAAACAAAGAAAATAAATTTCCAAACATAAGATGTAATCTGCAATGACGCAAACATGTATGAGTACTATTCCCATAACCTAGGAAAAAAATTATTTCTGAAGAAAATGTACAAAAAAATCTAATATGTAAAAATGAATGACTGTTTGTACGTTTGTTCGTATTTTATGAGCTCCCTTACCGTTCATCCGACTGCGATGAAACTTGGTCAGCATAATGCATGCACTTTCGCAAAGATTTTAGTCATAATTATATCACTGTACAACATATAGTACAAGAGATATGACGTCACGAACAAGGAGACACGTTTTCACGCTATATTATGAAGGACGTTTATATTTGTTACTTATTTCCTACTGCTTGTATTTGCAATATATTTTGCAGTCAGAATCCATTTATGCTAATGAATGTACCTATAAAATCATTTAATTCTACAACTTATAGTTTACGAGATACGACTACATATGAGAGGAAAACTGCCGCATGATATTTATTCCCATTTTATGCGGTGCAGTACTGTTGAAACGATTGCAATGTAACTTTATTCTCTTGATATTGGAAACAAGAGGAAAGTCACTGTCCACGCAAAAGTTTGTTTGGTGCGTGACAGAGGGTACTTTACTAACGAACAACGAACAAATCTACGATTTTATTCTGATATGGATGAAATTTTGCACGCTGGACCTTCAAAACCAGCGGAACATCACCGTCTACCTATGATTTCACACGGTGCATTCCGGAGGATAGCGTGCCATAAACGTAGGTGGAATTTCATTGACCACCATGAAAGCTGACAGAATCAAATTCGCCAGGCACGGTGGCCGAGAGGTCTGCGGCGCGTCAGTCGCGTTCTGCAAGGCCACTACCGTTGGCGGTTCGAATCCCCTGTCGGGCATGGGTATTTGTGCCGTCCTTAGTATTAGCTACTTCATAAGTAGTTTGTAAGTTTAGGCACTGATGACCCCGTAGTTAAGTCCCATAAGCTGTAGAAACATTTGAACATTTGAAGAATCAAATTCAAATGTATGTAGAGCTTATGGAACTTAAATGCTGGGTTAGCAATCCCTAAAATTACAAACTACTTATGAACTAACTTATATGAAAGACAACACAAAGATCCATGCCCGAGGTAGGATTCGAACCTCCAACGCGCGAGGCCGCGGGGCCCGCAACGTTGCGCTCGAGACCGCTCGGTCACTCCCGCGCGGCAAAAGTTAACAGAGTTAAACAATTTTTACAGATGAAATCAAAAGACTGAGGAGGAGTTCAACAGGGAATGGAGGTGTTTGTGCAAGAAAGGTGAAGGTGGTGATCGGTTGAGGGGAAATGTACAGAAAGAGAGAGGGAGAGAGACGGGGGGGGGGGGGGAGAAATGGACTGGGGAAAGATGGAAATACAAGGTATACAGATAGAGAAAAGGGAAGGAGAAATGGACTAATTCTGGAAGAAATAAGTACCCGGGCGGTGCCAGGTTTTCAGCTAGTATTACATGTTTATAGGAGCAGTTCTTAACACTTGTTCACCGAGCGAGGTAGCGCAGTGGTAACACACTGGACTCGCCTTCGGGAGGATGGTGGTTCAACTCCACCTCCAGCCATCCAAATTTAGGTCTTCCGTGTTTTTCCTAAATCACTCCAGGCAAATGCCGGGATGGTTCCTTTCAAAGTGCTCGGCCGATTTCCTTCCTCATCACTACCCAAACAGCCCGAGCGTAAGCTCCGCCTCTAATGACCACGCTGTCGACGGGGCGTTACCATTAATAATCCTTCTAACTTTTTTTTTAATTGTTCGCAACATGATTACATTTATAGTTATTGTGAATCAGCAGCAGATCAGTGACACGCTCGGTATATAGTTGGCTGCAGCGATTTGTCAATAGTGCGCCTGCTTTACGGAAACACCTTTCACTAGGCGCGCTTGTTGCCGGCATTCATCAAATACGTCCTGCAACTGCAGCCAGTCCGGTGAGATCTTTCTCGTGTCTGCCTCATCATCATCTCCAAGTTACATTAACGTATGTAGATCTATTTCATCTGCTGTGAAGGATTCGTCATTCTTCCACTACTCGAAACGATTTCCCTTTGGAGGTGGCGAAGACACTGCACTGGAAGGTCCAGCGTTAATAAACAAAAGAGAGAGAGAGGGAGAGAGAGAGATGTAATACAGTTGTGATCTCGAAATAATGAAATATATGAAATATACTAATTACAATAGGTCAGTTTGGTTACGAGGCAATATGAACTAACTTAAAAAAAAAAAATAAAGATTACAAAAGAAATATAAGCTTTACCAGAATAGCTCTCACTTATTTGTGACACACGGCTAATAATTTTTCGTTTACGTCCGGCCTTATTGATTTAGCGGAGAGGCGGCCAGAGGGAGACAGAAGTCTATTGTAAGTGTTACAATTTTCTCAGGTACGAGAAAGAGGGCTCAGATTTAATCCCTTGCATGTCCTGTAAAAATAGCTCTGTCACGCATGCTAATTGCAAGTGCTGACAATACTGCCATATTATTTTTATTACTACTGGTATCCCTGAGCGAGTTGTGTGTGAGATTTCTGACAACAGATTTTTTTTTCGTTTTTCTAAATGAAAACAAACAATTTAGAGTAGTTGAAGCATGATAAGTCTCCAAGACATGTGACGTTTCCGTTCCAAAGACAACAGAAATGTATTGTGGACGTCGATTTTTACGTTCTTTAATGTCTAGGCTACATATTTCTTTCAGTCTAACTTCTTCCTATGATTGCATGATTGAAAACAGATACACTAAGTATTAGTAGCCTGAACTGGCTGTAGTCATTCACGGAAAAGATTCGCTTAGCCGAGTAAGACACTATCACATACCCGGTCAAGCCTTCCATGCTCGGGTACAACTTTGAGAATCGGTCAAACCGTAGACTCGCTCCAGCCTTGTTTTCTCGGCTGCGATTATTCGTGCAGGCAGCGTACCTACTTAAGCCCTGTTCGACTCATCACGCCTTTCGTGCGTTCTTACTCGGCCATGCATGACTCTACTTACGGGTACCCAGGAAACATTACAAACACTGAAGCAGCATCTCCCATGAAAACCAGACTAATTCTTGATGACAATGTTCAAATGTTTGCAGATCTATCGGACTCAACGGCATGGTTATTAGACCGTAGCTTACAAACTACTTAAAGGTAAACTAACCTAAGGACAACACAAACACCCATGCCCCAGGGGGGGACTGGAAACCCCGACGACGAAAGGCCGCACACACCGCAGTTCGACGCCTTGGTGCGCACGGCTAAACAAACCAAGCAAAGACTATGGTATCCAGAAAAGCCCACTACTAATACTACCACACCCTTTCATGATTTATCGCTACTCAAATGTTCAAATGTTTTTGTAAAGGTATCAGACCAAACTGCTGTAGTCATCATTGCATAGACTTACAAACTACTTAAACTGACTTATGCTAAGAACAATACAAACACAATACAATACACTCATGCCAGAAGGAGGACTCGAAGCTCCGCATTCCGCAGCATGACGCCTTAGAGCGCACGGCAATTCAAGCGCGGATACTGCCCTCCTACCCCCCGCCAAGTTTCGCAGACTTTTTTTCCCTCCGCACTTGCCCTCGCACTTTTTTTCTCTCTTCCCTTACATACCCACGCTTCGTAATATTTTGACATCTACTATCTCCAGATGTACCGTAATAGTAAGTGATCGTGCCCATAACTACTGATAACATAGCGGCTCCCACTTACTGTGATCCACAGTAACAAATACTAACAAATACAGAGGTGACACTAGAACTTTCGAGGTCACCACGTTGGTATAGGGATGGAGAGGCCCCACCCTAAACAAATAATAAAGTAGGTGGCCTACTTGCGCCACAGTCCATTGGCGTTAGGGTACAAGCTCGTAGAAATTACATAAAATTTGAAAAAAAAGTGCATTGTAGATACAAGCATTTTTTGACGATTACAAAATTTATATTTTATTCGCATATTTATCGTTCATTCCAAAATTTCTTTAGGGTACTTTAATGAACAATTGCCTTGACCATTTGATAGCTTTAACAACTTCAGTATACGTAATATATTCATTCCTTTTTTTTCTGTTTCTGTTTATGTAGGGAATGGATCAACCCAGATAGCTCAGTGTTCTTACTTAGTAGTTCGGATTCGAATCTCGATTGGTCACAAATATTAAATTTTGCCCATTGATTTAGTTCAATGTCTAATATAGGCTGTCACAATTGAGTACCATAATTCACATATAATTTGAAACATTTTCGAAAAAGTTTCTTAATAACAAATGAGTGTAAAAAAAGTTACACTTGTACTACATTTTCGCTGTGTGCTATTAAACTTCAGTAACCACCATCATTATTTAATTTATCACTTTTAAATACTAATTTTATTAGTAATACACACTGCAGACATAACTGTCGTCTATGTTGTTATTAGCAATTATGGTTTAAAAATTTTATTAGAAATTTTGGAGGATATTAGAGATTATAAATTTATATTTGACCTGGTTGTCTTTATTTCGTCTTTGGACAGAAATAATAAAGAAAATAATGCCATATCTATTAACTTCTATATTTTCTCACTGAAAGAAAAAAACGTAAATATTTGTAAACGTATAGATTCTGAGGTATTGACAGATGCTGTAATTGGCTACAATTCAGAAATCAAACATAAATCATCACCTAATAAATAGTCAGTTGAAGCACTTACCACCTCTAAATACGGTACGTACTGCACCCTTTCTAAGTGAAATTTGTAAAATGTTATTTACGAAAATTTATTGATGTTGCATTTGGATACATACTCATATAAGAGAATGTTTTTGCAGAAACACCTGACGATGGCATTAAATGACGAAAGATATCTTGTGTGATAAATAAATAAATAATTAATTACAGTGTTTGGACAATCCTTTCACATTATGTCATATACGACATTTCTAACACTGTGGGCCCGAGATATAACAAGTTATAGTACTAGTACCGCAGTTATTAGACTCGAAAGGCATGAAAGGGAAGCATTAGTTGAGAAGGGAGTAAGACAGGGTTGTAGCCTTTCTCCGATATTATTCAATTAGTACATCGAGCAGGCAGTGAAGGAAAGCAAGGAAAAATTTGGAATAGGGATTACAGTTCAGGGGGAAAAAATAAAAACATTGCGTTTTGCTGATGACATTGTAATTCTGTCAGAGACAGCAAAGGACCTGGAAGAGCAGTTGAATGGAATGGACAGTGTGTTGAAGAGAGCGTATAAAAGGAACATTAACAAGAGCAAAACAAAGGTAATGGAAAGCAGTCTTAGAAAATCTGGATATGCTGAAGGAATTAGATTAGGTAATGAAACAATGAAGGTAGTAGGTGAGTTTTGTTACTTGGGTAGTAAAATAACATGTGATGGTCGCAGTACAGAGGATATAAAATTCAGAATGGCAATGGGAAGAAAAGCATTTTTGAAAAAGAGAAATTTGCTAACATCGAATATTAATGTAATTGTAAGGAAGTCTTTTCTGAAGGCATTTGTGTGGAGTGCTACCTTGTACGGGAGTGAAACATGGACGATAAACAGTGTGGACAGGAAGAGAATAGAGGCTTTTGAAATGTGGTGCTACAGAAGAATGCTGAAGATTAGGTGGGTAGATCGCATAACTAATGAAGAGGTACTGAATAGAATTAGTGAGAAAAGGAATTTTTGGCATACCTTGACTAAAAGAAGGGATCGTTTGGTAGGACACATTTTTAGACATCGGGGAATCGTAATTTTAGCATTGGAGGGAAGTGTGTGGGGTAAAAATCGCAGAGGGAGACCTCGAGACGCGTATAGTAAGCAGATTCAAATGGATGTGGGTTGCCGTTCTTATGAGGAGATGAAGAGGCTTGCTCAGGATAGAGTAGGGTGGAGAGCTGCATCAAACCAGTCTCCGGACTGAAGACCATAACACACACACACAGTACTCATAGTTTGGTGATACAGATTCTCCTTGCGTTAAAATGGCGATTATGATTGATCCGATCAGAAGAGTCTGAGTGTGTTGCACTACTGTAACTCCAAGCCGGAAGAACTGTCCGAAGCACTTAAGGAGCAGCCAGGCTTGAAAATTAGTTTATCACTGTCAAGGCACGTAAGTACCGTTAAAAGTCTTTCGGCCCGGGAACGCTTTCACTGGCATTTCTCACCACTAAAAGCGACGTTTAGCCGGCGGGTCGCGGCCCGAGCGCGCAGCCTGCCGAGCGCTCACCTGGCGCGAGCTATTGTGCCCGATTATTATAAACACTAAACTACGGAGTCGTGACTCGGGAAACGGCCGAAAGAAAGGCAGCGGCGCGGAGTGACAGTCGGGAATGAGCGAGCTGGCGACGTTAATTGCCGCGGATCGCCGCAGTGGGGGCAATCACGACGCGTTGAGCAAGCGGCCGGGGTGCGGGCAGCGCCGTCGGTGGCTGCGCGCCGCGGTGGTGGCAGCCCTGAATCAGGTGCGCAACGACCCGCGAGAGCCCTACCTGCTCCGCGGCCGAGTTACGGCCACGATCCGCCAGGGCAGTAATAGCGAGAAATGTTGCAAGCCGATTTATTGCTTCTTGTTCTATTCCTTTTCTTTTTTTTCGGAAGAAAAATCGCCGAGCGGCGAACAGTTGGCTGCGTGAGGCTGCGGCCTTGACTAAGCTCGAGGAAGGCCGGGTGTCTTGTACCCCTTCTAAGCGGCGGGCGATGACGTAGGAACCGTCAGTAGGCCAGCGTTACGTATGAGGTCGTATTGTTCTCGTTTGTGTTCATTGCGTCCGCGCTGAATTTAACGGTTACGTGCGCAGTGCCCTCGAGCTGGCGTAGCCACGATTTGTTAACGGGAACACGAAGGGGAGAGGCATCTACTGTGTAGGATGTCCGGCAATGAAGGGCTCTTGTTAGCAGCCTATTGGGTTCTTGACCTATGTCTTTACGATCACGTCCGCCTCAGTAGCTGAGGCCGACTGCCGAGTGGAAGACTTGGATTCGATTTCTCGCTACTGCCACCGACGTTTCCTCGGTGCCAGAGCTGTAACGGACACACTCGGATGCGTGAGGTCAACTGAGAACTTAGCAGACAGAGCGGTAGGAGTTTCTCACTCTACACGCCCCTCCATACCGCATCGAATGCCATCTAGGGCTAGAACGTGCAACTTTTCTTTGATTTACAACCATAGAAAAGTATCTACTGTTAAATGTGAGTGTTGTAATATCACAAGCAGGCCAGAGCTCCATTTCGGCACTCGATTAAGCCTTTCCAGCCAAAATTTGATTAATTTTTCCTGTACCTTATTTGTTTTACCATGGCATTTAAAGTTTTTGGCTTTATTTACTATTATTTTGGGATCGTATTTTTGTTATATTATTTCTGATTGTAATTACTCTTATAGTTTACTTTCTTTAATTTTTTATCTTTCGTTATATTTGCTGGTTATACAAGAATTTCTTTACATATTTCTAATCATGATTGTTGGAATGATGTATATTTTCTTGAATTTTTGAGATTTTTTAGTTTTTGGAAGGAAGTTTGGAATGACTTCATATGACATCATTTGGGAAGGACATGTTTCCTTTACCGTACCTGACATCTTTTTCAATCTGTTTACTACTAATTTAGACATTTTACAATAATTATTAATGGAATTTTCAAATTATTTTGTTTCTTTTACCTTCATATAATATTTTGAAAGTCTTGCTGTTTGTACTCTGACTTAGACATTTAGCTTCAATACTTATTTTTGGTCAATGCGTTGTAGCCTAATGCTCCTCTGTTCCTCTGTTTCCTCGAAGTAATGGTAGCCAAGCTACCCACAATGGATTTTGAAAAGTCCTGCCATGTTCTTTATAATCTTTGGTCAAAGGTTGGGCCGACAGTAACAGATAGATATGGTGACAGCATATGGCATCATTGTGCTGGAAAGAGTTAAGAATGAAGTCTATTGTTTGACACTCCGCTCCGCAGTCACAGTCAGCAGATTGAAGAAAATCCCACTTCGTCTTGGTGTAAACACATGTCCTACCTCCCGACCTAATACGGTATAGCGTCGAACAAGTTTGACGCGCTAGATGGAATCCCTCAACCTCCGTTGTTGAACCTTGAACTAGGTGAGCACTTTGCTGAGGAACGGATGTGTTCGTTCCAGCATTATCGCCACATGGAAGTCACGTTGAAAGAATGGATTGTTTCTGTGTTACACAAGGTGTTGAGTCTACACATCATGCGTAGGTTTTATTCACAAACTTTTTGAAGCTCATGGCGTTTCACCTTATATCGTGACATGACAACAGCCATCGTAGCGCCTAAGTCGGTACTTAGTATACGTCACGTTAACGTGAATGGGGTAACAAGCCGGAACGAGCAGTATCTCTTTTCTCACAAGGTAACATAGCAAGTCTCAAAGAACGAGATTTTGACGCGCTAGATGGAATCCCTCAACCTCCGTTGTTGAACCTTGAACTAGGTGAGCACTTTGCTGAGGAACGGATGTGTTCGTTCCAGCATTATCGCCACATGGAAGTCACGTTGAAAGAATGGATTGTTTCTGTGTTACACAAGGTGTTGAGTCTACACATCATGCGTAGGTTTTATTCACAAACTTTTTGAAGCTCATGGCGTTTCACCTTATATCGTGACATGACAACAGCCATCGTAGCGCCTAAGTCGGTACTTAGTATACGTCACGTTAACGTGAATGGGGTAACAAGCCGGAACGAGCAGTATCTCTTTTCTCACAAGGTAACATAGCAAGTCTCAAAGAACGAGATTTTGACGCGCTAGATGGAATCCCTCAACCTCCGTTGTTGAACCTTGAACTAGGTGAGCACTTTGCTGAGGAACGGATGTGTTCGTTCCAGCATTATCGCCACATGGAAGTCACGTTGAAAGAATGGATTGTTTCTGTGTTACACAAGGTGTTGAGTCTACACATCATGCGTAGGTTTTATTCACAAACTTTTTGAAGCTCATGGCGTTTCACCTTATATCGTGACATGACAACAGCCATCGTAGCGCCTAAGTCGGTACTTAGTATACGTCACGTTAACGTGAATGGGGTAACAAGCCGGAACGAGCAGTATCTCTTTTCTCACAAGGTAACATAGCAAGTCTCAAAGAACGAGATTTTGACGCGCTAGATGGAATCCCTCAACCTCCGTTGTTGAACCTTGAACTAGGTGAGCACTTTGCTGAGGAACGGATGTGTTCGTTCCAGCATTATCGCCACATGGAAGTCACGTTGAAAGAATGGATTGTTTCTGTGTTACACAAGGTGTTGAGTCTACACATCAAGCGTAGGTTTTATTCACAAACTTTTTGAAGCTCATGGCGTTTCACCTTATATCGTGACATGACAACAGCCATCGTAGCGCCTAAGTCGGTACTTAGTATACGTCACGTTAACGTGAATGGGGTAACAAGCCGGAACGAGCAGTATCTCTTTTCTCACAAGGTAACATAGCAAGTCTCAAAGAACGAGATTTTGACGCGCTAGATGGAATCCCTCAACCTCCGTTGTTGAACCTTGAACTAGGTGAGCACTTTGCTGAGGAACGGATGTGTTCGTTCCAGCATTATCGCCACATGGAAGTCACGTTGAAAGAATGGATTGTTTCTGTGTTACACAAGGTGTTGAGTCTACACATCATGCGTAGGTTTTATTCACAAACTTTTTGAAGCTCATGGCGTTTCACCTTATATCGTGACATGACAACAGCCATCGTAGCGCCTAAGTCGGTACTTAGTATACGTCACGTTAACGTGAATGGGGTAACAAGCCGGAACGAGCAGTATCTCTTTTCTCACAAGGTAACATAGCAAGTCTCAAAGAACGAGATTTTGACGCGCTAGATGGAATCCCTCAACCTCCGTTGTTGAACCTTGAACTAGGTGAGCACTTTGCTGAGGAACGGATGTGTTCGTTCCAGCATTATCGCCACATGGAAGTCACGTTGAAAGAATGGATTGTTTCTGTGTTACACAAGGTGTTGAGTCTACACATCATGCGTAGGTTTTATTCACAAACTTTTTGAAGCTCATGGCGTTTCACCTTATATCGTGACATGACAACAGCCATCGTAGCGCCTAAGTCGGTACTTAGTATACGTCACGTTAACGTGAATGGGGTAACAAGCCGGAACGAGCAGTATCTCTTTTCTCACAAGGTAACATAGCAAGTCTCAAAGAACGAGATTTTGACGCGCTAGATGGAATCCCTCAACCTCCGTTGTTGAACCTTGAACTAGGTGAGCACTTTGCTGAGGAACGGATGTGTTCGTTCCAGCATTATCGCCACATGGAAGTCACGTTGAAAGAATGGATTGTTTCTGTGTTACACAAGGTGTTGAGTCTACACATCAAGCGTAGGTTTTATTCACAAACTTTTTGAAGCTCATGGCGTTTCACCTTATATCGTGACATGACAACAGCCATCGTAGCGCCTAAGTCGGTACTTAGTATACGTCACGTTAACGTGAATGGGGTAACAAGCCGGAACGAGCAGTATCTCTTTTCTCACAAGGTAACATAGCAAGTCTCAAAGAACGAGATTTTGACGCGCTAGATGGAATCCCTCAACCTCCGTTGTTGAACCTTGAACTAGGTGAGCACTTTGCTGAGGAACGGATGTGTTCGTTCCAGCATTATCGCCACATGGAAGTCACGTTGAAAGAATGGATTGTTTCTGTGTTACACAAGGTGTTGAGTCTACACATCATGCGTAGGTTTTATTCACAAACTTTTTGAAGCTCATGGCGTTTCACCTTATATCGTGACATGACAACAGCCATCGTAGCGCCTAAGTCGGTACTTAGTATACGTCACGTTAACGTGAATGGGGTAACAAGCCGGAACGAGCAGTATCTCTTTTCTCACAAGGTAACATAGCAAGTCTCAAAGAACGAGATTTTGACGCGCTAGATGGAATCCCTCAACCTCCGTTGTTGAACCTTGAACTAGGTGAGCACTTTGCTGAGGAACGGATGTGTTCGTTCCAGCATTATCGCCACATGGAAGTCACGTTGAAAGAATGGATTGTTTCTGTGTTACACAAGGTGTTGAGTCTACACATCATGCGTAGGTTTTATTCACAAACTTTTTGAAGCTCATGGCGTTTCACCTTATATCGTGACATGACAACAGCCATCGTAGCGCCTAAGTCGGTACTTAGTATACGTCACGTTAACGTGAATGGGGTAACAAGCCGGAACGAGCAGTATCTCTTTTCTCACAAGGTAACATAGCAAGTCTCAAAGAACGAGATTTTGACGCGCTAGATGGAATCCCTCAACCTCCGTTGTTGAACCTTGAACTAGGTGAGCACTTTGCTGAGGAACGGATGTGTTCGTTCCAGCATTATCGCCACATGGAAGTCACGTTGAAAGAATGGATTGTTTCTGTGTTACACAAGGTGTTGAGTCTACACATCATGCGTAGGTTTTATTCACAAACTTTTTGAAGCTCATGGCGTTTCACCTTATATCGTGACATGACAACAGCCATCGTAGCGCCTAAGTCGGTACTTAGTATACGTCACGTTAACGTGAATGGGGTAACAAGCCGGAACGAGCAGTATCTCTTTTCTCACAAGGTAACATAGCAAGTCTCAAAGAACGAGATTTTGACGCGCTAGATGGAATCCCTCAACCTCCGTTGTTGAACCTTGAACTAGGTGAGCACTTTGCTGAGGAACGGATGTGTTCGTTCCAGCATTATCGCCACATGGAAGTCACGTTGAAAGAATGGATTGTTTCTGTGTTACACAAGGTGTTGAGTCTACACATCATGCGTAGGTTTTATTCACAAACTTTTTGAAGCTCATGGCGTTTCACCTTATATCGTGACATGACAACAGCCATCGTAGCGCCTAAGTCGGTACTTAGTATACGTCACGTTAACGTGAATGGGGTAACAAGCCGGAACGAGCAGTATCTCTTTTCTCACAAGGTAACATAGCAAGTCTCAAAGAACGAGATTTTGACGCGCTAGATGGAATCCCTCAACCTCCGTTGTTGAACCTTGAACTAGGTGAGCACTTTGCTGAGGAACGGATGTGTTCGTTCCAGCATTATCGCCACATGGAAGTCACGTTGAAAGAATGGATTGTTTCTGTGTTACACAAGGTGTTGAGTCTACACATCATGCGTAGGTTTTATTCACAAACTTTTTGAAGCTCATGGCGTTTCACCTTATATCGTGACATGACAACAGCCATCGTAGCGCCTAAGTCGGTACTTAGTATACGTCACGTTAACGTGAATGGGGTAACAAGCCGGAACGAGCAGTATCTCTTTTCTCACAAGGTAACATAGCAAGTCTCAAAGAACGAGATTTTGACGCGCTAGATGGAATCCCTCAACCTCCGTTGTTGAACCTTGAACTAGGTGAGCACTTTGCTGAGGAACGGATGTGTTCGTTCCAGCATTATCGCCACATGGAAGTCACGTTGAAAGAATGGATTGTTTCTGTGTTACACAAGGTGTTGAGTCTACACATCATGCGTAGGTTTTATTCACAAACTTTTTGAAGCTCATGGCGTTTCACCTTATATCGTGACATGACAACAGCCATCGTAGCGCCTAAGTCGGTACTTAGTATACGTCACGTTAACGTGAATGGGGTAACAAGCCGGAACGAGCAGTATCTCTTTTCTCACAAGGTAACATAGCAAGTCTCAAAGAACGAGATTTTGACGCGCTAGATGGAATCCCTCAACCTCCGTTGTTGAACCTTGAACTAGGTGAGCACTTTGCTGAGGAACGGATGTGTTCGTTCCAGCATTATCGCCACATGGAAGTCACGTTGAAAGAATGGATTGTTTCTGTGTTACACAAGGTGTTGAGTCTACACATCAAGCGTAGGTTTTATTCACAAACTTTTTGAAGCTCATGGCGTTTCACCTTATATCGTGACATGACAACAGCCATCGTAGCGCCTAAGTCGGTACTTAGTATACGTCACGTTAACGTGAATGGGGTAACAAGCCGGAACGAGCAGTATCTCTTTTCTCACAAGGTAACATAGCAAGTCTCAAAGAACGAGATTTTGACGCGCTAGATGGAATCCCTCAACCTCCGTTGTTGAACCTTGAACTAGGTGAGCACTTTGCTGAGGAACGGATGTGTTCGTTCCAGCATTATCGCCACATGGAAGTCACGTTGAAAGAATGGATTGTTTCTGTGTTACACAAGGTGTTGAGTCTACACATCATGCGTAGGTTTTATTCACAAACTTTTTGAAGCTCATGGCGTTTCACCTTATATCGTGACATGACAACAGCCATCGTAGCGCCTAAGTCGGTACTTAGTATACGTCACGTTAACGTGAATGGGGTAACAAGCCGGAACGAGCAGTATCTCTTTTCTCACAAGGTAACATAGCAAGTCTCAAAGAACGAGATTTTGACGCGCTAGATGGAATCCCTCAACCTCCGTTGTTGAACCTTGAACTAGGTGAGCACTTTGCTGAGGAACGGATGTGTTCGTTCCAGCATTATCGCCACATGGAAGTCACGTTGAAAGAATGGATTGTTTCTGTGTTACACAAGGTGTTGAGTCTACACATCATGCGTAGGTTTTATTCACAAACTTTTTGAAGCTCATGGCGTTTCACCTTATATCGTGACATGACAACAGCCATCGTAGCGCCTAAGTCGGTACTTAGTATACGTCACGTTAACGTGAATGGGGTAACAAGCCGGAACGAGCAGTATCTCTTTTCTCACAAGGTAACATAGCAAGTCTCAAAGAACGAGATTTTGACGCGCTAGATGGAATCCCTCAACCTCCGTTGTTGAACCTTGAACTAGGTGAGCACTTTGCTGAGGAACGGATGTGTTCGTTCCAGCATTATCGCCACATGGAAGTCACGTTGAAAGAATGGATTGTTTCTGTGTTACACAAGGTGTTGAGTCTACACATCATGCGTAGGTTTTATTCACAAACTTTTTGAAGCTCATGGCGTTTCACCTTATATCGTGACATGACAACAGCCATCGTAGCGCCTAAGTCGGTACTTAGTATACGTCACGTTAACGTGAATGGGGTAACAAGCCGGAACGAGCAGTATCTCTTTTCTCACAAGGTAACATAGCAAGTCTCAAAGAACGAGATTTTGACGCGCTAGATGGAATCCCTCAACCTCCGTTGTTGAACCTTGAACTAGGTGAGCACTTTGCTGAGGAACGGATGTGTTCGTTCCAGCATTATCGCCACATGGAAGTCACGTTGAAAGAATGGATTGTTTCTGTGTTACACAAGGTGTTGAGTCTACACATCATGCGTAGGTTTTATTCACAAACTTTTTGAAGCTCATGGCGTTTCACCTTATATCGTGACATGACAACAGCCATCGTAGCGCCTAAGTCGGTACTTAGTATACGTCACGTTAACGTGAATGGGGTAACAAGCCGGAACGAGCAGTATCTCTTTTCTCACAAGGTAACATAGCAAGTCTCAAAGAACGAGATTTTGACGCGCTAGATGGAATCCCTCAACCTCCGTTGTTGAACCTTGAACTAGGTGAGCACTTTGCTGAGGAACGGATGTGTTCGTTCCAGCATTATCGCCACATGGAAGTCACGTTGAAAGAATGGATTGTTTCTGTGTTACACAAGGTGTTGAGTCTACACATCATGCGTAGGTTTTATTCACAAACTTTTTGAAGCTCATGGCGTTTCACCTTATATCGTGACATGACAACAGCCATCGTAGCGCCTAAGTCGGTACTTAGTATACGTCACGTTAACGTGAATGGGGTAACAAGCCGGAACGAGCAGTATCTCTTTTCTCACAAGGTAACATAGCAAGTCTCAAAGAACGAGATTTTGACGCGCTAGATGGAATCCCTCAACCTCCGTTGTTGAACCTTGAACTAGGTGAGCACTTTGCTGAGGAACGGATGTGTTCGTTCCAGCATTATCGCCACATGGAAGTCACGTTGAAAGAATGGATTGTTTCTGTGTTACACAAGGTGTTGAGTCTACACATCATGCGTAGGTTTTATTCACAAACTTTTTGAAGCTCATGGCGTTTCACCTTATATCGTGACATGACAACAGCCATCGTAGCGCCTAAGTCGGTACTTAGTATACGTCACGTTAACGTGAATGGGGTAACAAGCCGGAACGAGCAGTATCTCTTTTCTCACAAGGTAACATAGCAAGTCTCAAAGAACGAGATTTTGAGAGTACATGCACTGCTAGCCACCCAAAATACAACAACCTGAAGGAAGCATCCAGATCAGCTGCAGCATCTGTATGTGTGGTGAGAAACTGGGGAACTGTTGCCTTATGCATCTCCATACTCGTCCAGCGTCCGGTATTGTAGTTTGGTGTGCTGTTAGATCGCTCTCTCAAACCTGTAGTACGCACTGCCTGTAGTACGCATACTTGAAAGGGACAACTTTGACGTCGAACGCTCCAAACCGCACGAAACCATGCTTGGAATAACTGTCATAAACGGGAGAGTGGTGTGCGTCAATTCCATGCAAAAGTTGCATTGTACCTCAAGTAACATTAAGAGAAAGAAACAAAGTAACAAGATATAACTTAATAACGTCTATGTATCTCTACATATTCAATCAGCAACGCCAAAAACTCTCTGCTTAAAGTACTTATAATAGCGCAAAACACACATATACAGCAGTATCACTCACCTGAAAGTGCTTATGTTAGTCCTCAGAGTGCAGATGCGGGATTTCAATGAAGTGGTTAAATCAAGACACCTCACTAAAGCCACGTCATCATATTCCAAATCACTTTCGCATTCACGCAGTCCAATATCAAAAGCAACAGTAATAACATTTTCAAATGATGGTGTTGGTGTGTCCTTCAAATTCCATACAGCTATCCAGCGCAACGTCATGTATTTGTTTTGAGTGAAACATACGAGATAATTGTGCAATATTCTGCAAATTTTATTTGTTACTAACCGGTTTTCGGCAGTTACGCCATCGTCAGGTAAACACTACAGAGATATAGTTATGCAGCTTTGAAGTTCACAGGTCATATAAATTAGAACACAAAGAAATAATTAGTAACATTTAAAATTGAACAAAGTGGTCTATTGATTAACTGCACAAATATTCAGAATATAGAACGGTGAGTATAAGATGAATGAAACATCTGTGAATATATAGATTCCACTTTATGAGCTATTACTGGCACAAATGACCATTAATAACAGAACTAATTTATATCAGGCAAGTAGGCTATAGAACTTAGGGATGTGAGGCAAGTGAATAGGAGTCGGTGGTTTATGTGGGTCCATTAGATTCTGCAGACAGAAGTGGTGAGTAGGGAAACTGAGTTTGATCATTCAGCACAAGGTTTGGAGAAGTTGACATACGTTTATTAATTTCCAGTATTTCTAAAAAGTTCATTTTCTTCCCTTTTTGGATTGATGTAGGACATCATGTTTAAGATGGTAGCTATGGTTTTCATTTAGTAGATGGTCTGCAAATGTTGATTTCCCTGTCCTGAGTTTCCGTGATGTTCTTTCGATTTAGTGCTTATTGCTCTGCCTGACTTGTCACAGTTGCAAGTGATCTTGTATATCCCGCTCTTTTCCAAAGCTGGGCCGGTCGCGGTGGCCGAGGGGACTGAGGCGCTTCAGTCACGGTCTGCACGGCCATTACGGTCGGGGGTTCGAATCCCCCCTCGGTCATGGATATTTGTGCCGTCCTTAGTCTTAGCTAGTTCATAAGTAGTTTGTAAGTTTAGGGACTGATGACCCCGTAGTTAAGTCCCATAAGCTTTACAAACATTTGAACGTTTTTCCAAAGCCGGAATTTTGTCTTTGCCATTGGGTAGAAAGTGACCATTGGTTTTGTGTACATAAAAGGAAGTTTTGAAATTCCTGGATTTAAATTTTTTGGCAATATGAGTAGAAACCTTTCCTAAATATGGGATTGTACACCATTTGTTAGGATCTTGGGGTGTTGAAGTGTTGACATGTTTTCGTTTTTTGTGCATTGTGGAGTCTACCAAGGAAGGAGGGTAGCCATTGTTTGCTGCTATTTGGCGGATGGTGTTTAATTCAATTTGGAAATTTTCTGTACTCATGGGGATAGATAATAAACGATGAATCATGGAATGAAATGCTGCATGTTTGTGAGTGATTGGATGCTGTGAACTGGCTGGAATTAGAATGTCTGTGGTGCAAGGTTTCCTATAAATGCTGAAGGTGTGGGAATGATTGCTGATGTCTATAGTTAGGTCTAAATAATTTATTGTGTTGCCACCAAACTCCATTGTGAACTTGATACTTTTGTGAACAGAATTTAACTGTTTGAGGAAAGTTTGAAGCTGCCTGGTAGTATCTGTCCATAAGCACAACACATCATCAACATACCTAAACCAGTATCCAACCTTGGAAGAGAGTGAGTTACTTTTCAAGAATGTTTCCTCAAAATTATTCATGAATATTTCTGCAAGGACTCAGGGGGGGGGGAACCCATAGCTAGGCCATCCAGCTGATTGTATATCTTGCCATTGAAGAAATGGAAGTAATTTTGTGATAGGCAAGTGTGTGTGGCTAATTTTATGTCATCTGTGACAAGTGGGTTGACTCCTGATTTGTGTAGTAAGTCTGTGAGGTTATTTAGGCATTCATCTACAGCTATATGGTGAATAAGTTACTGACATCAAAAGATATTAGTTTGGCACTAGGAAAGATAGGGATGTCTTTTGGTTTTTTCACTAACTCAATTGAATTCAGAATACCATGCTTTGGTCTGAAGTTGATTTTACTTTTGATGATGTCATTTAATTCTTGAGCTGGTTTGTAATATGGGGCTGAAAATGAGGATAATACCGGGTGAACTATAAAATTTTCTTTATCAAGTTTGGGAAGTCCATACAGTCTAGGAGCTATTGGATTGTATTTGTGTTCTGTGTCGTCACCATTATATTTCGTAATGATTATGTTATGAAATAAGCTATAGCCGCGTACTCCTTATCCTCGGTCCCAATGTCATTTCCATATTCTGCACGTCGCAATTTGGTCCCTAATATTTGGAGCACATATTCTTTTCATATCACTCAACTGTACACAGTTTAGACAGTAATGTTTGTAAAGTTATGGGACCTAACTGCAATGATCATCGGTCCCTAAACAGGCAAACTACTTAAATCATCTTATCCTAAGAACAACACACACATTCGTGCCCTTGGGAGAACTCTAACCTCTGGCGGTGAACGACCACGCACACCGCAAGAAAGCACCTTAGTGCGGACGGCTATTCCGCAGCGGCGTTTACACAGTAACTCGCTTGAGAACACTCCAAGGGACAAATACGTACTGCAGTTATACTACTCACGCAACTAGAGCACTGGCTAGTGCAGCAACACTATGCCACCACCTAGTGGCGCTAGCAGACAAGTGCGGCGTTTTGCATGATAATGACGCACACTGCTGTTTTGTTTTTGAGTGCTTGTTATTCTAAACATGGTTTCCTGCGGTTCAGAGCGTTCGAGGTCGAAGGTGTCCCTTGTTACCAACCCGCGTTAAATATCTGAGTTGTTGGAGCCTCTTGTCACAGCTTGCCGACGCTACCACATGTGGCATAATAGACTATTAAAAAAATTTTCCTCGTTCATCGTATCACTTTGCTGCCTTGTTCTCTCTGTTCTTTATATCTCTCGCCTATCCTAAAAGTCTCGTCCATGACTGCGGTGCGAATGACGCGAGGTACACCAGTTGCTGCGACACCAATATTTATAAGCAGTATGGACTACTATTCCCCATAACCACACTAACGCATTTAGCAGTGGCTATAGACATTGGTGGCGACAACATTAAATACTAGTTTCATCATAGTCCTCACTATACAAGCGGCTGCATTTTTTATCGAGTGATCCTTGCACCACGTGTTAAGTCGCAAATAAATTTGTTTCTCATATCATCGATCCTTTTTGGTGTTTCCTTCTGGATGAGCAGTGTATCTCACTTTCGCGTTGCAAACACTGTCTTTGCTTACATTAAAAGCTTTACAATAGCTTTCTTAAAATTCTCCGTGCAAATCTCTGTAACATCGTCAATAAAGAAAAAGAAAACAATGTTTGCAATACTTAAAGAAGTCTGAACAGAAAGATGCCAGGCATCTTGAAATAACGCCACGGAAAAATAAACGTCCATAAATGCAACTGCTTGCAGGCACAGTAAACTCTCGATTATCCGCGGTAATTTTAGTATGTTGTGTACCACGCCTTGCTAAATAGTTGAAAGATTCATCACAAGCTAGACACTTAAAACATTCATCGTAGGCCAGAACTGATGGACAACGCAATATTAACTCTCCTTTATGTCTGGCGTGGATTGTTCAGAGGGTACCTAGATTTCCATCCTGTTGTTTGGCAAAAATAATGCAGTTCATTTTAAATTTAGTTCCTGACGGGAAACAAATTAAAGCATATATCGGAATTAGAGCTCAATGCAGTAGTAAATCGCTTTTGTGTCTGATATGTACCATATGGTACATCGTCCGTTTGTCTATCTTGTCGGTACAAATATTGCAATTGACTTCAAGTGTTTGTATATCTATGGGAGTTAACTACTGTGGTTATCAGTCCCTAGGCTTACAAACTACTTATAACTAAATTTAACTAAAATGAGGACAACACGAACACCCATGGCCGAAGGAGAACTCGAATATACGACGGGAAGCAGCCGTGTGCTCAGCAGCAAGGCGCCTTAGTGCGCTCAGCTACTCCACTGCGCACTGCAGTTGAGTTTAACAAATTTTAAGAAGAGGTAGAGCCTTCCAACTTTCAATACGCGTATTTCAGAGAATATGACATGTAATTTATAGCTGTATGATATTGAAACTTTAACTCTCTGTCGTGCTTAATGTGTGGTGGAGGTTGCTTTGCCTATCAATGGTTTCCTCCATTTTCCAGTCCCTGATGCAGATGTTTCGCTATAAGGTCGGTTATCGTGAAGCCTGAGTCTGAACTCGACTGTCTCTATATTTTACCTAGTCCTCGGTGTGAGCAATTTGTTTACTGATTAAGGTGAAGGGAAGCAAACATGTGAAAATTTATCACATGTATCTATTTATGATGTAATTTGATCAAAAAATTTTAAATCGATTGAAAAATATTATTTAAGAATTTTTTAATGTGAGACGTTTTACAATGGATTGAAGTGTAAAATTATTTTTCCTAGCTCATATGGATTTCCAAAAGCATACGGATTATTTCGAAAAATTTCATGACAATAATTGTAAAATTTTAAACGAAGACTGTGCTGCGTATACAATAGCTGAGAGTGTATGTACCTTAGTTGTCGCTGAGAAATATATCATTTGCAGACCAATAAAATTGTCAGTGATTTAACTGTTCACTCTTATTGCATTTGCTCCATGTTTTTCGTCTTTCGTACTGTCATAGCTATTAAAAATTTACATGCGTCAATATTCAGGATTATCTGTATAATGTTAGGAATCTCATAGTGCTAGGAGACATTTTTATTATTATATCAAAAGTTCTTTATTTATATAAATTTCTCTCTTCTATCATTAATTCGCATATCTTGCCTCTGAATGACACTCGGCGTCGAGGACAACGTACTGGGTTCTATAACATAAGAAGTAATCTAGCCAATGACGTATCTGGTAACGTATTCCACATGACTGAACCTTCGTTAGAAGTCTGCAGTACACCGCCCTGTCAAACGTCTGTCAAAAATTAAGGAATATGCAGTCTTTTTGTTGCGCTTCGTCTATAGGTTTCAAGATACCACGGGAGAAAAGAGCAAACGGAATTTCACATAAAAGATGATTCCTAAAGACGTGTTCTGATGCTACTAAGTCTATTCGCGACATATCTTGCTGAGAGTGTGTAACTTCAGTATTATATCATAGTGCGACACATAATTAATGAGATATTACGTAAAGGACAAAAATGTTCGAAAAACTACCCAAACACACATGAGCCTATAAATCATTATGTCTTTACTTTCAACTCTAAATTATATTATTGTATGATACATAGTTTAGTTGGTATTACGTCATAAAAACAAAAGTGAAATCGACAGAGTTTGGGACAGAAGGTGATGGGCAGTGTAACGAGGCATTTTGGGATTTATTTCCATCTGATTGCATTATTGTACATCCTGATACCAGTGTTGCATAATAATAGATATGAATATAATTAGTCTATTGTAATTTTTTTTCAAAAATTTTTTTTAAATTTTTTTTTTAAAAAGACTAGCTGACGTTATTTTGTATTATTTCGCGTTGCAGAGATTTGTTTAATTAGCAAATATTAATTAGTTCATGCCGGAGGTGTATTGTTATAGGTAAGATATTATGATCGTTAGTATTTCCTTTAAGGCTAAGTAAATTCTATCTGCGTAGTATTGAAGTAGGTATTATTATGTTTCACAATTAATGTTAGTAATATTATACCTTCAGTAGTTTTTGTGTAATTACCGTTTATTCCGAAACTGTTTTTACGGACAAATTACACTATATTTGGAGGTGAAACACTATTAATATAACAGAGACTTATATACCAATTTGCTCAGTATTATTTTCGCTACCTTTGCCAACAGCCAGTTGCACGTAATAGTTTACTTTTCCATTGTGATTAGTTTAATGTACCTAATTAACAGTACACAAGTTTCAGAGACACTGTGCCGATAATATGAATAAGTGTGCTTTCGCACCATGTAGGGTGGGGGGGGGGGGCGAGGGTCTTGTTTCGTGTTTGATAGGAGGCACACTCAACATGACTCTGAACTCCAATTTGAACAATTATGTTAAATTTCTTCTGTGTTAGTTGTGCAGAAAGTGTTTCTACAGCGACTATGAACTTCTGACATTACAGATACAGGGGGAAGCTGATTGTTTCCATGTAAATGGCGGGTTTTGTCAGGATGTTGGGTTCCCCAGACGGTCGGATAACAGTTTGGACCTAGTTCGGGTTTTCCTAATCTGCTTGGAAACAGAAAATAGCGTTCGTAGCTGAGCGACGGCGGCTCTCCCAGATTGCAACTGAAATACAATATAGCCACACACATTATTCTAAAAAAACGTATAAAAACAGGGAATGATCATACGGGAAATATAATTATATGAATGGATTCAGGAGAGTTGGGAGAATCAAGCGCCGTAATTACAATTTCAATACCCCTTACAGATAAAAAGCCGATAAATTTCAGTACTATAATAATGTATTATATGACTTATTTACAATTATTGATACGTAGTGTTTATCAGTAACAGTTTAAGAAGCAAATGGGCAGCACTGCACTACGCTAGCTATCTTAAAAGACGCGCCACGTTATTTCCGCATTCTTTCAATAAACTTTGTTTTACTCTCTTGTTCTGCTTTTCGTTGAGGTAGTAATATTCCTGTGTCAGAACATAGATTCCACCACTGAAACACAAAACACAAACCCAGCAAAGCGCATTAAATTTGATAAATACATTTTTGTGCAACCCGAACAACTGTTTCATGTTGAATAACGTTAGTTGTGGACATCGTATGTCGGAGATGAGAAGTATGTCACACAAAAGTAACAATGTAACGGCTCAGTATAAAATTATTGAAATGAATACATGCTTATAACTGGATACAAGCGAGAAAAATATTCCTGACAGTTGTAGAGTTTCTTACAAGTTTGGTGCCGGTCGAAATGGTGATGTAAAAGGTACCTCGAATTGGCGCACGGTCGTCATAATAATGAAAAGTAATTCTGAAGTACGATCAAGATCATAATTTGCGATGTCAGTATACTTAACGTCGCTTATATGTGGCAATGTTATGGATCAGCTCACGTGAGATCATGGTTACGATGGGTTATCGAACTATTGTTCACTTATTGTTCGATACTGGTTAGCCACGTACTAAGTTTTCCTGTAGAATAGCATGTTCCCTGATAGCAATGAGTGTACTTGATCACGTTTTAGTGACAATGACCAAAGGGTAGGTAATTCCTACCTCCAACCCCTCTTCCCTCCTTGACACTAGTGGGTGGACAATTTTTACAGCCTTGCGAATAGCAGACTGGCGGCAGTTTTTATAACTCCAAAGGAAGCCTCCCGTTAGAATAGAGACGCTGGTAGCGGGCACTGATGCTCCGTGAAAGCTGGGGATGTTTGCGATGCTCCTAACAAGCATGAAACATTTTTCCTACATCAAACGTAACCAAGATGGTGTTTAAGTGGAACCAAGGGATGAACTGCTGCAGAAGTTCTCACCACAAGTGATTAGACGCACAGAAATGAATTCGATTGGCGAAGGCTTTCAAGGTAATGGCAGCCATGTAATTTTCAAGAAAAAATGTACAAGCAGTATGAGATGCAAGCGTGTGAGGATGATTTGTAACGGACCTGAGGATTTTCTACAGGGAAATACATTCTAACGAAGCGAGATTTTCCTAGAAACGCGTTTCGATGGAGAGAGACTCTAGCGTTTGCAGGACCACAAATCGTAGGAAACTTAGGGCGGGTGTCGACAGGTGGCATACTGCTGCAGAGAGGCTTGACAAAGCATCATGCAAGAGCCTCTCTGTTAGATTGCGTAAAGTCTCGATTTCGCCATTAGGGCGTCTTGCGAACAGTTGGCTCTGCTGCAAACAACAATGAACGGTCCTCGAGCTCACTGTTTGTTGGGCAGCAGACCAAAGTGGTTGTGACAAGGCTTGTAATATGACGGAGAGGTTTAGTACTGGACTGCGAACAGTGTATCTGTTATTATGTTCAGTGGAAAATGTTCAAATGTTTGTAAAGTTATGAGACCTAACTGCAGTGGTTATCGGTCCCTAAACTTACAAACTATTTAAACTAACGTATTCTAAGAACAACACAAACACTCATGCCCGAGGGATGACTGGAACCTCCGAAGTGGAACGGCCGCGCGTACAGTAGCAGGGCGTCTCAGTGTGCACTGCTATTCCGCCACGAGGTGGGTGAAATCGATCCCCACTGGAATGCAGCAAACACAGATCCACATCGCAGTTGCTTGGCTAAGTCCGACACCGTCACCGATTTCTCTGAAGGATAATTCTACGAGGCATAGTGATCCTTTTTACGTAAAACGATCGCACGAAAGAACAATTCCAGTTTCACCCGGCAAGGCGAAGTGGTAACGCGACAGTGGCAGAAACTAACTCGGTCAGGCGACGAAGTACAGCTAGGTTACGATTAAACTAGTGCGCGAAGTGCAAAGGTGAGCGTGGGAAGTTTTCGTAGACAGGCGAGGCGGCTTTCGGTTAACGCAATTGAATTCGTTGACGACGAGAAAAAGAAGGGATTTATCGTGGCGTCGGAGGAGCCGACGTAATGTGCTACCGAAATGTTAATGCTTAGCAAGTGAATGATTTCCAAATTACGAAAGTAGGAAAATGTTCAAATGTTTGTTAAGCTTATGGGACTTAACTACGGGGTCATCAGTCCCCAAACTTACAAACTACTTATCAACTACCTTATACTAAGGGCGGCACAAATACCCATGCCCGAGGGGGGATTCGAACCCCCGACCGTAGTGGCCGTGCAGACCGTGACTGAAGCGCCTCAGTCCTCTCGGCCACCGCGGCCGGCACGAAAGTAGGGAGACGCAACCGAGTGGAGTGGAACTCACGGTTCTACGCCGAAGAAGAAGAAGCAAGAAGCTCACAGTAAGTTTGTCAACGATGATATGGATAAATGTTTTTGTTTCAGGTAGCAGTTTCTATGGTATTACGAACAATGTAAAGAAATACCAACTTTCGGGAAACTGTACAATTTTTGTCGAACAGAACTGAGGTTCAAAGCTATCAAGGAAACCGTTAGACAAATTGTTCTGTCTATGGGACTTCGGTTTAGAAGGAACCGAAATAAACGTGTTATTTTGTGCCGAAGATAGGACGCTGTTGCTAAAAGGGCATAAATTCTTACTTAGAGGAAACATAGGTTCACGAGCATTATACAATAATTAAATGTTTGGAAAGTGATGATTGTGTGCGATCGACGAGTACTGTCAAACAAAAGTGCCGATCAGCGTTAAACTACGGTTCACGCGGGTGGTGACATTGATCCCATTCCGCGTGTACTTCCCATATATGCCTCAGAAACCAAAACGTCCAACAATCACTCAGAAATAGATAGCAGAAATTTTCAAAGTTGAAACTTCCTGGCAGATTAAAATTCTGTGCCGGACTCGAACCTGGGTCCTTTGCATTTCGCGGGCAAGCGCTCTACTGACTGAGCTATCCCGACACGACTGACGATGCCGCCTCAACTTTTCTTCCGCCAGTACCTCGCCTCCTACTATCCAAACTTCACAGAAGCTCTCCTGCGAAACTTTAGCACTCCTGGAAGAAAGGATATGGTAGAGACATGGCTTAGTCACAGCCTAAGGGATATTTCCAGAATGAAACTTTCACTCTGCAGCGAAGTATGCGCTGATTTGAAACTTCCTAGCAGATTAAAATTGTGTGCCGGAACCGGGATTCGAGCCTGGGACCTTTGCCTAAGTTTCATATCAGCGCACACTCCGCTGCAGAGTGAAAGTTTCATTCTACTTTCAAAGTTATTTTGCAACCCAACTTATACCACGCTTACCTGCAAGAAGTATTGTTGTTTTTGATAATGCTCCATATCACAATACACAAGAGAATAAACCTCGGTCCTGTAGCTCTCTAAAAAGTATAGTGCAATCTTTAAACAATAAGTACCGTAAACACTAATAATAATAATATTAATAATAATAATATCAAAAGTTCCTTTGACAGATTTGGCTGACAGAAAAGTTGGTGTTACCTCATTGCTGTACGAGTGTAAGGAAAATACTGTAAAGATTCGTCCGCTTTGTTCTTTAACACGGATGTTGTCGAAACTTTGAAGACTGTACCTCTGCAACGGACCACGAAATAGCTTTGCAGTTTGGGATAGCACGCAAGCAGTTGTAACAAAAGTGGGACACAGTGAATAAGGAAAGAAAGCGCAAAGCACACAGATTTATCGTTTGTTCGCGGACAGAAGGCCGGGACAAGAAGCCGGCACCTGCTGGTCACGACGGCCATTATGCGACCGGCACGTCGCGGCGCCCGCCCGCCTCACGCCCGGGCCAGCAGCGCTTCTTGCCGGCCGCGCCACCAGGATACAGCAGCGCGGGAGTCTGCAGCAAGCAGCGGCCGCGGCTGCGGCGGCCGACCCGCGTTCTGCCGCTGAGCGGCCCCGTCTTGTAACAGGAACCTCAGCTACGATTAAATGTCTCATCACAGGACAAACGTCTACGTTCACTGAAATCGTGATTGTTTAGATTTGTTCACCATCCAACTATGCATTTGTATTCTTGTTAGGGAACCAGTGCCGATACATATGCTAACGTTTGAGGCAGCAGCACAGTCTGAGAGGTCACTTCTAGTGACCCCTCATGGTCTCTCAGTTTGATAGTCGCTATTTTACATAATTCAGGTGACGAATGGTCAGACCATACAGAGATATTAGCATTGCCGAACGGCTTGGGAAGCAAGATGGGCAAAACGGTGTTATTTATTCTATTATTAAACTCAGGACCTCCTTGAAGCACTTCCATTCCTTCTTGATTTTCCTAATTAGACTAATCATTGTAATTGCGTAGTTTATTTGGTGCCACAATACATAGGGTTGAATTGTAAAGCAGAGATATATTTCGCTGGCCACTGGTCAATGCAAAGAGTAGCGGGTGTTTCGACCTGTGCTAAGGATCGACTGTGAGACTTCTATCCCGGGCCAGGGACTTCCGCCCCGGTGGACGCGCTCGGCACTCTGCTGCTCTCCGTCGTCATGCGAAGTAACTGGTCGTCGAGGATCCGTCGACTTCCGTGGGCTTCTTGGTAAATATGTCCGGAATTCTCATAGAATTCCAAAACGAGTCGTATGTAAGGTACATCGAGCTTACGGTAGACACCCTCGGTAAATTCATAATTAAAATTGCAATAAAATCACCACGTTAGGGACTTGTAAATTTCTGCAAGGCTTTGTTCCTTATGAACAAAGGTAACTTTGACTAGGAAGCACTAGATCATTCTTTCGTTATGATTAAAAAGTAACTTCTAACAGGGTTGTAATCGACGAGCCAAGCCGTAATTGTCTGGGTTAATTCTGCCGCGACTTTTCTTTATAAAGTAAATATGGGAAAGTTCACGTGGCCCAGGAAGCCACAGTACTCCACCTACAACTAGTGTTCAAATGTATATCAATGTTCTTTCGTTTTCAGCAACAGTAGCAAATGCGTGTTTGATCTTAATTAACGTGTGATTCAAATTTTTCTCAATTTTTGTTGGGCATTGGAGTAGATCGGTATTTCAGCCAGATCTGTTGGCAGACGCAAAGTCCCCAACGCTCATCCTAATTTCATTCTTTTAATAAAATTAACCACAAATAGAAGTAAAAGTTGCTACGGGCAGGCAACGTGGTAATTGATTTGATGCCCACAAAAATGCTTCAAAGGTTATAAATGTAAATTCAGATAGGATATCGTGTGATGAACTTGGTGAGTACAAGGACGGACAATAAGGTGAGTTATTTGAAAGCCTTGCAGACGCAGAATTAATTGATAAGCAAGAGCGTCCGTCCTGAGTGTACTGTAAATAATAGACACAAAAGAAACGTATGAAGAGAGTAGGATGTTTTGATTTAAGAAGTGTTGCATGCATTCTTCATATTCCTGTCTGGCTACCCATTTAACTGCCCCAATATTTTTAAAGATCTTATTCGCATTTCGATCTTGACTGTAAAGTGGCAATAGTCAATCAGTAGCACCATACTAACCGTGATGACTTTTGAGACTGAATAATTTTCCTTTCCCGTGCTTCAAGGAGACCTCGTTACGAGGTCACATTATTCTAAGTCTAATAACGCTCTGAGAACCGAGTTTGTTCAAATGTTAAAATTAATAACGGACATAGAACCGAGTTTTGTTTAAAAATGTTGACTGTAACATGTTAGAAATAGTAAGAGGGCTAAAGCCTAAAACCCTAATAAATATGAGACAATAATTAAATACGTGCTCTAATTTCATACCTCAAATCACTCCCCCATAAATGAATGCACATGCTAACTAAATTGACTAAGATTTCACTGTTTAAAGAATAAAAGAGGCTGTTGTAGCTGATGCTTAGTCCCACTGATAATAGGCACCCCTGTAAGCTCAAATTAAAATTGTTTCCGTTCCGCATTTGAACCGTCCTTTTTGGGCCATTTACTATTACCCGAGTAGGGTGGTCCTATTAACAATCAGTGTGACTAGCGCAATCGCCACGGTCTGCACGGCAGAACCTTGTAGTGGGCACAGTAGCACTCTAATATCAACCAAAGGAGAGAGTAACAAATACAGTAACAGCATAGACTTTAGATGGCATGCTCAATCTCACGAAGAACGGTAAGCTCACAAGTCTAACATACCAGTCGCGACACTCACTGGTGTAAAATCTGTTACCGCCTGACAGCTAAGACGACACTAGCGCTCCAAGCGGTGAGCGAGGAAGCCGCCTGTTAACGACATATATATCGTATGAATAACACTTTATTCTCGCACCCTTTCCTACAATACGGCTGTTTTAGTCTAACATCAGACGAAACGGATGATGCATAAATAAACGGCAGTGGATATGTAAAAAGGAATGAAATAATGAAAACTTACTCAGGCAGAAACATGCGCCTCCAAATATTTTTCCATCTTTCTCTATTGAAACGGAAGTAATGTACGCCTAAGAAGCGTATCTGTGTAGCTCCAAAGTAAATACGTATGACACACAATTTCTTTTAATTTCCATTTGTGTTTCAGTTTTTATGACAACTGTTAGCACAACTACGACTTTCGTCTTTCTTATTGTTGTGTGACGGTAGAGATGCTTCCAACTAATAGTTGAAATACGTTGAAAACTTTTTTATATTTGGAAGTTTACGAAGTGTCCTTTTTAGATTTACGTGCATATTTCTGAAAAAGAAAAGAAGAAAGAGCATGACCACTGATGCCCAGATTTGAGTTTGGTGTAAATATTTTCTACAAATATTGGGCATTTTGATACTTTCCTAGATAGTTTTCATCTTATTTTCTGAACTTTCAAATATTTTTAGTTAAAAAATGAGTTTTGTAGCATATTCTTAAGAATCTTACTTTATAGCTTAGGCCTATCATGCGCATTTTTTCTGTACCTATGGACATCCAAACTGCAGTACATGATTTTCTATATAGACTATGAGTCATTTTCTGTTATCAAAAAGGTCAAACTATTTTTTTTTCAGGTTAATCATAACGGAAACTTTTTAGCAGAATGATTGTTACATATCTCTCAGTGTCTTTAGCAAATTTGAAAACAAACAAATGAGGTATTTGTTCCGGCTGTTGCTATATTTTATTAGGCTACAAGCGTTCCCCGTTCCGGAAAGCATCACGAAAACGAATATAAGCTACCAGTAACGCGACGTACAGGGCACGAATTACCGCCAGCTTAGTAGTGTCCCCTGCTGGCCGCTTGGTGCGCTGCAGTCGCGGTGGGTAACAAAAATTCGCTCGTATGTCGTGACTGGTATGACAGATTGAGGCAGCAGCATAGCTTCGGAAGACAAGGGGCAACGTTTATTCGATGACACATTCGAATTTTTATAAATAATACCTATGGTTGGCGTGGGGCTGCTGCTGAAGACGTCTTTACTCGACTGTGTCTTGACAAAGAGTGACGGAGTTTCTTCCCAAATTCACAGTGGCGGAGGGAGGGGCGGGAGACTGCATAGGAGGGATTTGTGGTGGTGACATTTAGTTTCCTGCTAAAAAACTGGGGTCGTACCCAACAGCAAGCGACGATTATTGAAAACATGGAATTCCCAGTAGAAATCTTGATTTACGTAGTAACAATTCAAAATTCATTCGATATAGACCTGATCGGATTATCGCATTTCCCGCCCGGTGATCATCTTGAACCAGAACCGTATCCAATGCTATCTTGGGTGACATCTTTGCAACTTTGCCACATCGGTGCTCTGGTGTCGGAGGAAACGGGAAGGACATCTGGTAACAATGTACTGTACTCATACTGCAGTCTCCTAATACAACTGCTTTAAGTCCTTTTCGAAGCTAAGGTGTAAAGATTCTACAGTTTTCTACTTGAGCAAATGAATATAGATGGTTTGTTCTTTTCGAAGCTAGTATTTAGCCGTGAATATATATTTAAACAGATATGGTCTCTCGGCTCAATGATCGCCTTCCGCGGTGGCCGAGGAGACTGAGGCGCTTCAGTCACGGTCTGCACGGCCACTACGGTCGGGGGTTTGAATCCCCCCTCGGGCATGTATATTTGTGCCGTCCTAGTTCGTAAGTAGTTTGTAAGTTTAGGGACTGATAACCCCGTAGTTAAGTCCCATAAGCTTTACAAACATTTGAACATTTTTTTGGCTCAATGATCCTATATGGGGCACTACAATCTGCAGGAAAAAATTAAACATGAACGTGATTCAACTACAGTGTACTTTTCTGTGACATTTCCCCATGTTTAGTTTTTGGTCCTATTTTTCTCGAAGGTGTGACTGCAAGTGTGCAAATTTATCTGGATTTTCCCTCAACTCGAAGAAGAAGCACGTAAATTCATATTCATGCAGGTTGGAGCATCACCCCATTGACCCTGTCCCTTCCTATTTGAACGAAATGTACTCGAAGAAATGGATCGCTCACCAGGAGGCTCGTGACAGTGTCATTCGTCTCCAAGAAGCCGTGATTTCATCCCTGTCATTTTTTTTTTCTTTGGGAGATCGTTAAATATATATAGTGTTTCGTGCACTTCTTCCAGCTGAGGAAATAAAAGAAGATTGCACCTGGGATGCTACTGAGCGTGTGGAGGAGGTTATATTGATAAATCTGTTAATCTCTTTTCAACTTAAGAACAAAATTTGTTAAGTACTCTTCACAGTGATTATTCAGCCTAAGTTCCAAATACATTTCTTCGATTAAATGCAGATTTTCAGCGTTGTGGTAATCTTTTTCCATTACCTTGTATTGAAGCAGCATGGAATGTCATACCTCAACAACACTTTCAAAGACTCTTTGACTCAAATCCAAGTCGTGTACCCGATGTTATAGACATTAACTGTGCTAACACTCAGTGCCGATTTCATCATCTTTCTCACTACACGTCGGACTGAATTTTTAGTTATGTGAACGATGTGAGGTCACTCCAGTATTCACGAAAGGCAATAGGATTGATCTGCAAAATTCAGGCCAAAATCACTGACAACAGTTTGCAGCACGATTTGGGAACATATACTTTTTTTGTACATTGTAAACTCCGCGAATATAACACCTATTGGATTCAGGATCGTTGTTGTGAAACTCAGCTAGCTGTTTACTCAGATGAAGTGATGAGTGATATCGGTAAGGGATCTTAAATCGATTCCATATTTCTAGAATTCCGGGGGGCTTTTGAGACTGTACCTCACAAGGGGCTTTTAATAAATTCCGTGCTTATGGAATATCGTGTCAGTTGTGCAGTTGGATTCGCGATATCCTGTCAGAAAAGACACAGCACGTAGTAATTAACGGTAAGTCATCAACTCAAACTGGAAGTGATATCAGGAGTACACCAGAGAAGTGTTACAGAACTCCTAATATTCCTTGTGTTTATATGCTGTTTAGGAGACAATCTGAGGAACTCTGTTCGCGGATGATGGGTTACTAAAGTCATCCGAAGCAACTGTAAAGTGATTTAGATAAAATATCCGTATGGAGCCAAAATTCGTAATTAATCCTAAATAATGATAAGTATGAAGTAATCCATATGAGCTCAAAAAGAAACCCGTTCCTTTACTGGGCGTAAATTCGAGTAAATACCTAAGAGACATAGTTACGAAGAACCTTATCTTTGAAAGAACACATAGAAAATGTCGTAGGGAAGGCGAGGTAAAGGCTACGTTTCATTGGCACAACACTAAGAAAATCGAATAGTTTTAGTAATTCAAGTGCCTAAACTACACTGTCGGTCCTATTTTGGAGTATTTCTGGGCATTGTGAGACTGACGGAGTATATGGAGAAACATTTTTTGGATTCTTCCTTGTTTATGTTGTGTACTGAGTGTTTAAGATGCCTCTGCTAATCGTGAGTCCCGCCGACATTGAAGTATGGGCCGCTATAAGATTTCTTAGTGATAAAGGCCTCAAAGCGATCGATATTCATTGTGAGATCTGTGCAGTTTACGAAGAAAATATTATGGTAAGAAATTGGGTGTGAAAATTTAAAAATGGCTGCCAAATGTGCACGAGGAACAACGGAGTGAGCGTCCTTCGGTCGTTAATGAAAGTTTGGTGCAGGATGTGGACAATAAGGCGAGAGAAAACAAACGCTTTACGATTTCCTCCTTGCGGGATGACTTTCCTAATGTTTCTCATAGTGTTTTGTATGGCATTGTGACCGAGCACTTGAATGACAGTGGTTAACAAGTCAGGCGACAAACTTATACGAGGAGGCTATTAAAATACTGGTACAACGTTATGATAAGTGTCTCAATATTGATGGAAATTATGTAGAAAAGTAGATTAAGGTTCAGGCTTTCATGTAAAAAGAAAATTATTGAGATCTTAGCACGTGTTTTTTATAAATTTCAAAACGGTACTTCATCTACATCTACATCTAAATCTACATAGATACTCTGCAAATCACATTCAAGTGCCTGGCAGAGGGTTCATTAACCATTTTCATAACTTTTCTCTACCGTTCCATTCTCTTAATAGCGCGCGGGAAGAAAGAACACCTAAATCGTTCCGTTTTCGATCTGCATTCTCTTATTCTATTGGGATGGTCATGTCTCCCTAAGTAGGTGCGTGCTAGCAAAATATTTTCACATTCAGAAGTAAAAGTCGGCGATTGAAACTTAGCAAACAGATCACGCCGCAGTGAATAACGTCTTTCTTTTAATGATTTCCACCCCAATTCTTGCAACATTTCCGTGACGCTTTCTTCCCCCGTAACGTGATAAAACAAAACGAGCTGCCCTTCTCTGAATCTTCTAAATGTCTTCCGTCAGTCCCACCTGGTGAGGATCCCACAAGGGGCAACAGTACTCCAGGAGAGGACGCACAAGTGTCATGTAGGCAGTCTCTTTGGTGGAGCTGGTGCATCTTCGAAGCGTTCTGCCGATGAAACGTAACCTTTGGTTCGCTTTCCCCACAATATTTTCTATGTGTTCTCTCCAGTCAAAGTTGTTCGTAATATTAACTCATAGGTATTTAGTAGAATCTACGACCTTAAGGTTTGACTGATTTATCGCGTAATTAAAGTTCAGCGGATTTCATTTAGTGGTCATGTGTATTACTTCACACTTTTCTTTATTTAGTGTCAATTGCCAATTTTCGCACCATGCAGATATTTTGTCTAAATCGCTTTGCAGTTGCTTTTGATCCTCTGTTGACTTCACTAACCGATAAACGACAGCATCATCCGCGAACAGTCTAAGGGAGCTATTCAGATTGTCACCTAAATCGTTTATAAATACGAGGAAGAGTAGGGGACCTATAACGCTTCCCTGTGGAACGCCAGATATCACTTCTATTTTACTGTATGACTTACTTAAAAGAAAAACATGCCTCGTATCAGCGAGGTCCGGGCTGACGGCGTTGCTCACAGCGAGGTCTCTCCTGCGTCACCGCCAAGCCAACAACCACGCCCGGCCGGCGGGCTGGGAGCAGAAGCAAGTCACAGATAGTACGTCGATCGTACAGAGCGCCACGCTCGGGAGGGAAGGAAAAGAATTACAAGCTATCACTGGCGCCAGCACGAAATGAAAACGAGCTGACACAGCTCATTAACATCTTGTTGGTACTGCATTTTTCGTGTTCACCACTGCATACTCATGGACAGGTCTAAGCATGATTTTACCATGGTGTACACGGATGGGTCCAAACTGGGGGACTCGATAGCCTGCTCCATAGTGTTCCCCAACACCACCACCAGGATTCGCCTCCCTCCTGCGTACTCTGTTTTCTCAGCAGAACTCCATGCGATCCTGCGGGCGCTGGAGCAAATGCAGCGGGTTCGTGGCACGAAGTTTCTCCTGTGCTCCGATACTCTCAGTGCGCTGCAATCCATACGCAATTTGTATCCAGCTGAGAAGATAGTGCAGCTCATTCATGACAGAATGTACACTCTCCAGCAGCGGGGAAACTAGTCTGCGGCGTTGGCCCCCTACTTACCTTGCATTTATAGCAAATCTTTAATTCAGCGCAAAGTTCCTAGTGATTGGAAAAAACCGCAGGTGACTCCCGTGTATAAGAAAGGAAAGAGAACTGACCCATACAATTACAGGCCAATATCGTTGACATCGGTTTCATGTAGAATTTTGGAGCATATTCTCAGTTCGAATATAGTAAATTTCCTTGAAACGGAAAAGCTTCTTTCCATGAATCAGCAAGGGTTTAGGAGACATCGTTCATGTGAAACTCAGCTTGCCCTTTTCTCACATGACATCTTGCGAGCCATGGACGAAGGGCAACAGGCGGATTGTGTCTTTCTCGACTTCAAAAAGGCGTTAGACGCGGTGCCACACTGCCGACTGCTAACGTAGATACGATCTTATGGAATAGGTTCACAGATTTGTGACTGGCTGGAAGACTTCCTAAGTAATAGAACACAGTACGTTGTTCTCGACGGCGAGTGTTCATCAGAGACGAGTGTATCGTCAGGCGTGCCCCAGGGGAGTGCGATAGGACCGTTATTATTTTCTATTTATATAAATGATCTGATTGACAGAGTAAGTTGTAATTTGCGGCTGTTTGCTGATGATGCTGTGGTGTATGGGAGGGTGTCGCCTGTAACTGACTGTAATAGCATACAAGATTACATAGACAAAATTTCTAGTTGGTGCGAAGAATGGCAGCTAGCTCTCAATGTAGAAAAATGTAAGGTGATGCGCATGAGTAGAAAAAACAATCCTATAATGTTCGAATACAGAATTAGTAGTGAGCTTCTTGATGCTGTCGCGTCGTTAAAATATCTAGGCGTAACATTGCAGAGCGATATGAAATGGAACGAGCATGTAAGGACAGTTGTGAGTAAGGCAGACAGCCGATTTCGGTTTATTGGGAGAATTTTGGGAAGATGTACTTCATGTGTAAAGGAGACCGCGTATAAAACGCTTGTACGACCACGTCTTGAGTATTGCTCAAGTATTTGGGACCCGCAGCAGATCGGTTTGAAGGAAGACATAGAGGCGGTTCAGAGGCGAGCAGCTAGATTTGTTACCGGTAGGTTCGACCAATGCGCGAGTGTCACGGAAATGCTCCGGCAACTCAATTGGGGATCGCTGGAAGAAACACGACGTTCTTTTCGTGAATTTCTGTTACGTAAATTTAGAGGGCCGGAATTTGAAGCTGAGTGTAGTACGATCTTGCTGCCGCCTACTTACATTTCGCGTAAAGATCACAAAGACAAGATAAGAGAAATTAGGGCTCGTACGGAGGCATATAGGCATCCTTTTTTTCCTTGTTCAATTCGGGAGTGGAATAGGAAAGGAAATGCCTAGTAGTGGTACAGTGTACCCTCCGCCACGCACCTTACGGTGAATTGCGGAGTATGTATGTAGATGTAGATGTACACCTTAGACGCTTACCATCTGTTACTACCTTGCCATGTTTGGTTGGGTCTTTGCTTCGTTCCCCTTATCGTTTGGCTAGTTTGGTTACTTTCCCTTCTGTTCCGTATTAGTGTTCATTTCATTTTATTCAGGTCACACGTATCGCTTAATTATCTTGTACGGGAGCTTAAGACCTAGTTGTCGTGCGCCCGTAACATCATATTCATCTATCCATCCAAGCGTTCCGCGGCTCTGTCCATTCAAAAGCTATGCGGTGAGTCACCCGCTTGGCGCGTGTACAGCGCTGTTGGCCGGCAGTAGGTGTACCGACAGCAGGGCACCAGTGGCTGCAGGCCGCGGCCCGTGGGTCAGACCCGGCACGGCACGGCGCAGCCTCCTACCTGTTCGCCCACGACGGCGCCGGCTCGACCCCGTGACCCGCGCTGCGACGCCCCCTGCGCCGGCAACGCCCCGACCCGACCCGCCTCCTCCGAGAGACGGCCTCACCTTTGGGTATCAGTCGCGCTGCGCCGTGTCTGACACATGCCGGTGACCTACTGGAGCGGTACGCTGATGGCGCGCGATAGAAATGTTGCAGCAAATACCGAAGCAATTACAGCTTTACGGAGGACAGACATTGAAACTAAAGGACCCCACACACGAGCGACGAATCGCTGCAGTCCGTCGCATGCGATATCGCTGCAATCCGTCGCTCGCCTCCACCTCGCCATACACGAGCGATAAGTCAAGCAATTTCTACGAGATATAGTTTCCAAAAAAGTTCAAATGTTTGTAGAACTTATGGGACTTAACTACGGGGTCATCAGTCCCTAAGCTTACAAACTACCTAAGCCGGCCGCGGTGGCCGAGGGGACTGAGGCGCTCCAGTCACGGTCTGCACGGCCACTACGGTCGGGGGTTCGAATCCCCCCCTCGGGCATGGATATTTGTGCCGTCCTTAGTTCATAAGTAGTTTGTAAGTTTAGGGACTGATGACCCCGTAGTTAAGTCCCATAAGCTTAACAAACATTTGAACATTTTTGAACTACCTAAGACTTAGGACGGCACAAATATCCATGCCCGAGGGGGGATTCGAACCCCCGACCGTAGTGGCCGTGCAGACCGTGACTGGAGCGCCTCAGTCCCCTCGGCCACCGCGGCCGGCTATAGTTTCCATATGACAAGCCAAGATCGCAAACTAACAAATTATTAAGTGACGACGGGGTATAAAATAACAAGTGCAACATTGCACTTAGTCACTATAAAAATACATAAGTTATGTAGTTTTATATAGTGACTAAGTGCAATATTGCACTTGTTATTTTATACTCAATTTTTTTAACAAGATGACCAGATTGTAATATATATATGACCAGATGATGACGACACAGTGCACCGAAACCGGTCGTTACTTAATAAATTGTTAGTTTGCGATCTTGGCTTGTCATTTGGAAACTATAAAACGAATTGATCGCCTCCAGACCAGACGATGTCAGGTAATCTTAAAATTTCTACGAGAACTACGAACGCATATTCCTGAAATGGAAAAGGCTCTTTCATTATTAACGGCAGTCACAGTTGATTTGTGCATTCTCACGAGTAACATTTTTAAAACAAAAGTTTTAAAAATGGAAACTGTCGTTTATTAAACTTTATTTTGAATCTGTTTTCCTGGGATTTTGGTTACGTGCCGCCAAGTGGGTTATACACGTCTTTCTAGTGTAGTAATACGTCTTATTTTTCATTTATTAGTCGTCAATTAATTTTTATTGGTTCGTCTTACAGATTAGCTTCAAGTAAATAGAATACATACTTCGTTTTTCAGTCTCAATGTGTCTACAGAAATGTTGTTAATAGTCGCACTTCTAATAACCATAAACATAAATTCTGAAAAGGAGAGTTAGTTTGTATGAAACGGCTAAGGACTTCACTACAGTTTTATTGATTTGTCCTGAACAATTAAATTAAAGTATCCACTTAATGTTATGGTACCTTTTAATCATTCTGTTTAGAAGTTAAATGTAATGAAACGTGCAGTTGTTTAACTTGGCTATTACAATGAATGTCCTACCTATTCCAGTGCTATAAATACAAGGTTCAAAACTGTGGTCACTGCAGAAATTCTAGGGTGAATTTTGTATTACTTTTTAATATAAGTACAAATTCTGGCCTCAATTGTTCAGAGTAGTTCTCGATCCCCGAATAACTATTCATTCTAACGAAAAGATATTACTGAACGTAGGAAAAGCGAAACGAAACAAAACTGCTCAAACACCAATAATAACTGGAGAAACGAGTCACAGGCATATTCGCACACATCGCTGCTAAGCAGCCAGGTAGCCATATTGCATCCACGAATCGCATGCGATCCGCCAGATTGCCTGGGATTTCCATGCGATCAGCGATCTGCGACCGATCGCTGCGATTTGCCCACACAAGTGCGATCTACGAAGCGATCGGTCGCCCATGCGACGGGTTGCTGCGATCCGTCGTTCGTGTGTGGGGTCCTGAAAAGATACACTCCTGGAAAATGGAAAATGAGCACCACAAATTCGTCGACTCACCAGAGGAAAATTTCATTGACACATACTTGATGTTGTATACAACACACGATCACACAGGCAGAGCCGTACGCACGTGAGTACAGTCACCAGAACGTTTGCAATGTTGGCACTAGTACCGAGTATACCCTCCTTTTGCAGCAACGCAAGCCATAATTCTTTCATGGAAATGCTCGTAAAGGTTCCGAATGTGGTTCAGTGGAATGGCCTGCCATGCAATTTACACCGCGTGCCTCAGCTCAGCCAGGTTTCGTGCCTCTCATGCAGACTGCCCAACATAACGTCCCAAACATGCTCAGTGAGGGACAGATCTGGGAATCGTACTGACCAGAGCACGTTGGGTGGTACGGGATACAAGTGGATCTGCATCGTACTGTTGGAAAAGCGTATCACGTTGTTGTTGCATGAGTAGCAAGACGGATTGATTGTTGGTTTCAGTGTACCGTGCACTGTTCAATGACCTCTAGACCATCACTAGAGGAGAATGGCGGGTATGGAATATCGCTCCCCCACAGTGATGCAAGATCATGCGTGTCGTTAGAGTGTCCTCCGCTCACACCGCAACATCGTTCAGCCCGCCTCCGATGGTGTCATGGTAGGCGCTTATGGACGAATGGAGACGTGTCGTCTTCAGTGATTGGAGTCGTCGCTGCTTCGGTGCCAATGATGGTCGTACGTATGTGTGGTATCGTGCAGGGCAATGCGAAAACCTGGAGTGTACGCGACTGATTGTTGTTATCGATGTTTGGAGAGCTTATGGGACTTAACTACAGGGTCATCAGTCCCTAAACTTACAAGCTACTTATGAACTAGCTAATACTAAGGACGGCACAAATATCCATGCCCGAGGGGGGATTCGAACCCCCGACCGTAGTGGCCGTGCAGACCGTGACTGGCGCGCCGCAGTCCCCTCGGCCACCGCGGCCGGCATACGCGACAGAGGCAAATGGGTGCCGACACCTGGCATCATGGTGTGGGGACCCATATCCTACACTGGTGTTCGTTATGGGAAAAGAACAGTACACGGTCAATTGAAACCATCTTGCCGCCGTCCATACACCATTAAAGCGATGTGCTTTTCCAACAGGACAATGCACGTCCACACGTATCCCGTACAACCCAACGTTCTCTTCTGGGTGTACGTCAACTAGCCTGCCCATCATTATTCCAAGATCTGTCCCCCATTGAGCATGTCTGGTGCATACCGATGAAACGTCATCTTGGCGCGGTCTACATGACCGGCACGAAATTTAGTCCAACTGAGGCATCAGATAGAAATTGATGGCAGGCCACACCATAAGACTTCATTTGGCACCTCTGTAATCGTCTTCATGAAAGCTGCACCTTGAATTGCTGCAAAAGGATGGTATATACGATACTAGCGTCGACATTGTGCACGCTCTGGGGAATGTACTGACGTGCGTATGGTTCTGACTGCGTGATCGTATGTTGTATACATCCTCAAGAATGTGACAATAAAATTTCGCTCTACTTGGTTGACGAATTCATGGTGCTCTTTTTTTAATTTCCAGGAGTGTATACGATAAAATGAAATAGACTAAATTAAATAAAATTAATTCGAAACTGTGGCTATTGATAAATGTATATGTCTGAGCTTATGTCTGTGCGAATGCAATAGCACGTGTAGATTGGTTCAGTACAGTGAATGTAAAAAGTTATCTAAATATGTCTGATTAAAATAAGAACAAATATTGTGACTAATCATTCTGGCATCGATTTATTGCGATATGTATGGTCTTATTAATGCGTTTGATTTTCAAAACAACTGTCTGACGGAATGACAAGTCCGGTTGTCGCTCAAAATACGGCGGTAGAACTTAAATAGTGGCAACACTGCTCTGGAAACACTATGCAACGGAATTTACTATCGTCGCTGATAGCACGTTGTTGACATACCTACCTTACCTCCGAACAAATGGACACTCCCGTCGCACGTCACTTGCGGGCGTACAATATAGGGAAAAACAGTGACTGGCGTAACGGTGTCATCATGTTTTGCAAACAGAAACAACGGCAACCGTCAAAGCACAGTATTACCGTTCCTTTTTGGGGCATCACTTTCTGCGCAACCCACCCATCATTTTGCACGACAATGCGCGGGCGCATACAGCGCAAGCTGTGGCTGCTGTATTCGGACTATGGAACTTGAAAGTACAATCTTCCATACTACCCGAACTTAAGTCCCTGTGACTTAGATTTGATTGCTAAGACGAAGGAACCACTTCGTGGCATTCGCTTCAGAACTGTTTCAAAAATTCGACTGGCAGTAGACCGCTCCATTCGCAACATCAACAGAACAGGCTCTGTTAACGGTATACTACGCCTTCCACGTCGCTAGCTACTGGTTCTACACAACGCTGTTGACTACTTCGAACGATATTAACGGGTGCAAACATGTAACGCTTTTGTATCGATTGTGAATAAATAGCTGCGTCTATTTAAGTTGCAACCCTCTTTGAATTCGTTAATATGACAACCAAATAGTTCATTAATTAAATAGAGTGCAGACCAATGTTTAAAACGAATGTGATACTGAATGTGAATGCTATTATGGGTGGAACGACATACGATAACTAACAGTGACTGATATGGCTTTATCTTTGACAAGGATCATCTCTGCTTATCACGTGTTGCTTAGCCACGCCCCCTTTAGACGATATTTAAGAAGCTCTCAGACCTCCGACCCGTCAGTCGGAAATTCAGCAGACGGACAACCTCCGAAGAAGTCCGGCGCAGCATCGGACGAAACGTAAGGAAGCAGCAAGTTTCTCAGAACACGGTGGCCGGCCGCGATGGCCGAGGGGACTGAGGCGCTTCAGTCACGGTCTGCACGGCCACTACGGTCGGGGGTTCGAATTCCCCCTCGGGCATGGATATTTGTGCCGTCCTTAGTCTTAGCTAGTTCATAAGTAGTTTGTAAGCTTAGGGACTGATGACCCCGTAGTTGTCCCATAAGTTCTACAAACATTTGAACATTTGAACATCATAACACGGTGTTACCTGGAAGATTTATCAACCAATGACATGCCTTGTTCTCATTACTAGAAACTCCTCAGTCCAATCACACAGTTAGTCTGATAGTCGGTGCACTCGTATTTTGTCTACCAGCCATCAGTGCGGTACAGTTTCTAACGTTTCCCAAAAGTCAATAAACATGGTGTCTACTTGAGAGCCTGTATCTATTGTTTCCATAGCTCTCGTGGACGAATATCGTACGATCTTGTTTCCTCACTATCGCTGCCTTCGGAACACATGTTGATTCCTACAGTGAAGATTTTAAGTCTCCTGGAATGCCATAATATAAAGCATAAAACATTTTACAAAATTCTACAACAGACCGACCTCAGAGGTATTGGCTTATGTTTTTATCCTTTTGACGAACCTTCTTCAAAACGGTAATTACTTAAGATTTTTGTCCCATCTCCTGGAACTCTTTTCTTCTCTCTAGGCCTAGCAAGGTGACAAGTTCCCTTCGCATACTCTGTGTATAACTGGTATCCCATCACCCCATGAGCTGATTAGTCTGCTAAACGATTCGGTATGGATGTTACATATGTGTCATCATTATCACCCTCAGTTCCCCCTAGATCGTTTCGCTTGAAGAATTTTATCACGTCTCGTTTAATAGAATCAATATTGGAAATGAATATATCTACGTGAAAGGAAGACGTCTGTTACTTTCGTCCAGAAGTAAGTTCACTATCCAGAAACAAACTTTTTTTAGCTACTAACAAAGTTGATTTGAGCCTAGAGGATTGATTGGTGGCCAGTAAATAACGTACATGTTACATGTAATATAGCTAGTACACATCTTTAGTGTAGTAATATTATTAAATTAATATTATTAATATTATTAAATTAATGTAGACTGCTTCTCTGTTTAATGTACGTGGCTAAAATGGCTTAAGAATTGCCATATGTCCGTCAGTGTGTTATACAGTTACCTTTTACGGCAGTCAAATGGAACACATAGTTACTCCACATTCACGAGGAACAATAGCAAACGTTAACTGTAAGCTTTTCGTAAATAAATGTACCTCTGTATTTTAGTTTTATGAGTTTCTTTAAAGATGTATGTAACTAAAGGTATATTTAATCTAAATTAAGATAGTAGAAATAAAGGAGACAATGGAACCTTGTAATAGTTTTATTTGGCATATGGTTGTTTATTTATTTAGGTTTCACCAGCCTTGTGGGTTGCAATCATGATTGTGGCGGATTTGCTGGATCTTTTTCTGGATAACGGACCGACTGATTGCGCTACTCTTCTGAAAATATACTGGCAAAAGTACATCATTCTGGTCAACAAAAAGATTAGAAAGAAATCTATAATTCGTCCACTGGACTAATTGTAATTCAGTGGTAGTGCCCAGATGTTGGTTATGAACTTGAGACAGTCATTTAGAAGTATTTTTATGCTTGACCTTAGCATGCAGTCTGTATAAATGATGAGTTGATACAGTAGATATGTTGATAGTCTCTATCGTGTTTGGGAAAGGCGGGAAACCGGTGGCGGTTGTATAAGCAGCTACTTCATGAGCTGGACAGGATTTCTTACTTCCAAGCCAGAACTTAATTAACATCTTTTTAATCTCATCTATGTGTCATATTCTTGCTCTCCCCACTTACTTGTCCGTCCACCTCAGCGTCCCACTCCATCTGTTCGTTTCCTTCTCGCAACTGTCTCACCACCAGGCTGCCACATCTCCCCGAATCTCTGACCACCTCTGAACCTTTGTCCCATATCCTCCTCCGTACGTCTCATTCTATCCTCTTTCTGCCCACTCTTCTCTGCTCGATTTTGTGCACCTGCCTGTATAGCCCATGAAAGAGGTGTCAGTACTACCCTTTCTTTCTCTCTCTCTTTCTCTCTATCTCCCCCTCTTCCTTTGTCCGTCCCCCTCTGCCCCTCCATTATCTCCTCTCACCCGTCCCTCTGCCTTCTTTCCATCACATCGTCTTTCTCCTTGTAATACTCCTTAACTTTGCCTGCCTAACTCATCCTAACCTCTTACTCAATTTCCATATCATCACCATTCTTCAGCCGCCTCCATCCGCACTTACACCCCAAGCTCAAAGGGTCGACGAAACACCTGTTGCGCGAGGCAGCCTACATGTCAGGGACATCAGCCCCTAGCGTGCAGGCTGCCATACAAGCAAGTTGATAAGGCAGGCCGATACTACTCCCACAGACAATAAGCGAGCTGTGCACGGCAGTTTATTTGTCGGAGATAGGAACACATCACGTAATACTGCCAAAACACAAACTACATAACGCGCAACTGTAACAACTAAGCGATATCTTGCGTCTTATTTAAAAAAAAAAAAAAAAAAAAAAAAATCTACGCTCATCACAGTGGATACATTCAACGCTACTTCGCAGCATTTCATACTGGGGGACTTTCGTATCCGTGTCAACACAGAGATAAATATTTCCATGTGGTACACATGCGGGACGAGTGACAAAATAAAATATATATCTGACATAGACGCAACAGTTATTTATTAGTAATGAGTTAGCTAACTAATGGCTTTGAGAAAAGCTGCAACTCTTGAGGAACAGATTTGTGAAGTGTCTGTTACGAACAAAATGTTATTCATGGTTGTATGAAAACATCCATCAATTGCTCAAAGATGCTGGAGCTGTAAATTTGGTCCTCACTCTCTGGTCTAAAATTCGCCATAACGGTTCAGTTATGTTGAAAGATGGCGATTTTGCTATCCATGGGAGATTTGATAATTATCTGAAGCTGTACAAAGTAGACCTGAACCCTTTTGACTCTGTGTTGTGTTGTGTTGTGTGTGTGTGTGTGTGTGTGTGTGTGTGTGTGTAAGGGTGCATTATAATTGCCGGCCGCGGTGGCCGAGGAGACTGAGGCGCTCCAGTCACGGTCTGCACCGTCACTACAGTGGGGGGTTCGAATCCCCCCTCGGGCATGGATATTTGTGCCGTCCTTAGTATAAGGTAGTTGATAAGTAGTTTGTAAGTTTAGGGACTGATGACCCCGTAGTTAAGTCCCATAAGCTTAACAAACATTTGAACTTTTTTTTTGCATTATAATTTTGTTATATGTTAGTCATAGTAAGAAGTTTGTTGTCGAGGGCGGTGAGATATTCATTGACAGTTATCCGTCCAGAGATGACAGCTGAAAATCACGGCGAAGATGCCAATGTCGTGACTAAACCTCCACTATGCTTGACTGTAGAAACCAGGAAAGCAATATCATGAGTTTCTTTTAGAGTTTTCGACATTTAAGCCCCTTATCCGCGAAAGGCAAAGGTCCGTTGGTTCGAATCGCGGTCTTGCACACAATTTAATCTGTCATGAAGCTCCAGGATTTTTATAGGAAGCAATATAAGTTCAACACTTGGGCGCCGCAGCTTTCCATTGGCTTCCGTTAGTCCTTCCATGAATGTTAAGCTCAAACCGCACGGTTGTTATAGAACAGTGTTACTGGAGTAAGTGTTGAGTTTCTCAGTCAATTTTGGCTTGGTTGTTTTGTGTTGTCTGTCCCTAACCGTTCATAATGCCCATTGGTGATTCTCAATTAACTTCAGGTTTCGTTCACTGTTCCTCTTCACTTCTGATGTTTTACGCTGTTTCGTGTACACCATCATTACCGAGGATACTGTCGGTAGAGAAAAGGTATTGTCGTCATAAATGCTCCTTAATATGACCCATTTAGAAGCCTGAAATATAACGCATGTAACCAATCATTTATTTTGAGCGTCACAAAACAAAGCATATAATAATTCACTGCAAAGTAACGTCCAAGACTTCTTATGTCTTGCCGCCGTGTCTCAGTGTTTACACGTACGCAGTTGTTGCAACTTGCTGCAAGATTGAATATAATGCATGGTATTCAGATTCTTTGTCCACCCCTTGTATATTCCGATGATCACGAAAGGGTTAAGATTCTTCCATGAATCTGTTTTCCTTATTATTTGCTTTCACTGAAGAAGAAATTTCACTGAATATACTTTTAAGGTCAGTGAATCACGGACTATGAGAAATCCGGAAGTGAAGAGAATCGAAGCGATTGAGATGTTGCTATAGAAGAATGTTTATGTAGAATGATAAGGAAACGAATGACGAGGTGCACAGTAGAATCGGTGAACGAAAGAACGTAAGGAAAACATGGCAGAGAAAGCGAGACTGGATGACTTTGTATAACTAATATTGGAAGGGGGGATTAGAGGGAAGGAACGGTAGAGGAAGACGGAGACTGGATGTAACAATTAATTGGGGGCATAGATTGATACTGTTATTCGAAGACAAATTGGTTTGAAGCAGGCCAGGGGTTCTTAGCGGCCGATGTGTCCTTCAAATTCAGGTACTGTATGACTGGCCAAGTCTAAACTGTCTCCTGCTAATAAGACTGTCCTCCACCCTTACGAGAACCATCACAGTAATCGTTCAATATGTGACGCGATTTACGACTCTTATATGACGTACCAGGTTTGGTAAAATCACTAGACGCGGACAACACACTGTGGTGGTCATTCTGCCGATCACAGAGCGTTGCAACTAATCATTTACACACCGCCAATTTTGTGTAAGTGTACAAACTTTCATTCATATTCGAATATGTTGCCTAGGTACTTCACTTTCTTTATCGAGTTTTATACTTTCATCAGGGGCGTATATAAAGGGGGGGGGGGGTGATCGGAAGCTACGGGGTCATAAGTCCATAAACCTACAAACTACTTATGAACTAGCGTATACTAAAGACGGCATAAACATCCATACCTGAGTGGGGATTCGAATCCCCGACGGGGAACGGCCTCGAGAAGAGATAGTTTATAAATAATCTGTGGGGGTGATGCATACTATAATCCCATTTTTTCAACACATAGTACCAAATTGTGTCTTAGCACTGTACTCCGAGTCCCGAATTCTTCTGCGACGATTCCAGTCGGAATTACCGGCCAGCGCGTGTGACAGCGACAGTAGTGGTCGTCTGCGTAACACCATGTACCGTTAAACCACCATTCCGGACTGGCGCGCTTCGCCGGCCTGCCCATATGAGGAGGACGCACTGCGCATTTGTTCTTGAGTATGACGACGCGTATGTGGGACGAAGGACCGTAGCTCAGCTGAAGAGGGTGCTACGTCCTCGAATAACGTGAATGAATATGTATGACGCGAGAGGACAATGAGATAAAGCAGTCATTCATCGCAGGCAGCAGCGAATTTCAAGGTCCGCGCGGCTAAAGAGTAAAAAAGAGTCGCGCGCCGAAACCGGGTAAGCCACGCGGCCGGCTCTGACCCTGAGCGTCGGCAGCCACCGAGAGCCGCGGTGACAGCGCGTCCCGCGATAAACATCGCCGCCGCTATTATGAATGTTAAATTAGACGTCGAGTCGGAAATGTAAATTATATGTCTCCCACTTAATTAGCGACGACGGAAAGTGCGTCACGCCACTGGCAAAGGAACGAAAAGGAAAAAGTGAAAAATCCGGTACAAGCACCGATTCCTTTTATTATGTCAAGACGGTTGCTGCATTTAAATATCCCCGAGAGCGAGTAAAAACATTGGAAATACGAGTGCAGAATCTTCCAATAAGAGTGTAGCACCATACACAGATACATACCTTTCTGAGTGGGTTCTAGGCATTAGATATCAGTAATGTACTCCATGAACTACCACGTAGTAGTGGTAGTATTAATAGTAGTTGTTGTTGCTGTTGTAAACTGAAGTGAATTTGACGAAAATAGACAACTCAAGGTCACGCTCGTTGCGTGTAGTTGCGCTTAGCACTGATTTATTTTTATTTTTTTATTATGTCAATACGGTTCTGCATTTAATGACGCCATATGACGTCATCATCTTAATCTGATACTCTCAGCCCAGGCTTTGACCAACGATTATAAAGAACACTGCAGAAATTTCCAATATTCATTGCGGGTAGATCGGCTACCATTACTTTGTGGAAACAGAGGAGCATTTGGCTACAACGCATTGGCAAAATATGTATTGTTGAAACTTCCTGGCAGATTAAAATTTTGTGCCGGAAGCGGGACTCGAACGTGGGACCTTTGCCTTTAGCGGGCAAGCGCTCTACAGACTGAGCTATCCCGACACGACTCACGATGCTGCCCCACAACTTTACTTCCGCCAGTACCTCATCTCCTACTTTCCAAACTTCACAGAAGCTCTCCTGCGAACCTTGCAAGACTAGCACTCCTGGAAGAAAGAATATAGTGGAGACGTGGCTTAGCCACAGCCTAAGGGATATTTCCAGAAGTAAATGACTCCGGTTTCGGCACACAATTTTAATATGCCAGTAAGTTTCATATCAGCGCACACTCCGCTGCAGAGTGAAAGTTTCATTCTGAATGCGTATTGTTGCTTAATGTCTAAGTTACAGTACAAACACCAAGACTTTCGAAATACTATATTAAGGTAAAGAAAGTAAAATAATATAGAAATTTCATTAATAAATTATTGCAAAACGATAAATTACAAATAACAGCGTGAAAAATGTGTCAGGTACGGTAAAGAAAATATATCCTGCCGCATGAAGCCATATGAAGTGGTCCAAAATTTCCCTCAAAAAACTAAAACATCTCAATAATTAATATGGTGTTACAAAAAGGTACGGCCAAACTTTCAGGAAACATTCCTCACACACAAAGAACAAAGAACAATATGTTATGTGGACATATGTCCGGAAACGCTTAATTTCCATGCTAGAGCTCATTTTAGTATTTCTCTTTAAATGTAAATTGAAATAATTCGTGCAGACAATTGTCAAAATACCCAATTCTTTCGTTAGTATGTACTGTACTTTCTCGATTTACCGCCAGTTGGCCCAATTGAGGGAGTTTGACTTCAGAGTTTGTGTTGACATGCGACTCATTGCTATACAGTACTAGCATCAAGCACATCAGTACGTAGCATTAACTGGTTAGTGTTCATCATGGTAGTGGTTTTGCAGTCAGTGCAATGTTTACAAATGCGGAGTTGGCAGATTCTCATTTGATGTATCGATTGGGCAGGAATTTTTGGTGATGTCTTGATTGGGCCACATGTTCTTCCACCTACGCTCACTGGAGCACGTTATCATGATTTCATACGCTAGAACTGCTGCTAGAACATGTGCCTTTAGAAGTACGACACAACACGTGGTTCATGCACGATGGAGCTCCTGCACATTGCAGTCGACGTGTTCGTACGCTTCTCAACAACAGATACAGTGACCGATGGATTGGTAGAGGCGGACCAATTCCATGGCCTCCACTCTCTCCTAACCACAACCCTCTTGACTTTCATTTATGGGCGCATTTGAAAGCTGTTGTCTACGCAACCCGGTACCAAATGTTTGTAAATCTATCAAATGTTTGTAAATCTATAGGACCAAACTGCGTGGTCATCAGTCCGTTGCTTACAAACTACTTAAACCTAGGTAAATTAACCTAAGGACAACACACACACCCATGCCCTAGGGAGGACTCGAACCTCCACGGCGAGCAACCGCGCGCTCCGCAGCGAGACGCTCTAGACCGCTCGGCTACAACACCGCGGCGGTACCAAATGCAGAGACTCTTCGTGCTCGTATTGTTGATGGCTGTGTGGCTGTTAAGTAAATTTAGAGGGCCGGAATTTGAAGCTGAGTGTAGTACGATCTTGCTGCCGCCTACTTACATTTCGCGTAAAGATCACAAAGACAAGATAAGAGAAATTAGGGCTCGTACGGAGGCATATAGGCATTCTTTTTTTCCTCGTTCAATTTGGGAGTGGAATAGGAAAGGAAATGCCTAGTAGAGGTACAGTGTACCCTCCGCCACGCACCTTACGGTGAATTGCGGAGTATGTATGTAGATGTAGATGTAGATACGCCATTCTCCAGGGCTGCAGCGTTTCCGGACATATGTCCACATGACATATTTTCTTTCTCTGTGGGTGAGGAATGTTTCCTGAAAGTTTGGCCGTACCTTTTAGTAACACCCTGTATATACATCGTACCAAATTATGACCAGCTGCCGTAACCCTTTCGTGGTGTGTCATTTTTTGCCTCTAAGTGCAGAGTATTGTCAATTTATTAATAATCGCCTATTGTATTGACGCAAATGTGGATTTGAGGTGCCTACGCAAATGCCATGTCATGTTTGTTCAATGTTCAAAATGTTCAAATGTTTGTCAAGCTTACGGGACTTAACTGCGGGAAGGGCCTCGGAGCATTGCGCCTCAATGCGCATGTTTGTCAATGATGAACTCCATAAGAACTGAACCAATCCCAACGATGTTCAAATATTTGTGCAGCTTATGGAACTTAACTGCGGGGTCATCAATCCCTAAACTTACAAACTACTTACGAACTAGCTAATTCTAAGGACGGCACAAATATCCATGCCCGAGGGGGCGATTCGAACCCCCGACCGTAATGGCCGTGCAGACCGTGACAGGAGCGCCTCAGTCCTCTCGGCCACCGCGGCCGGCTAATCCCACATATTCTGTGTGATTTGGTCAAACTTAAAAGAAAAGATATTATTAACTCTATTAATTTTGTATATATCTTTGTACTGCAAATTAAATGTCGTTATCTACGATGGCAAAGTATCCATTAGATGGCTGCGAATTTTTACTTCATGTCTCGGTCAGCGGCAAAGAGTACGAGTGGAAATCCAAAGGTCACGAGTTCAGAGTCCAGTTGGATGTCGGATTTTTCCATTACTCGTTTTAACCCATCCTTCGCCTCTCAACAATGTTCCACGTTAAACTGAGGGTCTTTTTTCCGGTTGTGAAAGTGGGGTAGGTTAGGGACGAGCAATACCCTCAAGTGGTTATGCATATGAAACACTTGCGCCGTGGCAATGAGACTCACGAAACTATTACAAAGTATCCTTTTTTGATGAAATTTTGTGTTTATGTTAGTGGGTCCTTACATGGATTACATTCACAACTGGACCCAGTGGGTGGCTCAGGAAAATCGAAAAAAATTGAAAATGGTAATTTGACACGAGAGTGGACACTTAGAATTAATTTTATGCGCTGCCATACTGTTCATCCAATTGCAAACTTGACTTTCAAAATGAGAGGAGAGGCATTCGCAAAGTAATAATTCGTACGGTACATTGCGTGGTGTACTTTGGAACAAATGTCCAATGTTTGTAAACTTACGGGACCGAACTACAGTGTCCTCGGTCCTTCCAAACAATTTCAATCTATCCTAAGAACAACACACACATCTATGCCCGTGTGAGGATCCCAACCTTCGGCGAGGGCGGCCGCGCAGTCCCTGACATGGGGCCTAGAAATGCACGGCCATTCCCACATGACGCACTTCAGAACAAACTATAATTTTATTCCGATTTTCATGAAATTTGGCATCCCTGACCTTAAAAATGAAGAACGTCACTGGCTACAGAAGATAATGTAAGGAGAGGCATTGAATTCATAGTTGTGCTGTGACTGGGATTCGAACCCGGCACCCCCTCCATAATTTGCTGTGGGGGGGGGGGGGGTGGAGGGGGGTTTAGAGTACTCAGCTAACACAGCGTTACGGACAAAGTTACTCCACGGACTGTCTCCAAGCACGTCTCCCTCCATAACACATACTTTAATTCTGCCTCAATCTTTCCTGTGAAATACGTATCAAATTTTCAAGGCTCTCCTATATTTGAATAGCACCCAAACAAAGAACGTGAATGGGAACAATCTGGCCTTGTTCCTCAGGCAGAGGTGGTATACGAGTAAATATCAACAACAGTTCACTTCCTTGAGGAAAACATTGTCTTGTTATACCAAAGACATTAAATATAAGGAGAGGCATCGAATTAAAATTTGTGCTGTGGTCGGGATTCGAACCCGGGACCTCCTACTTACTAGGGAGGCGCTTCAGACCACGTTTTTATTCTTTATCGTTAGCTCTGTTCCTTGCGATTGCTGAACATATTTCTACGGTGTTGTTCAGTTTGTTTTTTCTCAGCCTCTATTATTATTTTATTACAGCCCGGGCGCGCTGAGGCACGACGCCAGGCGAACAATTAGCTAACACAGCGATATGGACAAAGTAACTACACGGACTGTTTTCAAGCACGTCCCCCTCCAACCACATACTTTAATTCGCTTTGACCGTAACGCTGCGTTATCTGAGTGGTCCAAAGCGCCTTCCTAGTAAATAGGAGGTCCCAGGTTGGAATCCCGCAGACAACACAAATTTTAATTCAATGCATCTCCTTGTATTTAATACCTTTGGTATAACGAGGCAATGTTTGTCTCAAGGATAAGCCAATAAAACATTTCATACAGTCCATGGTGGAGGGTACATTACTCCACGCTTCGTTTGACCACTCACCATACAATGTGGCGTTTACAGATGAGGAACATAGAGAGATAAGGTACAGGAAGAGAGTGTAATGGAGATATGAGGATGTGGAGGGGGAGTAGGAGGTTTAGTATGCGTAGGAGGAGGAGGGGGAGAAGGAGGAAGTGGCGAAGACGAAGGACACAGAGGTAATAGAGAAGGGAATGGACAGCGAGAGGGGAAAATTGGAAGAAATTTATACCTAAGCAGTGGCGGGTTTTCAACTAATAGAGAGGTCTGTTAGGACAAAGAATACGGTAAGAAATAGGGGTGATGGGTCGATATATTAAGGAGTGCAGATACGTATCCCATCCAAAGCATATTTAGCTATTGCGGAGCAATGCCGGATTATCTAGTTATTTTATAAAATTAATCTATACCTTTGCAACTCGCAGCCCACACTCCACGTCTGACTGAGGCGCTCCAGTCACGGTCTGCACGGCCACTACGGTCGGGGCTTCGAATCCTCCCTCGGGCATGGATATTTGTGCCGTCCTAGTTCGTAAGTAGTTCATAACTAGTTTGTACGTTTAAGGACTGATGACCCCGTAGTTAAGTCCCATAGACTATACAAACATTTTTTGAACTCCACGCCTCCGCCGGCCGCAGTGGTCGAGCGGTCTGCGGCGCGCCAGTCACACTCTGCACGGCCGCTACGGTCGGGGGTTCGAATCCCCCCCTCGAGCGTGGATGTTTGTGTCGTTTTTGGTATAAGGTGGTTCATAAGTAGTTTGTAAGTTTAGGTACTTATGATCCCGCAGGTAAGTCCCCTAAGCTTAACAAAAATTTGAACATTTCTACCTCTCCTGAAGCCTGCGCCTCGATGGTACATCTTGAAAAGAAGGGATCACTTGGTCCGAATCAATCTGAGAAATCAATGGAACGCTAGTTTTGTGTTACAGAGGTGTATGAGGGGTAATGATTAATATGAAACAGGGTTGCAGTAGTTATTTGAAGGTGAAAAGACAGGCTCAGGACAAACATGGAAACAGGCATCAAAACTGTTTTCTGACTGAAGACCATAACAGCAACATGAACTTTGGTAATCATAGTTACTAAAATTGCCTCTCATTCACTGACACTAGTTTCTATGTGGACGTTTTTCAAAGAGCCAGTTCTGTTTGCCGTTACCTTGTTTGAATTGAACAGTGTTGGTTGACATTTGTTGACACATCTATTTTACTTGTGTAATTTCTTCTCCGTTTGTTCACATTCATTTGCTTAAGGCCACTAATAATAGCACTAATAACAGCCAACTAAAGTTATTACTGCTGCTGCTCCTTTCTCACGCTGCTAGTTCCCACAGTGACCACTTTCCCTACTGCCATTTGTAAGGGACATGCAGAGCTATAAGTGTACATTCTTTTGTAAACTACTCTGTTTTTACCTCTTTAACAACTCTCCTAAACGCCAGACACCGTTAGGTAGTCCACATTATGAGAAGCCATTTTCACGTAACTATCGTCTTAAAATCTAACATTAGTTTCCAGAAAGTAAGAACTGGCTTGAATTCACTATCAGCTACGGTTTAAGAAGAGCATGTGAGTAAGTCTAACGTAACCTATGTTAAAGGTAGACTGCTGTGAAAGAAAAGTTTTTCGAATTAGCAGACTATGCAGGAACTCATCTGGGTGTATTATGTGTTTAACAGTCCTATTCAAGTAGTATAAGACATTTTCTTGTCCGTAGAGATGGACACTTGTGTGAACTATTTTGTCCACTAAAGTGAGAATGTTTTGTTTACCTGAACAGGTAAATTGCATGCCAAAACGATTCATATTTACCGTTCTGTAAGCACATAGGAATGCTTTTGTTTCCCCGAGAGAACCAACGGTTCCTGAAGAGGACGTCATCTCACGGACAACATTCTGAGTGTTACCATAAATTTCACGTAAACACTGATTTTTTAAAAATATTTCGGCCTACAAATTTCTGCCATCTTCAGAGAACCGACAGATTGACTGTCGACTCCATTCTGGCCGGAAGGTATGTTACAGAAGCAGCTTAATGACTTGACTAAGGTCCCTCCATAGGCACATTGCAACAGTTTAGCAAAGACTAGGATGGGTGCACAAGTGTGCCAGAATGGAGAATTGCTTTGAATCAGTCTAAAAGGACAGAGTAGCATACAATAAGCATACTGAACTACCGGAGAAATTTTAAAATTTTTCCTCATGTGTTTCACGAAATACAGCGAAAACAACACCTGTCCAAAGAATAAAACCATACTTTTGCGGCCGCTGCGGATTAGCCGTGCGCACTGGGGCGCCGTGATGAGGTACGCGCGACCGTTCGCCGTCGGGGGTTCGAGTCCCCCCTCGGGCATGGGTGTTAGTGTTGTCCTTGGTTTAGTTTACCTTAGTTTAAGAAGTCTGTAAGCTACGTACTAATAACGCAGGAGTTGAGTCCGATAGGTTTACAAACATTTCATATTGAACATACTTTTGCTACTGTACGCTATATATTTAAAACTTTCGCGTTATGGAATTTTATGCTCCTGCTGGCTGCCTTTCCAGGTTTTCTGTTTTCAAAGGTCTACGAATGTCACTGGGCACAGTGTTATACTTGGAAAGGCTCCTCTCCACATCACAGGACATGACAGTCGTCAAATATAGTGGCATTCCTAGAAAATCTGTCACTCATTGTGTACATTGTAAAATATACGAGATATCGCTGTAGAATAGTTTACTGTTTATGTCAAGGATGAAATCCTCAATGTCAAGATAGGTATTTTTTACACCATAACCAGTTTCGGATCCTTAACGACCCATCATTCAGGTCAACTGTTGCAGTTGATCATCTCATTTCCGGCGTTGCATGCATCAGCACGGTTCGAAGATGATCTTATAAATTGACAGTATAAACGAATACAATAATTGTTCATCAAGATCTGAAAGTCTCCAGACATTAAAAAAAAGTAATCCGTTTCCTTTATCTACAAATGTGACCATGTGTTCATTTCGCTGGGAAACAGTGGCTGGCTCTTTATTCCATAGAAGACAACGAGTGAGGTGGCGTAGTGGTAAGGCTGGACTCGCATTCATGAGGACTGTGGTTCAAATCCATCTCCGGTCATCCAGAATTAGGTTGACAGAACGTTAAACCCTTCTAATTCTAAGGAACACTAGGAGCTGCAAAAAAGTAAGTAAATAAATAAATAAGGGAACTGGGAGTCGAGTAAAACAATCTGCTCGAAGTTTGTATGAAGTTCAGGTAGCCAGTATGCATAATGAAAAGCCAGCAACCATGGTGTCATAGTGGTCAAAAATGGAATCAACACTAGGCTGAACTTCACATGTACACCTTTAATACATGTTCATTATTTGTTGAATAAAGCGCATGACTTAATACAACAAACATATTACGAAAAGTCAGGTAACGGTACCTTCTTTACCTAATACTTAGACTAGAGACAGGGATTATCTGAGCGACAATCGGAGCTTTTCAAAGGACATAAAATATGGCTATTATTAAAACAGTATTTCAGTCATTCATAAATTATAAAAATATGTTCTTCTTATTTACTATATGAGCAAGGCGACTTGTATTTCCGCGTGTGTCACTATTTTGGTACCTCTAATCTTTCGCTCCGCCCATATCGATTCTTCTTCTTGTTCTTCTTCTTTGAGTTGGTCTGTTATCAGACAGGTTTCAACTGAACGTCCTCCGCTTCGCTCTGTGCTGGGTATCCTTCTTCGTTTGCCTGTAGTTTCTTCCTTTCTTCAGGGCAGTCAGCATTCCAAATCTTCTCCTTCCTCTCCCTCTTCTGCCTTCTACTTTTCCTTCCATTATTCTTAGCAGCAGACAATTCCACTTCAATTTCTCCATTCTTCTCCTTAGCCACATGTCAAAACTCTAATTTTTTTGTTCTTTCTGTCTGATTGTCCACGTTTCAGATCCATATGACACCACGCTCCACACAAAACATTTTGCGAACCTCTTCCTTAAAGCATTGAGAATACTTTTGGCTGTTAGCAAATCTTTTACTTTCCTGAAAGCTTTCTTTCGCATAGAGATTCTTCGCTTTACTTTCTCTGTGCAACTTCCACTGGAAGTTATCATGTTTCACAAATATTGAAACGATTGCACCTGTTCCAATACTCTTCCCTCTAATGATATTTTGATTGTGTCGTCTTCTTTTCCAATTTTCATGACTTTGGCCTTATCAATGTTTAATCGCATTCCAAAATCTTTACCACACTTATAATATTTTCCATCATTTCCTGGAGCGATTCTTCTGTTTCCGCTAATACTATCATATCATCTGCATATTTTATAGTTTTTATTTTTTCTCGTCCCACTACAAGTCGTTTTGCTTCTTCCAAGGCCACATCAATTAGCTTTTCTGCATATACGAGTCGCGTCCAGAAAGTAAGTTCCGTTTAAATTTATCTCCGCTGCAGCGCTGCGATTGCAGTTCCGCACATGCGCTGCAGACGATATGTATCAAGGAGAAGAACGTGCGCCATTTGGAGATAGCTGTCAGTTACGTACGCTTTGTTGTGCTTGTTTGAAATGTCGGCGTTGTTTGAAAATCCCGCCGCCTGTGAAATCAGGTCGGTGATTCGGTCTCTGAGTGCGAGGAAAGTGAAACCAAGTGAAATTTATCGGCAAATTTGCGATTTTTACGGACCAAATGCGATGTGTGATTCGATGGTGAGAAGATGGGTCCGACAGTTCAATGACGGGCGTAGTGATGTGCACGATGAAGAACGAAGTGGGCGTCCATCTTTGGTTACAGAAGAAATGGTTCACGCGATTGATGACAAGATCCAGGAAAACCGTAGGTTTACAATTAGTGCTCTCGCTATGGAATTCCCCCAAATTTCACTGTTTCCAACTGGTTGAAGAAACAGGCGGCAGATTTCTATGACGAAGGTATACAAAACCTGGTGCCACGCTATGACAAATGCCTGCAAAATTTCGGCAGTTATGTGGAAAAGTAGTTTAAGAGTTGTAGAATTTTTTGCAATAAAAATTTCTTCTGTATCTGTGTACAATTTCATTTTATTACCAAACGGAACTTACTTTCTGGACGCGCCTCGTATGTTGGAAAGTGCTGGTGGCATACAACAACCCTGCCTCACACCTCTTCCGATACTGACTTCTTCAGTTTCATCTGAGCAAAATCCTTAATCCATATCAATTACGCTCCGATATTGAGAGCTAGAATATTTGGATGAGTGGTTGTTGTGTCGAGTTTGTCACCGGGGGTATTTGCGAGAGGTGGTGTGGCCGCGGTAGGTTTTGGGAACGGACTCGCACGGTGCGCTGTCCGTGGCTGAGACCCTCAGGCCGGAATGATGAAACGGCCGCAGTCGCGAGGAGGGCTGCCTGCAACCTGGCCAGCTAATTCCAGGCGGTCTGCACTGCCACAAACATTTAGACACCTGCAGATCACCTGCACCAGGAGTACTGAACCTGGAATCGTTCGCATCCTGCACACTTCAATGGAGCTTAGTGCTAATCCTTATTAGTACTTACAAGTCATGGGCGTGGATTTCATAACAATATTAGTCATTGACTGTTATGGACACACCAGCTGCGTTTTATACACGCTAGGAACCATGTGTAATGATGAACCATGTGGAATGATAACTTAAAGCAGGCTTGTTACTACGGTTTCAAGTGATGATGCGCATACTTGCTGTTAAGCGTAACTGTCTGTTCCAGAAGAGATCTCTGTAGAGAGAGTATGTCGTAATTATCTCGGTAATGTTAAAGGTGACTTAAGCTATATTCCGTTCACCGAAACGAGAGACGTACTGTAAACACACAGATGCGCATGACCAGGGGTAGACAAACCAGGGACGCGCGCTCAATTTCGCTGCATCCCTTTTAGTTGTAAGGTCGTTGTGTGTTTTGTTATATGGCAGTGATAACAGGTGTTCATCTTAAAGAACCAGGTGCTGAATAGTAACGAAAGTATTAGTGTTTACAATAACATTCAGCATTCATAGTCTATGTGTCTCTTTTTCTCTGTCACTAATGAGTATTAGGTCATCCTTCAATTTGAGTCCACCCAAGAAGCGATCAAAGAAAAAGTAATAAAGTTCTTTAGAGAAACACATTGTTCCTAGCGTGTATAAAACGCAGCTGTTGTGTCCAGAACAGTCAATGACTAATATTGTTATGAAATCCACGCACGCTTTGAAGCCTCCAAGGAGAAAAGAGAGAAAAAAAGAATTACAACAAAGCTTTCAGAACGTCTTGATGACTTTGACTAAAATGCGATACGAAGAAAAACTTATCATAAGAAATTTCCAACACTTGACAAAGTGCTTCTTGTGGTAAGCTAAGAAGCAGATTTGGGAAATTTTCGGAGAATACGTTTTATAAATTATTAAAAGAAATTAATTTTAAATGTTTGGCGTCTAATAGCACTGCTATATAACAAAACACACAACGACCTTACCCCTGAAACGGATGCAGCAAAACTGAGCGAGCGTCCCTGTTTTGTCCACCCCTGGTCTCGCGCCTCAGTGTGCTTACAGTACGTCTCTCGTCTCCGTGAACGGAGTATAGTGTCTTACGTGTGAAAGTGTGTGTTAATAGTTTTGCGTCTTAGGTATTGTTTCTAGCCATTTAAAGGCATATTACTGTTTCTGATGTATGTTGTCAGGATAGTTCTGGCAGCTGGCGACTCGTCCCTGCTTCTTGGGCCCTGAACAGAGACGTTTCTTCCTTGCCCTGGGGGAGGCGGCACTTGCATATTACTTGTGCGTGTCAAGGCAGGATGTCGCTAATTTGTGTACAGGCCTTTGTTCCTTCTAAAACTGAACATTGAATAAACACACGAGCATGAGCCTGTAATTCGGGGCTTCATTGCCAAGCCGCTTGTTTTATAACAATCGTTAAATTTAGTAGCCGGTTTACTAGTTCAAGAGTTTCACTTTTGTCTGTTATAACGTGCTGGACAGTTCGGTCTCTAGTCAATGGCTAAACACATTCTTTGCCTACCTTGTGTGATGGAGGAGGTGTAGTGAATGATTCGTGTACTTGTTACTAAACTGGACTGCAAGGAATTATCCATAGATTTAAGGGCGTTCTTGATATTTCCTCTGGTTCGTACCGCCTGGGAGTCGCATTTAAATTATATGCCTTGCCAAGTTGTCTATGTTGTGGGGTTCTTAATTTAATTATTGGGCATTTTTAATGTTTTTGCTGGTCTGTACCAGCTAAGTCACGTTGAATTGTATACGTCACCAGATTGCCAGTATTTTGGTATACTGTGTTATTCCGTGAGCTATTCTATTAAGGTTTATGAATTTTTGAGGCCCTACCTGCGTCCACTGTCAATGGCGTGACTCATTGTTCTTCTGTATTTTTGATGGGTGTTCAGCGTCTAAACTTGTTTGGGGATTATAAAGTTTTATTATCTTTATTTGTAAATCATTGTACGTGTAAATGTTTCTCTGTTAAAACAGTTTGGATTTGCATCTAGTTGGTGATTTCCTTTTCATATTGACAATTTGGGTATGTCTTACTGATATAGAGCGTTAAGGTCTATTTATAGTCCATCCAGTTTAAGATCCTGAAGCTGTTATTACTGTTTTTGAATGAAGCTAGCTTGCACCTACACTTGTGTTATTTTTTGTATTCCAAACTTGTGAATAACTTCAATGCTATATGGGTCAGTTATATTAACACTTAACCTTTTCATGATATATAAATTATCGTGGGTGGTGGATATTCCCACCCTCACGAACCACAGATAACGCCGAGGTGGGATGGCTTGCGTACCCCAAAGATACGGACAGCTGTAACGTAGGTGCAACCGCAGCATAGGGATATCTGTGGAAAGGCCAGACAAACGTGTGGTAACTGAAGAGGAGAAGCAGCCTTTTCAGTAGCTACAAGGGCAACAGTCTGGAACATTGACAGAAATGGCCTTGTAGAATCAGCTAACATTGCTTCGCCATCCGGTAACTGCGAACGGCTGAAAACAAGGGGAATCTACAGTCGTTAATTTTCCCAAGGTAATGCAGCTCTACTGTATGAATATCTGATGATGGCGTCTTCTTGGGTAAAATATTCCGGAGGTAAAATAGTCCCCCATTCGGATCTCCGGACGGGGACTAATCAGGAGGATGCTGTCATCAAGAACAACAAAACAGGCATTCTACGGATCGGAGCGTGCAATGATCTATCCCTCAGTCGGGTAGGTAAATTAGAAAACTTGAAAATAGGAATGTATAAGTTAAAGTTAAATATATTAGTGGAGTTCGGTGGCAGGATGAATAATATTTCTGGTCAGGTGGGTACAGGGTTATAAATAGGAAATCAGTCAGTTGTAATCTACATCTACATCTACATCGATACTCTGCAAATCACATTTAAGTGCCTGGCAGAGGGTTCATTAACCACCTTCATAACTTTTCTCTACCGTTCCATTCTCTAATAGCGCGCGGGAAGAAAGAACACCTAAATCGTTCCGTTTTCGATCTGATTTCTCTTATTTTATTTGGATGGTCATGTCTCCCTAAGTAGGTGGGTGCTAGCAAAATATTTTCACATTCAGAACTAAAAGTCGGTGATTGAAACTTCGCAAACAGATCACGCCGCAATGAATAACGTCTTTCTTTTAATGATTTCCACCCCAATTCGTGCAACATTTCCGTGACGCTTTCCCCCCCGTAACGTGATAAAACAAAACGAGCTGCCCTTCTCTGAACCTTCTCAATATCTTCCGTCAGTCCCACCTGGTGAGGGTCCCACAAGGGGCAACAGTACTCCAAGAGAGGACGCAAAAGTGTGATGTAGGCAGTCTCTTTGGTGGAGCTGGTGCATCGTCTAAGCGTTCTGCCAATGAAACGTAACCTTTGGTTCGCCTTCCCCACAATATTTTCTGTGTGTTCTCTCCAGTCAAAGTTGTTCGTAATTGTAACTCCTAGGTATTTGGTAGAATTTACGACCTTAAGGTTTGACTGATTTATCGCGTAATTGAAGTTCAGCGGATTTCTTTTAGTGGTCATGTGTATTACTTCACACTTTTCTTTATTTAGTGTCAATTGCCAATTTTCGCACCAAGTAGAAATTTTGTCTAAATCGCTTTGCAGTTGCTTTTGATCCTCTGTTGACTTCACTAACCGATAAACGACAGCATCATCCGCGAACAGTCTAAGGGAGCTATTCAGATTATCTCCTAAATCGTTTATAAACACGAGGAAGAGTAGGGGACCAATAACGCTTCCCTGTGGAACGCCAGATATCACTTCTGTTTTACTCGATGACTTACCGTCAATTACAACGAACTGTGTCCTTTCTGATAGGAAATCGTGAATCCAATCGCACAATTGGGGAGATATTCCATAAGCACGCAATTTCATTAGAAGCCGCTTGTGGGGTACAGTATCAAAAGCCTTCCGGAAATCCAGAAATATGGAATCGATTTGAGATCCCTTGTCGATGGCACTTAACACTTCATGTGAATAAAGGGCAAGCTGTGTTTCGCAAGAGCGATACTTTCTGAATCCGTGCTGACTATTGGTTAATAGGTCGTTCTCTTCGAGGTAGTACATAATATTCGAACAAAGTATATGTTCCAAAATCCTACTGCAAATCGACGTCAATGAGATAGGCCTGTAATTTTGGAGATCACTCCTATTGCCTTTCTTGAATATTGGAGTAATTTGGGCAACTTTCCAGTCTTTGGGTACGGATCTTTCGCTGAGTGATCGGTTGTAAATTATAGCTAAGTACGGAGCTATTTCATCAGCATACTCTGAGAGGAATCTAGTTGGTATACAATCTTGCCCGGAAGATTTATTTTTGTTTAGTGACTTAAGTTGTTTTACTACTCCAGGAACATCTACTTCTAAGTTTCGCATGCTGGCAGCTGTTCTTGGATTGAATACTGGAGTGTTCACTTCGTCTTCTTTGGTGAAAGAATTTCGGAAAGCTGTGTTTAGTAATTCTGCCTTAGCAGTACTGTCGTCGGTAGTATTACCATTGCTATCGCGTAGTGATGGTATTGTTTGTGTTTTGCCGCTAGTGTACTTCACATATGACCAGAATTTCTTTGGATTTTCTGCAAGATTACGAGACAGGAAACAAGATTCTCGCATTGAAGTCCCCGCTAGGTTGCGAGTTTCAGTAAAAGATTGCCAGTCTTGCGGATTCTGTGTCTTTTTAAATTTTGCATGCGTTTTCCTTTGTTTCTGCAACAGTGATCTGACCTGTTTTGTGTACCACGGGGGGTCAGCCCCCTCTTTTATTAATTTATTTGGTATAAATCTCTCGATTGCTACTGATATTATGTCTTTGAATGTAAGCCACAACTGATCTACACTCGCATTTTTAGTTTTGAAGGACTGGAGACTATCACTGAGGTAAGCGTGAAGCGAATTTTTATCTGCTTTATTGAATAGATATATTTTTCGTTTATTTTTGGTGCATTTGGGAATTTCGATATTCAGTCTCGCTACTACAACTCGATGTTCGCTAATCCCTGTATCTGTTTTGATGCTCTTTACTATCTCGGGATTATTTGTTGCTAGGAGATCAAGAGTATTTTCGCAACCACGTACTATTCTAGTGGGTTATACACTGTAAGACATATCCAGGGGCAGATATAGATTCTGAGCATAATTTACTGTTTATGAACTGTAGATTAAAGCTTAAGAGACTAAAAAAGTAGAAAATTAAGGAGATGGAAACTGGACAAACTGAAGGAACCAGAGGTGGTTGAGAGTTACAGAAGGAACATTAGGCAAATATCGGCTGAAACGATGGAAAGTAATACAGTAGAAGAAGAATGGGTAGCTATGAGGGATAAAGTGGCGAATGCCGCAGAGAATCATGTTGGCAGATGAACAAGGCCTAATAGAAATCCTTGGATAACACAGGAGATACTGAACTTAATTTATGAAAGGAGAAAATTAAAAAAAAATGCATCAAGTGAAGCAGGCAAAAGTGAGTACAGACGTCTGAAAAATGAGGCTGACAAGAAGTGTAGACTGGCTAAGCAGCAGTGGCTTGAGAAGAAATGCAAGACCGTAGGAAATTATAACTTGGGGAAAGATACCGCCTACAGGAAAATAAAAGAGACATTTGGTATCAAGAAAAGCAGCGGTATGAATATCAAGAACTCAGATAGGAAACCAGTATTAAGCAAAGAAGGGAGATGAAGGAAAGATTATATGGAGTACCAACACAAAGGAAACAAAATTAAAGGCAGTATTCTAGAAATGGAAGACGAAGTAGACGAAGAAGAAGACATAGCAGATACAATACTGCCAGAAGAATTTGACGGAGCACTAAAAGATTTGAGTACAAACAAGGCCCCTGGAGTAGATGATATTCCGTCATAACTGCTATTATCGTTAGGAGAGCCAAAGAAAATGTTCCACTTGGTATGTAAGATGTATGAGGCAGCGAAATACCCCCAGACTTCAAGAAGAATATATTGATTCCAGTTCCTAAGATAGGAAGTGCAGACAAATGTGAAAATTACATAACTATCAGTTTAATAACTCATGGCTGCAAAATACTAACAAAAATTATTTACATACGAATGGAAAAACTGGTAGTATCTGAACTTAGGAAAGATCAGTTTCGATTTAGGAGAAATGTAGAGCACGCAAGGCAATACTCTCATTATGACGTAGCTTAGAATAAAGGTTAAGGACTGGGAAACCGACGTTTTTATCATTTGTAGATATGGAGGAAGCTTATGACATTTTTACTGGCATACACTCTTCCATATTCTGATGGTAGCAGGAGTAAACTATAGGGACAAAAAAGTTGTATTCAAATTGTAAAATAACCCAACAACAGTTATTGGAGTTGAAGGGCATGAAAGCATCGCAGTAGTTGGAAAGAGTGTAGGACAGCGTTGTTCAAGCTGTACATTGAGCTAGCTGTGAAGGAAAGCAAGGATAAATTGGGAGAGGAAATTAAAGTTCAAGGAGAGGGAATAAAAACCTTGCAGTTAGAGGATGACATGGTAATTCTGTCAGAGACAGCAAAGGACCTGGAACACCAATTAAATGGGATGTACCGTGTCTTGAAAGGATGGTATAAGATAAACATTAACAAGAGTAAAACGAGGCTAATGGAAAGTAGTGTCAGAAAATCAGACGATGCGGAAGGAATTAAATTACGTAATGAGATAAAAAAGTAGTAGATGGGTTTTGTTATTTGGGTAGCATAATAAATTATGATACAAATATAAAGAAGATATAAAATGCAGAATAGCTATGAGAAGAAAATCGTTTCTGAAGAAGTGAAATTTTTTGACATCCAATATTGGTTTAAATGTTAGGAAGTCCTTTCTGAAAGCATTTGCCTAGAATTTAGCATTGTATGGTATTGAAACGTGTGCAATAAATAGTTCAGACCAAACGATGATAAAAGCTTTCGAAATATGGTGCTATAGACAAATGATGAAGATTAGATGGGTAGATCACGTAACTTATGAGGAGGTGCACAACAGAATTGGGGAGAGAAGGACTTTCTGGCATATCCTGACTAAGGAAGGGATAGGGTGACGGAACACATTCTGAGACATTAAGGACTCTTCATCTTAGCATTATAAGGAAGTGTGTGTGGTAAAATTCGTAGAGGGAGACCGAGGGACGAATACAGTAAGTAGATTCAAAAGTATGCTTGTCTTATTCACAGATAAAGAGACTTGCACAGGACAGGGTAGTGTGGAGAGCTGCATCAAACTAGTCTGCGAACTGAAGAACCCAACAAACAACGGTGATTATTCATTCTGGCATTTTTATTGTGATCATAAGAATTATTTTGAGTAATAATTTGTTTCACGAAATGACAAACAACGGTGTACGTTTGGGCTGATTCTTCATGTGATGTATTCATTAAAATTACCCATTCCTTATGTTGAGATATCACTACAGTTGTCATACTAGACGTAAGAGAATCAACTGTATTGAATTTAAATAATTTATTATCTTTTATTATCCGTCAACAGATGCGACAGGGTTTTGTTCACTTACATGTTTTAGTCCGTTTGGATCATCTTAAGAATCTAGAATTAAAAAACTATATTTGATTGTACCCCTGTCCTCCGCGTTTGTTATACAATTGCGTGTCAAAATTTTATTGGTGTCAGGGGTGAGCGGGAGGGTGGAGAGGGACAGATGGGGGATAGAGGTAGCGTAGGAGGGGAAGTTAGGAGGGGGTGTACTGCGAAAGCGAGTGGAAGGAAGCAGAGAGTAGGGGGATGTCATGAGTTTTAAGAAAATATGGACTTATCTGAACATGCAATACATTGAATTACATGAAATATACTTTCCGTTTCGTAAGAATATTAAGAATGTGAAGCAGTTCATGGGCCAAAATGCAAAAACCATAAAAAGTTATAGAAATTAAAATGAGATAAATAATTATTAAAAACTTGCATTAGGCTTTATAAAGATGGTCATAATAATGTTTACAGCTTATTGGGATAATTCGTACAGTTACTGACATGGACCATGAAAGTGTAAAACAATGATCAAATTTTTACTTAGATGTGAGTTAACAGTCGTGATGTACTTTAAGAAATGCTTAGTCAACCGTCAGCTAAGATGTACTAAGTTTGTCACCTCAACTATGTAGTTCAGATATATTTGTTCCTTACTCTTTTAATTCTTAGACCTTGGCTCACTAAAATTCAGCCTGGTATAGTTTTATTTATCATCAAGAGCTAATGTCTAGTGAGTCTTTACGTTTTTTTTATCGTTTGACATATGGTAACAGAAAATGCACCAATGTAATCACTCTGTTCGATTTTACTTTTCTAATGATAGATAATATCGGAAACCGGTAAAGTTCTAAATACAATAGACAGCTGATTGTTGACTACGCATTTTTAATGTAAAAAATCAAGCATAAACTTATAAAGGCCATATTATAAAAGTCGAAACGTAAAATTGTATAAAATTCTCGTTATTAATTCTTTAAAAATTACAGTCTTGTACGGAATTTTATCGTTTCTGCGCTGCTTTTCCCAAGTGTACGGAAGCAGTACATTATGGCAGTCCATCCAGCTGCTAGGACGGTGTGTGAGCCGACGAGGTGCCGCTCTCGCTTTTAGGTAAGAGAGGCGTACTGCGTCGAGGTGGGAGGTTGGTTGGAAGAGGCTTTCATTCTAAGAAGAAAAAATAAATAAATAAATAAATAAATAAAAATAAAGTAAAATGAATAAAAAAATAAAAAAAAAGTGTGCTGCCTTGTTCTTCAGCAGATGTTTAAAGTTGTCTATCCTTTTATTTTTTTATTTTTACTTTTTTACCTCTGCTTTAATCCCGCTTTGACGTGGGTTGCCGTGTTTGTAATGGTTATGCCATGGCTAGTTTATGGGTGTTGAGATGCCATTCCTGCCACGGTTCTATGAATGTGGGAAGCAATGTGTGTTCGCAGCTGTCTGCGTATGGGGTTTTACATGTTAAGGTGTGAGGACATTTTCTAAAACTGAGCCAACAACTGGACGATAAACATCTAACAATAACAAACACAACAAACACACGACCGGAACGGACCGAACTACCAGAAGAACAAAAATGAATAATATTTAATAAAAATGAAGTGCTTAAAGCATCTGCCTAGTAATCAGGAGGTCCAGAGTTCGAATCCCGGCCGTGGGACAAATTTTAATTCAATGGACCTTATGTTCAATTACTATACTTGCTGACAACAAATTTTCAAATGTGTCGTCTTTGTTTTCAGAAAACAGGGAGACTTACTTTGTTGATCTACATCTACATGGGATACTCTGCAAATCACATTTAAGTGCCTGGCAGAGGGTTCATCGAACCACCATTATACTATTTATCTCCCATTTCATTCTCGAATAGCGCGCGGGAAGAAAGAACACCTGAATCTCTCCGTTCGAGCTCTGATTTCTCGTATTTTATTCTGATGGTCATTTCTACCTGTGAAAGTGGGAGTCAACAATATGTTTTCGCATTAGGAGGAGAATGTTGGCGATTGGAGTTTCGTAAGTAGCCCACGCCGCAGTGAGAAGCGCAGTTGTTGTAATGATTCCCATCCCACATCCTGCATCATTTGCGTAACGCTGTCTCCTTTGTATCGTGACAATACGAAACGAGCTGTCCTTCTTTGGACTCTTTCGATGTCCTCCGTCAAAACCAACTGATAAGGATATCACACTGGGCAGCAATACTCCAAAAATGGACGGACAAGCGTAGTGTATGCAGTTTCCTTTGTAGTTCTGTTGCATCTTTTAAGGGTTCTGCCAATAAAACGCAGTCTCTGATTCGCCTTTCCCACGAACCTCTTATTTCTCTGCCCAACTGCAGTCGGAGTCAGTCCCTATCCGTCTGCTTCCTCTGTGCCTGGCAGAGGGTTCATTAACCACTTTCATAACTTTTCTCTACCGTTCCATTCTCTAATAGCGCGTTTCGGTCTGATTTCTCTTATTTTGTTGGGATGGTCATGTCTCCCTAAGTAAAAGTCGGTGATTGAAACTTCGCAAACAGATCACGCAATGAATAACGTCTTTCTTTTAATGATTTCCACCCCAATTCTTGCAACATTTCCGTGACGCTTTCCCCCCCGTAACGTGATAAAACAAAACGAGCTGCCCTTCTCAATATCTTCCGTCAGTCAGTCCCACCTGGTGAGGGTCCCATAAGGGGCAACAGTACTCCAGGAGAGGACGCACAAGTGTGATGTAAGCAGTCTCTTTGGTGGAGCCAATAAAACGCTTCCTCACATTGAAATGCAAGTGTCCACACCTGCTGGGCAGACGCTATGCAGTGTGGAAGTGGCCCAGGTCGCCCAGTGCTTAATGGACACCTGTGTCTGGTATGCGGGCTACGCCGGGTCAGGCGCTTCATTACCTATTCGGAAAGCGGTGAAGGCCACAGGAGCGCGTGTAGCTCACTAATTTTATTTTACCCTCTCGTCCATCCTTCGTTCAGCGACGCGCGCTTCGTAAAACGCGTCGATACTTCCGAACAACAACATATTCCGCCTATAGAAGGTGGAGGCTAATAATTTCTATTGGCGCCGTAAAAAAGGCGCCGGCAGCTCCGCAGCGCAGATAGCTGGTCGGCGGCGGCAGCCTTCATAAAGCAGGCGCACTTTACGCTCGTTAGGTGCCGCGGCGCCCCGCGCGCGGGCAACGGCGCGTAATTGCGTTGTCGTGTAAGCGGCGAGCTTGAGCCGCCGCGCCGCGCCACGGCAGCCTAGCAACCTGCGGCTATAACCGACGCTAGCCGCGATCGGCAGCCCAACCGCGCGGTAGTCCTGCCTGCTGTCCCGGCCGCGGCACACCCACTTGCTGCGCCGCGCGGTAGCTTGACTGATCGCAGAAGGAGTAGCGAGGGCGTAACTTACCGGCTGCATACACCGCACCGAGGGCGGATTCAGGAAGGGGGGGGGGAGGCACAAGGGCACGTGCACCCCCGCCCCCAAGACGGTCCGACGAAAAGTGAGAGAGAGAGAGAAGATGGAGGGGGGGGGTAGATAGATAGATAGAGAGAGAGAGAGAGAGAGAGAGAGAGAGAGATGGTGAGGAAGGGAGGGAGGGAAAGAATCTTAGCACTGGAATAATTAACCCTTAACCGGAATCGTGGGTCAATTTGCACCCGCTGACAACAACAAAACCGTCTAACAATTAACAATCAACATGTGCCGAGTTTCAGTTTCTTGTTTCAGTCTAATCTCAGTACATTGTGAGGTACACCAGGGACCAAGAGCTCGCAGCTTCAAAAAAAAAAAAAAAAAAAAAAAAAAAAAAAAAAAAAAAAAAAAAAAAAAAAAAAAAAAAAAAAAAGGTTGAAATGTTTGTAAATCTATCGTACTAAACTGCGTGGTCAGCAGTCCGTAGCTTACAAACTTATTGGAAGTTGACGTAAGTGCCATCGCTGGGTCCAATCCGGCTCGCGATTCCAGATACGGGATTTTTTCAGTGTATACTGGCTTATTTTGAGATGTTTCAGGCACTTTATCGCCACAATGCAGCGGGGTCTTACTGAAAAAGAAATCTTTGAACTACTATTAGACGAAAATCTCCCAGACACACCCATGACAAGAAAATTCACCTTCTAATCAAAGTGGCTCATGAAAAAGAGGAAGATGTTATTTATGTGGTCCTAAAACTGACAGCAAACAATCACAGCCGCGGTGGAGTAACCGAGCGGTCTAATGCGTCTCGCTGCGGAGCGCGCGTTTGCTCGCCGTGGAGGTTCGAGTCCTCCCTGGGGCATGGATGTGTGTGTTTTCCTTAGGTTAGTTTACCTTAGTTTAAGTAGTTTGTAAGCTACGGTTGATGACCACGCAGTTTGGTCCGATAGATTTACAAACATTTGAATTTGAATTTGAAACAATCACAAAACTGCGACAGATGCTTTAAGTACATTTGAAAACATGCAGAATAAAAATGTTGTGTAACAAGTGTCATTCTTAGTTCAGGTACTTATATACAGATAACTTTTGGACACTTTCATGTATCATTGTCATTATTTTTGTTTCTGGTTGGTGGCATAACGAGTCCCTATTTATGTTAAGGGGAAGTCATGAGAATATATCTAGATTTTTTAAAATCTAAGCTATTTTTTTATCACATAGCATTCCAGAGTAAGGTATTACAAATTTTCCTTGCATGTGAGACCTACGACTTAAAAATTAAGAAAATAACGCAATGTAATTTTTTTGCTCAAAACAAGTTGATTTGTATTTCAAATAAAACTTGTTTCAATACACTCATTGTGCATTCACATGTTAATTATACCTTTTATAGGAATTATGTGGATTTTTTAATTCAAGGATCCACCCGCGTTTCCAGTTATGTTCGTCAAAATAACGATTCCTGATAAGGGTTAATTTTTACTGACGGGCAGCATGTAATTGTGAGTTTAAAAATGCAAAATCCCTGTAATTAACATAATGTAATTTGACTTTTTGTGTTATGCTTCCATTTCATTGCTTCTTGCTCTTTTTTGTCAGTAACGACTTACGCGGTCACTCCCACCAGAAGTTCAAGTCCTCCCTCGGACATTTGTGTGCGTGTAGTCCTTAGAATAAGTCAAAGTAGATTGTAAGACTAGCGACCGATGACCTTAGCAGTTTGGTCGCTTCGGATTACAAACATTTGTACTTTTTTCTGAAAGAAGATGTTACTGAAATGATACAGGATCTGGGATGGGAATCATTACAACAACGGAGGTTATCGTTGTGGCATGGGCTACTTACGAAACTTCAATCACCAACATTCTCCTCCGAATGCAAAAATATTGTTGACTCCCACTTACATAGGTAGAAATGACCATCGGAATAAAATACGAGAAATCAGAGCTCGAACGGAGAGATTCAGTTGTTCTTTCTTCCCGCGCGCTATTCGATAATGGAATGGGAGATAAACAGTGTAATGGTGGTTCGATGAACCCTCTGCCAGGAACTTAAACGTGATTTGCAGAGTATCCCATGTAGATGTAGATGACCTACGTTTTTGTAAAGTTACCATTAAGACGTCATCTGGCTCATTATATAGGTACAAAACATTTTTGGACCATATTGAACAAATGTTGGAATTTTCAAGTTGTCAGTCTTATTCAGTCTTGTAGTCCAATTATTCCAAGTAAATATGTAGAGAAACCTATGCTAATTTCGCATGGCTTGTTCTGTATAGTGCTTCGCATATATACACCTGGCGAAGCTCAGAATCCGTTACATAATGAGTTAAATTCAGAGCCTGAATGCCCAGTGTTCAGCTGTCGGCAAGTGTTTAATCCTTTATGATGATGAAGGATGAAACAAGTGTGCCCACAGCTGAACACAGGACATTCAAGCTCTAAACACTCTGTTTTTTTTCTTTTTTTAAATATATATTTATAAAATTTACACTGTTTAATGTGATTGAATCATTGTAATATATTTGTGATCATAGGAATTTGAAAATGATGTCATAGTGCGCAAAAACTAATAGTACATTGGTAGTTAGATGGAAGTAGTTTAAAAACTTTTTTTTAAGAAGCGACTGTGGCTTTGGAACATATTTTCTCGGTTTCCTGTAGCAGTTATATGTGACAATTGTGTGTGTGTTTTAAAAATACACTTACAAAGCCCTTTAGGACATGTTCGCCCCCGCCCCAACCAGAAAAAAATCTGAACTTAATAAGGGACCCAACGCTTCGTTTAATTTCGCAGCCCATGTCGATGCCGCTGCCGAGCACTGATAGCACTGAAAATACTTGCTGTGATTGGGCATCGGACATTTCATCTCCCGCTGAACCTCATCACGCTGTATCATAATAGCATCCTCACATAAACGTTCTGGGAGAAACTCTGAGCAGCTCTCTTCGGTTGTTTGCAGATGATACCGTCATTTATCGTCTAGTAAAGTCATCTGAAGAACAAAACCAACTACAGAACGATCAAAATACAGTCACGATCGACACAAAGTCAGCATGGCTTTAGATTGTTCTTTAAATATTCCATATCTTGCAGCCTGAGAGCACCTGGTCATTGGGATCGATGGCAGGCATGTACCGCACTCAGTTCTATCTTTACGTTACGGTGAGTCTGTTCTTAGGTGATCCAGCACAGGCTAGCGTAACAGACAAAATCCTCAAGGTACTGGTCTCTAGTCGACAGGGTAGATGCTGCTTTCTTCTGATGCTCACTGAGGGTGAATCTGGCTGTCTTCTGACAACGTGGCGCCTTCCGACGACACAGCATCATGGAGGGTTGCACGCCTTAATCTCAGCGCGGAAGTAAATGGCAGGATCTTCGTGTTCACTGTGTGGGGAACACGTGCTGCTCAGTGACAAAAACTGAAGCACGTTGTCCTCACAAGGCTGGCACCTTTAAAAACTGTAACGGAATGGGCAAGGGAGCTGCTATCCAGGCTACTTAAAGACACGGACAACAGATTACTGTGCACTTCCGAAGGTTGCGAAAAGGTCCCTGTAGACAAACCAACAGAGGGAGGCAGAGTAGGCGGTAATGGTAATACTGATCATCGGTAGCGACTGACGTCCTGCCTTCAGGTTGGTTTGTCCTGAACTGCTGTGAATTCCCAAACCGCGGGCAACTCGTTTCCCTCCGCCACCACATGTTTCCAACCTCGGTTTGAAATAACGACCAGGAAACAGTTGGAAGTTTTCTATATTAATTAAATGGTCAAAGCAAAAATTATCTTCCTGCCTTCAAGTGATGCTCCTTTATGTAGACAATATATTTGTGGTGTATTTGCACATGGGAAAATTAATTTATTGCTAGTGTTATTGACGCATTGAATTTTGAAGGATTATTGATTAATTAATGGATTAGTATGGATTTGCTATCAGTTTACTCGAAATTAGATGCCTCGATGTCGCCAAGTGTCTTTCATGCTTCACCAGGTTACAGCGTTACAAAGGTCATATAACGAGACCAAATGTGTCGAGTTACTGGTCAAATACGCATCCAAATGTTCAAATGTTTGTTAAGTTTATGGGACTTAACTACGGGGTCATCAGTCCCTAAACTTACAAACTACTTATGAACTACTTACGAACTAGGACGGCACAAATATCCATGCCCGCGGGGGGATTCGAACCCCCGACCGTAGTGGTCGTGCTGACCGTGACTGGAGCGCCTCAGTCACCTCGGCCACCGCGGCCGGCAATACGCATCCAAATCAAACAGACTCAAAGAAAAAATAACTGTCTTTCTGAGGACTGTCTTTGTGAGACTACATTATTTATTTAAACACTATAATATTTGTTAATTAAAACAACTGTATCGTGCACACGACAGAAATGAAGAACAAAATGCAGTCGTACAAAGTCGTTTTCGAATGTTTTGGGGTATTTCGAGGGATATTCGAAAAGTAAGGTCCGGTTAAACAAAAACATCCAGAATCGAACTTGTTTCCAACGTAATTATTTTATTGAGAACCCTTCCGTCTTTCTCTATTTCTCTGCATAATGTCCATACTTATTTCGACATTAGTCATATCGTTCAACAAGCTTTTCAATGCCTAAGTAATAGAAATCGGCCGCCTGCGAAGATTACCAGTCTTTAACAGTTTCTTTCACTTCATCATCCGTGTCGAAGCGGTTGCCGCCAAGAAACTCCTTTAGGTAGCGGAACAAGTGGAAATCAATTGGCGCCAAATCGATCGTCACGAATTTTTTCGTCAACCGCAAGAACCAACTCGTCCTAAATCACGGGTCGGCCGGAGCGTGGTGCATCGTCCACATTTCCCCGTCCTTCATTAAATGTACATATCTACTCGTGTCATCAAGAAAATCCAGTGAATGAAACCTTTTGACAACCACAATTACATTAAAAAAAAATGTGTTTTTCTGCTGCTTACTACTTATATTATATAATGGCGTGAATAATCAGTGCCGAAAGTTGGTTATTAATGATACTGTGATTAGTTAGTGCATTTTTACGGTTGTACAGTTACCGCTCGGTTTCTAGAAGCAATTTACAGGTCTCTAAATAGAGTTAATAACCGGGCGACAGAAATAAACATCACGAGGATTAAAGGTTTAATTCTTTAATAAGTCACATTGTTTGGGAAATTTGTTTACCTACCTTTTAAGTTTTCCGTTTTGAGTTGCGTACCTTATTAATCCTCGTATCCCTACCAATTCTGATTCGAAAAACTACAATTTAAAGAAACGAAAACTGTACAGTTTTCTTGAGATTCGAACGCGGTTTCTCCGCTTCCTAGCTAGTTACCGACGTCATTGCACTATCGATTCTCTGTGTGAAAAGCTGCAGTGTAGTGGCCGAACGTTCTAAGGCCCCTTACTTCGGAGCGCGCGGTTGCTCGCCGTCGGAGGTTCGAGTACTCTATTGGGCTTGGATGTTCTTGTTGTCCGTAGCATAAGTTACTTTAAGTTAGTGTAAGTAGTCTGTAAACCTACGGACTGATGGCCAACGTAGTTAAGTTCCTTACATTTACAACCATTTGAACATTTTGTCCGTGAAAATTTGCTTACCATGTGGGTACGTAAGGGGCAGTTGGAAAGTTTCTTTCCTCGATTTCTGACGAAGTACTGGTTTGTAGACCGCATTCGCTAAGTGGTCAAAAGTATCTGGTCACCACCCATACTTTTTCATATTTCAACACGAACATATTTGCCTTTTTCTGATCTGACGGTTTTGTTACAACGCTAATTTTTCCGTAACCTAGGTGGGAGTCATAAAATACTGTACTTTCACATTCGGAGGAGAAATGTTGATTCAAATTTTCTACACAGATAACGCCGCGAAAGATTGCGAACTTTTTCTAAATACTCATATATGCGACTCATGTGTATACGTCATGACTTAGATATGAGCCCAGTATTGACCTAAACGGATGTCGAAAACCGACTAAAATCCACAAACATGCTGGCTGGCTCTCGGACTCTCGCCGTTAAACCTCCGGTCGAAACACCCCGGAAAGCGATGCCCTAAAAGACACGGGAAACCTGACAGCAACCTTTCTACTTCAGCTACCGGAATCAGTTTCGGTGCAGGTAGTCCGGAATTGCCCCGTACCTTGCCAAACCCACTGTCTTCATTAGAACGTAGAGCGTGATGACATATTTCGCAGGCACACGTGCGACGGTGTCCCGGCACATGACGGCCGATGCACTGCCGAGATACCGCGTTAATGAGAACGCCGAGCGGTGGACTCCGCTGGCGTGGGTGGCAGTAACGAGTGGACGCAGATCGCGGCTGCTAAGTATCACGAGCCAAAGAAATCCATAAGCTCGACATCTCTACTTATAGCCGACCCAAGTCACGTTTGGAGAAACAGGTTACGTCATGTCGACTAATAGTAACAGGAACTGCAAGGAAAATACGTTTCTGTCATTGTTTCACTGCAGCACAAGAACACATTTATTGTGTAATTTTCTAACGGAAAATGGCATCGATATTTTTACGTCTTTGTATGGATGGAAAATAGGAATGGGGCGAATGATTGCTTGTATTCGTCACTGGAGGAGTGGAAAATGTTCAGACATGACCATATAAAAATACTGGGTACGAAAAAAAGTTTTGTGTTCTATACCTTCCTGCTTTAATATCAATGAACGTATGTGGATGTTCCAGTTTATAGATCAACACATTGTTACTGCCAAATGGATGTATTACTTAGGTTTCTATACAGATTTTCTCAGGATTTGTTACAAATTTCTAGAGGATGTGAAGGGTACTTAGTATATACAGAATTTACACTGAAGCCTGCGGTATCGGAAGTCTCCGACTGCGTCCACTTCAAATCGCGAGCCGCTGCAACGCTCCGTACCAACTGCTTCAAGACACAGACGGCTTACGACAGCGCTGTGAAGACCGCGAGAGGATTCAGCCAACGAGAGCCAAGCGCCCCCCACTATGTAGCATAGTCCCGAACACTTTATAAGGAATAACGTGTCACTAATCTGCGCTCATTTGTGCAAGTCGAATGAATGTATTTAAGCCATTGAGACCCTCGGATGTACGTGATGTGACAATATAGAGAATAATTCATTACAAAAAAAGAAAATAAGTATATTTTCAATAATTTTGTACCCACAAAATTGTCTGTTCTTCTTTGTATTACCACGACCTTAGATTTTTATTTCTTGCTGCAGGTAAGTACGCCCACACTTATGAAGATGACCATTTGTGTAATACGCATAAACAAATCCATGTTATTTACGTATGTAATTTCTTACCATAAGCATGTAATCGCTACGGTAGGAAAAACAAGAACGTTCCCTGCCCCATAGCGGTAAATCTCAATTCAAATGTTTGTAAATCTATGGGACTTAACTACTTAAACTAACTTATGCAAAGGTCAACAAATACATCCTGCCAGAGGGAGGACTTTAATCTCCGATGGTGAGTAGCTGCACGCTTCACAGGAAGGCGCTTGGAACGCTCGGCCACTCCATCTCGGCGCGGTCTGTCTATTAACATAGTCTGTAACCAGTATAGACTGCCTAAGTCGCCACCATCTAAAATTTGAGTTAAATACCTCCATAAAATCTTCTTTCTCTCTGCACTCTGCACTTTGCAGAACCAAGGTTGTTGGTGATGTGACATTAATACAGAGAGAGACACATTTAAGATACAAAATACATACAGTAATTCATTACAAAAAAGAAAATAGATCTATTTTCTAAATATTTGTACCCACACAATTGTGAGATTTGGGCTTTCAGTACAAATTTTTATGATCTGCATCATCTTTACAGTATCATGACTGTGAAAGAAACGACGTAATACCACAGGATCATATAAAATCAAGTGGATGTCAGATATGATAGCTTCACATGTCAAAACAAGGATATCAACACCTTGGCCGACCGCGGTGGCCGAGGGAACTCAGGCGCTCCAGTCACGGTCTGCACGGCCACTACGGTCGGGGCTTTGAATCCCCCCTCGGGCATGGATATTTGTGCCGACCTTAGTATTAGCTAGTTTATAAGTAGTTTGTAAGTTTAGGCACTGATGACCCCGTAGTTAAGTACCATAAGCTGTACAAACATTTGAAAATTTGAATTTCAACATCTTGTCAACAAAACTTTCTTGCAGCCGTTGTAAGTGTACTGGAAGTTTGCTGACTTCTGATGCCACACAGTGTAGAAACATGGAACTAAAACACGTTGCGCACATTACCACAGTCCATCCAAGATTGTGTGATGCAGGCCCGAACTTCCTAGCGTGAATCACAAAGAAATATAGCGAGCAAAACCAGAAGCGCATAGTTGTGCATGCAGGGCCTGAATGGGATATACAAGAACCTCGTTTATTCGGACTAGGTGGGACTGGGTGTAATCCGCATTATCGAAAATCCGGATAATCCGGAAAAAAATAAAGTAGAAAAAGGACCCATAATTCTAATTCGCTCTTTACACTTCATACAACGCCTTGCCGAATCATCTACCATGGGAAGCTTTCGTTAAAAAGTCCAGATTTGTCGGCATGATAAATCTCGTGTAGGGTTAATTTATCCGGGGAATTTATTTCCTTCACATTCTTTGTTGAAGTTTTCTGCAGCCACTGTATCCCACAAAAAACTTTCACCCGTCACTGGCAACTGACGTAGTCCTTTTAAACTGATCTGCTGCGGGTGTCAAACACCTGATCGTACAAGTGTTTTATATGCGATCTTCCTTACAGATGAAGTACATTTTCCCAAAATTCTCCCAATAAACCGATGTCGCCTGTCCGCCTTACTCACAACTGTCATTACATTTTCATTTCATATCGCTCTGCAATGTTACGCCTAGATATTTGAATGACGCGATTGCATCAAGACGCTTCGCTACTAATGCTGTATTCGTACATTATGACAATGTTTCTCTTACTCATCTGCACCACTTTAAATTTTTCTACATTTAGAGCTAGCTGCCATTCTTCACACCAACTAGACATTTTTTCTAGTCATCCTGTTTGCTATTACAGTCAATTAAAGACGACACCCTCTCATACATCACAGCATTATCAGCAACCAACACAAGGACTGCAGTGCAAACGGCCAGCCCAGTGCCAGGGGCACGCCCTCCAGATTTAGTTCGGGGGGCAACGGCCAACCCGTAGGTTTGGCACATTACTGGCACACCTGTGAGAACTGCACGGTGGGGGGGGGGGGGGGCACACAACACAGACATTAGATATAGTAAGTCGCTAATTCCACACGATACATAAAATATAAACACACCCTGCATGCCACAGCACAGACACAACAAACACAACAACAAATCATGTAGCTTTGTAGAAATAAAAATAAGTAGCATAATAAGCACAAAAATGTAGTATCATAAAAGGACCCGTTTTATGTAATAGGTATTGGGTTAATGTATAATAAAGAATAAAGAATTTAAAAGAAAACAGCCGCAAGTTAGTCTGTACTTCAGATCATTAATGTAGATAGGAAATAGTAGCGGTCCTATCGCGTTCCCCTGGGGCACGTCTGACGATATACTCGTCTCTGATGAACACTCGTCGTCGAGATTAATGTACTGCGTTCTATTACTTAGGAAGTCTTCCAGCCAGTCACAAATCTATGAACCTATTCCATATGCTCGAACCTTCGTTATCAGTCTGCAGTGCGGCACCGCGTCAAATGCCTTTTTGAAATCGAGAAAAAAAAAACAATCCGCATGTTGCCATTCATCCATGGCTCGCAGGATGTCATGCGAGAAAAGGGCAAGGTGAGTTTCACAAGAAAGATGTTTCCTAAGCCCGTGGTGATTCATAGAAAGAAGCTTTTCCACCTCAAGGAAATTTACTATATTCGAGCTGAGAATATGCTCTAAAATTTTTTCAGGTAACTGATGTCAGCGATATAGGCCTGTAATCATGTGGGTCAGTTCTTTCACCTCTCTTATAAACGGCAATTTTTCCATGTTGACCGGTCTGCTACAGGTAGTGGACACGTGGCTGTAGTGCTGGTGTGGCGCAGGTGGGCGCGGCAGGTCCTGGGAGACCGCGGGCAGCCACGCGCGGAGGCACGCGCGCCCACCGCTACCGCCGCTGCCGGATGGCGGCAGCCCCTGTGGTGAGTCCTCCACTTCCTCGCCGGCTTCCCGCCGCGAGCCGCCTGCCGTGAAATTGGGCTGAGGCCGGCCGCACCTGCTGCCGGCGGATAAGGATATCCGCGGGCGCCGCCGCAGCTGATGCCGGGAACCAGGCACCAGGCACCACGAACCAGGAACCACACTCCAGTCCACCGCCACCTGTCGCGTGGCGCGCGACCCCGCTCTGCCGGCCAATTAGGCCGGAAATCACTTGCTCGCATTCACTCGCGACCTCGTAACTCACGAACTCACTATTGCCTTCCGTTCGTTCAATTGTACAGTTGTATTCATTGAAAATTTAATTCGTATTTGCAATCGGTTTCTAATACCATTGTGATGCAGTTCTAGAGACCGTGTACTTATTGCTGTGAAAACGAAATACATTGATTTTACTAATAAACCATATGTAAAGTTACTATTAAAATGTCGTGAGTCTTAGGCCGGTATTACACTGTCAAATTTTTGATCAAATCTTTGACATAAAAATATTATCATAAGTTCGTAATATTTTTTTGATGTAAGTCTCTGACGTGATGCTAAAACGGGGTATTACACTGTCGTCATATTTTTGATAATATTTCAAGATGGCTAACAGTAAACACATCTTATCATGCGCTGTCATTGCTACCACGAAAATTGCATTTTGAAGAAGAACGAGGAAATTACTTGGCTAAACTGTAGATATCCTTTCGTGTTGCAGGAGCTGCAAGCGGAGGGCGCGAAATCATATATTAATTTACCGAAGAATGGATGATACAACGTATCGGTATTTACTCAGTAAAGTGGCTCCACACATTGAAAATCAGTATATGCACGTCAGAAGACTATATCGGCAGAAGACAGGTTTTCAGTGACACGGCAATTTCTTGCTACTGGGGTTAAATTTCACTTACGGCGCGGCGGCTCATGTTGGCAACGAAATGTTCGCTATAGGAGGATTAACTTACTGGACGGACAAGAAGGCATACAAGAATCTGTCAACAACAAAGCAGGTGGAGAGCTTATAAAATCTGCTTCATATATTTCTATTAATTTTGTGGTTAATGCAACACACGAGGCCATTAATCTTCTTCTTACACTCCACCATTCTCTTGTAACTTTCGAGTCTCCTTAATCTGTTCTTATTCAGGGTGTCTGGGATTATATAGTACTTTGTCTGCTTCAGATGACAGCACACACCAAATAAACTTGGACGTCAAGTTTTGTTTTCAAATAAGCGCGGTCCAAGAGGTACAGCGATGCTAGCGCTCCAAGCGGTTACATTTCGCATTGCAGTGAACAGTAGACAAACGACTTTTATGATCAAATCTACTGCGAGGCACTAGAAATGATCATATTTTTTGACGAAAGCAGAGATATGTCAAATTTCCTTATTACACTATCAAATTTTTATGATGTAAATTTTTGACAAAGAAATATGACAATGTAATACTGGCCTTATTTTGGTTCTTACCTAGTTTTTACATTTTTGGTCATGAAGGACCGTTTCTACATAATTACGCACTGGTAGCGTTGTCATCTGCAGCCAAATAATCTGTTGGAGTCTTGTGAGGATTTTAAAACGCTACTTCTAGTGTGAGAACATAAATTTTGTAAGTGAGGATATTTCGATCATCAGCCAACTGCGTAAGTAATTTTCACAATTGAAGTAGCGTTTTAAAATTCTCACAAGATTGAAACAGATCTTTGGCTGCAGATGACAAAGCTACCACTAAGTAATTATGACCACAGAATGTAAAAATAAGGTAAAACTGAAAATAAGACTCACGCCTTTTTTGTTCTAACTTTACACATAGTGTAACAATAAAAACAATGTATTTTGTTTCCACAGCAATAAATAAATGAAAAATCCACTGATGATGGCACAAAGGTGCTGAAACTAGTTTGGGTGTAAAATAAAATAGTGTTTTCCATATCAAATGGACATCATACTCAGAATTTTTACTACAGACATGGCAATAATACGAGCTACAAAACGTAAAAATAATGAATAAAATTATGCGGGTAATGCAAACCCACTGCTGTCTCAATATATTATTTGCGGTGATCGTTCAAGAAGTAATGCGCCACATTTCTTTCAAAAGCTAGACAGACGTCCTTGTCGGTGCTTCCCATTTGATGTTTGTTCTGTGCGCCAGTGAAGTTTCGAAGCATTCCGGCAGATGGCAGACCCATAGTACGGCGGCAAAATGGCGTCTACATACAACTAACGTTACAAGCGGAATTCTTGTGGTCAGAAATAGAAACCATGGTGAACATCTGAAAACGTTTGTGCGCAGTATATAAATGAAAGGAGTACAGTTGGGCGATGGGTAAAGGAAGTTACAGCCTCGGGAAAGGTAGAAACAAAGCTCCATGATCACACACGTCCGGGACTACATGTCTCAGCCACTGCTCCAGACTTAGTGAATCCTGCGGATGCCACTATTTGTGCCGACCGGCGCATCACAGCTTGACAGTTGCCTATACAGTTGTCGGACAGCAGTGGAAGTGCGTCTGCTATGACTGAGACTGTCGGATAGGCAGAGAGGTAGTCACGGTGGGTTCCACGAGTGATCACAGCAGATCACAAGTTTCAGTTTCTACTGAATTTTTGGAGCGTTTTGAGAGAGAAAGAGAGGCCTTTCTGTCATGGATCGTTATGGGGAACGAAAGCTGAGCGCACCCCTTCGCACCGGAAAGAAAAAGGCAATCCGTGGAATAACGTCATCCTCATTTACCACAAAAGAACAAATTCAGGACAAACCCCTTTGACTTAAAAGGAATGGTGACAGTCTTCTGAGATAGCGTTATTCTCGTTGATGTGATGCCAAGAGAGTCAACAGTCAATTCGGATGGATACGTGAAGGCTATTAAAAAACTGTCTCGTGTTCGACCGTACACGATTACAGCAGAAATCTTGCTCCAACACGATAATGCACGGTCATACACAAGTTTGAGAGCCACTGCAGAAATTGTCAAATTGGGTTCATTGCGTCATCCACCCTTCAGTCCAGACCTAGACTTCAATCTATTTGGGCCGCTTAAAGATTCTCTGCGCGAAACACACTTTGAAGATGTCGAGAATGTCAGTCATGCAGTGCAAACATGGCTTCTCCCAGCGGCAACTTTATGCTTGAGCGACCCGGGCGGTTGCCCAGGGCGCCGAAACCAGGAAACCAGGGGCTCCATCGCATCTCTGGAGGGGGGGGGGGGGGGGGGGGGGAACAACATTTTACGAAGCTAAAATATTATTCCGTCACATATAACAACCGTTGCTAATCTCGTGATTGCGCATTGAATTCAGAGTAGTAGAAGAGAAGACGCGGTGAATATAGTCTTCCTATTGCCTGCATCCATCCAAGATTCACGCGAGCTTTGTTGAAAAATGTTCAAATGCTTGTAGAGTTTATGGGACATAACTACGGGGTCATCAGTCCCTAAACTTACAAACTACTTATGAACTAGCTAATACCAAGGACGGCACAAATATCCATGCCCGAGGGCGGATTCGAACCCCCGACCGTAGTGGCCGTGCAAACCGTGACTGGCGCGCCGCAGCCCCTCGGCCACCGCGGCCGGTCGCGAGCACTGTCTGACGTCACAAGCGACCACATGGAAGTCGAGACTACCACAGCGCTTCTCTTATTCGTTTCAAGAACTGCAACAAATAGGCGCCTACGTAGTCGCACCATCTCTCGTACACCACAGAAACTAGCTCTCGGCCCAAATAAAATAAAGTACAGATTGTGAAATAGGCATTACTTTATGATTTAATTAATACGAATGGGTTTATATGAAATATTTTGACTTAATGACTCATCTATAGCATATTTATAAAGGTGAATAGATGGGACATAACAGCTTTCAGATAATTACAGAACGACATGTTGACCATAGCTGTTTATTAATTCTCAATGCTACCGGTTTCGGTTTTGTACCATTGTCAAGCGTTAAGCTATTAGCTAATCTCTGCTAACGCTTGACAATGGTACAAAACCGAAACCGGTAGCATTGAGAATTAATAAACAGCTATGGTCAACATGTCGTTTGTAATCATCTATAGCAATTTATACATCACGCAGAGCATGTACTGCATTCAGGGAGAATGATCCCTTAACGCACTGGAATAATAGAGCGCCACACAATGTTTGTTACACTGCATATGTTGGCAGCACAACGATTTACGCTTTCATGTCTGTAATTTTCAGTAACAGTCGGAGGCAGGATCATGTTTTCGTGGCTGGATAATAGTAACAAACGAGTGTTGTGGCTATGAGTGCAGTTCTCTGGTAAGTGCGAAAAACATTTTTATCTTTTAGTGCATTTTTTTTCTTTACGTCTACCGACAGGTGATTTGCATATCGCGAATAACTGTTCTGAAAATGTAAACGTACGCTTAGTAAGATCATAATAAAATTTTAAAATATTGCAGTTGCAGAGCATGATACAAAGTCTCTAGTAAATATGGACTCTAAAATCCATATGTTAATAGCTACTGGCACTTGGTCATTCGAAGAAATGCTTATACCTATAAAGGTACGCATTTTAGAGCCATGTTTGCTGGAATTATTACTTTGGTTCATAGTAACTCATTCAAAATACGGAAACAGCTTGCAAAATCAAATGTTTCAAATGTTTGTATAGCTTATGGGACTTAACTACGGGGTCATCAGTCCCTAAACTTACAAACTACTTAGCACTTAGCTAACACTAAGGACGGCACAATTATCCATGCCCGAGGGGGGATTCGAAACTCAGACCGTAGTGGCCGTGCAGACCGTGACTGACGCGCCGCAGTCCCCTCGGCCCCCGCGGCCGGCAAACAGCTTGCAGTAGAAGAGATTTATTTCACAGTTTTGAAAGTAAACAAGTTCATAGCATCCTTGGATGACGTTTTCGGCCATGTGTTGCTACACGCTTTCCATTCCAAAAGTCCTTGTAGCCCCGCTGGAGTGGCTGAGCGCTTTTAGGCACCTTGCTGTAGAGCGCGCGGTTGCTCGATGTCGGATGTTCTACTCGTCGCTCTAGCATGTGTGTGTGTGTGTGTGTGTGCGTGTGTGTGTGTGTGTGCGTGTGTGTGTGTGTGTGTGTGTTTTGTCCTTAGTATAAGTTAGTTTAAATAGTTTGTAAACCTAGGGATTGATAAACGCATCACTTAATTTCCTTAGATTTTCCATCATCTGAACATATGAAATCCTCGAATTTTGTTTACACTTTTGGGAATCATGCTGGATATTATAAATTCAGAAGCTGTGCGTACCAAAAATTTGGTAATGATTAAAGAAGTTATCTTCGTACATTCTTTCTCGTTGAAACATTAAATGAAGCAAACCTATTTATAGTCTACTTGAAAGTGTTCTCTTATTACACTCTTCATGTATTTCTAATAATAATAATAATGAGGGAGGGGAAAGGCAGTCTCGTTCGTAATTTCTGAAGTCAACATTTCTTTTGTCATTAATTATCAAATTGTTTTAGCTCATTAAAGAATACTGCTAGTGTCTCTCAACTTTAACACCTACTAAGGTAGCGCAGTGGGAACACTTACGATGGTTGAAATCCCCTTCCGGCCATCAAGGTTTAGTAGGCTTTACGTGATTTTCCTAAATCACTTCAGGCAACTGTCGAAGTGGTTCCTTTAAAAGGACACGGCCGATTTTCTTCCCCATCCTTACCCAAAAATTACAAAACGACCTGTTGACCATAGCTGTTTATTAATACTCAGTGCTACCGGTTTCGGTTTTGTACCATTGTCAAGCGTTAGCAGAGATTAGCTAATAGCTTACCCAAAAATCCGAGCGTTAGCTCCGTCTCTAATGACACGCTGTCGAGAGGACCTTAAACTCTAATCTTCCTTCTTCCTCCTCCAACTTCGGCAGTATTAAAGCAGCACAGATTCGAAGCTCAATTTTTTAGTAACGTGAAAATTAATGATGACTGGTCTTGTACTTCAGCAATTACGAATGAGGCTTGTTTAGTAATAGCCGTAACTAGTCATCAGAAATAAAATAAAGTTGTAACAGTGCGACTTCGACTTCGAAAATTTTAATTAAAGGAATACATCTATTAAGAAATCAAATTAAACTAGCCTTTGGGCATCGACAATTGCATGAATAGTGCATGACTTTCATTCACTCCCTGGGCTCGAGTTGTTTCATTCAATGTGAGACAGTCGTCTAACAAAATCTCTAAACAGATACGTTTGCTCTTTTAATACGCAGTTTTCAACTTTGTTACTGCTGCAGTTTTATCGCTGGCGTAGAATAGTTCTATGCGACTGGGATAGGAAAGAAAAGAAGAGAAATTCAAATGGGACTTAACTACGGGGTCATCAGTCCCTAAAGTTACAAACTGCTTATGAACTAGCTAATACTAAGGACGGCACAAATATCCATGCCCGAGGGGGGATTGGAACCCCCGACCGTAGTGGCCGTGCAGAACGTGACTGGCGCGCCGCGGACGGCTCGGTCACCGTGGCCGGCGGAAAGTGTTTCACAAAGTACCCTCCGCCATATATCGGGCAGTGGCTTGCGGATTATGGCTGTAGATGTAGAGACATATTCCACATCGTTAAACTCCATCAGTATTCAGTCTTCAGTGGATTAAATCTGTGCATTAATGTAAGCGTCCAAAAAAACGACATGGTTCGAAATGGCACAGGAATCAAGGCGATCGTTAGGTTGCCGAAGACTAATTGTCAATGTCCTTAAGAGGGGAGACTGGTAGGGTGTACCGCAGGATGGGCGGAGTCGCAGCCTCGGCAGGAAGCCTGGCCCAGGGTCAACTGGCGGACTCGTGGGTGAGCCGCCGCTGGCCGTAAGAGGACCTTGCAAGCGATGGTGCCAACTGGACCCACTTGTGCTGCACTGTGTTTTCAATACTAGTCCCCGCACTACCCTCTAAAGCCATGTTTGTTTGCTCTCGCAGCCGACTGCCACGGTATAGTCTCCCACTGATATCTTTTAAGGCGATATTGTTGTGTAAATAGGGTCGTTACTGAAAATTACTCTCACTGTGAAGGTCGCTTGTACTACTGAAACTTAAATCTGAGGCATCAGATTTTATAATAATATTTAAACATTTATGAAAACTGTTAGAATACATCACTAATAACAACAAATAACTTTATGAGAATTCTGAAACGTAATTCACCAGGCTAGATTAGAATATAATTACGTAGGCTTCCGCGGCCAGAGTCAGATGACATAAAAGTTTTCTGGGTATTGTACCGCGTCATGATGTAAGAAGGCTATTACTTAAATAACCGACGTTTCGGCCAACGTTACAGTGGCCTTCATGTGTAACGTTGGCCGAAACGCCGGTTATTTGAGTAATAGCCTTCTTACATCATGACGCAGTACAACACCCAGAAAACTTTTATGTCATAGATTAGAATATTTTCAGAAAGTTGGCAGGAAGTATCCCTCCCCCCCTAGGTATTATGAGGGTTAATGGCATATGATGTAGAGAAGGACTGGCACTCTTTCACATTCGGTAATAGCTGAGTTATACGAGGGTTGGAACTTAATTAGTGGCGCCACTACTGTGGAGACACTATGCAATGGAATCTGCTGTTTTCGCTTGTAGAACACGTTGTTGACAGACCTACCTTACCTCCGAGCAAATGGACTCGCACGTCCCACGTCACCGGCGTGTGCACAATCGACGGAAAGAATCACTTGCGAGCGAGCGGTCTAACGTAACGATGTCACTATGTTTTCCAAACAGGAACAACGGAGTTGGATCTAGAATCAATGTGCCAGAGATTGTACAGCACGAGAACGTCAACAAGGTCTTCAAAAGACGTGTGGGGGATCGGCATTGCCGTATAAAACAGTGGCACGTTTGGTAAAAGCTTTCGACGAAGGTCTGCACACTGTGGCAGACATGCATCGGGCAGGTCCTCCTAGCGTCTCGGAAGAAGAAGTACACGGTGTTACTGTTCGTTTTTGAAGCATCACCTGCGACCAGCTTTGAGAAAGGAGCGACAACACTTTCTGCGGAATCCACCCATTATTTTGCACGACAATGCGCTGGAGTATACAGCGCTTATTGCTCTGTCCGGTCTACGGAACTGGGAAGTGCTGTGCCATTCACCATACTCCGGGGACTTAGTCATCGTGACTTTGATTTGATTCCAAAGATAAAGGAACCATTTCATGGCATTCGCTTCAGAACTGTTCGAGAGATTCGACAGGCAGTAGACCGCTCCATTCGCACCATCAACAGAACAGGTTCTGCTAACGGTACACTGCGTCTTTTACATCGCTGGCTACGGTTTCTACATAACGCTGGTGACTGCTTTGAAGGTCGTAACGGGTGAAAACATGTAACGCCTTTGTATCGGTTGTAAATAAATAGTTGCCACTATTTTCAGTTTCAACCCTCGTAAATTAGAAATATCTAAACACCTCGGCTATTTCTGGGCGTTGAACTAAAAGCCGCGGGGGAGTGGCCAAGCGCATTGAGTCGCTATGCTCTGATGCGCGAGGCCGTTCTCCGTCGGGGGTTCGAATCCCCCCCCCTCGGGCATGGATGTTTGTGTCGTCTTTAGTATAAGGTAGTTCATAAGTAGTTTGTAAGCTTAGGGACTGATGACCCCGCAGTTAAGTCCCTTAAGCTTAACATACATTTGAACTGAATTAAAAGGCGAAAAAGAAGATTTGTGTCGGACCGAGTCTCAAACTTGGATTTTTCTTCTTTTTTTCCTTTGGACCAGCGGCCGCCTTAACCATTAATCTCGACATGCTTCTCGTCCTGTCCAAAGTCTCAACTCATCGCACAGCATCCCCTGCCCATTATTCCGACTGCTTGCATCTAAACCGGTATTCCCACAAGGGATCGGACTTACATATGAATCCGCACTGAATTGTCATTTCCGTATTTAAGACATACAAACATTTACAACCGAAAGAAAAGACGCCATTTCTGTAATAGTCGACTAAGCGACACAGTTACGCAACAACCGGTTTCTTCGTGTATGATACCTGTGGTCATGAGAAAGTGATCCGCTCCAACACTACATGACAAGTATGCGCTGGACACTCAGATTCGCTTCACATGTGCTCCAATCTTCATCTTCGCTTAGGCTTGCCTTGATGACCCCAAAGATTTTACGTCAAATGCGTGAAAGACTTCTCTAACGGAGTCACCGTCAGCTATCCTTTCCCATCCTTCCTCAATGCATTTGTTTGTCAATTGCATTAGCCTCGTCCTCGACAGGATTTTAATTGTTCATGCTCCCTGTGCGAAATCAATTTGTTCGTACACTCATGTCCAGAAAAAGCAGAACACTCTGAAAAATTAGAAATAATTTCATTGTATGGAAGTGAAACGTGGACGATAAGGAGTTCCGAGAAAAAAGATAATAGAAGATTTCGAAATGTGGTGCTACAGACAAATGATGGTTAGATGGGTAGAGCATCTAACTAACGAGGAGGTGCTCAACATAAATAGGGAAAAAAGAGTTTCGGGCATATACTAAATAATAGGTTGGTGGGACACATTCTGAGACATCAAGGAATCGTCAACTTAGCATTAGAAGGACGTTCTGGGGATAAAAGACATATAGGGAGACCGAGGGACGATTCGGTAAGCAAATTCAAAACGATGTAGATTTCTGTTCTTATTCTCAGATGAAGAGGCTTGCAGAGAACAGAATAGCGTGGGGAGTTGCATCAAACTAGTCTGCTGACTGAAGACCAAAACAACAACAGCAGCAACAACGATGGTCTCCTGTGACCAGGAACTTATTTTAAGAGATTCCTCTCAACAGTTTTTGTGGGGTCAGCAGCAATCCTGCGATATGCTGACTCAGAAAGTAAACACTGCATTTTAATGGAATATGAAATTAAAATTAAAGCAATATATCATTTACTGAAGTGATAACTGGCTTCTATCAAATAGAGACCATCTGCAGACTCTAGCACTGAAGTATTGTAAGTAAAATACAGATTTAGAGGGACATCTCAAATAATACTTCCAACTTTTTTTAATTCGGTTCACAGTTTTAGCTGTTACGTTTAATACTTTGTTATTCCAATTGTAAAGTTCATTCTTTTAATTTTATATTTTCGATCCTCTGTAAATTTTATGTTTCTCTGGAATGTTAGTATATTTAATTTTATATTTTTATTCCATGTAAATTTCTCAGCATATCTTTAAATAATGGAACAGGAGGGGAAAATTGCAGCTCTTCAAGCTGAATTAGATAAGGCAAGGGAGACTCTGAGCAGGTTAAGGAGGGAGAAGGGTGAACAGCGGTGGGAAGTGGCAACAGGTAACAGGGGGAACAGACTTAGGACAGTTTCAGACAGCTTTGTCCTTAATGTGAAAAATAGATTTGACCTGTTGCCTCAGTCAGGATTGGATGAGCCTCATGTAGCTGTAACTGTAGAAAGGACACAACAGACTTTCAAAAAGGACTTGAAAAAGGTAGGGAAAACTGAGAAAAGAAAGAAAGTCTTGTTGTTAGGTAGTTCACATGGTAGAGGTGTTGGCCAACTACTGCAGGAAGAGCTAGGACCAGGGTACCAGGTCACAAACGTTTTCAAACCAAATGCGGGCCTGGGTCAGGTAACAGAGGATATAGGTTCTTTATGTAAGGATTTCACAATGGAGGATACCGTGGTTATAGTGGGTGGTCCGGGAAACAGCATTGACAGAAACTGTGAATATTCTATAGAGTGTGACCTGGTGAAGATATCATCGGCAACGAAGCATACTAGTGTGGGATTTGTATCTGTCTTGAGTCGCCATGATCGGCCTCATTTGAACTCTTCTGTCAGGAGAGTAAACTTGGAGTTGGAACGGCTACTCATGTCAGATATGGGGTCCCATATTGGTTTGATTCCTGTGGATGATATCTGTAGGTGGGACTATACTAGGCATGGCCTTCACCTCAACAGGAAAGGGAAGGGAAAATTGTCTGGGTTGATTGCAAGTAACTTACGGGGGGGCACTGTCACAAATGGTAAAATACCAGTGGTTACAGGTGTCAGAGGGATGCCTTTTTTAGGATAGGGAGGGGGGAAAGAAAACCAGTTTTGAGAGAGCTTGTAAGACACCCTCAGTTTGGAAAAGCAGATAAACAGGAGATAGATTTTAGCAAACAATGTTTAACAGAAAGTAGTCAGAAACTTCCAGTAAATCTTACTCAAGCCATTAGTATGCAATATCAGTTATCTTTATTACATCAAAATATTCCAGGACTCAGAAATAAACTTGATGAACTACTCATTTGTATTGATGAAATAGATTCCTCTAGCCCAATTGACATAATTTGCCTCTCTGAACATCATGTGGCCACTGGTATAGATATGTTAAACATTCCAGGATTTAATTTAGCTTCACACTTCTGTAGAGTAGATATGGAGGGAGGAGGAGTTGCCACATTCATTAAAAACTGCTATAAATTCAAGAATATTGATATAAATAAATTCTGTCTAGAGCAGCATTTAGAAGCTTGTGCAACAGAAGTAGAATTCCATAACAGATGCTATATAATAGTAACTATTTACCGAGCACCTGCAGGAAATTATAATCTATTCCTAAATCATCTAGCAGCTCTATTGGGATATTTAACAGGAAGAAATAAAGAAATCCTGGTTGCTGGTGACTTTAATACAGATTTTCTTATGCAGTCCTCCAGTAAAAATTTATTGCAGTCAGTAACTTTGTCTTTCAATCTAACACACACCGTAAACTTTCCAACTAGGGTAACTAAAACCTCTAGGACAGCAATTGATAATATTTTTATAGACAAATCAAAGGAACAAAATCATATCATAAAACCAATAATAAATGGCCTGTCAGATCATGATATGCAGCTCCTTGTTTTAGGTATAGATTCTAAACAGATTATGAAGACTGCAAAATGTACATACAGGAGAGTAGTCAACCCACCAAAAATTGAAAATTTTAGAAAACTCCTCAAAGACATGAACTGGAAAGATGTATATAGTGCTAATGGCATGAATGAAAAATATAATGTATTCATTAATATTAGTATCATGTTTGAAAACTGTTTTCCTCTAAAAGTAACGCGAATTAAACAGAAGTCTATAATAAAACCTTGGATTACACAAGGAATAAAGATTTCATGTAAGACAAAAAGGAGTATGTATCTATCAGCCAAGAGTAGTTGCAATGATTATGATTTAACTAAATATAAGGAATACTGTAAAATATTAAAAAAAGTTATTCAGGTATCTAAACAAATGCACTATGAAAAGAAGATAGCAACATCAGGAAACCAAATAAACACAATATGGGATATAGTGAAAGAAGAGACTGGTAGAACCAGAAAGGAACAAGAGCAGGTACGGTTAAGAGTAGCTGAGACATTAGTAACTGATGGGCATAGTGTGGCAAATCTATTTAACAAGTACTTTATATCCGTTACTGATAGTATGGGATTGTCTGGGTCAGTAAATAATGCGCTTGAATATTTGAAACTAGCATTTACAAATAACTTCACACGTATGAATATGTCAGTCACTTCACCACAAGAAATATCTTCCATAATAAAATCTTTAAAAACAAAGAATTCCAGTGGATATGATGAAATATCAACAAAGTTAATTAAAGCGTGTTCTTGTGAACTTAGCACAATCTTAAGTTATTTGTGTAACCAGTCTGTTATAACGGGAACATTTCCTGATTGGCTAAAATATGCAGATATTAAACCTCTCTTCAAGAAGGGGGATAAAGAGATACCATCAAACTACAGACCCATTTCACTTTTGCCAGCATTCTCAAAAATTATAGAAAAGGTAATGTACAAGCAGCTTCTCAACCACTTAACCACAAATGGCATATTGTCTAGAACACAGTTTGGATTTCTGAAAGGTTCCGATATCGAGAAGGCTATTTACACTTTCAGTGAGAATGTACTTAATTCATTAGATAATAAATTGCAAGCAGCAGGTATTTTCTGTGATTTGTCAAAGGCATTTGATTGTGTGAACCATAACATCCTTTTAAGTAAATTAGAATTCTATGGGGTCACGGGAAATGCTGCAAAATGGTTCAAGTCGTACCTCACTAACAGGAAACAAAGGGTGTCAGTGCAAGTGACTAGTGAATTAGGCCAACAGTCATCATCGGGTTGGGAAGAAATTACATGTGGTGTCCCACAAGGATCCATCTTAGGGCCATTGCTTTTTCTTGTGTACATTAATGATCTCTCATCAGTTACACTACCAGAAGCAGAGTTCGTTTTGTTTGCAGATGATACAAGTATTGCAATAAAGAGTAAGTCAAGTATATTGATAGAAAAGTCTGCTAATGATATTTTCATGAACATTAATAAATGGTTTAAAGCCAACTCATTGTCATTAAACTTTGAAAAGACGCACTACATGCAGTTCAGAACATGTAAGAGATTTCCTGACAGCATATGCATTAAATATGAAGAAGAGCAGATAGAAGAGGTTGACAGAATTAAATTCCTGGGATTACAGCTTGATAATAAACTTAGTTGGGAGGAACACACCACAGAACTGCAGAAACGACTCAACAAATCTGTATTTTCAATACGAGTGTTATCAGACATAGGAGACATAAAAATAACAAAGCTTGCATACTTTGCTTACTTTCATTCCTTAATGTCATATGGTATAATATTTTGGGGTAACTCTTCAAGTCAGTCAAAAGTCTTCAGAGTCCAAAAACGTGTAATACGTATTATTTGTGGAGTAAATTCACGGACGTCTTGTAGAAGCCTCTTCAAAGAACTGGGTATATTAACTACTGCCTCTCAGTATATTTATTCCTTAATGAAATTTGTCATAAATAATATATCCCTTTTCCCAACAAACAGCTCAGTTCATACATACAATACTAGAAATAAAAATGATCTACACAAGGATTTAAAAGCACTTACTTTAGTTCAAAAAAGGGTCCACTACTCAGGAACACACATTTTCAATAATTTACCATCAAGTATAAAAAATTTAGCTACAAATAAAGATCAGTTTAAGAGGAACCTAAAAGACTTTCTAGTGGCCAACTCCTTCTACTCCATTAGTGAATTTCTAAATTGTACCAAATGATGCATGCACTCATACTATATTAGTATTATTATATCATCAGCAAAAAAAAAAAAAAAAAAAAAAAAAAAAAAAAAAACCTAAAAAAAATTATGTATCTGTATTTCTATTATAAGTGTATGTATTTATATTATTAGTATTATTTGTTATTCAACTTGTAAATTTTGTTTCTTGACATGTTCCACATCCACGAGGATCCCCTCAATATGGATCTACGGAACAAATAAATAATCTAATCTAATCTAATCTATATCTTTGAAGATTTATCGCTGGGCGCAGAGATTGTGGCAAGTCAGAGAGTCTGTCTGTAATAGTTAGTTCATGGAGTCTGGAACCGTCGGTATGTTGAGTCTGTCTGGAGAAGTCGGTTAGTGTAGTGCTTCTGTGGACAGGTATTATGCAAGCAACTTTTTGTAAGCGTTATCCAACTCGGAAGTATGTGCAAAAACAGGGTCACCCAATTCTCGACTAATTAAATGCAATTGTCATACATTTTGAAGGAGTTATCAGGTTACAACGTAAAAGATTCCCATTTTAGTTCAGTTTCTATTGAAAATAAATATTCAATTTTTATTCAGCCCACTTAAAACGATACCCTTTACAATGTATAACTAATACTGTTGCTAATCATGTCTTCCATACGAGGTCAACGGAAAGCTTTGTTTGCCGTGACGAAACGATTTTTGAAATGGGAGTTTACGTGTCCATTTGACAGGAATATATATTCGGTAAAACCATGCATATTAACAGGGACAGTAAAGCTTAAGAATTAATCAGTAGTGCAGCATATTTTTGCATATTAGTCAAATGTAGGCGCAGAGCCTCACGTGAGTAGCCGTGTAGTCTAAGGCATCTTGCTACGGACTGGACTGCCCCTCCTGTCGGAGGTTCCAATCCTCCTTTGGGCATTGGTGTGCTTAATGTCCTTAACGTAAGTTAGTTTGTAAGTCTAGAGGCTGATGACAATAGCAGTTTGGTCCAACAGGTTTACAAACTTTTGATTTTTTTGGTAAGCGCGTAACCCAACCGTAATAAACTGCGAAGGTTCGTCATTCCTGTGGTGTACGATATTTTCCCGTGTGTTTCAGTGTTGCAGCAGTTCAGAGAAGCACGCTCATCTCGGGAGAAGTTTGGGTGGTGTGACCAGACCCATCTCGTCGTGTTCTGTGGCTTTCCGTGAATCATTCTGCATTCACTCCGTGCACTGCCGAAAGTCTTCATCCCATACGAACAGGAAATTTTTGAGATGGAAGCAACACATTCTCACATGCCGAGAATGCGTCCTCTTTCAAACTCACTCATTTGATTGGATGGATCGCGCATACATCCACTATGCCTTCTGCACGCCTGTTGACTCTGATACATAAACTTTAGTTTACAGTGATAAAAATTGCCGCAGGTACATTTTACAAGTGATGCTGTTGACCTTTGTTCCGTGTGCTGATATAGTTCAAATGCAAAACAATTCTGCAAACATACTAATGTACACGTCCTGTGAAAATGAACTTATTTCTAATTAAAACTCTTATCCATGATGTGTCGGAACCTGCGACTGTATCTTGAAATAGGTTTCAGAAATTACTGCTGCCAGTCATCTTCTTTCTTCTCAATGAAGATTTATTGAACCATGGCCGGTTTCAAGCTGCCTAGCATCTCATCATCAGACGGTATATATACATTTAGTACAAATTACATTTGTATCTGTGGCAGGGCAGAAAACGAGAAAAAGTAAACACTATTTGTGGTTTGTTACACTGATTAATTACAACATAAGTTCGTCTTTAAGACGTTACTTACAGTTAGGAGTTTCACATTTAGTATGGCCAAGTGTGTTCCGCTTTTGGATAGGATTTCGTACATATCACAACATCACATCAACACACCACGCACACACATTACTACAGCACAGCCACTATCACGTCTTTCAACTTGTAAACAAACCAAAGGGTATGTTTATACCACAGGCTAAGAGATATCATGTGAAACCAAAGAGTGACAAAAGTTTATCTTATTATAGGATATAAATATAATGCCAATTTAGATTAAATAAGAACAAAAGTTGTTTAACAAAGTTAATATACGTATAAAATATGATTTCAGAATGATATTTTCGTTAATACTAGGAGTATTGATTTTATGATTACTTTAACATCTGTTTACATGCGTCACATGTGTTTGAGGTGGCATATAAGACATTTGAATTTTGTTTGTTATTCGTTGATTAAAAAATTATAAAAATAATTTTGGGCTTTGGTAGGAGGTGGTGTATGCGGTGGTGAGAGGGGTGGGGTAGAGTGGGCTGAAGTGGAAGAGGACGAAAGAGAGAGTGTAAGTTCAAGGAGAAATATTTTCTATGTGTGTGTGAAGGGGGGAGGGGGGCATTTATGAACAATTGTCTAATTCTTCAAGTTTTAAGAGTCTTCAAAATTCTGGAAGAATGAGATGTTTGCTAATTCTGTCTGTTCATTTAGAATCGTGTGTGGTGATTTGTGTTTATAGCTGAAAATCAAAAATGTTCAAATGTTTGTTAAGCTTATGGGACTTAACTACGGGGTCATCAGTCCCTAAACTTACAAACTACTTATGAACTACTTACGAACTAGGACGGCACAAATATCCATGCCCGAGGGGGGATTCGAACCCCCGACCGTAGTGGCCGTGCTGACCGTGACTAGAGCGCCTCAGTCACCTCGGCCACCGCGGCCGGCGGGTGAAAATCTCTAATTGTTCAAGGATGTTCACTTTTAGTCCCTTGTCTGCAGAGTGTAGTATATGGAGGTTGGAATTTATGCCTGTAATGGAATGTTTGTTTTCTGGAAGGTGGGTAGCAAATGAGGATTTTTGTAATTTGTTTAAACGGAGTGCGTCTGTATGTTCTTTGTATCGGATATTAAAACTTCTTCCTGTTTGCCCTATGTAGTAGCAGGAGCAGCTATCGCATGTTAATTTATACATACCGGATTTGTGAAAGGGTGTGGTGGTTCTTTTAGTGTTATGAACTATCTTGTCTTTTATTTGGTTTTTAGTGTGAAAGCTTACTTTGATCTTGTATGGTTGGAACAGTTTAGCAAGTTTGTATGAGATGTTGCCGAAAATGGCATACAGATAAATTTTTTTTTTTTCTGAGTCTGAGAACTGGCTTGTTGTTGCTGTTTCACTGGATTTAATTTTATCATCAAATTTATCTACAATGGTTGGGTCATAAGCATTGTTCAATGCTATGGTTTTTAGAATATTTATTTCTTTAGTTTTAGTAGTAAGATCGGGTTGAATTTTATGTATTCGGTTAAGTGCTGATTTAAAGAAGGCTACTTTATGCTGATTTGGGTGGCATGATGTATTATTTACTATGACATCTGATGTGGTAGGTTTGCTGTGTATTTGAAATTTATGTTTGTTGTCTCGATGTGTTATGTATAGGTCAAGAAAGTTGATCACAGATTGTGTTTCATATTTCACTGTAAATTGTATTTTAGGATGAACTTTGTTTAGTTTTTCAGCTAACTCTTCAATATCATTGGTTGTTCCATTATATAGCAACAAGGTGTCATTTTATAATACATGATTTTATCTTTTTCAATTGGGTTTGCTTTAAAGAATTTGTTTTCAAAATCATTAATGTAGATATGAGCAAGAAGGCCAGCTAGAATGCTCCCCATTGCCAGACCATCATGCTGAATATATATTTTGTTGTTGAAGCAGAAGTAATTGTATAATAGTACTAAAGCAAGTCCATTAATTCATAGATTTCACTGTTACTTAGTATTTTTAACGTGCATTAGGTTATCTTTTATTATTCGGAGTGTTTCTGTTATAGGAATGTTGGTGTACAGGTTCACTATATCAAGGGATGTACACAAATGCCTTCAGAAACGACTTCCGAACATTTAAACTAATATTGGATGTCAACAAATTTCGCTTCTTCAGAAACGCTTTTTTTCCATAGCTATTCTGCATTTTAAATCTTCCTTCCTTCAGCCAAATAACAAATCTCATCTTTTACATTTATTGTCTCATTGCCTAATCTAATTCCTAAAGCATCAACTGATTTTATGACTCTAAGGTCCATTAACGATAAACAGTGCGGACAGGAAGAGGATTGAGGCTTTTGAAATATGGTGCTACAGAAGAATGCTGAAGATTAGGTGGGTGGATCGCGTAACTAATGAGGAGGTACTGAACAGAATTGAGGAGAAAAGAATTTTCTGGCATACCTTGACTAAAAGAAGAGATAGATTGGTGGGACACATTCTTAGACATCAAGGAATTGTGAATTTAGCATTAGAGGGGTAAGAATCGCAGAGGAAGACCAAGAGATGGATACAGTAAGCAGATTCAGACAGATGTAGGTTGCCGTTCTTATGTGGAGATGAAGAGGCTTGCTCAGGGTAGGGTATTGTGGAGAGCTGCATCAAACCAGTCTCCGGACTGAAGACCACAACAACAACAAGAAGGTCCATTACCCTTGTTTTGCTCTTGTTAAAGTTCATCTTATACCCTACTTTCAAAACACTGCCCATTCCGTTCAATTGCTGCTCCAGGTCCTTTGCAGTCTCTGACGGAATTACTACGCCATCGACAGACCCCAAAGTTTTTATTTCTCCTCCGTGAACTTTAATTTACCAATTTTTCCTTGCAAACCTAACGTTTCTTTCTCATCTGCGGAGGTCATTCTCAAGTGGGATCGTGGCTCTTTTGAACGTCCATGGGTCGTGTTATTATGTTGCATCCATCACTTATTACATTGATAGTTCTGTAATTTTCACATGTGTCTGCACTTGCTTTATTCGGAATTCAAATGTTCAAATGTCTGTTAAGCTTAAGGGACTTAACTGCGGGGTCACCAGTACCTAAACGTACAAACTACTTATAACCTAACTTATACTAAAGACAACACAAAGATCCATGCCCGAACGAGGATTCGAACCCCCGACGAGGAGCGGCCTCGCACATCGGAGCATAGCGCCATAATGTGCTCGGCCAATCCGCTGCAGCTTCTTCGGAATTGGGCTTACTATATTCTTCTTGAAGTCGAAACTACTTCCTCTGTCTCTTATATCTTGCATACCAGGTGGAGCAATTTCTTCATGACTGCCGGCCGCGGTGGCCGAGGTGACTGAGGCGCTCCAGTCACGGTCAGTACGGCCACTACGGTCGGGGGTTCGAATCCCCCCTTGGGCATGGATATTTGTGCCGTCCTAGTTCGTAATTAGATCATAAGTAGTTTGTAAGTTCAGGGACTGATGACCCCGTAGTTAAGTCCCTTAAGCTTAACAAACATTTGATCATTTCTTCATGACTGGCTCTTCTAGCAATATCAGTAAATGACACGGAAATTACACCTACTCCAGGGGCCTTGTTTCGATTAAAATCTGTCACTGCTCTGTCAAATTCTTTCGCAGTACCGTATCTCCTATCTCATTTTCCTCTACTTCGTCATCCGTTTCTATAATACTGCATTGAAGTTTATTTCCTTTGTGTAGGCCCTCTGCATATTCCCCCCACCTTTCGGCTGTTCAAATGTGTGTAAATCTGTAGGACTTGACTGCTAGGTTATTAAAAAAAAAAAAGAAAAAAAAAAAAAGAAATTCAAATGTTTGTATAGCTTATGGGACTTAACTACGGGGTCATCAGTCCCTAAACTTACGAACTACTTATCAACTAGCTTATACCAAGGACGGAACAAATATCCATGCCCGAGGGGGGATTCGAACCCGCGACCATAGTGGCCGTGCAGACCGTGACTGGAGCGCCTCAGTCCCCTCGGCCACCGGGCCGGCTCTAGATTATTAGTCCCTAGCTTACAAACTACTTAAATTAAGTTAAACTAACCCAATTACAACACATACACCCAATATCCATGCCTGAGGGAGGGACTCGAAACCTCAACGGCGTGCGGCCGCGAGCACCGCAGCACTGCGCTCCAATGCGCACGGCCATTCCGCCGCGGCCCTTTCAGCTGTCTCTTCTTCGTATAGAACTGGTTTTCCATCTGAGTTCTTGATAATCATACAGACGTTTTCCTTGTCTCCAAATGACATTTTTATTTTCCTGATAGTGGTACCTATCTTTGCCCTAGTTATACATTCTTCTACGGTCTTGCATTTGTCCAATAGCCACTTCTGCTTAGCCCGTCTGCTCTTCCTGTCAACATCACTGTTCAGACGTCTGTACTCCCTGTTGCCTGCTTCACTTGCTGCAATTTTATATTTTTCCTTTCATAAATTAAGTTTTAGAGACGATGTTGTAGGAAGGGAAGAGGAAGTAGATCAAGATGAAATAGGAGATACTATACTGAGAGATGAATTTGACAGAGCCCTGAAAGACCTAGGTCGGAACAAGGCCCCAGGAGTAGATGACATACCCTCAGAGCTACTAAAGTCTCTGGGAGAGCCAACCATGACAAAACTATTTGAACTGGTGTGTAGGATGTATTAGGAGAAATACCCTCAAACTTTAAGAAAAATGTAATAATCACCATTCAAAAGAAAGCAGGCGCAGACAGGTGTAAAAATTACAGAACCTTCAGTTTGATAAGTCATGGTTGCAAAATTTTAACACGAATTATCTACAGGAGAATGGAGAAGCTGGTAGAAGCTGACCTCGGGGAAGATCAGTTTGGATTCAGGAGGAACATAGGATCCCGGGAGGCAATACTCACTTTTCGTCTTATCTTAGAAGATAGATTAAGGAAAGGCAAACCTACATTTTTAGCTTTTGTAGATTTGGAGAAAGCTTTTGACAATGTTGCCTGGAATACACTCTTTCAAATTCTGAAGTCAGCAGGGGTAAAATACAGGGAAAGGAGAGTTATTTACCACTTGTACAAAAGCCAGACCGCAGTTATTAGACTCAAAGCGCATGAAAGGGAAGCATCAGTTGGGAAGGGAGTAAGACAGGGTTGCAGCCTTTCTCCAATGTTGTTCAATTTGTACATTGAGCAAGCTATAAAGGAAAGCAAGGAGAAATTAGATGAAGGAATTAAAGTTCAGGGGGAAGAATTAAAAACATTGCGTTTTGCCGACGACATAGTAATTCTGTCAGATACAGCAAAGGACCTGGAAGAGCAATTGAATGGAATGGACAGTGTGCTGAAAGGTGCTTATAAGATGAACATTAACAAGAGCAAAACTAGGGTAATGGAATGCAGTCAAAGAAAATCGGGTGATGCTGAAGGAATTAGATTAGGTAACGAAGCAATAAAGGAGGTAGATGAGTTTTGTTACTTGGGCAGTAAAATAACAAATGATGGTCGCAGTACAGAGGATATAAAATGCAGAATGCCAATGGGAAGAAAAGCATTTTTGAAAAAGAGAAATTTGGTAACATCGAATATTAATTTAAGTGTAAGGAAGTCTTTTCTGAAGGCATTTGTGTGGAGTGTTGCCTTGTATGGGAGTGAAACATGGACGATACGCTGTGCGGACTGGAAGAGGATAGAGGCTTTTGAAATGTGGTGCTACAGAAGAATGCTGAAGATTAGGTGGGTAGATCGCATAACTAATGAAGAGGTACTGAACAGAATTGGTGAGAAAAGTTATTTTTGGCATACCCTGACTAAAAGAAGGGACCGCTTGGTGGGACACATTCTTAGATATCGAGGAATTGTAAATTTAGCATTGGAGGGAAGTGTGTGGGGTAAAAACCACAGAGGGAGACCAGGAGACGCGTATAGTAAGCAGATTCAAGTGGATGTGGGTTGCCGTTATTATGAGGAGATGAAAAGGCTTGCTCAGAATAGAGTAGGGTGGAGAGCTGCATCAAACCAGTCTCCGGACTGAAGACCATAACACAACAAGAAATTAAGTTTAATATTTCCTGTGTTATCCAGGCATTTCTATTAGACCTTGTCCTTCTGCCTATGTGATTATCTGTGTCTCTCTGTCAGAGCTATCCATTATTCTTCTACTGTATTACTTTCTGGTTTTCTGCCAGTCCTTACCTAAGGCTCCTTCTGAAACTCCCAACAACCTATGGTTCCTTCAATTTGTCCACGTTCCACCTCCTTAATTCTCTACCTTTTTCAGTCTTAAGTTTTAATCTATAGATCATAACAATATATTCACAGAATATATGAATTCAACTGCGAATGGGAAAGCTGAAATGTGTGCCCAGCCGGGGTTCGAACCCGGGCCTCCTGCTTTCTAGGCAGTTGCGCTGATCCTTACAACATCGGGGACATAGTGGTCACCGCACCTGCAAGGACTACCTAAGCACTGTGTCCGCAGTGGTGTAGGGGACAGCGCGACTGCCTAGAAAGCAGGAGACTCGTGTTGGAGTCCCGACTAGGTACAAATTTTCAGCTTTGGCCATTCGCGTGGAAGTAATATATTCTGTGAATATGAAACAATAACAACTGCAGGATCAGAAGTGATGTATGTTATTTCGGAACAGATGCCACATTTATGTATATTTCATAATAATATGTTATGGTCAGAATTTTAATTCTTACTATGCTGTTCCACCGAGGTATGTGGTCTTCCGAAGGTTTATAAGGAAGGATGTCTTATTAGATCCATTCTGTCAAACATTAGTGCTTCGACATATTGTGTGGCAAAACATCTTGCTGGTTTGATGAGCCCACTTTTGTATCATTATGAGCAACACATTAAGAACTCCACAGATTTAATACGTTCTTTGGAGAGAGTACATTTGAATTAATATTTTAGTCAGTTTTGATGTGGTTTCTCTCTTCATTTGCGTAAGGCTCAACTCCGTTCAGGTATGTTTCTTTATTCTAGTGAGTTGCTAATCAGAGTAAAGACTGGGATGGGATGGCATACTGGTGCTGTAATTAGACTATTTTGATCAGTATCTCATAAAGCATTTTACTTGACAAGTGAATCAAGACAGTTTATTATTTTGTAAATCTTTATACAAACAAGTCTGGACTGTCTCAGAGTGTAACCTATCTCCTTACCAGCAGGAATTTTAACAACATGTGTGTCGTCTCCTTATAGTTTTAACATGAAGTGGTATTACAGCCCCAGTATGCCATCCCATCCTAATTACCAATAAAGAAAGATGCCTGAATAGAGTTGAAGCTTGCCCTTCTGTGCAATACCCATCTACAACGAACTACCACAATCCCACACCAACATCCCCTCTGTACTACCCCCTACATATATGAACTATCCTCCCACCTCCTTCCAAACCTCTGCCCACTACCTCTAGGTAACCCAATTCTGGTTTGGTTTAAAATATTCTTCATAATATATTATGTAAAAAATGTAAGTAGTTGATACATATGTTTTAATATTCTGTATGATATAGAAATTAGGTTACACTTAGAGATGCTGTGTAAATAGTTATAATAGTGAAAACTGTCCTGATGCAAATGCATACAGGAAAACGTAGTAAGGTACTGGTCAAATTAATCTATAGAACATACTACTCCGTGTAAAGCTGAAATACGTTTTTTAAATACATCCCTTATAAATTTTGTGTAAATTTGAAAAGTATGGAAGATTAAATGACTTTTTTATTTAGTTTATGATGAATTTATTGTAGCGCTATGCTGTGGTAAACAGTAATATGTGCTAACGGTGAACTAAAAAGGGAAACGATCAATTTAAGTTGGAGGATGGATCGTTGTTGTACCAATAACAACAGAGCTTTGGAACGCCATCTAATGACAAGCTGCTATATTAACTCTCCACTGCCATCTAGTGACTAATCTGGTAACTATCACACATAGCCTCTTAAACAGCGTCTCTGGAGTATGTTCGTTAATTTGAAAATGTCTCCTAGCATACTGGACATATTAGTGATGTGTATTTTAAAATATAAGATTAAACAAGTAAGTTTTTAAAACTAAGCACTCTCCATAAACATCAACAAGATTGTGTTATTTGATGTAAGTGGTATGTATATAGCATTAGGCAAATAAGATTTTTGTAAAAATTTTGTATACAGTTGTTACATTCTTCCTTGTACATTTGTAGAGCACCTGATGATGGCAGCTAGACTGCTGAAACTGGTTGTGAAAAAATAAAAATAGCAAAAAAGCGAACTTTGGCATCAATTTTCTATCAAAGCAGATCGCATCCTAAATATGTGCAAACTATATAAAATAACATTATTGTGTACATTAGATATCGTACTGTGCATAGCAGAGGATGCCTTACGTCAGACTTTAATATTATTTGATCGATTGCGATGCAGTTGGCACATGGAAGTTATGTTTTCGTGCAAAAGGTTTTAATACTCCCAAAGTCACCTCACCATGCATGGCGGAGGATACTGTGCAATAAACGTCTACGCCAGTAGTATAACAATAGTGGTACGGAGCCACTGAGAATCGCTCCACCCTTGGCTAATTACCCGACCTCTGATCAAAGGACACCGCCTCGCACTTTTGGGAATTGCCTCTCTCAAACAAAAGATGATTGACAGCTTACATGAAAATGCACTTAACACTGGCGCAGTGCAGTAACCGCTTCCCTCGAACAAAGAAACGTTGCATGTAAACACCTACGTGTACCCCACCCCCTATGTCTATACTTGCGCTACTACCACTTCCGCCAGCTGCCGCCTCTGCGATCTGCCTGATTCGATCTTTCTTTCTTTCTTTTTTTTTTCATATAGGTAAGAAAAGTGGTTGCAGTGTCTTTCAGCTACTTACTTTAGGCTGCTTTCAACATTACCCAACACACTACTTTCCGCACCTTAAATTTATGCATGCAGAATAGTATATTACTTTCCTTCTTTCTTTCTGTATTTTTTTGTTTTTGTTTGGTGTATCTTTAATAACATCCAGTTTTTTTTAGCAAAAATCTACATCTATGTCTTGCAATTCCACATCCAGCCATTAAATCGGTAAGTACATCGAAAACAAGTTTTCGAAATCCAATAAATATTTGATTGCCTACATATTTTACTACTGTAATAGAAACTACTTGCAATTTTTACAATGGGGAGCAGTCCTGGATTTTTAGTTTTTTATTTACTACTTAATACGACTATTAAAGCAAGTCTAGACCACACTCCAAAGGAATTCCCGTTTAGTATTTTAGGGATACATTTTCTGCATACAGATGGGTATTCCACCCAAAATAAATATGCACATAGATCATATAAATAAAGGATTTTTAAGATTTTTCAAAAGTTAGAAAATAAGCACACAAATATTCGTTTACAAAAAACCTTTTATTAATTCCTTGTATATATACATTTACACACAGAATACAACTCTTTTTTGTGTTTGTTTGGAGTGGTTTTAATAACATCCAGTTTAACTTTTAACATGTAAATTAAATTGACATCATAATCTTCGATCTCCTTCTCCGGTCAGTAATTCAACAGGTACAGCGAAGGTATGTTTTCAAACTCCAGTATCCAGTATCTTCGTCTCTTTCGGTATTCCACCTCTTTTATGGCATTAATAACCAGTTCCAAACCTTCTGGCAATTCTTCTAGAAGAGAGCATTGAGGTAGTTTAATTTTACCTTTAATTGAACGTGTAAATTAAATTGACATCGTAATCTTCGATTTCCTTCTCCAGCCAGTAATTCAACAGGTACAGCGAAGGTATGTATTCAAACTCCAATATGTATCTTCGTCTCTTCCGGTATTCCACCTCTTTTATGGCTTTAATAACCAGTTCCAAGCCTTCTGGCAATTCTTCTAGACGAGAGCATTGAGGTAGTTTAATTTTACCTTTTATTTCCTGCATAACAAAACTGTTAAAGCTCTCCACATATTCTTGCATGTACACTATCTACTCTTCTAGAACACACTCCTGTGGAATTTCTGTATGGAATTTTAAATTTACTATTTTCGCAAATGAGTGGTTGTTATATGTTGTTATTCCAGAAATCTTAAACTCTACAAACGGCTTCTCTGACAGTAAATGTACAACATCCAATCCACCGCAATTAGACACATTGTAACCATCCTTATTAAACTGGTCGGTGAGAAAGGAGCTTTATAAACAGATTCTTTATGTGTCCCTTAATATAGTATACATGCTCGAAGCCGCCATCTTTGATGAGTACTCCAACATATGACTACTTAGCCGAACTATTAACAGTAAACAATTATATATTTTTGACAACGTTACAGCGTTCAATGAATGACATAAATCGCAATTTTCGATTAGTTATGGCTTCACTGTACTAGGTTTAGATGGAATACCAGGATCTCCTGCTTACGAGGCAGACGCGTTGACCATTCCGCCACCGAGGACATAGTGACCAGCCCGACTGCAGAGGACTCTTCCCTCCCGCCACACCCAAATCTCCATTCGCCACACTGCCTCTTTCCTATTACCACAACCTATTTGTTCTGTAATGCTCGCAGCCACAATACTGTATTCCCGCATAACGAAGAACAGACCATGAGGTATCGAGACACAATTAATTTTCGTCAGGAGCCCAGCCTCGGCTTGTATACAATTATATTTTTTGACGACGTTACAGCGTGGTAATAGGAAAGAGGCAGCGTGGCGAATGGAGATTTGGGTGGGGCGGGAGACGTGTAGGGAAGAGTCCTCTGCAGTCGGGCTGGTCACTGTGTCCTCGGCGGCGGAGTGCCCAACGCGTCTGCCTGGTAAGCAGGAGATCCCAGGTTCGAATTCCGGCCGGGCACAAATTTTCATTCGCCGCACTTTGGTATTCCATCTAAACCTAGTACAGTGAAGCCATAACTGATCGCAAATTGCGATTTATTTCATTAATTAACAGTAAAGGCTATTATCTAAAAAAAATTAGCCATATACTGCGTTTAAAGGCACGCATGAATCGTGCTTGCACATATGCAATAACCTCTTCTTTTTCCATTTACAACTGGTATTTTTCCTTTAAAGCAGTTGTCATAACTGTGTATTCGAGTTTCCTTTACTTAGATTCGATCTCCTCCATTTCCAGTTTTCTTTTCCTTGCACATAAGACGTTAACTGCACTTAGAGGTGTAATTTCTTTAATGGGAAATGGTTTGAGCCTGTAATGACGCATTTACCCTTTTTCGCTGCACTTGTGGAAAGACGTTGTTTGTAGGAACCAGACCTAGTTCGGCTATATCTGTATCTGGAGGCATTATGGAGAATAATGTTCTGGATTGGGAGAAATATGTTTCTCCTGCTTTAATGTAGCTCTTTTGTGTAATACTTATATCTTACTTTCCGGCACCAGTATTACGAATCTCCAAGTAATTTACAGATAGGCAGTTGAAGCTGATAGAAATATTGTATAAGCTTTTCTCGGTCTTTAGTGCCTGGGAGATTTACCTGTACACCAGTCAATTTTCGGGTATTCTTATTACCCCAGCAAACAAATTGCAGAACACTATTAAACACCACACATAGCTATTCTGTAAGGAATGCGTTAAATGCGTCCCTATGGAGGAGATCGGCACATTATACAGGGATGCACTTTGCAGATACCGTTTGTTCTCGTTTAAAACGCTTAAACAGTCTTGCACAGGGTCGAAAACACTATCCATCCGGTATTTGTATATTGTAGCCTCAAGCTTGGTAATGCCATTTTCTTGATCCAACGAAGAAGCAAAAGTCTCTTGCAGTCGTCTGTTTGGACACTTTATAAAATCGATAATATGATTACCCGATAACTTTGTTGACACCAGGGCTCGTGATTTGACACACAAATGTATTATATATTTTTACTTGGCAATTCGATGTTAACCACGTTAATAAATCTATTCCAACTGCGTTGTCCATAATCTCGTTGCGGTTTCCTGTGCAAAATCCTTCCATACAAAAGACGTGGTTGGATGCGAAATACTTGCACATCTCTACTTTGTTAAAAATGCTTGCAAAATCTTGTGTGGTGTCCAAACATCAGGAGATAGTAATTATCAGCATGAAGCTATTGTAGTATATCAGGGGGCTGCTCTATCAAAACATCCAAATGAACATAGGCTAATTCCACTTTATAAGGTATAGCCATAGGCTTTGCATATTTCTTCGAGATATTTTCCAGTGGTCGTTGCCGAGTTTCTCGAGTATTCCTCTTGCCACCGCACCACGAACACCGTGTAAGAAAAAAGGCAACTTCGCCTTGACTCCATGCATCGCACCGTTTCACCGATAACTATGAATGTTTTCATAGACATGCAGGAGAGGGATCGACAGATGAGGAGATCTGCAGTTAGGGAAGGGCAAGGAGGGGGACCCAAAGAGGGAGAGGAGAAACGGGAAGAGGGGAGACGAAGAGACTGACTGAAAAAGGAAGGAGAAATTGACGGACTAGCGCGAGGTGTACATGCATTGAGAGAGGGCGAGAGTAAGTGAACAGAGGGATGGGTTGAAGGAGGGGAAGAGGAGGTGGACAGGAGATCGTACGAGATTATTGAAGAGCAGGGAAAGAAATGACAGTTGGATTGCAGGGGGGGGGGTGTAGATGGAGGAGAAGTTGGTGGAGGATGATGGGGGATGGAGGAGATGGGAAGAGAAGAGAGGGAGAGAGGGAGAGACGGACTGGCAGAAGAATGGAATAAATGCCTGGACAACGGTGTGTGCTAACGCTAGTTCGTATACACTCTAAGCAACATGTGTGGTGAAAGCAATATGTGTGGTGAATCTCTTTGATGCATACATCATGATCTTTCTTCAGTACTTTCACTGTCTCTGTAGCCGATTAAGCTTACATGGAAGCAAAATCGCGTTTACCAAAGACTTTAATAGAATGTCACAACGTACTAAGTTTTCTCCTAAGGTTTGAGGATGATCACCTTATTCATTCAGTGAAATAAATAAATTATATTATTTATCAGTAAAAAAATAAAGCACAATTAAATTTACTGGGTTATACAAACAAGCTACAGGAAGTCAACAGAGATTAGAAATTTAGTTTGATTCTCTCGGTACCGATCGAGAGTTCCTAAAGAAAAAAGAATGCTGTTAAGTATCTGTCTTTACTTATGTTACTCTGCATCTATTCATGATATCTGTTTCCATATTGCTCACAATAGATCTCCGGACCAAACAAGCATAAATAATTTATCAGCTGCAAAAGTAACGGTGTCATAAATTACACCAAGGAAATGAATGAAAGCCATTGTCTTCCCATGCTAATGAATGCTCCCGACTAATCTAAAATTAAGAAGTACAATTGTCATTCATGCAGCGGATAGTATTACTCCTATTGTCTCAGAACTGAGAATGCAACTTCCTACGTTACGACCCCCTGATTCAGAAGTGGTGAAGCAATTATACCTTGCGCTTAACGAGGCTCACGCTCTATATAATTAACCGAGAAGTGTGTTATGTTCTGTTGCTTTGATGGATTTGCCGGGACGGATGGACAACCCAGCTGGAGAGTAAAATAAAATAAAAAGAACTTGACTCACCGTAGGTATAGGTAGAGGGTTTCAGCAGGTGTAAGGGAATCGCGAAAAGTACTTGGTGGACCAATATTGGAACTAGACAGTCTCTGAGATGATGCAGTGTAAAGATGTGTAAAGAAGTAAACAAATAATTTTAAATATAAAATAAATACGAGTGTGGGAGTGAACGTGGTGTTGCGTGTCTGCGTGAAAAACAATTTCGGAAATCACAGTGAGAGGGAGTTCTAATTTCTCTTACAATGAAGTGGTGTCAATAATTGCGATGTAAAGAAAGAGTTTCACAACAGGGAATAAAAGCATGTAGTTATCGAGCAATATAGTTAATTATTTTTTCCCGAGAAAGTGTAGCAGCAAATATAATGAGAAAACCTCGTATGTGTAACAGAGTGAATAAATACACTGACATTCTGCTTTCTTCACAAGACATCAGACGTAAAAAAGTGATTTCACTCACATTGCTTTCAGACAAGAACAGTTTCACATCTAGATTAAACAATGCCAATTCTCAGTGATGTGCGCACTAAGAAATGTGTAGTTCATAAAATAGTTATAGCTTTTTGTGTGTAAAGAAAACGAAATAAGACTTCAAGCATAAATTAAATAAAATTGTTCTGTGTAAAATTTACAACTCCTACTGATTTATTCTAAAATGTAAGTGTTCTAACAGGCTTCAGGCTTGTTATTTGGTAGGTCGGTACTCTTGTCTTCTTACGTAAGATATTGTTGTCGTCTTCATTAGCACGGTGTTCTACGCATTTTTTATTTCTTTATTTTCGTCAGTTCTTGTGACTTCTAGTTTCTGTGAATTTGTCTTCCTAGGGTTCGCGATGTTAAGAATGAGCATGAATATTCTTTTCTCTCAGTAAGTTCAGCTCTCATTAAATTTAGAACTCTCTGTGTTTAGACCCGTCTAAAGATCGACTGCTAGTAAAGATCAGATCTATGAGGTTTAGCGTGGTGATAGGCTGTTATCTATTGTGTGTAGCTCTGCCTCCCGAATTCAGAACAAACTTCTTCAGATCGATTTGAACAGTTATAGCTATCGAGAATAGTATGGTATTTTGATAGCGAATATCTCAGTTGGTATGAGCACTAAAAACGTTAACCAATATTAATAAAAAAAAATTAGAAAATAAAAGCAACATGTCACTCTAACCTATAACACCTGCTGAAAACCGCATTTCGATAGGCCTATGTGTAACTAGTCACGAAATGAAATGGGTTTAACGTGTGTATAACAGGCGTCTAGATAATTCTGCTTGTGATTTACATCTACAAGTTACGCTGAAGTGCATGGCAGAGGGTTCATCGAACCACTTTCATGATATTTCTCTATAGTTCTGTTGTCTAATAGCTCGCGGGAAAAAGAAACAGGTAATCTTTCTGTTTTCGATTGATTTCTCTTATTTTATTACGGTTATCATGACTCCCTATGTAGATGGAGGCTAACATTATGTGTTTGCATTTGATTTCCACCCCAACTCGTGTATCATTTCCGTGACATTCGGTCCCCTATATCGCTATAATAGAAAGCGATCTGCCCTTCTCTGAACTTTCTCTAAACCGTCCGTCAATCAAATGAGGATCCCAAAATGCACAATAATACTCCGAAATAGGACGCAGAAGTGTAGAGTAGGCAGTTTCTTTAGTAGATCTGTTGCATTTTCTAAGTGTTCTGCCATGAAACATAGTCTTTGGTTTACCTTCCCTACGTGTTCCTTCCAATTTAAATTTTCGTAAGTGTTACTCCTAGGTATTTAGTAAAATTGACGGTCTGTAAGTTTGACCGATTTATCGTGTATCTGAAGTTTAACGGATTCAAAATGTTCAGATGTCTGTAAATCTATCGGACCAAACTGCGTGATCATCAGTCCGTAGCTTACAAACTACTTAAACCTAGGTAAACTAACCTACGGACAAACACACACACACACACACACACACACACACACACACACTCATGCCCCAGGGAGGACTCGAGCCTCCACGGCGAGCAACCGCGCGTTCGGCAGCGAGATGTTTTAGACCGCTCGGCTACTCCACCGCGGCTGTAACGGGTTTCTTTTAGTGGTCATGTGAATGACTTCACACATGTCATTATTAAGGGTCAATTGCCAATTTTTGCACCATGCAGATATCTTATCTAAATAATTTTTCAGCAGCTTCTGATCTTCTTGTGACTTTACTAACCGATAAATGACAGCATCGTCCGCAATCAGCTTAACAAGGAGACTACGTGGGTATCGGATTTTAGAATTTCTTTATATTTATGGTATATGAAGTTGAGAACTTAAATGACAATCAGCCAAAGCCATTCGATGCAGCTTTCAAAAATTCTCGAGAAAATCGACTCTGAAGTTTTGCAAGTACAACGTAAGTACCTGTGACATTACATATACAGGGGGGAGCTGATTGTTTTCATGTGAAGGGCGGATTTTGTCAGGCTTTTGGATTCCCCAGGCGACCGGCTAACAGTTTGGACCTAGTGATAGAATACAGGTAGTTAGGGAAATCCTAATATGCTCGGAAACAGGAAACGGCGGCATTGGATGAGCGAGGGCGGCTATTCCAGATTGCAACTGAAATACAATATAGACACACAAATTATTCTAAAAATCGATATAGAATCAGGTATGATCATACGGTAAATATAATTAGATGAGTGGATTCAGGAGACTTGGGAGAATCAAACGCCGTTATTACAATATCAATGTCCCTTACAGATAAAAAGCAGGTAAATTTCAGTACTATAATAATAATAAGATTTATATTTACGATTATTGATACTTAGTGTTTATCAGTAACAGTTCAAGAAATAAATGGGCAGTATTACACCACGCTTAAAAGACGTATCACGTAATTCCCGTATTCTTTCAATAAACTTTGTTTTACTCTCTTGTTCTGCTTTTCGTTGAGGTAATAATTTTCTTGTGTCAGAACGTGGATTCCACCACAGAAACACAAAACATGAACCCAGCAAAGCGCATTGCAATTATATATGTATTTTCTTATATTTAATTTTATTCTTAGTAACGTTCGGTTTTATATTGTAGACTGCCACTTAAATATTTCATGGCCGATTAAAAATAGTAGATATGCAGAAGATAATTTATACATTAACAATTACATGTATTTGTGGATAAGAACTGAATATACTTGCATAAAAGCCATGATAAATTAAATATTAATTGTGTAACTATATTTCGACGCTTAATAGCTACCTGAGCAAAGTGCTTCAACCAATTTTAGTATTGTTAAATATGTGTTTGTTTGTTAAATGTAAACAACATTAGTAGGGAGGTGGTCAAAGCATTTAATTCTGTGATATTCGAATGTATAATATTTTAAAAAGGGAAATAGTATTTTAAAGATGAGGCGTTAGGGTGCGCGGAAGGATACAATTTTGGAAGCAGGAAGAGCACGCTTTCGAACGCTTGGGACGAGACTCGTAACTTGGACTTATCGTGGCTCTTATGAAAATAGTTGGGGAAATATTCAGTTATTTACCGATGTATAAAGTAGGACCACCTCCACATTTTCATGTCCAAAAAGATTAATGAACTCCATCTATAAATATTACTTCTTGAATAACTCTCTTCTAAATATCATCTTAGAGTCCATTTTGTTGGTTATTCAGAGCTTTAATTTATGTTTGTTTAAATATATTTTTCGCGTCACCATCTGCAGATTGATAGACTGGCTAAACGACAGATTAATTATTGATCTTGTTTAAACAGATTGGGTAGCTGTTTAGGGCATAGAATCTGACATACGTAACTCACCCCTATGAACAAAGACGTCATAAATCTTTTACTACCCTGAGTTATGTATTGCCCAATTCTTATTGGTGATTACCGATAGGAAGCTCGCATACCGATAATTAAAACAAATGCAGGATATTCCGGTGTAGCTAAGATGGCAGCGTTCTGACCTTACAACCATAGAGTCGATGGTTCTAATCCTGCCGTGACTGTTATTTTTTTTTTCGTTTTTGGATTCCTAATTCCACGTCTTGTGTCAGTTTTTGTTTATATGAGGATGAAGTGAACACCCTGTCGTCATCTAAACTGATGGTTGAGTAGGTTAGCTACTTGGAAAGCCATTAGTAACTATGAAGATGACTTTCCAAAAACAGTAGCTCTTCACAAACTGAACAATCAAAGACTACCGTCGTCAAAGAATAGTGAAGCAAATACTGTAAAAAATGTAACATGTTTTTTTTATTAAAATCATCATTACTAACACCCTTTTATAAAATATAGAAAATTACGAATGGACAAAAACAAGTCCATTTTTCGTAAAAATTACCAGTAGATTTTATAATTACGTAAGTATTCGAACACACGAAAAAAAATTCTCACGGGAGGAATCGAACCACCGACCCTATGCTTATTAGGCCACGACGCTTCTTCCTGAGCTAGACCGACAGATGCGGCATTGGTTTAGTTATTGGTACTTACTTGTACCTGCGAAACTTAGTAGTCGATTTTACAGATGACTGTTTAGAGTTGCGTCGAAGGACTTTGGCTGATCGTTATTTGAGTTCTGAATTTCACGTACCATAAGTATCAAAAAATTCTAAAATCCGACACCCATAAGAGAGCTACTCAGATTGTCTCCCAAATCTCTATCTATATAAAAGCGATAGGACACTCTTTCACTCTCTCACTCACTGACTAAATACGAAATCTCGAAAACTACTTCGCCTATGAAGCTAAAATATGACAAGAATGTAGTTTATAGATAGAAGACGTCAGCTAAGAAAGGATTTTGCGATAGGGCCGATAGTTGAACACATATGATGTCATAAACAATGAAAACTTCCCCTCTTGCGGCCAGAGATAGTGTGACTTTATCAGTCCACTATATGAGAAGGAGAGCAGTTAGCGACTTGTAACGAACTTTAAACAGAATTTCATACCTTTAGGGCTCCTTTTCTCGCTGACAACCATTGCAAAATGATGAAAGGAAAAAAGTTTGTCGGAGACGGAGGCTGCGATAGCGTAGCTGACTGGTCGAGTGGCAAGCCCCTGGGGCACGGCCCACTCTCTCATTACCACCAGCCAGGGGGTAACAGCAGAAGCGTTCCCGTTCGCGACCCCTGTCGAGTCTGATACCAGTCTAGTATCAATCCGCAAATTCTGCTACAAGACGAGCTACATCGGATCAATATGCCGAGACAAAAAGCTAGCCAAAAGAGTGGACTCTTTTTAGAGCCCACCCTGAGAATTATTTCGCTCAACATCGAAGGAATTTCAGTATCCAAACAAGATTTAATTGCAGAAATCTGCAGAACCAACAGCTGCGACGTCCTGTGCCTACAGGAAACCCACAGGGGCCCCTCTCAAAATAAGCCAAACATTGTAGGTATGAGACTGGTAAATGAGATAGCACATGAAAAGCATGGAAGTGCCATTTTTGTGAGACAAGGGTTGCAAGTATCAGGAAGTCGTACCATCCAACATAATAATATTGAACTTATAGGGGTAGAATTGGATAATACCGAAATAATCTCTATATACAAACCCCCAGCCCACCGTTCAACCTTAATATTCCTCTGCTGTCACACTCAAGAGACAATATGCACACAGTTGTTTTAGGGGATTTTAACTGTCACAGCACACAGTGGGGCTACAGTGAAACTAATGAAGATGGTCACCTACTTGAGCAATGGGCAGAGAACAACCAGATGTGTTTGATACATGATCCCAAGCAACCACCATCATTTAACAGTGGGAGATGGAGAAAGGGTTACAATCCTGATCTGATTTTTGTAAGCAAAGATCTCTCCGCTTTAAGTTACAAACAAGTTCTGAATGCTATTCCGAGATCACAACACAGACCAATTAAACTGGAAATAAGACCTGTTGTCCAGCCTGTGGAAATACCATTCAGAAGAAGATTCAACTTCAAAAGAGCAAAATGGGAGGATTTCGGGAATAAACTTGACGAATCCCTGAAACTGATTGATCCCAAGCCAGAGCACTATGACAAATTCGTGCAAGCTATTAAGGACGCCTCTTTTAAAACAATACCGAGGGGATGTAGGACAGAGTATATACCTGGTTTTACAGACAAAAATAAGGATACATACGAAAGATATTGTGATCTCTACGATAAAGGTCCCCTAGCTGAAGAAACAATCGAGTGTGGGGAGGAATTACTAGAAGCTCTAAGCGACCAAAGACGCCAGACCTGGATGAAGACAGTCGGGGGCATGGACATGACACATAGTAGTAGGAGAGCATGGCGGCTTATTAAAAAACTGTCAAACGATCCCACTATAAGAACTCCGCATGCAAATATAACACCTAACCAAATAGCCAGCCAGCTTTTATTAAATGGCAAAGTTAATAGAAAAAATAATGCAGCTAGTTCCAGCCTAAAAGTAAAGAAGTCAAAGGAAAGTAATGTATCAGATGTAGATTTCTCTGTGGAAGAACTAGAAGAGGCCATAAGCAGTCTGAAAGTAGGAAAAGCTGCGGGACTTGATTACATTAGGAATGAAATAATTAAAAATCTGTCCGAAAATGCCAAAAAGTGGTTACTGAATTTTTTCAATTGCATCTGGAGGACTGCAAAAATTCCCAGAATATGGAGACACGCAAAGGTCATCGCAGTTCTTAAGCCTGGGAAGGACCCAAATGACCCCAAGAGCTATCGACCAATAGCGTTGCTGTGTTCGTTCCTGAAACTTTTTGAAAGATTGATTATGAACAGAATAGGTGATTACATTGACAGCTGCCTAATTGATGAACAGGCAGGTTTTCGCCCAGGGAAATCTAGCACAGCCCAAGCTTTAAACCTGACTCAATTTATTGAAGACGGATTTGAGAGAGGTCTTCCGACAGGAGTAGTGTTTATTGAGCTAACTGCAGCTTATGATACTGTAAACCTGAGAACCCTCATCTCCAAAGTTCATCGAATGGCCAACAGTGACAGGTTGGCGGAAGTTCTTAGGGCACTGCTCTTTAATAGAAGATTCTTCGTTGATTTCCAACAGAAGAGAAGTAGATGGAGAAATCAGAAGAATGGTTTGCCACAAGGCAGCGTGCTATCGCCACTGCTGTTTAACATATATACCAATGACCAACCTATTGCAAAAAAGACCAAATCTTTTATTTACGCAGATGACAGGGCAATTGCATGCCAAGCAAACACTTCTAATGAAATTGAAGCAATCCTCACTGAAGACCTCACAACGTTCACAGAGTACTACAGACGTAATCACCTGAAACCAAACCCAAGTAAGACCCAAGTCTGTCTCTTCCACCTCAACAACCGGGATGCAGGAAAGGTGCTCGATATCATCTGGAATGATGTACGTTTGAATAATTGTTCTCATCCTACCTATTTGGGCATCACTCTTGACAGAACCCTGACATATAAGAAACATATTGAAGAAACAAAAGCTAAGGTACAAACACGTAATGGCATACTGAACAAACTGTCATCTGCAAAGTGGGGTGCCAACGCAAATGTACTTCGTTCGACAGCTCTAGCCACATGCTTTTCGGTCGCTGAATATGGATGCCCAGTTTGGGAAAGATCTCACCACACTAAAAAACTAGATGTGGTCCTAAACAACACCTGTAGGAAGATAACTGGCTGCCTGAAACCCACTAGAGTGGACTACTTATATTCCTTATCGGGTATCGCTCCACCAAATATTAGAAGATCTTTCCTGAGTTCGATAGAAAGGAATAAACAAACGAACGACCATCGTCACCTGCTGTACAAAAACCAACCTGTGCCCAAAAGGCTACAATCTAGAAGAAGCTTCATGCGCTCAGTGGAACCAACCGTAGCTTCCATAAAATCACTGTGGCAAGAACAACATCCTGAAGCCCTTATCACAGAGGAAGCCTTACCCCAGGGCTCCCACCTAGACTGGCAACACTGGAAAGCACTGAACAGACTTCGTGTGGGCGTGGGGCGGACAAAACAACTGATGAAAAGGTGGGGCTACACAGACAGTGACGAGTGTGAGTGTGGTGCAATACAGACGATGGAACACCTTCTAAAATGACCTTTAGTGGACGCATCTAGAGAGTGCACTCAAGAGGACCTCCTGAAGTACACTGGAACAGCCGCAGCTTACACTGATTTCTGGATGAGCAAAATATGATTCAATTGTTTAGTGTTTGTTGTATTTGTCTATCTCTGTTTTTATAGTTTTAATTTCTGTTTTCTATATTTTATCTATGTATTTGAACACTGTTTTTTTGTAAAAGCACTTATTTCTGTACTTTATATTTTACCTCTGTATTTTACTACTGCTTTCTGTAAGAGCACTTACTTTTGTAGTTTAAATTATGTGCTGGCTTCTTTCAGTAACATTTGTGATGTAGTTTCGTACACGAATAAATAAATAAAACCAGCCAGTGAGCTACGCTGTCGTAGCCTCCACCCCCAAAACTTTGAACGATTGTAGCTGCCAAACTAAACGTGATAAAATGCCATTCAAAATTCTTTGTACACAGCTGGTGTCAGAAGTTCCATTGCATGATAGAAACAACCATTTGAAAAATTGCATGTTTGCATAAAAATTACCCTTTCTAGGTATTTTTACAATCCGTTTATTGGCTAACAACACGAGTCCTTGACTACCAATCCATTCTGTCAAAACCGCACATTAATCGCATTTTCGCTTCCGCAATATTTGTGGTACAGGTGTTAGTTGATTCATCCTGTATATTCTCTGATAAATACAACATATTATTAGAAACAAAAGAGATGGACAGAGAGATGGGATAGGAGAAGTTCTAACTCAAGGCTTGAATCCAATATATAAGGCAGAGTGTCCGTATGTGTGTACGTGTTCAATACAAATCTACAGTTTTGTTCCAATCCTTTGTACACGTAAGCTTCAGTCCATGAGGACGGTCGCCGTAAATATAAGAATCACGAGATATGACGTCATAAACCATGAGATACACGAAAAATTGCTGCATTTATCGACAATGCTGCTGATTTTCTCATAAACCACTGGACCGATTTCAAACAAATTTGGTACACACATTAATTACCGTGAGGTAACAATTGCTGCAAGGTTAAGAATCACGTACGACACATGGTTCAGAAGATATGACGTCATAAACAATAGGAATCGCAAAAAACTGCCACATAATACGGCCAGACTTTATAAATACGCTACATGAGAATGAGAGTACTTAGCGACTTGCAACAAACTTTAAACATAATTTCAAATCTTTATTAAACTTTTTCTCGCTGTCAACCATAGCCAAATGATAGAAGGAAAAAAGTTTCTCGCTTACTACTTTTCGTTGTTTATGGAGTAAAACTACGGCATTCTGTATGACGTTACAATTTATAATTTGTACACTACAAATTGTATCAGTATGGAATTTTACAGACAGTATAAACTCATATAGTTGAATGTATCTTCTAAATTGTATCACAGCACAACACGTAGTTCATGAGATATGAGCACATAAACAGTAACGCTCGTGGGAAAACGCCAGATCACTCACCAAGTTTTTATATATTACTTCTTTACTACTAATTATATTCCCAAGAGATTTTACATTCAGCCCTTATACAAACGAAAATATAGCAGAAAAATGGCAGGAATTAAAAAATACCCGGGCAACGCCGGGTTTTCAGCTTGTAAATAAATAAATACATACTCGGAAAAAACCGGGTTTTGAGCAAGTCGTTAATAAAAAGGGCCGGCCGCGGTGGAAGAGGGGACTGCGGCGCGCCAGTCACAGTCTGCAGGGCCACTACGGTCGGGGGTTCGAATCGCGCCCTCAGGCTTGGATATTTGTGTCGTCCTTAGTGTTAGCTAGTTCATAAGTAGTTTGTAAGTTTATGGACTGATGACCCCGCAGTTAAGTCCCATAAGCTATACAAAGGTTTAAACATTTGATTATAAAAATAAGGAACAGTAGATGTCCAGGGCTATAATAATTTCCTGTGGAACGCCAGATATCACTTCTGTTTTACTCGACGTCTTACCGTCGATTGCAGTTTAAGAGCAATTTGTTCTATTTTACGTAGCTGCCTCGTGTGCTGCCGGCGTATGGAACGGCCGCCCGCTGCCCGGTAATGTTATTCCGCTGGCGTAAGCGCAGCAGCGGCGCAGTGACGCCAGCCAGAGAGGTACGATCGCGGCCGAGTTCCGGAAGGCGGGCTGCGAGGTGTACGCGGCCAGGCTCCGCGGCGGTTCCCACGCGGCGCGCGGTAGCGTCCAGCAGCCGGCAGCCGGCAGCGGCTAGCAGCGCGCTCTGATTTGCGACTCGCGGCGCTGACGGACGCCGAGCGCCGACCGCGGGGTCGGTGAAGGGCGTCCGCGGGTCAGGGCCCGCTATCTGCCGGCATCTCCCGCGGCCCCGCATTTCACGCGGCCCTCAAAGCCGCCACTCGCGCCCGGGGACTATCGGCGCCGCCGCCGCCCGCGTTCCCACCTCCCTCTCACCGGCAGACACGCCGCCCATAGGCGACACCGCCCTTACCTGCCTACTCTGCGATCCAGAGTCTTCCGTCATCGAACGCGGTGCTCGCGGTGGCTGAGCCGGCTATAGACCCACTGCCTCGCTGCCAGGACCACCCAGTAGAGATGGGCAAAATCGAGAACTTTCAGGAATCGAGAACTCTGTCCTCGAGAACCAAAAGAAATCGAATACTAAGCCGGCCGCGGTGGCCGAGGGGACTGAGGCGCTCCAGTCACGGTCTGCACCCCGTGGTTAAGTCCTATAAGTTCTACAAACATTTGAACATTTCGAATACCAAACCGAGAACTAGAATAACTTAGGTGCCTAGGCAAATCTACTAGATGCCAGTGTTAACGCTCTGGACGAGTTCTGATTGTGAAATAAGCGTTCTCAAGATTTACTTAAAAAAAAAAAAAAAAAAAAAAAAAAAAAAAAAAAAAAAAAAAAAAAAAAAAAACATGGTTTGGAAATCAAGTGTGCAAATTTTCATATAGATCGGAAAGAAACTATAGATTTTGTGAAAGTCCGTTTGTAAAGTACCCTCCACCATGCACCTTACAAAATTTTACGTAGAAGGGGCTTCCTAATGTTATGATAGTCAATCATACAAAATTTTATGAAAATCAAAAAAAGCTCTAGATTTTGTCGATGTCTGTAGCTAAAGTACCCTCCACCATGTGCCTTAATTCGACTCTTAATTCGGCTGATGTTTTCTACCTATAAACATCATCATCAAAATCATCATCATCATTAGAGAGTGATTATGCCTTTGAACGTTCAGTCTGGAGCATAGCACCTCTAATAAAATTCCTCCACGATCCCCTATTCAATGCTAACATTGATGCCTCGTCTGATATTAGGCCTTTTACTTCAAAATCATTCTGCACGGAATCTAAGTACTTTCGTCTTGGTCTACCTCGACTCCTCTTACCCTCCGCTGCCGAGCTCATGAGTCTCTTAGGTAACCTTGCTTCTCCCATGCGTGTAACGTGACCCCACCATCTCAGGCTGTTCGCTCTAACTGCTTCATCTATGCTGTTCATTTCCAGTTTTTCTTTGATTTCCTCATTATGTACGCCCTCCTGCCATTGTTCCCATCTATTAGTACCTGCAATCATTCTCGCTACTTTCATATCTGTAACCTCTACCTTGTGAATAAGGTAACCTGTATCCACCCAACTTTCACTCCCATACAACAGAGTTGGTCGAAAGAAACAACATACCTGCCTAATTTCAGCTTCATAGATGACGTAGTTTTCGTGATTCCGTGTTCAGTCAGTGAATGAGTAAAGATGTAAAGAAAGTAATTGAATTGATCTGTTTTGGGAACATCATGAATATTAGAGGGAAGGAGGATTATAATTTCATTATTGTACACATTGCGTAGTTGTAATCCATGTTTGTTGTTAAACTCAGCAAAAGCGTAATGCAGCAATTTCAACATCCCTTTGAAAATCCCAGAAAGTATGGATAGTTTTGTTTTACAATTATGGCTTTAATGAAAAGATGTAATGAACAGACTTGTCCAAATGTTTGTAGAGCTTATGGGACTATCTTATACTAAAGGCAGAACAAACATCCATGCTCGAGGGGGATTCGAACCCCCGAATGTAGCGGCCGTGCAGACTGTGACTGGCGCGCCGCAGACAGCTCGGCCACTGCGGCCGGAAACAGTCTTGTTAGAAATTAATTGACAAAAATTTAAGATATTGTCTAACTTATTTTTGCCTTATGTGATGATGGATTTCAGTAAGATATTTCAAATTTACTTCATGTTTTTGTCGTCTTGTTCATTTAAAAAAAAAAAGAAAAAAAAAAGAAACAAAAAAAAAAAACCTATTACTTCATTTTTTCTTTGAAGACAACAAACATGAACTACATTTCTGTGGTAGTGAATTCCCATGACACCTCCGCGAATTCCGTAGTTAGTGTTATTTTACAGTCATTTGGAGAGCAGGTGCACTAGCAGCTTATCCTTGCGCACAGGTAGCCATAAAAGAGGACAGTGTTAACAGTTGACATATTTCAGGAATTATCGTGGTACCCCTGAAACCGTCATGAAATAAAAACAACAATTTTGCGATCCGGACAGTTTTTAATTTATTTTTAATCTTTCTTCTGGTCAAGAAGCCATTCTTCACTGTTGGAATCACCTCCTCATAGTCCTCAAATGATCGTCTACGAACGGCATTCTTTCATGGCCCAAATATGAATGACGACGTCAGCTTCCTGAACATTTCAGGTGCGCCAGCAGTGGCTACTCTCCCCGACGGCTGCATATTTTGGAGCTCCACCGAACCACCAGCTAAACCTAACCCTCTGTGCCTATAACTCTTTCGACAGTAGTTGCTCCGTAGAATCTGCAAGAAAGTTTGTGAATATTTCCCACTGTTTCTTTTTTCTCAAGCTTCCTACTATCCAGGCACCACCACATATACTACGTCATCATAAGTATCCACACACTTGGCTGAAAACGACCTACATGTTCGTGGCGCCCTCGATCGGTAATGCTGGAATTGAATATGGTGTTGTGCCACCCTCATCCTTGATGAAAGCTTTCACTGCCGCAGGCAGACGTTCAATCAGGTGCTCTAAGGTTTCTTGGGGAACGGCAGCCCATTCTTCATGGAATGCTGCACCGAGGAGAGGCATCGATGTAGGTCGGTAAGGGCTGGCACGAAGTCGGCGTTCTGAAATATCCCAAAGGGTTCTATAGGATTCAAATGAGGACTCTGTGCATGTCAGTCTCTTACTACAGGGATATTACTGTCGTGTAGCCACTCCGCCAAAGACTATGAAGTATTGAACCACTGCTCCACTGTGTAGAAAGATGCAATGGCCATCCCCGAATAGCATTTCAACAGTGGGAACCAAGAAGATGCTGTAATAGCGCCATACAAAACAAGGGATGCAAGTCCCATCCACGAACAACACGACCACAACACCACCGCCTCCATATTTTACTGTTGGCACTGCACACGCTGGCAGATGACGTTCACCGGGCATTCACCTTAGCGACACCCTGCCATCGGATCGCCATATTGTGCACCGTGATTCGTCACTCCACACCATGTTTTCCCACTGTTCAGTGTTTTAATGTTTATGTTCCTTACACAAAGCCAAGCGTCGTTTGGCATTGACCTGCGTGATGTTTGTCTTATGGTCAACTCTCGACCTTGAAATCCGAGTTTTCTCACCTCCCTCCTATCATAGTACTTGGAGTGGATCCTGATGCAGTCTGGAATTCATGTCTGATGGTCCTGATAAATGCCTTTCTGTTACATGGTTTGACCCTCTTCAACTGTCGTCGGTCTCTGTCAGTCAACAGATTAGGTCGGCCTGTGCGCTTTCGTGTTGTACGTGTCCCTTCACATTTCCACTTCACTACCTCATCAGAAACAGTGGACCTAGAAATTTTTAAGAGTGTGGAAATCTCACATACAGACTTCTGACACAAGTGACACCCAATCATTTAATCACTTGCGTTCGAAGTCTGTGAGATCCGCGGAATGCCCTATTCTGTTCTCTCAAGATTTTTAACCAGTACTGAGGTCGCTGACAAGGATTACTTGGCAGTAGGTGGCAGAACAATGCACATAATGTGAAAGACGTATATTTTTGCCAGTATCCGAATAATTTTGATCACATGGTGTACCTATTGGAGTAATGTGTGCTGCAGTGCGGGAGTAGCCGAGCGGTCTGGAGCGCATTGTCCTTTATGTGCATTGTCCTTTGGTTAGTTTAAGTTTGTGTAAGTCGTTTGTAAGTCTAGGGACTTATGACGAAAGTAGTGAACATCTGAATTTGATGCGCGTCGGCCAGACAATAACAGATGGTCTACTGGGTTAGGGTAAACATTGCGCTTCTCCCTCGCCGCAGGTTCGAGTCCTCCCTCAGGCATGGGTGTGTATGTTGCCCTTAAGTTAGTTTAACTTAGTTTAAGTAGTCTGGGGACCGATGAGCAAAGTGGTTTGGTTCCATAGGATTACAAATATTTAATTTATACTTAACATAACACCATTACCTCAAGTTTACTGTTGAGGCCGACCTCATCGGCGCAACCAACCACCTGTAAAACCGTATCTAGTCATTGAGTTCACGATAGATGTGCTATCCTTCATATTTACAACTCAAGAATGCAGTTATTACGATGAACATTTGAAACTCAGCACATGCATCGGCGATAGCGTGGTTGATTATTTAGACATGATTATTTAGTCACGAGCAAGACCTGTCGCCTGGACTGGCCTCGTGAGTGAGCGAAACACGCCGTAACCGCATTTTTCAATACGCGCGCGCTTGTTCGTCAACATGGAGTTCAGTGCGTTCACTTTCCGTGGACTATGTTTTATAATTGAAACTCAAGACTCTAGAATTATTGTGATGAACATTTGAAACTCAGTACATCCTCATGGGATATCGTGTTTGCTTATTTCCAAGGGTTTGTAAATCTATCGGACCAAACTGCGTGGTCATCAGTCCGTAGATTACAAACTACTTAAACTAAGGTAAACTAACCTAAGGCCAACAGACACACCCAGGACTCGAACCTTCGATGGCGAGCAAGTGCTCGCTCCGCAGCGAGGCGCCTTAGACCGCTCGGTTACTCCACTGCGGCACACCAGAAGAAGCAATGCAGCTACCCGTAGTTGTTTAGCTCTCGTTACACAATATCTTGAGAGAGTGATTTCAAACTCCGAGGTCACTATGGATTGTTTCCTAGGCACATGGAGAGTTGAATATTTTTATGGATGGCTAAAAGGATGTGAGAAGCCGGGACGTTTGATGTGTGCTTGTACTGCAAATTCAATTGCGCAGATGTGGTAAATGTTTTCACTGCATGTGGAAATTTACAAATTTACAAATACTCTTAGTTACGTATGCAGCTGCTGCTGAAGACGTATTCATACGGAAATGTTTTCTACATCTGCATACATAGTCCGCAATCAACCGTAAAGTGCATGGCGGAGGGTACACTGTACCACTACTAGACATTTCCTTTCCTATTCCATTCCCAAATAGAACGAGGAAAAAAAGAATGCCTATATGCCTCCGTACGAGCCCTAATTTGTCCTTTCTTTGTGATCACTACGCGAAATGTAAGTAGGCGGCAGCAAGATCGTACTACACTCAGCTACAAATTCCGGCCCTCTGAATTTCCTCAACAGAATTTCTCGAAAAGAACGTCGTCTTTCTTCCAGCGATCCCCAATTGAGTTGCCGGAGCGTTTCCGTGACACTCGTGCATTGGTCGAACCTACCAGTAACAAACCTAGCAGCTCGCCTCTGAACTGCTTCTATGTCTTCCTTTACACTGATCTGCTGCGGGTCCCAAACATTTGAACAATACTCAAGACGTGGTTGTACAAGCGTTTTATACGCGGTCTCCTTTACAGATGAAGTACATCTTCCCAAAATTCTCCCAATAAACCGAAGTGGCAGGATGGGGGAGGGGGGGATGGAGAATGGGGCGGCGGGCTTGATGACGACGTCTAGTGGGGGAGTTTTCCCGCGAAAGAAATTGGTATGGTACACAGTAATGTTCGAGGAAAATTAAGAAATTCACGGTAGATACCATACTGATTAACATATTAAAATTCAAGGTTCCCAGTAGACGCCATTTTGAACCGGAGCCGGAAGCGACTCTATCTTTTCGCCGCCGACTTGGGTGACGTCATTGCGTTGTTTCTACATGAATGTCCAAGTGGCCGAAGAGGGAAAGGATATGCGGCAACGCTGTTGTGGCGTAGAACTCGCATCTTCCAAATACGCGCACAAATCCGCACGGCTGTGTTGCGTACAATCCAAAGTTCCAATAAGAGCTGTCGCGGTGGAGTAACCGAGCGGTCTAAAGTACCTCGTTGCGGAGCGTGCGGTTGCTCGCCGTGGAGATTCGAGTCCTCCATGGGGCATGGGTGTGTGTGTTTTTCCGTAGGTTAGTTTACCTAGGTTTAACTAGTTTGTAAGCTATGGACTGATGACCACGCAGTTTGGTCCGATAGATTTACAGACATTTGATTTGAACAATAAGAGGTATTGCGACCATGAACAGGAGGCAGTAAACAGTAAGGGACTGATGACCATAGTAGTTTGGTCCCTATAAAATTCTAACCAACCAGTAAACAGCAACACACAGCTTGAATCTCATCGACGTTTATTGAGACATACTCGAGTGGTCAGTTCGTTCACAAAATCATACACCGACAAATTTATCAGTTATGGACTACTATGACTGGTTCAACATTACTACAGGGGACTTTCAATGACTTTATGCCATATGGAGTTGCTGCAATTCAGCGCACATAAGAAGATCCGACATCATAGTAGGAGATGTCACATCAGTTCTGCCATCATAGTGTGAGGAAATTCGTTTTGCAACGCTGACATCCGGTGGTGGATTGCTCGAAGTTTAGGAACTGCGGTCGAACGATTCATAAAGAGAGTAGAGTGATGTAAAACTGGCGCCCTTCTTCACGGTATATTCTGATAAGCGCATTACCGTAGTGAACATGCTTCACTAAGTCCGGTAGTGGACACTCCGACAGGCCTGTTACTCATCAAGGACAGCTTTAGTGCTATTTCGAGGGCATACGTTCCGCAAAGGGTCAGGCGAGTTATTACTTCCTTCCACAAACGTTTCACGAAATGACCGAGACGAGAAAATCAGAGACATTATAGCTCTTACGGAAGTTTAACGACACTCGTTTGTCCCAAGGACCATCCGTTAATAGTACAGGAAAGGGAAATAACGGTTTGCTGTGGGAAAGTTGTTACGGACTATAGCAACGTATCTCAAAGTAAAAATTCATTCAAAGTCACTTGTATATGAAGTCCTCAGGGATAAAATAATGATAACCCTCAACTTTTGTACTTTTAATGTATTTGGTTCAAACAGTCATATCCGACAGAATGTTCAGTTTTCTTCAAGTACTACATGAATCTGTAGAGAGATGGCAAATATAAATATTAAAACAAATATTAAAACACGTAATAGAAAATATTTTTCAAAGGTACAATTTATTATATCTCAGAACTTTATAAATGAGGATTATCATTATTTTCCCCCGAGGTCTTCATATATTTATCGTATTTCTGACGACGAATAATATCTGGAATACCATCGAATGTACCACCAACGAGCCGTTTGAAATATTGTGCATAATCCACGGCGGAACGGCCGAGCGCATTGAGGCGCTACGTTCCGATGCGCGAGGCCGTTTCCCATCGGGGGTTCGAATCCCCCCTCTGGCTGTCTTTAGTATAAGTTAGTTCATAAATAGTTTGTAAGTTTAAGGACTGATGACCCCGTATTTAAACCCCATAAGCTTTACAAACATTTGAACATTTGTATCTCATCGAAGACTCTGTTGGTCGCTCGGAACAACTGGATTTCGCTGCCGGAATTGTGCTTGGTTCAATATGTCCATCGGACAAAATGCTGAGAACTCGGCAAGCAGTCGTATAGGCTCGCCACCTATAGTTCTGCGGTCGTGTCTTTTCTTTTTATGCACGGAGACAGAACAGTGGCCAATCACCTTTTGTGTCGTGGCACTGAGGAGACACACTCAGTTGCTGGAGTATTCGCTTTACTAGTCATTCGCTGATGGGTGGTAAGCTGTGGTTCTTACCTAGTAGGCCTGTCAGGGCCTTGAAGATGTAGAAATGAAATTGCCTTCCTTGGTCCGTCGAAGCGGACTATCCAACCCCGAAAGGATCGCGACGGTTTCATCCGAAATGTCGACTGTAAGAAACAGCTCCTGGCAGTGCGTGAAACAGCCAATCACTGTAAACCAGTAGATATACCCTTCCGATGACGGAACTTGCGTGACGCTATCTAGTTGGACGTTGTCAAGTTTTTGGTTTAGTGGGAGTAATGCCACGTCGACTTGCTGTCTTTCGCCATGAAAAGTGATGTCCGACACGTTATTAGGATGTGTCCCATGACTTTTGTCACCTGAGTGTGGAGGAACATTCAATAAATGTTATTTAGGCTACTATAATAATGGGTTACTTTCGATAGATTCAAGAGTACCGAATATTGGCCCGGAACAGGTGACGTCAAATGGCAGAACTCGTTGACATGTTCATTACAGACAATGTTCATACGAACGTTTAACCTTCTGTTCGTTAAGTAACTCGTGAACTATGTTACGTTGTTCCAAAGTACTCATGTCCCATAAAGGATAATTCCTGCGCGGGCAACTCTTGGAAGACTTGGGGCCATACACTGTTAAAAATTGAGTTGCACGACCTTTAAAACAAAGCGAGTCTTGAGTCATGTGCTGATAAGAAGTTCGTTTCATTGCCATTTCTTTATTTATTTATTGCCATTTACGAACAGGGACCTTAATGAGTAACGTAGAAGTAGATATCATCGGAGTAGTGTAGCATCAAAAATCACTTAACAAGAACAAGTCTTCTGGTCCGGATTGTATACCCATGAGGTTTCTATCTGATTGTGCTGAAGAGATAGCCCCTTATTTAACAGCCATATACAACCGCTCTCTCATAGAAGGATCTGTACCAAAAGATTGGAAAGTTGCACAGGTTACACCTATATTCAAAAAGGCAGTAGGAGTAACCCACTAAACTACAGGCCTATTTCATTGACGTCAATTTGGAACATATCCTGTATTCAAATATTATGAATTATCTCGAACAGAACGATCTATTGACCCAAGGCCAACACGGATTTAGAAAACATCGTTCATGCGAAACAAAACTAGCTATTTATTCACACGAAGTGATGGGTGCTATCGACAAGGGTTCGCAAATCGATTCCGTAATTCTTGATTTCCAGAACGCTTTTGACACCGTACCTCAAAAACGGCTTTTAATCAAATTGCGTGGTTATGGTATATCGCCCCAAATTTGCGATTGGATAGGGGATTTCCGGTCAGAGAAGACACAGTTCGTAGTAATCGATGGTAACGCATCGACTAAAACAGAGGTGATATCGGACGTTCCACAGGGTAGTGTTATTGGTCCTCTGCTGTTCCATATTTACATAAACGAATTGGGGGAAAATCTAAGTAGCTCTCTTAGGTTGTTTGCAGATGACACCGTCACTTACCGTCTAGTAAAATCGTCTGTACATCAAAAACCAACTGCAGAACGATCTGAATAAGATATCAGTATGATGTAAAAAATGACAATTGACTCTAAATCTTGAGAAGTGTGAAGTCGTCCACATGAGTAAGAAAAGAAATCCGTTAAACTTTGTTTACAATATAAATCAATCAAAAGTGAAGGCCGTAAACTCCACAAAATACCTAGGAATTACTATTACTTCAGACTTAAATTGGAAAGAACACGTAGATAATGTCATGGGAAAGGCGAACCAGAGACTCTGTTTTACTCGCAGAACCCTTAAGACATGTAACAGAACTACAAAAGAAACTGCATACACTACGCTTGTCCGTCCATTTTTGGAGTATTGCAGCCCAGTGTGGCATCCTTAACAGGTAGGTTTGGCGGAGGACATCGAAAGAGTCCAAAGAAGGGCAGCTCCTTTCGTATTGTCACGATACAGGGGAGACAGCGTTACGGAAATGATACAGGATCTGGGATGGGAACCATTACAATAACGTCGCTCTTCGCTGCGTCGTGGGCTACTTACGAAACTCCAATCGCCAACTTTCTCCTCCAAATACGAAAATATATTGTTGACTCAGTTGACTCACACTTACATAGGCAGAGACGATCATCAAAATAAAATACGAGAATTCAGAGCTCGAACAGAGATTTCAGGTGTTCATTCATCCCTCGCGCTATTCGAGAATGGAATGGGGGATAAATAGTATAATGGTGGTTCGATGAACCCTCTGCCAGGCACTTAAATGTGATTTGCAGAGTATCCCATGTAGATGTAGATTTTTCAACAATATTACTTTTAATCTTCTCACACAAACTGGCAATGGAGCACTTTCAGTGGCATCATGAAATATTTTGATTACTCAGCGTTTGTAGTAGCTTCGCTTTTGGAAACATTCAGCTACATTCTGTTATTAACTGTATCGTATCTGTATTGTACGCTCTTTCACTTTCACTTACTTGCTTATAAACTGAGGGTATGAATAGAGTCGCGGCTATTCGTCAACCGTCGCATCTGTTGTTCTCGACTGCGTACGCAGTCGTAAGGAGTTCCCTGCAAGGCTGTGTCGTAAACGTCGGTAACATGTTACACACGGTACGAGCCGGAGAGGCCACTTAAGACCATCGACGTCACGGAAATGCCGTACGTCAAACGGCGACGGTGCGCCGTAAATAAGCGCGGACGACGCACCTTTGGACACCCCTAACATTTCGCACCTGTTTGCACAAGACGAGACGCCTGGCGACACTCGCGCTGTTCGGGCCGTGGAATATCTTGATAGCCAAGCCTTTTGGAATGTGACAGCCCTTATCCCTTAGCACATACCAATATGAATCACAGCCACGTCACGTGATGGACTGCAGGAGTGTTTTTCAGCCTGCGGTTAGAGACCCCAGGGGTGTCGCAAAGTCATGCTGGGGGTCGCCGTCACAGCAGAAAGCACTTGCACCATAAAATAACTAGGGGTTCAATTATACAAAGACGTATACCTAAGTGAAATTTATTTAGTGTTAAAATTACGAATTTTCTTGTGTCACATTGATTTTTCGGGAACAACTTGATAGGTAAAAGAACATGATACAGTAACTATGAAAATTACGAAAAGAAAAATGATCTACTTCTTTTCAAATTGTCTATGCAGTGGGTTCTTTCTTAGTGAGTGTAATTCGCTTCTGAGTCTTGCCTAAAATGAGAAACATTCGTTAAGCAAAAACGATCTTGCACAGACAAACTGTAGCATCCAAACTGACGTTGACACCTCCAAATTGCACCCACTGAAGAATGATGTACAAAAAGAACGCCAAATGATGATGGGTGAAGAAGAATTATGTACAAAAAGAACGCCAACTGATGATGGGTGAAAACCCGAAAGGCGTTTTGGCGAAATAAATTCGTTGTAAAAAAAAAAAAAAAAAAAAAAAAAAATGGCTGGTTGATGTTATTTATAAAAATACAATATATTTTTCAGTCGGAAATCAAGTAAAATAGGGTAATGTGTTCCGATCCGAAATATACACGAAGACACTCGTCCAATAATTTAAAAGAAAGCTGTAGCAAAAGAAAGAAGATTAAATCCGTTTTCTTTGAAATAACATAGGTTTCTTACGTTGAGGGGCCGGGGGAGGGGGGGTAGAATACTTTTATTTGGAAGGTGTTCGCCAGAATATTTTTACTTGGAAAGTGGTCGCACATTCAACAACGTTGAAAAAGACTGAACAATAGTATTTCACTGAAAATATTCACTTTTTTATAAAAGCAGATGATTTCATTGCTAAATTCGTCTTGCTAAGATAAAGGGGCAACCTTAATTGACTTGGGGGAAGAAAGTTATTTTACCAAGATTGGTAGTGGTTAATTTTATTATTATTATTATTATTATGACGACTGGTGTCGGTAAGCTGTTTTCTTTCGTTCGGCCGTATGAGTAGATGCTCTCGAGATCTTAATCTCTCAAGTCGCTGACGTCAAAAGGGGGCATGTTACATTTAAATTACTTTAAATGTGACGTGCCATTTTTGTACGACTGACTTACAAGGAGATTTTCCAGTCTCCGAAATTCTGTTCGGAATGGGTCTTTGCACGAGAGTTGAATACTTAAATGGTGTCCTGGAGGTTATAAAGCACACTATCCAGAACATTGCAGGAAAAGTGGATCTTAAGGTATATGCGAAAGACATATATAGCAAACAAACATGTCTGTGTAGATTGTACAGCAGCACGGTTCATTAGCGCGGTGGCCGAGGGGACTGAGGCGCTTCAGTCACGGTCTGCATGGCCACTACGGTCGGGGGTTCGAATCCCCTCTAGGGCATGGATATTTGTGCCGTCCTTAATTGTAGGTAGTTCATAAGTAGTTTGTAAGTTTAGGGACTGATGACCCCGTAGTTAAGTCCCTTAAGCTTAACAAACATTTGAACATTTTTATTGTGTTCGCTTGTCATATGGGCGATCCATGGAACAGTAAGGTCGACCATTGACTCATCCTGATCGTCTGCCTATTTGTATTCGTACAATAATGCAACAACTATATTCTGTTTATCCATGGAGAAAGCCGTTTCTCAAATTTACAAGGAATATTTATAATCTTCACGCAGCTTACAATATCACCTAATTTTGTAATAAAATTATAATGACAATACTACTTAACCCTTACATTTACCTACATTAATGGTAAAATGAATTTGGATTTATTCCAGTTCTAAAAAGAAAATATTATAATTGAATTTTTCATTATCAGCAACCATCTTTTTACAAATCAAATAAAGTTCTTAATGATGTACTTGATAATATGTTCCAGTATTAATTTTATTTAAAATTGTAATATCTTTTAAAACGAATAATAGTAATAAAATATTTCCCCGCCGGCAGCAGCAAAAGGTAATCATCTGCATGGCAGTCACGCCTGCGCTATTTCGCCTCATTGCTATATCCCCCTCATTGACTCGTTTCTATGAGTTGCGCTCAAACTATAAAGTCCTTTTTCTCGGCATTTTCAGGATATTGGGCTTCAAAACTTCTATGAGTGGACACCCTTGACGTGTACTACTGACATGCAAAGTTCCATCCAGTACTCAATTTCCGAGACGGGAATGTCTCCTTGTTAGTGAGATGTCGAGTGCGTCTACTTGTATGTCTGAACGAATTTATTATCGTTACCAGACCAAATGGCAACGTAGATTACGGAAATCGGTCATAGTAATAAAAATCTATTTGCAATCTTGGCTACGGGAAACATGCCGAACTAAAGAACTATTTCACGAGCGAGATGAGAGCAATCAGACGCAAATATTACCTCTCCTCACATCTCTACATTTCTGTCACTGTTATGACCATCGTCAGTGCTTAAAAGTTGATTGAAATACATAAAACTTTTCGTAATTCATGTTGAATCTTAAATATATATACCATGTCAATATGTTTGTCTGCTATGAACTCCGAAACTACTCAATTGACCTTACTGAAATGATGCATAGTGTGTGTGATATGGTCCAGCCTAAAATACGGAGTAGTTTTTATCACTATTAATGTCCTCAATATTATTTTATTGCAAATTAAATATTGTTATCTTGGGTGCAGTCCGTGCTAGTGGCATGACGCACGGTGGCTCAGCTCAATCGGAGAATGGTCTCTCTAACAGAAAAAAAAAATTGAGCTCAGAACGGTTAACAACAAAGGAAAACGAACACACGTCCGCAACGGAACGAACTACCTGAAGAACAAAACAAAAATAAAAAAAGTGTCAAAGAGCTCGTTTGGAGAGCCAACGGTCACGGGTTCGAAACTCGCTACGGTCGCGGATATTTTCACCCCGAGCATTGACCTGGGCTTCACCTCATAACGCTGTGATGACTCGCCGAACGACACTTTTTCGGACTCCACGCTAAACTGTAAGACCGCTTTTCTCGGTTGGATAACGGGGGTAGCTTAAGGACATGTTACACGAAGAAAAGGCGTCCAATGGAAAGACTTGCACCACGTTACCGGGCCACACGAAATTATTATTAAATCCTGTTTCGGACGTTTCCTTGATGCCACAATTTATTCACACTACACATTTTTTCCCCAAATTTACACAAGAAATAACCGTGCCTTTAAAATTTTTCATGAACATCATTTTATTCTAATTTTACTGAATATTATATATATATAAGTTGTTTTAGCTGACAATGCCTCTATGGCTGACGCAGTATTAAATTTGAGTGGGATATACCGATCCATTTGATTTTTAGTACTGTGTTAATTATGTGTTTGTTCTTCGTTCGCCTACCGTTTTAGGCAGGTGGTTTTAATGCGCAAAAGCGGCCAGATGCCCTACTACCTTGTCTGTGGTCTCCTGGCCAGGACACTCTGGCATCGTCTTTCCACCTTTCTTTTCTTTGATTAGTTTTTACTTTGGTTCTTTTATTTCATGATGTAACACCCTTTGCTTGGTGAATTTTAACAATTCGTTTTCTATTGCATTGTAGTGCTTTTTTATCCTAATCTCTATGGTTGGAACAAGGGACTGATAACCGTAGTCGTTTAGTCCCTTTAAAAATCAAACCATCCATCATATATATATATAAAAGGTAAAGCAGTCAACAATCCGAAGATTGGTTTGAACACCACAGTGCTTTACTAGGCATTGTCCTGTTTGGAGGTGGTATGCCGTTGCCTTCCTCCGACCTTCGAACTGACTTACCCAGCCAGTTATAGGGGGACCTACAGTTTAACGTGGGTTCCGAAGCACGGTGCTACTCGGTATTTTTCACGTGAGCGACACTGTCAGAGGTGAAAGAAGTGGAAAGTGACAGATAAAAATCCTAGGACCTGGCGGGGATCGAACCCGCGACCTTTGGATTTGTAGTCTGGCACTCTACCACTGTGCAACCGAGGCGCACTTTGTTGTGCTGCCTGGGGCAGCGGTCGGTATGGGATGCCATGTGAACACGCCGCGGCCGCGCCCCCCCCCCCCCCGGAGGTTCAAGTCCCCTCTTGGATAAGGATGTGTTTTGTTCTAATCAAAAGTTAATGTAATTTACTCTGAGTACTGAGTAGTTTTGTCCGGTAGTTAAGGAGCTGCGGTGGAGTGGCCGAGCGCTCTAGGCGCCTTGCTGTGGAGTGCGGGGTTGCTCGCTGTCGGAGGTTCGAGTCCTCCCTGGGGCACGGTTGTGGGTGTGTTGTCCGTAGTTTAGTTTAAGATAGTTTAAGTAGTTTGTAAGTCTAGGCACTGATGACAATAGTAGATCCAATAAGTTTACAGACATTTGAACATTTTATAGTTGGACAAGCTTTGACCTTTCAAATGCAGTGCTTTATCATCGAAATGGCTTCACTGATTTGAATTTTTTTTGTTTATTCTAATCGCTATAATTAATATATATTGTAAGTGGATCATTTCCACTTTCGATTACATTCGTATTATATGGGCAGCCATACTGTTCATTCGACTGGATAAAATTTTGCACCCTTGGGCTTTAAAAGAAGAGGATCGCTCATCTTTGGTGACATTGCGGGACCGATGACTGGTGTATCGACAGTGGTGAGGTCTTCGTAATATCAATTTTTTATTGCAAATTAAATATTGTAGCGGCCTGTCTTTCGCGACTTACCCATCTACGGCCAGAACGCGGAACTTACTCTTTACCTATCTAGGTTTGCTAAGCTTCCAATAGACGGCGACGTATTAACTTGATGGTACAATTTATTTTACGTCACACGTTTTTGCAAATTTACATACGAAGTAACTGTGGGTAATAAATTTTTCGTACAATTTTAATTATAATTCTCAGTAATATGGCCCAAAAAATCTTAACAATGCATGTCTCAGGTTGCTGACGAAGAAACATCGAAATAACTGAAACCGGTAATTTTGGTTACTTTGCATTAGATTGGTATTTTAACCGCTGCGAAATAGTTTTGCTGACTACGATAGCATTTTTGACCTTCGACCTTCAAAACGAGATGGCGGAGGATACATTGTACTTGCCACCAATCCATATTTTTATTCCGAACTTGATGACATTTTGCACACTCCACCATCAACAGAAAAGAAACATCTCTGTCTCATATAGTGAATGAAGAAGATTACCTTACTCTAAACTTCGACACCGTTTGACCTATAACTATGAAATGTGGCATGTATGTGTAATTTTCAAAGTACAAGGGAGGAGTAGATATACAGAAAGAGGGGTAGGAGGATACTGGCAGAGAGCGGGGATAGGTAATGACAGGATAGTGGGATTGATGGGAGGAGGAATAAGTGACGTGGTAAGAATAGGAGAAGGAGGAGGTCGCAGCGAAATAGGAGCTGGACGCGGTGGTGAAGGAGCAGGCAGAGACTGATAGAGGAGGGAATGAACGGAGAGAGGAGAGAGGATAGTGGGTAGACAGAGGAGAAAAGATCACGTGGACTAATAGAATATTGCCATGAATACGGGTAAGCTTTCAGAACTAAATGATTAAATAAGTATACGTAAATAATGGTGATCGGTAAGGCTCAAAAGCTACATACTGACGTTAGAGTTTATACTGATAGCAATTATAGGTGGTCTATGGCGTCATGCTAAGGACTGGGCAGCACTTCCCGCTGAAGGTTCGAGTCCTCCCTTGGGCATGTGTGTGTGTGTGTTTTGTCCTTAGTCTAGTTTAAGTTGTTTGTAAGTCTAGTGACTGCTGAACATGGCAGTTTGGTCCAACAGGCTTACAAACATTTTATTTTATTTTATTGTAAGTAACTGCTAATAATGTAGGAACACAGGAGGCAATACTCACATTACGACTAATCTTAGAAGATTGGCTAAGGAAAGGCAAACCTACGTTTTTAGCGTTTGTAGATTTGGAGAAAGCTTTTGACAATGTCGACCGGAATACACTCTTAGAAATTCTGGAGGTACAGGGGTAGAAAATACAAAACCAAGACAGCAGTTATTAGAGTTGAAAGGTAATAAAGGGGTGCAGAGGTTGGGAAAGGAGTAAGGCAGGGTTGCAGCCTTTCCCCAATGTTGTTCAATCTGTACATTGAGCAAGCTGTGAGAGATGGCAAAGAGAAATTTGGAGAGGGAAATAAATTTTAGGGAGAAGAAATTAAAACTTTGCGGTTTGGCGATGACATAGTAATTTTATCGGAGACTGCAAAGAATCTGGAAGAGCATTTCAGTGGAATGAACATTGTCTTGAAATGAAGATATAAGATGAACATGAACAAGAGTAAAATGGATATGAGCGTATGGCTTTCTTGACCGGGAGATCGCTTGCGGGATTGTTCGGCCGCCTTAGTGTAATCTTTTTAGTTGATGAAGAGTAAAACGAGGGTAATAGAATCATAATCTCAGAAAATCAGGCGATGCTGAAGGAATTAGATTAGGTAATGAGACGGTAAAAGTAGTAGATGAGTTTTGTTATTGGGTAGCAAAATAACTTCTGATGGCCGAAGTAGAGAAGATATGCCGAATGGCTATGGGAAGAAAAGCGTTTCTAAAGAAGCGAAACTTATTAACATCAAATATTAGTTTAAATGTTAGGAAGACTTTTCCGAAAACATTTGTCTGGAGTGTTGCATTGTGTGGGAGTAATACGTGGACGATAAGGAGTTCAGACATAAAGGTGACAGAAGCTTTTGAAATGGTATGCTACAGATGAATGATGAAAATTAGATGGGTAGATCACGTAACTAATGAGTAGGTGCTTATCTGAATTGGGGAGAAAAGGAGTTTCTGTCGTATCCTGACTAAGAGAAGGGATAGGTTGGTGGGACACATTCTGAGACATCAATAAATCCTCATCTTCGCATTAGAAGGAAGTTTGTGGGGTAAAAATCGTAGAGGGAGACCGAGGGACGAATACAGTAAGCAGATTCAAAAGGATGTAGGTTGCCGAACGTGTTCTCCTATATAGAGACTTACAAAGGAGGGGGAAGCGTGGAGAGCTGCAGCAAACCATTCTGCGGACTGAAGACCACAACAACAACAACTGCTAATTAGAAATCGACGAGAACGACTTGGGAAATAAGTTGCATTAACCCTCCCCATCATAAAACTGTGCGTACAACTCTCCGGTCTGTTTGTGTCGCCACCCAAGGATGATCTCCTTGAGTTCCACATCCGTTTGAAATCGCTGCAACCATTTCTTCATGTTTGCAAAAATAGGTGAAAGTCTGAAGCAGCTAAGTCGGGCCTATTTTTGGACGCAGAAACAGACCCATGGCCTTAGCCATGAGGGAGGGGATGAAGGGGACCAGTCGCCCCCTCCCAGAAATTATGTTGTAATGCTTTACACGTCAGTATGCCATAATTTACAACTGCGTTTTATTGACTGATTTCCCCCTACTAACCACGCCCACCGACAAAAAAATAACTGTTGTCTGTAATGGACAAAATACTAAAGAAATAATTTGTTCAAGAAACATTGAGTAGCCTTTAATTTCGTGGAGCAATGCATGATCCAAACGTACAAGTATGATATGTAAAGTAAATTTGGTTTAAAAAAAAAAAAAAAAAAAGGTTGTACGAGTGCGTACGGCAGTATATGTCCGAGCAGTGTCATGGATCGGAACAATGCCGGAAATGAGCATGTCACGTCGTTTGTTCTGAGTTGCTCTCCTCAGTTTGGTTCCAGTGTCGAAGTAAACAACCGCATTAATTGGTATTCATCGTGGCGTGACAGATTACTCAGAAGGGATTTCAAAGTTCGTTAAGCGGTACGACAAATGTTAGAATATATGTGGAAAATACACAAGTTTAATAAATCCGCACCATTTGTAAATGAATACATACTTTATTTATACATAATCGGTGACGACCGAATTTATTAATCAGGCAAAGTAGTAAGGACAGAGTGCATCTCCACAAACACTATTTTACAGAGAAATGTAAGAAATATTTGAAGGAGCGCACAGTTCAGTGATATTTAATAGAAGCCACCAAAGAAAGAATGACTGCTAATTTTTTTTTTTTTTTTTTTTTTTTTTAAACCAAATTTACTTTACATATCATACTTGTACGTTTGGATCATGCATTGCTCCACGAAATTAAAGGCTACTCAATGTTTCTTGAACAAATTATTTCTTTAGTATTTTGTCCATTACAGACAACAGTTATTTTATTGTTGATAAAATACACCATCTTTACCATATTCCTAGATCGGTAATGAAATATATTTATTTTCCTTGACCGGTTCCAGTGATTTAAATCATCTTGAGAAAATATTCAAATGTTTGTAAATGTATCGGACCAAATTGCGTGGTCATCAATCCGTAGCTTACAAGCTACTTAAACTACGGTAAACTTATCTAAGGACCACACACACACACACACAACACACACACACACACACACACACACACACACATGCCTTAGGGAGACGCTAAAACCGCTCAGCTACTCCACCGCGGCAATCATCTTGAAAATGGTTTACAAGGTCTTCACTTAGGAGCATATGGCAAATAAAGAGTTTCTCGTCGACATACAAAATAAATGAAAAAGTTAAACATCTTAAAAAATACGTCACGAAAATGGATCGTCATATTAGAAGGTAAAGCGTGACTATTACTGACGAAAGTACAAGACAGACTCCAGTCTCTCTTAAACTTACGTCAGAAATGGTCACATAAGACAAACTCCTGTCTGTCTTATACTTACGTCAGGAATAGTCACATTTTACCTTTTAATCTAATATGACGATCCATTCTGCTGACGTATTTTTTAACATCTTGACTATGCTATTTTATTCATTTTATATCTCGTCGAGACACTATTTATTTAACATGTGCTTCCAAGTGAAGGCCTTGTAAACCATTCTGAAGATGATGATTTAAATCATTGAAACCGGTCAAGGAAAATAAATAATTTTTATCAGCGATCTTGGCGTAACAACCTAAGGAAGGTGTATTTTTATTAACATTTAAACAGATCGCTCTAATTGGCGTATTATGCCAAGTAACCATAAAGTTATTTTATTGATTCTTAAAATCCCAGTAGCCAGTTACCTTTAGCTAGTGGCACTAACCAATTACGGGCACATTGTTCTGTTTTACTGTAGTCAACATAATCGATTTCTGAGAGTCATCAACTGCACTGATATTTGAAACGATTAATTATCTTTTTATCAGTCAACCGTTGCTAATGACTCTATAGTTTCACATGGCTCAAACCTTGTGGATCATCTTCAGAATCTTGTAGTTGCCTCTGTAATCTATGTTGTGATGAATGTGGGCACCCTTATAGGTTATAACATCACTAATTATTTTCATTCTCAACCACTGTGCATTTAAATATAAGCTCTGCACTCTGATCAAAGAATACTGTCATTCTTTTTATTCTTTTGAAGCTTTCATATGCTTAGTTCTCTCTCTCTCTCTCTCTCTCTCTCTCTCTCTCTCTCTCTCTCTCTCAGAGAGTACTTCTATTCAAGAATTCGATGACATACTACATCTTGAGCTAATTCTGACTTGCTTCTTCTCAATTACCTAAAAGGATTGCGAAGTAATTCAGCTTATTTATATAAACGAAGTTATGTATTCGAGATTTAACCATTTCCGAACTGGAATAAGTTCATCTATTGAATAGGTATGCATTTCTCTTTAGTAGTTGGGACCTATCAATCATTTGCGAGTGATCAATGTGTGTGTGTCAGAAAACATCTTGGGAACTTTAGTGGATATACACGCGAACTTGTTCCTAAACGGTCAAAACTTTAATTAGAGTGAACTTTGTGATATATCCACTAGTGCCGTGTATACCACTGAAGGAAAGCATCAGTCGTCCAAACATTGTTCTCTGGTTATGGAAAAAACAAGATTAGGTTAATATTTCTAGCGGCGACGATCGTCGAATGTAAGAAGTCGAGCTGTTCGCAGTTGCTGCAGCAACTGACGTCGTTTCCTGACTATATATATATATATATATATATATATATATATATATATATATATATATATATATATATATATATATACCTGCTGCATAATATAATTAACTTTCAAATATTATACCTCGAACTAAATACTTAAACTCTGACTTAACAAGATACATACAGAAGTTTACTTAATGTTGATTTGATTTGATTTGTAATACTATGTTAAAAGGTTCATTCTGAAAATGGTTGAATGACACTCCTTCATCCACGTTGAGGACGAACGTATAAGGCTGTCAATATATGTCTGAAGAAGGACATTAAGTGGTCGAAACCGGTCAAAAAAATTAAAAGGAACTGGTTACTGGTGATTTCCCTAAATTACTCGAGGCAAATGCTGGATGGTTCCTTTGAAAGGGCACGGCCGATTTCCTTCCACATTCTCTCCCAAAAAGGGTGACTCCTGCTTATAAGAAACGAAAGAGAACTGATCCACACAATTACAGGCCAATATCGTTGACATCAGTTTCATGTAGAATTTTGGAGTATATTCTCAGTTCGAATATAGTAAATTTCCTTGAAACGGAAAAGTTTCTTACTGTGAATCAGCACGGGTTTAGGAAACATCGTTCATGTGAAACTCAGCCTACCCTTTTCTCACATGTCATCTTGCAAGCCATGGATGAAGGGCAACAGGCGGATTGTGTTTTTCTCGACTTCAAAAAGGCGTTAGACGCGGTGACACACTGCAGACTGCTAACGTAGATACGAGTTTATGGAATAGGTTCACAGATTTGTGACTGGCTGGTAGACTTCCTAAGTAATAGAACGCAGTACGTTGTTCTCGACGGCGAGTGTTCATCAGAGACCAGTGTATCGTCAGGCGTGCCCCAGGGGAGTGTGATAGGACCGCTATTATTTTCTATCTATATAAATGATCTGATGGACAGGGTAACTAGTAATTTGCGGCTGTTTGCTGATGAAGCTGTGGTGTATGGGAGGGTGTCGTCTGTAACTGACTGTAATAGCATACAAGATGACTTAGACAAAATTTCTAGTTGGTGCGAAGAATGGCAGCTAGCTCTAAATGTAGAAAAATGTAAAGTGTTGCGCATGAGTAGGAAAAACAATCCCGTAATGTTCGAATACAGCATTAGCAGTGAGCTTCTTGATGTTGTCGCGTCTTTCAAATGTCTAGGCGTAACATTGCAGAGCGATAGGAAATCGAACGAACATGTAAGGACAGTTGTGAGTAAGGCGGACAGCCGACTTCGGTTTAGTGGGAGAAGTTTGGGAAGATGTACTTCATCTGCAAAGGAGTCCGCGTATAAAACGCTTGTACGACCACATCTTGAGTATTGCTCAAGTGTTTGGGACCCGTAGCAGATCAGTTTAAAGGAAGACATAGAAGCAGTTCAGAGGCGAGCAGCTGTTTGTCACTGGTAGGTTCGACAAATGCTCGAGTGAGTGTTACAGAAATGCTCCGGCAACTCTATTGGGGATCGTTGGAGGAAAGACGACGTTCTTTTCGTGAAATTCTGTTGAGGAAATTTAGAGGGCCGTAATTTGAAGCTGAGTGTAGTACGATCTTGCCGCCGCATACTTACGTTTCGCGTAGTGATCCCAAAGACAAGATAAGAGAGTGTTCAGCAGGGCTTTGACGCCATACAATTTTATTATGTAAACCCCCTTCCACGATTCTGAAGATGATTTTTATCGAAACGCGTCAATAAACGCACGACCATATCACTATCTGTGGCCCTATAATTTTACACTGTTTATCAATTAAGAGGCAATTTATCAATTAGGGCTCGTACGGAGGCATGAAGGCATTTTGTTTTTCCTCGTACTATTTGGGAGTGGATTAGGAAAGGAAGTGCCTAGTAGTGGTACAGTGTACCCTCCGCCACGCACTTTACGGTGGATTGCGGAGTATGTATGTAGATGTAGATGAACCCTAAGCTTCCTTCCTCCAACTGGTTATTGGTATTTTAAAAACCAGTTTATCTCATGTACTTCCTTCACTGTAGGCAGGAAGATAAAGGGACTCTACAAAAACTGGTAAAAAAAATTTCAAGATGGGGAGTACAGGACGGTAGCTCTCTTCCAAGTCATCGTCCTAATCGCGTGACGTCCGTGAGACGGCAGAACAAAAGCCGCACGCCATATGCCGCCGATCTGAACTGCCGTAACTTTTCCGCCGGCTGATAAAGATATCGGAGCGGGGAAGATGGAGAGTCCGGGAGGACGAGAGGCCGGGACCGGTGAGCGATGACGGCGTCGCCGAAGAGCAGTGGACGCAGTATGCAAGGAAACGGCCCATTACGGCGAACAATCGGTGGGAACGGCGCGTCGCGCTGGATCGCGGCAGGTAGCCGCAGCCTCGGCCAGACGCCATAAATCGGCCCCGCTCGCCGGCCCCGCAGCAGGTGTAGCGGGCACCGCCGCACCTGCCAGGCACCTGTCGCCCACCGGCCAGATTCTGGGCGCCATATGGCCAGCACGACGCCGGGTAGCCGCCGCCTGGCCCTCCCAAAAAACACGCGGCCCACGGTTAAAAGGCTGTCCGTCTTACAGCGATGCGGATACGGCGCGGCGGCACAATGGGAAAATATTTTAACGACAATCTTCACGGCGTCTTAAAAGGCCTTTCTCAACAAACTGCCGTTGTTCTCCGAGGGCGATCGGGACAGTAAGTTCTGGTGTCTAAAGGCGCCGTTCACGCCGAGGCGATATACGATACGCTACACGCACGGACAGAGACTTGGAATCTAGAGGGAGGCGATAGAAAAGCTTTACAGTAGCGTGACTGCATAACCATGGCCCCCACAAGGCTGGGGCTGGGTGGACCCAGGATCCAGTGCTGAAATGGGTCCGAGCCCAGCCCTAATTGATTCACTTTCTTGCTTACTGAAATTAAAAACAAAGTATGAAGAAACATATTGAATATTCCAGAATGAAACTTTCACTCTGCAGCGGAGTGTGCGCTGGTATGAAACTTCCTGGCAGATTAAAATTGTGTGCCGGAACCAGGATTCGAATCTGGGACCTTTGCTTTTCGAGGGCAAGTGCACTACCGACTGTGCTATCCCGACACGACTCACAACTTTACTTCCGACAGTACCTCGCCTCCTACTTTCCAAACTTCACAGAAGCTCTCCTGCGAACCATGCACGACTAGCACTCCTGGAAGAAAGGATATGGTGGAGACATGGCTTAGCCACAGCCTAAGGGAAGTTTCCAGAATCCAGATTCCCTTAGGCTGTGGCTAAGCCATATCTCCACCATATCCTTTCTTCCAGGAGTGCTAGTCTTGCAAGTTTCGCAGGAGAGCTTCTGTGAAGCTTGGAAAGTAGGAGGCGAGGTACTGGCGGAAGTAAAGTTGTGAGGCGGCATCGTGAGTCGACTCGGAATAGCACAGTCGGTAGTGCGCTTGCCCGCGAGAGGCAAAGGTCCCAGGTTCGAGTCCCGGTTCCGGCACACAATTTTAATCTGCCAGGAAGTTTCATATCAGCGTACACTCCGCTGCAGAATGAAAGTTTCATTCGGGAAACATCCCTTAGGCTGTGGCTAAGCCATGTCTCCACCATATTCTTTCTTCCAGGAGTGCTAGTCTTGCAAGTTTCGCAGGAGAGCTTCTGTGAAGTTTGGAAAGTAGGAGGCGAGGTACTGGCGGAAGTAAAGTTGTGAGGCGGCATCGTGAGTCGTGCCGGGAAAGGCAAAGGTCCCAGGTTCGAGTCCCGGTTCCGGCACAGAATTTTAATCTGCCAGGAATTATCATATTGAATATTGTTCAAACAACTTACGGGTATGCTGCCGGTTGACGCCGTCGACAACCTCCGATATTTCGGCGGCAGGACACCCAGCCATTCTCAAGGCACAACTGCACTTAAGGAAGCAATGTACAAGCGTATTTAATACCTTGGTTTGCAAAGGGTAAACAAGGAAGATAACACACACAGTACAAGTCACCGCAGAGTCAACACAATCAAAAAAGACCAAACATCAAAAATATCGCTAGTGACTTTTAATCAACAGGTGAGGCAGCATTAATTTTGTCCCTCTGTTTTTTGACGAGAGACAGTGCCGGATTCCAAGCAGAATTTAAACAAAAACCACCATCTCTGTTTATAAGGTCGCTTGCTAATTTAATTTCAACAGCTTCCTTAATAACACTATCCCAGTTGGTGGAAGTGCATGCCAGAATGTGAAATGTGTTTTTCGACCACCTTCTAAGATAAAGGCCCTGTTGGGGTCCTTAAATGATGATCTTGGTTTGGGTAAGACTGGTGTATATCGTATTCCTTGCAGTTGTAGCATGTCATATATTGGCCAGACAGGCGAGGACTGTGGAAGAGCGGTGTATTTAACATAAACGTTACACGCGCTTACAACAGCTAAATAAATCCGCTGTTGCAGAACACTGTCTTGCCACCGGTCATGCACTTCCACCTGTTGGGATAGTGTTATTAAGGAAGCTGTTGAAATTAAACTAGCAAACGACCTTATATACAGAGATGGTGATTTTTGTTTAAATTCTGCTTGGAATCCGACACTGTCTCTCGTCAAAAAAACAAAGAGACAAAATTTAATGCTGCCTCACCTGTTGATTAACAGTCACTATCGATATTTTTGATGTTTGGTAATATTTGGTTGTGTTGACTCTGCGGTGACTTGTACTGTGTGCGTTATCTTCCTTGTTTACCCTTTGCAAATCGACGTATTAAATACGCTTGCTTTTCTCCCCCTTAAACAACCAAACAACAACAACAACAAATACGCTTGCACATTGCTTCCTTAAGTGCAGTTGTGCCTTGAGAATGGCAGCGTGTTCTCCTGCCGAAATATCGGCGGTTGTCGACGACGTCACCCGGCAGCATACAGGTAGGTTGTTTGAACATTCATTACGCCGGGAAAAGTTAAGGTTTCACAAATCTTTCATCTAATGAAATTTTAGAAGATTCCACTGGCAGTAGTAGTAAATATTTATGATAAACCGCTTATCTTAAACGATAACTTCGATTGATGCTCTTAGTTATTGCCATTGGTTGGCATTGTATGTGTGTATTAACTAAGATGACCGAAGTAAACTGTTGTCGCCTAGTTGTTTCAATATGCGACAACAGTGCCATACATTCCAGCACTGATTGCGGTAGGGCAGCTGGGGATGGCGGTCATGTATGGATGACTTCTGCCTGAGTGATTGATTGTGTGAGTGAGTGTGATCTTTACTGATGAAGGTATGAATGTGAATATGAGTTTGTTGGCAGCTCAGCGATCATCTTTATGGTGAGTTGCTAGCTATCCTCATATTATCAACATTCCAGTCTGGACCTTCCATTGTTAAAAATCAAGAAAAGTACAAATTATGGTTACACTTAATTATCTTTCACTTATTATCTGGCCTTATAAGCAATAAAAATGCATGGGGCCAAGTTGGCCCCAGAGGTTCTTCGAAGTAGTAGCTTGCATGCGATCCTTCTAGTATTAAATGCCAAGTACACTAGAGAGCAGCTATTAAAACATGATATATTTAGTTCCTTTGCCCATTTTACTCTGGTTGTCATACCGCTTAAGAATTCGTTTTCAAGTCATGCCGTTGGTGCAGCAGTTTAACGTTACTTTTGGCGTGGCTTGTAAAGGAATTTATGGATCAGCTTTCGGTGTAATGCACAGATAATTTTTTTTTCGCCAACTGCCTGCGAAGATGAGATTTTCATGTGCGTACACTAATTTCGCCTTTCCTGGTGCAGCATCTGCCAGAACTACGAACAAATGTTCTGTTAAACTAAACTAGGGCTTACTGTGACCCAGGGCCGTATCAAGGGACGTGGGGGATGAAGGGGATCAATTCCTCACCACCCTCCCAGAAAAGCCTCACTATTCACCTAATTCCTGATAAAGTAATTCAGATGTATGCCGAAGTTGCTCCTTAGAGATTTGTATTGAATAAAATTCAATATTTTTTTCTATAGAATACAACTGCGCTTTTAGTTCAACTTATGCCTTGCTTACATAGGGCTTCTTTCTTGGAACTCGAACTTTGTAGCCAGCACGATGAAATACTCCGGACAGTCTTAGAGTGAACTTTTTCCCCATAAAGCTCGTGTATTGATGAACTTACTTTAGGTGTTTTCTTAATAATCCTAACAATGTGCCTCTCTTCTCTTTCTGAAACGTGACCTGGGATTCCATCTTTTCTATAACTGTTAACAACTTACCTGGTGAAAATTTATTTGAAATTTCTCTTCTAATCAAATAAAAGAGTTTATCAAGAGGGTAGAAAAAAGTCACTGGCCGAGAGCAAGTCTTTATATATGATGTTAAAACTGTCTAGTTAGAAAGTTCCTAACTACCTAACACTCTCTGAGCACAATATTCCACACTCCTATAAATTTCCCTTGCTCCAGCCTCACTCCTATTACTAGGGATGCATGTACTTATGGTCCTATTTGCACTAGGGAACGATTAGTGCATGAAGGGCCGTATGTTACACCAATTCTTCAGACTAGTGAAACAAAGTTATTTTGTTTATTACTGACCTTAGATCTCGAAGTAGATAATGTTCCACTCAGTTTCAGTACTCAGGTCGCAGATTCTTGATGTCAGAAGCTAAAATGCTGTGAAAATTATTTAAGGGCTTTAACTACGATTTTCTTCATAAAACACGGGATGCCAATGGATTTTAATAATTATTCTTCCAACTCGTACACAAGCTCAGCGAAATCCACAAGTCTAAGCGGTACATTGAACGAGATTCACTTTCCAATAATACTAGTGCCGTGATGAGACACGGAGCTACATGTTAATTGTTCGGAGGTCGGCACTGGACTGTGCTCGGCCAGGCGTGGCTGCTAGTTGCTGCCTCTGTCTTTTTTGGCGCCAAACGAACCTTCTAGATTCGTTGCTAATATTTTGTTTGTATAAATTACAAGAACAAAGTACCAAATTGGTTCAAATGAAAGCTTATCAACAGAAAAGTGTTACACTTAAATTACGCTGTTATCTAATGTTTACTTTCTTAAATATTAATAAATGAAATATGGGAATGGTAGCACCGAGAGGGGAGGCGACTGCCAATCAGATCACGTTTATGCTACACTGCCGTGCTTTCTCACGGTCCATACATGATCTGAGCCATTTGTTATGATTTTCCCACCCCTTCCATCGATTAAATCATGGCCGGCCGCGGTGGCCGAGGGGACTGAGGCTCTCCAGTCACGGTCTGCACGGCCACTACGGTCGGGGGTTTGAATCCCCCCTCGGGCATGGATATTTGTGCCGTCCGTAGTATTAGCTAGTTCATAAGTAGTTTGTAAGTTTAGGGACTGATTAACCCCGTAGTTAAGTCCCATAAGCTTAACAAACATTTGAAATTTTTTTTTATTAAATCATGCTACTTTGCCTACTGCCAGCCAGCTACTTGGCTTCTATAAAATATACATATCCAAACTAAGACATGAAAACTCTGAATTCTGTTATTAAACTAATAACGATATAGAATCAGACTCCTCTTGACGATCGTTGGTTTCAGCATATGATTTACTCTCTTCATGCAACGTTACCAATATCTTCCTCTCTTCTGGATTTGTTTCCTTCCTTTTTCCACCCATGTTGTTGTCACTGGCGTATTTGCGTGTTCTAAACATTGACCTTGCTGCTGTCTCCACTCAGCGACATTCAGCTTGTAACTGTGGCTACGTGTTTGAATTGTACCGCCGGTGTTATTATTCTTCTGTCTGCTTCAACTACAGCACCTATCAGCGTAACGGTCTCTGGTTTTAGCCAGCTCTTTGGATTTAAATAAATTTGTGTAAATGCAAACATTTGGGGCACATTGCGTGAATAATGGACATAACTAAATCGACAGTTCATAACGTTTATTATAAAGGCAGGATCTGCTACAAACAAGACTGTGTGTGATTACTTCTGACAACATGTGTACGCTATGTGATGAAAAGTATCAGGACACCTATATAAATTTATAAATTCTTGTCGCCCTCTATCGATAATGCCGGAATTCAGTGGTTTGACCCGCCCTTAACCTTGATGACAGCTTACACTCTCACTGGCATACGTTCAATCAGGTGCTGCAAGGTTTCTTGGGGAATGGCAGCTCATTCTTCACGGGATGCTGTACTGAGGAGAGGTATCTCTGTAGGTCGGTGAGGCTGGCACGAAGTCGGCGTTCCAAACAATCCCAAAGGTGTCCTATAGGATTGAAGTCAGGACTCTGTGCAAGTCAGTCCAGTGCAGGGATATTGTAGAAATCTGTAGCCTAGACTGTCACAGAGTCGGCGAAGCCTCTGGTTCAGACCCTCCACTCGACTCTAAACCAAAAGTCCCCGATGAACCCTGGGAACAATGCAACAAATTGACAGTTCTGCCTGCACCCTGCGTGCAAAGACAGCTGCCTTCACCAATTCCGCCAGCCGCCCGTAGGAACTGATGATGTCCTCGGAACCCAAGCTACAAGCGTCATTGGTGCCTACGTGAGCCACGACTTGCAGCTGACCGCACCCCATACGGTTGATAGCCGCCGACAAGGCCGGCTCCACATCTCGGATGAGGCTTCCCGGCAGACACACCGAGTGCACGTTGGACTTCTTTCCGGATTTCGGCGCATCTGTCTAAGGGGCTCCATCACGCGCCTAACATTGGAGCTCCCAATGACTAATAATCCCTCCCCCCTGGCACCTGTGCGGACCCAGCTGAAGGAGTGGTCACTGTCCTCTCCCACGATGAACGTGCGTTGTCTGATGGCCAGCCTCGCGAACATCGTTCAATCCGCCACTCCCCTTGAGAAGAGGGCGGCTCGACCACGTCCGGTACACCTGAAGGTGCCTCAACTTTTAACTAGTCTGGTACATTAATAAAGGCGACTGGCAGCTGACTTAACTGATGTCAGTGGTAACTATAGTCAAAAACAACGAAACTGACTCTTTTCGAAATAAACAAGAAAATATATGGAGCACTATTATCAAATACGCGAGAATACAAGCTTTCTGAAAGCGAATCACACGAAATAAAGAAGTGATAAGCTGATACTTAAATTACGTAGCTTGCAGCACAAACGTAATCTGCCAATTACGCGAGAATAAACCTCTTAAAAACAGAAGCACTAACGAAAAAGAAAAAATTGACTGGCAATGAAATTAAATTACTCATAACAGCTGCAGTTTTCGTGGTATTTACCGCGTGATAGGCGTTTGTAAGCTGGCTGCTTTTGTGTCTTCTCCTCCTGCAGGTTATAAAAAATAATTTCTTAGTGTTTTAGAACATCACTGTGCACTACATCTGTTAATGTGTTTCCCATGAGGCTATGACTTTATACGTTCAACTACGTCACAATGGCCATCATCACTGTAAACTGATAAAAGAATTACAAACCGAACACTCTGGTTCTTGTTCAAATCGACCCTTCTTCACAAAATTCCATTCCTTACAATAACTGTCACTTAATTTTCTGGTACGTATAGGCACTGCGTTTGGGTCTCACATGCAATACTACGACTGCAAGTAGCCCTTAGTTCATCTTGTCTGATATAAAAATGTGTGTTGCAGTGACCTGTCAGGCCTGACTGTTCCATCTAGGGCCAGATCGCAGAACCTAATATTATCCCAATATTTACCCATCTAGGTCGGAAAAGCATGCGATAAATGGCATCGTGTGTCGATATACAACATTTACTTGATGCTACAATTTATTTCACGTTATACATTTTTCCAAATTTAGGTACTACGTAACCATGCTTCATAAATGTTACATGTATTTCAATTTAATTTCAATTGTGTTGTGTATCATTTTCAGAAAATTGCCCTGATACAAATCTAACCTCAACAATGCGTTTACAGAAAAGGAACGACGTAAATGTTTTGAAGGACCCTTGTATATGTCGCTGAAATCTTTCTACACCGATGGACTGACTTTGATGAAATTTTGTGTGTGTGTTTTATGGGATCCTGGATGCTTCAGATTCACAATTGGGCCCAATAGGTGGCGATGAAAAATCGAAATAGCTGATATTGGTAATTCTGGGCGTGGTGTAGCACAAGTCTGAAGTGCGCGCCACGTACTTTCCCCGCGAGCCGCCATGCAAGTACGGCGTGGCATTCTTACGACGTCGGCCACGAGCGCCCTCTGCTGCAACCCCGCTTGCGGCCACCACTGAACTGTATCGGACTTGGCAATAGGACACGCACCAGGTAAGACTCTCATCAGTCATCAGCAGCTCTACCTAGTTAAACTATGTCTGCAGCAATGGAACATATGAAAGTTAAGTATTGTACTATTTCTTCGAAATATACATCTTGTTCTAATCTAGCTTCGTGTTTCTAGTTTCTGCTGTCCCACTGACTGGTCACATCAGACTCTTTACCCGCACACGCGTGCATCCTATTTCCCTGTGTCGGTCACTCTCTACTCGGCCACCGACACATAGGACAACCGGCAGCAACGAGACAGAAAACTGGTAACTTCGTGTTAGATTCGTACTGTATGCGCTGCCGTTACACTCAGCCGAATGCGGTAAAATTTTGCAGACTTCAGTTTCAGAACAGGGGGAAGATACTATCTACGTAAATTTTCGTACCGTGCTTGGCGATCATAATATCTGGTAAATGTGTGTAGTTTTTCATGTAAGTGGGAGATAGGAGATAAACAGAGAGGTAGGTAATGACAAGTGGGGATGAATGGGTAAATATGTAATGGGGACGGCCCTAGCGGATTGGATGGGTGTGGGGAAGTGGCAGATTAAGACTCGTGGGGCCTGGGAAAAATACAATTTATTTCTTTATTAGTTTCTTGTGATTGAACGGCTCTTCTGTCCATGGCTCGGACAGGCGTTGAGAGTGGCAGGCGGAAGCGCCAGCTAATGCTCCAGGCTGGCCGGCAGTCGCAGATCGGATTCCACTGAGTCGATCTGACAGCAGACCTCACCACTCAGCGCCGCACGGCACTGCCGTTGGAGACACGCGCCGCCTGCCGTATGCCCCGGGGGCGCCGACCCCGCCTAGATGTAGCCTGACGACGTCACGCTGCCTAACCGGCGTCGTGGTGTCTGGCGGCGCCCGCTGCGGGAACCCCGCCTCCAGCGCGGCCCGCGTGATGACGTCGGAGGAGTGGCGGCCTGCCAGAGCCGCGCCGCTGAAGTTCCTCACTTCGACGCCCGTTGTCGGTGGCGTGCTGCCCTGTTGGGTTGCGGCGGCGACATCCGGCGGCGTAGAGAAGTTCCGGTCAATGCATACTGCGTCCTCCTAACGCCCACTTCCCAGTACAGCGCCTATAAGTACTGCTTTTCTGCTTAGGTGTTCTCCGAGGCTCTGCATACCGTCGGTCAATGGTCTCAGAGAGACGACCGCGTCGTCCCAGTTTCCGGGTTACTGCCATCAGCAGACTTGTTTCAACATCCTCTGCTTTTGCCGCCTTCTGCTGCTAGAACATGTACTCGCGAAAACCACAATATAACATCACTTGTTAACTGATAAAATTAACAAATATCTCCATGCCTCCACAGATATATGGAGGAGGTGTCAAAGTAGGAGGAGGAACAGGCAGAGGTTTATAGAGGGGAAAGGAAAAAAATGTTTGTAAATCTATCGGACCAAACTACGTAGTCATCAGTCCGTAGCTTACAAACTACTTAAACCTTGATAAACTAACACCCATGCCCCAAGGAGGACTGGAACCTTCACGGCGAGCAACGGCGCGCTCCGCAGCGAGACGCTTTAGACCGCTCAGCTACTCCACCGCGGCGAGGGGAAAGAGGGGATGGATAGAGACGAGGTAGGAGTGGATGGATACAGAGAGGAGGAGCAGAGAGAGAAGGGAAGCGCACGTGGACTAGCAGAATATCTGAATAAATAAATACGTGATCAACGCAAATTTTTCAAGTAGCTAATATAAAGAATAGTTTAAGAAGACAAAGGGAAGGGTAAGCTGATGACCCGTAGGGTATGTATGCAATCCCATCCATAATAGCAGTTGCGAAGCGTTGCCGGACTCGACAGCAACTAAGTTTTGACCTTTTACAATACGAAAACCGTAAAATAACTCGAGAGTTCGCGTTAATGATGTCCCGTAATAATCTTCGAGTTACGTGGCGAAGCAGGCGATAATTTTAAAGTGCCTGTTTGGTGCTGAAGATAGCACTTGTGAATACAACAGAGATGTTAAGAGACTATCGACTAGCAGCGCCTTCACGCGGGTGGCTGCGTGTGAAGCTCTCGGTCGCTGGTCGCTGGCCGGGCCCCGTGACAGGCGTCATCCGATAGGCCGCGCTGGCGGCCGCCCGTTGTGAAAACAAGCGCTTTACGGCCGCTCCGGGCGGCCAGCTGTAAATAATGTCACTCGCGCGTGGGAAGCACTTAAACTGTACTTAGTCCGCACCTTCCTCTTTACGACTTAATGCCTCAAATGTGACCATCTTACGCGGGTTTCACTTTAGGTAATAACGACGTAAATTTCGCTGACATTCCATCAGCGGTGCTTGGCTGTTTTTAAAGGCCCGGTTGCGAGGTGAAAGCAGTGGTTGCGAGAGTCTCTTCATTTTACACGTGCAGCTTTTCAGGTGTAAGCAGCCATTTTATTTCCCACTGCTGCGTCTTTGTACTGACTGACATTTCTATTCGCGACTCAGATTTTGGTTATACAGTATCTTGTTAGACGTCCTTTCTGGTTTTCATTTTTAGAATTTTCTCCTTTTTCTCTCTGCATATATCCCAGGTGACTGAATATACACAAAGAACAGACGATCGTCCCACTACGTAAATAAAATCAGAAATAGAGGAACATAACAGTTCTTTCTACATCTACATACATACTCCGCATTTCACCGTAAAGTGCGTGGCGGAGAGTACACTGTACCACTACTAGGCATTTCCTTTCCTATTCCACTCCCAAATAGAACGAGGAAAAAAAAGAATGCCTATATGCCTCCGTACGAGCCCTAATTTCTCTTATCTTGTCTTTGTGATCACCACGCGAAATTGGCGGCAGCAAGATCGTACTACACTCAGCTTCAAATTCCGGCCCTCTAAATTTCAACAGAAATTCACGAAAAGAACGTCGTCTTTCCTCCAGCGATCCCCAACTGAGTTGCCGGAGCATTTCCGTGACAGTCGCGCATTGGTCGAACTAACCAGTAACAAACCTAGCTGCTCGCCTCTGAACTGCCTCTATGTCTTCCTTTAAACTGATCTGCTGCGGGTCCCAAACACTTGAGCAGTACTCAAGACGTGGTCGTACAAGTGTTTTATACGTGGTCTCCTTTATAGATGAAGTACATCTTCCCAAAATTCTCCCAATAAACTGAATTTGGCTGTCTGCCTTACTCACAACTGTCCTTACATGTTCGTACCATTTCATATCGCTCTGCACTGTTACGCCTAAATATTTGAACGACGCGACAGCATCAAGAATCTCACTACTAATGCTGTATTCGAACATGCGCATCGCCTTACATTTTTCTACATTGAGAGCTAGCTACCATTCTTCGCACCAACTAGAAAATTTTTCCTCACAGATGCCTGTGGATGACGCTAAAAATGTTCAAATGTTTCTAAAGCTAAAGGACAAAACGGCTGAGTTCATCGGCCCCTAAACTTACAAACTATTTAAATTAAGTTGTGCTTAGACTAAAAGACATATCCATGCCCAAGGAAGGACTCGAACCTACTACTGGGAGTGGCCGCATAATCCATGGTAAGTCGCCTTAAACCTCACGGCCATTCACGCGTGTCTAGGCGATGGTAACAGGTGTCAGAAGAGGTGTTGCTTGTGGTCTTGCGAAAATTATACATGCCTCATAGGATGCAGAAGTTCGAATTGTCTTTTACTGCAGTGAAATAGTTCTGACAATCATCAAAGTTAGAGTTACAGTAGCATCTGTATAATTAGATACTTCGCCAGTTTGAAACGTCCATTAATGGTGCACCACGATCCGAGATCACGGGACCCACGGACAGGTGGAGCCATTGAAAATCAACAGTCAACCATATGCAGTCAACCACCAACTGTTGGTTATTACGTGTTTTGTGCAATGAAAATAGAATCCTCTGTGTCTTTTCTGCGTGTGTCTCAAGGAGGAAATAGTGAAACACTCACACACAAGTAACTGGATTTGGTTCAAAGAAAAACACACACACACACAAATAATTGCAAGAGAAAATTTAACGATTCAGCTTCATTTTATGGCGCTGGGATTGATATCATTTATAACATTAAAAATCGTGACAAGGGATTTGTGAAAAATTGCACAGAAAAAGCAGTGACAGATATTTGATTAACCCGGTAATTTCCCATTAACTGAAGGTGCAATTTAAGGAGGTCTTGTCACAGACTGAGCGAGATTTTTCAACAGAGAAATTATCAAAAAGATTTCCGTGCCACAGGTGTCAGAAGATGTGATGCATGTGGTCTTGCGGATGGCTTGATAAAATAATAATAATAATAATAATAAAATAAAATTTTAAAAAATTCAAGAAAACTTTAGAAAAGTTAAATCCTCGTCCCGGGCAGCTTTATAACGTAGATGAAAACAAATTGTTGCGGAGACTTTTACCCAACAAAAGTTTCGTCCACAAAGAAGAGGCAATTCCTGGTAGAAATATGTCTAAAGATAAGTTAGGCTATAATACTTTTGGGTCGCGCTAACTTCATCTACGTGTTTGAGGGGAAAAAATAGGGGAAAAAAAGGGGGGGACCGAGACATGGCTGCACGATCTGTTACAGCCATGGGGATAAGATGCCTGTCATCTCGACTGCTAGTGACTAGTATTGTCACGATACAGGGGAGACAGCGTTACCGAAATGATACAGGATCTGGGATGGGAATCATTACAACAACGGCGCTTATCGCTGAGGCGTGGGTTACTTGCGAAACTCCAATCACCAACATTCTCCTCCGAATGCGAAAATATATTGTTGACTCCCACTTACATAGGTAGAAATGATCATCAGAATAAAATACGGGAAATCAAAGCTCGAACGGAGAGATTCAGGTGTTCTTTCTTCCCGCGCGCTATTCGAGAATGGAATGGGAGATAAATAGTATAATTGTGGTTCGATGAACCCTTTGCCAGGCACTTAAATGTGATTTGCAGAGTATCCCATGTAGATGTAGATGTAGATGTAGTGGTACGAGGCCGTTGGGATCCAGCACAGCGGTCCGTATTGCCCTCTGAACCCACCGATTCCATATTCTGCTGACAGTCATTGGATCGCGACCAACGGAAGCAGCGATGTTGCGATACGATAAACCGCAATCGCGATAGGCTACAATCCGACCTTTATCAAAGTCGGAAACGTGATGGTTCGCATTTATTCTCCTTACAAGAGGCATCAAAACAACGTTTCACCAGGCAATGCCGATCAACTGCTGTTTGTGTATGAGAAATTGGTTGGAAACTTTCTTCATGTTAGCACGTTGTAGGCGTCGCCACCGACGCCAACCTTGTGTGAATGCTCTGAAAAGCAAATCATTTTCATATCACAGTATCTTCTTCCTGTCGGTTAAATGTTGCGACTGTAGCACGTCATCTTCGTGGTGCAGCAATTTTAATGGCTAGGAGTGTACATTTCTCTTAAATCGAAGATGGTCTTCCTCGCGGTCGGATTCCGTCACGTCTGTACATAATTCGAGTTAGTATTTTGTTACCGACAGTATTATTCTCCCATAAAATATTCTCGATTTACTATCCGCGTCATGTCGGATAAAATCCTCGAGCTTTCAATGGCAAACTCAGCCATAGTCATCAGGAGAAAATCACTGATCTGCTGGTGCTGGCAAAGCGTATTATTCTCCAATAGTCACGTACGCATCAGAAACATGGGTTATGATGAAAAGGCAGGAGAGCAGAATACAGACATGTAAGACGAAGTTCTACTGAAGCAGGATTGGAGTAACTAGAATTGATAGAATGAAAAACGAGAAGGTGAGAGAAATTGAGAAGGAGGAACTTCTAAGTAACTATAGGATAGTCAAGACTGAGATTGTATTGACCTGTCAAGAGAATGGAAGTGGGTAGGATTACAAAGAAGAGTAATGAGATGTAAATGGGAGGCAGGAGAGATAGACGGATCTTGGGACTAAAGCAAAGAGTGAAGAAGAGAGAAGAATGGGACAAAGTACAAGAGGAAAAGTGGTGGGAGTATACGGAGCGGTAGAGAGGCCTGTGATCTAAGCAGAGGACAGAGGCTGGAAACTCTAGTAGACGACGATGACTTATTAAACTGATTGGTCTCTAATTTTCACTTGTCTGCAAAATAAAGACCAAGAAACAAAGAGCTGGGATGCGCGCTTACCTGGACGCCTGCTTCCTATGCTCTGCAAGGCTAGTGGCTGTCAACCTCAACGCGTCGGCTTCCCCGCCTCACAGCCAACGCGCCGTTTCGTGGAAGACGCGTTCCCAAGAAGGGGGCTCGTAAAGAGCCGGTGTGTACGAGCTATTGTTTTCCCATCGAGTAAATTATTCTAATTCTGGAGGGCAGAGCCGTTACGGGGCTCGTTGGCTGGAGCGCCGCGCTCATACGTGTGCATAAAGCCGGCCTGGCCGCTGTTTCCTCCGCTAAACGCCGTCCCCCCCCCCCCCCCCCCAGAGCCACTCGCTGCAGGTGGCGGTTTCCTTCCCTAATTAGACGAAATGGCAAACGCCGTCTCTAACTGCAAGCCTCTGTCCAGCGTAACGAGTCTCGTGGCGTTCTGCGTGGGAAATAAGACGGGAAGACACTGGGCATTCACTCGTCCAAGTGAATGCCCCTTGGTTTCAAGCAGCAGGTTTGCAACTGTTGCAATTTACATTCAATATTGTTTGCTGTACGTCCATCACGTCAATATGTGGGGTGAACGTCGTAACTGAACTGCAGATTATTTTTCTGCGGAGTCTATATACAGGGTGGTCCATTGATAGTGACCGGGCCAAATATCGTGCGTGGTTATGGTATATCGCCCCAAATTTGCGATTGGATAGGGGATTTATTGTCAGAGAGGACGCAGTTCGTAGTAATCGATGGTAAGGCATCGACTAAAACAGAGGTGATATCGGGCGTTCCACAGGGTAGTGTTATTGGTCCTCTGCTGTTCCTTATTTACATAAACGATTTAGGGGATAATCTAAGTAGCTCTCTTAGGTTGTTTGCAGATGACGTAAAATCATCTGAAGATCAAAACCAACTGCAGAACGAACTGAATAACATATCAGTATGGTGTAATAATTGGCAATTGACTCTAAATAATGAGAAGTGTGAAGTCGTCCACATGAGTACGAAAAGAAATCCGTTAAACTTTGATAACAAGATAAATCAATCAAATGTGAAGGCCGTAAACTTCACGAAATACCTAGGAATTACTATTGCTTAAGACTTAAATTGGAAAGAACACGTAGATAACATCGTGGGAAAGGCGAACCAGAGACTGCGTTTTATTGGCAGAACCCTTAAAACATGCAAGAGAACTACTAAAGAAACTGCATACACTACGCTTGTCCGTCCATTTTTGGAGTATTGCAGCCCAGTGTGGGATCCTTATGAGGTGGGTTTGACGGTGGACATCGAAAGAGTCCAAAGAAGGGCAGCTCGTTTCGTATAGTCACGATACAGGGGAGACAACGTTACGGAAATGATACAGAATCTGGGATGGGAATCTTTACAACAACGGCACTTATCGCTGCGGCGTGGGCTACTTGCGAAACTCCAATCGCCAACATTCTCCTCCGAATCCGAAAATATATTGTTGACTCCAACTTACATGATCATCAGAATAAAATACGAGAAATCAGAGCTCGAACAGAGAGATTCAGGTGTTTTTCATCCCCCGCGCTATTCGAGAATGGAATGGGAGATAAATAGTATAATTGTGGTTCGATAAACCCTCTGCCAGGCACTTAAATGTAGGTGTAGATGTAGATGTAAAAAAAAAAAGAAAAGGTAAAGCAGTCAACAATCCGAAGATTGGTTAGAACACCACAGTGCTTTACTAGGCATGGTCCTGTTTGGAGGTGGTATGCCTTTGCCTTCCTCCGACCTGACTTTCCCAGCCAGTTATAGGGGGACCTACAGTTTAACGTGGGTTCCGAACCACGGTGCTACTCGGTATTTTTCACGTAAGCACTACTGACAGAGGTTAAAGAAGTGTAAAGTGACAGATAAAAATCCTAGGACCTGGCGGGGATCAAACCCGCGACCTTTGGATTTGTGCCGGCCGCGATGGCCGAGGGGACTAAGGCGCTTCAGTCACGGTCTTCACGGCCACTACGGTCGGGGGTTCGAATCCCCTTTCGGGCATGGATATTTGTGCCGTCCTAGTTCGTAAGTAGTTCATAAGTAGTTTGTAAGTTTAGGGATTGATGACCCCGTAGTTAAGTCCCATAGACTATACAAACATTTTGATTTGATTTGTAGTCTGGCACTCTGCCACTGTGCAACCGAGGCGCACGATGTAGATGTAGATCTCACGAAATAAGCTTGAAACGAATAAACTACAAAGAACAAAACTTTTCTAGCATGAAGGGGGAAAACAGACGGCGCTATAGTTGGCCCCCTAGATTTCGCTGCCATAGGTCAAACGGATATAAACTGCAATTTTTTAAATAGGTACCGCCATTTTTTTTACATATTCGTCTAGTACGTAAATAAATATTAATGTTTTATTTGAAACACTTTCTTCGCTTTGTGATAGATGGCCCTGTTATAGTCACAAACATGTAAGTACGTGGTATCGCATAACATTTCGCCAGTGTGGACCTTATTTGCTTCCTGATACATTACCCGTGTTAAAATGGACCGTTTACCAATTCCAGAAAAAGTCGATATGGTATTTATGTATGGTTATTGTGATCACAATGCCCAACGGGCCTGTGCTATGTATGTTGAACGTTATCCTGGAAGACATCATCCAAGTGCCCGGTCCTTTCGTCGGATAGTTAAGTTATTTTAAGGGACAGGAATGTTCAGCCACAAGCGAAACGTCAAGCATGACCTGCAACAAATGATGATGACCAAGTAAGTGTTTTAGCTGCAGTTGTGGCTAATCCGCACGTAACAGACAAACTGAGCGAGAACCGGGAATCTCATAAACGTCGGTGTTGAGAATTCTACATCACCATAAATTTCACCCGTATATATCTATGCAACAGAATTGGCATGGCGAAGACTTTGAAAGTCGTGTACAATTTTGACACTGGGCACAAAATAAATTACAGGACGATCACAGACATTTTTCACGCGTTCTGCTTAGTGACTAAGCGTCATTCACAAACAGAAGTAACGTGAACCGGCATAATATGCACTATTGGGTAACGGAAAATCCACGATGGCTGCGACAAGTGGAACATAACCGACTTTGGAACGTTAATGTATGGTGCGGCATTATGGGAGGAAGGATTATTAGCCGCTATTTTATCGATGGCGATCTAAATGATGCAATATATGCTTATTTCTTACGTAATGTTCTACCGATTTTACTACAAGGTGTTTCACTGCATGGAAGAATGGCGATGTACTTTCATCATGATGGATGTCTGGCACATGGCTCGAACTACTCGCTGTTGACAGGAATTTCGTTACGCATATTGCCAAATGTACTGAATTTGAAGGACATCATTTTGAGCATTTGTTGAAGTCATGAGGTAAATACAGGTATCCGCGGGGGTTAGCCGTGCATACTAGGGCACCGTGATGCGGTGCGCACGGCCGTTCGCCGTCGGGGATTCGAGTCCCCCCTCGGGTGTGGGTATTTGTGTTGTCCTTATGTTACGTTGTGTTGTCCTTGTGTTGTCCTTATGTTAGTTTACCTAGTTTACCATGAACCACAGACATTGCCGAGGTGGGGTGGCTTGCGTGCCTCAACGATGCAGATAGCCGTACCGTAGGTGCAACCACAGCGGAGGGGTATCTGTGGAGAGGCCAGACAAACGTGCGGTTCCTGAAGAGGGGCAGCAGCCTTTTTAGTAGTTATAGGGGCAACAGTTTGGATGATTGACTGAGCTGGCCTTGTACCATCAGCTAATGTGGCTTTGCCACACAGCTACGCGAACGGCTAGAAGCAAGGGGAAACTACAGCCGTTACTTTTCCCGAGGACATGCAGCTCTACTGTATGGAAATATGATGATGGCATCATCTCGGGTAAAATATTCCGGAGGTAAAATAGTCCCCCATTCGGATCTCCGGGCGGGGACTACTCAGGAGGATGTTGTCATCAGGAAAGACAATACTGGCATTCTACGGATCGGAGCGTGGAATGTTAGATCCCTTAATCGGGTAGGAAAATTAGAAAATTTAAAAAGGGAAATGGATAGGTTGAAGTTAGATATAGTGGGGATTAGTGAAGTTCGGTGGCAGGATGAACAGGATTTCTGGTCTGGTGAGTACAGGATTATAAATACAAAATCAGTTGGGGGTATCACAGGAGTAGGACTGATAATGAATAAGAAAATAGGAATGCGGGTAAACTACTATGATCAGCAAAGTGATCGCATTATCATTGTCAAGATAGATACGAAGCCAACACCGACAACAGTAGTACAGGTTTATATGCCAACTAGCTCTGCCGATGATGAGGAAATCGAAGAAATATATGAGGAGCTAAAGGAAATTATTTAGACAATTAAGGGAGAGGAAAACTTAATTGTTATGGGAGACTGGAATTCGGTAGTAGGACAAGGAAGGGAAGGGAGGATAGTAGCTGAATATGGTCTGGGCAAAAGGAATGAAAGAGGAAGCCGCCTGGTAGAATTTTGCACAGAACATGATTTAATCGTAACAAACACGTGGTTTAAGAATCACAAAAGAAGGTTGTATACATGGAAGAGACCAGGAGACACCGGAAGGTATCAGATAGATTTTATAATGGTAAGAAATAGGTACCGGAACCAGGTTATAAACTGCAGGACCTACCCAGGGGCAGATATAGACTCTGACCATAACTTGTTAGTCATGAACTGTAGGCTGAAGCTGAAAAAAACTGCAGAAAGGTAGGAAAATAAGGAGATGGGACTTAGATAAATTGAAGGAAAGTGAAGTTCTGGAGAATTTCAGAGGGAGATTTAGGCAACAATTGACAGAAAAAGGGGGAAATAAAACAGTAGAAGAGGAATGGGTAGCATTGAGAGATGAAATAGTGAAGGCAGCGGAGGACAAAATAGGTAGAAAGGCAAGACCTACAAAAAATCCGTGGATATCACAGGAAATACTACAGTTAATTGATGAAAGGAGAAAATATAAAAATGCAGTAAATGAAACAGGCAAAATGGAGTACAGACGCCTAAAAAATGAGATTGACAGAAGTGCAAAAGGGCTAAGGAGTGGCTAGAAGCCAAATGCAAATCTGTAGAAGAATGTATAGCAAGGGGAAAAGTAGATACCGCCTACAGGACAATAAAAGAGACATTTGGGGATAAGAAAAGCAACTCTACGAATATCAAGAACTCAGATGGGAAACCAGTTCTCAGCAAAGAAGGGAAAGCTGAAAGGTGGAAAGAGTACATAGACCAGCTCTACAAAGGAAATGAACTTAGAGATGATGTTGTAGGAAGGGAAGAGGAAGTAGATCAAGATGAAATAGGAGATACTATACTAAGAGATGAATTTGACAGAGCCTTGAAAGACCTAGGTCGGAACAAGGCACCTGGAATAGATGACATACCCTCAGAGCTACTAAAGACTCTGGGAGAGCCAGCCATGACAAGACTATTTGAACTGGTGTGTAGGATGTATGAGACAGGCGAAATGCCCTCAGACTTTAAGAAAAATGTAATAATCCCCATTCCAAAGAAATCAGGCGCAGACAGGTGTGAAAATTACAGAACCATCACTTTGATAAGTCATGGTTGCAAAATTTTAACACGAATTATCTACAGGAGAATGGAAAAGCTGGTAGAAGCTGACCTCGGGGAAGATCAGTTTGGAGTCAGGAGGAACATAGGACCCCGGGAGGCAATACTCACTTTACGTCTTATCGTAGATTAAGGAAAGGCAAACCTACATTTTTAGGTTTTGTAGAAAGCATTTGAAAATGTTGACTGGAATACAAATTCTGAAATCAGTAGGGGTAAAATATAGGGAAAGGAGAGTTATTTACAACTTGTACAAGACCCAGATCGCAGTTATTAGACTCGAAGGGCATGAAAGGGAAGCATCAGTTGGGAAGGGAGTAAGACAGGGCTGTAGCCTTTCTCTGATATTCAATTTGTACATCGAGCAGGCGATGAAGGAAAGCAAGGAAAAATTTGGAATAGGGATTAAAGTTCAGGGGGAAGAAATAAAAACGTTGCGTTTTGCTGATGACATTGTAATTCTGTCAGAGACAGCAAAGGACCTGGAAGAGCAGTTGAATGGAATGGACAGCGTGTTGAAGAGAGCATATAAAATGAACATTAACAAGAGCAAAACAAAAATAATGGAATGCGGTCTTAGAAAATCAGGCGATGCTGAAGGAATTAGATTAGGTAATGAAACAATGAAGGTGGTAGCTGAGTTTTGTTACTTGGGTAGTAAAATAACATGCGATGGTCGCAGTACAGAGGATATAAAATGCAGAATGGCAATGGGAAGAAAAGCGTTTTTGAAAAAGAGAAATTTGTTAACATCGAATATTAATTTAAGGGGAAGGAAGTATTTTCTGAAGGCATTTGTGTGGAGTGTTGCCTTGTACAGGAGTGAAACATGGACGATAAGCAGTGCCGGCAGGAAGAGAATAGAGGCTTTTGAAATATGGTGCTACAGAAGAATGCTGAAGATTAGGTGGGTAGATCGCATAACTAATGAAGAGGTACTGAACAGAATTGGTGAGAAAAGGAATTTTTGGCATACCCTGAATAAAAGAAGGGATCGCTTGGTAGGACACATTCTTAGACATCGGGGAATCGTAAATTTAGCATTGGAAGTAAGTGTGTGGGGTAAAAATCGCAGAGGGAGACCAAGAGATGCGTATAGTAAGCAGATTCAAGTGGATGTTGGTTACCGTTCTTATGAGATGAAAAGGCTTGCTCAGGATAGAGTAGCGTGGAGAGCTGCATCAAACCAGTCTCCGGACTGAAGACCATAACAACAACAGTTTATGTAGTTTGTAAGCTACGGACTAAAGACCCCGCAGTTGAATCCGAGAGATTTACAAACATTTGAACATTTTGAATTACAGGTAATCACGCAGAAACAGCATGCTTTCTCATGGTGTATAATAATTTCACAAAAGTACAACCATCATATTGGAACAACCGAAATATAGTTCAAATCTACCTACATTCTGTATTTTAAATAAAAAAACTACCTGTTACCCACTGTTGGTCTAACGTTGTGAGCAATATGTTTGTGAATTATTACAGACCCATCTGTCACAAAGCGACAAAAGTGTTCAAAATAAAACATTCGAAGTTATTTACGTACTAGACGAATATGTAATAAAAATGGGTGTAACTATTTTTTTTTTTAATGCAGTTGATATCCGTTTGACTTATAGCAGCGCCATCTAGCGGGCCAATCATAGCGCCATCTGTTTCCCCCCTTCAATCTAGAAAAGTTTTGTTCTTTGATGCTTATTTCGTGAGATATTTGGCCCGGTCACTATCAATGGACCACCCTGTATATATGTAAAGAGACGAAAATATCATTACTCCGTAACCATATCTTAGACTGAAGTTTCCTGGCAGATTGAAACTGTGTGCGACGCCCAAATTTCACAGAAGTTCTCCTGCGAACCTTGCAGGACTAGCACTCTTGGAAGAATAGATGTGGTGGAGACATGTCTTAGACGCAGCTTAGAGGATGTGTCTAGAATGGTATTTTCATTCTTCAGAAGAGTGTGTACTAGTACGAAACTTCCTGACAGATCAAAAAGGTATTTCGGAAAAACTTCCTGGAAGATTAAAACTGGATTCAAAATTGTAGCCTTTGTCCTTCATAGGCAAGAGCTCTGCCTAGGGAGATATCCCACCACGCTTCACAGCCTGTGTTTACAGCTTTATTTCCGCCAGTGTCTCGCCTCCCACTTTCCAAATTTCTCAGAAGTTCTCCTGCAAACATTGCAGAAGTAGCAGTCCTGAAAAGAAAGGATATGGTGATGCATAGACTAGGGGATGTTTCCGTAATTATATTCTCGCTCTGCAGCGGAGCGTGCGCTCATATTTTCAATAGTTCTTCATCTGGATGAAAATACCGACGCGTCAAATTGAGGAGACCTGAACTTCTGCAGAGCACAACAACGTACTGACAAAGAACGGTAACAAAGAATGGCCACTCATGCATGAAATAAAGTGAAAGAGGGGAACGAAATCACAACAATGAAACAATATATGCTAAGTGGATAAAAGAACTTATTGTGCGTCGTAACGCACATGTAACGTAAAAAGATTTCACCGGTTAAAATAACCGGCTGTGGTCCTTTAAGGGAAATATAATGCAGAAATATATATAATTCATTCTGTTTTTGTAAGAGACATTAGTATTTTAAAGAAATTATAGACCCTCCAAAAATTGAAATACATTAAAAGTCATGGATCATAAGCTCTCTCAATTAAAACGTACGCGATTTATTAGGCATTAAACAATGCTCACGGTCATTTCGGCCAGTAGAGTCCTCTAGTGTTAAGTTCTCAAAAACCGGTGAAACTGTTACAGTCCTACTTGTTACCGGACAGTAACAGGTCCCTATTGATTTCAAGAACTTACCGGATAATTCCGACGAATGATTTGGTGCTCCAGATGGTCTGGCATAAAAGTAATTGGGTATGTATGGTACGTAATCAAGACCTTTTTATGTACACAAAATCCTGCACTGGAAACACTTTCGCTTGTATAGACGACTGTATAAGATCACGGCTCAAGATTACTACAGGGGACTTACAGCCACTATATCTGTCCATACCACGTCGAGCTGTTGCAATTCGTTGAGGAAAAGATGCTAAACGGTTTTAAAACTTGACTTCGGTGATTCCAGGGAACTGACTGGGCCGTATATACTTCGCAGCAGTAACGGACGTCAGAGCTGCAGGGACACGTCATGGTCCGAAAGCAGTTCTGCGACAATTACGTAGCTTTAAACTGAGCAATGTGCTCTTCTTGAACGGCGATACTAATGTTTTGTCTATTCTGATTCATATCACCACAGTCTAACATACACCGTCGTGACACTCACTGTTGTGGAAGTTGTTACGCCGCGGTGGAGTAACCGAGCGGTCTACACCATCTCGCTGCGGAGCGCGCGGTTGCTCGCCGTGGAGGTTCGAGTTCTCCCTGGGGCATGGGTGTGTGTGTGTTGTCCTTAGGTTAGTTTACCTAGGTTAAAGTCGTTTGTAAGCTACGGACTGATGACCACGCAGTTTGGTCCGATAGATTTACAAACATTTGAACATTTTTTGAAGTTGTTACTAACTGAACGTCGCAACCACTGTAGCTCTCCTAGTGGTGGGCAAGATGCCTTAAGAGTAGTGTTAGATTATAATTACTTTTCTACGCAATTAACCAAGTTGCTACAATTTTTGCGTTCCAAACATTAATAAAATATCGAGAGCATAAATAATCGTGAAATAAACGAACAAACAGCCGAATTTCTCTGATTCAGTCATAAAAACAACTTATTCATGAGGAAATAGTTAAGTATATGTTTATATTTTGTAGCGTACTCCGCTGAAAGTAAGAGAATATAAACAGACGAGAAACATTAATTCCTGTTGTGGTCTGTTCCTATATGACAGGAACTTTCTTTGACGTTTAAAAATTCGATATGAAGTCTAATGATATGACATTCTTACACTTCACTCGTCTTTGTTATAAATCTATATACTTTTGAGTATAATTACTTTTGATTATAAGACGAATGTCTCAAGGATTCTTACTGTTTGTGGTTAATATGTAGTAACATTTGTGGAATAAGTTTTTGCTTTGTTGAAAAATTGTCATTTTGCTTTCGATGTTTTATTGTCACGTTTGTGAGGATTTACTTTGAGTTACAGCTGTAGTGACTGATCTGGTACATTTAATAATGAAGGTATTTCATTCCATATAAGTTTCTTAAGCTCAGCAGTTACTGATTTGGCTGGAATTCTAGTGAAGAAATACTTGACGTTCCTGAGTAGAAATCCGACGTCTCGTCTTACTGCACGAGGTTGCGTCTTCTGTTGTTTATTAGCAATTTTTGCTCTTAATATAAAATGAAATTCTTGATTAAAAATTGCAGATTTCAAGATAATCTTAAATAAACTGTGCTGCAAAGTACCCTTTCATATCTTGCAACTGGCTCTTAGGAAACCTCGTAAGGACAAATGTGGTGTTATTTTCTGGTTTTTATCTATTTTTATGGTACTACATACCTTCCCCGTTGTGAAAAGTATATTAAAATCAATTTAAACCACACTGTTCACACTCATCCGATATAGTATTCAGAAATGTACCTCGCCAGCCGCTTGGAGCGCTGCTGTCATGGCGTATTACAAAAATATGTGGAAGTGTCGTGACTGTGTATGTTAGACTGTGATACTACAATCTTAAGATGCCCACTGGGCAGTACAGGGAGGTAAGAATAAACGGAGGCGCACTGACGCCACAGCTGTGAAGCCAAGGGTAGCCATCTTGATCCGACCAAAGCACTGCTGTATTTACCTTGTTTGCGTATGCTTATCGCTCGTTTTTGAAAGGATTTTGCACTGGTATGGTGGCTTGTGGGCTGTTTATGTGTACGAATCATTGTGATTGTGACGCGAAATCGAAGGAAATACCATTTCATGTGTAAATTTCCTCGCTAAAGTGTGATTTTTACCACTTTTATTGTGAAAGAACCTACACAACATTTGTACTTGTAATGTAGCGTATTTTTCTCTTTTCGATTTCCTAAAGATGAAAGTTACTTCCCCCACTTAATATTATATTTACGAATGAATAAGGAATAAAATATAAATTTGATTTTTATCTAGTCAATAATTTCGAAAGCAAAGCCTAGTTTCAATATTAATGCAACTTACTACACAAAAAAAGATATCGTCACTTTGCTCATAAATCTGGATTTGTTCACTCAAATGAATTACTTTATCCGACGATCGTCAGATTCGCTAAAGAAAGAACCCACGACTGTGATTCGTAATATTGTAGTAACAACTATTTTTAAATAGAATAAATGCTATTTTTTCGTTTTTCGAGATTTTATTATAAACAAAAAGTTGAAACTACCAGTTTGAAGACGTTTCATTCTTATTTGACGCAATTAGCAACTGTAAACACAGACACAGCTGTAGCACACTGTCAGTGCTTTGGTCTGAGTATCATGGCCGCCATGGCTTCAAAGCGAAGTACGGCTGGGATATGTAGCGCCATCTCCCTTTATTCTTACCTCTATGGGGCAACTAGTTGGGACGCCAAGGAGGTTAAAATAAGGCGAGATGGCGTTAGTACGCAAACCTTATCTGTCGATTGAAGCCAGTCCGCCCTTTTGCGGAGCCAAGGAAATGATTTCGGATTGAAGCACTGTTAACTGTCATACGTTTATATATGCGATATAGTATACTTTTGTGGACAAATACAGCTGAAATGTGATTTATTAACGCAAAATCTCATTCCATATGTATGACTTACATATCGGGATAACAACCAAATGCTTTACAATATCTGAAATTATCAACCGTAAAACTCCACAGGAAACACAAACAAGATTTTTCCAAGAATGACACAACCAAGTTATATCATCTTCTTACGTTCAGTACTGAAATGACGATTTTTATGTTGAATACATACGAAAATTTCTTCAATAGGTTCAAGGTAATTAAATATACATACTAAAATTCTGTACCACCAGGTATTTGAAATTTCAAGGGACCTATATCTCGTAAAAGTGAAAAGTAGAACTCATTGAGGGAAAAAAACTGGAACAAATAGCGAACCTTCTTCTTCTTCTTTCGTTTTCGCTCTCTTTGGACCACGTTAACTCACATCAGCTTCCTTTCTTCCGTTCTTCCTCCTCTTCCAGTATTCTTTCATTCTCATACTTTGCATCTTTCTTCTCTCTTCTGTCCACGATGATTTCGTTCTCGGTCTAGTTCTGTTCTCAAATCCTGCAAATGCTTGAATTTTTTATTTAAAAATCACCCTGTTGTGTATTTCTTGGTCCCGTATACCCATTTCTTCCAGATCCCTTTGTACTTCTTGAATCCACCATATTTTGCTTTTCTTGTACAACAAGAATTGTGAATTGTGTTAACCTCCCCTGGTCCATTCTGCAAATGTGTCCAAAGAATTCGCACCTTTTTTTCTTAATGATATTGGATATTTTTTCTATTTTGGAATAGAGTTCCTGGTTGGATCGATTTCGAAGCTGACCGTCTTCTGTTCTTCGAGGTCCTAATATTCTCCTGAGAATCTTCCGTTCCACCAGTTCTAGCCTCTTGATCACTCCAGTTCTTATTGGGTTGAGTGTTTCTGCTGCTTATAAAGCTTCAGGGCGGATCACTGTCTCGTAATGTTTCAGTTTTGCATTGATAGAAATATTCTTCTAATTATAGATGTTCATTGTCAGTTTATATGCGAAATTAATTTTGTTTATTCGTGCTTCCATTGCATCCTTTTCTGTCAGTCCAGTGTCTATCCATTCTCCTAGGTATTTGAATTTTTCCACCTTCTGAATTTTCCCTCTGTCTATTGCTTCCATCCAGGAGCTTGCGTCATGTTTGATTTTGTCTTCTCGATAGAGATCTGTAGGCCTGTTTTAGCTGCTTGTCTCTGTAGTTCTTTGGTTTGGTTCACTGCCTCTTCTAATGATTCTGACAGTAGAACAATATCATCCGCGAATCCACTCGTATGCCTTTTTTCTTGCGCCCCAGAATATTAATTTAGCAATAAAATTTTTCGTTGTAAAATAGTAGATTATTTTCTTGCTCTAATTGCAAATCCATAGGTAATGCAAGTAACCTTTCTTTTCTTTTCTTTTTTCTTTCTTCTTTTTTTATTTCTAGATAAAATACCACTTTCAACTGAGAATTCACTAAATATATGCTCGTTATTCAAATGGTATTGGCTCCGTAATATGGCGACGATGGCTTCACTTCTGTGGCGTTAAGTGCATCTCTCACTGTTCTAACTTCATTGGGCGTCTCACTGTCATCGCTTCTTATCTGTGGACAACGTAAGAAATGCCCCATCGTCGAAACGACTCGCGCGGACAATTGCCGCGGATCGCCCGCAGTGGCTGTGCAGGGTGGCAGGGAGGTGACCCAACACCTTAGAGATACAAGGCCTCACAAGACCATGTCCCGTCACACCAATACGCTGCCCTCGTAAGCTGACTGTCTGGCCGCTGGGACACAGCGCACTGCCTCGCAGCTTCAGCCAGTGAGCTTGCGACGGCAGCCTATCTGTGTGACGTGACACGGGCTTGTTGTGAGGCCTTGTATCTACAGTCCGTTCGCCGAGAGCTGGGACGAAACGTGAACAGTTGTCACGTGAGCGACTACGCTCGTTTCCAGAGAAAGCATTCGGTGTTTACGTGATAAGAAGGGGTGTACAAATTGCTTGGCGCACGCTTTGCAGCTGGTGGCGTCGGCTGGCTGCCGAGCTAACGTCATAGCGGACCCTGAGAAACCTGGGCAACAATCTAAGGAAATAAAGCACGACATGGAAGATTCAAAGCTAGTTACAATAATGTTAAAAGGACGATGAAACTGAATTCATTCTGTCAAAACAGATTTGTTTTCATTCAGGATGCTAACAAATCGCTCCATTCATACACGATTTTTAATAACGTTACCAGTAATAATAATGGTAAAGGACGGCGAAACGAGGTTCATTCTGTCAAACTTGAACTGTTTTCATTGAGATTTATACCAAACCGCTCCTCTCTCTTTCTCCTCTACAATTTCCACATTTGACTTTCAACGACACGGGGGACGCACTTGTTCCAAACTTCTGCACTCACTGTTTTTGCTGCTTCTTCTTTCAGTTCTTTAACTTCCGGCATTTTTTATGTTTTGTCTTTTGCTGCAACATAGCCTTTGATTCTGGCCCACACTTAATAGATTAGATTAGATTAAATTAATACTTGTTCCATTGATCATATACACGACATTTCGTAATGATGTGGAACATGTCAGTTTAGTAAATGTTGTGTATACTTGACAATCAATATTTTAAGGATTTTTTTTGTATTTGTATTTTTATTTTTTTTTAATTTTTTTATTATTTATTTTATTATATACTTTTTTTTTAAAGTTTTATCTAAAAATTCATCTACATTGTAGAAGGAGTTGCCATTCAGAAATTTCTTTAATTTCTTTTTAAATACTAATTGGCTATCTGTCAGACTTTTGATGCTACTTCGTAAGTGACAAAAGACTTATGTGGCAGCATAATTCACCCCTTTCTGAGCCTAAGTTAGATTTAACCTTGAATAGTGAATATCATCCTTTCTCCTAGTGTTGTAGCTATGAACATTGCTATTACTTTTGAATTGGGTCGGATTGTTAATAACAAATTTCATGAGTGAATATGTATATTGTGAAGCTACAGTGAGGATCCCTAGATCCCTAAATAAATGTCTGCAGGATGCTCTTGGGTGGGTTCCAGCAATTATTCTGATTACACGCTTTTGTGCAATGAATACTTTTTTAGTCAATGTTGAGTTGCCCCAGAATATGATCCCATATGAAAGTAGTGAATGAAAATAGGCGTAGTAAGCTAATTTACTGAGATGTATATCACAAAATTTTTCAATGACTCTGATAGCATAAGTAGCTGAACTCAAACGTTTCAGGAGATCTTCAATATGTTTCTCCCAATTAAGTCCCTCGTCAATGCAAACACCTAAAAATGTTGAATATTCTACCTTACCTACAGATTTATATTGAAAGTCTAAATTTATTAATGGTGTCATGCCATTTACTGTATGAAACTGTTTATATTGGGTTTTATCACAGTTTAATGAGAGTCCATTTGTAGAGAACCACTTAATAACTTTCTGGAAGATATCATTTACAATTTCATCAGTTAATTCCTGTTTGTCAGGTGTGATAGCTATACTTGTATCATCAGCAAAAAGTACTAGCTTAGCATCTTCGTGAATGTAGAATGGCAAGACATTAATATATATATTAAGAACAGCAAAGGATGCAAGACTGAACCTTGTGGGACCCCATTTTTAATAACTCCCCAGTTAGAAGAATTAATTGTTTCATCTATATCATGTGAACTGCTTATTTCAACTTTCTGCACTCTTACTCGATGGCGTGTAATTCATAACGGTACGGAGGAATTCTAAGAACAGTTTTCCCTGCATTCTTCGCCATTTCATCTATCGCGTATTCGTTGCGCGCTGTTCTGTAATTTTGAAATATCTAAAAGTTATTTTTCAACTTACCGTCTTGAAAACCGAGATTTTTAGATTTTAGCCACTCTGATATTTCGTGCTTATTGCAGTTAGCACCGGAAACTGTTTCTTTTCTACAATAATGATACGGTGCTTTATCAACAACAACTGCAAGCCGAGGAAGAACATCTTAAAACAACGGGTGGCCGAGTGGTTAAGGCGACCGGTCGCGAAAAGCGCGAGACCCGGGTTCGAGTCCCAGTCCGGTACAAATTTTCGTGTGTTGCAGATCGTTTGTCCATCTTACAGGAGCAGCAGATGTCGGCAAATTTCGCGATTTGCGAAGCATATATATGGATATATTTATCTCTGCAGCGGATCACCGCCAACGTCTGTTCCCTTGGCACAGACATAATAGTAAACATTAACGCTTGACAAGCTTACGGTGGTAGAATTGAGTCTCTCCCTCTTGCGGGACTCACACTATAACGTGTGCGAGCATGTGAGGGAAAGAGGCAAGTTCAACATATGGAGGTTTGGGTCTGGCCGGGTAGCGTGCACGGGTGGCCGAGTGGTTAAGGCGACCGCTCGTAAAAAGCGGGAGACCCGGGTTCGAGTCCCGGTCCGGCACAAATTGTCATGTGTTGCAGATCGTTTGTCCATCTTACAGGAGCAGCAGATGACGGCAAATTTCGCGATTTGCGAAGCATATATCTAATCTATAAATATGAATGTCTGTTCGGTGTACGTTTATCACGTCTGAACCACAAGACACAAAGAGCTAAAAATTTGTACAGTTACTAACGTTTACCCAGGGAAGGCTTTAGGTACGGTTTTATGGCGATCGGATAGCTATATATATATATACGTTCGAACGACAAGACGCAGAGACTTAAATATTTGTGCGGTTACTAATTTATACCTGACGATGATTTTAGGCACGGTTTTTTAGCGATCTGATAGATATCTAGTAATTTGAAGAATATAACGCGAAATGTGTAACAATAATTAATCTTCGAAAATTATATTTACTCTTTGAAAATGGTTTTATTGGTTGCATTGTTGCTTGAGGGTTGATAATGATAAAAGGGTGGAGTATATTGGGATGGAAAGTTATCGGTGTATATAAAATTCTACGTGTGTGTGCGTGTTAATATTTCGCTCTGCAGCGAAAGGTACAGAGCGCAAACGAATGGTCTGTGTGGTTATCCGAAGTCTCCTGTTGTACACCATAGCAGCTCCTTACCGATAGCTATAAGGTGGAGGAAGATATGGTCGTTGAAAGTCTTCAAATTATAAAAATTATTCGGACTGAAGGCCAGCGACTCTATAGCAAGGAGGTTACATACAGCGAAACGTGATGCCACAGACCATATCTTTGGTCTATGCGTGCTGAAATATATGTCTGTGGCTACAATGTCTTCAGCTCTTTATCTGTAAGGATAAGCATACGAATAAGGAAGTATAAGAATAAATAAATAGAGCAGTAAAAAAGAAATTTCTTTTAATACTTCTCTCTTTAAAAAAATCGATTTGATTTTCGCGCATTATCTATCATAATCAACCAAGACGCGAGCGGAGCCGCGAAGCTTGTATGGATATATTTATCTCTGCTGCGGATCACCGCCAACGTCTGTTCCCTTGGAACAGACACAATAGTAAACACTTCTCGAAGGTTCAACTAGTCTTTCAAGCGTCATTAAGACGAACTTAAAGATATCCTGAACTCGCCGCTGTACAACAAGCACTAACGAGCAGCGAGCTCACACCTGCAATTGGGACGGCCACGCCGACTGTGCGCCCGTGCCTTGTACAACCCTCGCCTGCAGCGCTGTGGTCAAGCGCCTCGATGTGTTTACAATACGTCTCGTTTCGGTGAATGGAGTACAGACGGTGTTGGGCCACCCCGCTGCAGCGCGAGCAACAGGGCCGGCAGCAGCAACAGCGTGGCAGGTGCCGCCCACCCCGGCAGCCTGACAAGTGCGTGGGCGGCGCGCCACATGGCGCCGCGCCGGGGAGCCACCTGCCGACCCGCTGAGGCCACTACACCAGGCAAAAAGCAGCCGGCGCCGCGCCGCGCCAAGCGGTGAAAGTGTCGCGGCGGGACCGCCACTTGCTGGGGGTTTCCTATGCATTCACCGCGCCGGCGTCTGACACGCTGTCCCGAGAAAGGCGCTTCATTCTGTGAAGAGAAAGCCTACGTCAGCTGCGCTCCTGTATCGCTGTAAAATAAGGATCTTGTGGTTTTTAATCTGGTCAGTCAGGCGGATACGTATCTGCCGATCATGCTGTAACGAACGGTTTGCTAATTTAAAGAACTTCAACAGCATCACGTTATACAGTGAAGGGGCAAGATCGTAAGATAGTTACTAAAATATTGTTGTTGTTGTTGTGGTCTTCAGTTCAAATGTTCAAATGTTTGTATAGTCTATGGGACTTAACTACCGGGTCATCAGTCCCTAAACTTACAAACTACTTATGAATTACTTACGAACTAGGACGGGACAAATATAGGACTAGGACGGGATTCGAACCCCCGACCGTAGTGGCCGTGCAGACCGTGACTGGAGCGCCTCAGTCTCCTCGGCCACCGTGGCCGGCCTGTGGTCTTCAGTCCGCAGAATGGTTTGATGCAGTTCTCCAAGCCACTCTCTCCTGCGCTAGTCTCTTCATCTAACAAGGAAAGTACTTAGGCTCTAACAAACAGAAATACACCAAAATCGTATGGTAGCTAATGTACAGGTCTCTTATTGCACTAGTGATACTCCCGCATCTGCAAAACTCTGCAGTCGCCCATTAGAGGCCTCTGCGTGTGTCATGTCGCATTGCACTTTGACCTGCCGGTACGCCACGGTGCAGTGTGCCTCTGAAGTTGCACTTTGTGACGTTATTTGTGTGGTGGAGTGTCAGATGGGTCGGCGATTGGTAATCAGTCCTGCTAATATAGTGTGACTGGTTGAGGTGAAGTTACGAAGAAACCTTCTTCGTGTTGATGGTATTGGTGTAGAAGATTAATCATTCGCATGTTGCCTATTATCTATTATAGTGTTTCTAATATATTCCCATAATTCTGCACTATAATAGATACCAGAAAATATGTGAATGATTCTTCTTCTACACCAAGACCGTATTCACGAAGAAGGGCTCCTAGGAATTTCATCTCAACCATCTGCAATACATTAGCTTCACTACACAAATAACGTCACAAAGCGCAACTTCAGAGGCACACTGCACCGTCACTACTGGCGTACCGGCAGGACAAAGTGCAATGCGGCATGGCACATGCAGAGGCCTCTAACGGACGACTGCAGAGTTTTGCAGATGCGGGAGTATCACTAGTGCAATAAGGGAACTTTACATTATCTATCATACGATTTTGGTGTATTTCTGTTTGTTCGTGCCTAAGTACTTTCCTTGTGAGAATATGTCCGGCAGCCTACATCCTTTTGAATCTGCTTATTGCATTCGTCCTTCGGTCTCCCTCTACGATTTTTACCTCACACACTTCCTTCTAATGCTAAGTTGAGGGTTCCTTGATATCTAGCAATGTGTCTCACCAACCTATCCCTTTTCTCCGTCAGGATATGCCAGTAACTCCTTTTCTCCCCACTTCCGTTGAGCACCTCCTCACTAGTTACATGATTTACCCATCTTCATCATTCGTCTGTAGCACCACATTTTAAAAACTTTATAATTTTTTTCCTGAACTTCTTATCGTTTCACTCCCATACTACACTCTAAACAAATGCTTTCAGAAAGGACTTCCAATCATTCAGCCGTGACAGAATAGCCGTGCGTACTAAGGTGCCTGCTGCAGTGGCGCGGCCGTTCGTATTCGGAGGTTCGAGTCCTCCCTCAGGCATGGGTGACTGTGTTGTCCTTAGCTTAGTTTAACTTAGTTTAAGTACTTTGTAACCTAGGGACTAATAACCAAGCAGTTAAGTCCCAGAGATTTTCAAACATTTGAACATTTTGAACCTAATATTTAAACTAATATTGGGTGTTAACAAATTTCGCTTGTTGAGAATCGCTTTTCTTCCCACAGCCATTCTGCATTTTATATCTTCCTTACATCGGCCATCAGAAGTTATGTTTCCACACAAGTAACAAAACTCAACTACTACTTTTATTGTCTCATTACCTAATCTAATCCTTCAACAATGCCTGATTTTTTTATACTACATTCCATTACCCTCGTTTTATTCTTGTTAATGTTCATCTTATACCTTCCTTTCAAGACACTGTTCATTCCATTTAATTGCTCTTCCAGGTCCTTTGTGACAGCTGTTACTATGTCGTCAGCAAACCGCAACGTTTTTATTCCCATTCCCTGGACTTTTAATTTCTTCTCCAAACTTCCCCCTCCAAATTTCTCCTTGCATACCTGCAGAGCTTGCTCGATGTATAGATTGAACAACATTGGGATATGCCTAAAACCCTGTCTTTCTCCCGTCCAAACCACTGCAACCCTTTCACTGCCTTCACTCTCTATATTTTTACCCCTTCTTCCTTCAGAATATGAAAAAGCGTATTCCAATCAACATTGTCAAAAGCTTTTTCCAGAGCCACAAATGCTAAAAAAGTAGGTTCCCTATCCTTAATCTATCTTCTAAGATAAGTCTTAATGTGAGTGTTGCCTACATTTCTCGTAAATCCAAATTGATCTTCTCCAAGGTCGAATTCCATCAGCTTTTACATTAGTTTGGTATTTTGCAGCCATGACTTATTAAACTGATAGTTCTGTAATTTTCACATTTGTCTGCACTTGCTTCCTTAGGTATTGGTATCACTATATTCTTCTCGAAGTCTGAGGGTATTTTTCCTGTCTTATACATCTTGCATACCAGGTGAAATAATTTCTTCATGACTGGCTCTCCTAACGATGATAGCATTTCACGCGGAACATAATCTACTCCAGGAGCCTTGTTTCTACTCTAATCTTTTAGTGCTCTGTCAAATTCTTCTGCAGTATAGTATCTCCTTCTCATCTTCCCCTTCTTCGTCTTCTATTTCTAGAATACTGCCTTCAAGTTTATTTCCTTTTTACAGGCCTTCTATGTATTGCTTCCACCTTTCAGCTTTCCCTTCTTGCCATCTGAGTCTTGATATTCATACCGCTGCTTTTCTTGTCTACAAATATGTCTTTTATTTTCCCGTAGGCGTTGTCTACCAAGTTATATATTCATGTACAGTCTTGCATTTCTCCTCAAGCCACTGCTGCCTAGCCAGTCTGCACAACCTGTCAACCTCATTTTTCAGACGTCTGTATTCCCTTTCGCCTGCTTCACTTGATGTATTCTATCGTTGTAAAATAAGGACCTTCTGACTTTTAATCTGGACAGTCGGGCGGATACATACCTGCCAATGATGCTGCAACGAACGGTTTGATAAGTTAAAAAACGTCTACAACTTCACGTTTACAGTGAGGTTGTAAGGTAGTGAGATAATTTCTAAAACACTGAAGAATCAAATAAACTAGTGTAGGCACGCGTACGTAAACGTGTATGTAAACACTCAGAGGTCGGCGCTGAGATCGGCAATGCCTGTATAGACTACAGGTGTCTGGCGCAAGCGATAGATCGTTCACTTCTGCTAAATGGCGGGGAGTCACTTTTTTAACTGAGTTGAAACTGGTGTCAGGGTCGGCACAGGAGAGTGGGACACAGAATTTCCGAAGTACCGATGAAGTGTGGATTTTCCCATACGATCATTTTACGAGTGCACCGTGAAGATAGGGAATCCGGTAAAACATCATATTTCCGACACCGATGCGACGGGAAAAGATCCTACAAGAAAGAGACCAACGACGACTGAAGAGAGTCGTTCAGCGTGACAAAAGTGCAATCCTTCCGCAGATTGCTGCGTATTTCAATCCTGGTCAGTTTGCGAATCATTGAACGAAACATCATCGATATGGGCTTATGGCCAGATGTGTGCCCTTGCAGATTGCACGATACAAAGCTACATGTCTCGCCTGAGGCCGTCATGACTGGCATTGGACTGTTTATTGGAATGATGTTGCCTCGTATCACTAGCCTCGTTTCCAATTATATCTGGGGGATGGTCGTGCGCACGTATGGAAGCTACCTCGCGAACCCATGAGGTGCATGTCAGATGGGGACTGTTCAAGCTGGTGGAGGCTGTCATGGTGTGGGGAAAGTGCAGTTGGAGCGATATGACCTCTCCCCTGATTCGTCTGTATAAATACGACACTGACAGGTGTCACATAAGTACGAATTCTGCCTGATCATCTTCATCTATTCAAGTCCATTGTGTATTCCCACGTACTAGTACGATTCCAGCAGGACAATGCGACGTCCCACACGTCCAGAACTGTGATAGAGTGACTCCAGGAACATTACTCTGAGTTTAAACAGCTCTGCTAAACACCAGAGTCCCCAGACGTGAACATTATTGAGCATATCTGTGATGCCTTATTCCGGTAAAGTGTAGTAGTTCGACGAGGCAAGGACTGAACAGATCACTGGAATTCCCCAGCAGGGCCATGCTGCCTTCAAAGCTGTCCATAACTGCGCAAGTACTAGTGCGCACGAAAGCGTCACAGAGTTTATTATCCGCACTCAAGTAGCAGACACTACTCAGGGACGTTGTATACCACTATGTGGTTTACAGACAAAATTTCGGCAAATGGTCATATGATAAGGACACAACTAATTGCATACCATATCTCTTCCTACTTCCAAAGTGTGTTCCGTTACTGATGATATCGTCGTCGTTACATTAAAGTTTAATACTCCTTCCTTGTTCCTCGCATTCACGAGCTCCTAACAGGTCTCTGAATGTTTTTAACGTTTAGAGCTTTCATCAAGTCAGAATCAGGAGACTGTAGGCAAGTCCACCGGCTCCCACTTACAGTGCTGCTTTCTGGAAGTAGCTACAGTTTTCCTGCAATGGATTTCGTAAAAATGTGCCATCGTAGCAAAATTACTCGACTTTGAACCTGCCTCCTACGAGTAAATTTTGGAGGCTTAAGAAGGCTTCCATCTATCTTACCCTGCCATAAACAGCTACAGGAAGAGCACACTTGCGCTCTGAAATAAGGACTGTCTCGTCAGTACAACAGTACTGCACAAGGTTTCTTTTAATTTCGACAATGGTAGGCCACATATTAGATGATCTCAAAAAGCTAAATGTCACAATATATCCAGTCTGGTCCATAAGTCCTGCACTCCCTACAGGTTTTTGATTATAATGTTTGCTTATTTATTTATTTTAAAGATGGCATTGTAGACGTGTGAAAAACGTTTCAACTTGCTTATGACCCAGAATCCAGTTTCGGCACCATAATTTTCATGGTACAAAATGATGCGGCGTCAGATACGGTGTGAAATCTTGCGAAGTACAGCCGCTGTAATTTCCTTGAATGCCTCCTTCAATTCGTGAATTGTCCTGTGTCTTTTGTTCCCATTATTCTGTTAAATTATACCCCAGGGTGAATTGCCGAATAATGTCAGATGCGGTCTTCTCGGAAGCACGGATCCTGTTTCTATCCTCTTCTGGAGTAGCACTTGACCGAAGAATTCACCGGCAAGGACAGCTCAGTTAGAAAGTAATGCCGACTGTCACCAAGAATGTTCAGTCTTTGGAGCTCTGGAATAAATCGTTTATGTAAGATTTGCAATTACTAATATTCATTCACTGTATCGTCAAATAAATATGGCCCACAAGTTTCCAGGTGGATAGTGGAGCGCATATCATAACATGTGGGGGATTGCTCCCTAAGTTTTCACAATAATGTGGGTTTTCCTTGCTCCATAGCTTTTACGAAAAGATCTAAAAACTTCGCTTTAATGGGAGAAGAATTATTTGCTTCGTAGTGGGACCGTCAGTGACGTAAAGAGTAATTATAAATTCTGACATTGTCAGAGTAGGAGAAGGCAGTGTTTTATAAATCGTTAAAACTATTAAAATCTCAGTTGCGGTTCAACCACCTATGTACCTACTTTATATAATATTGACACAGAACAAGTTAAAAAAATTTATTGTCATTTTCAAAGCCCCCACAAATTTTCCAACAAAGTCAATTTTTATAGAGTGGCTGGCCAAATGTTTATCCCTCCATGGACTGTGGTTTGGAAATGTCGGAAAATTCGAAACTAATCAACGCATTACAAATTTTTAATTTTTACAATAAACAATGTTAAAATTTTTAATAAAGAGTAATCTTGGGCTGGCTTCGTGTCATCGTCTCATGCAGTCATGTAGTTCACCAGATTGTTTTTGTGCAATGATTTAATGCGAGATGTGGTTAGAGAATCGTCCACTGCTGATATTGTTGTTTGTTCTGATGTGCGGTATATGTGAGCTTTCCAATATTCGTTGTTTCCAGTTTAATCAGTTTAATCTCGATATGGACTATATCTTAACTATTATATTGCTTCTATTTGATGATGTAAACACCAAGATACAAACGATTTAAATGCCTATCTGAGCAGCTGTCATTTATCGGTTTGTAAATTCACTAGAAGATCAAACGCAACTGCAAAACGGTTTAGTTAAGATTATGGTCCTAAAATTGGCAGTTTACCCTAAGAAATGGAAAGTCATCCATATGAGGACTAAAAGAAATCCGTTTAACTTCACTTAGACGATAAATCAGTCAAATCAGAATGCCGTAAATTCAACTAAATATCTCTGAATTACATTTACGAACAACTTTAAATAACATGTAGAAAATATCGTATGGAAGCCGAACCAAAGAATACGTTTCATTGGCGGAATATTTAGAAATATAACAGTTGTATTAAAGAAACTGCCTACACCACACTTGTGCGTCATAATTTGAGTGTTTTTGTGTATTGTCGTATCCGTGCCACGCGGAACTGATGATGGGTATAGAGTTAGTTCAAAGAACAGCAGCTCGTTTTTTATTATCGCGATGTAGAGGAGAGAAATTGACAGAAATGGTGAACTAGTTGTGATGGAAATCATTAAAAGAAACGCGTTCGTTGCGGCATTTCCTTTCACAATTTTTCTCCTCCGTAAGTAAACATATTTTGTTAGCAACCAAGTACAGAGTGAAACATTATCATCATAATAAAATAAGAGAACTCAGATCGAAAAGGGAAAGATTCAGGTGATGCTTTCCCCCACGTTATTAGAGAATGGAACGGTTGAGTAATTTTATAAAAACGATTCGATGTACTCTTTGCTATACACTTAAATGTGATTTGCAGAGTAATCATAGAGACAGGTGAAGCTCGACAGAGCGCTAGAGTTGGGTACACTGTCACTTCTGAACTAAGACATGAGCAGTGGTCTGTCAGTGGACTCTAAATTACTCGGGCACTCTTTTTGCCAGTCACTGTACATTCCATATGCGGCACCCTGTGATATTTATGCTCTAAATAAGGAAAGCCTTTCTGTATTTTATTAAGGCTACATTTAAGAAATGATGACGGCTGCAGAGTGTGTATGCTGAAAGTGCAGTTACGTATCTGGCAATTACGTCGGAAAATGAAAAAATAAATAAATAAATAAATAAATAAAGAGATTATTAACCCGGACGTCAGTCTCAGTTGAAAATTATCTTTATTTTAATGACGTGATTCGCCATTTGAGACAAAATCAGATAATTTGAAGACAAAAACACTTGTGGTGCATACTACATATATGTACAAGAATTTTAACAGTTAAGAAAAACTAACAAGAACTCAGCAGGTGGGGATCGGTATTACCACATATGTCCTAGTTCTATGCTGTACGAACCATTTTTGTAATTTATAGAAAGTAAAAGAGAATAAACTTACGTAAACGATATATGGTGAGCTATCTGTCATCATTGCAAAATAAACCACTTAGGATGGAAACCTATCGTCATAGTCGCTTAAAATTTACGCCTGAAATGGAAGAATACAGCACATGTGAAGTCATATGCCAAGCTGCTAAATCAGAATGCGCGACATCGTGACAAAAATAGAGTAACTTGAGTTAGGGAAAACCAAACTCGTCATGTTGTGCACAGCACAGAGTGGCGAGATAGAATGCGGCCGACGAAGGCTTCCGACATCGTTGCGGGCCAAAACAGACATGAAGCCGTTCGCGCAAATGCTTTAGTGACCATCATGGTGGCCATATGTGGTAATCCCGATCCCCACCTCCTGAGTTATTGTTATTTTTTCATAACTGTTAAAATTGTTGTACATATATGTAGTACGCACCACATCATAAGTGTTCTTTTGCCTTCAGATTATCTGATGATGCCTCAAAAAGGCGAAACGCCTCATTGAAATAAAGATAATTTTGCAACTGAGACTAACTTTCGGGATAAATTCATAACCTGTTGCTGTACCAGCCACCAGTATGGAATAGAACCAGTTGTACAAAGCAGATTATTCTTATTTACTACAACATTCCGGTATTATTTATTTAGCTTATGGCAATATATATGAACTGCAACTAACAATCATGAATTTGTTTGATTTTACTAAATTTACAACAAAAAAGTACATTAACTGCAAAATTTTACAAACTATAAAACAGGTAAATAACTAAATCTACAAATTAATATCTAGGTTTTCTATTCATTCAAGAGCTGCCTCTGTGACTTCAAAGAAATCTTCTAGATTTACTTGATAAGCCCATCTGTAGCAGCTTGTAACAATGTGGTTGATTGTTTGGTGCTCGTTTCCACAGTCACACTGGGAGGATGAAGACTTTCCCCAACGGAGGAGGTTTTCAGCACAGACGCCATGGCCTGTGCGGATCCTATTAATTGTTTTCCATGTACGACGTGGTAATTCCATTCGAGCTAGTCTTGCTTCAGGTCTTTGGAGGGTCTGATATTTCTCACAGGCAACATTGTTCCACGTCCCTGTCCACTTTCTTTTAATGTTGAATCTAGTTGCCTGCAGTGATTCTGCCAGTAAGTGGGTGGTTGCCTAGATTTTAGACGGCTCATTCGGAGACAGACACATCATAGTGGATTGGAAGTTCGGGGATTTTCAGTAATTTTTCGTTCTGTCTTCGAATGTCTGGAGGCTCATTGTGTCTTAGACTTGGTAGCCAGTGAACAGGAGTAGATTTGATGCAGTCTGTGATTATCCTCATTGTTGCATTTAACATTCCAGTACATCAGAATGATAGCTTTTGATTTAAATCGTATGGAAAAACTTGTGGAATCTGACCTCGGGGAAGATCAGTTTGGATTTAGGAAGAATGTAGGAACACGGAAGGCAATACTCATATTACGACTTGTCTTAGAAGATAGGCTAAGGAAGGGTAAACCTACGTTTTTGGCGTTTGTAGATTTGGAGAAAGCTTTTGACAATGTCGACAGGGTTGTAGCCTTTACCCAATGTTGTTCAATCTGTACATTGAACAAGCAGTGAAGGAATGGAAGGAGAAATTTGGAGAGGGAATTAAAGTTCAGGGAGAAGAAATAAAAAGTTTGCGGTTTGCCGATGACATAGTAATTTTGTCAGAGAATGCAAAGGATCTGGAAGAGCAATTGAATGAAATGGACAGTGCTTTGAAAGGAAGATATAAGATGAACATTAACAAGAGTAAAACGAAGGTAATGGAATGCAATGTCAGAAAAATCAGTCGATGCTGAAGGAATTAGATTAGGTAATGAGACAAAAGTAGTAGATGAATTTTGTTATTTGTGTAACAAGATAACTTCTGATGGCCGAAGTGAAGAAGATATAAAATGCAGAATGGTTATGGAGAGAAAAGCGTTTCTAACGAAGCGAAACTTGTAAACATCGAATATTAATTTAAATGTTAGGAAGTCCTTCCGGAAAGCATTTGTCTAGATTGTAGCATTGTATGGCATTGAAACGTGGACGATAAGGAGTTCAGACAAAAAGAGTGGTCGCGCGATTCTTAGTGAAGCTAGGCCAAACGCTAGAGTAAACTCTGCAACGGACACGTTCTGTATCGCGGTACAAGCGCTTCTGGGGAACTTCCAAGATGATGCACATCTCGAAGAGTAAACAAATATATTGATTACTCCTACATACATTCTGAGAAACGACAACGAAGATAAAATTAGACAGATCAGAGCCGAGAGCAAGGATTACTGACTATATTTCTTCCCGCGAACAATATTGAACTACAATAGGAGCGAGTAGAATGCCTTTAGAGGAAACTTCTGATCTCGAATCACTTTTTGAGAGTTTTACTGGTGAAGTAGCTAATGACTATATTCCTTTCGAGTATGTCAAGAAGGTAATTGGAGAAAAAACAGGAATAATTACGCATCACTTCAGAAGGATCAAGGACGGGAACTACCTATTTTTTCTCCATTGTTATTATAAACAATAAGGAACTACACGTCAGAAACTAAAGGTCACATCTGTGAATGTATGGTCTACTTTTCATGAGGAAAGGGCTGATCACGTACATGAAATAAGGCATGCACGAAAGCTATACAGCTTGGTCTGCTTCATTTCAAAGCCGGCCCTACCTGGTTGTAGAATTTAAAGACACATGTACACGTAAAACATGCTTCAGCGCTTCAAGGGATAGAGAATGCTGCAACTGCGTTTGCTATTGAATTAACAGACACTATAATTCCCGATTATTCAGTAGATGAAATTCTTAATACCGAAAAATCTGGAAGCTTTTGAAATTTGGTGCTACAGACGAATGACGAAGATTGTATGGGTAGATCATGTAACTAATGAGAAGGTGCTTAACCGAATGGGGGAGAAAAGGAGTTTCTGGCATATCCTGACAAAGAGAAGGGATAGATTGGTAAGACACATTCTGAGACATCAAGGAATTGTCAACTTAGCATTAGAAGGAAGTTTGTGGGGTAAAAATCGTAGAAGGAGATCGAGGGACGAATACAGTAAGCAGATTCAAAAGGATGTATGTTGCCGAACATATTCTCAGATGAAGAGAGTTGCACAGGACAGGGTAGCGTGGAGAGCTGCATCAAACCAGTCTGCGGACTGAAGACCACAGCAACAACAAGCTCAAATCGTCATCATTCTTTCATTTCGCTTGAGAAGAGCGGCGACTGGATTTTTTTTCCTCACTGTTGGATACCCTCGGCCTTTCGGAGATCCCTTGTTTCAGAAGCGGCGAAATTAAAAATCGGAAATTAAATCAATTTTCGGGGAAGAACCGCAACAGGTAGCAGGGTAATTACAGGGTGGCCGGAGTCAGATCGGAGGAGCGGCACACGCGAGGGGCGGCTCGCTGGCCGGAGATTTTTTGCCGGGGTAACTGTAAACGAGGCGCCGCGTGCCACATGGCGCCTGCCGCCTGCCACCGCACCTGCTGTGGGGGCGGAGCCGGCCGCGGCCGGACCAAGGCACCTGTGGCTGTGGCTGCCTGCGGCGGCGGCGGAGGCTGCTGTGACGCTGAGGTGGCCAGCGGCAGCGCGCAGCAATAATACTACGCCAATGGCCCCGCGTGCGTTTTCTTCCAGCGGGATTTGAACTCCAAAACAACGTGGCAGGAATTCCAGAGAGCTGTTGTTGTTGTTTGTTTTGTATCCCATCCTCGTCGCTACTTTTGTGTCCCAGCCTCGTCGCTACTTTTGTGTCTCGTTTCCGCCGGTTGTCCTGGTGTCGGTGGCCGAGTAGAGAGAGAGACCGACACAGGAAAATAGGAGGTGACCAGCCAGTGGGACAGCAGAAACTAGAAACACTAGGCCAAATTAGAACAAGATGTATATTTCGTAGAAATAAGATAGTACTTATCTTTTACGAAGTTCAAAACTGCAGAATGCTGATACATAGTTAAACTAGAGAGAGGCCTGCCTACTGATGAGTCCTAGTGCCTATCCGATAGCCAAGTCTTAACTGGTGCCTATCTCATTCCCAAGTGGCCGAGCAGCAGTCGTGGCCACGAGCGGAGTTGCAGCAGAGGGCGCTCGTGGCTGACGTAAGAACGCCGCGCCGTGCGTGCATGGCGGCGCGCGGCGGAAGTACGTGGCGCGCACTTTATACTTGTGCGACACCACAGTTTGGGTGTTTAAGGGGGACAAAACTACAATGGTCACCAGTCCCCCATTCCATCACTGACTTAAATTGGGAAAAGCGAACCAGGGACTGCGTTTTATTGCCAGAACCCTTAAAAGATGCAACAGAACTACTAAAGAAACTGCATACACTACGCTTGTCCGTCCTTTTATGGAATATTGCTGCCCAGCGTGGGATCCTCATCAGGTGGGTTTGACGTAGGACATCGAAAGAGTCCAAAGAAGGGCAGCTCGTCTCGTATTGTCACGATACAGGGAAGACAGCGTTACGGAAATGATACAGGATCTGGGATGGGAATCATTACAACGCTGCGGCGTGGGCTACTTACAAAACTACAATCGCCAACATTCTCCTCCGAATGCGAAAATATATTGTTGACTCCCACTTACATAGGTAGAAATGATCATCAGAATAAAATACGAGAAATCAGAGCCCGAACTGAGAGATTCAGGTGTTCATTCTTCCCGCGCGCTATTCGAGAATGGAATGGGAGATAAAATAGTATAACGGTGGTTCGATGAACCCTCTGCCAGGCACTTAAATGTGATTTGCAGAGTATCCCACGTAGATGTAGATCACTAAGCGTAAAAATTAAAACCGTGGACTTCAAAGAAATGCGCCCAGAGATTAAGTTTGCAAAGTGGGAGGGGAATCCCATGGAGTCCATAAAACATCAACAAAATGGGCAAGAAACAAAAGAAGAGAGACGATCACACAAAGATACCTTACAACCAAGAAGCGACTGTCAATGGCTGGCCGACCATAGGAGTAAAAAAGGAAAAGTCAACCACTCGGCAGCACAAGGAAATCTTAACTTATGGATAATGATAAAAAAAACCTGCTCGAATAAAACTTAAAACTGAATTTACTGTTGAAGCATCGTCACGTACAACATCTGATAAAAAAGAAATTCCAGAGAGCGCGGCGAACACTCGGAGCAGGTGAAACCGCCGGGTGCGGCAGTCCAGAGAAGCAACGTCATGTCAACAATAGTGAAAGGTGTCACAGTAAACAACGATTCAGTTTCTTCCCTGTGTTTATTACTCATTCATCGTCGTCGCCGTCAGTGTCGAAGATGGCAGAGGAAATGGTGAATCTACTCGTTGTTGTTGTTGTTGATGATGATGCTGTTGTCTTCAGTCCGCAGACTGGTTTCATGCAGCCCCCACGCTACCCTATCGCGTGCAAGCCTCTTCAAAATGTTCAAATGTTTGTAGAGCTTATGGGACTTAAATACGGGGTCATCAGTCCCGAAACTTACAAACTGCTTATGAACTAGCTAACACTAAGGACGGCACAAATATCCATGCCCGAGGGGGTATTCGAACCCCCGACCAAAGTGGCCGTGCAGACCTCGACTGGCGCGCCGCAGACCGCTTGGCCACCTCGGCCGACCAAGTCTCTTCTTCTGTGAATTCGTACGGCAACCTACATTATTCTGAATCTGCTTACTGTATTCGTCCCTGGATGTCCCTCTACGATTTTTACCCCACACACTTCATTTTAATGCTAAGTTGACGATCCCTTGATGTCTCAGAATGTGTCCCACCAATGTATTACTCTTAGTCAGGATATGCCAGAAACTCCTTCTCTCCCCAATTCTGTTGAGCACCTTCTCATTAGTTACTTGATCTACACATCTAATCTTCATCATGCGTCTATAGCACCACATTTCAAAAGCTTCTATAATCTTTTTGTCTGAACTTCTTATCGTTTTTGCTTCTTCAGAAACGCTTATCTTCCCATAGCCATTCTGCATTTTATATTTTCTTTACTTCGTAAATATATATATATATATATATATTAAAGTAAAAAAATAAAATAAAAAAAATTTCAAATGTTTGTAGAGTTTATGGGACTACGGGGTCATCAGTCCCTAAACTTACAAACTACTTATGAACTAGCTAATACTAAGGACGGCACAAATATTCACGCCCGGGGGCGGGGGGCGATTCGAACCCCCGACCATAGTGGCCGTGCAGAACGTGACTGGCGCGCTGCATACTGCTGGGCCACCGCGGCCGGCTTACTTCGTCCGTCAGATGTTATTCTACTACCCAAATAACAAAACTCATCTACTAATTCTATTGTCTCATTTCCTGATGTAATTCCTTCAGCATCACCTGATTTTCTTCTACATTCCATTACCATCGTTTTACAATTGTTAATGTTCATCTTATACCTTCCTTTCAAGACTCAGTCCATTCCGTTTATTTGCTCTTCCACGTTCTTTGCTGTTTCTGACACAATTACTATGTCGACATCAAACCGCAAGGTTGTTATTCCCTCTCCCTGGACTTTAATTCCTTCTCCAAATTTCTCCTACCCAATACTTACATAACAAAGGAATCAGTGCCTTAGCAAAACAACTGCACAAAGCAAATCAAACTGTTGCGCTAATTGTAATTGTAAGAGGAACTTGCTTGTAAATATATATATTAAGTAATATATTTAACATTCCATATAGTCTTCTTGTTTACGAACTGTATTTCTTTCTTCTGCTTCAATTTTTCCCATTCTTCCCCAAAAACTGGCCGTGTAATTGTTTGCCACGAGTCGATCTTCACACTTTTTTTTTCATAGTCTGGGATAACTATATCATAAAAACTCGGATATTTTAGAATTTCAGATCTGTGTCCTTTCTGGTCGGGAGCTCAACAGACTGAATGGTAACTGCTTTCTGGTCGAGGGTGCCACAGACTGTTACGCGAAAAACTGTTCGTACGGCCACCCAGGCAGGTGGAATTCCAGCGGAGAAATAGGCCGCGCCGCGTTTCATTGTGTGCGACCTTGGAAGCGCTCCGCGCCTCAGCAGCAGATGCGCAAATTCCAGGCCTTCCGGCCACCCTCATATAGACGTTGCGACTCTAATTCTGCTGCGTTTTTTTAGTGCAAATCGCGCTGGTAAAAAAAAAACAAAAAAAAAAAACCTACGTTGGATGTAGCCTACGGGGTGGCCAAAATAATGCGAACACAATTTATCACACTACGTCTTGTTACATACGACGCCACTGCGCATGTGTTAACACTGGGAAGGTACATTCGCGAAGTGTCTCGCGAGCAATGACCCCCTGTAGGTATAAATAATCGACAGATTGGAGGCACTAAAGCAAATTTCAGCTTCCCATGCTGACTGCTGAGTGAGATAGCGTTAGTAGCAGGGGATCAGTGCGCGCGACAGTTCTGGTGAAGTATATCCTGACTAATACAGTCACTTCAATAAAATATGTGCTAGTGGATGTCAGTAGCGGTTTGGAATGCAACGACCATATAAAATTTATTGTAGATAAGGCAGATGCCAGACTGAGTTTCATTTGAAGAATCCTCGAAGTGTAGTGGGTCAACAAATGAAGTAAAACACAAAACACATGTTCACCAAATACTGGAAAATATTCAAATGATTGTGGACCTGAGGGAGCAAACAATTGTCATCATCAGCCCTTAAAGTACGTAAATTGACCGAGGGTAACATACACACACACTCGCCCGAGGAATGACTCGAACTTCCGACAATACTTGTCGAGCGATCCATAATGAAGCAACCCATGACCGCAGGCCAAACGCTAAAATACTGGAAAAAAAAAAAAAAAAAAAAAAAAAAAAAATCCTACATACATCCTGAGAAACGACAACAAAGATAAAATTAGACAGATCAGGGCCGAGACCAAGGCTGACTGACTATATTTCTTCCCGCGAACAATTTTGAACTACAATAGGAGCGAGAAGAATGAATGCCTTTCGACGACAGTTCTGATTTCGAATCACTTTTTGAGAGTTTTACTTGTGAAGTAGCTATGTTGCTTTCCAGTATGTCAAGAAGGTAATTGGAGAAAAACAGGAAGGCTGGTCGTTGGCAACAAAATGTTCAAATGTTTGTATAGTTTATGGGACTTAACTACGGGGTCATCAGTCCATAAACTACTTACAAACTACTTATGATCTACTTACGAACTAGGACGGCACAAATATCCATGCCCGAGGGGGGATTCGAACCCCCGACCGTAGTGGCCGTGCAGACCGTGACTGGAGCGCCTCAGTCTCCTCGGCCACCGCGGCCGACCGTTGGCAACAATTACGCATCACTTCAGAAGTGTCAAGGACGGAAACTACCCATTTTTTCTCTAAACGTCAGAAATTCGGGGTCAGGTCTGTGAATGTATGGTCTACTTTTCATGTACATGAAATTGATATAAGGCATGCATGAAAACTAGAGCGCTTGGACTGATTCATTTCAACGCTGGACCTACCAGAGACTGTGAATCGCAAAGCTAATTAGCTTTTAACGTAAAACAAATGCTCCAGCGCTTCAAGAGATAGAGAATGCTGCAACTGTGTTTGCTATTGAATTAACACACACTATAATTCCCAATTATTGAGTAGATGAAATACTTAATACCGAACAATCTGGGTCCGCACTCTATCTGGTTCGAGTGACGAAGATACGATTGTCGAAGTGAAATCAACAAATTATTTCATTCGAAGGTAGACATATTTCTCCATTACATATTTTCCCCCGTGAACCAAGCGTTGCGTTTGGTTCCCTTGTGAAGAAGAACACGAACCGTCGTCCGAAAGTATACATAACAATTTCAAAAACAGACGAAGTCGGCAGGCGTATTTTTAAACAATGGCGAGATAACTTTCTCCCTCTCAACGCTGGAACAAAATGTTATCTGGTTCTGGATACATGTTTCCCAAGAAGATAGTTAATTGTATTTCTAGGAAACCATGGCTTACTAAAGGAATTAAAATATCAGTAAGAAAGAGTAATAACCCAGAAACAATCAAATGTTATAAAAACTAATGTGCTATATTAAAAAAAAGTTATTAAAGAATCCAGAAGCATATGCATCATGTCTGAGATTAGTTCCTCTGATAATGAAATTAAAGCAATTTGGAATATTATTGAAAAGGAGACAGGGCAACCAAGAGCTTAGGTAGACGGTTTTACAATCAAGGGAAATGAAAAGTTTATTGAGAAAAGTCATAATTTGAAAACATTTTAATGATTACTTTTTTACGTTGTGAAGAAAATAGGATTTAATCTTAATTAAAAGTAGCAAGGCGTATATACACAATTTGATACAATTTAAATTCCACCCATCTCTCCCCCTGAAATTAGGAAAATAATGAACTCTCTGAAGAGTTAAAGCTCACAAGGAATTGATGACATTTCCAGCACTGTAGTAAAAGCTTGTTCCCAAGAGGCAAGTATGATTCTTACCTGGGTATTTTCCTTGATATACCATTGCATAAAAAGGGGATACGTGTGATGTCAACAACTACCGCCCAATCTCACTTCTGACAGTTATATCCAAAATTTTTCAAATATGTAATGTGTTCCCGAGCAGCTTCACATATTTGTAAAAATAATGTTCTAACAAAATGTTAGTTTAGTTTTCAAAAGAGCTTTTCAGCAAAAAATGCTATATATACGTTCACTGTTGAAACATTAAATGTTCTAAATAACCTATCATCCATTGTGATCTCTCAAAGGCTTTTCATTGTGTAAGCTACTATTTGGCCACTGTAACTTGACGATTTTAATGGTGCTGCCACAGTCGGAGAATATCGGCACTAGTTGAATGACAGTCATTTATTTACAAGCACTGCCAACGTTACAATGCTCGTTGAGACGAAGTATTACTATACACATTGTTAAGGTAGTGTTTCCAGCACTGCTGCCTTTCCCTCGCAGCTTCTCTCCCCACAGTAGCGAGACATGCCTCCTGCATCTCCCAACAGCCACTGCACCAATCGTCAAGTTATCGTGGCCAAACAGTACATTTCCAGATACATGTGATGCTTTTGTTGCTCCTGGTATTGTTATGTGGATTACGGAAGATGAAAGTTGCTGAATACCCAACCGCAGAACTAAATCATATATCCAGTGCTTATATTGTTCGTTGCACTTGTGTTTAACAGATTTCTGTACCATGACCAACAAACATGATTAACAATAGCCTACATACAGGTGAATTGAAAAATTAAATAAATAATAATATCATTATTTTATGCTAGTACATGTGCTTTCTGTGCTATTCATTATTATATTTAGCGACATGTAAGAAGATCCTTCGCGCATAGAGACGGAGCGTTAGGGGAAGTTTCGAGGCGAGGAGCCAATAGTTGATCCTGCGGGAGAAACACTGTGTAACTCGCGGACAGCCGCGCGCCTAGAGAATGAATCTTATTGGCTGCCAGTGTGTTAATGGAGAGGGATGCGCGGAACGGCTGAGAAATGGGCCGCCTCCCTGCATGACGCGGACCATAGTCCACCATCTATAGGGCTGACCAACATTAATAATTACTCATACAGACAGATAAAATTGGTCTCGTATAGTTGATTATATCCTGTTATCATTGCAATTAATATTATTCCATTATTTGTGAGCCACTTGCCTGTTTGTACCTAATAAACATTTATGATGATAATAAAAATTTATAATACAAATGACATGAAAAATCTCGCACACCTAAATACATGCATATGATTTGGTTTGCATGTGTTTCGATGCCTGGGGTACATGATGAAGTCACAGGACACAGTCCACCTCCACATGACTCACACCGCGTGTTCAAGAACCCATCCTGTGCTAAACAACTGAGTATTTGTTTGTTTGTAAATCTATCGGACCAAACTGCGTGGTAATCAGTCCGTAGCTTACAAACTACTTAAACTAAGGTAAACTATCCTAAGGACGACACAGACATACACCCCACACACACACACACACACACACACACACACACACACACACACACACGCGCGCGCGCGCGCGCGCGCGCGCGCGCACGCACGCACACACACACACACACACACACACACACACACACACACACACATGCCCCAGGGAGGACTCGAACCTCCGACGGCGAGCAACTGCGCGCTCCGCAGCGAGGCGAGTTAGTCCGCTCGGCTACTCCACCGCGGCTAAACAACTGAGTAATAACTGCAGATTAATCGAGTACAGTTCCTTACTTTACAACTGTCTCGTGTGTTGGACAAACTGTCCGCTTAGTTACATTGGTAAGTAAAAGAGATTGTTATTACGCATAAAAACTGATTAACACCTGTTTACGACTGATGTATCTTAATTGTCACTTACAGTATTATTACTATTAGTAGTTTTATTGTTAAACTTATTTTACCACGAGTGATAAATGTGGATAAATATCTCCCCATCCTCGTGAACGAACTGCTTACGAACACTGCCACATTCCAAAAAGTTGATGCGCTCATAAATATAGACAAAGTGATTAAGGAGTTAATTGTACAGCCTCATAAAATTATTAACCTCTCCTCTTGTACAGAAAAAACGGCTATCGCAACGTAATTGAACCGTCACAGGGAGTTTTGAAGGAGAGACTTTGGACTGAATTTTCGGCTGCAGCATCGTTGAAAGAATTGGTCGATGACATTAATAAATACTTTCCTCCAAGACTTACTGCGGGCCGGCCGCGGTGGCCGAGGTGACTAAGGCGCTCCAGTCACGGTCAGCACGGCCACTACGATCGGGGATTCGAATCCCCCCTCGGGCATGGATATTTGTGCCGTCCTAGTTCGTAAGTAGTTCATAAGTAGTTTGTAAGTTTAGGGACTGATGACCCCGTAGTTAGCTTAACAAACATTTGTATTTGTATACTTACTGCGGTTCTCAAACCAAATAGTGGGCCAACTCCTTAATAATAAATAAGCATTGGTTGTCTGTTACACGTTTCTATTATTTTGGCGACCCTGCTAAGTACAGACAGACAGAGAAGGTGCAGTGTCGAGTAAACAGGACAGAAAAGATCAGACCTGTTATTTGCACTGCGGTGATCCACATGAAAAGGTTTCCGAGATTGTTATGGCAACACGACAGGAATTAACAGATTTTAACTCGTTAACACGCAAAGGTACACTCTTTGACAAAAAACCTGGCCGCCGGCCGGCCGCCGCTGAGCCTAAGTCCGAGCCGATCGCGACTTGGGACAATAAAAGTGGCCGCGCTGATTCGCTCTAAGTCCGCCTAACTGCACAATCAGGCAACACTGTAAACTGCAGGAGTTCATGCAGTACTTCTTGTGTGCAGTTAGAAGACAACTGGGTCAGCTCCCTCCTTGGTCTTGCGGTAAAGTGCGCGACTTGCATGTTCAGTATTAGCGATCGAAACTGACTGTTGACAAAAATTTTAAATTCACGTCACTCGTTCATGCTCATGCCCCATGTGTAAGGGGAGCATATGCGTAACGTATTTCATTTTTTGGTACTCTGGTAATAACATGTCGGCCCAATAACATTGCCACCTCTGGCCGCAGCACTTGGCAGAGCTCTCCGCGGCCCACTCGCCGGCAGCAGCGGTGGCGGCGCTGTGCTGCCTCGCCCTCTACCCACAGCGCCTGCCGCCGCTCATCGCCCTGGATACGTAAAATGCTGTAGTGTTGCTAAGTGGTGATCCACAAAAAAGGTTGCCATTCGTATTTCACACAGGATATAACGAAGCAGACCCCCTATTTTCAATGATGAGCATATAATACATTAGAGAGGCAAAAAATTGTCATTGTCCAATCCAATGGCACTCTACGATGGTTAACACTTATTTCTGGGTTAAATCTCGATCCTTTTCCTTTCAGAAAAGCCTTTCATGTAATTTGTTATTGTCATCAGTTCATATGTTTTCATCAAGACACAATATGTAATTCACTAAAATGTTTTAGTGTCGTTGTTTCATTCCGTACGGTAAATGTATGAGCTAAATTATGTGAATACGTTTCAGTGGACGTTCTAAAGCAACACAGGCACACTGCAAGGTTTCTTGTGTTCATGTGTCATTTCTACGGGAGACATTTCGCATCAATGGAATGAATTCGAAGTTCTTCGAAGGCGTTTGTATGGTGAAGCAAAGAAGACATCTAATACCATTTCCATAATTTGAAGTTGACCTTTCTGAAAGACTTATTGTATAAAGTTTTTCTTATGATTCCGTTAAAGAGTTTCTTCTTGCAATCTGCAGCGTATAAAGTAAAATAAAACAAAATGAAATCCCCAAACGCACTCTCTCCAACCAGGATTAGAACTGCCACCTCACACCAGGCTTGCATCACAAGACACAAGCAGAACCACACAGCCAACCACACAATGCCACTTATTGCCCCCCCCCAGTGTGTCACATATTCAATGCTGAGCGTCTAACTCATCGTGAAAGAACCTGAAAGTCACCTACACAAATAACTACATTCCTTGAGTGCAAAAGGTAAATTTCTGTCTCTCATTTCATGTGGGCATTACACATCATGAGTCATGAAAGTAGAAAAGAATGTCAAGTGAACTTAGCGAGGCAATTCAGTACCACTTGAGGAAGTAACTTCACTGTCACAGTGTTGCCAAATATCAGCAACGATGTTGCCAGTTCTTAGCTGTACTAGGAAGACCTGTGTAGCGATAAGCGACGCGAAATCGCGCTAGTCTCATGTGGGCTTCTAGAGGGGAGTCGCGCATTTCGGTTAACATGCGGCGCTATCTCCTGATAGATTCCGTCGTCACATTTACGATGCACATATTAAATTCGTCCAATGAGGCCGAAACTAGCGTTTAAATTTTTTGAAGCTTTACTGCATTATGATATATTTTCAGCAAATGACTGGAGAAAAAATACTGATATTGTGATTGCAACATACGGCAGATCAAAGACTGAGATACGTAAACTTGCATCACGATTACAGTTTCATCGCCCCCCCCCCCTCTCCTCCAAAAGGAGACTAACACAATTGCTTTGTTACATTTCGACAAAAGCAAATTTTTTTGATGAAAAGTTACTGGAAATCAATGATGCCCCATCCATCTCGAAAAACTTCGCAACTTGAAAGCGTCTGCGTTTCAAAATGCAGCCTTACGACTGTATAAGTAATATTTCATATCTTGTACGTGTTGGTTTGCTTGAAAGCCAGAAGAAACTTAGTTAACTGATTAGTTGTGCAACACAGGAATTATTTCACTTAAGTATTCAGAAGACTGTATATTTAAAATTACGGCCATGAACACAGAAACTAAACTGTATATATGGGAAATGTGCAATTCTGAGCCGGCCGCAGTGGCCGAGGTGACTGAGGCGCTCCAGTCATGGTCCGCACGGCCACTACAGTCGGGGGTCCGCATCCCCCCTCGGGCATGGATATTTGTGCCGTCTTTAGCCTTAGCTACTTCATAAGTAGTTTGTAAGCTTAGATACTGTTGACCCCGTAGTTAAGTCCCATAAGTTGTACAAACATTTGAATTTTTTTTTTTTTATTATTCTGAGGTTTTTCCTCTGCAAACATATACATATAATCTATAGTCTACTAAGCAGCTTATTGATTTCGTAGTGTTACAGCCTTGATGGGCCAACAAATGATGATGAGAATCCGAACCCATGTGTCTGATGGAGGTTTCGAACGTTGCAACCTATAACTTGCATGTGTTGTTGCTTAGTATGTGTCTTGACGATATTAAATCAACAGAAATTGTTACAAACATTTTACCTACTTTCTTCTATTGTCCTATTTTTCGTCAAACCACACATTCTTTCTGGTCTTTTGGTCACATGGGAAAGAACGCTTTTGCAACTTAATTAATGATAATAATGATAATAATCAATTATGTTTACGGCATTACAGCACAATGATAAAGATTACAATAACAATAGAAAATGACGATCTCTTGGTTGACACACTGCAATGAGTTTTGGTATTTCGGTGCTGAATGCCATTTAGGACATTTTTCAGAGGAGAAAAATAGGCCTGAAGCCACACACATCACTAGTACAATGATACCTCACTAATCAACTATGCTTGCTGTAGATCAGAAAACGAGAACGGCGCCACCGAGCTAAAATGAGTTTACTCGTTCAGTTATCTGACATTTGCAGTTAATACAGACAGTCCCGACATAAAACACAAAATTGTTTGCAATTTAAGGAGGGGTAGACCTTTCTGCGGTCGAAAATTAAATTCAGGATAACAGAGTCATTTAAATGCAATGACTAATCCCATATCCTCATGAATATTGGAAAATACCTCGAATTCTGGAACTAAGGGAACGATCAGAGTTTCCTAGCATCGTAAGCAATACTGCTAAGCTATAGGAAGAACTTCTTGGGCATCCCACAATATCCTCATTCCTACAAACAGTATGCTTCAACTGGCTTTTATCCATGCTGCGCTGCCAACGCCCATTCTAAGTAAGGCTTCAGTCCGAAATCAGACAACATCATTGAAAATGCTGATGAATAGGTGACTTACCTTCATCAACTTCCGGGGAGAGTTTCTTTCATCGAAACGGAGAAAGTGTGAAATGACTACTTTCTCCAAAGTTCCTACGGACTTTTGTCCCAAATTGGACGTATATACGTTCAATCTTGCATACGCGGCTCACATTCCAGGAATATCACCAATATGAGCATCTGGCGGGTATCGTCCTAGAGCAGCTATTACGCAAGTTTTTACCGATAATCATAAAATTGACAAGACGGCTTTTGCTGCAGAATATAGTGACTTCTATTACGTCCGCATAACCTTTCCCAATAAGAAACTGTTTTCTTCGTATAGTGATGCCCCTGTTTAGGTGTATTATAATGTTAGTGTTTAATGTTGCTTCAGAAGTACTTTTTGTCTTAAATATTTTTATATTTGCAGGTGATTCAAAGTAATTGTAATAATTAGTTTCCCTTCAAATTACTCCATTAATTTGATCTGTTATTGCCGGCCGCGGTGGCCGAGGGGACTGAGGCGCTCCAGTCACGGTCTGCAGGGCCACTACGGTCGGGGGTTCGAATCCCCCCTAGGGCATGGATATTTGTGCCGTCCTAGTTCGTAAGTAGTTCATAAGTAGTTTGTAAGTTTAGGGACTGATAACCCCGTAGTTAAGTCCCATAGACTATACAAACATTTGAACATTTGATCTGTTATTTGTAAAGTAATTGCAACCGCCAAAAGTGAAACTGTCCTATAAACCAAACCGTTTCGTTATTTTAGGTCATTCGTCCATGGGCAGAACACTTTCATCAGAAATATCTCCACGAAAGGCAGAGAAGCGGACGGTTCTCTGTCATAGAGTTAGGCTCACGTAGCCAGACCTCTGTGCAGAAGAGATGGAATTATATGTTGAAGAAAGAAGTCATATCTAAGAAACTTGCATATTAATTTGATTTTTCTCGTGTATTTACATTCTTTCAGTTTATATTCGCCTTTACTTCTCACAAAATAATGAGATATATTTTTCTCTGCTAGTAGCTACCTTTGGTCGTTTCCGACCGTATTACATTTTCCGTTGTCTCTAGATTTCACGTCGAAAGAAAACATGTGCTCCACATAATTCATTTCGCAGTAGGCGGTCGTATTTCCACCGTTGGTATATTTACTTGTACAAATATTGTTCGTAACCGTAAACAGTTTCTCTTGCTGTTCATCTCCTTAATATTGTTAAACACATATTTTCCCTATAATTCTCCTCGTGAAGCGGTTGAACTGCTGTGCTTTATTATTGTTAGTACCATTAGTTTTTATTTCAAGTTGATCTCTGAATTTGTATTTTGTATTACCGTTATATTTGTTTGATCAATATGTTTCACGATATTGAAGATCAACAAGTTCTCATATCCATTAACATAAGCGACTTGGAGCTAATGTATAACGTTCATTTTTGTCTTGTTTCATCCGTAAAAGTTCCTCTTAAAATCTGGAACACTTCTTTTAACACCCTTAATTTGAAACCGATACGTTGGCACAGGACATTCACGGATTACTCATTTATTAACTTCATTCATAATGATAATTTGGATCAAATTTATTTACAAATTTTCTACTCAGTCCATTTAATTTTTATGATAGCGGTAAAATTACAGCCTTGCGAATTCTAGAGCATCTGTTCAAAATCAATGAATAAGAGATACGTCAATACTTTTATTTACTATCTTTTAACAAGCAACAGTGCAATTGCTTTCCCTAAAATTGTTCTAAACCATGGCACAATTCATCGATCAATTTTAATCGTTGTAACACATGATTATTAGGTTGCTTTATTGTCTATTGTGTTTTTGTTACAAATTTTACAATTCATTTTATACTAACGATAGGTCAGAAACTTAATTAACATAACTCAGAACCGCGTGATAATGCAATATTAACTCGCATTCGTTTCAGATACGGAGCGAGTTGGTGCAGTGGTAACACACGGGATTCATATTATATTCGGTACACGGCGCATCGAACTGGCCTTCGGCCATTTGGATTTGAGTTTTCCATGATTTTCCTAAATCAGTCTAGGCAAATGCCGGAATGGTCCCTGCGGCAGGGCACGGCCGATTTCCTTCCACATCCTTATCATGACAATCCTAACTTCTGCTTCGCTCTAATACCCCCTTGTCGAGGGGACGTTAAATCGTAACCTTCCTTCTTTCTTTCGTGTCTCGTGTGCAATAGAGCTTACTTTCCGTTTCCGTGTGTTGGTGCAAATTTTGCAGTTCATTTCAAACCAACTTCCCTCTGAACAAGAGACCTTGAACTTTCAACTTAACTTAGAACTGGATGACACTGCTTCATTAACGCCATTTCTTAATTGGTGTGTGATGGAGGGCAATTTTTATACAACTGCTGTTTCCGCCTGTTTCTCTTCCAGTCGTGAATGGTTCGCCATTAAAACTATTTCTGGTAAGACTTAGTGTGAGTTCATATCGCCCTATCTTTTACCTTCGCGATCTTTTCGTGACTAATACATAAGAGGGGTCAGGTGAAATAGAAATAAAACAAATGTATCTCATGTCTCTGTAGTATTGTCATAAAAACGTTTGAAATTGAATGAAAAATTTCACAAATACAAAATTTGAAAAATGTAAAATAGTCATTCAGATGGAAAATGCATATAAACGTGGTTTTAAAATAGACTAAGAGGTATAAAGTAACTTTTGTCCACTCGATAATTACCACCGCGTTAAGGATAGTTCCAATAAATTTTCGAATTTTTAATAGCTATGTCAGACATCATAGTAACACTGGAACATAAAGTGTTCTTGCATCATGAGTAATGCTAACAGTAGCGTTTAGTGGCCACCAACTTTAAGGGTAATTTATTTCATTAACGTTCTGAAGTCGATAAGAGGTATGACGCGGTGGGGGCAGCCACGGTCGTTTTGGTAAATGCGGCACAACGAGCGAGCGAAGGCGCGCGCGTCTGGAAACGGAGAAGGTGGAGCGCGCCTGCTGGAGAGATAGTTTTCGTTCTGAACAGAGGAAGCCATGAAAAGGAGCTTAACAGATGTTCGGTAGACCTCTTGGAACTTACGCGTTTTGACTTTAACATAAGAAATAAATGAAATTCACGAATTGCATTGAACATTGCAATGGTTAGTAAATTAATGTCGTCCGCTATCTGCGACGACACCGATCGAATGATAATGTATCGACGTGAGATACCTGGCACCTAAAAGTCGCCATTAAGTTTGTACTTTGAAACCTATCACCGCGCTGTAATGAACACATTGCAATTAAAACTATGTCTGCATCGCATCCGGCCATGAGACTACGTAACATTTTATGAAATCAACGAGGCAGGCAACAAAGACAGGTCCGGAATCCATTGAGCACCGCATCAAGGTACGTGCTCAAAAAATTCAAATGGAACGCTATTTAACGTAGCAAGATGTTCTGTCAATAACAGGTCACTTGTAATGTCCATATTGACCTGTGGACATTTTGTTTTATCAGGAAGCAAACTCGAAGGAAACTAAACACAATTTGAGTATTTAGGAAGACTTTCCTGCGAAAAATTGTGAGTCTTATTGTTAGTTAATGGAGTACAGTAAACATAACGATAAGTCCTGCATATGAATCAACCATAAACCGAGAAACAAAACGGGTAATACGCTCCATGAGGTATTGATTGATTTTTTTTTTTTTTTTTTTTTTTTTTTTTTTTTTTTTTAATAGCTGGCCATGTGACATATGTGCAATTTGGAGAACACAGTATCTCGAGCCTGAGTGGAATTACGGATCCGGATCCTAACATGCAGGACGCCAGCTACAAAAACTCGTTCATCAGGCCGCCAAGACTTTCCAACGTCGTAGTAGGGCCTATTGATTCGCAACTTTGGCATCATGTAGATGTGAGTCTGATATGTAATTCTGCAGTCAGTTGACTTTTTCTTGTCACCTACATTAAATATTTTGAAAAATTAACATCATAATATGCTCGTTGTAGTAGAAACTGAATTTGTGTTCAAGAAGGTCGTTTCATACATTAACTACTCTTACTCTCTTTCACGTTGCGAGCAATCTGCTTCAGCTGTGAGTAAATAAATGAGGTAGGGTTTATAGCAGTAATGTCTAGCTGTATAATAGTCACTTTCTGAAAACCTAGCCAATTTAGAAATGGGGTCCGTTTTGTTGCAAAAGCTGGATCTCATCATTTCGTCTCAAATTTTCAAATGTTTGTTAAGCTTATGGGACTTAACTACGGGGTCATCAGTCCCTAAACTTACAAACTACTTATCAACTACCTTATACTAAGGACGGCACAAATATCCATGCCCGAGGGGGCATTCGAACCCCCGACCGTAGTGGCCGTGCAGACCGTGACTGGATCGCCTCAGTCCCCTCGGCCACCGCGGCCGGCCATTTCGTCTCGTTACGTCTTTAATTTCTCCGCTTACTGTCAAACAAAATTATCCGTGCCAACTGTCTCCTGGAAACATATCAGATGCTGTAACCATCTACTTCAAGAATATCAAGTGACATCAGAAACAAAACGAAAGAACATTTTCTTAAATGAATTTATCAATTGCACTAAAAAGATGGTAAAATTTTAAATATAGATAGAACAACTTATTTCGAAAACACTTCAAATGTAGTCATCCCATAAAGTAAATAATAAATTCTGAAGCCGTGTCAGCTGGTTTTATTTTTTTTTATTTTTTATTTTTTTATTAAGAACGTTGCTTTACAGGTCCAAGACCGTTTTCACGTCTTTAAAGACCCATCTTAAGGCGTTAATTTTTTTCATATGAAAATTCATTATAGAGACACAAGGTTCTAATTGCTTTCATCTGTCATGGGAATAAAATTTCATTAATTAGGCTCAGATATATGGAACCAGACCAACAGAAATAATCACTGTCATTCAGAATGAAAACCAAGGACATTAAAATGTGGGACAAATAGTCGCGTAATTTTGATTACTGTATTTTCAATGAAACCAGTAGATCGCCGACGAAGTGAAGGAGTACAAATCAAAGAAAACTGTCCAAAGAATCGAAGAAACCAATAGATGATGGATTTGTATTTTGCTCATCTTTGCATCAAGTATTACGGCAAGGTAAAAAAACTAACGAATATTCGCAACCACCCAGATTCTCTGTTTTGTTACAGCTTCATGAGGACTAAATTCAATTAGGTAATATTCCTTGAATGTGAGACGCGTTTGACAAGACTAAACGTAGATACAGTCCATCTTCGCACAACAGTGCCTTGTATCATTGGAGAAAATCATGATTCGCATTACTTTTTCGTTTTGTTACAAAAAGCTCTCACTGATAGTTGATGAGGGTAAGTTATCAATTCATCGTCATTTCTTCTCAATTTATGGCTAAAAGCCAGTTGAGGCCAGATGCTAGTAGGATTCAGAATATTGTGGGCTGTCACTTTTAAGATGTGAAGTGTTTGATACCTTACTGTTTAGTGACGGATGATGCAACGTTCATTTCCAGTAACCCATAAAAATTGCTTTTGTAGATATCTAACAAAGTAATTGTTTTAGTCTTTTTTTGGGGGGGTGGGGGAGGGGGTGAAACAAAAATCGTGATGCAAGTTTAGGTATCTCACTCTTTGATCTGCCGTATGTTTCAATCACAATATCAGTATTTTTTCTCCAGTCATTTGCTGAAAATATATCATAATGCAGTAAAGCTTCAAAAAATTTAAACGCTAGTTTCGGCCTCATTGGACGAATTTAATATGTGCATCGTAAATGTGACGACTGAATCTATCAGGAGATAGCGCCGCATGTTAACCGAAATGCGCGACTCCCCTCTAGAAGCCCACATGAGACTAGCGCGATTTCGCGTCGCTTATCGCTACACAGGTCTTCCTAGTACAGCTAAGAACTGGCAACATCGTTGCTGATATTTGGCAACACTGTGACAGTGAAGTTACTTCCTCAAGTGGTACTGAATTGCCTCGCTAAGTTCACTTGACATTCTTTTCTACTTTCATGACTCATGATGTGTAATGCCCACATGAAATGAGAGACAGAAATTTACCTTTTGCACTCAAGGAATGTAGTTATTTGTGTAGGTGACTTTCAGGTTCTTTCACGATGAGTTAGACGCTCAGCATTGAATATGTGAAACACTGGGGGGCAATAAGTGGCAGTGTGTGGTTGGCTGTGTGGTTCTGCTTGTGTCTTGTGATGCAAGCCTGGTGTGAGGTGGCAGTTCTAATCCTGGTTGGAGAGAGTGCGTTTGGGGATTTCATTTTGTTTTATTTTACTTTATACGCTGCAGATTGCAAGAAGAAACTCTTTAACGGAATCATAAGAAAAACTTTATACAATAAGTCTTTCAGAAAGGTCAACTTCAAATTATGGAAATGGTATTAGATGTCTTCTTTGCTTCACCATACAAACGCCTTCGAAGAACTTCGAATTCATTCCATTGATGCGAAATGTCTCCCGTAGAAATGACACATGAACACAAGAAACCTTGCAGTGTGCCTGTGTTGCTTTAGAACGTCCACTGAAACGTATTCACATAATTTAGCTCATACATTTACCGTACGGAATGAAACAACGACACTAAAACATTTTAGTGAATTACATATTGTGTCTTGATGAAAACATATGAACTGATGACAATAACAAATTACATGAAAGGCTTTTCTGAAAGGAAAAGGATCGAGATTTAACCCAGAAATAAGTGTTAACCATCGTAGAGTGCCATTGGATTGGACAATGACAATTGTTTGCCTCTCTAATGTATTATATGCTCATCATTGAAAATAGGGGGTCTGCTTCGTTATATCCTGTGTGAAATACGAATGGCAACCTTTTTTGTGGATCACCACTTAGCAACACTACAGCATTTTACGTATCCAGGGCGATGAGCGGCGGCAGGCGCTGTGGGTAGAGGGCGAGGCAGCGCAGCGCCGCCATCGCTGCTGCCGGCGAGTGGGCCGCGGAGAGCTCTGCCAAGTGCTGCGGCCAGAGGTGGCAATGTTATTGGGCCGACATGTTATTACCAGAGTACCAAAAAATGAAATACGTTACGCATATGCTCCCCTTACACATGGGGCATGAGCATGAACGAGTGACGTGAATTTAAAATTTTTGTCAACAGTCAGTTTCGATCGCTAATACTGAACACGCAAGTCGCGCACTTTACCGCAAGACCAAGGAGGGAGCTGACCCAGTTGTCTTCTAACTGCACACAAGAAGTGCTGTATGAACTCCTGCAGTTTACAGTGTTGCCTGATTGTGCAGTTAGGCGGACTTAGAGCGAATCAGCGCGACCACTTTTATTGTCCCATGTCGCGATCGGCTCGGACTTAGGCTCAGCGGCGGCCGGCCGGCGGCCAGGTTTTTTGTCAAAGAGTGTACATGGACGCATGGGATAATCCACTTCAGAAATACTTACGGGAATCAATATTCCCTAATTCACAGAGTCAAGAATGTACCTAGAAAACCAAATTTAAGACTTTACCTCTCAACGGAGGGCCTGAAATAACAACACAATACACAAAGTCGTGAAAAGAGGGCATGAGGTGAACATTAACAAAATCAAAACAAGGTTAATGGAATGTCATTTAATTTGGACGATTCTGAAAAAGGTAGATTAGGAAACGAAGCAATACAATTTTCTGATGAGTTTAGTCATTTGGATCATAAAATAATTCATCTTAGCTGACGTAGAGAAAAAATATAATGCAGAATGCCTAAAGAAGAAGAACGTTGTTGAAGAAGAGAAATTTCTTGACATTGCGTATTGGTTAAAATCTTGTGAAGTCTTTCCTGAAGGCATTTGTCTAGAGTGTAGCATTGTGCGGGAGTGAAACATGGACAATAAGGAACTGAATAAAGAATATGATTGAAGCTTTTGTAATCTGGTGCTGCAGGAGACGGTGGAAATTAGAGCTGTAGGCACTAATGAGGAGTTTATGAAATTCCAACATGTTGTATGGTTTTGGGACAGCAACTTACTATTTTTGTTAATAATTTCAAAAAACAGCTAAAGTTGCATACAGCTGGTTCTTTTTATTGACGCATAGTTTCGGGCTAACCTGAGCTCATTATCAGGCCAAACCAACTCAATGTCATCACCGATATACAAACTATAGATCACATGTACAGAAAAATTTATATTACTTTTTTTGAAACGTGTCATTATTCCTATTTCAACGTCAAGCATCAACTAATGAGTATGTACTGGACAGAACATGGAAAAAAGAAATTTCTAGCATATCTTGACTAAAAGAAGAGATGGATTAGACCGACACATTTAGAGACACCAAGTAATCGTCAGTTTAATGTTGGAGGGAAGTGTGTGAGATGTAACATGCAGAGGGAGACAGAGAGGTTTAGTTTGCCATACGTATTAAGAGATAAGGGTAGCGTGGAGAACTGCTTCAAACCAATCTGAAGACCACAGCAACAACTAGGGAAAAATAGTGGCCGATGATATTCACATAATGACCAAGATTGTGTAGAGTTCTCAGTGTACAGAGACTAAAAACGCTGCGTGAAATACGCACAGACAGCACTATAGTTCGTATGTATCGGTTCGGATAGTGCGGCGTTATTTGGTGTAATTGGTCTATGGCAGCAAACGATCGACTCCACTGCCTCTGCTGACGCTACGACAGCATCCGCAGCGCCTCTACTGGGCTCGTGACCGTGTTGCTTGGACCATAACTACCGGAAAACCGAGTCTCTTCCAAATAAGTGCCCAATTACAGTTGGTAATACACGATGATGCGGTTCGGGTGTGGCACATGCCCCACTTAGTCATGGAGCGAAGTTGTCAACACGTCACCGTACAGGAGGCTCCCTACCATTTTTACCCCACACACTTCCTTCTAATGCTAAGTTGGCGATTCCTTCATGTCTCAGAATGTGTCCCACCAACCTATCCCTTCTCTTAGTCAGGATATGCCACAAACTACTTTTCTCCCCAATTCTGTTGAGTATCTCCTCATTAGCTACCTGATCTACCCATCTAATTTTCATCATTCGTCTATAGCAGCACTTTTCAAACGTTTCTATCATCTTTTGTCCGAACTTCTTATCGTCCTCGTTTCACTCCTATGCAATGCTACACTCCAGACAAATAGACAGGACTTCCTAACATTTAAACTAATAGTGAATGTCAACAAATTTCACTTCCTAAGAAACGATTTTCTTCCCATTCCCATTCTGCATATCTTCTTTACCTTGGGCATCAGAAGTTATCAGTCAGGGGCCGGATCTAGGGGGGGGGGGGGGACAAAGGGGGCAGTTGCTCCGGGTGGCAGAATTTAGAGGGCGGCAAATTTTGACCGACTCTTTTTTTTATTTTATTTTTTAAATTTTTTTATTTTATTTTTATTTTACAGAATGTATTTTTCTGGTATAATTTAATAAAATCAACTGACACGAGGCATTAAAAGTAAAATGACTGCAAGAAATACCGAAATCATTTAATAAAACTAAAATACCTGGTTGCTGACTTCAGTGTTGCCCTGTCACAGGTACTTCAGCTAATCAAACTTTAAAAATCTACTAGATATTAGCCAGAACGAGGGAGATGTTTGCGTTATTGCAATAAGCTAGTGCACAATGTTTATTAATTTGCATAGATTTCCTTTTTCAGATACATGAATATTCATATTTCATATCAAGGTAATATTTGTAGAACAGGTGAATTTGAATAACGTTCCACTCCTTATAAAAAAGAAAAAAAAAAGTATTTCAGGTGCGCACACTTCTTATTGAAAGTCAAAAGCATTAAGGATCTAGAGTCCTCTCTCGGTAGCGGTGGAATTGATAGACATCTACACAGGATACTATGTAAATCACATTTATTTGCCTGACAGAGGGTTCATCGGACCACTTTTATACTATTTATCTCCCATTCCATTCTCGAATAGCACGCGGGAATAAAGAACATCTGAATCTCTCTGTTCGAGCTCTGATTTCACGTATTGATTCAGATGATCTTTTCTACTTATGAGGCAACAATATATTTTCGCATTCGGAGGAGAATTTTGACGATTGTAGTTTCGTAAGTAGCCCACGTCGCAGCAATAAACGCCTTTGTTCTAATGATTCCCATCCCAGATCCTGTATCATTTCCGTGACGCTGTCTCCCCTGTATCACGACAATACAAAACGAGCTGCCCTTCTTTGGACTCTTTCGATGTCCTCCGTCAAACCCACCTGATAAGTATCGCACACTGGGCAGCAAGACCAGATAAAATAGGAGGAATCTCACTGTATTATTGATGCTGTCTTTTTTCTACCTAACCAAGGAAGTCATTTTAGAGGAACAAAAGAAGATGGTGATTTTGGTGATCCATATAGCGGCAAATTTCTAATTACTATTGATCTCATATCATACTATTGTGTCCCCCTTCGTCTGCGTATTGAAAGCCACAAGAAAGGTTCAAATGTTCAAATGTTTGTTAAGCTTATGGGACTTAATTACGGGGTCATCAGTCCCTAAACTTAGAAACTACTTATCAACTACCGTATACTAAAAAACGGCACAAATATCCATGCCCGAGGGGGGATTCGAACCCTCGACCGTAGTGGGCGTGCAGACCGTGACTGGAGCTCCTCAGTCTCCTCGGCCACACAAGAAAGGCCAGATTAGCTATTTTTACAAAATTATACAAGATGAGTTCCGTGACTTGATTGCTGACAAAATAAAACAAGATACAATTAATAATATATTAGCTGTTAAATACTTTTCACTGATGTTTGACTGCACTCCAGATATCAGCCACAATGCACAGATGGCACAAGTAATTCGATATGTCAAGTCGAATGACTCAGAGGTTGTGGAAAGTTTTACTGACTTTTTTTCAATTACAGACAAAACAGGAGAAGGTCTTAGTCAAGAGATACTGCAAAAAATGGAACAAGATGGGTTGAACATTAAGTACTGCAGGGGTCAGTCTCATGACAATGGAGCAAACAGAGCTGGAAAGTACAAAGGGGTCCAGTCAAGAATACTTCAGAAGAATGAACTGGCCTATTTGGTACCATGTGCTGCTCACTCTTTAAATTTAGTGGGATCAAATTCAGCAGACATTCAGCAAGACTAGGTGATCTGCAAGAGTAGATGCGGTTGAAGCTGTTTACAAGCATTTTCATAAAGTTTTGAAGGCCCTGGAAGAAACTGAAACTTATAAATTGTCAGCACCAGAAAGAAAATCAGAGACAAGATCTATTTTGAAAAAAAAAAAAAAAAAAAAAAAAAAAAAGAGAAAACTCAAATTCATTACTTTAACTTGTTTCTGGTATGCAATATTAAAATAAATTGCTCATGTTAATCAGTTTCTGCGAAGTTAATGCTTTACAATTGATAAAGCTGTTCTAAGGACTTTTGGGCTTTCTCCAAACTTCCCGGGATTCTTGTACCTCTGAAGATATTTCTGAGGTCAAAGTACTAGCAGGAGATAATGAGGTGTCAACGGCATTCTCCGAAAAAAGGATTCGAAGAAAGAAGAAAATGACCGATGAGCTTTGTGAGAATGAAGTATCCAACATTCACAGAAAAGATAAGGAATAATTGACAGAACTTAGTACCAGGTTTACCGCACTTGAGAAAATTGGTGAAAAAATTAGTTTTCTGTGTGGTGTGCAAATTCGAGAAATGGAAGTGGAGGATTTGAAGGCCAAAGCAGCGGAACTGGCAGAAGATCTTAGCGAGGAAGAACTTTAAGTTGAAAGTTTCAGAAGACATGCGCTTGCAGTAGACAGAGACTTGCAAGATTCCACTGCATTATCAACATTAAGTTTAATTTATAAACATAAATTGGTAGAGGGGTATCCCAACCTTACTACAGCGTTAAAATATATCTTACCATTCTAGTTTTGTTTCGGCTGGAGAAAGAAGTTTCAGCAAGCTGAAAATAATTCAATTCAATTGAGGAGCACAACTGCTTAACAAATCTGCGATAATATCAATAGAGCACAAACGAGCTGCTTCTCTAAACTATGATGATATCAGAAACAGTTTTGCAAGCAAAAAGAGCTCGAGAAACGAGAATTTGAATTGATTTTTGTACGATGAGTAATCTTGTAATATTTTTGTATGTATTAAAATTGTTCTGTTTTCCTTTGTTCTTAATACAGTCAATAAAATAAGTTTATCTTGTGAGATTGTGACATTTATTTAGAAATTTGTAACCCAATTAGCGTCAAAAAGTCGATTATTACGGGGGGGGGGGGGGGGGCGTGAAAGAATGGCGGCAAATTTAAGCTTGTCCCCATTGGCAAATGTTCTAGATGCTCATCTTATATCTTCGCTTCAAGACACTGTCCATTCCGTTTAATTGCTCTTCCAGGTCCTTTGCTGCCTCAGACAGAATTGCTAGGTCAACAGCAAACTACAAAGCTTTTATACCCTCTCGTTGGACTTTAATTCCCTCTCCAAACTCCTTGCATCCCTTCACAGCTTGCGCAATATACAGATACATTGAGGAAAGGTTACAACCCTGACTTACTCGCTTCCCAACCAATGCGACCCTTTCATGCCATTCAACTCTAATAAAAGCTGTCTGGTTTTTGTACAAGTTGAATATATTTCGCTCCATATTTTTTACCCCTACTACCTTCAAAATTTGAAAGAGTGTATTCCAGTAGACATTGTCAGAAGCTTTCTCCAGATCCACATATGCTAAAACGTAGATTTCCCTTTTCTTAACTATCTTCTAAGATAAATCGTAATGTATTGCCCCGCGTGTTGCTACATTTCTCCTAAATCCAAATTGATCTTCCCCGAGGTCGGTTACCGCCAGTTTTTTCATTCGTCTGTAAATAATTCGTGTTAGTATTTTGCAACCATGTCTTATTGAACTAATAGTTCAGTAATTTTCAGATTTGTCTGCACTTGCATTCTTCGAAATTGGAAACACTATATTCTTCTTGAAGTCTGAGGGTATTTCCCCTGTTTAATACATCTTCCATACCAGGTGGAACGATTTCATCATAATTGGCTTCCCTAACGGTAATAGCCATTCAGACGGAACATCATCTACTCCGGGTAAATCACAGCCCCGAAATTCACAGGCGTTCTAATGATTAAATTTCGTGTAATTACTACATAATCAACAGGACCTTTCTTCATTCTCTAAGAACTTGAAAAAATTCTACCTCCATTTTGCATCTGCTATTTTCAAAATTTTGAACAATGTAGGTCATTCAACATGGTAAATGCTAAATAATTACTTTCAGCTTCTTAAACACGGCCTCTGATACAAGCCGTAGGCTGTCTTGCGTTTTGCTGCATTTTTCCAAACTGATCATATGCAGGATTAGCCTCAACCAGTATTGCCATTTTTCAGAAAGTAATTAGCTTTATTATTTGGCCAAAATGGGTAATTAAACGGGTGGATCAATGATACCCACAACCATCAGAACCTCCATTTTTTGAACCGGAACTGCAATTATTACAGCCGTCTTTAACTCACAGAATATTATGCGTGCCTTACATATTGCACACCAACTGGAATATTTTTTAATGGATGTTTGTCCTACGCATCTCAATAATTACGAGGGAATGTCATCTGGTCCTAGGGACTTTATTCCACCTTCTGTGCTCTATAAAAATCTTGACAGTAAATAATATCGCCAAAGAATAGTGACAGTGTTATCCGTGCTTCGCGCGTCAAATCGACGCTGACTGCTCGTTTGTAGCTATTTTAAAGTACGCCAACATCTCAAATTGATCCGCGTGTGAAACGTGTGCTTGCTAATGATTATTATTACATATTTCATAGATTTATATTACAGGCCGTCCATCATTCGTAGCGCGTGGACACAATTTGCACACGGACGAGGTACGGTGACAGTCATCTCACCAAATACATGTCTTAAACCAGCTTCATTTAGCTCCTAAAAAAAAGGAATTTTTTAGAAAAACTGCAGGCCGACATATTATACTTGACGTAGGTAAAAAAATACGTTGCTGTAATTTTCCTCAAAATCACTATACTGTAACTGCATAGCAAGTACGGTTTTCCTATTTTTCGCCAGAAAAAATTAATGTTTGTCTCTCCTTAATTTAACTGTATAAAACTGTTAAATTATACAACAAATGAAAAAGATTCAGTAAATTGTGGTAATAAAACGCAGTAAAACTTAACGATTAAAGCTATCACTGCCACAGTTATAAAGTAGGAGCTGACGCAATGGCAAGACACACGTACTGGCAAGTGAAACGAATACAGTAATACGACATTCTTCACGGACACGGCAGTGCGGTTCACGAACAGCACACGATTCAATTTACGTCGCCGCCCTTTAAGTAACTGCTCAGTTAAGTAAGCAGGAACTACAGCCTGCTAGCTGCATCCTGTGCAGTCCTTTAATTAGCAATTTAAACGAAGCAATAACTGTTTACATGCGAGTTTCTATTGTCACGGAGGCTATTCGCTACTTACGTATTACCATAACAGAATGTGGCTTTGTGTCCGCTTCGATGTGATCACGGTAGCTTACAAACTTGTCCAGTTCGTTGCACTCGTCTCGTTGTGGGTACGCATTACATTAACAGCACCAGACCGAAGAGTGATAAAATGTGCTTAACAGTAAAACTACTATTAGTAGTAATACCTTAAGTGACAATGAAGATACGTAAGTAGTACACAGTTGTTAATCAGTTTTTGTATGTAGTAACAATCTCTTTTATTTACAAATGATACTAAGCGGACAGCGAGTCCAAGACACGACACAGGTATGAAGTGAGGGTATGTAGTTGATTAATCTGCAGTTATGACTCAGTTGTTTAGAACAGGATGGGTTAATGAAGAAGGGCTGTGAGCTGTGACTTCATCATGCACCCCGGCCATCGAAGCTCATAAGCAAACAACGCACATATGGTTAACTCGTATGTAGGTATTATTGTATGCGAAATATTTCACGTCTTATGTATAATTAATGTTTTTTATTATCATGATAAAGGTTTATTTTATGCTCCGATGCGCGAGGCCGTTCCCCGTCGGGGGTTCGAAACCTCCCTCGGGCATGGATGTTTGTGTTGTCTATAGTAGAAGGTAGTTTGTAAGAAGTTTGTAAGTTTAGGGACTGAAGACCCCGCAGTTAAGTCCCTTAAGCTTAACAAACATTGGAACATTTGAATTTTGTTTATTTTATTTACAATGTACGTTCGCGAAAGTACCTTACAAGTAATGGAATAATATTAATTGCAATGATAACAAGGTATATTTAAGTAATACTAGGCCGGTCTATCCATATCAGTGATATTTCATGTTGGTCTGTTAATGAATAGGACTGAAAACACAGGAACCAGTATAAAATAATGATTATTATTATTTGTTTAATTTTTCTATTTAGCTGTATGTACCCTATTATTAATCTTCTTTGTGGGTCATTGTATAGAAATATATTACATAAAAGTGCAACCGACAATATGCGCACTGGATATAATTATGATGGAATTCTACAGTTGTGTGTTGAACAACCTGACTCTTCCGCATTATACATTACACTGTCAGGATCATCAAAAGCATCACATGCAACTGGAATTTAGTTTCCTTCCAGGCAGGCTTGATCATAATGAAACTTTCACTCTGCAGTGGAGTGTGCGCTGATATGAAACTTCCTGGCAGATTAAAGCCGGCCGCGGTAGCCGAGGGGACTGAGGAGCTCTAGTCACGCTCTGCACGGCCACTACGGTCGGGGGTTCGAATCCCCCCCCCCTCGGGCATGTATATTTGGGCCGTCCTTAGTCTTAGTTAGTTCATAAGTAGTTTGTAAGTTTAGGGACTGATGACCCCGTAGTTAGTCCCATAAGCTATACAAACATTTGAATTTTGCAGATTAAAATTGTGTGCCGGAACCGGGACTGGAAACATCCCTTAGGCTGTGGCTAAGCCATGTCTCCAAGATATCCTTTCTTCCAGGAGTACTAGTCTTGCAAAGTTCGCAGGAGAGCTTCTGTGAAGTTTGGAATGTAGGAGGCGAGGTACTGGCGGAAGTAAAGATGTGAGGCGGCATCGTGAGTCGTGTCAGGATAGCTCAGTCGGTAGAGCGCTTGTCCGCGAAAGGCAAAGGTACCAGTTTCGAGTCCCGGTTCCGGCATACAATTTTAATCTGCCAGTAAGTTTTAGACTTGATCATGTTTAATATGTCTGCTCTGTTATGGTTGATTGTCTGAACGTTAATGATTGTGTTGTGACTGCGGGCTCCAATGTCAAAATTGTCCTACAAATTGCTTAAAAACGTTTCGTGTCCTTTTTTTCCGAATGCAGTACTGAATCAAAGGTCCGAGGTATGTTGCGACATGTGGAATGATTGTTACCTTTTTGTGTTTATATGGAATTACGTTGTACGAACATTGCGAGAGGGTCAGTTATCTCGCCATTGTTGAACAATACGCCTGTACACTTTATCTAATTTTAATGTTGTTATGTATACATTCGGAGGACGGTTCATGATCTTTTGCAAAAGGGGGCCAAAGACATACAAATACAAGATCTCCACTTACAGTTCACTTCATGACAAGCACACAAAATAGATTACACTTCTGTAGCACTGCCTACACATTATGCCGCCACATGCACGGTGTGCAGCTCACCAATCAGCATGGACAGTTAAAATGTGCGTCACTGCCATCTAGCGGATAGGTTTTGCCTACGTACCAAACGCTCAATGGTCGCTAGACGATTCAGTAATGTGCCTTATTAGGCTACGTTTTTCTAAGATTTGTGAAATGCTAGGGTAAACCATCCGAAGGACGTCATTATTTCATAAGAGGGCATGGCTTTTTTTATAAGGGGAAACAAAAAAGACAAAGGCTTATAACATCCATCGGCGAGTGCACCAAACTGAGTTACAAGTTAACCGTGCTTAAGTCGGCATTTAACCCTCCGTCGACAGCGCCAATTATTATAACTTCAGCAGCAGCGTGGAGCAGATTTGCTACCACTGTGTATACCGTGTTACCAACCTAATGTACAGGTAGAAATAGCACATTTGTTAATCTCTGAATTAGTATATCAATTACCTTCAGTATACAACTATAAGATTATTTCTAAAGTACACAATAATCATGAGTAATTGACCCAGCAGTACTATCATTTCGTCTTTCGTTACTTCCCTGTAGTTCCCGTATCTTGAGAAATTAGTGTCAGCTTTTTTCTGTGTTATGTGGAACTTAGTACACATTAATTACCTCATCAATCATATTATCATCTATCATGAATAAGAGAGCTTTCGTCTCTGACCTCACGTCCCTTGCGTTACCTTTTGAACCAGGGAAGATTTTTATGATATTCTTTTTCAGTGTTTTGAGTGCTGCTAGTATAGCGTTTTACTCAACAGAGTCGTACCGTCTTTAATGTCAGATTCATTGCGTCTGGAATCTTGTTCGGGGTCGGAACTAGGATTTACATTTGAATAATAGTATCCTTTTCATGATCTGATGAGGAATCTAGACAAAAATCACTAAGATCTTCATTACTTGTCGAAAGAAGTCTATTTCCTCATCTGTTAGACCCATACCACGCCTACGAGAACTGAAGATTAAATTATGTAGTAGAGTAACACTCATTTTCGCACTGTATAAGGCTGAAAAAGGGTTAAAAATGAGATTTACGGAAACTGCAGTATGGCTAATCAGGGGAAACTAGACGACTATTTATCGGGAGTTAAACTTCTATTTACGAAATAAATTTAAATTTTTGAGCATTATAATATGTAGGGTAAGATTTATACAGTAAATATTTACTAGAAATTGCCATAAATACATCTGCAAGGAAAACAGGATATAACACAAAACAATTCAAATCTACTTACATGACAGGCAGCGGTGTAAATCTGCTACCGGTGATGCACTCCCTAACAAAACAGTTTTTGGGTTGACACAACCGTGCACTAGAAACTCAGAACCTTCACTGACATTATTTTAAGGCTTTATTGAGGAATAGCTTAAGTGAGAATACGGCATCTCGATTATTGCGACAATAGTGAGCATTTAAAGAAAAGTGGAAGCATATTTGCACCATCGCTGTTGCTCGAGGGATAACCAAAACTGCAAAATTCTGGTCTCGGGCGCTGCAAAGGTCGAATGCCCGCCAGATGTGCTGGAGTTGGCCGATGCGGCCTCCATGTCCACCTGGTACGGAATTGTGCTCTGGCCGCAAGTTCGCCACCATCTCGACTCACAACATACGAAGGCCAAAATAGTTTTATATGGCCTTTGAGCCTATTTAGGCGACTGCCCAGTGCTATGTTTTACGTTCTATGTTCGTGTTGACATCATTGATATCACTTCTCTCTCTGCGCTTGGACTAAACTACTTCATTTGTCTACTGGTGACACTCTTTGCTCACATACGTAAGTTCTTTCGCTCTGTTTGTTGTCACTATTCTGGTCTTATCCAGGTGTCTTGTGTTGTCTGTCAGCTGGTATAATCTTTCACAAGCGGCTTCCGTATCTGGTGGCTTCTTGCGGTTGTCCCATCATTCCGGTACTCTAACAAGGCTCTAATATCCGGCTAGCCATATAAAGTAGAAAATTCAACCTCATAGAAGCCCAAAACCAGAGAAGAAGGTGATCTAACATAGCAGTCACTGCTATTACTGTTTTATTAAACCAGGGACAGAATTGATCTGTGTATACATGTCTTAAAAAAAAAAAAAAAAAAAAAAAAAAAGCATGTAAATAAGATCAAAAATTGAGAAACCGCGGAGGACCAGGTGTAGCGATATATTTCGTGATGTTCATTGTACAGGTTCAAATTTAAAACCGCGTAAGAAAAAGGATGAACTTTAAGTTAATGAAAATCGGAATAAGGAAGAGAAATTAAATTTTAAAGGGGAGAAGCCAAAGCAGAGCATGAATGAAACTGACATATGCAGATAGCAGGAATTATTGCTGAGGTGAAGACAACACACGAAACTATCACCACAGAGAAAATTGGCGAAAAGTTACCTTTCTCTGCAACATTAGCCGGGTGAGGGTTTGATGAACTGTAATTGATAACTTAGTGTGGAGAATTAAGTGAATCAGACAACTTCCCGACGTAACGAGATGCTTGGTTATAATTACGCTTTGCATAATAAATTTTGATGATCGTGTTTAAAAATTGTCACAATACGCTTACATCGAAACAACTTGGAAGAAACTAAACATCAATTGGAGAGTCTCAAAAATAAAGTCAGTATGAATGGAATGTTGAAAGAGACGAAATTGAGCTAAATTTGAATACAATCGGGAAGCGAACCGTAATGGTGGCCAAGGAGCTTCTTACGTTCGAACGCGGCTTGCTGAAAACAATAATTAATTAATAGTTAATTAAATTATGTCATTTTGAAATAATATTAAAAAGGAGTTTATTGGATGAAAATGAGGTGCCTAGCTCACACAAATAATTTCAGGGAAGGAGAAGAAAAGCATAGATGTAAAACACAAAGAGCACTTCCGTTCTCTCTCCAAGTCGGAGGAAGAAAGTCACCATTGAGAGAGAGAGAGAGAGAGAGAGATAAAAAGGTGCGCAGAGAACGGATACACAGGCGGCAAGCGTCGCTGACAATTTGTGCGAAACTTTTTAATGAAATGCTACACAAAATGGAAATGAGGGTATGGCAATTTTGGCCGAAAGATCCCATAGTAGATTGTTTGGCCAAGTGCAAGTATTGTCACTTGAAGCCTCGTGGGAGACTTGCGTACCGATGATGATGAAGTGATGAGAACAAGGACAACACACAGCAGTCAGCCCCTGCCTATGCTAACAAGGAGAAGACCTTATTCCTCTCAAGCCAATTCCACTAACTCTAAAATTTATTGAGTATTTTATTTTCATGATTTCTGTGTTTTTAATGATTTCTTTGAATGTTATTTTATCAATATTATGAAATATAATTGACAAAATAATTAATAAATTTAAAACATGAATAATATTGGTATGTTTAATTTTAAATATTTCATTTCAAATGTTCAAATGTTTGTTAACTGCGAGGTCATCAATCCCTAAACTTACAAACTACTTATAAACTAACCTGTACTAAAGACAACACAAACATCCATGCTCGTGGGAGGATTCGAAACTCCGACGGGGAACGGCCTCGCGCATCGGAGCATAGCGCCTCAATGCGCTCGGCCACTCCGCCGCGGCAATATTTCATTTACACGTGACACAAGCAGGGTATATTAGTGAATTAAAAGTACCGTTTCGTCGAAACACGTTTATTAATGAGGAGATTTTTTTAAATCTTTATTTCATAATTATACTACAACCCATCACCAATACAATTAATGGGTCGTAATTTATGCAACTCCAATTAAAACAGTGATTTACTTGACTCTATATAATTCTAAGAAATTACTGCAAAATCTACTAATGGGTTCCTACTTCTTGGTTGCCTACATGTTATTGAGCTACAGGAATACTGCAGTGATTACACGTGTGCCAGTAACGTATAAACCTAAGGGTGGCCACGGATGTCCACAGAGCGAAACCCAGTGGACGCGCCCCTGGCACTGGGCTGGCCATGACGGTCAATGCAGCTACTAAAGTTCTTTAGAAGTTTGATTTAATTTAATAACTAACTACTATGTCTACTCTAACTTAACCTACAGTCGAATCCGGATGTTGCGCCCAGTTACCCAGGACCAGAGCATGGCGGATTCCGCTAGGTAACTGGCTGCCGGTCCACACCCTGGACGCAGGTCATGTCCGTGTGGGCACTTTACTGTCGATCCTGGAGGAAGTGCCTGCGCACTTTGCTGGAAATGGCATCAGTGAGACTGTCCAGGATCTGGAAAGTGTCAGGTTGTCTTAATAGTGAGTTATTAATGAGTTTCAGCTTTGTAAACAACTCTCCTCGAAAGGTCGGCATTAATAAAGAGCACACGTCTGACATGTGGCTGATATTCACCGTCGGCGGGCAGCAGGTTCGTCGTCGGTCACTAAACAAACACCCAGTTGGGAGCAGTCGCGAAATTAAAATGTAACGAGCCGGGGGGGGGGGGGAGGGGTAGGACGGCGTCGCGTCGGCTGTCGGCACCGTCCGCCCGCTACGCGCGTCTGTCGCTGGGACGGCGGGCGTCGGCGGGCATCGGCCGATGGGTTCTGACAGGCGAGACGCCGCGGCGAGCGTCTGCGCAGTCGCCGGAAGGCCGACACGGCGCGCCTGGCTCCGGTGTCGCCGCAGAGTCAAGGGCCGCGGAGGACACTTTGCGGACGCCTCCTAGCTGACCAAGGTGACCCTGCCGAGGCGGCGACCTTGAGCCTCGGACAGTGGTGTCAGCGGACGCGGTGCATGACGATCTTACTGCTCTTCTCTCGTAATGATGGGCTATGTTGGTTTGGAACTTAAATAGTGGCAACACTGCTGTGGAGACACTTCACAATGGAATCTACTATTGTCGCTGATAGTACACGTTCTTGGTGTACCTACCTTACCTCCAAGAAAAATGGACTCGCCTGTTCCACGTCACCGGCGTGCGCACAATCAAGGGAAACACTTGTGAGCAAGCGGTCTGACGTAACGGTGCCAGTATGTTTTCGAAACGGGATAAAGGGAGCTTGCTCAAGAATTAATGTGAGCAAGCGGTCTGACGTAACGGTGCCAGTATGTTTTCGAAACGGGATAAAGGGAGCTTGCTCAAGAATTAATGTGCCAGATGTCGTACAGCACGGCAATGTCCTCAAGGTCTTCGAGAGGGCTGCGCGGGAGGAGCCGAGCGGTCTGGAGCGCCACGTTACGGATCGCGCGGGCTCCCGCATCGGAGGTTCGAATGCTCCCTCGGACAAGGATGTGCGTTTTGTCCTTAGGTTAGTTTAACTTAGTTTAATTAGTTTGTAAGAATAGGAACTTACGACCAAAGTAATTTGGTCCCATAGAGTTAGAAACATTTTATTTTCCTCAAAAGGCTTGCGGAGAATCGGTATTGCCGTACAGAAAAGTGCGACGTTGGGTAACAGCCTTCAACGATGCTCGGCAAACTGTGGTAGACAGGTATCAGGCAGGTCGTCCTAGCGTCTCTGAAGGAGATGTGCATACTGTTGCTATGTTGGTGGACAGTGATTGACGCTAAACGATTCGTGAGCTCGCATACGACTGTGCTTCAAATCCTGAAGGAACGACTGGGCATGCGAAAAACTGCATCACGATGGGTTCCACATGAATTTACGGGAAAGCAAAAATGAATGCGTTACGACGCTGCTTAGACGTACATGGGCGAGAAGCAGAGGCTTTCTTACGACGTATCGTAACACTGGTTGAGACCTGAGCCACACCGTCGACCCAAAATTTAAACGCCAATCCAACGACTGCGTCATTATGGGTCGCTGCGAAAGTCGAAAGTGCGTCAGAGACTTAGAATGGTGAAACTACGCATTACGCTCCTCCACGGCAGACCGACAATGCACAGTATTGCTGTTCGATTTTTGGAGCATCACTTGTGGCTAGCTGGGAAAGAAGCGGCAACCCACCCATCATTCTGCGCGACAATGCGCGGGCGTATACAACGCAAGCTGTGACTGCTCTGTTCGGTCGATGGGACTGGGAAGTACTATTCCATCCACCGTACGCCCCGGACCTAAGTCCTTGTGACTTTGATTTGATTCCGAAGATGAAGGACCCACTTCGTGGCATTCGCTTCAGAACTGTTCTAGAGATTCAACAGGTAGTAGACAGCTCCAGTCGCACCATCAACAGAACAGGCTCTGCTAACGGCATACTTCGCCGTCCACATCGCTGGAAACGGATTCTTCAAACCGCTGGTGACTACTTTGAAGGACAGTGACCACCGCAAACGTGTAATGCTTTTGTATCGGTTGTGAATAAGTAGTTGCCACTTTCTAAGTTCCAACCTTCGTAATTACGGGTAGTAGGTAATAGCGCTCCATTTGTAACAGGTTTTAGCAAGCTTTCAGTTATTCGTTACGTTCTTCAAAGTAGTATGGCAGACTCCAGTCAAGTACATTCCAAGTTCTGCGTGGAAACGTGTTGCTGTGTGTGACACGTACACGGAACCGTACGGACGGATCTCGTCTGCTGACTGACAGAGAACGCCCACTGTTGAAGCGGGTCGTACAGTATAATGGGCAGCCATCTAACCAGATCATTACACAGAAATTCCTAACTGCATCTCGATACACTGCAAGTACAGTGACAGGCGGGAGGTAACTTGGTATTTCATGGTCGAGCGGCTGCCCGTAAGCGACACATGCCACACATGACGCAAGTAATGCCAAAGGACGCCGCGCTTTGTGTAAGGAGCGTAAACATTGGACAATTGAACAGTGGAAAAACGTTGTGTGGAGTGACGAATCACGGTACACAATGTGGCAATTCGATGCCAGGATGTGGGTCTGGTGAATGCCCGGTGAATGCCATCTGCCAGCCTGTGTAGTGCCAACAGTAAAACGGTGTTTTTCATGGAAGGTAGCTTGTAAAAAAAAAAAAAAAAAAAAAAAAAGTTCAAATGTTTGTATTGCTTATGGGACTTAACAACGGGGTCAGCAGTCCCTAAACTTACAAACTACTTACGAACTAGCTAATACTAAGGACGGCACAAATATCCATGCCCGAGGGGGGATTCGAACTCCCGACCGTAGTGGCCGTGCAGACCGTGACTGGAGCGCCTCAGTCCCCCCCCCCCCCCTTTTTAATTTGTGCCTGGCCGGGATTCGAAACCGGGATTTCCTGATTACTAGACAGACGCGTTGCCCACTCTTTTTTTTTTTTTTTTTTTTTTTTTTTTTTTTTTTGGGGGGGGGGGGGGTCATCTGGTAGATCTATAGTTCGCGGTCGTTCGTATAGTTCGTTCGTGGTTTGTTCGTTGAATGGTTGGCTCAGCTGACCGGGCGCGCTGAGCCACAGCGCCCGGCTCCCCTCGGCCACCGCGGCCGGCTAAGCACCTCCTTGCTTCGCACTGTTGAAGGGCGTTTCAGGTATGCTAATAATGCAGTTGCCTGAGGTGCAGTCGTTACTTGATAATAACGTCCCTGTAATGTACTGTCCTGCACGGAATCCTGACCTGAATCCTATACAATACCTTTGTGATGTTCCAGAATGCCGACTTCGTGCCAGGTATCACCGACCGAAATGGATACTTTTCCTCAATGCAGCATTCTGTGAAGAATAGGCTGCCATTCACCAAGAAACCTTCCTGCACATGATTGATGTACAACTGCGAGAGTGCACACTCTCATCAAGGCTAAGGGTGGGCCAACACCATGTTGAATTCCAGCATTACCGATGGAGGTCGCCACGACCTTGTAAGTCATTTTGAGCGTGATCGCATACTTTTGATCGCATAGTGAATGTGGCATAAGATTTCCTGTAAATTACGGATAAACAATTGGCGACGGGGAGGCTGGAAGCTTCCGCTCAGTAACGGCCCCATCCTTCCCTTCAGGTTAATATCCTGTGTATTTCGCGCCCAAGACATCAATGGGAATCACCGTCAGGCGTATCAAACCCTTGTAGCCTCGTATCAGCTTTGCGACACCGATTCTTATTCTGCAAGAGGATGCCATCCCGACACTGTTGAGTAAAGCATGAAGGATGAAGGAATACTGTGCTCCGCTATAAGCATGAAGGATAGCAGTAGTCCGAAACAAGCACGAGGGGATGCTGTGTGGCGTAACAAGTAACATGGGATGCAGTGGTGCACAATAAGCTTGAAAGGAAGCAATGGTCAACAATAAACACAAACGGAATACAATGGAGCGCAAGAAGCGTATATGGATTTAGTTGACAGCAACAAGCATCAAGAGATGTAGTGCTCCATAACAAGCTCAAAAGGATGCAGTGGTTACCAACATGCAGCAGAAATTGCAGTGGTCTGTAACTAGCATGGAGGAACGGAAAAGTGCCCATCAATCGTGAAGGAATGTAGTGGTCCTCAGGACACATGATGGGCTATAGTGGTCTACAACAAGCATGAGGTAAAATCTTCAAATGTTTATAATCCTAAGGAACCAAACAGCTAAGACGATCGGTCATTACACTTGCAATACACTAAGGACACATGCTTGCACGAGGGAGGACTAGAACTTGTAGCGGGAGCGGCCGCGCCATCTGTAGCATAAAGCCTTAGGCCACGTGGTCATTCCCGATCGGCAGGCGTGAAGGATCGCAGTAGCCCTCAAGTAGCACGAAGTAATGCGATCGTTAACATTACTTGAAAATTCCGGTTTAGGAGGCGATATGATAGTTTTATATTCTTCAAACATGAAACGCCAAGATCACGAATTAATAATTTATTTAATGACGTCCGGTTTCGGAAGACTGTGCCACCATCATCTGGTGATATTATTTTATATCCATTAAAAAAAAAAAATTACCAACTTATAAAATATGTAAGTGCAACATAGCACTTAGTCATCTTATAAAAATACGTAAGTTGAAATATGAGACCTTAAGTGTCTTGGAAAAATACATAAATTAAAACATGACAGCTTAAAGTGTTTTATTATATTTTTATATGATGACTAAGTAATATGTTGCACTTATTATTTTATATCCATTTTTTAAAGAATATGACCATCTTAGAAAATATATATCACCAGATGATGGTGTCACAGCCCCCCCCCCCCCCCCCAAAATCGGTCATCATTAAACAAATTTTAATTCGCTATCTTGCCATTTCATTTTTGAAATCGTACACAACAAGCATTCAGGAACGCAGTGGTCTATTACAAGCAAGAATAAATGCAGAGGTTTACAACAAACATATAGGGACTCAGAAATCCCCAACAGGCACGATGTAGAGGTCAGAAACAAGCTTTAATGGAGTAGGACAGATTTAGGAGAGTTGCCAATTGGTTGAAAGCATTTGCAGATTGTAACAATTGAACCTTTTCATGCTGTTATAGGTGTGAGGGCATTGGAAAAAAGATCGAACTTGTCTCGGAAGCTCGAGACAGCTCGTTCCTGTACGTTTAGCTGCGCGGTGGATTCACAACAAACACGTAGGGACTCAGAAATCCCCAACAGGCACGATGTAGAGATCAGCAACAAGCTTGAACGGAGTAGGAGAGATTTGGGAGAGTTTCTAAGTTCGAGTGTTTGGTTGAAAACAGTTGCACATTGTAACAATTCGACCTTTTCAGGCTGTTCTAGGTGGGAGGGCACTGGAAAAAAAGTTCTCACCTGTCTCGGAAGCACGAGACAGCTCGTTCCTGGACGTTTAGCTAGCTGCGCGGTGGATTCCTTGCGTTCAGCACCGATGCCGGAATGCTTGGCCCGCGTGCCGACTGCCTGAGCCAGGAGGCGGCCGGCACCTGTTGTCGCCTGAGTGTTGTGACCGCCGCAGCTGCATCCGCTCCCCGGCCGGCGCGGCGTACGGCCCGCCTTCCTCGGTGCGTGCTATCAGATGCAGGCGGCCGTCCTGCTTGTCATTGTTCGACCGCGACGTCCCGTTACACGCCGCCTCACGCCGATATTGTTACACCGGCCGGAGAGGCGTCACTGGGCCCGTGATGAATGATATAATCCGGAGACCGCCGCAGCGTCGCTCCGTTACCGGAACACACACACACACACAGAACACGCACGCAAGCGCACCCTCATTGTCTCGTGTGGCGCACTTCGTTAGTGTGGGATTCTTCCGCGGCGGCTCTGACATCGCGCTGGGCGGGCCGGCGTTGGACCTCCTGCCGCCACGGGCTGTCGTTTGTTAACCACCTGTAGCGCAGTCTTACAAGGGGAACACCAAGTATGGCACCAACGTATTTTGATTGGTCGCATGTATGTTGTGCGGGAACTCCTCCAGACCACAAAGCTAAAAGTATTTGTTCCAATGCGCCTTGGTTTTCACGAAAATGGCGATAAAAAAGTTTGTTAAGCTTAAGGGACTTAACGGTCATCAGTCTCTAAGCTTACAAACTGCTTATGAACTACCTTACACTAAAGACGACACAAACATCCATGCCCGAGAGGGGATTCGAACCCCCGACGGCGGACGGCTGCGCGCACCGCAACACAGCGCTCCTGTACGCGCGGCTAATCCGCCGCGGGTCGCGATAGAAGTCCAGCGCGTTAAAGCTGTACCTGTACTGTGGCACCAAGAGTATGTGAGCCAGCATGGTGTAATTAGCAAGGCGCTAGCCTCTCGCGCATATGACACGAGTTAAAATCTTGTTTGGAACCAATTTTTTGTTTCACTTCTCCAACGATTGATTCTGCATAATTACATATTTTAATAGCCACTCTTATGTTAAAGCTTGAGTAATTGGTCTTGATAATAGCTTATGTTAATTGCTCAATATTATAATTTTATTTTATTCGTTATTTCGAAGCATAGTTTTACGGCAAGTGAAAGATCAGTAAACCGTCTGTAGTTATCAGCTGTAACATTATTGCAGCATTTGCTAACTGCGTTTACAGTCCCCGGACCCCACTGTTGTTACACCGTCGAATGCAGTGTGCGCCCACTTGACGCGTCCCAGAGGATTATTATGCTGCTGCCAGGCGGGTAGTCATTCGTAGCGTATCGTTCACATGTAACTGTAATTACCTGGTATAACTTTATCTTAGAAATAAGAAATAAGGAATATAAATATACACAGTCAATCGCAGAACAAGTGAAAAAAAATCCGATCAGGATTTGAAATCGGGTCGCACACCTGACAGCCGAACACCTTGCTAATTACACCAGGGTGGCTCACGGGCTCCTGATGACTCAGTACAAGTATAGCTGGTACGCGCTGGACTTTGATCGCGATTTTTGTGGAAACCAAGGTGCATTGGAACAAATCCTTTTAGCTTGGTGGTCTGGAGGAGTTCCCTCACAACATACCTGCGACCCATCAAAATTCGTTGGTACCATACTTGGTGTTCCCCTTGTTAGAGATGACGTCCGGCTTCTAGTCACTCACTGTGCGAGCCGATGTGTTGTCCTCAAAGTGTGTACTGCAGAAAGCACGCAAAGTTTGCCTTTTTGGTCGTAGAGTATTTGTCTGTTGCACGATTCGTACTAACATACCAGTTTCGCCGAGGCAGCGGTTGAGTGAACACGTGCCGGAGCTCCCACTCTGCGCGTGTTTGACCGTGCCGCAGCTGTTTGGGGACTTGTTAGTATCGCATGGCTTTTGCGATGGAGGATTAGTTACGACGCTACATGTTGCGATTTCAATTTTCGTTTGGATTTGGCCGACCACAAGTGCACGAATTAGTTGATTTCTTTTTTGATAAATTGCAAATGAAAGATGAGGAAGATGTAGGATTTTCTAGATAAGGCTGTTTATGTCAAGCTTGTAAGCGATGAACGTTGTTTGCCGAATTCGTTAATTCAAAAGGCGAACTTTGTAAAGTTCCTGTTAGTCATGCTGAACTCGGTTTACGAACAGTTCGTATATTTAACCTGCCTTTTGAAATTGACTTAGACCGAATACGTGAATCTCTTGTCACAGTATGGCAGTGTATTAGAAATCCATAAAGAACAGTGGAGTGGGTTAAAGCACTTCAATGTCGATAATGGCGTAAGGGCTGCGAAAATTGACCTGTCTAAGCATATCCCATCGAATGTTGTCATGCAAGGTTTCCAGGCACTTGTTACGTACGACGGGCAACTTAGGACTTGTGTACCTTGTGGTGCTACAGACTATCTAAAGGCTGAGTTTCCACGTAACAAACCAGTGCGTAGAGTGCAACAACTGTCAGAGGAATTAGTAGTAGGGCAAGATGGCAATAAACCTACATATGCCGAAAAACTTGCCGCACCGACTACTACGAACGCGCACATCCAGCACGTGGCTCAGGTTGCTACAGCAGGGACCGCTGCCGATATAAATACCGTGGCACACCAAGTCGAGTTTGCATATAGCGGTGAAAGCGAGGCGAACAGCCTCCCCGGAAAACAACATAGTTCCGATGCTGGTTGTAGCGGTGTTGAACTTCCCTTCCAAAATCTTGACACTAATATAATTTCCGCGGAGTGTCAACCAACTAAAGACTCCGGGGATATGAAAAAAAGCTGCCTCTTCTCAGGCCTGGGTAGCTTCTGCTAAAAAGCAATCTCCAAAGGGAGCTGCCTCCAAAGGCTCGGAAGATAATGGTCTTGACGAAGACACGTGTGCTCAAAAAAGAGCAAAACAAAAGAAACCTGCACGTAAACAGACTGAAGAGAAGATTCGCACCCCAGAATGGAAGTTGCAGCGCACCATTAAGCAGTTATGGTCAGCAGAATGCGAGAAAAGCAGCACAGAAGACACGGGGCCGATAGTCCATCATACGGAGGAGACGGACGTGGGAATGAATACCGACTGTTCGGGGACTGACGAGCTTATTGATACCACCCAGACGCATACGACGACCCGGATGCCTCCCTGGGCTGAGGACGTCGAATGATACGGCACCCTTTCCCTTTTCCTATGCAGGATTACAAAATTGCAATCGCGAATTTAAATCGGATTGAATCCGATGTTAAAATAACCTGTTTGGAAGACTATTTGTATGTTGCTGATATTAACATAGCTATCCTACAAGAAGTAGTTACAACCAAAGTAGGAAATATAACGGGTTATGAGGCCATCATCATAAATATAGGTGACAAGGCAGGAACTGCGATTTTGTTCAAAGCAGGCGTCGCTTGCTGACCTCAAGCGATTTTAGACTCAGGACGAGGGATTGCCGCACAATTTCAAGATTTCCTTCTGCTCAACATCTATGCCCCAACAGGATCTACAGGCAGAAAAGATAGTGGTGTATTTTATCGAGATGAAATTGTGTCTTTACTAGCCAGTGGATTTTCTAAGATTATATTGGGAGGTGATTTTAACTGTGTTCTGCGTAAAGAAGACCAGTTTCCGAACTTTAATTATTGTCGAGAGTTGCAAGATTTAACTGATGGGCTGGACTTAAACGACACCTGGTGCTACCTTCGCCCACAGGTCATCGGCTACACTAACATTACTGCGTCTTCCGCTAGTCGTCTTGACAGGTTTTATATAGCTAGAGACGATTGTGAAATATGGCCAGTTAATTTTAGCGACCATTGTGCGTATCATATAACGCTCAGACATGCCCCTCAAAAAACATTTTTGGGTCGCGGTGTGTGGCAGCTGAATGTTGCATTGTTAGAGGACGCTAGCCTCAAAACTGATTTGCTTGCTACATGGCAATGGTGCCTACAGCGACAAGACAGATATAGGGAGCGTGTTTATTGGTGGACTGAACTAGTGAAACCGAAGATAAAAAAAAAGGTTGAGGAAATGCATACTGTAAACCATCAGCTGTTTATTATTTTTCAATCTTCTACCGGTTTCGGTTATAAACCATCTTCACGGAAGGGAACTACACAGACTGATCAAACAGGTACATTATATGCCTCCTTATGCATACTGGCATGCATGTCACACAGTAAAAATAAATAAGACGTCACTAGGCGTCAAGTCTTAATTAAAAACATGAAATCAATGCCAGGTTGTGATTTTATTTTTTTAATTAAGACTTGACGTCTAGTGACGGCTTATTTATTTTTACTGTGTGACATGCATGCCAGTATGCATAAGGAGACATATAATGTACCTGTTTGCTCAGTCTGTGTAGTTCTCTTCCGTGAAGATGGTTTATAACCGAAACCGGTAGAAGATTGAAAAATAATAAACAGCTGATGGTTTACAGTATGCATTTCCTCAAATATCTTACGGCTGTTGAATCACATCTCAATAAAAGTTTGAATAAAAAAATGTATTTGTCAGTATGCCAGGGCCAAGGCTTATTGGAAGAACCAGACTTTGGAGTTTTATTTTACCGGCCTCCGGCAGCTATATAATGACCCTTTGGCGTTGCCGGAAAATATTCTTCACATTAAACGTACCAAAGCCAAGATCACCGCTTTAGTCCGTGAAAAACTGGACGGCACGAGAATAAGGGCACACGCTTCCGATGACATCTGTAACGAGACAGTGTCGTTGTTTCACGTAGTAAGAGAACGCAAACAGGGCAGACAAAAAATAATCAGTCAACTAACGGACGACGGCGGAAATGTGTATAATGAATAGCGCGAGCTTAAGACTCACATAGTAAATTATTTCAGTCACTTTTATTGTCAGCCTGACATAGATGAAGTGGCGGGAGAGGATTTTCTAACCAATATTACGCCTACGGTAGATGAGGCGGACGACGCACATTTACTGGCCGATATCATTAATTTAGAAGTCAAATCAATCATTAAGAGTGCGGCGAAGAGAAAAGCGGCAGGTTTAGACAGCTTGCCCGTCGAATTTTACGTTCGGTACTGGGATGTGCTTGGCGACGAGTTGACCACAATGTATAACGAGTTATTAACAAGTAATGACTTACCATCGCAGTTCACAGAAGGAATGATTGTGCTCGTACCCAAAAGACACACTTGAATACGCTCCGTGACTTTCAACCGGTAACTTTACTGAATGTGGATTTCAAGATCTTTACTAGGATTTTAAATGCCAGACTTAAATTAGTCCTTAATAAAATACTTGGACCTTACCAAATGAGTGTTATTAGTGGTTGTTCAATGGTGAACGCCTTGACCAAATATAGGGATATTGCATATTTGACCTGGATTTGCAAGACTAAATTGGCAATTGTATTTTTTGATTTCGACAAGGCTTTTGATAGAGTGAATCATAGTTTTTTGTTCAGGACACTGATAAAAATGGGTTTTAATCAGAGAGTCGTACAGTTGATAAAGAAATGTATTGGTAATACGTGTTCCAGCGTGAAGTTTAACGGACATTTAACAACTTCTGTTACAATTCAACGAGGCGTGCGACAGGGGTTTCCACTTTCTACGACTCTGTTCGCCATTGCAATAGAACCACTGTTAAAGACCTTCCATGTCACCTTACCAGGTCTTCAAACACTGAATACGAAGACGGTTTGTCATGCTTATGCTGACTCGTGCAACAGTACGCCAGCGCCTGCGGTGCAAAAATTAATGAACGAAAATCTAAAGTTCTACATCTAGGACCACAGGCTCGGAACGCAAACTATACTTGGTTAGGGCCAACCGACCAGATGAAGCATCTTGGTTTGATCATTACCCCAAACCCGCGAGAAATGGTGAAAGTGAATTGGGAACAGAAGCTCAATGTCATCCGAGCTATGATTCGTGAGCACAATATGCGTTCTTTAGACAGGATTCAGAGAGCAATTTTTGTCAATACTTACGTTTTCAGCAAGATCTATCATGTTGCCGTTGTGCTACCTATATCTCGTGAAATAGCCAATAGATTTTTATCACTAGCTGGCTGGTACGTTTGGTGGGGTAACATTTTTAAAGTCCCTTTCAAGGCTACTGCTTTACCTCGATTTAGAGGTGGGCTAGCTCTTAAAGATGTTGAGTCGCAGTGGTTGGCGATTTTTCTGACACGGACATCTCGGATTATACAAGGCACTCAGATGGGTATCACAAGAAGTCTGTTCCATCAGTTACGCCCATAGGATATGACAGCTCCAATAAATGTCGGACACATACATTCCGAGTTGGTGCATGTACGTAAGTATTTTGTGGAGCTGAGCTACGTTTACCAACACCCTCAACAATTCAACTCTGCGGCTATTTATAGTGTGTTAATAAAACGGCAGCATAACAATCCTATAGAAACGAAATATACCGGCTTAAACTGGAGAGCAGTCTGGATGAATATTAACAATCCTCTTCTTCGCTCCGGGAATAGTTCTCTCTGGTATGATGTAAATGAGGTGATACCCACAGGGGAGAAAATGTTTAAAATTAATCTACGACCTACTGCGAATTGTGAAAACTGTGGACTGGTGGAAACGTTAGAACATGTATTTCAATGTCGAGACCAAACACAAATCTGGAATTGGACGCGAAAAAAACTAGCTCTTGTAAACAGGACGTCATGTTCCTCTATACGACTACGAGATGCATTCCACCCTGACTGGCAATTATTTCCAAAATCAAAAAACAATAGTTACACCTGGTTAGTAGGACAGTAAGTTTATTGCATGTTAACAAATAAAACACCAACGCTTTGTGATTTTCAATTGCATCTCGCTGTTGAATATCGTTCGATTAAACGTTTACGACAATACAAAGACAAATTTCAGAATTTTCTAACGGTGGCTTTAAATGACGGAATGCTATAACTATACGAACACTTTGGACAGTTCTTTCTTTATTATTTATTAATTCATAAATTATTTAGTATGATGGTTTTCCCTTCAGTTTAACTATGAGGTGTGCCCTGCGCCATAGCATGGATATTCTTCCAAACTAGGGTAAACGGAAAGAAAAAAACCGTGCTCACGTCCATACAAGTCTTATTTATTTCTGGTTACTGTGAGTGGACTAAAAGGCAAGAAAAAAATAATGTAATTAGCAAGGCGCTAGCCTGTCGCGCATATGACACGAGTTAAAATCCCGCTTGGAACCAATTTTTTTTTCACTTCTCCGACGATTGATTGTGCATAATTATATGTTTTAATAGACACTCTTATGTTAAAGCTTGAGTAATTGGTATTGATAATAGCTTATGTTATTTGCTCAATATTATTATTTTATTTTATTCGTTATTTCGAAGCATAGTTTTACGGCAACTGAAAGATCAGTAAACCGTCTGTAGTTATCAGCTGTAACATTATTGCAGCATTTGCTAACTGCGTTTACAGTCCCCGGACCCCACTGTTGTTACACCGTCGAATGCAGTGTGCGCCCACTTGACGCGTCCCAGAGGATTATTATGCTGCTGCCAGGCGGGTAGTCATTCGTAGCGTATCGTTCACATGTAACTGTAATTACCTGGTATAACTTTATCTTAGAAATTAGAAATAAGGAATATAAATATACACAGTCAATCGCAGAACAAGTGAAAAAAAATCCGATCAGGATTTGAACTCGGGTCGCACAACTGACAACGGAACACCTTGCTAATTACGGCAGGGTGGCTCACGGGCTCCTGATGACTCAGTACAAGTATAGCTGTTACGCGCTGGACTTTGATCGCGATTTTCGTGGAAACCAAGGCGCATTGGAACAAATCATTTAGGTTGGTGGTCTGGAGGAGTTACCGCACAACATACCTGCGACCCATCAAAATTCGTTGGTACCATACTTGGTGTTCCCCTTGTTAGAGATAACGTCCGGCTTCAGGTCACTCACTGTGCGAGCCGATGTGTTGTCCTCAAAGTGTGTACTGCAGAAAGCACGCAAAGTTTGCCTTTTTGGTCGTAGAGTATTTGTCTGTTGCACAAGTCGTTCGCTAATGTAGCATGTTGACTGCTCTGTTGGGCAGTGAAACGTCCATCAGTAAGCGGCAGTCGGAGACTTAGTACTGGTTAAAACCAATGTCGATTTTGCAGTTCTGAGTGACCGCTACATTGCGAAAGAAAAGAGGGGAAAAATACTTATCACTTACTACTGCTGTCGAGTTCACATGACAGTGTCCTTTAAGGAACGTTCTGTGTCACATTATTTTAGAAATAACTACATTTTTTTCCATTAGCAACCAGATAAGCGTGTTATTGCGGTATTTTACTTATATCCGTTGCAGATGGTGCACAGCCTAAACTAGCAAATGTTCCAATAAAAACAGTTGATGGTCAAAATGTTTTAATCAGTTTCTTGGCAGCTGTTAATAGTTACCCATTTAAGTCACTGCCAATCATCGTTTCACTGAAAGTAATCTGAATAAATAAACATTGTGTCTTAAGTGCCCAACAATGGGCAATTCTGCCTCTAATAGTCACTTAGCTTCCCCGTGAGGCAAAGAATAGCTAATCCTTATAATAGTACTTTTCCTTACTGAAAGATTTAATAAATCAACCTGCTATGCCACTTCCTAACTACCCGTTCCCATGTGAAATACGAGTAAGCTATGATCTAGTAATATATACAGTTAACAGGCGGCTCTCATCTGCGACAGATCACGTCTGAATTACTTTCATTTAAAATGTTTTAACTGTAAATCGGATGCAGAGGCATATTGTCGAATGATTTACAAATCGTTTGATCTACTTCAGGTTCATAAAACAGATGATAAATATGGGCAAGCTTACAACTTTCTTGTACTGATTCTTAACTACTCCTACTGAAATATAGTTTTCTTAATAATGAGATTTTAAATATAAATCCTTTCACAATGATAGCTTTAAAGGAAACGGTGTTAAAAGTTACTCTTTTTGAATTAACGCATTCACGAGATATCACAAATAACAATAGCGCATTAACCAAGTAATACTAGTTTCCCGGTTCTGCAAACCAAAACTAAAAATACTTTCCAAGTGCGAAAACCCACTCCCTTGCAACTCTAGTGGACGCAGAATAAACTCCCAGTCTCTCCAACAGCGTTCTGGAATCCGGTCCCCTCGCCAGTAAGCACCTCCTGCACCTTTTCTGTACACCCCCATATTCTCACCACGCGAACTGAATGCTCATCAGTACATCTTTTAGTAACTCCAGAGTCATTAATGCACACACACTAGAAAACCACCTGCTGCTTCTCAGTTACTCTGATAATGATAGATACCAAGAATGTAGCAACTGTTTTTAACTGATCAAAGTCAATTTCTTATACAGTGATATCAAGATAAATCTTCCAAAATACAACATGTAACATTTTTAGCACTCTCGAGACGTTGTTCGACATACAAGCAGATAATAAGGCAGACGAAATCAATTGCTTCTTTCTTCAATGAACGTCATTTTAACAACTCAATGAGTTGTATGTCTCCATTTCACGACAACCCTTTACTTCGCGACTGAACAAACGCAATCTAATGCTAGAAGAACCATGTTTGTTCGGATGTGGCCGTTATCAACATTTTGTGTAATGCCTCTATTATATATCCTTGTTCAGTGCAAGGGGAATGTTACGTATCTCTCATGACTCTAGCCGGCCGCGGTGGCCGAGGGGATTGAGGCGCTTCAGTCACGGTCTTCGGCCACTACGGTCGGGGGTTCGAATCCCCCCTCGGGCATGGATATTTCTGCCGTCCTAGTTCGTAAGTAGTTCATAAGTAGTTTGTAAGTTTAGGGACTGATAACCCCGTAGTTAAGTCCCGTAAGCTTTACAAACATTTGAACATTTGAATTTTCTCATGACTCTAAAATGTATAAATACTTGAGAGGTAATAGTGAAAGCTGTAGATGATGAAAGCTGTAGATGACCTTCATGTATACTGTAATTATTTCTCGGGCAAGATTCAGAAATAGAAACTGCCTAAAATCTGCACTAATGACGCGACTTTCATCTTCTCCTCGTCATATTTTACCGTGCGTAATCGTTTAGGCATGTAGAGGAAAGGAAAATATCAACATCTGTTTCAGTTCTACAAAAGGCGGCACTGGCAATATTTCTTCCCACGCCTCGTACAGTTATTAAGTCCTCATTGTGGAATGTCGCTGGAGAGAACGGTGCATGTCCTCCAATCACTTCGATTCAGATATGTAATAAGAATTACTTAATTTGAGTGTGGTGATCAGGAATCAATTACGTTTCAACCCTGAATTATTGAGAGACTGTCTTTCAATTACGGACAGAAGCCCAGCACGCACTCATCTGAGTCATAATTAACGAGGGAAGGTCGGTGACAGGAACCAGCTCGCAGCAAAGAGCAACTGTTTGTGGCGCTGTTCACAGCAGAAATACTAAAGGCAAAGTTTTCAAGGGAAGGCCGTTTGTTACAATTACGATTCGTCATCGTAGGATGCCTTTTCTGTCCCGTGTGAACAATAACGGTGGGTTTCATTTCTTGATCAAGAAACGAAATAAAGCACTCGCAAACTACTAGATCTTAGTGTTGAGAGTTTCAGGAGACGTGTCTGTTTTACAGGTTGTTTTTTGAGCGCCGAGATTAAAATGATAGCTTCATGGAGTTTCTATGATTTTTCACCACTCACTCTATGTATACCGCAGAGCCTATAACGCTGGGAGAATGTTCACAGAGGATGAATTGCTTCATTTGTCAGTGAGCAATAAAGATTCATATTTTTTTTAATTTTCAATATTTTTTAATTTTTATTTTTAGGCAACATTCTTTGACTGGTTCAAAGCGGTGCGCAACTAACTCTTCTGTTGCGCTAACCTCTTCATTTGAGAGTCGCACTTGCACCCTAAGACTGCAATCCTTTGCTGGTTGTATTACAACCTTTGTCTTCCTCAACATTTTCATCCTTTACAGATCTCCCTAGTACTGTGAGGTTTTTCCCTGATGTCTTACCGTACATCCTGTCAGCCTGTCCCTTATTATTGTCAGTGTACGCCTTATGTTTATTTGTTCAAAAAATGTTCAAATGTTTGTAAATCTATCGGACCAAACTGCGTGGTCATCAGTCCGTAGCTTACAAACTACTTAAACCTAGGTAAACTAACCTACGGACAAACACACACACCCATGCCCCAGGGAGGACTCGAACCTCCAACCACGCGCTCCGCAGCGAGACGCTTCAGACCGCTCGGCTACTCCACCGCGGCTTTCTTTGTTCACCGATTCTGTGGAGAATCTACTAAATTGTTTATAAGCCCAACTAATTTTAAATATATATAAATAGAGGCTGCAAAGTGACAGAGAAATAGTCATAGGGTGATTCATAATTACGCCTATAGTCTCTGGGAAATTGCATCCAGCGGTGCTCTGAGCTCACATTCATCTTGATCTTTGATAGGAATCACTTCTACTGCAAGCTCTTTGCTTTCCAGATTTCGGGAAGAGGTACTATGAACCAAAACAACAAAAAAATATCTGGTAACGTGCGCTCCTAAAAGCGAACCTTAACAGCTATTAGCAGTTGAAGAGATACATTCTACAGTATCAAAGATCAAGATGTGATCGCAGCTCTTACGCAATGCGTTTTGCAGCTCCTGTTTACTGCACTTTTTTCTTGTTTTGGACCACATTAACTTCTCTAAAATATGGAAAGCAAAAAGCTTGCTCCTGATTTGTTTCATAGTAAGGAAGATGAATAGATACTGACAACGTCGTTTGGGGGACGATAACGAACGCCGATTCCTGTTCTCATTCTGTTACTCGGGACACCTTGTTCTTACCCTTGAAGTTTTACGGCGTAATTTCGATCACCCTCGATAGTGACAACAATCTTGTTCCTCTATACACAAAATGTCGCCCCATCCACGACGTTCAAAAGACCTCATACTCTCCTACAGTCCTTTACCACGTGACAATCGCTGCATAATCTTCCAGTTTAGTTTTACATTACGCCTTTCCTAATTACATGAGCATCTCAATGCTTCACTTGATCAAAAACCAATTCACTTCACTTGAGGTTACAAAAACGGACGTGTGCACATAATTACACGAAAAATCTCTAAGAACCCTTCAGCAGATGTCGCCTAGGAACATCATGATGTTACCGTAACCAAATAACCAAGACCCAAATTTACGGACTGTCTTCCCTAATAGGCCATTGTAACAATGAAGTGTGAGCAACAGAACACTGTACGTAATCCTCTACTGCGGATATCCACATGAACCGAAAGTAAAATTGGAATTGTCGTAATGATACGTAGTACGACTTCGAATCTTAACGCAAACTGACATATTATAGTTAAGTATCTCTCAGTAAATCACTTTCATAGTAGACAGAAGGAAATGTTTGTATAGTCTATGGGACTTAACTACGGGGTCATCAGTCCCTAAACTTACAAACTACTTATGAACTGCTTACGAACTAGGACGGCACAAATATCCATGCCCGAGGGGGGATTCGAACCCCCGACCGTAGTAGCCGTGCAGACTGTGACTGGAGCGCCTTAGTCCCCTCGGCCACCGCGGCCGGCACAGAAGGAAAGAGATGGTGTTGTGTGTGTCTACGCCCATCGTAAAAGGCAGCACACAGAGCAATAGAAACTATGGGGAACACGTGAAAATAGCAACTGGTAAAGCGAATAAAAAACGTCCAGTCCAGAAGGGCACAAAACACCAATTGCAGGTACATAATTATGTCTACACTTGGTGTCTGGTGCCCATACATCTAGCCCGGATTGGACATGTAAAGAGACTCATATTTCTCTGAAGAAAGACACGAGGATTTCGAAACTGGTCCGAAATCAATTTCATTTTTGAGGATAGTTACTGATATTTTTATATTAACAAATATTATGGTTACCGTAGATGTATTGTTGTGGTCTTCAGTCCGGAGACTGATTTGATGCAGCTTTCCACTCTATCCTGAGCAAGCTTCTTACTTTATTCGACTCGTGGTGCACCTCTGCAATTTTTACCAAAACACTTCTCTCCAATGACAATTTCACGATTCCTTGATGTCTAAGAATGTGCCCTACCAATAGATTCCTCCTTTAGGTCAAGGTATTCCAGCAATTCCTTCTCTGCCCCGTTCTTCTTCATCAGCTGTACGAGCTACCCTTATAATCTTCAACATTCATTCTTAGCACCACAGTTCAAAAGCTTCCATCCTCTTCTTGTCTGAACTATGTTTTCACTCCCGTATAAGGCAACACTCCACAAAAGTGCCTTCAGTCCGGCCGCGGTGGCCGAGGGGGCTAAGGCGCTTCAGTCACGGTCTGCACGGCCACTACGGTCGGGGGTTCGAATCCCCCCTTGGGCATGGATATTTGTGACGTCCTTAGTTGTAGCTAGTTCATAGGTAGTTTGTAAGTTTAGGGACTGATGACCCCGTAGTTATGTCCCTTAAGTTGAAGAAAAAAAAAAGTGCCTTCAGAAAGGACTTCCTTGCACTAAAATTAATATTGTATATTACCAAATTTCCATTTTTCAAATCCCTTTGTCAGTCTCCATTTTATAGCCTCTGTACTGCGACCGTCATATCTTATTTTACTACCCAAGAAACAAAACTGATCTACCACCTTCATTGTATCGTTACGTAATCTTAATTCCTTGAGCACCGCCTGAGTTTCTTAGACTGAATTCCATTACTTCTGAACTGCTCTTGTTAATGTTCGTCTTATACCATCCTTTCAGAGAGTGTCCATTCTGTTCCGTTCAGGACATGTAGCAAACCATATATCCAGTTAGAAGTAAACGAAGACTTCCGCGGCCGTTGTCACTGTCAATAAAATTCTTCGGGGTTTTTGGCCACTTTGTCAAAGCATTGTGTAATTGTTTGTGAAGGATCTACAAACAGGGATGCAGAATCTGACTTTTTACATTTCAGACGGCAATGATGTTGTCACGCTAGCCTTGTAGGAGTAGGACATCCGGGGGTAAAGGATATGGCTGCGATTTTATTACTGCCTCGTGGTTGTTACGGGTGTAAAATATTTTACTGCTTGCAAGGTATTAATGCCACGTGCCCATTTCGAGTCCAGCACATATAGTTAACACATCTATCACGTTTTACAGAATTAATATATCTCCTACCACCAGATTCCATATCCTGTTTCTGTCATTTTATTGAGCCACATAAAGACCATATTTGAAGGAATTCATGGATTATTTACATGTTAATCTTTCCACGACATATGGAGTAGAGGAGAGATTACTGAGGTAAGTTTATACGGCTTTGCAAATCATTTTCACATATATTATGAAACTGAATACAGCAGAAATGTAAAAATGCAGTTTCGAGTAGCGTTATAAATTATGCTTCCAAGTATGCATGTATTTCTAATAATCTTCGAAAACAGGTGACGCAAAAACTTGCAATAGCTGTGCCAACTGCAAAATTTACAACTCGTGACCCCTCTAACAAAAAACTATGCACAGTACGTAGAATAAAGCACAGCTCATATCCATCTGACCAGTAAAAGTGAAATAGCAGTGTTATCCAAACCTACCGTCTAATCTAGACAACGATTTGTTCTAGAAGTTTGTGCTTTAGAATTTCTGGAGGAGTAGGAGGCAAAAAGTAATTTTGTGTAGAGTTTCAGTGTCATAGTCGAATAACTGTAAAAAAGGGTTGTACATAATTGTACGGAAGCTGCTTATTTATAAACTGGTTTCGAGCTTTGCCTATTTTCATAAGCAACCTGTTATAGTCTGACTCCATAATTGGCCTTTGATATAATTACTGGGAGTAACACAACGTTCGGTGGCAATAAATCTGTTTATTATCACAGATCGATTTCGGCCAGGTGACTAGCCATCATCAGTGCCATCATCATCATCATCATCATCATTAGAGACTGATTATGCCTTTCAGAGTTCAGTCTGGAGCATAGTACATCTAATTAAATTCCTCCATGATCCTCTATTCAATGCTAACATTATGCCTCGTCTGATGTTACGCCTTTTACTTCAAAATCATTCTGCACCGAATCTAAGAACTTTCTTCTTGGTCTACCTCGACTCCTCTGACCCTCCGCTGCCGAGCTCATGAGTCTCTTAAGTAACCTTGCTTCCCCCATGCGTGTAACATGACACCACCATTTCAGTCTGTTCGCTCTAACTGATTCATTTATGGTGTTCATTCCCAGTTGGTATTAATGTAGCTGATCGTACTAAGTATGAGATACAGTCATCCATAGCACTACATCAGTACAATAACTTTTCCATTTCATTATCAGTATTACTTTAAGTGTAACATATTATTTATTATGAATTTTAATGCAATCTCAAAACGACTGACAAGGAAAGTACATGGGCTCGAACAAACATATCTGTATGAACGTTTGGTTACAGGATCTCTACGTAGATCTCAATGTGCTGGTGGGTGTCGTTTTACTGGAAAGCTCTGCAACCATGCTCTAGATAGCACTGTAGATGTAATTGTAGACGCCATACGTAATGAAGATATCTTAATTATTACTTATGTAATAATCATCGTACATGTGCTCTAGCGAATTGTCATCAAAAGCCGTGATGATAGTTGCAACTTCAACCTTCTTCCCGAAAGACTGTTGGTATTCACTGCCACTGCTTCCTTCGCCGTTTCCCGCACTTACCGTAGCACTACCGCTTGCAATGAGTTGTTCGTCATTATCATCCATATTATCATTATTACGAGTTTGTAACAACAGTATCTAACTTATATTTCTGTACCATAACAGATACGAGAAAGCATGCAAATGATTCATCTTCTACACTAATACCATCTTCACGAAGAAGGGTTCTACGTCACTTCAACTCAACTAATCGCAATACATTAGCAGTATTGATTAGCAATCTGATGCTCCACCACACAAATAACGTTACAAAACGGAACCGACAGGTCAAAGTGGAATGCGGCAAGGCACACGCAGAGGCCTCTAACGGACGACTGCAGAGTTTTGCAGATGCGGGAGTATCACTAGTGTAGTAAGGAATCTTTACATTATGTCTCATACTATTTTGGTGTATATGTGTTTGTTCGAGCCTAAGTACTTTCCTTGTGAGATAGGGAAATAGATGTGGCCCAATGAATTGTGTTTGAACTGTTGGGCCGGCCACCGTGGCCGAGGGGACTGAGGCGCTCCAGTCACGGTCCACGCGACCACTACGGTCGGGGGTTCGAATCCCCCCTCGGGCATGGATATTTGTACCGTCCTAGTTCATAGGTAGTTTGTAAGCTTAGGGACTGATGACCCCGTAGTTGAGTCCCATAAGTTCTACAAACATTTGAACATTGAACTGTTGGTCTTGCACATTGATGACTTGGGAGACAATATCGATATTAACATGTGTCTTTTAGCAAATGCCGCAGTTAAGTGAAGTACTGCCTAACAGAAATATATGTATAATTCAAGGTGAAGACGTAAACCTTTCTTCAGAGCGAATACACACCACGCTCTTACGGTAATCGGAGAAATGCTGCGAGTAATCAACTAAATTGCTAGGGGCACCAAGCCAGTGGTGTCTAAGAGGAATATTTGCGTCTGACGGGAGGCGCGCCTTTTTAGTCCGTGCTGGTGCGGTGACCACTGTGTCAGGTTGGCGTAGTGGGCAGCGCAAGGTCGCACGGAATGGCCGCGTGGTCTATGGCGCCATGCTACGGACTGGGCGGTCGTTCCCAACGGAGATCTCAGTCTTCCCTCAGACAATGTTGTTTGTGTTGGCCCTAGTGTAAGTTAGTTTAAGGAGTTGTTGTCTAGGGATTGATGACCGTGACAGTTTGGTCCAATAGGTTTACAAATAATTAAATATTTTCGACAGCGCAACGGCCTAGTAAGCTCGAAACCCGAGTTTTAATCCCGGTCTGGCACAAATTTTAAGCTTACCCTATTGTTGTGGTCCAGAGCCAACTGGCAGCTAATTAAAATTCCTTAATTTTTTCGTTTAATAATTTCTTACGGCTATGTCAACAGATCCAAGTAAATCCAAAGCAAATACGATTTTTTTCAAAGATAACAGCGTTGTGGGAGAAATAATCTCAGGTACTGTGGATCGAGAGTGCGAGTATTAGTTGGTGACAGATGAAAACCAGTGTGGGTTTAGGCCTCTTAGAGGCTGTCAGGACCAGATTTTTTGCTTGCGGCAGATAATAGAGGGACGTTTCATACATCTAGGAAAGGCTTATGAACGTGTTCCTGGAAGGAAGGTATTGTCAGTTCTACAAGGTAATGGAAATGGAACAGGAGGCAAACTTCTGAAGGCAATTAAAGATCTTTAAGTAGATTGTCAGTCAGGAGTTAGAGTTGACTACAAACTGAGTTCATGATCCACGGAAGTAAGGATAGGTTGTAACTTGTCACCACTGTTGTTCATATTGTTATGGACCATATGTTAAAAACAATAGACAGCGTAAGATTAAAATAGGTGGAAACAAAATAATCAGTCTCGCATCAGCAGACAACTCAGATGTGATGGCAGATTCGATTGAAACGTTGAAATGTAATATTCGTGAGTTAGATCAGGTATGTAATAATACTAAAGCAATGTCTGCGGGAAACAGATTTAAACAGACTGAGTGCCAAAAATGAGGAACAATTTAGTATAGGTAGACAGTTTGCGACTTTATGCAGTGTGCTGCATCGCATTTATCACAGGTAAGATTAAAGCAAGTGTGACTATACGCTGTAAGAACCTGCGTATAGGGTTAGGTACAGTTCTGATTTAGAAATTAGGCTAGATGCTAACTCAGGGTCGAACCGCACATGTCTGCTTTTATGCGCAGGAGCTACCTTAGTTGCAGATATTATATTTTACCGGTGATCCTGTACTTAGAAACACTATATGCGTAGGCGTTAATCTGCGAAACAAGTAAGAAATATTACATAAAAAATGTTCAAATGTTTGTAGAACTTATGGGACTTAACTACGGGGTCATCAGTACCTAAGCTTACAAACTATTTATGAACTAGCTAAGACTAAGGACGGCACAAATATCCATGCCCGAGGGGGGATTCGAACACCCGACCGCAGTGGCCGTGCAGACCGTGACTGGAGCGCCTCAGTCCCCTCGGCCACCGCGGCCGGCTATTACATAAAGTAATTGGTACAATAATAACAAGGGTTTTATTCCAACGTTTGCAAGAGATATACGCAAAACCAGAGATTTAGTTGAATAAGGTTTATTCAGTCACATTGGTTACTTATTGGAAGTGGTCAGATGAAATATTAATCATAAATAGAATAAAATGATTAAACTGTTGTATGCGGTAAGAAATCTGTAGCATTATCCCCCAACTAAGTAATATAACTTTAAGAAACAAAGAAACTCAGTATATTTCGCAAGTGCTTAACATGAACCTGTCAACAGTTCAAAATAGTTTAAGTTTCTTGAACACTAAAATATATACGCATATGAGCTGTCATGGCGTTCACTTGTTCAAATTTAGAGTCTCGACAACCGACCGTTCGCTGTGCATATCTTAACACGCTTCCAAATCGAAACACTCTTATCATCCAGGAGTGTCCTTCTTCTGCCCAAACTAGACAAAGATTTTCTTTTCCGCGCACGCTTCGTTCACCTGCTCTCCCCCAAACACAACCTCCCCACAAGTTCTGTCCCTTGACCCTTCTAAAATCGTATACATCTTAATATTTGTTACTTCTTTAACTGGAGTAGCCGAGCGGTCTAAGGCGCCTCGCTGCGGTGTGCGCGGTTGCTTGGCGTCGGAGGTTCGAGTCCTCCCTGGGGCATGGGTGTGTGTGTGTGTGTTAGTTAACTTTAGTTTAAGTAGTTTGTAAGCTACGGACTGATAACCACGCAGTTTGGCCGGATAGATTTACAAACATTTAAACTTCTTTAAGTAAAAACTGACCACCTGAAAGCACTTTCTTACTAATATAATTTAAATAAAAAAATAAAAAATAAAAATAAAAAAATAAATAAAAAAATAAAAAAAAAAATAAAAAAAAATTACCGGCCACGGTGGCCGAGGAGACTGAGGCGCTTCAGTCACGGTCTGCACTGCCACTACGGTCGGGGGTTCGAATCCCCCCTCGGGCATGGATGTTTGTGCTGTCCTAGTTCGTAAGTAGTTCATAAGTAGTTTGTAAGTTTAGGGACTGATGACCCCGTAGTTAAGTCCCATAGACTATACAAACATTTGAACATTTTGAACAAAAAATTATTTCATTAGTAAAATACCCACCCCGATGTACCACAGACATTGCCGAGGAGGGGGTGACTTGCGCGCCTCAACGATACAGATAGCCGTACCGTAGGTGCAACTACAGCGGAGGGGCATCTGTGGAGAGTCGAGACAAACGTGGTTGCTGAAGATGGGCAGCAGCCTTCTTAGTAGTTGCAGGGGCAACAGCCTGGATGATAGACTGAGCTGGCCTTGTAACATCAGCTAATATGGCTTTGCCATGCAGTTACTGTGAACGGCTGAAAGCAAGGGGAAACTACATCCGTCACTTTACCCGAGGACATGAAGCTCTACTGGCGTGGAGAGTTGCATCAAACCAGTCTGCGGCGTGGAGACCACAACAACATAGTATAACATAAAGTCTGAAATAAGCAAATAGGCAAACCGTCTCTCATGAGCTTGACTGCTCATGCCACGCAATATTTGCGTAAATTACTAGCAAATTGTACAATAAATCGACACACTAAAGTAAATATACGAGAGGTAAATAATGCTGCTTGCATTTTCAGTGTTACTGTGGAGAATATGATGATCTGTTCATAGGTTAAATATAAATGTATGTTAGTTGAAATCAGTCATTAAATAAATATATACAAGTGTGACGGTTTCAAGATGATAGCTGAAATAAACAATTATCTAAACTAGAGTTTTTTGAATTTCCATGACGCATTAAAAAGTTGATCATTTTAAGCTTGATTTTTCTATATTTTGATTTAGCAGTCATAAACCTTTGTAATTTTTGAGACATTTAATTTATTTTTAGAATTATGACATATTAGACTCATCTATTATAATAATGACATCATAGATGTCTCAAATGTTACGGTAAATAACGTTATAGGATATTTTACTTTATTCTGAATTATTGGAGTGTGGAACTCTCCTTTAGACACCCCTTAAGAAACGCTCGGCTGACAGCCCTCATTATTACAAAGCGTGGCCATTTTCCCGATTTCCGCGAATTTGAACAAACTCCCTACCGGCCATTCGGTTTAACCCGATAACTCTACCTTGGCTGTCTGGCCCCGAAACAACTGCTTGCCGCAGTCTACTGTCAGTCCTTTATAATTCCAAACAATACCATTACTTTCGCGACTCTTCAGACATTACGTCCGTAAAGACACAAGTATCAGGTACCGGTACTGAGGATATATTTTATCACCGGATGGCAACATAGTGAAATAACTAGAATTGAGGTGTAGCAAAGCTAACGAAGCGAGTGCTCATTTACGATTTATATTTTGCTGCACGAAGGAAGTCGGTACCAAGACTGCGTTAGCAATGCACCGTTCTATCCTTCGACCAACTTTGTTGTATGAGATTGAAAGTTGGGTCGATACAGGTTACTTTATTAATAAGATTGAGGCTACAGATATGAAAGTAGCAAGGATGTGTAATTTAAAGGACCTAGACGCGATTTCAGACAACAAAAACCGTCAAAAAACAAAAAGGCGAAGGTTGTTTATAGGCAACGTCAGCAAGAGATGACCGTTACCTCCGGTTAACAGCCTGTCAAGACAGGAAGATGAATGCAACGCACACTCCAGGCAGGAACAAGACGCGAAATGTCAATGTAACCAGTTCGATATTGCCTTCTGGAATGTGACCTCCACGCACTGACGCCTATAGTGTGTGTCCCATTAAAATCACGACACCTTTTAGCTCACAAAAACTGGGCGAAGGAACATCAGGATTGGAGTCGTAACGAATAACGTCGGGTTATGGTCACAGATGAGTTAGTATTCTGTGTTCCGCTGTACAATCGTCGTTCCCTCATCTGGAGATAACGTGGAACTCAGAACAATCCTACTTATGTGCATGAAACATCACCATATTGTGGCGATGGACGAAGTGGTGTGGGCAGGAGCTGGCAGACGTACGGACCATTATGTGGTTCAGAATGCGCTTTGATTGCTCGGAGGTATAAAGACGCATCCTTCGACCTTCTGTAGCGTACTACGCTGGTGCCATGGGAGATGGGTTCCGTCTGGTGTAGAATAACGCTCGTCCTCACAGAGCTGCACTGGTTAACAACATGCTTGTAGGTGAAGGAATTGCACGAATGGAGAGGCCGACTTGTTCACAGGACTTACACCCAATTGAACATGTCTGGGATGCACTTGGTAGACGCAATACAGGAAGATCAGTATTTTCCACAACGGTTGCAGAGATAACTAATCGAAAAGTGGCCTAAATATCCCTCAAGAGCTGATAGATAACTTCATACAGATCATACCACGCGTAATTGTTCATTATTATGGTATTCCCATGGTGCCTCGCTCAAGTATACGTGATATAAATCCCAAATAAAGAGTTGACACAGAACGACATTGTACTGTATCGGAATTGACATTTGTAAGCGATACCCAAATGAAATATGTTCCACAATTTAAATTGTGCTTGATATCTCACGTGATCCTCTATTTTGAGTGGTGTTCATGGGGATTATGGCAGGAGGGTATCCATAATGAGGTAATCAAGGAAAAACTGGGATTGAACATCATAGATGAAAAAGTTGGAGCGAATAGTTGATGGGATTATGTTACATGCATGGGAAAAACAAAGTTTCCTGAGAGACTCCTGAGTTCAAGTTAGCCCAAGTATTTGGATTCGGTGAAGATTGGGTTTGAAAGGATTAACACCAGACGAGGCAACAACGTCAGTACTGGATAGGGGATCACGGAGGTATTTTACGAGGGGCGTCCAGAAAGTAAGTTCCGTTTCAATTCATCTCCGCTGCAGCGCTGCGATTGCAGTTCCGCACATGCTCTGTAGACGATGTGTATCAAGGAGAAGAACGTGCGCCATTTGGAGATCGCTGTCAGTTACGTACGCTTTGTTGCGCTTGTTTGAAATGTTGGCGTTGATTGAAAATCCCGCCCCCCTTTAATTCAAGTCGGTGATTCGGTTTCTGAATGCGAGGAAAGTGAAACCAAGGGAAATTTGTCGACAAATTTGCGATGTTTACGGACCAAATGCGATGAGTGATTCGATGATTCACGCGATTGATGACAAGATCCAGGAAAACCGTAGGTTTGACGAGCTGAAAGAAACTGTTTCCAACTGGTTGAAGACACAGGCAGCAGATATGAAGAAGGTATACAAAACCTGGTGCTACGCTATGACAAATACCTGCAAAATTTCGGCAGTTATGTGGAAAAGTAGATTAAGAGCTGTAGAATTTTGTGCAATAAAAATTTCTTCTGTATCTGTGTACAATTTCATTTCATTACCAAACGGAACTTACTTTCTGGACGCGCCTCGTATTAGGGAGACTATGATCAAGACTGAACGCTGAAAGGCATAGTCAGCGTTCAGCGCTAATGATGATGATGATGATGATGATGACAATATTAACTAATATTTTTATGTGATTCCTCTTGAAATACAGTTTTTAGAACGGAAAAGAACGATGCTAAATATAAGGCTGGGAACCTTCTTCTCGAGCTGTTGTTTATACACTTACCTCTCCGAACCTACATTGGACTCTGGACGTTGCAGGAGAAATTGCGACACTGAGAAATCGGTCCCAGCATATAGGACGAATGTCATGTGCGAAGCACCAAACCTGTTTGGTGGATGTTGCGGACGCAAGCAATTGCGACACAGCGCGAGGCGAGAAAGCCGGTAGCCAGCTCCCGCTAGCGGTTTCCGGCACTGCGAGCGCCCGCAGACGATTCCGAGTGATCACGCGGGCCTCTTTACGGCTCCCGTCCCTGAATGGGGGGAACAAGATTCAATTTGAGCGACCGTTCCACGCGGGAGCCCCCTTTTACTGCGGAATAAAAACGTCGGGCGCTGCGCCGCCTCGCTCTGTTATGGCCGGCCCGGCGTCTCGGATGGGATTCTAAACGCGGCCGCCGACCGCCGCCCGGTTCGAGGCCAGCCCGCCCCGTCCGTCTGTGCGTCCGATAGCGATCAGCACTCCGCCGCCAGCAGCGCCTTGGTCGCTCATACCGTCCGTGGGCGGCGGCGTTGCGCGGCAACCGGTCGGCTCCGTCAGGGCGCCGAAACGCGAATAAAGTCTCCTCCACCGGACTCGCTATCGCGCTCACCCATCTGATCTCATTTCGGCGGCCCGATGTGATGATACACGCTCCTGAGGCCTCACGCATCGTGACGTTAATGTAGTTGATGTTTCGTGCCATCGCTGTTCTCGTCCTAGATACGCCGATATGAAATCCCTTCGGATAATGTTTGTGTGAGTAAAGACCACTTTTTTTTTTCTAGTGTGGGTTATAAGGTTCATTTAACTATATTTTCCGACAATATTCGTTCTCCTCCTGGTGTAATCAGTGGCTCCTCACTGTCGACCCCATAAAATCCCAGGCAATCACAACAGATCACACCACCCCTTCCTTCCGTCACCGCGACCTCTACCTCACACTCCGTAACCGTCCCATCCCACAAACCAAATCCACAACTACCTTGCCCTCACTCTTGACCGCTCCCTCTCCTGGATACCGCTCCTCGAATCCGTATGTCACCCCGTTTACATGGGCCCCCAAAACCGGATTTCGTAAACAGAATTCCCAATTCCACTTTTGGTTGGCCATGTAAACATTCCAGAATCGATTCTGGAAATACACTTCTCTAAAGCTGTTTTCCAGTTCCACAGTCGATTTTCGTGCCCATGTGAACGTAACCGTTTTTGAAGCGTTCTTGGCTTGTCAGATTGTGTTTTTTGTAAGAATTTTCGGCATATATGGACAGAGTGATATTTTCTAATGTGAAGCAAAAGTATGAATATTAGAGTGAGCAAGAAACTGTGTATTTAAGTAAAGAAAAATAGCAATTGTGCTGACTAAATCAGGAACTGAATCAGCTGTTTTTTCAGCCGCCATCTTAAGTGTATAAGGAAATCCGATTCAGCCTGTACCATGTAAACACGAGAGCGGAAAACGTTTTACGAAAATCGGTTTTCATCTTCCGGAAGATGTGTTACATGTAAACGTAGTGTGTGAAAAAGCCCTCTCCCACCTCAACCTCCTCAAGCTCCTGTCCGGCCGGATGTGGGGCCTTAACCCCTCCACCATCCTCTTCACTTACCGATCCATCAGGCGTCCTATTCTGTGCTACTTGGGTTTCCGCTCCCCCTGCCCACTACGAATCCCTCCAGAGCCTAGAAAGCCACGCCCTCCTCCCTTACCGTACCCACCTCCTTTCCCCCACGCGGATCCTTTATGAATCGATTACCTTTCCTCACCTTCTGAAGTTCATCGAACACCTCTGCCACCGCTATGTGTTCCGTAAAACAGAATCCCGCAACCCAGTCGACTCCCACTTCTTGCTGCATGCTGAGCCGATACCTTATTATCCCTCCCTACCTTCTCTCCGCGTCCTCTCCGAGGGTAACTTCCGTCAACCCCCTCTCTCGGATGACAGCCTCCGTCAGACGTATACTGCTCCTTTCAACCTTAGGCCATTCCTGTATTTGTACGTCTCCCTTCCTCCCCCCTTCCCCCATCCCTGTTCCCTACCATGCTTGGCTCTCTTCTCCCAGCTCCTTCCTAAATGAGTCCTTGAGCCCCCCTCCCCCCGTTCTCACCCACCCCTCCCGTCCTTCTCCCACCACGCTTCCCCTTCTTCCCCTTTTCCCACTGCGGGGCACCTGTGTCGACATATTTTAATAGCGCGCCGTATAGTGTTGTACCAGTGTTTGTGCTACGTGCTCAAGTGGTGTTTAATACTTCAGCAGCCGTCGATCAAACCGAATATTCGAGTTGACGTGTATTTTCATTCTGTGCTTCGTCGACGTTTTGTTTATGTCATCAAGTGCTACTTTACTCATTATGGCTTTTTTTCCCTACGTATATGTGTTTTTTCACCACTGTGGCTCTTTTATTTTCGAATTATGTGTTTTTCAATTCTCCTTTTCTCTTGTAATTGTCTCTCATTTTATTCGCCTTCATTTTGTTAATTCTACTTTTATTTTCGTCTTTAAGACATTTTACCAATCTGTACTTCTCTCGGCTGCAGAGTATAACGATTATGTACGTTATGCACTTTCTACATGCTAGTCGAGAGGTCAATTAGACTGCATTATAGTCTGTTGTTTCGTACTGTACCCTTTCAAAATCATAGTTTGCTTATCCCGCGATCAGAAATTCTGGCCGGCCGCGATGGCCGAGGGGACTGAGGCGCTCCAGTCACGGCCTGCACGGCCACTACGGTCGGGGGTTCGAATCCCCCCTCGGGCATGGATATTTGTGCCGTCCTTAGTCTTAGTTAGTTCATAAGTAGTTTGTAAGTTTAGGGACTGATGACCCCGTAGTTAAGTCCCATAAACTATACAAAAAATTTGAACATTTTTGAACAGAAATTCTGTTGCCAACATCATAAAAATGAATGATGGAAGGCGCAAGTTGTATTTAACTTCTTTTCTTTAGTTACACCTTTTATTTTGGATAAACAGTTCAGTAAAACAACATTCACAACACTTTTAACATATTACATACATAAATTTCAATGTTATTAATTATTGTGTAATAAATTGTCGATATACTGTTCGATAAGTTGAACCAATGTACTCTTTGGGAATCTCACTTGTGACTGTGTAAGATGTTTAAGGTTCTCTCTGGACTAATGGGTGTTAGCGTTAAGACGTGGTTTCTGACTTGTGTTTTGGATGAGACTTGTGTCGTATTGACTTGATCCATCTAGCTATTATATCGCTAGAATTGTATTTTTTTAAAAGTTGTTAATTGGAAAAAGTGACACAGAATAAAAGGCAGTTGAACTTGTAGAAGTTTGTTTATTTCAAAAGTTATTTATTACAAGCACCCTGGAAACAAAATTAGTTAACTATGTAGAGCGACACAACGGAACTTCTAGTTGCAGACACCACGGAGCACAATTTAGAAGATGAGTACTAATAATTTATTTATGTTTTTTAAAGTCTCCAATTTAAGTTGTGGGCGGAGGAAATTTTGGCCCTACACGATTCTACTCAAGTTCCTGCTGTTGCATAAGGAACAAAGTATCGGTACTGCTTCCCATACCTGCTGAAGGGAGAGCTTTAGAAGAGTAGTGATGAAGCTGCTGCCAGACCGCCCCACACGGGGCGTGAAATACAATAAAGAAAAAAAAAAGGGGGATATAATATTGGTAATGTGGCTGAAGCAAGTTTCAGTACAAGAAGGAATAAGGCAGTGTCGATGACTTGGGCTTGGTTCATTGGTTGCCATTGCCTACCGGCCTTTAGGGTAGTGCCTTACTCAAGAGGCATGGACAAAGTACGAATGGCATCGCATCATGTTCAGTCACGACTCCAGTGTCTCCATAGCGTTCGATGACCAAAGTATTCGGGTTTTGTGGCGTGAAGGGCGGAGGGCACATCCTACCTATGTTGTGGGGAGACGCCGCGGTGGGTAGCCGAGCGGTCTAAAAAGGCGCCTCGCTGCGGAGCGCGCGGTTGCTCGCCGTCGGAAGTTCGAGTCGTCCCTAGGGCATGACTGTGTGTGTTGTCCTTAGGTTAGTTTACCTAGGTGTAAGTAGTTTGTAAGCTACGGACTAATGACCACACAGTTTGGTCCGATAGATTTACAAACATTTTTGTGGGGAGACACACCGGCGGAGATTCGTGCATCATGTTTGAGGAACCGTGCGCTATTTGTTCAGGATACTCCTAGTCGGAATGATCAAGGCTATTAAGAGATACCGCTCCCGACAGGTGGTACAACTGGATTTCCAGTTCCGCAAAATCTTACAAAAAAATGTTCAAATGTTTGTATAGCTTATGGGACTTAACTACTTACGAACTAGCTAACACTAAGGACGACACAAATATCCATGCCCGAGGGGGGATTCGAACCCCCGACCGTAGTGGCCGTGCAGACCGTGACTGGAGCGCCTCAGTCCCCTCAGCCACCGCGACCGGCGCAAAATCTTACAATTGAATGTGATTTTCGCTGACCATTGTCAACAAAGACGTTAATATATCGTTGAATATAAAAAAGGGTACACCTGAAAGATCGATAATTTTATAATTTTATTACTAGTTTCGGCTCTTAAGGAGTGTAAAAGTGTTAAAATACATTACTGTCGTCGTATTAATAAAGCACATTAAAATTTAAATGTTTGTTACGCTTAGTGCGCAAGCGCGCGTGTGTGTGTGTGTGTCCGTCCAATCTTTTCCTGCTAATGAAAAACGTTTTAGACAACCCCGCCCCCCCCCGCTCCTCCTACACCCCTCAGCATCATTCGGTTCACTCATCTTCTCTTCTCTTTACTACTTGATCTTTCCTCTTTGGATATATATATATATATATATATATATATATATATATATATATATATATATATATATATATATCCTCTCTGGCTTGGCTCAGTACGAACATGCAGTATCTCTGACGTCCACATTCCTGAAACACCATCTTCATGACCTAGGTCGTGAATTACCTTTCCTTTCCGTTCCCTTCCTTTCTTCTTCCTTTCTTTCCCAACTGAGGAAGGAACTGTGTTCCGAAAGCTTGTCCTTTATCGTCCCCTTTTTTTCGGTTTCTATATTTGTATATACTATTTACTATCGGCGGCACAGCATACAGGTAAGTACTGGCCAGCCAATCTATCTCTTTTGAGAAGTAAATTTTTTCACACACACATTTTCTATGTAGCAATTCAAACATTTCCGAAGCTAGTTGCAATACGTGTGCATTCCATTCTATTATAAGAGTTTCTACATCATGGGACTTAGTTTCGTTTATGTCGTTTCACATATACCTAGAGTTCAGTTACTAGCACAGTACATTGCTAATCTGTTTGCAAAAACAAATTTTTCACATGTAACTTCCGTCGGGTAAAGTTGGAGCAACACACTGTACACGTAGCGAACAGTATGCGCGAAGATTCTGCCGCGGTCGCGTTAGGTTGGTGTAGCGTGTACGGAACTATATCAAGAGAGAAGGTTTAATTTTAGTTTCTCGCGTTAGGGAATTGTACGTTGAGATTTCCTGTGGACAAACGAGTATTAAACAAGTTTACGAGACGTATCTATGAAAGTGGTACGAGCTGTCTTCAGAGCAGTTTATTTGAACTTTTAATCTCCGATTGTCTTCTTCACTATGGAGGAATTTTAGAGAGTAAATTACGAGTATTTTCTTTTTCTCAGGAAACTATTACGCGGACTTGTATTACATACCAGTGAACAGTAAAGCCTGGCATCTATTTCTCAACATAATATTCATATACTTTCCAACATCCGTCATAGGAATTCTCAAGGTTTCGAAGTTCCTTCTGCGTAAACCTCTCCTGCCTGTTGGTGTGGCCACCGTCTGACTCTCTAATTGAGCTCCTCATGCGTTTGCTATTCGACCTTTTTCTTTGTGTTTGAAAAAGCATGGAACAGCTGCGAGCCAAGTTAAAACTATATAGTGACTGCAGAAACACCTACCGGAACCGTCACGAAACTATTTCAGTGTGGGCAAGAATTCAACATACCTTATCGTTCGCTTTCAGTTGCTCTCCTCAGTTTGATTAAAGCAGAGATTTCCAAAATGGTTGTCGGGACAACCCAGGGTTCGAATAACCGCATCAAGGGTGTCCGAAGATCGGTAAAATAAAAAACTCGCGCTGTGAGAACTTAGCAGTGGTATTATAATGTTTATAATTAATCACATCCATAATGTACAGCACACAATGGGAAGATCGGACGCAGAATAAGAGGACACACAAGATCGAGACGCATGGAGAAATATCTTGAATATTTCGTTGAAGACCTAATGTACTAGGTGTACTCAATTCCTAGTTAATTATTATGTTGGATGTAAATCTCTGTAATTAGGAAAGTTTCAATAAATGAAAACAATATTAAAACAGCGACCATATAGTATAATATGTTTAGTTATTTAAACCATGACCGGTTTCGGATTTTCTCACAAATCCCTCATCAGATGGTTGACATGCTTTCCAGCTGGAGCCTAGTTTTATGTCATAGTTTCGCAGCCGTAGGAGAGACAAAAATATGTTGTTTACAATTTCCTGATGTTTCAGTTAGGTTTCTTTACATTCGTCTCCATCATCACTTTTATGAAAGAGTTTTAAAGTTAAAAACACATGAAAATTGGCGAAAACTTACGTGTTGTGTTCTTGTATGTGATGAAATCGTTCTATTTTCCTCTTATGTATTTGATATTTTTGTATTATTATTTTGAACGTACACTGTATGAGTTTTGTTAAAGTTCGTATTTACGAATATGAGACCTAACGTAAACTTCAGCAAATAGTCAACAAAATATTTGTTTTGTCTATCCTAAGGCTGCGATACTATAACAGACATAAAACGAGGATCGAGCTGGAAATCGTTTATAAGAAAATCCGAACCCAGTTATGTTTCAAATAAATAAACGTTTCATATCGTACATGTGACTGGTCGCAGTTTTAATTATAAACGTTATTCTTCTCTTCGTTAAGTGTGTACTATACTTATAAATTAATCACAAAAATCAATATTTCTTTAAAGTAAAGCTGTCAACAATCCGAAGATTGGTTTGAACACCACAGTGCTTTACTAGGCATGGTCCTGTTTGGAGGTGGTATGCCATTGCCTTCCTCCGACCTTCGAACTGACTTACCCAGCCAGTTATGGGGGGACCTACAGTTTAACGTGGGTTCCGAACCACGGTGCTACTCGGTATTTTTCACATGAGCAGTACTGCCAGAGGTGAATGAAGTGGAAAGTGACAGATAAAAATCCTAGGACCTAGCTTGGATCGAACCCGCGACCTTTGTATTTGTAGTCTGGCATCATTTGTGAAAGGTAAGAAAAATTCGTTAAATTTACGAAAATATTCCGTACTATTGTACCGTGGTCGAATGGATTTATCATTAAAACGTCATGTTTCTTCCCCATCTGCGGAGGTTATTTTTAAGGAGGATCGTGGCTTCTTTGGATATGCGGATCACACCACGGCTCGCTGCTGAGTACAACCCAATTCCGGTTCCACGTGTTCCCTGATAGAGGCGAGAAGTCAGATGTTTGAGAATTGGAGCTCCATTCGCCGTTGTCGGTTGGCGTCGTTCGCTGTTGCTTTCGCCGCATGGTGGAGGTCGAGTATACCTCTTTTTCAGCAACGGAATACAGGTGTCGTTTTCACAATCTCCTTCTTCCTGCTGGAATTCTTGGGGCGTTTAACAGTTTCCATCGCCCTCTGTACTGCCTTCCATGGTACCCTCTCATGCCTGCAGGTACCTTTGTTTTATCAAATCCAATATGATTGTCTCCTCTCTACAAACCACGTTCTGCAACAGCTGGACTGTTAAAATGTTCAAATGTTTGTAATTCTGTGGGACCAAATTAGGTCTGTCACTGACGTCTTCCACAGTTGTGAAAATAAATTTGGCTCCAGATAGAAGCCAGCTAGTGTATGACTCCGACAGTGAAAATGTCCTGCGCAGATGGGGACAAAACGTTAGATTTTCGTAATAAATCCTTCCTACCACGGCACAATAGCCCGGAAAATTTAATAATTATAAAGTTATCATTAATATTATGAAGCTCCCTTATTAAATTTAGCGAAACGGTGTTGCGTGGATCTTTATATGGCAAAGGGGTGTAGCCATCGGAAAAAGATTGCTCTGGGTCAGAGCGCAACAGTACTGCTGTTTTTCTTGTCCGAAACACTCTTCCTTTGAACTTTTGCTGTGAAAATGTGTGGAGACATTTTTTGGTTGCGTATGAGTGTGGCCGCGCGAAATGACCTAGTACGAAACTTGCCGTATTATAGCCTTTGTATCGCCACTGTCACAGGGTAGTCCCAGGAAAGTCCGACCGATTTGTGTAAAACAATACGAAAGTTTAGAAATGATGGAAAAGCGTTTCTGTCTAACAACTCCATCCAGTTTCACAATATTATTCACAATAGACGGTCGGCCACTTCGTTAATGCGACCGTCAAGAACCGCATGACACCAACGACGAGCAACGCAATCAGACATAACTTTTCCATTCATTTCAGTAACCTCAGAATCAATTTCTATTGTTGTCATTTGTTTCGGCACACTCGACGGGGTCCTCTTTAGCTGCACACATTACAAATACGTGTAGCGACCTCACAGCTGTATTGCTGAACCAAGCTGCATAGCGACACGGACTTGATGATTTCAACGCCACTCATTCGCGTGACGTAAGTGTCCAGGTTTAACGTATTCCACTCGGAAAAAGGTCGGAGACGTTGCACGGAGCTAGCATTTTGTTTAACCAGTGATGCTTTCATCATTGCGGATGCACACCATTTCCGAACTCCATCGGAATTCACTGAAATGACTTGGGTGACGAGTAAATTGGGCAGAGGGCTACATCAGCAGTGTAGCTGAAAATTCTGGCCAGACGGTAGGCGTACTAAGTTAGTGCGAGCAGTCCTTCTGGTTACCGTGTCCAGCTGGCGTAGTGATCAGCGCGGCTGCCTAGTAAACAAGAGACTCGTGTGACCACTTGCTGTCACTGTCGCTAATTCATTTGTGCTTTGCTAAAATACACGCTTATTAGAGATATTTTTGACTCAGCTGCTGCAATCAAACAACATATACATATGAGAATTTGTGCCAAAGCCGGGACTCGAACCCAGACGGCCTGCCTACTAGGCGTTCTGCTATCGCTTGCAACACGCAGGCACACAATCACACACCTGCACGGATTACTCAGCACGTAGCCCGTCTGAACTAAAATCACATTTGTTCTCCTACTATGACCATTATTCGCCATGGCCCGCAGCTAAATCTGTTTCTCCCACCGCGCGTTCGGTTCTCCAGTGCATTCGCAATGAAAGAAGCATCAAACTTCGACAAAGTGGTTTAAAATCAAGAATTGTAGTGTTTGTTCTTTCAGTCATGAGCCGCAGCATTTGTCAATTCCTTATCACAATGTTGTAAATGTTTGTTCAGTGACGGGCCCCACAACAACAGCTCTAACGCTTAATGGGTTAGAGTGCCAAGTTGTGGCTCAGATTTGCTTCTGCAACAACTATCGTGATTTCGGGTTTTTTACAACAAAAATACGTAACTCGTGGCATTATCCATGATGGATGTAGTTGTGACTGTTCCTATTCTACATCTACATCCATACTTCGCAAGTGTGTGATGGAGGGTACTTTGCGTACGATTTGTCACTTCCTCCAATTCCGGTCACGTATGGTGCGCCGAAAATGTTATTGGGCCATAACCTCTACATCTAGAATGTATATCGGAAAGATAGATCTGATACAACTGGAGGAGGAGTGTTCATCGCTGTGGACAAAGATATTGTTTCTACTGAGATCGAGGTTGAAAGTAACTATGAAGTTATCTGGGCACATATAACAGGTCTAAAAGAAGTAAAGTTAATAGTTGGGTGTTTTTACCGGCCCCCCCAGTGCTGCTGTAGCTGTTTTAGAATCATTCAAGGAAAGTCTACACCAGGTAGTACATAGGTATCCGGGCCATGTAATATTAGTCGGAGGTGACTTCAACCTTAAGAGTATAGATTGGGACCTCACTAGTTACATTTCAGGCGGTACAGACAATCAATCTTGCGAGCTGCTTTTGGACACATTCTCCGAAAACTGTCTTAAGCAGTTAAACCGGCAACCCACGCGCAATGGAAATATTCTAGACCTTATAGCCACAAACAGGCCTGACCTCATTAACGATGTCTGTGTAGAGACAGGAATTAATGATCATGATATCGTCATAGCGTCGATGGTGACCAAAGTTCATAAACCAGTCAAGAAGGCTAGGAGCGTGTTTTTTAAAATGTTTGTTAAGCTTATGGGACTTAACTACGGGATTATCAGTCCCTAAACTTACAAACTACTTAACAACTAGTTTATCCTAAGGACGGCACAAATATCCATGCCCGAGGGGGGATTCGAACCCCCGACCGTAGCGGCCGTGCAGACCGTGACTGGTGCGCCTCAGTCTCCTCGGCCACCGCGGCCGGCAGCGTGTTTTTGTTGGGAAGAGCCGACAAGCAAATGTTACGATCGCACTTAGAAAATGAATGGGCATTATTTAAATCCGGGACTATGGATGTAGAGGAATTGTGGACTAAATTTAAGTGCATTAACTTAAAGGGTTAGAGAAATATGTGCCAGTAAAGACGATTAAGGATGGAAAAGACCCACCGTGGTATAATAATAATGTTAGAAAGCTGCTGAGAAAGGCTGTTGCACTCTCGATTCAAAAAAGAACACGCAAATGATGACAGGCAAAAGTTAGTAGAGATTCGTGCGTCTATAAAAAGATCGATGCGTGAGGCATACAATAATTATCACAGCCATACCTTAGCAAAAGATCTTTCCGAGATCCCGAAAAAAATTCTGGTCCTATGTAAAATCGATAAGCGGGTCAAAGCCCACTGTCCTTCACTAGTTGATCATTCCGGGGCAGTAATAGAAGAAAGCAAACGGAAAGCTGAAGTTCTAAATTTAACCTTTAAGAAAACTTTCACGCAGGAGGACCGCACAAATATACCATCATTTGATCAACGTACTAATGGGGGACATAGCAATAGGTATTTCCGCTGTAAAGAAGCAGCTGAGAGAGCTAAATACGAAAAAGTCTGCTGGTCCGGATGGAATACCAGTTCGGTTTTATAAAGACTATTCTGCGGCGTTGGCCCCCTATTTAACTTGCATTTATAGCGAATCTTTAATTCAGCGCAAAGTTCCTAGTGATTGGAAAAAAGCGCAGGTGACTCCCGTGTATAAGAAAGGAAAGAGAACTGACCCATACAATTACAGGCCAATATCGTTGACATCGGTTTCATGTAGAATTTTGGAGCATATTCTCAGTTCGAATATAGTAAATTTCCTTGAAACGGAAAAGCTTCTTTCCATGAATCAGCACGGGTTTAGGAAACATCGTTCATGTGAAACTCAGCTAGCCCTTTTCTCACATGACATCTTGCGAGCCATGGACGAAGGGCAACAGGCGGATTGTATTTTTCTCGACTTCAAAAAGGCGTTCGACGCGGTGCCGCCACACTGCAGACTGGTAACGAAGATACGAGCTTATGGAATAGGTTCACAGATTTGTGACTGGCTGGAAGACTTCCTAATAGAACGCAGTACGTTGTTCTCGGCGGCGATTGTTCATCAGAGACGAGTGTATCGTCAGGTGTGCCCCAGGGCAATGTGATAGGACCGCTATTATTTTCTATCTATATAAATGATCTGATGGACAGAGTAAGTTGTAATTTGCGGCTGTTTGCTGATGATGCTGTGGTGTATGGGAGGGTGTCGTCTATAACTGACTGTAATAGCATACAGGTTGACTTAGACAAAATTTCTAGTTGGTGCGAAGAATGGCAGTTAGCTTTCAATGTAGAAAAATGTAAGGTGATGCGCATGAGTAGAAAAAACAATCCTATAATGTTCGAATACAGCATTAGTAGTGAGGTTCTTGAAGCTGTCGCGTCGTTCAAATATCTAGGCGTAACATTGCAGAGCGATATGAAATGGAACAAGCATATAAGGACAGTTGTGAGTAAGGCAGACAGCCGACTTCGGTTTATTGGGAGAATTTTGGGAAGATGTACTTCACCTGTAAAGGAGACCGCGTATAAAACGCTTGTACGAGCACGTCTTGAGCATTGCTCAAGTATTTGGGACCCGCAGCAGATCGGTTTGAAGGAAGACATAGAGGCGGTTCAGAGGCGAGCAGCTAGATTTGTTGCCGGTAGGTTCGACCAATGCGCGAGTGTCACGGAAATGCTCCGGTAACTAAATTTGGGATCGCTGGAAGAAACACGACGTTCTTTTCGTGAATTTCTGTTAAGTAAATTTAGAGGGCCGGAATTTGAAGCTGAGTGTAGTACGATCTTGCTGCCGCCTACTTACATTTCGCGTAAAGATAACAAAGACAAGATAAGAGAAATTAGGACTCGTACGGAGGCATATAGGCATTCTTTTTTCCCTCGTTCAATTTGGGAGTGGAATAGGAAAGGAAATGCCTAGTAGTGGTACAGTGTACCCTCCGCCACGCACCTTACGGTGAATTACGGAGTATGTATGTAGATGTAGATCTACATGGGATACTCGCAAATCACATTTAAGTGCCTGGCAGAGGGTTCATCGAACCACCTTTATACTATTTATATCCCATTCGATTCTCAAATAGCGCACGGGAAAAAAGAACACCTTAATCTCTCTGTTCGAGCTCTAATTTCTCGAATTTTATTCTGATGATCTTTTCTAACTATGTAAGTGGCAATCAAAAATATATTTTCTCATTCAGAGGAGAATGTTGGCGACTGGAGTTACGTAAGTAGCCCATGCCGCAGCAATAAGCGCCGTTGTTGTAATGATCCCCATCCCAGATCCTGTATCATTTCCGTAACGCTGTCTACCCTGTATCGTGACAATACAAAACAAGCTGCCCTTCTTTGGACTCTTTCGATGTCCTCCGTCAAACCCACCTGATAAGGATCCCATACTGGGCACCAATACTCCAAAAAAGGACGGACAAGCGTAATGTATGTAGTTTCTCTGTTGCATGTTTTAAGGGTTCTTCCAATAAAACGCAGTCTCTGGTTCGCCTTTCCCACGACATTATCTACGTATTCTTTCCAGTTTAAGTCTGAAGTAATAGTACAAAAAATGTTCAAATGTTTGTATAGCTTATGGGACTTAACTACGGGGTCATCAGCCTCTAAACTTAGAAACTACTTATGAACTAGCTAACACTAAGGACGGCACAAATATCCATGCCCGAGGGGTGATTCGAACCCCCGACCGTAGAGGCCGTGCAGACCGTGACTGACGCGCCGCAGTCCCCTCGGCCACCGCGGCCTGCGAAGTAATAGTAATTCGTAGGTATTTTGTGGAGTTTACGGCCTTCACTTTTGATTGATTTATCTTTGTAGTCGCTTCACGAGAGCCGTTGAGAATAAAAACCGCAACCATACACATTAAAAATGTTATTATTTATTTATAACAGGACAGGTTTCGGGCTTGTGCCCATCATCAGCTGCTTATACATTCAGAATTATGTGCAGTTGGTAGGTGAAGTTCAGTTCGAAAGTAATTTATGTAGCTTTAACTACAGCAAAAAAAAAAAAAAAAAAAAAAAAAAAACTGCAGGGGGCGATAATACATATACAACAACACTGTTTTACTTACATTGCCCATATTTCGCGTGTATTTCCTTTTTTTTTACACGATATGCATGCTAAATTTATATGTAAATAAAACAGTGTTTTTTATTATTTTTTTCGTGGTTGGACATTACATTGATATGTTCAAAAAGAAAAAAAATCTGTTACATTCAGCTAATGTGACATATGATTATGCATAGCTGATATTACAATGACTGGTGCATTGAGGATGATCACTATGTGATCGAAATCGATCTGCAAAAACATTAATAAAAAACGACTAATGCTGCATACTATAGTTATTGTATTCATTGTTTTGTGGTTGCTGAGCACACCGTTCCAAAAAATGGAATCAAACCTTCACAAAACAGTGTTTTATACATGTCATCTCGCCACCTGTAATTTTTCACCTGCAGTTATTGCCACATAATTTATTTTCAGTCAATGAACTCCACTAACAAACTGCACATAGTTCTGAATGTATAAGCACCAGATGATGGGCCCCAGCTCGAAACCTGTCGTGTTATAGACATTGTTAATGTGACTGACAGCGGTTTTTATTCTCCACCCTCTAAGTAACTTCCGTCAGTGGTGTCGAACTAAATTGGTGAGGTAAATGGAAATAGCAGCTTTCGGTTTTCTGTACACTTCTAATGGCCCGAGACATTAATCTCGTAGGATTAAAGTATGAAAACCCGTGACTCGGAAGCTGGTCAGTCACGTTTTCTTTATGTGTCACGAGCGATCGAAATCCGTGACCCACTTGCTTTCACTAACTCTGTTTTTGCACATGCCGCGGACTGCAGCGGCCCGGAGTAACGGCCACATGACGGATAAAAATATTGCCGTTTCACGCCAGTTTGCGCGGACTGTCGGCCGTTGTTGGGGTGTCACGGAGAGCAGTTCAGTGAACCGTCACGGAAACCGCGCACAAAAGGCCGCCGGCCGCGGCCCGTACGTGAGCACATGAAAGCAGCCGGGCGCACCGTTAATGGCTACCGCCACCTGTTCCAGGCGCTGCAAGTGCCGGCCGCCGTGATACAAAGTAGGTGCAAGAGGCGGGCCGAGGCTTTGTATCGTTTCTGGGTGTCCTTCTGTACTACTGCTGCAGCAATTTTGTTCATTTTAAGGAAGCACGTAACAACACCGGTCAGTCGAAGCAAAAATGCTGCCTGCTACCACTATCGTCTTTCACCAGAGCTGCATGTATTCAATTAAAAAGCCTGAACCTTTTTTATTACATAACCAGCAAATCGGACAATTCTTCTCAATTGGTAGTATGTATGGTAATTGCATGTACACCCTAATCTCCTTCTTCCCCTTCTATCCCTGTCTTATGGGACTTAACTACGGGGTCATCAGTCCCTAAACTTACAAACTACTTACGAACTACTTACGAACTAGGACGGCACAAATATCCATGCCCGAGGGGGGATTCGAACCCCCGACCGTAGTGGCCGTGCAGACCGTGACTGGAGCGCCGCAGTCCCCTCGGCCACCGCGTCCGAGTGTGGGTTTAGGCCTCTTAGAGGCAGTCAGGACCAGATCTTTAGCCTACGGCAGGTAACGGAAAAGTGCTATGAGTGGAACAGGGAATTGTATCTATGTTTCATAGATCTGGAAAAGGCTTATGACCGTGGTCCTAGGAGGAGGCTACTGTCACTTCTTCAAGATTATGGTATAGGAGGCAAACTACTGCAGGCAATTAAAGGGCTTTACGTAGACTGTCAGGTAACAGAGTAGATGGCAAATTAGGCTCATGGTTAAGAGAGAGGTAAAGGGACTCCTTGCACTGTTCAAGGGCATTGGTTTGCTTTACTAGATGTACAGGGAGTGATACCGCTCAATAAACATAGTTTCGGTGTGGGCAGTGGCGGGTTGGACCAAGACTGTTTTGGCTTCCCTGGAAAAATCAATCAATCAATCAATCCCTCTCTCTGATATCAACAATGGCACGTGTAATTCACAGTAACATATCCTACAATCCAATAAATCTGGGCATACAGCCATGCACATTCAATTTCTCGATTTCCTGTCAGAAAGAACAGTTCGTAGTGATTGGCGGTAAGTCATCGAGTAAGAGAGAAGTGATATCTGGCGTTCCCCAGAGAAGCGTTATAGGTCCCCTATTCTTCCTTGTAAACACAAACGATTTAGAAGACAATTTGAATGACTGTCTTAGAATGTTCGCGGATGGTGCTGTCGTTTATCGGTTAGTGAAGTCAACAGAGGATCGAAAGCAACTGCAAAGCGATTTAGACAAAATTTCTACATGGTGTGAAAATTGGCAATTAACACGAAATAACGATATGTGTGAAATAATACAGATGACCACTTCAAGAAATCCGCTGAACTTCAGTTACACGATAAATCACTCAAACATTACAGGCGTAAATTCTACCAAATATACAGGAGTTACAATTACGAACAACTTAGACTGGAGAGAACACGTAGAAAATATTGTAAGGAAGGCGAACCAAAGGTTACGTTTGGCTGGCAGAACGCTTTGAAGATGCATCAGCGCCACCAAAGAGACTGCCTACATCACACTTGTGAGTCCTCTCCTGGAGTACTGTTGCCCAGTGTGGAACCGGCAGTCGAGAAGGATGCTTATCTAGTTTCCGATAATTTTGGCAGTGACTGACGGCGGAGGATTTTGCTCTTCAGCAGCTTCACCTCTAGGCTGCGTCGACTAGGTGATCGGCTGGAGCTGATAAAAGGCGATGGATAACTTGATCGTCCTATTGGGGAGCTTGTTCTCCAGTGGCAATCGTCCAGTGGTGGAGATCTACGTCGTCCTGTAAATATAAACTCTTGTCCTTGGAGTTGGCGTAGGTCTGCTTGAAGCCTGATGGCAGGGACATCAGCAAACATTTGTCGCCGCTCGCGCAGTAGCGCACCTCGAGTAAGACAATTACAACTGTAATTAAAACGTCTGAGTTAATGTGTCAAACGTCCGTATTCCAGTGATGATGTTACACTTCGCGATCCACTGCCAATTAGCCATGTGTCTTGTTCTCCGTTGTTTGTATCTTCTACGCAAACGTTGCTGTTGTTATTTTACGGGTAATAAGAAATGTATTTTCGCAAAATTACGAACCGAATTTAAGAAGACCAGCTATGGTCGAGACTTGTCACTCTGTAACTTTAGACTCGGTAACAACCGGTAATTAAGAGGCATATTACCCTATTAAAGCGTCTTACAGATAGGCCACGTGTCCTGCAACAAGAATACCCCCAATAGTGACTTACGGACAGGACTTGCGACAGATGAGATCCGTCGTCAGTAATAGACTCCCATCACAACACTTATTCTGTGACATGTGTAGGATTTGTATTACAGATAGAAACTAGTCCTTGCAACTAGAATTGAGTGGTCGATTTAAACAGCGATAAGGAAGTCATTGTGTGTGTGAGCGAGACTATAAATTTTGGTTTCCCATTAATAACACTAATCTCTTACAAAACAATCGCAGAGTTTTTAAGGGAAAGTATCAGATACCTTGCGTAAATATTCCGTACTGAACATTCTGTACCCTTTAAAACAAAGTTGTTACTGGCAACTAACTTGCTACCAATGAAACGCGGAGTATAATACTTACTCCAAATGACAGTTAAAATAAAAAGAAGAAAGGTTACAGTCCTTTAATCGAAGTAGAAATATCACACCTCTACAGTCCAATAATTGACGTGTGATACTTTGCATTTAATGTTTTAAAAACTTTCCGCATCATTTATAAGGGATCCTTAACATGTTGCAGGCCTGACAAAGTATTAAGTAGTTCCGCTACGTAACAGATTGGGTGGTAGCCGCAAGCTCCTATTCTGGACTGGAGCAGTCTCTTGTAATTTATATACGGGCTCTCCTGGCTCCATCAGTCAGCCAGAGTTCGCTCCTTGCAGGGCAGCAGCAGTCCGCTTTAGTTGCCCGAATTGATTGCAGCCCCTTTGATGGCTGCAACAGGATAACTACTCGTGTAATTCACATTCTGTTTCCTCGGGCAAACAGATGTGTTCCCGAGGAAACAACCGATCGAAACATGCAGTCTGAACTGGACTGAATTTCTTATTTGCTTTTTATAACAAGTTACTTCAAGACGAAATCTTTCTATATCAGCTCTATTGGCCTCTTTGTATGTGTCGTATTTATAGTTTATTCCAACTTTCTTCATGCTTATACTCTTAACGGTATTTAGATTAATTAAGTCAGCTTACTCTTCTTTCCTAAGTTTCTTAAGACCTAACGTATCTCATTCTACCTATGATCAGAATTTTAACTATAATTTGAGTTGAAGCACCGACCAGAGGAATAATCAATTCATCCAGTACACACAGGCAGCACATAATAGGTGCCTATCGTCCACTCCACAGACTCCCATCTCGTCTAACATAATCTCTGAGCGACCACAATCTGTAATTGCTGACAAAACCTTCAGGAATCCCTATCTGAAAATAACATCACTAAATCATTGTAAAGCGAGGAGCTCGAAGGGGTGTGTTTGGATATTTATACAGCCACAAATGACTCATCTTACTATAGGCTGTACATAACTCCAATTAGCCATTTTCAGCTAGGTGTTTCCGTTGTTGGCAAAGATGGTCTTCTGAAATTGGTGTGGGTTAGTCTCCGAAATAACTGAATGTGATGTTCCAGAGTCCACAAGAACTCGTACTTTTCGGCAGTCGAGAAGGATGCTTCTGTAGTTTCCGATAATTTTGGCAGTGACTGACGGCGGAGGATTTTGCTCTTCAGCGGCTTCACCTCCAGGTTGCGTCGACTAGGTGATCGGCTGGAACTCCTTAAAGGCGATGGATAACTTGATCGTCCTGTTGGGGAGCAACAGTGGCAACCGTCCTGTTGGGGAGCAACAGTGGCAACCGTCCAGCGGTGGTGATCTACGTCGTCTTGTCCTTGGAGTTGGGGCAGATCTGCTTGAAGCCTTATGGCAGGGGCATCAGCAAACATTTGTCGCCGCTCGCAGCACTAGCACACCTCAGATCGGCGACAGTGAAAACACACCGGCTGGTAGTCATGGATCTCCCGAACGTGATTCTTCCTCGGGGCATAGACAGATTTCTCAAGCTGCATCGCAGAAACGCAAGCCAGTCTTGACCTCGATAGTTTTACGATTTCAGATGGAGCTGGACAGCGAGCGATTGGAATCAGCGTGTGTTTCTCCCTTATTATCTACTGAAGCTTCTCTGTTTCCTGCTCGGCTCATGTTCACGACGCCATCTGAACTTCTTCTCTAACTACCTAACGAGTGATGTCCGCAAGATAGGTTTCATCGTCCATAGCAGATCGATACGACCTTCGGAAAGCGTTGAAACTTACGGCCGCCGCGGTGAAGTGGCTGAGCGTTCTAAGACACGTTGCTGCGGAGCGCGAGGTTGCTTGCCGAGGTTCGAGTTCGTCCTCTGGCAAGGGTGTATGTGTGTTCTCCTTAGTGTAAATTAGTTTAAGTAGAGTGTAAGTCTAGGGACTGATGACCATAGCACTTTGGTCCAATATGTTTAGAAACATTTGAAAATGGAACTCATAGTAGAAGCAAATAGTGTCTTACCACTGGAGAATGATGTATTCGTTTCAGTCTCTACCGTCTCGTTCAAGAATGGAATTGATGATAGTTAACCGCCGCCACGAACCAGTCACAAACCACACTTCCTACTAAGTGGCAACAGCATTTCTAGTTTTTAGCTGTTAACCGAGGGCAGCCGAGTCTCATAGTCGCCACTTGTGTTAAATGGAAATGAGCGTATGGCTTTCTTGGCCGGGAGATCCCTTACGAGATTGTTCGGCCGCCTGAGTGTAAGTCTTTCTATTTGACGCCGCGTGGACGACTTCCGTGCCAATGATGATGAGATGATGATGATGATTAGGACAACACACAGCACCCAGTCCCCCGCCGGGAATCGAACCCGGGCCCCCTGCGTGGTAGTCAGCGACGCTGCCACTTTTTTTTTTTTTTTTTTTTTCCCCTTACGGGCCTCCTTACCTCCCCTTCAGCCCGTCCTTCCGCTCACCAAAAGCGCCTTCATCGGCGTCGGCTTCTTCCGCCATTTATGAAAACAAAGCGTGGTTCGCTCTTGTGTTTTTGAGAGTACTTCTGCTTGAAATTAACTGTTATAAACTTCTTCCGGAAAACAAAATAAAAGATTAAATCACAAGAACAAAGGACCACTTCTTGGTTAGATATTCTGACACTCCATCCCGTTAAGAAGGGTGTAGAAGAAAAGAGTAAATAATTGAAAAAAACACATAAATTAAAGCTTAGGAATATGTCGTCATCATGTGTCATGTGCGTCCGTTCCGTGCCAGGGTGTCATGAATCTGTTGAGTAACATCCAAATGTCTTTTTGAGTTCATGGATATCGTTCAACCCGTATGTTTCATAATTTCCACCATTCATCCATTTATTACAACATTTAACATGTTGGTAAAAGTGTGCCTGTAGTTCCTATATTGACATATTGCCATGTGTTCTCTTTGAATGTAAGCGATATAATCGCTGAAATGCGCCCTTCTGTTGCGCACCACGAAGGATGCCGTGTGGGCAATGTTCTACGTCGCCGTGTTGTTTTTCGTCCGGGGATACCTCAATTTCTGTGGTCGGAGAATCTCCGTGATGTCGACGCAGTTGAGCACAGTACGATGGAGGATCGCCAAACGTTGCCGGAGAAAGTTTGAAATTTCGGCTGTCTGCCCACACGTGAATAAGGGCATCCACTCTTCCGCATTCATTACAATTGGGTGTTGCGTGAAGGCCTATCTTGTGCAATTTTTCATTTGTCGGTATCTTGTCATTGACGATGATATACCAGTCTGCGATCACACGGGACGGCAATACATCGTTGTGCAGATTCCTCCATACTATGTTCCATTTCGCCTGTGGGTGTTACTCTTCGATACGGTTCCTGTGGTTCGTGGCAGATAGAAGTTGGTATAGTTTCTTATTGTCCAGGTTTCCGGTAGTGGAAAACCAGTGTCGGATGTAACTCATTTCCGTATAATATCTCCGCAGATGTCGGTAAACAACGGGAATGGTTTCTATATGGATAGGTGGATCAGGACTGAGTGGTTTCCATCTCATGAGAAGCTGTCTGATTAAGCTGTCAGTCCTGTTGCAGACTTCCTTCCTGATGCGGTTTACAAGCAAAGTTGCACATTTCGAATTGACATTAAGCAGTTGTATGCCGCCTTTGGACTTCGGTAAACTTAAGGTAGCATATTCGACCTTAAAAATATGGCTTCTCAAGAGAAACCAACAGAGACTTTGCTGTATACATCTTGCTAGCTGGTCGGGTAGTGGGAGTATTTGGACAAGATAGTTCAGTCTGCTGGTAATGGCAAGTTGTATGGTCTTGGTCTTCTGTAGTAGGTCCAAATCGCGGTCGGAGTGTTGGATCAAAGAAGCACGCATTTTGTTGAGCATATCTGACCAGTTCTTCGTGATAAAATGGTCTGGTATAGTCCCAAAAGTGACACCAAGGGTACTGTGCGATGTTTCCTTCTTGCACCATCCTACGGTGGATATGTCGCCAATACCTCGTCCAATTTGAAGGGAAGTACTTTTTGTCTTGTTGAGTTTGGCTCCCGATATAGACGTGAATTCCTCTAACATATTTCCTGCCACTGAGCTACGGAGGCGGACGCCACTTGGTGGTGAGTTTGCAGGAGAGGTTAGTGCTACCTCCACGAGAGAAGATGCTCATGTTCGACTGTCCCCAGACCTAAAGAGGGACGAACAGGGAAAGCTACTCGGCATTCTTCAAAACTTATTCAGAGTTTCAATCCAGAAGTTAAGACCAAATCAGTCCCGTCGAAGTTTAAATACCTAATTAACTAATATTAATTACAGTCAGCCAGTAAGCCAGGGAGCGTATCGTGTGTCAGCGACAGAACGTCGAATAATTCGTGAAGAGTTAGAGAAAATGATGAACGACATCATTCAACAATCTGAGAGCCCATGTTCTTCACAAGTAGTTCTCGTCAAAAAGAAGGATAGTAATTGGCGGTTCTGTGTCGATTACATGAAACTTAGAACCTAACACAAATGTCATACACCCTGTTCCATGAATCTACGATGGACTATCTGAGGAGAGCTAAGATTTCTTTTCAGCCGTAGAACTTTACTTAGTTTATTGGCAAATAGGACTAAGCTCATCGTGACAAAACGGCTTTTCTTACCTCAGAGGGCTTGTATGAATTTAAAGTAATGCCGTTTCGTCTGTGTAATGCGCCTGCAACTTTCTGACGGATGATGGATAATCTTGGACGCCATCAATAGTGAACGATGTTTCTTTATTACCTAGACTACTTCATAGTATTGTCTGTAACTTTCGAAAATCATATAAAGAAAACTGAGATCTTTTCTTAAGTATCTAAAGCAAGTTAGCTTAAAATTTAATCCACGAAAGTGTCTGGAGCGAAGAAAATCAGAAAACTTGGCCATCTTCGGTAGAAAGAAGGTGTACGATCTGATCCACAGAAGTTGGGACCAATAACGTAATTTCTTATTCCTAAAATTAATTTTGGTGTGAGAAGCTTCCTGTAACTGTGTTCGTATTACCAGCGTTTTATTCTAAATTTCGCTACCATTTTCCAGTGTCGCGACTTCTCGATAAACTACCGCGTAATCAGGAAAAAATCTCTCAAGTTCGTCTTAATGTTTAATGAAGGAAAAATTTTTCCACTTTGATATTTAAAAATATTGACAGTGTGGTACATACAGTACACATACAGCTGTCAGTGATCAGTCTAGATTTGTATGTATTGATTTAGCTAATGGGTCATTTATCTTAATCCAACAAAGAATCTAGAAATCTTGCCATTCCATTTTTATGTGGTGTGGGACAGCAACCGTATTAAGTCGAATTCTTGAATAAAAGAACGACTTGATTGCAATCAAGACATTCTTTTATTCAAGAATATGCAAGACTTTTTATATTGACTGCATTTCATTTTGTTATTATTGCAATAAAAGTGTATTAAAAAGATTAAGTATGGGATTAACTGAAATATAATTCGTATGGAGCTAGGAGTCGCAAGGTAGTGAGCTCAACATACCCACATGGAAGGCAAATTCTTTGTTATAAAATTTAGTAACCTTAACGGCATTTAAACAGTATGACAAGACAGAAACAACCCACAGGAGTCACCATAAGAGTCATCATGAAGTTAATAATAATCATTATACAAATACGCGACGTCGGAGATGAAGTGCCAATTTATAATAATGCCACGAGAGTTCGCGTTTATCTACAGTCAGCGTGGTGCAAGGGATAGAGTCATCGACTGCGGTGCTAAAGGTCGTCGGTTCGATTGTGTCCACCGGCAAAATATTATTTTTTTGTAATTCACATTTCCAGAATGTTCTACAAGTTTGTTATGTTTACCTGTAATTTCTACTTGTTTATTATGTTAACTATTCTTCTAATTTCTGGTACATTTGTCTGTGTATAAACACCAGAGCACTCTGCACGAGGGGCAGTCAGTTCGTAATAAACTTTCTTTAAGTATAAGTACTGTGTTCAGTCGACAACTCTGCCTTCGAAGTCAAGCCTGCTTCCATTTTACGCGACAATATTAGTTATACAAGGAGCCCAATGAAACATACAGTTCGAAGGAGCTTTGCCACAGATGTGGACAATCCAAAAATCATCAGTATAAGGATCGTTAAGCGTAGTTAAAGGAAGTGAATATTTTCATATCTAATGGGGTTATTAGATGATCATACGCCGCGAAAGGTAAATAGCTAGTGTTACTGCACTCTAGTGGTAGAATGGGTGAAACTACGAAGTCGACCGTGTTGTGGAATTCAAAATTTCGCGTATTGTCCCAAAAGAATGACCTTGTGGTATTCTGCAGCAATCAGAGAGTTCAAGTAAGTCTCTAATTTTCAATTACTACATTTCGAACTGCAACGACATTCTGCTTCTCTTATTATATGGAAATGAAGCGATCATGAAGGAAATATACCAATAAACTCTAATTACATAGAAAATTTAAGTTTCGTGAATTCGGAAACACAAATGTTTGACTTTCGACCACAGGAAATGTTAGCAATAACGATTTAGTCTGGCTTCATGGCTTCGTGCAATTCCTTTAGTCGGCTAACAGTTCAGAGAGTTGTACGTCCCAAACTTACTCAGTTATCCAAAGAACGAAAGGGGACTTACAATTTTAGGTGGCCTCGACTCCTCGTGTTGCTGAAAGATGAAGTCTAGATTAAACCCTCAATTCTCGCTGTATGAATTTATTTTGAAGAAAAAATATATTTTTCTGTGGAAGTTATTCAGAATGGTGCTTAGAGGCCATGTAATTTTTTTTTAGATTTTTTATTTTATTTTTAAACAATTTTTGGGTACGTACCATATTTGGTACATCGGAAATACGAGTATTGGACTATTTTTAAGTAAGTGCACTTTGGGAAATAGAGAAAATAGCGCTAAGGTTAAAAGTCAGGGGATATGGAAAATAGGTATTCATATCATTAAAATTGATAGTACACTTGTATACTGACAATTTATTCAGAAATTTATCTCAAAAATATTACAAACAGATATACAGGATGCATATTTTACAAATGGAACTCCGTCTAGCTTCAAGAATAGCAAGACAGCATCCAACACTATCTCTCCTAACAACAGGGTTATTTACACACGGGGCTTTCTTATTTTTCTTTGAAAGTTCGTTCTCTGCTTTGTCTGTTGACGACCTACCTCTTTTTTACTGGGTCAGCTGCTAAATTGCAAAGAGACTGTCGACTTCACACAGGAAATTTATCAGATCCATTACTTCCCGAGTAGGAATACCACTCCTTTTGCAGTCTCATCGGGAAAGAAGCCAACCACTGATAATGACTATGTCGATGAAGTAAAAGAAAAATCTGAAATAATCTTGATCTTTGAGAGATTGGGTAATAGGTCATTTACTAAGTCTACTCCCCACTCCCTCCCCCTCCCCCCCTCCCCTCTCCCCTCTCCCCCTATTCTAGGGCAGTGACCTTAATCTTCTGATGACCTGAATGAAACTTTCAATCCGTAGCGGAGTGTGCGCTGATATGAAACTTCCTGGCAGATTGAAATTTTGTGCCGGAACAGTGACTTGATCGAGGGACCTTTGCCTTTCGCGTAAAAGCACTCTACCAATCAGCTATTCCGACACGACTCACGGTCCGTCCTCACAACTTCAATTTCCGAACTTCACGAAAGTCCTCCTCACAATTTCAAATGTTCAAATGTTTGTAGAGCTTATGGGACTTAACTACGGGGTCATCAGTCCCTGTACTTACAATCTACTTACGAACTAGCTAACACTAAGGACGGCACAAATATCCATGCCCGCGGGGGGATTCGAACCCCCGACCGTAGTGGCCGTGCAGACCGTGACTGGAGCGCCTCAGTCCCCTCGGCCACCGCGGCCGGCCCTCACAATTTGAATCTGCCAGGAAGTTTCTTATCAGCGCTCACTCCGCTGCAAAGTTTGATTATGGAAACATCCCTTAGGCTGGGGCCAAGCCATGTGTCCACCATATCCTTTCTTCCAGGAGTGATAGTCTTGCGACGTCGCCTCCTACTTTCCTAACTTCACAGAAGTTATCCCTATTATGTTTGAAAATTGCCGGCCGCAGTGGCCGAGCGGTCCGCCGAGCGCCAGTCACAGTCTACACGGCCACTACGGTCGAGGGTTCGAATTCCCCCATCGGGCCTGGATGTTTATGTCGTCTTTAATATAAGTTAGTTCATAAGTAATTTGTAAGTTTAGGGACTGATGACCCCGCAGTTAAGTCCCCTAAGCTGAACAAACATTTGAACATTTGTATGGTAATTTCCTCTATGTATATCGTCGTATCACCTCCTTCCTCCGTCCTCTCTGTCTGTACATATCCTCCTTCCTCCATCCATCACCTTTGTTTTCTCGCTTCTTCCCTCGTTATATAAGCAATGGTATGTGTAATTCACAGTAACATTTCCTACATAATGTATTTATTTGAATTTTCGTCTCCATCATCCTCCTCTACTCCTCCCACCGCTTTCTGTGGCCATCTACTCATGCCCCTGTCACGTACATCTTACTCTCCCCTCCCCCCACTCATGAAAAATTACATACATATGTCAACTTTCGTGGTTAGTGATTAAACAATATCGAAGCCTATCGCAAGTCTCCCTCCGATAAACACCATACAGCGTAGTTCGGAGGGTAAAAAAGCTTTCCATGAGAACATATATAGATGTGCCTGATTTTCATGGTGATCGATAAATCGGTGATGAAATTTATTGATCGGTCAAGTGACGTAGAAACCTATCACGGATTACGGGGCATACAGAAATGTACCATATATTTCGTACCTGCAGTCAGTTGCGATAGAGAGTGCATTCAAAATTTATGAATTTTGGACATTATTTGAATTTGGAACAAAGAGTAAATAAATAAATAAAAATTCCCGTCCTCCATAGTGAGAATCGTAAGTTATAGTATTGAGCTCGTTCCAGAAAGCACTGAAAAACGCAATGCCGCGCGGGAGTAGCCGATCGGTCTGGAGGAATGGAATCCTCCCTCGGGCATGGATGTTTGTGTTTTATTTTAGTATGTTAGTTCTTGAGCAGTTTGTAAGTTTAGGGTCTGATGGTCCCGCAGTTAAGTCTCATAAGCTTTACAACCATTTGAACATTTGAAAAACGCACTTCCAGTTTTCCGATAGATTTTCCAAATATTTTCTTTTGTACAAAACCTTTCCTGAGACCTACATAGATAAAAAATATATATACACATGAAGAAAAAGCCAAATCGATGGAGACGATCTCAAGTAAGTCTCTTACACACATGTAGGAATTTGTTTATACTTTTGCAGGAAGAGGACATAGATATTTGGGGGAAATCATATTTCCTGTCGGGATTAGGGAGGGGCGGTGAAGTGGTATCTGGACTGGCATTCGGCGACTCTGTAACTAGCGTGCCAAGTCCGTAATAAGCACGCCGACTCGGCGAATGCAGGAAAAAGGGAAGAGTCATGATTGCATCATCTAGAACAGGGGTGTCCAACTAAATTTCGACGCGGACCACATTACCAAATTTAATCATTGTGGCGGGCCGGTAAAAAGAAAATTGCAAAGGAATCAATTACTAAAACAGTAGAAATAAAACACGGTCTGCACTGCCACAACGGTCGGGGGTTCGAATCTCCCCTCGGGCATGGATATTTGTGCCGTCCTAGTTCGTAAGTAGTTCATAAGTATTTGTAAGTTTAGGGACTGATGACCCCGTTGTTAAGTCTCATAGACTATACAAACATTTGAACATTTGATTTTTCTGGGAGCGAAGATCTCGATTTAGATTGTACATTTTTCGTTCGTGCTCACGTACAAGGACAACTTGTATAGGTTAGGAAACTGATCGGGTTTGATATATATTTTATAAAACTCCATCAGTCCATTCTGCAGACTGGTATGGTAGGCTGTTTTCAGGCTTTCATTGGTTTGAAATTCAGTCAACTCCATTTGAAGGTGTAACATGGCGTCTTGAATCTTAACTTGAAACGGATTCTGGAACGCTTTCATATAGGGCTCTTGATTTTTAAAATCTGCGAATCTCCCTTACTTTTCGCAGCAAAGATACGTATTTGTCTAAATCCAGTGTCTCTTGACTTCGTGTGCACAAGGTCTACCAATGACCCAGTTGTCTTTTCCTTATCTGATTCTCGAACAAGATAGTTTTTTAATAAATGCTTGAATGTCTTTTGTACATTTCCACACATCCGCGGCGGAGCGCAATGAGGCGCTATGCTACGATGCACGAGGTCGTTCCCCGTCGGGGATTCGAATCCCTCCTCGGGCATGGATGTTTGTTCTGTCTTTAGTATAAGTTAGTACTAAGTAGTTTGTATAAGGACTGATGTTTCAAATGTCCAAATGTTTGTATAGCTTATGGGACTTAACTACGGGGTCATCAGTCCCTAAACTTACAAACTACTTATGAACTAACTAACACTAAGGACGGCACAAGTATCCATGCACGAGGGGGAATTCGAACCCCCGACCGTAGTGGCCGTGCAGACCGTGACTGGCGCGCCTCAGTCCCCTCGGCCACCGCGGCCGGCCTAAGGACTGATGAAAATGTTCAAATGTTTGTATAGTCTATGGGACTTAACTACGGGATCATCAGTCCCTAACCTTACAAACTACTTATGAACTACTTACGAAATAGGACGGCACAAATATCCAAGCCGGAGGGGGGATTCGAACCCCCGACCGTAGTGGCCGTGGAGACCGTGACTGGAGCGCCTTAGTCCCCTCGGCCACCGCGGTCGGCAAGGATTGATGACCCCGCAGTTATGCCCCATAAGCTTTTATTTATTTAAAAAAAAAAAAAAAAAAAAAGGACGACGCTCTAATGGAGAACTGCGAGACGCGAACTGTTGTAGAAGAGGGGGTGCAGTAGTTTAGCTGTTAGACAACCACCCTCTCAACCCACATGCATGTTTTTGTTTATTTACGCTCGAGTGCCACGACGAAGCTGGTTAATTTCAAATTATTGCCATCACACCTGGTTGAAGAAGATAAGAAATAATAATAATATAAATAAAAAAACCTCACAATTTCGTCAGGCTATGGCGGCCGGATTTCAAGACGTCGCCGGCCACAGGAGAAAGCACTCGCACCATAAAATAACTAGGGGATCAGTAATGCAAAAGTGTTTGCTTAAGCGAAATTGATTTAATGATAAATATACGGAGTTCCTTGTGTATCACTGATTATGAGTAGAATAGATCATACATTGGTTTATAATAGAATGTGTTAATAATGGAAATAATGGATAAGCGCAAAGTCTGAATACTGTTTTCACGAACCAATCGATATCAATAAGAGCACGGTACAATACGTTATTCCGAAAAATTCGAAAAAAAGAGATCAACTAAAAATTGTCCATACAGTGGAACTCTTCTTAATAATCATAATTCGCGTCTGTCTTGCTGAATTGCGGAACACTCGTTAAGCAAAATATATTTTTCTGTCGGATATCATGAAATAATCTATTCCATTCCGAAAAATACACAACAAACTTCGTCCAAGGAATTATTAGAAAGCTGAAGCAAAAGAAAGATTTATTTTCTCTGAGATAACATAGTTTTGTTACAGTTGAGGAGGAGGGGGGATCGCCAGAATGTTTATATTTGGAAGGGGGTCGCCAGGCAATTTTTACTTGGAAGGGGTCTGCATATTCAAAAAGGCTGAAAAACACTGATGTAGAAGAATATGTATGGCAAGGTTTTATTTAATTATTATTATTTTTTATTTATTTATGTATTTATTTATTTTGCAGGTGTGAGATTCGGGACAGGTTCCGTCTGACTGGGCGAAAGCGGTAATCACGCCAATTTTCAAACATGGAAACAGAAAAGATTGCAACAACTATTGAGGTATCTTTTAATTAGCGTTATAGGCAAAATATTCTGAGGTATTGTTGAAAGGAGCGTGCGAGTATTAATTGAGGAGAAGTTAGATGAAAACCAGTGTGGGTTTAGGCCTCTTAGAGGCTGTCAGGACCAGATCTTTACCCTACGGCAGGTAATGGAAAAGTGCTATGAGTGGAACAGGGAATTGTATCTATGTTTCATAGATCTGGAAAAGGCTATGACCGTGTTCCTAGAAGGAGGCTATTGTAACTCCTTCAAGATTATGGTATATGAGGCAAACTTCTGCAGGCAATTAAAGGACTTTACGTAGACTGTCAGTCAGCAATTAGAGTAGATGGCAAATTAAGCTCATAGTTCAGGGTAGTTTCAGGGGTAAGACAAGGCTGTAACCCGTCACCACTGTTGTTCATACTATTCATGGATCATATGTTGAAAACAGTAGAGTGGCAGGGCGGGATTAAAATAGGTGAAAACAAAATAAACTGTCTCGCATATGCGGATGACTTAGTTGTAATGGCAAATTCGATTCAAAGGTTGCAAACTAATATTTCAAAGCTCGATCAGATGTGCAGGTATTATGATATGAAGATCAGCATCTCCAAAACGAAAGTAATGCCTGTGGGGAAGAGGTTTAAACAGACTGAGTGCCAAATAGGAAGAACAAAGTACAGGTAGACAGTTTCAAGTACCTCAGATGTATTTTCTCACAGGATGGCAACATAGCGAAAGAACTGGAATCGAGATGCAGCAAAGCTAATGCAGTGAGTGCTCAGCTAAGATCTACTCTCTTCTGCAAGAAAGAAGTCGGTACCAAAAGTAAGTTAGCAGTGCACCGCTCTATCTTTTGACCAACGTTGTATGAGAGTGAAAGTTGGTTGGATACAGGTTACCTTATTCATAAGACAGAGGCTACAGATATGAAAGTAGCAAGAATGATTGCAGGTACTAATAGATGGGAACAATGGAAGGAGGGTGTCCATAATGAGGAAATCAAAGAAAAACTGGGAATGAACACCATAGATGAAGCAGTTAGAGCGAACAGACTGAGATGGTGTGGTCATGTTACATGCATGGGAGAAGTAAAGTTACCTAAGAGACTCATGAGCTCGGCAGCGGAGGGTAAGAAGAATCGAGGTAGACCAAGAAGAAAGTATTTAGATTCGGTGCAGAATGATTTTGAAATAAAAGGCATAACATCAGACGAGGCATCAATGTTAGCATCGAATAGGGGAACATGCTCCAGACTGACAGCTGAAAGGCATAATCAGTCCCTAATGATGATAAAGATGATGATGGTTATGATTTTTTTTCAGGTAGGTTGGATTATTGATGTCAGACTATTCAGGAGAGGCTTAGGTGCCGTCCACACACTTTGGACACCCCGCACGGCTGTGTGCAGGCAGTAGCGCGTGCCTCCACAGTGGGGAGGCGCCGCCCCCGGTGACACGGCGGGCGCTGCAGCCACGACCCGCGCCGCCCCCACTGCCCCCGCCGCCCCCGCCGCCCCCGCGGCAGCCGCCGCCGTTTAATCGGGTCAGACGGCGCGATCCGGGTCGCGGCGCGGCGAAGCCGCCGGCGCCCACTGCTCGCCCATGCTGTACTGTGCCACAGAGTAAATATTTGTCTGTGACTGTGCTGTTCGTTCAACAACGATACGACTCACAACCGCTGACTGCCGCGCGCAGCCGACAGCACGTGACCAATGTTGCCAACTTTGTGAAATTTCCACTAAAACTGGTGGTTCGTACTCTCCTTTTAGTGACGAAATATTGCTTCTAGTGGATAGTGGATTTTATAGTGCTTCAGTACTTTTCAGTTACTGAAAATGCTATCTCTATGTGAGAGATACCATCAAGAATGAAAAATAAATAAATCTGTAGACTGGTTTCGATTGATGCGAAATACTCTGCGCCATGGACCGTACGAAATCTGCTGTAGACAGAGTCGTTCGTCTTGGTTTGAATGTCAAGAGATCAAAATTGTAACGCAATCGGATGAGCGATCAGGAAAAACATAAAATACGACTGTAATCCGAAGTAGCGATGCCCATACGTTTACCAATTTTGATTTTTTCGGCTTTACAGCTGTTCTGACGGTGGATTTTTTGCTCTCTAAAAGACATTTTCATACTAAATTGTCATAGTCCTTCTTCCTCGAGTAGAGCAACATCCGTGTTACATGAGTTTACTACACGTATTTTACTCGAATTTCCACAGATTCCTGAGCGAACCTTGGGCAACATACATGCTTTAATTAATCAGCTTCTAATAATAAAAAAGGAAATGTGACATAATTTAAAGTTTCTGGGATCGGTTTAGTCTTACAGCAAATAAACAACAAATGACAGTGTTGGTTGTTTTTTTACTCTCAGCCTTTGACTTTTGAATTTAGCTGGCTAGTATATATGAGTTTATTGATTTCGCTCTAGGTATTAAGAACTTAACGAAATTTATCTGAGCATGTCCATAGATGTATTTACATTTGACTTTCTAAGTAGGAAAAATGAAACTAAATGATTCTATAACGGTTCCATTTCAAAAGATTCATTACTGATCTTGTAAAATGTGAAAGTATGTGACAGCCCTTTTTAACTTCATTTGCGAAGCATGGCGTGCATCTAGGCCAACATAAACACACAGTTAGCACGGTCAAAATTCAGAAACAAAACAAGTTTAGTGCGTTTTAGTTTCAGTTACTGAAAAAATGCTATCTCTAAGCTATTTATATGATTCCAAATATGTTATTTCTACTTTATTTTGTTTGACGGGTATTTAAATTTTAAACTTTACTGCAAAGACAATACTGATGCGTTACAATGTCACAGCAAACGAACCATCACACTCGATAGATTCCGTGTAAAATGAACAGTATTTAGCAGCACCCAGTGATGATTCTTTTCACGAGTGAAGGCGGCTTGCAAATATGATTGCTCACTTACTTCATTGTCGCTTCGAATAACCACTGAATGGTTGTTGGCTTACGCAGGATGTGTCAAGTGAGGAAAAGTATCTCGAATGCCCTCGTTCGTGATGTGCGCTATACAGTTGTGATTGTCGGTGTATATTTCCACGACTTCTTACGTGTACAGCTGCCGAAACGACAATATACGATAACGTTCCGGGTTTCTGGGCTTCAAGATGAACATTTAAAAGATTGGATTCAACTTATTGACAGTACTAGGGGTCAGGTAGCGAAGTGCAAATTTTATGGTAGAGTTTTAAGGAGTCCCGATTTTCACACAATGTAGCAGAACAAATGTAATAAATTTAAAGGCGCAGAGAAATAGAATGAAGTTAAATATTTTGACTGCTATATTAAGAATACGCCGTGTTCATTGGAAGAAAAATGCTGCAACGAATATGAAATTTCAGTAAACGTTGTAAAGCAAATAGGTACCAAAGAATCATGTTAATCTGAAACAGACGATGATGATGCAGAGAAAGATGGTTTATCCGATAAAGACAAATTTAATTAAATAAGTAGCTGCTTTTACAGAACTATTTGAATGTTTCTCACCTTCATTCTCATTCATTTATTGTATATTTGTGTTCCGTCTGAATTGGTGATTTCGTTAGGAGAGCCAGTCATGAAAAAATTGTTCAACCTGGTATGCAAGATGTATGAGACGCGGGCAATACCCTCCGACTTCAAGAAGAATATCGTAATTCCAATACCAAAGAAAGGAAGTGCAGACAAGTGTGAAAATTACAGAACTATCAGTTTAATAAGTCATCGTTGCAAAATACTAGCACGAATTATTTATAGACGAATGAAAAAGCTTGTGGAATCCGACCTCGGGGAAGATCAGTTTGAATTTAAGAGAAATGTAGGTACACGGGAGGCAATACTCACATTACCACTTATCTTAGATGAAAGGCTAAGGAAGGGCAAACCTACGTATTTGGCGTTTGTAGATTTGCAGAAAGCTTTTGACAATGTCGACTGGAATACACTCTTCCAAATTCTGATGGTAGCAGGGGTAAAATATAGGGAGCGAAGAATTATATTCAACCTATACAAAAACCAGATCGCGGTTGTTAGAGTCGAAGGGCAAGATAGGGACGCAGAGGTTGGGAAGGGAGTTAGACAGGGTTGTAGCCTTTCCCCAATGTTGTTCAATCTGTACATTGAGCAAGCAGTGAAGGAATGGAAGAAGAAATTTGGAGAAGGAATTAAAGTTCAGCGAGAAAAAATAAAAACTTTGCGGTTTGCCAACGACATATTAATTTTATGAGAGACTGCAAAGGATCTGGATGAGCAATTGAATGGAATGGACAGAGTCTTGAAAGGAAGATATAAGATGAACATTAACAAGAGTAAAACGAAGGTAATGGAATGTAATGTCAAAAAATCTGGCGATGCTGAAGGAATTAGATTAGGTAATGAGACAATAAAAGTGATAGATGAATTTTGTTATTTGGGTAGCAAGATAACTTCTGATGGCCGAAGCAAAGAAGATATAAAATGCTGAATGGCTATGGGGAGAAAAGCGTTTCTAAAAAAGCGAAACTTTTTAACATCCAATATTAATTTAAATGTTAGGAAGTCCTTTATGAAAGCATTTGTCTGGAGTGTAACATCGTATGGCAGTGAAACGTGGACGATAAGGAGTTCAGACAAATAGATGATTGGGGGTTTTTGAAATGTGGTGCTACAGACGAATGATGAAGATAGATGGATAGATCACGTGACTAATGAGGAGGTGCTTAACCGAATTAGGAAGAAAAGGAGTTTCTGGCATTTCCTGACTAAGAGAAGGGATAGATTGGTAGGCATTCTGAGACATCAAGGAATTGTCAACTTAGCATTAGAAGGAAGTGTGTGGGGTAAAAATCATAGAGAGAGAGACCGAGGGATGAATACAGTAAACAGATTCAAAATGATGTAGGTTGCCGAACGTATTTTCAGATGAAAGGACTTGCACAGGACAGTGTAGCGTGGAGAGCTGCATCAAACCAGTCTGCGGACTGAAGACCACCACCACAACAACAACATGTCTATTTAATGATTGTGAATATTTCATTACTCAGAAATAAACGAAACTAACTACTAATATACTTATTATTGTCGTTGATAATAATTAGAAATAATTAGAAATTTTAGTAATTATGAGAGTGAGGGTATTTTGTTAGTGGTTTTCTGGTAGTTTTCGCACTTGAAACTGGCGGGGATCTCTCTTTAACTGTTGGCAGCACTGCGTCACGACACGGCTGCGACAGCCCCTGCCCTCGGCCTCGCGAATCTGAAAGGCTCACTCCAGCTTCTGCAGTGTCGTTCGTCTTGGTTTGAATGTCAAGTGATCTAAATTGTAACCCAATCGGATGAGCGATCAGAAAATACATAAAATACGAATGTAATCAGAAGTAGCGATCCCATATATTCACCAATTTCGATTTTTTCGGTTTTACAGCTGTTCATATTTAAAGATATGATGGTGAGCAAAGGACTCATCGGTAAATATAGAACAAACAGGATTCCACGACTGGAAAGAAACCAACTACAAAATTAAATTAAAAAATGGACAGGACTGATGGTTTTTATATTCCCCATATTCAAAGTGTCTGATATCATTAAATTATATTTGTCACGCAAAATCATTCGAAAACAATAACTTTCGTGGTAAAAATTTCATTAGCAAAATTATCATTAAAACAAACTTTCGTCAAATAATGTATTCTGTTTATTACAGATTAGATTGTAGAATAGTCTTAACGCTATAGCTTTCTGTGCATTTCTCGTATAAGCTAGTTCATAAGTAGTTTGTAAGTTTAGAGACTGATGACCCCGTATAGTTAAGTCCCATAAGCTCTACAAACGTTTCAACGGTCTTTTGATTCCATGACTAGAAAGAAATCATCTACCTAATTAAATTAGAAAGTGGATAGGACTGGTGGTTTTTATATTCCCTATTTTCAAAGTATCTGATATCATTAAATAATATTTGTCACGCAAAATCATTAAAGAATAATAATTTTCGTTGTAAAAATTTCATTTGCAAAATTATCACTAAAACAAACTTTGTTGAAATATGTATTCTGTTTATTACAGATTAGATTATAGAACAGTCTTAGCGCTATAGCTTGCTGTGCTAGGTGGTATTTGTCGTAAAGTTGCGGGAATTACTAGATAACTACCGACATGTAATGAAAGCTACTGCCTTGCAGACACATGGACTTTTCAGAAACGGTAGTAGAAAAGTTTGTTTAAAATGAAATTCTTCGATCAAGTTCAAAGCAAAAGATGGGTATTTGATCATTCTTGTGAAAGTAAACTGCACTGATATGCCGACATTTATTTTTGTAAACCATCTATGCAACTGAAATAAAACAAATTCTTTTGTCATACGCGTTTCGCCTTTATTTACAAGGCATCTTCAGTTGCAATTTTCGCAGATGCTGGTCTACATGTTTTCTTTGTTGTTTAAGATTGTTGTGTTTCTTTTCTTCTTTACTTTTTTTTAAATCTATCATTCAAGCACTCTAGTTCTAGGCACATGCCATTTTGTTTAGGCGATTTATAGAAATAAATATCTGGATATTAATATAAGAAGCAACTGTGAGACAAAGATCAGAAAAAACTAATAAGCTGTACTAAATTGATGAAAAAAATACAGAATGTAATTCTTAAGGAATATTCATCACTATCGATTTCCTTATATTCAATTACGAACTTAGTAATATTTTTAAATATTTTCTGAAAATTTTACCTTATGTGTAAGAATAAACAATCACTTTAGGATTCGCCAAAAACAAATAAATAAATGTTTGCAAATCTAAGGCACCAAACTACTGTGGTCATCTGTCCCTAGGCATACAAACTACTTAAAGTAAATTACAATATTCTAAGAACAACAAACACACCTGTTCCCGAGGGTGGACTCGAATCTCCGCTGGAACGACCGCGCAGTCCCTGACAGGACGCCTAGAACTGTACGCCCATTCCCGCGCGGCATGATTTACGAAGTGTAGTACTTTCGCGTGGGAAAATTTTTAGGGTACACATGCTTGCCTTACTTTCACCTACAAGGATTTGATCGTGAAATATTATGTCAATCTGCTCTCCCGCCGGATAAAAAATGTAGTCCTTCGAACAGAAGGAAAATTTTAAAAGGTTTAAGTTTCTCGAACACTGTTTCTACTCTCTTTCTTTAACTAGAAACTGACCATCTGAAACCACTTCCTTAGTCATATAACTGTATTTAAATATACAAAATATTGATGTTCTTACCCCAGAGGACTATTGATTAGTATTATTATTTTTTAATCTGAAATAAATAAATTGACAAATCAGCTTTCATGAGCTTGACCACTCATGTCACACAATATTTTCGTAAATGACTGACAAATTTTACAGTAAATCAACACACTAAATCAAATATAGAGGTAAATCGTGCTGGTTGCATTTTCAGTGTTACTGTGGAGAATATGATGATCTGTTTATATTTCCATTATGAATTTATATCAGTTGAAATCATTCATTAAATAAATGTATACAAGGGTGATGCTTTCACGATAACAGCTAGAAACAGTAAGCTATCATCCAAACCACAGTTTATTGAAATTGCACGACACATTCAAAAGTTGGTGATTTTAAGCTTGATTTTTCTATATTTTGATATAGTAATCATGAGCATTTTTAATTTTTCTGGTATTGAAATTATTTTTATAATCATGACAGGTGTGTAATTATTCCGCCATTGTGGATGTTGGAAGTAAGTAATTTTATATATTATTTAATTTTATTCTAAATTACTGGAGTGTGGAACTCACAGATGTCCTCCAGACACTGCTAAGAATCGCTCGGCTAACAGGCCTCATTAGTTTTGAGTACAAAGCGTGGGCCTTTCTCAGAATTCCGCCAATTTGCACAAACGTACGACCGGCCGCTCTGTTTAGCCGGCTACTTCCCTACCTGGGCTGTGTGGCAGCCGCTCCAAGCGATCGTCGCGGTCCACTGCCGGCCAGTTCTTTATCTCTCCAAACAATAAAATTCCTTTTACTAATTGCGCGACTCTACGGACATTACTCCCGTAAAATCACAAGTTACACTGCAGAAAACTACTACAAATCTAGCTCCAGATATTATATCATAACCTTTGATAAAAACATGTGTAATTCCAACCCTCCCACACGATTACTGAGAAATAAAGATAAAAATATAGCCTATAACATTAAGGAAAATGCTGAAATACTGGCAAACTCATTCAGCAAGCTCTTGAACTGTGATGAACATGAAAAGATCTTAACAGTAGACATAACCAATTCAATAAAAATATGTACAGTACAGTAGAAGAAATGCAAATTGCACTTAAAGAAATGAAAAACGAAAAACTACTTGTGGTGAAAGTCAAATGTTTGAGAATACGTTGAAGTATGCTGATAAAATAATTCGGACATCTTTACATGTTATTTGGGACAACAGAAAAGGTTCAAGAATGAACCACAAGTATAATTAACCCATTTCATAAGATAGGAGACAAAGGAGATCCATTCAAATATATGCCAATGTCGCTCTTGGAATGTACATGTTAGATTTCTTCCAATATTTTATACTATAGGATCAAAGAACTATCGAATAAATAACTGGGAGAATACAGACCATGTAGAAAGTGTATCGAGCATATAATTACTCTGATAATGATCATGACTTATTACCGCAAATGAAACAAGCCTCTTTCTCAATTGTAGTAGATCCTTATTATTAAAAATTTTGATTCATTTTGGACGCCACCCAAAATTAATCAAACTGATAGAATTACCTTAACAATAGCATTTACCCTAACGTTTTCCTTAAGTTCCGAGGGTAACTTTCTGGACCAGTATTGGTAGAAACCGTTTTAAGGCAGGGAGACGCCTTTTCTTTACTTCTTAATTTTGCGTTTCAAAACGTAATTAGGGAATGGTACAAGGACAATCCAACGGACAAATTACTCAAAATAGAACACGCATCAACAAAAAGTACCGAAAATATGGAGTTTAGTGAATTACGTCATATGAAACAGGTTAAAAAGAAATAGCCCCAATAACAACTACAACAAAAACGAAAAGAATCTCTTTCCTAGCACATATGATAAGGTCAACAGAAAATGGAATAGAATAATTAAGAAGTTATGGAATAGTAAGAGCGGTATTAGTCTGGTAATAGAGATCAAAGAGGACATGATGAAATTACAGATTACAATGGAGGATTTGAAAGCCAAAACAGACACTATCAAGATACTACCGAACAAACACATCACAGAATCAATAAAATCTGACAAACTCTGAATGCGTGGTGACTCCGCATGAGGAGAGATTGGCACGACCTGAAAGAACGAAAAAACTTAACAGGACAACGTAAAACAGAGGAACTTAATACATAATACTATCTAAAGTATCTCAGAGTTGGCCATATATATAACGTGAATCAGGATGGCTGGAGCCGGGTTTGAAGCGCCGTCCTCCAGAATGCAGGTCCAGTTGGGAACTAATGCGGCACCTCACTCAGTCTTCGTTAGTATTTCCAGGAGAAATGATTAACATGTGAACAGTGTCGGACCGCAGTTCAAGGTCAACAAAATAACGGCGCAACACCGCGTAAAATGTGCCCGAGGCTCTCCTCGAAGAGCGTAAGGTAATGGATCAGTATGCACTGAGCAAACGTGCAGTGTGTGTCACAGGTACGTTCGCGAACCGTACCGTCAAATCAGTGAATCTGAAAAAGGGCACATTATTGGCACGAGAAAATGTGATTAATCTATTTTGGAAATTTATGCTTAAGTGGGACGAAGCATTTCGGCAGTGAAACGGGTGTAGGCAGAATGGTTCACTGAAGGCCATTTGACAAACCGAGATGGGTCAGCTCTCAGCAGTAAGACTACTCTCCGGGAAGAGGGACACCTCATCCGAAAGGCAATACACGCAGATTTGCGTTCTCACCGGCTCTGGCGCAACAGTGGAAAACATCGTAAAGTGTAAGGGGGAGAGTCGGTCGCCGTTTATTATGACATGAGTTACGTGAGCATCGCCTACTAATGCTCAGAAGCACGTTACACGGCATTGGAAAAATCAAATGTTCAAATGTTTGTATAGTCTATGGGACTTAACTACGGGGTCATCAGTCCCTAAACTTACAAACTACTTATGAACTACTTACGAACTAGGACGGGACAAATATCCATTCCCGAGGGGGGGATTCGAACCCCCTACCGTAGTGACCGTGCAGACCGTGACTGTAGCGCCTTAGTCTCCTCGGCCACCGCGGCTGGCACACGGCATTGGGTAGACGTCACTGGTCAGGCTGTCTTTCCCGACGAATCAAGGTCGTTTTTGTTTGAAAATGATGGCCGTATTTTGGATCGCCACAGTAAAGCTGCAGCTGCATTCGAGTGACTGCATTCACACAATACACACAGCGCCATCTCAAGGCCTTATGGTTGGAATGCTCTGGGTACGACCATGAGTGACAGGAGATGACTGTCAAGGGCAACGTGACGGGTTTGAATGATAGCGTGCGACCCGTAGCAGTAACCTTCTTGTACGACACTACAAACATTTTTCGTCAATGCAATGCACGACCTCGTAATCCTGCAAAGCCGCGGTGGGGTAGCCGAGCGGTCTAAAGCGTCTCGCTGCGGAGCGCGCGGTTGCTCGCCGTGGAGTTTCGAGTCCTCCCTGGGGCATGGGTGTTTGTGTTTGTCCTTAGGTTAGTTTACCTAGGTTTAAGTAGTTTGTAAGCCAAGAACTGATGACCACGCAGTTTGGTCAAATATATATATATATATATATATATATATATAAGAAAATCCTGCACGAACAGGTGCCTTCATGTTGTGACAACAAGATGTCAGCCTATTGCCCCGACCCGCCATATTTGCACAATGGGTACCAATCGTAAAATGTAGTAAACGAAGGATGCTGCGCTGTTACTCAATGCAAATTTGTCTCAACTGCTGATGATCATAGGCATAAGAATTTCAGTTGGTAAGTACATAAAACTTTTATTCTCACGTGCCACAAATGTATGTGCATTTTATGTAAAACTAGCTGTAAAACCGGCGTTGCCCAGATGTTCATAACTAAAACAACAAAAAAGGATTGTGAAATCGGTCGAGCCGTTCACAAGTTATGGCGCGACCAAGGTATTAAATGATTAATTTTTATGTTCCAAAATACCCTCCCATATGCCCCGTATGAAACTTAAGGTAGAAGGTGACGTTCCCCTTGTTTTGAAGGTGAAGCATGCGAAATTTCGTGATAATCGGAATGAAACTGTAGATTTCGTGAGGAGAAGTATCTTCCGCCATGCACCTATCACAAAATACTTTCTTAGGTGACGTTTTCTACCTATAAAGTATATTCCTGCCAAATTTCAGCTTCATACATCAAGTAATTTTTTAGATTACGTGTTTAGTCAGTGAGTGAGTGAGTGCCCTTTCGCTTTTATATAGATAGAGATTAAGAAAACATATTGCTTAATTTTGGATGCAAGAGAATTAAGTGAGACTTGCAGACAAAAATAAATAGTAACATGAAAATGTGTAATGCTAACTTTATTTGATACAAGTTCAGGTCTGAAGCGAGAGTTTTACGCCATCTACAGCGGAACTGTTGTGAACTTTTCGTTTAATTTTAAGGCGAGGGGGCGAGTTCAGTTACAAAACGCTTCACAAACGTCCGAAATTACATGCAAAATTTGTTGCAGGTCCCTAACTACTCCCATTTTCCAATAATTGACACATAAATCTGGGTATTCTCACGAGGTGGCCTCTCATTATTTATCTCCTGAGCTATGTGCAGTGCTCTTTTGTTTTTGGGCCAGGAACCTTCGTGGACGTAGTGTGAACGGTTCACAAGGAATGGTTTATGAAAACACAAAGAGAACATACAGACAAACTATAAAATGATACGTGTTCCAAGTTTATTTAACAAGCGTTTATTCTGGTCACGATACGAAATCAGGCAAGGAAACGGTACCTCACATCTTTGAGGAATCTTCAACAAAGATAGGTTGGTCTATAACAATGAGACTCAGTACTTAAAAATTCAGGACAGAGTTTCATATCCCCACGCTATAATTTCCAATTGAAATATTGGCGATCTTTGAAACTAGGAATTTAGCATCGAAGGTTATACCATAGGACGCCAGGTGACGTTACACGCGCTGAAGTCATCAAGCGTGGTTCAAGTTATCAGTGCCCATGATGGACCCTGCGGTCACTAAGACAATAGGACACGTGCTAAACCCAGGCAACTGAAATGATGTACATTTTTTTAAACATACTGTTAGACATGTCCAGTGCACAAGAACTTCGTATCTCTTGTCGTTCAAGGTGTTCTGATTTTTTTCTAAACTTTTGTGTACTTCTGGTGATTAGCGTGTTCAGACCGACATGATCTAGACAGAAAAAAACCCACTAAAATCACAGGATTTTATTTCTGCATCACACTATTTGATGAAATATGCCTCTACGTTGTCCTTGAGAGTTTTTAGAATCGTTATGGAAGTTAACGTGTTCTGAAAATTAATATACAAAGGCTATTAAATTTTTCCATGGTAGGACGGCGATCTTCTTAAAGTATTAAAATGCCAAGATCGGATTTAATTAATTAATATTTTGACGGCCAGTAGGGTACTATCATCTGGTCACTTGTATCCTATGCTTTCCTTTTCGCCTTCCGAAATGGAAAGCTTAGGACACAAGTGACCAGCTCATGGTACGCTAAGTGTATCGAGACCGGCCGTTAAAGTATAAATTAATTAGTTGCGATCTAGGCATTTTAATACTTTAAAATACACAGCCAAATCATGTGAGCTTGCGTACTGAGTTGCTGATTTTCTGTTGCTTATACTAACGATGATACCTAATATTAACGGTAAATCCAACAATTCATCCAAAGAATTGGTCTACCAAGTCGTTAAGTTAGACACGGGTATAGGGAGTAAAGCTATAGCAGTGCAACACACATACTCTCATCCGCATATTACGTTGCGTTGTGTTGGTGTAACTCGTAGATCCACGCACGTTTGCGAATTTCTCCGCGTGCAGCAAGTAACGTCCACAGAAACCAATTTAGTGGCCGCGTTTCGTAGCGGTAGTGCACGCTGCGGATGTAGCAGCGACGTTTACAAGGCTGCATCAAGTTTCAGAACATAACTAGGGAGAGGTGGAAGGGAGAAAAAAAGGGGATCTAACTGACCCGACGGTCACATAACCTACTCCGCTAACCTGCGTTTCTCTGTACCTCCGGCAGAGGTAAAAGTCCAGAATATCTTTTGAAGAACTCCCATAAAGATAAATGAAATAATTTCACGTTACAGGAGCGGGATAAATTAAAGTTTCTCTAGCGAGTCCGCAAAGTCTCGGGGAGGGAAAAGATGACAGCGTGGAATAGGAGTAAGAGGAAGGTAGCGGAGCGTCCTCGTAAGAGTGGAGAGGCTATTAAAATGAAGACAGGTGCCGCGCCGTTTAGCGCAGAGGCCAGCCTGCCGGGACGTGGGAGCCGGGCTGGCTGGCAGTAACTCTGCACACGTACTGCCGAGCGCGCCGCGGGAGCCCGCAGTCGACTGCGGAAATCTCCCATGATTTCTTTGACCTGCATGAACAGATACGTCTTACAAGGAAAGTACATGGGCTCGAACAAACATGTCTGTATGAACGTTTGCTTGCAGGATCTCTACGTACACCTCAAAGTGCTGCTGGGTGTCGTTTTTCTGCAAAGCTCTGCAACCATGCTCTAGATAGCACTATATATGTAACTATAGACGCTATACGTAATGCAGATATCTTAACTATAACTTATGTAATAATCATCGCACCATGTTCTCTAGCGAATTTTCATCAAAAGCCGTGATGATAGTTGCAACTTTAACCTTCTTCCCGAAAGTCTGTTGATATTCACTGCCACTGCTTCCATCGCCTCTTCCCGCACTTACAGCAGTACTGCCGCTTGCAATGAGTTGGCCGGCCGCGGTGGCCGAGGAGACTAAGGCGCTCCAGTCACGGTCTGCACGGCCACTACGGCCGGGGGTTCGAATCCCCCCTCGGGCATGGATATTTGTGCCGTCCTAGTCCGTAAGTAGTTCATAAGTAGTTTGTAAGTTTAGGGACTGATGAACACCGTAGTTAAGTCCCATAGACTATACAAACATTTGAACATTTTGCAATGCGTTGTTCGTCATTATCATCCCTATTATCATTATTATGAGTTTGTAACAACATTATCTAACTTATGCTCATATTTCTGTACCATAACAGAACGAGAAAGCATGCAAATGATTCATCTTCTACACTAATACCATCTTCACGAAGAAGGGTTCTTCGTAACTTCATCTCAACTAATCGCAACACATTATCAGGATTGATTAGCAATGGCCGCCCCATCTGACGCTTCACCACACAAATATCACAAAACGCAACTTCGGAGGCACACTGTACCGTCCCTACTGGCGAACCGACAGGTCAAAGTGCAATAATGCGGCATGGCACACGCAGAGGCCTCTAACTGACGACTGCAGATTTTTGCAAATGTTCAAATGTTTGTTAAGCTTATGGGACTTAACTACGGGGTCATCAGACCCTAAACTTACAAACTACTTATGGACTACTTACGAACTAGGACGGCACAAATATCCATGCCCGAGGGGGGATTCGAACCCCCGACCGTAGTGGCCGTGCTGATCGTGACTGGAGCGCCTCAGTCACCTCGGCCACCGCGGCTGGCCAGATTTTTGCAGATGCGGGAGTATCACTAGAGCAATAAGGGATCTTTTTCCATTATCTCTCATACGATTTTGTTGCATATGTGTTTCTCGAGCCCAAGTACTTTCCTTGATAAACGAGAACCTTTGCCTCGTTTGTTTTGACTTTTTTTCCCAATTGTATTTTGCTGCGTCAAGATCTCAAATTTTGCATTGACATCTATAATATAATTCAGATATTTATTAATATTAGCCATCTAAGCAAGTGAATAATAACTTATTTTGCGGTGTGCATTTCAGGTATAGGCCTCTATGTAATGCATCCTCAGTGGCAATTTTTGGTGGATGCTGGTTTACATACAGTGGTGTTTGGCGACTTTGGGTAGTTTTGTTACCGTCTTGTATTCCTTTGGCCAAAATTGCCACTGAAGATGCCTTTCATATTAAGGCGAAATGCAAATGGCTAAATAAACATGTGTTTTCCAGTCGCATAGACAGCTTACATCAATATCTATTATATAAAGCAGAGTGTCCGTATGTTTGTACGTGTTGCATACAAATCTGTAGTTTTGTTCCAATCTTTATGAAATTTTGTACAGGTAAGCTTCAATCCATGAGGACGGTCGCCGTAAGTGTAAGAATCACGTACGTTATATAGTTCACGAGATATGATGTCATAAACAATGAGATGCCCGAAAAACTGCTGCATTTTGCGACAATGCTGCTCATTTTCTCCTAAACCATTGGACCGATTTCAACCAAATTTGGTACACACATTCCTTACCGTGAGGTAACAATTGCTGCATGGTTAAGAATCACATACGACACATGGTTCAGAAGATATGACGTCATAAACAATAGGAACCGAAAAAAACTGCCACATAATGCGGCGAGATTTTAAAAATACCCTGTACGACAATGAGAGTACTTAGCGACTTTCAACAAACTTTAAACATAATTCCAAGCCTTTAATAAACTTTTTCTCGCTGACAACCATAGCAAAAAGGTGAAAGGGAAAATGTTTCTCGCTTACTACTTTTCTGCTGTTTATGGGGTAAAATTACGGCATTCGTTATGACGTTACAATTTATAATTTCTACACTACAAATTGTAGCCGTAGGAAATTTTACAGGTGATATACATGCATATAGCTGAGTGTACCCTCTAAACTGTATAAAAGTAGGACACGTAGTTCGTGAGATATGAGCACATAAAAAGTAATGTTCATCTAAAACCGCCCCGTCACGCACCAAGCTTTAATCTATACTTCTTTACTAATAATTGTATTCCCAAGACATTTTACAGACATACAGCCCTTACATAAATGAATATATACCAGAAAAATGGCAGGAATAAATAAATAAATACCCGGGCAACGCCGGGTCTACAGCTAGTCTATAATATAATTCAGATATTTATGGATGTTAACCGTCTATGCAAGTGAATAATAATTTATTTTGCCATACGCATTTCAACTATATGCCTATTTGTAAGACATCTTCGGTGGCAATTTTTGGTGGATGCTGGCTTACATACAGTGCTGTTTGGTGACTTTGGGTTGTTTTGTTTTCGTCTTTTATTCCTTTGGCCAAAATTGCCTCTGAAGATGCCTTGCATATAAAGGAGAAATGCAAATGACTAAATAAACATGTGTTTTTCAGTTGCATAGACAGTTTACATCAATAAATATCTACCTCTCTCTCTCTCTCTCTCTCTCTCTCTCTCTCTTTCTTTCTCTCTCTCTCTCTTTCTCTCTCTCTTATATGTAATGTGTGTGTGTGTGTGTTTGTCTGTATGTCCTGTATGTGTTCAAAAACCATTCATTCGATTGCAGTGAAACTTTGATAAATTGTTCACCGTACGCCCACGAAGGTTTCTGACCCAAAAACGAAACACCACGACACATAGCACAGGAGATATGAAATCAAAATAGAGGCCACAGCTTGAGTATACACAGATTTTTGCGTCAATTTTTGGAAAATTGAGTAATTAGGGACCTGAAACAAAGTTTGCATATAATTTCGGACGTTTATGACTGACACCCCCTCCCCACAAAATGATGAAACGAGAAGTCTACCGCACACAACAGTTTCGCTGTAGATGCCGTAAAACAGACGCATCAGGCATGACCTTTTATCAAATCAATTTAGCATTACCGATTTGCATGTTACTATTTATTTTTGCCTGCAAGACTCTCTTAATTATGCATCCAAAATTAAGCAATCTGTTTTGCCGCGGTGGATTAGCCGAGCGGTCTAAAGCGTCTCGCTGCAGAGCGCACGGTTGCTCGCCGTGGAGGTGCGAGTCCTCCCTGGGGCATGGGTGTGTGTGTTGTCCTTAGGTTAGTTTACCTAGGTTTAAGTAGTTTGTAAGCTACGGACTGATGACCACGCAGTTTGGTCCGATAGATTTACAAACATTTTGAACAATCTGTTTTCTTAATCTCTATCTATATAAAAGCGAAAGGGCACTAACTCAATCACTGACTAAACACGAAATCGCGAAAACCTCTTCACCTATGAAGCTGAAATTTGGCAGGAATGCAGTTTATAGCTAGAAATCGTCCGATAAGGTAGTATTTTGTGATAGGTGCATGGCGGAGCATACTTCTCCTACAGACTCACAAAATCTACAGTATCATTCCGATCTTCACGAAATTCCGAACGCTTGAACTTGAAAACAAAAGGAAGGTCACCGTCTACCTTAAGTTTCATAAGGTGCATGGGGGAGGGTACTTTGCAACATAAAAATGGATCACTAAATACCTTGGTCGCGCTTTAACTTGAGAACGGCTCAACCGATTTCAAAGATCCTTTTGTTGTTGTTGTTGTTGTTTTCGTTAATCTCAGAAGAAGGTTTGTATAGAATATAACTGGAATAATTGAGAACAGCAAAGTGCGTTTTTCAATGTGACCCTGCGTTTCTATTGCACAGAAATCTAAAGTTTTTTTCCGATGCTGATTAAATTTTGCACACTCTACCCTAAAAACAAGAGGAATGTCACTGTCTCTACAACATTTTGTTCGGTGCTTGGTGGAGGGTACTGAACTTACGGAATTTTACAAAATCCATAGTTTTCCTCCAATGTTCATGAATTTTTGCACACATGACGTTTAAATCAAGAGGAATGTGACTGGGTTTATAAATGTTTATATGGTACATGACAGAGGATATCTTGCAGAAAACTTTGTCGAGAGAGGAAAAGGTGGAAACGAACAGAGATGGGAGAGAAATAGGTGGATGCACTGAGGGGAAGGGGATGTGGACTACGAGACTATAGGATAAATAAACACTCGGGAACGCCGGGTTTACAGCTAGTCTATATATATAAAAAAGAATGTTTGTATGTCCTCTATGTGTTCATAAACCATTCATTCGATTGCAATGAAACTTTGGTTAACTGTCCACTGTACGCCCACGAAGGTTCCTGGCCCGAAAATAAAAGAGCACGACGCATAACTCAGGAGAGGTTAGCGTGTGAGAATACCCAGATTTATGCGTCACTTACTGGAAAATGGGAGAAGTTAGGGACCTGCAACAAAGTTTGCCTGTAATTTCGGACTTCTATGAAGCGTTTTGTAACTGACCCCCCCAACACACACACACACACACACACACACACACACACACACACACACACAAACAATGATGAAACGAAAAGAAGTCTACCGTTCACAACAGTTTCGCTGTAGATGCCGTAAAACTGTTGCATCAGGCATGACCGTGTACCTAATAAAGTTAGCAGTACAGATTTGCATGTTACTATTTATTTTTGTCTGCAAGTCTCCCTTAATTCTCTTGCATCCAAAATTATGCAATCTACTTTCTTAATCTCTATCTACATAAAAGCGAAAGAACACTTACTCACTCACTGACTAAACACGAAATCTCGAAAACTACTTCACCTATGAAGCTGAAATTTGGCAGGATTGTAGTCTGTAGGTAGAAAACGTCAGCTAAGGAAGTATTTTGTGATAGCTGCATGGCGGAGACTACTTCTCCTACAGACGCACGAAATCAACGCTTGACCTTGAAAACAACAGGGAGGTCACTATCTACCTTAAGTTTCATATGGTGCATGGGGGAGGGTACTTTGCAACATAAAAATGGATCCCTAAATATCTTGATCGTGCCATCAGATTTTTTTGTTGTTTTCGATATTCTCAGAAAGAGGGTTGCTTGAAATAAAACTGGAATATTCGAGAACAAGTGCGTTTTTCAATGTGACCCTGCGCTTCAATTGCATAAAAATCTATAGTTTTGTTCCGATATCGATGAAATTTTGCACACTGTACCTCAAAAACAAGAGGAATGTCACTATCTGTATAAAAATTTCGATCGGTGCATGATGGAGGGTAATTAACTTACGGAATTTTACAAAATGCATAGTTTTGCTCTAATCTTTATGAAGTTTTGGACACATGGCCTTAACCAAGAGGAAGATCACTGGGTACATAAATTTTTGTATGGTACATAACAGAGCGTAGCTTGCAGAAAACTTTGCCGAGAGAGGGAAAGGTGAAAACGAACAGAGAGATGGGAGAGAAAGAGATGATCCAGAGAGAGGAGGGAAGAGGAGATGGACTACGAGAGTGTTTTCTGGGTTAATTTACAAAACATTGGAGGTTAGGCTATACGATTTTGGAACATTGGTAAATGTCTCCCTGTTTCTATTTTCAGTGAGAAAATCAATATTAAAGTCACCACAAACAATAAAAATAGGCACACTGCAATGCAAACAGAAAGAATATTTTTAATTGATACATATTAGTAGCATGGCATTAGGCTAACGGTAGGTAAACATTTAAATAATTACTCCAAATGCTCTACTTATTGTAGCCTACTTCTTTATGGATGTATCTGGATGTAGGCTTGCAGTGTTATAAATTAACGAACAGATAATCAACAGATACTTGGTTCTTATTATCAAAGTTTTAGTGACGTGTCGACAATCTATTCCACTGGAAGAACTCCTACATTTGGTTAGATGGCTGGGAATTACGAATTTCTGTCTGAAAGTGCAATGTAATAAACTGTAGGTAGAAAAATCTGATTTATTGAACAGTGTCAGTTCTAAACAGCAAATTTCAGGGGAAATACAGGAATTTCGTTCCACGATCCACCTGAAAAGAGGCACACAATTAACCATCCACTGTTAATAAAAACAGTCTTTCTTAGGTTCTGTTTTAACAATAACCTAAAGAAATTATCGTGAAAAAGAATTGATGGTGAATTCTTTTCCTGTAACAGGTTTTTTCTCATTAATTCGTTTATACATAACATGACAGAACGACGTTTTTCCTTCAATAGGTGTTTTCTTAGTAATTCGCTTTTATAAAACACTGGCTGTAAACCCGGCTTTTCCCGGGTGTTTATTTATCCTACAGTCTCGTAGTCCACATCCCCTTCCACCCTCTCTCTGCACCCACCTCTTCCTCTCCCATCTCTCTGTGGGTTTCCACCTTTACCACTCTCGGCAAAGTATCCTGCAAGGTACCCTCTGTCATGTACCATACATATATGTACCCAGTTATCTTCCTCTTGGTTTAAAGGTGATGCATGTAAAAATTCATAAAGATTGGAGTAAAACTATGCATTATGTTAAATTCCACTCCCATGAACCACAGACATTGCCGAGGTGGGGTGGCTTGCGTGCCTCAACGATACAGATAGCCGTACCGTAGGTGCAACCACAGCGGAGGGGTATCTGTGGAGAGGCCAGACAAACGTGTGGTTCCTGAAGAGGGGCAGCAGCCTTTTCAGTAGTTACAGGGGCAACAGTCTGGATGATTGACTGATCTGGCCTTGTAACATCAGCTAATGTGGCTTTGCCACACAGCTACTGCGAACGGCTGAAAGCAAGGGGAAACTACAGCCGTTACCTTTCCCGAGGACATGCAGCTCTACTGTATGAAAATATGATGATGGCATCCTCTCGGGTAAAATATTCCGGAGGTAAAATAGTCCCCCATTCGGATCTCCGGGCGGGGACTACTCAGGAGGATGTGATCATCAGGAAAGACAATACTGGCATTCTACGGGTCGGAGCGTGGAATGTTAGATCCCTTAATCGAGTAGGAAAATTAGAAAATTTAAAAAGGGAAATGGATAAGTTGAAGTTAGATATAGTGGGGATTAGTGAAGTTCGGTGGCAGGATGAACAGGATTTCTGGTCAGGTGAGTACAGGATTATAAATACAAAATCAGTTGGGGGTATCACAGGAGCAGGACTGATAATGAATAAGAAAATAGGAATGCGGGTAAACTACTATGACCAGCACAGTGATCGCATTATCATTGTCAAGATAGATACGAAGCCAACACCGACAACAGTAGTACAGGTTTATATGCCAACTAGCTCTGCCGATGATGAGGAAATCGAAGAAATATATGAGGAGATAAAGGAAATTATTCAGACAATTAAGGGAGAGGAAAACTTAATTGTTATGGGAGACTGGAATTCGGTAGTAGGACAAGGAAGGGAAGGGAGGATAGTAGGAGAATATGGTCTGGGCAAAAGGAATGAAAGAGGAAGTCGCCTGGTAGAATTTTGCACAGAACATAATTTAGATATAACAAACACCTGGTTCAAGAATCACAAAAGAAGGTTGTATACGTGGAAGAGACCAGGAGACACCGGAAGATACCAGATAGATTTTATAATGGTAAGACATAGATTTCGGAACCAGGTTCTACAGTGTAAGACATACCCAGGGGCAGATATAGACTCTGACCATAACTTGTTGGTTATGAACTGTAGGCTGAAACTAAAGAAACTACAAAAAGGTAGGAAAATAAGGAGATGGGACCTGGATAAATTGAAGGAACCTGAGGTTCTTAAGAGTTTCAGAGGGAGCTTTAGGCAACAATTCACAGAAACAGGGGAAAATAAAACAGTAGAGGAGGAATGGGTAAAATTGAGAGATGAAATAGTGAAGGTAGCAGAGGAAAAATAGGTAGGAAGGCAAGACCTACAAAAAATCCTTGGATATCACAGGAGATACTAAATTTAATCGATGAAAGGAGAAAATACAAAAATACAGTACATGAAACAGGCAAAATGGAGTACAGACGACTAAGAAATGAGATTGATAGGAAGTGCAAAATGGCTAAGCAGGAGTGGCTAGAAGGCAGATGCAAGGATGTAGAAGAATGTATAAATAGGGGAAAAATAGATACAGCCTACAGGAAAATAAAAGAAACATTTGGAGATAAGGAAAACAGCTCTATGAATATCAAGGACACTGATGGAAAACCAGTTCTCAGCAAAGAAGGGAAAGCTGAAAGGTGGAAAGAGTATATAGAGGGGCTCTACAAAGGAAATGAACTTCAAGACAATATTGTAGGAAGGGAAGAGGATGTAGATGAAGATGAAATAGGAGATACCGTACTGAGAGAAGAATTTGACAGAGCACTGAAAGACCTATGTCGAAACAAGGCCCCTGGAGGAGATGATATTCCCTCAGAGCTACTGAAGTCTCTGGGAGAACCAGCCATGACAAAATTGTTTCACCTGGTGTGTAAGATGTATGAGACAGGTGAAGTACCCTCAGACTTTAAGAAAAATGTAATAATCCCCATACCTAAGAAAGCAGGTGCAGACAGGTGTGAAAACTACAGAACCATCAGTTTAATAAGTCATGGCTGCAAAATATTAACGCGAATTATATACAGAAGGATGGAAAAGCTGGTAGAAGCCGACCTCGGGGAAGATCAGTTTGGGTTCAGGAGAAATGTAGGAACACGGGAGGCAATACTCACTTTACGGCTTATCCTAGAAGATAGATTAAGAAAAGGCAAACATACATTTCTAGCTTTTGTAGATTTGGAGAAGGCTTTTGACAATGTTGATTGGAATAAACTCTTTCAAGTTCTGAAGCAAGCAGGAGTAAAATATAGGGAACGTAAGGTTATTTACAAGTTGTACAAAAACCAGACAGCGGTTGTCAGAGTTGAAGGGCATGAAAGGGATGCAGTGGTTGGAAAGGGAGTAAGACAGGGTTGTAGTCTTTCTCCATTGTTGTTCAATTTGTACATTGAGCAAGCTATAAAGGAAAGCAAGGAGAAATTTGGAGAAGGAATTAAAGTTCAGGGGGAAGAATTAAAAACATTGCGTTTTGCCGACGACATAGTAATTCTGTCAGATACAGCAAAGGACCTGGAAGAGCAATTGAACGGAATGGACAGTGTGCTGAAAGGAGCATATAAGATGAACATTAACAAGAGCAAAACTAGGGTAATGGAGTGCAGTGTAAGAAAATCAGGTGATGCTGAAGGAATTAGATTGGGAAACGAAGCAATAAAGGAGGTAGATGAGTTTTGTTACTTGGGCAGTAAAATGACAAATGATGGTCGCAGTACAGAGGATATAAAATGCAGAATGGCAATGGGTAGAAAAGCGTTCTTGGAAAAGAGAACTTTGTTAACATCGAATATTGATTTAAGCCTAAGGAAGTCCTTTCTGAAGGCATTTGTATAAGGTGTTGCCTTGTATGGGAGTGAGACATGGACGATAAACAGTGCAGATAGGAAGAGGATTGAGGCATTTGAAATATGGTGCTACAGAAGAATGCTGAAGATTAGTTGGGTGGATCGCGTAACTAATGAGGAGGTACTGAACAGAATTGGGGAGAAAAGGAATTTCTGGCATACTTTGACTAAAAGAAGGGATAGATTGGTAGGACACATTCTTAGACATCAAGGAATTGTGAATTTAGCGTTGGAGGGAAGTGTATGGGGAAAAAATCGCAGGGGGAGACCAAGAGATGGATACAGTATACAGATACAGACAGATGTAGGTTGTCGTTCTTATGTGGAGATGAAGAGGCTTGCTCAGGATAGGGTATAGTGGAGAGCTGCATCAAACCAGTCTCCGGACTGAAGACCACAACAACAACAACAAAAACATGTTAAATTCCGTAAATTAAGTACCTCCACCAAGCACCAAACGAAATTTTATACAGACAGTGACATTCCTCTTGTTTTTAAGGTAGAGTGTACAAAGTTCATCAATATCGGAACTATATATTTCTATGCAATAGTAACGCAGGATCACATTTAAAAACACACTTTTGTTCTCAAATATTCCAGTTTTCTTTCATACAACCCTTGTTCTGAGAACAACGAAAACAACAAAAAAAGGATCTATGAAATCGATCGAGCCGTTCTCAATTTATAGCGCGACCAAGGTATTTAGGGATCCATTTTTATGTTTCAAAGTACCCTTCCCGATACACCGTATTAAACTTAAGGTAGACGATGACCTTTCTCTTGCTTCGGAATGAAACTGTAGATTTCGTGAGTCTGTAAGAGAAGTTTTCTCCGCCATGCACCTGACGTTTTCTACCTATAAACTACATTTCTGCCAAATTTAAGCTTCGAGATTTCGTGTTTAGTCAGTGAGTGAGTGTCCTTTCGCTTTTATATAGATAGAGATTAAGAAAACAGATTGCTTAGTTTTGGATGCAAGAGAATTAAGGGAGACTTGCAGACAAAAATAAATAGTAACATGCAAATCTGTAATGCTAACTTTGATTCAAGTTCAGGCCTGATGCGACACTTTTACGGCATCTACAGCGAAACTTTTGTGAGCGGTAGACTTATTTTCGTTTTATCATTTTGTGTACGTGTGTGTGGGAGGGGAGAGGGGTGTAATTCAGTTGCAAAACGCTTCATAAACGTCGGAAATTACATGTAAACTCCCATTTTCCAATAATTTACGCACAAATCTGGGTATTCTCACGCCGTGGCCTCTCATTATTTATGACGTCATATCTCCTGAGCTATGTATCGTAATCTTTTGTTTTTAGGCCAGGAACCTTCGTGGGCGTACGGTGTACAGTTCACCAAAGTTTCAATGCAATCGAATGAACGGTTTATGAACACATAGAGGACATACAGCAAAACATTCATATATATGGTATGAACGTGATGTTTTTAATGTAACTTTAATTTGCTGCTGACCACAAACATAACCTTTCCTTGGACTCTACGTATTCTTAAATCAACAAACACCGCATCTTATCTAATCTACTACCACTAAAAATGTAACGTCGCGCACGTCCCCGTCAATGACCATCAAATATACGCTGAAAGATAGCCAGGTCAAAGAAATTGTGAAAGACACTTCCGCAACCGGCTGTTCCGAACGGCGCACAGTGGGACGGAATACCCAAAACGTGGCAAAATTCCCGAAAAATGAGTTTTCGATTCTCGGAATTTTGATGGGGGGGTTTGGGTTGGGGAAAGACTGGTGCATCTCAGAAGGAGAGGTCACCACCTTCGATACCTGTTGAGTTACGGCAGTTCGAAAGTGACCTTCTTCAAGAGCACACGCGGCGCTGTGAAAGTACGGGAAATTTACTTTCTATTTGTGAGTGAATATTTTGGTAGTGAAGTGAAGATGGAAACTGTTGCTACAGGTATGTACAATACGTTTGTACACTAAATAGGTATAAATTTCATGGTTATCCTATTATTCATGGTTATCCTATTCATGGTTATCCTATTATATTATTTCCGATGCCTGTGCAAAACGACCATGCTTTGCCGAACTTGCATTTTCATCTAGAGAAAAAGTAGCATATACCGCACTATACCGCGGAATTTCAACTATCAGACTATAGATTGATAGAACTGACAAGAATCAGGTGCCAAGATCTGCCATCAAGAATCAGGTGCCAAGATCTGCCATTTGTCTTGTATTATGAATATTTACAAGTGCCCACGCACTGTTCCCGATCGGTGAATTATCCGAAGAAGGGCAGGAAGCGAGGAACAAAGACATTAAAAGATATCGAGAAGACGTTTCTGAAAACGTTGACGTGTAAAGTTAATAGAAGACGTTTCAAAGAGGCTTCCGTTAACTTCCGATCTATAGACATCTAGTTTTAGAAAACTGGCACAAACACATTTGGAAAATGTTTTGAAGGAGGCAATAAAGCTGTTACTGTCCGGCGCAATTCCAATTACACCACGATCGTCCATGGAAAATTCCGATATGGATTCTGACTCTGAGAACTTCGAGAGCGATGCTGACTTTGAGTGCTAGATATAAACACCAATCATACCATTTTTTATGCATCAGAACAATATCTTCAATCATATTAAGTTTTCAATATGTGTGTGTGTATGTGTGTGTGTGTGTGTGTGTGTGGTTGAAAATGTTCACCTATGCAGGGGGAAAATATTGAAAAAATTATAGAACTCATTTAACAATGTGAAAGTCGTTATTTACCTATTGTCATTGTCAACATAATGTATTTAGACATTAAGTCACTTTTTAGGAAAGTATTGGTATCTAACATGTTTCCTACTCCGATTAGATGTAGGTAACATGATAAAAAATTTTTACCTGACATAAGTCGTATCAGTTTGTAATTACATTAATGCTCAACACTGAGTAAAATCCGCTGGAGAGCTCTTTGTTGCATTTATCCTCTATTCATGAATGCGCTGCCTTATATGTAGGAAACGATCAACTAAATGCTTAGAACAGACTCTAATGTATACGATATCCATGGTGTTGCCGTCTATCAAGAAGTATGTCTGGAAAAATTTGCGTTACCTAACGGCAACACCATGCAGTGTAGGGTTAAAATGGATTGTCTTTAATAGCTACACTTATTACTGCTTTCGTTGATTACACTGTTACTTTTATTATTTGTATTGTCACCGACGTCTATATATTGTCCCAAAGCACGCTGAAGTTACCTGTGAAAACCCCATGCAAATTCGTGAAGTAGTTTAGGAGAAGTGGTTTCTAATAGATGAACACACAGACACGACGGTCTTTGAAAACACTTCGTGATTCTATTTTGATGAAATCATGTCTAGATCCTGACCCCAATCTTTGCACATGTTTCCTGTGAAAACCGCATGAAAATACGTCCACTAGTTTTGAAAATGAAGCGAAAAGTGACAGGCCTACATTTACAGATTTATTATTAGTATAGATATATTGTACAATTGTAAAATTTTCAGGAATATATTGATTTGTATAAGTGCTGTATGTCGGTGAAATCTGTTGCGAATACGGCTAGTAGTAAAGAAGTAATAGATAAAACGTAGTACTTGATGGGGCGGTTTTCCGTGAACGTTACTCTTTACATCCTTATATCTCATGAACTACGTGTCGCGCTATGATACAATTTCGAAGGTACATTCATCTATTTATCTGTATACTGTCTGTAAAATTTCTAGTGTAGAAATTATAAACTGTAATGTCATACCGAATGCCGTAGTTTTACTCCATAAACAGCGGAAAAGTAGTAAGCAAGAAACTTTTTTCCTTTCATCAAAAAAATGTTGAAATGTTTGTATAGCTTATGGGACTTAACTACGGGGTCATCAGTCCCTAAGCTTACAAACTACTTATGAACTAACTACTACTAAGGACGGCACAAATATACATGCCTGAGGGGGGATTCGAACCCCCGACCGTAGTGGCCCTGCAGACCGTGACTGGAACGCCTCAGTCTCCTCGGCCACCACGGCCGGCTCCTTTCATCTTTTTGCTATGGTTGTCAGCGTGAAAAAGTTTAATAAAGGTTTGAAATTATGTTTAAAGTTTGTTGCTAACAACTCTCATTCCCTTTTAGTCTATTAATAAAGTATTGTCGCATTATGTGGCAGTTTCTTGCAACTCTTATTGTTTATGATGTAATATCTCTTGAAGCGTGTGTCGTATGCGGTTCGTTTTCCTACAGCAATTGTTATCTCACATAAGGAATATGTGTACCAAATTTGGTTGAAATCGGTCCAGTGGTTTAGGGGGAAATGTGAAGCATTGTCGTTTGACACAGCAGTTTTTCGCGCATATCATTGTTTATGACGACATGTCTCCTTACGTTTGTGTCTTACGTGATTGTTACCCCGACAGCAATTGCCTGATATTGAGGAATATGTGAACCAATTTTGGTTGAAATCGGTGCAGTACTTTAGGAGGAGATGTGGAAGATACATTCATACATACACACTTACAGTCTATTTTATAAGATGTAAGATTACAAAGTGTATGGTATCGAAGAGCTTTTTTTTTTTCAGATATATTTTCGACAAATATTCTGTTATTTTGTTATGATATACAAATGATGTTGGCAGTGTATTAATTATTATTAGTGTCTAAATACTAGATATACGCTATTATTAATAAATTATTATGGATCTTCATGTGTCACGTTGCTATATTATTGTATTGGTGTGGTGTCTGTTCTTTCGGACGTCCGAAAGAATTGACAGTGGCCGCATTTGGGCAGTGATATTAAGCAATGGCGACAAGTGAAAATGTGAGCCGGACCGGGAACCGAACCTGGGTCTCCCGCTTCGGGCCAGCGGTCGCCTTAACCATTTGACCACCCGTGCTCGCCTCCTGTCCGTCTCAAATTCCCATATGTCGCACGCTATGTTTGTAGCGCCCCTATCGTTCATGCTCTCTTACACTCGCCATTACGGATTCCCGTGCGAGGTCCAACGTATGACCCGCATCTGCGGTGAAATAACTGAAGCTAACGCAGTCGTCGCGTTTAATACTTATTGTATTGGTGTAGTGTCTGTTCTTTCGGATGTCCGAAATAATATCAATGCCCAAATGCGGCCACTGTCAATCCTGTCTTTCCTATCCTTCTTCCTTCCCTTCCTTGCTATATTAGTTTAGACCATTTTTATCAGCAAATTCGTAATGAGCGAGCTCAAAAACCCTCGTGTGATGACCTTCGTGTGAATTAAACGTCTTCTTGGGGTTTCGGCCTCTGGGGGATTCCGTCCCACTGAGCGGCGCGTCGGCAGCCCTGGCTCTGCCGCAGCCGCGGCCGCAGCTGCAGCTCCGCGGCCCGCGGGCCGTGGCCTTGATCCGCAGAGGCCAATAATGGCGGCTGAGTTATGCCCGCGCGGCCACGTGACTTACGCGCGCTGACCAGGAAGTGTCGGGGGTGCCAACTGCTGGGCGGCTAATTGCCCGGCGGGTCGTTGCTCCACTTGCGCTGCCCTGGAATTCGCCCCCACCACGCCGCCCCCGCCCCCGCCCAGCCGGCCGCGGCGTATGGCACGCGCCGCCGTCGTCTGAGCTCACCGCCGCGATGGCCGATCCATCAACGTCAGATGCGGCGCCAGATTGCGCTGAGCCGCCGCGGACGACAGCGCAGCGCGCCCCGGACACCCCCGTAATCCTCAAAAGGTCTCCCAGCTGTTGGCCGCCCGCCTCCTAAAAGGAAACCTACACCGCTTCCTACCGTTCGCAGCTGGCCTCATTGTTTCCGGTCAAACGGAGCGGTTCTCTACTACCGTAGCACGCATCCAGCTAGGTACAGCCGTTGTTACTTGCGCCTTGTAAGGTACCTACCACGTGCTAACTGCATTTTATTTCCAAATTTAGCGTATGTTATGATTCTACAGCTATCAATAATACAATTAAGTAGCAAATGTCGTACGATACCTCCTAGTAGTCAAGCCTACCTTATTTCCCCAACAATGTGCAATGACACAACATGGACTTAACAAATGGAAATCCCCTGACGAAATATTGAGGGACGTTAACTATACGGCAGTCCTTAGTTGTCAAGATGTTGCGGTGCCGACTTTGATTTCAAATGTTCAAAAGTTTGCAGAGCTTATGGGACTTAAACTACTGGGTCATCAGTCCCTAAACTTACAAACTACTTATGAATTACCTAATACTAAGGACGGCACAAAAATCCATGCCCTAGGGGGGATTTGAAACCCCCGACAGAAGTGGCCGTGCAGACCGTGACTGGCGACTTTTATTTATTTTTCTATTTATTTATTTATTTTTGCACCATCTCTGAATTATGTCCAATAAGTATTCGAAGCCATGCACACCTGGGTAGCTGAATCATTCGATGGAATTGTCCAGAATATTCTGCAAGACACTCCCGAACAACTGCAGACCAGTGATATGGTCCAGTCTCATTCAAAAACATTCCATCGTTCTGAGGGGTCATAATAATAATAATTTCGTGTGGCTCATTGGCCTGGAGCGAGTCTTTCAATTAGACGCTAATTCGACGACTTGCGTGTCCGTAGCCTACCCCAGTTATCCAACAGGGGAAAGGAGACCAACAGATTATCGTGGAATCCGAACCACGTGTCGTTTCTGATATCGTTGAGAGGTGAAGTATGGGTTAAAACGCAGACTGAAAACGTTCGAGCACCGACCGGGTTTCGAACCCGCGATCTTTCGGTTTTCAGTGGAGGGCTTTGCACTAAGACCACCGAGCCCGGCTTGAAGGTCACGAATGCCTTCAAATGGTTACAAGTATGTAGTTGAGCATATTCCCAGACAATGATCGGTTCAGTTGGACTAGATGACCAACCCACACATCTAAAAGCGATCACACCATTACTGAGTCACCAACTGTTTGTACAGTGCCTTGCTCACAATTTGGGGTCTGCATCACAGTCAAATGCAACCATCTACTAAAACTCAAGCAGCACATGTGTTTTGTCTTTTCGCTGCTCAACTCTTATTTCTGACGTCGCCGAATGGTAAGAAAGTTTTGAAGATTGGTTATAGTACGGGTCGATTAGTAAATAGTTCACATAAAATTTGTTTGGTTTGCTTGATTATGAGATAACGTAATTCAGAAGAATTTTTTCATCGTCTCTCAATTACGTTCCATAATTAATCGAGGAATGCATACCTGGGTGGCTAAATTATTCGATGGAATTGTCCAGAATGTCCTGCCAAACGCTCGCGAACAACTGTACCCAATGACGTGACGCCTTCCAAAATCTTTATCCACCCTTACAATATTTTCAGTCATTTCCTGGAGCGATTCTTCTGTTTCTGCTAATACTATCATATCATTTGTATATTTTATAGTTTTTATTTTTTCTCCTCCCACTACAGGTCCTTTTGCTTCTTTCAAGTCCTCATCAATTAGCTTTTCAGCATATATGGGGTGATTCACCTAACATTACCGCTGGATATATTTCGTAAACCACATCAAATACTGACGAACCGATTCCACAGACCGAACGTGAGGAGAGGGGCAGAAACCGTTAAAAGACGGCAAGGACAAGGTCGTCCACGGATAGCATCAGCAAGAGATGGCCACTATCTCCAGTTAACAGTCCGTCGAGACAGGAGGCTGCATTCAACTGATTTGGGACGCATAGTCCAGGCAGCAACAGGAAGCGCAGGAACGACACAAATAGTGCGAAATCGCCTTCGTGAAAGTAGCCTCTGCGCACGGAGGCTTATTGTGTGTGTCCCACTGAAAACACGACACCGTTTAGCCCGCAGAAATTGTGCGGAGGAACATCAGTAATGGATTCCTAACGAATGGCACCGGAATTTGTTCACAAATCAGTTAAGATTTTGTGTTTATTATTATTATTATTATTATTATTTAAAGTCTGTAATTTTCTATTCACTTTGCAAGACCAGCTCTATGCAGCACTACAACGCCTGCAAGAGGATGCACTTACCTCCTCAGCGTACAACAGCAGATGGGCAACACCCTTTCTCTTATCTGAGAAATCGCATGTAGCGACCCCTATCTCTAGAGACTTGAAAGCCATCATCAAAATAAATGAAATCACCACGTGTTATCATAATTTGAAGATATGATCACTCGCCTCGTTTGGAGTACAGTGTTTGCCGTGATTGACTTCAATATGCCTATTGCCTGCACCCCATCGACAATGACTCAAAGAATTTAATACTAACTGAACTTCCTTCCGTGGTGACGATGTGACGCAGACGAATAGCGAAATTGTGCATGACCCGCCGAAGTGTCGCAACATCGGTGCTCGGGAATGTTTATTTTCAGGTCGGCAATTGCATGGCTTCAGATCCGAAGAATATGACTGCCATTCGCTTCTGGGTACCGAGAGCGATAATGTGATCTTCAAAATGCTCCTGCGAGAAATCATACACTCTCTTGCTTACCACTGTCTAGCATGATCCACGATTTATCGAATTTTGGGTCACTTTTGACAATCAGGGAAAAATTAACACCTTCGTATACCGTTCGGTAGTCACCGTGCCAGCAAGGAATATTACAGCGATTATTCAGTGACTGGACATTACACAGTCACCAGTTGATGGTGAAGAGACTTCCCAGACCTCTAAATGTAGGTTCGCCGTCCCCGAATGTCCCTCTTTTGCTTACTGATGTACCCGCGTAAATGGAGGTGAGCTTGTGACACAACAACACAGTGACCAACGCTGCTATCCATTCATGTGTGCGTACAGTATGTAATTTAAAACGATGATTTATGTATTTTTCCTTATTATTATTATTATTATTTTGTAATTTGTTATGTATTTGTATATTTTATTTCTGTAACGTATTGGCACTGTCCTGTTAATCTCTGTATGTGTCAAAACTAAAATGTAATACCAAAGTAGACACGCTGGTATAGCAAGGACTTTGCTATTGTATAGAATCACCTTTGAGTAAGAAGTATTATCGCTGTTACCGCAGAGTCGCACAGCGAGGGAGAATCGTTGTTCTAACGCAGTAGCGAACAAACGAAATAGTGAGAAGGACCGCGCAATGGTGCGCAGCAAAAGTACGTGAAGAAGAATGCGTGTTGGTTTGGCACTAGTGGAGAATACGGCGAACAGGCAATATTATTTATTCATACGGGCACAGCTCAAATAATTAACAAATGCATCAAGAGGAATACTGTGGGACAAAATTGTAATTAACATTCGTCGCCAAGGAGAGCCTGTGTGTGCCAATTGTTAAGTGCCAACAGTCTCCAATCAGCAGCACCACGTCGCACACCAACATCTGTAAGATCTGTGAACACTGTTAATTGTGAACCAGTGTGACACCATTACCCATAATCATAGTCCAGACAGCTTCCTTCCTCATCGATTGTTTTACCAATAATATTCACAACGTTATAGAAAACTAAAGTCAAAGTCATTAAAGACACTGTGACAGTGATTAATAATAATTTGTTCAGAAAAGTATTCCTAGATTTAGCTTACACAAGTGTTGCTAATCAGTAGGTTTGCTAAGTTGAATGAAACTGCTAGCCTAACTTTCACTGGCAGGAGATATTTCAATAATAGTGCAAAAGATTAATTATTTTTCGTTACATAGTAAATAGAGGTAAAGTCTTTGCTTGCAAGTACTGATTAGTGAGAATAGCGATTATTTTCAAGTGTTTGAAATGCTAATAATTCCTCGTTAAAAAGAAGGCAAAAGTTAATCAGACGGTTAAACTGTTCATTTCAAAATATTCGGTGTTATCAAGTCAAGGAATTAATTAATTTGAGCATGCTATTAGTACAATTACTAGTGCAGTTACAACTTGATTATTGCTAAAGCACATTGCATACTTGCTGTTGAATAACGTCTGGTACTTATATAAACAATCAAATACTCGAAGCAGTAAATAGTATGCATCAAGGTGAGAGTTTTGCATGATCTGCTTCATGTTGATTTTGCGTGGCTATTGCTTGCATTTCATTGTCTTACATTCAGCCTCTGTGTTAACGAACTCTTTCTCAGTAATTAGCGCATTGTCAATGTCTTTTGAACCGGATTTGACGCGCATACTCTGATTTCCTGCTCACCCAAATTTTTCTGTAATTTTTCAGTTTGCTGATTAACTTTGCTATTATTAACATCGCACTAAATTATTTTTTCGTACAACGAGCTGGCGACCGTAAATCAATAAATTATTCACTTCTTTCAAATTAATTCCCGTGTTCCGTTAGTTCCGCATTTATCATTTAAACATTAATTATTTTATTACAAACTTTACTTTCCGCTTTTTTTTATTACTATCGATCGTTGTTGCCTACCAAAGAGGTACAGCAAAGTTCCGGTTATAGCCTCCACCACATCATCGGCTTCATTACTCAAAGCTTTTCCACCCAATTAAGATAATTAGGCACACGGTAACTTTTTCTAATTATACTATACTAAGCGGTGGTGTACGACGGGTAAGGTTATAACTTCGTCGCTAAACCAAATCATATTCAGATCAAAGTGCGCATACTACACTACTGGCCATTAAAATTGCTACACCAAGAAGAAATGCAGATGATAAACGGGTATTCATTGGACGAATATATTACTATGGAACTGACACGTGATTACATTTTCACGAAATTTGGGTGCACAGATCCTGAGAAGCTTTTGCCGTAATAATGGCCTTGATACGCCTGGGCATTCAGTCAAACAGAGCTTGGATGGCGTGTATAGATACAGATGCCCATGCAGCTTCAACAAGAGTAGTGACTGGCGTATTGTGATGAGCCAGTTGCTCGGCCACCATTGACCAAACGTTTTCAATTGGTGAGAGATCTGGAGAATGTGCTGGCCAGGGCAGCAGTTGAACATTTTCCGTATCCAGAAAGGCCCGTGCAGGACCTGCAACATGCGGTCGTGTATTATCCTGCTGAAATGTAGGGTTTCGCAGGGATCGAATGAAGGGCAGAGCCACGGGTCGTAACACACCTGAAATGTAATGGCCACTGTTCAAAGTGCCGTCGATGTGAACAAGAGATGACCGAGACGTGTAACCAACTGCACCCCATACCATCACGCTTAGTGATACGCCAGTATGGCGATGACGAATACACGCTTACAGTGTGCGATGTCGCCAATAACGGATGCGAGCATCATGATGCTGTAAACAGAAACTGGATTCATCCGAAAAAATGACGTCAGCCCAGGTTCGTCGTTGCCTACACCATCACAGATGTTCCTGTCTGTCAAGCAGCGTCAAGGGTAACCGGAGCCATGGTCTCCGAGCTTATAGCCCATGCTGCTGCAAACGTCGTCGAACTGTTCGTGCAGATGGTTGTTGTCTTGCAAACGTACCCATATGTTGACTCAGGAATCGAGACGTGGCTGTATGATCCGTTACAGACATGCGCATAAGATGCCTGTCATCTCGACTGCTAGTGATACGAGGCCGTTGGGATCCAGTACGGCGTTACGTATTACGCTCCTGTACTCACCGATTCCATATTCCGCTAACAGTCATTGGATCGCGACTAACGCGAGCAGCAATGCCGCGATACGATAAACCGCAATTGCGATAGGCTATAATCCGACCTTTATCAAAGTCGGGAACGTGATGGTACGCATTTTTCCTCCTTACACGCGGCACAATAAAAACGTTTTAGCAGGCAACGCCGGTCAATTGCTGTTTGTGGATGAGAAATCGGTTGGAAACTTTCCTCATGTCAGTACGTTATTGGTGTCGCCACCGGCGCCAAACTTGTGTGAATGCTCTGAAAAGCTAATCAGTTGCATATCACAGCACCTTCTTACTGTCGCGTATATAGGACGTCATCTTCATGGTGTAGCAATTTTAATGGCAATGAGTGTAATTCCCAGCATACCCCGCAGCCTTTCGTGCTGTTTGAACTTCCTAACGCAAACCGTTCAGATGTTATGACGTTTTCACTGCATAAAAGGTAAAGCAGTCAACAATCCTAAGATTGGTTTGAACACCACAGTGCTTTACTAGGCATGGTCCTGTTTGGAGGTGGTATGCAGTTGCCTTCCTCCGACCTTCGAACTGACTTACCCAGGCAGTTATAGGGGGACCTACATTTTAACGTGGGTTCCGAACCACGGTGCTACTCGGTATTTTTCACATAAGCAATACTGCCAGAGGTGAAAGAAGTGAAAAATGTCAGATAAAAATCCTAGGACCTGGCGGGGATCGAACCCGCGACCATTGGATTTGTAGTCTGACACTCTACTACTGTGCAACCGAGTCGCACTAATATAGTTCACTAATTCAGCAGATAACAGACAGCAGTGGTTGCAACTTTTCTATTGATTTTTTACGTGTTTCACCCTCGTGGGGCATTAAAAAATCAGGAAAATAAGTGAAATGGGGGACATAAAACTTAAAAGCCCAATCTTAGCGCTCATAATCCCACTAAAAATTAATAGAATGTTAACTGAGTTTAAAATATCACATCGTATGAGTTGCACTAAAACCCTTACTAGCCACAATTATGCAGCGTCAAATCATCAAACTACGATACGGTCGATAAAATATATCAGGATCCCATACAGTAGACATTAATATGCGCACCTACCCTGCACGATGATTATAAAGATACGTTCGGAATCTTAAATAGAATTATTGATTTTATGCATCGAAAGCAATGTCATCGAGATATCTCCAAGAACAGGGAGGCTTAAGGAACGTCTTCCGTAAAGCCATATCTTTAAAGTCTTCCATGAAAAGATTGGCGAGTATGGTGGAAAGAGGACTCCCCACAGGTTGTTGGAGAACATACGATAGACTGTTTGTGAGAGGATACAACACGACGGTGCACCGTCTCGCTTGGGTGTAGATATCCGCAATCAACAAACTGTTGTACTTCAAGCTGGATTGGATGGGGACGTCCTGTCCCGTAATATGGCCTGCGAGATCTCTTGACCTAAGTCCCATTGATTAATTCATATTGGACATGTAAGTGGATAGCCGGCCGCGGTGGCCGAGGAGACTGAGGCGCTCCGGTCACGGTCTGCACGGCCACTACGGTCGGGGGTTCGAATACCCTCGGGCATGGATATTTGTGCCGTCCTAGTTCGTAAGTAGTTCATAAGTAGTTTGTAAGTTTAGGGACTGATGACGCCGTAGTTAAAACCCATAGACTATACAAACATTTGAACATTTGTAAGTGGATACAGAAACAGAATTCAGAATAAAACTTCACTCTGCAGCGAAGTGTGCGCTGATATGAAACTTCCTGGCAGATTAAAATTGTGTGCCGGAACCGGGACTCGAACCTGGGACCTTTGCCTTTCGCGGGCAAGCGCACTACTGTCTGTGCTATCCCATGTCTCCACCATATCCTTTCTTCCAGGAGTGCTAGCCTTGCGGGTTTGCAGGAGAGCTTCTGTGAAGTTTGAAAAGTAGGAGGCGAGGTACTGGCGGAAGTAAGGTTGTGAGGCGGCATCATGAGTCGTGTCGGGATAGCACAGACGGTAGTGCGCATGCCCGCGAAAGGCAAAGGTCCCAGGTTCGAGTCCCGGTTCCGGCACACAATTTTAATCTGCCAGGAAGTTTCATATCAGCGCACACTCCGCTGCAGAGTGAAGTTTCATTCTGGAAACATCCCTTAGGCTGTGGCTAAGCCATGTCTCCACCATATCCTTTCTTCCAGGAGTGCTAGTCTTGCGTGTTTGCAGGAGAGCTTCTGTGAAGTTTGGAAAGTAGGAGGCGAGGTACTGGCGGAAGTAAGGTTGTGAGGCGGCATCGTGAGTCGTGTCGGGATAGCACAGACGGTAGTGCGCTTGCCCGCGAAAGGCAAAGGTCCCAGGTTCGAGTCCCGGTTCCGGCACACATTTTTAATCTGCCAGGAAGTTTCAGAAACAGAATTACTTGTCAGAATTATAGCTGCTTGTGTTATGAATCGAAACACACGACAGATATTTGACAGGGTTCGTTCAAAATGTTGAAATGTTTGTAAAGCTTATGGGACTTAACTACGGGGTCATCAGTCCCTAAACTTACAAACTACTTATGAACAACTTACGAACTAGGACGGCACAAATATCCATGCCCGAGGGGGGGGGATTCGAACCCCCGACCGTAGTGGCCGTGCAGACCGTGACTGAAGCGCCTCAGTCTCCTCGGCCAGCGCGGCTGGCGACAGGGTTCGTCAGAATCTTCATCTCTGATGTCATACTTGCATTGAGGTTGATGGCCGTCTGTTTCAGCATATTTTGTGGGAGACAGTGCAAATGGTACGTTCATTGCTAAATAACGGCATATCCAGTTAACAAATAATGTAGAGTGAAACTTTTCACTCTGCAGCGGAGTGTGCACTGATATGAAACTTTCTGGCAGATTAAAATTGTGTGTCGGAACCGGGACTCGAACCTGGGACCTTTGCCTTTCGCGGGCTAGCGCAAGTTTCACAGGAGAGCTTCTGTGAAGTTTGGAAAGCAGGAGGCGAGATACTGGCGGAAGTAAAGTTGTGAGGCGGCATCGTGAGTCGTGTTGGGATAGCTCAGTCGGTAGAGCACTTGCCCGATAAAGGCAAAGGTGCCAGGTTCGAGTCCCGGTTCCGGCACACAATTTTAATCTGCCAGGAAATTTCGTAAATAATGTAGATAGAAAGTACACAGTGATGTGACTGTATTCCTGTTATTGCCTTGGATACCCGACCCCAGGTTCGCTGCCTCATTCAGTGGGGCATCGTCTGTGTCCTAATAAATTTTCTGCCCCCTAACTCCCTGAATGTAGGAAGGAAATGTGTTGTAGTTAATCAGATGCCTACCAGCAGTATGCAGGGCTAGCGCAGTGCCCTTTGTGGGGCGGCGGCGGTCCAGCATGCGGCAGGTGCCGTGGCGGCGCGGCGGCCGCGTTCATCTCGACTCGTTCTACATGCCGGCTTAGCCCGCCCTTAATGACGTTAGTCTCGACCGGAGCTGTGGCGAATCGGAAACACGGAGCGCGCGCTGGCGACTCCGACTGCACTGCTGACGTCACTCGGCACTTGTTCTCTGCCCGCCCTCATGGGGGAGCGGAACGCTGTGCCGCGCAGACGAGAATGCAGCGGACATTCTGATTCCTAATGAGGCCCATGCACTGTTTCTACCTGCTGCCTAAGGGGAACATTTCAATTAAACATATTTTTTATTGTTTTATTACACTTGTGACCCAATTCCCAGCTTTAAAAGGGTCGTTTTATTCTTCTAAAATACAATCTACATCTACATGGGATATTTTGAAAATCACATTTAAGTGCCTGGCAGAGGCTTCATCGAACCACCATTATACTTTTTATCTCCCATTCCATTCTGGAATAGCGCGCGGGAAGAAAGAACACCTGAATCTCTACATTCGAGCTCTGATTTCTCGTATTTTATTCTGGTGATCATTTCTACCTATGTAAGTGGGAGTCAACAATATATTTTCGCATTCTGAGGAGAATGTTGGCGATTTGAGTTTCGTAAGTAGCCCACGCTGCAGCGATAAGCGCCGTTATTGTAATGATTCTCATCCCAGATCCTGTGTCATTTCCGTAACGCTGTCTCCCCTGTATCGTGACAATACGAAACGAGCTGCCCTTCTTTGGACTCTTTCGATGTCTTCCGTCAAACTCACTTGATAAGGATCCCACACTGGGCAGCAACACTCCAGAAATGGACGGACATGCGTAGTGTATGCAGTTTCTTTTGTAGTTCTGCTGCATGTTTTAAGGGTTCTGCCAATAAAACGCAGTCTCTGGTTCGCCTTTCCCACGACATTATCTATGTGTCCTTTCCAATTTAAGTCTGAAGTAATAGAAATTCCTAGGTATTTTGTGGAGTTTACGGCCTTCACTTTTGATTGATTTATCTTGTAAACTAAGTTTAACGGATTTCTTTTCGTACTCATGTGGACGACTTCACGCTTCTTATTATTTAGTCAATTGCCAATTTTTACACCATAGAGATATCTTATTCAGATCGTTCTGCAGTTGGTTTTGATCTTCAGATTATTTTACTAGACGGTAAACGACTGCGTCATCTGCAACAAGCAACCTAAGAGAGCTGCTTAGATTTTCCTATAAATCGTTTATGTAAATAAGGAACAGCAGAGGACCAATAACACTACCCTGTGGAACGCCCGACATCACCTGTGTTTTAGTCGATGCCTTGCCATCGATTACTACGAACTGTGAGCTCTCTGACAGGAAATCCCCTATCCAATCGCAAATTTGGGGCGATATACCATAACCGTGCAGTGTTACATTCATTGCTTTACATATCTACTTTCTATTTTGTCCATTTGTTAAGGTCTTATTTACTTATTATTCTAACTGACGAGCTACCTAATTTACAGCCTGCAATGTTACAGGATGTGACAGTGTTTTATAAACCCACAATGTGTCGTGCCGTGTCCTCCGAGCTAAACGCAGCGGACGTGTCTCTGGAACTGGGCTGGCCTCCCGCTCACTGCAGGTGTTTCTTAATGTGTCTATCCCCGTGAATGACTATTGTTCTCTATTTCCTCTACCGATCCCATGAAACTACAACTACCTAGGAAGTCTGAATGACTTCTTGTTGTCCGTCCAGTCATGTGCACACCCACCTCTAGATCTACATCACGGTGGATTGCCGCCATTGGCCCCCATTTCCGTTTCCACCACAATGTCAGGGTGTAAAAGATCAAATTCAGTGTGTGTGATGTCCTATTCAGGTATTTGTGACCCCTTTTCCCTTCATTTATTGAGTTACGCACCATATATACGAGTACGTCAACTAGCAACAATATCTACGAATGATCTCTGAAATGTTCAGTTACATAATAGTATATATAGGGTCCCAAATATGTGGCTCGAAGACCCAGAACGTTGTCGTCTATGACGAGTGTTCATCAAAGACTAGCTCATCGTCAGGAGTGCCCAAGGACAATGTGATAGGGCCATCATTATTTTCTATCTATACAAATAACCGGACTGACAAAGTGAGTTGCAGTCTGCGGCTGTTTGCTTAAACGCTGTGGTGTACAGGAAGAGGTCGCCATTGAATGCTTGTAATAGGATGCAGAATGACTCGGTCCAAATTTCTAGGTGTTGTGAGGAATGACACCTAGCTCTAAATGTTGAAGAATGTAAGATGGTGCAGATGATTAGGAGAAACAATCCTGTAATTTTCCAATACAGCATCGGCAGTGTGCTGCTTGACAGAGTCTTATGAATGATATATCTAAATCTAAGGCTGCATAGCGGTATGAAGTGGAACGAGCACTTAAGGACAGGCGTGGGAAAGGCTTGGTCGACTTCGGTTTACTGGCAGAATTTAGTGAAGAAGTGATAGTACTATAGTAACTAGTGTTCTCCCCTACTGAAAACTGCCAGTCGACGTTAGTATCATAAGGGTTAGGTATCCCCCCCCCCCCTCTCTCGGCCAATTGCCTGGCCTCTGATCAAAGAACAATATCTCGCACTTCCGGAAAGTGCCTCTCTCAAACAAAAGATGATTGACAGCGTAAATGCAATTGCACTTGCAAGAAGCGCCTCCCTCGAACAAAGGAGCTTAGCACATAAACAACTTCGCCTACCTGTATGCAACCCCTCTCGACATGTCTATACTTGGATACCATAGCCCCTCTACTACCACCTCCATAAGCCCCCGCCCCCGACAGTATACAGTGTATGTTTAGCAATGCTGCAGACCTGTTGAGTTGAGCAGAGGTATGCTACTGCATGTCATTTTGTAAAACGACGCCGTTACTGAATACATTTTCAGCCATCAAAAAAATGTTCAAATGTTTGTTAAGCTTATGGTACTTAATTTCGGAGTCATCAGTTCCTGACGTACAAACAACTTATAAACTAACATACTAAAGACAACACAAACATCTATGCCCGAGGGAGGATTCGAACCCTCGACGGGGAACGGCCTCGCGCATCGGAGCATAGCGCCTCAATGCTCTCGGCCGCTCCGCCGCGGCTTTCATCCATCTTCTGTTCAATTTGACATTAGGTACTTCATTTCCACAAACAGTACACAAAATTTTCCTGCACAATAATCGATGAGTTTGTTCTTGCTAGCCAGTCAGAACATTTAGCTTTTTCCTGCCGGAGAGAGGCTGAAGGGAGCCATTTTGAAGATATAACTCACAAAGAGCTCCTTGCGGCGAAACCAATTAGACACAAATACACAGAAATCCCATGGGTTACCCAGAAGACCTGTAGCATAAAAACAAACGATACCAAATTTAATTAATAATTAATGTCGAAATCAGGTTAAATGTTAACGGGCACTCTATATTTCTCTTATTAGAGTTTCAACAGTGCATTTGAGTGTCATATTCATGAAGATGAGCTAAATAGGATTAAAAGCGCGCAGAAGAATGTCAGCAGTGACTATTTCGTAGGAACTGGGAATTTATCGTAGTGGGCCATAACCTTTGTTTTAGTAGCTCATATTATTAAATTGTAGTGTTTTCTTCCCATCTCGTACAACTTATACACAGAGCGTTGTAAGTGTTTTTCTGTATTTTGTAAGACAATTACATTGTCTCCATACAGCATAATATTTAGATGGTAATTCCTTTTCAGCTGTATACCTTCAAGGACTTCCTTGTTCCAGTTTTTTATGTCATCAATATAGATGTTATAAAGAGGTGGTGACATGCTGCATCCCTGTCTGATACCTTGATTTATTGTTACTTTACCTGTTTTAAAGCTGCCTGTGTTTATGATTTATTTTAGACCCTTATACAGGCTTTTGATTACTTGTATAAGATGTATAGGGTACCCTCGCTTTTCCATTATTGTCAAGAGTCTACTTCCGATGACAGAGTCGAGTGCTTTCTTAATGTCGATAAAAGCTACATGTGTTTTTAAATGAAACTCTTGTCATTTTTCTAAAAAGCTTTTAATGATTTATTTTTGAGTAAACTTTGTAGATTGTTTAACAGTTTGGAAAACATGGATTCCTTATTTGGAAAAACAGCGAACGTATAAATATTTAAAGATAAAAATAACATTCTAGTTCGCAAAATTTTAAAATTTATTATTACAGGTAACCGGTTTCGATCTAAGCTTACGTCATCTTCAAACCTCTGAAAATACAATAAAAGACGATATACTATAGAGGGAAACAGGTACACCATTAGTAGCTAAGATAAATTTACAAACAGGATTAAAAATTACTTAAAACAGTATACCTCGTTGTAGATGTTCAGGCGGTGAGCATGCAACGACTCCTAACCAGCGAGAGAATGCTGTGCGTTATAAAGGAAAAGCCCCGCCCATCGCCTGAACCATCAGCACATCAGAAACCAATGAGGAACGTCATACAGTAAAAGATAAGACAAGAAATGCATATGTATATATAAATAACCCATAATGGGTATAAAAATGCATTTTGTTAACTGTAAAACATAGTTACCATGTCTATAGTAAAGAATAATTGAAGCATTAGACAATAAAAAGAAGTTGTCTGTCTAGGAAATATCTGCCATCTATTGGCAGTTGATAATAATAACTTTCAAATCGAAGACAGGGTGTGAGTCATAGATAAATTACAGCGATGTCAATGGTTGCCGTGGATACGGCGTCGTGGAAACATCGATAAGTTGTCGTGCCAGTGGTGAAGCAGACGACGTGCCAAAGATGTAGCTGCCAGGGACGCGGTCGGTCACCGTGGAAACAGGCCGCTATAGAAGAAGCGAACGGTGTTCGCACGTACTGCAGCGAAGCAGACGACGCGCCAGAGATGTAACGGCCAGGGGACGCAGTCCGTAGATTGTGTTTGTAAGACTTATACTCCTGTAATTATCACGTGAATTTCTTTGGGCTTTTTAGAAAATAGAGATTACTTCGGCTATTTTCCAGTTCTGAGGGACTTTATAGATTCAGCCGCATTCATTGTAAAGATCTTTGTTCTCACAGTTTCCCTCCATATTTTATAAGTTCAACATTTATTCCATCCGGACCATAGATTTTGTGGTTTTTCAAACTTTTCAGAACCTGTTGAACTTCATATGAGGTTGTTGAGTAAACTGTTTTGTTGTAGTGTGGTGTTAGATATTCTGTATTTATTGCAGCTCTTTAGCAAAACCATAGCTTCTTATAATGTTGTATCCATTCTTCTTCATTAATTTAATTAATTCTAGCATTATCTCTTTCTGGTTGATTTACATTCTTTAACAATTTATATGGAAAGTTCCGTCTTCCATGTACATCCTGTTCAATATTCGTGATCAGTTTGTCCCAAGATTCTTGATGGGCTTTGCTTACTAACTGCTTAGCATGGTTTCTTTGTTCCTTATACTGATGCTCTGTTTCTGGTATTTTTTTTTTGTAGCATTAGTTAGTATTTATTTAGCCTGATCAGATACGGCCATCAGGCCCTCTCTTACATCGGACCAGGTTTTTACACATACCGTACTTCTTTACATGTGAGTTACCTATAATATAACAGTTATTTTAATTGATAAATAATTAATAACATAATTTAGACAGATTCAATACATGAAAAATGATGTAAATAAATCGTATTGACGTAACTCCAATAGTATTATTACTAGCAGTACCACTCAGACACCTTCTGCTGCTGATGATGATATCATAAAAAATAACAACATTGATATTAGCAGATAAAAGATGTACTTTTGAATGTATAGAGACTGGTTAAGGCAGGGCGAATTCTGACAGAAGGAAGTTAGGAAAGATGTACCTGGCGAGAGCAATGACAATCGGAGAATATCTGGGAGGATGAATGCTTCTGCGTCTCTGTCTTGCCCTTCGACTCTATTAACCGCTGTCTGGTTTTTGTGTGGGTTGAATATAACTCTTCGCTCCCTATATTTTACCCTGCTACCTTCAGAATTTGGAAGAGTGTATTCCAGTCGACATTGTGAAAAGCTTTCTCCAAATCGACAAACGCTAAAAAAGTAGGTTTTCCTTTCCTTAGCGTATCTTATAAGTCGTAATGTGAGTATTGCCTCCCGTGTTCGTACATTTCTCCTAAATCCAAGCTGATCTTCCCCGAGGTCGGATTCACAAGTTTTTCCATTCGTCTATAAATAATTCGTGTTAGTATTTTGCAACCATGACTTATTAAACTGATAGTTCTGTAATTTTCACACTTGTCTGTACTTGCTTTCCTTGGAATTGGAATTACGATATTCTTCTTGAAGTCTATATATCCCCTGTCTCATACATCTTGCATACCAGGTGGAACAACTTTTTCATGACTGGCTCTCCTAACGAAATGAGCATTTCAGACGGAATATCATCTACTCCAGGGGCCTTGTTTCGACTCAAGTATTTCAGCGCTCTGTCAAATTCTTCTCGCAGTATCATATCTCCAGCCTCATCTTCCTCCACTTCGTCTTCCCTTTCTAGAATACTGACTTCAATTTTATTTCCTTTGTATAGGCCCTTTATATATTCCTTGCACAGTTCATATTTCCCCTCTTTGCCGAGGACTGGTTTTCCATCTGAGTTCTTGATATTCATACCGCTGCTTTTCTCGTCTCCAAATATCTCCTTTATCTTCCTGTAGGCGGTATCTATCTTTTCCGTAGTTATGCATTATTCTATGGTTCTGCATTTGTGCTGTACCCACTCCTGCTTAGCCAGTCTGCACTTGCTGTCAATCTCATTTTTCAGACGCCTGTACTCGATTTTTCCTGCTTCACTAGATGAATTTTTATATTTTCTCCTCTCATCAATTAAGTTCAGTATATCGTATGTTATCCAGGGATTTCTATTAGGCCTTGTCCTTCTGCCTAAATGATCCTCTGCTGCCTTCACTATCAGAGCTACCCATTCTTCTTCTACTGTATTACATTCCTCCGTTTCAGTCAATCCTTGCCTAATGCTCCCTCTGAAACTCTCAACCACCTCTGGTTCCTTCAATTTGTTCAGGTTCCATCTCCTAACTTTTCTGCCTTACTGCAGTCTCTTAAGTTTTAATCTGCAGTTCATAACCAATAAGTTATGGTCAGAATCAATATCTGCCCATGGATATGTCTTACAATTTAAAACCTGGTTCCTAAATCTATTCCTTACCATCATAAAGTCAATCTGGTACCTTCCAGTGCCTCCTGGTCTCTTCCACGTATACAGCCTTCTTTCATGATGTTTGAACCTGTTGGTGATCATTGAATTGTGCCCTGCGCAAAATTCCACCAAGCTATCTCCTCTTTCATTTCTTTTTCCCAGTCCATATTCACCTACACTTTCTTCTCTTCCCTTGCCTACTACCGAGTTCCAGTCCCACATCACATTCACGTTTTCGTCTCCCTCTTTTATTTTTCCTTTACAGCCACTTCAATTTCTGCAGTCAGTAACGTACCCAATTCACTCACTCGGTGTGTCTAGTGTAACCATGAAGTACCGCGTCGGTGGAGCTGTCTCTCTCTCTCTCTCTCTCTCTCTCTCTCTCTCTCTCTCTCTCTCTCTCTCTCCAAATGAGGCTGGCCTGTGAGGTGTCCGCGGTGCGGCTGCTAGGGCGCACCTGCTCCGCGGCTTCTAGAGCAGTAACGGTGGACGATTAACCCGGGGCAGCGCCTCTGAAAGCGCTTACACGGTGACCAACAGGCGGCGCGGCGGCACTCCACCGTGTTCCGCAGGTCAGAACTCGTCCATCATGCGCGGGCGGTGTTCCGGCAAGCGCCTATCCATCAGCTAATCCGCCGGTCGAGCGTGCGCTCGCCGCCGAGAGCATGATCGATTACTCCGTATTCCGAGCGGCGCTTTAGATCGCTCTGGAGCGTGGCGTGGCATGACAAAACGGCAACAATCAGCACCTCGTACGCGCCGAGATTAAGACGGCTGCAGGGCTGGCTAGCTGGGCGGGGAGGCCGAGTGCCGGTCCAGTCGTGGCGACCGCCTCAGCTGCCGTCTACATCTACATCTACATCTTCATGGGGTACTTTCCACATCACATTTAAGTGTCTGGCAGAGGGTTCATCAAATCACCTCCATTCTATTTATCTCCCATTCCATTCTCGAATAGCGCGCCTGAATCTCTCTGTTCGAGCTCTGATTTCTCGTATTTTATTCTGATGATAATTTCTGCCTATGTAAGTGGGAGCCAACAAATACGAGGTATGTCAACAAAGTAAGTTCCATCTGATTATATAAAACAAACGTGTACAGATACAGAAAAAAATATTTATTGTACAAAAATATTCAACTGTTAAACTACTTTTCTACATAGCTTCCGAAATTTTGTAGGCATTTGTCATAGCGTGGCAGAAGTCTTTGTATGCCTTCTTCGTAGAAGGTTGCCGCCTGTGTATTCAACCACGTGGTAACATGTTCTTTCAGCTCGTCATCATCGCTGAAGTGTTGACCACCATGGACAGGTTTTGGGTGTACGAAGAAAGTCGCTAGGAGCGAGACTGTACGGATGATGATCAAACACGACCCAGGAAATTCCCGTAAGAGTTGTTTGGTCACATTCGCCTTGCGAGGTCGGGCGGCAACGTGAAGGGAAGAAGAAGACTCCCTTTCATCTCTTCTTACACCTAAAATCTGTCTTTGGTGGTCAACACTTCAACGATGGAGCTGAAAGAACATATTTGCCACATGGTTGAATACACAGGCGGCAACCTTCTATGAAGAAGGCACACCAAAAACTTGTCCCACGCTATGACAAGTGTCTACAAAATTTCGGAAGTTATGTAGAAAAGTAGTTGAACAGTTGCAGAATTTTATACAATAAATATTTTTTCTGTATCTGATCACGTTTGGTTTATATAACCAAACGGAAGTTACTTTGTGGACATGTATTTTCACATTCGGAGGAGAATGTTGGCGATTGGAATTTCGTAAGTAGCCAACAACGCAGCGATAATGGCCGTTGTTGTAATGATTCCCATCCCAAATCCTGTATTATTTCCGTGACGCTATCTCTCCTGTATCGTGACAATACTAAATGAGCTGCCGTTCTTTGGACTCTTTCGATGTCCTCCGGCAAACTCACATGATAAGGATCGCACACTCCAAAAACGGACGAACAAACGTAGTGCATGCAGTTGCTGTAGTAGTTCTGTTGCATCGTTTAAGGGTTCTGCCAATAAAACATAGTATCTGGTTCTCCTTTCCCACGACATTATCTACGTGTTCTTTCCAATTTAAGTCTGAAGTAATAGGCATTCCTAGGTATTTGGTGGAGTTTACGGCCTTCAATTTCTATTGATTTATCTTGTAAACAAAGTTTAACGGATTTCTTTTCGTACTCATGTGGACGACTTCACACTTATCGTTAATTACAGTCACTTGCCAATTTTTACACGATTATTCAAAATGTTCAAATGTTTGTAAATCTATCGGACCAAACTGCGTGGTCATCAGTCCGTAGCTTACAAACTACTTAAACGTAGGTAAACTAACCTAAGTACAACACCCATGCCCCAGGGAGGACTCGAACCTCCACCGAGAGCAACCGCGCGCTCCGTAGCGAGACGCCTTAGACCACTCGGCTACTCCACCGCGGCTGCACGATTGTAATATTTAGATCGTACCGCAGTTGGTTTTGAACTTGAGATGGATTTACTTAACGGCAAATGACGGTGTCATCTGCAAACAAGATAAGACAGCTACTTAAATTTTCTTGCAATTCGTTTATGTATGTAAGGAACAGCAGAGGACCAATAACACTACCCTGTGGAACGCCAGATATCACCTCTGTTTTAGTCGGTGCCTTATCATAGATTACCACATACTGTGTCCTCTCTGACAGGAAATTCCCTATCCAGTCAAAAAATAGGAGCGATATACAATAACCACGCATTTTAATTAAAAGCCGCTTGTGAGATACGGTGTCAAAAGCCTTCTGGAAATCAAGAAATACGGAATCAATTTGAGTTCCCTTGTCGATAGCACTCATGACTTTGTGTGAATAAAGAGCTAGTTGTGTTTCGCATGAACGATGGGGAGTGAAAATCTAGAGCGATAAGAAATATAAAAAAAATGCATGATCCTCATTCATTTCACAGCAGAGTAAAAAGGACTGGATACCTCGGTTTCTTTGTGCCGTCTACAATGAGGTAGATTTGGAATATCCCGTCGGTAGTCAGAGGAACACAGACATATTAAAAACTTCAGCACTTTGTGTTTCTGTTCCAAATACTTGTTTAATAGTTTGTTACGAACCGGTTTTTGGCTTCTTAGGCCATCGTCAAATAACTTAGAACAGAACACTTAGTTCAAACAACGCTGAGATTTCTTAGTTGTAGAAAGATGATATTCCAAATATATGAGAGTAGAATCTTAAATGTTGGCAACTATTTATTCACAACCGATGCAAAAGCGTTTGCACCCGTTACTGTCCATCAAGTCCATCTTCGCAATCAGATCAAAGTTACAACGACTTAGGCCTTGTGAAAGAATTGGCAACGCTTTCTGCGCAATCTGCCCATCGTCTTGCACGACATTGCGCGGGCGAATACAGCGCAAGTTATGGCTGCTCTGTTCGGTCGATGGGACTGGAAAGCACTGTATCATCCACCACGCTTTCCAGACTTAAGTCCTTGTGACTTTAATTTGATTCCGAAGATGAAAGAGCCACTTCATGGCATTCGCTTTAGAACTGTTCCAGTGATTGGACCTCTCCATTCACACCATCAACGGAACAGGCTCTACTAACGGTATACCTCGCTTTCCATATCGCTGGCAACGGGTTCTACACAACGTTGGTGACTATTTTGAACGACAGTAAAGGTGCAAACATGTGTCGCTTTTGTGTCGGTTGTGAATAAATAGTTGCCACTGTTTAAGTTCCAACCCTCGTATGAATTTTTTTTACAATATATCTATCCAGAAAACAAGCATAAAATGAACTATAACTGTAATCACAATAAATACATCTAGCTTTCGCTGAATTTGAATATGAAAACTTAATATTAAAATATTGTCCACGTGTTTAATGTAAAAGCATAATGTAAATCCCAGATCAGTATTTAAAACAGTAACAGTATACATTTTCGATTAAAATAATTACAAGGCTATGAGTTTGTGAGATGAGTACTGGAATGAAATGGAGAATGTGCAGAAGGGTACGAAAGGGAAAACATGGGGTGGGGAGAATGATGGCAGATGGTAGTCTATGGAACGTGGTTAAATAAAGTGGGGGCAACAATATGAATGAGATAGCACTCAGAATTAAAGTTTCCACCTTCTGGGGACAACATATATTTTTGACGACTTTACAGCATTCATCTAATGAATCGCAATTTGCGATCAGTTATGGCTGCGCTGTACTAGGTTTAGATGGAATACCCAAGTGCGGCGAATGAAAATTTGTGCCCGACCGGGATTCGAACCCGGTATCTGCTGCTTACTAGGCAGACGCGTTCACCACTCCGCTACCGAGGACACAGTGACCAGCCTGACTGCAGATATGTATGCAATATAAAAAAGACGCTCTCTCTATGACACATGAAATGGTTGAGTAATTGTCACCCTGTACGTTCTCCGTTATCCCATAGCACAGTTTCAAGCAGCGTACTTGCTTTGTGACAGTTGGGGACCGGTGCACTGCCGTGTTAAATGTCGGCACAAAACAACATCCGGCCGTTGGCGAGAGGGTCGGCGTCCGGCGGGCGTGTTCGGCGTGTCGACTGCTGTGCAGCCGCGCTGAGCGACGCGACGTCACGGGGGGCGTCGCGGCGACAATGGCGACTTTCCCACGGGGACCTGCGGCCGCCGGCAGATCTCGGGCGGTCCTGCGCCTGCGCTGCCCCGAGGGCCCAATTAAGCTGTCAGCCGCAGCGCGCCGCCTGACGAGTCTATAACGCGATCCCCGGAACCCTTCATTCAGACGGAGCGGACCAACTAGCACGTCTCGAGGAGCGTGTAATGCCCCGTCGTCCCGGATTATATATCCCGCAATTTACCTCCTAATGATACATATTACTGGCGACCACGTCTCAATGGAAGCGTCAGTCTGACAGGCCAATTTGTGTAAATGACGAGACGGCGGACCGGCGCCTATCGCTCCCATCGGAGCGCCCAATGACGTGCTCTGGCATATTTGGCCGTTGATAAGTTCCGAATGGACTCCACGACGTAATCACGGAGCGCCGGTGGTCTAACTTTTCTTTCACCTGCTTCCGGGGCTTTAATTGCCACCGTGTGCCAATCGAGGCACAAGGGTAATAATAAAGTTTGAATCAGTGCGGAAATCCTAACAGCAGCAGGCGGAAATACCACAAAAGAAAGTACCAAAATAATGAAAGACATTTGGCAAACAGAACAAATTCCAGAATATTGGGAAATGCATTAATTGTTAGAATAGCTCTAAACAAAATAAGCAGTCTCGCATGTGCGGTTGACTTAGTAGTAATGGAAGATTCGATTGAAAGGTTGCAAACTAATATTTCAGAGCTCGATCAGAGGGGCAAGGATTATGATATGAAGATCAGCATCTCCAAAACGAATGTAATGTCTGTGGGAAAGAGATTTAAACAGATTGATTGCCGAATAGGAGGAACAAAGAACAGATAGACAGTTTCAAGTACCTGGGATGTATTTTCTCACAGTACGGTAACAGAGTGAAAGAACTGGATTCGAGGTGCAGCAAAGCTAATGCAGTGAGTGCTCAGCTAAGATCTACTCTCTTCTGCAAGAAGGAAGTCAGTACCAAGACTAAGTTAGCAGTGCACCGCTCTGTGTTTCGACCAACTTTGTTGTATGGGAGTGTAGATTGGGTGGATACAGTTTACGTTATTCATAAGGTAGAGGTTACAGATATGAAAGTAGCAAGAATGATTGGAGGCACTAATAGATGGGAACAATGGCAGGAGGGTGTCCATAATGAGGAAATCAAAGAAAAACTGGGAATGAACACCATAGATGAAGCAGTTAGAGCAAACGGACTAAGATGGTGGGGCCATGTTACACGCATGGGAGAAGCAAGGTTACCTAAGAGATTCATAAGCTCGGCAGCGGAGAGTAAGAGGAATCGAAGACTTAGATTTGGTGCAGAATGATTTTGAAGTAAAAGGCAAAACATCAGACGAGACATCAATGTTAGCGTTGAATAGGGGATCATGGATTCATTTTTTAGAGGTACTATGCTCCAGACTGAACGCTTAGAGGCATAATGTCTCTAATGATGATGATGATGATGATGATGATTAATTCTCCCTTTAAACAAGAAGGAAGACAGAAAAGATGAAAATAAGTACAGGGGAATGTCACTAATATGAGTTGTATACAAAATTCCACCCTAGTGTCTTCTGGAGACAGTACAGAAACAACTTTTACCAAGAAAATGAGGAATACCTGAGAGAATTTGTAGCTGGAAGAATAAGATTAAAACAATACAACATAAAAATGAAGTAAGTCAGTTAAAACACGGTACAGCCTCTAAATACCATGTGTACTGCAACATGTAAATGTGAAATTTTATTTATATATTACTTGGTTAAGTATTATTAACCAATAATATGTTTTTGCAGAAAGACACCTGACGATGGAGTTTTGCAGAAAGATGTATCTAGTAAAAAAATTGGTTCAACCAATTAAAATTATGTCAATCTACGCCATCTGTAACACTGCGGGCCCAAGACACAACACTTTTTTGACATTATCGTCATATGATATAAAGGGAAAGATTATGGCATACAGAAAACTGAAGATAACATCAGTTAACATCATTTCGACTATAAAATTTAAGCATATTTGTCTACAAAAGGCGATTATCCCAACATACGCTACCATCAAAATCTCTGCTGAATCTCAAATGTCACGTACTATCCAACATTACAGTGCAACACTGTGGATGAAGCTAGAAATGAACAAGAAGATCGAGCGCAAAGTACCCCTTAATTAAGATATGTATTTAGCACATTTAGAGCTCAATAATTCCATATCTCCTCCAATTTTTGACCCATATGTATCCTCATTGAAAAATATTTGTGTCATGTACGTTATGATATTATATCCAGACATAAAAGTAAGATCTCTCATGGCTAAACAAAACCCACCAAATGCCTAGGGTCAAATCATTTCACCTTTACAATTTTATATACGTACAATAAACGTAAGTAATATTAATTTTAATAAAGTTGAGTAGAACCTAATAGATAAAGGTTTGAAATATAGCATTCCATCATACATTTTTTCCTAATAACAAAAACGTTTAATAGCTACTACAAAATTAGCTATAAATATAGCGAACTCACCTGCCATAACACAAAATGAAATTGCAGTGAGAATAACCAATGCTATAGCTAAGAAATGTGACTATATGTATCCGAAACACACATATCTAGGAAGATTAACTTTGAAAGAAATAACCATAAACTAAAACAAAATAACGCCATGGCAATTACAACTGATAAGGGAGGCAGCTTGTCTTAGTTAACAAACGTGGCTATATACAAAAAGTATGTGATTTTTAACAACAACGGAATTATAAATATCCAACGTGACCATACTAACAAATACGTAACTCACACCAGAAAGATGATTAAAGGATGTACCTCTACTTTATATGAAAATGAAAAAAGTAAATTTATCCCAATGAACAGAAGGACATCGCAAGACACATAAAGAATTACGTCCTATTCGTCCAACATACGAAATTAGTGAAAAATACACTACTATAAAAATATTACACTCATGAAAAGAAATACGCTATCAAATGTGCTAGAATCCTCACATTGGGTATAAAAATAATAAACAAATGAAAAACTTGTATCCTTTTATCACGAACCTATATACCAATATCCCTGTACAAGAGGCTATAAACTTTATAGATCTTACTTTGGCACAACAAAATTCCAGTTAATAGCACAAATGAAATTATAAACTTAATTTACTTAGTCTTAGACCAAACATACTTCCAATTTGAAGGAAAATTTTTATACACAGATTATGTTGGTAAGGGCTGCAAACTTAATAGTACCGTAGCGGATATTATTTTAAAAAGCCTCGTAGAAAGGTTCTTCCTATTTCCAGAAACTAACGAAATCATCATTATTGGGACCGGTTCGTAGATAACCCTCTCATGTCCATAGATGGAAATGGAGACATACATAATATCAAGCAACAATATCTATGCCTATTCATGTCACCCACGATCACACAAAATAGCATTTTTCCATTCAGTGATTAACAAACTTATCGGCCTACAGCTAGATGATACGGCCAAACAAAAAGAATTAAGTGTATTTCAATACACTGCCCAACAAAATGAATACGACCCCAACATCGTAAAAAAGCTATACAATAATAAAAACGAGTCCTGATCCAGTAACAACATATGCAGAAATCACATAACATTGAGGAACACCTAAAGTAAAAATTAATATATATCACCACAACTTATTTAGGGAAAAATCACAAATAAAACCAGAAAAATATTGCAAATACTAATATCGTTTTTGCGTACCAAAATAGACACACCATAAGCAGTAAAATCGTCGCACACGAGACAAAACATTCTAATTTTTTAAATCCAGGTATATACAAAATCTATTGTCATTCATATAATAAGTATTATAAGGGTCAAATCGGACGTAATTTCACCATTCCTTATAAATAACACACTAGACAGAGTGACAAAAACCCATCAAAATTCTGACCGGCTCTTATAATTGGAAAATAATACAGTATGCGCATAGAAAATGTAATGCAAATTTTAAATATAATACAGAAGGGATATGAAATGAACATTCTAGAAGAAATTAAAATACGTATTTATCCCCGCAAGTAGCGACGCAAACGATCAAACCGATTTTGAACTTAAAAGTTTTATGAATAATTTTATTCATAATCAAAATATCCACGGGTGTACTGCCGGTCTATAGTGCCCGTTGGACACTATAGACCGGCAGTACACCCGTGGATATTTTGATTATGAAATACGCCGGGAGAAACTAAAGAATCACAATTTTATTCATACTTGAACTGTGGGCAAAGGATGTACAGCTTACCATTGATGTATTCTCTCTGGGAGAAAATTTGGCGACAATTTTTGGGGGTTAGAGCTAACACTAAGACATCAGTGAAATGAGACACACGTTTCTACGTACGCCTTGGTGGTTGAAACGCTGATGAGGGCGTAAAACACACTCTTGAGAAAAACGGAGTTTAATATTTCTTAAAGAATACCGCTGAAATGGTAACAGATGTAATAAAGGTTACATAGTTTTAATATTAAAATGTTGTATTCCAATTTGTCAAAAATGGTATTTTTTCGAAATCCTCACCACACTGAAATAATTTTCTGTTTTTATTTCGACGTTTTATTAACAGCAAAATATATCTTTAATTTCAAATTTGAACAGATATTATAAAGTCGTGTTCCAAAGAAGCATTTGTCAGAAACAGTCTGGAAACATTTGTATATCCCGGATGGTTTTCCGGTTTAGCGCTAGCAGTCGGGCTTGCGTACACCAATATTGAAATATTTCTAAATTAATTCTGAGGAAAGTCTCATTGATGTATGGAGAAAAGTGTGGTGTCGCACAAGTCCAAAGTGCGCGCCACCTACTTTCGCCGCGCGCCGCCATGCACGCACGGCGCGGCGTTCTTACGACGACAACCACGAGCGCCCTCTGCGGCAACTCCGCTCGTGGCCACCAGTGAACGACATCGTTCACTTGGGACTGAGATAGCAACCAGTTAGGACCTTCGGAATCAGATAGGCACCAGTGAAGACTTGGCTATCGTACAGGCACTAGGCAGGCCTCCAACAACTATGTATCAGCATTCTGCAGTACTATGTAAAAGTTAAGTATTGTATAAATTCTGTGCAATATATATCTCATTCTAATTTGCTCAAGTGTTTCTAGTTTCTGGCTGCTCCCCTCCGTACCTGCACCAGCGTGCTATCTTTATTTCTGCGTCGGTCTCATTCCACTCGGCCACCGACACCTACAACGGAACGAGACACAAAAGCGGCGACGAGGCTGGGACACAAAAAAAGTGTCATTTATATATTGTGGGAGGCATTGAAAACTGTTTTCCAGAATGTTTAGAAAAATACAAATCTGATTTTAAAAAGTTGTAATAAAGGTTTTTCACCTCGAAGAGGAACATTCATTGACATAAACCTTGACCCTCCTGTTATCAGCGTGCTTTCCTCTTATTTAATACATTTTACAAATCTGATTCAATATATTTTTATCCATGATTATAGCATACGACCAACACTAGTCGATTTTTAAGGTTTTATTCAACAGCTGATGATTTTATTGCATTTTAGAAAATATTTTCTAAAGTTGTAGGCCGACGTTTCTTTGATCGAGTAGCAATCTTGTAACTGGCCGTCAGCCAGTCACTTATTCCTGTGAACGTTCACTACCGGAAATAAGTATTAGTATAACCTCATTGAGTTTTCCAATTAACTCAGTATTCATTGGTAAGACAGTTCATATGGTGTTCGGCGATTAATTACGTTTATTGGTCAAGCACTCAAATGGTACTGAGGTACTCGGTGTCGATACAAGCTGGAAAACCCATATTACTACGTCTTACGGGTTCCACGGGCGGAAATGCAGGTGCTGATTCTGGTATCCACTTTGCACCCGTTTTATCATACATGTGGGATACATATTCCACACCTGCTGGACCTGTTCACGTAGTTATGCAAAGTTATCGGTTCACGAGTTGCACGTATCATTTGTCTTCACATCATTTCCCACAGGCATTCGATTGGCTTCAGGTCCGGAGATCGTGCTGTGTAGGGAAGTTACTGAATGATTTGTAGAGCCGGAATCCATGGGCTGTGTGTGGGAGAGCATTACCCTGTTGGATCAACACATTACATTCCCGTTGTATGAATGGCAAAACAACGGCTCTTAAAGCACTCTGCACGTAACGAGCGCTGGTCATTGTTCCCTCCACAAACACCAAAGGTGAAATAGAGACCGTAAGGCCTGGTGTAGGGCCAATATGCCTTGGACGATTGCAGGGGGAGCGCTCACCGGGCCACCGTCGTAAGGCAGACGACCATGACTTGCGTGCATACAGAGTCTCCTTTCATCGCTGAAGACCGCGGCCCGGCTTTCCATCTTCCAAGTGATCCTATGACTGCACTATTCGAACTGTGAACGCCAATTCTGTGACGTGAACAGTTCAAATGTTCAAATGTTTGTTAAGCTTAAGGGACTTAACTACGGGGTCATCAGTCCCTAAACTTACAAACTACTTATCAATTACTTACGAACTAGGACGTCACAAATATCCATGCCCGAGGGGATTCGAACCCCCGACCGTAGTGACCGTGCAAACCGTGACTGGAGCGCCTCAGTCCCCTCGGCCATCGCGGCCGGCGACGTGAACAGAACACGGGGTACAGGTTAGCGTGCCCACAGTCCAACTGCTAACAGTCGGTTGTCAACAGTCCTTGTTGACATTTCTGGGCTCAGACGCCCTTATCTCTGCTTTGGTAACCGTACGATCTGCCACTGCTGCCCTTACTATACTACGTTCTTGTCGGACGTCGGTTCCACGTCCAGTGTGGCTGGCGATTCTCCAAAAGGGACCATCGTATCACACGGATAGATACAGTTTGACTTATTTCAAACTAGCTCACTGAGTTGTAAGAAGCATGCGTTCGACTCCGTGGCACTGCGTGCTCTTGTTTCACAAGTTGATATGACAACATTATCCAGTAAAGGGTACGCCCACATGGCGCTCTGACATGAATGTCACTAAACAAACGTTGAAATGTTTGTAATTCTATCGGACCAAACTGGGTGGTCATCAGTCCGTAGCTTACAAAGTACTTAAACCTAGGTAAACTAACCTAAGGACAACACACACACCCATGCCCCAGGGAGGACTCGAACCTCCACGGCGAGCAACCGCGCGCTCCGCAGCGAGACGCTTTAGACCGCTCGGCTACTCCACCGCGGCGCCACTAAACAGTTTTTTGGCGAGTGACGTTGAAATCATTTACTATCCCCTAGGTCTTTTTTATCTGTCGTCATGGAACCAAAGCCGACATCGTAATTTTTTTCTGCAATGCATTTTAGTGGTATTTTTGTCGTGACTTTCATTCACAGTTTTAGAACACTGAATCATCATTTTTCGTGCTCGGAGATGTTCTAACTAAATGTGTCAATGCAGAAAGGTGCCTAAGGCACTTTCTGGGACGAACTGAGATACATTTATAGTATCAAATTCTAAACAGAAAGAGAAAGGTGTCTGTATCGTTAAATCGTAATGGTGACAAATCCGGCACTGCAGCAAATTCCTAAGTCACGGGTGACGACTATTATCGCCGAAATATTCACAAAGATGTTAAAAGGCGGCAAACTGATGTTTTTCCTTAGAAAAGAAAAAAGGGAGTAATGGTAAGTGATAAATATAAAATAAATGCTATTAAGAAATCAACTGTAAGTGATAAATCATGGTATGAGGGTTGCAACTTTAATAGTGGAGATTATTTATTCACAATCGATGCAAAAGCGTTACATGTTTTCACCTGTGTCCTTCGAAGTAGTCACCAGCGTTGTGTAGAAACCGTTGCCAGCGATGTGGAAGGCGTAGTAGACCAGTAGCAGAACCTGTTTTATTGAGGGTGCGAATGGAACGGTCTACTGCCTGTCGAACCTCTGGAAAAGTTCTGAAGCGTATGCCACGAAGTGGTTCTTTCATTTTCGGAATGAAATCAAAGTCACAAGGACTTAAGTTCGGGGAGTACGGCCGAACAGAGTAGCCGAACTTGCAATATATGCGCTCGCGCATTGTCGTGCAAAATGATGGGTGGGTTGCGCAGAAAGTGTTGCCGCCTCTTTCGCAAAGCTGGTCACAGGTGATGCACCAAAAACGAACAGTATTACTGTGCATTGACGGGCTGCCGTGGAGGAACGTGACATCGTTACGTTGGACCGCTCGCTCACTAGTTATTGTTTCCCTCGATTGTGCGCACGCCGTTGACGGCGGACGGGCGAGTCCTAGGGATGGCGGTTATCGCTCAAACAACCGATTTTCGGTTATACCGGTTCTTTTCATCTCCAGTTTAACCGCACCGTAAAAATTGCTCAAGATAACCGGTTTTTTAAATAACCGGTTTTCGGTTTTTTATTGCTATTATTTCCAGTAGAGTTCGACCGGAACATTACAGTCAGTAAATGAACTTCAATCAGTGCTGCAGAAGTATTTCGAAAAATAAAGTCGTAGTTCCCACATGATCAAAGAATGTTCAAATGGGTGTGAGTTCTTATGAGACCTAACTGCTTAGGTCATCGGACCCTAGACTTACAAACTACTTAATCTAACTTAAACTAACTTACGCTAAGGACAACATATACACCCTTGACCGAGGTAGGAGGGAAGACTCGAACCTCCGACTGGACAGTCGCGCAGTCCGTGACATGGAGCCTCAGACCGCAAGGCTACCTCGCGAGGCACCAATGGTCAATGTTACCTAAACCCATATTGGTTATTAAAAAAGCCCCCTCGCTTTCAAGGAATCACATTAATAAAACTTGTTAGCATAACAATATGATAATACATTAAAAGTTATTATTCCAAGCTTATAGTACATTAGTTACATAATAGGTATATGAATCGAATTTACCTTCTCTTCCAAGAAACATTTTGGATGCTTTCTCCTTAAATGACACAGCATGTTTGTAGTACCTCCACTCCTTTTCAGCTTTTTAAAGCAAATGGAGCATTGTACCTCACTGCTCCCTTACTTCGTGAAGTACTTCCACACTCGGGATGGTGCCATTTAAGACACAACCGATGTCTGGCGACGACAGCAAGGTACATGACCAGACGGAGGCAAGTCTCGTACACTCCCGGTGCACGCGCGTCGTCTAATAGGCCACGCCACACGGCAACAGGTGCATCATTATACATGTGGCGTCTGTTCGGAAAGAACAGACGTCACATTCTGATCCTGCAGCTGTCATTATTTAATATTCATAGAATATATGACTTCAACTGCTATTGGGCAAAGCTGAAAATGTGTACCCAGCCGGGATTCGAACCCGGGTCTCCTGCTTTCTAGGCAGTTGCGCTGACCCCTACACCACTGGGGACACAGTGATCACCGCACCTGCAAGGACTACCCATGCACGCCTCCCGTCAGATACAAATTCCCAGCTTCGCCCTGCTGGGAATTTGTATCTGACGGGAGGCATGGGTAGTCCTTGCAGGTGCGGTGATCACTGTGTCCCCAGTGGTGTAGGGGTCAGCGCAACTGCCTAGAAAGCAGGAGACCCGGGTTCGAATCCCGGCTGGGTACACATTTTCAGCTTTGCCCAATAGCAGTTGAAGTCATATATTCTATGAATATTAAATAATGACAGCTGCAGGATCAGAATGTGACGTCTGTTCTTTCCGAACAGACGCCACATGTATATATATAATATGCCGGTGACGGGCAATGATCCTATCGTTAGTGGGAAGGGGTGGGCAAGTTTGAAGCCCTTACTCTTACGGGAATTAGTTAAACTACGAGTTTGAGTACTATGGGCAGGGCGAAGCTGGGAATTTGTATCTGACGGGAGGCGTGCATGGGTAGTCCTTGCAGGTGGGGTGATCACTGTGTCCCCAGTGGTGTAGGGGTCAGCGCAACTGCCTAGAAAGCAGGAGACCCGGGTTCGAATCCCGGCTGGGTACACATTTTCAGCTTTGCCCAATAGCAGTTGAAGTCATATATTCTATGAATATTAAATAATGACAGCTGCAGGATCAGAATGTGACGTCTGTTCTTTCCGAACAGACGCCACATGTATATATATAATATGCTGGTGACGGGCAATGATCCTATCGTTAGTGGGGAGGGGTGGGCAAGTTTGAAGCCCTTACTCTTACGGGAATTAGTTAAACTACGAGTTTGAGTACTATGGGCAGGGCGAAGCTGGGAATTTGTATCTGACGGGAGGCGTGCATGGGTAGTCCTTGCAGGTGGGGTGATCACTGTGTCCCCAGTGGTGTAGGGGTCAGCGCAACTGCCTAGAAAGCAGGAGACCCGGGTTCGAATCCCGGCTGGGTACACATTTTCAGCTTTGCCCAATAGCAGTTGAAGTCATATATTCTATGAATATTAAACAGGTGCATCGATGCCTCAATAGCTGCACCAGTTCGTAAGTATTTATGCCACGCGTTTCTGACTGCCGGGATTGTTCTTAAATTATCACTGATCGCTTTTCTTAGTTTCTGCGATGACCTAATATTTCACAGCAGTGGAAATTTTAGGAATAGCCCTAAATATTACGGTCTACTAGTTTTAATTTTTTTTAATTATTCACAAAACACAAATTTGGAACCACTACTACAGGAAGTAGTCGCACCGGTTTTTTTACCCGGTTCTTGGCAATAACTAAAAAAAAACTGGTTACATCCGACACCAAATAAATACCGAAAAAACGGTTATTCAAAACTAAAATACCGGTATCGGTTTTAACCGGTCGGTTTTTCCCATCCCTAGCGAGTCCATTTGCTCGGAGGTAAGGTAAGTATGTCAAGAATGTGTGCTATCAGCAACAACAGTAGATTCCATTTATATTGTCACTATTTGAGTTGCAACCTTCGTATTTCATAAACATCATGAATATTGCAAGGCTCATATTTGCAAATTGAAAATCCGGCTCGTGTAATTTGGGTGAATGAAGTGATGTATTTTATCTCCTTTCTAGTACGCACTCATTGTAACCACACTAGCTGATAACCCTGCGTTGCCCGGGTATTTATTTATTTGTTCCTGGCCATTTTTCAGGTATATATTCATTTGTATAAGGACTGTATGTCTGTAAAATCTCTTAGGAATACAATTATTAGTGAAGAAGTAATAGATTAAAACTTGGTGCGTGATGGGGCGGTTTTCCATGAATGTTACTGTTTATGTGGTCGTATCTCATAAACTATGTGTCGTACTGTGATACAATTTAGAAGGTACACTCAACTATATGTGTTGACTGTTTGTAAAATTTACTGCGGCTACAATTTGTAGTGTACAAATAATAAATTGTAAAGTTATACCGAATGCCGTAGTGTTCCTCGATAAACAGCGCAAAAGTAGTAAGCGAGAAACTTTTTTCCTTTCATCTTTTTACTATGGTTGCCAGCGAGAAAAAGTTTAATAAACTTTTGAAATTATGTTTAAAGTTTGTTGCAAGTCACTAAGTACTGTCATTCTCATACAGTGTATTTCGAAAGTCTCGCAGCATTAGATGGCATTTTTTGCGATTTCTATTCTTTATGACGTAATATCTTTTGAACCATATGCCGTATGTCATTCTGAACCATGCAGCAATTGTTACCTCACGGTAAGGAATGTTTGTACTAAATTTTTTTTGAAATCGGTCCAGTGGTTTAGGAGCAGCAGTTCTTCGCGCATCTAATTGTTTATGACGTCAAATCTCGTGAACTATATTTCGTATGTGATTCTTACACTTAAGGCGACCGTCCTCGTGGATTGAAGCTTACGTGTACAAAATTTCATAAAGATTGGAACAAACATCAAACACTCTGCTTTATATATTAGATTCGCATATATTAGTCGTTGAGTGCCCCTAACCCAAAAACTACTCCATAAGGGAAGTAATATAAGAACGAAATTTTAAACATGTTCGCTACACCCTCCTTTTTGCGTTGCGGGGACTGCCACCACTACGGACTATATCGCAGAATACGCGCGGCAACCACCGAGGCACACACTATTGGCTTCCTAAAATCGGAAGGAAACTTGAAACCGGGCCGCGTGGGGCCGGAAATTTCGCTTTGAGGCGTGGTGGGAGTACTGGGCGCAGGCCGGATGCAGGTAGCAGATCTGATTGTGGCGGCCGATACAGGGTGGGAAGGGAAGGGAGGGGGAGGGGAGGGGGTAACGGGTGCAGCCTGACAGGCAGACGCTCCTGTGGGAACTCTGGGGCCGCACCTGCGACCTGCGACACCGCCTCCCAGGAGGAGCGCTGGCTTTGGGGTCCGGCCGATCGGCCGCGTGGGAGCCACGGCCGGTGGCACACGGAGCCGTGAGGGACCTGCAGAGGGGTCACCACTTAGGGGAACCGAAGGAGTAAACAGTCTTCACATGAGGAAGTGATGTGCCTGGCTGTGGCTTCGGGCATTCACTATTTTAATCCCATTTTTCTACGTGTCCGTAACGCCGTTACTGAGGGTGAAACACCATATTCAATAATAATTCCATTTAATATTACCTGACAGTCGGGTTTGGAGGCGATCTAATCAATTTATAGTTTTCAAAATGAAAGCCAAGATCGCACACTAACAATTTATTAAATTACGAGCCGTTTCGGTGCACTGTGTCACCATCATCTGGTCACATACATGTTATAATCTGGTCATCTTGATAAAAAAAAATGGGTATAAAGTAATTAGTGCAACATTGCACTTAGTCACTATATATATTTAAAAAATTACAAAACATGACAGCTTACAAAATATTTTGTAAGCTGTCATGTTTTTAACTTATGTATTTTTTTATATATATAGTGACTAAGTGCAATGTTGCACTAGTTATTTTATACCCAATTTTTTTTTCAACAAAATGACCAGATTATAACATATATGTGACCAGATGATGGCGACACAGTGCACCGAAACCGGTCGTCATTTAATAAATTGTTAATGTGCCATCTTGGCTTGTCATTTTGAAAAATATAATTCAATTTAATATTTATAATTGAATACCGTTTAAATGGAAACATATATAAAAATGCTTGAAACAAAACGTGCACTTAATTATATCCATAATGGACGTGACGTCGTGGTTGTATTTATTATTTTGTCAAGTAGTCTCATCCACAGATTTCGTGTAAAAACACTAAAATATGACGCGTTTCGAGGGTCGAGCCCTCATCATCATATAATCTGTACAAGAATCTTAAAAAATTAGACAATAGAAGTAGAAAACGCAATAAAAGAAAAAGTGGTTACTTCCCTTGTAACCGTGTCTACGAAGTAAGGTCCTTAGAATAATGTGCTTCGTCAGAATTCAAACCAGACCCCAGCACTGGCGGCGCATAACACTACCGAAATGCACGGAGTCAACAACACGACTGGGGCGCATGTATGTTCAAATGTTTGTTAAGCTTAAGGGACTTAACTGCGGGGTCAGCAGTCGCTGAACTTACAAACTACATATGAACTACCTTATACTAAAGACGACACAAACATCCATGCTCGAGGGGAGGATTTGAACCCCCGACGGGGACCGGCCTCACGTATCGTAGCATAGCGCCTCAATGCGCTCGGTCGCTCCGCCGCGGCGCGCACGTAAGCACATTAAAACAAAGACCTCTAAATTCCAAAGACCATCCACAAGCTAGTGGGTACATTCAGGTGTCACGAAATCATTTGCACAGTAAGACAGAGATTGAAATTGAAAATAACGACTTTTGTTATAATAGATCCACAAAGTTAAAAAAAAAAATCTGTATGTATTGCCTCGAACTTGTTTATTTAATGAAACGTCGCTTTTAGCGTTGTGTATTTTAATCTTTAGCTGTTCTAGTAGATCTAACTTTCTTCCCTTATCCTATCTATGCAAAATCTTAAGGTTATCTTCAATCCGCTTTATTGGGTGGGCAGTGTCGCGGTTATGCATAGCTACAGCGGACTTGTCAAAATTATTAATTCGGAAGGCGTCCATATGTTCCTTGTACCTAACTCTAAACGATCTACCTCTCTGACCAATGTTGTTGGCATTGCAACTACTACACTGTATCTTATAAACCCCTGCTTTGTCATATTTATCAGTCTCTTTGTTTAAGTTATTCCGTAATTTATGATGTAACGTATTATTAGTTTTAACGCGTCATATTTTAGTGTTTTTACACGATATCTGTGGTTGAGCCTACTTGACAAAATAATTAAAACTTGTACTGTTTTGAAGACGTTTTTAAAAATGACGCACCGAAATTTGTCAAGAATGTGATTTGTTTTTCAAATTTCTTTCACTGTCTCTATTTTATTCTATTCCGACATGTGAATAATAGCAAAACGTATCGCATTGTTAACATCAAATTCCCTCAAATATGATTAAGTCAATAACACTTTTGTCAGAAACAATCTATAAATACCTCTATATCGCTGTACACATGCCCGAGAGCTAACGCTGAACCAGTAAACCTCAGGGATATATAAATATTTTCAGCCGATTTCTGAGAAATGAGTCTTTGGAAAACAACTTCTCCGTATCTGTTCAAATTTGATATTAAAGATGCGATGTATTTTGCTGTTAATAAATGGTCGAAATAAAAAAAGAAAAAAATGTTTACACTAGGTTGGTGGTGAGTGTTTCGAAAAAATACCATTTTTGACAAATACGGATACACCATTTTAATATTAAAACCTTGTAACTTTTATTACATCTGTTACCGTTTCAACAGTCTGTATTCTTTTAGAAATATTAAACTCCATTTTGCGCAAGAGTGTGTTTGACGCCCTCATCAGCGTTTCAACCCCTCAAGGCGTACGTGGACATATGATTATCATTTTGCTCCACACTACAATAAGTTTAAAGCCGATCAAAATCGGAGTGTATCCCTCGCTTTCGTTTACTTGTTAGTCCGTCCAGTTACATACAATTGCTCTCTTCAAAATAACTGAAGAGGATGAAATACGGATGCTTCTCGAGAATTGCTTTGTAGTATGTAACCTATGACAAAACCCGTTACGGACACTCTATCGGCGATCCGATCACCGCAAATGTTTCCTCTGTTGATCAAATCACGGAAAAATGTGACGTGGAACTTGCCAACGGAACAAATATAGAACAAGTTGGTATAAGAACATACAAAAAATGAAACGTAATCATACCATGCACGACTGTCCATGGTATTAATATAGTACAAAATTCCAAATGCGAAAAATCGATTCTTCAGGGGTCCCTATATATCGTGTCACTCTGATCACACAGATAAGAGGTATAATGTGTCGGATAATCCTTGGTCTGGTGATCGTTTGTACACCCAGCAGAATATTGACCATGCGCCATAATGTAGCTATTCTACAGTACAGATTCAAAATTTAAACATTCCCAGCAGCCCAGCCAAATAGAATTAATCAACTGGTTTTCTGAAAATTACTTCTTTTCTTAGGTGGTATTCATACGTCTAGTAGAAGCACTATTTTTCAATGAGGATTGCTCAGGAAACACCGAAATTCCATGATTTTTGGAGGACTAAAACAAAAACTTCTGCGTAGGCTACTTCTACACTACTCATTGCAGACCATCCAAATGTTTTTCCGTATGTTATTAATATGATATAGTCTTGCAGGGTTTTAAATTTTATCCACATCTTTAAGCTTTATTGTGATTCCGAGTTTGAAAGTTACCATACGTATACTCAAAATTTACATTCAGGAAGTAACTCCTCCAGTCTACTCAAGCCCATCTGATTACAGGTACAAGTATCACGGACCATTTTGATGATCAGGTGGTCAATCCACCGCCATTATTACTAGCGCTATTGCTCTTTCGGATTCTGCGGAGGCCAGGTTAAAATGCAGTGCGATCTGAAAGAGAAAGTTGGAGTCTTCTGGCCAACTTCAAACAAAAACAAATACATTTTTGCAACACTTAACATATAAACACGTTTGTAATCACATACACTTCATAAATTGGGAAATACATTAAGAGAACAAAAGATTAAAATTTTAACACTTCAAGCAAAACAAATAATAGACAATAACACCACCGATTTCGCCAGATATTGTCTTTTTGTAAGCATAAATGATAAAAGAATATTTAATAATGCACCACATCTGGGTGATGATGTTTCTGTCTCCAAAAATAGTTTAAATTCAATAAAAGAGGTAAACCACATTAATAATGACAGTTTCTTTTAAATGAGCAAATATAGCACACACTATCATTAATGCCCATTGGCCAGTCAATGAGGATACCCGAAAAATCCTTATACATTAGAAAACATTAGCCCAAAAATTCCTTCAAACTTTGATAAGATTTTAATGAGTGATTTTAATGCTCAATTAGATAAAGAGAAAAAATATAAGAAAACGGTGCATGAATTTCCAGCAAATAAATGGGCAAACCAAAAAGTGGCTAAAGACCTTCAATTTTAAAATCACGTCAGCAGATTTTAAAAAGAACCCTTCCAAACATAAATCGTGGGGAGCAATCAATACATTTATTGGGAATTTCCGATCGATAGAGTAGCAATTTCATGCCCTAACTACAAATAAATTTTAAAAGTCCAAATTCTGGCAGGGACTAGTACTGACTATGAAATGTATTTAATGCAAGTAAAAGTAAAACTTCTATCTTGAATACTCATCATAGTGACTGATGACCCCGTAGTTAAGACCCATAAGCTTTACAAACATTTGAACATTTGAATACTCATCAAAAGAAAAAAAAATATTCCAAAATTTGTAACTACTAAAATAAATCCAACTCTAAAATGTGTTTTTTATAAAAACATTCAAACAATTAGCAACGCCTAAAAGAAAAGATAATCAAAACAGCGAAAAGTTAAAGTCTGCTTAGAAAGAAACAAAACTAACTGTAGTGTATTGTTTAATAACAATTAAGTCTAGGCATGAGGCACTGAAAAACTGGGATAGTAACAAAACTGAAAATACGCACAACACGTAAAAATTAATACGATATTCTAAAAGAAACAACGAAAATGGCCAGCTTTTAGAAATCGAAAAGGACTTCCAGAAGAACAAGACTAGAAACTTTTTTAAAACATTGAAAACAAAACTAACCTATTACCACCCCAAGACTCTTTGCTTCAAAAATTAAAATGGCAGTTTGGCGCTGAACAACCAGGTAAATTGTAAGGTAGTTTCTAAATATTCTTTAAACCTATTAAACTGTCCAGAAGCAGCGAATAAATTCGAACTAGCAACACCAGCCCTAACTCTAAAGAACCTCAAGAATTTGGATAACTAAACAAATTAAGAGACTTAAAATCTATAAAACATCCGCAGGAGATGGTATAATTGCAGAACTGCTAAAATCAGCTGCCTTTGACACTGTGAAAGAGATCAATCAACTGCTAAAACATATCTGGCAAAGTGAAAAAAATACCTGAGGACTGGAAATCCACCCTATTTCCTCTACTGCATAAAAGAGGGGATGTTAATAATTACGTAGGAATCTCTGTTCTCCTAGTCACATACATCGCAGTTTTTACTTGATCGAGCCTAAGAACAGTTGGAACTTAAAATTAGCGAATACCAAGCAGGCTTCAAACCAAATAGGTCCCGTTTGGAAAAAAATATTTAATTTAAAACAAAACCTTTTGTATCTAAGAAATTATAGTAACAATATTATTTGCACGATTGTGGATTTAAAAAAAAATTCTACTGCTTAGTTGATAGTGCATCCCTTTCATTATTTTAAAGTAACAAGGACAATTTTAACAGGGGATGTTAACATGGCTAAAAAAAAAAATCTTAAGCAAGTTGCTAAAAAGAACAACTACAAATATCATTCGAAAAAACGGCGTTGTCGAAAGGAATATCAGTACGAATCGAATGGGAAAAGTTTTGGTAAAAATGTAGAGGAGATTGGAGTGAAAGAGTTCTTTTGTAAGAAGAGAATGAATGATGGAATGAATGCACAGTAAGTCACACCAAGTTTATTTTATACAATAAAACAAACATTAAATATTACAAGACTGTCAGACACAGTGTTAAACAGCAAGAACCTCCTAAGATCTATAAAGACACATAACGACTTAAAGCTAACAGAAATTATAAAAAAGTGGCATATTGAATAAATACCCAGAACAAACTTATATTTAGTTTTGTCTGTCGCATTCCTTTCCGAAGAACTCTAATATCATGTAATGACACATTGGTACCCTTGTTAAGTCTGTCTGCTGCAGTTCAATATCGACGCTTACCTCACGTCTAGATCCAGTACATTGCCAAAACATGTGTCAGTCAGCACACCTTACACCAGCAGTGTTGGAGTATGAAAGCTGTTGAAATACAACTGTGGTTTGTTTACCAATAATCATATAACTTTCCAAAACCCCAATGATCATGGCCTGAACGCCTTTCCCAGTGGAATCGATGCATTAACAAGCAAATAGGCAATGTAAAGCAACGTAACTAATACTTTGGAAAAATACTTGCATTTAGTATTCATGTCATACACTGCCCATAATTCAACTGGAAAACATGTCCCTCGTGCTACGGAGTACAAGGTGGGTCTGAAACGTTTGGGAATGGTCCCAGGAAATGTAGGAAGCAAGAATTACAAACAAAATATATTTACTAGGAAGAGATTGGATACAGCTTCGAAGTTAAGGTTCATACTGAAGATATTGAAGACTTCCTCAAAGTTGAGTTTCTATTTCTTGAACCTTCTTTCATTTTTGCGACATTTATGTGTATATATTTCATTTTAAATGATATTTTAATAATGGTGGTTCACCAATTTAAAATTCTAAAACATTCATTTTGACGTCCTTGCAGAAAGAAGGGTAGTGTTGCAAAACTAACGGACTGATTGTGAAAAAAATTACGTATAACGACATAGTGCAGTCATATGAAGGTATTTAATAGTTTCTGAAAAAAAAATTAAACTAAAAATAATTCCGCTCTATCTGGGTGAACGTTAATGTATTTGTCGTTACTGATTAGTACCTCCTCAGTGTTCTCTATGCATTTTTTCCCACTAAATTGCGTTTTATTTCAGCCAGTCTCTTAGACTTACAATTATTATTCACACACACATTCATTCCATCATTCATTCTCTTCTTACAAAAGAACTCTTTCACTCCCATCTCCTCTTCATTGAAGAAATGTTTCCAAAGTTATTCAGACCGAATGACGAGAATTAATCGACTTTGAGCTCAGAATCATAGATGCACCTAAGGCTTCGAACACAGAATTCGGAAACAGTTAGGAACGTGCCGACAAAACTAAATTTCAGGCATTAACTCCCATCACGTACAACAGTTTGCCTGATGTCTTGTAGTTCACTACCGAGAACTGCTGTATTTGTGCCAACTACGTGAAATACGCGCAGAAAACAATGAGAGACTTACAATGAGTGTATCCATTAATACAGTGCGGCGCCATTTATATTGAAGGCAAGGGACAGCAGACGATCGACTTGAGTGTTTTTTCTAGTTAGACATGGAGTCGTGTGCATGACGTTCACATATGGCGTTATCGGTTGGTGACTGGGAACCCGTGGTTCGGTGAAATGAGTCCCATTTCAGTTGCAGTGGTCGGTTCGAGTTTGACGCCGAGCACACGAACTCTAGACCAAACTTTTCAATAAATGTGCAACTGGTGTGGCTCCATAATGGTGGTGGCTGTTCTTACTTCGAATGTGAAGATAACAGATGATTGACTGAAAGTGGTTATTTGTGAAACTGTAATCAAGATTATACTATATCACTTTGTTTATGCTACCAGTTCCGCCGCCTCAGCGTCACCCTCAGGTTGTCTAGTGTAAACGACAAGCATCTCGTTGTAAGCTTCATGTGAGGGTCCAGCATTTTAACCGGATTCTGTAGCTGCTGGAGATGTGTAATTTCGTGAGTGCTGTCACACTGGTGAAGTGTGCCGCGGTGGAATGGTAGAGTGCTATAAGCCACCTTGCTACGGAGCGCGCGATTGCTCGCCGTCGGAGGTTCGAGTCCTCCGTCGAGCGGGTGTGTGTGTGTGTGTGTGTGTGTGTGTTTGTGTGTGTCTTGTCCTTAGGTCACTGTAAGTTAGTTTAAGTAGTTTCTAAGCCTAGAAGCAAATAAGCAAATATGTTAAATCGCTTAGATTTACAAGCGATTGAATCTCGTTATGGAACTACAGAAAGTGGTCGAATTTCTGGTACCTTAGGTAACGCGTAGGAGCAGATGCTTGTCATTCATGCTAGAGGGCGTGAGGATGGCGTTCATGAGAGGTCGATGGTTATAGCAAAAAATGAACTGGGTCAAAGTATCTGCCGTCGGTGCTCTGTTTTGCAGTTCATCGAGTAGCCGCAGCTGCACTCTCCGCAGGCATAGAATAGGTCAGATCTACTGAACACGTTTATGCTGAGTTACTAGCAGACCACTAGAGCCGTTTCTGTATTTACTTATATATTTTTGACGACTTTACAGCGTTCATCTAATGAAATAAATCGCAATTTGCTATCAGTTATGGCTTCACTGTACCAGGTTTAATTTGAATACCCAAGTACGGCGAATGAAAATTTGTGCCCGGCCGGGATTCGAGCCCGGCATCTCCTGCTTACTAACTCGTCTGCCTAGTAATCAGGAGATCCAGGGTTCGAATCCCGTCCGGGCACAAATTTTCATTCGCCGCACTTGGGTATTCCATCTAAACCTGGTACAGTGAAGCCATAACTGATCGTAAATTCCGATTTATTTCGTTTCTGTTTTTTGTTTTCCACAATGGGCAGTGCAATATTTTGAATGGGAATTCTCCACGTTATCGGGCCACAATTTTGATTGGTTGTAAGAACATGGGGCACAATTCCGGCGAATAATTTTGCCATCCGGATCGCCTCACACGAAACTCATCACTAAAAGAAATCCGTCGAACTTTAATTAGGCGATTAATCAGTCAAACCTTAAGGTCGTAGATTCTATCAAATACCTAGGAGTTACAATTACGAACAACTTTGACTGCAGAGAACACATAGAAAATATTGTGGGGGAGGCGAACCAATGGTTACGTTTCATCGGCAGAACGCTTCGAAGATGCACCAGCTCCACCAAAGAGACTGCCTACATCACACTTGTGCGTCCTCTCCTGAAGTACTGTTGCCCCTTGTGGATCCTCACCAGGTGGGACTGACGGAAGACATTGGGAAGGTTCAGAGAAGCACAGCTCGTTTTGTTTTATCACGTTAGGGGGGGGGAGCGTCACGGAAATGTTGCACGAATTGGGGTGGAAATCATTAAAAGAAAGATGTTATTCATTGCGGCGTGATCTGTTTGCGAAGTTTCAATCACCGACTTTTAGTTCTGTATGTGAAAATATTTTGCTAGCACCCACCTACTTAGGGAGACATGACCATCCCAATAAAATAAGAGAAATCAGATAGAAAACGGAACGATTTAGGTGTTCTTTCTTCCCGCGCCGTTTGAGAGAATGGTACGGTAGAGAAAAGTTATGAAAGTGGTTAATGAACCCTCTGCCAGGCACTTGAATGTAATTTGTAGAGTATCTATGTAGATGTAGATGTAGATGTGGACACAATCTAGAGGTCCAAACAATTTACGGGTATGCTGCCGGGTGACGTCGTCGACCACTGCCGATATTTCGTCAGGAGGACACCCTGCCGAAATATCGGCGGTTGTCGACGACGTCACCAAAAATGTTCAAATGTTTGTAGAACTTATGGGACTTAACTACGGGGTCATCAGTCCCTAAGCTTACAAACTACTTATGTACTAGCTAAGACTAAGGACGGCACAAATATCCAAGCCCGAGGGGAGATTCGAACCCCCGACCGTAGTGGCCGTGCAGACCGTGACTGGAGCGCCTCAGTTCCCCCGGCCAACGCGGCCGGCACGACGTCACTCGGCAACATACCCGTAAGTTGTTTGAACATTCATTACACCGGGAAAAGTAAAAGTCTCACAATCTAGAGGTCAGTTCCTGCACAAAGCTCAGCGGCGGAAACCCATTCGCAATTATTTACTGCTACAGAGGGGGACTATAGGGGCACCCCTGTAGGGGACTTTCAACGACTTTTCGAGTCGACGTCACATCGATTTCTTGCACTTGGCCGGACAAAAGTAGTTCGTGCACGTTGTTAAGAGCTATCCCACGTCTTTTTTTCTATATTTTTTTTTTCATGTCAGAGTGTGTGTGGGGGCTGTATTTTCGGACTTGCCCACATTCCTGGCTGGACCGCGCCTGCAGAAGTCCCGCAGGGCGACCGGGCGTGTCGCGTGTAACGGCCGCTGCAGCGCCCTCGCTAATGACCCTGGCTGCGCGTGTAATGAGGCGGGCTCCCAGCGCCCCGCGGCTGTTCACACGTGGCCGCGGCCAACGGAAGTCCTTCCGCTACCCCTCCCCTGCCTTCCTTACGAGTGTGCGCGCACCGAATTCCCTCGCAGCTCCCCTCGCGAGCGAATTGAAACAGGTTCCGACGTCAGTCACCGGGAAAACATCCTCATGTGACTTTGACGGGGGGATGAAAGGAAGGAACGCCGACAAGTGGTAGCCGCTGGGCTGGCTGGCGCTGCATGGGGCTCAGGTGGGGCTGCGCCGTCTCTGCAGGCGGCATTACGTCCATTTAAACCGCGGCCCAACCGAAAGCTCGCTCCTGTTGTCTCTGTCGTAGTGAATCTGGCGCAACCGCAAAGGGCAACGGCTAAATAACATTCAGGGACGCGACCACTGCAAGCACGTTAGTTAATTAGCTCTTCTTTTCTTTGGTATGAAGCCACTCATCAATTCAATCCTCAGCAAGCGTAGTCCGACAAGAAAGGAAGTGGGTTAAAAAACACTTGTCCGCCGTCGCTTGATTATTGCTCATCAATGTCGATCCGTACCAGGTGGGTTTAACATCTACTCTGCAAATCACATTTAACTGCCTGGCAGAGGGTTCATCGAACCACCTTTGTACTATTTATCTCCCATTCCATTCTCGAATAGCGCGCGGGAAGAAAGAGCACATGAATCTCTCTGTTCGAGCTCTGATTTCTCGTATTTTATCTGATGAACATTCATACCTTTGTAAGTGGGAGTCAACAGTACATTTTCGCATTCAGAGGAGAATTCTAGCGATTAGAGTTTCGTAAGTAGCCAACGCCGCAGCGATAATCGCCGTTGTTGTAATGATTCCCATCCCAGATCCAGTATCATTTCCGTGACGTTGTCTCCCCTGAATCGTGACAATACGAAACCAGCGGGCCTTCTTTGGACTTCTCCGATGTCCTCCGTCAAACTCACCTCATAAGGATCCCACACTGGGCAGCAATACTAAAAAAAAGGACGGACAAGCGTAGTGTATGCAGTTTCTTTAGTACTTCTGTTGCATCTTTTAAGGGCTCTGCCAACAAAACGCAGTCTGTGGTACGCCTTTCCCACGATATTTCCTACGTGTTCTTTCCAGTTTAAATCTGAAGTAATAGTAATTCGTAGGTATTTTCGTGGAATTTACGGCCTTCACTTTAACTTGTAAACAAAGTTTAACTGATTTCATACTCATGTGGACGACTTGACACTTCTCATTATTTAGAGTGAATTTCCAATTTTTACACCATAGTGATATCTTATTTAGATCGTTCTACAGTTGGTTTTGATCTTTATATGATTTTACTAGGCGGTAAATGACGGCGTCATCTGCAAACAACCCAAGAGAGCTGCTTAGATTTTCTCACAAATCGTTTATGTAAATAAGGAACAGCAGAGGATCAATAACACTACCCTGTGGAACGGCCGATATCACCTCGTTGCCATACCATCGATTATTACAAACTGTGTCTCTCTGATAGGAAATCCCCTATCCAGTGGTAAATTTGGGCCGATATACCATAACCACACAATTTGATTAAAAGCCGTTTGTGAAGTACGGTGTCAAAAGGCTTCTGGAAATCAAGAAATACGGAATGAATTTGAGAACCCTCGTCGATAGCACTTATCACTTCGTGTGAGTAAAGAGCTAATTGTGTTTCGCATGAACGATATTTTCTAAATCCGTGTTGATCTTTGGTCAATAGATCATTCTGTTCGAGATAATTCATAATATTTGAATACAGATATGTTCCAAAACCCTGCTGCAAACTGGCGAGAATGAAATAGGCCTGTAGTTTAGTGAGTTACTCCTACTGCCTTTCTTGAATACAGGTGTGACCTCTGCAACTTTCCAGTCTTTTGGTACAGATCCTTCTTTGAGCGAGCGCTTGTATATGGCCGTTAAGTAACGAGCTATCGCTTGAGCATAATCGAATAGGAATCTAATGGGTATAGAAGACATATAGAAGATCCAATATCTAAACAGCACGTCTCGTTACGTGCTCATTTAGTAAGCGGTAAAGTGTCACACATTAGAAAGGTCCAATGGCAGACGCTGCAAGAGACTTTCTGCATCGCGGTACGCACTTCTGTCAAAGTTTGAAGAGTAAATCTCGTGAAGCGACCTGAAGGATTAGATCAGAGATATTAGGGGCTACGAACCATACGCGTCTGGAATAGGAGGAAGATACAGCGGTACGCAGAGTACCGTCCGCCACATACTGTTAGGTGGTTTTAGAACTATGAATGAAGATGTAGATGTAGATGTCGATACGAAAGTTCCTGGCAGATTAAATTTGTAAGCCGAACTTGGCACCGAACCCACTAACGTCGAAGGTCCAGGGTGCGAGTCCCGGTTTGCCACACAGTTTTAATCTATCGGAAAGTTAGAAACTCCTTTCTTCCAGGAGTTTTTGTTCGGCAGTGTACATACTTCAGAGTTAGCTGATTTGTACTCAGGTTGCCATTCCACTCGTATCTGATCTTATGGAGGGAAGTGGCACACTGGTCAGGAGAGGTTACGTATTTAGTGATTACTTTTTATAAAAGGAAAATCTGCTCTCTTTTTTTATGACGCCGTCAGTAATATCGACTATACATCATGACCTGGGGTGTGTACAGGTAATTGCGAATTTAGTACAATTATAAATACGACATAACGACGCGCACACGACAGGCAACCACTATCAAGTTTATCTGTAGTACTGGAGAGCAACTGGGTAGTGGCATTAATTGTACGTCACAGTTCCGGCACGCTGCGGTGGCCGAGGTGACTGAGGCGCTCCAGTCACGGTCAGCACGGCCACTACGGTCGGGGGTTCGAATCCCCCCTCGGGCATGGATATTTGTGCCGTCCTAGTTCGTAAGTAGTTCATAAGTAGTTTGTAAGTTTAGGGACTGATGACCCCGTCGTTAAGTCCCATAAGCTTAACAAATATTTGAAATTTGAATTTAGTTCCGGCATTTCAGTCATTCTGTGCCGGAAGTGTGAACTTCAGTTACTGCCATCTATCTAGCTTCTCGGCAGTACTACCGATTATTTTGAGTTTAGTGAAGACTTCGTATTGCGTGAGTTTGTAAATAGGAAGTTAAAGGGAGATCACCTTGAACAGAACTAAGGGATGTTCGTGGCAGGGGCACGGCGCCTGCCAGAATACCAGCAGCAACCGGGCCTCGGCGACAGCCATGAAGCGCGTTTCAGGCCGTTGAAGCCAAGGGCTGCCCAGACGAATAAACTCTCAGTGAACTGTGAATGTGACCAAGATGTGAGAAGTGTGTGTTAATGTCCTATTTTCCGGTCTGAGAATGAAAAGCAGGTATGCAATGTTAACTGAATGTCTGAAAACTCAAAATTTTGGCTCCGCGAGGACAATCTTTGGTATGTGCTGTCCCTACTGTAGCTGCGTCAGATATAAAGTGGGGTTGCATTAGGTGCAGATTATTAACAGTTATTAAATATGGAGGCGCTTTAAATCGCCCCAGGCCTCTGCTTCGTGAAGGTTTAGGCGTAAAGAAACTTTTGCGCAGGGACCAGTGATAAATATTCAGAGGGTGTCGCTGCTGAATGAATGCTAATACTGAGGCTGTAATACATAATGGACTGCTCTTCTCTAATTACACGCACTGCACTTACAAACTTCTACAACCGATATTGTACAAGCCAAGGGGAAGGGGACGGGATGTATAAAAATCTTACAAATTACTCAGACAACTGTTGTGGCAATATCGGTAATCAAACTATTTTATATTTTCTCTGTTTATTACCCATTCGAGAGCTATTGCTTGATGATGTACACATAACCGAAAAATACTGACATGAATGTAAAAAAAATCAGATGATGGGAACCAAGAAGTGTCGAAAAAGATCACCAGTAAAATAATAAAAAATTTCTATCTGTTTTGAGCAACTTGTAATCTCTGAGATTATTTCACCTGAGTACTACTTTCATTAACTCCGATGACTTTCCAATATTAATTATAACTTTCTTAAACGTCCCTTGATCGCCTTTCACGTTTTAGTAGCACGAAAAATACTTAAACATTTTTACATTCATGCCAGTGCTCAAAGAGTTTTCAATTTTTCCTTCTAGCATCCAAAATAAAATGCGGAGGAGTACGAGCTGATGAATATGTAATAAAAACTGGGTTAACTATTTTAAGCCGGCCGCGGTGGCCGAGGGGACTGAGGCGCTTCAGTCACGGTCTGCACGGCTACTACGGTCGGGGGTTCGAATCCGCCCTCGGGCATGGATATTTGTGCCGTCCTTAGTTGTAGGTAGTTCATAAGTAGTTTGTAAGTTTAGGGACTGATGACCCCGTAGTTAAGTCCCTTAAGCTTAACAAACATTTTAACATTTTGAACCTATTTTTAAAAAATGTAGTTGATATCTGTTTGACCTGCGGCAGCGCCATCTAGCGGGCCAACCATAGTGCCATCTGTTTTTCCCCTTTCAAGAAATAAAAGTTTTGTGTTTTTCTAGTTTTTTCGTTTGATGATTGTTTCATGAGATATTTGGCCCGGTCAGTATAAATGGACCACCTTGTATATGCAGCACTGACATCTGTGTCTTGCATATGTCTGTGCATCTTATCGTTTAACTTGTATAAGGGGACCTAAACCTGAGCTTCAGACAGTGCCAGTTTTTCTTTCAGTATGGGCGTGTTATTGCGTCCGATTTGTTAAGACTTTGGTGTGTTATTCGAGTTGAAGAGAAACATCATAAATTTTGTAAATTAAATTAATTCGTAAATTAAATGCGAATTTTGACTGAGGTCCATGTGGCTTATCGCAACTGTTTTGTGAGTAGGAGATCAAAGTTCGAATCCAGACCTAGAAACAAATTTTAAATCTATTCTTCCGTCTTTATATATGCGAACATATAAGCATAATAATGCGTTAAACCAATAAGGTAACAGAAATACCGGGGAAGCTTTGATCTTTAGTATAGACAGCTATGGAACGATGGTGGCCAGCTATCAGACAGGAAACAGTTGGTAGCTTGCAGCTGGAGGGCCCTTCTGGTTTTCACAAGACACCGGGACCTGGTAATCCCATCGGTTAAGCGACGATGTTGGACAACGGAAAGGCTCGTTCTCAGTGTATGCGGTAAATATGACGGTCCATATGGAAAATAAAACTGAGCTGAAAGATGGGCATTCTTGCAAATACGAAATTCAATAACAATTCACCGCACTGGCCTACAATAGACCCGAATACACTAACGAACGACGAAAAATTATGCGCATCTCACGAACCAACAATGTTTTTTGTAACATCCAAAAGTTAAATTTCACAATATCTGAATACAGCAACACTAAAATTAAGAACTTTTGTATGAGTCAAGCAACTACGGCAAACTAGGTCATACATGAACTATGAACTATGTCATTACCTCAAGCAATCATCTTGAAAGGAACACACTATATCTATTCATTTAACCAGTGACACAGCCACGGGGGGTGCTAATGGGGCTAAAGCCGCTCCCCCCCCAGCACCACCCAAAGAATTTAAAATTTTTATTGTTTTTACTTTTTTTAAATTTTTTAAACAGATCGGCACCGGAAACTTAAAATAGAACATGTAATAAATCATAACAAAACTATAATTCACCAAGCACAAGCGAACGTGACAGTGGGTCGGCAACGTAATGCCCCCACTGAGAACGCGTGCTGTTGTTATTGGAGTGGTTTTAATGCCGCCGCGAACAGCTCTGATGCTGCGGCAATTGTAACTGCTATGCTCAAGTTACGAGCCGATTGTTCATATGCGGCGACCCACTGCTTAGCAGGTCAGCAGCGCCACCGAGTGGATTCTTATGAATAACAATAGTGTTATTATAGTTCAAGTTTTATACATAGAAACTGTAAAGACCTTTCTTTCTCTTTGGCTAGTAACATAGAAGCTGCTTAATTATTTTACGTGCTGATTATATACACTCCATTTCCACCAAGTTGCTCCTCTTCCCCTTTCAAATTAATGCGAGCCTATTCATTTTATTTCTTGGCAATTGTTTTCTTAGTATAATTGATAATTGTAAAAAGTGTAAAAATAAGTCATAGATTAAAAAATTAAAAAAAAAATTAAAAAAAAAATTAGCCGCCCCTCTGAATCAAATACTGGCTGTGCCAGTGCTTTGAAAGATTTATTACACTTGCTACAGTAATTTGTTATGAACTACAATCAGTTCATCATATACTCCACAGAATCCCAGCAATTTTATGCAGTATGATGTTCACCTCTTGTCTGTTTTGCTAATGAATTTAAGTAAATATTGTTTAGTGTGAGTGGTCACGCTCATGATGGCTGGCTCATTTATTTATTTCATACAGTATTTGTACTGATGATTGTGACAAGGTGACTGAATGTTTATAACTTTTGTATTTGATATTGTAAGATGTTAAGTTAGTGTGTAAACGGTCAAATTAAATCAAAACAAAAATTTGATGTAAAGAACTGTGCCACTTACTGAAGGAATTATATTCTGGCATTGAGAGAGTGGTTAGGGCAGACAATTGCTGTGGTCAGGTAAAATACTTGGGCGATATCGGTGGAGAGCGCCTTTGGGCTGGAGGCACACTTCATCTCTTGTCCTTGAAGGGGGGCCTTCCCAGTTTGCGCGGCAAACGGCCACTTTGCCAGAATTTTAACACCTGTTGGAATTATAACTTTGCTTCGAGCTAATGTGTGGTGGTTTAAGAAATTTAAATTTGTCCGATTCCATTTCCGAATTGTAACTATACAGTGTGTAACGCGGGAATGACCATGCGCTCGAAGACGGCTTGCCACGGAGTGCGTGGTTGCTCCTCGTCGACAGTTGTCTTCAGCATAAGTTAGTTTAAGTAGTTTGTAGGACTAGACTGATGACAACTGCAGTTTCGTACACTTCTGGCCGTAATAACGGACTTGATACGCCTGGGCATTGAGTCAAACAGCAGCAATGTCGCGACACGACAAATCGCAATCGCGATAGACTACAATGCCACCGCGGTGGAGTGGCTAAGCGCATTGAGGCGCTATGTTCCGATGCGCGAGGCCGTTCTCCGTCGGGGGTTCGAATCCCCCCTCGGGCATGGATTTTTGTGTCGTCTTAAGTAGTATTTCATAAGTAGTATGTAAGTTTAGGGACTGCTGACCCCGCAGTTAAGTCCCATAAGCTTCACAAACATTTGAACATTTGGCTACAATCCGACCTTTATCAAATTCGGAAACGTGATGGTACGCATTTCTCCTCCTTACACGAGGCATCACAACAACGTTTCACCAGGCAACGCCGGTCAACTGCTGTTTGTGTATGAGAAATCGGTTGGAAACTTTCCTCGTGTCAGCACGTTGTAGGTGTCGCCAGCGGCGCCATCCTTGTGTGAATGCTCTGAAAAACTAATCATTTGCATATCACAGCATCTTCTCCCTGTCGGTTAAATTTCACGTCTGTAGCACGTCATCTTTGTGGTGTAGTAATTTTAATGGCCGGGAGATTATGTTATTTGTGGGACTTAGACTTGAACTATTTTGAGCTGACGACTATTTTCTCTTAGTTGGGGATTGTGCTACCGTTCTCGTAACGGAGTTAATGCATCTGTTCTGGTAATTTTAAAAGAGTTTTATCCAGTTTATTAACTTTTATATATGCACGATCACTTCCAGGAGATAAATCTTGTGTTTGAATAAATGTTATTCAACTGAGTTATCTGACGCTGTCTACAACACTTGCGAATGTTACAATAAAAACTCTTTTATTAATTAATCATTATCTGTGTTTTATGTATCATTATTATATCGCAGATGTCAATGTATAGAGTGATTGAGTGCAGGATAGCAGGCTCAAGGTACTTCTTGCAGCTATTGTAGTTGCTGGGCAATGAAGCTGACATGTACCGTTTGGCTGTCAGTCTACATCGAACCATAATTAATTTACTAAGCCGGATATAGGTCAATACCTGTATGTTGTGTTCGGCCAAAGCAGTGTGGTCTACACGGGAAGTCGCAAACTTCTTAACAGGTAGCAAAGGATGTGGACCAAAATGAATACTTCGACGAGAAAGATTATTTTTCATTCAACCAGATGAATGTTTGTACAATAAGCCCTCTTTTTAACTGTAACAACGCCATCCCCTCCATTTTTATTTGCTTCACCTGTGGCTGATATTGTCTGATGTGTATAAACGTGCTAATTTACTTTGGTGGCTGAAGAAGTTATGGAGAGGCACCAGGAGTTTTCAGCAAAGGAGGGAAAGCCAAAGAAACAAGTCGATAGTAACGTTAAAACTACGAAATATGACGGAATATTTTGTCACGTTTATCAACTTTTCAAGTAATTATTAACAGATACAGGTGTTCCTGATGATGTTGCTGCTTAATCGATTAGCTTCTCGTTTCACCACATGAGGTTGAATGACCCCATTCCGTATCTCTCGACCTCGTTGAAAACATGAATCAAGCATACCCCGTTCCTTCGGGACCAAACGTAGGTGACCGCATGATGATATATTAAATGTTCACGGAAATAAAACGATGATTGAAATAGGGCCTGGACAGACATTATCAGCCACTGGAGAAGTGAATGGGAATGTAGGGGGTGGCGTTGGTACATTAGTTGGTATATTTGGTTTTCTTCTTCTTTTTTTTTCTTTTTTTTTTTTTTGCGAGATCTGCATTGTTCAAATTAATGTAGAGAAGTGCGCTGTTCTGAGCGTTATGGAAGGTAAAAGCGTGATAGCCGCAATGAGACTCTAGCACAGTTACTGATGTCACAGTGAAAAAGATGTGAAATGGATTGTCTAAATTTTACACATGGATCCAACAGAATGAGGAAGCAATAAATATCTACTGAAGCTGCATAAAAATCACAAAAATCTGGTTTTCGCGATAAGCTCCTAATGTAAAGTACGTCTGTTTGGATATATCGCGTTATGATCACACAGAAGAAATAATTAAATGACAGCTCGTAGGGCACCAGCTAAGCACTCATTCTTCACACTCTTTTCTGTTTACAATTCAGTCACCCATTTCATATCTTCTGTCAAAAGATTCACTGGGCCTCGCAGATGTGCAGATGTTTCATAGGATTCATAGCTGCACTGCCGTAGTGTATACATTCGAGTGTACTGACGCAGGTTGATACGGCTGATGTAAATGGTTATAAATTTAGTGGATTGCAACGGCTGCATACAGTTAAAAAGTGTGATATTGGCTTCTTTAAGGTAGGCTTTTCTGTAATGAAAAACTGTCACTTATTAATGATTATTTAACCGTCAGTAATTTTTTCTAAGATTACAGAGGGGTTAAAATAATTATAATTAAACTCTGGAATTTAATGCAACGATGGAATTGAAAATTCAAAGGCTTATCGCATTCTAACTCAATAACAGCGGAATTCGAGGAAATACTGATCTATTCTTTTTTTCTTTAATTGGTTAAAACAAGGGATTTCTGTTTCCAATCGCTATTCTTTATTGTTTCCACGACGCCACCATTAGCTGGAATTTTATATTATACTGTGTACGTAGGGTTGTACGACAAGATGACCTGTTTCACTCGCATAACCTCTTTTACTTGTGATGTCTTTCGAACTACGTCTCTGCAAACACTTCACACAGTGGATCTGTTCCTTCTAACATTTTTCTGAACTGTTACATAGTGAAAATTCCGTGAATAGGCTTTCTGGGATATTGCGATTAATCACGACCTGACGGTAATCTGTTAAACACGACGAAAAGGCGGTGGAGACGGGCGAAACCTGTAAGTCAAGGGCAGTCTGTGGCGTGTCACAAACAGAAACTGTCTCTGTGGCTAATCGCGTTTTCAGAGAACACGACGATTCTTTTTAATGGTCGTTTAAGACTTTCTGATCATTATCGCCCTTCCATCTGTCATATTGCCGTGCGTGATGTGTCCATTGTTCTAGCTGAATGCTGCACAAACTTTTATGTTTTAAACTGCAAAGTGTGGAAATTAAATATTAGTAAAGCCTGTGTATATAAAATTCCGTACAATTGTAAAGTATATATTGGGACTACAGAAGGAAGTGGCAATACCCACTAAATCGAATACGAAAGGAACTGTCGTCTGGAACACACGGGAAAATCGGACGTAGCAGAACATGATCGGAACCACGAAATGAAATTCATTGCGATAAGCGTTTTATCACGGACAATGCAGTATTACGTACGTATATATAGCGAAGCAGTAGAGACTCATAATCGCCACAATAATGTAAACAGAAAAGAATGTTTAAAGTTAGATAAAATATACAAGACTCATAAAGTAATAATCGATTCCTAACTGATTCAAAATGTTCAAATGTTTTTTAAGCTTATGGGACTTAACTACGGGGTCATCAGTCCCTAAACTTACAAACTACTTATCTACTACCTTATAGTAAGGACGGCACAAATATCCATGCCCGAGGGGGGATTCGAACCCCCGACCGTAGTGGCCGTGCAGACCGTGACTGGAGCGCCTCAGTCCCCTCGGCCACTGCGGCCGGCCCTAACTGATTAAGATAAATATATGTGAACAGAAATTGCATCAAAACTGTAATATGCACTTTCTTCCACTTTTCAACACAATTACTATGAACATTTAAGGATTTGTCAAGTCGTAGCACCAGTTTTGAATCCCAGGATCAAGGAATTCTTCCGGTCACCGTCACATGAGTGTACTGAAGTTTGTCAGTAATAATGTGATGAACTACACATAAGAAGCTTGTCGAAATTTCTGATGCACCTCGTCACTAGTGAATCACCTGTTTTGGCGAATTTCTTCTTGTGTTAAGTCCTCATTCATGACCGTAGGTAATACAGATAAAAAAAAGGTGCTACTCAAGTGACGAGCTGCATCAGAAGTTTCCAAAATTTTCAAGATCAGTAGTTTATCACACTGTTATTGACAAACGTCACTATAACAAAAATATGAATGTGAGAGGACAGAGTTGTGTAATGCTGGCTCCCATGGCTTGCAAAGAGGTCTTGGTGACTGTTGAAAAGTGGAAAAAAAGTTGTAGTTTTGATACTGTTTAAGTACATAAATAAATTGAACTCCAATAAAAATCGGTTCTGACTTTTAAAATGTCCACGTAGACGTCAACTTTGCTTCAACAGATTGGACAACAAGGACGCCAGACAGACGTAGTCACATACTCGGCATCACGCTGAGACCTCCTCAAGCCTTCGTACCGGTAGCCGATAGATCTCGGAAGATGATTCTCACAGTGGAGACGAAACGCCAGGAATCAATTACACACCGAGCACGGTAGTTCAGCTCGCAAGTTCTAACTGAAGGCTAATACTTTATATATACATGTGGCGTCTGTTCCGAAAGAACAGACGCCACTTCTGATCCTGCAGTTGTTATTATTTTTATATTAACAGAATATATGACACCAAATGCGATTGGGCAAAGCTGAAAATATGTACCCAGCCGGGATTCGAACCCGGGTCTCCTGCTTTCTAGGCAGTTGCGCTGACCCCTACAGGGGGCAGGGCGAAGCTGGGAATTTGTATCTGACGGGAGGCGTGCTTAGGTAGTCCTTGCAGGTGAGGTGATCATTGTGTCCCCAGTGGTGTAGGGGTCAGCGCAACTGCCTAGAAACAGGAGACCCGGGTTCGAATCCCGGCTGGGTACACATTTTCAGCTTTGCCCAATCGCAGTTGATGTCATATATTCTGTGAATATTAGCTAATACTTTACATTTTCACTAGTGCTTGTCATACTGAAAGGCCTGAAAATAGTGTATACAAAATATTAATATTAAAAGTCTGCAATATATTTTTTTAATTTTATTGTAAGTACAGTAGTAATTCCATTCCACTACATTCGACTGCATACCCTAATTATGTTCAGTTTCGGTGTATTAAGAGCCGCTACCGCACCACCGTGAACTGGGTTGCTTTCGTGCCCTTCTCGCAGTTCGTTGCTCTAGAAGTGAGGCGTCACCTTGACGTATCCAGATTGGAAGAGGGACAGTCGTGAGCTGTTGGTCCTTTACGGCGTCAGATGTACGCTGCTGACGTGACAGCTACGACTATTACTGTGCTCGCCTTTGGACTCGACGAAATTACCATCCACTCACAGACTGACTTTCGACACGTACGTGACTGATTGATCGAAATGAGCCTGATTGGACACACTTTCTTCGCGCGCTTTCTGACGGTACAGGTATAAGAAAAGGGCGCTAGTCCACATGGCGAATTCCATCTCACTTTTGCCGTCATTGGAATCGCGGATTTCGTTCTCCTTTCTACGTTGCACGTGTCACGTGTGGATAAATGTGTCGGGGAGAGAAAGTTCGACTTTTTTTTTTTTTTTTTTTTTTTTTTTTTTTTTTGGTTAACATCACAACAGTGGAGACGAAATGACTCTTTTCAGCGATCAATAGTTAGACGGGTCAGACGGGTCATCGATAACTAATCAGAATATTAAGATTGAAAACTGTTTTATTAAGTAGGATATCACATTCTCATTAATATACTCATGACGGATCTATTTTTTTGTAAACACTGCGAGATATAGAAATATTTCTAACATTACTTGTTTCGGCTGTATCAACTGGTCATCTTTTTCTCAGCGTAGCTGGCAAAACCGATAATTTTAAGCTGCACGGGAATGGCACGGATTGTGCGGCCGCTTTCCGTCGGACGTTCGAGTCTTCCCTCCGGCATGGGAGCGTGCGTTGTTCTTAGCATAAGTTAACTTAAGTAGTTTGAAGTCTACGACCCGATGACCTCATCAATGAGGTCCCATAGCTTTACAAACTTTTAAACCTTTTTGGTAATCTTGTATGAAAGCAGACCGTTTCCTTGCACACCTTACGCTGCCAGTAGTTTCGAATATCAACTATAGTGCGTAGTGCTATATTTTCTTTGTTATTAACGAATAATTCAAATCGAGTAGAAGGATTTACATCTCTTCATAAAATGTAGTTCACGTAACTACAATTCTGCCTAGCCATCTCACTTACAACTACTTGCTCTTGTAGCGACAATATCTACTCAGGATTATCTAGGCATTTGATACTTTACAGCTGGTTGAACTGATTAATTTCTTGGATTTCAATAAAAAAACTGGTCGTCTCTCAAATATTTGTACCCTCAGTTAGTTCCTAGTTCGGTTCCAGTGTTTGTCTTCCCCTACCATTTTTTACCGTTTACAGCTGTCTCCAGTACTTCACACACCTCCTCTTACAACTGCTCTAGAGCACTACATCTCAAATGCTTTGGTTTCCTTCTGTTCCTGTATTCGCACTGTCCATGTGTCACTTCCGTAAAAAGCTGTACTTTCTCTGAAATTTCTTCCTCACATCCTCACATTGAGATCTAGGTTTGATACTAGGAGACTTTGCTTGGCAATGAAAGCCCTCTCTGCATGTACCATTCTACTTTTATGACCTTAGATTTGTCATTAAATTCGCCTTATGCAATACACCTTGTTTTGTTTTAACACCCAAATTTGTTTCGGCACTTATTGTACCATCTTCGGTGGGTTTTTGTCTTTTATTTTGCCATTAGAACGATTTGCATCTGCTTTAATTGAAGAATGACACGTTTTCACAGCATGTCATATTCGAGCTGTGGTAATGCTACTTGCTTGTTTGTTGTATGTTATTAAATTTCCTGATGATTGGTGCGCTTTTTGTTGTGAATTGGCACTGACCTTCTTGTTTCTTCTGTCGTGTGCTAATTTGCTCCCACGGTAGCAGAATTTATTAGTTTCATATAGTCGTAATCATCACTTTTCTTACGTTTCTCGCTGTTTTCACTGCTACTTCTGTCTTTTTGAGGTTTCAACCCGTACTCAGTATTCTTTTCATTCAACAGATATTGTAATTCATCTTCACTTTCACTCAGGAGAGCAATCCCATGAGTCAGTATCTTTTCTGTCTCTGGAACCTTTCTGTTATTTCCGTCATTGCCTCTCCTCTTACGCCCTTTTTAATCTGAGCACTTCGTTCTTGGTCTTGCATTCTCGTTATTCATTCTTGATTCTTTTATAAATTACTGATTACCCGTCTTCACTGTTTTCCTTGGAATTCCGAAAATCTATCATAATTTTACGTTGTCGACCGCTTTTTTAAGTCGACAAACCCTATGCCATGCACTTTAATTTAATTGGAAGAGTTAATATGTAGATGTATTGCACTGATGCTCCTCTACACAGAGAAACATAGAACCAAAGGCATTTTACCACAGTTTCTCTATAGATTTAGGGAACTAACATGAAAAATAAAAAATATCTATTTGTAAAAGAGAAAACTACATTAATACTGAAAATGCAATGATACGTGCCTAATATTTTAGTCCACTTGATTACAAACGAGGCATGTAAAATGGGTTGTTCGGTCTGCGTCCAAAAAAGCAGCTGAAGTCAAATGCAATTCAATCTTAGAAAATACTGATCTTCCACGAAAAAATCTTGGTGCTGCAGACAGTGCAGAAAAAAGGAACGACGTAAACAAAGAGAACGCTGCAGTTAACGACAGGGAAATTACAAAATTGTTCAAATGTTTGTTAAGCTTAAGGAACTTAACTGCGGGGTCATCAGTCCCTCAACTTACAAACTATTTATGAGCCACCTTACACTAAAGACGACACAAACATCCATGCCCGAGGGGGGATTCGAACCCCCGACCGTAGCGGCCGTGCAGACTGTGACTGGCGCGCCTCAGACCACTCGGTCACTGCAGCCGGCGAGAAATTACAAACAGGACATTTAAAACCCTGTAATATTTCTCTGTCAATGTCAATTATTTCAGAAATTCTTTCTGAAACCTGGTGTAATAAACAAAATTCAATGAATTAAGGACTTCAACGTAGTTGTGAAATATATAACAGCTTTACTATGACAAAACATAGGATCTAGTAAGAAAATTAAAAAAAAGAGGGTATTGTTTTCAAAAAAGTGTGAGAAGATAAACAAGCAGCTTACCACGGAATGTTTCACCTTAGAATAAAACAGTATTTGATACATAAAAATGTATAAAGTGGAACTCAGAACGCGTTGAAAATGCCATTATGTTATCTCGGAATGCCCTTATTTATCCGAAAAAGAAGAAATTTCCTTTCCATGCCATTCGATATTCTGAACATCGAAAAAAAGATTAATCGTTAATCAGACGCTTTGTACAAAGTCCACAGTTCAGTTAAGGCTACCTCAGCAAAAACATTTGAGACCAGCCAACACATTAAATTTTTGATATTAGAATAACCAATTTATTAAGGAAAATCGTAAGCATCTTACAGGAGTTGTGGTTCTTGTTGTACATGTTACGTGTGATAAGGGAGTCGCGAGTTGGTTAGTGTTGAAGCGACTTAATATGTTCTCAACTAACACGTATTTTTATAGTCTTTCGAACAATAAAAGAGAAAATATTATTTTGTTTGGATACACCATATTTCCTGAAATTATTACGAAATCTTTTTATTGATGACAGAATCACGCTGTTCGGCTATATCACATTTATACAACAAATTTTGCAGCACAACGCAAGTGACTTCCCGATCACCTTTGATATGCACAATAGGGAGCGTGCGAATGCAGCATTTTTAACTGCTAGCGGCACGAGCCTGAAACATTACGCTGGAAAGACAAGGAGTCAACTGTAATAAAGCGCATCTCATCGGAATGGCGTCCGAAAATATAAATCTATGTTAGCTTCCAAAATATAAAATGCGACTCCTTATATTTCATGTCTTCCCCTATAAAGAAAGGCAAGGGCCTTCACAGAAGTTGTGTAAATGTGTGTATTGTATTTATGTTACATGGTAATGTTAAATGTATAACGTTAATAAGCGGCAGTTGCTGCGTCGTTTTCTTTTCTTCAGATAGGCTGTGACAGAAAGGTAATACAAGGTGAATTTCAATGTAAAGCAGGGCCGTTGAGACGCTGTAACTATGCTGATTCTGCTGCTTCGTTAATAGTGAAACAGTATTTTTTTCTGAAACAACCGCTTTGCAATATTTAAATCCACGTTGTTTTCGTTGCAGCTCCTGCAAAGGGATGTTTTAGGTTCACAGGTAAGTACATCGTCTAATTTCCTGCAGATTCGTCTCTCCTGCTGTGTCTCGTTTCTTCTTTTGCGTCTCGCAGTTATCTCTTGCAACCATCATGTTCGGACGTATTCTGGGCTGTCAGGTGCTCTTGTCGGCCTACCGCTGATAAAATAACGGCTAAAAACGCGAAAATGTTTTGCAGGAGTCCATTATTTACACCACTGTGTATCTCTTCAGCGCCGTGATCAAAGCTTTCCGTCTAGCTGAGTTTTGCTATTCATTTGTAAAATAGAACAACTTCGTTTCAGGAGGAGAGTTGCTGTATGTGAAGTTACATTCAACGACAGAACAGTTGAAATTACTCTTCCTCGATCCTGAATCTCTAAATTCAATCACCAGTACTGCAAGACTGTTGCATAGATGTCCACTAGAGTCTACCACTAGCAACTCGTACGCTACTTAAAGAACTGTGGAATACCTGCACAGCTCTTTTTGAGGTCGTGCTGTCCGAGAAGTGAGTTAGGTTCTGCATAAAGCTAACGAAAAAAGTGTCATAGAATTGAATGTACTGAAACTTGTGTAAATAAGTTTTCGCTGCCTGTAGTGAACAATTTAACGCGTCACTGTGAATTGTTACTGCAGCACCTTCATGAATTTTCTTCAAGTCCTGAAACGCTTCTAATTATGAAGCATATACAACGTAAATGTACTGAATACGTTTACAATAAACTGATCGAAAAATATGTTCTATTTGGCATATTTTTCTCTTCGATGTCCTGAACTTGAAGGACACAGCGAGGCTAGACACAAGTCTGTCGATACACTAGCCAGTTGACGAGAAGGCAGCGAGGCGTGTTTACAGCCCTAAGTCCGTACCCTCGTGGCTCACTGTGAAGGCTAGAGAGCCTATATAGGAAGAGAGTGGCCATGCGTGAGACCGCTCCTGACTGGTTGAGAGCCCAGGACGCCATGTTTTTACCAGAGCTTTACATGTGAGTGAATAACTACAGTGTGCGTTTCCGTATTGTGGTGTGTCTTGAAAACCTCTGACAGAGATCTCACTGAACAGTTACATACAGGTTGTATTACGGTAGGCACTGCTCCACTTTTGCACGTCTTTTGTTGGTTTTATTTACGTAAATTAACGTGTTGTTCGTTGGGCGTTGACGATAATCTTAGAAATTCACAGCAATTTTTACGATTATACGTTTGAATTTATTTACTAAGTGTAATTAATAATGTGTATTACATAATCATTAAGGGCAATCAAGAAAATGCCTCGTTGTTCCTTTGTTAGCTGTAAAAACCGAAGTAAAGACTGTTATATGATGCTTGTGTTCGCAAGGAATGAGGAAATACGGGAACAGAACCAAGAAAGCGGGAACCGTAAAGGCGACTTATGGAAACCAACGAATTATTCCTGCCTGTGTGAAGTAAATATTTTTAGCTCCCCCCCCCCTCCACCCCTCCCTCGCAGCCCAAAGCAAGAAAGGCACTGATCAAATTCAGTAACAGAACTACTGCTTTTCGGATTCCCCTCTGGTTTGGTAGTTGCATACTGAATTCATAATCTGAAGGTCGTGAGTTGGAATCCGATTAGTGGTAATTTTTTTAAAGCACTTTCCAGCTTCTTGTTAGTTCATGGTCTAGTTTTTGATATATCGTGCTACAAGATGTGTTTTAAGATGGCTACGGCACTTCCCCCTTGGCTGTGTATTATTGGCTATTCACAATCCTATAACTGGTTACGGGATGTGACGTGAGAAAGGGAAGGTGACGGGACTATCGGCTCATTGTAGATATTCAGTTACCTATTTTGAGTCTGTTTCTGCTGTTGCACTAGACATAGTACTGGTATTTGACCTCCGTAGTTTTGTTCCCCTAAAACATCCAAACAACAACAACAACAAAGTACTGGTATTTTTCCGATTTTCTGTGTTAGTGTCCATAAAAGTATCTACAGAATGACGTTTTTGGTATTCCCCATTGTAGGAAAATGTTATAAGGTCGACAGCACACTTAAAAAGCATTATATCGGGGCGGAGAGCGATAATGCAGACAGAAAACTCTGTAACAGCATTATTTTCTTTGAGATACATAAAATGAAATACCTCTCTTTCTTAGTAATCAACTGCCAGCTGTCGAAATTACCAGAAAATCGTATACTATGGTATTAACATTCGACAGTCATAGAAATTGTTTCACGAAATTTATTTGCTTACATATTTATTAGGACTGTATGAACATAAATGGCATTTATTTAACCATGTACTGATTAGTAGGCTAGAAGTTTTAATTTTGGTGTCTTGGGTGGAACTGATGCCTCACTTCAATCGTGATTGTACTTCTTCCAGGGGCGCTATGTAAACGCACGTACCTTGCGGAGTCTGGTCAAAACATGGCGGACACCAGCCGGATGATCACTCTATCCCTATATAGGCTCTCTAGCGAAGGCCCAGTTGCCCTAAGGTTAGAGTTGCCTATTTCAAATGAGGGTGTAAGTGGCTCTTTTCCAAGCCCTTCTTGTGACCATTAAAAGCTGCCGAGTTCGATTCTGCACGCGAGCCACCCCTCCTAGGCAATATCTGTGGTTCAGGGAGGTAGCGTACAATTGCATATGTCAATGTTTGGAAACAAAATGAGAAAATTTGTTGAACGTACTCAAAATTTTCAAATGTTTGGTAAGCTTAAGGGACTTAACTGCGGGGTCATCAGTACTTCAAGTTACAAACTACGCTTAGACCCATCGAGTCCTTACGAGTGCTGTACGTTTTACTTTATCGATTACTCATCCTCTGCAACAATCGAATTTATTGGCTCGTTCCATGACGTGGAGGTTTGGTCTCCAATTTACTCGTTTGGAACATCATGAAAATAAATAAATAAACTTTATCCAGTGTTGTAATTCAATGCCCTTAGCAGTTAAAGTCTGATTACATTGTTTCTCGTCTCACAGTGTCTTCAGTGGCAAACCTTGTGCGTATGTTCCAGATTACCAACCCTAGCCGGCCGCGGTGGCCGAGGGGACTGAGGCGCATCAGTCACGGTCTGCACGGCTACTACGGTCGGGGGTTCGAATCCCCCCTCGGGCATAGATATTTGTGCCGTCCTAGTTCGTAAGTAGTTCATAAGTAGTTTGTAAGTTTAGGGACTGATGACCCCGTAGTTAAGTCCCATAAGCTTTACAAACATTTGAACATTTTTGAACCAACCCTAAGATCTTTGAGCCAATCCTTGTCGGCCCTAGGATTCTCCTGTTATTCGTAAGTAGTCCTGTCTCTGAATTCACGTAAAAGAATAGCATGTCGCAACATGTCTCAGATGTCAAGTTAATCTGTAGGTCCAGCAACAGCTGGCTGTGTAAGCAGTTCAAAAGCCGGAGAAAGATAAGAAGGCAAGTAACATGCCAGCCTTCCGTTGTGGACGGCCTTACATCACGCCGACCTGCTGCGGTACCGGCTCAGCTGTACACAACTCTGCGGAGCAGTGAGGAGGTCCATCGATATCTCGGCGAGTCGCGCGCGCCCTGCTGTCGACTACAAATCGAGCAGCTGCCCGCGGAACACAGCGCTCCACCGCGGCAGAGACGGACGCCCGTGTCGCGACCGGCGCGCCCCTGGCGGCGTTAATTGGCGGCACGCGATCCGCGGCTGGCTGGCCACGCCCGGCGCAACATTTTGGCCGCTCGCTTGTCGCCTGTCGCGCAGATTTAGTGACGCTGCGCGGTGAAGGGGTGGGGGGTGGGGGCGCCCCCGGATCTGCTGCCCGTGGGCGGCGGCGGCCAGATGCGTATCGCGCATGCTCCCTGACCTGCGGCACGCGCGCGACCTCTGGCGCTGAGCCGCCGCACACGCCGCGCCGCGCCAGGCAGATCTGCCGTCGCAGGGAAAGGGAAGGGAAGGACTGGTCTGCCGTCTTACAGAACAGAGACAGCCGCGCACGCTTCTGCGAAGCACTGCAGAGCACGCTTGCCAGCAGCCAGTGGGAAACCAACTTGGCGGACACACTTTGTGCCAGAGAAATACGGACCTATACCGTGCACAACGGTTCGCAACTTCAAATACATTGGTGGTCAGAAGTATTCACACATTAGGATATTTATTGTATTGGTATGGTGTCTGTTCTTTCAGACGTCCAAAAGAACAGATATCACACCAATACAATAAGTATTAAACGCGACGACGGCGTTAGCTCCAGTTATTTCACCGCAGATGCGGCCATACGTCCGACCTCGCACGGGAATCCGTAATGGCGAGTATAAAAGGGCGTCGACGTTAGGGGCGCTACAAACATAGCTTGCGACTTGTGGGAATTTGAGACGGACGAGAGGCGAGCACGGGTGGCCAAGTGGTGAAGGCGACCGCTGGCCCGAAGCGGGAGACCCGGGTCCGATTCCCGGTCCGGCTCACATTTTCACTTGTTGTCATTGCTTAATATCAATGCCCAAATGCGGCCACTGTCAATCATTTCTTTCCTATCCTTCTTCCTTCAAAAAAATGTTTGTTAAGCTTATGGGACTTAACTACGGGGTCATCAGTCCCTAAACTTACAAACTACTTATGAACTACTTACGAATTAGGACGGCACAAATATCCATGCCCGAGGGGGGATTCGAACCCCCGACCGTAGTGGCCGTGCTGGCCATGACTGGAGCGCCTCAGTCATCTCGGCCACCGCGGCCGGCCCTTCTTCCTTCCCTTCCTTTAACAATCATTTGCAAACATCGACTACTCATAACATTTGCGAGTACACGCGACCATATTGAAACAATCTGTTCTCCATGTATATCCGTTTAACCACACTGAAACATAATTAATCATTAATACTGTTCCGACAAAAATTAGCCTAAGTTCTTTAGGTTGGGTTGTTTGGTTGGGATAGACGGACGAAACTACTGAGGTTATCAGTCCCAAGGTGTGGGGGGGGGGGGGAGGAAAGAGAGGATAGGAGGTTGAAAGGAAATGCAGTCCGAGAAATAAAGAAGGAAGGAAGACTGCATTAGCTCGGGGCCCCGTGCTCGCCACGCAAGTGGGGGGGGGGGGGGGGAATTAACCTTAGTGGAACTGTGATAACGGACGGTCGTAAGCATTCACACATTCATTTGTGTTGCACTGTTGGTTTTATCTGCATTCATGTAATAGCGTGTATTAATTTCCTTGCTTCTAATACAAATCATTCAGCCTGTCCTGCATTGATTGTACTTTTGTGTTACTACTGCGTCATCAGTCTTCCCCCATTCTTGAACTTTCACTTCCTTCAATGTGTTTTACTGGAAATATGATGTTTTCTGGTTATTCTTTCTAACTCGTCCCACAAATGTTCAATAGGGTTCATGTCTTTGTAGGCTGTGTGGTGTACTATAGAGAGTCCACAAACGTACATTATGTGCAGTATGTTTTGGATCATTGTCCTCTTGGAAATGGTAGTCAGTACTCAGACCTAGTTTTTCAGCATTGAATTTCAAATTTCTCTTTAAAATATCCAGGTACGCATACTGATCCACAGTTTCATTAATAAATACCAGGTTCCCCACACCTGACGAAGCCATGCACCCCCAGACCATGGTACCGCCACCACCATATTTTACAGTACAGGCCATATTAGTATGTTTCAAGTCGGTATTTCGTTTTCTCCACACTAAAATACGTCCATGTGATGGAAAAAGTTGCTCTTGTCCGAGAAAATAACCATATTCCATAACTCTGAGATCTTGGCCATTCATTTATTTTCAAATTGCAACAATTTCTTCCTACTTGTGTATATAGGGCTTCTCTCTTCAAACTCGAGCTTTGTAGCTGGGTCAATGAAACATTCTCTGCCCAGTCTTTGGTGAAAACGTTTCCCATAAGTCTCGTCTATTTGTGCAACAATCTCTGATGAACTTATTTCAGTTTTTTTTAACAATCCTTACAATTTGCGTCTATTCTGTTTCTGAAACGTGACGTGGTCTTCCATCACAATGCCCATTTTATATTATTTATTTATTTTGTACCTTTTAACAATGCTGCTCATTGTATAACGGCTCCTCTTAATGACCGTTGCCATTTCTTTTTTTTTATGTTGTTCCCTTTTCATGCAACGTTACCATTATCTTCCTCTATTCTGGTTTCCTTTCCTTTACTACCTATGTCGTCTTCACTGGCGTATTTGCGTGTTCGTCACACTAACCTTGCTGCTGTCTTCACTCAGCGACGTTCAGCTTCGAACTGTGGCGATGTGTTTGAATTGTACCGCCGGTGTGTAATACCGATGGCGGGAGAATATCGTACATAAGGTATGAAATGATGGATACGATTCTCTGTCTATATTTATATAATAAATTCATCTAACAACTGTAATCAATCCTTAAATAAATAGATACAAGTATGTTGCTTTCATGATAATACCTTTAGGTTTAAAGTCGACCCCTGTACGTAGCAAGAGCCTTGTTTTATCACTAAAATTAGCAAATGAGGTCCGTGTGAACTACTGGTTACTCCCTGCTATAAAGCCTTGTTCCCTGGCCCAAACTGAGAACTGACTCCTTTCAAATTACTACAATAACAGGAAGTTAATACTACAGTGGTCAATATACATAGCAGCTCACACGTTATTACACACAGACATTAATAAGCAAGCCACCACAATTAAAGTTATCTTAGAAAGTGGCTAAGAAAACATTTATGGCGCAACGGAATTTTGACATAAAAATTGCATCTGAGATAGTTCTCAGCACTTTAGAAGAACAATATTAAATAAAAGAGGGAAGGTGCTCTAAAACTACAATTATAGGCAACTTACGGATTATGCTGAACTTAAACTTGTTTATTAAAGATACAAAACAAGCAAAATGGGGAACGAATTTTGTTAATACAATAAAAAGGCATCTCTTACATGGATTAATGCGATGCCCAGCCTAAATTATACATGATTTAACGCTACTGGGTGGAAGGATTCACCAGCAACATTCTCTCACCCACACGCAATGCCACAGCGAAACTCACCAAAATCAGCATGCTGAGACGAGGCGGAAACATGCGCCGCTATCGTAGGCGAAATTCAGCCAGTCAGAGGTAGCACAAAACACAATATACACAAACACTTTGAAGCTGGCTCTGGTCTGTCGTGCCCATTTTGAGATGGTGCGCGTATATAGCCAAGTTAAATTACTTCTGAATTGGACCGCGAGCAATCACGGTAATGGCGGCGCACGGCTAACGTTACATGCATGCACTCCACTGAAGGTGAAGTGGTTGAAAATCGGATTCATTATACAAAATCACGGTGGATTCTTAAGTTGAAGACTGTTAGAAATCGATCTAGGTACTGGTTTTATATGAGAAGTGGCGTTAATTCAGGCGACTAGCTGCAAACCCCGGAAGTTGGAACTCGGACCCATGTTGTTCCGAAAACCAATAAAATTGAATAGATTCAGTTTCCGAAAAATAAAGAAAATTAACTACAGCTTGCAACCCATAGAAATGCTTAGAATTATATAAGGAAGCGATTGAAATGCAGCTACACGAGCTAGGGGGTGATTATAGAGACGGATGAGGTCCTGTCTAAGAAAAACCACAATAATGAAATAATTACAAAGTCGGAAAAATAAAAATAAAAATTACGGCATGCAACCCATAGAAATGTTTAGATTTACATGAAGAAGCGGAAGAAACACAGCTACACGCGATAGGGAGCGATTACAGATACGGAAGAAGTCCAGTCTCAAAAAAGTCGTAAAAGTGAAATAATTACGAAGTCGGAAAAATAAAATTGAGAATTACAGCATGAAACCCATAGAAATGTTTAGTATTACATGAAGAAGCTATTGAAGGAGGTTGCACAAGGCTCAGAGAGCATTACTGTCCAAGAAAGTTCGTGCTACAAGTCGGAGAAGAAACAGCAACATTAAAATAGGCGGGGAGAAAAGATCGCGAAATATTAGTGGAAATCAAAAGGATACCCACATAGTTACTTGCCTGATGGGATGGAACAAACAAGAGTGGAAGCTGAAGGCTTTGTTCTAAGAACCAACCACGTGGAACACATATCACTCACGGTAGAAAACGATGTGGAGGTTTTTACATGCAGTGTATAAAATGAACATACCACCTATTAGGAATCGGACCCCAGAAAGCTAGAAAGTATTTACACAGAGTTTATACACCGACACATAATTACAAAAGATTTTAACATACCAGGTCGTTATCAAACTGCAACTAGAATCACACACACCGAGTTTATCTATTGGAAATCACTGAATTGAAAAACGAGAACACATTTTCGTACACAATCGGAGAAAATATTACAAAAAATGATTCTAAGTTCACGAATCTAAGTTAAACTTGCTAGTCACTGATACGCTACCATCTAAAGAAACAAGAACAGAACCAATGACGACCAGCCCAGAGCCAGACCAATGACGACCAGAGCCAGACTACCAGCCCAGAATGATCAGGCTCATTAATTAGCTCGCAACCGAGGGGTGTTGAAACCTCTTTGGTAGTATCAGCAGCTATCGATACTGAGCCAGAGAGAACGATGCAAAGCGAGTTATCACTCCCCATATTCAGACAGCCATAGATTTTTCTATTTTCATGCTGACGAATAGAGGTCAGTAATGGGAATTGAGTATTAATATATTTTATTTTATTTTTATTCTTTTGAACTGTGTATCACAAATGAAACATTAATACTTTATGCATGGCTATTGATCAGCGACTGTACTAACGTATTATTGAGGTTTGTATAAAATGTAATGTGAAACAAGCCATTTTTAAACTAGAGTGCTCTCCATGAGCGACGACAAACGCATCTGAAGACGGTAGCTAGACTGCTGAAACTAGTAATGCAGTTAAAAAATTTCAAAAGAAGCGATCTTTGGCCTCATTTCTCTAGTAAACTTTAGCTTCCTAATTTTTTGCATTTATCCTTTTATGCACTATCATTCCTGACCTCCACTTAATGAAGCTGGCATCCCTATCTGACACATAGCGTGAGATGTAAACGTACAAGAAGACCACATAGAATTTTAGATTTTTTTATTTTTATATATTTTTGGTACGTGAAGTTCACAACTCAAACAATAATCAACGCATTCAACGCAACTCTCAAAAATTCTCAAGAAAGTCGACTTTGACATTTTGCCGGTACGTGTATCACTTGCAGCATCTGTCGGTGCAGGTCATGTGCTGCCGTCGTCGTGGCTCAGAGGGCTCTTTGCTCTCTCTAACACAAAAGCCGAGTCAGACACTCAACGAACACCGAGAACGAAAATGAACAAACAACCGGAAAACATCGAACTACCTAAAGAACAGAAAGAAAGTCAATAGCGTTCTGCCCTTACAACGATAGTGTCGCTGGTTCGAATCCCGAGGTAATGGATTTTTTTTTCTTTCGGTGATTCGAATACTTACAAAGTTTTAATATCTAATGGGTATTTTTACGAAAAACGCATGCATTTTTGTTTATTCGTAATTCTCTTTATTTCATAATATGATGGTGTCAATGAAAAGATCATAAGTTAAAATTTTTGTAGTATTGGTCTTGTGTGCCGGGAATAACTTGATGGAGGATATAAACAAATTGCCACTGTTTCAAATTCAGTTTGCGACCTTGCTATCGGTACTCACTAATAAGAATTGGGCAATACATAACTCAGGGTAGTAAAAGGTTTTTGGCTCGTTGTCTCTGTTCATAGGGGTGAGTTATGTATGTCAGCTTCTATGCCCTAAACAGCTACCCAATCTGTTTAAACAAGATCAATCATTAATCTGTAATTTAGCCGGTCTATTAATCTGCAGATGGTGACGCGAAAAATATATTTAAACAAACATAAATTAAACCTCTAAATAACCAACAAAATTGATTCTAAGATAAAGAAGTGATTCACTCACGAAGTAAGTCTTTATAAATGGAGTTTATTACTCTTTTAGGACATGAAAATGCGGAGGTGATCCTGCAGTATACATCGGTAAATAACTGAATATTTTCCCAACTTTTGATCATGAGACGCACAACAACTATCAAACACACTCTAGAGTAACAGTTCCAAATTATCACTCGTAAGTAAGTGAAGTCCATCGAACATTTCAGTACCAACTTAATCCGCGATAACAGTATTTGTTATAAAACACAGTTTGTCATCACACGAGTACACATTATGCTGATATTTCACAGTTCGACAACCTTTCTACCGTCCATAGTTTACCGCTTTTGAACCAGAGACTAAGTTCTGCAGTCACAGTCCCGTAAATTTTCTAAGTCCACAGTTGCCTACCTCTTGCCGGCCGCGGTGGCCGAGGAGACTGAGGCGCTCCAGTCACGGTCTGCACGGCCACTGCGGTCGGGGGTTAGAATCCCCCCTCGGGCATGGATATTTGTGCCGTCCTTAGTATAAGGTAGTTGATAAGTAGTTTGTAAGTTTAGGGACTGATGACCCCGTAGTTAAGTCCCATAAGCGTAACAAACATTTGAACATTTTTTTTTCCTACCTCTTCAAATAACAAATTTTTAACCCGGTTTCAGACCGCCCAGAGTCACAACCTTTCACCACCACGTCCAAGTTACGGGTCTCTTCCTAAGCATTCGAAAGCATGATCTAGCTGCTCCCAAAATTGTATCCTTCCGTGCATCCTAACGCCTCATCTTCAAAATACAATTTCCCTTCCAAAATATTATACACTTGAATATCACAGAATTAAATGTTCGTTTAAATTTAACAAACAAATATATATTTAACAATACTAAAAACGTTTGAGACTGAAACTCTTTGCTCAGGTAGCTATTAAGCGTGGCGTCTCACTGTTGAAATATACTTCCGCCATCGAAATATAGTTACACAATTAATATTTAATTTATCATGGCTTTTTATGCAAATATATTCAATTCTTGTCCACAAGTACTACTTTTAGTCGGCCATGAAATATTTAAGTGGCAGTCTACAACATAAAAAATGAACGTTACTAAGAATAATATTAAATATCTTAAAATACATATATAAATGTTTTGTGTTTCTTTGGTGGAATCAATGTTCTGACTACCTCAACGAAAAGCAGAAAAAGGGAATAAAACAAAGTTTATTGAAAGAATACAGAAATAATGTGGTGTGTCTTTTAAGATAGGTAGCGTGGTTAGTGTGCTGTCCATTTGCTTCTTCTGCTAATTCTCCTGAATCCATTCATACAATTATATTTGCCATATGATTATTTCCTGATTTTATCTGGATTTGTAGAAAATTGTGTGTGGCTATATTGTATTTCAGTTGCAATCTGGAATAGGAAGGAAGGAAGCTTGGAGTTTAACGTCCCGTCGACAGCGTGGTCATTAGAGACGGAGCTTACGCTCGGAAGGTTTGGGTAAGGATGTGGAAGGAAATCGACCATGCCCTTTCAAAGGTACCATCCCGGCATTTGCCTGGAGTGATTTAGGGAAATCACGTAAAACCTAAATCCGGATGGCCGGAGGTGGATTTCAACCACCATCCTTCCGAATGCGAGTCCAGTGTGTTACCAATCTGGAATAGCCGCCCTCGCTCATCCAAGACAGTCGTTCCTGTTTCCCAGCAGATTAGGGAGACCCTGACTACCTGTTTTCCAAACTGTTAGCCGGCGGCTAAGGATCCCAACAGCCTGACAAAACGTGCCTTTCACATGGAAACAATCAGCTTCCACCTGAATCTGAAATGTCACAAGTTATTTAAAATATTTTTGGTTCTCTAATTTCTCATGTTGTGTCAAGTTTTGTTTGTGTGAATTTAGATGAGGTCAACACCTTGTCGTCGCCTAAAACGATGGTTAAGTAAGTTAACTGCTTGGAAAGCCGTTAGTCGCTATGGAGATGACTTTCCAAACAAATAGTCGTAGCTCTTCGTCATCAACTAATGGTGAAGCCAATACTGTAAAGAAATGTAACTTGTTATGTTTTGTCCCACTTTAGGTTACGGTAGTAACACTAAAAGTGGGCCTTTGCGATCGTCTTTTGACAGCTCGAAATTTAAATGAAAATAACGGCGTAACTATTCATCTGATACAAAAATTGAATAACCTAATTTATAGAGGAGAAAATTCTCTACAGCTTTGCTCTCTTAAGTTTTTTTTTTTTCATATCTCGTAGCGTTTCAAAGATATTTGCAAAAATAACGGAGATTTTGGGATGTATGTCTGTCTGTCTGTCTGTCCGTCTGTCTGTCGGTCCGTAACGTGTTCCCTGTTTTTAAGGCGAACCGTTCAACGGATCAACACCAAATTTTACAGACATGATTGTAGTCCGCCAGAGACCAGAACCTCCCTTTTCCAAATTTTTTGGACAACAATTACGGTAGTAAAAAAAAGGCCGTTTGTAATGTAATTGTAATAGCAAACGAACCTTTCATCTGACACGAAATTTGAATAACCTAATTGGGAGAGGAGAAAATTCTCTACAACTTATCTCCCTTATGTTTTTTTTTCATATCTCGTATCGTTTGAGACATATTTGCAAAAATAACGGAGATTTGACACCCTCCATTGAATTAACGAAAACCAGCCGTTCGGAAATGTCACGTGACATTCCACGCGTATTTGATGATTTTCTTATTGTAACTTACACGTTGTCATTTCAAAGCAACGGCTCACTGAAGAATTAACAAAAATACATCGTTCTTCGTACGATAAATGATAATCTAATGTCTTCAAATGCCATATTAACATCAGTCAACAACGGCCAACAATAGTATGAGATTAAAGAACTCCTGTTTTGATTTATAGCCGTAGCATAGTGGGCAAGGTGCGGGACTGGGACGCAAAAGATCGGTGGTTCGAAACCCGCTACTACGTAATTTTTTTTTCCTAACTTCGTTTCAGACACTCTTATTAATTAATTTGTTATTATTTTGGTCCAAAATGTTTGCAAAAACTTATAAAACTACAAATCTAAAGTGGGCCGTAAAACATGTCAGTGCGTTTTATTTTTTTTTATTTTTTTTTTTTTATTGAAACTATCTTTACTGACAACCTTTCATGACAGGCATGGGCAACATTTCTGCCAGGCAGGCGCGTCCGCTTCCCGTGGGCGGAGTACACTGTAGTTCACCGCCAGGCCACGACCATGTGTCGCTAGTGTCGGCAACGGAGCGAGAAAGATAGCTGCGGAAATAGAAGGACCGCGCAGCACTGCTCTGCGGTGGACTGTACAGCGGTCAGATCCAAAGTAAACGAAGTAACAGAGGAAGTGCTGCTCTGTAATCTGATCGAAGAATGGTAAAACGAGCAAACCATTTACTGTTTAGGTAACAATTAGACTTTGTATGGCGGAATCACAACGCAAAGCTTTAGAAAATATCCAAAACACGAATCGGAGAAAAACTCCGTAATTTTGTGACCTAAATTTGATTCTATTAGTATTGTACATGCACACTTGTCATATACAGTACGCTTCTTCTGAAAGATATGTGTTTATTAAATGAACTAGTATCATAAATATGCTATTTTAAAAATAATTTTTATGTAAGGGCTATAGAGTCTCATTCTTACAAGCAGATATTTTTTGTTAAAACATAAATAAAAAACTAACAAAAAAAAGATTGGTTTTAGGTGCATTTCCCCCAGTTCCTCTGAAAAAATGCTAGCGCACTTAAGGTGCGAGCCGCTTTGACATGCCTGCAGCAGGTGTGGAAGTGAGTCGGCTATATGCCAAACGCTGCAAGGGGGAAACGAAGGAAGGCATTTTTTGCAACACTGTGAGTCTACTAAGTAGACATGGAAATGTCGTAGAGTACTTTTATAATCGGGATTTTAGCTTTAATATATGTTTGCTACTTTTCTCTAATAGCGTGCGGGAACAAAGAACACCTAAATCGTTCCGTTTTCGATCTGATTTCTCTTATTTTATTGGGATGGTCATGTCTCCCTAAGTAGGTGGGTGCTAGAAAAATATTTTCACATTCAGAAGTAAAAGTCGGTGATTGAAACTTCGCAAACAGATCACGCCGCAATGAATAACGTCTTTCTTTTAATGATTTCCATCCCAATTCGTGCAACATTTCCGTGACGCTTCCCCCCTCCCTCCCCGTTGCGTAATAAAACAAAACGAGCTGCCCTTCTCTGAACCTTCTCAATGTCTTCCGTCAGTCCCACCTGGTGAGGGTCCTACAAGGGGCAACAGTACTCCAGGAGAGGACTCACAAGTGTCATGTAGGCAGTCTCTTTGGTGTAGCTGGTGCATCTTCTAAGCGTTCTGCCAATGAAACGTAACCTTTGGTTCGCCTTCCCCACAATATTTTCTATGTGTTCTCTCCAGTCAAAGTTGTTCGTAATTGTAACTCCTAGGTATTTGGTAGAATTTGCGACCTTAAGGTTTGACTGTTTTATCGCGTAATTGAAGTTCGGCGGATTTTTTTTAGTGGTTATATGTATTACTTCACACTTTTATTTATTTAGTGTCAATTTCCAATTGCACCATGTAGAAATTTTGTCTAAACCGCTTTGCAGTTGCTATTTATCCGCATCTTCCGCATCATCCGCGAACAGTCTAAGGGAGATATTCAGATTGTCTCCTAAATCGTTTATAAACACAAGGAAGAGTAAGGGACCTATAACGCTTCCCTGTGGAACGCCAGATATCACTTCTGTTTTACTCGATGACTTACCGTCAATTACAACGAACTGTGTCCTTTCTGATAGGAAATCGTGAATCCACTCGCACAATTGGGGAGATATTCCATAAGCACGCAATTTCATAAGAAGCCGCTTGTGGGGTACAGTGTCAAAAGCCTTCCTGAAATCCAGAAATATGAAATCGATTTGAGATCCCTTGTCGATGGCACTTAATACTTGATGTGAATAAACGGCAAGCTGTGTTTCGCAAGAGCGATACTTTCTGAATCCGTGTTGACTATTGGTTAATAGTTCATTCTCTTCGAGGTAGTTCATAATATTCGAACAAAGTATATGTTCCAAAATCCAACTGCAAATCGATGTCATTGAGATTGGCCTGTAATTTTGGGGATCATTCCTATTGCTTTTCTTGAATATTGGAGTAACTTGGGAAACTTTCCAGGCTTCGGGTACGGATCTTTCGCTGAGTGATCGGTTGTAAATGAGAGCTAAGTACGGAGCTATTCGCCGCGGTAAAGTAGCCGAGCGGTCTAAAGCGTCTCGCTGCGGAGCGCGCGGTTGCTCGCCGTGGAGGTTCGAGTCCTCCCTGAGGCATGGGTGTGTGTGTTTGTCCTTAGGTTAGTTTAACTAGGTTTAAGTAGTTTGTAAGCAACGGACTGATGACCACGCAGTTTGGTCCGATCTATCTACAAACATTTGAACGGACCTATTGCATCAGCATACTCTGAGAGGAATCTAGTTGGTATACAATCTGGCCCGAAAGATTTGTTTTTGTTTAATGACTTAAGATGTTTTAATACTCCAGGAACATCTAAGTTTCGCCTGCTGGCTGCTGTTCCTGGATTGAATACTGGAGTGTTTACTTCGTCTGCTTTGGTGAACGAATTTCGGAAAGCTGTGTTTAGTAATTCTGCCTTAGCAGTACTGTCATCTGTAGTATTACCATTGCTATCGCGTAGTGAAGGTATTTTTTGTGTTTTGCCGCTAGTGTACTTCACATATGACCAGAATTTCTTTGGATTTTCTGCAAGTTTACGAGACAGGATTTCGTTGTGGTAACTACTATAGGCATCTCGCATTGAAGTCCGCACTAGGTTCCGAGTTTCAGTAAAACATTGCTAGTCTTGTGGATTCTGTGTCTTTTTAAATTTTGCATGCGTTTTTCTTTGTTTCTGCAACAGTGATCTGATCTGTTTTGTGTACCGCGGGGGGTCAGCCCCCTCTTTTATTAATTTGTTTGGTATAAATCTCTCGATTGCTACTGATATTATGTCTTTGAAAGTAAGCCACAACTGATCGCATTTTTAGTTTTGAAGGCTGGAGACTATCTCAGGAAAGCGTGAAGCGAATTTTTATCTGCTTTATTGAATAGATATATTTTTCGTTTATTTTTGGTGCATTTGGGAATTTCGATATTCAGTCTCGCTACTACAACTCGATGTTCGCTAATCCCTGTATCTGTTTTGATGCTCTTTACTATCTCCGGATTATTTGTTGCTAGGAGATCAAGGGTATTTTCGCAACAACTTACTATTCTAGTGGGTTCATGAACTAACTGATCGAAGTAGTTTTCAGAAAAAGCATTCAAAACCAGTTCGGACGATGTTTTATATTAGCCGCCGGTTTTGAATACCTAATTATGCCAACATATCGAGGATAAATTAAAGTCGCCACCGATTATAACAGTGTGCTTCGGATACCTATTTGAAATGTGATTCAAGCTTTCTTTGAACATTTCGGCAACTGCATCGTCTGAGTCAGAAGGCTGATAAAACGATGCAATTATTAATTTATTCCAGTTGTCAGGTATAACCTCTACCCATACCAACTCACAGGAAGTATCTGCCTCAATTTCAAACCGTTTGTAACAGCAATAAACACGCCACCCTTTTTTTATTTCTTCTATCCTTCCTGAAGACCATTTGGCCCTTTTAAAAAATTTCTCAGGCGTCAGCCAGCTTTCAGAACCTATAACGATTTGTGCCTCAGTACTTTTTACAGCGCTAGGAGCTCTGGAACTTTCACAATACACCTACGACAATTTACAACTGTTATACCAATGGTTTCTAGATCTGCTTTATTCCTGTTGTTGTTGTTGTGGTCTTCAAACCGCAGACTGGTTTGATGCATCTCTCCATGCTACCCTGTCCTGTGCAAGTCTCTTCATCTGAGAATACGTTCGGCAGCCTACATCCTTTTGATTCTGCTTACTGTATTCGTCCCTCGGTCTCCCTCTACGATTTTTGCACCACACTTCCTTCTAAGGCTAATATGACAATTCCTTGATGTCTCAGAATGTGCCCTACTAATCTATCCCTTCTCTTAGTTAGGATATGCCAGATACTCCTTTTCTCCCCAATTCGGTTAAGCACCTCCTCATTAGTTACGTTATCTACCCATCCAATCTTCAACATTCGGCTGTTGCATTACATTTCAAAAGCTTCAATCATCTTTTTGTCTGAATTCCTTATTGTCCACGTTTCACTCCCATTCAATACTACACTCCAGACAAATGCCTTCAGAAAGGACTTCCTGACATTTAAACTAATATTGGATGTCAACAAATTTCGCTTTTTAGAAACGCTTTTCTTCCTATAGCAATTCTGCATTTTATAACTTCTTAATACGGATATCAGAAGATATCTTGAAACCCAAATAACAAAACTCATCTACCACTTTTATTGTCCTACTAACTAATCTAATTCTTTCAGCATCGCCTGATTTTTTGCGAATACACTCCGTTACCCTCAATGTACTCTTGTTAACGTTATTACTTCCTTTCAGGACACCACCAATTCCATTTAATCTCTCTTCTAGGTCCTTTGCTGTCTCTGACAGAATCACTATGTCGTCAGCAAACCGCGAGGTGTTTTTCCCTCTCCAGGCAACTACCCTGTCTTACTCCCTACCCAACCTTTGCGTCCCTTTCTTGCCCTTCGACTATAATAACCGCTATCTGCTTTTTGTATAGATTGAATATAACTCTTCGCTTCCTATGTTTTACCCCTGTCACCTTCAGAATTTGAAAGAGTGTATTCCAGTCGATATTGTCAAAAGCTTTCTCCAAATCGACAGACGCAAAAAACGTAGGTTTTCCTTTCCTTAGCCTATCTTCTAAGATAAGTCGTAATGTGAGTATTGCCTCCCGTCTTTGTACATTTCTCCTAAACCCAAACTGATCTTCCCCGAGGTCGGATTCCACAAGTTTTTGCATTCGTCTGTAAATAATTCGCGTTAGTATTTTGCAACCATGACTTATTAAACTGATAGTTCTGTAATTTTCACACTTGTCCGCACTTGCTTTCTTTGGAATTGGAAGTACGATATTCTTCTTGAAGTCAGAGGGTATTTCCCGTATCTCATACATCTTGGATACCAGGTGATACAATTTTTTTCACGACTGTCTCTCCTAACGATATCAGTAGTTCAGAGGGGATATCATCTACTCCGGAGGCTTTGTTTCGACTAAAATTCTTCAGCGCTCTGTGAAATTCTTCTCGCAGTATCATATTTCCTATCTCATTTTCCTCCACTTCGTCTTCCATTTCTAGAATACTGCCTTCAAGTTTATTTATTTTGTATAGGCCCTCTATATATTCCTTTAACAGTTCAGCTTTCCCCTCTTTGCTTAGTACTGATTTTCCCTCTGAATTCTTGATATTGATACTGCTGCTTTTCTTGCCTCGAAATATCTCTTTTATTTTACTGTAGGCGTCGTGTATCTTTCCCCTAGTTATGCATTCTTCTACGGTCTGGCATTTGTCCTCTAGCCACTCCTGCTTAGCCAGTCTGCACTTCCTGTCAATCTCATTTTTCAGACATTTGTACTCCCTTTTTCGTTTCAAAATTCAAATGTTTGTAAAGTCTATGGGACGTAACTACGGGGTCATCAGTCCCTAAACTTACAAACTACTTATGAATTAACTAAGACTAAGGACGGCACAAATATCCATTCCCGAGGGGGCATTCGAACCCCCGACCGTAGTGGCCGTGCAGACCGTGACTGGAGCGCCTCAGTCCCCTCGGCCACCGCGGCCGGCCCCTTTTTCGTGTTTCACTTCCTGAATTCTTATATTTTCTCCTCTCATCAATTAAGTTCAGTATATCCTGTGTTATCCAGGGACTTCTATTAGGCCTTGTCCCTCTGCCTATATGATCCTCTGCGGCCTTCACTACCCTATCTCTCAGAGCTACCCATTCTTCGTCCGCTGTATTACTTTCCCCCGTTTCAGCCAATCCTTGCCTAATGCTCCCTCTGAAACTCTCAACCACCTCTGGCTCCTTCAATCTGTCCAGGTTCCATCTGTTAACCTTTCTACCTTTCTGCAGTCTCTTAAGTTTTAATCTGCAGTATATATACAGGGTGTTTCACTAAGTGTGTTTGCCTCTGTAACTTATAATAGGTGACCGGAAATTTTATTGCGGTAGGTCAACACAAGAAATGTTACACTTTCTGCAGAGCTATGAATATAGTTTATTGTATCATTTTCCAAAGAGTTACAGCACAAAGATATAATTTTTTAAATGGAACAATAGTTTTTTCTATCGTGTATTGGATTCGTTTAAACCAGCTGCGTCCAAATCAATTTAAACTACATTCCTCTCACTGTTATTTTGGGAGCTACAACCCTTCAAAGTTCTGGGGGCGGAGGCTGCGATAGCGTAGCTGACTGGCCGAGTGGCTATCCCCTGGGGAACGGTCCACTGTCTCATGACCACCAGTCAGTCAGCTACGCTGTCATAGCCTCCGCCCCCTAAACTTTGAAGGGTTGTAGCTCCCAAACTAACAGTGATAGGAATATAGTTTAAATTGATTTCGACGCAACTGGTTTCAACGAATCCAATGCACGATAGATAAAAGTATTGTTCCACTTAAAAATTATATCTTCGTGCTGTAGCTCTTTGGAAAATGATGCAATAAACTATGTTCATAGCTCTGGAGAAAGTGTAACATTTCTCGTGTTGATCTACCGCATTAAAATTTCCCGTCACCTATTATTTTATAAGTTACAGAGGCAAACACACTGTATATATGTTGTTGTTGTTGTTGTGGTTTTCAGTCCGGAGACTGGTTTGATGCAGCTCTCCACAATACCCTATTCTGAGCAAGCCTCTTCATCTCCACATAAGAACGGCAACCTACATCTGTCTGAATCTGCTTACTGTATCCATCTATTGGTCTTCCTCTGCGATTTTTACCCCACACACTTCCCTCCAACGCTAAGTTCACAATTCCTTGATGTCTAAGAATGTGTCCTACCAATCTATCCCTTCTTTTAGTCAAGGTGTGCCAGAAATTTCTTTTCTCCCCAATTCTGTTCAGTACCTCCTCATTAGTTACGCGATCCACCCACCTAATCTTCAGCATTCTTCTGTAGCACCATATTTCAAAAGCCTCAATCCTCTTCCTGTCCGCACTGTTTATCGTCCATGTCTCACTCCCATACAAGGCAACACTCCATACAAATGCCTTCAGAAAGGACTTCCTTAGACTTAAATCAATATTTGATGTTAACAAATTTCTCATTTTCAAGAACGTTTTTCTACTCATTGCCATTCTGCATTTTATATCCTCTGTACTGCGACCATCATTTGTTATTTTACTGCCCAAGTAACAAAACTCGTCTACCTCCTTTATTGCTTCGTTACCCAATCTAACTCCTTCAGCATCAGCTGATTTTCTTACACTGCACTCCATTACCCTAGTATTGCTCTTGTTAATGTTCATCTTATATGCACCTTTCAGCACACTGTCCATTCCGTTCAATTGCTCTTCCAGGTCCTTTGCTGTATCTGACAGAATTACTATGTCGTCGGCAAAACGCAATGTTTCTAATTCTTCCCCCTGAACTTTAATTCCTTCACCAAATTTCTCCTTGCTTTCCTTTATGGCTTGCTCAATGTACAAATTGAATAACAATGGAGAAAGACTACAACCCTGCCTATATATATATATATATATATTTCCCGAAATCGGGGAAGATCAGTTTGGATTTAGGAGAAATGCAGGAACACGTAAGGCAATTATATATATATATATATATATATATATATATATATATATATATAAATTGTACAATTCGATACCCATGTGGTCCCCTTATTAGATATAGCCGTGGCGCAGTGAGTGTTCCACTTGCAACCGGCACAGTAGCGAGGGCAGTGCTGGGGGACAGGTGTGGCAGACGCCCCCTTGTAGACACCTGAGGAGCGTATCGGCCGATGTTTCCCACGTCTGCTCGTAATCAGCTGGCGAGGGGGGGGGGGCGCTACTGGTCCTGGGAACCGCGAGGAAGTGGAGGAAGGTGCGGCCGCTGCCGGTGGGAGCGCGCATTGTGCCGCAGGAAGCGGCCGGCCAGATGCGCCGCACAAAGGCCTGGGAACCTGCGCCGCGCATGCGCAGGAGCAGGTGCGCCCTGTTTGCCGCCGGGAGTCAGCCGGCCCTTTCAAGACGACACTGTCTGCGCGCTCTCCTCTCATTTGTTTGCGCCTCCTCTGAGTAAACTATTACACTTCTCATCTGTCTTCCTTCACTCGCGTCAATCGTAACACGTATCCGATGTGACAGCCGAATGCGGAGGAAACGTGCGACTTTATCTGGGCGAGATTTCCTCGTTCTAAAGGAATCGGCTGTTACTGAAAGAAATGGCCTTTCATGTGGCGGGAGGAGAAGCTAATCTGGTAACAATGATTACGAAAGGTCCTCTGCAGCTGTATTGCAAGTTTGTTAAAATACCCGACCGGCTTTGTCATCTGCACTCACAGCATCAGGTTTAAGATTATTATAAAACATTATTCTAGAAGTTCCATGAATCTCTAAGAGATAGGGTAGTGAAGCCTGCAGAGGATCACATAGGCAGAAGGAGAAGGCCTAATAGAAATCCATGGATAACACAGGATATACTGAACTTAATTGACGAGAGGAGAAAATATAAAAATTCAGTAAATGAAGAAGGCAAAAGGGAGTAAAGACGTCTGAAAAATGAGGTTGACAGGGAGTGCAGACTGGCTAAGCAGGAGTGGCTTGAGGAGAAATGCAAGGCCGTACAAGAATGTATAAATAGGGGAATGATAGATACCGCCTACAGGAAAATAAAAGAGACATTTGGAGACAAGAAAAGTAGTAGTATGAATGAACTCGAGTGGGAAACTAGTAGATGGGAAAGCTGAAAGGTGGAAGGAATGTATAGAAGTTCTGTACAAAGGAAATAAACTTGAAAGCAGAATTCTAGAAATGGAAGATGATGTAGAGGAGGATGAGAGAGGAGATACTATACAGCGAGAAGAATTTGACAGAGCACTAAGAGATTTGAGTAGAAATAAGGCCCCTGGAATAGATGACATCCCGTCTGAACTACTGATATCGTTAGGAGAGCCGGTCATGAAGAAATTGTTCTACCTAGTACGCAAGATGTATGAGACACGGGAAATACCCTCCGACTTCAAGAAGAATATAGTAATTGCAATTTCAAAGAAAGTAAGTGCAGACAAATGTGAAAATTACAGAACTATCAGTTTAATAAGTCATGGTTGCAAAATACTGACACGAATAATTTACCGACGAATGGAAAAACTGGTGGAATCTGACCTTGGAGAAGATCAGTTTGGATTTAGGAGAAATTTTGGAACACGAGAGAACTCACACTACGACTTATCTTAGAAGATAGGCTAAGGAAAGGCAAACGTAAGTTTTTAGCGTTTGTAGATTTGGAGAAAGCTTTTGACAATGTCGACTGGAATACACTGTTCCAAATTCTGAAGGTAGCAGGGGTAAAATATAGGGCATGAAAGGGACGCAGAGGTTGGGAAGGGAGTAAGACAGGGTTGTAGCCTTTCCTCATTGTTGTTCAATCTGTACATTGAGCAAGCAGTGAAGGAATGCAAGGAGAAATTTGGAGAGGGAATTTAAGTTCAGGGAGCAGAAATAAAAACTTTGAGGTTTGCTGATGACATAGTAATCCTGTAAGAGACCACAAAGGATCTGGAAGAGCAATTGAATGGAATGGACAATGTCTTGAAAAAATATAAGATGAACATCAACAAGAGTAAAACAAGGATAATGGAATGTAGCGTCAGAAAATCAGGCTATGCTGAAGGAATTAAATTAGGTAATAAGGCAATAAAAGTAGTAGACGAGTTTTGTTACTTGGGTAGCAAGATAACTTCTGATGGCCGAAGTAAAGAAGATATAAAATGCAGAATGGCTATGGGAAGAAAAGCGTTTCTGAAGAAGCGAAACTTGATGACATCCAATATTAGTTTAAATGTTAAGGAGTCCTTTCTGAAGGCATTTGTCTGGACTGTAGCGTTGTATGGAAGTGAAGCGTGGACAATACGGAGTTCAGACAAAAAGATGATAGAAGCTTTTGAAATGTGGTGCTACAGATAAATGATGAAAATTAGATGGGTAGAACACCTAATGAGGACGTGCTCAACAGAATTGGGGAGAAAAGGAATTTCTGGCGTATTCTGACTAATAGCAGGGATAGGTTGGTGGGACACATCCTGAGACATCAAGGAATCGTTAACTTAGCATTAGAAGAAAGTGTGTGGGGTAAAAATCGTAGACCGAGGGACGAATACAGTAAGGAGATTCAAAGGGATGTAGGTTGCCGAAAGTATTCTCAGATGCAGAGACTTGCACAGGACAGGTTAGCGTGGAGAGCTGCATCAAACCAGTCTGCGGCCTGAAGACCACAACAACAACAGCAAGCATGAATCTCACTATACCCCCGATGCCTGAAATTTCTCTATTTAAAAAACTTGTTTGCATAGTCCGCGTCAGTCAAAAAATTATATAAAATGAAGACCAATCTGAAGCATAAATGCTTTGGTGAGGCGAGAGTCAACAGCCGTAATATATTTCATAAAATGCATTTTTATAAAAACCATCAGCTGTTTATTAAAAACCTTATTCATCTACTAGTTTCGGTCATGGACCATCTTCAAGGATAAAAAGGTGTTAACCATTCTCTGTTAACACCTTTTTATCCTTGAAGATGGTCCATGACCGAAACTAGTAGATGAATAAGGTTTTTAATAAACAGCTGATGGTTTTTATAAAAAATGCATTTTATGAAGCATAAATGTTTGCGTGCAGCTTCGTTGCACAGAGACTCCATCATTGTTTTTGGTTCAACCTGGGCATACATTTTTTCATTTTTTTAACGCTCATGGATCTTTTCATGAAACTTTATAAAGGAGAAATTTTAGGAATCGGCGGATATTTTAAAGATCATGGTACATTTTAAATAATGTTTGGTCTTAAACTCGATTATGTGACTGTTGGTCCTTAAGCCGATCATGATTTTGAAGAAGGTTGCTATAAAACTGCAGGGGACCATTTTAAATCTTTGGAACAGTTTTAGCTTTGGATTTCCATCTTCCAAACTTTTTATAATCTCGTAACTTTTTTTCTTTTATCTATCCAGTTGTATTTATGGATATTATTTTTAAAATATAAGTAAACTTTAAGGGACTGAACTGCGGCGTCATCAGTCCCCAAACTTACAAACTATTTATGAACTACCTTATAATAAACACGACACAAACATCCATGCCCGAGGGGGGGATTCGAACCCCCGACGGCGGATGGCCGCGCTCAGCGCAGCACGGCGCTTCAGTAAGCGCGGTAATCCGCCGCAGCTACGGATATTATTCACTATATGTGTTTGTAAAAGGCAGCAACTGCGTTGGATTTTGCGGCCAGCTTCAGTTGATGTGAAAGATTTCTACATTCAGCTATAAAATGACCTTCACCCGTGACTTCATGTCCACCGGTTTCGACAGTACAAATCACAGTCATTAATCCAATGTTACTTTATATCAGTGTTTTTCAACTTGCGGTTTGCGACCCCTAGGGGAGACGAAAAGTCTTGTTCGGAGGACTGCCGTAACAGGAGGAAGTAGTAAAACAACTAACCAGGAGTATGCCTCAAAACTAAGTGTACCCTATTGCAAAAACATATGCATAAGAAAAGTTAAATGTTCTTTATATTAAAATTAAGCAATTCCTTGTTGATAATCAAATGTCATTTGAACAGAAAACTATTGTTTTATAATAAATAAAACGTGTTAACAATGAATAAACGAAAGGCGATTGCTAAATTCACAAGATACAATAAGTGATTTTAAGGAATTCGATTCTTCACAAATTGGCTATACAGTGGGACCTTCCCAAACGAGTATAATTTACTTCTCATTTTCACCTGGAATGTGAAACCTCGTTATGCAGCATATATTTTTGTGTCAAAATTCATGTAATAATAGGATGTGTTCCATTCAGAGAAGTGGACTAAAATTTATCCTATAATGTGCAATAGTCCACTTTTCTATCCGTACCATCCAGGACAGATGTATTGAACATCAAGGCCACACACGTTTGCTCCAGCCCGAGAAGTCGGCGGTAGCTGAGCATTGTCTCGATGAAGGACATAGAATGTTATATAACGAAACCCACATGGTTGCTTCAGCAGCTCGTTACTGGGACTGTGTCTTAAAGGAATCCATAGAGATTCGATTATCTGACAATCTGATTAACAGATACAAAGGCTACCTTTTTAGTAAATCCTGGAACCCTGTGTTATCAGATGTTAAAAAACAACGGTTGGTCCTTCAGAAATCTGAATAATAATTTTCTTTATCATTGATTATCGATTTCGCCGGACTCTACCACCGGAGCGCTGTATGTCTTGTGCGCCAAAGGGCAGTTGCTGTGACTTCTTGCGCACGCGCTATGGGTCTTCCTCGATGTATAAAGGAGCCGCCGATTGCACTAGTAACTCAGTTCCGGCGATATTGTCTATCAGCAAGCTCACCTGAGGATGGCGGGCAGTTGCACCGCTGAAATATTGTGTCAATTTGACTTTAGTATCCGGCTGCAGACCCGAGAAGATTACGAACATTGTATGTCCTGTTAGCAACTTGTTGGTGTCCCGTGATGGTTTCGTATTTTCATTTCCCTAACCTATTCTATTTATCCTACTACGAAAAGCAGACCTTCAGTTTAACGTGGAATACAAACCACTGTCGTTTCTAGGGACTCCTCACATCGTAGAAAAACGAAGGCTAGGTTAAAGCGCAGAGTGAAAACTCGGTGATCCTAACTTTCGGTTTGCAGTCTAGTGCTGCACAACAGAAACCAATGTTTTGGACACAGTTACAGTGGGCATTTTCTGGATGTGGTAATGTATTGTTTGTTCCAAAGAGTTACTGTTATTTTCCCATGACGTCTTACTGAATGTTCCATTATGCCATAACTGTAAATGGTTTTTGATGCCGTGTGGGAGTGGCCGTGCGCTCTCCGTCGGAGGTTCCAGTCCTCCCTCGGCCACGTCTGTATGTGTGTGTGTGTGTGTGTGTGTGTGTGTGTGTGTGTGTGTGTGTGTGTGTGTGTGTGTTGTGTGTGAGTGTGTGTGTTGTTCTTAGCACAAGATAGTTTAAGTATTATTTAAGTATTATTTATATGGAGTCTCTTCTTATCGGACATGTCCGAAAAAAAAGTTGTTGACGTTAATGGCCACAGTTTTACGAATTCTATATTTTTAAACATTTCGACAGTTTCAGGGCAAACATGAAAATTTGTGCTGGACCGGGATTCGAAACCGATTTCCCGGTTTGTTACAACGGTCACCTTAACCAATTAGGCTATCCAGGCATGCTTCCCTTGCAATCCAAATTCTCACTTTGTACCACACTACGATTTCAGTGCCCTCTGCCCATTTTATTTGATTTCCTCGCAGCCTATACTGCATTCCCGCCAGGGATCGAGCGTATTAATGCGTCCACATTGAAATTGTCATTGCCTGTTGGGGCAGATATACAACTATTTATATGGTGTCTGTTCTTTTCGGACATTCTCCAACTGGCAACTGATAATTTCAATGCTCGATCCCTTGCGGGAGCAAGTAGTATCAGGTGGTCAGGGGGCACTACAGTCGTAGTATGGCACGAGAATTTGGGTTGGAAGGATAGCGTGCCTGGATAGCCTAACTGGATGCTGGGACCCGTGGATCAGCGCGCCCGATCAGTGGGCTGAACGCCCTCTGTAATAAAAAGAGCTGGGCCGCGAACACATCGAGCAACAACGAACCGCAGGCCGCGGTGGCCGAGCGGTCTGCTACGCGCCAATCACGGTCGGGGGTTCGAATCCCCCCTCGGGCATGGATATTTGTGCCGTTTTTAGTATTAGCTAGTTCATAATTAGTTTGTAATTTTAGGGACTGATGACCCCGTAGTTAAGGCCCATAAGCTCTACAAACATTGTGCATTACTATAGCAACGAACAAACACGATCAGCGACCGCAAGGAACAGAACTACCCATAGAACAGATAATAATAATAATAATAATAATAATAATAATAACATTGGTTAAGGCGACCGCTGGCCAAAAGCGGGAATCCAGATCCGAATCCCAATCCAGCATAAATTTTCATCTTTGCCACTGGACTGATTTCAATGCCCTGAAACGGTCGAATGTTTAAATATTTCGAATTCCTAAAATTTCGCCCGTTACTGTGGACAAATGGTGTCTGTTCTTTATGACATGTCCGAAAAGAACAGATAGCATATCAATAACATAGGCCAAAGTTTACACAGTTCATAAGGCAGATACACTTTAGTAATTATTTTCATCTTTAGAACTTCCATTAGGTCTGCTACGTGCGGCGACATCATTTATGGGTAATGTGTTTTTGTTTACTTCGTGATTAAAAACCAAACGGACTTTCGTATCATCAAGCCGTGTAATTTTCTCGCCTATTTTACGAGGAGCTTTGCCCATTTATAATCACACAGTTTTAATGACGAAGTTTTTCTCTAGGGCTTAACAGTGCACCAGTGTAAGTGTGAATAATGAGATGCCGTTTTCCCGTCATAATGTACGGTGGGCTCTCGTATACTAAACAGATGATTACAGGCAGTGCAGCGGCTGAGATCAGTGACTCCAAGCGTACAGTGAGGGTAAAACAGCCGCCGCGAGTTAACACCTACCTAGTTTGTCCTTTTACCTCTCACAATTGCTTAACAGGATTCTGCAGTGTCCCACATAATGGAGCTCTGTGGAAACCCGTCCCTTCATCTCGCAGACGCGGCATTTTTCCTTGCCCATAAAACGCGCTCTTTAAAGCCGAATTCTTTCTGCAGCCAACGGCGTCTGCTTGCTGCAGACGTGCACAATGTAAGTTAATTGGAGAAATTCCTAAATCTCACATACTTGTAATTTCCGCGGTAGTCTTAAGATACAAAAAACTGGAAATTCAAGCGAATATTTCCTGTATTATGAAATGCCTCAAGATTTTGTAACCACGCTGTAAGTAGACTTTTTGCAAGATAAACAAGTGGGTTCAGTATCAATCGTAGAGTTTTGATGAGTGTCTTATGTAGTTATTGCGAAGCCACGTTTGCACAATGGTTAACAACTTTTGAACTATCACACTGTTTGGTAGGCAGATATGGGACCTCCTGATTCCTGTCTAATGTACAACTCACAAGGAAAGTACATGGGCTCGAACAAACATATCTGTATGAACGTTCGCTTGCAGGATCTCTACGTACACCTCAATGTGATAGTGGGTGTCGTTTTTCTGCAAAGCTCTGCAACCATGCTCTAGATAGCACTGTAGATGTAATTGTAGACGCCATACGTAATGCAGATATCTTAACTATAACATGCAATAATCATCGTACATGTTCTCTAGCGTTTTGTCATCAAAAGCCGTGATGATAGTCGCAACTTTAACCTTCTTCTCGGAAGACTGTTCGTGTTCACTGCCACTGCTTCCGTCGCCTCTTCCCGCACTTACCGTAGCACATGCAATGAGTTGTTCGTCATTATCATCCCTTTTATCATCGTTACGTGTTAGTGTTACAACAGTATCTAACTTATGCTCATATTTCTGTACCAAAACAGATACGAGAAAGCATGCGAATGATTCATCTTCTACACTAATACCATCTTCACGAAGAAGGATTCTACGTAACTTCATGTCAACCAATCGCAATACATTAGCAGGATTGATTACCAATCGCCACCCCACCACACAAATAACGTCACAAAACGCAACTTCGGAGGCACACTGCACCGTCCCTACTGGCGAACCGGCAGGTCAATGTGCAATCTACATCTACATCTACATGAGATACTCTGCAAATCACATTTAAGTGCCTGGCAGAGGGGTTCATCGAACCACCCTTATACTGATTTATCTCTCATTCCGTTCTCGAATAGCGCGCGGGAAGAATGAACACCTGAATCTCTTCGTTCGGGCTCTGATTTCTCGTATTTTATTCTGATGATCATTTCTACCTATGTAAGTGGGAGTCAACAATATATTTTCGCATTCGGAGGAGAATGTTGGCGATTATAGTTTTGTAAGTAGCCCACGCCGCAGCGATAAGCGCCGTTGTTGTAATGGTTCCGATCCCAGATCTTGTATCATTTCCGTAACGCTGTCTCTCCTGCATCGTGCCAATACGAAACGAGCTGCCCTTCTTTGGACTCTTTCGATGTCCTCCGTCAAATCCACAAGATAAGAATCCTACACTGGACAGCAAGATACACGCAGAGGCCTCTAACGGACGACTGCAGAGTTTTGCAGATGCGGGAGTATCACTAGTGAAACAAGCGATCTTTACATTATCTCTCGTATGATTTTGGTGTATATGTGTTTGTTCGAGCCCAAGTACTTTCCTTGTCCATGACATCATAAAAAAAGTGTGCAGAAGGTATGAAAAAAGAAAATACTTGATAGTTCATGTCATAAGAGAAACAAACTCATTATAGAAGTGTTTATGAAGTGTGTCAGGTCTCTGGACGTACTGTGGGTGTTAACAATAATCATATGCATGAACGTTTCCAGTTTTATTCCTATAGTGACACAAAGTTAATTTGTTTTAATCGTGAATCATTAGTGTCTCTTCAGTACTGAAAAGCCCCTATTCTTCCGCAAGGCTTCCTTTTATTCCTTCTCGTACTACTGTCGCCAATATCTCTCTGATTATTAAATGTGCTTCTGACTTTACATACTAAATTACCATTTATATTTATGAGACCTATATACTTATTTTTCACAGGATCTCATCCTTTGTCCTACTCGTTGTAACAAATCCTACTATACTTTTACTGTTTTCTGCTGCTCTTGCCGCGCAGGAATGCCCGAGTGGACTAAGGCGCCATTACGGCGGGGTTTAAGTAATGAAAGAAAGATACGTGGGAAGAGCTTTAGATAAGTCAGTTGCCTTTCACCTAAATTCTGTCCCTTTCTCTCACTCCAACACTTCCCTTGGCGATATTGCTACCACACTCGTACCAATGTTGCGAGATTTAATACCGTAGCACTGTACGTGAGGGCCGTAGAACTACCTGCATCGTCAGTGCATGTAGTAAAATTTTCTAGTCACTAACCTGGCTTCTTCGTTATATCTGATGTCCCCACGCAGAAGCAGCGCTCAAGTCGTGGATCTTCTTCTCTTGAAGTAGACTAGACTCATAGTTAATATTTCAAAAAGTCGGGATGCCAGTTGTTTCATAATTTATTGTTATGCCGCGAAGCAACAAACGACATATATCACACTGTTCCTTGTTATACACTTGTACAAACATTTCATTGGAACATAACTGTTAATCTTCCAAATTCCATACGTGCTGACCTGTCATGCGGAACTCTCTCTCTGAATTCTCGTGCGGAACTGCCTGCTACCTGTCAGTGCCGTTCCCGCGTACTCTTACTTTTGGCGGGAAGCGCCACTTCTCCAACAAAGTTATTCATTTGTTTTACATAATTAAAGCTTTTCTAAATAAACAAAACACACCGTAATATACTTTACTATAAACACAATATTTACAATAAATCATATCAATTTCTATACACCCCATGAACCACAGACATTGCCGAGGTGGGGTGGCTTGCGTGCCTCAATGATGCAGATAGCCGTACCGTAGGTGCAACCACAGCGGGGGGGGGGGGGTATCTGTGGAGAGGCCAGACAAACATGTGGTTCCTGAAGAGGGGCAGCAGCCTCTTCAGTAGTTACAGGGGCAACAGTCAGGATGATTGACTGAGCTGGCCTTGTAACATCAGCTAATATGGCTTTGCCACACGGTTACTGCGAACGGCTGAAAGCAAGGGGAAACTACAGCCGTTACTTTTCCCGAGGACATGCAGCTCTACTGTATGAAAATATGATGATGGCATCCTCTCGGGTAAAATATTCCGGAGGTAAAATAGTCCCCCATTCGGATCTCCGGGCGGGGACTACTCACGAGGATATTATCATCAGGAAAGACAATACTGGCATTCTACGGATCGGAGCGTGGAATGTTAGATCCCTTAATCGGGTAGGAAAATTAGAAAATTTAAAAAGGGAAATGAATAGGTTGAAGTTAGATATAGTGGGGATTAGTGAAGTTCGGTGGCAGGATGAACAGGATTTCTGGTCAGGTGAGTACAGGATTATAAATACAAAAGCAGTTGGGGGTATCACAGGAGTAGGACTGATAATGAATGGTAAACTACTATGACCAGCACAGTGATCGCATTATCATTGTCAAGATAGACACGAAGCCAACACCGACAACAGTAGTACAGGTTTATATGCCAACTAGCTCTGCCAATTATGAGGCGATCGAAGAAATATATGAGGAGCTAAAGGAAATTATTCAGACAGTTAAGGGAGAGGAAAACTTAATTGTGATGGGAGACTGGAATTCGGTAGTAGGAAAAGGAAGAGAAGGAAAATAGTAGGTGAATATGGACTGGGCAGAAGGAATGAAAGAGGAAGTCGCCTGGTAGAATTTTGCACGGAACATGATTTAATTGTAACAAAATTTTAACACGAATTATCTACAGGAGAATGGAAAAGCTGGTAGAAGCTGACCTCGGGAACGATCAGTTTGGATTCAGGAGGAACGTAGGAACCCGGGAGGCAATACTGACTTTACGACTTATCTTAGAAGATAGATTACGGAAAGGCAAACCTACATTTTTAGCTTTTGTAGATTTGGAGAAAGCATTTGACAATGTTGACTGGACTACACTCTTTCAAATTCTGAAGTCAGCAGGGGTAAAATACAGGGAAAGGAGAGTTATTTACAACTTGTACAAAAGCCAGGCCGCAGTTATTAGACTCGAAGGGCATGAAAGGAAAGCATCAGTTGGGAAGGGAGTAAGACAGGGTTGTAGCCTTTCTCCGATGTTATTAAATTTGTACATTGAGCAGGCGGTGAAGGAAAGCAAGGAAAATTTTGGAATAGGGATTAAAGTTCAGGGGGATGAAATAAAAACATTGCGTTTTGCTGATGACATTGTAATTCTGTCAGAGACAGCGAACGACCTGGAAGAGCAGTTGAATGGAATGGACAGTGTGTTGAAGAGAGCGTATAAAATGAACATTAACAAGAGCAAAACAAAAATAATGGAATGCGGTCTTAGAAAATCAGGCGATGGTGAAGGAATTAGATTATGTAACGAGACAATGAAGGTGGTAGATGAGTTTTGTTACTTGGGTAGTAAAATAACATGCGATGGTCGCAGTACAGAGGATATAAAATTCAGAATGGCAATGGGAAGAAAAGCATTTTTGAAAAAGAGAAATTTTCTAACCTCGAATATTGATTTAAGCGTAAGGAAGTCTTTTCTGAAGGCATTTGTGTGGAGTGTTGCCTTGTACGGGAGTGAAACATGGACGATAAGCAGTGCGCACAGGAAGAGAATAGAGCCTTTTGAAATGTGGTGCTACAGAAGAATGCTGAAGATTAGGTGGGTAGATCACATAACTAATGAAGAGGTACTGAACAGAATTGGCGAGAAAAGGAATTTTTGGCATACCCTGACTAAAAGAAGGGATCGCTTGGTAGGACACATTCTTAGACATCGAGGAATCGTAAATTTAGCATTGGAGGGAAGTGTGTGGGGTAAAAATCGCAGAGGGAGGCCAAGAGACGCGTATAGTAAGCAGATTCAAATGGATGTGGGTTGTCGTTCTTATGAGGAGATGAAAAGGCTTGCTCAGGATAGAGTAGGGTGGAGAGCTGCATCAAACCAGTCTCCGGACTGAAGACCATAACAACAAACAGTTTATCTAATTTTTATTACTAAAGAAACATAGAAAGGACCTTACACAGATGTGGGGGGCAGCCAATGAGAATGTTTCTGGGTAGCATTGGCGCAATTTCTCACAGTAATGCAGTATGCTACACCATCTGTTATGTTTTCCCACCCATTCCACTTGTCAAGCGTCCTGCCAGCTACAAAATTTCTTAACACCTGGTACCTTATGGCCCTAAGTCAGCCATCCTACACCATACTACGGATTTCGCATCCGCTACCCGTCGGACATTTGAGTCCTTTTTCGGACATGGTAGTATGTGCATTGTCCTCATCATAAATTATTTTACGGTAGTTTAAGTAGTTTGGGCCCAGGGATTGATAACCCCGCAGTTTGGTTCATTAGGTTTACAAATATTTCGTTGAAAAATATAGCTTCAGAATTTGTTGTGTCTTCCGAAACCTCTGGATCTATTTAAACCATATTAGGCACAGAAATAGAAGGCTTAATGACTATCAGCATTGTGAGATACGTTGAAGCTGCAACAGGGAAAATGATATAGTAAAAACGTGTTTTCTCCAGCTCCTTGGGCGTAGGCTACTCTGCGCTACCGGTGGCTTGTGTGATAACACACTTCTAGAAATGCAGCGCACTTCCAAAAAGGTCGGAAATATGGCCGTCACGTTATATAAAAAGCTCAGCCCCATGTGAAATGAGGAAGATTATTAAACCAGTTTTGAGTGTTGCCGCCACTGCCAGCTAGGTCCGCTGGCACACGCTTCGGCGTTGCGTGTGTTTTTGAGGACAGGGGTGCATGCTACTTTCACATGTTGCCAATCTTGATGGTCGACGTTTTCGATAGGTGAAAGAAGCCAAAGCAGCAATCCAATCCAACGGGTACTGGAGCATAATGGTAGCGCATAATCCTGTAACAGCGACGCCGTCGGCGAAGTTTAGGACGGCATGGTGTGTGTGTGTGAATGTTGTCAATAGCATAAAATAGTTTAACTAGTTTCTAAGTGTAGGGACTGATGACCTCAGTAGTTAAGCCTCAAAGAGTTTCGAACATTTCAGCATTTGGATGCGGAATTTCTGGGCGGGAGGCGGAGTGGCGGGAATGGAATCATTCACCACTACAAACCGTATTAACAGCTGAAGGTAAAATCTTATTCTTCAATAGCGCTACAGCCCTTGGTGAGCCTTGGCTTCTTCAAAGATTTTCCTCTACATTGCTTGGTTGATTGCAGCTCTTTTACACCCCTGGACTTCTATACTGGTGAGAATATTACGTAATCAATCCATCTCCTTATCGGTCTCCCACTTCGCCTATCCGAATGGATTTCGTCCATCATCATTTTCATTGGAATTCTGTCCTCTGCCTTTCTCTCCACGTGTCCTAGCCATCGTATTCGCTGTTATTTCACAAATTTTACTACATCCCCACCCTGCATTAATAGTTGTAACTCAGTGTTGTAGGTATTCTCCAGCCTTCTTTCTCCCTTAGTGCAGCATAAATTTTGCGCGGTATTTTCCACTCAAAGGTTCTCAGAGCATTTTTGTCACGTTCTGTCAGTGTCCATATGTAATAACTGGGAGGACTACGGAGTTGTATATTAACAGTGTTGTTTTGTTGTTTTTCTTCTAATAAGGCTATTTCTGAAAAGATGTATATTTGCAGAGTAAACCCTATTTGCTGCTTGTTTTCTTCCTCTTATAGCCTTTCCAATACTGTTATCACGTCGTTAGGGTTTCTAAGTAGTTAAAAGACATTCCTTTAAAGCATTTCCCATTTATGTTTAGGTCAGATTGTGACATTACCACATATTTTGTTTTGCTTCCATTTACTATGAGCTGCAGGTAAAATGGTAATGTATAAGGCAACTGTTCAAAAGTCCCTCGCTAAGGCCTGTATTCTACGCATCATGCTAGTGCATGTTGAGTCCGGATACTTCATTAAAATAGTATCGTTACATTCGGTTGTCCATGTCCCTCGTTTATTACACACTTACCGTCGCAAACCGTCTGACCTTAACTTAGCGATAAACGCATCAATGCAGGTCTTATGGAATTCTCCTCTGCTAGAACCGACGCGATTGGTAAACGCGGTTGGTGCTTTTTGCGCGAAGGACCGAATTTGTTGTGATATGGTTCCTAACGAAGCTGAGCGATCCATCATGCCAATGTCTTCAATATGCCTGTTTCACTTGTAGTAGTGCAATGGGCTGGGTGAAATCTGTCCCCTCGATCCTTTGTTACCTCCTGGAACCGGCTATTAAAGATCCACAAAAAATGTTCAAATGTTTGTAAATCTATCGGACTTAACTTCTAGGTTACCAGTCCGTAGCTTACAAACTACTTACACTAAGGTAAACTAACCTAAGGACAACACAAACACCCATGCTCTAGGGGGACTAGAACGGTCTCGCGCACCACAACACGGCGCTCCAGTACCGCGCGACTAATCCGCCGTGGCTAAAGATCCACATCATAGTTGCTTTGTTACGTTCAACATGACCCATTCTTGCGAGAGGTAAATAGCAGCCCCTATAAGTAATTATTCATCCTCAGTCGAAAACAGAAACGTGCTCGAAAGATTATTGCGGGGCCGCTTTGGAATGGCCGAGCGCTCTCGGCGCCTTGCTGCAGATTACGCCGTTGCTCCCCGTTAGAGGTTCGAGTCCTCTCTCGAGCCTGTGTTTATTTTCCTTATTTTATTTGTAAGCCTAGGGAATGATAAAACGGCATACTGAAATTGCTTTTGTAGAAGAATTGCACTAAAGGACAATTACAATTCCTGCACGCGGTCGTCTGTTCCGCCTTGCACAGTGTTTCTTGGGCAGCTGCTGCATGACATGCATTTCTCATCACCGCAAACGTATGCTGCATGCTCCGCCAGCGGGTATGCTTCATTCAGGATGTTGCATTTCGGTCGACCAGCAGTGTATTGTCGGCACGCCTCGGCGATCTGCTTTGCAGGTTAGCCTACATGTCAGTCAGAGGCATGGCATCGTTTACCCGCCTCTTTGCATATAGGCTTCCCAGCTTGACAAGCATGAGGATAAGCATGGCTGAGCATGAGAGTGGGTAGGCAGATATGGGGCAGAGTGGAGAGGGACGTTTCATGGCGACAGAGATGAGGGCGGGGGGGGGGGGGGGGGGGGAGCGGAATAAATAGCAGAGCATTACGTTTTTGATTTGAGGAGAAGGAAAAGGTCAGAGAGAGAGAGAGAGAGAGTGAGAGAGAGAGGGTGGATTTATTCCTCCAACCCCTCACTGCCACCACATACAATCTCTCTGTCGGTCAGTTTCGCTCTCCTGCCTTGCTGTCAGCATTATGCAGTTATACAAGTAAAGGAGTTATGTACTCGGCCACTGATATTTTATCCTCTAAGAAATTTGGATAGTGTTCCATTAATATTCCTTTGAATATTTTTATGGAAATAGAACATCTTCGATAATACCTTACTAGAAAAAGTCTAGAAACAACTGCAACTCAAGTTCACTAAATTGCATTCTGGCAGTTGGCATATCTAGTTCTTTTCTCTGACGGCTTGCAAATGCTGTACTTGGGATAAAATTATTCTTAGTAAATACAAGAAACATAATCTAGTTTCTTAGGCTGAATATGTGATCTATCATCACTCCATTAATGTATGAAAACGACCAAAAGTAGATGCTGCCCAACGTGAAGCAACCAAGAAAATGCAGAACACCACCCCACAGTTTCTTATGTTATATTCCAAACATCTTCCTCCATTATTTGTGAAAAAAAATTGAATCTATCGATAATCATCCTTGAATAAAAAAATTCCGTCAAATAATAATATTCTGAAATCAAAAAATTCAACTCTTACAGATCGCAATATCTTCAGCAGCAACTAGCAGCCACCGCGTCCTTCTTCCTCGCACCTATCAACTGTGTGTGCCCGTTGTGAAACCTTTAGCTTCCGCCTCCGCCTCCACGAGGCCTACACAATACAACCTAATTGTATTCAGGACTTGCTGGCAAATAGAAATTCAAACTCAAAGACGTAAGGAAGCGTTACAGGACTGTTACACTACGCTGTTTGAATCACAGATACACGACGTTGTACAGGTTCACAGGTAGAATCTTCTATGCCTCACAAGCACGGGATCGTACATGCTACTTAATGAAGTTGCTAAATTTTTAAAGTGGCGCGCACGAATTTCTTGAAAGCGAACAAAGTATGAGCTAATCTTGACATTTGGATGGACGCTTCCCGTTAATTAATTCAGTGTAGTTCACATCCTGAAACCCGGGTCATGTATGTGATTTATAATTATTGGAAGGAATTTATTTATCAAGGAAAAAAAAAGGTAGCAACAGTTTCAAATGTTGCACAAAGATTATATTATGTCCTCTACAAGCTTATATGCCCGTGCTTTTCAACGGGGTTGTTAAAGAAGGGCATGTGCGTATCATGGCTTTTTAGGGTTCCAGACCTCAGTCAGTAAAAATCCTTGTTGGATCGCTCTGTCAATAATTCAGTTGTTCTAGTCAAGATGTCAAATGTAAGTAAAAGTAATTATCCGAAACGATGTATCTCCATAAAGTTTTTGATACAAAATTAAACATGCTAAAAGAAGCAAGGAAATGTCTTCAAGTATTTAATACACCAAGCTTAATCAGTAACACTATGTTCAACATTTGTTGGTATTTGCAGAGATAAGATTGCTTAATTCTATCACAGACGTTCGCTTCCTTGCTGTACACACCATACTTATTTCACGACAGCGGCGTCTATTAGTTCTTTGGTGCACTACAGCGCTGTTTGCTGTACTATGCCAAGCATACTTCAAGCAGAGCCAACATCTAAATATTTTTTCCGTGATCTTACTTTAATGAAAATCCATGCAAATCCGTGGAGTAGTTTAGAAGATTAGGTGTTTCTAATAGATGAACAGACAGTTACTGAAAACGCTTAAGATTACGATGAATCTTTTTTCCGTGATCTGATTTTGATGAAATCGTGCCTATATGTTGTCCGAATCTTAGTTCCTGTTTCCTCTGAAAATTTCATGAAAATGTGCCAGTAGTTTTTTTTAAATCTTTTCTTTTTCTGTAATATGTTTGCGAAACGTGTTACAAATAGGCATATCTTCATGAATATGATGTAACTTAGATCATACATCAGTGATATTCGCCATTTTAAACATTTATTTCATGATCATTCATATCTCTTGACAATGTACTGAGACGTCGAAAGCTGAAATATAAAAAATAATAAGTATTTCATTTATGAAGTAGAAACATGACTGAAAACAATTATTACTCTTACGGTTGGCTCTCTTTCCGGTAGATGCGCTATTGTCGCTCCAAGCGTGAGACTTAAACTTCCATATCAGTTGTACGTATACGTTATACTGTGATATCAGTATGTATCAGTTTTATATTCATTGCGTTAAATATCTATTAGTTTCTGGTGCACTACGAAAGTAACAGTGCGTCTATTGGTGATAGCAGTAAAGACGTAATAAATCAAAACCTCATGCATGATGATGCGTTTTCTTATGAAACAAATTGTTAATGACATCATATCTCATGCACTATATGTCTGACTGTGATATAATATGGAAGGAACATTCAGTGGTATGTATGTGTACTGTCTGTGAATTGTCATCATTTTGTTGGGGTTGTCAGCTAGAAAAAGTTGAAATTATTTTTACAATTTATTGGAAGCCGCTAAGTGCTCTCATTCTCAAATAGTTGACGAATAAAATTACGCTATTACACGCCAAAAGATGGGACAGATATAATTGTTTATGACTTGATATCGTATGAACTATGTATCCTTTGTTGTTTTTGCAACCACAGCACATGATTTCTGACCTTAAATAACATTTGTAGCAAATTTAGTTGAAATCGGTCCATTATTTTAGGAACAGATGTAGAATATTATCGCATGATGCGGCCATTTTCACGACTATCATTGTTTATGACGTCATATCTCCTTACGTATGTGTCGTAGGTGGTTCTTACCCCGACACCGATTTTAGCCTAATAGTAAGGATCATGTGTATCAAGTTTGGTTGTAATCGGTCCAGTAATTTAGGAGGAGATGTGGAACACACACACACACACACACACACACACACACACACACACACACACATCCAGCCTATTTTTACAAGATGTAAGATTTTTGCCCATTCTGGGACCTGAGGTGTAGAGGTTGGTTGTAGTGATACTTCAATTTGTTTGGTCTGGTATCCATTCTTGCAGGACATTGTTTTAAGGTACTTTATTTCCGAATGCAGACTCTTCATTTGGCAGGACATGTGCTCTGTAGACCAATGTCTTACGGTCTCCGTTCTTCCACGCAGGTTGGTGACAGCTGCTGGTCTGCAGGTATAAAACAGTGTCTGTGAGTTTTCGATACGCATTGTGACCAGTAGATCAATCTGCAGAACAAGCATAACAATGGTGAGAGACAGGGTTCTATATATGTGCCACAGATAAGATGCTGTGGGTTCAGAGCCATTACACTTTCATATGTACATGGCAGCCCTCTTCCTGGTTTTTAGAAGAATGTACTAGAGTAAGCCTCTCTCTGTGCAAAGTTTGACTGCATGATTAAGACAGCACATCACTTGGACTGTGACGAAACTGCGTTGCTTACAGTTTGTTAATACAACGTTAAAGGTAGCAAGGTCTCAATGTCACTACAACGCCTATAAATGTAACCATTTGAGCTGTGATCAACTAAGTGGGGGTTTGCGCTGAAGAGACTCCGTGAAGACAACAGTATTATAATATTGCCGGCAGAGAAATGAAACTCTATGGTCATTTTTCAGCGGGTGGAATATGATTAGAAGGAACCTCACCTTCTGTAGGACCCTGCATAAAGAACGGTGCAGTGTAACCCCACTGACAAGGTCAAGAAGAAGACCAGGTCTCTACTGAATGAGATGTGGTTTTCTGACAAGGTTATCAGGCAACTCTGAGCAAAAGCAGCAGTACCAACTATACTCTATGGTATGCTTAATACACATAAGAAGGGTGTGCTCCTAAAACGTTTTTTGGTAATATTGGGACACCTGTGTTCAAAAATACTTTAGAAATCTGCTCTGTGTTCACCACATTCGCAATTCCTGCAATGCTGCAAGCAACTAAGCATTACAGACGAGGACACCATGGTTAGTTTTGATGTGATATAGTTGTTCATGAGGGTTTCACAGACACTAGGTCACATTGCAGAAAATTTTTGTAGTGCTCTGATGGACCTATTCATGCACACAACACAGACACACACACACGCGCGCGCGCGCGCGCGCGCGCCAGGTATAAACTCATATGTTTCTTTAGGCGTGTGGATGATACCTTCATGACCTGGTCTCATGGCAACGACAGGCTCAATAAGTTTCTTGAGCGTCTTAACTCTCTTGCCGAACAAAGTTCACCATGGAACTGGAGAAGAATGGTCATATGCTATTTCTTACAGTACTAGTAAAAAGAAAAGCAGATGGATCAATTGGCCACAGAGTGTATTGGAAAACCACACACATTCATTTTTATCTGCAGGCCAGCAGCTGACAGACAAGAATTGGTTTCTTAAGACAATGACCCACAGACAACGTGTCCTGTCAGACTAAGAGAGTCTATCTACGGAAATAGAGCATCTTAAAACTGTGTTCTGCAAAAATGGATATTTGACCAAACAAAGTGAGATGACACTCTCGCCAGTCACCACACCACAGGTCTCAGAAGCTGAAGAAGATGAAACAAAGAGGGTGGCATATCTGCCGTATGACTCTTCTCTTTCTGCCAGAATTACAACGATCCTATATTAACAATATTAAGTGTGCTTTCAGTTCTTCCGACAAAATCAGGAGACTGGTGGACAATGATATAAACGACCTGGGCTTACGGAAATCAAGGAGCATCAGAGGAACACCCGATTAAGACAGGTAACAAAAGCAGTCATTTTTGAATATTGTCTACAAGTAGACAATTCCTTAAATTACACTGAAACAGTTTCTAGCACAGACGCCCAGATTTTGGGACAGTGTAATGAGGGAATCGATGGAGACAAAAGTGACCGAACACCTCGGAGGTGGTCTTGCAGGCACGCACCACGAAGGGAACATCCAGAATGGCAGTGGGTGGAAACACCTAGAATGGCAGACAGCGCTGCATCAGGTCACAGCGAATCGGCGCAGACCACAGTGGGAACGTTAGACCGAGAATAAAGTACCTAGCAGCAGGTGTAATGGCCGCGGACTTCGAAGCGAGCATCCGGAAACGCATCGGATGAAAAGTTGAATAACTACGCACCATCAGATCTCAGTGAGTGGGCGCAGATCGAAGAGGGAGCTCCGGACCGAAGATAAGACGCCGCGAGCGAGTTCTGGTAGGTGCGGAACTGAAAGGGAACACCCGTAACTACAGAACGGCAACGTTCCAGCAAATTTTATTTGCGAAGTTTTTCGTATTCAGTGACAAAGCCACTGTTTTTCTTTACAATCAAATATTGTTGTAACCATGGTTCCGAGAATTCTACGTCAAAGGATTCCTTGTCAGCTGTCTAAATAAATGCGTTTCTGTCTATGTAAACAGAAATCCTAAATTCGCACTAGTACATTATGTATCGTAACAGACATCTCGTAAATTATTTCATTTGAATATTTCCGTATGTAACAACACTTTCCAGAATGTAACCGGTTTTCGAAAGGGCATGATGAGTAAAACGTAATATACATATTATGGAAATAAATGGGAATTTCCATAGTTTTATCGCCACACTCATCGCTTCAGTTTTAGTTACAGTAGCAAATACTTTAATCTGAAAACATGCATCAGGATTGTTTCCGAAATAGTGTCCATTAGCATCTGCGCCCATCCTCACATGTTAATTAAAACTCATTCCGTATGCGTTATAAATTGCTACAGGTCATCAAATGTGGCTTTTCTAAATGGTTTTTAAAGGGAAACCCAATCAAAAGTACAATCGCACGAAGATATCTATATCAGAGAAACATAAAAGGATCGGTGGGTAGGAGGGGGTAAGATGTCGATGTTTTGCGGTTTACACTGTAGCGCCTGTAGATGGAAGATGGAGATAAATGACACCAATGGCAAAGTTAAAAGCTGTGTAAGAGGGGTCAAAAGAGTTCTGTCATGTTAAGATGACAAAGCTATTTCAGACTCTGCAGAGTGACAGAGCACGGAAAACTCCTACACAGAGACATTACGAGTCAGGTGTAAGGTAATTTGATAAACATCTGTCTGTATTTCATAATCGTTGCTACTTTACGTTGTTAAAAGGCAGCTGTGACATCTTGGTCAACTTTTCATGTGTGCTAAGATGAAGAGAACTGATGCTTAATATCTAAAAATGAAATAATCCTCATAGTAATAATTACTTAGTTTCAAATGAGTTAGTACAGTAAAATATAGAGGAATCCAGCGAGACAAAAAAAGTCATAGCAGAGAAATGGAAATGCAGGCGATATCTTAGAGGAAAGAGATTATGTAAAAAAGTTAAAACAAGATAAGCGGTGACTGCTGCAAAAAATTAATTATACTTTTTGTATAGAATTGAATAGATTTATTGTGAATAAATCCATTGCCAATCAATATTCCGCTAAAATTGTTCTGCAGTTTGGTTGCAGGATGTTTCTGAGACCTTTCCTTCTATCTGACCTATTTAGTCAAATTGCAAGTGTTACACTTAAGTGAGCTTCTGTGAAACACCACACTCCTACCCTTAATTTCTTGAAGGAAATGCGCAACGGTAGTTCCGATAACACCAGAAATAAAACAGACCTGTAACATTGAAGCTAAAGCGAAAGATCTTACCATGAGAAGGATGCTAATATATTGAATCTTCTCTTTCTCCAAGCTAACTGAATGTAGAGATCTGGTTTGCTGTAATCTGTGATAAAAGACAGTAATTACTGAAAGAAAATATTTATAAATATTCTAAATAAGAAAACATGAAACACTTTATATCGAATACATCAAAGTTTATAATCACTACAAAAATATGACGCTAATTACTTGATTACTCAAGTACAAGAAAATGGATATGAAAGGATATGAAAGCAGGCTGACTGTCGTTAGAATACGAAATTTCGCTTCCCATTTAACAATGACTGTCGATTTCAAAGAGGCTTTTGGCGTGTGGTTTACCAACTAATTGAGTCTTAGACAGAGTGTCCTTGACTACCGGAATTGCGGCACGTTACCAAATTGCATCGAAGGGGCGGTGTTTGGAGTAGGGCTGCTACATCTTAGGTACGTCATATGGGTCTTCGTGGACAGACGTGTCTGGTATTAAGTGCAAATAACGACAAATTCTAACTAATTCTGAAGAAAAGTCCACAGAAAAACACTAATAGAATGTGCTTTAATAACGATAGAATACTTCTATTACAAAAGAAAAATAATTTTTATTCAAATAACAATTAAGAATACGTCATTTCGCTGTGAATTTTAAAAATGTTCAAATGTTTGTAAAGATTATGGGACTTAACTGCGGGGTCATCAGTCCCTAAGCTTAGAAATTACTTACGTACTACCCTATACTAAAGACGGCACAAACATCCATGCCCGAGGAGATTCGAACCCCCGACGGGGAGCGGCTTCGCGCATCGCAGCATAGCGCCTGAATGCGCTCGGCTGCTCCGCCGCGGCGCTGTGAATTTGGTACACATCATTAAACTAGAATTAATTTACGACAGTGACTGAAGGTCACATCTAAATAGCACTTAGTGTGACGTTCTCCTCCTACAAGAACTGAATGACACAGTGCAAGAGATTGTACAGAAATATGTCTGCACTTTATTGCTTGAGGAAGCAGAAGTCCTTACCTCAGTCACAAGAGCCCAAGGCAAAGTCATTAACGACTGCAGGAAAATACGGTGTAAGTTTTTCATACGAATCTGTTGTGAATTGGGAAGATGAACTTCATAAAAAAATAATAACTATCGAGTGGGCTGATTCCTTTCCTGTAAAGGAAAACTGTCTATGTGTTTGAGAATAATACCAATGTTGTCTCTTATATTTATAAGTACAAAATACCTCATGAAAATTCGATACAATTCTATGCAATTACACAGAGTATGGATAAATCAATGTTTCGTTCAGTACTTTGAGTTAGCGCCGAAACAAAACTGTAGATTACATAGATTACAAGGTGACAGTGAAAACGGAAACTCACAGAATGGATGAATTATTACCCTCAGTTCTCTCTCTCTTTCCCTCTTTTATTTTTTTAATTAGTATACGGTGTAAACGCACTTTGTTCATCTTGTCACAATTATGATGAGCACTGAAATATGTGAAATTATCTATGATTCTCGTTTCGCATTACTGGAGGCCCCACATAAGGCGCCTTCTCGGAGACCACTCGCGGTAACATATTGCAGTCTGCTGCTTAGCTGCGCACAGCAGCATTACCTCGACAATCAGAGAGCACCTCAGACAGACATGCCATTCCTCCCTAACCAACGAATACATATATTTCACCTAGAGAGACTTATTTCAACAGAACCTTTCCTGTGTTCAAAATCAAATGTTCGTTACCTTAAAGGATCAAACCGCTGTCGCGATCGGTCCCGCGTGGGTCCTGCATGCATTGTGTGTATGAAAACTCTGATACGACTGTGACTGTCAGCTGAACTTAAGAACATCAAAAACTGTAGTGAGAAAAATGAAGTTACGGACGTTCGTTCTCTAAAGGAAGTCCAGGTTAAGTATTCCTTTCTCGGTGCTGTCTTTTAACACAAGTGTATTTATTGGTTTAGTAATATAAGAGCTCTAATATGCGGTCTGTGCAAGCCTTCCTCGCCTGCACAACGCACGCACGTCTCATACACGTCACACAACACTACCAGAGATAGATGCGTGGCCTGTACAGATATTTGCTTAGTGTATAATAAAACTGAAAGCCTAGTTGCTCTCGTAGCTGCAGTAAGAGCCGATAAGAGCTGTCGCGCGTTCGTACGAGACGGTAGCGGCAGCGGCTGACGGCCGAAGATCCAGATTGACAGGTGAGATACTGGTAGCAGACGGCCCAACATCTGCGCGCCGGTCACGCGCTGTGTGTGTGTGTGTGTGTGACGGAGGTCAGATAGCGCACACTGCGGCCCCGTGACACTGCATTAGCGCCACACTTGATCCTCCACCTGCTGCCAGCGCCGGCACGTGAAAGGTCAGACGCCAAGCCGCCCAATATCGGAGCCACTTCGGCGTACATGGCGAGCGGCGGCCGCGCTGACCTGTTCGAGAGCATAAAAAAAAGAAGAGAAACAAGAGGCACCAATCGCGGCCGGCCGTGATTTATGCGGTCGCGAATTCAGCGCGCTTCCTCCACTCCGTAACCGAGCTCCACCGCCGAGATGGTTTCTCGGAACTGCGGTCGGTTTTGAGCGGGCCATGACGGCCGTGCCACATGATGGAGTCGTTCACCTCGCTGTTGTGGTCCAGCTGCCGAGGCTGAAGTCTCAAACTATCGACATTACCTGACGCTGCAACTCTGAGGTTGGTGTCAAAAGCTACACCTGCAGCAGTCGCGCGAGTTTTCGAACCGCCAGAAGTCGCACGCGGACTGATATACTTCATGACAATAAATAATTTTACTAGTAAAAATTAATTTTTTATGTTCAACTTGTAATGTTGTGCTTGTGTACCTTTCAGAGCTACAAATACGGTAGATTCCATTGGAATAGTAAGTATTCCAATGTGCTACATACGAGGCGCGTTTTTTTTTTTTTTTTTTTTTTTTTTTTTTTTTTTTTTTAAGTATGTTGGAAGAGAAGAAGCTTAGGGTTTAACGTCTCGTCGACAGCGTGATCATTAGAGACGGAGCATACTCTCGGATTTTTTGTGGAAGGATTAGGGAGGAAATTCGGCCGTGCCCTTTGAAAGGAACCATCCCAGAATTTGCCAAGAATGATTTAGGAAAATCACGGAAAACCTAAATCTGGATTTGAACCACCGTCTTTCCAAATGCGAGTCCGGTGTCTTACCACTGCGCCACATCGCTCGGTTTTTAAGTAAGTTCAGTTTTGTTGTAGACACTAGCAGTTCGAGCACGTACCGCAACGAGAACGTGCGTCGTGTCTCTGGAAAAACAGTGCTCAGCTTCAGCACTGTAGCTAACCTGTACGGTTCTGTTTTGTCCTTTCAAAATATTTCAGACTATCAACTCGCCCGCGAGTGAGGTTCGCTCAGTGATATGGTTTTTGTCACCAAAGAACCTGTCTGCTGCAGAAATTCATCGACAGATTTGCGAAATGTACTGTGATACTGTTATGAGTGAAAGCAAAATGCGTAAGTGGGTACGAGAGTTCAAAGGTGACTGTGACAACGTCGATGATGAAGACCGCTCCGGTCGCCCATCTTCGATTACAGACGATCTGGAGGTTTCAGCTGAAGCGAGGATTAGTGAGAATAGGAGCTTCACAATAAACAGGTCTCTCAAACGAATTTCTTGACGTGTCGAGATCAGTGCTTCACAAAACGGCAGTGAACTCTTGGTTATTAGAACAGACGGCAAGATTGTATGAAGAGGGTATTTAAAAAAAAAAAAAAAAAAAAAAAAAGTTCAAATGTTTGTTAAGCTTATGGGACTTAACTACGAGGTCATCAGTCCCTAAACTTACAAACTACTTATGAACTACTTACGAACTAGGACGGCACAAATATCCATGCCCGAGGGGGGATTCGAACCCCCGACCGTAGTGGCCGTGCTGACCGTGACTGGAGCGCTTCAGTCACCTCGGCCACCGCGGCCGGCGAGGGTATTTTAAAATTGGTTGACAGGCATGATAAGTGTTTGAACAAACTTGGCAACTATGTCGAAAAATAAATTTACTTTTCTTAAATAACCTTTCATTGTGTACTTAAAAAACGCGCCTCGTATTTTTCATTTTTTTTAAAGTAGTGTCTTATAATTGCATCATAAAAAGGATACACACAACAGTTACGACAGTTCTATAGTTTATACAATACAGAATACGCCTCCATTTTAGAACGTTCTGAACAAACGACATGCTCCAAAGGGAGCTTCATTTGCAGCAGCTGTACTTGGTACGTAACTTTTTCCCCCTTTTGCTGTCACATTATATAAAACGCCCTCTCGGTATGATATGTAACTCAAAGCCATAACTCTGAACAGACAATCTTTTCTAATGCTCTTTATGTTGTGTCGATGAGCCAAAAAATAAAATAAAAAATCACCACTATGTAGATAAAGATTTGTTTGAAAACCATAGTGCTTTACTATACTAGAAATTGTTTGAGATGATACGGCATTGGCCACGTCCGAACATTTAACTGACTTACGCAGGTAGTTATATAGGGACCAGTAGCAGCTGGTGCTTCATATGACTTTTTTTTTCAGTGCTAGATCTTGGTAGTGGCGCCACCTCCACCCCCTCCCCGCTCGGCGTCCGGAGGCACAATTTGGCGCACATCTGCGAGAGGCGCTGGGGAAAAGCGCCCCGGTTTGCCCCCACCCTTTGGATATATTTTCGTCCAAAGATCTAGAGAATTTCTTATTTCTGCTTGTTTGCAGTTGCTTCAACTCAAGCTGTGACGTCGGTTTACCAAGCTTCTTTATTTCACACTTTTCTTTCAAGCTAATAGCTGAGAAATGTGTTTCTAAGAAATACTGAACTTCGTTCATTTTTTTAATATAATAAACACCAAGAACACGTGAATATGCACACTACCTAAGTAACTGATTACACTGTTAAGTGACTCTAACAAAATGAATCTGTTACGATGAAGAGACAAGATACCTTCGCATCACGTGACAGTGTAAGCAGCACCCCTCCTAACCTTATGCACGCACGAAGGCTGATCTCCCCAACATCTTTTCAAATAGTTACAGTGAAGGGTATAAATATCATGTACCCTCAAAATTGTGATACATTTGCATAAACTTCCAACGATAGGTGGCATTGCTTGCAGTCGGTCTCGAACCCAATACCATCGACAACGCAGGGCGTTGCCAATAACCACACGTCTATTCATGCTAGGTGGAGAGTTGTAACTTCATTAATATTCATGATCGGCTCTTCTGAAGGCTTTTACAGTTGATGCATCTTTATAGTTATATTTTACCAAGTATGACGTGTTTTTGATGAATATTCAATGCGCCAAAAACAAATATGAAGGGCAGATTTTGCCTTCATGGAGGATTTGCGCATGGGCAAGGCGAGGTGCGCAGTAGCTTTGGGACCATTCGTGCATAACCGCCAGAGCTCGAGTAGCCATGAGCTGGTGTCTCTACCAGCTCCTACGCCTATGTTAAAAGCGGCCTTTCCCCTCGCCCCTTCCTGTCGCGGGAGGGGCCATATGCTGCCTCCAGGGGGTTCAGAAGTGAATTTGAACCTCAGCTGCACAAGCGCATTGCAACGCTGCGGCCACTACCGCCTACAATAGGCGGCTTCACTATGACTCTTGTACGTGCTGTGGCCGAAATCATCAGATAGGTGAACGTAACGAAGAATGATAGTTTAAAGTCGCTTTTTATTTGATTTATTTATTTAATTTTTTTCACGGGACTATTTTTGAGCGTTCACTGAACCAGTGAACACATAGGATGCGCCGCCACTGATGGGGCATGCAGTTTTAAGTCGTTTACGTACCACTTTCAAACTCTCCATTTTTCACATCAACATTTTCATAGGGGATAGAAATGAAAACGCACACATAATCCAACGTATGGGAGGGAATCAAACCATTGACCTTAAGATCCATAGTCTCACACGAGACCACTCTCTTTTCCTTCTGGCAGATCGGTTCTATGCGGACGTCACATCCGTCCTTGCTATGCTGCTCGCTGATTTCTTTTCTCAGTTTTTTTCCCCCTTACATAGGGCTGTCAGCTCTCTGACCGAACCCACTGAACTAACCGCCTCGGGTCTTCAGCCAGCGAGCCGAAAGCAATATAACCAATGGAAAGTAGCTCTGCAGTAACAAGAAAAATCTTGAGAACAAATAATAATAAGGCAATAATATAGTACCATGAACGCAAATAAAATCGAACATTGTTAGTCGCACATGAGTGTCAGTCCGAAGTTCTTGTCCATTTCTCGACAGCTACTCTAATCTAAATGAAACGAGGAATTAGTGTACCACCGTTGACTGCAGAACGTACTCAGCTCATGTGATTCCTAGTTTCATAAAGATAGAATGGGAATAGGAAAACAAAAATTATTGATCCGTACTGTCAGTTCTCACCCGACTACTATAAGGTAGTACACAATTTAGGCAACCGAAATTTTTGAAGGACATTTTCAGTTTCAGTATTTTGTCATACTTGCAGTATTGATCATTTTCAAGAGCGGTAAGTGTCGATATAGTTGCAAGTATCGGGGGAGTGAAACTGAATTTTTGTAAGCAGCGAGGTGGAGATGTTTCAAAACGCCAGTCAACAAGTTTACTGTTCAGTTATCCCATACGATGATAATGATTAATTAAAATTTTATCTATGCGTTTCGTGTAAACTCTTCTTCTGTCAAAGGAAATGTGGGATACAAGTACCCGACTTGAGATCATGTGAAGGCAAACATTTTCAAACCGTGCTCGTGAAATGGGTTGCATTCACATGGCGACATACGGGGTGTATGAAGCTCCCAATTCCTCCGACGTACTGAGAATGAGTTTAGATTAGATTAGTTTATTGTTTCATAGATCATGAACACCAGATATTTTAATCATGTACGAGGCGCGTCCAGAAAGTAAGTTCCGTTTGGTAATAAAATGAAATTGTACACAGTTGCAGAAGAAATTTTTAATGCGCAAAATTCTACAACTCTTAAACTACTTTTCCACATAACTGCCGAAATTTTGTAGGCACTTGTCATAGCGAACCACAAGTTTTTGCATGCATGTTTCACAGAAGGTTTCCACCTGTGTATTCAATCATGTGGTAACAGCTCTTTATCATCGTTGAAGTGTTGACCACCAAGGACAGATTTTAGGTGTAAGAAGAGATGAAAGTCGCTAGGAGAGAGGTCCAAGCTGTATGGAGGATGATCAAACAGGTCCCATTGAAATTTCCGTAAGAATTTTTTGGTCACATTCGGTGTGTGAGGTCAGGCATTATCGTGAAAAAAATCTTTTGACAGTAATCCTCTTCTTACACCTAAAATCTGGCCTTGGTGGACAACACGTCAACGATGACGACGAGCTGAAAGAACATGTTAACACATGGTTGAATACACAGGCGGCAACATTCTATGAAAAGGCACACAAAACCTTGTGCCATGCTTTGGCAATTACCTAAAAAAATTAGGAAGCTATGTAGAAAAGTCGTTTAACAGTTGTAGATTTTTGTACAATCAATATTTTTTCTGTATTTTTACCCGTTCGTTTTATATAACCAAACGGTACTTACTTTCTGGACGCGCCTCGTAGAACGAGTCACTTTAGTAAAAGATAACATTACATAACATAAATTTATTTTTTAATTTTGCGAAAGTGCTGATTTCTATGTAAAAAATCATCTACGTAGTAGAAGGAGTTGTCTTCAAAATTTTGTTTGTTTGTTTTTAAATACTGGTTGGTATCTATCAATTTGATCTTACCTGACAAGTGACTAAAGACTTTTGTGGCAGCATAATTCACACCATTCTGTGCCACAGTTAGATTCTATCTCGAATAGTGTGTATCATGCTTTCTCGTAGTGTTGTAGCTATGCACACAGCTATTACTAGAATGAAACTATCACTCTGCAACGGAGTGTGCGTTGCTATTCCTTTTCCAAAATGTTCAAATATTTGTAATCCTATGGGACCAAACTATGTTAGTCATCGTTCCCTAGTCTTACAAACTACTTAAACTAAGTAAAACTAACCTAAGGACAAAACACACATATCCATTCCCGAGGGAGGATTCGAACCTCCGACGCGGGAGGCAGCGCGATCTGTATCGTGGCGCTCCAGACCGCTCGGCTAGTCACGCGCGGCTGCTTTTCCATTGGGTTGAGTTATTAATAATAAATTTCATAAGAGATTATTGTGAAACTACTTTGAAGATCCCTAGATCCTTAAATAAGTGTCTGCAAGACGAGCTAAGTGGGCTCCATAAATTATTTAAACTACACGTTTTTTTTACAATGAATACTTTATTGCTCAGTGATGAATTACCCCAAAATATGACGTCATATCAAAGCAGTGAATGAAAGTAGGCATAGTAAGGTAATTTACTAAGATATTTGTCATCAAAATTTGTAATAATCCTTACAGCGTAAGTTGTGAAACTCAAACGTTTCAGTAAATCGTCAATGTGTTGCTTCCAATTCAATTTCTCGCCAGTACACACACCTAAAAACATTGAATATTCTATTTTACCGACAGTCTTCTTTCCACAGACTATGTTTATTTACTGTGACATACCATTTACAGTATGGAACTGCATTTACTGTGTTTTATCAATGATTAATAACAGTCAAATTTGATGAGAACCTCTTAATAATTTTCTGAAATACATTTTTACAATTTTATCAGTTAGGTCTTGTTTATCGTCAGCAAAAAGAACAAGCTTTGAATCATCATGAATATAGAATGGGCAATCATTAATATATACCAAGAAGTGCAAAGGACCCAAGACTGAATCCCTTTGGGCTCCAGTGTAGACAGCACCCTAGTTTAAGGAATTAGCTGACTTTTGAGGTTCCCCTGGACCATTTACTTCAAATTTCTGCAGTTTTCAATTTAAGTATTTTAGTAAAACGCTTGTGCACTGCCCAACTAATACCACAACCCTTAAGCTTCTCTAGAAGAATTCCATGATTTACTCAATAAAAAACATTTGGCAAATCACAAAAAATACCAACGGGTAATGTCCGGTTGTTCAAAGCATTGAATATTTGATCAGTGGAAGCATATATAGCTTTTTCTGTGGAATAGTCTTGCTGGAAACCAAAATAACATTTTAGCACGTAATTTTTACATATATAGGAAGCTACTCTAGAGTACATTACTTTCTCTCGCATCTCCTTTTCTACCCAATAGTTTAACAATTGCATATTTTAGTCTATCTGGGAAAATACCCTGCTCCAGAGAGCTATTACATATAGGCCTGAGAATGCTACTTATCTGTTGGGAACAAGCTTCTAGTACCCTGCCGGAAATGCCATAAATTCCATACGAGTTTTTGCATTTAAAAGTTTATTATTTTCTCAATTACAAAAGGAGAGGTGGGTGGAATTTCAGTTGTATCAGTTTGTATGGATATGGTCTCTTCCATTACTAACTTCGTCTTGGATCATTTATATCCTATATTCTCCACAACATTCACAAAGAAATTATTACAAATATTTTCAACTTCTGACTTTTTTGTTGTAAGCTTTTCACTCATTTTAATGCTAATACAATCCTGATATGCTATTGCTTGCCCCATTTCCCCTTCAAATATATTAATTTTTTTTATTATCAGAGGTACCAGTCTCGGAAATAATACATATGGTTCTGGGCTTTTTAATAATTTTCCTTAGTATATAGTAGTTTTTATAATATTCGTCTATTCCTGGGTAATTACTCTATCTTGCTGTTACATACAGTTCCCTTTTCCAGATATAAGATACTTTTATTCCTTTACCCATGGCTTTTTATTTGGTATGTTACAGTTATGTCTACGTTGATGAGGAAACAGTTTACTTACAAATGTATCAAGAAATTTCAAAATTAGCATCGGTATTCTTGTATACCTTATCCCAGTCTAAATGTTGTAAGCTTTTCCTGAACTTGGAAGTGGTTAAATCATTAATTGATTGCACTACTTTGGATGTCTGTTTTAAATGTTCAAATGTTTGTAGAGCTTATGGGACTTATTTACGGGGTCATCAGTCCCCAAACTTACAAACTACTTAAGAACTACCTAATACTAAGGACGGCACAAACATCCATGCCCGAGGGGGGATTCGAGCCCCCGACCGTAGTGGCCGTGCAGACCGTGACTCGCGCGCCGCAGAGCGCTCGGCCACCGCGGCCGGTATGTCTGTTTTAACTTGATGTATGGGTATACGTCAAGAACTGTAAGTTACTGTGCACCATGATCAGAAAGACAGTTTTCAACAAGATTAGCACTTACTTATCTTGGTCTATAAAAAGTTATCTATCAGTGTGCTGTTGTCCTTTACTCTCCGAGTAGAAAATTTTCTAGCGAATGTCAAACTGAAAGAAATAAGTAATACTTCAAGGTCTTTCTTCATATTGCACTCTTGTAGAGAATCAAAATTGAAAATTGAAATTATCACAAATAACAATTTGTTTCCCCTGTCAGACATAGCGCAACAAGGAATCCAAGTTTTTCAGAAAGAAAATTACCTGATGGGGACATATACAATATTACAGTTATAATAGTGCCATAATTCAGTTTAAGTTCACAGGCACAAACTTCTGTATGTTGCTCCATACAAAACTTTATTTGTTTCTAGGTTTGTCTCTCTTTTTTTTTTTTTTTTTTTTTTTTTTTTTTTTTTTTTTTTTTTTTTTTTTTTTTTTTTTACACAGTGACAAATTTTCAGATAAATGGCAACTCCACCTCTCCTTATTACCTCTACTTACGGTTTCTGAAAGTTTATACCCATTGTCTTTAACTTTTTCCATATTAGTGACAATGTGATGCTCAGATAGGCATAGTACATATATTACACGCTCAGTTTCTCCACACAGAGCAAATGCTCATGTATGTTATTCTTTAATCCCCCAGTATTTTGATGAAATACACCAACATAATTTTTCACTGTACTTTTGTGAAGCTCTTGGGATACCATCCACTTCTTACAGACTTAGCTATCAATCCCGCCAGTTTACCCCTCCAGTTTCCATAGTGATGCTGGTTATGTTTAATGAATCCCCTCCTACCATTAGCAACAAGGCATGCCTGAAAATATATCCACCCTGAACAGTTGATCCAATTCCGTGTTGACTCCCCCTCACAGAACTGTTCAGCAGCGGTCGATCATGAAGGCAGGCACCAGCCTAATATTTCTATGGCTTTATTGTAGATGCTATTTTAACCAGGTCACACTCAATATTGTATCCTTAGTCCCTATCGATTCTGTTTCCCGTTCTACTCAGTATAACAACATGATCATCTTTTGTGAACCTGTTGTACAAGGAACCAGTGTCCTCTGCAATATGTCTAAGTCAAAAGCACTGGGCCTGAAAAAGTTTGTAACATGGAACCTGTCACCTAATTTTTCCTATACAATATGGCAATCTGGCCCACAGCTCTTCCACAGCTGCTACCTAGCAATATAACTTTCCTCCTATTTTCTACTCCCCCCCCCCCCATTTTTTTTGCTTGTTTCCTATTGATAGTCTGTTACGTCTGAATTACACCTACTTCTGCTGATATCTCTTCTTTGTTGTGGTAGTAAGGCGAATCTATTGTCGGACCCATGATGAAATTGTCCGACACTGTTGTTTTTTATGGCCCCTGTTCCTTACAATCTCTACACCCTTCTCGCCCATAACCTGAAATGTGTTGCCTGGCCTTTTTTAAGTGACGACCTATGACAAATAATTTTAACCCCTTAATGCACAGTGTAGTTGATTAGCTACATACTTCATTTTTCCGTTATCGCTCAAAGTTATCAATATTTTACCACAAATTCATTTTTAGCTGCTTGTATAAATACCGCTGAATTTGCTAGTGGTACGTCTTAGACATTATAAATAGCAGGATGCTACTAAATCAGTTCGACAGTTAGCTGCACTGAGTTACTGCTAACATGTGCGTTTGTTTACTTTAGTATCCCTCCTTTGCCATGTAAAAAGTAGTCAGTCACATTGTACAGTTGCATTATGAGCTACTTCTTAAAAATATAAGCAGGGCAATACTAAGATTTAAACCGTCGGGTACATCATGAAAGCACTATACAGATGACCAACTATGAACGGTTTGTTGCTAACAGTGTATAATAATTTTACGATTTCTTTTTTCAAAATTTTTCTCAATATACACGCATTATACATTAATCTTGGTAATTTTTGTAGCTTCAAATAAAAAGTCATGCATTAAAGGGTTAAATTTGACACATGAATTTTTTATGTACTCAACACAGTACCATTGAATATATATATATATATATATATATATATATATATATATATATATATATAACTTTTATAACTTATAAATTAAGCACTCTGTCACATGAGATGCTATTTTGTAAAAATTTAGAGTCGCAAATCTGAGGATGTTAACTACGTTTGTCGACCTGGTCATGCATATTAAATATTGAACCAGCTTCCTTAACAGGTATATTCTTAACAAATTTGCTGCGACTGGCCCTTTCTGGCGTTTTATTGTGGACGTTCAGCAGTGATATGACCTTTGTACATTGTATGAAATAAATCGCAATTTGCAATCAATTATGGCTTCAATGTACTAGGTTTAGATGGAATACCAAAGAGCGGCGAATGAAAATTTGTGCTCGGCCGGGATTCGAAAGCGGGATCTCCTGCGTACTAGGCAGACGCGTTGACCACTCCGGCACTGAGGACACAGTGACCAGCCCGACTGCAGAGGACACTTCCCTGCATGTCTCCCGCCACATCCAAATCTCCATTCGTCACGCTGTCTCTTTCCTATTACCACAGCTTATTTGTTCTGTAACGCTCGGAGCCACAATACTGTATTCCCGCATCAGGGAGAACAGAGCATGAGGTATCGAGACACAAATAATTGTCGTCAGGCCTCATTCGCCGCACTTTGGTATTCCATCTAAACCTAGTACAGTGAAGCCATAACTGATTGCAAATTGCGATTTATTTCATTCATTGAACGCTGTAACGTCGTCAAAATATATAATTTGTACATTGTGTAAGGAAGCAGACCGCCGCGGTGGAGTAGCCGAGCGGTCTAAAGCGTCTCGCTGCGGAGCGCGCGGTTGCTCGCCGTGGAGGTTCGAGTGTTCCCTAGGGCATGGGTGCGTGTGTTGTCCTTAGGTTAGTTTACCTAGGTTTAAGTAGTTTGTAAGCTACGGACTGATAACCACGCGATGGCCGAGAGGTCTGAGGCGCTCCAGTCACGGCCTGCACGGCCACTACGGTTGGGGGTTCGTATTCCCCCCTCGGGCATGGATAATTGTGCCGTCCTTAGTATTAAGTAGTTCATAAGTAATTTGTAAGCTTAGGAACTGATGACCCCGTAGTTAAGTCCCATAAGTTCTACAAACATTTGAAATATTTTCGATAACCACGCAGTTTGGTACGATAGTTTTACAAACATTTGAAGCTGACCGCAATGTTTTAAAAAGTTATTTTCTGTACACATTTTGTGTATGTTAGGAAAGAAACTGAGGATTTAAAAAAGTGGTTATACAATTTACAAAGTCTCTTGGTTGACAACGCTTAACGAAAAGGGGAACAATGTGTACGCGTGCGCTGTGACACGCAGAGCGTTGTTTTGGTGCGGCCGGTGTCGTGTTGTCGCCGGGCCGGGGTGCCTGAGAGATTACCCTTTACTGGGTCAGAGGTACGGCGCGGCGCGGCGCGGCTAACGGAACCGTGGGCTGGGCGGGCTCACCATTGTCCGCGGCCATACGTTAGCCGCCGCATTGTCCTCCGTGCTCCGTGCGTCCCCCCGACGGCCCGGCCGGCTCCCTCCGTCACTGTCGCGGGCGCCACCGCGAGACAAAAGCGCCGCGACTTTCCCCGCCTCAGAAGGAGGAAGGAAGCTTAGGGCTTAACGTCCCGTCGACATCTTGGTCATTAGGGAAGGAGCTAATGCTCGGAGTTTTGCATAGGAATGGGGAAGGAAAGCGGCCGTGCCCTTTGAAAGGAACAAAAATCAAATGTCTGTAAATCTATCGGACCAAACTGCGTGGTCATCAGTCCGTAGCTTACAAACTACTTAAACCTAGGTAAACGAACCTAAGGACAAACACACACACCCATGCCCCAGGGAGGACTCGAACCTCCACGGCGAGCAACCGCGCGCTCCGCAGCGAGACGCTTTAGACCGCTCGGCTACTCCACCGCGGCTTTGAAAGGAACCATCCCGGCATTTGCCTGCAGTGATTTAGGAAAATCACGGAAAACCTAAATCTGGATGGCCGCAGGTGGATTTGAACCACCATACTGCGTCAGAACTCACGGTGTTACGCGACGTTGGCAGGCAGGTACTACTAATTAATTCTTTGGAGAATGAGGAAAGAGTATCCCGAATGAGTGTAAAACTTACAACACTCGTATGTCCACCACTATTCCATTCTATACATATGTCCGTGCAAAGTTTTTCTATGACTTGACTTGTTGTTGTCGTTGTATTCAGTCCGCAAACTGGTTTGATGCAGCTCTCCACGCTACCCTGTCCTGTGCAAGTCTCTTCATCTGAGAATACGTTCGGCAACCTACATCCTTTTGAATCTGCTTACTATATTCGTCCCTAGTTCTCTCTCTACAATTTTACCCCACTCGCTTCCTTCTAATGCTACGTTGACAATTCCTTGATGTCTAAGAATGTGTCCATCAATCTATCTCTTTTCTTGGTCAGGATATGCCAGAAACTCCTTTTCTTCCCGATTCGGTTAAGCACCTCCTCATCAGTTATGTGATCTACCCATCTAGCCGGCCGCGGTGACCGAGGGGACTGAGGCGCTTCAGTCACGGTCTGCCCGGCCACTACGGTCGGGGGTTCGAATCCCCCCTCGGTCATGGATATTTGTGCCCTCCTTGTTCGTAAGTTGTTCATAAGTAGTTTGTAAGTTTAGGGGCTGATGACCCCTTAGTTAAGTCCCATAAGCTTTACAAACATTTGAACATTTTACCCATCTAATTCTCATGTAGCACCACATTTCAAAAGCTTCTATCATCTTTTTATCTGAACTCCTTATCGTCCATGCTACACTCCAGACAAATGCTTTCAGAAAGGACTTTCTACCATTTAAATTAATATTGGATGTCAGTAAGTTTCGCTTCTTCAGAAACACTTTTTTCCCATAGCCATTCTGCATTTTATATTTTCTTTACTTCGGTCATCAGAAGTTATCTTGCTACCCAAATAACAAAATTCATCTACTACTTTTATTGTCTCATTACCTAATCTAATTCCTTCAGCATCGCCTGATTTTCTGACATTGCATTCCATTACCTTCGTTTTACTCTTGTTAATATAAGGAACTCATAATTCAATGGGGCGATCTATAATTGTTTAATAATGATTATGCAGCCAAGATCGCATTTTTCATTTATAATGTTACCGGTTTCGGCGTACTCGACGCCATCTTCAGACCTGTCGTAATTTACATAATTTCACGACATTTTTATATACTAATAGAGTACATCCAGGTTGAGGCATCGTTAAACATAAAATTAGTAGTCACAAATAAAAAATATATATCCATCTTCTAATGGTTTTGAAGTGAGGTACTTCAAAGTCTAAGTACAATACCAATTGAAGTCCAGTATAACACTCTTAGTATTGTACCTAGACTTTGAAGTACCTCACTTCAAAACCTTTAGAAGGTGGATATATACTTTTTATTTGTGACTACTAATTTTATGTTTAACGATGCCTCAACCTGGATGTACTCTTAGTATATAAAAATGTCGTGAAATTATGTAAATTACGACAGGTCTGAAGATGGCGTCGAGTACGCAGAAACCGGTAACACGATAAATGAAAAATGCGATCTTGGCTGCATAATCATTATTAAACTCTTGTTAATATTCATCTTATATCTTCCTTTCAAGACACTGTCCATTCCATTCAATTGCTCTTCCAGATCTTTTGCAGTCTGTGACAGAATTACTATGTCATCGGCAAACCGCAATGTTTTTATTTCTTCTCCCTGCACTTTAATGCCCTCTCCAAATTTCTCCTTCCATTCGTTTACAGCCTGTTAAATGTACAGATTGAACAACATTGGGGAAAGGGCTACAACCCTGTCTTACTCCCTTCCCAAACTCTGTCCCTTTCTTGCTTTTTGACTCTAATAACCGCTGTCTGGTTTTTATGTAGGTTGAATATAACTCTTCGCTCCCTATATTTTACCCCTGATTCCTTCAGAATTTGGAAGAGTGTATTCCAGTAGACATTGTCAAATGCTTTCTCCAAATCGACAAACGCCAAAAACGTTTTTCCCTTTCCTTAGCCTATCTTCTAAGATAAGTCGTAATGTGAGTATTGCCTCCCGTGTTCCTACATTTCTCCTAAATCCAAACTGATCTTCCTCGAGGTCGGATTCCACAAGTTTTTCCATTCGTCTTGAATTATTTATTACCTGTATCTCCTAAATGCAGCATAGGGCATCAATAAACTTCTGCCACCGTACTCTGTTCTGTCCCAGTGTCTTAATCTCAATCGAGGTCTCCCTTTTTCGGTCCCTTGTGCTATTACGCTTCTCCTCCACGTATTCTTTGGTCTGCCTCTTCCCCTGATGCCTTGTGGGTTCCATTCTAGGGCATGTCTTGCCACGCTGTCTTTACCACGCATTAATGTATGCCCAATCCACTTCCATTTTCTACGGCGTATCTCGGTATCAATGGGTGTTTTATGGGTTCTTCTCCGTAGTTCTTCATTGGAGATTAAGTGTGGCCACCATTCCGTCAAGATATTCCTCAAACTTCTATTCACAAATGTCTGAAGTCTGCTAATCAGCTGTTTTTATTAATAATTACAAAAACAGCCAATGTTGAATATAGCTGGTTCTTTTTATTGACGACCAGTTTCGGGCTTACCTGAGCGCGTTATCAAGTCAAAGCTATGAGAGAAAATAATGTATTAAAATTTGATTTACATAACATGATCATCTTGCTTCCACATACCAATTTGTTTTGATCGTAACGATACACGTCATTCATGACTGGAACAACATGGAAAAATTGATTGCATACGATGCTTATATTTTTTGGGTTAAAAATATCATGACAAAAGGAAAGAAAGTATTTTTAGTTTTGACATTACAATTTTGTATGAAGTTTGTTAATTTTAGATTTAAACAAATAAAGGTGCTGTGTAGCGTCATCTACCACAATAAGCCATCCTGAAAAACGACGTAGAATGGCATTACCGGTTGATGCCGGGCGTTAGAAGTGGAATAATAACACGTTTCAAACAAAGGGAATATTAAAAATATTTGAACATGTGATGTATCTTTTGTATATTGGTGATGACATTTAGTTGCTATGTATTTTATTTGCAGTGTAACTCTAAAGCAAGATGATCATGTTAAGTAAATCAAATTGTAATACATTATGCTCTCTCATACGTTTGACTTGTTAATGTCCTCAGGTAAGCCCGAAACTGGTCATCAATAAAAAGAACCAGCTGTGTGAAACTTTGGCTGTTTTTGAAATTATTAATAAAAACCGTAAGTTGCTGTCCCGAAACTATCCAACATGTCGGAACTTCATAAAGCAGCTGTTTGTTAGTTTTCCATGATTCATACCCATAGATCAGTACCATCATCTGTTCATGTATATTTTACAAGCTGGTCATCTTCCTTTATTGCATCCTGTAATGCGTGTAATTGTTATTAGTATGGAATCGTAGAATTTCCGAACTCAGTTAAATGCAGAAATCTGTGGAGAGCTTAATGTAGACATATGACTGCCACATCTATTTGGGAGACACCATGAGAACACTCATTATGTAATACCTGAGGAATACTTCCGCATTAACCTTTACATTCCGTAACATTGACATGTTACACAGTGAATTGTCATAACATTTTTCCAGACATCAGAATGAGTGTCTTAAGTTGCAACACCTTATCCCGAAATTCATTAAAAATATGAACTTTTCGGATATACAGTCCACTATTCGTACCTACAGTAATGATCTCCCAAGTTCAGAAAGTGTTTTAAGAGGTGAATTGCAGAGGCGTAAGAAGAAATGGGATAAATGTTGCCGAAGAACGCAGTCGAAACACTACAGTGTCAACATGCAGCTGAGAGCGAAGTTTTAGCTGCTTGCGTCGTCTGAAAACTCACTTGCGTTCGACGACGAAGGAAGGGAGGCTGAATGATATGGCACACTTGTCTATGGACAGACATATTATCGCTCGATCCCCTCGATGACATAACTTTTCTTTGTAAACCATGTATCATTTGTAACAGAGCAAAATAAAAGAATAATATGAAGGGTCTCGAATTATTTCAATCTACAGGTTTTTTATTATATTATTTATTTTATTATTTTACGTCGGTGATTCCATTGACGAGAGACTGCAATATTAAAACTGCAGTTAATTTTATACGGATAGTAAATAAGTTAAAATGGGAAAATTTGATTCTTGTAAAGATTTAGGGTGGTAGAAACTTGAGACGGCTTTGTTCCTCATAAAACTCTATATTCCAGTGCTTAATTAAATATAAAAAATTCCTTACCGACCTATGTGAATAAGTGAAACTGTTTATTAAGCTCACAAGACATGTCAGAAAGAAATCAGCAGTAAGACTTTAAAAATTAATCTGAAAGTAATAGTACGTAATTACCGAGAGAGACTATTGTAAGGATAGTTCATGATGAGATTACTACCTGAAATTAAGTACACATTTGAACAGATAACACAGGATGATTTCAACTATCATGAAATGAAAACTAGGATGAAACTTTAAACATATATTCTGATGATAAATATTACACAAGCGAACTACTGAGAAACAAAAAGCACAATTGATGCCCACTCGTTAATGGCTCAGCCATAATAATAATAATAATAATAATAATAATAATAATAATAATAATAATAATAAAGGACAATGTGCAGTAAATTCATAGACAAAATAGTCGGATGTATCATCATACTTTCGCTAATAATATCTCTGACCGTTTGTTTTATAGTCTGTGACGATAAAGTACTGTAATTTGCCGCATTACATTTTCCTGTTACATGTGCAGTTTCATAATACGTCATACTACGGCAAAAGGAAGTATTAAACCTTCTGTTAGTGTGTTCAGTTCTTTGCTGTGTTTGTTTTTCAACTGATACTCCGGTAACACTGAGCCTGTACATTAAATAAATAAGTAACTATTAGTTTTGCAGACAATTTGAGATTCTAACACTTTTATGAACCATTTAAGGCGAATAAAGCAACAAATCAGTTCTTGTCCACCTGTCTGACCTGTAAAAAGTTTAAATCGAATATTTAGTCTATTTATATTATAATGTAAAACTCATGGAAGATAAAATTAGATTTCCGATTTGCCTCCCCCCCCCCCCCCCAAGGAAAAAAAAATTCTGCGTGCGCCCAGGCGGCACGCCTGATGATGGAGAATTGTATTGTTTTATAGATCTAGAAAGGGCTTATGACCGTGTTCCGAGGAGGAAGCTGTTGACAGTTCTGCAAGATCATGGAATAGAAGGAAAAACTTCTGCAGGCAATTAAAGGTCTCTGCATAGACTGTCAGGCAGCAGTTAGAGTAGGCGGCAAGTTAAGTTTATGTTTAAGGGTACTTTCTGGGTACTTTCAAGATTGTAACCTGTCACCACTGTTGCTCATACTATTCATGGATCATACGTTAAAACAGGAGACTGGCAGAGCGGGATTAAAATAGGTGAAAAAAAAAAAAAAAAAAAAAAAAAAAAAAGCAATCTTGCATATGCAGATGCCTTAGTTGTGATGAAAGGTTCGATTAAAAGTTTGCAATATAATATTTCACATCTCGATCAGAGGTGTGAGGGTTATGATATGAAGATCAGCATCTCCAAAACGAAAGTAATGTCTGTGTAAAAGAGATTTAAACAGATTGAGTAAGCAGGAACCAAATTACAACGGGTAGACAGTTTCGAATACCTAGGATGTATTTTCTCACAGGGTGGCAACAGTGAAAGAACTTGAATCAAGGTGTAGCAAAGTTAATGCAGTAAGTGCTCAGCTAAGATCTACTCTCTTCTGCAAGAAGGAAGTTAGTACCAAGATTACGTTTTTGGTGCACCGCTCTTTCGACGAACTTTGTTGTATGTTGGTGAAAGATGAGTGTATGTAGGTTACCTTATTCATAAGATTGAGGTTACACGTATGAAAGTAGCAAGAATGACTGCAGGTACTAATAGCTGGCAGGAGGGTGTATATAATGAGGAAATCAAAGAAAAACTGGGAATGAACACCATAAATGAAGCAGTTAGGACGAATAGACGTGCGGAAAGCAAGGCTACCTAAGAGACTCTTGGGCCCGGCGGGGGAGGCTATCATGACTCGAGGCAGACCAAGGAGGACGTAGATTCGGTGAAGAATGATGCTCAAATAAAAGGCGTAACATCAATGTTAACGTTGAATAGGGGATCATGGAAGAATTTTATTAGAGGGATAAAGCTCCAGACTGAACGCTGAAAGGCATAATCAGTCTTAATGATGACGATGATGACGACATAAAATCATACATTCGTTTACGTCAGGGCCCAGTCTACAGTGAATCTTGTCTCCCATCATTTCGAAATGGGAAGCAGTGTGCTATATGTACGTACCGAGCAGTTCAACTGCCAACACAAAAGGGGATGTCCTGCACGGAAAAAAAAAAAAAAAAAAAAAGTAAATGTATGGGACTTAACTACTGAGGTTATCAGTCCCTAGGCGTACAATCTACTGAAACTAACTGACGTAAAGACAATACACACACACACACACACACACACACACACACGCACACACACGCGCGCGCGCGCGCCCGAACCTCCGACGGGGAGCAATCGAGTGCTCCGCAGCAAAGCGCCTTAAGCCGTCGGCAGACGGAACCTGTATCTGAACGAGTGTGGCCAACGTGGCGAGTTTCTGAAATCACAACATGCCAACCACACGTTGGCGAGGCTTTCCCAACGTGCCAGATATTCTCAACGTGCGTCTGAATAACCAATAAAATGGGAGAAAGCCACAGACGTCACACGGTATGCCTATCCGGGGAGGGGTCAGCTCTTTTCGGTAGAGAGATGAAGACTCCATATTGGCCATCTTACTTCATAGGAGTTATATAACTTAGGTCTTATGAATGTGTGACATTTCAAAGCAAGTAACAGTAACTGAATAAATTGAGAATATCTCGAAAACCGGTCATTAGAAGTACTATTTATTGGAATAAATGACTGGCAATGTCTTTATGTTTAAAAATTTCTGTATCACAGTAATCTGCCGTTTCAAGGCAAGGCGCACTGAAGATCTATAAACAAGAATTGTTCTTTACATCATTTGTTGTAATTACATGCCAGCAAAATGTGACCTACCAGTAGTGTATACAACTGGTCTAATACATTAGTCGATAATAAATAGAAATGAAAGTAGCTGAAACGTAGGCAGCAAACTTGTGGACTGTGAAATGGAAGATGCCTCTTGGCGCTCGTTCAAGGCTCCTCGGAAGTAAATATTTTTTGTTGTTATATTCGGGTTTTCTGATAGATTCAAAGACTTTTGTACAAATTTCATAGAAGTATAATTCATAATATTGGATGCTATGTAAACATAAGTACGCATCCTCTGAGGAGTGAGTTTGTTCGATTCTGTTTATATACAGGACAGTTTGCACCTTACTTGGAGTAAAATACGCTCTTTCTTGTTTCACGAGGGACTGATGACCCCTTAGTTAAGCCCCATAAGTTCTACAACATTAACATTGTTTCACGTATTGTATTTGACACGTTCTTCACATTCTTTTACGAATAGTAACATTGACTGTGGAAGAATGACCTTTAAGGTTTACTAAAAAGCGAGACTGTTACAATAATATTTGTCTCATGTGAAAGCCTTTTCTAATTTTATAATGCACTGTTTGTCATGAAACTCTTATAATTCGCTGCACTGTTTGATATAACTTGCAACTTTTATATAGATATTTTGTTGTTGCTTACGTAGGCCTACATTACAGAACATAGTGAACACATGCACAAGGGATAGAGGTAAAGAAGGAATTCCACTCTTTTGTTTTCGTAGCCATGAAACTCTTATAATTGACATGCAACTTTTATAAGAGTCTTATGTTCATAGATATTTTGTTGTTACTTACGTAGCCCTATATCGCAGAACATAATGAACATTCGCACAAGGGCGGAATTAAGCGATTTAATAAGAGGTAAAGCAGGAATTCTACTCTTTTGATTTCGTAGCCGCGGTGGAGTAACTGAGCGGTCTAAAGCGCCTCGCTGCGTAGCGGGCGACTGCTCACCGTGGGAGGTTTGAGTTCTCCCTGCGGCATGGGTGTGTGTGTTGTCCTTAGGATAGTTTACCTTAGTTTAAGTAGTTTGTAAGCTACGGACTGACGACCAAGCAGTTTGGTCCGATAGATTTACAAACATTTGTAATTCGCATTTGATTTTGTAAACAGTGTGATTCCAGGACCTGATGCCGCCGACAACTGTCGCTGGAGTGTGCTGCGGTCATTGAGGCACACATCTCGTGTGCACAAGTCGCGCCGTCTCAGAGCGTTCAGCCGCGCGTTGGACTCGGCATGTTGACCTCACACGTCCAGACACACGCTCCATGCCGGCGAATTTAGAGCGCTCGGTCATTCCACCGCGGCTGCGGACGGAAGTCCAGTGACAGACGGCTGCAGTGGCCCAGGTGCCTAGGTAGATGCCTAGGCAGTGCCGCGGCCGCAGCCTGGCTGGGCTGTCTCGTTGCGACAGCGCTTGGCTGGCCCTGCTCGGCTCTGAACGACGGGGCAATCCCTCGGCCGGGCGCGATGTGGCGCTGATAAGCCGCCTCGTCCGCGCTGTGATTTATGGCTGTGAGTGTGCAGTTTTGTTCGCCGCTCGGAGCCTTCAAACAAGCGTGGATAACCTCTTTAATGTCTGGGACTGGAATTCGTCAGGTGGTTGCGAAAGTTTAAGGTCAGATCTGACGGCGATACATTTTTTACTGAAATTTTCTCGGAAATAACAGCTTCGACAAGGTTCCGGTTTAATTCGACGTGGCACGCGGCGGGAAAATATTCAGACTTTTAATGATTTCGCTCTTGCATTTGGGCACTGAAAAGATATTTTACGTAAATATTTCTCTTCTTTAATGCAGAAATATTTTTTGTGTTTATTTGTTTTCTGGAAAGAAGAGCGGCTGTAGGAAAATCTGCTATACAGTATTGAGACGCTACAGTGCAGTGTCTGCTGGGGTTGGCCAGATTTGTAATGCAAATGACAGGGGTTACAGCCACGTTCTCAGACTTTTTATACTAACGTTGATGTTCCTTGTGCGAAAGATCTGTGGCTGGGAAAGCACTTCACAGATAGGAAGTAACGGCTAACCGTCCTCGTCAGGGGCACACCCTGAAAAACCCCGTTATCTGCTAACTAACGTCTCTGTTGGTTCGTTACTTTACTTGGAACATCACGTCGCAATAAAACGAACTTCATTGTGATAAAAGCAAATCGACGATGTGCCCTAGTATTGCATCACTTCTTATTATACAACAAGGACAGTTAGGGTGAGCGGCATGTTGCAGAAAGATGGTGATAAAATAATTACAGGAAAAGTATCTTAACCAAAAAATAACACCATTGATAACGAAGTACACAAGAAAGAAGAGAGGCAATAAGTTTTATATCCTCATGAATGAATTATTATTTACTCAACATTATTATAGTTCTTCAGTTTCCACCTACAATTTAAAATTCACCTTTTTCAGCTCCAATATCTCTAGCGGACTTTAAGTGGAGTTATTCTCAGTGGATATAATTATTCTTATTATAATTATTTCTATTACTGCAAAAGATCTATTATGCTCAGATCCTCGTCTGTGTTGTTAACTGTGTAAGCTTATCGAAATTTAAAAAGCGGTAAACAAACACTCTTGTGACCGGTATTATGAACAATGAACTGAAGCAACGCTGTATTACTCCACTGACAGCTTTCAATTGACTCGGACTGATATTTTGACATCGTTTATACAGAACACAGTACAAATTGGTACTATGTTCTAGATCTATTACTACAAGTGCTGTATATTACAAACTTATGGTAAGACAACAACGATTTCTGAACAGATGACAGTTCTTACTAGATTGCCAACTATATTTTATGAATTTTAAATTTCAGACAAGCTTGTTTTTGCATGCTAAATGATCAAATGATCGACTCAGTACAGCACCAGCACAGTACAATCTTTTACGCCAGTATAGCATTACTTGTTGCGTTAAGGTCCGAATTGACGTACGATCGAAAATTGTTTCACATTACATGATATAGCAGCCAGTTGGGGTCGGGTGGATTCCTTTATGGGGCTTTACTTCAGTTCCTGAAGCAACGGTACTCCTTACATATTTCTAAAGAAAAGGAATTTCAGGCACACCTAGACTATAAGAAGGGATCAATATGTAGGACACATTCTTAGATATCAAGTCAGTTTGCATTTGATATTGGAGGAAAGTGTGTGGGGTAAAAATCACAGAGGGAGACTAAGAAACGAATACAGGAAGCAAGTTCAAACTAATCTCAGGACGAAAACACTCTCACACAACATACACACATACTTGCTCCAGGTCACTGAGACACAATGAATTATTATTTTATTGTATATAGGACGTTTCCTTGATGCTGCAATTCATTTCACAGTACAAAATCTTACATAAGACTATTTAAATTTCTCCTGTAATAAGTTTAGTTCTAATTTTGCTGTGATTATAATTAATATTTCAAAGCGTTGCAACAATAACACCACTGGTCTGAATAATCTCAGATTGCGACGGAATATTATCGGAGAAGATGGAAATAATATGGCAGAAGAAAAATAAATTGTGTTAAAATTGATTACTCGATGGTGCTGTATGTGTCAGAATGTGTAAATGAAAACAACTGTCATGCGCACGACCCATTTAAATTGTTATAAACACACCGGATACAAGTCTTTTCCCGATTTCGCGTCTGAGACGTTCGCCATGATTGTTTCAATGAAGGCTCAATGCAGCTGTTTTACAAGAATGATGACTGTGCACAAGTCGCTCTGTAGACGTTCTGTACGCTGAAGGGTTTGTAAAAAGGTGTCGATCTGATAACTGCCGTGGGTCTGGAGAATATGATAAGAATATTGAAAATAGGGGTTGCTTTGGTAAGCAAACTTGTAGGGGGAGGGAACGAACTGATTCGACTTCAGTGAAAGAAGTGGTAAAGCAATGCAGGAGTTGAGTGGTGGGGTGCAAAACGGAGAATTCCCCGAACATTGGACAAACGTGTGAGCACAGTGCGTAAAATTCTATGAAACACCCTTCTTTGCTATCCATTTAAAATTAGACATATGAAAGAGTTGCTTCCTGTTGACCTGTCAGGACCTGCGGTCTTGGCATTTTAATATTTCACTAATCTTCCGCCGGCCGCGGTGGCCGAGGGGACAGGCGCTACAGTCACGGTCTGCACGGCCACTACGGCCGGGGGTTCGAATCCCCCATCGGGCATGGATATTTGTGCCGTCCTTAGTATTAGCTGGTTAGAAAGTAGTTTGTAAGTTTAGGGACTGATGACCCCGAAGTTAAGTCCCATAAGCTATACAAACATTTGAACATTTTTTTGGAACTAATCTTCTTTCCTTAACTACTGTGGTTATGTCCCTAGGCTTACAAACTACTTAAACTAAGGACAACACACACACCCGTGTCCGAGAGACGACTCGAGCTTCTGATGGGGAGCAATCGCACGCTCCGCAGCACCGCGCCTTAGAGCGTTCGGCCATTCCACCGCGGCCTTACGTGTATACCCAGTGGATACGGAGATGAAACTCCCTGTGTTGCTTTGTCATTAAGGCGCCATTATTGCCTCTCCTAGTCTTCGATAATGTCCAGTCTTGTAAGAGAATAACGCTGAGATCTATACAGTATTCCGTCACCGGACCGCAAAGTGGCACCAGGTCCCTCTGAGGAGACACGAACACAAACACAGGACGTAGAAGAAAAAATGTATGTTACGGCTGCCACAAACAAACCTCTAACTGCGGCGGTGTTAGTTTCCCTTCGGTTAATCAAGAACACTTGTTCCTCCTTGTGCCAGGTCGTTCACTCTGGGAAACCCGAGCGGCGGCCTACCTGCGGGCTCTGCGCTCCCACAGGTCTGCGTACAATGGGACGGCGTCATACGATCGAACCGGGACCCGGCGAAGGATTCCGGCGGCGCTCTCTGAGGCGCCCAGCGCTCTCCCGAGCACCCTGGCCTTTGAGTGGGCAGGGCGCGGCACAATGCGCGGGCGCCGCCGGCAGGTAAACGAGCAGCCGACATAATGAAGCCGAAACCCGACACTGCACAAACTACCAGCAGGCGGCCGACACTGCTGTTGCAGGGCCGCGCGGCAGGTGGTGGCCACGCCGCCGCCGTCAACAGCGGCGGCGCCAGGCTGCGCGAGGCACCCACTGTGGATGGGGCATTGACGGAAAAATAATCCATGTGTTTTACCCACGATGGATAATTTGAGCTCCGTAACTATTACTAATGCAGGATTGAGAATAAAAAAAATCGCACTGACGTGTTTTACGGCCCACTTTAGATTTGTAGTTTTATAAGTTTTTGCAAACATTTTGGACCAAAATAATAATCTAAATAATAATTAATTAATTAATAAGTGGCCGGCCGCGGTGGCCGAGGGGACTAAGGCGCTCCAGTCACAGTCTGCACCGCCACGACGGTCGGAGGTTCGAATGCCCCCTCGGGCATGGATATTTTTGCCGTCTTTAGTATAAGGTAGTTAATAAGTAGTTTGTAAGTTTAGGGACTGATGACCCCGTAGTTAAGTCCTATAAGTCTAACAAACATTTGATTTGATTAATAAGTGTCTGAAACGCTTTTAGGAAAAAAAATTAAGTAGTGGCGCGTTTCGAACCGCCGACCTTTCGCGTCACAGTCCAGCACCATGCCCACTACTCTACTTTTTTTTTTTTTTTTTTTTTTTTTTTTTTTTTTTTTTTTTTAACAAAAACTTTATTTACTAAATGTGTTTACAAATAGTTATAATTTTGTGAAACAAGTTTTCTTACAAAAAGTGAATGAACGGTGCAAATTTTTCTCTTTTCCATGGATCGTTGAGGATTTCTCTTCTTGCACGGAGGATGTATTGTCGAAAGTCGCTCACAGATCCACCTCCCGCAAGGGCGTAGTTGATGAACGAATATATGAACCAAGTTAGAGTTCTGGTCTTGGACACTGGGAAAGCCTTTACATCCATGTACACCAGTTTCTTCGTGCTGATGTCGTTGACACTCAGAGACAGCAATCCTGCCGATTTAAACTTGATCCATTTCCACAGATCCGCTATTTTGGAGCAGCCTACTACACGGTGGATGGCAGTATCGACCAACCCGCAGTGCTGGCAATACGGGTGACCGGTGAGCTTTATTCTGTGGCGACGGGCAGCAGTCGGGAGTAAATCATTTATAATCATGTAAGCTGATGAGCGCAACGTTGAACATATCGATTTATCTGCAAAATTGGCCCAGACATGTTTCCAATTTAAGTCTTTGTGTTTCTTTTGGATTGCTGGAGGAATTGGAGCTTTTACACCAATGATCTCGAGTATTTTTTTTTTTTTGTCGTATAGAACGTTACGTTTGGAGATTTCTCTAAAACACATGTTGCTGTCTGCAATGTACGCAGTAGATTTGCCGGTAGCCTTCTGTTACCTGTATTGCCTGTTACGATACCCCACCCAGCCTTTAGCAAATCTGACTGACTAGCCGGTAATTTTAGGGTATGTATGAGATTTTTCACAATCAGGGCTGAACATTTTGCCTCACAATCAGTTAAAGAAAAGCCTCCTTCAGCAAGTGGTTGTGTCAACTGATCCCTGGCCACCCGGAATAGTTTACCTTTCCACACAAACCAACCTATGTACTTCTTTATTTGTGCAATACATTGTCTGTCGATAGGGATGACTTGTGCAACATACCACATTTTAGAGAGAGCCAGTGTATTTACACATTCGATCCTCTGTATGATGTTCAGTTGCCTCGTACTATTTGCAATAAGAGCTCCCCGTACTTTGTCCACTATGCTTTTAGAATTATTGGAAAGGAGCTCATTTACATCCTTTCGGAGTTTTAGACCTAGCACTTCCATTTCAACAGATTCAGTAAAAGTATGAGCGAAGGTTTGGGCACCTTCATTGAGCCACAGGAGATGTGTTTTCCTGTGGTTAATGGTTGCCCCTGCTGCATTTTTATAGTCGTTCAGTATTGCTGCCACTTTTACAGTATCTTGGGGTTCTGTAATTATAATGGTAACATCATCAGCATAGGCATTCAAGGTAAACCGTTGGGCACCAACCTGCAACCCTGATAGGGAGGTGCTAACTGTGCGGATTAGTGGCTCCAAGGATATGACGAACAAAATCATAGCCAAAGGGCAACCCTGTCTAACAGAACGTTGGATTGGGAACGTTTCCGTAAAGTTCCCGTTGATTTGAACTTTGGCAAACATTTGGTATCTTGTCGGTAACAGTAAGTCTATCGTTGCCTGCGGAAATTGGAAATGCCGTAGAACTGTCCTTAGATATTGGTGACTGACGTTATCAAAGGCTATCTCGAAATCGATGTTCAGAAGCCCAACCGTTCGTTGCTGATTCTTCCATGCGTAGAATGTTGTATCCCTTAACAGACAAAGTCCATCTATAATCCTTTTCTTAGGTACGCTACACGTCTGTTCCGGTCCTATGGTCTCTGGAAGTGTGCGCTTTAGTCTGGCTGCCATGACACGAGAGATGATTTTCGAGTCGGCGCATAACAAAGTTATTGGTCGAAAATCCGTAATTCTATGTGACACCGTTTTCTTTGGAACGAGTACAATAATTCCAGGTTCAGTTTCGGAATAGAGACGTCCATACCTTTGTTTCTCTCTCGTCACCTCCATAAACTCTTCCTTGATAACCGACCAGAAGGATTTATAAAATTCATAGGGGATACCGTCTACTCCTCGACTTTTACGTTTCGGCAACCTTTGGATAACATCCTCAATTTCTTCCTCAGATATCGGATCCAACAGCATAGTGACACTTTCGTTGGTTAATTGCGACGCACAGTTTTGCAGCAGTGTGGCTGTTGTAAGAGCATCAGATGGTTGTGATCGGTACAAACTTTCGAAGTGTTCTTTAATGCCTTCCCGGTTAATATATTCAGAGCCATCTGCAGACAGTATGGAACTTACATATCTCTGTTGGCACCTTCTCCTTTCTCTTGCGAGATGATAAATACTCCACTTCTCGTCTGGCAAATGCCCGTGGTCTTTGCAAGTGATGATTTTCCCATCCAGTTCTCTTTCCTGCAGTTCTAAAATTTTATTTTTTATTTTTTTTCAAATCACTTGCTCGATCTTCCCCATTGTCGATTTTAGTTTGCAGTTCACGGGCAATAAGATAATAGTACTCCATGTTTTTCCTCCTGGTTTCGTTTATCCTGTAGGCAGCATTGGTAAATAGTTTCCGAATACCGGGTTTTACAAGATTCTCCCACCACTCAATGGAATTCCGGAAGAAGCGTTTACGGCGAACCCACGATGTGTAACGGGCGTTGAACTCCATCTTTACCCATGGTTCGTGGAGCAGGTTGCAATTTAACTTCCAGTATCCCCTGCCAAATATTTTAGGACGAGGGAAACCCTTTATTCGGAGAATCACGCCGTGATGATCGGAAAAGGTCACAGGGATAACGTCGTAATCTTGCACGGCCATACCCGTTGTAATGTAGATTCTTTTGAGATTTGATTCCATTACTTGGAGGTGCTCCACGACCACACAATGATGAACTCACCAGATGTAATTAGCAGCATTGGCCGTTAATGTTTTTATTTTAAAAAACCACAGATCGATTTCGATCACATAATGATCATCTTCAGTGTCCTTCCAACGAGCATATGCATGCCCTGAATGCAACTGCAACGGTAATTTGCAGTGTCAAACTTTTTCTACGTCCTGCAACTCCAGTCCGTGCCTGGTTAAAATACAGCAACCCCTCCCTGCCGAGCCAACATTGTTGTACGCGTTGTATGATGAAAAGCAACCCACCTCTTCACATACCACTTCTTGTAAAAAAGCAATATCAATATCATTAGTTGTAAGAAATTTCTCTAAAATTTTAATCTTTTTAGCATTACTTATCCCACAAATATTTAGAGTCAAAAACGTGAGTACCCTTCTATTGTCCATGTGGCGGGTAATTTATTGAGACCACCTAGTCACGAGGTTTGTGCTTTGGTCCAGGATCATGTTCTGTTGTCTCAGTTTGTGGGTCGTGCGTTCTGTTGTCTACGTGCTGATCTTTTACGCCTTCACTCCTCATTTTATTGCGTGCCACATTCATGTTTGGTTTTGGTTTCACGCGTGTAGATTTTGTGGTACTTTGTGGTTTAAGAGATTTCTGACTGCCGGTAATTTTTTCGGGGTCCCGAACGCTGCCCTCGGCTGGGACGTCAGAGAGAGCAACACGTGATGCCGAGGCGTGTTGCACTCCGCCTCCTGGTGTGAGCTCTGCATCGGCTACTGGGACCGCGCGCTGTTGACGCTGCGCCGTGTCCCGCTGTGCCTCTGCCTCCGTAGCCGGCTGTTTACTTGCACTAGTGACGTCACTCAGGGGGACAGGTACATCTGCTGCCGGCGTCTGATATACCGTAGCTTCTTCCATGGGCGGTTCCATATTGTGACAGGCATCACGGGCAATACCGTTTCCGGTTTCTGTTTCCTCGGTGTTTGAATTGAATTACCACCGTAGTCGCCTTCTTCCGAGTCCACGGTTTCCGGTTCCAGGGGTCGTTTTTTGGTTTTCTTAGGCTCACTGGTAGGCAGATGAACATCCACGCTCATTTCAGCGACGGATTCTTCTCGAAGAAGTGCAGTGTCATTTAATTTTATGCCGGTTTCTTGCAATAAACTTAGGGGGTTAGCGTTGGTACGACTCGCACCGTTCTCGCCACCTGTCTTCGGAGCGAGTGATGCATTTATTTTTCCTGTCTGCAACGGAGGGAAGTCATCAAAGGTTATAAGAGGTGGTTCGGTATCTTCCTTTGCGGCAACAGTAACGGGTCCGCGTAAAGTGGCTGTGGGTGTTAAATCCTGTAACTGTAATCTGGAACGTTTTTGCAGGGTGTTCTTCAGAACAAATGTCCGCTGCGGACAATTTTCACGGAGATGTCCCGGCTCGTTACAAACATGACATGTTGCTTGCTGCCCAGAGTAGATAACATGAGCCTTGTATCCCGAAACCATAATGTGGGAGGGGATGTCAGATTTTACACACATCTGTACGGACCGTATGCCATTATAGCACTGTATTTTATATCTGCTGGACCATTTTTCAAACTCGATGCGTTTCACCTGGCCATACTTCGAAAGAACCTGTTCTAAGTCAGTATTCTCAAGTTCCGGGGGAAGATTCAGAATTCTAACAGTCTTCAGTTCACAGTTGGCATTGCTAACATCAACCAAACTAACAGAATCATCGCGGTGGAGAAACTGAACCTGTCCCTTAGTTTGCAGTAAAATCTTGTCACACAAAACCGAATTATAGAACTTGACAAAAACACAGTACTTTTCACTGTCAAGCTGAGTAAATTCAGCATTATCTCCTGAAATACCAAATGTTTCATACAACCAGTCATGTATTTCTAAAGCAGTAGGCTGAACATGACGAGTATTCTTGTCAAACGAGAATCTTAACGTGTTTTTCCTGAGAGAATCCGACATGGTGAACAAGCGGAAAGCGGATGCACCGCCTCGCCACCAAAATCAACAATAAGCGGTACTTACAAGCCCCGGCGACGTAAACGACACTGAGACCGCCTGTTGCCGGTGCTTCCAAGGTCTTCAAAACAACACAAACACTGGTTAACTGCGACCGCACGTCCGTACCGTTCGCCCGCCGAAAGCGGAATGCGGAATGCGCACGGGTATACATGAATGCAGAATTTCTTGTATCTCATACTACTGATGGCCGTTGTTAAGTGATGTTAATATGGCATTTGTAGACATTAGATTATCATTTATCGTACGAAGAACGATGTGTTTTTGTTAATTCCTCAGTGGGCCGTTGCTTTGAAATGACAACGTGTAAGTTACAATAAGAAAATCATCAAATACGCGAGGAATGTCACGTGACATCTCCGAAAGGCTGGTTTTCGTTAATTTAATGGAGGGTGTCAAATCTCCGTTATTTTTGCAAATATGTCTCAAAAGATATGAGGTATGAAAAAAACATAAGGGAGCTAAGTTGTAGAAAATTTTCTCCTCTGCCAATTAGGTAATTCAATTTCCGTGTCAGATGAACGGTTCGAATGCAATTACAATTATATTACAAACGGCTTTTGTTTTTTTACTACAGTATTTTTTGTCCGAAAAATTTGAAATGGGGAGGTTCTAGTCTCTGGCCGCCTACAATCATGTCTGTAAAATTTGGTGCTGATCGGTTGAACGGTTCGTCTTAAAAACAGGGAACACGTTACGTACAGACAGACAGACATATATCCAAAAATCGCCGTTATTTTTGCAAATATCTTTGAAACGCTACGAGATATGAAGAAAACATAACAGAGCAAAGTTGCAGAGAATTTTCTCCTCTAGAAATTCAGTTATTCAATTTTCGTGTCAGATGAATAGTTTAGCCGTTATTTTCATTTAAATGTTGAGCTGTCAAAAGACGATCGCAAAGGCCCACTTTTAGTGTTACTACCGTAACCTAAAGTGGGTCAAACCCGCTACCAGTCACATTAAAGATCGTATTATGTACCGGGTGATCAAAAAGTATAAATTTGAAAACTTAATAACTCACGGGATAATGTAGAGAGAGAGGTAAAAATTGACACACATGCTTAGAATGACAAGGGGTTTTATTAAAAAATAAAAAATAAAAAAAAGTACAACAAATGTCTGACAAACTGTATCCATCCGAGTGACACGATGGTCCTTTTGGAGAATCGCCAACCCACACTGGAAGTGGAACAGACGTCCGATATTAGTATTGTAATGGCAGCAGAGGTAGATAGTACGGTTACCAAAGCATAGATAAGGAGTGTGTGACCCCAGAAATGTCAACACGAACTGCTGACAACGGATTGTTAGCAGTTGGATTGTGGGCACGCTAAGCTGCTGCCCGTGTTTTGTTCACGTCACAGAATTGGCGTTTACATTTCGAATGGTGCAGTTAGAGAATCAGTTGGAAGGAAAGCCGAGCCGGAATAATGTAGATAGAGAGGTAAAAACTGACACACATGCTTGGAATGGCATGGGGTTTCTGGTATCCCGGGACGACATGTTTGAGAGCCCGCCAGACCACATGGACTATGACAGCAGCCGTTAGGCGGCGCGCACAACCTACTAGCGCTGCCATCGCCACTAGAGCGCTGCACGCCGTGGCGCGCCTACCGCGCCGCACCATATAGGGCCGGAGCCACAGCTCGCTCCTCAGTCTTGTGTTGACTGCGCTCCGTTTACTTTCGCTATTCATTGGTTCTCTGGCTTCGTACTCTGCTCTGGCACGGTTCCGATTCGGCTTTCGTTTGGATCTTTGTTTTTTCGATTAGTTGTTGTTATTGTCGTCTCTGTGGTTTCGTGGAGTGTTTCTCGTTAGCGGCGACGCTTGATCGGTCGGTCGTCGCTAGTCGCTCCCGACCAGTCAGGTCTTCGGTCACAATAGGGTTTTATTAGAACAAAAACATAAAATGTCTGACAGATGGCGCTTCATCTGATCAGAAAAGCAATAATCAGTATAACAAATTAAGACAAAGCAAAGATGATTTTCTTTACAGGAAATGCTCAATATGTTCACCATCATCTCCAACAATAGCTGTAGTCGATGAATAAGGTTGTAAACAACACTGTAAAGCATGTACGGAGGTATGGCGAGGCAGAGGCGTTGGATGTTCTCTTTCAGCATTCCTAGAGATGTCGGTCGATCACGATACACTTGTGACAAATTATTTTGTATTAATAATAGCAAAACCAATAGCAGGTGGCGTGATGACATGAACAAAAACACTGTTTACTTACATTTAACATTGTACCCAAATCGCAATGTAAGTAAACAGTGTTTCTGTTCATGTCATCTCGCTACATAAAATTGGTTTTGCTGTTTATTAATACCAAATAATTTGTTTTCAAACAGTGAACTCCACCAATTGTTACACATGTAAAATTCTGAATGTTTTGAGCACCTGATGATGGGCACAAGCCCGAAACCGGTCGTGTCATAAATACTGGATGAAGATAAGCACAAGCCCGAAATCGGTCGTGTCATAAATAAATAATAACTCTTTACTGTGATTTTCATCGGTTTTTATACTCAACCCTGCAATCGATTTTCGATATTATTCAATATCGCGATACTAAATATCGGTACCGACGATTAATTGAATAAAAGATTGAATTTTCGATACAGCGGTCCCAAACATAGAGTCGTGGAGATTCCAGTGGCGAAGCCGGGATTTTGGTCGGGGTTGGGGGGGAGGGGGGGCGGCTCCCACTTTGTTTCTAAAGAAGCACGTAATGGACAGTTGGTGTTGTTGTTGTTCCTTCAGTACACAGACAGGTTTAATGCAACTCTCCATGGTACCCCGTCCTGTTCCAGCTTCTTCATCTCCGAATAAGAACGGCAACCTACTTATTTTTGAAGCTGTTTACTGTATTTGTCCCTCGGTCTCTCTCTACGGATATTACCTCACATACTTCCTTCTAATGCTAAGTTGACGATTCCTTGATGTCTCCGAATGTTTCCTACCAATCTATCCCTTCACTTAGTCAGGATATGCCAGAAACTCCCTTTCTCCCCAAATTTTGTTAAGCACCTCCTCATTAGTTACGTGATCTACCCACTTAATCTTCATCATTCGTCTGTAGCCAGGGGCGGATCGAAGGTTTAGTTCTAGAGGGGGTCACAGATCACTGTGTTTTCGGGTGCTGTCACTACCCTACCGCTTCTTCCCCTCAACCGTATCTCACCTTCATTTTCAGTGTATCATGTGTATGATTTTAGTAATGTAAAATAGTTGTTTTTTAATATAAATAGTATAAGTTCCATAATATATTACTTTTAATGTACTATTCGTTTCTTTACGTCAGTAAATAGCACAATAACCCCCTTATCCTTGCGTCCGCTAATTAACTAATGCTTTCTAAACTCCATCAAACCTCTTAACAAATGATACTAATGAAAAATTTCATTGTAAACAAATAATCAAATAATTGGTTATCAGTTAAATGAACAGCAAGCAGAAATCTCACAATGTTGGCTGTATATTATTACCATAAAGCCATTTACAAGTTCTTACATTTTTAGAGGTAGTAGTAGCTTCCGTAACCTATTAATGCTCTCTATCTGCCCTGGTTTGAAGTTTCCAATCTTAAGATTTAATCTTTCACTGAAAATAATGCTATGCACGGTAAACCAGCCATTTTTTTTTTCAAATGGACAAGAAATTTTAGCTTAAGCTAAAAACCTTGATGTTGTACACTCCATATCTAAAAATCAATAACAACCTTCACGACGGAAGAAAAACACTTCGCTCACGAGCAGTTATATTGTAAAATACAACAACGGTGAATTTCTGCTCAGACGCCACTGATAAAAGAAAAATTCTGTGCCTCGTGAATGCGAAATCGTTATACACCGTATTTACAGTTCGTGAAGGTCGAGCACGTAGTGCTGTCGTGTAGATGATGTTTAGGAAAACATCTTTGCCCAACATAAATGCTTATGTATGTAGACTTCTGTTATTGGTTAACTCTAGATAACCATTATCGATTGATTTGAAATAGGTAGCCTTTGATGATCGGCGAGGCAAATATACCAGGAAACGAATAAGTGAAGTGTTTCTTTCAAAGAAAAACAATTCAGTTCTCGGACAATTTGCACTATGCATAGTGTGAAAATGACTGGAGCAACTGCTACAGAAGTTCGCTGCTGATAAGAAACAGATTCCAGAAATGCTTGGGCAGCCTAGTAACCTTCTTCTTAGAATTCGCTGACAACTTAATCCAAGGATTTTACCAGTAAACTGAGAAGGAGAAACTTGATCTCTTTTTCTGATCAGTATGCAAAGTTTACGCGCCTGAATTCAGCTCTTGGTATTCAGGTTAATGCCTGCTCTTCCTAGCGGTATTCGTGTTGCCCACGAAAACAGGTCCGTATGTGTTGGAGCAAAGCCCCAACAAGTGCTACACTTTCCTCCCATTACTGTCTGAAAGTAACATTTACTTTGATCACTTCGTGAGGTCCGCTATGAGAAGAATGGTTTAAGTGACAAATACCAACCTGTCTGAACGTGCTTAACTATTATAACTTCAAGACTACAATGACGTTTATACCTTGTCTATAGAATAAAACAGAAACCATGCATTGAAATGATTTTATAAACTTCTTGCTTGTAATTTTGTTCCTGTATATTTTAACAATTAATAAATAAATCTTAGAACTACAGAAGGAATTACGCTATGCATATTAATTGGCGTAGTTACACGTCGAAACTTTTAATCGAAATGGATTAAAACTGCAGCCTTCATGGAATATTTTAATTTTCTACCTGTTTATTAACGCAACTTAATGGAGAAAGGAGTACCTTAAAATTTCCAATGAATTTTCATGTTATCAATAATGTCACATTAGTATAACAAAAATAACGACTATGAACTTACCTTTCCAGCGTGATACTGAAACTTGATGAGTAACGTAGTAAATAAAAACCTGTTTTATAAATCATTTCATAATAATACCAAAGAGCTGAAAGTTCAAGCGTGAATGACGCCGTATAGAAGTGCTTTCATGCTAAACATCGTGTAGCATGTAATTCTTCATTTTCACTGAGTATAGGAATATCACCAGCAAATCTTCCAAATGATATGCTTTCACCCAGTGTTTTGATCGTGCTCTTGTTTTATTTATTTATTTTCACTCTCGTCACTGCTTCTTTGGTGCATAAATTTAACAGATGGTACTACAGATGGCATCACCGTCTTACACAGTTTTTAATCAGAGCACGTATTTCTAGGTATCCAGCATTAGTGTACATTTTGCATATTACCATTCCGGAAGGGTAGCACCTTTTTGCTCTGATTTTAGAACGTCTTGCACCATTTTACATTATCGAATGCTTGTTACAGGCAGATACATCCGATGAGTGTGTCTTGAATTTTCTTTAGCTTAAATTCAATTATTAAGTGTAATATCAGAGCCCCCCTTCGTGGAACAAATGTGATTAGCAGCTAACAGATTATTTATTTTCCGTGCTTCTATGTAATGCCATGCACGTCAGCACGTTACATACATGAATTATTAATTTGATCGCGCGGTAGTTCTCACACTTATATGCTTGCGTTATCTTCGGAATTGAGTTAATGATATTTTTCGGAATGATGGAACGTAGTCATTTCATAGATTCTACACAGTAGTTTGAATATTATGTTGGTTGCCACTTCCCGAGATCATTATAGGTTTCGAGTCTACTTCCTATCTTCAGATTTTTTTTTTCTTTCCAGTGACAGAGTAACCAGTGACTGTGAAATATCGTAAACATCTTGTTGAAAAAGTGAAGGTTATTCTGTAGCAATAAAACTTTGATCTGAAAACGGACACCTGGCCGAAAACAGTCATATAAAAAGAAAAGCGATCTAAATAATGACAATGGATAGTTTAGATTTGATAATTTATGAACAGGTAGAAGATGAAAAAAAAAAAAATTCTCTGCGAACTCTTTCCGTAATATTACTTTTGTAAATTCCTTAAGAATTATAAATAGCTCTTTCTTGTTTAAATTGATAAAGATGAGAATATTCATTAGCCTGATGTCAAAGAAAAGAATATTAAATTTGATTAATTCGAAATGTTCGAATTTGCAAACCTAAGGAAACATGCTGCCTTGTTCATCGATCAAATGTTCAAATGTTTGTAGAGTCTATGGGACTTAACTACGGGGTCATCAGTCCCTAAACTTATAAACTACTTATGAACTAGCTAATACTAAGGACAGCACAAATATCCATGCTCGAGGGGGGATTCGAACCCCCGACCGCAGTGGCCGTGCAGACCGTGACTGGAGCGCCTCAGTCTCCTCGGCCACCGCGGCCGGCTCTCGTTAACTATGTAACGATTTCGTAAACCGATTTCTCAGTTCCGCTTTCGGTTGGTCATGTAAACACTCCAAAATCGATTCTGGAAATCCGCTTCTTTAAAGCGGTTTTCCAGTTCCACAATCGATTTTCGTGCCCGTGTAAACGCAATCGATTTTGAAGCGTTCTTCAAATGTTGTATAGCTCATGGGACTTACCTACGGGGTCATCAGTCCCTAAACTTACAAACTACTTATGAACTAGCTAATACTAAGGACAGCACAAATATCCATGCCCGAGGGGGGATTCGAACCCCCCACCGTAGTGGCCGTGCAGACCATGACTGGAGCGCCTTAGTCCCCTCGGCCACCGTGGCCGGCAGAGAATCTGTATTCTGACGCAGTAGCCAGATTCATATTTATTCGTAATTAATTATAATGCAGACTCATCTGCTAATGTAACTCCCACAGATTGCACGGTGAAAAGCCTTTACTTAAAAAGAGCGTTATTTCCATCGACAGAAGCGCATTCGTGAACTGTTAAAATGTTTGAAATCCCAATCACATCATCAGATCGATTTAAAGAAAGAAACGGGAGCAATTCAGAAGCGGGCTGCTACATTCATTACTGGTAAGTTAGATCAACAGGGGAGTGCAACAGAGGTGGTTCGGAGACTCAAATGCGAATCTGTGGACGGAAGAAAATGATTTTTTTTCTTAGGAACACTACTGAGACAATTTAAAGATGCAGCATTTGAAGGTAACTTCAGAACGATTATTCACCTACAAAATTAACGAAAGCCCAAAGAGATAAGAAAATCAGTGATCGTATGAGTCGTTTGCCCTCTTTCTATTTGGGAGTGGTAAAAACAGGAAATGGGTACTAAAGGAATATTAATAGTTCACAGGCCATTTCATGGTGGGTGACCGACGGTACTTTGTGAACCACTGCCCGGTCCTCGTCTTCTTATTCGAGTTCCATATGGTTCGTGGGAAACAAGACCGAATGTACGCTTCTGTGTGGGGTCTATTGTAAGAGGCGTGTTTTTTTTAAGTAAGTACCGTTTTGAAACTAAAAAAAAAAGTAGGGTTTGAAATAGTTGATTAACTGCTATTGAAAGCATTCAGACATTTCTTTTATACAGCAGTAATATTATGAAATAGCGGTCTAGTATTTGAGATTTAGATTAAGAGCAGAGGTTTGGACGTGAGTGAATTGCTAAAGATTTACTTCTAAGCCTAAAAGTATAACTAAAAACCGTAAATGAACACTTGTTATTCGTAACATTATTCTGTTACTTCTGAGTATTCTCAGCAAATGAGAGATTTCCGAATTATTGGTTGGCACAATTTATAGCGCCAAAAAAGCTCCCAAATACGAAGGTATTTTGAATGTGCAGCTTCACTCCAAATACACATTCATTACTCAACCGTTTCGCGGTGTGTTTATACGACCCACCCGCTTGGTGGCGCTACAGTCGCGAAGTTACAGAAATTCACTGGGAGTTTCGTGATTCTTATGTTCAACTCTGACTGTAGCTTAACACGTTCTTGGCGGCTCACGCCACTGGGCGTGAGGGCCGCCTTACCTTCCGTACGGCGCACGCCTGTGTAGCGTCACCGAACTCTCATGTGACCGAGGGTCATGGCTCGGTCCGGCTTGCAGGTTAAAAGGAACACTCTGGCCAGGCCCTCAGTAAACAATTTGCTGTCACTAAGGCTGGTTCGTCAGTGAGTTAAAGTGTCAACTGATTTTATTCAGCTTTTCGAATATTCATCTTCATTACTCCTCCGTTTGGATATTTTTCATTCTAAAAGGTAAGTTATCTGATAAGACCAATTTCCCAGGGACATATCAAAGATTTTTTTCAGAGGTATCCTAGGCCTGGGCTTTTTGACGAAATTGTGGAGGGGGTCGAAAAACCTCTGGCTACGTCCTGGACTTCTATGTCCTATAGTATAAATCTGTTTCTTTGTTCTCGAACATTTAGATAAATCATGTATACATTGTCAATAGGTTCTCATTCTTGTGTATATTCACTGAAGTTTTTAAATGTAGGTTTGCTTTGAATACAGACGTACACACATAAGTGCAAGTGATTTTCTTTCAATTACTGTTTTTCTTCATGTATTTGCAATTGTTTTGATAGATAACTATTTTCCTGTATAATAAATAGATTCTTTATATCGATTATTACATGTCCCCAATTTTCTGAGACGCATTTGTCTGAATTTGAACGGGAAGTATCCCATGAAAAGTAAAAATAAAAATTAGTAACGTTACAAAATATGACAGAATATGAAATATACCCAGAATGAAAGTTTCACTCTGCAGCGGAGTGTACGCTGATATGAAACTTTCTGGCAGATTAAAATTGTGTGCCGGAACCGGGTCTCGAACCTGGGGCCTTTGCCTTTCACGGGCAAGCGCCCTACCACTGAGCTACCCCGACACGACTCACGGTGCCGCCTCACAACTTCAATTCTGCCAGTACCTAGCTTCCTACTTTCCACTGGCAGAATTCAAGTTGTGGGTGGGCACCATGAATCGTTACGGTGTAGCTCAGTGGTAGTACCCCGACACGACTCACGGTGCCGCCTCACAACTGCAATTCTGCCAGTACCTAGCTTCCTACTTTCCACTGGCAGAATTCAAGTTGTGGGTGGGCACCATGAATCGTTACGGTGTAGCTCAGTGGTAGTACGCTTGCCCGCAAAAGGCAAAGGTCCCAGGTTCGGGTCCCGGTTCCGGCACACAATTTAAATCTGCCAGGACGTTTCATGAAATACACCGTTCAAAATATGAATTCAAAGAGTAAAACAACAATTTGCGATATCGACAAAGATTCGTGACTGGTTGTTATGCGGGTTTGCCTACCATAACGCCACTATCTCTCCTAGCGGCCTGCGCACGCCACTGTGGCGTGACGTCAAAAATATGTTGATATCTTGGTCAAAGGATAAAAATGCGGCCCGCGGTCGCAAAATTAATTTAACCTGGTTTCGGCAATAATTATGATTGCCTTCATCAGAAATTCTAACTTAAAACAAGACACATAATAAAAGTTACAACTCAGCTGTAAAGCTTACATCACAAAATTTAAAAATGAATTTTTAGAAAGAGCTAGCCACTATGGGCTGCATGCATGCACGGTCAACCGAGGGCTGCATTTTTATCGTTTGACGTTGTAATGGTCGCTGACAATAGCAGCTGGGGTCATCAGTCCCTAAACTTACAAACTACTTATGAACTAGCTAATCCTAAGGACGTCACAAATATCCATGCCCGAGGGGGGATTCGAACCCCCGACCGTAGTGGCAGTGCAGACCGTGACTGGAGCGGGCGGCTATGATACCTATAGCCGGGCCAGTGAAACACTGCACTTGACGTTTCGCGTTACGGCGATTTAAGTTGGCTACATTGTTTTAGCGACGTTACAACACTAGCCCCTATACACACAGCAGACGAAACGGTTTTCAGTTTCATCTCGTAAATGTATGCTGTTGAGCAATAAAAGTGCAATACTTTCTTGAGCAGCAATTAATTAACGGAATATTAATGAAGACCAGAGCACAATAATGCATACGCTTTCAATAACGGAGCAAAGAAATATATATATATATATATATATATATATATATATATATATATATATATATAAAATTAAAGAAAACATTAGATCACGGTGGATTCGAAATAAACAATAATAAAGTTGTTCAAAGAAGTTTCGGGCGTGCAGCCCGAAACTTCTTTGAACAGTCATTGCGCTGCGAAAACATGAAGATGCACAATAATAAAGTTAGTAACTTCTCTCTCTGCGTTTTATAATCAGAATGCTTTTCACTCACTAATTTATGGCGACAATGGTACAATTACATCCAGCTCCCCACCATCAATGTTGTCGTCACTGCCAAAATCGTCGTCATCACCAAGACAAATCATTAACTGTTCCTGAATACCGATGATCCCTTCAATTGTTTGCGCTGCCCGAATCAGTTTTTTAACGTGCTCGACCCTTTTTCTTTTTTCCAAGATGCAGCATCCACATTGGCAACAGCTTTTCCACCTTTGTTATTGTGAAAGACTTATTGTTCCTTAAGGCACACCATATCAATTTTATAGGTTTAAAACGGCAGTGAAATGGGGGCAGATTTATTTCATTGTGACGCTGCTCCTTTGCGATTTCTGGGTGTAATAGGCTTATTTTGTTTCACGAGCGAATATAAGAGAAGTTTTGACATTGACTTATCTGCAACATTACTTGTTTCTTATAACCACTGCACATAACTTCTTTCCGATCGTTTGAAGCGAGAATGAAAATCCTGCTCAGAGCATATGCTTCGTTTATTGATTCGAAATTGAGAACTGAGAAAACGTCACTAGACAAACGTCTTTTCTATGACATTATCCAATAACTTGAACTCGGAAAGTCAAGTTAAACCACTCACAGTAAAACAAATTGCAGCGAAAAAAGCACACACAACATAAACACGCGATAAACACGACACACAACTTTGTTTACGGTAGAACTGAACAAATCCGGCAACGCGGGAACGTTGACGTCACGGCACGTGTTCACTGGAAGTGTTACCGCGTTGTGATTGTGTGATTGGATCGTTCCTAGCGACTAGCGCCTCGCGCTTCTTGCTCTTGTTATTTGTAAACGTCAAGTGCAAAGTTTCAGCGGCCCGGGTATAGGTATTTTTTTTTTTCTTAGTATATATCGTATTTTTGGTCACGTAAGGGTCAATTTACGTCACAAAAGAAGTCGGCCCAGGTGAAAATAAATTACCAGTCCATCGTCCCGAACGTGTTAAACTCTGCTTTGACGTAAGCCGCGAGCGCCGGCTGGCCGCCCGGGCGTCCTTTTAAACTTTAAAAGAGTCCCGGGAGGCGCAGCGCAGTCCCGTGAATGGCTGGGCCAAGGTCACCGGCGGCAGGTGTGTGCCGTACAGGCCGCGCTCCACAACAGGTGGGCGGCTGACCCCGGCCCAAGTGGACGCTCGTCCCACCGAAATGTCGCCGTATGTACAAGTTTCCTCGGTACCGTGTGAACCGTCACTGAATACCACTCAAGATTCCGAAATATTCGCAGTAGCCTTCGTGTGGGTCCCTTGTCTGTGCTGGTTCCTTCTGGAAAAGAAGGAGGTTTCTATTTGTAACCGGATATTCAGAATAAAGGACTACCGAAATAGTTTAGCGTGTTATCTTCATTCTTCTGGCGCGTGGTTTCATGCGGGGACGAAACGGGTGAGCATGGAGCAGCCACACCGCTCTTCCGGCCTGCTTGTCATTCAAACAACTGCTCAGTAGGTAGCATGAGGCTGTTTTCACTTATTACGCATTACTGCACATGGCGCAAACCTCACATTCATGTAGATTACATCTGTCAAATTAATTGTAGATCACAATAATAATTTAATATTCACAGAATATATGACATCAACTGCGATTGGGCAAAGCTGAAAATGTTTACCCAGCCGGGATTCGAACCCGGGTCTCCTGCTTTCTAAGCAGTTGCGCTGACACCTACACCACTGGGGACACAGTGAGCACCGCACATGCAAGGACTGTTCTTTCGGAACAGACGCCATATATATATATATATATATATATATATATATATATATATATATATATATATATATATATATATATATATATATAATATGCCGGTGACGGGCAATGATCCTATCGTTAGTGGGGAGGCTCATAACTACGAGTTTGAGTACTGTGCCCAGGGCGAAGCTGGGAATTTGTATCTGACGGGAGGCGTGCTTAGGTAGTCCTTGCAGGTGCGGTGATCACTGTGTCCCGAGTGGCTAAAGTCGTGAACAATCTTATTTCAACCAATGAAAAATTATATAAAATTGGTTTGAGTAACACAGACAAATGCTCAAAATGTGGCCTCGTGGACACATTAAAACACCGATTCACTTGTGGCAACCATCTACAAAATTGGAAGTGGGTTCAGAAAAAGTTAGGGCTACTTACACGACGTTCGGAAACGTCTTATTCAACAGATATATTATTGTGGCCCGACACCGAATTTTATCCATCAACAAAAAATAACACAGTGATGTGGCTCCTCGGAAACTACGTCAATTTTGTAGTCAACAGATGTGGAGGTGACAGCAGTGTAGAATTTTTCTTATACATGGCAGCAGCATATTTACAAGTACGACAATATCCAAAGATAAAAAACAACTTTGGGAACATGATAGGAATTTTGTTCGAGAAGGAGGGAATTGGTTGAAGAAGATAATGTAAGACGAAGTAGAAGGAAAAAAATGACGAACCCATTGATGATGAGATTGATCCAAATATAAGGAAAAAAATTTCAGTTATACAAGAAGTTGTATCATATTTTTGGATTGGTCATGGCAATGACATTTCGTTTCATCACAGTAGAGACTGCTGGATTTCATTTCTCGTTTAATTTTCCTGAAATCGTAAGAACTTTTTATTCCTTTAAAATTAGAATTTTGTTTAGTACAGAAAATTGTATTGTGTTATATCGTCAAGAAGAAATTAACAGCACCATGGGAATCTTGGTTGGATTATTTGATATATAAACAATACAACGTCCTAGCAGAAATAAATTTTTCTAAGGTAATTACTTTCCTGATGTAAATCGAAAGTAGCATGACCGACCTCATTTACGGAGAATAATTATTTTGTTATTATTTAAAAAAAAAAAAAAAATCAGCAACGGGTGACTTCGGAGTTTTAGAGAAGACAAAAATAAAGCAAAAACGAAATATTATTGATTGTCAAGAGAAAACGACCAGGAATCCTACTGCACAGGCAGCTCACTTTTCGAGAAGACGAGCTTTGAGGTCAGACCGGAACTGGAAAAAAAAGAAAAAAAAAAAAAAAAAAAAAAAAAAAAACCACGCCGAAGAGAAATAAAAAAAAAGGGTAGGTGTTTATGAAGGCAGAAACACAAGGGTGCGTCTGCGAGAGGCGTAATAAATAGCAGAAAACTGCGTACATTTGTTCCTATTTTTATTCTTTTTTTACGTAAATATACGACCATTTTACACAATTAGTTAACTGCTTGCGGAAAGTTATGTTCCCCTTCTCTCCTAACACGCAATTTTCGGCAGAAATCGTGAAGAAAAAAAAAAAAAAAAAAAAAAAAAAAGTGGCTTAGGGGTCAGCGCAACTGCCTAGAAAGCAGGAGACCCGGGTTCGAATCCCGGCTGGGTACACATTTTTCAGCTTTGCCCAATTGCAGTTGATGTCATATATTCTGTGAATGTTAAATAATAACAACTGCAGGATCAGAAGTGGCGTCTGTTCCGAAAGAACAGAACAGACGCCACATGTATATATACAATCATAATTATTATTATCCCAAATACAACACGGATTGAGAAAGTACCTTTCCTGGGAAACACAGCTAGCTCTTTACTCACATGATGTGATGAGTGCTTTCGACAAGGGATGTCAAATAGATTCTTTATTTCTAGATTTCTGATAGGCTTTTGACACTGTACCACAAGAACGTCTTCTAACCAAATTGCGTTCTTATGGAATATCGCCACATTTGTGCGATTCGATTTCAGATTTCCTATCAGAAAGGACACAGAACGTTGTAATTGACGGTAAGCCATCGAGCAGAAGAGAAGTGATATCTGGCGTTCCACAGGGAAATGTTATAGGGCCCCTACTGTTCCTTATTTTTATAAATGATTTAGGAGACAATCTGAGTGGCTCTCTTAGACTGTTCGCGGATGATGCTATCATTTCTCGGTTAGTAAAGTCACCATAATATCAAAAGCAACTATAAAAAGAGTTAGATATCTGCATGGTGCATAAATTGGCAATTGACCCTTAATAGCCGTGCGGGAATAGCCGAGCGGTCTGTAGCGCCACGTTACGGATCGTTCGACCTCCCGATCATGGGGAAAGGAGAACCAAAGTATGTGTTTCATTGTCATACCTCTTAGAGGTCTTCCTGTACTATGCTTGTCCATCACATTTAGGAGTATTACTGCGCACCATGTGGGACTGACGGAAGACATAGAAAAAAATTAGCGTCGGGCAGCTGCTGTTGTTCCATCACGAAGAAGAGGAGGGAATGTCACGGAAATGATGTACGAGTTGGGGTGAAAATTACTGAAAGGAATGTGTCATCTTTCAAATCTTTCTCCTCCAAATGCGAACATATTTTTTAGCGCCCGCCTACGTTGTTGTTGTGGTCTTCAGTCCGCAGACTGGTTTGATACAACTCTCTACGCTACTCTGTCCTGTAAAAGTCTCTTCATCTGAGAATACGTTCGGCAACCTACATACTTTTGAATCTGCTTACTGTATTCGTCCCTCGGTCTCCCACTACGATTTTTACCCCACACACTTCCTTCTAATGCTAAGTTGACAATTCCTTGATGTCTCAGAATGTGTCCTACCAATCTATTCCTTCTCTTATTCAGGATATGCCAGAAACTCCTTTTCTCCACAATTCGGTTAAGCACCTCCTCATTAGTCACGTGATCTACTCATCTAATCTTCATCAGTCGTCTGTAGCACCACATTTCAAAAGCTTCTATAATCTTTTTGTCTGTACTCCTTATCGTCCACGTTTCACTGCCATACAATGATACACTCCAGACAAAGGCTTTCAGAAAGGATTTCCTAACATTTAAATTAATATTGGATGTTAACATGTTTCACTTATTTAGAAACGCTTTTCTCCCCGTAGCCATTCTGCATTTTATATCTTCTTTATTTACGCCGTCAGAAATTATCTTGCTACCCAAATAACAAAATTCATCTACTACTTTCATTGAGTCATTATCTTATGTAATTCCTTCAGCATCGCCTGATTTTCTGACATTACATTCCAATACCTTCGTTTTACTCTTGTTAATGTTCATCTTATATCTTCCTCTCAAGACAAGGTAAATTCCATTCAATTGTTCGTCCAGATCCTTTGCAGTCTCTGACAAAATTATTGTGTCATCGGCAAACCGCAAACTTTATATTTCTTCGCCCTGAACTTTAATTCGCTCACCAAATTTCTCCTTCCATTCCTCCACTGCTTGCTCAATGTACAGATTGAATAACATTGGCGAAAGGCTACAACCCAGTCTTACTACCTTCCCAACCTCTGCGCCTCTTTCTTGCCCTTCGACTCTAATAACCGCTGTCTGGTTTTTGTATAGGTTGATTATAACTCTTCGCTCCCTATATTTTACCCCTGCTACCTTCAGAATTTGGAAGAGTGTAGTCCGGTCGACATTGTCAAAAGCTTTCTCCAAATCGACAAACGCTAAAAACTTAGGCTTCCCTTTCCTTACCTATCTTCTAAGATAAGTCGTAATGTGAGTATTGCCTCTCCTAAATCCAAACTGATCTTCCCCGAGGTCAGATTCCACTACTTTTTCCATTCGCCTGTAAATAATTCGTGTTAGTATTTTGCACCCATGACTTATTAAACCGATAGTTCTGTAATTTTCACACTTGTCTGCACTGGCTTTCTTTGGAATTGGAATTACGATATTCGGAGGGTATTTCCCCTGTCTCATACATCTTGCATACCAGGTGGAACAATTTTTTCATGACTGGCTCTCCTAACGATATCAGCAGTTCAGACGGAATATCATATTTTCCAGCTGCCTTGTTTCGACTCAAATCCTTCAGCGCTCTGTCAAATTCTTCTCGCAGTATCATATCTCCTCTCTTATCTTCCTCCACTTGGTCTTCCATTTCTAGAATACTGCCTTCAAGTTTATTTCCTTTGTATAGTACCTCTACATATTCCTTCCACAGTTCAACTTTCCCCTCTTTGCTTAGTACTGGTTTTCTATCTGAGTTCTTGATATTCATACAGCTGCTTTTCTTGTCTCCAAATATCCCCTTTATCTTCCTGTAGTCGGTATCTATCTTTCCCCTAGATATGCATTCTTCTACGGTTCTGCATTTGTCCTGTAGCCACTCCTGCTTAGCCAGTCTGCACTTCCTATCAATCTCATTTTTCAGATGCCGGTACTCCCTTTTTCCTGCTTCACTTGCTGAATTTTTATATTTTCTCCTCTCATCAATAAGTTCAGTATATCCTGTGTTATCCAGGGATTTCTATTAGGCCTTGTCCTTTTGCCTATATGATCCTCTGCTGCCTTCACTACTCTATCTCTCAGAGCTACCCATTCTTCTTCTATTGTATTACTTTCCCCCGTTTCAGCCAATCCTTGCCTAATGCCCCCTTTGACACTCTCAACCACGTGTGGCAGCCGGTGGCCACATCAGGCGGCTCTAGCGCGCCTCTGACGCCATCGCGGCAGCCAACGTGTTAAAAAGGAAAAGAGTTTACTGTATGAGTTCGCGATCTATCTTTGTCAGGTGGTATATAACCGTGAAGATCGCTAGAAATCTGTATGGAACGCTGTGTAACTCAATGAACTGGCATTCGGATGGATGGAGCTTGATAGTCACCCCCAGACACGCAGATTTAGGTTTCTGTTATTTCTGCAGATCACCCAAGGCAAATGCTGAGATTATTCCTTTCAGAAAGCACAACGTTTTTATTACCCAAACAATTGGAACGTGAGCTTCGCCTGTAACAACCACACTGACAACAGGGAGGTAACATCAAATTTTCCTTCTTCCTTTTCCTTCTCGTAAAAGTTTTATTAATACTTCTTTTCGATGTCTGCCAGTATCAAACTAAAAACGAGGGTTGAGTCTGTAAATAAGTCTCAAACTGAGGTCGACACTCTAAAACTGCGTTTACAAGCCTGAAAATAGTTTTACTCTTCAGCTGACTCCACCCGTAAAATTAAACAATTATTTCATCGTTCGCGAAGGCATTAAAAGCCCGAAGCTTGGAATTTTTGTGGCAGCGTTTGCATCCTATAAGTGACGCTCTTGCTGTAACTTTATTTGGTTCCTTAAACTGCTGTAACCCACAACACGGATGTGTCGTAGTATTGGAGATACCTCTACACAGCGCGCAGTACTGGCGTTAGATTAGATTAGATTAGTTTTTCGTTCCGTAGGTCCATGTTGAGGAGATCCTCGTGGATGTGGAACATGTCAAGAAAGAAAATTTACAAGTTGAATAATAGATAATAGTAATAATATAAATACATATATTTACATTTTTAAGTTTTTGTATAAAGCTGATAATATTATAATACTAATATAGTATGACTACATGCATCATTTGGTACAATTTAGAAATTCAGTAATGGAGTAGAAGGAGTTGGCCACTAGAAAGTTTTTTAGGTTCCTCTTAAACTGATCTTTATTTGTAGCTAAATTTTTTATACTTGATGGTAAATTATTGAAAATGTGTGTTCCTGAGTAGTGGACCCCTTTTTGAACAAAAGTAAGTACTTTTAAGTCCTTGTGTAGATTATTTTTATTCCTAGTATTGTATGCATGAACTGAGCTGTTGGGAAAAGGGATATATTATTTATGACAAATTTCATTAAGGAATAAATATACTGAGAGGCAGTTCTTTGAAGAGGCTTCTAAAGGACGTTCGTGAATTTACTCCACAAATAATACGTATTACACGTTTTTGGACTCTGAAGACTTTTGGCCGGCCGCGGTGGCCGAGGGGAGTGAGGCGCTCCAGTCACGGTCTCCACGGCCACTACGGTCGGGGGTTCGAATCCCCCATGGGGCATGGATATTTGTGCCGTCCTTTGTCGTAGTTAGTTCATAAGTAGTTTGTAAGTTTAGGGACTGATGACCCCGTAGTTAAGTCTCATAAGCTTAACAAACATTTGAACATTTTTTGAAGACTTTTGACTGACTTGAAGAGTTACCCCAAAATATTATACCATATGACATTAGGGAATGAAAGTAAGCAAAGTACGCAAGCTTTCTTGTTTTTATGTCTCCTATGTCTGATAACACTCGTATTGAAAATACAGAATTGTTGAGTCGTTTCTGCAGTTGTGTGGTTTGCTCCTCCCAACTAAATTTATTATCAAGTTGTAATCCCAGGAATTTAATACTGTCAACCTCTTCTATCTGCTCTTCTTCATACTTAATGCATATGCTGACGGGAAATCTATTACTGAACTGCATATAGTGAGTCTTTACAAAGTTTAATGACAATGAGTTGACTTTAAACTATTTATTAATGTTCATGAAAATATCGTTAGCAGACCTTTCTATAACTATGCTTGGCGTACTTTTTATTGCAATACTTGTATCACCTGCAAACAAAACGAATTCTGCTTCAGATAGTGTAACTGATGAGATGTCATTAATGTACAAAAGAGAAAGCAATGGCCCTTATATGGATCCTTGTGGGACACCAAATGTAATTTCTTCCCAATCCGATGATGACTGTTGGCTTAATTCACTAGTCACTTGCACTGACACCCTTTGTTTCCTGTTAGTGAGGTACGACTTGAACCAGTTTGCAGCATTCCCGTGACCCCATAGAATTCTAGTTTACTTAAAAGGATTGTTCACACAATCAAATGCCTTTGACAAATCACAGAAAATACCTGCTGTTTGCAATTTATTATCTAATGAATTAAGTACATTCTCACTGTAAGTGTAAATAGCCTTCTCGATATCGGAACCTTTCAGAAATCCAAACTGTTTTCTAGACAATATGCCATTTGAGGTTAAGTGGTTGAGAAGCTGCTTGTACATTACCTTTTCTAGAATTTTTGAGAATGCTGGTAAAAGTGAAATTTGTCTGTCGTTTGATGGTATCTCTTTATCCCCCTTCTTGAATATTTTGCGATTTATTTACTGACTCGCCCTCGTAACTCTGTATTCGCAAAGTTGTCAATTATAATAGCTCGTCCCTAGCTAATCATCCTCTAAGGACCCTAGTTAGTTGACGCTCCTAAATATGATCAACATAATTTGGTTGTGTACTGGGTACACATTTTCAACTTTCTCAATTCACAGTTAATGTTCTCAATTTCGTGAATATGAATTGATAACATTCATATCCATCTGGGTATAGACCCTATTATTGACACCGTACTTTGCCTATGTCAACAAGACGATATCTCTTAATCTTCCTTCCTTCAATCGAACTTTTTGTTCAAATGTTCAAATGTTTGTAAATCTATCGGACCAAACTGCGTGGTCATCAGTCCGTAGCTTACAAACTACTTAAACCTAGGTAAAGTAACCTAAGGACAAACACACACACCCATACCACAGGGAGGACTCCAACCTCCACGCGAGCAACCGCGCGCTCCGCAATCGAACTTTTATTTATTTATTTATTTTGCAATTTCAGAGGCAAAAAACGTAATACCAGTAAAGAAAACCGTTTCTGGCGATGTATAGGGTTTGATTAATAAAGACGATGTTTCCTTGTTAGTATTGCAAAAGTGTTTACGTACTGGAAGCGAATAGGGAGCACGTTCTACGCTGGGAATTTGGTGGGATGCGAGAGGAGCGGACAATAAAGGGGTTGCGTCAACTGGGATCTGACGTTTCCTGAGGGCAGCAAGTAGCTCGGCGGATGTAACTGTCAGCTAAATATGTTGTCGTGGAAACTGCGTTTAACTGTTCTTGTTGCCATTGTAAATAAGGAAAATTATGAAAATACAAATTCCACAACAAAGCACAAATTGCGACGGCATAGCTCAATGACGAGGCAGTCGACAGTGCAGAATTTAAGGAAGAATTTCCAAAAATTTTATCTATTTGCACTGGTGAGAGATTAAACTGGAAACAACACATTGACGGACTTCTGAAACGTTTGAATTCAGCTAGTATGCTATTAGGGTTATTGCAAATTTTCGCGATAAGAATCTCAGTAAATTAGCTTACAATACCTATTTTCAGTCACTGCTTTCATAAGGTACTGTGGTGTTCAAATCCATCTTCAGATGGATGCGTGCGTTACCTTGAGAGACAGCAGAAACAGATAGCTGAGAAATTCACACAAACCTTAAGAGAAATTTGATAATCACCATTCTGAAGAAAGCAGGCTCAGACAGGTGTGAAAATTACAGAACAATCAGTTTAGTAAATCATGCTTGCAAAAATACTAACACGAATTATTTACAGAAGGATGGAAAAACTTGTAGAAGCCAACCTTGGGGAAGATCAATTTGGATTCACGAGAAATGTAGGAACACGGGAGCAATACTAACTTTACGGCTTATCTTGAAGATATAATAAAGAAAGGCAAATCTACATTTCTAGATTTTATAGATTTGGAGAAAGCTTTTGACGTTGACTGGAATACACACTTTCAAATTCTGAAGAAAGCAGAAATATAGGGAACGTAAAGCTATTTACAACTTGTACAAAAACCAGACGGCGGTTGTCGGAGTTGAAGGGCATAAAACTCCAATGTTGTTGAATTTGTACATTGAGCAAGCTATGAAGGAGAGCAAGGAGAAATTTGGAGAAGGAATTGAAGTTTAGGGTTAAGAAATAAAAACAATGCATTTTGCCGATGACAATGCAATTGCGTAAGAGACAGCAAAGGACCTGAAAGAGCAATTGAACGGAATGGACAGTTAGCTGAAAGGTGGATATAAGATGAATATTAACAAGAGAATAAAGAGAGTAATGGAGTACAGTCTAAGAAAATCCGGTGATGATGAAGGAATTAGATTAGATAACGAAACAATAAAGGTGGTAGATGAGTTTTGTTATTTGGGCACATTATGGTAGCAGTACAGAGGATATAAAATGAAGGATGTCAATTGGAAGAAAAGCGTAAGGAAGTCATTTCTGGAGTGAAACGTGGACGATAAACAGTGCGGACAGGAAGAGGATAGAGGCTTCTGAAATGTGGTGTTACAGAAGAATAGTGAAGATTAGGTGGTTATATCGCGAAACTAATGAGGAGGTACTGATTAGAACTGGTGAGAAAAGGAATTTGTGGCGTACTTTGACCAAAAGAAGGAATCGATTGATAGGACGCATCCTTAGACATCAAGGAATTGTGAATTCAGGATTGGGGGGAAGTGTGTGGGGTAAAAAATCGCAGAGGGAGACCAAGACATGAATATAGTAAGCATATTCAAAAATATGTAGGTTGCCATTGTTATGAGGGGATGAAGAGACTTGCTCCCTTGGGCGTGGGTGTAGTTATTGTCCGCAGCATAACTCAGTTTAAGTAGTTTGTAAGCCTAGGGACTTATCTACATCTACATGGGATATTATGCAAATCACATTTAAGTGTCTGGCAGAGGGTTCATCGAACAACCATTATACTATTCATCTCCCATTCCACTTCTGACAGCGCACGGGAAGAAAGAACATCTGAATCTCTCCGTTCGAGCTCTGATTTCTCGTATTTTATTCTGATGATCATTTCTACTATGTAGGTGGGAGTCAACAATATAATTTCGCGTTCGGAGGAGAATGTTGGTGATTTAGAGTTTCGTAAGTAGACCACGCCGCAGCGATAACGGCCGTTGTAGTAATGATTCCCATCCCAGGTCTTGTATCATTTCCGTGACGCTGCCTCATCTGTATCGTGCCCTCCTTTGGACTCTTTCGATGTCCTTCGTCAAACCTACCTGATAAGGATCCCACATTGGCAGCAATAGTGCAAATGAGGACGGACAAGCTTAGTGTATGCAGCGTCTTTAGTAGTTCTGTTGCATCTTTTAAGGGTTCTGCCAATAAACCGCAGTCTTTATTCGCCTTTCCTGCGACATTATCTATGTGTTCTATCACTACCACCTAGAGAGAAGGCCGCGGCGCTCACGTGTGACGTCAGGCAGAGTAGGTTGCGCACGCATAGTTGACTGGCTCGCTGCTTCGGCATTGTGGGCCGTGCCCCAGCGGCTATCCAGTAAGCTATGCGCGCGCAACCTACCCGAGAGCGCCGCGGCCTTCTCTCTAGGTGGTGTTGGTCCTTTCCAGTTTAAGTCTTATGTAATAACAATTCCCAAGTATTTAGTGGAGTTTAAGGCCTTCACATTCGATTGATTTATCTTGTAAACAAATTTTAACGGATTTGTTTTCGTACTCATGTGGACCACTTCAAACTTCTCATTATTTAGAGTCAATTGCCAATTTTTACGCCATACTGATATCTTATTTAAATCGTTCTGTAGTTGGTTTTGATCTTTAGATGATTTTACTAGACGATAAATGACGGCGGCATCTGCTCAGATTTTCCTCCTAATCGTTTATGTAGATAAGGAACAGCAGACGACCAATAACACTACCCTATGGAACGCCGGATATCACCTCTGTTTTAGTCGATGCCTTACCATCGATTACTACAAACTGAGTCCTCTCTGACAGGATATACCCCATCCAGTCAAAAATCTGGGGCGATATTCCATAACCACGCAATTTGATTAAAAGCAGTTAGTGAGGTGCGGTGTCAAACGCCTTCTGGAAATCTAGAAATACGGAATCGATTTGAGAACCCTTGTCAATAGCACATCACTTCGTGTGAGTAAAGTTGAGTTTCGCATGAACGATATTTTCTAAATCCATGTTGATTTGATGATCAGAGTAGTTAACTCCCTCAGATTTACGAACTTTATTTATTTATTTTAGACTTGCTCAGGACGGAGAATGGTGGAGAATTGTATCAGTCCAGTCTCCGAGCTGAAGACCACAACAGTGATCTGATATTTAGTCACCGGCTGAATAATTACACCGGTCTTGAGGAGCTCGCGGCCCGGTCCCTGTGTGCAGTGCCGGCCGGGCCTTGGCTGCGTGCGCACCCTGTGCTAGTGAGCGCCGTGCTTTGTTGGCACACGCCAAAAGCCGCGCCCCGCCCGCGCATTCCTGCTGCACAAAGGCCGCCGCCGCCGCCGCCACCTGCTCCTGTGCCCCGTGCCAAGGCCGCGCAGCCCTTCACCTCACCACGGCTCGCGCATCGCGCAGGTGGCCATATGCGCCTCCTCTCCATCGACACTCGCGACCTCCGCGCTGCCGGCCCAAACGACACCGCGCGCGGACCAACACCACAAGGCCTCACAATTGGCCGTGCTTACGTCACACTTAAAGGCCGCGGTCGACAGCTCACTGGCTGGTCTCTGGGGCACGCCCACCGCCGCATAGCGGCCGGCCAGTCAGCTAGCGTTCGCGGTCTTTGTCCAACGAACCAACCAATTGTAGTAGCCTACACACGTTCTGACCAACTGCAAGCAGCGCCACACTGTTCTGGTGTCTGTTGGTTGAACTGTTTTTGTTTTCGCGTGTTCGCTGTGCAGACGACTTCAGTCATGGAAGTTGTTCGGGAAGCGGTACACACGGTACAATTTGTCGGGTAAAGCGGTGGGGGAATCTGAGATCGGGTGGTCAGGCACAACCATCCGACCGACAAGGAAACTTGGTCGGGTAGCGCCAAAAACTGCCCAATTTATCGGGTGACCAACGAATTGGTCCAATAAATCGCATCGTGTGTAGGGCCCTTTAGGTGTGACGTAGGCACGACCAGTTGTGAGGTCTTGTCTTCTAGGTGGTGTTGGCCGGACTCGTTCACCGGACTCGGGGTGCAGACCGCAGTGTGGCCAACGTACGACAGTGAAGAGCTTCTTTGGCTGTGATTCGCTTATGCCGTCGGCACAGGGAGCGTTCACCTGAATGAGGACGTAACGCCCCTAAACACGTTGCGATATATCTTCCGACCAACCAACCAACATACGTTCCGACCAACTGCACGCAGCGATTGCAGCGCCTCCCTCCTCTGGTGTCTTTTTGCCGAACTCTTTCAGTTTGCGCGGGTTCGCTGTGCGGACAGCAGACGATCGCAGGAAATAAGACTGTCGTTAAGCGCTACACACGGTACAATTTGTCGGGTGGAGTGGTTGAGGGGTGGGGGGAGATGGGATATCGGACGGTCAGTGCGACCAAGCAACCGACAAGAAAAGTTGATCGAGAAGCGCCTGCACACCTCGAATTTTTCGGACCACCGATAAATTTGTCCCGACGAATTGGAACGTGTGTAGGGACCTTTAACCCTTTCAGACCTGGCGTCCAATATGTTGGACACCGAATTTTTATTAATTTTAGAACACCATATAATTTCGCTTTACTTTGAGACCCAGTAGCCTGTTTACTAGACATGTGCCGCTTTTAGTTCCGCGCTTCTTGCTGCCATCTGTCACCAGAATGGCGTGCAACAATGAAAAACAGTGAACATGGCGGACCCATTGCGGAGTGCGTCGGACTTGATACCAGTAGTTGAAATTATTTTATATATTAATTTATGAATTTTTCCCTAATTCCACTTTGAGACGTAAGTTCCACAATGAAGATTCTTATTTCACGTCCTTAACTGCCACCTAGGCTCGGTGTCTAATTTATTTGACATATTTATTTTGGGAAGCTAGTATGAAAATTTTTAATTTCGCTCAAATGCACAGTAGATCGGGTCTTATAGACATGAAAAAGTGCAAGAATATGTTTTATTCTATTTTTAAAATAATTCAGGACTTCGGGGGTTAAGCCGTCGGCACACGGAGCATGTCTGTACGTGATCGGTCAATGTGCCTACGCGCGGCTGAACGCTCGGAGACGGCGCCACTTGTGCATACCAGACGTGTGCCGCAACGAGTTACGCGATTGCAACGCGCTCCAGCGACTTGTCAGGGCACCACAACCCGAATTCACCCTGTTTCCATAATTAACGGAATTTCTGCTTTACCTCTTTTAAAACGCGTATTTCCGCGCTTGTGTTTATGTGCGTCATGATCTGTCTGTGATATACTCCTACATGCTTAACAAAGAAATATCTATGAACATATGACACTTTGAAAAGTCACATATTGTAAATGACTTATAAAAGCTTCATGAAAAACTGTACGTTATAAAATTGGACTAGGCCTTCAAGTAACAGAAACATGATTGCAACAGCCTCGCTTTTTAGTAACACTTAAAGGTCATTCTGTCTCGACCACTACTACTGTTCAGTAGTAGAATCTTTAAAATGTGTAAAATGCAAGATGTGAAACAATAAAGTGCGTGTTTTACTCTAATTAAGATGCAAACTGTCGTGACCATGAAACTAATCCAACAAACACACTCCTCAGAGTGTGCTCACTTATATTTACATAGCATCGAATATTACAGAGTATACTTCCATAAAAAAAGTATTTGGGCCTGTTATAAATGCCGAAAGCCGATGAAGATACGTCGGTTATTGAAACGTTATTAAAAAAACATCATTCAAAGAATAGTTTGTTTTGATGGATCTTCATTGCGGTGTTATTTCCAAATGGTAGATTCCCATAATACGGAAATTCCTTACAAACATATAAGAGTTTTTCAGTGATTTATTCCAACAAATAGAACCTATAGTTACCGGTTTTCGAGAGATCCTCAATTTAGTCATTTTCTTTTACTTGCTTTGAAATCATGTACATAAATGTGGCCTAATTTATATCTACGCTTCAACTGACGGCCAATATGGAGTCTTCATCTCTCTACCAAAAAGAGCTGTGTGACGTCGGTGGGGTTCTCCCATCTGATTGGTGATCGTTCAGACGAACGTTAAAAATTTATGGAGTGCTTCATACTGCCCCAAACATTGGGAAAGCCTCCCCAACATTCGGTTCGCTCGTTGTGACGTCAGAAACTGGCACCGACGGCTTATAGTTCGTCTGCACACAGGTCGACTAGCATTCGTCGTGGGAGAGATTTTCCTTCAGTGTGCTTGCGACTTACAACACGGAGCTATCAACCATGGTTGGTTGTTCACTTCAATAACCACCTTTATAATGAACGGGTCAAGTGATGAGTAGGTACTATGATGTTTTACTAGTACCGACGAAAGAAAAGGAACACTCAAAGGGCTTTAGGGGTGCATCCGTACAGAGAAAGTAACATTCACCATGCTTGTTCATTGTGTACTTCAAAACTACGTTAAAAAGAAAGAAAGGTAACGATACACAGTAAAACAAGTGGACCAAAATATTAAAATCACTGGTTCTACAAACCGAAATTGTCTTTACATTACCACCGCGAACCAGAAAAAAAAACCCCTCACCGCTAATGCTATTATAGATATTATTTACTAAATTATTTTCTGAGTCCATGACATCACTGTCTCGGGAGTCAAATTGTTACATTTTGAGACACATATGAGCGCAAGTACTTTTGATAGTTCGTGATTTTTTACTTTTTTAACTATTTTTATTTCTTATGCTTTGTTTATATTTAATAATGTATTGAGCTATGGAATCATTACACAGTGAAAAATAAAACGTAATATAAATACCAAACATTTTTATTTCTTTCACAACTTCATTCAAACTTTACAATGTCTCCTTTAATATTCTTGGGTGGAGTAATCGTATAGCTCAAAATGTTTCTAAAATTCCGTCCCAAATTAGGTGTTGAACAATTAAAGAAGTTCATATGTGTAGATATCGATCCTAGTAATCCGCGGTACGAGTTCAAAGTTCAAATGTTTGTAGAACTTATGGGACTTAACTAGGGGGGGGTCATCAGTCCCTAAGCTTACAAACTACTTATAAACTAGCTAAGGACCGCACAAATATCCATGCCCGAGGGGGGATTCGAACCCCCGACCGTAGTGGCCGTGCAGACCGTGACTGGAGCGCCTCAGTCCCCTCGGCCACCGCGGCCGGCTCCGCGGTACGGAAACAGGCGTTGTGTCTCGTGCATGAACAAGTTAAATGTATCAGGCAGAACCTATTGAATATCAAGAATATGTATAATGTGGTAAATAGAAATGTCAGAAAGAGCAAGACAAATGGAGCTGGCGCAGATGAGGTATTTCACCGTTAATAGTTTCTTTTCGTTATTATTTTTGCCAAAAGTTATTGGTCTTACATTTTGTTATCTTTATCAACTGCTTTCAGATATACGTACTGGCTTTGTGCGTCTTCAAAAAATTAGAATTTCTGCAAGAGTATTGCTTATCGTGTGCAAGAAAAGGTTCAGCTCTGCGTGTGACACAAGAAAGCTACAGTATTCAGGTTTCTTTTTCAGCGATCTCTGGCAGAGATACCGTGTAATTTTAGACACATCCATCTTTGTAAACACACTGATGTACTCGTTAGCCCTCAACGGGCGCTGAAGAGGGTTGCGGAAGGAAATCACGATGAGCAGCACGTTGTGTTCCCCGGGCTGCGGCGCGTCGTTTCAGAGCGTGCAGCAGCTAGACAGACAGCACGCCTGGTGTGAGCCACGTCCCGTGTGAGGTTGAGGTAGGCTTCGTTAATCGTGCCGAACCCACCGTGCTGCAGATCACGCGGAAACGAGATATTTAACTGTCGGAGCTCTGTCAAGCAGAAGACTACTAATGCTGTATTCGAACACGGGATTGTTTCTCCTAGCTGCGGCAGAGTAGCAGTGCGCACTGAGGCGTCCTGCTACGGTGCGCGTGGCCGTTCCACGTCCGAGGTTCGAGTCGTCCCTCGGGCATGGGTGGGTGTGTTGTTGTTAGGATAAGTTAGTTTAAGTAGTTTGTAAGTTTAGGGACTGATAATCACTGCAGTTAGGTCACTTAACTTTACAAACATTTGAACAATTCTTTCTCCTACTCATCTACATCACTTTACATTTTTCTACACTCAAAAATTATCTGACTTGACTAACACAGCGTATAAATTTAGTCCAAGTCATCTTCCATCTTACTGTATTCAATGACGATAATTTCCAGTACATCATAGCATCATCAGCAAACAGCAGCAGATTGCAACTCAGTCCGTCAGATAATTTATATAGATAGAAAATAAAACCGGTCCTAACACACTTCCTGGGCACTTCTGACCTTACCCCACTGCCCGATGAACATGCAAAGCGTTGACGGCGAGTTGGCGATAGGATCGCTTTTCCATGTAGTCAGATCTCTGACTCGAATGAATGGTGGGTTAATAACCATTTGCTGTGTGTTCAACGGGTGGGTCTTCACTGACAAAAAATTCGTGGAATTGATTTTATGGTAAACGAGAATGTTTGTGGGGCCTTACAAACTGCAAGTATAAAAACCACCTTACGTATGTGTAAACCGAAATATCAAGCACTCGGTCTCACTATGAAACCGTATCACCCGTCGCTAAATATCAAATCACAAGCACGAATTGTTAATGAGATTTCATATTATAATTAATAATCACATTAATTCAGTTGCTTGAGAAAAACATTGTATCATTATATAAAAGGTATTGAATATTAGGCATGTTTCACAGGGAACATTGAAGCACAATTAAAGTATTTGCTGTGTAGGGAGACGTGCTTGAAGACAGTCAGTGTAGCCGCATCGTGCAGAACGTTGTGTTAGCTGAACGGTTTGCAGTGTTTGCCTAGTTAGCAGGAGGTCGCCGTTCGAAACCCGGCCACAGCGCAAATTATAATTCAACGCCTCTTCTTATATTCATTTACGCATTGATCAGTTAAATGGACGAGATTCTAAAAACACCGGAATAATGAAAAGATATCTAGCGACGGCTTATACAGTCTCATAGTGACACCAAGTTGTTGTTTTGTTGTTGTGGTCTTCAGTTCGGAGACTGGTTTGATGCAGCTCTCAACAATACCCTATCCTGAGCAAGAATCTTCATCTCCACGTAAGAACGGCAACCTTCATCTGTCTGAATCTGCTTACTGTATCCATCTCTTGGTCTTCCTCTGCGGTTTTTACCCCACACATTTCCCTCCAAGGCTACATTCACAATTCCTTGATGTCTAAGAATGTGCCCTACCAATCTATGCCTTCTTTTAGTCAAGGTATGCCAGAAATTTCTTTTCTCCCCAATTCTGTTCAGTACCTTCTCATTAGTTACGCGATCCACCCACCTAATCTCCAGCATTCTTCTGTAGCACCACATTTCAAAAGCCTCAATCCTCTTCCTGTCCGCCCTGCTTATCGTGCATGCTTCACTCCCATACAAGGCAACACTCCACGCAAATGCCTTCAGAAAGAACTTCCTTAGGCTTTAATTAATATTCGATGTTAATAAATTTCTCTTTTTCAAGAACGCTTTTCTACCCATTGCCATTCTGCATTTTATATCCTCTGTACTGCGACCATCATTTGTTATTTTACTGCCCAAGTAACAAAACTCATCTGCCTCCTTTATTGCTTCGTTACCTAATCTAATTCCTTCAGCATCACCCGACTTTCTTAGGCTGCACGCCATTACCCTAGTTTTGCTCTTGTTAATGTTCATCTTATATGCACCTTTCAGCACAATGTCCATTCCGTTCAATTGCTCTTCCAGGTCCTTTGCTGTATCTGACAGAATCACTATGTGGTCGGCAAAACGCAATGTTTTTAATTCTTCAGCCTGATCTTTAATTCCTTCATCAAATTTCTCTTTGCTTTCCTTTACAGCTTGCTCAATGTACAAACTGAACAGTGTACTGATACAATTTTAACATTATACTTTAAGTAGCAATATTGACCTAAAAAGAAAATGGTGTGATTTTGTAGCCTAACATCTCCTAATGCTCTATTACCTGAAACCAGCTGAAGTGTCGATGACCCAGGAAAGGACGATAAAATCAGTACTGATGGTTTGTGTACTTCAGGAATGCCTCGGTGTGCTGTTGTGGCAAGGGCTCCACGAAGCAAGAAAGAGGAAAAAGTCGAAATAAGTTATGGCTCGCTAAAACCGTTGTCATTAACGCAAGTATAATGTGGAAGCATGCGTGTAACGTAATTTGGTATTCAGCTGACGCGCCGCTCCTCGTAACTCCGCCGCATCTTCCTCCTTTTTTCTTCGAAAGTCTGTCATTTATATTACAAACACGGCAAATTCACGACGGCTCGTCTCGCCGTCTCGCACACGCGACGCCGCCGACCGTGACGGAGCCCGGCGCGTCGGTTCTGGGAAAGCGGCGGGCGCCGATTCAATATCTTCATCAAACACTGTGCGGGCAGAGGCGCGCATGCGCGGTAGGGCGAGGCCGCGCGAGTGATTAACACGTGGCGCCGGCTGACGGCGATAAATAGCCGCAATTAGTTTGGCCGGCGGTGGCGCTGCCAGATAAACAGCGCCTCCCTGTCCGCTTTGCGGGGCGCGGCCGAGTGCGCTGCAGCTAGCGGTACCTGCCACGTACTGGGCCCGAGTGAGCGACCGGCTCTAGCCGACACCCTCTGACTGGTACTCTACATCTACATCTACATGGGATACTCTGCAAATCACATTTAAGTGCCTGGCAGAGGGTTCATCGAACCACCATTATACTTTTTATCTCCCATTCCATTCTCGAATAGCGCGCGGGAAGAAAGAACACCTGAATCTCTCTGTTCGAGCTCTTATTTCTCCTATTTTATTCTGATGATCATTTCCACCTATGTAACTGGGAGTCAACAATATATTTTCGCATTCGGAGGAGAATGTTGGCGACTGGAGTTTCGCAAGTAGCCCACGCCGTAGCGATAAGCACCGTTGTTGTAATGATTCTCATCACAGATCCTGTATCATTTCCGTAGCGCTGTCTCCCCTGTATCGTGACAATAGGAAACGAGCTGCCCTTCTTTGGACTCTTTCAATGTCCTCCGTCAAACCCACCTGATAAGGATCCCACACTGGACTGCAATACTCCAAAAATGGACGGACAAGCGTAGTGTATGCAGTTTCTTTAGTAGTTCTGTTGCATCTTTTAAGGGTTCTGCCAATAACACGCAGTCTCTGGTTCGCCTTTCCACGATATTATCTACGTGTTCTTTCCAGTTTCCCAGGTATTTTGTGGAATTTACGGCCTTCACATTTGATTGATTTATCTTGTAAACAAAGTTTAGCGGATTTCTTTTCGTACTCATGTGGACGACTTCACACTTCTCATTATTTAGAGTCAATTGCCAATTTTTACACCATACTGATGTATTATTCAAATCGTTCTGCAGTTGGTTTCGATCTTCAGATGATTTTACTAGACGGTAAATGACGGCGTCATCTGCAAACAACCTAAGAGAGCTACTTAGATTTTCCCCTAAATCGTTTATGTAAATAAAGAATAGCAGAGGACCAATAACACTACCCTGTGGAACGCCCGATATCACCTCTGTTTTAGTCGATGCCTTACCATCGATTACTACGAACTGTGTCCTCTCTGACAAGAAATTCCCTATCCAATCGCAAATTTGGGGCGATATACCATAACCACGCAATTTGATTAAAAGCCGTTTGTGAGGTACGGTGTCAAAAGCTTTCTGGAAATCAAGAAATACGGAATCGATTTGCGAACCTTTGTCGATAGCACCCAACACTTCCTGTGAATAAAGAGCTAGTTGTGTTTCGCATGAACGATATTTTCTAAATCCGTGTTGACCTTGGGTCACAGTAACCGACGAGCTGGTTGAACCTTACTTCACTCTCGGCTCCCAGACACCAGTCAACACTTACAAGGAATGTACTTGGGCTCGAACAAACACATATACATCAAACGCGTATGAGAGATAATGTAAAGATCCCTATTGCACTAGTGATACTCCCGCATCTGCAAAACTCTGCAGTTGTCCGTTAGAGGCTTCTGCGTGTGCCAAGCCGCATTTGACTTTGACATGTCGGTTCGCCAGTAGGGACGGTGCAGTATGCCTCCGACGTTGCGTTTTGTGATGTTATTTGTGGGGTGAAGTGTCAGATGGGGCGGCGATTGCTAATAAATCCTGCTAATGTATTGCGATTAGTCGAGATGAAGTTACGAAGAACCCTTCTTCGTGAAGATGGTATTAGTGTAGAAGATGAATCATTTGCCTGCTTTCTCGTATCTGTTATCATACAGAAATATGAGCATAAGTTAGATACTGTTGTTACAAACCCATAATAATGATAATAGGGATGATAATGACGAACAACTTTTTGCAAGCGGTAGTGCTACGGTAAGTGCGAGAAGAGGCGATGGAAGCAGTGGCAGTGAACACCAACAGTCTTTCGGGAAGAAGGTTAAAGTTGCAACTATCATCACGGCTTTTGATGACAATTCGTTAGAGAACATGTACGATGATTATTACATAACTTGTAGTTGAGATATCTGCATTACGTATGGCGTCTACAATTACATCTACAGTGCTATCTAGAGCATGGTTGCAGAGCACAGCACATTGAGGTGTACGTAGAGATCCTGTAACCAAACGTTCATACAGATATGTTTGTTCGAGCCCATGTACATTCCTTGTTAGTCGTGTTGGTTATTAATGATTTTAAAAAAAATCAAGAGAGGAGTACCATGGCTGTCAAATGAAATTTGAGGTGGGGTGGCGCGCGTTTACAGCACTACCCCATAGTGTTAAAATGCTACCCCCTCCATAAAGAAAAAAAAAATTGTTCAAAACTTTGTAAAGATTATGGGACTTAACTTTGGGGACATCAGTCCCTAAACTTACAAGTTGCTTATGAACTACCTTGTACTAAAGACAACACAAACATCCACGCCCGAGGGGAGATTCGAACCTCCGACGTGGGAGACAGCGCGTAAAATGCCCCATCCATAGCGCCAGGTGGCCAGGCATTCACGAGAAAAACGCAACGAAACTTTCGGTCCTATGTTATATACCCGCACGTCCGCGGTGGGAAACGAATGGCGCGGTGGCCGAGGCTACAGCAGTCAGGTGTAGCAATCGGAGGGTTCTGTGTTCGATTCCTCGACATGTGATTTTTTTTTCATTTTTTCTTTGTTGTTTTTTTATGACTCATGTTTATTTTTCTGGTCAATACGTTAATTGACTATAATATTACTAATACATGAAATATTTATAACAATTCGTGCTTCGTGTTTTCAAGGTGTCTATTTCTTAATTGAAAAGTATACAAACACGTCACATTTCACCATTTTGAACTTTTCCGTCTGTATTATGTCCTTCAGATGTACAACGAACGAGTATAGGAAGGACATAAGTGGATCGGAAACATTCTACATGCTGAAATAACTCATGATTTCAATTTGAGCATGATTGTATAGTTAATTTTTAACAAATACAAACAAATAGATTCTTTGAAAATACGAAGTTCAAACTGTTAACGGTATTTCATATATAAGTATTATTATAATCAATTAACTTATTGATCAGTTACATGAACAAGAATCTGAAAAAAACCGAAATAATAATAATAATAATAACTTACGGGCTGCCGATTCGTACATGAAACCCTTAGCTTCATGCACTTGCCAGCTACAACTCCCCCACCGCGGCATTCGACCAGGGAACAGTAGCTTGGAGAATCATCACGGAAAAAGCTCAGGTGCTGTATGGCCAGACCGGCTCAGGATTCAGTTGTCGAACCACGTTGAGCGTGCACCTTATCGTCTGTGGACTATGTTGGTTAGCGTCATTGTTATGTCTGTCTGTCTCTTTCTCTTTGGCCCTTTCCCGCACCTGCGGGGTCGGCACTATGTTAAACGCGGATTTGGCATGTGTTAATATTTACTGGGTGGCCGGATTGCCATTCCTGCCGCCACCCCATGCCCCTCAGGAGGAAATGTGTACCCTAAATGTTTGCGTATAGTCTTATATGTGTGTGAAAGTGTAAAGTGTTACAAAATGTTTGCGAGTCGTGTAACTGAGGCGGGACTTGGAAAACAGCCCAGTATTCACCTAGGGGATGTGGAAAACCGCCTAAAAACCACATCCATGGTAGCCGGCACATCGACCCCTTTCGTTAATCCAGCGGGCGGATTCGAACCGAGGTCGGTTCGCCTCCCCGTCTCGGAAAGCGGTGCGTTAGATCACAAGGATAACGGAGCGGGTCCGTCATTGTCATGCCTGTACCAAATATTAAAGGCCTTCAGCTAGCCATTACGTCTAGTTCCTGCACAGAAAACTGTCAGGTAATTCGAAAATGTTGAAAATCATGTTTGTGTCGTAATACTGAAAATAATCGTACTTTACAAAATCCGATATTGGACCAATATGAACGACTACAGTCAAACAGTCCACTTGTAACATTTGTTGGTGACGTATGAAAATTTGTGTCCGACTGAAACTGAACCAGAATTTACCAGTGACACTGACGGTTGCCTTAACCGTCAGGCAAAACGTGCACGCCTTCCGAGGCAACCCTAATTTCTTTATGTCACTCATACTTTGTTATTGCTATATAGTACTAGGAAAGTATCTGTGGATCATGCATTGATTAAATGATTTAGGACGTATTTCGAAAAAAACAGTTGCGTGTGACTCATGGCCTGGTGCAAGTCTTTAAATTGGATGCCACTTGGGCGACTTACATGTCCCTAACCTACCCCATTTATCCAACCGGGAAAAGAGACCTACAGTTTAACATGGAATTCGACACACGTGTCGTTTCTGGAAGACTCCTCACATCATCGAGAGGTGATGGCTAGATTAAAAAGCAGGACCAAATTTTGTGATCATTGACAAATAGATATTATTTTCTTTGTTCTGTTATAAGCAAATTGTACCCAAAGTTTTTGTGTCACCTGGCATTACATTTTTAACCAGCAATTCCTTTTTATGTGTAATTACTTTTGAAATTTATGTCTTAAGATATTAGTTGGTGGATACAGACACAATGTATTTTTTCCGGAAAGTAGTAGTTTCGCAAAGAGCTGTTTACCACCATCCCTTCCTGGCGGTTGTTTGAGTCGTGCTTCTCCACGTGCAGTGTGACAATTATTGAACTATATCGTCGTCACTTCTGAGCCTTTTGTTTTACGACATTTACTGAAGGCCGCATAGAATGGTGACAATTAGTGTGCCACTGTGCTTGTGAACGTGGTTTGATGCAGCGAAGAAGCTCGCTCGATTTGGATGGGTTCGTCAGTAAGCACGATTCGCGCATTTGGGGGACGAAGAATCTGCATTTCGCGACCGTAAAGTCTATTAACCCTCAAAGGGTGAGTGTGGTGTGGAATGTCCAGTCACGGAATAATGGGTGCGATATTCCTTGATTGCACGGTGACTACAGAAAGATGCGTGAAGGTACTGGGAGATGAGTTCTTCACCATTAGGGAAAGTTACCCAGATTTCGAAAGATTTAGTTCATACAAAACTGAGCTCTACTCCATCGAAGCAAGAAACTGTCTGATGTCGTGGGGGAGCATCCAGGGGTACCCAAAAGGCCACTGTCAGGGGCTTCAATTAGCCATCATATTCTCCGGATCCAAACACATGCGGGAGGCTTGTTAAAGACCAGCTGTACAGCAATAACCACTGTTCGTCTGAGCCACATCATCGCCGCGGAAGGCAGGCATGTCGATCATGTCACAACCTAAAATCCGAATATCTGTGGCGACGATTATATTTTGAATAAAGCCTGTGCGCTCCGTGGTTTGTAACTACATTTTGTCTCATATAGTTGTAATTTTAGACAAGCGTACGACAGCATTGACCGCGCCATGCTATGGAAAACACTAGAAGAGTTCGACATTCCACGAAAATACATGCGACTAATAGAAGCTTGCTACTGCCAATCAACTTGCCGAGTGAGGTTTCGCAACCAACTATCATTACCATTTGGCGTTCAGACTGGATTGCGACGAGGAGATCCACTGGAACCAATCGTATTGAACTCGGCCTTGCAAAAAAAAAAAAAAAAAAAAAAAAAAAAAAAAAAAAAAAAAGCCACGACACTGTTTGAAACAGAGAAATGCACAATCCTGGCATTTGCTGACGATGCTGAGATCCTGGGCGACACCCAGGTAACTGCTGACACTTCACAATTCCTCCGCAACGCGAAACAAATAGGGCCCGTAGTGAACGAGAGTAAAACAAAATGTCTCGTTGTCTCACGATGTAAATATCTTTCTCCTTCCATTATTGTTGATGGGCATGCTTTAGAACGAGTGAAAGAATTCAGATACTTAGGATCCATATTGACTAGCAAGAATGAAATAACGATAACAACGAATAATAAACTCTAATCGCATTTCTTTCAGCCTAAACAACTTTTTTCAAATCCAGGCTGATATCACAGAAAAACAAGATTCGGCTGTACACGACTGGTAGTGTCATATGGTTGTGAAACCTGGGCAATTTCAGCAACAACTGAAGAAGCAATCTGTGCGTTACAGAGGAAGATCCTCCGGAAAATATACGTACCGGTATACAATACCACAGGAGGCATATGGAAACGAAGAACAAAAGAAGACCTTTATTAGCGGATTTGAAAGGTGCACATTGGCCGAATTTTTTGGTAGAAAAGACTACAATGGTTTTAGCACATATTCCGAGCCGACGGATCCCTCCCTAACCGAGTTCTCCGTTCCCAACCTGCTGGAAGACGGCCAAAGGGACGACCGAAGACCCGACGGAAGGATCGGGTATTGTCGTAGAGGCATCTGTTTGTGGTGAAAATTTTTGCTCGATTTCGTCAATTTTTAAAACCTATTTCGGTATATTTTTCGCTACTATTATTTTATTTCGTCAATAATTTCACTAATTTTATTTTCACTTTTAACGGGTAAAAACTAAATCAAAAATCAAGTAAGGCCTCATTACAGTGTAACACTTTATTTTATTCAGAAAACATGAAAATTTTACATTGATGGAGAGACATTAAAAAAAAAAAAAAAAAAAAAAAAAATAGGTTTGAGAAACACTTATCCTGGTACTTAAATAAGTTTTACTTAGCTTAAGTAGTTTAATTAAAAACGAAAAATATGGATAATCTAAATGGAAAGCGCGGTCGTTCCTTTGAGATTTACACACTTAAATTACTATGCCGTGAGAAATAACGATATCTATTAACCCTTTCACTGCGCATTTACTCTCGGCAGCGCCCGATATTGTGCACGTAATTTTTAGAGAATACTGCAGCTGAGGACTTATCAACAAAAATGTTTGTTTAGTCTATGGGACTTAACTACGGGGTCATCAGTCTCTAAACTTACAAACTACTTATTAACTACTTACGAACTAGGACGACACAAATATCCATGCCCGAGGGGGGATTCGAACCCCCGAACGTAGCGGCCGCGCAGACCTTGACTGTAGCGCCATAGTCCCCTCGGCCACCGCGGCCGGCAAGAGGACTTATCACATGGTGTGTGTGCACCGTAGCAGTCCATCATTATTGAGACAAAAATAAGACGCAAAATCTAGTATTGTTTAAAATACGTTTCCTATATATATATATATATATATATATATATATATATATATATATATATATATATATATATACGTATTGATCACTGGAACGATTAGCATATATTTACGTACGGAGCAGTGAAAGGGTGAAAATATTTCGGAGCTACATGCAACAATCCCATTGCGGTTTCCTTTAAATTTTTTTTTATCTTCTCGGGCAATTTCATGTGTTTGACCCATATAATACGTGCATCGGCGTAATTAAATGTCGTCTCCAAAAATTTTCAAATGTTCGTAAATCTAACGGACCGAACTGCGTGATCATCAGTCCGTAGCTTACAAATTACTTAAACTAAGCTAAACTAACCTAAGGACAAACACACACACACACACACACACACATACACACACACACACCCACCCACACACCTATGCCCCAGGGAGGACTCGAACCTCCGACGGCGAGCAACCGCGCGCGAGGTGCCTTAGACCGCGCAGCTACTCCGCCGCGGCCTGTCGTCTCCGCGAAAGAAATTACTTATCTCTTAAACTTCGCAGTAGAAAAAAAGCATGCTTTTTCACGATCGGATACTAGGTAGTACTTCAGGCACGAAAAGTTCAAAAGCAGACTGCAAACACTGCAACAAAGGGTGAAATCCAGAATGTATACCATCCACGAAAACTATATGGCGGCATCTTAACGGTATTTTTCGGAACAAAGCTCATGGCGTTCATAACACGAATTCTTCCTTGGCACTTTTCGCTCGTTTTGCTGCTGCATTGATGTCCATGAGTGTAACTTCTGTCTCGACAGCCCTTTCTCCTTGTTCTTTTCATGGGAACGTATGTTGTGGGCCCGTATCCTTTCTTTGCCATTCATTAGGCATATTACAGTATTCCCACAGGATTCTTTTCCTTGTTTAATAAAAAACGTAAAATCCATCTGATGCGAATTCACTTTCACGATCAAAAACTGTTACGGCGATGTTAATCTGCTGTACTACAACAAATCATTAAAAGAATCTGCGATCGGAAACGATTACGAGCACGCAGTGCATTACCAGTCACCAGATAAAATAGAGCGCCGGAAACGGACTTATTCACTGCACATGAAAAGAGGCTGGCGGGACGCGAAACGATATATATCGAAGTGGTGTACAATCGATTATCTCGATTTTCCTACAGTACATTTAAGTGATTGATGAGATTTCACAAAATTTCGTGGATTATTTCGCGATTTTTCGTAAATTTCATTGATTTCGTGATTTTCCGCAGAAATTTCGCGATTTCGCGCTTAGCGAAAAACAGGTGCCTCTAGGTACTGGCAGCCCTCAAAACAAGTGGAGCCGACAGCGGTAGAAGATGAGGCTGGGGACCGACAACGTTGGGCCACCACCTGCAATAAATGTTGCCTGTGTTGAGATTGTGACTGACTGATGTTTTATTTTTAATTTTGTTTTTATTTTTCTGATATATATACTGTGCAGTCTGTATTACTTTATAGCTGTGGTTGTACCCTGTTTTATTCTGCTGTAGGGCCCATGAATGCAATAAATAATGGTGATGATGATGATAGTTGTAATTGTCACCTTGTACCCAGTATGCTAATCTGCACGACGCCCACTAGGTAGCTCGGAGCATCCCGAACGGTAGCTGCAGCTGGTCGCGGCATCGGCAGAAGCCGCGGTCGGTAAATTAACATTTCACCTACGCGTACCGCACCAGATAGGGGCGCGCCGAGCCTTAAGCGACAGGCGGGGCAGACGGGAACTAATAGCCTGCGCGGCGGCGCGGGTAATCGGCGACCGCGGGCGAAAGTGCGCCGAGTTAATGCCTCGGCAGGCTGCTGCATAATGCCCGCGGCCGGCGCTCGCGTGTCGCGTCCACCGAGGCGATAGCGTCGGCGGCGGCTGCGGCTGCGGCGGCGGCGGCGGCGGCCGGTGGCTGCGGGGGCGGTGCGGCGCAGGCCGAGGCGGTCGCCTGCGGGACACCCTCTCCCTCTCTCTCTCTCCCTCCCTCCCTCTCTCTCTCTCTCTCTCTCTCTCTCTCTCACAAACACACACACACACTGCTGCCGCCGACCTTTGTCTGCCGAGTTCCCAACGCCGCGTGCAAAAGGCCTAGGCAACCCACTGCACAGTCGCCACCTCCGTTGATTGACTAGAGCGCGCGCCACGTAACTTGGCGGGTGAGGTCTGGATGCGCAGAAGCACGGTTACGTCACGCCACGTCACCTGCTGGCCAATAGCCGTCAGTCAGCCGATACGCGCGCTCGAGTTCGTGTCGTACTGTGCGAAGCGACAACTGGTTTTGGCAGAAACAGGATTCATATCTGAAAGTAAATATTTACGTCATCAAAGACGAAACATTCAGAAGACTACCATTCTGAAATGCTTACGCAGTCTTCAGTCAGTGGTTTACAAGTCAACTGCTTCCATACCTGGCCAAGAATTCTGTTGTCATTATGGACAACGGAAGTGTGCACTCTGTGCAAGTGAACAGAACTCCTACTTCAAATACCAGAAAGGACGAAACTATTTCGTGGCTAACATCTAATGGAATTCCTCACAGTGCGTCAGAGCAGAATTGCTCATGCTTGTAAATGTATACTAGCCCAAATACCGCACTTACGCGGTAGATGAACTTGCAAGACAGCATGGTCCCCGGGGCCGGCCGCGGTGGCCGAGGAGACTGAGACGCTTCAGTCACGGTCTGCACGGCTACTACGGTCGGGGGTTCGAATCCCCCCTCGGGCATGGATATTTGTGCCGTCTTTAGTATAAGTTAGTTCGTAAGTAGTTTGTAAGTTTAGGGAGTGATGACCCCGTAGTTAAGTCCCATAAGCGTAACAAACATTTGAATTTTGGTCACCGGGTAGTAATAAATCACGAAATGTGAAACACGTTGCTATGATCAGTAAGCACTTGCTTAATGGGCATCAGTCTACGAAAACTGAACATGTGTCGCTTGTAACGTTTTTAGTCTCCTTGTCTTGTACAATGCCAAACATATACAATTATTCTATCATTCCATGTGATATGTCACTTAAGTCATTGATAAAGTATTTTAATAACTGCTTCGAAAAATCCAGATTTCAAGATATAGTTAAGGGAAAAATCTAAAATTTGTCAATTTCTAATTTATCACTTTTTTTATCTCCACAATTAATTTACTTTGAATTCGTAATCTGTCGTGAACGTCTAATGTGGTTTTTCAGTAATAATGGATAGATTTATGCCCCTAGAAGAACTGTATATATAATTTACAGACATTTCGTGTGAATCGAGCTACGAAATGAATTTCTGTGCCGCTCCGAAAATTATGCCCTGCCGTGTAAACATGATAGGTACAAGAGAAAGAGACTCATAAATACTCGTAAATGCGCCACAGTTTTCCCAACAATCAAACGAGCATTGTTTTTCTGCATTACACTATTTATACAGCCGTGTGTGTTCAATACTCGCAGCTTGACATTTCCTTACGCTTGTATGCGGCCGTAACTTTAAAGCTAAGCGGCAGTCAGCAGCTGACTGCGGAATGGAACGAAGCGCAGCTAACACACAGTCCGGCTACGCTGCAACAGCTGGTCGCCCCACCACCACACATCTACCTGCGCAGAAGAGCAGTCTACCCGCCAAGTTATGTGGCGCGCGCTCTAGTAGTAGAAGGGTGACCAATAGACTTGCGCATAATAGTTCGCGATCGGGAGCTCCCAGTGACGCCTGAGCGGCGTGGTCTGCGCTTGCAGGTGGAGGGGGAAGTTTCCCCACATAGCTGCTTCATGCGCTTGCTGCTTGAGCCGCTAACGATATCACGCAAACCAAAAGAAACAGTTTGTGGATAATTTCTCGCGTTTAAGTTTAGAGTTATCTCTATATCTTGGCATTATGGAATTTATTAGTAAGATATTGCAGAGTGCAGAACACGTCAAAACAGAAATTTTGTAACACTGAACTATGTAATACTGCAGGCAGTCGCTCACCTCGAAATGACTCATCAGCAGATGGCAAACACATGATTTTTAATTCTGCTACGGGCCCTCTCGCTATTGCCCGTCGGTCTTCGGAAAAGAATCCAACGAACTATGAGCGAGATACGTTTGGCATAATCGTCCGCTGCTCCTAGTTCGTCCGCTGCTCCTAGTTCGTCCGCTCCTTCTAGTTCGTCCACTCTTTTTGGCTTTTGCTACCGCTACTAAAAGAGCTCTTTTTTATGACAGCTTTATTATATAATGAATCAGTGTTGCCAAAGCGTGTGCTACTACCCGTATTTTTGGGCAATTTGACATAAAATACTTAGGCAAATAAACCAGTTATTTACACGAATGGGTTATACAATAGTATTCAACTACTTTGCATACAGAGTAATCGTACTACCTTATTTTTAAAATAGATTTCTTGTTGCAGCTGCATCTCAGCTCGAAATGAAGGTAACTGGCAGAAGGGAATCACGCGATACTGCGCGATCTCGCGTCCTCTCGCTGTCCCCCATGTCTTCGGAAAAGGAGCGGACAAACTAGTTCGCGTAGTTCGCCTGTGGGATCGCTCTTCCGAACTAGTTCGTTAGCTAACTACACAAGACTAGTGACCAACTGTCCCTCATTTTAAGATACTTTGTAAATGTCCCGCTCCGGACGTCATTTCACCCGCAATTGTTTCGTTTTATATATGAACATATTTTCGTGTTACTGTTATCGGTACGAATTTTCATAATAAGAAACAGTCTATTGAAAATGACGAAGATATCGAAAGAAATCCAGATTATCTTGCATTCCAAGAATTAGAATACGCTCTCAGATATTACAAAGAACCGAAAGGCAGTCGGAAGTGATGGCATTAACAGTGAACTAATAAAAATATATTATTTTGTCAAAAACTGACATTTTGAACCCGTGGTTGCGTATGAAATACATGATGATTCTTACAATAAAGAAAACAGCAACCAACCACATTTGATTCTGCTATTTATTTAGTAAATAGCGCGGTTACCGGTTTCAATCTTTTCAGTTCATCATCAGACGATTGTTCACGTCCTTTCCGTCCATATACATCACATTTATATTTTGCTAATGCCTGTATTTTGCTTGTGGCGAAAAGTAACCAAGGACATTAACAGTACAATACAGAAAGGTGATTGGAAAAGCAATTGCAATCATCTTTTTGTTTTGTAGTGCACCACATAACCAAGGATTTTTTGCCACAAGCAAAATTATATGCATATCAAAATATAAATGACATGTCTGTTTACGTGAACAGCCATCTGATGTGGAACTGAAAAGTTTGAAACCGGTATAGGCGCTATTTAGTAACTAAGCAGCATAATCAAATGTAGTTGGTTGCTGTTTCCTTTATTGTAAGAATCATTCCGTATATAATAAAAATATTCTTCAGTAGAACTAAAAAAAAAAAAAAAAATAAAAAAAAATAATAATAATTCGTCAGATTTTTAGTTCTTTGCTGGATTGCAAAGAATAACAAAGAACGGAAGATCTCATAAAATCAATATTTAAGAAAGGAGACGGATCAAAACCCGAATACTGTAGAAACATTTCGCTATTAAATACATTGTAAAGATATATGCCAGAATAATAACTGAAAGATTGAAACGCGTAAAGGGGTACTTGTTATCAGAAGAACAAAATGGATTCGGAAAGGGGAGAAGCTGTACAGACAAGATATTTATGCTACAGGAAGTTATCGAAAAACAGCAGGAATTCAATAATGAAACACACATTTTTTTCATTCATTATGTAAAGGCTTTTCATAAAGTAAATAGACAACTAATCTCGGACATTTTGATAAGAAGAGGTATACCAATACACATTGCACAGGTAATTTAAAAAAAATCTATGCTAATACAAGAATCCAAATGAAATGGGGAGAATGAGGGAACAACAGGGGTTATTAATTTAGAAGTTCGACAAGGCTACAGTATCTCTCCAATGCTTTTTAATAATACAATGACGACAATGTACGGCAAAGGAAAATGAAATTGAAGAACTATACATATAACTGTACACAAAAAGATTACGTAGTGACTGTTATTCGCAGATGACCAAGTGTTAATTTCGAATAATGAAGGTGTACTGAAGAGAGTTGCCTACGAAAAACACCAAACAAGCCACATATATAATATGTCAATAAGAATAACAAAACAAAAGGCATAACCTTATGTGGAAAAAATCTGGTAAGAACAAAAATAGTTACAGACAACAAGATTATGGGGCAAACAAATCGTACAGGGGAGCTGTAGATCTAAAAGAAAAAAAATGAGATATTTATCTAATTAAATTGCGCTATCACAAGAGCCCTCCGACGCAAAGTAAGAATAGAATGTAAAATATTATAAACATATGTCAGTACCAACACTGCTATATGGAAGTGAATCCTGCGTAATGGTAAAGAAAGATAATACAAGATTACAAGACAATGAAGTACCTGCCGCTTCGGAGCGGCCGAGCACATTGAGGAGCTATGTTCCGATGCGCGAGGCCGTTCCCCGTCGGTGGTTCGAATCGCCCCTCAGGCATGGATGTTTGCGCTGTCTTTAGTATAAGCTACTTCATAACCAGTTTTTTAAGTTTAGGGACTGATGACCCCACAGTTAAGTCCCATAAGCTTTACAAACATTTGAACGTTTTTGAATGAAATACCTGAGGTACATACACCAAGCTAAACTACAAAAGAAATAAAGATATCAGGAATGAAGTAAATACTTCCAATATAAACAGTAAGGTTCACGAATACCAACAAAAACGGATAGCTTATCTGCTACGAATAGACGAATAAAGGTTACCACTAAATATTTGTTGATATACTCCGCAAGGCAAAAGATGCATTGGAAGACTTGCAAAACGATGGAAAGATCAAATGTAGCTGCAACAGGCAGAGAGAATGCCTAATGCATGAGAGAAGAAGAAGAAAAAAAAAAAAAAGGAACAGTCCAGCCATCTAGCTTCAAAATGTAGTTCGCCGCGGTGGAATGGCCGAGCGCTCTAAAGTTTCTTGCTTTGGAGCGCACGGTCTTTCCCCGTCGGAGGTTGGAGTCCTCCCTCGGCCATGTATATGTATGTGTGGTCTTTAGTTTAGTTTAAGTAGTTTATAAGCCTAGAGACTGATCACCTCAGTCCTTAAGTCCCATAGATTTACAAATATTTTTTGGAAGATATTGCCTTTGCAGGAAGAACATATAGCCAGAGGAAAATTGCAGGTCAGACCTGTTTGTTCCTAGAAACGACTTCATAAGTCAAAATTACAAATCAAACTAAACATTGGAACGAGTTACACAGATTTTTCTAATAGAGTTCTGAAAGACGAAGAAATTTTAGCTTGTGCAATAAATGCCAATAAATACAGTTTCTAGCAAGATAGATGATGTACAAATGTCACTTATGTTGAGGTCTTTAGTTTTTCTATACTTAGTAAGTTATATTTTCATTTAGATAATGGGTCTTCAGTTCTCACACTAGGAAAGAAATAGCAAAATCAAGATAAGGAAATGTATTTCTCTGTGTTATTACTTCAGTAACAGTACTCTTGGTAAAAAATAGAGAAACTGGCAACGCAATGATACTGAAAATATAAAGTTTTTCTACATTTAAGATTACATCCAAAAATATAGCTGTCTCCATAATAGTGGAATGTCCCCGTTTATTTTTTGTTTTTTGTTTTGTTTTTTGTTTTGTTTCTTTTTTACTGCACTTTCTCTCATTCAACAATTGGTCACCCTCCTGCTTAAACCAAATTGAAGCGCTACTTACGAGATGTGCGATATGTACTAGTGTATAACCCAAACTGACAGTGCTTCACAACTGCTAAGTATATATCACAGTAGGACATACATAACAGCCGCGCAGGAATAGTCGGGCATTTGAGGCGCCTTGCTGCGGGCATGATTGTATTTGTTGCCCGCAGCATAAGTTGGTTTAAGTAGTCCTGCAAGTCTAGAGACTAATGACCACTGCAGTTTCGTCCTATAACTTTACAAAAATTTCAAAATTTTTATATACATAATAAGAAACACCTACCCGCTTTCCCTATTCTCTTATTCTACAGGTTTCTTAGTCCTCATTCTTCTCCTCTTATCCTCTATCGTTGTACCGTAGCCCCTTCCCTGTCTCTCTTCAACGTCTCTTGAGTTTCAACCCTTCTCTTATTGTTATTAGAAATGAAATTTAGATTGGAAAGGGTACTTGACTGATTTATGGAATTCACCTTAAACTGTTAATGCCGTCATATGTGCTCAAATATACTTTCCTTTTCAAATATTTGTGAAGTTTATGAGAGTTAGCTGCTGGGTCATCAATCCCTAAACTTACAAACTACTGATAAACTAACTTAGTCTAAAGGCAGCACAAACATCCATGCCCGAGGAGAGATTCGACCCGCCGAAGGGGACGGCCTCGTGCATCGGAGCATAGCGCCTCAATGTGCTCGGCCACTCGGCAGCGGCCATTACTTTTCCTCGTGAAGTGCAGTAACCTAGAAACAAAGGGAAATAAAATTAAAATATTTTGAATTGACTTTGGTAATGGGTCATACATGTGGACAGCCACAGTTTCCAGAATTTCTTCGGGCAAAATATCTTGCATAAAATACATTCACTTTTTATTGCTAACTTTAACTACTTGATACCTGTCACAACATTCCAACTGTTTCCTTACCTCTCTCGCAATGTTATAAAAGTAAATACAAATTTTCTGTATACATTTCAAGGATCCCCAATTTGCAGAGAGTTCATGCATGTGCCTAATTAGGAAATGGCAAATCCTCGGTGGATAAGGGGGGGGGGGGGGCGGCGGCGATAGGGTTGCGTACCCACCACCTGCCCCCGAGAGCACGAAGATAGTCTCCTCAAATTTTCTTTTCCAGTGGTATATCTGATAGCATATCTCGTAGTGCCTTTTTGGGTATGATCTGCCGTAAGCAAACAGAATTGTTGTAGATTTTCCCAAACTAAAACAATTATGTTTGCTCAAGGCAGATCATACCAAAAAATCAAATTTATTTGTAAGCAAACACGAACATTGAAGAGATATTCTTTGTTAGTGCCATTGTGTCCTTTTTCTCGGAGTCGCTTCTCATATTAATATGCTGATATTTATATCATCCGTATATGCAACTGAAATGAAACAAATTCTTTTGCCACAGGCGTTTCGTATTTATATGCAAGGCACCTCCAAGAACAAATTTTGTAGATGATGGTCTACAAGTGTTCCTTGTTGACTTAGGTTTCTTTGTTTCTTTCTTCCTTTATTTCATTTGGATCTTTCTTTCCAACACGCCAGCACTAGACAAATGCCATTTTGTTTGTGTGGTGTTCTTGTTTTGACATAAGAATTTGTTTTATTCCAGTTCCATATAGGATTCAGAAAATAAATATCTGTATATTAATAAATTGCTATTATCTGCAAACCCTGTTGCTTTTACCTAAATGCTCACCTCACAACGGCATCACACAGCCATCAACAGGTTTCGGAAGTATGCATATAAAGGGAAAAGTCTCCGTAGCACCCTTCCTCCAAGTAGCCCAGTCAAACAAGGAAAATTAGGGGAAAAATTCATGTAGTCGCAAATTTTTGTACAGTGGTAGCGGGGAGTGTCATGAACAACATACTAAAAATCCTGACCTGTAGGGTGTGAGCGTTGGGGTGGGGGTGCATTTAATGGTCACTTTTTCACGCTTTTCTTAAATAACTCGAAAACCATGGCTTTTACCCAGTACAAAATTAAAGTACGTTAAATTTACTACAGGAAAGATCCTGTTCATTTTTTTTTCTCTAATACAAATAGTTTTCTCATTACAAGCGGTGAAAAAATTGACAATTTATGGAAACAATCTTATACTAGTATAAAATTAATGTTTATTCAAAATGTTGCTCAAATGTTTGTATAGTCAATGGGACTTAACTACGGGGCCATCAGTCCCTAAACTTACAAACTACTTATGAACTACTTACGAACTAGGAAGGCACAAATATCCATGCCCGAGGGGGGGAGTTTTCTCATTACAAGCGGTGAAAAAATTGACAATTTATGGAAACAATCTTATACTAGTATAAAATTAATGTTTATTAAAAATGTTGCTCAAATGTTTGTATAGTCTATGGGACTTAACTACGGGGCCATCAGTCCCTAAACTTACAAACTACTTATGAACTACTTACGAACTAGGAAGGCACAAATATCCATGCCCTAGGGGGGGAGTTTTCTCATTACAAGCGGTGAAAAAATTGACAATTTATTTTTTTATTTTTTTAATCCTATCGGACCAAACTGCGTGGTCATCAGTCCGTAGCTTACAAACTACTTAAACCTAGGTAAACTAACCTACGGACAGACACACACACCCATGCCCCAGGGAGGACTCGAACCTCCACGGCGAGCAACCGCGCGCTCCGCAGCGAAACGCTTTAGACCGCTCGGCTACTCCACCGCGGCTGACAATTTATGGAAACAATCTTATTCTAGTATAAAATTAATGTTTATTCAAAATGTTGCTCAAATGTTTGTATAGTCTATGGGACTTAACTACGGGGCCATCAGTCCCTAAACTTACAAACTACTTACGAACTACTTACGAACTAGGAAGGCACAAATATCCATGCCCGAGGGGGGGAGTTTTCTCATTACAAGCGGTGAAAAAATTGACAATTTATGGAAACAATCTTATACTAGTATAAAATTAATGTTTATTCAAAATGTTGCTCAAATGTTTGTATAGTCTATGGGACTTAACTACGGGGCCATCAGTCCCTAAACTTACAAACTACTTATGAACTACTTACGAATTAGGAAGGCACAAATATTCATGCCCGAGGGGAGATTCGAACCTCCGACCGTAGTGGCCGTGCAGACCGTGACTGGAACGCCTTAGTCACCTCGGCCACCGCGGCCGGCTAATGTTTATTGTTAAATGAAGTGGATTAAGAGCAAATATTAAAAGCCAATACCTCATTGAAATACAGTAGACTAGCACTGACGGATAAATTTTGTTCTGAGGATGTGCCAGGTGGTAGCGGGAGAGGGCGGGTTTGGGGGATATGGCGGTGGGGCTTGAAGATGAGAGAAAGCATGACGCCGGAATAATGTCAAACACTTTCCTTATCTGTGCTTCTGAAAAAGGAGGAGCGAGCTAGTGAATCTCCACTCCATCTACCCCATTAGGTCGCAGAAGCAACTACAGGGTGTTTCACCAAGTTATACAGACCCTTCCGCATCACACCTCGTAACTAACTGGTGACGCAGTATGCTTAGTACAGAATGATCGTGGGCGAATGGTAGCAATGAGAGCATGAGATGTAGATGCCAGCTTCTTTTGAGTTTTCTGTTTTGCCCTTTTTCCACCGATATGCAGTCCATGAAGACGTGGTGTAAACGATGTATCATTTCCTCAGCTTCACTGCAGAATTTGTCACAGGGTGGAAAAACAGAAATATCATACGGCATTGACTGAACATCATCTAAAATTATAGAGGCAGCTGCCTTTACAATTCTTTCTCGTTCTGCATTTCTCGGTCTTCGTTAACTGGGCTAAAGGGGAACTGTTTAACTGTAGAAATCCAAAAGTCTAACTGAGTTCTAATGTCCAATGCTGCATTACTTGAAGACGCCAGCTCGTGGCGGCGTATGGAACCATTTAAAGGCGTGGCTACCCTGTGATCAACATCGGCAGTTTTCCGCTGTCGAATTGTCATAAATCTCTTCAAGAAACAGGAGTAATGAATTGTTAATTTCTAGTAAATTAAGCACGCGCAGGAGAAAGTCGTCGGAACTCAGGAGAAAGAGAGCTGCCACCAACAGTGTTCTTAATCGGTATTAGCAACATAGCCCTAGAGATTAATAAGAAAAAAACGTGTTCAACAGCTTCAAAGTGAATAACTGCCAAGTGTAATACAAATAATTATTTCTGACGAAAGCAGTCTGCAAGATGAACTTTCCCATTTACAGAGAGTGTTTGAAGAAAATGGGTACGCTCCACAGCAGATACAGAAGGCATTGCAAATGAAACCGAAAGATGCCACAAAGAATACAAAAGAAGACGAAGAAACCTTTAAAACCATGGCTTTCCTGCCATATGTTGGTAGCCTCTCGTCAAAAATAGGACGGGTTCTCAGCAGGCACAAAGTGAAAGTGATTTTTCGTCCTCCACCCAAGACAGCTGCACTCGTGGGCTCAGTCAAAGATGATTTGCTGCTCCGAAATTTGGAGTTTACAAAATTCCATGTGAATGTGGCCTTTATTACATCGGACAAACAACTCGTACTGTCCATGAAAGATGTACAGAACACCAAAGGTACACAAGACTTTTACATCCTAACAAGTCGGCAGTGGCAGAGCACTGCATTGACACCGGTCACTGTATGTTGTATGACAACGTTGGAATTTTGGCAACGACATCATATTTTTGGGATTCAATAGTGAAGGAGGCAATTGAAATCCGCTTGACGACGAATTTAATTAATAGAGATAGTGATTTCAATCTGGATAAAGCATGGAATCCAGCACTTTCTGTAATAAACTCACAAAGACGTCGTCACAGTGCAGCTCATAGTGATACATTGACATGCTAACACCGATCGACTGTGCAATCATAGATCCAACTCGTGCACTATGCACGTCTTGGCCGCCGACCAACGTCTCTGGCGCATATGTATCTGTGGCCGCAGTCGCGCGTAACGCGAGTATAAAGGGCCGAAGCGAACGTGAGTTACCCACTGCTCAACCCGCAGTCGCCGCTACCGTCGCAACACGGGATCACGCTGTACCTGTCACTGGTCCGTCCGGTGCTCGAGTACGCGTCCCCAGTCTTTGGAAACATCGCTGACGTCCACATCCAGCTGCTGCAGACCATCCAGAATCGCGCTCTGAAGACTGCCCTGCATCTTCCAACGCGCTATCAAACCGACCTGCTTCACGAAGAAGCCGGCATTCTACCGCTCCGAGAGAGATTCCGCGTCACCGCCAGGACCTTCTACGAGAAGACGGAGTAGTCCCACAACCGGCTCATCCGGGAATTGGGGACACAATAACACTTCAGGCCGACAACCCGCTGGATTTAACAAAAATCTCGTAGCAAACCAGGAATATATATATATATATATATATATATATATATATATATATATATATATATATATATATATATATATATATATCGTCAGTAATCTGACAGTCTAAGTCCACTCATACAGCAAGGTTCTAATACTTTTTCCTATGTTTCAGGTACAGCAGGAATAGCAGCAAATGCACAACCATCGGACCAAGGTCGAGATCCGTCAAGAAAGTGAAGCGTGAAGCTGGAGCGCCAGTCTTTCGGTTCACTCTGAAGATGGCTGAACGTTATATAGCTGAAATATTGTAAGAAGAAGGAGAATTCTTGCAGCTGCACACCCGAAACTTAATGGAACATACAAATAATCGTTTAAAAATCGAATGGCAGTACTGAAAGATGACTCAATCCACAGTATAAGTGAATGTTTAGCAGTGTCATCCTTCAAGATAGATTTATAGAAATACCGTGATATATGATTCCACTGAATGGATTTGTTTGGGTTCTGGAAAGACAAACGTGGTGCAGTGGACACAGTAGGATACGGTGGAGGGGGGAGAGGATAGAGGGGCGTGTGTGGAGGGGGGAGGTATTGGAGTGAGGAGGGGAGAGGTTCCTCGTCTGAGGGCCTCCCGGATCCGTCACGCTGATAGAGTGAGTCAAGAGGCATCACCTACTCTGTAACAACAGAGCCCCGCTGTTGCGCTACGATCACTGTATATGAACGCAAAGCATCTGAGAAATGCATTCCGCTACAATAAATGTCAGATAAAAATCATCATCTCGGGAGAAAGCTTTAAACACCTTGTTAGCGCGCTAAAACAAGACCGTATACAGTCGTAAAAAAGAGCAAGTTCCGGTCGACTTATTGCGGAAAGGGTAATCTGATTCGGCGTTACTACCGAACTGCGAAATATGTGTCTGCTTTATCGCGGAAACGCCGGTTCATTCGTTACGGCGGACCCACAGCGTGGCTCCCTGGGGCTGTCCCTGCTCCCCCAGCCGTGAACACTCTGTCCCATTACCATGCGGTGACCTAAAAGTACTAAAATACAGCGCGGAATAAATTACCTCCAGTGCACAGAGCGTGCTAACCGGTTCCATGACGTCAGACCGTTTCTAAACAGTAAATCGCCGCGGTTTAGCCGTGTGGCAAGGTGCCTCCGTTCACAGATTCAGTACCAGATAAATGGCTAATTCCTGGGCTGGAGCGCCGGCAACTTTTACAGACCGTTTCCTCAAACGTTCGCCGCGTCAAGTGTTCACCTGTTACGCGTCACGAGTTTTCGCTTTCTAAGTGAAGCCTGGAGTTGGAGCACCTGCTCAGGTAATAATTTTCTGCGATCTAGTCGACAGAAATATAGGAATGAAAATAACAGAAGGGTCATAGGAAACATAGAATTATTATTATTATTATTATTATTATTATTATTATTATTATTTTTTTTTTTTTTTTTTTTTTTTTTTTTTTTTTTTTTTTTTTTTTTTTTTACATAACAACGCTGTCGTTCCTCGGAATAGTTGTATTAGTACACTGGTGATAATTGCAAGCCAGTGGCATTGGAATGCCGGCCGCGGTGGCCAAGCAGTCTGCGGCGCGCCAGTCACGATCTGTACGGCCACTACGGTCGGGGTTTCGAATCCCCCCTCGCGCATGGATGTTTGTGCCGTCCTTAGTATTAGCTAGTTAATAAGTAGTTTGTAAGTTTAGGGACTGATGACCCCTTAGTTAAGTCCCATAAGCTCTACAAACATTTGAACATTTGGCATTGGAATATAATTGGGGATGAAACTGGAACTACATTCCAACACATACGAACATTCTCGTGCGTGCGCGAAAGAGAGAGAGATAGATAGAGCGAGAGAGAGAGAGAAATTGACAAAGAGAGAGAAGATCACCACGAAAAAGATGTGCTAAATGAACAGAAATTGACATTCATACAGCTATAACTGCCAAATGGAGAATCGTGGCAGCCGTAGATGAATAAGCGACATGCAGCTAGTAAGAATACTAAAAAGGTACAGGCCGATACTAGGGCCAGCTCTTCCCGAATTTCGTCCTGAGTACTCAGGTCAACGCGATAGAGGGCAAACAAAATACGAAGGTCGTCCACAAAGGAAGTTCCGTTTCTATTTCTATCCGCGGCAGTGCTACGATCGCAGTTCCGAGCATGCATCGCAGTTACTCTGACTCAGCGAGAAGACATTTGCGCCTTTTTCAGAACGCTGCTGGCGACATGTGCTTTGTAGTGTCTACATCTACATGCGATACTCGGCAAAACACAAGTGCCTGGCAGAGAGTTCATCCAATCACCTTTATACTATTCATCTCCTATTCCATTCCCGAATAGCGCGCGGGAAGAAAGAACACCTGAACCTCTCCGTTCCAGCTCTCATTTCTCGTATTTTATTCTGATGATCATTTATACCTATGAAGGTGGGAGTCAACAATATATTTTCGCATTCGGAGGAGAATTTTGGTCATTGGAGTTTCGTAAGTAGACCAAGCCCCAACGATAACCGCCGTTGTTGTAATGATTCCCATGCCAGATTCTTTATCATTTCCGTGACGCTGTCTTCCGTATATCGTAACAATACAAAACGAGTTGCCCTTCTTTGGACTCCATCGATGTCCTCCGTCATACCAACCTGACAAGGATCCCACACTCGGCAGCAATACTTCAAAAAAGGACGGACAAGGGTAGTGTATTCATTCTCTTTAGTAGTTCTGTTGCATCTTTTAAGCGTTCTGCCAATAAAACGCAGTCTCTGGTTCGCCTTTCGTACGACATTATGTACGTGTTCTTTCCAGATTAGCCGCGGTGTAGTAGGCGAGCGGTCTAAAGCGTCTCGCTGCGGAGCGCGCGGTTGCTCGCCGTGGAGTTCGAGTCCTCCCTGGGGCATGGGTGTGTGTGTTTTTCCGTAGGTTAGTTTGCCCAGGTTTAAGTAGTTTGTAAGCTACGGACTGATGACCACGCAGTTTGGTCCGATAGATTTACAAATATTTGAACATTTTGAACTTTCCAGATTAAGTTTGATGTAATAGTAATTCCTAGGTATTTAGTGGAGTTTACGGCCTTCACTTTTGATTGATTTATCTTGTAAACAAAGTTTAACGGATTTCTTTTCTCGCTGATGTGGACGACTTCACACTTCTCATTATTTAGAATCAATTGCCGATTTTTACACCATAGTGATATCTTATTTAAATCATTTTGCACTTCTCTTATTTACCCTGTTGTTAACACTTCAGCACCCCAAGACCCTTCTAAATGGTGCACAATCCCATATTTAGGAAAAGTATCTGCATCTGGCCAGAAAACTTAAATTCAGAAGCTTCAGAGCATTGCTCACTCACTTCCCAGTGGTGAAGACAACATTCCAACCTTGAAAAAGTGTCGAATATATAAAATTACTTGCAACTGTGGCAAATTTTACATTGGGCAGTCAGGCAGGGCAATCTGTACCAGACTGAAAGAACAACACAGAATTAGGAAACTTGGGATAGAAAAATCAACATTTGCAGACCACCTGCTAAAAGTGTGCCACAGCTACAAGGTAACGCATGAAGTCCTACACCAAATCCAGAAAGGAAAGAAAATGAACTGCTCTGAGATATTGGAAATTAATAAACATATGTCAGCTTCCCCAGACCTTGTACTAAAAGGCAAAACACAATTTCCATTCTCGCCACTTCTGACTGCAGAATCTGACCAAGTCACATAAACTACAGACTCCTATTCAGCTACCTCACGTCCCAGATCCATAGCCTAATTACTTGTCATCACAGAAGTTTAACTATTTACCAGATACCAATTGTAATTTATTATTTTGGTAATAAAATTGTACATTTAAGCCAGTAACTATAATTTAACCATTTAAATTTTACCTATATGTTCACAGATGTTTCATTCAGTTTATTCTTACCCTACAGTGTATCAAATGTTTGACCTCTGAAACTTAAAATCATTTCCAGAATGAAACTATCACTCTGAAGCGGAGTGTGCGCTGATATGAAATGATTTAAAATCATTTGTTCAGCCAATTTCTGACGTTCATTTTTTCTGAGGACAGATGTACTTTATATCAAGGATAATCTCGTTCTACTTAATCGATGTTTATCCACACTAGTCTTCTTTGAAAATTATTGTAAATTTATTATCTACTCAGCAACTTAAAATCTTTAAATGCAATCTCCCAGCTGCATCACTATATCCCTATAATGTTTATCTGATGATGGCGTAACAGCCGAAAACCAGTCAGTGAAAACAATAAATTTGCATAATATTACACAGTTATCTCTTTTGTTCCATTCAAAATGAAAAAATAAATAAATAAAACTTTAGTTTCGTATAGATAACTTACAGAACAATTACGCCAAACTACAATGATGTAGACGGAGCGGCCAAACGCGTTTAACTTATTCCATGTTTCGTCACGATGTGACCGTCGCGGTGACCGAAATAGAAGTGGGCAAACTAGCCAGAAGAGTGGCTTCTCTGCGCACTTTTGGCGGGAAGGAATGTTCTCGATCCGCGACTACTCATTTAGTTATTTTTTGTCTATAAAAGTTAATACTTTACAAAATCTTGAAAATGTCGAAAGGTAGGCTATTATTGAAACTACCTGTAACTAAACTACCCGTAACTAAACTACCTGTAACTAAATTACAATTTACGAAATATTAATTTTGAAATCTTTGTGCCTGCAACTACTCACAAACATGACAGCAACCAGTCAGATCACATCTTTCACTGAAGTGGTTCACTATCCCACGGAAAGTACCTGATGCAAACCCTACCCATCGTCAGTTTTCCCACACCGCTACTGACGTCATGAGAACCTACGAGCACACACGAGATATACCACTCCTAACAAAGAATCAATATAGGGGCTGCAATATTAGCGCGCGGCTGCTCGCCGTGGAGGTTCGAGTCCTCCCTGGGGCATGAGTGTGTGTGTGTGTATGTCCTTAGGTTAGTTTACCTAGGTTTAAGTAGTTAGTAAGCTACGGACTGATGACCACGCAGTTTGGTCCGATAGATTTACAAACATTTGAACATTTGCTGCAGTATTCATAACCATCACACCAAGTGTTACCATTGAAAAGCGACTGAAATGGACAACTGAAATACGAAGGCTTATTCAGCACAAATGATCACTGAAATGAGTAATCCCTCAGACTTCTAAAGACATCATCTCGATGATGGGAACATCTGTGACGAAGACGGCTGCCCTGTTTAACATTTGCTCAGTAACAACAGCGTACACAAAACAACATAAAACTTCATTGGCGAAGAGGAATGGAAGACGAAACATGAACTTAACAGATAATATCGACGTGTGTTAAGAAACTAATGTGACCAGGCCACAAAAATGCCGCGGCAAAAACGAATTATAAACCAGTCACTTGAGTAACACTGTTCCAATAAAAATGGCTGCAGTTGATCAAAAATAATCTACGAAAGAAGTGGTGGCAAGGTGTCAAGATCACAAAATCTGCAAACTTGATAACTGGAAAGTATGGTATACTTCGATGAGTATTTGTTTACTTTGCTTCCTAGAAACAACCGGGTATATGCATCGGAAACCTCAAGAGAAGCTTACGATACGGTATGCCTACTTTCTACAGTTAACCTTAGTGAGGACGTTCCGTCATGATTGGGGAATCCATAACATGGATTATTTCTGTCAGTACCATGTCAGTTGGTTGTATAACTGTTAATCGTATTGCTAAAATACACTGCCATATGCCAAAATAATTATGCGCCCACACACAAAGCGAATATTTTACTTATTTATTTATGCATTTATTTTGCCTGGAAAAATTAGAGCCTTCAGGCAGTCTCTTACACCTAATCGGGCTTACTCAGATTGAACTGTGTGTGTAGTACATTACAGACATACCACGTGTAATAAGAGTATTAAAGTTATAAAATGAAGATTATTACAGGAATATTGTCAGGCTTGCTTTGTATAGCGGCAGAAAATTATCACGCATATGAAATTGTTCCTCGAAGCGTTGCAACTGTTCTCAAAATAAATGGTGGGTTAACCCGTTACTAATATATGTTTATTAATTCTACGATAGGTATTCATATAATTTGGTCCACCGCTTGTAACCGTACATAAAGGATCGTAAACGATGTAGACAGGTGTCAGATTTTAGAGAAAGCGCGTAGCTGGACTGCTCAAGGAGACCGGTTACAGTAATCGGTGACTGCTCGACATTTTAATAGGAACGATCTTGGTAGGAATGAGTGCACAATTGCTGAATACAGATACAAGAAGGAAGCACTCGACCTAGATTATAGAGAATTGTAACGATTAAGGACTCGTCAGATAGAAACTTAGATGCCTTGATTTATTGTTATCATCGAATGACGTGGTAATGGTCCTTCACTGACTTCAAGGACCATTGATACGGAGCTGACAGAATGGGACCTGAGCTCAAGGTACACCTTGCGCTCAGGGCCGGCGGAAGGGGAAAATATTACCCGGGCAAAGAATCCATATGGCGCCTCCTACAACCCACTGATATTACAGACTTTAAATTTGCTATGCTTTTTGTCAGTTAAATACACAGAGTAAGTTTTGGTTACGATATACGAAACAATTAATTACACATAAGAATGCAAAATATTCTACGTCACTGATTAGAAATTTACAGAACTATTCAAGGAACAACGATTTATATAAAATTAAGATTGATGGTGCGATACAGCATTTATTTACACCTATATACATAAACAACTTTGTTAACAACGAAAGAGAATACATATATGAACAAAAGAATATACAAATATATTTTGTAACAGCATTGTACAAAGATTTCGTAATACAAATAATACAACCAGTATTATAATTTTATATCTTTGCACAGTTTTAATGCAAATTGTACTTTGAGTTGTTTACAAAACTAAGTGAAGTTAACTTTATCTCTGCAAAGTCTTTAATTAAAGTTGGTTAATACACATCTAAGGAGTAAAAGTCTTATCGCTTTGGTACATGTATCAAGCTCAGTGTTGGTATAGAATGTAATTATTGCTATTTATATCAATGGGGAAAGAACTTTCTTTGAGCCTGAAGTTCGCCGCCTATCAGAGAGGCCGCAACTGTACCCATCCCAGCCTGCTAAGACGCTACGTGTGCAAACACCTCTTCTCTATTAAACGTAATAAAACGAAATACGTTACGTAATGTAGGCCTACTTATCTGTTCTGTGTTGTTATCTTCTGGAATATTTGTTTATTTCTTTATGGTTTCCTCATTCTCTGGTTCTACGTTTTCATTTCCATTATTGTCTGTTTCAGGACTACGAAAGAATTTCTTTGATGCTGCTGCCTGTTTCTCATTTGCAGCAGCTAATTGCGCTGTTCTTTCTCTGTATACATTTCCAGAAAGCTTCTTTTTTTCCGACATGTTGATAAAGAACACATTAACGCAACGATTCTTCTACTAATAGTAGAAATTCAAGAGACAAAATAAGAACACACACACCGTGAAGCCTGCACTACATGTACATGACTTCTGATTTATAATTTTTTTCACGAGACATTTGACGGTACAAACAGTTAGTGTGTATTGTCCCAAGTAGTGCAATTGTCGGTGCCGCGGAGGTTGTAAATGTCAGAGCATGTTATTGTTGCTCAAAACTCCCAACTCTGAACAATAGCCTTTAGCTTTGTCAGCGGAGATTTTTTATAGACAAATAAGGTGAAGGAATGAAGGGATTTCCTTTATAGGAGATTCAAGAAGAAACTGGGGTTGTTATAAAGAGTGAGGCCTATGGCATCAGGTAGTAACCAATGTTGCTACACAATTTATGAAAAAGTTAATTTTTAGTTCACTGTTTACAATAATATAAATTTAGCAAGTATTTTGGCGCCCCCAAACTCCAAATGTTCAAATGTTTGTAGAACTTATGGGACTTAACTACGGGCCGGCCGCGGTGGCCGAGGGGACTGAGGCGCTCCAGTCACGGTCTGCACGGCCACTTCGGTCGGGGGTTCGAATCCCCCCTCGGGCATGGATATTTGTGCCGTCCTAGTTCGTAGGTAGTTTATAAGTAGTTTGTAAGTTTAGGGACTGATGACGCCGTAGTTAAGTCCCATAAACAATACACACATTTGAACATTTGAACTTAACTACGGGGTCATCAGTCCCTAAGCTTACAAACTACTTATGAACTAGCTAAGACTAAGGACGGCACAAATATCCATGCCCGAGGGGGGGGATTCGAACCCCCGACCAGGCCGTGCAGACCGTGACTGGAGCGCCTCAGTCCCCTCGACCACCGCGGCCGGCCCCCAAACTCCCCTAAAATTTGGCGCCCCGGGCGGTCGCCCGGCTCGCCCGGCCCTTCCGCCGGTAATGTTTGCGCTGACCAACAGTGACCTCTGTTCACCAATGAGCGAATCTGCACACCTGCGTGAAGTATTTCACTGGAGTAGATTTTCTCCAGCGATGAGTCCCTTTTCCTAACCCCAGTGACGGAGGTACCCTTACTGCGGCGTTTTCGTGCCCTTTTCGTTTTGTTGCACTTCGTGACAAGTCTTTCTGGGATTAAATTTCAGCAGCATAAGGACCACTTGCATTCGACGAGAGTGCCTACTTCAGTTCTTGGCGCTTTCCAAACTCTACTTTGGCCAACAAGATTTCCGTGACTCTCTCTTGTTGACAATGTTTGGAGCATTATTGACTGCCCCCTACAGCAAGACCGGGCATGTACGATTTAAATACCAAACTGACGTAATTCGGCCCGATATCCCTCATGCGAAGACCCAACGGCTCTATAAGGCCTGCAGAAGTGTCAAAGATGAACCAACGTTTTACTTGTTGTTGTTGGTTTTTAGGGGACTAAACAGGTCCCCTGTTCCTAGCTGAGAGTCCACTGAGCGTAAAAAATAAAACAGAGCACCAAAAATAAAAACTCACAAAAGGGGGCAGGCTGACAATAGACAAGTCGCTGACAACGTTTTACTGACTTGCTTAATTTGTAAAGATTCACTTCAATGACTCGCCGATTTTTTTAATTGTTGTTTTTTTGCTTTCTACAGTCTCGTTCCATTCGGATAAATCCTTCGCAGTTCGTCTTTTTTAATGTCTTTCTTATGTCTTACAAACCATATCATTATGACCAGTGACATACGAATGACAGAATTTTGTTGCAGGTAATGCTTCACCTGCAGCTTCACAATATATATATTCATTCATGAAATTTGTTATTAACAATCAGACTCAATTAAAAAGTAATAGCAGTGTGCACAGCTACAACAGTAGGAGAAAGGGTGATATTCACTATTCAAGGTTAAATCTAACTTTGGCACAGAAATCTTCTAACCAAGTAGCATCAAAATTCTGACAGATAGCCAACTAGTATGTAAAAAGAAATTAAAGGAATTTTTGAATGGCAACTGCTTCTTCACTATAGGTGATGTTTTAGATAAAACTTTAAGAAAATAATTAAAAAAACAGTAAATAAATGAAGTCAAAAAATCCTTAAAATAGTGATTGTCACGTATAGACAATATTTACTAACCTGACACATTCCAAATCATTGCGAAATGTCGTATATTTGATGTATGGAACAATTCTTAATCTAATCTTATCCGTAAAATAACGACGAAAGGCTAAAACGATGCCATTCCATGAGATATTCACAGAGTTCAGCCAGGTTGTTAGTTAGAATTTTCTCATGCTTGTAGCAAGTGTCTAGTCGTCGGCACAGCCAAACGTCCTTGACGTGGTATCAAGCTTGTCTGATATATAGAGGCTGAAGAGGAGGGATGGGGGGACAGCACCGATCTCCGTGGAAGGCCATTGTTCAGTTTCATTTTGGCACTAGTGTTATCGCATCCGTAGTAGAACACCACAGATGCACCCTGCGTAGCGCTAAATGAACTAGTAAAAGAGGCGCAAGATAATATTTCACAATATCTTTTGGCAAGAAAATCACAGGCTTCAAAGAGAAATCAGAAGATAAACCACAGAGTGTCTTTCGTCCACCAAAACGTTAAGAAATCCCTGTTTCTCCTCGAAACAGTAACTAATTTCGGCTTCAAACAAATCTGAAAATACGTAAGAGATTTGCCAGTCCCTTCCAGAAAATTTTTGCATTAGGAGAGGCTATTGAGAAAATTCCTTTATGGTCTGCAGCAACAAAGTTCTCCTGTTGAGGGAAACTCCATCGCTTTTCAACAAAAACTCATGAACGGAAGGGTATCCAATATCGCTTTTTCACATTCCTTTATTTCCTGACAACCTGTTTCGATTAACTAAGTCATCGTCGTCAGATCATCATTACTTACAAATATTAGTCACTCAGTGGTACACATTCGAAGTAACATATAAATGTCCATGTGCAAACATTGCACACAGTCATAAAAGTATAATTAAAATTCCATGTTGCAGCACCGGCTTTGGGTAACTGACTTTCCTACATTTCCGTCCGGGAGTTGTTGTTTAACTCAGAGGGCCTACTTCCTACAATGCCAGATGATGGTAATTCCGTGAGTAAACCAATGACAATCTCCGTACGTCGGTTACAGCTAAAGCGGCGAACTAGTTTAATAGTGTTTCTAGCGGACCTTTTACTGTATACTTACATGTATAGTTTTGACAAATAACTGTCTTTCTTCTCTCTTGGATAATGTCTTCCAGGAGTTGAAACATATTGTTGTATCCGGAATGATATTTTCACTCTGTAGCGGAATGTGCATTGAAATAAAACTTCGTGTCACAAAGGTTGCCAGGGAATTTCATATTGTTTTATCTTTACAAAATAAACTGGAACTCACAAACTGCGTACTGCAGAACTTCTTTGGGCAATGTACGCTCCTTATCTACGGCAAAGCGTGTCACAAATTCAGAACGGAGTGTAGTCTTTTACACTGTTAGAGGCTGATAGTCTACATCTACATAGATACTCTGAAAATCACATCTAAGTGCCTGGCAGAGGGTTCATTAACCACTTTCATAACTTTTCTCTACCGTTCCATTCTCTAATAGCGCGCGGGAAGAAAGAACACCTAAATCGTTCCGTTTTCGATCTAATTTCTCTTATTTTATTGGGATGGTCGTGTCTCCCTAAGTAGGTGGGTGCTAGCAAAATATTTTCACATTCAGAAGTAAAAGTCGGTGACTGAAACTTCGCAAACAGATCACGCCGCAAAGAATAACGTCTTTCTTTTAATGATTTCCACCTCAATTCGTGCAACATTTCCGTGACGCCTTACCCCACTGTAACGTGATAAAACAAAACGAGCTACCCTTCTCTCAACCTTCTCAATGTCTTCCGTCAGTCCCACCTGGTGAGGGTCCCACAAGAGCAACAGTACTCCAGGAGAGGACGCACAAGTGTGATGTAGGCAGTCTCTTTGGTGGAGCTGGTGCATCTTCGAAGCGTTCTGCCAATGAAACGTAACCTTTGGTTCGCCTTCCCCACAATATTTTCTACGTGTTCTCTCCAGTCAAAGTTTTTCGTAATTTTAACTTTTAGGTATTTGGTAGAATTTACGACCTTAAGGTTTCACTGATTTATCGCGTAATTGAAGTTCAGCGGATTTCTTTTAGTGGTAATGTATATTACTAAACACTTTTCTTTATTTAGTGTCAATTGCCAGTTTTCGCACATGCAGAAATTTTGTCTAAATAGCTTTGCAGTTGCTTTTGATCCTCTGTTCATTTCACTAACCGATAAACGGCAGCATCATCCGCGAACAGTCTAAGGGAGCTACTCAGATTGTCTCCTAAATCGTTTGTAAACACGAGGAAGAATAGGGGACCTATAACGCTTCCCTGTGGAACGCCAGATATCACTTCTGTTTTACTCGATGACTTACCGTCAGTTACAACGAACTGTGTCCTTTCTGATAGGAAATCGTGAATCCAATCGCACAAGTGGGAAGATATTCCATAAGCACGCATTTTCATTAGAAAACACGTCCACCAGAAGAGTTTCACCGAGCGGGCTGTGTTACACATGGAGTGGATTTAAAAAGAACGCCACCAGACGAGCAGCACTGGCTGGGGCGCCGACCGCGACCTCCGCGCTTCCTGCCGTGTAATTCGCGCTTAACTCAATCGAGTCGCGCGTCCGGCAGCTACAATGGGCAGCCGTTGGCGTCCGCACCCTAAATTTCACTCAACCAAATTGGGCATTGTCATGCTAATCGGCCGGCATTGACGGCGCCGGATGTCTAGGCGGTGCACTCAAGGTGTAATGCAGACGCTGCGTATCTGAGCGGCACGTCGTGTGTATTCAAGAGCTAGTGGGCTTCCATGGTCCCTTGTAGCGTCTCTTCTTTGGCAAAGATCTTTTTGCTTGATAGATTTTGCTGTATATTATTTGGAAGCCAAGTAAACATTTATTTCGAGTAAGTGTCTTGATAATCAGGTACGCGGTTCAGTAGTCTATACATTCTGACAGTGAATTGGGTATACATTTTAGTCTATACATTCTGACAGTAGATTGGGTATAAATTTTCTTCTAACTCAGAAACACAAACAAACAGAATCTGTTGCTGGGAGCCGCGAAAGTCATCGTGCTCAATCTTCCTTGATGCTGTAATTGAAGTATGGGCACCTGTTGTAAGTTGGTCGCATATTGAGTGTAACGATACTCTAATTAAATTGAAACAAGACTCACCGAATTCTTTAGATTCTGACAGTAGATTGGGCAGTGGCGGCTGGTGATAATGTGCTAATGTGCTGCAGCACACTGTAAATATATTACTAAAATTATGCTATTTCTCTTCGAATGCAAGCGAGAAATCGCTGTAAAATTACATCCTTTCGCTCATAATAAGAGCCAGATATCACAATAAAATTATGCCAATTCCCTTCCAATGCGTTTTAGAATGCTAGTAATAAGGATGAAAACGCATTTTGGAGCGCTCTCGCCGCGATAGCTGGAAACCAGCTACGTGTGCTGAAGTGGCATTCAGCCCCACTGGTACGTGCGCAGAGAGGCGGCGCAGTCGTCTGTTCGCTAGTGCGCATGCGCAGACGTGACGTCAGGCCTGGCGACTCATGTGCCGGCCGCGGTGGCCGAGGGGACTGAGGCGCTCCAGTCACGGTCTGCACGGCCACTACGGTCGGAGGTTCGAATCCCATCTCGGGCATGGTTTTTTTGCCGTCCTAGTTCGTAAGTAGTTCATAAGTAGTTGGTAAGTTTAGGGACTGATGACCCCGTAGGTAAGTCCCATCGACTCTACAAACACATTTGCGACTCATGTGTGCTGAGACCGACTGCAGCACCACATCAATATTTCTCTTCGCGCTGCGTGTGACGGCTGCGGAAGAATAGTATATGACGAATATTGCGGCTTACAGTCAAACAGCGCGCTGACTCAGACGTCTTGCGCGTTGTCTCTCAATTCCTGTGTGAGGCTCGTATTCAAATACCTTTGAGTCCAAATTTTTAATTTCTGTAAATAAAATTAATATTTTTTAAACGTTATATTTACTACCTGCAGTGAATACATGCAGTTGGCAGCGCTGTTATAAATTCCCCTGAAGGTCTTACTGCCGGTACAGTATTAATTGATATTTAATTAAAGGCAATCATACAAAGGTTGACTTTTTATTTTAGTATATTTTGTTTCCTGTTTATTTTTGTAATATTGTACCACACTGGTCAAATTTTGTACGAGCCGCCACTGAGATTGGGTATACATTTCCTTCTAACTCGGGAACGCAAACAAACAGAATCTGTTGCTAGGAGCCGTGAAAGTCATCGTGCTCAATCTTGCTTGAAGCTGTAATTGAAGTATGGGTACCTTTTGTAATTTTGACGCATTTGTGTGTACGATACTCTAATTAAATTGAAACAAGACTCACCGAGCTCTAAATTGTAATTTCATATTTATTTTAAAGTTGTCTGCATAATTAAATTACTTCATATATTCGTACACAGAAAACATTAAAGTATGATCCATTTTTAACAGTAGTTATATCGAAATTTTTGATGTTTTTCGTAGTTAATACTTAGTTGAATTGATGACCAATTGAATTACAATTATGATTGATTATATGGTTTCTGTGATTGTTCTGGAGATTAATTAATACACTTCTGATTTTTCCATGAAATTGTAATGCAATGCAATGAAAAATTGAGTTGGTTTACGTTTTAGGAGGCGATCCACTTATAATATTGTAAAAAGATATAAAATAGCCAAGATCGCTTATCATCAATTTTTATTAGCGACGACCGGCTTCGCTGAACTATGTCAGCATCATCTGGTCAAATAAAATATTTTACAAGGCAATAATCTTGTAATGTCAAACAGTTGTTATATAACAATTTACAGTACATAGGTGCACTGTGTCATTATAATAAAACATAATTTTCACAGTGAGTGAGGCTTTTGTCACTCACTGTGATCATTATGTCCATAGTGCACCTATGCACTGTAAATTGTTATATAACAACTGTTTGACATTACAAGATTATGGCCTTGTAAAATATTTTATTTGACCAGATGATGCTGACATAGTTCAGCGAAACCGGTCGTCGTTAATAAAAATTGATGATAAGCGATCTTGGATATTTTATATCTTTTTACAATGAAAAATTGCTGATTGGACAGTATATCCACATCTTACAAGTAAATCTAAGATATTGTCACTCTCCGATTTTCCTGTAATTTCGATGTGTTATAATACATGAAAAACGAAGAGACCCATATTTTTTTAAATGGTGGTAAATATTTGTACGGGGGAACTGTGGGGGATGAAACTGGAATAAAGCGCTAACTTCGAGATTAATGAAGCGAATTCAGTGATTTTTGTGATGAAAGTATCTTTTGAACAAAGACGAAAATCGGCCTAGGTATATTGGATGGGAAGAGATAATTAGGGCCCAAATACCCGAAAGATCCAATTTTTTGCTACATAAATTAGTTTTGATTTACTTGAAGCAGAATCTATTAAAACTTGAAAAGAAGGCTATTTAAGAAACGAGGATTTTTATGCTTTTTCAATATATATATATATATATATATATATATATATATATATATATATATATATATATATATATATATTATTACCGTACATTTCCCTTAAGGAGGGCGCTAAAAACACAAAAATCTAATTTTTAATTCCGTCTCTTTTCTTCTTTTTTTCTTCCCAACAACCTTCCATTCTTTCACTTTGTTCCTTCTTTTGTTGGTCTGTCCATTTAAGTCTGTTGTTTTTGTATTGTGACTTAATGTCAACTATTTGGTTTCTGATTTTTACCCTACAGGTTTTGCTGTCTTGTATGTCTTCTACAGAGATGTTTAATGTTTTCAGGTCTTCTGTGGTTTCTTTGTACCAAGATGTACCCAGTTTCGATGTAGAAATTATGTTGAATATTCTTTTAGTTAGTCTGGTGTCATTAATTCTGGCGATATGCATGAAAAAGTTTGCTCTGTGTAGTCTGATATGTGTCGTGATTGTTTCAGAGTGTCTGTATAGTTCTTCTGTGGGTCTTTTTTGCCAGATATTTTCTCTAAAATCTACTCCGTATATTTTTCTCAGAATTTTCCTTTCTTGTTTTTCAACCTCCTTGATTTTTGCCATTCCTTTGGTGCTCGTAGTTTCTGATGCGTAGAGAGCTTCTGGTAAGACTACTGTGTTATATTGTCGTAGTTTTGCGGCCGTGGAAATAGATTTTTTATTGTGGTGAGACCAGGTGAGTTTATAGGCTCTCTGTAATTTTGAGACTCTTTTTTCGTTTGCTATTGTGTTTAGTCCAGATTTTTGCATGATTTCTCCCAAATATTTAAACTCATTGACTTGTAGCATTTTTCCGTGCTTTGTTTATAGTGGGAGTTTATCTGATGATTTTATATCAAAAAATTGTGTTTTTTTCATAAGCAATTTGTATATCGGTTTTCAGGCTATCTCTTGGAGTTTTTATAGTGCATGTTGTGCTTCCCGTCTGGTATTCGAGAGTAAGGCGATATCGTCGACGAAAGCGAGGCATTTTATGTGGGTCATCTTTTCCTTATTTCTGCCTAGTTGAATTCCTTTGACTTCTCTTTCGCATGTACGAATAATTTTCTCTATGACTGCATTGAATAGGATGGGTGAGAGAACCATCGCCTTGCCGGACGCTGGTTTTGATTTCAAAGGGCTCAGACAATTCTCTCATGAATTTGACTTTGGATTTGGTGTTAGTGAACGTCTCTTGAATCAGATTTCGGCTTTTAAAGTTAACCTTCATCTCTCTTAGAGTCTGGAAGAGTGTGTTTCGGTCACTGGAGTCATCGGCTTTTTTGAAGTCTACAAATATCACTGTAGTATTCCTGCAGTGTCTTACGAATAGGATTCTGCGGAGATTTCAAATTTGTTCGCTGCGAGAACTGTTTTTCTGAATCCCGCTTGATATTCACCAATTTGAGGGTCAATCTTTAGTTCCAACCGGTTTAACAGGGCTTTGGAGAGAATTCCGTAGGTGACTGGGAGCAGGAAGATTACTCTGTAGTGATTTGGATCAGTTTTGTCACCTTTTTTGTGGAGTGTGTGAATGAGAGCCGACTTCCACTCTTCCGGGATTTTTCCTGTGAGCCAACAGTTTCCATTAATTTTGTGGATGTTAGGTGTGATTTGTGCATGATCAAAATTTCAAATTTCTGCGATGAGACCGTCATCACCGGGTGCTTTGTTGTTCTTCAGTGCTTTCGTTATTTTAATGATTTCATGTAAGGTCGGTGGCTGTGAGTCTGGATTGGGCTTAGGAATTTCGAAGTGCAATTTTTCTGGGAGACTTTCGCAGTTGAGCTAATTGTTGAAATATTGAGCGAGAATTTCACATTTCTTCTTCGTGTTTGTTTTCAAGGATCCATCAGGTTTTTAAAAATAGATATTGGGTGGTTGGTATCCGGTCATGTTTTCCCTGAAGGTTTTGTAGAGATTTCGTGTGTTGTTTTTGGTGAAATCTTTTGGACCTCTCTGAGACGGCTGTTTTCGTAGATACGTTTTTCCTTGCGAAGTTTTTGAAGAAAGTTTTCTCACTGACTTAAAAGTTTCCCAATTTTCATTTGATTTGTGACTGTTAAAGTTTTTCCAGGCAAAGGTCCTCCGCTCGATCGCATGGTTGCACAATGCATTCCACCATTTGTGTTTCCGTTTGTGTGGGGGTTGGCCTAGTTTTATTAGGTCTTTCATTTTCTGTGAAAGTTCCGTCCAGTTGGTTTCTGCAATGTTGGAGATTTCTTGTGTAATTTTTTCTTTGTTAATTTTCAGATATTTTGGGTCGGTTCTGAAGACTGTTTTTAGTTTTAAAAAGTTTTCTGTCTGAGATAAATCGTGTTTTGATTTTAAGCAGATGATCTGAGTCAAAAAAACCTTTTGTTGTTTTCTCATTTAGGACTTCCTGTGAATTTCTTCTAGATAAAGTGACATGGTCTACCTGAAATTCACCCAGATAAATGTTGGGTGATTTCCATGGTATCAGTTTCCGTCGGACTTTCTCTATTGGGTAGACATGATCTTAAGGTTGAAATTTTTACAGAGATTGATCAGCCTTTCACCGTTTTCGTTTGTGCGTTTGTGGGCGGTGTGTTATCCTGTGATGTTACTGTATTTATTTATTTTCCTTGCCCAACTGGGCGTTAAAATCAGCTAGAAGAATTTTCACGTGGTTTTTTGGGGATTTTATTGATGGTCTCTTCAAGGTCTTGCTAGAATTTCTCTACCATTTGTGGGTTTATCCTGTTTTGATCCATTGTACGTGCATGTACATTGGTTATTGTGTACATTTTGTTTTCTGAATTTATTTGTGAGAGTGCACACGTTCTCGTTCTTGGAGTGGAGACTTACTATGGAATATTTGATGGAATTGTGTACGACGAATCCTATACCTAAGATATACCGGTTTGAACTGGGAATTTTAGTGGCGGGTTTTCCATTGAAAATTGTTTAGTTTCCGAGTCGAAGTAATTTTTGTCAGCGTTATCTGGACGAACACCAAGGGTGAACAAACGTTGTTGCTTAACGCAGCTCACGCTACACGGCCTGGGTTGGCGCCAGTCTGCGTTGGAGCAATGGACTACACGAGATAGCGCTCAGCACGTCTACCTCTTACGCGCAAACGACCATAGCAAGCGTGGAGGTAAAATTTGCTTTCAGCGCTGGAGACCACGACCATCCCATGTGCCAAGTGCTCCTCTGATGGCATGAGTGGGGAGCTGTGAACATCGATGCTGTGGCTTCCGTTAGGTGTGTCTGTAGCCTCACTGTCACTAACCAGCTGGCAACATTTGGCGCTGACACATCAGGGCTCACTGAACCTCTTATGAATGCTGTGTTAGCAGTTCTATCTGCTACTGTTGCCCTTACAATACAACGATCTTGGCGTACGTGTGTGCCACGTGGACGTCCAGAACGTGGTCTGAGGTGTGATAATGTTCATGTGACCGCTGCGACCAGCATCACTGCTCTACTGACCGAGCTCAGTTGGCTGTTGTAAGTACGTCTCCGTGGTATGGCGCCTGTTTCTTTCTCAAACTGATATTACACTGCCATATGACTGTAAATATTACACATGAGAGGGTATACACAGATTGCGCGAAATATGAAAGCAGGAACTCCAAGCTTTGTTCTACACATACAGCAGTCTCTCCTTCTGCATGACAGTGCCAGACCAAGAGAGCTGCTACGTCTGTTAATCGGGCGGGGTGGTTTTTCTGGCATCGATCAGCCTCTAGACAACCCTGACTGGCTTCCATCAGAATTTCATTTTGTTTCCATACCTAAAGAATACCTGCTAAGACATCACTTTGACGGCGTCGAAACGCTGCAAGGAGGCGCGACGTTGTGGCACCTTTGACATACCAGTTTACAGCAGTGTTTCCCAATCGTTTTCAAAAAGCAACCCCTTCCAAGGGAAAAAAATAAATAAAGAAAAAAAAATGTTGATACTTATTTCTTGTAAAAATGATGTACTGCACTATATTTATACAATGAATTTCTGGTGTGTGGTTTTTTTTTTTTTTTTTTTTTTTTTTGTTCAAATTTTTCTATAGTCTATGGGATTTAACTACGGGGTCATCAGTCCCTAAACTTACAAACTACTTATGAACTAACAAAGACTAAGGACGGCACAAATATCCATGCCCGAGGGGGGATTCGAACCCCCGACCGTAGTGGCCGAGCAGACCGTGACTGGAGCGCCTCAGTCCCCTCGGCCACAGCGCCCGACTTTTTTATTTATTTATTATTTTTTTTTAATAGAAGATATTCTACTTTTACTTGGACCGCAGATATTGCCGAGGTGGGGTAGTTTGCGTGCCCCAACGATACAGGTAGCCGTACCGTACGCGCAACGACAACGGGGGGGGGGGGGGGGTATCTGTGGACAAACGCGTGGTTCCTGAAGAGGGACAGCAGCCTTTTCAGTAGTTACAGGGGCAACAGTATGGATGATTGACTGAGCTGGCCCTGTAACATCAGCTAAAATGGCTTTGCCATGCAGTTATTGCGACGGCTGAAAGGGGAAACTACAGTCGTTACTTCTCCCGAGGACATGCAGCTCTACTGTATGAATATATGATGATGGCGTCCTTTTGGATAAAATATTCCGGGGGTAAAATAGTCCACCATTCGGATCTGCGGGCGGGGACTAATCAGAAGGATGTCGTCATAAAGAGAAACAAAACATGCATTCTACGTATCGGAGCGTGGAATGTTCTAATCCTTAATCGCGTAGGTAAGTTAGAAAATATGAAAAGAGAAATGATAGGTTAAAGTTACATATGGTAGGGATTAGTGAAGTTCGATGGCAGAATGAACAGGATTTCTGGTCAAGTGAATACAGGAAATCAGTTGGGAGTAACGCAGGGATAGGTCTGATAATGAACAAGAAAATAGGAATGCAAAGTGAACGCATTATCATAGCAAAGATAGACAGAAAACCAATACCGACCACAGTAGTACAAGTTTATATGCCAAATACCTCTGCCGATGATGAGAACATCGGAAAAATGTATGAGGAGATAAAAGAAATTATTCAGAACATTAAGGGAGACGAAAACTCGATTGTGATGGGGGGCAGGAACTCAGTGCTAGGAAAAGGAAGAGAAGAAAATTTTGTAGGTGAATATAGACTGGAGCAAAGAAATGAAACAGGAGATCGCTTGGTAGAATTTTGTGCAGAGCACAATTTAATGACCACCAAAACTTAGTTAAAACATCATGAAAGAAGGGTGTATACGTGGAAGAGAGCTCTATAATGGTATGGAATAGATTTTGAAACCAGGTTTTAAACTGTAAGACATACCCAGGGGCAGATATAGAGTCTGAACATAACTTATTGGTTATGAGACTGTAGAAATGTAAGAAAGTTAGGAGATGGAACCTGGACGAACTGAAGGAACCAGAGGTGGTTGACGGTTTCAGAGGGAGCACCAGGCAAAGATTGGCTGAAACGGGGGAAAGTAATACAGTAAAAGAAGAATGAGTAGCTCTGAGAGATAGAGTAGTGAGAGCAGCAGTGGATCATATAGGCAGAAGGACAAGGCCTAATAGAAATTCCTGGAACACAGGATATACTGGACTGAATTGACGAGAAAATAAAATATAAAAATGCACCAAGTGAAGCAGGCAAAAGGGACTACAAACGTCTGAAAAATGAGACTGACATGAAATGCAGACTGGCTAAGCAGGAGTGCCTAAAGAACAAATGCAAAACCATAGAAGAATGTATAACCAGGAGAAAGATAGATACGGCCTATGGGAAAATAAAAGAGATATTTGGAGATAAGAAAGGCAGCTGTATGAATATCAAGAACTCAGACGGAAAACTAGTACTAAGCAAAGAGGGGAAACATGAAAAGTAGAAGTCATACATAGAGGGCCTGTACAAAGGAAATAAACTTTAAGGTAGTATTCTAGAAATGGAAAACGAAGTGGAAGAAGAGGAGATAGGAGATATGATACTGCGACAAGAATTTGACAGAGCGCTGAAAGATTTATGTCGAAACAAGGCCCCTGGAATAGATGATATTCCGTCTGAACTGCTGATATCTTTAGGAGAACCAGTCATGAAGAAACTGTTCCACCTGGTATGTAAGATGTATGAGACAGGGGAAATACCCTCCGACTTCAAGAAGAATATAGTAATTCCAATTCCAAAGAAAGCAAGTGCAGACAGTGTGAGAATTGCAGAACTATCAGTTTAATAAATTATGGTTGCAAGATACAGACGAATGGAAAAAAACTCATGGAATCCAAACTTGGGGATCAATTTGGATTTATGGGAAATGTAGGAACACGGGAGGCAATAATCACATTACGACTTATCTTAGAAGATAGACTAAGGAAAGGCAAACCTAAGTTTTTAGCATTTGTAGAATTGGAGAAAGCTGTTGACAATGTCGACTGAAATAAACTCTTTCAAATTCTGCAGATATTATGGGTCAAATATGGGGAGCAAAGAGCTATATTCAACTTGTACAAAAACCAGACAGCTGTTATTAGAGTCGAAGGGCATGAAAGGGAAGCACAGGTTCGGAAGGGAGTAAGACAGAGTTGTAGTCTTTCCCCAATGTTGTTCAATCGGTACATTGAATAAGCTGTAAAGGATTACAAGGAGAAATTTGGAGAGGATATTAAAGTTCAGGGAGAAGAAATAAAAACTTTTCGGTGTGCCGATGACATAGTAATTCTGTCAGAGACCGCAAAGGATCTAGAAGAGCAATTGAATGGAATTGACAGTGTCCTGCAACGGGGGTATAAGATGAACATTAAGAAGAGTAAAACAAGGATAATGTAGCGTCAGAAAGGCAGTAGATCCTTAAGGAATTAGGTAATGAGACAATAAATGTAGTAGATGAGTTTTATTATTGCCGGCCGCGGTGGCCGAGGAGACTGAGGCGCTCCAGTCACGGTCTGCACGGCCACTACGGTCGGGGGTTCGAATCCCCCCTCGGGCATGGATATTTGTGCCGTCCTAGTTCGTAAGTAGTTCATAAGTAGTTTGTAAGTTTAGGGACTGATGACCCCGTAGTTAAGTCCCATAACCTTTACAAACATTTGAACATTTAGTTTTATTATTTGGGTAGCAAGATAACTTCTGATGGCCTAAGTAAAGATGATATAAAATGCAGAATGTCTATGGGAAGAAACGCTTTTCTGAAAATGCGAAAATTGTTGACATCCAATATTAGTTTGAACGTTAGGAAGTACTTTCTGAAAGCATTTGTCTGGAGTGTGAGATTGAAACGTGGACGATAAGGATTTCAGACAAAAAGATGATACAAGTTTTGAAATGTGGTGCTACAGACGAATGATGAAAATTAGATGGGTAATCACGTAACTAATGAGGAGGTGGTTAACCGAATTGGGGAGAAAAAGAGTTTCTGGCATATCCTGACTAAGAGAATGGAACACTAAGCATTAGAGAGATGTGAGTAGGTGAAAATCGTAGAGGAATCTCAGATGATGAGACTTGCGCAGGACTGGGTAGCGTGGAGAGCTGAACCAATCCAGTCCGCCGACTGAAGACCACAACAACATGATGTCCGACAGAGAGGTACATTTTTGTATATTGAGTGTTTCTCATTTCAGGTAAGACATACAACAGAATTATACTCGTTAAGGAATGTCCCCTTATCGTCAATTTGTAAAGAAGTACATAGGTTTTTTGTTCGAATTTATCAAAAGTTAGTCATGGCAACTTGTTCAGTTCGCATGGTCTTTATGCTTTGCGTTTATTCGTCGTTCACACTGTACTTATTATAAAAATATGTACAACGATTTATTCCATCTAGAATTAATGTTAACAAGGAATTACGTAATTATAATGAAAAACACATTCACATTTATCGGGCCTGTGTTTTATATTATTGGACCCTTACTATTCTGACTTGTTGTTCTATGCTCAACTACTTCCTACAATGACGGCGGCCCCCGGACAATATTTAGCGACCCTCGTTGGGAGAAATGTATTACTAGGCAGGGTATACGTGTGGGGGATTAAATATGAAGAAATTAAGAAGATTTACTTTTCAACAGGAGTGGCTGCCTCAGAGAACTAGCAAAAATAACATTTGGTGTCCTCACTGAATCACAGTTAAAAACTCAGGCAAAGGAAGTACGACCGGAGTGTCGTCATTAATTTCCAGCACTGCCATAAGCAGCCGGTCGAAAGCCCGTATTACCAGCGACTTCTGGGCTGCTAATTAGCGGTTCCCGTTAGATAGGTTACCACGATCTTGGTCAAAATTCGGAATTAATTTTGAGGTCGAATTCCATCAGAAACCGTGTCCCAACGACCGCAATACAAGTATTGCAAACAAACAAGTAGTAGCGTAGAACGTAAAAGTTTTTAAGTTATTAGTTGTAGTAAATCAGTTTCAGTCCGGAGTGATCACATTCAGTGCAAATACGAATTAAAAATCTTGAAGACTCTTTAAGTGCAAACAGAAATTATAACCACAGGATAGTGTGAATACCAAATCAGAGTTGTTCGTTTAATGAAAATATTGATGTATAATTTACGTCATACTGTTGTAAAATAGTTGTAGAATGCATGATCATTTTAGTGTCATCCACATTCATACCATGTTTAGGTTGTAAGATGTACTTGTGAAGTATGAGTCCTCAAGATTTTAATAATTGCACTGAAGAGGTCATAGAGTCACTGAAATCGATTTGCAACAAAACATGATTTCAAAATTTTAAGATCCGGTCTTGATATTTACTTGTTTGCATGGTTGTCGTGGTCATGGTTTCAGTTTGAGTCCAGCCTCAAAATAAAATTGATTGTTCTACACTTTGAATTACCGATTTCTTCGGATCTAGTAAATTGCGATTTCTGTTTTACATGGCTGTCTTTGTCTAAACAAAACTGAGAAAAAACGTTATTTACATTTTAACATGTGTTATTAGAAACATGTTTGATAAAAATAATCCGTTTCTAAATTGAATAAAGTGTCCTTGTAACTATCTTTCCTGTTCTTCCAGAAATTTAATATCTTCGACTCCAATTCTTTCCCCGTAGACTAGAAAGGAATTTCGTCTCACGCAACACACCTCTTTATAGCTTTCACCCAGACATATTTCATCACTTCTTGTGCTACCTTCCACGGTCTAACACAGGTTTATTCTGAAAACTTTTAATTACATGACACCATGTTTTGTGTATGGTATATTAATTTCTGTTTATACTATTAACCTTTTCAAATGGGATAGGAAGAGTCTTGACATACATCATTGAGCTGAGGCGTTATGTGCCATTCATTGACGATATGTGTTCTATAGAGAAATTTTTCTGATGTAAAATGATTATATTCATGTGTTTGCAGCCTTCACATGAAGATTACAGAGGACCTTAAATATGCAATGTTATTTTCCTGTTTATTGTCCGTTTCTGACTGGACGTTATATCGGGGTATTTAATACCTACCTTACGTTTCTGGTGCCCTTGCGTCGTTTTCCTTTGGTGTGTGTCGTGTTGACACGTTTATTCTTGTTGTTAATTGACAGGCGGAGTGTTCGGTGTTGAGTGTGGGGAAGATATGAGGTTATGTGCTGATCACGTGGGCTGTGCCTTTTTGTACGGTGGCAAAGAGGGTTTTATGGTTCAGTGGTGTGTATTCCTTTATTGGTGTACCTGGCAAGCCGTGATGTTTTAATTTATATATTTTCATATTTAGACTAACAAGGAAAGTACTTGGGCTCGAACAAACATATCTGTAGGAACGTTTTCTTACAGGATCTCTACGTACACCGCAATGTGCTGGTGGGTGTCGTTCTTATGCAAAACTTTGCAATCATGCTCTAGATAGAACTGTAGGTGTAATTGCAGACGCCATACGTAATGCAGATATCTTAACTATAACTTATGTAATAATTATCATACATGTTCTCTAGCGTATTGTCATCAAAAGCCATGATGATAGTTGCAACTTTAACCTTCTTCTCGGAAGACTGTTGGTATTCACTGCCACTGCGTCCATCGCCTCTTCCTGCAGCACTACCGCATGCAATGAGTTGTTCGTCATTATCATCCCTATTATCATCATTATGTGCTAGTGTTACAACAGTATCTAACTTATTCTCAAATTTCTGTACCATAACAGATACGAGAAAGCATGCGAATGATTCATCTTCTACACGAATACCATCTTCACGAAGAAGGGGTCTCCGTAACTTAATCTCAACCAGTCGCAATACATAAGCACGATTGATTACCAATCGCCGCCCCAAGGTCAACACGGATTTAGAAAATATCGTTCATGCGAAACATAACTAGCTCTTTATTCACACGAATTGATGGGTGCTATCGACAGAGGTTCGCAAATCGATTCCGTATTTCTTGATTTCCAGAAAGCTTTTGACACCGTACCTCACAAACGGCTTTTAATCAAATTGCGTGGTTATGGTATATCGCCCCAAATTTGCGATTGGATAGGGGATTTCCTGTCAGAGAGGTTCGTAGTAATCGATGGTAAGGCATCGACTAAAACAGAGGTGATATCGGGCGTTCTACAGGGTAGTGTTATTGGTCCTCTGCTGTTCCTTATTTACATAAACGATTTAGGGGAAAAATCTACGTAGCTCTCTTAGGTTGTTTGCAGATGACGCCGTCATTTACCGTCTAGTAAAATCATCTGAAGATCAAACCCAACTGCAGAACGATCTGAATAAGATATCAGTATGGTGTAAAAAATTGGAAGTTGACTCTGAATAATGAGAAGTGTGAAGTCGTCCATATGAGTACGAAAAGAAATCCGTTAAACTTTGTTTACAAAATAAATCAATCAAATGTGAAGGCCGTAAACTCCACAAAATACCTAGGAATTACTATTACTTCAGACTTAAATTGGAAAGATCACGTAGATAATATCCTGCGTTTTATTGGCAGAACCCTTAAAAGATGCAACAGAACTACAAAAGAAACTGCATACACTACGCTTGTCCGTCCATTTTTGGAGTATTGCAGCCCAGTGTGGGATCCCTTATCAGGTTGGTTTGACGGAGGACATCGAAGGAGTGCAAAGAAGGGCAGCTAGTTTCGTATTGTCACGATACAGGGGAGACAGCGTTACGGAAATGATACAAGATCTGGGATGGGAATCATTACAACAACGGCGCTTATCGCTGCGGCGTGGGCTACTTACGAAACTACAATCGCCAACATTCTCCTCCGAATGCGAAAATATATTGTTGACTTCCACTTAAATAGGTAGAAATGATCATCAGAATAAAATACGAGAAATTAGAGCTCGAACAGAGAGATTCAGGTGTTCTCTCTTCCCGCGCGCTATTCGAGAATGGGATGGGAGATAAATAGTATAATTGTGGTTCGATGAACCCTCTGCCAGGCACTTAAATGTGATTTGGAGAGTATTCCATGTAGATGTAGATGTAGATCTGACGCTTCACCACACAAATAACGTCACAAAACTCAACTTCGGAGGCTCACTGCACCGTCCTTACTGGTGAACCGACAGGTCGAAGTGCAATGTGGCAAGGCACACGCAGAGGTCTCTAACGGACGACTGCAGAGTTTTGCAGATGCGGGAGTATCACTACTGCAGTAAGGGATCTTTACATTATCTCTCATACGGTTTTGGTGTATATGTGTTTGTTCGAGCCAAAGTACTTTCCTTGTAAGTGTTATATTGCATGTATTATTTAAGATCTACTCCTTTTTTTTATTTCTTTTTTTATAAGGTGACCAACTTATAGGATGTGATGATGGCATGTGATTGTGGCATATTCCTTCGAAACCGGTCGTCTTTAAATAAATACGTATTTCACGATCTGGGCGTTTCACTTTCGTAGAATATTAATCGATCAGTATTTTGGATCGCCTCCAAAACCTGTGATGTCACGTAATGCTTTCAGATACAAATGAAAATTACCTGAAGGGGATCTATACATTGTTGCTATTGTAAACGTGCCATTATTTAATGTAAGCGCACAGGCACAGTGAAATCCCACCTGTCAATAACATCAACAGGAACCAAAACCATGCATGAACAAATATCCGCCCTGAACAGCTGATATAACTCCATGTTGACCCTCCTTACAGAGCTATTCAAGCTATTCAACTAGGGCCGATCATACCGCATGAAGGCATGCACTATCCCAAAATTTGTACGGCTTGTTTCAGATCCTATTGAAACCAGGTCGTTCTCACTTTTTTCCTCTATAACTTTGCTAAGGAAACATTTGGCTTGAAAAAGTTTGGTATTCAATATTTTCGATGTGCAGGTCTTTCGATTGCTGTGTTAGTAGTAAAAAAAATTCTAGATATGAGACCCATTTAATAAAAGTCATGGTGAAAGGAAATAGTCCGCGAAATAGGTGTAATGCGCGTGAGGTGCCCACAGAAAGGCAGAAGAGAAAAATGTACTTCTAAACAATGACAATGCTACCATTGCCTAATCATGTTAAAAGAGTCCTACGCCTAGCCATAAATAAATAAACTTACTATTAATGGCACACAGCTGATGAAAAAAAAAAGAACAATTTCATACATATGCAGAATTTGAGACCTGGTACTTGTCACCTAATTTTTCCTGCAGAAAATGGCTGTTGCCTAGAAACAGAACTCTCCTCTTATTTCCTACTCTTTTTGAAACGGTTTGTCTGCTAGTGAAACGCTGTTGCGTCTTAATTATACCTACTCCTACTAAAGCCTCTTCCTTGCTTAAGTGTGGTAGTAAGGCAAATCTATTGGTGGTTCTCCTGATGAAACTGTCAGGCACCATTCTCTTTCTTTGGGCCCTGTTCCTTGCTACCACTTCCCACTTCTCTTCACCTTTCTCCCCGCCGCCTCCCCTTAACCGTATCACTTCCTCCATAGCAATATCGAAATCAGCTGGAACAACTGAAAGGGCTCTAACGTTCCTTTTCTGTTATTTTCCCGTCCCTTGAAGTACCTTGCAAAAGAATGGAAGAGTCTACGTTGCTTCCCCAATTCCCATGCTGCTACGTTCTCCCCAATGAAACCACTTCTCACAACAGCTGCACAAAACCACGACCTAAATTTCGTGCAACAGCTCAAACAGTTTTCACTCATGGTCGATTGCAATAATTAGCATGATAACGATAAAAATAATTTAAGTACAGTTATAAGGAACTCTAAAGTTTGTTAAGAGACAATAAATGTATATACTATTACTAGACTGACATAAATGCATATAAAATTGCGTAATACTGCATAACCTATACACCCAAAAATTAGGCCTAACTATAGGGCCTATGTAAAAACGAAGTGCAAAGTATCTAGAGAATTAAATTAAAATTTACGTCTTTTACACAAATAAGAAGTGAAACAATGAAGAGTTACGCTCTCAGTCTTGTAACAAAGGAAGAAGAACAAGTAACCGAAATTAATAAGATTTACTTCGTCCAGACGTAAACGAAACTATGACTGTAACACTGCAATATACCTTTTCGGATTTTATCAGGAAATTCGCAAGGAAACGTGAAACATTTAATGGTAAGCTCGACGAGCACCCTAATAAACATATTTAAACAGTTATTGCAGTTGAACAAAGTCTGATTACTGCCTAAATTACTGACCTTTCCGAGTGAACGAAGGTTTCAATTCACGGCTAGCGCACAGGGCTATCACGCCGACAGGAAATCACTAATACAGTCGCACAACTGGGACGATATTCCACAAGCACGTAATTTGTGTAGAACCCGCCTGAGAGGCACAGTGTCAAAAGCCTTTCGGGAATCATGGAGCATCTATTTGAGATGCGTAGTCGTTGCACCCATCACTTTATGTGTATAAATAGCTACCTGTGTTTCGGAAGAACGGTACTTCACCTGTATTGACTACGAGTCAACAGGTAGTTCTTAATGTTCGAGAAAAGTATGCTCCAAAATCCTGCTGCAAACTGATTTCATCGTATTATTCTTTTCATTCTCCACTCCGAGGAGTGGAGCGGGTTGTTTGAGATCCGACCCATAAAGAGTCATGGTTCTATTCAGCCAATTATCAGACAAGCTGATAGTGGGACAAAGGCGGATCCCAATATTGAATAAGTGGGAGGGACTTACCAGTTCCGGCATACGCCTCACAACAAAGGAAAAGCTCCCGAAAACCTTGATCGTAACCGGAGGATTGGGACCAGTTTAATTAATTAATTAATTTATTTTATTTATTTATTTGTTTATTTAGCCTGATCAGATTAGGGCCATCAGGCCCTCTCTTACATCGGACCAGGGATTTACACATACAGTATTTCTTTACATTTGAGTTACCTTAACATACCAATGATTTTTACATATAAACAATTAATAACATAATTTATAAAAGTTAACTACATGTAAAATGATGTAAATAAAAGGTATTGACTTAATTCTAATAGGATTAATACTAGTAGTACCACTGAGACACCTTCTGCTGCTGTTGGTGTAATGATAGAAGTAACAACATTGATATTAGCAGATACAGGATGTACTTTTGAATCGAGACTGGTTAAGGCAAGGCGAATTCTGACAAAAGGAAGTTAAGAAAGGGGTACCTGGCGAGAGCAATGGCAGTAAGAGAATATCTGGGAGGAGGAATAGATGAGACGTACCTGGACCGTGGGGTATTAAAGACTGGCGTAATTATTGCTTTATTAGATAATCCATTAACTGTCATTTGAAGCTGGCAGTGTTATTCAGTTCTCTGATATACTGAGGTAGATTGTTCCAGAGCCTCGTTCCTGCTACTGAAAAGGATTTTGAGAAACCGGCTGAGTGATGGATAGGGACAGAAAGGGTTTTGCTCTGACAGGAACGAGTAGTTCTGTTATGTTGATCAGATAAGAGTGTTAAGGTCGAGAAAAAAGATATGAGGGACAGTGTACGTTGATAAGAGAGTAGAGGACGTTGCCCCAGTGAACAAATGGATTATCGGAAGAACACAGGTGCACTCACGACAATCAATGATCGGACGCCCGAGTTACTCTCGTAAACTCGTAGAGATCAGCTCGATCAACAGTGGACAAGCGTCTCCCTAAATGAACCGCACCCGTGAGCGCTGTATCCCCTAAGTCGAGCCATTAATATTAGGGTGACTTACTTGAGTTATGCAACGGGTACGGATATTTCGCTGAGAGAGCGACTGTATATGATAGCTATATACGGAGTTTCGGAGTATCAGATACTCTGAATGGAACCTAAATGCTACACCAAGTGAACTGTAAAATTCTAAGAGCGTGTACTGATTTCGGTTTCGGTAGCATACAGTGATCAACAGTTGTTGCAAGTTAACGTCAAGTAGACGATTTGTTCTTCCTTACTCTTGTCGTTCAAAAGAATGTCAACTTTCGGCACATGAACGGGAGCTGCAGTGGCCACTAGATGGATGAACTTTAGAGGCGCTGCCAGTGGTGCTGTTCGCTGGTTCCCGCCTGTGGTCTGCCTCGGCAGGGCACAGCACTTAAGTACCGGCGCACTTGTCGCGCCCAGCATTAGCGGCCTGCATTCCGGGAGGGTGAGGGGGGGGAGGGGGCGTGTCGTGCCGCGGGCCGCGCGTTAATTGGTCACTTAACGCCGCGCGTTCCGTACGCGCTTCGGATGAGAAACGCCGCCGATGGTATCACCGCGTGGCCAGCCATGCGTTGCGGTGAATTTACAGACCGCGCCGAGCACCGCTTTTGTACTTCTCCGATTTCTTCATCTCCGCTTCCGTGTGTATTACAGATTTATTAACACATTTCACATTAATTTTTCAAGCTGCTTAATAACATCCGGTATAACAGCGAGAAACAAATACTGGTAATATTTTAGTAAACTCGACATCGATATTGCAGCAGGGCGAGATTTTAAGACCTCAATGTGAGGTACCTATGCGGGGAGTGAAAAACGGGTTACCGTGGCTTTAAATGATACTGCTGGATTAAACTTGGCTTTAGTTACTGCACCTGTCAGTCCAAATACTACTTTGGTGAGGTTCTCGCTAATGACTTCATTTTGCGATTGATTCAAAGAACACCCAACATTTAATAAACATTTACGAAAGAATTAGCACAAATTAAAGGAAAAATAATAATCATAGGATTGTGAGGTATATAAATATCTGAGTAAATCTTTACTTAAGCTATAGTTAGGAAATAAAAAGTTTTTAGATAACTGGAAGTAAAGTTCAGCTACTGCAGATTTTGGTCAAAGTTTGTTTCGTCTCGCTTAGAATTCGGTTGTTCGAGTATACTGAGCATAGTAGTGGAATAATCCGCTTCACTTGGACACTCGTTTCATTATTTGCATCATTCTCTTCATCATACTGTAGCCAAAGCCTTCAGTTAAAAGAGAGGAAAGCATAATAACCCCCCTTCCCTAAACAAAAATCTTACGTTCTTAGCCGATGTAGATCTTCTGTCACATTGCCTTAAAATCAACATGTTTATACCACTAAACTTTCGAGGTAATTATACCATTGCGCTAGTTAATCGTGTCGGAATCTTTGTGAACAGTATGTGTAATGTTAATCGTACTCTTTTGTCCATACAATGCAAGTAAGTATTACACTGAATCTCCAATTGCTGATTTATTTTATAGCATTCATACTGTACTATTAATAGACTCATTTATTTTACAATTTAAGAAATGAATGTAGTGTCACAATATTGTAGCGTTTTAAAAGAATACATAAATATATATACATGTGGCGTCTGTTCCGAAAGAACAGACGTCACTTCTGATCCTGCAGTTGTTATTATTTAATATTCACAGTATATAAGGCATCAACTGCGATTGGGCAAAGCTGGAAATGCGTACCCAGACGGGATTTGAACCCGGGTCTCCTGCTTTATAGGCAGTTGCGCTAACCCCTACACCACTGTGGACACAGTGATCACCGCACCTGCAAGGACTACCTAAGTACGCCTCCCGCCAGATACGAATTCCCAGCTTCGCCCTGCCCACAGTACTCAAACTCGTAGTTATGAAACTAATTCAAGGGGTGGGCAAGTTTGATGCCCTTACTCTTACGGGAATTAGTTTCATAACTACGAGTTTGAGTACTGTGGGTAGGGCGAAGCTGGGAATTCGTATCTGGCGGGAGACGTACTTAGGTAGTCCTTGCAGGTGCGGTGATCACTGTGTCCCCAGCGGTGTAGGGGTCAGCAGTGTCGTGCTTGCCTAGCACTTGGCTGGTTGTCCGTCAGGAAACACGTGTGCTCGCGCTCTCCGGCTCGGCGGCGTGTTTACGTCTCGGCACCGGCCTCCTTGGCTTCGCGGGAGCGGTCTTCGCTTCGCTTGGCTGCGCTTTATACAATTTCAATTCGGTGAGTGAAATGGCATTCAATCCACTTCGAAATCGTGCGGTGCAATGCACTTTTGATCGGAAATCGTTACGGCCCACCGGTTTTGAAATACATTCATCATTCGGGATACGCTTCGTTTGCCACGGGAAGTAGTACTAGGACTGCAAATTGACTTCTACTTGTATTCAGTGTTTTTGAAATTGTCGGGTGATGACGTTTGTGAAAAGGTTGTGTCCGAAAATGACGGGGTTCGGAAATTTAAACACGTGGATGGCTCTATTAGTGACGTCCGTGCGCAACACGCTGGGCAGGGAGTTCGTGACGTACGGGTGTTCAATGTACCTTTCGAATGTCCTAATTCAGTGATTGAAACTGCTTTACGTCCGTACGGTGATGTTGTTGCAAATGGTATTATCAATGAAAAGTGGTCGGATCCGTATTACTATCAAGTGGACAGCGGTGTTCGTACTGTGAAGGTCAACCTACGGAAACATATCCCGTCTTATTTGATTATCGGTGGTAGTCGGGCGTTTGTTTCATACCCTGGACAACCGCAAACTTGTGGGATTTGTAATACGGTAGGACACCTTCGTGGTGACTGTCCAAACAAAGGTCGGCGCCCTGTGCAGTTGCCTCGGGAACCGACGGTCGTTGCCGGAGCACAGTCAGAACCGTTATTTAGTGACGTTGTGCAAGGGCTTGCTTCACCGCGTCCGGAGATGTCGGGAGATTGGTCAGTGGAGGTGGAGGCACCGGTTTTGAATCCTGTCCCACTTGTCGCATCTGTGAGTGAAGAACCCGCCCCTGTTCAAGAATCGATGGAGGTTGTTTCGCAAACCGAGGTTCCGTTTGCTTCTCAGTCAGGTGATGGGGAATCGGAAGTAACGGTCGCGAAAAAGAAGAGGAGGCGCCGTAACAAGACGTCGAAGGAAACGTCGCCTACGGACGACAGTAGCAATGAGGGCGAACAGTCGACTTCTGACTCCGCAGTTTCGCATAAACCATCGGCGAACCACGTAGGAGCGAACGCAAGGATGCGCGCAAAAGTCAGCGCTCTCCGAGTGTCGAAGTACAGACCTCGGGCAAGAGGAAGAGCGAGGACAAGGCGGCCGCGGTGTCTCAGCGCACGCGGCGGGCTTCGCACAGTGACGTCACGCGGGACTCGGGCTCGGCTAGCGCGGCAGCCGCCGGCCTGCCGGTCGTAAACATCACGCCGATGGACTGGGCTCAGGATCAGCAGCGTAGCGTGGGGGCTGACCCCGCCCAAGAACTCTAGTTTTTCGTCGTCCCCTCTGAACCTTTGTATGTGTTCTATTGTGCGCGGGAATGCTTGCACGGTCACCACTGTCAATATTAACAAGATCGAGCGTGCACAGAAACTTGAGTCCCTAATAGATTTTTTAACAGTTATTAAGGCTGATGTTGTCTTTTTACAAGAAGTGAAGACCGCCGAAGTTGAGTTTGTACCAGGTTTTAATTCAATTTTAAACCTTGATCCAGAAACACTTTGTGGTACTGCAATTTTAATTAACCAAGTATGGGATTTTAGAAACGTTGTTAAACTACCGGATGGTCGAGGCATTGCGTGTACTGTAGAGGACGTGTTATTTGTCAATGTCTATGCCCCGTCAGGTACAGATAACCGGCACGCACGTGATCAGTTTTTTGCTGCCGACGTTTGCCCGTTGCTCACTGGACACAATAGCACCACGGTACTGGGCGGCGACTTTAATTGTGTAATTGATGATGCGGACCAGCAACCTCACCCGCACAAATGCTCGTCATTGCAGGCTTTTAATTGCCGATCTTAATTTTGTGGACTCGTGGCGACAACTCCACTCACACGGAGTTTACGCACTTTTATGTGACGGGACAGAGCCGACTGGACCGTATTTATGTGACGAGAAACTGTGCGCCTAACATATTTAGTGTCGGCGCACAGCCCTTAGCGTTTTCTGATCACAGTGCCTATACTTGCCGTGTTACGTTGCCACATTTGGTGAAATTAAAACGACCCGGACTTTGGCGGTTCAATGTCCAGCACTTACAAGATGCTGTTCTTCAGGTGGAAATCGAGCAAACCTGGACTCAATGTTTAGAAAAGCGCGCAAACTATCGTACTGTAATAGGTTGGTGGACTAATAGTGCTAAACCCACACTGCGTAGTACTTTGCAAACTTACAGTGCAGAGAAGGCGTTTTGGCGTCGAAAGACTGTTGAGTTTTATCTTCAGTGCTTGAAAGATGCTGTCCGTGCAGATCTTCGTAATGCGAGTGACTTTTTGCCACGGCTTAAGCGCATCAAGGCGGAACTTTTGTCGCTACAGCGAGCTCAGTCGGAATGTACAATCATCCGTAGTCAACCTGACGGCAATATCCTTGGTGAGGCACCATCTGTTTATCACATAACGCGGGAAATGAAACGCCGGAAGCAATGCCAGTTGCCTTTTTTGCAATCAAGTAATGGAGAGCGTCTCACTACTAATGCTGCGATGTTGTCAGAGGCACATCGTTACTTTACCGCCCTATTTCAACGTGCAGACACAGACTATGCTGCGATTCACGCTCTTCTACAAGGCCTCCCACATCCTCTCGCGCGGGTGGATAGGATGGCTCTATACGAACGTTTCACAGCAGATGAGGTTCTTCATGCACTTAAAACCAGCGCCAGAGGCAAGGTTCCTGGGGCTGACGGTCTGCCTCCTGAATTCTATTTGCGTTTCTGGAATTTGTTGGGTGACACACTTACGGACATTGTCAATGAAATCGTTAACGGCGTTGCTGTTCCTGCAGCCTTTCTAGAGGGCGTCATTGTTTTGTTGCCGAAGGATGTTCGCAAATGTGACGCAGCTCACCTGCGGCCGGTCACTCTTTTAAACGGAGACTATAAGTTGGTTGCTCGTTGTTTTGCTGCTCGACTACGTACTGCTTTGACAAAGGTGATCAGCGAATATCAGTGTTGTGCCGTTCCGGGTAGAACAATTTTCGATGCGTTACTCACATATAGGGACACCATTGCATTTGCTGCGACAACGCAAACGCCTTTAGCAGTGTTATCCGTTGACTTTGCTAAGGCATTTGATAAGGTGAACCATGAATATCTGCGGAAGGTGATGTTTAAACTTGGTTTTGGCACAAAATTTATTACCGCCATTATGCACCTGCTGACAAATTCCACCTCACGAATAATGATCAATGGTTGTCTGTCAGACCCGGTGAACCTACACAGTTCCGTGAAACAAGGCTGCCCCCTTTCTATGGGTTAGTTTGCCATCGCGTTGAACCCCCTCCTCCGAAAACTGACGTCCATGTGCCAGGGGATAACGGTGGGAGGCGCGCGGGTTGTGTGCCACGCGTACGCGGACGACCTCGGACTGTTCGTCAGCAGGTGGGACGACGTCGACGTGGCGTACTCGGTGCTGCAGCTGTATCGCCGTGCTTCAGGCTCCGACGTCAATCGACGCAAGACTGTGCTGCTTCCGATACGACCGTCCTCTGTGCAGAAACGTAGACCTTGGTTTACGATCAGTGACAAGCATACCATTTTAGGTATTTCCTTTCAAGCCAACCTACAAAGGACGACGTCTTACAACTGGCGTCTTCTACTTAACTCTATTAGGGCTATAGCAAAGTTGCATTCCCGTAGGTATCTCGCATTGGGACAAAAAGTGCTTCTCATTAATGGTTTCTTGTTGTCCAAGGCATGGTTTTTGGCGCAAGTTTTTCACCTACCTAAGGAAATAGGTAGGGCAATCGTGCAGGCAGTATATTGGTTGCTTTGGAGAGGAGAAATTTTCAGTCTCCCACGCGACCTGCACGTTGCCACCGGCAGAGGGAGGACTTGGACTGATCGACCTGCCGGCTAAGAGCGCCGCGCTGTTAGTACATCGAACACTTGCAGTCTGTGAGAAACACCCCCGCGGGCCTACGGCTGAGTTCTTCCGTATCCATCAACCGGAATCACAGGTCGCTCCACTTAACCCGATGGCAATTCCTTTCCGGTTAATGTATGTGCGCCAATTTTTCACGCAGAAGAGTTATATTTCACCTGAATACTTCGAGCCACGCAATAGGACAGCAAAGAAATTTTATGAAGCAGTTAGAGGAAACCCGTCGCCTAACACGTTTGAAGTTCGGAACCCACGACGGTTGTGGAAGATCGCGTGGCAGAACATCTCGGCCCGATATCTCTCCCCGCATGTCAAGGCTACCTGGTACAAGGTCGTCAATAAAACTGTCGCGACTAACGCTCGGCTGCACACGATAAAACATTCTCCGTCTGACCTGTGCGAAACCTGCGGTGGAGTTGACACTGTGGAACACCGTGTCACGTGTCACCGCTTCAAACTGACGTGGGATATTGCTCGTGAGATGTTGCGCATCGTCAATCGCAATACCGCTGATTGTTTTGATGCCACTACAATACTGGTTCCGGACTTCAACGCGTTCCCCGCAAGTAAACGGGCGGCCACTACCTGGATCGTCGCGCATGTGACGTATGCCATCTTTCATCTACAACTTACCGATGCAACTCAATTCCTCATGTTTTTGTGGGAACAACATCAGTATATTAGAGGACACATACATTATCAAGAGACTTTTCAAAATTTCATAAAAATATCTCTCACTACTGTTTTTCATAATCTTGTTAACGCTTCGTGGAGTTTGTGACGGAGTGACGAGGGGAAGATGAGGGAACCCTGGACTGTGCTGATACTTCGGATTTTGAAACTGCATTGTTGTTTAACTGTGACATTTGTTTGTTTTTCGTTTGTGATATCTAGGAATAGTTCGAAACTATCGGATGTCATCGTGTTTCCTCTGGATGGAGGATGCTTTTTATAAACTGTTTCGTGTGACTTGTTTGACACATGTCATCGGAATTTACTAGGAAGCTGTGGAATAGCAGATATGATCTAATTTTCTAACTTTTAAGAAATTACATGCCGCGTCATTGTTCTGCAAGAGAGACATTTCTTTGCTCCATCCATGTTGTGTTTGTTGATGAAGACACTTTTTGGTTTATCCGTTTAGTTGTTCGCTACAGTGAACATTAAATTTAATTGTTCATTATGTGGAGTGTCATACTGTAATTAGTTGAAAAGTATACGTCTTGCAGGTAAAATTTCCGTTATGTTTGTGACAGCGGCGAAGAAATTCTTTTTTCTTTTTTCTCTTTTTTTTTTCTTCACGATTAACCCTGTTCGGTAAAGAAACGAAACTGGCCACCTAGGACTGCCATTCCCAGAAGGGGAAAATGTCGTATTTCTTTGTTATTATCTTCCTATGTACTTTCTAGTTTTATGATTGTTTATTCCGTTACTACTATTTTTTTTCCACCTCCCGTACCGGTAGTCAGCGGCACCATATGATAGCACTAGAAGCTCGCCGATGAAGGCAAACTTGGAGAGTGTAAGGACGGGTTGTAGGGGAGAAGGGAGCCCCGATAAACAAAAAAATATGAAGAAAGAAAAAAAATGAGCAATACTATATGCTGTAATATACTAGAGTTAAGGGCTAATACCGTACTCAACATGCAAATGTACACCCTGCAGAACCTCTTTGTTATGGTACAGATAGTGTGATCAAGATGATTTTATGGAACTTTTAACATTTTTTATTTTGATAATTTAATAAGGAGTGTATATCTGATATATGTATCCATGCAAGAGCTCCAAAAGTGAGAGAGTAGAAATTATTTATCATATTGCTAGTTACACAGGAGCACAGTTACAATAGATACAATCCAAGGTAGGTGGAACACACTGGGTTGGTGGTTGTATGATCTGAATCTAGTTCGCAGTATGCGTTAATCCTAGATTTATTGGCATTCCGAATAATAACAGCATAATAATGAGCGTTCTATGTTTATATTAATACCTGTTATGCAGATCATTATCTATATTGTTGTAAATTAAAAATATTGTGCGATGTCACTTCAAATATTTAAAAAAAATGTACTTTGAAGTAATGGGTAGTTAACACTGTTACTTTCAATCCACTGGAGTGGTTAACCCTCCAGTTGCCTCGTTTATAATCGGTAGCCACATATTAAGTTGTGAAACAATTCAACTAATCATGTAATCCAGAAGAGCTACATATCGTGTAGGAATTGCTTATTGTAAGATTAAAATAATTGATAGACAACTGTGAAAAAATTTCTTTTAAGTTTATAATTATAAATGATTTTATTTTGCTATGTTGATTGATAAGTCTCTTTATTGTGTGCAGTGGCAGACGAAGGAGGGGGGCTGAGTGGTCGGACCGCCCCGGGTCTCTCGTGTGTCGTTCCGCAGTCAGGGACAGATGGTTTCTGTAGGCAAGAAATCGGAAGAACATGGAGGCCAAGGAATCAAAGCAATTCGATGGGCAGCCAAGAACTGTAAACGTGGGGAGACACGAGCTGCCGCGCATTATAGTCTACTGCTTCAGTGCTCCGGTGCTCCGGAGGTGTAGCAATCTATGCGTTTTGTAACTTAAAGTGTCTGCTTACTGCAACAGGATTTAATAATATTTACGTTGAAACCCACATAACTCCCCACAACCCGTTTGCTTTGCTGCACAGTGAGTCACAAGCGATAGCTAATCTTACGAAACTGTGGAAAATACGTTTTTCAGTAGTGTATGAACAACTTTTCCGTTCTTCACCGCCATTGTCTAATGTAATCACCCACGTAAATCTGTCGGGACAGTTGCAGCAATGAGACCTGAGATGCAGGAAGTACCGCCCTTTCGTTCAAGTTGTAACCCATTTTCCGCCCGGCGCCGTACTTCATCTCTAGATCTGCATCTATTGTCCACGAGAGAATAAGCGATAAAGCACGGAGTGATGCCGTGGGGTACACCCAGCAATCAGAGGCGATTACCGGGATGTGGACTGTAAATACGAGCCGCAAGTGATAATGAGGCGCCGCCCCTATTGTGCGGCCCGTGCTAATTGCATCGGCTGTCGTTGGCCGCGCGTGACGTGTGGGCTGCCTCTCGCTGGCTCGCTTCCATACTTAGAAGCTCAGACCGCCGCCGCCTCCCCCGCTAAGCACGCTCATGACTCTCACTTCTTTGATTCCGTCCTACATCTGTTGCTGTGCGCCGCGAAAGCGGATGTGACGTACTGGAGGACAATCAGAATCTAACCGCGAAACTGCCACACGAAGAACCTCAGAACTATTTCACTCGTCATCGTCTTCATCATTAGAGACTGAAAATGCCTTTCAGCGTTCAGTCTGGAGCATAGTCCCGTAATAAAGTCCTTCATGATCCCCTATTCAATGCCAACATTCAAGCCCATTACTTCAAAATCGTTCTTGACTGAATCGAAGTACAGTACTTTCTCCTTGTTCTACCCTCTACTGCTGAACCTATGAGTCTCTTGGGTAACCTTGCTTCACCCATGCGTGTAACATATCCCTACCATCTCAGCTCGTTCGCTCTACTTCATCCATGGTGTTGATTCCAAATGTTTCTTCCAATTCCTCATTATGGATACCTTCCTGCCATTGTTCCCATCTGTTAGTGCCTGAAATCATCCTTCCTACCTTCTTATCTGTAACCCCAGCCTTATTAATAAGGGGACCTGTATCCATCCAGCTCTTACTCCCATACAAGAAAGTTGCTCTAAAAATAGAGTGGTGCACTGCTAACTTGGTACTCACTTCCTTCTTGAAGAAGAGAGTAGATCGCAACTGAGCACTCGCTGTATTGCCTTCGCTAGATCTTGATTCCAATTCTTTCACTAAGTTGCTATCCTTTGAGAAAATACATCCTAGGTACTCAGGCACTCAGTCTGTCCTTATTCTTTCCCAAAGACATACTTTTGTTTTGTAGATGATGATCTTCGTATCATAACCCTTACACCTCTGATCGAGCTCTGAAATATTTGATTGCGACCTTTCAATCGACTCTGCCATTACAACTAAGTTATCTGTTTATGCGAGACTGCTTATTTTGTTTTCACCTATTTTAATCCCACCCTGCCAGTATACTGTTTTCAATATATGATCCATAAACAGTATGAACAACACTGGGGGCAAGTTACAACCTTGTCTTACCCCTGAAAGTACCCTGAACCATGAACTTAATTTGTCGTCTAGTCTAACTGCTGCCTGACAGTCTACGTAAATGCCTTTAATTGCCTGCAGAAGTTTGCCTCTTATTCCATGTTCTTGTATAACTGTCAACAGTTTCCCCCAGGAACACGGTCGTAACTCTTTTCTAGATCTATAAAACATAGATAAAATTCCCTGTTTCACTCATAGCATTTCTCCATTATCTGGCGTAAGCTAAAGATTTGGCCCTGACAGCCTCTAAGAGTTCTAAACCCACACTGATTTTCTTCCAACTTGACTTCAACTAATACTTGAACCCTCCTTTCAACAATATTTGACGAGTTTTTGTTCACAATGCTAATTAAAGACATACCTCCGTAGTTGTTACAATCTCTCCTGCGTCCATGTTTGAAAAATGGTGTGCGGCAGAATAGTCGTGCGCACTAAGGCGCCCAGCTGCTGTCAATGTGGCCGTTCGCTGTCGGGGGTTCAAATCCTTCCTCGGGCATGGGTGTTTGTGTTGTCCTTAGCATAAGTTAGTATAAGTAGTTTGTAAGCGTAGGGACTAATGACCAACGTAGCTACGTACCCTAGATTTATAAACAATTTTTGATAACTGGTGTGATTACTGCCTTCGTCCAGTCAGGCTGAACGTCTTCCGACTCAAACGCCATTTCAGTTATCCTGTTTAACCATTTAAGACCTGTTTACTATGGATGGATGATGTTCTACATTATGGGTTTCCACATCAGAAGAAAATGATTTCAGATTTCCTGAAGTAAGAGCAACATGAGTTCTCCATCTACACGGATACTCTGCAAATCACATTTAAGTGCCTGGCAGAGTGTCCATTAACCACTTTCATAACCTTTCTCTACCGTTCCATTCTCCAATAGCGAGCGGAAAGAAAGAACACCTAAATCGTTCCGTTTTCGATCTGATTTCTCTTATTTTATTGGGATGGTCATGTCTCCCTAAGTAGGTGGGTGCTAGCATAATATTTTAATATTCAGAGGTAAATGTCGGAGATTGAAATTTCGCAAATAGATCTCGCCACAACGAATAACGATTTTCTTTTAATGATTTTCACCTCAGATCGTGAAACATTTCGTTGACGCTTTCATCCTGTTACGTGATAAAACAAAACGAGCTGCCCTTCTCTAAACCTTCTCAATGTCTTCCGCCAGTCCAACCTGGTGAAGGTCCCACACTGGACAACAGTACTCCAGGAGAGGACGCATAGCCGGCCGCGGTGGCCGAGGTGACAGAGGCGCTCCAGTCATGGTCTGCACGGCCACTACGGTCGGGGGTTAGAATCCCCCCTCGGGCATGGATATTTTTGCCGTCTTTAGTCTTAGCTAGTTCATAAGTAGTTTGTAAGCGTAGGGACTGATGACCCCGTAGTTAAGTCCCATAAGTTGTTCAAACATTTGAACATTTTGAAGAGGACGCATAAATGTTATGTAGGCAGTCTCTTTGGTAGAGCTGTTGCATTTTCAAATCGTTCTGCCAATGAAACGTAACATTTGGTTCACCTTCCCCACAGTATTTTGTATGTATTCTCTTCAGTCTAAGTTGTTCGTAGTTGTAAAGGTAAAGCAGTCAACAATCCGAAGATTGGTTTGAACACCACAGTGCTTTACTAGGCATGGTCCTGTTTGGAGGTGGTATGCCGTTGCCTTCCTCCGACCTTACTTACCCAGCCAATTATAGGGGGACCTACAGTTTAACGTGGGTTCCGAACCACGGTGCTACTCGGTATTTTTCACATGAGGAATAGTGCCAGAGGTGAAAGAAGTGGAAAGTGACAGATAAAAATCGTAGGACCTGGGGGGGGATCGAACCCGCGACCTTTGGATTTGTAGTCTGGCACTCTACCACTGTGCAACCGAGGCCGTAGTTGTAACTCCTAGATATTTGGTAGAATTTACGACCTTGAGGTTTGATTGATTTATCGTGTAATTGAAGTTCAGCGGATTTCTTTTAGTGGTCGTGTGTATTACTTCACACTTTTCATTATTTAGTGTTAATTGTCAATTTTAACACAACGTAGAAATTTTGTCTAAATCGCTTTGAAGTTGTTTTTGATTCTCTGTTGACTTCAGTAACCGATAATCGACAGCATCATCCGCGAACAGTCTAAGAGTGCTACTAAGATTGTCTCCTAAATGGTTTATAAACACAAGCAAGAGTAGGGACCTATAACGCTTCACTGGAGAACGTCAGATATTTCTGTTTTACTCGATGACTTACCGTCAGTTACTACGAACTGTGTCCTTTCTGATAGTAAATCGTGAATCCAATCGCACGATTGGGGCGATATTCCATAACCACGCAATTTCATTAGAATTAGAGTTCAATTTACGTGTCCCAATAATGGGACAATGGCATGTTATATTATCAGTCTTTTGTTTAAGTGCCCTACTAAGGTAAATACCTCCTCTATACAAAACCTATTATATGCATTCTTGAGATACTGTTATATATATATATATATATATATATATATATATATATAATCTCGAGTGAGATTTTCGTTTATTTACATTTTACGATTATAAGTGGACAAAAACACAGTATGGACTTAAATTTGAAGAAATTCCAGCGGAATGCAAGACAAAAACTTGAGTAATGGTGAAGCTAATAAATTAGAACTAGTTATTATTCCATCCGTAGCGGATGAAGTATCATATGCATTATCAATAAAATTCTTTTGGGTATGATACCGCGTCGTCATTTTGTAAACTTTGCCGACGTTTCGGCCACTATTGCAGGCGGCCTTCATCAGGGTCTGTGTCTGATGAAGGCCGCCTGCAATAGTGGCCGAAACGTCGGCAAAGTTTACAAAATGACGACGCGGTATCATACCCAGAAGAATTTTATTGACAGTGACAACTGCCGCGGAAGCCTACGTTTGCATTTATCATATGCATGTTCTGATATTCGAGCGAGGTAGAATAGTTGTCAATAGAAATTAGTGATCATGTCGAATATAACAAAGCGATTCTGATGTGGATCAATAAAGAGAGGATAGAAGAGGAGACGAGTACCGACAGCATCGATTTTTACCTACATCGTCACTCCATTAAAAATTGTGCGCATGACTGTGACAGGTCCCTCTGCCTCAACACAAGATGTATCACAAGAAGTCATACCTAGTGCGCAACAAATAGTGTCCACGCTTAGCATTCGTCGTCGTTTGCAGCGACATGGACTGTTTTCAGGACGTCCATTACTGCATTTACTTTGCTACGAAAAGAAATTTCTTTACAGAGTGACATATTCCCCGCAGAGGTTTTTAAAGTGTATCGTGGACAGTGGTAGGGAAGAAATTTGCCTTTCACAAGGAAAAATTATCAGAATTATACATTCGTGAAACATAAGTATCTAGCAACGCATTCTTACGTAATTTATCTACATACCTATCCTACTAAGGCAAAAGGGTATAACTTCGATCGAATAAGTGCTTTTGTTCCAGAATGGGTCTGTCTCTGCTTCAGCTCCTGCACTTGCAATTCAGACGCATGTAACTTACTCTAGCGGTCGTGAAAGTAGCAGGTATATATTTGCGTAACAAAGCTTGGAGTTTAGCAGAAAATGTCACCGCTCATAACAACATCTGTCAAGTATCACAGACAAAGTGTAACGATGCTGTAATTTTTCGTTTACGTGGAACTGCTTTGTAAGGACTACGACTAATTAAAATTATGTAGGGAAGTGAAGTTTGTGTGTTTAGTTGGGTGACTTTGTATCGACACAGTTCGGGAAACCCCGAGGAGGTTTTCTAAAAACTTTGTACATATAAAAAAATCAGTTGATGTGCGTTAGTCTCGCTAAAACTCAAAAATTCCTCCGTCGATTTGAATAATGTATGTGATTTTGATTTGTTCGATTCAATATAGGTGTTGCTTAAAAAGAAACAGGAAAAATCCAAAAGAACAGCTGTAAAAAAACTAAATTGCCTACTTGAGCTTAAAAATGAGACAAAATGCATTGTCTACATAATAATTCGTACGTCTGTAATATAAGATAGTTCATAAGTAGTTTGTAAGTTTAGGGACTGATGAGCCTGCAGTTAAGCCCCATAAGCTTTCCAATCATTTGAAGAGATGGGAGATCAAGCGAGGTGAATAGACAGGGGGTACCATGCAAAGAACTTCGTTCCACCGATTACCATTTATGATGTCAGATACATCAACATGAAGATAGGGTGAGGAGATGGACACAGAGGAGGAAAAGTTGTGTCGAGAGAGAGGAGACTGACTGAGAGAAGGGGAGAAGATAAAACGATAGGAGAAAGAGACAGGCAAAAAGAGGGACAGGAGCAGGCCAGGCAGGAGATGGTGAACTGAGAGAGCAAGGTGAAAGTAGAGATCGGGGAGGAGAAGTCGTACCAATGGAAGATTGTAATACATACTGTGACATTAAAGATATAGGGGGAAGCTGATTGCTTCCATGTGAAAAGCAAGTTTGGGCAAGCTGTTGGATTCTCCAGCCGGCCGGCTAACAGTTTGGACCTAGTGAATGGAATACAGGTCGTTAGGAAAACCCTAATCTGCTCGGAAACAGGAAACGGCGGTCTTGGATTAACGAGGGCGGCTGTCCAGGTTGCAACTGAAATACAATAAAACGACACACATTATTTAAAAAATCCAAATAAAATCAGGGAATGATCATACGGCAAATATAATTATATGAATGGATTCAGGAGACTTGGGAGAATCACATGCCGTAATTACAATTTCAATATCCCTTACAGATAAAAAGCCCATAAATTTCAGTACTATGATAATAGTATTATAAGACTTATATTTACAATTATTGATACGTAGTGTTAATCAGTAACAGTTTAAGAAGCAAATAGGCAGCATTGCACCACGCTATCTATCTTAAAAGACGCACCACGTTATTTCCGTATTCTTTCAACAAACTTTGTTTTACTCACTTATTCTGCTTTTCCTAGAGGTAGTAATATTCTTGTGTTAAATAATATATTCCACTAAATAAACACAAAACATGAACCCAGCAAAGCGCATTACATTTATATATGTATTTTATTATATTTAATATTATTCTCAGTAACGTTCGTTTTATATTATAGGCTGCCTCTTACATATTTCATGGCCGACTAAAAGTAGTAGATACACAGCACATAATTGATACATAAACAATTATACGTAGTCGTGGACAAGAACAATATATTTGCATAAAAAGCCACAATAAATTAAATACAAATTGTGTAACTATATTTCGACGGTGGCAGTATATTTGATCTGTGAGACGCCACGATTAATAGCTACTTGAGCGAAGAGCTTCAGTCTCAACCGATTTTAGTATTGTTAAATATATATTTGTTTTTGAAGTGCATACAACATTTGTAGGGAGGCGATCAAAGCATTTAATTCTGCGATATTAAATGTATAATATTTTGTAAGGGTAATTGTATTTAGGATGCGCGGAAGGATACAATTTTGGGAGCAGGTAGAGTACGCTTTCGAACTTTTGGGAGGAGACTCGTAACTTGGACGCGGTGGTAAAAGGTTGTGACGCTGGGCGATCTGAAGCCGCGTTACGAACTAGTGATTTGAAGAGATAGGCATGTGTGGACTTAAAAAATTTACGGGACTGTGGAATAGTGAGAATTCAGCAATCGTGTACTCGGATGATGACAAACTGTGTTTTATAACAAATACTGTAATTAATCATGGATTAATTTGAATCTGCAATGTTCGATGGACTTCATTAATTTACGAGTGATAATTTGGAACATTTACTCTTGAGTGCATGTGATATTGTGGCTCCCATGAAAAATAGTTGGAGAAATATTCAGTTATTTACCGATGTATGAAGTAGGAGCACCTCTGCCTCTTCATGTCCAAAACGAGTAATAAACTCCATTTATAAAACATTACTTCGTGAGTTTATCTCTTCAGAACATTACCTCAGAATTGAATTGAACAGATTGGGTACCTGTTCAGGGCAAAGAAGCTGACATACATAACTCACCCTATGAACGGAACGAGCCATAAACCTTTTACTACCCTGAGTCATCTATTGTCCAATTCTTATTGGTAAATACCGATAGGAAGGTTACAATAGGTAACGTAGGAAATGTTACTATGTAGTACACATATCATCGCTTCAATGAGGACAGGAGCGAAGGGTAGGTATAGATTGAGAGGAGGGTGGTTGTGGAGATGGAGCTGAATGAGTTACAGGTAGGTTGAGGAGGAGGAAAAGGAGGACGACGACGATAAGAATAGGCAGATAGACAGAGGGAGGAGGGAGGGGGAGATGGAGGGGATAGGAGTGATCAGTCTCTAGCATACAAACTATTGTGACCGAAGACCTGACTGGGTCGGGAACGACTAGCGACGACCGACCGATCAAGCGTCGCCGCTAACGAGAACACTCCACGAAACCACAGAGACGACAGTAACAACTAATCGAAAAAACAAAGATCCAAACGAAAGCCAAATCGGAACCGTGACAGAGCAGAGTACGAAGCCAAACAACCAATGAATAGCGAAAGTCGAAAGTAAACGGAGCGCAGTCAACACAAGACTGAGGAGCAAGCTGTGGCTCCGGCCCTATATAGTGCGGCGCGGTAGGCGCGCCACGGCGTGCAGCGCTCTAGTGGCGATGGCAGCGCTAGTAGGCTGTGCGCGCCGCCTAACGGCTGCTGACATAGTCCATGTGGTCTGGCGGGCTCTCAAACATGTCGTTCCGGGATACCAGACAAACTATTTAAACTAAGGTAAACTAACCTAAGGACAACACACACATCCATACCCCATGAAGGACTCGAACCTCCACGGCGAGCAACCGCGCGCTCCGCAGCGAGACGCTTTAGACCGCACAGCTACTCCACCGCGGCGCAGGACGGACATAGGGGAATGAGTGAGTCATCGTGTAGATGTAGAGACCTTGGAGCTCACATATTCGTGCTAATTCAGGAGAGCAAGGACCGATCGCGACGAACATTTGAGCCCGTATCCTTTTCCTTGTTTTTATTTCCTCTTTGACCTCACATTGTTTGTGGACGCGAGCGCCAGGCGCGCGGCAGGTAGGCGACGCATTGTCGGCGGCGCGGGGGAAGGGCCGGGCCTTGGCGGCTGCATACAATTGAATGACGCTGACGCACGCCTGACGCGCTAACAGCCGGCCCTGGGCCGCGCGCCGGCGGCAGACCAAGACACGCCCAGCCAGCGACGCCGACGCCGTGACGTCACAACACGCGCCGGCCAATCGCGGGCTGCCGGCGCCCGTCCCTACCACTGACACATTCTGCAGCGGGAACTGACGACTGAGTAGGGCGTGCATAAAGTCAGGGGACACTTTCAATTGTGTATAGCACAAAAACCAAACACTGTACAGATGTCATGCATATGTCATTTTAAAGAAGTAACTGATACAAAATTTGAAGCAAGCGACATTTCAGTACTGGCATTTACTAAATTAATTGTGTGTGTTTGTAGCGTCGCTATTGTGCAGCAATTTGAAGTTTAATCGGTAATTCAAGAATGGCAGTAGGAGCAAATAACTAAACTACAGGCCTATTTCATTGACGTCAATTTGCAGCAAAGTTTTGGAACTCAAATGTTATGAATTATCTCGAACAGAATGATCTATTGACCCAAGGTCAATACGGATTTAGAATATATCGTTCATGCGAAACACAACTAGCTCTTTGTTCACACGAAGTGATGGGTGCTATAGACAAGGGTTCGCAAATCGATTCCGACTTTCTTGATTTCCAGAAGGCTTTTGACACCGTACGTCACAAACGATTTTTAATCAAATTGCGTGGTTATGGTATATCGCTCCAAATTTGCGATTGGATAGGGGATTTCCTGTCAGAGAGGACACAGTGCGTAGTAATCGATGGTAAGTCATCGACTAAAATAGAAGTGAAATCGGGCGTTCCAGAGGGTAATGTTACTGGTCTTCTGATGTTCCCTATTTACATAAACGATTTAGCGGAAAATATATGTAGGTCTCTTAGGTTGTTTGCAGATGACGCCGTCATTTACCGTCTAGTAAAATCATCTAAAGATAAAAACCAACTGCAGAACAATCTGAATAAGATATCACTATGGTGTGAAAATTGGCAATTGACTCTAAATAATAAGAAGTGTGAAGTCGTCCACATAAGTACTAAAAGAAATCCGTTAAACTTTGTTTACAAGATAAATCAATCAGAAGTGTGGGCCGTAAACTCCACAAAATATCTAGGAATTACAATTACTTCAGACTTGTATTGGAAAGAACACGTAGATAATATCGTGGGAAAGGTGAACCAGAGACCGCGTTTTATTGGCAGAAGCCTTAAAAGATGCAACAAAACTACAAAAGAAACTGCATACACTACGCTTGTACGTCCACTTTTGGAGTATTGCAGCCCAGTGTGGAATCCTTATCAGGTGGGTTTGACGGAGGACATCGAAAGAGTCCAAAGAAGAGCAGCTCGTTTCGTATTGTCACGATACAGGGGAGACAGCGTTACGGAAATGATACAGGATCTGGGATGGGAATCATTACAACAACGGCGCTTATCGCTGCGGCGTGGGCAACTTAACGAAACTCCAATCGCCAACATTCTCCTCCGATTGCGAAAATATATTGTTGGCTTCCACTTACATAGGTAGAAATGATCATCAGAATAAAATACGAGACGTCAGATCTCGAACGGAGAGATTCAGGTGTTCTTTCTTCCCGCGCGCTATTCGAGAATGGAATGGGAGATAAATAGTATGTGGTGGTTCTATGAACCCTCTGCGAGGCACTTAAATGTGATTTGCAGAGTATCCCATGTAGATATACATGTAGATGTCTATTAATGTCTTGGTAGTAAAATACGTTGTTATGCACGACGCGATTTGGAATTCCGTTGTCAAATGCAAAAATAATGTAGTTGAAACTTAGATCACATTGAGATATCAAGCTCAATTGTGTGCGAAAAAATAAGAAAGATACAAGATGTAAGCCTCTTGGAATGTGTGATCGTGCAGACGTCATGTCCCAAACTGATTCCGGTGAGTACAGCTGGTTGAAAGTAAACATAGCCGACAGGTGGCGCTAGCGTACTTACAGACATGTGTGTCATAGACATTTTTTTTTTCTCGAAAAGTTGATACCTGGAAAGTAAGCTTACTTCCTTAAACAGAGATAAAAATATAAAATAAAATATGGAATAAAATCACATTACAATAAAATTAGGTAGACTGAAATCAATAAAAGAGCTCGAAAATAAATTAATATGCAATAACATTATAGGTGCAAAACATAAATTAAGAGTCCAATTGCGCCTGCACAAAAAGATAGTCTTAAAAACAAGAAGCCATTCAAAGGCTGTATTACAACTACAGTATACATGTGTACGTAAAGAACAACTTGTGGCAAAAATACAATCAAGGTCACGCTGTTGTTAACAAAAACCAGAAGCAATTCAATGGCTACTTTACAAATAGAGTATACAAGCCATTTTTTTTCGTTTATACTGGAAGAGGTTAGTTTAGTGATTTGTCGATAGTCGATGTTAGTCGAAAACATAGCGAGTTCAGGTGCGGAGCGAGCTTGCTGTGTGTTGGAGTACGGCAACAAAAAATGTGCTACAGCTTTTCAACGGACGTTTAGAACCAAGTACGGTAAGAAGCCACTAACAAAGAAGGCCATTTATCACTGTCACAACAAATTCGTTACGATCGATTGCTAGTGTCCGTCAAAGAGGAGCGGAATGAGTGTGGAGCGCCAGTCAACCTGGATAGTGCAGAAGCTCAACGACGACGAGAAAGACAAGCGTTTTGAGAAGGAAGTAAGTTTAGACTTAACGTCCTGTCGACAGTTTGGTCAATAGAGACTGAGCTAATGCTCGGAATTTTGGGCAATGATCGGGAAGTAAGTCGCCTGTGCCCTTTGAAACGAACCATCCCGGCATTTGCCTGGAGTGATTTAGGAAAATCACGGAAAACCTAAATCTGGATGGCCGGAGGTGGATTTGAACCACCATCCTCCCGAATGCGAATCCAGTGTGTTACAACTGCGCCACCTCACTCGGTAAGCGTTTTGAGTTTCGTTCGCAGTCGAAACAAACGAATGAGGATGGGAATGGCATGACTGATCGCTCAAGTTTAGTGACGTAGCCATTTTTCACACTTATGAGGAAGTGAACAGGCATTATTCTAGAATCTGGGCTACAAAGCATCCACAGGAATGCATTGATTTTGAGTGTGATTTCCGCAATAAATAACTGGAAGTGTTCCCGGACTTTATGTAGACCCTGTGCATATACATAATGGTGATTTAAAATCACACCGGCGAACTTCGAAAGTTGTAGAGATGACTTAATGGCTCTGATTTTATTAGGGGGATTCAGCGCATTCATAAAGAAACAAGCAGGGAGGCATTATTACACAAACCAGTACCTGTGTATCAGAAGTGTAGACTCTGGCTGGCGAGAGACTTGTCTCGCTGACACAAGGCAGAGTACGGCTCTATCATAACATTCATGAGGCTGCGACGTGAACCATTTCTGTACGTACGACTGGACGTCGTCGTCCGGGAAGAATCGATTGTCCCTCAGAGCCTTTTTAACGGGACAAAAAATGGCGTAATGACAGGGAGAAAGTTCTAGACTGACCGAGAACCTCCCATTTGAATTTCTGGAATGACGCTGGGCATTCACTGTTGTCGCGGCGGCAGGAAGTGAATCAGAAGGGGGCATATTGGTCAAAGAAGAACGTCAGCATATCCTTTTCTTTTTTCTTTTTTCTTTTTTTGCTTTGGTGACCCTGGATACTTCAACTGGAGATTTTTCATTTTGATTCTGGCTCAAAGTGATGATACGATGGCTCATCTCCAGCTACCAATTGTACCAGGCTCGCATTGCCTTCCCGAGCATAGCGCTGCAGATGAGCAAGACACCTTAGCAATTCGACATGCTTCCTGCTGTGGTCAAATACTGTGGTTATGGATTTCACTGTCACTTGGTGGTCCTGGGTACTGAATACATCAACCAGTTGGACTAACCAATAAAAAACAGAAATTCTTATTAAAACCATTTGGAATACGTGAGCAGTACTGTGCTGTCACTACACGGAAATAATATTCGCCCCGTTAAGGTCACGAATAGACGCAGAAGAAATATGACACGATGGCCCATTGTCATCCGTAAGATGTCCTTCGTTATTTGGGAAATGGCTGCAGATGTTTTCAAGTAACCTAACCATTTCAAGTGAATGATCTGTTCAGTTGATACAGTTCCTACTTGGATTCCTGTTCTTCATGCAGTTTGGTTCTCTTTTCAGATGAGTTGACAACAACAGAGTCAGTTTATCTCTTGAGACGTGTTGTTCCGTCGCAGGAGACAGTGAGCACGTCAGCGGAGAGAGGAGTGTTGTGTGGTTCCAGACAGAGAAGCTACAGTTGCGCTGGCTAAGAGTGTTCACAAGTAAACATACACAGTGTCACTCGGCGAATTGTGTGAAACATGGATATGTATCTTTTGATAAAAGACGAAAATCCTGACCAATATTTTTTGCTAAAAATGTGTTTTGATTTAATCGGAGTAGAATCTATTAAAACTTCAAAAGGAAGGCTAATTAAGAAACAAGTACGTTTTGTATTGGCCCACTTTAGGTTACGGTAGTAACACTAAAAGTGGGCCTTTGCGATCGTCTTTTGACAGCTCGAAATTTGAATGAAAATAACGGATTAACCATTCATCTGACACAAAAATTGAATACCCTAATTTGTAGAGGAGAAAATTCTCTACAACTTTGCTCTCTTATGTTTTTTTCCATATCTCGTATCGTTTCAGAGATATTTGCAAAAGTAACGGCGATTTTGGGATGTGTGTCTGTCTGTCTGTCTGTCCGTAACGTGTTCCCTGTTTTTAAGACGAACCGTTGAACCGATAAGCACCAAATTTTACAGACATAATTGCAGGCCGCCAGAGACCAGAACCTCCAATTTTTCGGAGAAAAAATACGGTAGTAATACCTAAAAAAGGCCGTTTGTAATATAATTGTAATTGCAAACGAACCATTTATCTGACACGAAAATTGAATAACCTAATTGGTAGAGGGGACAATTCTCTACAACTTCGCTCTATTATGCTTTTTTTCATATCTTGCATCGTTGCAGAGATATTTGCAAAAATAACTGCGATATGACGATGTCTGTCTGGCTGTAACGTGTTCCCACTTTTTAGGTCGAACCGTTCAACCGATCGGCATCAAATTTTAGAGACATAATTGTTATATACCAGAGACCAGAACCTCGCTTTTTGAAATATTTCGGACAAAAATACGTTAGTAATACCAAAAAAAGGCGTTTGTAATGTAATTTTAATTGCAAATAAACCATTCATCTGACGTGAAAATTGAATAAACGCATTTGTAGATGAGAAAATTCTCTACAACTTTGTTCCCTTGTGTGTTTTTTTCTCATATTTTTCGTTTGAGAGATATCTGCAAAAATAACGAGTTTTGACACCCTCCATTGAATTAACGAAAACCAACCGTTCTCAGATGTCACGTGACATTCATCGCCCAGAACTCTCTCTGGCATACACCATCTTGCGTTGCGTATTTGATTTTCTTATTGTAACTTACACGTTGTTATTTCAAAGCAATGGCGCACTGAAGAATTAACAAAAACACGTCGTTCTTCGTAGGATAAATGATAATCTAGTATCTACAAATGCCATATTATAATCAGTTAACAACGGCCAACAATAGTATGAGATTTTTGTAGGGAACTCATACCTATTAGCCGTAGCGTAGTAGCCGGGCGCCGTGGCTCAGCGCGCCCGGTCAGGGAGCTCAACACCCTCTGTAATAAAAAAGCTGAGCCAAGAACACTTCGAACATCAACGAACAAAAAAAAACGATCAGCGTCCGCAATGGACAGAACCACCCAAAAAATAAAAAAAAAAGGGGAATTGGGCAACGCGTTGGATTGTGACGCTGAAGATCACTGGTTCGGATCCCGGCACTGACTAATGTTTTTTTCCTAAAAGGGTTTCAGACGCTCTAATTAATTAATTTTTTATTATTTAGATTATTATTTTGTTCCAAAATGTTTGCTAAAACTTATAAAACTACAAATCCAAAGTGGGCCGTAAAACAGGTCAGAGCGATTTTTATTATTTATAAAGTATCAATGTTTGAGGGGTAAACAACCCTTATATTGCCGTGCTCATATGATACTGCCCATTAAATACCTTGTGAATGTATATTTCTAACTGTTTGAGTGCTGCTCGGTAGCAGAGTGCCAGACGATGAATCCATAGCTCGCAGGTTAGCTCCCCGCCAGGTCCTAGGATTTCTATCTGTCAATTTCCACTTATTTCACCTCTGGCAGTGTTATTAATGTGAAAAATACCGAGTAGCACCGTGGTTCGGAATCCACGTTAAACTGTAGGTCGCCTATAACTGACTCCAAACAGGACTATGCTTAGTAAAGCACTGTGGTATCGAAACCGATCTTCGGATTGTTGTCTGTTTTACCTTTTTTTATGTTTCATCTCTTTAATATACCGATATTTAAAGTCCTTGAATGCGAATCTGGAAGCAGATTCTGAAAATTCAATATGGGTGATCCAGCATAGCGGAGGAACTCTCTACAATTGTTTGAATAAACGGGAACTTGACATCCGAGATTCAAAATACTGTAAAATCTAGTTTTGAAATAATAGTGAATAAAACATGTTAAAATGTCTATTGGTTTCAACCACCGGCGTTAGCATTGCCCGTGATGCAGCGCGTGGAGGTCGCATGAGCAGATTTACATCTCTTCCCGCTATTTGATTAGGCTGAGTCCCCTTGCCTATCACAATTTGCTTTTCGTGTGTCACAACGCATCAACATTTATAAAATGTTTTATTGACTTTTGTTCGGTATTACTTCAAAAGTAGATTTTACAGTATTTGTTTGTTGCGAGTCGCTAAGTACTCTCTCATGCAGTGTATGAATAAAGTCTCGTCGTATTATGGGGCAGTTCTTTGCGACTCCTGTTGTTCATACCGTTGATATCTCCTGAATCATGTGGCGTATGTGTTTCTTAAGTAGGCGGAAAGTGTTACGTCACGGTAAGGGATATGTGTATCAAATTTGGTTGAAATCGGTCCAGTGATTTAGGAGGAAATGTGCAACATTGTTGTGTGATGTAGCAATTTTTCTTTCAACTTATTGTTTAAGACGTCGTATCTCGTGAACTTTGTGTTAGTCGTGATATTTACATTTACTGCGACCGTCCTCATGGATTGAAGGTTACGTGTGCAAAATTTCATAATTGGTACAAAACTGTAGATGTGTATGCAGTACATACACACAAAGAAACACACGGACCCTCTATATATAAAGAAGATTATTAGTCACCTTTGAGGTTAGGTTAGTATTGCAGTTGGGTATCGTTTTGCATTGCACATCGTTGCTGCTTTCTATGTCTTTTGGATGATTGTTTATGGAATAGAGACGGCACGTGTGCTTTTGTGGAAGAGCAGATACAAGTCTTACTTGTGGTAGAAATTAATATCTCGATTTGTGTTGCAACTCACTGTTCGCCTTTTCTGATATTGCGTAAATTACGTTCCTTGATAGATCTGTGTTACAGACAGACTTGTCGTGAGTATATCCATAAACTCTGTTCCATATGCTCGAAAATATAGGAAATATTTTAATTAAAAAAGAAAATTTTCAAGAACTTTTACTGTGATATTGAACATTTTAACCCGCACGGGAGTGGCCACGTAGTTAAGGCATCATGCTACGGACTTGGCGTTCGCCCCCGGTGGAGGTTCAAGTATATCTGTCAAGAGTGTTTGTTATTTTTTCTTAGTGCAAGTTAGTTTAAGTAGTTTGTAAGTATAGGGATGGATGACCATAGTAGTCTGGTCCAATAGGTTTACAAACATTTGAACATTTCAATTAAGTGAGTGATGCGAATCTCATTTCTTGGACATAATAGTGCTTCTTAGTGAATCAGTATTCTTTGATGCTGAAATTTTATATACCATTGTCTGTATCAAATTGTCCTGCAAATGCAAGTGGAAACATTTTCAGATTCGGATATACTGTGTTTGAAATATGAATACATTTAAGTGGAATTGGCCATATTTATGCTCACGTTTGAGGTCTTCTTTGCCTCATAAAGAGTTGTAATAATCATGATGGCATGTATATATATATATATATATACCGAGAAACTCATCGTTTAATACACTATTTACTCATTTATTTGATATACACTTCACACGATGCAATTAAATTTTGATTAAGTAGCTTGAATATATAAGAAATTCCTCTCCATTATGGAGCCACTGTCAGCTTGCCCCGTGCCTTATCGATAACATGCGTGCACAGCTTCTTAGGATCCACGCCGCACTCGGTAACTAACATCTTGTAACTTCCTGCCAGATTAAAATCGTGTGCCGGAACCGGAAGTCGAACAGGGGACCTTTGCATGTCGCGTGCAAGCGCTTTACCACTGAGCTGTCCCGACACGACTCACAGTCCGTCCTCACAACTATACTTCTGCCAGTACGTCGTCTTCTGGTAACATCACCTCTTACCAACTGAAATGGGGACTCAGTTGTGCAAGCCAGTCTAGGGCCCTACCGATATGAAGCGAAGGAGAGCCGCTTTAGTCGATGTTGATTGGCTGTTGTGCTGCTGTAGACCATTCATATGGAAGTTTAACGCGCTTAACTGTCGTAAATGACAAGTTTGTCGTAACCCCCCATATTGATTTCTGCGATTATTTCACGCACTGCTGCTTGTCCGTTAGCTTCCTGTGATTAAATGCACGCTGTCGGCCAGTGGATTATTATTTGCGGTTGGAGGTAGAGATATTTGGCATTCTCGGAACTGTTGTGGATCTCGGAAGACTGAATTCCCTAGGGATTTGCGAAATGTGCGAGATGTCTAGCTACAACTAGCATTCGCCGATCATGAGGAAATAAGCAAGTCGGAAATGTTTAAAATTGAATCACCCTATGACAAATGGGGATCAGGCAATATTCTGACTTTTTTCACAAAAGAGGAAACGTCACTTGCTATCCAAGATCGCTATACTGGTCGTTCATTCGATTACCGATTTCGGTAAGCGATGTTGTCATCATTTGATCTCTTTTTAAACTATTTACAAGATTGATTGTGGCCTGCTTACCGGCAGTCTCGATTACAGGAGCTGTATCGCGATCATGGCTACTGTAAACTATCCACTCGTACCTAGTTCAAATATAAATTACCTAACAGAGTTTTAAATTTATAAAAAATTGAATATTCTGTTTGTAAGGTTAGGTAGAGTGAATTTACACTTAAATATACTTAACTTGCATGCTTCGGTTTAGTGCTGACATGGAAGAATCCATATCTTACTTTAAATGATTATCAGAACAATTCTTTTTCGGAATTTATTTGCAGAGATAGTAACATCAACATACATAACACATTTACTTAACTTTTCTGCATAAAATTCTCACTTTCCAGCAGTCGAGTATCACTATCGAAAGTTCTCGAATATTCGCAACACGTCGACTTACAGAAACTCGTACCAACCGTGAGCAGCACTAACTTTGAACTTAAACAGAACTGAACTGCACTGAATTGCACTCCTATTTATGCTTAGTTAACAATTACAATGTTGAAATCTGATTGTTTTGACAATTACATACAAGTGTTTATACTTATAAAAGTAGATTTAATTCAAAAATACAGTGTGATATAACACCAGATACACAGCACATCATACTTAGACAAAATTATAGCTTCTCTTTTCTCTCGTCTTTGGTAATTTCGTGCGATCGTATTTACAAACAATAAAATGCTTTGAGATGTGGTTACTTAATTAAATACTGAATTAACGATCTTGCTAACATTTAGAAAGCTTCTGGACAAACTTCTGTAAGATTTTATAATAATAGTTCTCACTTTTGGAGCTTATAAATGTACAAATACAAAATCGAGCTATTAACTTTCTACACTTACTTCTATACAGGATATTTAACTAGTGAAGTCTTAGTGACAATGAAAGTAATGCTACTTAACACAGTCTATACAGCTTAACAGTCACGTCTGCAATTAGACTTCGGTTTATCTAGTTCTCGTGTTTCATTAGTAGCGTAATTGTTCTTGTGGTATCTAGAAGTTTCTATATAACGTTTTTCGTAAGAACGGCACAATTAATGTTCCTTATTATCAGAGCAAAGAGGGGAAAGCTGAACTGTGGAAGGAATATATAAAGGTCCTATACAAAGGAAATAAACTTAATGGCAGTATTCTAGAAATGGAAGACGAAGTGGAGGAAGATGAGGTAGGAGATATGATACTGCGAGAAGAATTTGACAGAGGGCTGAAGGACGTGAGTCGAAACAAGGTCCTGGATTAGATGATATTCCGTCTGAACTGCTGATATCGTTAGGAGAACCAGTCGTGAAAAAATTGTACCACCTGGTATGCAAGATGTATGAGACAGGGGAAATACCCTCCTACTTTAAGAAGAATATATTCAAATTCTAAAGAAAGCAGGTGCAGACAAATGCGAAAATTACAGAACTATCAGTTTTATAAGTTATGGTTGCAAAATACTAACACGAATTATTTACAGACGAATGGAAGGGCTTGTGGAATCCGACCTCGGAAAAGATCAGTTTGGATTTAGGAGAAATGTAGGAACACTGGAGGCACTACTCACATTACGACTTACCTTAGAAGATGGACTAAGGAAAGGCAAACCTACGTTTTTAGCGTTTGTCGATTTGGAGAAAACTTTTGACATTGTCGGCTGGAATACACTATTCCAAATTCTGAAGGTATCGGGGGTATAATATAGGGAGCGAAGAGTTATATTCAACCTATACAAAAACCAGACAGCGGTTGATAAGAGTCGAAGGGCAAGAAAGGGACACAGAGGTTGGGAAGGGAGTAAGACAAGGTTGTAGCCTTTCCCCGATGTTGTTCAGTCTGTACATTGAGCTGGCAGTGAAGGAATGGAAGGAGAAATTAGGAGAGGGCATTAAAGGGCAGGGAGAAGAAATAAAAACATTGCGGTTAGCTGATGACATAGTAATTCTGTCAAAGACCGCAAAAGATCTGGAAGAGCAATTGAATGGAATGGACAGTGTCTTGAAAGGAAGATATAAGATGAACATTAACAAGAGTAAAACGAAGGTAATGGAATGCAATGTCAGAAAATCAGGCGATGCTGAAAAAATAGATTAGGTAATGAGACAATAAAAGTAGTAGATGAAATTCGTTATTTGGGTAGCAAGATTACTTCTGATGGCCGAAGTAAAGAAGATATAAAATGCTGAATGGCTATGGGAAGAAAAGTGTTTCTAAAGAAGCAAAACTTGTAAACATCCAGTATTAATTTAAATGTTAGAAAGTCCTTTCTGAGATCATTTGTCTGAAGTGTAGTATTGTATGGGAGTGGAACGTGGACGATAAGAAGTTCAGATAAAAAGATGATAGAAGCTTTTGAAATGTGGTGCTACAGAAGAATGATGAAAATTAGATGGGTAGATTACGTAAATGATGACGAGGTGCTTAAGCGAATCGGGGAGAAAAGGATTTTCTGGCATATCCTGGCTAAGAGAAGGGATAGATTGGTTGGACACATCCTGAGACATCAAGGAATTGTTAACTTAGCATTAAAAGTACGCCTGTGGGGTAAAAATCGTAAAGTGAGACCGAGGGACGAATATAGTAAGCAGATTCAAAAGGATGTAGGTTGCCGAACTTATTCTCAGATGAAGAGACTTGCACAGGACAGGGTAACGTGGAGAGCTGCATCAAACCACTCTACGGACTGAAGACCACCACAAAAACAACAAGCAGCCTTTGTAGCCACACTTCGTATTTGACTCACGTCCGATTTAGTCTTTTTCTATTCGCGTTTATATGAAATTCAACTCCACTGAACCAACCGATACCGCCGTCGTTATACGCCAGTCCAGGTCTCCTGTGCTTCACTTTAGCCTGCTGAGGGGGTCCACACTGGCTGTTTGCCTCTACCACTAAGTATTCTCCCCCTCTCTCCTTGATTAGGATATTGTAGTATTTTTCATACCTTGTGTACGTTATACTATCCTTGCCAGCATCTGTGCATATGACTTTTGCCACTCCACTGTATGTACTGGACCACAGTCTGACATTCACCAAGCAACGGTACGCTGGCTCAGAGTAGGAGCTCACTTCTGCCGGAGCCCTTATCGCCCCGGTGGCCTCGCGGCAGCTGGTGTTTGGCGATAAGGCGGGGTCTGCAGTGGTTGCCGGCAGGTGTCCCTGTGTCGCAGCCACACCTGCCGCTGCCGCCGCCACTTCCTGGGGTGTCGCAGCCGCAGGCGAGCGCCGTGGTTCCGCCAAACTCCAGCTGGGGCGCCAGTTCTGCGCCGGTGCCCGCAAAGTGTACCACTGTGCGCTGGAAACCAGTCATTACTACGTCATTACACTTGTCGGTCACGAATGCAGTATGGCCATAAAATCGTCTATAACTCAGAAGGAGACCACATGGGTATCGGATTTTAGAATTTTTTGATATTTCAGGTTACTTTATAATTGGGGCATCCGCAGCGGAGTAAATACATTTTCTTTTTGAATTTATGAATTTTTTTAAAAATTGATTGTAAGACTTTATATAGTAGAAGAAACACTTTTTTGAAGATTGACTTAAAGTGTCCTGTCATGAAACACCAAGAAAAACGTCACTTGTTTTTATTGAGATCTCTCTTTTTTATACAGGTCCACACCGGTTTCGCGTCATAAGGGACGCATCTTCAGGTGTTACCATGTTAAACCACAAAACAATAATTAAAATTACGGGACCAATAACTTGATACACACGATACATGAATTGAACAAGGTATTACTTACAATTTTTTCTCTCGTCATAATTCGTTATCTTCTAGTTGCTTTCATCCGTCAATTGGTTAAAAATTAAATAGGGCCGAATACATGGGTCCAAGTCCAATATCAAATCGGTGTCTTTCAGGATTGAAAACCATGGACGTTAAAATGTGGGACATGTAGTCGCGTGATTTTGACTACCGTATTGTCGATATAACCTAAAGGTGATATTTGTGGTAGATGAAGTTTACAACTCAAATAACAATCAGCCAAATCCATTCGCCACAACTCTCAAAAATTGTCGAAAAAATTATCGAAAAAATCGAGTTTGCGTTTTGCAAGTACGCGTAAATACCACTTATTAAATCAATTGCAGCGTAAGTCGGTGTAGCTCAGGTAGTCAGAGGGCTAAAAATTCTGTAATAAAAAAGGTGAGCCAAGAAAACGTCGAACAAAGACGAACAAACACGATCAGCGAACGCAAGGAATGGAACTACCAATACGGCCGGTGGTTAGAATACCACTCTGACATGAATTTGTTTCCTTTTGGAATTCCGTTGTATAAAACATTTCGGGATCTCTAATTCCACGTGTCGTGTCAGTTTTCGTTTGTGTGTATGTACACGAACTGAGAACTTTGTCGTCACCTAAAGCGATGGAAGGAAGCTTGCAGTTTAACGTACCGTCAATAGCGTGGTCATTAGAGACGAAGCTTACGCTCAGAATGTTTGGGTAAGGATATGGAAGGAAATCGGCTGTGCCCTTTGAAAGGAACAATCCCTGCATTTGCCTGGAGTGATTTAGAGAAATCACGGAAAACCTAAATCAGGATGGCCGGAAGGTGGATTTGAACCACCATCCTTCCGAATGCGAGTCCAGTGTGTTACCACTGCGCCAACTCGCTCGGTTAAAGCGATGGTCAACTAGGTTAGCTGCTTGGAAAGCCGTTAGTAGCTATGGAGATGACTTTCCAAAAACAGCGTCGTAGCTCTTCACAAACTGAACAATCAAAGACTACCGTCGTCAACTGATAGTGAAACGAAAAAAAAAAAAGTTAACTTATGTATCCCCGATCTAAACCATCATTATTAACGACCTTTTATAAACTATAGAAAATTACGAATGAACAAAACAAACATAAACAATATCATACATTTTTCGTAAAAATTACCATTGCATTTTTAAATTGTGTAAGTTTTCAGACACGACGAAAAAAAAAGTACATGGCAGGATTTGAACCATCGACCCTATGGTTATAAGGCCGATACCCTACCACGTGAGCCACACTGACAGAGATAACGGCTGATTTAATTAGAGGGTTTTGCAGAACTTGAAAGTCGATTTCATCCAGAATTTTTTAGAGTTTCGTCAAATGGCTTTGGCTGATTGTTATTTCGGTTCTGAACTTCAGGTACCAAATATATAGAGAAATCCTAAACCCGATACCAATGCGATCTCCTTGTCAGACACTGTAGTTTCTGGTGTGTGAATGTTTGGATCTGGGCTTCCTGAAGTTACCAGTAGAGACCGTGTCGGGGTACTGCTTTTTAAAGGCCTCCATGCAGAAAGTAGCGACAACCTTTTATTTTATGATTCCCGACAATCGTCTCTTATCATTGGTTAATCGAACGTCACGTGGTACTCAGCAGCCATTCCTGGGCTAACCTAGCCACTAAGCTTATTGCATAAATATACTGACTTACGGTTTATTCCTCTACACGAAGATTGTGTATAATAAAAGTTCGTTTTCTATTAGTTAAAGAATTTAATAAGCTCTTTTACGGAAGAGAATTCAAGCCTCAACACGGCGGATTCGTTCTTAAATTACTGTGGCGCATAGGGCGAGATCGTTCGTATTTTTGTATGTGAGGAAAACCCCGGTTAACTCACGTTTTTCTCGTGTGTAAAACAATAGCTGTATGGTGTCTTTTGCATAAGAAATAACTGTGGAATTATATCGTTTTAATTAATAAAACTCATACAAAGCCGATATTACATTACGAAGAACTATTTTGTATGAGTCCGTTGGTTGCGTTGTTATTACGGCACAGTTGGTAACGTTATTGCTTCGTTGAACATAGGAAAAGCTCTGCGTGGTTTCGATACCCGCTAACTGTCGCTTTTATTTCTTTTCTGCTTTATAATACGTAACACTGCAAACAAATAACACTCCATCACCAATGGGAATTTTCATTTACTCAGATTTCTTGTGAGACTATTAAAGCAATTGTGTTTTTGAGGCAGTTGTAAACCTACCAGTACGGTGATACGACCTTTTATTACTCTTCCAGAAAAAGCTCCGTTAGCTTTAGCTCAACTCTAGATCGTGTCTACAAACGATTCTAGATCCCACAAGGGGTATGAAATACTGAATGTCGCAGGTTGTGTTTCCTTACATTCGTTTATGAATCATCTAAACTGTGTGAGTCAAGAAATCACACCTCTGTTACTTCTTGTTTATACATAGTGGTATGATTTCACGTTCTACAATTGAGCTAATTGTTCATATCAAACAGATGCTTCCCATAAATTTCTAGGTGGGCAAAGTACATACTTTCGAAGTACGTCCAATAAACGGCTTGGACAACAAAAACATTATTGCAGTACAGGAGCCAGAGGACAAGCACGAGAAATGCATAATAATTTCGTAAGTGCAAACACTTGAACAGAAGTTTATTATGGTTTCTTTCCTACTAGAAGCAAATGAAAGCCTGTATCTATGAACGTGCCCTTGCAGACAGATTAAAAATTCCGTCGTGATGACTGCTTGAAACTGTGTCTGTACTATTCATTGATGCAAAACTATTCTTCGGTGTTTATTTTTACTGCTACGCCATCATCTTATCTTTCAGTTCCGTCGCAAAGTGGCTATAAATTGGCTGCAATACAATGGGCCCTGTGCTACGCTATGGGAGCACGACAGTCACATGGCCCAACAATGCTGGCTGCCGCTGAGTTGTCAACAATTTCTTTGCATAGGGCTTTACCGCTTTTACAGTACTGCTAACTATCACCGAATGTCCGTGTATTGTGTACTTTGCCCTGTGCGTTGCTTTTTACTTTCTGTTCAAGTTCCGTATTTGAGACGAGTGAATACACTGCTACAGGTCCGTCAAGAGGTTCGATTGGGAAGCGATGTTCGTAGTACGTCCAGGTGCTCGTGATATGATGCACAATGTATTGGAGTGCTGCGAGGCGGAGAAACAGCGCGGAAAATTTCCTATATCGCATCCCTCCAGCCCATAACAGAACTGCCACTTCCACCGGTTGCCGGGCGCCGTGACTCAGCGTGCCCGGTCAGGGTGCTGAACGCCCTCTGTAATAAAAAAGCTGAGCCAACAACAAATCGAACAACCACGAACAAACTGAACGAGCGACCGCGTACCATAGATCTAGCAGATAAACAAAATAGAAAAAAAAACACAAAAAATAATTAAAAATAAAAAAATAACCGCAGAAGTGTACCAATGTTTCATTTGATTAGCAAGTCTACAAGCTGACATCCAGGCAAATTACCTGGAACTGTCAGACTGTGGCGCTAAGCAATTAAAAGTTACTTAATTAAATGGGATTCGTGTGAAGATATGTACCGAACAAAGCTCTTCTCAGAACGTGGAGACTATGCTCTTCGGTGGACATGTTTCCTCTTCGCTTGTGAATCTTTAGAGAAGCTCAATAATATAATATGCGTAAAATTTTGCGGAGACCAAAAGATCTATTGGGTGATTTTGGGCGCTTGGGTTTCTCCAGAAGAATGATATTTGGCTTGAGAAACAGTTTTGTTAAGGAAGTGATACACGCAGAAGCACATCTGGCTTCATGTATGTAGTAAATATAATGAATAATACTGGAGACTTCCGCTTGGTGGTTATGAAGCAAAAATATTTCATTCAAAATATAACATATCGATTTCGTTCATCGAATGAACATCCTCAATGTAGTTTCAAGTTCAGAGGTCTCACCAAGAGGAGATAGAGAAGCTGATGAGGAGATGGGCGAAGAGAGGAGAAGGACAAAGTGAAACGGTGGGGAGGAGAGAGACCAAGAGAGGGGGTGGAGAAGAGAAAAAAAAAGAGAGAGAGAGAGAGAGAAAGTGAGAGAGAGAGAGAAAGTGAGAGAGAGAGAGAGAGAGAGAGAGAGAGAGAGAGAGAGAGAGAGAGAGAGAGAGAGAGAGAGAAAGGGAGGTGAACTGACAGAAACGTGAAATACAACGCATAGTTGAGGACATTTGGCGTCATAAGCTTTTAGACGCGTAGACAAACTGGTATCTGTTGTTCACGTTAAGATCTATTACTTCTTCACTGTCGCCTCAATTTTCAACTTGCAGTGTATACATTTACATAGACTACGACACATAGTTCAGAAGATCGGATATAAACCACACTGTTAAGAGGAAAAACATCAAATTAGCATATTTTCATCCACTATATGATAATGAGAGAACTTAGTAACTTACACAATGCTCTTCAAAGTATTTTCGATTATTTCTGACAATAGGACTGATACACATATGCATAATTACTCCATTTGATACTGCATAGTACATGGTGTATGGTGCAAGGTGCATGATGGAATCCTACATCATTAAAGTGATCGCTGTGCAAGTTGGCACGCTCGTATTTTTGCACAGGTCACCTCATGTTGCGTCGCAGAGAGTACCTTACAATACGCTTTGACGAAGCATGACCATCCCGTAGACCGAGCAGTAGACTTCATTTGTAGCGTACTGTCTTTGCAAGGACATTAGAATAAGCAGAGCTACTGCTTGCACAAGATGATAAAATCTTTCATCGCTCGGGAAGCGGGTTTTGACACAACAAATCCTAATCAAACACACGCTGTAGCCCCGCTAATCCTAAGAAATGGTGTAGAGTGTTCGGTGACGGAGAGAAGGCGTGCCTTTTGTCACGGGCCTATTCATCGCAGCTGCCCTGGTGCTCTTTGTAAATCTCGTTCGCTGGCTGCCACACGTCAGCCGCGCGCTCAACGCCACCGGCAGTGCGAACGTCGTCCGGGGCGACCGCGGCCGGCTAGGCAGCGTGCTGCAGTGTAAATACACGCCGCTTTACGGCGCCCAATATAAAGCCCGGCGAATTTATTTCTAATACGGCGAGGTCGCCGGTCCTACATCACGGCGACGTTTTATATATCCGCTCGTGACGCGCGGTGCGACGTTTACAGTGCGGCCACAAAGCGCGCCACCGTCGCGCACTTTGTCATAACCGGCGAGATCTCGCGAGAGCGCACCGGGCCATTCGCCACGCGCTTCGCTCGCCCCGTAAATAACGCGTTTACTGTTGGCCGCGCGCCGTCGTACGAGCCCGTAGGAATCCCGCATAACCGAACGGTAGGCCTCCCGGTGAGTTACCGTCTCCACACGGCGGGGCACGCTGCTCCCCACTGGCGGGGACGCAGTATTTCACGCGTCAACACAGGAGTCGCTGATAGGGCAGTTTAGCCACATAGTAGAGGTGAGGAACTGGAAAGTGCAGGCTACCGGCGTAACAGCTAGTTAGGGGTACCTTTTGAGAAATGTGCCTCGCAGATTTATTTACACCGCTGAGGCGTTTCTAGTCGCTATTATGAGCGATATATAGCGACTCATTAAAGCGACTAGAAACGCCTAGCGGTGTAAATATATTTGCGAGGCTAAAATTTGAACATTTGACTCTTGAGGTAAACAACTGCATCAAACAGTTAAGAAGAGGTCGAATTTTTACAGGGTGTCACAAAAAGGTACGGCCAAACTTTCAGGAAACATTCCTCACACACAAAGAAAGAAAATATGTCAAATGGAAATGTGTCCGGAAACGCTTAATTTCCATGTTAGAGCTCATTTTAATTTTTCTCTTGAAAATTGAAATAATTCGTGCAGACAATTGTCAAAATACCCAATTGTTTCGTTAATATTCACCACCAGTTGGCACAATTGAAGGAAGGTAATGTTGACTTCAGTGCTTGTGTTGACATGCGACTAATTGCTCTACAGTACTATCATCAAGCACATCAGTACGTAGCATCAACTGGTTAGTGTCCATCATGAACGTGGTTTTGCAGTCAGTGCAATGTTTACAAATGCGGAGTTGGCAGATGCCCATTTGATGTATGGATTAAATCAAATGTTCAAATGTTTGTAAAGCTTATAGGACTTAACTACGGGGTCATCAGTCCCTAAACTTACAAACTACTTATGAACTACTTACGAACTAGGACGGCACAAATATCCATGCCCGAGGGGGGATTCGAACCCCCGACCGTAGTGGCCGTGCAGACCGTAACTGAAGCGCCTCAGTCTCCTCGGCCATCGCGGCCGGCATATATGGATTAGCACGGGGCAATAGCCGTGGCGCGGTACGTTTGTATCGAGACAGATTTCCAGAACGAAGGTGTCCCGACAGGAAGACGTTCGATGCAATTGATCGGCGTCTTAGGGAGCACGGAACATTCCAGCCTATGACTCGCTACTGGGGAAGACCTAGAATGACGAGGACACCTACAATGGCCGAGGCTGTTCTTCGTGCAGTTGACGATAACCCCAATGTCAGTGTCAGAGAAGTTGCTGCTGTACAAGGTAACGTTGACCACGTCGCTGTATGGACAGTGCTACTGGAGAACCAGTTGTTTCCGTACCATGTACAGCGTGTGCAGGCACTATCAGCAGCTAATTGGCGTCCACATTGTTGATGTGTGTTTCCATTCCATGATTAATGTGATTTGAAGAGAAGTAATAAAATGAGCTCTAATATGGAAATTAAGCGTTTCCGGACACATGTCCCCATAACATACTTTCTTTCTTTGTGTGTGAGGAATGTTTCCTGAAACTTTGGCCGTACTTTTTTGTAACACCCTGCATATATATATATATATCTCCGAGGGTTGGAAGTTAAATAGTGGCAACACTGCTGTGAAGACACTATGGAATGGAATCAAATATTGTCGCTGATGGCACTTGATGTTGTCTTACCTACCGTACGTCTGAGCAAATGGACTCGCCCGGCCCGCGTCACCGGCCTACCAACAGTAGAAGGAAACACAGACGCTTCTGAGCCAGCGGTCTTACGTAACGGTGTCACTATGTTTTCTAAACAGGAACGACGGAGTCGGATTAAGATTAAATGTGCCAGAGGTCGTCTTTGGAGCATCACCTGCGACCAGGTTTGCGAAAGAAGCGGTAACACGTTCTGCGGAACCCACCCATCATTTTACGCGACAATTCGCGGGCGCATACGGTGCAGGCCGTGGCTAATCACTTCGGTCGGTGGAACTGGAAAGTACTGTACTATCATCCATACCCTTTTGTCTTTAATTTAATTCCGAAGAGGAAGCACGTACTTCGTGGCATTCGCTTCAGAACTGTTTCAGAGATTCCACAGGCAGCAGACCGCTCCATTCGCACAATCAATAGAACAGGCTCTGTTAATAGTGTACTACGCCTTCCACAAAGCTGGCAGCGGGTTCTACACAACGCTGGTGACAACTTTGAAGGATAGTAACAGGTGCAAACATGTAACAGTTTTGTATCGGCTGTGAATAAATAGTTGCTTCTATTTAACTTCCAACCCTCGTATATATAGTCTGAAGTATGATACAAGTGGTGATTCTGTACAAAACATATTCAGCATCTTCTTAACCGTTTCGGGACAGACCAATGAAAGAACCAGGAACGGGAAACGTTTAGCGTCGCCTTTACTAACCGTGTCAGAATGCGTTTCACTTGCGCAGGATGCAGTTCCTTACCTCAAGTGTCAAATGTTCAGATGTTTGTAGTCGGCCGCGGTGGCCGAGGGGACAGGCGCTCCAGTCACGGTCTTCACGGCCACTACGGTCGGGGGTTCGAATCCCCTCTCGGGCATGGATATTTGTGCCGTCTTTAGGATAAGCTAGTTGATAAGTAGTTTGTAAGTTTAGGGACTGATGACCCCGCAGTTAAGTCCCATAAGCTTTACAAACATTTGAACATTTCAGATGTTTGTAAAACAGTAGTCATCTGTCCGTAAACTTGGAAACTACTAAAAGTATCCTATGCTAACGACAAGGCACTCTGTGTGGCCATCAACTGTCATTCTGACAGCTTTCGCCGTAGTCCATCTACATCCAGATAGCCGCGGTGGAGTGGCCGAGCATTCTAAAGCGCGTTGCTGCGGGGGTTCAAGTCCTCCCGCGGGCATGGGTGTGTTGTCCTTGGATTAGTTTAAGAAGTGTGTAAGCCTAGGAACTAATAACCAAAGAAGTCCCATAGATTTACAAACATGTGTACATTATTGTACATCTATATCAATACACTGCAAATCATAATGAAATGCAAACTGAGCAAATGTTTTTAAAGCTATGTGACTTAAGTGCAGTTCTCACCGCTTATTAAACTTACACATTACTTAAACTTACGCCGAGAACAAAACTCACATCCATACCCAAAGGAGGACTCGAACCTACGTTGGGGAACGGCGCAACGTAATAAAAACGCATCAACATAACAACAGAACGACTACCGACAAACGTCATGTATTTAACTAATGAACAAATTTGCATCTCTCATCAAAATGAGGACAAGGATATTTCTAGAAGTTCTTTGTAGTGTCGGAGAGCGGCCATTATGTGGAAAATGGTATACCAGTTCAGTCCATAAATGTTTCAAAACAACAAACAGAAGATATACTTGAATATTGTGCAGATGTGTTCGAGTTAAGTAAAAATAAACTTCTAATTATTATTATATATTTTTTTTATCAAGCTTGGGAGGGTTCTATGTTCACGGTATAGGAAGTTCAGAAAATTAGATATCTGTGATTATATCTTCAGTAATCGTGTAAGAAGTGGTTGTGTAAGGAAAAGGATGTAGTTTGTTCTCTTTAACTCTTTTCATCTGATGCAAACAGTATTCTTTCCAACGCGTGTGCAAGGACACAGTAACTCAACCATTGACAACCTTCGCTTTTATCGTTTATTTTTACAGTGGCACTTCGGTGGCAGTATAGTGAATGAAATTTCTGACCACGATGCACAAATTGCAAATCTGAAAGGTTTTTGTATTAAATATAATTACAAAGTATTTAAGAGAACTAAACCAGTCTGTTTTAAACCTAATTAAGGAACAGAAGTGGTAGGAGAGTTATAGTGTCAATGATGTGCATATAAAATGTAATGTTTCCTCAACATATTTCTCATCGTATTTGAATGCTGCTGTCCGTTAGAACGCCAAAACATGGTATTACCACTAACAAGACAGTCAAAATCAAGCTGCATCAGATCAATACTGATAGCACTGTAAAGATATAACGTCATTAAGAAGATAAAAAAGTATCTTCTATGCAGAAAGAATACCAAATTCTCAGGTTAAAATTAAATCATATAGACCATCGTGAAGGAAGTATCTGGTGTTCAGCACTGAAGTCAATACATAGTGGAAATATTTCTCTTTCTTCTATGCAGAAAGAATACCAAATTCTCAGGTTAAAATTCATCTTCTATACAGAAAGAATACCAAATTCTCAGGTTAAAATTAAATCATATAGACCATCGTGAAGGAAGTATCTGGTGTTCAGCACTGAAGTCAATACATAGTGGAAATATTTCTCTTACTTATATGCAGTAAAGAAAGTATTATTAGCCCAATACTTAGCAATACTTGCAAGTTTTCTATTTTGAATGGCCAGTTTTTTTAGAGATCAGAGAACTCAGTAATGAAGCCACAATTTAAAGAAGGAGAAAGTGATAGTGTCGACAACTTTAAGCATAATTCATTGCCATCAGTAATTGCTGAAGTTACTGAAAAGGCTGTATAATGGTGTTTAATTGATTGAAGATCACATAATTTGCTGTAAAATGTACAGTTTGGTTTTATAAGTGGTTCAACAAGTAAAAATGTTATATCATCTCTTCTCTGGATTCTTTGGATGGATTAAATTAAAGACTGAATGCAAAGTGTCTTCTTTTGTTTAACAAAAATGTTTTATATTGTTGATCACAAAATATATTTGCTGAAGTTGCAACATTATGACGTATTGGACTAACTCACCTTTCACAGTAGAAGGTAAAATCTGTAGCGTTGAAAATGGCTATGATGTGCACTCAGAGCGTGAAACAATTTAAATTCAACGTGTCCTAGGGGTCTATTATAGGGCCACCTATGTTTCTTACTAATATAAACGATATGCCCTCTAGTACACAAGGTAATTCTAAAATATCTGCGATGCCACCATCTTCATAGTGATGGAAATAGTTTTCAATGTCGACACAGTATAAAAATGCCGTTCAAGGCCTTAAGTATAGAGCTTGTAAATAATGAATTAATGTCGAATTACAGTAAGACAAATTTCATACAATTTATATAAAAAATTAAACACAATTAAAACACACTAAGATTCTGATTTCACAAAATGAGCATGTGATAAGTTAGACTGAACAGTTCAGATTTTTAAGTGGTCAAATAAATAGTAAATTGTCGTGGATAGCCCTTGATCTGGATCTTGTTCTAAACGTAAAAACTGCGTCATTTGTCACTAAAAATATCTGAAATAACTGATAGTTCGACACAAAAAGGAAGTCTACTTTGCTCACTTTCATTCGCAAATGTTATGGTGTTACATTTTGGGATAACTCTTCTGAATCTAAAAGGGTGTTTATGGCACAGAAACTGCTGGTTCTAGTGAGATGCAGTGTCATTTCCGCCGCGGCCCAACAATTCTGTTCAGTACCTCTTCATTAGATAAGCCTTCTCCATTGTACTAAGTGAAATCTGCTAATTCTTGGGATTAAGCAGAAGTCCTTAATAATAATCATTATTATAGAAAGTATGTATTAAGAGGCTACTGTCAGAAATGCTGTGCTACTGAACGGTGGCCGACAGAAGGTTTAGTAACTCGCGTAATTTAGGTTCAGCAGATTTCCTTTAGTGGTCATGTATATTACTTCACACTCTTCATTATTTAGTGTTAATTGCCAATTTTCGATTTCAATTTTAGACTAATTAATTTTACACTAATCAAATTTCAACCTCTGTCATACTGTACAAATGATTTCGTGACACCTGAATGTACCCACTAGCTTGCGGATGATATTTGGAATTTAGAGGTCTTTGTTTTTATGTGTATATGTGCGCCTCAGTCGTGTTTTTAACTCGGTGCATTTCGGTTGTGTTCTTCGCCGCCAGTGCTGGGATCTCGTTTGAATTCTGACGTAGCACAGAATGCTGAGGACCTTTCTTCGTAGACACGGTTACAAGGGAAGTAACCACGTTTTCTTTTATTATGTTGTATATTTTCATGGTTTCATGTTTTAAGATTCGTGTACAGATTATCTGATGACGAGGGCTTGACCCTTGAAATGCGTCATATTTTAGTGTTTTTACGCGATATCTGTGATTGAGCCTACTTGTTTGACAAAATAATTAAGTAATACAACCACGACCTCACCTCCATTATGGATATAATTAAGGGATGCAGAGGTTGGGAAAGGTTCCCCAATTTTATCCAATTTGTAGATTGAACAAACTATAAAGGAAAGTAAGGAGAAATTCGGAGAAGGAATTAAAGTTCAAATTGAAGAAATAAAAACCTTTCGTTTTGCTGATGACATTGTAATTCAGTCAGAAAAAGCAAAGGACCTGGAGGAGCAGTTGCACGGAATGGCCAGTGTGTTGAAAGGAGCATATAAGATGGACATTAACAAGAGCAAAACAAGAGTAATTGAATGCAGTCTTAGAAAATTAGGCGATGCTGATGGAATTAAATTAGGTCACGAATCAATAAAGGTGGTAAATGAGTTTTGTTACTTGGGCAGTAAAATAGCATATGATGGTCGCAGTACAGAGGATATAAAGTACAGAATGGCAATGGTAAAAAAAGCGTTTCAGAAAAAGAGAAATTTGTTAACATCGAATATTAATTTTACCATAAGGAAGTCCTATCTGAAGGCATTTGTGTTGAGTGTTGCCTTTTATGGGAGTGAAACATGTACGATAAACATTGCGTACAAGAAGAGGATAGATGCCTTTGAAATGTGGTGTTCCAGAAGAATAATGAAAATTAAATGGGTGGATCGCGTAACTAATGAGGAGGTACTGAACAGAATTGGGAAGAAAAGGAATTTTTGGGATACCTTGTCTAAAAGAAGGGATCGTTGGTAGGACACATTCTTAGACATCAAGGAATTGTGAATTTAGCGTTGGGCGGTTGTGTGTGGAGTAAAAATCGCAGAGGTAGCCCAAGGGATGAATATGGTAGGCAAATTTAAATGGATGTAGGTTTCCGTTCTTACGAGGAGATCAAGAGGCTTGCTCAGAATAGAGTAGGATGGAGAGCTGCATCAAACCTGGCTCCGGACTGACGACCACCACAACAACAACATTCAATGAGTGCCCTACATTACGACTCTTTTCATGGATAAGACGAATATAAGCCATTATCACAATATTATCATCGCACTTACTATTAGTGCCAATCTACAGTACTGTAATTAGCAATATTCACGCTACTGATCCCATATACCAAGTCCAGCAATTTCTCGACATTTCGAAGGGGGCCGTTTTGTAGTTGCTAATGATTTTCTAGTATTTCGACATTGTAATCCATTCTAAAATAGCGATACTTCGTTAGATGTACAATTCATTATCCAAGCCGAAAGTTAGGAATTACATTCGCCAACACCACTTCAAGGCGTTACCACTATTATGGCAATACTCTGTATTTTGACAATCGTGTCCCTTACCTCATCAAAAATACTAATTGACTTCTAATGTAATCTATATTTTGTTACTTCTAATGCTTACCTCATACATAGTAATATTTAACAGTAGATTGTAATCACTATCCCAGTGACAGAGTACCTCTTAGAGTAGCAGTAGCCAGGAAAAGTGTTAATTATGCTTGGTCTAGATCAGTGTTTTTCAACCTGTGGGTCGCGATCCCATTAAGGCATCGCAAAGTTTTCCTCGGGGAATCGCCATCATAGGAGGAAGTATTTGCAAAATTAAACAACGACGGGTTCCGTAATCCAAAAAAGTATGCTTGCGTGAAATTTATTTAATATTAAAAGTACGGAGTACCTTGTGTAACATTCATTAGGAATTGATCATAGGTTGTTTTATAACACAGTGTATTATGTGAATAAGCGTAACGTGTGAAAACTGTTTTCAGCAACTGATGGATAGGTCTAAGAACATGATACAATAAGTAGTTCTGAGCCTTGTCTGTAATGCAAAACGCACTTAGGCAAAATATATTTTTCTGTCAGAAATCGTGTAAAAACAAGATAGTGTGTTCCATCTGAAACGTACACTAAAAACTTCGTACAACAATCTACAAGAAAGCTGAATCAAAAGAAAAGAAATTATATTTTCTTTGGGATAACACAGTTTTGTTACAGCTCATGAGGAGGGGGATTGCCAGGATATTTTTAAATGGAAGGGGTGACCCGAATATTTTTACTTGGAAGTGGGTCACATATTCTGAAAGTTTGAAAAACGATGACCTAGAAGACACATTCAAATACAACGAAATTTCTCAGAAGATATTATCACAAGTGCCCAGAAAAAACAGTTCAATACAGCTGACCTACTCCCATTCCTGGTTCACTAAAACCTATTTACCGTAACCATTTCTTAGCACTGCGGAGCTCCTAAACACCTTTCAGGGACCGCGTCCGAGTTTCTTTTGAGTGTCGTGAGAGATAAGAAGGGTGGCTGGGATTATACTGGAGAGAAGTGATTCATATTCGGCCAGGTGTATTCACAGGTGCTCCGGCCGTAAGCAGGGCAATCGCTGAGATTCTGGGAAGAGGGTGCAAAACCGGCCTAGGAGCGGGACTGAAAGGAGCGGAAGTGTGGTGGGTGACTGTTGCATCTCGAAGGAGCAGAAGAGTTGAATGGGCAGTAGCGGCGTCCCCAGAATGGAAGCGCGTGGGTCGCGCAGCTGTGGAGCAGGTGGGGCGCCGCGGAGCTACCTGCAGACAGGTGTGCGGCGCTTCGCGGAAGCCGCGGAGGCCTCGCACGTGCGTCTCCAGGAAGGGGCGGGAGCGGCAGACGACCCAGCCAGGGGACAATCCCTGAGCTGAAACTACACGAGTACTGGATTTTGGTGTTTTTCCTCAACTACATTTCATCTACCGTATTTTCAGGCATATAAGACGCATCGGTGTAAAAGAGTTACCCCACTTTTAGGACTTCTTGTTTAGAAAAAATAAAATAAATCACACATAATACTTCAACTGCAACATAGTTATAATACTGTCGCGTTGAAATGGAAGCAGGCTTGACTTCGAAGGAAACTAAACACAGCACTTATACTGAAAGCACGTTTATTACGAACTTGCAGCACTGACCGCCTCTCGGGCAGGGTGCTCTACTATTTATACGCAGACAGAATGAACCAGAAATTATAAGAACAGTTAACGCGTCGGCCGGTTCATGAGTTGCCGTTTGGCGGCTGCTGCGTAAGGGTACGGCCATAGTGAACGGCTGCCCGCTAGCTGCTCGGCCGCTTAACTCGCAGCGGTCGGACCGCGCGCGCTGCAACGGCGCGATGGCAGCTGGTGGCGGCCACAGTGCGCAGCCAACCGCGCGCCGGCTGATGCCAATACATGACCAAAATTACTTTTCGATTTTCTTGCTGAAAAAAATACTGCATATGTATAAAAGAAAGCTACATCGCACTCCAGTGTCAGTTTTTCGATAAAAATTCTCCTTCTGCTGTAAAAAAATAAAAACCACTTCTCCCGGTTTTGTGCGTTTTCCTTGACGTAGGATACTTCTCACTCGATTCAGAGGAAACTGATTGTCATACCTCACTGAGTTTTGCACATCTTGTAGGCTAACATAACAGCTTCATAACGGAGTGTCTGTTTTTCCGGTATTCGCCATAGTTATTACGATACTTGATTTCCAGTTAACCTATCGCATAACATTTGAAGCTTTTGCAGTGAAAAATATAGTCGCTGACTACTGTTCGTTTGGTTAACTTTAGGTTATACATTACTGCGTACGAAATGTAGCCAACATTGTGAAATTGTTTTTAAACCTGAATAGAAAGCGATACATCGCTCCAGTATAGCGAACTGGGTGTTGAAATTTAAGGGCGCTAGCGCCGCGCGCTCTCCTTCGGCGCGCCAAGTGCACAACTACTGAGCCTCTAGCCTGCAGCTCAGTCAGTCAACCTTCGTAATAAAGCACATGCCCCAACCAACAGAAAAGAAATAGCAAAGTTGATCTGGGATAGGTGCCAGTTCTCTAACTCGTTTTAAAATATTGGTTGCATACAAGTTCGGATAAAAAAAGACAGTAAATCTAGTTCTGTCCTAAAGTTACAGATATTGGATTGCTAGCTGTCACTGACGGAAAATTGCAAGTTCATGATGGGGACTGTAGGGGTCTAAGGGAAAGAGAATGCAAGTGTTTTTTGTTGAATGCCCCTTCGACATGCAATAGAAATGGGAAGACTAAAATTACCAGAAGAAATTTTGACAAGATCCAATAGCAAGCGTCTAAATGTTATCCAAGACGCTGCAGCATTTTTCCTCTGAATCAATATTTAATTAGACTTTCTCCACAAAAAATAACAGCGCGGGGACATTAAAGACGTTTTCAACGGCACTGTTAAGTTGGAATATGCAGTTCGTATGTGCAGCTTAAGTGCATCTTCTTTCTAGTTGAGTTTAATGCAAGTAAATCAGTGGCGATATAATGTAACTGCTGTTATAACTTGGCACCACCAACGGATGATGATGAAAAAAAAAGTTTTGATCGCCAATTGCATAAAATGCCAAAATTGGTCTCACTAGTTGCTGGCATGGGGTAGTAACTGTTAGATCGCGACAGGGAAAAAGTTGCAACTGCTGTCCTATAACCTCAATATACATACAAAGTAACTATACAGGCTTTCTATAGTCCATGGTGTGGCTGATACAGCAACCAGTCAAATTTTAATTTTAAGTAAAAACGGTCTTGGTTGCAAAGTGGTTTTATTAATTACCAATGACGCGTTTCGCCCTCACAGCAGGGTATCATCACATTATCTGCATGACAAACGTTACGCAAATTGCTACAACGGTCCCTGTTTCACTACTTTAAATGTTGTAGTGATTCTTGTGTAACATTTGTCATGCTGTCATGCAGGTAAGAAGATGGCCTGCTGTGAGGGCAGAACGCGTTATTGGTAACTGATAACACCACTTTGCAACCAAGACTGTTTTTACTTGAAATTACCCTGTAACTGACAGTGTACCGTCTGTCACAGTGTATGTATTTTGAGATTATAGTAGGACAGCAGTTACAATTATTTCACTGTCAAGGTTCCTAATCACATACCAACATTTTATACTGTTCACGAACAAAAAAATTTTTGGTAAGGGAAATTGACATGGAATGGCAGCAAAGTAATTAAGAATGAAGTAGTCTCGTGTTAGTGGCTCACAAAAATGCCAATTTCACGTGCAACCTTTAGCAAAGAAGTAACCATGTCATATTCTGAGCTAAATAACCTATCTACACGTAAATTATCTTGAATGTGTAGTTGTTTGCTATATTAAAGTACTGGTATTCTTGCACCAATAAGAACAACAAGATGGAATTAAAGACATTGCAAAACCGATTGTGCGAGTCTACAAAAGTTCGATAAATTTCAGCTACAGTGAATCAACGGCCTTTCATTCAACACTTTTGAGATAAACACGTCTTTATCAGCTCCCATTAAACACGACGCGCAGCGCACAGCGTTGAAACATCGAATCCCGCGAGCTAAGAGCGGCATAAGAAACATAAATTCTTTCTTGCACGCGCCTGTGAAAGCGATGTGAGCGAGCTGAGGCGGCCGCGCGGGTGCACTATGGCCACCCCAATGGGATCACCCACTGGGTTTTCCAACCGCCTCCCTGCCGGAGAGAAGCAGGAAGCGTGGAGCGGCTCACTATGGCCGTACCCTAAGTCATAGCAGGGCGACGCCGTTCTTCACGTCGGGTGCGATTGGCTGGGCAGACAGGAGCTATTGTCTGAAAGACCTCTTCCTCAGTGGCGTCGGCTCCCTCGTCACTTACAGGGCTTACATCCATGGCCATGATCTGATGCTCGCTCGGTCTAATAGTCCCGGCCGCCATAAATTGTTGTAATTCTTCTCTCACAATTTGTTGTATGAGAGAAGCGAAGTCATGCTGATCTTCCACAACGGCCATAGGGACGACATTGGGTAATCTGTCATACTTCTTTCGTCCAACCCTCTTTTGTTGCATTTCATCAATGCGCTGGCACTTCCGTCGTAACTACGTCTTTTATCAGAAGAGCTTAGTACATGTCTTCTGCAATACCCTTCATCTGGTGCGTCATTTTGTCGGCCTCAGTTATATTCGGATTCACTATGTTACACAGTGCCGACTGTGTCGACTCACCCTGTCGTTGGGCCCGGTTCTTCAGTTGTTCTTCCGGATTTGTCGCTGGCGGACTCCAAACGTCTTCTTAAGTTCCCTGCTGGAACGTAACCCAATCATTCAACTTGTCTTCGTTGTTTTCAAACCATTGCTGGGCTGTTCTGCCCAGGTAGAAGTAAACGTTGGCCAACCACATCGTATGATCCGACCTGTTGTACTTGGCGACTCACTCGAATCCTTTTAGCCATTTGTTGGGGTCCTGTCCAGCGTCTCCAGAGAACACCGACGGGTGTCTGATGTGCAGCTGGCTTACCGATGGTTTCGTATCCTTGGTTCTTCTGATGATACGGACTTTTGGAAGGATGTACTCGGTGTATCCCTTGTATTCCGGTTCCAGTCCGTTTAAGCGACGGCTCTTACGTTGCCTAATCGGAGCCACGGTGATGCAGCGGTTGCACAGGATACCCGGCGTCTCCACCAAACAATGTCGCGTTGCAATGGAAGCAGGCTTGACTTCGAAGGCAACTGAACACAGCACTTATACTGAAAGCACGTTTATTACGAACTTAACATACACGCAGCACTGACTGCCCCTCTGGCATCATGCTTTGCTATTTATACACAGAATATATCAGAAATTAGAACAGCTGACACATAAAACAAGTAACATTTACAAGTGAACGTTGGAAAGATTTAGAAAATTCTGGATTTTTAATTACAATGAAATAAATTTTTGCCGGTGGGCGAGATTGAACCGGCGAACTTCATCACTGCAGTCGGTGACGGTATCCCCTGCGCCACGCCGGCAGTCGGTTTAAATGGTGTCTCGCGGCAATACATTTGCTCGGGTATATGAAATAATAAGGCAGTGCTTTCAAGTAGTGTTCACAAACTTAATGCAGACGAGTTTCTTGACGGTTTGCGTTTATTCAGTCGCATATTTCGCTTATCGTTGTTTACAGTGCGTGTCGACTATGACGCGATGGATGACGAAAGCGTCGTAAAGGCGTACGACATTGACCTCTGGTGGCTCTACTGTGCTATGATCAAACATCGCATCGAGTATCAGTTCGCAAACACGCGCGACGAGTTCAAAATGACGCGTTTTGAGAATTTATTGTGAAGCGCAAATACTTATGTAAGTATTTTTGTGATGTTCCATAAACTGTGAGAACGATGGATGGTATGCGTCTGTGTACTGGTCGGCGCACTGTGTGGGGCACAGCATGTTATAATCTCAAAAATACAACAACTGTGAGACGCAGAAATTGTGCAAACATGACAAAAATACTTGTGCACGTATTTGCACTTGACAATACGAATAAATTCTCAAATATCGTCAGGCGAGACATGGAAAAATACATGAGCAGTGTTTCATTATTCAAACAATGAATGAATTGCCGAAAAAATCGATTATGATGAATGAAATACGTCGAACGTTTCTACTTCCTATGAAGTTACCAGTTTCAATTACGCTTGGCACTAAAAATATTACGAAAGTCAGAAAACCCTTTCTACCTAATGAAGCTCCTGAGGGGTATTTTGGTGCATATTATGTGCATATATCAAATAAAAACTAAGAAAATGTAAGAGAGAAATTTAAAGCAAATTTACCCACTAAAAACGTCATTTCCCGCATTTTAGAGCATTTTTTTTAATCCCTTAAAGGAAATCGAACTTGAGGCTACCTACTTTTACCGGAAACCGGCGTATAAGACGCATCCAGTTTTTGGACCTATTTTTGTTCGAAAAAAAGTGCGTCTTATATGCCGGCAAATTATTTGATTAAGCTGAAGCGATAACTCTTTACTGAACAGTCATATATAACCGCTCGCTCAATGATGGATCAGTACCAAAAGACTGGAAAGTTGCACAGGTCACACCAATATTCAAGAAAGGCAGTAGGAGTAACCCACCAAATTTCAGGCCCATTTCATTGACGTCTACTTGCAGTAGGGTTTGGAACATATCCTGTATTCAAATAAATATGAATTATCTCGAACAGAATGATGATGATTTAGAAAATATCGTTTAGCTGTTTAATCACACGAAGTGGTGAATACTATCGAAGAATGATGTCTCATTCCGTATTTCTAGATTTCCAGTATGCTTTTTGAAACTGTACCTCACAAACAGCATTTCATCAAATTACGTGGTTATGGAATAACACCGCAGATTTGTGAGTGGATAGGGTATTTCCTGTTAGAGATGACACAGTTTGTAGTAATTGATGATAAGGCATCGACTAAAACAGAGGTGATATCTGGTGTTCCACAGGGTAGTGTTATTGGTCTTCTGTTGTTCCTTATCTAGTAAACGATCTGGGAGAAAATCTGAGCAGCTCTCTTAGGTTGTTTGCAGATGACGCCCTCATTTATCGTCTAGTAAAGTCATCTGAAGATCAAAACCAACTGAAAAACGATCTAAATAAGATAACAGTAGGGTGTAAAAATTTGCACTTGACTCCAAATATTGAGAAGTGTGAAGTCGTCCACATCAGTACCAAAATAAATCCGTTAAACTTTGTTTACAAGATAAATCAATCAAATGTGAATCCGTAAGCTGCACTAAAAACCTAAGAATTACTATTACATCAGACGTAATCCGAAAAGAACACGTAGATAATGTCGTAGGAAAGGCGAACCAAAGACTGCGTTTTACTGGCAGAACACTTAAAAGAAGCAACAGAACTACTGAGGAGTCTCTATACACTGCTCTAGTCAGTCCTGATTTGGAGTATTACTGCCCAGTGTAGAATCCTTATCAATTGGGTTTGACGCAAGCGATCGACAGAATCTTAAAAAGGGCAACGCGTTTTGTATTGTCACAGTACCGGAGAGACAGCATCACGGAAATGATACAGGATCTGGGATGGGAATCATTACAACAACTGCGTTTATCGCTGCGGCGTGGTCTACTCCAATCGCCAATATTCTCCTCCGAATGCAAAGATATATTGTTGACTCCCACCTACATAGGTAGAAATTACACTCCTGGCCATTGAAATTTCTACACCACGCATATGATGTGATACAGACGCGAAATATAACCGACAGGAAGGAAATGCTGTGATATGCAAATGATTAGCTTTTCATAGCATTCACACAAGGTTTGCACCTGTGGTGACACCTACAAAGTGCAGACATGAGGAAAGTTTCCAACCGATTTCTCATACAAAAACAGCAGTTGACTGGCGTTGCCTGGTGAAACGTTGTTGTGATGCCTCGTGTAAGGACGAGACTTTTATAGGGGTCAGATTGTAAACTATATCGATTGCGGTTTGTCGTATCGCGACATTGCTGCTCGCTTTGGTGCGATCCAATGACTGTTAGCAGAATATGGATTCGGTGGGTTCAGGACAATACGTAACGCCGTGCTGGATCCCAACGACCTCGTATCACTAGCAATCGAGATGATAGGCATCTTATTCTCATGGATGTAACGGATCGTGCAGCTAAGTCACGATCCCTGAGTCAACAGATGGGGACGTTCGCAAGACAACAACCATCTGTTTACAGCATCATGATGGTTGCATCCGTGTTTGGCGACATCGCGGTGCTCGCACATTGGAAGCGTGCATTCGTCATCACCATTCTGGCGTATCACCCGGCGTGATGGTACGGGGTGCCATTGGTTACTCGTCTCGGTCACCTCTTGTTCGCATCGACGGCACTTTGAACAGTGTCCGTTACATTTCAGATGTGCTACGATCCTTGGCTCTACCCTTCATTCGATCCCTGCGAAAACCTACATTTCAGCAGGATAATGCATGACCGCATGTTGCAGGTCCTGTACGGGCATTTCTGGATAACGGAAAATGTTCGAATACTGCCCTGGCCAGCACATTCTCACCAATTGAAAACGTCTGATGAATGGTGGCCGAGCAACTGGCTTATCACAATACGCCAGTCACTACTCTTGATGAACTGTGGTATCGTGTTGATGCTGCGTGGGCATCTGTACCTGTACACGGCATCCAAGCTGTGTTTGACTCAATGCCCAGGCGTATCAAGGCCATTATTACGGCCAGAGGTGGTTGTTCTGGGTACTGATTTCTCAGGATCTATGCACCCAAATTGCGTGAAAATATAATCACATGTCAGTTGTAGTATAATATATTTGAGCAATGAATACCCGTTTATCACCTGCATTTCTTCTTCGTATAGCAATTTTAATGTCCATTAGTGTGCCAGCAGAATAAAATACGAGGGATCAGAGGTCTAACGGAGAGATTCAAATCTCCCCATGCGCTATTCTATATGAATAGTATAAATGTAATTCGATGAATCGTCTGCCAGGCATATAAATGTGATTCGCAGAATATCCAATGTAAATATAGATATATAACAATGTTTTACGTATCCTAATTAGTATTTTAAACAAGAATTCAACTTTGTTTGTATGTTGCTTACGCTTTTACCCCTGAACTACTTACCCGACCATTATGAAATTTTGCATAACCACTCATCCTGTAGCCCGTTTTCCAATGGAAAAGAATGTCTTGTTTGTTTAATTCTAATCTACAGTTTTATACCAATGACGATGAAATTTTGCATCCTTTTGTTTCAAATCAAGATGGTCATTTTCGATTTTATATGGCGTATGGCGGAAGGTTTACTTGCGAATTCAAAGCGCCACATCGTTTCATTTATATATATGCATAGTTCAGTCCCAAAAAACACATACCATTGGTGTAATGTGACGTTAGTAATCATAAAAACGTTATAATCAGGTGTAATCCCTTTACTGAATTTTTTTTATAGATGATTCATAGTTTAACTCTGAAACCATAGCAACGTAATAACGAAAATAGAATGGTACACTTAATCTACGTACAATATAGATATAACACATATCTGTTTGCTGAAGCTTAGAAATTACATGATGCTACGCATATTGACTAATGACGTAAATCGGGAAAAGTTAAAAATAAAAGTATGCCAGAGAAACATATTATGACACGTATTATGCAACACTATCTAATAGCACACACGAACTACAGTGAACTGTCATGAAAAGTAATAAAATACTATACCTCTATTGAGTAAACAAATCGACGCCATTAACCTGAGTCAAAATAAATATCTTGTCTACTACACATTTTAAAGTCATTTACGATTACATAACACACACCAGAGTAGAATAAGAAACTGAAATAGTTACTTTATAGAAATGATTTCTGTGAATATTATTTAATGTTTAACAAACTGAAGAATATGTTTCGTAATGTGAAAATTTGGTTGATTTATGATGTGGAAGGAGTCTGAAGGGAACAGATAGTCTTGTTTGTCACTGTGTGTCATGATGTAGAATGAAGTGGGTAGGTGGAAAGGTTTTGAAAGGTTAAACTGAATTTATGTGTTTGTTAACGAAGTGTTTTACAGAAATAAAGAGAAAGAAGAAAATTGAAACGTTGTTATTAATTCATTTCCTGGAAAAGTCCAAACTGCACTAAAAATAACAACGCAAGACTTCGAGAATTTACTGGCCTAAATAACTACTTCAGTGAAAATGAGTATTTTTTTAGGCACCTTTTCAAATTTTCAAAGAGATAAACTTTTCTATCACCCAAGCCTACGTCTATGTAGAGGGTGAGGGACTAGTAACGGTGCTGCTGAGGAAGAGATCTGTTTATTCATAGCTGATGTGGATTTATTCGACATGGAAAAAAAAAAATTAAAAAACCGAGGGCGCTTGTCATGCAGACTTCGTCTATACAGTTTTACTCCTATATCCATGGAATTTAGCACATTCCCCTGAAATTTTGCACATTTCCCCTTCAAAATAAGTTTACATAAGAATTAGTATGGTGCATTAGTATTACAAGAATCGTCGACATCGTTTGACCTATCACATGCGTGTATGTTTTCGTCGAGAAAGTTTTCTTGTATACGCCTTGCTTTAAGTGAAGTTCGCCTTTTCTATTTATTGCTGTTAGCTCCCTTGAGATTACACTGCTCTCCTAACCACTGAATACCTCCCTACCTCGAACTTCTGGTTGCCAGCGGTAGCGGCCGCGGTCGTGAACCCAAGAAGGGCGATGCAGCACTGTTGAAACAAACTGGGAATCACTGAACGCGAGCGAGGATAATTGGCGCGCCGAATCCAACATCAGAATCGGCACAGCTCGAAAGCGATCGGCGAAGAATAATCTGGAACTAATATTGTAAAGTACCTAGAAAACCTCAGAAGTGCTGACTCCAGAAACTCCATAATGAATTCACTAAATGCAGTGGCCTGTAACTTGTTGTTGAACTACAGCGATCTGGTTTCGCTTCAGTTTCTTTCCGTATCTCACAGCGGTTATTAACCTTCATCACGGCGTGCACCCTACCTTAGCGTGAGCGGACGCGTGATGGTTTTTTTACCGCATTGCCATTTGGCCCACTTCTTGTTACGGTAGTAACCCTAAAAGTGGGCCTTTGCGATCGCCTTTTGATAACTCGAAATTTGAATGAAAAAAAAAGAAGAAAAAAAAAAGAAACGGTTTAACCGTCATATTGACACAAAGATAAACAAATTTGTAGAAGAGAACATTACCTACAATGTTACTCTCTCTCTCTCTTTTCAGAGGTATTTGCATAAATTATCGGCGATTTTCTCTGTATGTCTGTATCATGTTCCCACTTTTTACGTCGCGTTTGTTCAATCGATCAGCATCAAATTTTACAGACGTAACTGTTTGCCGCCTGAGGCCGGAACCTCCCTTCCTCAAAGATTTCAGAGAAAAAATAAGTGAGTAACACTTTGAGATAAGGAAATTTAATTGCAAATGATGCCGTAACCGTTCATCTTTTACAAGGAAGCCCCACTGATTCGGACTTTGAATTTTCTTATATATATATATATATATATATATATATATATATATATATATATATATATATATATATATGGTACGTGAAGTTCAGAACACAAATAACAATCAGCTAAAGCCATTCGACGAAACTCTCAAAAATACTCGAAAAAATCGACTTTGAAGTTTTACATCTACTCGTAAGTACCGATAATTACAAGAACTGTAGCATCTGTCGTGTAGCTCAGTTGGTAATGTTCTAGTCTTAGGATCGGTAGTTCGAATCCTGCAATAACAGTTTTTGGTTTTTCGTTGTGTTCAAATACTTCCGAGAAATACTTCAATACAATATCTAATAGTATTTTTTAAAGATGTTGCATTTTACTTTATTCGTTATTATCTATATTTTATAAAATAATGATCGTTTCAATAAAAAAAACATAAGTTATATTTATTACAGTATTGACTTCATTATTAGTTGACTGTTCAGTTTGTGAAGAGCTACGACGCTGTTTTTGGAAACTCATCGCCATAGCTACTAATGGCTTTCCAAGAAGCTAACCTACTCAACCATCGTTTTTGATGATGACAAGGGGTTCAGTTCGTCTACATACGTACAAACTAAAACTGACACTACACGTGGGATTAGAGATCCCAAAATGTTTAATATAATTGAATTCGAAAAGAACGAAAAATATTCATCATAGCGGGATTCAAACCACCGACTCTATGATTATGTTACCAGAACGCTACCAGCTGAGCAACATCTACAGATGCTGCACCTGTTTTGATTATTGGTACTTATGTGTACTTGCAAAACTCCAAAGTCGATTTTCTCGAGAATTTTTGCAGTTCCGTCGAATTACATTCACTGATTGTTATTTAAATTCTGATCTTCAGATACCGTAAATATTAATAAATTCTAAAATCCGATACTCATGTTGTCCCCTTGTTAGACGAAAATTTAATAAACGTATTTTTAGAGCAGAAAATTCTTAACAACTTTGCTCTCTTACGCTATTTCCATAACATGCAGTTTTCAGAAATACTGGCAAATATAACGGCAATTTGACACTGTCAGTTGATTCTACGTAAACCAGTACAGGCAATGAAAATAAATTTGAAAAAGAGGACAAACAACCACGTCAAAACTGGTAATATATTTGAACGGAAAAAAAGAAAATATTGGAGGGATATTAAAATAATAGCTACAGAGGTAGTTAAATTCAAAAATCAAATAATTGCAGTTGATTGTTAAAATACGGTCAGAAAGAATATTATGTGTTGAGTACATGGATATTACCACAATAGTTGACTCGTAATCGTATCGTCCATCATTTTTATTATTTATATTTTTATCAAAATTGCACGAAATGTTTGAAAAAAATATGAAAAAACAAGAAAACATAATGTGGGCTGTAGAACACGCCAGTGCGATTTCTTATCTTCTTTGCTCAATTATTGGTTTGTTTTTGGTATAGTATCCAGTCTGCAGACTGGTTTGATGCATCTCTAATGGTAGCCTATCCTGTGCAAACCTCTTCATCTGCGGATAGAAGCGACGACCTACATCCTTTTGAATCTGCTTACTGTATTCGTCTCTCGGTCTCCCTCTGCGACTTTTACCCCACACACTTTCTTCTGATGCTAAGTTGACGATTCTTTGATGTCTCAGAATGTGTCCCACCAACCTATGCTTTCTCTTAGTCAGATATGCCAGAATGGCTGTCAAAAAATCTCACTTCTTCCGAAACGTTTTTGTTCCCTTACACATTCTGGATTTTTTGTCTTATTTACTTCGTCCGTCACAAGTAATTTTTCTACCCAAATAACAAAACTTATAAACTACTTTTACTGCCTCTTTAAGTAATGTAATTCATTCAGCATCGCCTGATTTTCTGACACTACGTTTCATTACCCTTGTTTTGGACTTGTTAATGTTCATCTTTTACCCTTCTTTCAAGACAGTCTCCATTCCGTTCCATGTCCTTTTCTGTCACTGACAGAATTACCATATTATCGGCAAACCATGCAATTATTATTTCTTTTTTATGAACTTCTTGAAATTTCTCCTTGCCTTCCTTCACAGCTAGCTCACTGCAACGATTGAACAACACTAGGGAAAGGCTACAACCCTGTATAACATCATTCCCAAGTATTGCGTCCCTTTCATTCCTTTCTACTCTAATAACTTCTGTTTTTTAGTTGTAGAAGTTGTGTATAACGTTGCATTCCCTATATTATACCCCTCATACATTCAGAATTTTAAAGAGTGTATTCCAATCAACATCGTCAAAAACTCTCTCTAGATCTACAAATGCTGAAAAAGTATTTTGTTTTTCCTTAATCTATCTTCTGAGATATGTGAGTGTAGCCCCTCCCGTGTTACTACATTACTCCTAAATCTAAAAATCCCCAAATCGGATTCCACCAGTTTTTCCATTCGTCTGTAAATAATTCGTGTTAGTATTTTGAAACTATGATTTACTAAACTGATAGTTCAGTAATTTTCACTTTTGTCTGCACTTGCTTTATTTGGAGTTGCAATGATTACATTCCTCTTGTCATCGGGGGGAATCTCCCTTCTGATATAGACTGCATACCAGGTGGAACAATTTCTTCATGAATGGCTGTCCTAACGATATCAGCACTTCAGACGGAATATCATGTACTCCAGGGGCCTTGTTTCGACTCAAGTCTTTTAGTGCTTTGTCAAATTATTCTCGCATCTTCCTTTACTTTCTCTTCCATTTCTAGAATACTGCTTTCAAGTTCGTTTACTTTGTATAGGTCCTCTATATATTCCTTGCACTTTTCTTTTCAGCTTTCCCCTCTTTGCTTAGTACTAGTTTTCCATCTGAGCTATTGATATTCATGCAGCTGCGTTTCTTAATCCAAATGTTTCCATCTTTCCCCTTATTAAATTCTTCTAAGGTCTTGCATTTGTCCTCTAGCCACTCCTGGGTAACCGGCCTGCATTCTGTCAACCTCATTTTGGAGACGCCTATACTCCCTTTTGCTTGTTTCATTTCATATAGTTATCTAGAAATAAACCCAGGTAAATGAAGAAATACTGCAGATGATCAGAAAGAAAGTCGTACAAAATTCTACAGATAAAGATAATACAGTTATTTAAATCCCTTACGAGCGAAGTAGAAAATGCAGGGAAAAGTGTCGAAATTTATAAATAAAAGATTGTCGGAATAGCTGATTTGGTATACAGAAATTAAAAACAAAAATTAGGATTGCAATGGGAATTCCACTGACAAATGCGGAGAAAAGAGCGAATAGACGGAATAGTGCACTGAAGACCAGAGCCGGATTAACGGGGGAAGCAGGGGGACTGCGTGATTTTTTAGTTATTTGCAAAGTCGCACGAGGGGTAATATCAACCCAATGCATTTACACAGCTGATACCATGTAACTAATTGTGTTCAATTAACTTTCCTATCTGTCTCTAATGACCCATGATGTGGGGCTTACAATTCTACTGTACCTCAACAGAAATGTACTAGGCTCACGTAAAGACCGTCGGGGCCACACTATTTGTATTTTTTCATTGCCCCCGACATCCACATTGATAAACAACAGAAAATATTTCTATGAGGATTTTGCAAATAATAATGGGAAGTTGATAACAGACAAGTGTACAAGTAGTTGCGTGCTATCTATGTGATTGACGATTCGCCAACAGGCGTTTGCAAAATTATCCGCCCATGAAATTACGAAAGAACAGATAACTGCGAAAATTAGAGCAATCAGCTTATTTGCTCATGCAAGCTGCTGACAAGAGTAAGGTACACGAAAAAGGAAATTGAAGAATATGTTACGTGATGTTCTGTTTGTATTTATAAAAGATAAAGGCAAAAGCGAAGTAATTCTAACAATGCATTTAATGCTGAAATCAGTCTGTAACGGAGTGCTACAGGGCCATTACTTTTCACAACATGTATGAACTACACAGTAGGTAACATCGAAAGTTGAATAACACTTTATCGGATGAAGATGTAGCGCATAAAGAAAGAGTCGTAAGGCTGCAAAACTGTAGCGAAATGCAAAAGGATCTGTAGCGTTTCGAAACTTGCTGCAGGCAGAGCAAATGGACCTCAACAAAAACAAATGTAACGCATTGCTAATACGTAGAAAGGAAGATCCTGTATTATGATTACACAACTTCGTAACTCTTAAAAGAAGCAGTTACTTCAATGAAACATCTGGGAGTGGATATAACGGCTAATTTGAAGTTGAAGGGCAACATCAAACTGGGAAGAATTCTCAGCCATTGTAGTCCATCAACAAAGGAAGTAACTTGCTCGCCATTGTGGGATCCGTCGTACACAGGATTGAAAGAGGACATAAATAAGGTTACTTAAGCAAGTCACATCTAGAAAGTCTAATTTCTTTACTAAGAAAACATAATTGCATGAAAAACATTATTGGTAATTGGTACAGCAAGGTTTGAGCTATTGTTCGAGACAGTCACCAAAAGTGTTGAGAAACTTATCATATCGTGGGGGCATGTTTCTGTTTGTGTGTCGCAGAAATCTGCCACCTGTGAGTGGAAGTAGCGTGTGAGAGTCGTCCACAGCTTCTGTAGTGAAACAATGCCGAAATTGTGGAGTGCCATTCAAAAGAAGAGGCGTCGAATGCTTACTGGGGGTGGTCTGTTGCTCCAAGACAATGCTCGTCACCATAAGACGCCTTTAGCCACATTCGGTCATCCAGTGCACAGTTGTTATCTTGTTCGCGGCCATCTTATCTTGCACCTCAAGAATTTGCTGTACTCCAGCCGACGTTTCGACAACGACGAAGACCTGAAGACAATTGCAACGTGCGTCGCTTTCGCAGACCTCAGATATCAATGACACAGGAATGCGAAATTTCATCCCGTGGTATACCTAGTGTCTCAGTTCTTTTGGAGACTATCTCGGAAATAGTACTACCATTGCGGAACCTCTCATGAAGTTTTCATGTAACTATGTCGTCTTACAAGGAGATCACACAGGTATTGAATTTTATAATTTTTTGTATTTATGGTATGTGAAATTCAGAACTCAAATAGCAATCAGCCAAAGCAATTCGACGCAACTCGTAAAAATTCTCAAGACAAATCTACTTTGAACTTTTGGAAGTACGCGTAAGTCCCAGTCATTAAATGAATTAATGCATCTGTAGGTGTAGCTCAGTTGGTAGTATTCTGGCCTAGTACAAATTCTTCCGTGACTTTTTTTCGTTGTTTTCGAATACTTAAACAATTGTAATACCTAATTGTAATTTTAACGAAAAGTGCAAGTATATTTGTTTATTCGTAATTTTCTATACTTTATAGAAGTTTGTTAATAATGACGGTTTAAAAAAAAAAAGTAGGTTACATTTTTTTATGATATTGCCTTCACTATTAGTTGACGACGGTAGTTTCTGATTGTTGAGTTTGTGAAGAGCTACGACACTGTTTTTAGAAACTCATCTCCATAACTGCCTATAGCCTTCCAAGCAGCTAACCTATTCAACCAACGTTTGATGTGACAAGGTTTTCACCTCGTCTACATACACATAACCAAAAGCTGATACAACACGTGGAATTAGAGATCCCAAAATGTTTTATATAACTGAATTCGAAAAAAAAAAAAGATTGCCTACCACACTGGGATTAGAACCATCGACGCTACGGTTGTGAGGCAGGACCGCTACCACCTGAGCTACACTAACAGATGCAAAACTGGTTTAACTGTTGGTATTTACGTGTACTTTGCCGTAATTTAAAGTCGAGTTTCTCCTCAATTTTTGAGAGTTGGGTCGAATGGCTTTGGCTGATTGTTATGTAAGTTCTAAACTTCAGGTATCATAAATATATGGTGTTACAAAAAGGTACGGCCAAACTTTCAGGAAACATTCCTCACACACAAAGAATGAAAATATGTTATATGGACATGTGTCCGGACACGCTTAATTTCCATGTTAGAGCTTATTTTATTACTTCTCTTCAAATCACATTAATCATGGAATGGAAACACACAGCAACAGAACGTACCAGCATGACTTCAAAATCTTTGTTATCGGAAATGTTCAAAATGTCCTCCGTTAGCGAGGATACATGCATCCACCCTCCGTCGCTTGGAATCCCTGATGCGCTGATGCAGCCCTTTAGAATGGCGTGTTGTATCACAGCCGTCCGCAATACGAGCACGAAGAGTCTGTACATTAGGTACCGGGGTTGTATAGACAAGAGCTTTCAAATGCAACCATAAATGAAAGTCAAGAGGGTTGAGGTCAGGAGAGCGTGGAGACCATTAGTCCGCCTCTACCAATCCATCGATCACCGAATCTGTTGTTGAGAAACGTACGAACACGTCGACTGAAATGTGCAGGAGCTCCATCGTGCATGACCCACATGTTGTGTCGTACTTGTAAAAGGCACATGTTCGAGCAGAACAAGTAGAATATCCCATATGAAATCATGATAACGTGCTCCAATGAGCGTACGTGAAATAAAATGAGTCCCAAAACAGGACATTACCAACAATTCCTGTCGAAACGTTCACCTTCCTTCAATTTGCTCAGCTGGCGGTGAATCGACGAAGTACAGTACATACTAAAGAAACAATTGGGTAGTTTGACAATTAATTATATAAATATTAATTCGCAATTTGCGAGAATTTCCGACTTTAGCTGTTATTCTTTAGTTGGTCTATGCTTCTGCAACACATGAAAACTTGTGCCGGACCGGGACTCGAACCCGGGTCGCCTTAACCACTTGGCCACCCTAACACGCTCCCCGGCCAGACCCAAACTGCCATATGTTGCACTTGCCTACTTTCCCTGGTGGTCGCACGCATTTAGCGTGATTCCCGCGACGGGGAGAGACAACTTACACCATCTTTAGCCAGCCTAGGCTCTCATATATGCAATGATACTTCTGTTCTAAGCCGGCCGCGGTGGCCGAGGGGATTGAGGCGCTCCAGTCACGATCTGCACGGCCACTACGGTCGGGGGTTCGAATCCCCCCCTCGGGCATGGATATTTGTGCCGTCCTAGTTCGTAAGTAGTTCATAAGTAGTTTGTAAGTTTAGGGACTGATAACCCTGTAGTTAAGTCCCATAAGCTTAACAAACATTTGATTTTTCTGTTCTAAAGGAACAGAATTGCCGATGGTCGAGTCCCGGTCCGGCACAAGTTTTCATGTGTTTCAAAAGCATAGACCAACTAAAGAATAACAGCTAAAGTCGGAAATTCTCGCAAATTGCGAATTAATATTTATATAATTAACATTTATAGCTGCGGACCATCGGCAATTCTGTTCCTTTAGAACAGAAGTATCATTGTATTTTGACTATTGTCTGCACGAATTATTTCAATTTAAAAATGAGCTCTCAGATGGAAATTAAGCGTTTCGAGACACATGTCCTCATAACATATTTTATGTCTTTGCGTGTGAGGACTGTTTCCTGAAAGTTTGGCCGTACCTTTTTGTAACACCCTGTATCAAGAAATTCTAAAATCCTTTACCTATGTGGTAGCCTTGTTAGTTTCAAAACAAAAAATACAGAAATGTACTTTCAAGAAGCGTCTAGTAAGTTAGAGTCAAAGTGTTACGATGATGTTAGGCAAAATGTAGCCGACGGTGCAAGAGAGGTACACTGCATCATGTTACGGCTGTTGTTCCGAGAGCCGACGTCTCACGAAGAGATGTCCAGAATCTAGCTCGCGAAGAGAGAGCACGAGGGTGAAATTAGATCAGAGCTTAACGGAGGCTTACTTGAAATAGTTCCTCCTTAGAAGCATACGCGACTAGGAGGGGAAAAGGCGGAAGTGACACTCGTACAGAGAGTTCCCTCCGTCGCACACCGTTAGTCCGGCTTGCGGAGCATAGAGCTAGATGAAGATGTAGTGCGCAGATAAGCGCCGGTCTATAGGGAAAGAGGATCGGGCGGCACGAGTAAGAAGCGGGAGCCGGCACTGCAGAAGGCAACGTCTGGGCGCGGCGACAGCTACACGGCAGCGTTCATCACGCGTCACGGAGCGCGGCCCACGCCCAGGAGGCGGCGTCGCCCTCGGTCGGAGACTCGCCGGCGTCCTTTAGTCGGCAGCCGGTCGTCAGCTCTCGTTTGCGACTCGGGTCGGCGGAGCGCGGCCGGCGCGGTGTGGGCCACAGGCGGCCGGGTTGCGCAAGCCGCGGCCGAGCGGCCGGTCGACCGTCGGGGTCGGCCGACACATCGGCGACCGCTCACCGGGCAAACCCGTGACCCGGCGCCGCGACCCGCGGGTCAGCGCCGGCGGATAAACACGAGTGCGAAAGGGGGGGGGGGGGGGGGACGAGCGCTCGTGACGTGGCCGCAACAGGTGCGCGACGGCCGCGGCCGCCGATGGCGTGCCGTGCGGAGGTCCACTTTCCCCACAGCGCGCCAGCGAGGTTGGCTGCGCAGCCAGACTTGGCCGTAGCTTCGTAATACGAAGAAAATTCGGAAAGTACACTGCCGACTACCCTAAAAAAGCCGAAGGAAACATCCAAATTTGTTGTTGTTGTTGTTATTTGGATGTTTAAGGGGGACAAAACTACAATGGTCATCAGTCCCCCATTCCATCACAAAGTGTCAAAAATAAAAGCGCGGACGTCAAATAAATGCGCCCAGAGATAAAGTGTGCAATGTGGGAGGGGAATCCCACTGCATCCAAACTTGTATTACAAAAAAGTCTTTATCGCAAAAATTAACAGTTTCTATTATAATAATTTCGTGTGGCTCATTGGCCTGGTGCAAGTCTTTCAATTGGATGCCACTTCGGCGACTTGCGTGTCCTTAGCCTACCCCAGTTATCCAACCGGGAAAAGGGGACCTACAGCTGAACGTGGAATCCGAACCACGAGTCGTTTCTGGCGACTCCTCACATCGTTGAGAGGTGAGGATGGATTAAAGTACAGACTAAATAAATCCGAGATCCGACCGGTTTCCAGTCGAGCACTTTACCCCAAGACCACCGGGTCCGACAACAGTTTCTATTTACCGATTTCGACATGATGTAGGTCATCTTCGGAATTACATGTAGCCCAAGTGGACAGTGCTGGACTCGACTGGGCTAGGCTGTCCTGGGATGTTCTGCTGCCACTCTGGGCTGTCCTGGGAGGTTCTGCTGCCAGCAGGTAACATCGTTGAGAGGTGAAGGATGGATTAAAGTGCAGACTGAATAAATCCGAGATCCGACAAGTTTCTAGTGGAGCACTTTACCCCAAGACCACCGGGCTCGACAACAGTTTCTATTTACCAGTTTCGACTTGATGTAGTTCATCTTCGGAATTACATGTAGCCCTTGGATTCAGGAGGAACTTAGGAACCCGGGGGCAATACTTACCTTACGTCTTATCTTAGAAGATAGATTAAGGAAAGGCAAACCTACATTTTTAGCTTTTGTAGATTTGGAGAAAGCATTTGACAATGTTGACTGGACTACTCTCTTTCAAATTCTGAAGTCAGCAGGGGTAAAATACAGGGAAAGGAGAGTTATTTACAACTTGTACCAAAGCCAGACTGCAGTTATTAGACTCGAAGGGCATGAAAGGGAAGCATCAGTTGGGAAGGGAGTAAGACAGGGTTGTAGCCTTTCTCCGATGCTATTCAATTTGTACATCGAGCAGGCGGTGAAGGAAAGCAAGGAAAATTTTGGAATAGGGATTAAAGTTCAGGGGGAAGAAATAAAAACATTGCGTTTTGCTGATGACATTGTAATTCTGTCAGAGACACCAAAGGACCTGGAAGAGCAGTTGAATGGAATGGACAGTGTGTTGAAGAGAGCGTATAAAATGAACATTAACAAGAGCAAAACAAAAATAATGGAATGCGGTCTTAGAAAATCAGGCGATGCTGAAGGAATTAGATTAGGTAACGAAACAATGAAGGTGGTAGATGAGTTTTGTTACTTGGGTAGTAAAATAACATGCGATGGTCGCAGTACAGACGATATAAAATGCAGAATGGCAATGGGAAGAAAAGCATTTTTGAAAAAGAGAAATTTGCTAGCATCGAATATTAATTTAAGTGTAAGGAAGTCTTTTCTTGAGGCATTTGTGTGGAGAGTTGCCTTGTACGGGAGTGAAACATGGACGATAAGCAGTGCGGACAGGAAGAGAATAGAGGCTTTTGAAATGTGGTACTACAGAAGAATGCTGAAGATCAGGTGGGTAGATCACATAAATAATGAAGAGGTACTGAACAGAATTGGCGAGAAAAGGAATTTTTGGCATACCCTGACTAAAAGAAGGGATCGCTTGGTAGAACACATTCTTAGACATCGAGGAATCGTAAATTTAGCATTGGAGGGAAGTGTGTGGGGTAAAAATCGCAGAGGGAGGCCAAGAGACGCGTATAGTAAGCAGATTCAAGTGGATGTGGGTTGCCGTTCTTATGAGGAGATGAAAAGGCTTGCTCAGAATAGAGTAGGGTGGAGAGCTGCATCAAACCAGTCTCCGGACTGAAGACCATAACAACAACAACAACAACCAAGTGGACAGTGCTGGACTCGGCTGGGCTGGGCTGTCCTGGGCTGTTCTGATGCCAGCAGCTAATTGTTACCTGCTGGCAGCAGAACAGCCCAGGACAGTCCAGCCCAGCCGAGTCCAGCATTGGTCACATGGGCTACATGTAATTCCGAAGATGACCTACATCAGGTCGAAACCGGTAAATATAAACTGTTAATTTTTGCGATCAAGACTGTTTTCTTTTAATATTAATCATACCAAACAGATCGCTGTTTCTCTCCTCTGACAATGTTGTCAAAATTAATCCAAATTTGTAATTCCCGTTTGCAACGACTAGGATAATGTGGTACATTATTGCGATCATTTCGGACAAATGTTTATTATAACTGGAAATATACTGAGAAAATAAATAATTTGAAATATGCCACTTGTTCTTGGATGTTTAATGAATTTGTAGTACAAATGTTAGACAACTACAAATGTTGGTATAAACACAAAAAAAAGGTTACCGAATTGAGAAAAATCGATCGGAAAGGTAGCACACTAGGTACAATTGTGATTACTTCCTGGTAAAATTTTGATCACTGGCATCTTCCACTTAAAAAGCACTTTTTCGCTCGGTCGCCAACGCAAACTTCGTGATACCAAAAATTACATTTTTGGCTGGGAATCCAGTCACTCTTAACTAGAAAATTTATAAGAGCGCGTTTGACAAAGTAGCTTCACTTACCACTTAACCCTTTCAATGTCACTTCATGAATTGAGCTTTTCAAAAAATAAAATTCCGTGTTTTCTGCATTAACACAGTACATTAAACACCAAAATATGTATTTCAAAATTTTTGATCGAACTATTGGATTTTTATGTCGTGTATTTCGGGTATAACACAGACGTTTGTATCGAGGTAATTTATTCAAAATGTTCAAATGTTTGTAGAGCTTATGGGACTTAACTACGGGGTCATCAGTCTTTAAGCTTACAAACTACTTATGAACTAGCTTATACTAAAGACGGAACAAACATCCATGCCCGAGTGGGGATTCGAATCCCCGACCACAGCGGCCATGCAGATCGTGACTGGCACGCCGCAGAGCGCTGGGCCACCGCGGCCGGCGGTATTTTATTACTTGAACGGTATTTTGTTGATAGTTGACACTGTCATACCAATAATGCTAGCACAATCTTCGTCACAGCAGAAAAGACTATTCACTGCTGAAATAAAATAACATGAACCACACTCAACTAACACTCACAGCCACGTACAGTAGGCAACGCAACACAACCTCCAAGACCGATAAAGCCTCAGAAGTAGATAAACGCCGTTACCAAGTAGCAAAATGTCATAATAGAAACATGTTGTTCATGGGCAATAATGCGACCTTAAGGACTGATACACAAAATCCAGAATATATCATTTTAATACGCTGTTTTCGAGGAACAACACTGGGAATGAAATTGTTTCCGGAAAAAATTTATATCTCCGTAGCACAAAGTGGTGTATTCTTGGAGAAGACAGGAGGAACTGTAGAAACCTGCTACACTACAACGCCACACAGAGGCAAGTGCTACCAACACTACAAGACTGACAAATAATGTTGATCGAAATTGTACCTATATCGAATTTTTTACCCCTTACACTACAATTGCACGTGGTTACCATATCAGCGTAGGTGCGCGTACATTGGATGAGCCCCATCTGCTTCCCTCACAGTACAGTTTGATCCATATAAGAGACAGGTTAAATCCTCTTTGTCGGACGTCTGCTCGTTGCAGCGTGCTGCCGTGTTGACGTCTGTGATCTTTAGAACTCTGTGGACGTGGGAGGCGTGCGGGCGTTTGTGGCGGTTGCTGCGCCACTCTCTGCGAATCTCTTTCTATATAAAAGCGAAAGGACACTCATTCACCCACTCATTCACTCAATCTCGAAAACAACCTATGAATTTGAAATTCGGTAGGAATGTAGTTTGTAGGTAGAAGACGTCAGCAAAGAAAGTATTTTGCGATAGGGCCGATAGTTCCGTAAATGTGACGTCATAAACAATGAAAACGTCCCCGTCGTGCAGTATGTGATAGTGTGACTTTAACAGTCCACTATTTAAGAAGGAGAACACTTAACGACTTGCAACAAACTTCAAACATAATTTCAAACCTTTAAGAAACTTTTCTTGCCGACAACCCCAGCAAAATGATGAAAGAAAAAAAGTCTTTTGCTTACTACTTTTTCGGCGTTCATGCAGTAAAATAATGACATTTGGCATGACGTTAGAATTTATTACTGGTACACTATTCATTTTATTCGCGAGAAATGTTACAGACAGTATACGCATATAACACTGAATGTACTTTCGAAATTTTATCATAATTATTACAACACACAGTTCATGAGACGTGGAATAATAAACAATTAAGTACATGAAAAACCGCCTCGTCACGCATGACGTTTTGATTTATTACGTCTTTCTTACTAACTCTATTTGCGACGTATTTTGCAGACACTTTCCAGATACACTACTGGATGTACCTTTGAAATAATATCGTATTACAACATATAGTTCAGGTGCTACGACGTCAAAGACAAAGAAATGCATGAAAATTCGCTCTAATAAGAATGAGGTTGTTATTTACTACGTCTTTACTACCAACTCAATTTACAACACATTTCGCAGGCAGTTTCCTAATATTTAACTCTACGAACCTGGTGAATAATATTTTTGTAGGACACACAATTCAGGATGTACCTATATATGAAGGGTCTATAAAGCAGTGTGTCTGGCTTTTATCGTCTTTGTGTGTACATATTGCACACAAATCTACAGTTTTGTTCCCATCTTTATGAAATTATGTACACGCAAACTTCAATCCATAACAACGCTCGCCATAACTGTAAGAATCACGTACAACACCCAGTTCACGAGATATGACGCTATAAACAAAGGATTGCGAGAAAAACTGCTGCATTGCGCATTTCCTCCTAAGTCACTGGGCCAATTTCATCCAAATTTGGTACACCTATTCCATACCGTGAGGTAATGGTAAGCACCACATATGACACATGATAACGTCACAAACAATAGAAGCTGTAAGAAACTGCAACATAATGCGACGATGCTTTATGAATACAGTATATGAGAACGAGAATACTTAGCGACTTGAAACAAACTTTAAACATAATGTCAAACACTTTTTGAACTTTTCTCGCTGACAACCATTGCAAAATTATGAATGGAACAAAGTTTCTCGCTTTCTACTTTTCCGCTGTTAGGTATGATGCTACAATTTATAATTTCTACACTACATATTGTAGCCGCAGGTAATTTCATGTACAGTATACATAAATAAAAAATGTACCTTCGAAATTGTATCACAGTACGACACGTAGTTCATGAGATATGAGCACACACACTGCAAAATCCATGGAAAACCGCCCCATCACCCCATTTTAATCTATTACTTCTTTACTACAAATTTATTGTATTCGCAACAGGTTTTACAGATATTCAGCACTTATACAAATGAATATATACCTGAAAAATTATAAAATTGTACTACATATAACTAAAATAAATAAATAAATAAAATAAAGAGATCGTACGAATTTGATATGTCATTTGTATTTTGTTACTATCTTTCTTTTGTTCGCATTCTGAACTTATAATTTTGAACATTATGCAAGACAGCTTTATTTCGTATATATTCTCTGATAAATGTTACATGCTTTTAGAAAAAAGGGGATATACAAAGAGAGAAGGGATAGGAGGCGTGCAAACTCAAGGCAGGAATAAACAAATAAATACCGGGAAATGCCAGGTTTTCAGCTAGTTCAGTATAAAGGCATTGTCCTGAAGTAGTACGCGTTTGCAGACTTTTGAAGATAAGGCCAGTCACCCGATTTACGTGGAGTTAATTCGGAACGAGGCAAAGAATTGATATAAGCTAAAGGCAAAAAGGCCACAAAAGCTTTCGTCAAATCTTCGGGCAATACAGAGGTAAAAACAAATTGAGGCTGACTGACTCACTCACCAGAGTAAAACGTGGAATTAAATCAGTCAGAGCACCAGGAAATACCGTATTCTTGGAAACTGCGTCTTATGGAGCCAGCTGAAAACTGATTGAAAAATACAGCATAATGTCAGAACTGAAGAGCAATTAATACGGCCTGCAATGTAAGCGAGGCTTTAAGAACTGCACAACAGTTTCCTAGAGTACTATAGGGACAAGATAGTACAATGGCACTCGGAATATTGTAATGTTATAAAGAAAATAGCCAAAGTTTCCCGCAAGGATCTACTTGTGAGCCTTTTTTCTGCGATGTCTCCATTCAACTTCTGCTTTGCGTACTAGTAGGAGATGGAGAGCGGATGGTGTAACTGCTTATGCAGATGTATTAGTTGTCATATCAACAACTGACTGACTATTATGCCGGACGATGCAAAATTTTCATTTCGTTGCTCTTTCAATTTACGTGGTCAAAATGAAAGTTCTTGACTGTATAAAACGCAGATGTTTCGCAACAGGTCATTCACACATGGATCACATAGGAATTATTGAGATGAATAAAAGGAAGGTACCATACACAGTGGTGTCATGTTACTGCAGCAGAAAGGGTAAAAAACCCATCACAGTTAATAAAATGACCAGGAAAGACTTTCTCGACATACAGCATGGTATTACTACAAACTTTGTAATTACGAAAAAAAAAAAAAAAAAAAGAAACTGATGATTATACTCCTTGTCTTCTACGTAAGGTAACATCCGCTTTTGTAGAATATAAAATTCTGATATGAAAAATTTGGTTTATGTTAAAAAGTTAATTTTAGGAAACTTCGTAAAAATTCACGTGTTTCATTGTTTAAATTACAAGAGAAGTACAGTGAACAGAGAAAGATAAAGAAAGCTAAATACAATTACCTCATGAAAGTATTGAAATATATACCACACATCTATCACAATTTCGATAAGAAACTTTTTCATGATGGAGTTCTCGATGAGGAAAAATGTGAAGATTTGGATATACAGCTGGATTAGTTATTTTCAGGTGTTAAATGAAGGAAAAGTCACTTTTCGACCATTTTGTCACTTCTGTCTGTATCTTCTTTTTTTTCAAATAAAGAATACAAAATCAGAAAAACTAGTATTCTGAATGGTTCAAGAATTTGCACACCGACTTAAAATATCTTATTTTATAGACCCAGGACAACTTGTTAACAACTTCCCACGTTATCGAAAGAAATATAAAATATCATTTCTCTCAAAATGATCCGCGATTGGGATTTGTCGTTACTATACGAAACAGCTCAATTGTAGAATGGCCCAACACGACCAAGCTAACAGCTGCAAACAATGAAAATTACATGTATTCTAATGAACAGATCACTGAAAAGAGACAGATGCATAAAATGTGAAATAAGAACAGGAACCACACTGTAGTGACAGGATATTTACGGGTACACATTAACGAAATACGTAGCTTCAACTAATGTATACGGTTGATGACAGATAAAGCAGTGAAAATATTACAAAAACTAGCACGAAGGAACTTAATTAACACTACAAACCACGCTGAGACGAACACACCACTGTACGCACATTGAATCAGTATTGAGGTTTGCGACAAGTGCGTTGGCACAACCTATGAAACTCGCTGTGAACGAAACAGCTACCAGGCTATGGCAGAGGAGTGTACTGCTAAGACTATCTGGGGCACAGTAAAGGGGTACTACGAATACGCCCAGTGAATATTATGATCAGATATCGCGTAGCGTCTTACGGTTGTAAATGGGTAGAGCTGACAGGATTCAATAAATCTGGTAGCTGGAGCCCTTACTACAAGAATTTAAAGATAAACAGTCTAGTTCGCAAAATTTGAAATTTGACAATTTATTAGTACAGGTATCGGTTTCGATCTGAGATTAGATCATCTTCAAACCTCTACAGTAAAGCATAATTTTGGATGCATGTTGCCTAAAGTGATAGCTAGAGTATTTATTTTTTCTTTTGAACCTCTGTAAAGCAATAGGGTATCGTCCACATATCTCTTGTAATTGATAATTTTGTTGGCGATTTCAGGATTCTCTTTAAAAAATCTGACCTCAATGTAGTTGACAAACATGTTCGCATCGGCAACAGAACCTCTCCTTCTAGATTACTTGATAAATATTACCGTGGTGTCAGGATGATCTCCGTTCTGGGAGTAAAGTAATATTAATGTTTAAAGGAAGCATATTATATCAGAACTAAAAGTAATACATGAACTGTATTTCCGTTCTAAATTATATAACAAATTACTAAGAAAGGAATGTCTCGTACAGCTATAAATAGATCTAATTCCTAGCGTGCAAGCGGTAATTAACAAGAAAAATGAGACGATTCGTGCATATGTGTTCGAATCAGCAACGTCTTCATTACTACAGGATGAGAAATAGATTCCTCTGTCGAAACTGATGTAGTAATTACACAACGCGTAATATGATCATTACAGATCGGCGTCGAAAGAGGGTCTCGGTAGGTAATGAGTTGCAAAAGATAAAAGGAGAATTAAAAAGCGAGCACTACGAGATAAACCCGTCACGGCGCGGGGACTACCGGCCGCGCGCCTGCGAGGTATGCTCGCCCGCGGCACAGCCGGATATTGCCTGTCCGCCTCGTGGGCTGACGGCGCCTCCGCCCGACCCACTCCCAGATCTATCACCCGTGTCAAGGTCCCATCCCGGCGAGCTGCTCAGCCTCCTTGAGGCTCTTACTGACCGAACACCTGCAAGCAGTTCTCCATCGGTTGTTTCAACAAGGCGGGAAAGTAAATAGATGTGTTTATTTTGTCCTCGTCCAACAGTACACGTTGTAGGCCCGTGGATGTATCACCTGTTTTAACTGCTATTTACAATTAATGTAACTAGTGACATGTATTAACAGTGGAAAATGTACAAGATTTTATCAGCCGTTTGCAACATGCATTGTATTATCACGGTTTGAGAAAGGCTAACGGTTTTATAATGGACAGTAGGTCCTAAACTAGTCACTGACTTCAAAATTGTGCAACTGCGACGGACAAAATAAACTGTTTTACAAAATATTCCCAGGTGCTGATACTAAACCATATTTACGATGAATTCCAGACGTGACATAAAGTCGTTCGTGAGGTATGCGCCCATATCAGTATTAATTGATAAACAGTGCTATTAGGACGCTGTACAATTATAGAGCCACAAATAGTGATGTGGTCATGCGTTTATTGACGCGTTTCGATAAAAATCATCTTCAGAATCGTGGAAGGGACTTTTCATAATAAAATTGTATGGCGTCAATGCCCTGCAGAACATTACAGTAATGTTCAGCAGGGCATTGACGCCATACAATTTTATTATGTAAACCCCCTTCCACGATTCTGAAGATGATTTTTATCGAAACGCGTCAATAAAGACCTGACCACATCACTATCTGTGGCTCTATAATTTTACACAGTGTCCTAATAGCACTGTTTATCGATTAATTATTACGATGAATTTTCATAAGATGTGTTTAAATATGATCAAATTCTTCACGGGTTTCCAGCCGGATTATTCTATCATCTGAACACAATATTTCTGCGGTCCAACTAGCCGCCATCATCAGGCGAGGAAGCTAAGACGCTCTCGCCGTGACAGAAATTTTGGAACGTCTGGCTCTATATACGCAACGAAAGTACGAAGGCGCATGCGCTAAGTACAGAGGCCGTCAGTTTACTCGTAGCTGCTGACCCCTGGCGCGAGAAGTTGTAGCGCCATTAGGTCACGATTAATTGTGTTATCTGTTATTCTGATTTGAACTGATTCTTTCAAAACACAATCCCAGTAATGTGAGGAGTTTGCAACAACTTGTGTCTCGTCGTATAGCATCCTGTGTCCCTCTGAGAGACAGTGTTCAGCCACCGCGGAATTTTCAGGCTGCATCAATCGCGTATGGCCGTGATGTACAACACATTTGTCGCTGACGGTGCGAGCAGTCTAGCCAATGTACATTTTGCCGCACTCACAACGTATTTTATATACACGCCAGGCTCTCTTAGGCCTAATCATCTTTAACAGATGTGTTTAAATGTGTCCATAACTCGAAGATTATTCTAAGATATCAGTGATACTACTAAATATCGTCCCCCTGAAGGTTACAGAGATACAAACAGTTTCAAGTGAAATCCGAACGATGGCGCAAGTTAACATTTATGAAATTAGGTGTCATTTCCAATATGAATAAAGAAATGACGCCTATAATGATATTTATCCCAACAGAGAATTGATCCCTGAATCGTAACCACAGAACCACATTAGTATCATCCGAAAGAAACAAATGTGATTCCCATTAGGTCACCGTAGCAAGAGATTTTGCCGATAACTAGGTTTCGCTCTGTTTGAAATAGTCGTATATATCGTGGAGGAATGTACATCTTCTAAATTATTTAAGATGCTAAGAAACTCAATTATCTTTAGTTTAAATTAAGAAGTAGACAAATTTTGCAATTTTGCAATTTTATTTGACATAAAAGTTTTATGGGTGTAGTACTACATCATGATGTAAGAAGGTTATTACATCATGACGCGGTACAACACCCAGAAAAATTTTATGTCATCTGACTCTAACCGCGGAAGCCTAGGTAATTATTTCTATTATTTCTTGGTGGACTAACGTCTATTACTTCCCATGACATACGTGCATCTGTGGCTCATTGCATCCCCAGTGCCGCGGCGGAGTGGCCAAGCGATGCGCGAGGCCGCTCCCCATCGGGGGGTCGAATCCCCCTTCGGGCATGGATGTTTGTACCGTCTTTAGTATAAGGTAGTTCATAAGTAGTTTGTAACTTTAGGGCCTCATGACCCCATAGCTAAGTTCCTTAAGCTTAACAAACTTTTGAACATTTTGATTTTTGCATTCCCGGTAACGAACGTGTAACGTATTTTGTGAGGTGACTCACAGCTGCTGCTTGATATGTGAATTTCTTTTGTTACCTATTTTTTGAATTTATGTAGTGCAGAGCGAGCGCAGGCCATCTTGCGTATGATGAATGTTACTTGTGACAACCCTGAACTACAACCGCTACCCATTATCTCAAATGTTCAAATGTTTGTGAAGCTTATGGGACTTAACTACGGGGTCATCAGTCCCTAAACTTACAAACTACTTATGAACTACTTACGAACTAGGACGGTACAAATATCCATGCCCGAGGGGGGATTCGAACCCCCGACCGTAGTGGCCGTGCTGACCGTGACTGGAGCGCCTCAGTCACCTCGGCCACCGCGGCCGGCACCCATTATCTCAGACATGTTTTGTATACATGCATAGGAATATATTGTGGCCAGCGCTTGTCTGTGAGTCTGTGTGTGTGTGTGTGTGTGTGTGTGTGTGTGTGTGTGTGTGTGTGTGTGTGCGTGTATGTGTGTTGGTGGTCGGTGAAATGAAAAACGTAAATTACATGGAGGTAAGCCCCTTACTCTCTCAAGCATCACACTGTGTAAATATACCTCGGAATGTATACCGCTATGTATCTGAAACTAGAGAAAGAAGAAAAGAGAAGAAACAAATCGATGGTCACAGTATAAACATCGATGTCTATTTTCCTTTGTATTACTTCTCTAGTAATTTCAACTTCATATCCTGTATACTGTATATTTAAGCTACCCCTAATATAGGGCATGGAATGGAATGTATCAATCCTATAATTAGTCAAGACAATAATTATATGTTCAGCTGCCTACACAGTGTTTGTTTCTTCTTCGCCGGCCGCGGTGGCCGAGGAGACTGAGGCGCTACAGTCACGGTCTGCACGGCCACTAGGGTCGGGGCTTCGAATCCCCCCTCGGGCATGGATATTTGTGCCGTCCTAGTTCGTAAGTAGTTCATCAGTAATTTGTAAGTTTAGGGACTGATGACCCCGTAGTTCCCATAGACTATACAAACATTTGAACATTTTTCTTCTTCCTCCATCCCCTTCCTTTTTATTTACTCACCATCGAACACGTTTGTATGGAAGATACGTTATCCGTTCATAGGATCAAAAACTACAGAGACATCATTGCCAGAAGATTGACAACAATTAATAAGTTAAGATAAAATCTTCCACGCACTTTCGTGAAGAACATACACGAATCAGTCTGAAAACAAAGGTACAACCTGTTATATGAAACTAAAGGTGAAAGGCTGTTCAGAGGACACGACAAATAAACCATACGTTAACCGTATTTATTTAGCCTTTTTAATGAACGCCTAATTACTTCAACACACTCTGAGGTGTAAGGTTTAACTTAGCCTGAGTAACACCTCTAGACATGTCGAGTTCCTCCTGGAAGCTATCAGTTGCAAACAGTCTTACATTGGACAGAATTCCTTCCTCACTTCCGTAAATAGATTTTAACGAATTACGTTGCGCATTTTATCTTTCCAACCATCTCCACTATTCGTTATTCGAGACAGCTCTGCCAACCTCTTCTTTCAGACTGATTACCCTGTTATCTCTCACCGCAGTCGGCACTCGTCATTCACGTTTGCCGCAGGCCACAGCGGACTCATTAACAGCGCACGTTATTCCCCTCTCTGCCTTTCCCCTTAAACCCACAGTTCAGTTCATCCCTTGGCTACCGTACGCCTCTCACGTTTGCGCCAGGTTCTCTGGAGAATTTTCTGAAACCAGAAATACATGTTTCACAACTATTCTATCTATCGCAAAGAGTTTGTACGATTCATTACATTGGACATGTGCACTGATCGTGACATTTATTAACATACGTATGTCTGCCTTCCGGCGTTTACCTAGTCCGTGCACAATACATAACTCTTTCATCGGGATTATCATAGGAAATGCCAACCACAACACATTATATTCATCATGTTTAAGGCAAGAAAGACAGTGCCGCGGTGGATTAGCCGTGTCCATTGGGGCACCGTACTGAGGTGCGCGCGGCCGTTCACCGTCGGGGGTTAGAGACCCCCTCTTCGGGCATGGGTGTTTCTCTTGTCCTTAGGTTAGTTTACCTTAGTTTAAGTAGTTCGTAAGCTGTGGACTAATAATCCAACAGCTGCGTCCGATAGATTTACAAACATTTGAAAGACACTGTGTTCAAAATTGTAGTGAAAGAGCACGGAAACCATGATAGGACCCACAAAGTGATGAAATTAATAGCAGGGAACTGCCAGACATTTACAAATATATGATCTGAACTAAAACCCGGCGACGTTCTTGAAAACAGGTTTGGATACGTGCTTGGTAGCTTGAGAGAGTGAGATCTGGTACCGTGAAATAAAAGGATCCACGACCGTATCCCACATGAAGTTTGAAAATAGCATTTAGTCAAATACAGAGTAATTAAAAATAGCATGTATTACGATACTGTGTAAAAAATGTTTAAATGTTTGCTAAGCTTATGTGATTTAACTGCGGGGTTATCATTCCCCAAACTTACAAACTACTTATAAACTACCTTATACTAAACACAGGAGAAACATCCATGCCCGAGGGAGGATTCGAAACCCCGACGGTGAACGGCATCGCGCATCGTAGCATAGCGCCTCTGCTATTCCGCCGCCTCATAATACAGAGAGATTAAAAGTCTGTTTCACGGTAACGATATGTAAAGCAGCTGTGCATCTTTAGGTGTTGGACTCATGAATTATCGTGTAGTAATGCAAGATTTCCATAATCACTTCAGACAACTGCTGGAACGCTTGCTTCAGATCGCGGCGGAGAGGCCGAGCGCATTGACGCGCTATGATCCGACACGCGAGGCCGTTCCTCGTCGGAAGTTCGAATCCTCCCTTTGGCATGGATGTTTTGTTGTCTTTAGTATAAGTTAGTTTATAAGTAGTTTGTAAGTTTAGAGACTGATGACCCCGCAGTTAAGTCCCATAAGCTTTACAAACGTTTATTTCGCTTGCATCAACAAGATTTCTTTGATGTTTCTCGGTCTGAATCAGTGTACTGTTACTACTTTCAGCCCTGTAATTAGTTAAACTTTAGGATTGACCTTTCTTACCTTAATTATCGAACAGTTGACACTATATAACTTTTTTAGAACAAATTATAAAATGTACCAAACCGTAACTGGTGCTAAAAGCTTGATTGGCCGTTCTACAGTCACAGAGGACTGCTCAGAAGGAGTTGATGTCCCAGAAGTGTTTATTTCAATAATGAAAGAGCAGCATTTTTGGATTCGCGAAATAAATCCTAAAACAAGTGCCAGAGATAAGGACTGTGTGCTAGACTAAAACGCACATCTTGTCTTTCATCGATTTCAATAAAACCCGAAAAGTCTTCGTTACAAATTTGAGTCCTTTTTCCCATAAAATGTTTCAAATTAAAATTTTTTACACTGTAGAGGTATAAAAACGCAGTCCATAAAAGTCTAGGTTTCAGATTCGAATAGCATTCTTGCCGATCGTGGATGTGTTCTTACCTAATGTTGGGTAAGTTATAATAGGATGGCCAGGTAAAGTCATGGTTCTAGATAAGGAACTAGAAAGCAGAAAATCTCAAACATCGATTTCTTTTTTTAGTCGTTTTAGTTGCCCACGAACACGATATGAGAAGAACGTACAAAAGCAAACGTTCTGTATTCGAGTCCCAGACACATTCACAAACACTGAGTTATCCAGAAATGAAGTAGAATAAAAGTACTCGATTTGAGTCCATGCCTGAAGCCCCTATCCCCAGGGGGTTCACGGATCTTTCGTGAGTACGTGCGTTGTGAGCACGAGCCCCGAGCTAATACGGTCTTTCTTCCTTCATTCCTTCCTGGACTGCATCTACTTTCCCTTCCCGTCCTTTCTTAGGCTCACTCCTTTCCCTCCCCACAGGGGGACCAATAATCTATGCAGTTTGATACCCTTACCCCAAACAACCAACCCAACCAACCATCACAAAATCTTAAAAAAATCACCATTGCGTTCACATGTAATATATTTTCTTACTGGGCTCGGCCAGCGTAAGACCCTGATCCTCTGAACCCAACGTTTCGGATTCAAATCGCAGTCCAGTATATAATCTTGCAGTATGGTCTTTTGATACATACGGATAATAAATAAGAGCACAGCCAGAGAATTTTGATGTTTTGGATTCCAGTCCAGGCACGACATTCAATTCTGGTTCCACTACATTGCATGTCACTGTAAATGCTCTTACTGTCTGTGTTATGTTCAGAATAAGAGCAAAACTTCATTATGGGTGTTGACATTGTCAGCATTGGAGACGGCGATCTGTCGTAATTTATGACATGATTTGATGTATATACTAAGACACAATACAACTTGCATCATTTTGAAACTGGTTTTTGACTTTCGTCCTAAGTGACGATTGGGCATGATGAACATGCTTAGTGCATTATGTATGGATGTTTCACTACAGAGCATTTAAACAATACTGTAAGGCAATTTTAATATGTTACTGATCTGAATCTACCTCTGTGATGCCGAAACTAGACATCAGTTATAAATTTTATTGCGATTTCGACGTAGATGAGTTTTATCCTAGAGAGAGAGAGAGAGAGAGAGAGAGAGAGAGAGAGAGAGAGAGAGAGAAAGAGAGAGAGAGAGCAAAGGTCGAAATACTAGATTCCAAATGTGGTTTGAAAACACCAAAAATTCTTCCCATTAATGACCTGTGTTCGTACTGATTCAACTACCGAAATGCCAAGTGATAACGCGGCCCAAAAGGTTAAAGTTTGGATGGGAGTCCTGGTCTGACACATAATTTTGGAAACGCCACGTTGGAGACTGATGACCTAGCAGTTCAGTTCCCTCAAAATTCTAAGAACAACCACTTTGCCTTAAGTGAGGAAGGTTCACACTCAGTGACTTATTCAAGTTCAAAGTGAAGACCATCTCTCACATAAAGGATATTCTTGGATCGACCAAAGTCCCTCTAGGACTACAGACACCAAGTATTTACAGAATTGTTTGCGAATGTGGAATGCAGTGTATAGGTTAGACTCAACACTGCATGTGACAGCGTCGCACGAAACATGAAACAAACGTTCGTCGTCAGCAGGAAGACAAGTCCGCGCTGGCAGAACAGACCATCAACGAAGAAAACGCCTTCGAATTTCGAAAAAGGAAACGTTGTTCAGTGTCAATGATCTCGGAACTCGGCTATCAAGAAAACTTAAAATACCCATCTGCATGACAGGCTAATAAACTGAGACAGTGGTTTCCACCTTTATTCGGAATACGATCCCACAGGTAAGAAAATTTCGATGGCATGGATTCTAATTGTCTTTGACATATGCAATTATGACTGTGAAGTTTTTGTCATTGACATTTCATTCTCCTTTGTTATACATGCTTGACTGATGGGGTAGTTATATATGATACAGAAGGAAGGGAAGATTAGTGTTTAACGCCCTATCGACATCGTGGTCATTAGAGGATTACGCTCGGGTTGTTTGGGTCAGGATATGGAAGGAAATCGGCTGTTTCCTTTGAAAGGAATCATCCCGGCATTTGCCTGGAGTGATTTAGGGAAATAGCGGAAAACCTAAATCTGGATGGCCGGAGGTAGATTTGAACCACCATCCTCCCGAATGCGAGTCCAGTGCATTATGATACAGATTTTTAGTGTAACTGACTTCTGCTGTTATCAGCGAAGTATAATGTGATTACCAAAATATCCAGGGGTGTACTGCCGGTCTATAGTGCCCGTTGGACACTGTATACCGGCAGTACACCCGTGGGTATTTTCATTATCAAATACGCCGGGAGAAACTCAAAAATCATATAATTTGATTCATTGCATGTAATGCATCTTTCTACCAAGGTATTAATAAGGAGTTGATTTTTAACATGCAATTTATAAATACTTAATTCGTTTTCCTCTGCTAGAAAATATTTTCCTGAATAAATGAAGTTACGTAGAGAGATTGGAGGCTGAAGTGATCCTCTCGTTTCGTGGACGCTGAAGTGATCCTCTCGTTTCGTGGACGCTGGATGTGTGGGGTCGACACGGAGAACAGCCCGGTCGGATGTGAGGTCCAGGGGGACACTGGCGATGAGAAGATTGCCACTGTACAAAGCGGCCTGACGAGCGTCGTTCGCCCTGTCGCATTGGCGACAACCTGTCATTAGGGGGAGCGCACCGTGATCAGAGGCCGGCGCGTAATTTCGAGATCGGATCAGAGGTGGACAGCGGGGCCGGCATTATGCCGTCAGTCAGCGCACAAGCGCTGCCCTAATGAAGCGGTCCGCGGCGGCGAGACAATGCGCGGCCACCTGCGCAGTGACTCACTGGCCGGCGAGTGCGCCGCTACTGCTACCTGCGGGCGGAGTGCGCAGGCGCCGGAAGCCGCGCCGCGACCCCGCCTTCACTTTGTCGCTTGGCTGCCCAGCACCGCAGCACGCCCGATACCGCCCATCTCATTACGTCGCGTTCTGCATCTCAGCGCCAGCACGTGTACCTTCATCCGCGCTGCCTGGCCGACGGACATGTACCTGCGTCTCACAAGGATAGCGTCTGAGATGCGCGTCACTGCTTTTGATCGAATTTTGCATGGACGTTCTAAATCTTCTGAAGGAACTGAGATACCAACAGCCGTATGTATAATGAAATATTTATTCTATTACAGCCAGTTTCGGCATTCCACTATGCATAGCTGCCAACCTTGAGAAGATGCTGTCAGTAATCATGCTTCGGGCCAAAGGAAGGGTGACATCGAACAGCAGGGGGAGGGAGGGACACCCGACAAAATGTTCCCGCCCCGAGAAAATTTTAAAAATTACAAATCTGATTTAGATCATTAAATGCTTTATTTCTGAAACTTTCCGTTCATATATAATGACTTTCCATCGGTAAAAACTATTGTAACTGAAAATAATCAGATTAGTTCCAAAAACAAGTAACTCGAAATCCACAAAAAAGTTCCGAAACGAATTGACTAACTTATTGCCGCCCGGTAAACCACGTAGACTGTTATGCTGGACCAAAGACCATGTACTCGTTGTAGACCAAAGAATTTAGGTTCTGTAACTCTTTCGGTGCAGTTGGTAGGTGTTGTGGGGGATAAATAGGAGGAACTTGTTGCAGCGAAAATGCTACCGTTAACGTTTCCTGAAGCAGATTAGAGTAACACCCTTGTGTTTCATACAGCTTTGCTACGTACTCAGGAAGAAAATCATTACGATCTTTAAAACCCTTAACGTTATGATTAGCGAAATGTAAACAGTCCATCTTTTACTTCCGTAATTTTTTACGACCTTTCCCTAACTCCGTAAATACGGTGATAAATCCGTAACAATTACCGATAATGCGTAATAGTTGGCAGATATGCACTATGCCATCTTCAGGTCCCTACATCGGAGCAAGATATCCAAAAGTAGGGATACTAAAAGTGGATTCGTGGACAACTGTTTAACAGTGGCTGTTTTTGTTTCCAACTAAGAAATAGTAGTCCACGAATCCAGTTTTAGTATCCCTACTTTTGGATATCATGCTCCGATGTTCAAATGTCTGTAAATCTATCGGACCAAATTGCATGGTCATCAGTCCGTAGCTTACAAACTACTTAAACCAAGGTAAACTAACCTACGGACAAACACACACACCCATGCCCCGGGGAAGACTCGAACCTCCACGACGAGCAACCGCGCGCTCCGCAGCGAGGTGCTTTAGACCGCTCGGCTATTCCACCGCGGCCATGTTGCGATATAGGGACCTGAAGATGGCATAGTAGAATGCCGAAACTGGTTGTAATAGAATAAATATTTCATTATACATACGGCTGTTGGTATCTCAGTTCCTTCAGACTCTTGACCAGCCGCTGTCCCGTTACCACCACCGATGATGGAATCAATAAGTTCTATATCATAGTCCACTGATTGTGACCGGGCCAAATATCTCACGAAATAAGCATCAAACCAAAAAACTACAAAGAACAAAACTTTGATACATCTACATTTACATCTGCTAATCACGTGTAAGTGGCTGGAAGAGGGTTCATCGAACCACCTTTACACTATTTATCTCCCATTCCATTCTGGAATGGCGCGCGCGGAATCTCTCCGTTTTAGCTATGATTTCACGTATTTTATTCTGATGATCATTTCTACCTATGTAAGTGGGAGTCAATAATATTGTTTCACATTCGGAGGAGAATGTTGGCGATTGTAGTTTCGTAAGTAGCCCACGCCGCAGCGATAAGCGCCGTTTTTGTAATGATTCCCATCCCAGATCATGTATCATTTCCGTAACGCTGTCTGCCCTGTATCGTGACAGTACGAAACGAGCTGTCCTTCTTTGTACTCTTTCGATGTCCTCCGTCAAACCCACCTGATACGGATCCCACACTGCGCAGCAACACTCCAAAAACGGACAAGCGTAGTGAATGCAGTTTCTTTAGTAGTTCTGTTCCTTCTTTCAAGGATTCTACCAATGAAACGCAGTCTCTTGGTTCGCCTTTCCCACAACATTATCTACGTGTTCTTTCCAGTTTAAGTCTGAAGCAATAGTAATTCAATTCACTTGGTTGTATAGCTTATGGGACTTAACTATGGGGTTATCAGTCCTTTATCTTACAAACTACTTATGAACTACCGAATCCTAAGGACGGCACAAATATCCATGCCCGAGGGGGGATTCGAACCCTCAACCGTAGTGGCCGTGCAGACCGTGACTGGAGCGCCGCAGTCCCCTCGGCCACCTAATAGTAATTCCTAGGTATTTTGTGGAGTTTGCGGCCTTCACTTTTGATTGATTTAAACAATGTTTAACGGATTTCTTTTCGTACTCATGTGAACGACTTCACACTGCTCATTATTTTGAGTCAGTTGCCAATTTTTACACCATAGTGATATCTTATTCAGCTTGAAGGGGGAAAACAGCGCTATGGTTGGCCCGCTAGATTGCGCTGCCACAGGTCAAACGGATATCAACTGTATTTTTTTTCTTTTAAAATAGCTAGTAGGCACCCCCTTTTTATTACATATTCCTCTAGTACGTAAATAAATATGAATGTTTTATTTGGAACACTTTTTTTTCGCATTGTGATAGATGGCGCTTTAATAGTCACAAACGTATAATTACGTGGTATTCGCTTCGTAATTCATTACTCATTTTACAGAGGACCGTTTACCAATTTCAGAAAAGGTCGATATGGTATTTATGTGTGGCTATTGTGATCTAAATGCACAAAGGTCCTGTGCTATGTATGTTGATCGTCATCCTGGAAGACATCATACAAGTGTCCGTACCTTTCGTAGGATAGTTACGTTTTTTAAAGAGACAGGAAGTGTGCAGCCACAGGTGAAACGTCAACCACGACCTGCAACAAATGATGATGCACAAGTAAGTTTTTTTAGCTGCTGTTGTGGCCCGCACATCAGTGGCAGATAAATTGAGCGAGAATCGGGAATCTCAAAAACGTCGGTGTTGAGAATTCTCCATCAACATAAATTTCACCAGTACCATATTTCTATGCACCAAGAATTGCATGGCGAAGACTTAGATCGTCGTGTACCTATATTCTATGTTTTAATTTAAATTTAATTTAATTTAAAAACCCTACCTGTTACCCACTCTTCGTCTGAAATTGTGAGCAACTTGTTTGTGAATATTACAGCGCCATCCATCGCAAAGCGGCAAAAGTGTTCCAAATAAAACATTCGTATTTATTTACGTACTAGACGAATATGTAATAAAAATGGGGGTATCTGTTTTTAAAAAATGCAGTTGAAGTCCGTTTGACCTATCGCAGCGCCATCTAGCAGTCCCTCCATAGCGCCATTTGTTTTCCCCCAACAAACTAGAAAAGTTTTGTTCTTTGTAGTTTTTTGTTTGATGCTTATTTCGTGAGATATTTGGCCCGGTCACTATCAGTGGACCACCCTGTATATAAAAGCTGAGGTGTTTGTGCCTATATTTCACCCTGCAGCCAAAACTACATATCGCAAACGAATAGTATTTGTAAGTGGTAGTAGGTACCAGTCTCCCATTGTGCACAATGGTGGTAGAGGGTTGATAAAGATAAGCGGGTGGAAGATATTTCAGTTGAAAGTTACCGACTTATATAACATTCTACGTCTGGGTGTCAATATTTTGGTCTTCAGCAAAAACTACACAATGGAGGTGAACGATCCCTCTGCGTTGTTGTAGTACAAAGTCTCTCGTCGTACACCATAGCAGTTCCGTGTCGATAGCAATAAGAGAATGGAAGATATATTAGTTGAAAGTTGTCAGCTTATAGAAAATTCGTACTGAAGACCAGCGATGACTTTTGACAATACAATAGCAAAGAGGTTATTTATAGCGAAACGTGATGCACATTCTTCAGTTGTTTTTCTGCAACAAGCGTACGAATAAAGAAAAGTAAATGCATCTTGCAGTTTGAAAAGTAAAACTACCAAGAAAGATGCCAATGCGTAAGAAAGCAATTTCGCGTTCTCGATCCGTTTCTAAAAGACAGAAAAGTGTGCTGAAAAGTGAATCTACAGACGATTGATACTTGAAATTTGTAGAAGTTATTTATCTTACCCTTGAAAGGTATCGTTATGGCGCGTGTGTTGCAAAATAAGGTAAGGTAGGGGAGAGGGAGGACGGTATGCAAATTGAGTATGCAAATGGTTTGTTCACTTGATATTAAGGGATAGGCGTGGCTGACCCACCATTGATCAATTGATGAAATTATTCTGTTATTCCCAAGTAATAAAACCCATCCATAATTGTGTAAAGAGGGTTAACTAATTTGAATGATTTGAGTAAAGAAATTTGTTTTGACTAGTTTTTATTCTCTTAAGTCAAATGAACGTCAGATTTGAAAGCAAGGTACACATACAATTGAACACAGAACAAATTTTACGAATTTTACAAAACAGAAAATACACTCCTACAGAAAGTGACTGGTAAATTTAAGAAAATTGTATTTGATTCTAAAGACTTGTGACAATCCAAATTTAAATGAAAACCGTGGCGTAATCAAGAGAAATATTCCTATACCAGATTACTGTGAATTTACCTAACGTTTTCAACAGTCTGAAAACGTGAACACCCCTTGAATCACTAGCAAATGCCCGCTATACTGTACCAAAACTGTGCAGGCTGGCGATGTCGGCAACAAGACGGCTGGACGGCGGCTGCGAGTGTCGGTAGCTGCAAGTCGCGGACCCGGAGATACTTCAGCATCGTACTCCAGAATCAATATTTAACTAACATCAGCCAACTTCGACCCCGGCGGATCTTAGTGCCTACGATCTCACTCGTTCGGCTATGTCGTGCCACTACAGACAATTTACGTGTGAAGCGCGAATGTAGTGTAGGCAGAGGTGATAACAGAACAGTGATAATCGCAATTAGCTTGTCGTTGCGTCTAATATCAGACAGGCTGACCTTGCTCTCGGCGTGTCAAGACTCAGCGCTATTAGTGCAAGTTTTGGAGCAACTCCAAAAATTGTACCACAAACTCGAAGTACCGCTGCTCGAAGACAAGTATAAAACTGAGAGCAGAAGAGGAGCGTCTGCTCTCCTCGGCTGCCCAAACACCAGTCTCCTTCTCTCTACTTCTCAGATCTCCGTCTCCTCTCTGCAAACCCTACAGGCTTCGCCTATCTATTGAAACGCCAATCCACAGCTAGGCACCAAAGTACGGCCAATCACGGCTTGCTTTCGGGAGTCGGACAGCCGAACCCCCTTACTATAAAACAGCAGCCAATTGCCAGCTCCCACGCGTTTCCATCGGTCAGGCGTCGCCCTTACGTCCAGCGTTCTCACGGTAGCGGCGGATGACCTTCAGACACCAGCAAGTTGTTCCCAGCAAACGGCCAAACTCCCTCGCTATTGTATAATTGCGGCGCTCGTCAGCTTGGCGCCAGAGACATAGAATGTCCTAGCGGATGCCACCCTAGCGTTCGCCAACTTGGCGCCAGACGTCTCAGCTCTCCCATTGGAAAGCACCGTACACCGCCCATGAAGACATTTTGTATTGCTCCAGACGCTCCCGCCTAGACGACGCCAGAGTCGGTGGCGCCAGACAGATATTTGGAAGGCTCACGCCTCAGTCCTATCTGCTGTGGCCTTGGGCTGTAAGTCGTCTTCTGGGAACCGTTGCCCCTCCGAATAACAGAGCCACTCTTATGCTCGCCACCGGTCACCATTAGTTCTGAATGCATGTTTTTCCCCCTGCTACAGGCCTCACACAACCAAGTAACAGAATATTTCTCTTTCGCCACAAGTTATTAATCGTTAACCTACGAATAAATTAATAAAATTAACAAGGTTGCGTTGTCCAGCTACTGTTGAAAAGCAGTGTGGCAGTACTGAAATCTCTCACACTGTAGGCATCAGCGATTTTTCGATATTCCCGTTCCTAAGGGGCTGAAATAGGCGATGAACGTTTCTTTTTTGAAAATACATTGCTACTGAAGTAATTTTGAAGCAAGAAATACAAAACTTCGCTTTTAGATTTATGACGGAATTTTACAAACAGGTGTTTCTATATTTTTGGAAATTCAACCACTAAGCGGGTGAAAGGGCGCTACTAAGACTATTTTGATGGTAGAAATCCGAAAATTTGGATTTGGAACCATGATTAGAATTTAAACTAAATGTTTCTGGATGTTCTGAATTCCACTATCAATGGTGCGATAAGGGATGGCAAGTTGTATCAAAATACTTGATTAGGAAAACATTTTTAAAGCTATGAAAATTTGTATTTAGAAGTAGAAAGAAGCAATGCCGACACATAGGAAGCAGCGGGAATTAAAGTAGTTGAATATAAGGAGACACATCTTTTATTTGAATAAAAGCTCAGTGTTGGTGGTGGAGAATCCCTATTCAATGCTATAAATTGAAATATCATACGAAGAAGAAATTTTCAAGTAATTAACGTTTATGTCTTTTCATGCTGTAGCTTGGGTACTCATAAACATGAGCGTCTTTCCGACCGCTTGGACTATCGAATTGTGGATCGAGGTTGGAATCTCCATCATAGGAAATTTTTGATAGTTTCTTTTTTATGTATTTAATAATATTCTCATATTTGTAACACCTTTTCTTGCCTTATCTTGAAGTAAAACATCGGGGTGTGAGATTAATATTCAATTAACTGTAATATCTGTTTACAGCTACTTTATTTGTGATACACAGAGACTCTGGAAAGCTCACCTGCGAACTGTATTACATTTGGATTATGTTCTGAAACATTAGATGAATAAAAATTAATTTTCCTAGGGTAATGGAGTGCAGTGTAAGGAAATCAGGCGATGCTAAAGGAATTAAATTAGGTAACGAAGCAATAAAGGAGGTAGATGAGTTTTGTACTTGGGCAGTAAAATGACAAATGATGGTCGCAGTACAGAGGATATAAAATGCAGAATGGCAATGGGTAGAAAAGCGTTCTTGGAAAAGAGAAATTTGTTAACATCGAATATTGATTTAAGCCTAAGGAAGTCCTTTCTGAAGGCATTTGTATAAAGTGTTGCCTTGTATGGGAGAGAGACATGGACGATAAACAGTGCAGATAGGAAGAGGATTGAGGCATTTGAAATATGGTGCTACAGAAGAATGCTGAAGATTAGGTGGGTGGATCGCGTAACTAATGAGGAGGTACTGAACAGAATTGGGGAGAAAAGAAATTTCTGGCATACCTTGACTAAAAGAAGAGATAGATTGGTGGGACACATTCTTAGACATCAAGGAATTGTGAATTTAGCATTAGAGGGAAGTGTGTGGGGTAAAAATCCCAGAGGAAGACCAAGAGATGGATACAGTAAGCAGATTCAGACAGTTGTAGGTTGCCATTCTTATGTGGAGATGAAGAGGCTTGCTCAGGATACAGTAGGGTGGAGAGCTCCATCAAACCAGTCTCCGGACTGAAGACCACAACAACAACTAGAGCGCGCGCCACGTAACTTGGCGGGTGGACTGGCTCTTCTGCGCAGGTAGCTGTGTAGTGGTGGGGGGACCAGCTGTCGCAGCGTAGCCGCACTGTGCGTTAGCTGCGCGCTGTTCCATTCCGCAGTCAACTGCTGACTGCCGCTTATGTTTAAAGTTACGGCCGCATGCGAGCGCAAGGAAATGTCAAGCTGCGAGTCTTGAACACACACGGCTGCATAAAAAGTGTAATGCAGAAAAACAACGCTCGTTTGATTGTTGGGAAAACTGTGGCACAGTATTTGAGTCTCTTTCTCTTGTACCTATCATGTTTACAAGGCAGGGCATAATTTTCTGAGCGGCACAGAAATTCATTTCGTAACTCAGTCGATTAACACAAAATACCTGTAAATTATATACACAGTTCTTCTAGGGAGATCACTCTATCCATTATCACTAAAGAACCACATTACACGTTCACGACATATTACGAATTCAAAGTAAATTTGTGAAGATAAAAAAGTTATAAATTAGAAATTGACAAATTTTACATTTTCCCTTAATTGTATCTCTAAACCTAGATTTTTTCGAAGCTTAAGTGACATATCATATGAAATGATAGAATAATTGTATATGTTTGACATTGTACGAGACAAGGAGACTATCTAAAAACGTTACAAACGACACATGTTCAGTCTTCGTACTGATGCCCATCAAGCAAGTACTTACTGATCAAAGCAATGTGTTTCAGATTTCCTGATTTATTTTTTGTAAAATTGATTCTGTACAGGTAAATGAAAAATACTGAAATCCATGCAATAAAGATCAGATGATGGCAACCAAGAACTGTCGAAATCGGCCATGAATAAAAGCTTTTGTAAAACATTTTTGTCTAGCGATTTTCGTACAATTTTTTCAAAAGTGAAAATAGATGTCCCACTAGCATAAATAAAACAAAGAGATTTTACAGTGCAAAATTCAGGTTGTAATAACAATAAAATAATGAGGATTGCTTGCTACACACAGCAAAAACGATCGTCGAGGCACAGTCAGGAAACGGATAATACTCAACATTAATAGAGTTCATAACAAAATCGTCAAAGCTGTTGAAGCCGGGAGACAAGCTTTAAACAAAATCCACAACGAAACAGCATAAGTAAGAACAAAAATCGTGTTACAGTTCCTTTGCCAGGGAAGAACACATAGTAGAAAGTTATACAATACAAGCTTAACTGCCACAAAATAATTTTTAACGTGGTAATAAGCAGAGGCTTTGTGATCAGTCGCTTCCGACTCCCGCCTAAAGAACTGATATACGCGAAACAATATTTATCTTGCCTGTTTGTGTAATACAGGTCGAGATTTGCTGTTGCTACTCATAGTCAACTGAATGCTCCGAAATAACTCGCAAAACAACACAACGCAGAATGCCAAAACCAGTTGTCGCTCCGCACAGTACGACACGAACTCGACCGCGCGCAACGGCTGACTGACGGCTATTGGCCAGCAGGTCACGTGGCGTGACGTAGGCCGACCTGTGCTTCTGCGCATCCAGACCTCACCCGCCAAGTTACGTGGCGCGCGCTCTAATACTGGATTCACGTGGTAGAAAAACCGACATTACACGTTACGAAAGGACTTTAGTCATGATGATGCTCAACCAAACTGCGCTGTTAAATTGTCACCACCGAAATATACCTTACTCTGTCCGCCTTGTATTTAATTCTTTCGACAAGTCAAGAATTTTATCAGAAGACTTCAAAATCGTGCTACATTACACGAGAGCAGATAAATCCATGATTGATCCGATACTATTAAAATTTATGCCTTTTGTCATAATCAGTTGACCGTCCCTGGTTTTCAAGGTACGCTTATATATTCCTCCTACGCATCAGAAGTATATCTGATAGACCTGTTTTAGCAAAATAAATCAAATATGTTTTCCACAAACGATATTTCTGGAATCATCTGAATGTGGGAATATGTTGTTGGTGTGTTGTGCTTGGTGTGAGAAATATTTGTGTTTTGTTTGTTTTTATGATAACTTTTACCATGCTGTGAGAACTCTGACGAATAGACGACCAGTAATTGGAATTACATAATTATATACTTCGGGCGTTTTTATTTTACTTATTTCTTATTTTTATTCCTCAACCCGCCTCTCCCTGTTGTGACAAGAGACGAGATTTGTATGTGGGCTGATAATAAGGTAATAAATTGTTTCAATATTAGCAGTTTATGACTAAAATATCAATTATGTAGACTACAAACAATTTTTTCTAATTTTAACAGTATTTTATTAGTTGCTCTTGAACGTACACTGTCCTCCTCCAAAACCCATCCTCACTGAGTCAGGAACTTCCGACTTTTGTAGACTTTGTAAAATTTTGAACTCTGAATAATACAAACTAGTGTCTTCAACATACTGTATAAGCCCACAAGGAAATAGCTTCATCTTTACCCGGAAGGGTGTTCGTTCGACTTATCGATTTCACATCTCCGAACATTTCAAGTAATGATTCATTGTTCTTGTCTCTAAGCCAGAATCACTATATTATCATTTGCAGTTTTGCACCCATCCCAGCGTACACAAATGCCACAGAATCGAGGGAACATTCGTAGCTAGGATATAATACGAAGAACGTGACTCTAGATAAAAAGCAAGTAAGTTCTAAAACCGTATGGTCATGGAATCGACGTTGGCTCATGTTTCGGCTGGAGCACACGCATCCATTTTCAAATCAGTTGCTGGGTGTATTCTAGCCAAAATATCAGCTAATGCCGGTTTCATCGTCAGATTGCATATCCGTAAGTTTTCGGGAACTCAATATAACGGGAAAGCTTACACAACTTGGTTGTCCCCAGATATTCCACAGTCAAGTTTCAACAAAAATCACATCAATAAAATATTTCATGTTCATTCATTTTGATTCACTTAGGACCAATATTTCTAGAGTGGGATCTATTTTTTAAATCGTAAATTCTGTAGAAAATTCTATTCTTATAAAACGTCAATGGATACTTATCATTGTTCACTGCAAAATACACTTAACCAAATAACTACTGCATATTTATCGGTTGATTTATTCTGCATCCGCTGAAATTAAGCTTATAGGTTATCAAGGGCCACTTTTTTCAATTTGATTTTTATTACTTAAGCTGCAATTTTTGCTATGAATAAACAGAGTGGAAACATCTCAAAATTGCCACAGTAGACTACACACAATATTCAGAGGAATATCACGTAGTATTTTAGGCTATTCTACATGTAAAAAGAAACCTGAAAATCCTATAAACACTTCTAACGGTGTGGAATATAGTGGTTTGAAGAAAACACACGCACCAATGAATGAGTATGAAGTGTGAATATTATTTAACAAAATCCAGTATAGACGACATGGTGGACAATTGTAGGAAAGGTGACTGATCCATCGTACACGCGGTGTTTAGAAAACTCCACCATCTTAGTGCACGTGTTGGAGGGTGTATTGCCTTGCACATCGAGGGCCATTTCCACGGTTTTAATATTGGATATTGCATCGGTGATGTGAGGTAGAAGTTTTTCACCTCGGTCTTTCTTCTCGTACACATAACACTTTAAACACATGAAACTGAATAGGTTTACTAAGGGGTCATCCATAATTTATGTCACTCTTTAGCGGGAGAGTATCAACAAAGTGAGACATTGTGTTAAAGTGGTTTTCATTTCTTACTGTACTGTGCTTCTGTAAATACTTAAAAGTTTGCGTTTCGCAATTTTTTCGAATTTCGGGGTGGGGCAGATGTTCCTTTTATCTCCCCTCTTTACATCCGCCACTGACCACGGCCTATTCACCGTTGAAGAATTGTGTTACGTTTCTTAATGTTACAGAGACGTGGAATTCATCGAGCGCAAGAAATATTGGTCGATGGGGTCAAAAATTTGCGCATTTAAATTTTAGACCTACCGTTGGAAAGATCCCCCCCCCCCTCCATCCTAATCCTTTGTAGTTCCTTTTTTTGAGAGTCCTTGTGTGAAGAAGTACGCGACTGGCAGTTTGTACTTAGTACACACAGCAGCTACATTCAATCAAAGTAAACTGTTCGTGATATTTTCACATTCACTAACATTCTTAACCATAATTTCAGATGTCTTATAGCTAGTATTTTGACAGAATTTAGAATCAGGTTTAGATTTATGACCAAAGAAAGTAAGAGTAATTGCTGTTTCATATCTCATCCGCTAGCGAAGAACAAATATTTCACCTCGTTCAGACGTTTAGCTTTGAAGGTAAACCTCTTTTTTAAGAGGTTTGTAACACTTGGGATACTTGCGTGGTAAGATGAACTGGTGATCCATCATGTTTCAAGTACATTTGAGGTCGTAGCTCTAATGTGACGTCTTCCAAAGGTGCAGGTAGGGTTTCTACCTGGAAAGGTGCATATGGCATGTCTGTCATACTACTGGGCAGCAACGTAGAACCTTTCACCAGGTGATTAATCATACTATACCGGAGGATCAACAGGAACGTAACTAGTTCCGTTAGTGTCATGTTCTCCATCGACAGTGTGTGAGAATTGCAAGTGACCATGACACCATTAAGTATACACGTAGCCTCATACGTAAATAAAATGTATTGCACGACACTTCGGTGAACAGCCAACCATTCACAAAGTTGTTGTCTGCTTACTGAGTCGTAGTGCTTCCATCTGTTGGGAACACCCCACACATCTGGTACAATGTATGATTCATCTGCCCCACCATTGTTCTGTCCAACGCAGCGCCTACATAGCAGTTGGGTAAGTAATATTCACACTTTCCTTCACAATCATTCATGAATTTGCGCAGCCTTCGACCCGCTCCAGTTCTGTAACGCTCAAAAATCGGACGCTTTTGCATAGCCCTTTAGGTTACGTTAGGAACACTAGTAGTGGGGCTCGAAATTTAAATGAAAATAAGAGCTTAACCGTTCATCTGACACGAAAATTGAATAAACGTATTTGCAGAGGAGGAAATCGTGTACAACTTTACTCTTTTTTTTTTTTTTTTTTTTTTTTTTTCATATCTCGCATCGTTTCAGAGATATCTGCAAAAATAACGGCTATTTGACAAAGTCTGTCTGTCTGCAACGTGTTTCCATTTTTCAGGTCGCGCCGTTTAACCGATCGAAAGCTAATTTTACAGACGTAATTGTTGGCCGCCAGCGACCAGAAGCTATCTTTGTCAAATGTTTCGAACATAAAAATAAGTCGGTAACTTTAAAAATAGGCCGTTTGTGATGGCCTTTTGGCAGCAGGAAATTTAGTTGCAAATAAAGCTTTAACCGTTAATCTGAGGTGATAACGAAATAAAAGTATTTGTAGAACATGCACTTACGGTACTCATAAGTAGCAAAATGTTCAAATGTTTGTATAGTCTATGGGACTTAACTACGGGGTCATCAGTCCGTAAACTTAGAAACTACTTATGAACTAGGACGGCACAAATATCCATGCCCGAGGGGGGGATTCGAACCCCCGACCGTAGTGGCCGTGCAGACCGTGACTGGAGCGCCTTAGTCCCCTCGGCCACCGCGGCCGGCCATAAGTCGCACCATTTCGAAAATATTTAATTATAGGTAAACTAGTACATACAAAATGAACGTGAAAAAATAGATAAAATACCACGAAAAAAGATAATGACAATTTGGGGGAGCATTAAAATAATAATTAAAAGGGGTAAAACCTAAAAAAAAAGTGTGAGGTTGTCAAAGCTAACCTGATTATATCAATTAATTTTGGCTGTCTCTTAAAATACGGCCAGAGAGAATATTACGTGTTGAGTGCATAGATATTATCACAATAGTGTCCGCCTCCGTAGCTACCACGCAGGAGGCCCGGATTCGATTCCTAGCAGGGGACTGGGTGTTGAGTGTTGTCCTAATCATCATCATCTCATCATTCATTGGCACGTAAGTCGCCCACGCGGCGTCATATAAAAAGACTTACACTAAGGTGGCCGAATATACCCGCAAGGGTTCTTCCGGCCAAGAAAGCCATACGCTCATTTCCATCACAATAGTGGAGTCGTAATCATCCATGAAATTTGATTATTTATATATTTTTTATTTTTGTCCAAATGTTCGCATAAAAAACAAATAAATAAAAAAAAACTACAGTATAACCTTAAGTTGACCGTAAAACATGACAGTGTGATTTTTTCGGTTTATTGTCATATGCACCTCACAAACTGTGACACCACTCCTAAATTACCCAGTGTACTGCACTGGATACAGTGATAGAAGACCTGTTAACTCCAGACATAAATCGTGTTCAGTTTTGCCAACCAGAGCGGAATTCCGCTAAGGGTAGCGCAATTTTATGTCCTGCGCGGCGTAGAGGCGGAATTACAGAATTGTTCAAAACATAGCGGATTTTGGCTTTCCTTGGATTATTGTAAAAGTAAATAAATAAACAAACAATAAGATGTTAAATACCCATTTCTAATTGCAAAAGGATTTATTTCAATATTACATTACTTTTAAAACGTTACGAATTTACAGAATAACATAGAGTTAATGATATTGTCTACACTTGTTGCATTCGGTTTAATCTGAATACTTCAATATTCTTTCTGGTATGAATGATTTGAGTACATTATTGAGGTGGCAACATTTAAGACGTCAGATACATTGAAGGATGTCGCCGACAATTGGCAGTCCACAATAATAACTGCGACGCGGAACTGTAAACGATAACGATTATTGACACACGAGACGACAATAATGTATTAATAACGAGTGCTAACACTAAGTCGTGTGAATCTGAAGTGAGTGATTAGATGCGATAACGTTAAATAACAAAGCTACTGAAAAAATGTATAAAACCATTATTCTCTCCCAAATGGTTAGATAAGGACTATTTGAGGAGTGGTTAGAAACAGTTAGTGATGGAAACACGAAAGCAAAATGCAGAGTTTGTAAAATAGTGCTCGGAGTAAAACGAAGTGATTTAGTGAACCACAGCGCAAGCCAGAGGCAACAGAAGAGCATAAAAGCTACAGACGGTACAGCAAGAGTTTCTCAAGTAAGAAAATTCTTTTTAAATCGCGAATGATAGTGTGTATGAGTGTTCTCTGTCTGAGGAAGGCCGCGGCCGAGAATTTAGAATTGTGTGTGTGTTTGTGTGTCTTTTATTTGTGTCTGTCGGTGGCTCAACGTTCGTCTTTACGGTGCCCTATCTACATATTATTAGTAATATATTTTTTTTTAAATTTAGACGAGTTACACAATCACAATGGGTATTACTACTGTTGTACTGTTATTATTACAAATGTGTTTTAGGAATCTGTACTTAAAAGTTAGAGTAACGAAGCGGAATATAAGAATTTCGGGACAGTTCTAGTGTCTCATTCCATCTGTGAGCAATGACAGTGACGTCGTGTGTGACCAAATGAATTTAATTCATGAGAACACTTGCAGTCAATTTTATCAGACATTATTTCCTCACTGAAGGCGAAAAGTTAAATATATTAAATTTATATGACGCTAGTGTGTTACCCAAGATGTTATCCCAGAATATCCAGTAACCGAATTTAGCTACCAAAATATTGCTGTATTAACTAACTCATATATTTCATGCATTTTTAAGAAAGCTAACTAAATAACCTCTTTCGATTTAATTCCTTTTATCTTCGTAAGTTAAAACCCCATATAGAGGAAAGTACCTGTTCCATCAAACTGCATTCTTCTGAATGATACTGGACGTTTTGCTTCATCATAGTTGTTTTTAAATTAGCTAGAAAGGTATGGAATATATACAATTTGCTCATGGCAGGGAGCGATCTTATAAATCTACTTTGTAAATAATGAAATGCCAAGATCTCAGTATTTCGTCTTTATTTATGAAAGACGACCGGTTTCGATGTACACAGACATCATCTTCTGGTCTCTAACGGTGAACATAAAATGTATGGTTACAAAAAAAAAAAAAAAAAAAAAAAAAACCAAAGGAACATGCCATATAACTGTATGTACAGGTAAATCATATGTCAACAGTTTTCATCACATACCTGCACTAAATAGTAACATTGTTACATAAATGAATATTGTAGCCAGTTGGATTGTACTGGTGGGTTGTCACACATTAAAATATGCTGTTTGGTTGTCAGATGTAGAACTCTTCTAGTTATATATAAATAAAGAACCACCATATTGTGCCGGCCGCGGTGGCCGAGGAGACTGAGGCGCTTCAGTCACGGTCTGCACGGCCACAACGGTCGGGGGTTCGAATCCCCCCTCGGGCATGGATATTTGTGCCGTCCGTAGTTGTAGCTAGTTCATAAGTAGTTTGTAAGTTTAGGAACTGATGACCCCGTAGTTAAGTCCCATAAGCTTAACAAACATTTGAACATTTGAACAACCACCATATTGTACAGTTGTGAGTGACAACAAGCTACTAACAGGTCGTCTCTCATAAATAAAGACGAAATACCGCGATCTTGGCGTTTCATTATTTACAAAATATAGTATGGAACATACTTGCATATAGTATTTAGCATGTATATTTCATTTTATTCAGTATGTACATCGTCGGTAAGTCGTGTAAGCTGTATTATAATTGAAATTTTAGCGGAAGTTTAGTGTGCCTGTAGCTGAATTTGAGAGTGACCGTAGCGTAATTTACTTATATTTGGCCGGCAACATTGCTTCCCGTGGCTTGTCGTGCCCGTCGACGCAGTGCGACCCCCACTCCCTGAGTGACAGCAGGCCTCGCGGCGGCCTCAGCGGTTCCCAGGCGGGGAGGCGGCGGTATCGCCCCCTGTCGACAGGAGGCCATCGCCGCGTCTAACACACAGGGCCGAGCCCTGCGGCGCTGCCGTCAGCGCGGGACCCGGCCTCAGCTGATGGCGGGCGACGACGGGCTAACAGCCACCGCACTCCCGCTCCCAGGCCAACAATGCCGAGGCGGCAACTGCCTCAAAACAGATGCCAACGAATCATCTGTGTCATCGCCAGCTAGTGAGCATCCACCGAATAATCGATTTCAGTTTCGGCTACAGTTTCGGTATCGGCCAGAAATAGGCCGAATCTTCGGCTTGCGCGAAACTAGCGTCTGTGAAAACTTACGCATAAATTCTTACCGTATTCGGGACAGACTGAACCAACAATAACGCTTAACCTCAGTAGAAAGCGCTCCGTTTAAGTACTAGGAATCTTCCCCTTGCGCCTCAAAATTTCATTTTGTTGTTAATCACGGTTTACCTCAATCTATATTGATATTATTATACAGTGTTTATAGCAATTTAACTTATTCAGTATTGTACGTAATGGAACGGGTTATACGGAGAAGTTTTATTAATGTTCATATTCACGGAATGTATGACATTAACTGCGAAAGGTCAAAGTTGAAAATGTGTAACCAGGTGGGACTCGAACCCGGGTGTCCTGCTTTCTAGGCAGTTGCGCTGACAAAAATGTTCAAATGTTTGTTATGCTTAAGGGACTTAACTGCGGGGACATAAGTCCCTAAACTTACAACCTACTTATGAACTACCTTATACTAAAGACGACACAAACACCCATGCCCGAGGGGGGATTCGAACCCCCGACCGCAGCGGCCGTACAAACTGTTCAGACCGCTCAGCCACCGCGGCCAGCAGTTGGCTGACCTCTACACCACTGGGGACACGGCGATGACCACACCTGCACGGAATTACTAAAGTACGCCTCCTGTCAGATACAAATTCTCAACGTATCCCCTGCCCACTACAACTAAATTCCCGTAAGAGTAAGCGTCTAGGAGTGCCTCCACAGTGGGGAAAGGATCATTGACCGTCATCGGCATCGCTTATACAGGATGTTACAAAAAGGTACGGCCAAACTTTCAGAAAACATGCTTCACACACAAAGAAAGAAAATATGTTATGTGGACATGTGTCCGGAAACGCTTAATTTCCATGTTACAGCTCATTTCATTACTTCTCTTCAAATCACACTAATCATGGGATGGAAACACACTGCAACAGAATGTACCAGCGTGACTTCAAACACTTTGTTACAGGAAATGTTCAAAATGTCCTCCGTTAGCGAGGATACATGCATCCACCCTCCGTCGCATGGAACCCTGATGCGCTGAAGCAGCCCTGGAGAATTGCGTATTATATCACGGCCGTCCACAATACGAGCACGAAGAGTCTCTACATTTGGTACCGGGGTTGCGTAGACAAGACCTTTCAAAAGCCCCCATAAATAAAAGTCAAGGGGGTTGAGGTCAGAAGAGCGTGGAGGCCATGGAATTGGTCCGCCTCTACCAATCCATCGGTCACCGAATCTGTTGTTGAGAAGCGTATGAACACGTCGACTGAAATGAGCATCTGCCAACTCCGCATTTGTAAACATTGCACTGACTGCGAAACCACGTTCGTGGTTGATGCTAAGTACTGATGTGTTTGATGCTAGTACTGTAGAGCAATGAGTCGCACGTCACCACAAGCAGTGAAGTGAACATTACCTTCCTTCAACTGGGCCAACTGGCGGTGAATCGAGGAAGTACAGATACATACTAACGAAACAATTGGGTATTTTGACAATTCTCTGCACGAATTATATCAATTTACATTTAAAGAGAAATACTAAAATGAGATCTAACATGGAAATTAAGCGTTTCCGGATACATGCCCACATAACATATTTTCTTTCTTTGTGAGTGAGGAATATTTCGTGAAACTTTGGCCGTACCTTTTTGTAACGCCCTGTATATAAATGCCGATGATGGACAATGATCCTTATTCTTCCGGAAATTAGTTTACAAACTCTACGAGTTTGAGTTCTAGTGGGCAGGTGTAAATTTGAGAATATGTATGTGACGGGAGGCGTATTTGAGTAATTCCATGTAGGTGTGACGATTGCCGTAATTCCATGCAGGTGTGATGATCGCCGTGCCCCCAGTTGTGTACAGGTCAGCGCAAATGCCAAGAAAGCAGGAGACCCGGCATTGAATCCCGCCTGGGTACACATTTTCAACTCTTCCCATTCGCAGTTAATGTCACACATACCGTGTATATGAATAAATAATAACTGCTGGATCAAAAGTGACGTCTGTTCTTTCGGACAACTCCGAAAACCAGACGCCATATGTGTATAACTTATATAAATGCCGATGACGGGCAACGATTCAGTCTTCAGTGTGGAAGCACTCCTAGGCACTTACTCTTACGGAAATTAGTATACAATAACTACAAGTTTCAGTTCTAATGGGCAGGGGTAAAGTTACAAATTTGTATCTGACGGGAGGCGTGCTTGAGTAATTTCGTGCAGGTGTGGTGATCGCTGTGTCCACATTGGTGTAGGGGTCAGTGCAACTACTTTGAAAGCAGGAGACCCCGGTTCGAGTTCCAGCTGGGTACAAATATTCAACTTTGCACATTCGCAGTTAATGTCGGACATGTCCGAACATATATATATATATTATTAATGGGCTTCCCTGACTTCTTATACTGCGTTTGCAAGAATTTAATTATTCAATATTGTACTTAATGGAATGTGTTTTCATACAGTTTTACAGAAAATTTTTATTACTGTGTTTCCTTGACAGCGAGTGTGTTTCTTACATAAAAAATACAGGTTTACGAAACTCTTAATATATCCTACACATCTTATCCCGTTGAGTTTGCGTAAATGTGCACTGACAACAATCAAACAATCATACTGTTAGTCGCAACTGTAACGTTATTTTTCGAAATACATTTTGCAGCACTGACTGAAGTTGACGTAGTAATTAGCACAATGTAACAACTATTTTACTGCGTTTAAATCGAATTTCTTTAATAAACAAATAAAAATAAAAATGTTAACGAAGAGGTACGAACACCCAACGAAATTTTGCTAGTTTATAAGAGGTCTTGGGTGTGCGAAAGTCAAAGTCTTTTGGCGAACCAACATACTCTGAGTCTGCCATGCACTGAACATGCTCCACAATTTTGCTAACATATCAGTGTTAAGATAAAGTGTAAATGTTATTTCTGTATTACAGCCTCTTCAGCAATACACGTATCCTAACATCGATCTAGGACTTTATTTGAAAAGAATACCTACGCAACAAGTTATCACATTTTAGGCTACTCTGCTTTGCACTATCTTCAGAGGACACTCTAATCATCTCGACTGCAGAGGACTCTTCCCCGCACGTCTCCCGCCACACCCAAATCTCCATTCGCCACGCTGTCTTTTTCCTATACCACAGCCTATTTGTTCTGTAATGCTCGCAGCCACAATACTGTATTCTCGCATAAGGGAGAACAGACAATGAGGTATCAAGACACAATTGTCGTCAGGAGCCCAGCCTCGGCTTGTATACAATTCTATATTTTTTGATGACTTTACATCTTTTAATGAATGAAATAAATCGCAACTTGCGATCATTTATGGCTTCACTGTACTAGGTTTAGATGGAATACCAAAGTGCGGCGAATGAAAATTCGTGCCCAGAACAAACAGGTTGTGGTATAGGAAAGAGACCGCGTGGCGAATGGAGATTTGGGTGTGGCGGGAGACATGCAGGGAGTTCTCTGCAGTGGGGATTCTCAGTGTGTTCTCGGTGGCAGAGTGGTCAACGCGTCTTCCTAGTAAACAGGAGATACCGGGATTGAATCCCAGCCGCATTTTGGTATTCTATCGAAACCTAGTACAGTGAAGCCATAATTGATCGCAAATTGCGATTTATTTCATTCATTGTACGTTGTAAAGTCATCAAAAAATATAGAATAATGTTTTGCGTTCGATCAGTGCTACATCTTGAAAGATGTGAGATTAAGAAAGATATTCTCACAGAAGATTAGGTTTGATGGTACACTTCGGTTTTATAAATAATTGTATTTCGGATGATACTGAAACATTGGGGAACGTAATGTAGAAAACAGTTATAAGAGTCAATTTAAACAATACTGGAGACGAAGTTTTGAAAGACTGAAGCATTTAGAAAACAATCCGAGAAACAGAAAAGTAATACGACCGTAGCAGATAAGTGCGCAACAGGTAAGTGCGAATAGTACCAGTTGGTTAGTCTTATTGCAGGCTTGCAGCGCTCCAATAGCGAAAGAGAGTACTTCAGTTGTTAGCGTGTTTTCTCGGAGCGACGAGGCTGCTAATATACTAGTGGGCGATGTCTGCGTCATCAGAATAATACGCGCACTCTGGGGACGTACAGAGTTATCCTTACGAAGTGTAGCAACTCACGTTGCTCATTTAGATACAGTGATATTAAAACATAGTTACAGCAAAGCTCCAGGAGAGAGGGAGATGAACTAAAAATACGATAAAATATAGCACGAAAATGCTTAGTTTTAATTCGAAATAGGTGACCTAGATGCCAATATTTTTCATTTATAGTTTTTAGGGATGGAGTATCGATTAGTAGCAGAATACTGAAAGCTTTTCGACAATTTAAGAATTAACATATTCCTGAAATCTCAAAATCTTATTAACTTCTCGTACCTTCTGACTGGAAAGCTATTTATTTGTAAATGCCTTTTTTTCAATTTCGACCGTGTGGTTAGTAATAAGTCGACATACTTACGTCTTGGTCCATGGCAGAACTTCAAATCACCTGGAAAGACATGATATAAAATCCGGTTTCAATAGTACTGTGATGCAGATTACGGCTTCTTGTGTGTTCTGTACTTTTTGAATTACGTTGCAAATATATTTTACATACTGAACCTCATTTTTGCAAGAACACGTAATATTGCGTGCAGTTAATGATTCAGTGATTTTCATATTAAACGGAACCTATTAGTACCTTTACGTTGAGTGGAATCATGCAGAGTGGATTTATTATGCATAATAAGTCAAGATGGTTAATTATATTCTATTTAGATGATCATTTTCGGCAGATTATACTGCCTTCATCGTATCTTTTATTAACATCCGCCACATTTCAGAGTAAACCATGTTCACCCTCATTATTGTCATCACATCATAACACAAGTGTTACCCGCATCACACTGAAGCAGGAAGTGGGAGCCATTTTATTTATGTTGTGACATGCCAGAAATAACGTGGGTGAATAAGTACATTTTTAAAAAGTTTTCTGTGTGATGTCGTGGATGTATATGAAAGATCCGATGAGTGCAGTTTAATGTCGGAACCGTCGATCTAGATAAAAGATAAGTAATAAAAATAACAAATTTCTGCTTGGTGGTGTGATATGAAATACTCATTTTAAAAAATCACAAATAGATTTTTTTTTTCATATGATTGATTATCATCAGTTCAGATTTCGAGTCATGGGTACTCATGTACTACGCATAAAACATTTAACAGTCACTTCCATAAAAACAAATAGACTTTTCTAGTGCCTGTTTAAATTTAAAAAAGTAGATTTTTTAAAACTTGTTCAATGCGTACCATTAAATATAGACCACCTCACCCATACTTTACTACAATATTCAGATTTCCCATTTGCTGCACAGCTTTTGAAAAGAAAGGATGTACTGCGACATTTGACTCAGTCTGTAAGAAGAAACTTTTTAATATTTTAAAAATGTAACCATATATATTTGTGCAACTGTAGTGACACACTTGAGTTAGAGACCAAGGTTTGCATGTGGACTACATCGTCTGAAACTACTCAACACAGGAATTACGTACAATAACATTTTTTACGGAGATGTATGAAAAATAAAGCAACAGAACAGTGAGTTGTACATTCTTACAAGGAACATGAGTGAGGTCAGTAAGATAGTGTGACTCAGGCGGAACACGAGAACCAACCCCCATAAGCCGAGTAGTATCAAAAACCGCCAAAATCCACAGATTGGCTGTCACATTCGTCGGCTGGATTGGAAGCGGTTACGGCACATTTCCTCGACCCGGAAAGCGATTCTTAAAATGTGTAGCTGATCTGGTGGGTAAAAAATTGTTTACTCACACTTAACTGTACTTCAGAATGCGTAGCCACTACTGCGAACAGGTAGTAATTTCTGAATCTTATCCCAATTCTTTAAAACGTGTAGTTTGGCTATCCCGCCCAATACTGGTCCGTGAAAATCCTCAACCTGAATCCTACTGAGCAGCGGTGGAGTAACCGAGCGGTCTAACGCGTCTCGCTGCGGAACGCCCGGTTGCTCGCCGTGGAGGTTCAGGTCCTCCTTGGGGCATGGGTATGTGTGTTGTCCTTAGGTTAGTTTACCTAGGTTTAAGTAGTTTGTAAGCTACGGACTGATGACCATGCAGTTTGGTCTGATAGATTTACAAACATTTGAAAATTTTTTTGAATCCTACTGACACTATAGATCAACACTGAAACCTTATTCTTCGATCAGGAATTGTAAACATGTCTAACTTTGCTGAAGGAAGGAACATTTTTAGTTAAGCCTTTCTAATAAGTCAACATTCAACAGTTTCATTTAATTTGGCATTTATTTTTACATGAGACTGAGCCACAATTTCTAATTGTACACAATGAAAACTCGTTGTCATCTACGTGTACATTAATACTTTTTAGTCCGTTTGCTCTTCCTTCTTCTTCAATCTGTCTACATATTTATCTCCTCCTGCCCTCTCTTGGCACATTTACTCCTCCGCATTCCGTCCATCGACTTCCTATGATAGTTTACAAATATCAACTAAATTCCGTGGTGACTGCAGAAAATATGTCAGGTTTGTCTCAAGGAACATTCTTCCAAGCTTGTAGGCTATAAAAATCTTCTCCATAAAAACATACATAGATATGTCAAGTTTGATGTGTATCAGTCAAACGGAGCGTAACACCATTGTTAGATACCCACCGCCATTCAGTATATGAAATCAGATGTGAACTTCAGTCAATATGGGAACCATGCAGATAGTAAACTTCCTCTTTTTTTAAAGGTCAAGTTTTCGATATTGCATCAATATATTATTATGGGCAGTAATTATATTACTTAATTCATTTTTGTACAAGGTGTGTGCTTAATTTGGTCTCCCCACATTTATTTGCTTGTTATTTTACTGAATAGATTATGATTTTAAAGAATCAGGCCTCTGCTTTATGATTTCATGCTCCCCGTGCCATGTTTAATTATCTATTCATTTATTTTTAACGTTGATTTTGTGTTTCTTAAAACGTTAAAACGTTGGCTGCTCCCTTAAGGAGTGAGCAGTTAGATAAATTTCCATTGCGCATGGACTGTGGCCACTCGTAAAGTAATTTAGAGCAGCAGTGAGCGTTTTAACTTATATTTTCAGATTTCAGCTGCCAGAGATCTTGCTAATTTTAATAACAGGTTACCTTCAGACTTCACTCTTCTCATTATTTTGTCAGTTACTAAATTTTACACCTTAGTGATATCTTATTTAGATCGTGCTGCAGTTGGTTTTGAACTTCAGATGAATTTACTAGACGATAAATGACGGCGTCATCTGCAAACAACCTAAGAGAGCTGCTTAGATTTTCTCCCAAATCGTTATGTAAATAAGGAACAGCAGAGGACCCATAACACTACCCTGTACAACTCCCGACATCACCTCTGTTTTAGTCGATGCCTTACCATCGATTACTACACCTAAAACACCAATCATCCAGTCGCTAATTTGGCGCGAAATATCATAAGCACGCAATGATCGTGCACAGGTAACTTGCAGAATCCAAACTGACGTTGACGCCTCCAAATTGTACGCACTGAAGAACGATGTACAAAAAGACAGCCAACTGATGATGGGTGAAACCCGGAACGCGTTTTGGCTAAATAAATTCCTCTTTTAAAAAAGAGGCTAGTTGCTGTCATTTATGAAAAATAAAATAATACAGGGTGTCCAGAAAAGGACTCCTTGATTTCAAAATTAAATATCTCGAAAACAAAGATCGATAGAGGAATGCAGTAAACGGTATGTTTATTGTGAAAGCAGTAAGACGTTTATACAGCAGTTTGAAATAATAGTTACAAAACCTGCTAACAGATGGCGCTGTAATCGCCATACGTAATGCCTAGTATAAATAGTGATCCGAAGCCCAGAGCAATCAGTTCCACAATTGAAACGTGAAAGGAGGTTAGCGTACCGAAGGAAGAGATTAAAACTATGTACTCCATTGAACAACGCGTTTTCCTGGTGCTAGAGTACCACAGAGTCCTACGGCAACAAGGCGAAGTTTTCAAGCACGATTTAAAGTTCCAAAAGGAGGCGATGCGAAAACCATACGTATGCTCTACGCAAAATTTCAACGCACAGGCAGCGTAACTGATGATCTTGTAGGGGCATGTTGGCCGCAAGCAAACCGTGGTTACGCCTGAAAATATCGCCAGAGTCTCTGGAATTATTCAGCGAAATTCAATGTCATCCGTCCGTAGAACTGCATCTGAGACTGGTTTCAAGCGTTCCAGCACGCCGAAAATACTGAGAAAGAGCCTACACATGTTTCCATTCAATTCGACTGCATCAGGCCATACCCGCACGACCTGTGCAACAAAGGATTGCCTTTGCTAATCAGATGCTCACAATAATTGATAGTGAAGGATTTGATGTTTTATGCATCTGGTTTACAGATGAATCACACTTCAACCTGAATGAATACGTGAATAAGCAGAAATGGCGATTTTGGGGTTCCGAAAAGCCATATTGGTGTGAAGCGAAACCCCTGTATTCTCCTATAGTTACTGTGTGGGATGCAGTATGCAGCGGAGGCATTATTGGCCCTTTTTTCATTCGAGAAACGGTCACTGGTGCACGTTACGTTGCAATTTTGGAACAATTTGTCGCCACACAGCAAGCGTTAGAGTATCGACCAGGTACTGAATGGTTTATGCAAGATAGAGCCTGAGCACATCGGACCGAACAAGTGTTTCGCTTTCTTGAGGAATACTTCGGGAATCGAGTCATTGCTTTGGAATATCCCAAATTTACTGGTGCAGGCATGGATTGGCGTCCATATTTGGCGGATTTGACTCCCTGTGACTTTTTTTGGTGGGGCACAGTGAAAGACATGGTCTACCCGAAGCATCCCGCCACGTTGTACGAGCTTCAATCGGCGATCTCTGTGGCATATGAATCCATTTCGGTTGAGACACTACGAAATGTGATGGCGAATTTCATTCTTCGTTTGCGCCACCAATGGTGAACATTTTGAAAACATTGTGATGTGATTGTTTGCAAAGAGTATTTTCATATGATTATTTCACTTATGTATGCTGATATGAGCTGTACAGCGTTCAGCGCCATCTGTTAGCAGCTGTTGTAACTATTATTAAAAAAAAAAATGTTGAAATGTTTGTATAGGTAATGGCACTTAACTACGGGGTCATCAGTCCCTAAACTTACAAACTACTTATGAACTAAGACTAAGGACGGCACAAATATCCACGCCTGATGGTGGATTCGAACCCCCGACCGTAGTGTCCGTGCAGACCGTGACTGGAGCGCCTCAGTCGCCTCGGCCACCGCGGCCGGGTAACTACTATTTCAAACTGCTGTATAAACTTCTTACAGTTTTCACAATAAACATACCGTTTACTGCATTCCTCTATCGATCTTTGTTTTCGAGATATTTAATTTTGTAATCAGGATGCCCTTTTTGGACACCCTGTATATTCGACAGCCACGAAGCTCAACAGTTCAATAAAATGGATAAATTGTTGTAGAAAACTATATTTTGTATGATTTACAAATAAACGGACATAAACGAGTAATCTATGAGTAATACAGTAATGTTGCCGCGACGGTGTGCTCACAGGCACTTGTCGGCGGGCAGAAGGCAGTGGGCCCGCACCTGTCGATAGCATCGCTGCGGAGGCGGCCGCAGCACAGCAGGCGCGCGAGCAGCGAGCAGCGCGGGTTGCGGCGGGTCGGGGGCGGCGGCTGCCGCTGCCACTGCCGGCACCCACGCCGCCCACGCCGCCCACGCCGCCCAGCGCCGCTAATAGCCGGCTGGCGTGCCCTCCGCGGTTTATGCCAGCCACTGCCGTCGCGACACCCCGCGGCCGGCCGACTTGCGCCGCGTCCCCCAACCAACGCAAAGTCTCGATTTCACCGGCCGCGGTGAGCGGGAGGTCGCCGCCAGGGGTCTCGCGTGGGAAATACCACAGCCAAGGATCTGTCTGCCTCTGCTCGCTTTCTACCTACTCTGTCTCTCTCGCGCTGACGTCTCATTTGTATCGCGACCTGTTTCTTAATTGTTGCCTAATCTATTTCTTCTGCTTCCGCTAATGAATCGCTTTTGTAACACGTGAAGTCAACAATCTGGGGTATGAGGTCAAAATGACATGCAAACAATTTTTTTTCTTTCTTACCGAAACATGTTTTACGTTTATTTACAGCTTAGCGTTATATTGTACTTGCTGTTAACCCGAAGTTGAGCGCGTATTTATTTATTTATTCCTTGCATTAACTTAGTACGCCTCCTATCCCTTCTCTCTCTGACCACCTGTTTTCTATTTTTTAACATTTTACATTTATCGGAGATTATACAAGAAGTAAGGATGTCTTGCATAAAGTACAAAATTATAAGTGCAGTACCCAAACAAAGAAAGGTAGTAATCAAAATATAAATGCCATGTAAAATTTCTACGATCTCATGTTTATTTAGTTATATTGTACAATTTTTCATGTATATATTCATTTGTATTAGTGCTGTATGTATCTTAAATCTGTTGCGAATACAATCAGCACTAAAGAAGTAATAGATTAATATTTGGTGCGACTTCGTTAATGGTAGTAAGACAGCCACAGTATTCACCACTTTCAGTTTCAGCGTCACCTTAGAAAACTTCGAGTCTACGACCTGAGTGCTGCTTTTGCGCTGGGGACATCTACGAGAGAGAAGAACCAGGTTAGTCAAATATTAAGTGACAACCTCCTACGGGCCTCACGTGCAACGTTCGGTCTTTTACAACTAGACGAGTTAGCACGCTGCTCGCGGTAACGTGAGTGAGGTAAAGGGAAGATAGGAAAGTGTCAAGGAAATTGTCACAAGTGGACTTGATAAAATAAATTGTAACCATAACATTGAATTGGTTTAAAGACTTTTTTCTATCTCCAGCCCCGCAATACTGGTCTCGGGGTTGCAAGCTGAAATAATAATAATAAAATAATCATCCACAAGGACGTGTTTAGATAGAAGAGGGTTAGGATTGTAGAGACCAACAGCAGGCTGCCATGTTGAAAGAGTCATTGACAGTGTGAGGGAAAGTGAATGGAACAAAGACCTTGGCTGAAAAACTGTGAAACAGGCAGGGTTGAGACCTTGGTAAGGAAGAACGGGAGAAGTGAGAGACTGACCTATGTACGATGTACTGTGAGGATATATTTACATGCAAAATTTCTGCTGAAGATGCCAGAATGCGGAATGAAGCAGCTGGTTCGGTTGCTTGCCGTGGAAGGTTCCAGTCCTCCCTCGGGAATAGGTTTGAGTATTGTCCTTTAAATAGGTTAGTTGTTGTAAATTTAGGTACTTTGTAAGTCTAGGTAACTGATAACCGCAGCATTTAAGTCCCTTACATTTACTAACATTTGAACAGTCGCAGCTGGTTCCCTACTGTTCTGTGTGAGTCTTCGAAAAGGAACATGTTACTATTTTTTTTTCTTGTACAGGGCCATTTTTCGGTTGTTTATAATAGTTACTGGGTTATTGATATTAAATATTAAAATTGTGAGTGAATATTTTTATGGATACTGTTCTGCAACCTCAAATTTGTAATATTTATTTTCTCATTATTAAAACATTGAGAAACAGCTTTGGCCGCACTGAAACCTTAATTTGAATTAGAAATCGATTTCAGTCAGTGTCCTTATTTAGCACCATCAGACTTCCTTCTCTATGGGGCTCTGAAAGATGAACTGTGTGAAGAAATTTTTGTAGACTCGGATGTTGTTGGTACAGCTGTGAGGTAGTGGTTTGTAATTCAAATAAGAGTTTCAGTGCGGCCAAAACTGTTTCTCCATGTTTTAATAATTTTAATGTGGTCGCTCTGCACCGGACTCCAGATGGAGTCGTCTACATTTATTTTCTCCACATTGCCCTTTAATTTAAGGACAGGTAAATAAATAAAAATATTATATATTTTAGTTGTGGCTTAAATTTAACTATCTTGCTCAACAGTATACCGAAATCACAAGCTTTATGCTTATAAATTAAAACTTGTAGTTTTAATAGAGTTGTTAAGTAATAAAACTCCCTTTTAGATCAAACAGTTTTTAAGAAATAGCAGATATATATTGGCGCATGTTTTAGTTGTTATTTGTCATGATTTATGCTGTAAATAAAACTGTGCAGATTACATATGAACGACGTCCAAATGATGCTTACGACCGTTTGCAAATACTAAACCTTTTCAATGAGGAGCCTACTTCTGTCTCTATATTTTATGCTTTTTGTTTAGTTACTGGGCATGTAACAGATTTATTTATTTATTTTATTTTATTTTATTTTATTTTATTTTATTTTATTTTATTTTATTTTGTTTTATTTTTTTACAAAATAGCTGACGTACACAGCTTAAAAAAGATGGGAATCACCTGATCTAGTTTAGAAAATGTTTGTAATTCTATCGGACCAAACTGCGTGGTCATCAGTCCGTAGCTTACAAACTACTTAAACCTAGGTAAACTAACCTAAGGACAAAGACACACACCCATGCCCCAGGGAGGACTCGAACCTCCACGGCGAGCAACCGCGCGCTCCGCAGCGAGACGCTTTAGACCGGTCGGCTACTCCACCGCGGCACACCTGATCTAGTATCCAACCCTATGTCTGGCTGTGTACGTTATTAGTTTGAAGTCATCGCTAGTATCAAAACATGGGTCAAAGTTAATACAATTAAACTTTTGCAAGTGCCAACTTTATCGAATTAAACTCATCCAAACCGATTCTTTCATGAATTACACGGGCAGGTCTAGTGTCGGAAGGTAGGTTAAGGCTAACACAGTAATGCTCCATCCACTGAATGTGAAGCAGTTCGTTCAGGAATTGTACTATCCCAATGTAAATAGGCCTGTATCAGAAAGAAGTGTTGCATTTCCTTGATTCCAAGATCTCCAGATTACCGAAGTTGAATGTGTTTCTTGCACCAAGAACACAGATTCTTAGGTTTGCTCATAGGTATCATATAACCCGCACGAAGAAGTAAATATCTGCACGTGAACTCCAATATTCAAGAAAGGCAATAGGAGTGATTCCTAAAATTACAGGCCAATCTCATTGACGTCGATTTGCAGTAGGATTTTGGAACATATACTTTGTTCGAATATAATAACTACCTCGAAGAGAACGACCTATTAACCAATAGTCAACACGGGTTCTGAAATTATCGCTCTTGCGAAACACAGCTTGCCCTTTATTCACGTGAAGTGTTAAGTGCCATTGACAAGGGATCTCAAATCGATTCCATATTTCTTTATTTCCGGAAGGCTTTTGACACTGTACCCCACAAGCTGCTTCTAATGAAATTGCTCGCTTATGGAATAGTCCCCAATTGTGCGAGTGGATTCTCGATTTTCTATCAGAAAGGACACAGTTCGTTGTTATTCACGTAAGTCATCGAGTAAAACAGAAGTGATATCTGGCGTTCCACAGGGAAGCGTTATAGGTCCCCTACTCTTCCTTGTGTTTATAAACGATTTAGGAGACAATCTGAATCACTCCCTTAGACTGTTCGCCGATGATCCTGTCGTTTATCGGTTAGTGAAGTCAACAGAGGATCAAAAGCAACTGCAAAGTGATTTATACAAAATTTCTACATGGTGCGAAAATTGGCAATTGACATTAAATAAAGAAAAGTGGGAAGTAATACACATGACCACTAAAAGAAATCCGCTGACTTCAATTACGCGATAAATCAGTCAAACCTTAAGTTCGTAAATTCTACTAAATACATAGGAGTTACAATTACGAACAACTTTGACTGGAGAGAAAACATAGAAATATTATGGGGAAGGCGAACCAAAGGTTACGTTTCATTGGCATATCGCTTCGAAGATGAACCAGCTGCACCAAAGAGACTGCCTACATCACACGTGTGCGTCCTCTCCGGGAGTACTGTTGCCCCTTGTGGGACTCTCATCAGGTGGGACTGACGGAAGACATTGAGAAGGTTCAGATAAAGGCAGCTCGTTTTGTTTTATCACTTTACGGGGGGAAAACGCCACGGAAATGTTGCACGAATTGGGGTGGAAATCATTAAAAGAAAGACGTTATTCATTGCGGCGTGATCTGTTTGCGAAGTTTCAATCACCGACTTTTACTTCCGAATGTGAAAATATTTTGCTAGCACCCACCTACTTAGGGAGACATGACCATCCCAATAAAATAAGAGAAATGAGATCGAAAACGGAACGATTTAGGTGTTCTTTCTTCCCGCGCGCTATTAGAGAATGGAACGGTAGAGAAAAGTTATGAAAGTGGTTAATGAACCCTCTGCCAGGCAGATGTGATTTTCAGAGTATCAATGTAGATGATGTAGATGTAGATGAACAGTGCCAATACGTCGCAGTGGGGAAGACGATCACTTGCCGTCAGAACACCAGGAATGAAGTACATTGTTGTTCAAATGTTTGTAGAGCTTATGGGACTTAACTGCGGGCTCATCAGTCCCTAAACTTACAAACTACTTATGAACTAGCTAATACTAAGGGCGGCACAAATATCCATGCCCGAGGGGGATTCGAACGCCCGACCGTAGTGACCGTGCAGACTGTGACTGACGCGCTGCAGAACGCTCGCCCACCGTGGCCAGCTACACTGTTCTGTTGTCTGTAGTTATGCTATGCCTATAAGGTGAATTGTTATTTTGTGTCAAAACGGAATCGCATCAATAGAAGTTTCCAGTCCGGTCAGAGTGAAGCAAAGCCGTGTTCTTCGGACGTGAAGGAGGTATGCCCATAGGCTACCACAGCAGCTTATGACCGCTGCTCGATAGAACCCTGGGATGAACGCCACTATGCTGATTATCGAGCAGCTGCATGACGTACTTCAACTCGAACTGTATGTAATAGGTTGCATGACATGCAACTTCTCCCCCGACGTCCACGGCGAAGTCAAGCTTTGACACATAGACGTCATGCAGCGCGGTACAGTTGGGACCAACAGCATGCTGAATGAACACGTCGAAATTGGCATCAAGTTTTGCTCAAAGATGAGATTCGATCCTGCCTCCAAGGCAGCCAAACAGCAATATGGTACGATGATGACATCCTCCGACATATAATGGAAACGTATCGGCAGCATTACGGTCAGGGATTCGTTTTAATGGGTAACAGTTCTTGCTCTCATCGTGTACATGTTGTGAATGCTTTCAAAATGTTCAAAAATGTTCAAATGTTTGTAGAGTCTATGGGACTTAACTACGGGGTCCTCAGTCCCTAAACTTACAAACTACTTATGAACTACTTACAACTAAGGACGGCACTAATATCCATGCCCGAGGGGGGATTCGAACCCCCGACCGTAGTGGCCGTACGGACCGTGACTGGAGCGCCTGAATCCCCTCGGCCACCGCGGCCGGCATGTGAATGCTTTCCTTCAAGATAACGACATCGCAAGATCAGAAATGCCAGAACGTTCTCCAGAGATGGACCCCTTTGAACATGCATGGGATACAATGGAAAGTGTTATAGAAGAGACGACCCTCCAAACAATCTGAGGAACTTTGGGCCTTCATGAAAGATGAAACATGGCGTATTAGCGGTTTCGATTCGAAGGCCAAGGCCATTTGTCCCGCGGGGCCCCAAGAGTCCAAAGGTAGTGGCGACGGCGTTGTCCCGCTGAGATAATCGGTCTTTCAGACAATTATCTGGGCAAGCATCCACGCCAGCAAAAGGCTGGCACGTGCAAAAACTTTAAAATTAGAGCGCCATGCAGGTTTCTCGTGTCAGATAAAGGATTTGGTTGGTAACAGACCGCGAAAAACGAGTATATATGGAATTAGGTTTTCTGTACTTTGTATCATGTCTTCGGAATACAGTCTCGATGCTCCATCGATCTCGTCTGCTGTTGCATCTGAAGTATCATCGGTAAGTACCCTGCATTAATCAATGGCGAATCCGAAACCTCTCTTTGAATTGGCAAGTAAACGGGACATTAACTAATGCATTAGATATTTTTATGTTGGAATTACCACGTACAGTTGAATCAGAGTGTTTAGTTAATTATCGCACTTATAAATTCCGTGTCATGCTTGAAAGTTACAAACTACCAGAAGAATACATATTTAATGCATCGGATAATGTACCTATGATTCGTGAAGTTATACTAGATGCACTTACTCCTGAGCGAAAGTTTCGATTAAATGTATCCATTCCTTGGTCAAAATTATGTTTACTAACCATGTGTGATACGCAGCCGTGTACCTTTTGGTAAAGTACCCTTAAAATTATTAAACATTACTCTGAAGCAATTATACGTGGAGTTGTATACGATAATTGTCACAATTGTTTCCATGAACTTGTTGCCGTGAGACAGAAAGAACCTTTGCACGACTGTTGGAGTTCGATTAACGTTACTTAAAAAATGGCGGTGTTGTTGCAACTCTATTATTAAAACGTTATAGCCATTGGTGTTCTTTCTGTGTGAATATGCCATTATTCCACAGTGTGTGTTGCTGAGGTTCTTTGGTTTCAGTTAGTGATTCGGAGGAAGAAGACGGAGACTTAATAGATCAATTGTTTGCAGATATTAAATGATGAAGAATCTGCTGGAGTTCATCACGCCTTAGTGGATGCCGCCTTCCCGGAGCCGAGTGTGAAGATGATGATGTACCTTCTGACACGACTCCAGTTTACCATGGCCAACGAAGATAAACTATTAGACAGATTCATGACAATCACATTGAATTATTTTACACAATACGAGCTGAATTCTGCAAGTTGTTCCTATGACTTATCGCCCTTGAAGAGTGGCCCAAGAGTGCCTTGATGTTCTAGTTTAAAGTATGCTAGGCATGCATCAGATGACGTATTAGCGGCTATTAGTGTATAGCTGTTACAGCTGCATCAGTACAAACGGAACCTCCAACATGGAGGTCGAGATGTTTTATGTATTGTAATCCTTTTTTAAGCATTGACAATGACCACACAGTGATGGAAATCTAGATCTGGCAATAAATAAATATACTTACGGTTGACAGCGTGCCACAAGTTTTTGCATGCATTCTTCACAGAAGGTTACCGCCTGTGTATTCAACAATGTGGTAACAGCTCTTTATCATCGTTGAAGTGTTGACCACCAAGGACAGATTTTAAGTGTAAGAAGACATGGAAGTCGCTAGGAGAGAGGTCCGAGCAGTATGGAGGATGACCAAACAGGTCCCACTGAAATTTCCGGTAAAAATTGTTTGGTCACATTCGATGTGTGAGGTCAGGCATTATCGTGAAACAAAATGTTTTGACAGTAATCCTCTTCTTACACCTAAAATCTGTCCTTGGTGGACAACACTTCAACGATGATGACAAGCTGAAAGAACATGTTACCACATGGTTGAATATAAAGGTGGCAACATTCTATGAAAAAGGCACACAAAACCTTGTGCCATGCTATGACAATAACCTACAAAATTTCGGAAGCTATGTAAAAAAGTAGTTTAACAGTTGTAGATATTTGTACAATCAATATTTTTTGTGTATCTGTACCCGTTAGTTTTATATAACCAAACGGAACTCACTTTCTGGAAGCGCCTCGTATTTTACGTGTCTTGACTTCGTTCAGAGCCAGCTGGCCCAATCTTCTTTTTGTACACTTGTTCTAATTCACCCTGAAGAAATACGATTTTGCATATTTACACCTCTACCTAATAAACAACATAAGCAAATATACCCTAACTCTTCACACATAATGACTGATAGTTGCCCTTAATATAGCAGTGTCAAAAAACTGTATCACTATTACCAGAGTAGCTGTGCAATAGTTTGTTTTCACACTTTCATGTTACGGGAAATTTTACACTTAAAAAAAATATTCAGGCGTTCGCGCCTTACTGTCTTCAAGGGAATTGATGATGTGGAAATAAATTTGTCATCAGGTCTTGGAGGACAAGTTTTTTGTGGAGGTGTTTTGAAATTGAACAATTACTCAGTCATGACCATGGATGAATAAAATTAAATTTATAAGGAGCAGCCCTCAGTCGCAAAGTACGAAAATAATCGTTACCAGGTTTCAATGTCGCTATGGGCACCTTCTTCAGACGAAGATGAATATGTTAAATCTACATGTCAAAATTTAAAATACAAAAAAAATATATCTGACATAATCAGATAACTGTCGACGTTGGCAGCGGAGACATTGCAGCCCATCGTGACTGCTCCGCCTGTCTACAATTATTTACTTTTTAGGTATAACTATCTGATTATGTCAGATATATTTTTGTATTTTAAATTTTGACATGTAAGTTTAACATATTCATCTTCGTCTGAAGAAGGTGCCCATAGCTGCATTGAAACCTGGTAACAATTACTTTCGTACTTTGCGACTGAGGGCTGCTCCTAATAAATTTAATTGTATTGTAACAGTCGCTCATTCACAGCCATGCAAAAAACTAATGGATGGACAACTGTTGCTATAGTACGGTACGATGATAGTACTGTTAAGGCAGTTTCTGGATTGGAGAGTTTTAATAATAGAGATGTGATTGCTTTTCGTAATTTTAAGCTGCTGAAGTGTACAACCATGACGATGGGAAGTCTTATTTCACCACTAGCATGCCTTTTACAATGAGGATGAGGGCCGGCGTGGTGGCCGAGAGGACTGAGACGCTCCAGCCACGGTCTGCACGGCCACTACGGTCAGGAGTTCGAATCCCCCCTGGGGCATGGATATTTGTGCCGTCCTTAGTATAAGGTAGTTCATAAGTAGTTTGTAAGTTTAGGGACTGATGACACCGTAGTTAAGTCCCATAAGCTATACAAACATTTGAACATTTTTTGACGAAGAGGAATCATCGAAAAATTAATGAGCAAGAGGGTGCTTGTATCTGGGTGAAAGGTCATGATAATATGTTTCACATACACAATTGTGTGTTACTGTAAGAACTAGAATCTCTGGTGGCTATGGGAGGTGGTTTCCATTAGTTACACCAAAGTATCTCTCTGCAGCGAAGATGATTTCTTGAAATGGACACAGTGATCCATTTCACCTCAGTAGTTCCAAATCACCCCAAGTTACGGTACGTATGATTTTGGTGTTTGCTGGTATTGATTCAGACTTGACGCAGAGCCGCTGCGGACGGGCGCCTCGGTAACGACGTCGTCTCTGACTGGTCTGCTGGCTGCTCAGGTAGTGCGCGCGGCCCACGCGGGGCGACCCGGCAGACGCAGCCGTGAGTTACGGGCCGGCGGTCGCGGCGGCGGCGGCAGGCGGCAGGTAGGCGCGGACACGGCCGTTGCCGCACGTGCGCCCGAGGTCACTGCTCCGGCGCGGCACGTATCGCGCGCCACTCTGCCCTGCTCTGCAGACATCGGCTGCGCCCCAGACGGAATTGCAGCGCCGGGCGCCGTAGTTCACGGGCGGCGATAATCCGTCAACGTCAGATGGCGCCAGATACCGGCCAGCGCGACGCCGCAGCCGCAGCGCCGGCCCATTCGCCGGCGCAGCAGCGCCAGGTGCCGACAGCGCACCGCGGCCGCGTAGCGAACTAATGCCGCCGCCGCCGTAAATAGCTCCCAGTGCCGAGCCGGTGGCAGCCAATTCCGACGATGCGGAAGTAAGGAGCTACAAGCAATCGTTTAAAATACGAATGTTCAAATGTTTGTAGAGCTTATGGGACTTAACTACGGGGTCACCAGACCCTAAACTTACAAACTACTTATGAACTACATGACATAAAAGTTTTCTGGGTGTTGTACCGCGTCATGACGTAAGAAGGCTATTACTTAAATAACCGACGTTTCGACCAAGTAGCCTTCATCTGGGTATACTGATGTGTGCTGGTTGTTACTACACTTTATATTTACTTTCAATTAGACATTACGTCATAATTTTTTTTTAAAATAAGCGATGTTATTAGTGAATTTTTGGCGGAAGAACGGAAACTTTATTATGATAGGATGCTGAGGTGGAGGGAGTGGGGGTTAGCTGTTGCTTATTGCTTTTTCCATAGCGAGACATGATTGGTGTTCATCGGCGAATCGGGTGAGGGCTTCCGTTTCTCTCCTGCTGGGCGTGGGTCGCCCGGCGGCAGTTGCTTACTCGAGCGGTCTAAAGCGTCTCGCTGCGGAGCGCGCGGTTGCTCGCCGTTGAGGTTCGAGTCCTTCCTGGGGCATGGGTGTGTGTGTGTTGTCCGTAAGTTAGTTTACCTAGGCTTAAGTAGTTTGTAGGCTGCGGACTGATGACCACGCAGTTTGGTCCGATAGATTTACAAACATTTGATTTTTTAGTTGCTTACTAGTGACGCTCGCGTGTTGTGTTGTCAGTGCGGCCTATTTCGCTGTGATGGCTGGTAGCCAAGAGGGGACAAGCCTGAGTCCATCTTGTCTGTTCATGTTCTTAGGGTATTTTACAATTTCGATGACTTCCCTTATCTTGCGTTTAACATCCCTGGTTGCTTGGCGAGTATTCTGGCATCGTTAAATTTTATCTTTTTGCTGCAATCTTGCCGGTGTTCGGCTACTTCAGATATTATATTGTGTTGGCCTAATCGAATGTAGCGTTCATGTTCGCGTATGCGCGTTGCCACTGCCCTCCCTGTCTCATCTATGTATACTTCCCCACACTCGCATTCCACCTTGTATACTCCTGATGCGTGTAGGGCCTATATCTTGTCCTTTGTGGAACCAAGTACATACTGGATCTTTAGAAGAAAGGCTGGACACCAACCCGGCGAAGATGTTTAGCAATGCGATCTGTGACGTTTTTTACATACGGTAAGCGTGCTGCTGGATGCTTTTTATTGACATCCTCCCTACTGCTGTATCTTTTATTTGTGTCCAGGGCGGTGAGAGTCACTCTATGGTTGTAGTCATTGGGCACAAATGTTGCTTCTAGTTTCTTGAGCTCAGCTGTTTTGTTGTCTTCATCACTTAGTCGCTGCGCGGGAATCGTCAGTGAGCGGATAACAGAGTTCTTTTGTGCTGGGTAGTGGTTTGATTGGGCGTGCAAATACCTGTCGGTATGTGTAGGCTTCCGATATTCCCTGTGCCCAAGTGTGCCTTGCCTTGTCCTATAAACTTCCACACCTAGGAATGGAACATCGCCATCCTTCTCGATCTCTAATTTAAATTGGATCTTCTTGTTTAATTTGTTCAAATGTTCATGAAAATTGCCCCCACGGTGAGATGGAGCTACACAAGTTTCATAAACATCTGACTTGTGACGCTGCGGTGGATTAGCCGTGCGCATTGGGGCGCCGTACTGCGGTGCGCGCAGCCGTTGGCCGCCGGGGTTCGAGTCCCCCCCCCCCCCCCCTCGGGCATGGGCGTTTCTGTTATCCTTAGGTTAGTTTACCTTAGTTTTAGTTGTTTGTTAGCTACGGACTAATAACCCAGCAGTTGAGTCCGATAGATTTACAAACATTTGAATTTTGAGACTTGTAGACGTGCCTCGTCCTCAGCTGCCAGGTTACTAGTCCCTCTAACCTTTGGTGACAGAAAAGTTTATCTCCCTGAAAAACTGAAGAGGAACCCAAAAACTGAAATAAAATATAACATCATCAATTTTTTTTCTTGTATTGTGATGGTCATTACAGTTTGAACTTTTCCAGGATATGATTTAATAATAACACTTACTTTTCATCTTTCTTGACATAATTGTAATACGTTTTCCAAAGCAAACCTCTTACAATTATGTCAATGTACGACATCTGCAACAGTGTGGGCCTAAGCTATAACAATTTGGTTTCATCTTTCTTTTTATTTCTGTAAAATACTTAGGTAACAATTCAATTTAATCTCCCAAAACCTGTTGACTTGCTTCCAAACTTCCACTCGGTTCTACATCACGGCACGCAGTAACAAACGTGACTATCTGTACCCTTCGCTTCCTTCCACATCATAAATCAACTAAACTTTTACATTATGAAGTTTTTTTTCCAGTTTGTTAAGCAGTAAATAATTTTAACACAAATCCTTTCTATACATCAACTATTTCAGTTTTTGTTCTACGTAATCATAAATGAATTTTAAAATGCGTAGTAGACATAAGATTTGTTTGTAGAGCTTATGGGACCTAACTACGGGGTCATCAGTCCCTAAACTTACAAACTACTTATGAACTAGCTAATAGTAATGACGGCACAAATATCCATGCCCGAGGGGATATTCGCACCCCAGACCGTAGTGGCCGTGCAGAACGTGACTGGCGCGCCGCAGACGGCTCGGCCACTACGGCCGGCAATTTAATTTGACTCAGGTTGATGGCTTCTATTTGTTTACTCAGTAGAAGTATAATATTTTCTTACTTTACATGTCGGTTCAGTACAGTTCGTGTGTGCTATTAATTAGATGATGTTTTTTTTGGTGTAACTTTTTTATTCGTTTGTGATCGGATTTTACATGAATTTGAAAAGTAACGTTATAGATATTTATTTGGAATATTATCGTGTGTTACGCATTATTTATGTTTGTGAGAGAGTGGTTTGTTATCAGTGCATCCTAATGGTTCTAGTGAGATAATATGTGTCGCTGGCATATTTTTATATGTAACCTTTCTCGGTTTGCTTCATTAGTCATCATGAGTTGCATCATGTAATTTCTAAACTTCAGTATACAGGCATGTGGTGTATCTATATAGTACGTAAATTAAATGTAGCATTACGTTTTGGTAATTACGTTGCTATAATCTTCAGACTTAGTATAAACTATGAATCATCTATAAGCAATTTTCAGTACAGGCATCACACCTTATACAGCTGATTAGAATGTTTATACGGGTAGTGATGTCATTTTATACCAACAATACGTTTTTTTTTTTTTTTTTTTTTTTTGGACTGAATTATTTGTGAGATACGATATGGATATATAGAATTACAGACTGCAATGTCAATGAAAATTTTTTTTCGACATTTCGGCCACTGTTGCAAGTGGCCTACCTAAGGGATGTTTGTCTGACCACTCAATAACCGAAGGTTATGGTTTTATGCAATAGTATGAAAGAGCAGTTTCAGTTATTGTAATAAAACATCCAGTAACACTGCTGGGAGTTTGTCTAATGCTACAGTTGTTTCAGCCGCGGTGGAGTAGCCGAGCGGTCTCAAGCGTCTCGCTGCGGAGCGCGCGGTTGCTCGCCGTGGAGGTTCGACTCCTCCCTCGGGCATTTGTGTATGTGTGTTTGTCCTTAGGTTAGTTTACCTAGGTTTAAGTAGTTTATAAGCTACGGACTGTTGACCACGCAGTTTGGTCCCATAGATTTACAAACATTTGAACATTTGATTTTACAGTTGTTTCAGAAATTTGTCTTTTAATTAACTGCGTGTATTGAAGCATAACATTGATTAATAACATATTGTGCTGAGCATAAAGTGACGAAGTTACAGATACGTTTTCACTTTCGTCTACAATATTCTGACGATCATTGACATCTGGCGTTACTGTTTTTGTAACTTTCATGTAATAATCGTTAACTTTTCATGGCATACGTGCTGTTTCCTTGATTTTCTGCAATTTGATGTGGTGACGTAAAACATATAAATATTTTTTTTTTATATTTTAAGTTAATTGTACAATTAAGCCAAAGATGTTTCATATTTATGTGTTACTAAACGTCGTCACCAGTGACGTTTAACATGTATTTTATCTTGGTCAGAGGGAATTACGTTTTATAGCTATATTTGTTTCTCAGCCTTTATCATTAAGCATTAAACATTCAGCCGTGTCACTGCTCCTTTAACATCATTTACTACACCACAGGCCGACAATCATTAAGTGTAAGAAATAGAAGCGACGTTTGTGGGTATCCTGTATCTGTCAATCTCTTATGCCACACCTAATCACTTTCCTGCCCAGGGTATCTAACAGTATTCGGATACATAACCTCATATTTGGTTATTCTACTACCAAGTACAATACAATCACAATAGTGTATTTGCACATTTTTAATTTCCTTATTTGATGAAAATGAAGATACAAAGATGTAACATTAAAGTCCCGACAGAATATTTAGCTATTAGTAGACATTCTGTAATGCCTATCTCACTTCAAATACGGATTTACCAGTAACAAACAGATAGCACAGTTTTTACATCGAAATGCTATACTAAATATTAATCTGAAGGGAAAAACTGTACCTGACTCTAAACAATATTCATATTTCGTAGTTCTTAAACAAAAGAAAACGAGGTACACCCACTTGTTACTGATGGCTACAACAGTAACATTACATTATTTTTTAAAATAAAACATTAACGGCCAATGCTGCGAAATACATCTGGTGTATTCACAATAATGCATTTTTACACACTGTCGGGACTAAAAACTGCCGAGCACATTTTTGATCGCTATACAAATAAAAAGGGAATAATATCAGTTTAAATTAGCTAAAACAACACAAAACTAAATTACCAAAGTCGAAAAGCTTGCAATACAATCTTTCTGTAACAACAAACCGCTATACACGTCTGATGAAACAGTGCACATAGGCATAATACATTCTGCTGTTTACTGCTCTCTGTGAGCAGACGTAATGAACAGATACCTGCAAGGAGTTTCAGATGATACATCAAAGGAACGATAAGGCCCGACAAGAATACAAGTCAGGTACCGTATCAGCTTTCAACTTCTTTTATGGACAGGGAAGTGCTAAATGAAGCAGCAATATAATTACTAGTTAGGGGTAGTTTTAGTATCACACCGGTTTCCAAGCAAGACATCATAGTATATACAGGGTGAATCTAAATTCGCGCATTTGGGCTTCGCAGCGCGATTCCTCAATTGCCAACAATGAAAAATGTCTCTCACAAAATTTCATCCTGCGCATATTTCCGCCAGTAAATGGACGTCAAAGACTGAGATGGCTGTGTCTTCCATACGTCAGTATGTTTCATAATTACACCAACAAACTTGTAAGGGAAGTATTAGGCATCTTGAGGAACAAAATGAGGATGGTGTGAGATTACCGCCTAATAGAAATACCGGTAATCAATAGCATTTGATAATTAAACAGTATGAAGTTCACTGCAAACATTGACCATGCCAATGCACTAAATGTTACACAATTTTAATCTTATTAATTATGGTAGCAATGTATGTACACAGTTGGGTGACAACATTTATAGTTAGGCCATAGGTAGAAATTCTCCACGTTGAGATTTGCTGTGTGCTTGTAGCTGACGGGAGGCCAGCGAGCAGGCCGACGTTGGTGGCTTGTTCCAACTTAGTATTTTCCAGTTCGTTTCCGGTGAGGGGAGAGAGGGACAATGGCGAGTACCAGGCACAGTGCAATGCACAAATATTGTAATACTACTGGCATTTGAAGTAATACGATGCAGTTAGGAACCTTTAAGGCCCTCATTACAAAATAGCCTGTTGATAAGTAAACAATACATTAGCTGATATAGTCATATCTGACGTAATATGTTTAATTAACAATGAAAAGTAATAAATTACCAATGAATACAAGACAGTTACACAACTAGCATGGCAATGTTTGTTTATAAAAATCATAAATTAACTATTTCTCATTTTATTTTCAATTAATCGTTTGTATTTTATCTTGAAGTATTCAGTTAAATCACTTATCTGTGGTATAAGAAATTGCACGATTATGATAAACAGTACAAAGGATGTTTATACTAATATAAAAACGTAAGAAAATATTTGTTTAATGTGTAGTGTAATTATTTTGATTTTAAGTAAAGTTTTAGAAATGTATTGGCTGAGCGCTGTACGTTGGCAAATCGGTTAGAACAGTTCACATGGGGAAGTTGATGACGTAGGGGAAAAAACCCCGGCAGTTGAGCTTTTGGCGCGCGCGCGCGCGAGGGCAAGAAGTGACGAGGTCGGGAGCACGTGGAGAACTGGCCAGGCGGCGTCGCTCTGTTTCAGTCGGCATGTGGATCTCGAGGTGGTGACTTTAGATTTGTCTGTGGCAATCGCCACGTGTGGTTGCTCGTCGTAGACTGTACCAAGTTAAATCGAGTGCTACTGTGTGTTTGTGAATATTTAGCCGGTGGAACAAGGTGTGCATCGCATTGAATTAAAGTGACTGTGATTTGTTAATTTAACACGTGTCGTCGCGTAGGCATGAACATAAACGGTGAAAACAATTCGCGACAAATATGTGGGCTCACGAGCTATAACTTTATTTGGTAAATGTGTCGACGTACAGACGTATCAGCCACAGGGTTCAAATATTGTGAAATAACAACATAAAGTGAACTTTCACGTGTTTTCAAAAATAGTAGTTAGTACACCCTTTTCTCTCATGAACTTGATTTTATTATGAATTTGTTTTGTTAATGATATGCAGGGAAGGAAAGCTGTGAACGTGTGATATCATCCCCTAGAAAACGAGTCAAACAGTCGCAATAACAGTTCCAGTGTTTTTGCATGTTTAGGAATTTGGTTCGCAGCTGGTGGTTGTGAGTTTTAGAAATAAATCTTTCCCTATTTTAAACTCTCACCCCGACCTTCACCCTCGCAATGGAAACCCTTGCCCGGAAACGCCATTCAACGATGCTACACAGAGAGTCCGAGTTACAGGCTCCTGCCGCTAGACATCCCCTCCAGCAACTTCGACGCTCTGTAGCGTCATTGGATAACGTTTCCGGTCATTGGTTTCTATGCTCGCTATGTTCCTCAACACACCTCCCACATCCCCTAGAAGTTTGTTGGTGTATTAGTGTAATTCTTAAACACAATGACGTATGGGACACACATCCATCTCAATATTCGATATCCATATACTGCCGGAAATATGCGTAGGACGAAATTTTGTGACAGGTTTTTTTTTTTTTTTTTTTTTTTTTTTTTTTTTTTTTTTTTTTTTTTTGTTAGCAAGTGAGGAATTGCGCTGCGAAGCCCGAGTGTGCGAATTTAGATTCGCCCTATATATTCTGAGGTTTTTACCGGCGTTTGTCCTGCTTCCATGGTGTTCGTGTGAACTGCGGGATTCGAGAATCGTTTAAAGTCCATGAAATTACTGCGGGTAACTGTTCCGCCATCATCAGATGGTGCTGAAATATAGTGAACTTCCAGTGATTCGATCAGGCAGTCATTCGAGAACCATTGGTGCATCATAGAGTCTGTTGATTTCGTTATCTGCCACAAGACGATACAACAGAATATCCGATACGAAACCGTACAAATCCTGTCTTAAGCAAAGTCACCTAAATACAAGACAGGCAGACAAGGAGAACACCACCGCCTTATTGAACACATTGAATTGCAATAAACGAACGAATGACCTTCTTAGTGCACCCATTTATAAGATTTGTTAAAATACAATAAACATATTTTTTTTATTTTCGAATGTTACGTACAATTTGTCGATACTGACAAGTTGCAAATTGCAAATATTTGTATACATACACAATTGTAATTGGGTAGTACCGCCTACGCCATTAACATTAAAGCCATATCACGTTGCGTACGTACGCAAACTTTTCAACCTACAACTTGCAGTATCGTGAGAAGCTCTGTTGAATGAAAGTGCATTGAACTTTGACACGGCCGGAAGTCTTATCCCACCGGCTCAACAGGCATGGAGGGTGTTTTGGGCTCCGAAGTTCCTTAAATACGATTTTTCTTTAAGGTCTCTAGAGGCTAACATTGATTCATCGGCGTACAAACCAGCCTAACACAGAGATTCGTCTGTCAAGGACTCACCATTTTAAGGCTTGTTTGTTTTTATTTATTCATTTATTTTTAAGGAAATGTGTATTGGTTACGTATGTGTTAGTTAGTTACAGCGGGATGTCTTCATTTACGAATGTACCAGTGTCAGATAGGATGAACTCTTTAGAGGAGCTCTTGGTAAACGAAATGTGCGACCTACTGCGTCACGAACACCTATCTCAGGTGGAAAGGAGAATTCTGTGGGCAAACTGCTGGTGTAGCTATGGACGTCCCACTCTTGCCTCTTAGAGGGACATTTTCGACGAGAAATCTGAAGAAAGAACTGAGAATGTCAAGTGGTCACAGAGGGTAAAAGACCTAGAGAATTTTCATCAACATGTCAGTAGCACAGCAAATTATAAATCGGAGTGGAGGTAGAAAAGAATGGAGTGCTGCCTGTTATCGACGTGGACGTCTGACAGTAAACTTTGCCACACATATAATGAAATGACACCACCTATTGTAATTCGATGCAACGGAGATCCACTCTTCATACCAGAAGGCCCCAGAGGATCTGCAATGGCGAAATTATAAAATCTCAGATCAATGTCTTCAACCATTGGTTAGTGCATAAGAATGATAAACAATGCCGACAAATGCTGAAGGTAGTAGAAAAGAGAGGAGGAAACAAAATAGCGCGCTATAGCCATATATACGAGGGGTCACTAAATGTGTGGGCAAAATTCTCATTCGGGCAGACATTAAGCCATTCTTTCCGAGCTGTGAAAAGGTAAAAAATGTCCTTCGATCATCGAAGGGTATTATATATATACTAAATACTTCCGGTGACTACGAAATCGTATATGGAAGATTTAGAGAAGAACGGAAGACCAATGAGCTCAAGAATTTCAAACCACAAAAGATATATGGGAATGAGAAACACGCCAAGTCAACGATGACAAAACACCGACATGAGTGTGGCAAGAGTTATTACTATTAGTATTATTATTATTCCCTTTCAAATGAAGACAAACGGTCGCCAAGGTGACGGAGTCTCACCGCTCAAAATAGTGCTGGTCAAAGTCATCAAGGAGTGGGGAGAAGGAGCTGAAGAAACAAGGTCACTAGAAGCCAGTGCGACTTCGAGGAGCAAAAGACAAACTAGAGGTTGGCTGTCTAGCCTTCGCTTACGATCTGGCACTTCTCACGGATAACGCAACCACAGCAGTCAGGCAGATAGCACACCTAGAGTATTGAAAATGAAGAGAGCATTATACGAAACACAGGATATCTATAATAAGAAATGTCTTTCCACCACCGCCAAAATTCGTCACTACAATACCGTAATCAAACCTGAGATGCTATACGCTAGTGAGAAACACTGACGTTACACACAAAAACTGACCTTTTAGAACATCTTCACACAGGAATGAAAAATCATTAGGAAAATTATTGGACCAAAACTTACAGACGAATACTATAGGCTTCACTCCAGGAATACCACAGAGAAGTTCTCCAACATCGCAGCAGTCATCAGAAAGAGGCGACTATAATTTTATGAACACACCAGCAGGCTTCCACAGGCCAGACTTAACAATAGAATCTTCAGGCACATCCAGAGTCTTAGGTCCAGCACACCCTGGATGATACAAGTCAAAACTGATAGACTCAGCAGACATCATCAACAAAGTAGTCTTTAGACACAAGGTGTGCAAGTGGGCAGCGGAGCGCGCGGTTGCTCGCCGTGGAGGTTCGAGTCCTTCCTGGGGCATGGGTGTGTGTGTTGCCCTTAGGTTAGTTTACCTAGGTTTAAGTAGTTTGTAAGCTACGGACTGATGACCACGCAGTTTGGTCCGATAGCTTTAAAAACATTTGAACATCGCTCCCTGTAATGAACGCAGTCTCATAGCTGTAAAACATACCACCGTCGGAGTGGTCCGAAGTTACAAACTCAACGTGGGAGTTATATAAATCAATAGTTGGAAATGAAGGGGGTTAATGAGATTGTCTATAGAATCTGTTGAGCTGAACCAATTCAGAATACTCCCAATAAACCGTAGTTGAGCAATCGCTGTCGTCAAGTTCCAAATTTACCTCCTCTTTCAATTTCACTGTTCATTATCATACGTGGACAATTAAACGACGTAGCTGCGTAAAGCAGCAGACCATTCATGCAGCATCTCGACATATCCTTAACTGTATTAACTACTTTGATACGTCGTTTAGAGAAAGATGCTTAGCCTTAATCTTTCCCCAGAAATCTTTCAAACTCATTAACTTCTATCTGTTTCCTGTATTCCCCTTTCTTCCAAAATCTTTCAAACCTCTTCGATGCAGCCTATTTTGTTTCTGTTGGGCCCGTATTGCCATTGAATTAAGAATCTTTATCTGAAATTGACTTATGTATGGTCTAATAATCCGACTGGGTGTTTCGACAATGTTTCAGCAATCCAACAAGGCACTGTTTCCGCTCTAAGAAGCTATCATTTAGCACCTGAAATTTTAGAAAGCATAATGAAGAACAGCGGTCTTAAAATACTCGTTACAATTAAAATTAAAACAGTCCAGATCGCAGAGTTGTTGTTTTTATTTCATGTCCGGTTTCAATCAATGTATCTTCAGATGACTAGCACTGCAATTTTAACTATTTAGCACCTGTTCGTCTTGTACTAGATTCCTTGTTATTCTAGTTCCAAAGGCTGAATCACATGAGATCTTAGTTCAGTCTTCGTCATTTAGAAGCATATTTCACAGAATATATGACATCAACTGCGATTGGTGAATCTGGGAATAGGTATCTGACGGAAGGCGTGGCTTAGGTATCCTTGCAGGGGGCGATGATCACGGTGTCCCCGGTTTGGTAGTCATACAGTGATCATCGCACCTGCAAGGACTACCTAAGCACGCCTTCCGTCAGATACATATTCCCAGATTCACCATCGCAGTTGATGTCACATATTTTGTGAATATGAAAGAAAACTGCAGGATCAGAAGTGACGTCTCTTCTTTCGGAACAAAGGCCACTTGTATATATTTAGAAGCATGTTGCATGGGTCTTAATTTTGACGACGTTATGTATGTCGTTATGGTTAAAACTGAAAATATGAAATAGATCGCAATTTGCGATCACTGATGGCTTCACTGTACTAGGTTTAGATGGAATACCAAAGTGCGCCGAATGAAAATTTGTGCCCGGCCCTGATTCTAACCCGGGATCTCCTGCTTACGATGCAGACGCGTTGACCACTCCGCCAACGAGGACACAGTGACCAGCCCGACTGCAGAGGACTCTCCCGCCACACCCAAACCTCCACAGCCTATTTATTCTGTAATGCTCGCAGCAACAATATTCCCGCATCACGGAGAACAGACCATGTGGTAACGAGACATAATTAATTGTCGTCAGGAGCCCAACCTCGGCTTGTATACAATTATATATTTTGACGACGTTACAGCGTTCATTTAATGAAATAAATCTCAATTTGCGATCACATATGGCTTAACGCAAACGTTTTACTACATTTTTTAATATCTAAAACTGCAATAAATTTTACTTTGCAAGATATATTACGAATTATAAAAGTCATGACATGGGACACATACACACACACACACACACACACACACACACACACACACACACACACACATGTTGGTCTTAGAATCGTCCACTAAATCACCCAGAGAATATAAGTGGGTTTCTTTGGAACACTAGTTGAAACGTAGCAATCAACATCTCTGTAATTTGGTAGCTCTGTGGGATCTACACACTAATGTGTGAGTTAGGCTTGGTATGGCATATCTGAAGAAACTTCTGCATTCTTTTTCACCGAACTGTAGACGTTATCAAATACAGAGACGGTGTAAAACGGCATCAGTGTTTTCTCTCTTGATGGTGACTAATGTGGTCCCAGACGTGCTTAAGTACGACATTAGGAACCGTTTGGCGTGAAAGAAGAACGCGGAACGGTAGTTGACCGCTATCGGGCGGCCCCCGCTCCGCACTGCACAGTGACGTATGGGGTGCGGACGGCGGGTCCATTTTTTAGCGCGACAGAGAGCACGCGTCGTGTCTACTACGGTCCAGATTTTCGATCCCGTCCGCCCACCGAGCAAGGGGAAGCTTTCACGCCGCCGCGCCGGCCGTTACTCGCCGGTGTCGCGCCGAACAGTTAGTCCCCCAGATTATCAGCACGCATTAGCGTCGCGCGGGCCCGATCCGCAAATTGGTCACGATGGAATGCGAGATCAACAGCGTCCGGCCGTATCGCGTTCCTGGCAGCGTATTTACCGCGGTGACTAAGCAACGGCCGCTACAGGGCCATCCATTTGGGGGGACTATCAACTGCGCCCGTGTACTAGGCGCCGAATCTCGCCAACATGATTAATACTGCTCACGACGGGGCCTTTGGTGCCACCCGGGCGCACAGTGTTTCGGAGAACCGTTCCGCTGTTCCGGGCTGTTAACTCACAGACTTTTCGGTATATCGCCTGCGCTTTTACAACAGGTTTGCCAGGGTATCGGCGCTGGAGCCGGTACTGTCACAACTTCCGCATAACGCCGGCCCTCCGTTCGCTTAATCGTCCCTATCCACGTTGATGATACAAGGTGGCCGTGCAGAACATGAAAAGTAAATATGTTGGTAGGTGCCTCGAAGTTACCGCCAAAATTCAACACACAAACAATTTACTATGCTGCCTGCCAGTGCTCATTGAGATACATAAAAGCTGAGAATTTGTGACTGGTTCGAACCCGGGTTAACTTGAGTACAAGGCGATAGCACTGACCACTACGCCACTGGGCACACATTGTTATCTCCACAGCCGCTCGGACTACCCTTGAACCCCTACTGCCGCGGCGAAGCGGCCGAGTGCATTGAGGTGCTATGCTACGATGTGCAAGGCCGTTCCCCGTTGTGAGTTCGAATCCCCACGCGGGCATGGATGTTTGTGTTGTCTTTAGTATAAGGTAGCTAATAAGTAGTTTGTAAGTTTAGGGACTGATGACCCGCACTTAAGTCCCTTAAGCTTAACAAACATTTGAATATTTTGAACCCCCACCCCCACTGCTCGTCAGACGCAAATATCCACACACTAATAACGCAGTGTCCCTACACTGATTCCCGTAATTGTTCGGGCGTAATGTACATCCGCTCTGAAGAAAGGATCAATGGCAGTCATCGCACCGTTCAAGATAATCTACGTGAAGAAGTCTGTTGCACGTGACCTTCAGTAAGTAGCAATATTTTGATTTGATTTGATTAGATTTGATTTTCTCAGGGAAGCCAAAACAATCTTGGTCCAACCCGTCACTGCTCGCATCGAAACTAAGTTTATTGTGCGGTATCGCTCCCTGTATATCTAGTACAGCCAACCAATGCCCTTGAACAGTGCAAGGAGACCCTTTACCAGTTCTTTATTAGACACAATTTCTTCGGGTCTGATTGTCCCAAATGTTCTGTGCCTTTTACTCCCAAATGCAATGCATTCGAAGATTAGATGTGATGCAGTTTCATCACTGTCATTACAGATCCTACATTTTAGGGTCCTCTTCTGTTATTCCCATTGTAGCAATATTTTACAGAACTCTGAATTAAAAACCGCGTGTGATACTTTTGCCGAAGGTGTGACGGCTTACATATCAGTCGTAGGTGCTTCATTAGCAAATTATAAGGGATGCAGTTATTCTCATAGAAAATATGAACAAGAGATGTGGTAGTTACTATTTCAGTTTACAGTTTCAATTACAAGAGATCCGGATCAGTTAAGATTTACTACTACTATTGACACTACTACTACTACTACTACTACTACTACTCTTGTTGTCATTATTATACTGAAAATGGAAACAGTCCACATTGCAAATGATTGATATTATTTCATGAGCGTTTTCAGCCTATGTAGACTATCTTCAGATTAATACTACCACGATGGGAACCAATGGTGGTGGACACAGCAGACCGCACAAACGGTTACGAAATAAAAGCAACCATTTTGCGAGCTGGATTGTTCTTCATTTTAATTTTAACCATTATATTAAGATCATTGTTTCTCTATTATTGTCCCTTAAATTATTTGTACTATCATTGGTTTTACCAAGCGAGATGACACATTGTTAAGCACACAGTCAACTCACATTCAGGAGGAAAGCACTTAAAACCTGCCTACAGCCATCGAGATTTGGGTTTTCTGTAATATTTCTGAGTTGTTTCAGGTAAAAGGACTTGGTTCCTTTCATACGGCTCATCTGTACTTGTATTATGGTTTTGGAAAAAGCTGCTATTCGTGTACCTGTGACACACACACACACACACACACACACACACACACACACACACACACACACACACACACACACACACACAACACACACACAAAAAGCTACGATAATTTCAGGCACTATTCGTGAATGAAAATACAAAAACACTAACTACCCTGCATCTAAGTTACTTCCTCAATTTATAGATATTTTTTCGACGTAGATTGTTTCATCGGGTTTTAGTTTCGTGTTTGTGTTGTGTAATGACAACGAAAATGAGTAAATCCTGGTACCAGCACATGTACTTCTTTCAAACGTCACACCCTGCAGACACATCACCGTTAAATGTCCTTAAAAAAAGAAAAAAACTACACAGAGATGTAGTTTTCACCTCTGGACTTCAACACACACTAAATAATAGTTGCCCAGTACCAAGAGCAAATAGCCAGTACAAAAAATGGTGTCAGATAGTTTGAATATGGAGATAGATTACATAACGAAGGAAAAATTACTAAAAATGATAATTAATTAAAAATAAAAAGTTATTTGATACTATATTATTAATTTTAACAATTAAATATATTCTTTATACGGTAAAGAACGGTATAGCACCATCTGCACACACTTGATCTAAGTACTATTAACAATGAAAACTATTTTTAACGTGTATCATATTACTTCAGAACAGCAATATACTTTAAGGCTTTTTCTCGTAACATGGGAATAGTCTGGAAGCAGATCAGTGCTTCGCATGTTTATTTATAGATTTATTTACGCTCATAGGTTAGATTCATAACTCAGCTCACATACATACACATATTCGTCGTGTTGTATCTTCACCTTATTCAAGAAAATCTGTAACTTATAATGCACTTCTCTCCCTTTGTTTCTCATTAGCATACAATAGAAATCTAACAGCAACAAAACCGCCCAGTACAGACACTTGTACTGCATAGGCCTACATAAACTAACGGTATAATTCCGATATTCTCACACACAACTACACAACTGTGTTTCAAAGAGCCATTATGTGCAGAGAAGAAAAACTTTTTTTCCGTTTGCCAGACAGAGTCTACAATGCAAGGATTTCTAGCACATAATGCTACACATCTTCATTCTTATGAGTCGAGGGGAAATAATCGTCTGATCTGTATTGTAATTGAGGCTTTTTCGGTTATTTTATTGTGAGCCGATTTTTGATGCCAGCTACCCAAACAAGTGTTTGTGCCTGAGGAAGTTGTCACACTTCAGAGACTGGGCAAATTCACATTACACTTCAGTTAGAACTTGAAGGGGTTGGTTTTCCTAACACTGGATAGGCTATAACTACAATTCTTCATTTTATGGTCAGACCACTTTTGTTCCTACTTTTCACTGACTTCAGACACTATCCAGTGTCAAGACGTTAGTAATAATCTAGAGAAAATCCTGCAAGATGCACTGTTTACAGAGGAATACTGTTATCGAAAAGAAATTACTAATTACCTATCGTTCAGAACGTCAAACCTAATTGAGGGCTGTTTGAAAAAATTGGGAGTTTCTTGTAGCACCCCACATCGGTATGCAATAGGGTCGTCCTCTGGGACGTAGATATTTTGTGGTCTTCAACTGTGTATGTCTGGAATTAGTGAACTACAGTGATCGAGAAAACTTTAATGACTGTACAGAAAGTTTACATAAATGTCTCGAAAGGCAATAGCTATCCCATTATATTTTACTGGTCAATTGTTTTCCCTGGTGAAGTGCAGCATTCTAATGTGATGTAAACTCAACAAGTCGTTGTTCAGTCCCTTGCAGAAATTATTGATATTGTGCCTGTTTCTGCGAACATGTCCGAAAGAACAGACATCATATCCGTAACTGAAAAATATGCCTCCAACAGGCTATTGTCAATTTCAATGCGGACACATTCAAACGCTCGATCCCTTGCGGGAATCCAGTATAGGCTGCAAACAAACAAAAGGAACCATTTGGCAGGGGGCTATAATTTGAGACTTTGGGTTGGAAGGGAAGCGTGCCTGATTGCTTAAGGCGACCGCTGGCCCGATGCGGGAAATATGAGATCGAATCCCGGCCCAGCACAAATTTTCACCTTCGCTGTTGAATTTATTCCAACGCTCCGAAACGGTCGAAACCTTGCCAAAACATTGAGATATGCTACCTATATAGTCGTCCATAAATTTGAAACAATAGTCGTTGTAGGATTTTCTGAACCAAATGACATTTAGATTATGTCCCATTAATGATTATGGGATTAACGCCGGGTGATTTGTGTGGCCATTCACTAAAATTGTCCAGACTGTGCACAAAGCCAACTGTTAACAATCGTACTACAGCGACATATCGCATTGCCTGTCATAAATATTCCATCGTTGTTTGGGAACGAGTAGTCGATAAGCGGCCGCAACTGGTAGCCGAACACAACCATGTCTAGTCAATAATCTGTTCATCTTGATGAGAGGACTCAGTTGACTAAACAACATCATAATGGATCCTCTACCAGCTTGCATAGTGCCTTGTTGATAACATAGGCCAAGCCGCAATCAAACCTACAGTCAGCTCATACGAACAAATTATGAGTGATATCACCAATCAACGGTATTCTAGTCGTCTGGGTCCAACATATATGATCACGAGCCCAACAGAGATTCTGCATGCGGTGTCGTGGTGTTGGTCTTTTGCTGCCATAGCCCCGTAAGGCCAATCCCACTGCACTGTCTAAACGCCTACCTTGAGTCGTACGTACTGCACGGATTTCTGCTTTTATTTCACCCTGACGACTAAGAATTAAGCAAACACCATAAGAACTATGACGTTTGCTTCATTTTTAGTCATCAGGTCGTTAAGTGCAGGCCATCAACCACCATAACGTACCAGACGAGAGGTTATGCCTGAAATTTGGTGTTTTCGACATACTATCAATACTGCAGATCTCGGCTATTGGATTCCGCTAGGGTTTGAGATATAGAATGTCCCATGCCGCTATCTCCAACTACCATTGCTCTGTTAATTGCAGTCTTGTTTACACAATCATGTCGAAAATCTAATCATGTGTATACCGGAGTACAAATGACATTTAGGACAATGCGCCGCCCTTTTACACTGTGTGTACAATTATCATCTGTATCTATGCATATCGGTGTACAAGACTTGGGAAGTGTCTTCCCAATGGGAGGGTATGTAGTTCTGTATACTCTCTGCACATTCTGTGGGCAAGTATGGCTAAATGAACCGAATACTTGATTGGTGCCGGCCGCGGTGGCATATCGGTGTACAAGACTTGGGAAGTGTCTTCCCAATGGGAGGGTATGTAGTTCTGTATACTCTCTGCACATTCTGTGGGCAAGTATGGCTAAATGAACCGAATACTTGATTGGTGCCGGCAGCGGTGGCCGAGGGGACTAAGGCGCTCCAGTCACGGTCTGCACGGCCACTACGGTCGGGGGTTCGAATCCCCCCTCGGGCATGGATATTTGTGCTGTCCTAGTTCGTAAGTAGTTCATAAGTAGTTTGTAAGATTAGGGACTGATGACCCCGTATTTAAGTCCCATAGACTATACAAACATTTGAACTTGATTGGTAAGCAGATGTTCCACATTATTCGTAAAGCTATCGACTGTCTGAAATTGTGTGCACGATGGAAATTGCGTACTTGGCGAAGATAAAAGAGAACTTACTGAAAAATTTGGAATGTCTTTCGACTGATGTAGCTGTCAGTGCTAACCTGTTTTGATGCATCTAAATTCCGTGAGCAGGCGCGACGGAATTTCGAAGTTGGATACTGACGGCGGTGTTGGTTTTCTTGTTTTGTCTGGTCTTTGTAATAAATTGCTTGTAAAATAATTAGCAGACTTGGAAAGACGATAGCAGGTGCTACCTGGCGACCAGTTATTGGACATAATGATTTCAACGTCGTCAGTCAACAGATACCGCAGTGACACAGATAATAATAATACTTTCGTTTGGCTCATGGCCTGGTGCGTCTTTCAATTGGACGCCGCTTGTGCGACTTGCGTGTCCCTAGCCTACTTAAGTTATACAATCGGGAAACGGGGACCTACAGCTTAACGTGGAATGGGGCAGTTGAACATTGAGTAAAAAGGTATTCATTCCACAAAAGCGTGTATTCGGAATAATTGCTAGAGCCCATCCAAGATCATCGTGCAGACATTTATTAAGAGATCTAGGGATCTTCACTATAGCTTCACAATATATATATATATATATATTATATATATATATATATATATATATAAAATCTCTCATGAAATTAGTTATTAACAATCCGACCCAATGCAAAAGTAATAGCAGTATGCATAGCTACAACACTAGGAGAAAGGATGATATTCACTATTCAAGGTTAAATCTTTGGCACAGAAAGGGGCGAATTATGCTGCCACAATAGTCTTCGGTCAGTTAACAAGTAGCATCAAACTAGCCAACTAGTATTCAGAGAGAAATTAAAAGAATATCTGAATGGCAACTCCTTCTACACTTTAGATGGATTTGCAGATAAAACTTCGTTGTTGTTGTTGTGGTCTTCAGTCCACAGACTGATTTGACGCAGCTCTCCAATCTAACCTGTTCTGTGCGAGTCTCTTCATCTGAGAATACGTTCGGCAACTTATATCCTTTTGAATCTGCTTACTGTATTCGTCCCTCGGTCTCCCTCTACGATTTTTACCCCACTCACTTACCTCTAATGCTAATCTGACGATTCCTTGATGTCTCTGAATGTGTCCCACCAATCTATCCCATTTCTCCCAATTCTGTTGAGCACCTCCTCATTAGTTATGCGATGTATCCATCTAATTTTCATCATTCGTCTGTAACACCATATTTCTATAGTTTCTTCCATCTTTTTGTCTGAACCCTTTATCCTCCACGTTTCTTCTACGCTAACAGTCATTGCCAGACAGTGACGTAATAGTTCATTAATGGAACGGCCTTCTCGTCCTCCTAAAACATGTTGTCTTGCCGGTACGGCACTCATACACAACCAAAGGGGCGCTTGCAATTAGTGGCCGTGACCTCAGCTGCAAGAGGCGGCTGACCTAAAGTCTAAAGGCTCCTACACACGCTCCGATTTATCATACGACCAACAAGATGTCCAACGTACCAACCAATTGATAGCAGCCTACACACGACCAACTGTACGCAGCGCCACCCTGTTCTGCTGTCTGTTTGTCGAACTGTTTTTGTTTTCGCGTGTTCGCTGTGCAGATGACAGTTGGTCGGGAAGCGCGACACACTGTACAATTTGTCAGGTGAAGTGGTGGGGGAATCGGAGATCGGGTGGTCAGGCACAACCAACCGGCCAACAAGGAAAGTTGGTCGGGTAGCGTCTAAAATCGCCTAATTTATCGGGTGACCAACGAATTGGTCCAATAAATCACATCGTATGTAGAGCTCTTAACTGAGCGACGTAAGGCCGATCGCAGGTGCGACCTCACCACCGCCCCGAGCGTCGACGCGCTGTGATAGCCGGGGCCTTGGCTGCCAGCAGCTGTCAGCTTTCTCCACGTCGCTGATCTACTGACCCCCCCTTGATCGATGGTACAGCAGCTGTACACCCTAGTAACGTGTAGGAGATTAATAATCAGCCAACAAGTTGCAACAATAAGTGCTTTTATAGATCTTGAGCATGGTTTCGACGGTCATAAATCGTTCTTCTTCAAAAATCCATGTGTCGGCTAAAGACAATATCACAGCATAAATTACAGTATTCCTGTCTGATATGCATCATACCAAACGTGTTTTCCAAGACAACTCAGGTTCAGGGTGTCAGAACTGGGATGGAGAGCGATTGGTGCTGGTGCCCACATATCCAAACAAAATACTGTACAATATTTTATTAATGAAAATTACAGAAGTCCATTATTAAGTCACTTATGCCATAATTTAACAAAGGAACGTATAAATATTATTAAAATAATAAAAAAAATAAACCAAGAGAAAGAACATTCATTTTATTTCTTAAGTAACTGTGACAGTAATATACAAATATTATCCCTTTGTTTCAGGTCAAATTAAGAAAGCATAATCAAATATTGTGGTTTTACGTGGCAGTCTACAGCCGTGATGTACTTTGATAAAATCATTCTTGTTGCAGAGCTGTAAAATACTTTTATTTGTGATATTCTACCGGTTTCGGCAATTGCTGCCACCAACAGGAGATCAACATAATATTTTACGTTAACAACAGCAAGATAACATTTTTCCTGAATACAGGAAAGTCAAATTTATAGTAAATGTTGCTATCGTTTCTAAAAAAAGAAAACTGTCAATTTTACATCATTTATTAAGCATTCCTTCACGTGGTCCACAGTTATTAGTAATGAGCAAACTATTTCGTCACACTATTGCAGCAGATGAATGTTCAGCCAACTGCTCTGGCACTAGAATGACTTTTTCAAAGTCTAATCAAATACTTTGTTTAAAATAAAAAAAAGTTAAGACAACTTCAAAGCCAACTATAATTATACATCTTAACACCGGTATAAAATCACAGCAACAAATGGTCAATACCGTCATTACGAAAATAAAGGATTGTGACCAAACTGATGATCTGACAAATCTTAACGCACTAAATTCACAACACCTATAGTGGATGTAACAGATTTTAACACCTTTCAAAACGGATACTTCACAGTTGTGATTTATCACAAATTATAGTTGCTTTTCCAGGTTTGCACAAAACATGTTCAAAACCGTTCGAACTCAGGAGTAGGATAAGGGCATAGAAAGAAATATACCTTGCGTCTGCGCAATGTTTAGAAATGCGGAGATGGCAGATGCCCACTTGACGTATGGGTTACGCGGTGGCCGAGGGGACTGAGGCGCTTCAGTCACGGTCTGCACGGCCACTACGGTCGGGGCTTCGAATCCCCCCACGGGCATGGATATTTGTGCCATCCTTAGTTGTAGGTAGTTCATAAGTAGTTTGTAAGTTTAGGGACTGATGACCCCGTAGTTAAGTCACTTAAGCTTAACAAACAACATCTGACGTATGGGTTAGCACGGGGCAATAGCCTTGACGCGGTACGTTTGTATCGAGACATTTCCAGAACGAAGGTGTCCTGACCAGTGGCGGCTGGTGGGCCATTTATTAGGAGGGGCGGCATGCCTCTTCAATTGTACTCGACATTTTGTCCCTTCAGAACATTTCTTGAATGGGGAGAATATAGCATTAATTTTATTAGCTAGTTACGTAAGTTAACCCTTCATCTAACACGACTTTTTCCTCCTATACCAAAATACGAACAAATTTACGCACAAATATGTCGTTTTTAATATTTTCTGCAGGCAATGGAAACCTTGTAACTCCATTTTATTAGCTTTCACAAGAGACCCAAAACTGTACCTTAAAATAATATAAAGTAAGAAGTAAATTCGTTGTGTGTGTAACTATATAAGTGTTGAGAGAACACAAATGCTTCGTCACGACAAACATATGTTACTGAAATTAGAAGACTGTCACCAAAAACTGTAGTAATACCATTGGTATGCTTATATATTGGTGTGTTTATATGAAGCAGGATTAAATTTCCTAGTGAAACTACTTTTGCTTTTGCACACATTTTGTATCTGTACAATGTTCAAATCATGTCTCGGTGGTGCTAACCTTTTTAATTCCAACGTTTCTTCAAAAGTCAATTGTTTACTACCAAATGTTAAAATGTAGTTAACGCTATTTATATTATTCATTCTAAATAGGGAACTAGAAAAACAGGCAACAACACGCACCTTCACAACAACGATACTACTATCACACGCAGGGCACCTGTTAGAAACTGCCTGACCGGTGCCGGTGCGCCTTTGAATATTTCGCGCCCTAGGCTCGGACGCCGTCCTAAGCGCCCCGGTTCAGCACACTACCCCCACCCAACCCCCAGTACCCCCACTCACCCCAAGCGCCCGTAGCCGCCTTTAACGGCGCGGACGGATCGCGTAGAGTCCGACAGTCAGTCCATTCTGAAAACATTCGGTGAGCCTGGCTGGCAGACTACCTAGACTAAAAACATTGGTCATTCACATACACGGGTTGCTACTACACGAAAATTATTCAAGTCGATTTGTGATTAACGATTGGTACGTATTCCGTGTTGGATATTTTTGGGAGGGCGCCGCCCCAGAGTCCTTAAGGAGTAGCCGCCACTGGTCCCGACAGCAATAGCTTCGAAGCAATCCATATATCAAATGGGCATCTGCCAACTCCGCATTTTTAAACATTGCACTGACTGCAAAACCACGTTTGTGATGATCACTAACCAGTTGATGCTACGTACTGATGTACTTGATGCTTGTACTGTAGAGCAATGAGTCGCATGTCAACACGAGCACGGAAGTCAACATTACCTTCCTTCAATTGGGCCAACTGGCGGTGAATCGAGGAAGTACAGTACATACTAACGAAACAATTGGGTATTTTGACAATTGTCTGCACGAATTATTTCAACTTACATTTAAAGAGAAATACTACAATGAGCTCCAACATGGAAATTAGGCGTTTCCGGACACATGTCCACATATTTTCTTTCGTTGTAATTCCTGTTAGTTTGGCCGTACCTTTTTGTATCACCCTGTATTCCAAGAGGCTCTACACCACCCTTGACCGGTTTCCATTCTGTTACGAGTCTACCGAGTCGCCTCGCTTGCTATCGCCTGTGCTCGAGCTACGAGCTGCTCGCTGCGCCACTCCGGAGCAGCGACCGCGCCGACGAGTAACGAGCGAGCTAGTGGCTCCTACTGTCCTACTGACCAAGAATAAGCCTTCACGTAGTTAACTCGAATGCACAGTCACTCTTTAGGAGTTTCTAGTTGGTGCGAAGATTGGCAGCTAGCTCTCAATGTAGAAAAATGTAAGGTGATGCGCATGGGTAGAAAAAACAATCCCATAATGTTCGAATACAGCATTGGTAGTGAGCTTCTTGATGCTGTCAGGTCGTTCAAATATCTAGGCGTAACATTGCAGAGCGATACGAAATGGAACGAGCATGTAAGGACAGTTGTGAGTAAGGCGGAGAGCCGACTTCGGGTTATTGGGAGAATTTTGGGAAGATGTGCTTCACCTGTAAAGGAGACCGCGTATAAAACGCTTGTACGACCACGTCTTGAGTATTGCTCAAGTATTTGGTACCCGCAGCAGCTCAGTTTAAAGGAAGACATAGAGGTGGTTCAGAGACGAGCAGCTAGATTTGTTACCGGTAGGTTCGATCAATGCTCCGGCAACTCAATTGGGGATCGCTGGAAGAAAGACGACGTTATTTTCGTGAATTTCAGTTAAGTAAATTTAGAGCGCCGGAATTTGAAGCTGAGTGTAGTACGATTTTGCTGCCGCCTACTTACATTTCGCGTAAAGATCACAAAGACAAGATAAGAGAAATTAGGGCTCGTACGGAGGCATATAGACATTCTTTTTTTCCTCGTTCAATTTGGGAGTGGAATAGGAAAGGAAATGCCTAGTAGTGGTACAGTGCACCCTCCGCCACGCACTTTACGGTGAATTGCGGAGTATGTATGTAGATGTAGGAAATAGGTGAACTTGTTTGATCTTTTGTACAGCTAATAATGTCCAATTAACATACATCTTAAATCGAAAATTTTATTTTATTCAAAAATAATGATGGAAAATATTAAAATATAATTCAGCTAGTGTTGTCTTTTAGCGAAAGGAAAATACAGATCATATTTCGTTCAATTAATTGCTGTTTCTAAGGAGTAAATATGTTTCTTCAACTCAGCACAAAATATGAACTGTTTATGTAAAACATATCACTTGTCTAGTGTGATATAATTACAACCCAAGGGTAAATTTTTACATTAGACATATTCACGATGCTTTGTAAGCGTTAATTAATTAATTAAGTACTATTCTTATTACTGTATGTGACAGTTTATATAATCGTCTATCCAAGAAAGAGAATATAAACACTATTATTCGATATACTATTTCGATCTTCCTACATTCTTTTAGATTTTTATTTTCAGATATTAGTAACTATTTCTCTGTCCTACAATATCGGCTAAAGTATGGTACTGTATTTAACTACGTTGTAGAAGTTGTTGTTTTTGTGGTCTTCAGTCCGCAGACTGATTTGATGCAGCTCTCCACGCTACCCTGTCCTGTGCAAGCCTCTTCATCCGAGAATACGAACGGCAAGCCCACACACTTTCCTTTAATGCTAAGTTGACGATTCGTTGCTGTCTCAAAAAGTGTCCCACCAATCTGTCCTTTCTCGTAATCCAGATATGCCAGAAGCTCCTTTTCTCCACAATTCGCTTAATCACCTCCACATTAGTCACGTGATCTACCCACCTAATTTTCATCATTCGTCTGTAGCACCACATTTCAAAAGCTTCTATCATCTTTTTTGTCTGAACCACTGATCGTCCACGTTTCACTCCCATACAATGCTACACTCCAGACAAATGCTTTCAGAAAGGACTTCCTAACATTTAAATTAGTATTGGATGTTAACAAGTTTCGCTTCTTTAGAAACGCTTTTCTTCCATAGCCATTCTGCATTTTCCATCTTGTCTACTTCGACCATTAGAAATTATTTTGCTACCCAAATAACAAAAATCTAGTACTCTTATTGTCTGATTACCTACTTAAAATTCCTTCAACATTCCCTGATTTTCTGACATTACATTCTATTACCCTCGTTTTACTCTTGTCATTTTCATCTCATATCTTCCTTCCAAGACACTGTCCATTCCATTCAACTGCTCTTCTAGATCCTTTGCCGTATCTGAAAAAATTATTATGTCATCGACGAACAGAAAAGTTTTTATTTCTTCTCGTTGAACTTTAATTCCCTCTTCAGATTTCTCCGTGCATTCCTTCACTGATAGTTCTGAAATTTTCACATTTGCCTGCACTTGCTTTCTTTGGAATTGGAATTATAATATTCTTCTTGAAGTCGGAGGGTATTTCCCCTGTCTCACACATCTTGCATACCAAGTGGAACAATTTCTTCATGACGATCTTTTACATCTATTATTGTAAAATGTTGAACAAGAAATCGTGTAATAAGATATTCAAAAGTGACAAATTGCCTACATATAAATGAGTTTCACTTTGTTTCGCTGATCCTGGAATGATTATTAAAATAATTAAAAATATCTCAGACTGCAGAAACCTACTTCTCTTTATCCAGACCTGAAATCTAATGAATCACCTATTACTGGTTATGCTAACTCTCAAAACAAATCGACAACTTTCGTGAAGTAGTCGATGTAATTCTCATCTAAAAAGGTCTGTCCGGTTTTCCGTTGGTAATGCATTCTCCGATGAACACGATAAGCCAAAAAAGAAAGGACGCATAGTTGTCAACACTAGAGATGAAAGGAAGTCCGTGTAATTTATGGAAATACAGCCACGCTAACTTCTTCGGCCACTTCTGGTCATTTAAATATTAATATGCGATTCAATAGAGCAAGCTAAGAGAGTCATAAATAATCTGGACAGGAGAGAAAGACCAATATAATTAAGTCAGAAAATGAAACAGAAGGATGAAATATAGCGGCCGGCTTTCACGACGGGTTTCGGTTATTAATGGGACACGAGACAGTTCTATTTGGGATGAACGTGCCTGGTACACAGCCCAGAGGCGCTTCTGACCTTCCCACTGCAAAACTTCCTGTGGCCCTCATTTCACGAAATATTTCTCAGCTCTGTTTTAAGTGATAATAAAAATGTATGTGTATGAATAACGAAACGATCCTGTTAACTTCATTATATCATATTATTATTCATCGACTAATGTTAACTATGCAAATCTGAAGGAAATTAATTCCACTGCTGGAAGATCGCTGAAAATAGCTGATCACTTGCTGTTTTATGTATGTCGTGAAACGATAAAACTGAAATTATTAACTGACCGAAGATATATTTTAATCAAGGAGTGTTTATCTCTCTCTGAAACGTAAGCCACATTTCCTTGTTTTTCCGACACGAGAGAAAGCACAACGTTCCGCTTCATCTATCTCTGCCTGGCCTCTGATTAGTTAAGTCGTATCTGTAGCGGCTCCTGTGATTCAGTTATACATAAAGTGAGTATAGTGCTCTTATTTGTGAAATATACCCTGAGATATCTTAAAAATTTAACATGACGGGTTTTAATTCATTTAACATCTCGACATTTTCTTCTGGCGTATATGATACCGCCCATTGAAGCTGTGTGGTGGGTTTGGACGCCATTAGGCTGACGAGATATCGGTGCAGTGATTATTTCATTTTTTATTAATTTTCAAACCATATCATTCCCCTTCAAAATTAACCAGCTTTTAGAACCTATCATCGTGTTTCTTCTTGTAAATGTTAAATTTCTAAGTCTGATATTTTTGCACGGAATATTTTTCCCGCAACTCCGTTTGGACTCTGCACTAACAAACCACGTTATTTGTCCAACCCTATATCACGACCGTGTTTTACCTCAGTGAACATGAATTTTTATTACAGCAACCAACAGAATGAGTAGATTTATCCTTAAAAAAGAAAAATACGTTTTCTTTTTATAATGTAACTGCCGCCAACACCTACCATTCTATCTCATTATCCGTTCAACAATATTCGGAAATAAAGTATATAAATGGTTCTGACTGTAATTGAACATTAAAAGAATAACACTGATCTCAAGTAAGTGAGAATCACAGTACTAAATAACTGACTGACTATCCCTCGGATTTATTATTAAGTTTCAGCAACCACAAATAAGTACTTGGAATAAGTCTTTTCTCACTGAAATTCAATAATGTCTCAGTCGTTATTTCGTTACACTTCTTTGGCTTGTAACGCTAATTACATGGTAAACATTTTGTCCCAATTTCTAACAAATTCCATCCATCTTCACAGCAGCACCTAAGGGTGAAAAAACACTGCCAATTCCACTCAAAACCCTGACTGGCCTGAATTCTAATTCTCAACTTGCCCTGTAATGGCGGCAGAAGTCTGTGATCCAGTGCGGCACCCGCCCGCTGCGTCAAATGTTAAATTTTGTTGATTAGATTAGATTAATACTTGTTATATAGATCATGAATACTGAATTTCTAAATGATGTGGAACATGTTAGTTTAGTAAATGATAGCATTGCATGTCTCAAACTTTTTATTTTTTTGAGGTAAAAGTACTAATTTCTATGTAAAACATCATATACTGTGTAGGAGTAGTAATTCAGAAATACTGCAATTTGTTTTTGAATGCTGGTTGACTACCTGTCACACTTGTGATGTTATCTGGTAACTGGCCAGCGTCTTTTGCGGCAGCGTAATTCGCCCCTTTCTTTGCCAAAGTTAGATTTAACCTTCACTAATATAGCTCATCCTATCTCCTAGTGTTGTAGCTGCACACACTGCTATTACGTTTCAATTTGTTTGGGTTAATGATAGCCGCGTGGTAGTAGCCGAGCGGTCTGAAGCGCCACGTAGCGGATCGCGCGGCCTCCCGCGTCGGCGGTTCGAATTCTCCATCAGGCATGGATGTTTCTGCTGTCTTTAGTAGTAAGTTTAGCGACTGCTGACCCTGCAGTTACGTCGCATAAGCTTACAAAACATTGAACATTTGTGTGGTGATAAAAAATTTCATAAGACAACACACACACACACATATATATATATATATATATATATATATATATATATATATATATATATATATAGTGAAGATCCCTAGATCATTAAATAAGTGTCTCCAAGACGATCTTGGGGGGAGGGGGGGAGGCTTCAAAAATAATGGATATTCATATAAATTATAAATATTAAAACATGTGACAGAAACTATTTTTCAAACATACGAGTCGTCATATCTCAGCACTTTGTAAATGAGGGTTATCATTTACCCCCGAGGTCGTCAATTATTTTGATTACACTCTTTTGTGCAATGAAAACGTTTTTGTTCATTTATGAATTACCCTATAATATGATGCCATATGAAAGCAGTGAATGAAAATAGCCATAGTAAGTTAATTTACTGAGATGGTTATCACTAAAATTTACAACAACAAAAATAACATAAGTTTCTGAACACAAATTTTTCAGTAGTCATCAAAGTGTTGCTTCCAATTAAATTTCTCATCAATGAAAACAACTTAAACTTTGAATATTCTACCTTAGTTACAGACTTCTGGTCACGGACTACATTTATTAACTGTATGGAAGACTAAGTATTTTGTTTTATCAAAGTTTAATAAGAGTTGATTTTAAGAGGACCACTTAATAATTTTCTGAAAGATATTACTTAAAATTTCATCAGTTAGCTCTTGGTTATCGAGATTGCTTACTATAGACGTATCGTCAGCAAACAGAACTAGCTTTTCCTCATCAAGAATGGAGGATGGCAAATCATTAAAATATATCAGGAACAGTAAAGAACCCTATGCGACCACATCCTTGATGCCCCCCCCCCCCCCCCCCCCCCACTTAAAGGTATCAGACGATTTTTGCAGTTTGTCTGAGCAACCTACTTCAATTTTCTGCACTCTTCCAGTTAGGTATGAGGTAAACCATTTGTGCATTGCCCCAGTAATACCACTCATCTAGAAGAATTACATGATTTACACAATCTAATGCCTTTGAGAGATCACAAAAAATCTCAACAAGTGATGTTAATTTAATATTTGTTCAGTGAAGGCATGTATAGCATTTGCTGTTGAACAGCCTTGCTGGAAACCAAACCGACATTTTATTACTATCTAATTTGCAAATATAGGAAACTTAAATACATTACTTTCTCAAGAATTTTCGATAAAGCTATCAGAAGTGCGATTGAATGGTAGTTTCTGGCATCGGACGCATCTCCTTTCAATGCAGTGTTTGAACGATAGGGTATTTTTGTCTGTCTGAGAAAATACCCTGCTCCAGAGAGCTATTACATATGTGGCTTAAAATGCCACTTATCTGTTGAGAACAAGCTTTTAGTACTCTGCTGGAGCTTTTACTTTTGAGGGAGATTATTATTTTCTTAATTTCAAAGGGAGAGGTATGTGAATTTTCAGTTGTATCAGATTGAATGGGTATGGATTCTTTGATTTGTGTGTTTGCCTATTTTATTGAATATTTATATCCTATTTTCTCCACGACATTTAAAAAGAGATTATTAATAATATTTTCAACTTTTGTAATTTCGTTAGTAAACTTTTCATTCATTTTAATGGTTATATCTCAAGTTTAGAATCAAAATTACTTGAAAATTAAAATCACACAAGATTGTTTGATACGTATATTTTAACATATTTTAGTAACCTTCGTATACTAAATACCCCCATACCCACTTAATAAAACATTTTAAAGATTATTCTAGTACAATTCATCTCTTACAAAATGTCCTCTGTCGACCTAAATCTGACGAACAAGGCAATTGAGAAGCGTTGTTCACTACTATTTATCCATGAAAAAATGACAGAGATAATAATGTCTTAATTAAATAATTGAATTTTTCACACTGTACAGTCTTTGGCGTCAGGAATCGTTTACATCAGTGACACAATGTAACCGGTACTTTCACACACAATTTACATAATGCAGTTGTAGTTTACCAGTGAAAAGCCAATTAAAATTGAAGGACATCACACTTGTAAAAATTACAACAGCGCTGAGCAACACAATTGTAAGGCAAAAACAAAGTGAAATTTCTATTCTATTTTTTGTGTTCTTTCGTGTACACCTGAAATAATAGGTCTTTAAAATAAAAAAAATAAATAAAAATGAACTCTCTCACCAAATCCTACAACGGAGAGGAGGTATATCGTAGATAAATAATCGAGAGGAATGCCATTCATCTTGTTTTGAAGCTCAAGTGAACAAAATTTAATCGCTGTCGGATATTGCGGTACATAAAATACAAATCTAATCCGAAGTCGCGATGCCCCTCACAAATTTAGATTTTCTATTTTTTTCTAATTTTGATGGTGTACCTTTTACCAGAAATGTATAACGTAATATTGCTCAGTTGTACTAACAAATCCGTAAACGCAACGGTAATTAGTTCAAATCAAATGTTCAAATGTTTGTATAGTCTATGGGACTTAACTACGGGGTCATCAGTCCCTAAACTTACAAACTACTTATGAACTACTTACGAACTAGGACGGCACAAATATCCATGCCCGAGGGGGGATTCGAACCCCCGACCGTAGTGGCCGTGCAGGCCGTGACTGGAGTGCCTCAGTCTCCTCGGCCACCGCGGTCGGCATGTAATTAGTGAATAAAGCATTATGTGGAGGATATTATTTTGAAACAAACAAATCCATAGAAAGTGCAAAGTGGCAAAAATCTGGTGGTGAATACCGTGTCCCCCACTGTCTGATTTATTTTTCTTTACTATGCCGTTTTTCCCACTGCCCTCGGAGAAAGTACTGTACCACGTGACTTCTAAATACTAGTGTGGTGAGATTTACGGCTTTCCCGTGAACAGATGTGCGGCAATGGGTATTGCTACGGCTCATTGTGTTTGCTCGAGTGGTCTTGTTTCCACATTTGCAACGAAGGCCGCTGCACACCAAAAATGGCAGTCGTGCTTGTAGCCTCAGAGACCGCACACAATTTACTGTGATCATTGCACCTGGTCTGGGCGGGAATTGTTTGCCGCATTCGAGCGCACTACCGGAACGGAACGTGGACACTGGCTGATTAGTTACGGAGTGGAAAGCATGAGGGACGGAAATACTGTTCGTGTGTAATTGCTAAAGCGCGCTGTTATGCTTACCTTGTCTCATTGGGTTTGATTCGAATGAGGGAGGAATGAGCGAGGTTTTAATTTCTTTCCCTTCATTAATAAAATAGAAAAAGCATGTTCTCAGAAAGAAAGACACGAGAGGGAAGTGTGTATGCAATCAAATATTGCGACTTTTAGACATGTCTATTTGGTCTAATGAGCCAGGTCGCCGAATTAAAACATTTCAGACAGCCTTTCGAGAAAAGTGGATCTTCAAACAAAGAAGTAAAGGTGGTTTACGACCGAGGAACAGTAGACGAATGGATAAAAAATAGCAATGGAAGAATACGGTTTCTCTCCTTAGAAAAGAAGTAACTGATTAGACTCGGAAGATTTTACAAAAACATTATATCAAGCAGGCTGTTAGGCCAATTAAGAAGGTAAGTCAAACAATCTGATCCATAATGGATAAACGCCTTCCTTTCGCAGCATGTAGGGTGTATAAAATTCCTTGTATTTGTGGAAAGTTTTATATTGGAACTACCAAGAGAAGCATCAACACAAGGCTATAAGGACTTAACGGTTTTTACCGACTAACGAAAACTGAAAAATCAGCTGTAGCTGAGAACGCACTTTGATCTGGAAATCATGAAAATACTTTTCCGATGCGAAAATTTTATCCACGCCATTATAGAGAAGCAAATGAAATATAACAGCATGAAAATATAAAAGGACAGAACAAGGCATTGAAACTTAGTGAGCCGGCCGCGGTGGCCGAGGGGACTGAGGCGCTCCAGTCACGGTCTGCACGGCCACTACGGTCGGGGGTTCGAATCCCCCCTCGGGCATGGATATTTGTGCCGTCCTTAGTCTTAGCTAGTTCATAAGTAGATCGTAAGCTTAGGTACTGATGACCCCGCAGTTAAGTCCCATGAGTTCTACAAACATTTGAACATTTGAAACTTAGTGATATATGGTCTACGGCTATTGAGAATAGTTTAATGTGCTTTTATTCTCAAGTAGTGGCGATGTATTAATCTTTAACAAAGTTAATCTGTTCTGATCCCATGAAAACTTAACCAAGCCCATTTCAGACAGTATTTATACCACTGAACAACATACTCGGCGTCACAATTCTTAATTACAGGATAATGAAATTGAAGGGTTTATTCTTACGAAAGTCTAGTGATAAATCTCATGCTCATCTGTTTGTTATCCAACTACGCACGTACGTAGGGACTTCAAAATACAGTTACCCTTTTCATCTTACGCTACTCAACGCGTAGCAATAAGCGCTTTGCACCGCGGTGGAGTAGCCGAGCGGTCTAAAGCGTCTCGCTGCGGAGCGCGCGGTTGCTCGCCGTGGAGGTTCGAGTCCTCCCTGCGGCATGGGTGTGAGTGTTGTCCGTAGGTTAGTTTACCTAGGTTTAAGTAGTTTGTAATCTATGGACTGATGACCACGCAGTTTGGTCCGATAGATTTACAGGCATTTGATTTGAAGCGCTTTGCGTGCAGTCCACTCTGCTGCAAAAATAACGTGGAATCTAACGCGCGGACTGGGCTTGTTGCGCAGAGACATTAAATTAGATCAACTTTTTGTGAACCTGTTGGACCAAACTGCTACGCTAATCAGTCCATAGACTTACTAGCTACTTACACTACCTTACACTAAGGACGTAACATACATCCCTGCCCGAGGGAGGACTCGAACCTCTGGCGGGTACGGAAGCATAGTTCTCAGCATGACGCCTCAGAACACCCTTCCATATCGCGGGGCGACGTAACATATAGTGATATGGTTCCTGATGAGGCCAAGTGATCCATGACTGCAATGCGCACAATGTGCCTGTCGTCACGTGCAGTGGTACAAAGAGTTTGGGGCAATAGCCTCCGTCGGTTCGTTGTTCCCTCCTGCATCCAGAAATTACAAATTTGCTCCATAATTTTTGGCAACGTCCCACACGATCACCTATTTCTCTGAAGGACAATCCGCAATGGTCGGACTTTTCTTCCCCGATCGTACACCGAAAGTGGCTCGATTTTATACGGAGTACGCGATGGAAGAAGGCCCTCTTGTAGCAGCAGTGTACCAAAGCTCTCTAGCGGAGCAAAGTGTCCGCCCCCCAAAAAAAACCCTCAGTTCCAAAAAAGGTCATGAATCAGATACGCTAATCTATAGGCCTACGTCCGTCAGTTGCAGAATTATGGAACACATCTTGTGTTCGAATATTATGTCATTTCTGGAGACCGTATTATCCACGAGATCCAGAGATCAATAGAACACCCTTCCATATCGCGGGGCGACGTAACATATAGTGATATGGTTCCTGATGAGGCCAAGTGATCCATGACTGCAATGCGCACAATGTGCCTGTCGTCACGTGCAGTGGTACAAAGAGTTTGGGGCAATAGCCTCCGTCGGTTCGTTGTTCCCTCCTGCATCCAGAAATTACAAATTTGCTCCATAATTTTTGGCAACGTCCCACACGATCACCTATTTCTCTGAAGGACAATCCGCAATGGTCGGACTTTTCTTCCCCGATCGTACACCGAAAGTGGCTCGATTTTATACGGAGTACGCGATGGAAGAAGGCCCTCTTGTAGCAGCAGTGTACCAAAGCTCTCTAGCGGAGCAAAGTGTCCGCCCCCCAAAAAAAACCCTCAGTTCCAAAAAAGGTCATGAATCAGATACGCTAATCTATAGGCCTACGTCCGTCAGTTGCAGAATTATGGAACACATCTTGTGTTCGAATATTATGTCATTTCTGGAGACCGTATTATCCACGAGATCCAGAGATCAATAGAACACCCTTCCATATCGCGGGGCGACGTAACATATAGTGATATGGTTCCTGATGAGGCCAAGTGATCCATGACTGCAATGCGCACAATGTGCCTGTCGTCACGTGCAGTGGTACAAAGAGTTTGGGGCAATAGCCTCCGTCGGTTCGTTGTTCCCTCCTGCATCCAGAAATTACAAATTTGCTCCATAATTTTTGGCAACGTCCCACACGATCACCTATTTCTCTGAAGGACAATCCGCAATGGTCGGACTTTTCTTCCCCGATCGTACACCGAAAGTGGCTCGATTTTATACGGAGTACGCGATGGAAGAAGGCCCTCTTGTAGCAGCAGTGTACCAAAGCTCTCTAGCGGAGCAAAGTGTCCGCCCCCCAAAAAAAACCCTCAGTTCCAAAAAAGGTCATGAATCAGATACGCTAATCTATAGGCCTACGTCCGTCAGTTGCAGAATTATGGAACACATCTTGTGTTCGAATATTATGTCATTTCTGGAGACCGTATTATCCACGAGATCCAGAGATCAATAGAACACCCTTCCATATCGCGGGGCGACGTAACATATAGTGATATGGTTCCTGATGAGGCCAAGTGATCCATGACTGCAATGCGCACAATGTGCCTGTCGTCACGTGCAGTGGTACAAAGAGTTTGGGGCAATAGCCTCCGTCGGTTCGTTGTTCCCTCCTGCATCCAGAAATTACAAATTTGCTCCATAATTTTTGGCAACGTCCCACACGATCACCTATTTCTCTGAAGGACAATCCGCAATGGTCGGACTTTTCTTCCCCGATCGTACACCGAAAGTGGCTCGATTTTATACGGAGTACGCGATGGAAGAAGGCCCTCTTGTAGCAGCAGTGTACCAAAGCTCTCTAGCGGAGCAAAGTGTCCGCCCCCCAAAAAAAACCCTCAGTTCCAAAAAAGGTCATGAATCAGATACGCTAATCTATAGGCCTACGTCCGTCAGTTGCAGAATTATGGAACACATCTTGTGTTCGAATATTATGTCATTTCTGGAGACCGTATTATCCACGAGATCCAGAGATCAATAGAACACCCTTCCATATCGCGGGGCGACGTAACATATAGTGATATGGTTCCTGATGAGGCCAAGTGATCCATGACTGCAATGCGCACAATGTGCCTGTCGTCACGTGCAGTGGTACAAAGAGTTTGGGGCAATAGCCTCCGTCGGTTCGTTGTTCCCTCCTGCATCCAGAAATTACAAATTTGCTCCATAATTTTTGGCAACGTCCCACACGATCACCTATTTCTCTGAAGGACAATCCGCAATGGTCGGACTTTTCTTCCCCGATCGTACACCGAAAGTGGCTCGATTTTATACGGAGTACGCGATGGAAGAAGGCCCTCTTGTAGCAGCAGTGTACCAAAGCTCTCTAGCGGAGCAAAGTGTCCGCCCCCCAAAAAAAACCCTCAGTTCCAAAAAAGGTCATGAATCAGATACGCTAATCTATAGGCCTACGTCCGTCAGTTGCAGAATTATGGAACACATCTTGTGTTCGAATATTATGTCATTTCTGGAGACCGTATTATCCACGAGATCCAGAGATCAATAGAACACCCTTCCATATCGCGGGGCGACGTAACATATAGTGATATGGTTCCTGATGAGGCCAAGTGATCCATGACTGCAATGCGCACAATGTGCCTGTCGTCACGTGCAGTGGTACAAAGAGTTTGGGGCAATAGCCTCCGTCGGTTCGTTGTTCCCTCCTGCATCCAGAAATTACAAATTTGCTCCATAATTTTTGGCAACGTCCCACACGATCACCTATTTCTCTGAAGGACAATCCGCAATGGTCGGACTTTTCTTCCCCGATCGTACACCGAAAGTGGCTCGATTTTATACGGAGTACGCGATGGAAGAAGGCCCTCTTGTAGCAGCAGTGTACCAAAGCTCTCTAGCGGAGCAAAGTGTCCGCCCCCCAAAAAAAAACCCTCAGTTCCAAAAAAGGTCATGAATCAGATACGCTAATCTATAGGCCTACGTCCGTCAGTTGCAGAATTATGGAACACATCTTGTGTTCGAATATTATGTCATTTCTGGAGACCGTATTATCCACGAGATCCAGAGATCAATAGAACACCCTTCCATATCGCGGGGCGACGTAACATATAGTGATATGGTTCCTGATGAGGCCAAGTGATCCATGACTGCAATGCGCACAATGTGCCTGTCGTCACGTGCAGTGGTACAAAGAGTTTGGGGCAATAGCCTCCGTCGGTTCGTTGTTCCCTCCTGCATCCAGAAATTACAAATTTGCTCCATAATTTTTGGCAACGTCCCACACGATCACCTATTTCTCTGAAGGACAATCCGCAATGGTCGGACTTTTCTTCCCCGATCGTACACCGAAAGTGGCTCGATTTTATACGGAGTACGCGATGGAAGAAGGCCCTCTTGTAGCAGCAGTGTACCAAAGCTCTCTAGCGGAGCAAAGTGTCCGCCCCCCAAAAAAAACCCTCAGTTCCAAAAAAGGTCATGAATCAGATACGCTAATCTATAGGCCTACGTCCGTCAGTTGCAGAATTATGGAACACATCTTGTGTTCGAATATTATGTCATTTCTGGAGACCGTATTATCCACGAGATCCAGAGATCAATAGAACACCCTTCCATATCGCGGGGCGACGTAACATATAGTGATATGGTTCCTGATGAGGCCAAGTGATCCATGACTGCAATGCGCACAATGTGCCTGTCGTCACGTGCAGTGGTACAAAGAGTTTGGGGCAATAGCCTCCGTCGGTTCGTTGTTCCCTCCTGCATCCAGAAATTACAAATTTGCTCCATAATTTTTGGCAACGTCCCACACGATCACCTATTTCTCTGAAGGACAATCCGCAATGGTCGGACTTTTCTTCCCCGATCGTACACCGAAAGTGGCTCGATTTTATACGGAGTACGCGATGGAAGAAGGCCCTCTTGTAGCAGCAGTGTACCAAAGCTCTCTAGCGGAGCAAAGTGTCCGCCCCCCAAAAAAAACCCTCAGTTCCAAAAAAGGTCATGAATCAGATACGCTAATCTATAGGCCTACGTCCGTCAGTTGCAGAATTATGGAACACATCTTGTGTTCGAATATTATGTCATTTCTGGAGACCGTATTATCCACGAGATCCAGAGGTCAATAGATAAAGGATCGCGCGTAGTTGCCGTTTCTTGACTACCGCAAGGCATTGCACACCGTCGCCTGTCGGAGAAAGCGAGACTATATGGAATATCAGACCAACGGGTTGACGCTTTCCTTGCTAACAGAAAGCACCATGTCATTGTCAACGGAGAGTCTTCAGACGTCTCCCGCGTCGGAAGTTTGAATCCTCCTTCGGGCATGGATGTTCGTGTCGTCTTTAGCATCAGTTAGTTCATTAGTAGCTTGTAAGTTTAGGGACGACCCTGCAGTTAAGTCCCATAAGCTTTACAAACAACATTTCTTCAGACTTTTAAGTGATCCTATGCGTGCCCCAAGAGAGTTTTAAAAGGACGCTGCTTTTCACAATGTATATAAACGACCTCATAGATAATATTGGATGGTTAATGATGCTTTTTGCGGATGACGCTGTAGCTTATCGAGAAGCCGCAACACTGGAAGAGGTTAGTGAAATACAGGAGGATGTGTAACGAATTGACGCATGGTGTAGGAAATGCTAATTGAGCCTCAACATAAACAAGTGTAAAGTTCTGCTTTCACATGAAAGAAAGATCCTTTATTACATAAACAGGCAATACTAGGCAAACACTAGAGGAAGTTACTTTCATAAAACATCTGAAGGGAAACATAAGAGGGGGTAATGCAGATGCAGATGCAGATGCCACACTGAGATTTATTGGAAGAATCCTTAGGAAGTGTAGTCTGTCAACAAGAGGAAGTAGGTTAGATAACCGCGGCAGAACAACCGTGCGCACTAAAGCACCTTGCTGCGGTGTGCGCGGCTGTTCGCCGTCGGGTTTCGAGTCCTCCCTAGGGCATGGGTGTTTGTATTGTCCTTAGGATAAGTTACTTAAGTACTTTGTAAGAATAGGGATTAATGAGCAAGTTAGTTCCCTTAGATTTACAATCATTTATTACTATTATTATCATTATTATTATTGTTTTTGTTTTATTTCTTTTAGAAAAGTGTTCGGTCAGCGATGAGTATTGATCGGCTGTAAGAGATCCGGACCAGGTAGGGTTAATAGAAGACTTGGAGAAAATCCTACGAAGAACAGCAAGGTTTCCTGTGGACTAAATTATTAAGCGCGAAAGCCTCGCGGAGATGGTTACAAAACTCGAGTGGCAGACGCTGGAAGATATACGTTCTGCATCTAGGTACGGGCTTCTGTCAAACTTCCCAGGGCGTACATTCCGTAAAGAGTCAACCTAAATACTGCATCCACTTATTATATCTCGCGAAGCGTCCACAGGGACACACGGAGGCAAATAGTCACTGATTTTTCCTGCAAATCATACGCGAAAGGAATAAGATGAAGTTACAGTGGTACGATAAGTACCTTTCGCCACACACAGTGCGGTGGTTTGCGGGCCGGCCGCGGTGGCCGAGAGGACTGAGGCGCTCCAGTCACGGTCTGCACGGCCGCTACGGTCGGGGGTTCGAATCCCCCCCTCGGGCATGGATATTTGTGCCGTCCTTAGTGTAAGGTAGTTGATAAGTAGTTTGTAAGTTTAGGGACTGATGAGCCCGTAGTTAAGTCCCATAAGCTTAACAAACATTTGAACATTTTTGTGGTTTGCGGAAAGAGGATGTAGATGGAGAGACGCTCGCTATCTAATGCGCCGTATAATGAAGCCGATTTATTTATTTTTTATTGTTTATTTATTGGTTTTTTCTGTTCCATAGGACCCAATTGAGGAGTGAGACTACATGGTCACGGAACAAGTCAATATATGAACTGTTACACAAAAATGGTAATAGAAAATTTTAAGTAGTCCTTTGCACATGACAATCTTAAGACAAAGTGAAAAGAATCAATAAAGAAAAAAAATGAATTAGCTTAATCGTTTAACTTTTCTAGGAGTTCCTCGACAGAATACAAGGAGTGAGCCATCAGGTAACTCTTCGATTTAGATTTGAAAACGTGTGGATTAGTGCTACGTTTCTTTAATTCTTGTGGCAGCTTATTGAAAATGGTTACCGCAGAATACTGTACATCTTTCTGCACAAGTGGCAAGATTAGATTCGACTTCTGTCTAGTATTCACCGAGTGAAAGCTATTAACTCGTGGGAATAAGCTGATATTATTAACAACAAACGATATTAAAGAAAAAAACGTATTGTGACGCCAGAGTCAAAATTCCTAGACTACTGAAAAGGGGTCGAAATGACGTTCGTGAACTTACACCAGATATTGCTCGAACCGCCCGTTGTTGAGCCAGAAATGTCCTTTTTGCATAAGGTGAGTTACCTCAAAAAACTTTGCCGTACGTCATAAGTGAGTGAAAGACTGCTTTTCGTGTTGAAAAATCACTTATTTCAGATATTGTTCTAATGGTAAATATAGCAGAATTTAGTTTTGGAACAAGATCCTGAACACGGGCTTCCAATGACAGCTTATTGTCCATATGAACTCCTTGAAATTTGAACTGTTCTGTCTCACTTATCATATTCCCATATTGTGTAATCAAAATGTCAGCTTTCGTCAAATTGTGTTAGAAATTGTAAAAATTGAGTTTTACTATGATTTAACATCAGCTTGTTTTCTACAAGCCATGAACTTATCTCTTGAACTGCATTATTTGATATTGTGTCAATATTACGAACAACATCCTTCACTACGAAGCTGGTATCATCAGTAAACAAAAATATTTTACAGTCACCTTTTATACTCGAGGGCATCAAATTCAAATGTTCAAATGTTTGTTAAGCTTATGGGACTTAATTACGGGGTCATCAGTCCCTAAACTTACAAACTACTTATGAACTACTTACGAACTAGGACGGCACAAATATCCATGCCCGAGGGGGGATTCGAACCCCCGACCGTAGTGACCGTGCAGACCGTGACTGGAGCGCCTCAGTCCCCTCGGCCACCGCGTCCGGCCTCGAGGGCATCATTTATACAAATAAGAAACAGCAACGGTCCCAAAACAGCTAATGGAAGACAACCGCACGAAAGAAGAATTGCAGTGCGTCTACGCGGCCGTCCGTTCGCTCATTATGTAGGAAGAGGCACAAGAGGGGACGGTGTTATCTCCTGAACTGGAATGGTGATCGTGTGCAACTCTTGTCGCCTGCAATGCTTACTACAAATTTCACCTCAATCGCATTCTTCCTTCAGGATGTTGTATTTTGCATGTGTGTTCTGTCCAAGCCACTTGGCAGTGACATGTCATGCAGGTGTTGCCGCCCTTACGTTTCACACGCACGATACTGTCCCCTCTGTAGTAGTACCAAAGAGAGCAGCACTTAGTAGACAGTGAATACGAGTGGTGCCAAGATGCTTCAGCGAGAGCCTCGCTGATGAACCGCCGTCCGGGAAGATTTGTGGGTTCCGCCTGTCCTGAGGACCCCGGCCACATATCCTGCCGGACAGTCGTGTCCTCGGCCGTAACTAACGGCGGCCGCAGCCGGTGGCTGCCCATCTTCTGCCCGCCAGCCCCATTACCGTCAGCTCTAATTTCAATATTACCGTTATAAAGCCCCGCCGAGACCGTCGGCCACATAACTCGTCCTCTTTCTGTGCTGGATATTTATTCCAATTTTATTCCGTCCATTATAATCCCATGTTCGTGGCGACCAGCAAGCAAACGTACGGTGACAAAAAACGCGCGAATATTTATAAACCGGTCGGGCGGCAGGGCGCGCCTGTAAGCAGGCGGAGGCAGCGCCGGCTGCCCCGTGGCCGTGGGCGGCGGCCGACGCACCTGTAACCACCGACACTGGCCACTGCCGCACTACTGCCAGTCGCTTCTACTTATACATCGTCATCTGCACTTCACGAGATACCTCATTGTCTCTTCTTAATTTTTGTTTTCCTACTGTCCTCCTGCGTATGGTTTTCGGGCATAAACGCTTAACACTATAATCCCAATGTGATTTTTACTGTTTTCTATATATATATATATATATATATATATATATATATATATATATATATATATATATATATATATATATATATATATATATATATATATATATATATATGCGGCTCCGTAGCACAGTGGTAAAGTGCCAGACTACAAATCCAAAGGTCGCGGGTTCGATCCCCGCCAGGTACTAGGATTTTTATCTGTCACTTTCTACTTCTTTCACCTCTGGCAGTGTGTTGCTAATGTGAAAAATACCGAGTAGCACCGTGGTTCGAAACCCACGTTAAACTGTAGGTCCCCCTATAACTGGCTGGGTAAGTCAGTTTGAAGGTCGGAGGATGGCAACGGCATACCATCTCCAAACAGGACCATGCCTAATAAAGCACTGTGGTGTTCAAACAAATCTTCGGATTGTTGACTGCTTTTTTACCTTATATATATATGGTGTCCCAGCTATCTTGTCCACCCAAAATATCTCTGGAACAATAACATCTATTGGAAAACGACTTTCACCGGTATCAATGTACGGCTGGGCCCATGAATGTACATATTTGGAAACATTCTAAAACTACACCAAATGTGGTTTTTAACACAAACTTATGCGTTTTTTTTAATGGACACTCTATATTTTTTCTTCAACAATCCATAGCATGACAAATCACACAATGGCGTTTATTGCATCGCAATATTCCAATTACATCCCGAGATATTGCGACGCGAAGTTGACGCTTGAAAAACCCGAAATACGCTGCTAGTGCACGTCCTGAGACTCAGGCGTGAACCCAATGCAGCCTGTAATTGCGATTTGATTGACATGCATAATCGCACTTCCATACTTACCAAGAGTTCCGAAACGATTACGCATATCAATCACATCGCGATTACGGGCTGCATGGGGTTCACGCCTAAGCCTCAGGACGCGCGCTAGCAGCGTATTTCGGGTTTTCAAGCGTCAACTTCGCGTCGCAATATCTCGGGATGTAATTGGAATATTGAGATGCAATCAACGCCATTGTTTATGTGATTTGTCATGCTATGAATTGCAGAAGAAAAAATGTAGCGTGTCCATTAAAAAAAAAAAAAAAAAAAAAAAAAAAAAAAAAAAAAAAAACCATAAGTTTGTGTTAAAAAAAAACACATTTGCTTTCGTTTTAGAATGTTTACAAATATGCACATTCATGGGCCGCAGCCGTATAGTGATACCGGTAAAAGTCGTTTTCCAATAGCTGTTATTGTTCCAGAGATATTTTGGGTGGACCAGATAGCTGGGACACCCTCAGGCTGTTACAAAAAGGTACGGCCAAACTTTCAGGAAACATTCCTCACACACAAAGAAAGAAAATATGTTATGTGGACATGTGTTCGGAAACGCTTAGTTTCCATGTTAGAGCTCATTTTATTATTTCCCTTCAAATCGCATTAATCATGGAACGGAAACACACAGCAACAGAACGTACCAGCGAGACGTCAAACACCTTGTTACAGGAAATGTTCAAAATGTCCTCAGTTAGCGAGGATACATGCATCCACCCTCCGTCGCATAGAATCCCTGAGAATGGAGAATGGCGTATTGTATCACAGCCGTCCACAATACGAGCACGAAGAGTCTCTACATTTGGTACCGGAGTTGCGTAGACAAGAGCTTTCAAATGCCTCCATAAATGGAATTCAAGAGGGTTGAGGTCAGGAGAGCGTGAAGGTCATGGAATTGGTCCGCCTCTACCAATCCATCGGTCACCGAATCTGTTGTTGAGAAGCGTACGAACACTCGACTGAAATGTGCAGGAGCTTCATCGTGCATGAACCACATGTTGTGTCGTACTTGTAAAGGCACATGTTCCAGCAGCACAGGTAGAGTATCCCGTATGAAATCATGATAACGTGCTCCAGTGAGCGTAGGTGGAAGAACATGAGGCCCAATCAAGACATCACCAACAATTCCTGCCCAAAAGTACACAGAAATTCTGTGTTGATGACGTGAATCGAGGAAGTACAGTACATGCTAATGAAACAATTGGGTATTTTGACAATTGTCTGCACGAATTATTTCAATTTACATTTTAAGAGAAATACTAAAATGAGCTCTAACATGGAAATTAAGAGTTTCCGGACACATGTCCACATAACATATTTTCTTTCTTTGTGTGTGACGAATGTTTGCTGAAAGTTTGGCCCTACCTTTTTGAAACACCATATGTATATGACTCCTTGTAGGCAGTTTTCTTGCAGTCTTAACAATACTGGCCATTGTGAGAATATTTGATACTTTTTATAATATACTCTGAAAATCTTTTATGTTTTCTTTTCGGTTACAACTGTGTGTGCCGGCCGCAGTGGCCGAGGAGACTGAGGCGCTCCAGTCACGGTCTGCACGGCCACTACGGTCAGGGGTTCGAATCCTATAAGGTAGTTAATAAGTAGTTTGTAAGTTTAGGGACATAACCCCGTAGTTAAGTCCCATAAGCTTAACAAACATTTGAACATTTTGAATAACTGTTTGAATCCCTTAATAAATTATTCAGAAATCCCTTGCAGATACATTGGAAACCGTTGCTTTCCATGGATGGAACTTAACGAGAAATCTCAGCGGCTTATAAATCATGTCTCCCGTGCAGTCTCTTGAAACGGCTGCTGTGGTCGCTGCTAAAAAGTCAGGGGCCGCAAACGTAGCACAAGAGATGCAAGAATCGTTCTGCCCAGCATCAAAACATACACATAATAATTACAATGTGTAAGATATCAATACAATACAGAAAAGACAAACACAATACCGCTGTTCTCAGATATAATATAAAAAAGGAAGAATTTAACAGAAGTTTAGCTCTGAAGTTAAATTCCCTATGGTTGTAAAGAGAGAACTGAGGAAATGAGGAAATTGGAATTATTTGAAATTTGTATTGTATAAGAATGTTAAAAATTAATGACAATATTAAATGGGGAAGTATGCAGTAGAACAAATGCCGTAGACACGTGTAGTTAACTAGGCATTAGAACTCCTGATACCACTACTATAGTTACTTCATTGCTCTTGTTTAATCAACGTCATATTTCTGCGATTGTATCTGAATATGAGAAAGAAGTGAAAATTAATTTATTCGAACTCGTGACAAATCAAAGGATTTCGTAATCGGGAAACTCATGATATCGTTTTGAAGACAAGACTTTTCACCATCAGTTGTGTTAATAACCCCTTAAACTACTAGTAACACAAGTGAATGTATTAATACGTTTATTAAAATTTATAACGGCTGTAGAAAGTCACTTCACTAAAATATCAACATACGGTGACAGTTCCAACGACTCTACAGTTCTCTGTGCGCGGTGGAGGTGAAAGTACGAACAGCAAATTTAATTCACTTAGTTGTTTAATATATCACTCATGACGTGGCAAGGCCACTTCAACTGTACAAATTAAACGTAAATAAGAAAAATTTATGAGTGTCATACTGATATTTAGCAAATAAACAACTTTAGTTTACACTTCATTACTGTCTCACAACTCTAAACTATAAAATGTTTTCTCGTAATATTCCGTGAATGCTCTGCTCACAAGGAGCTGCAAAACCAGCCGTGCAAGAATCTCGGAGATAATATCAGAATTCCTACCAGTTCTAACGTTATCTCCTTCTCGCATTTAAAACAAAATTGTGTTTACAATCAGAGGCAATTATGTCGTCGTATGTCACTAAATTTATTGCCTTCGCATGAACAGGACATTGCTCCATATCGTCTTGCTAACGGGACAATAAACACTCCATTTTGTGTACTCTGAAATTTAATAGTTGCCACTGCGGCGCTCAAATGATTTACAGGAAGTAGTTCGGGTGCTTCTTGTATTTATATCCCAAGATAATTTTTTCCTTGTTAACACCGACAGATGTAATGAGAATTTCAGAAGCAAAATTAAAAGTATTATTAAATGCCAGTTTAGTACAACGCTGCAATTTACCCGCCAGGCACGTTAAATATGATTACTTCCATTAATTACAAGTTAAAGTAGCGATTTAAATTTAGTGGTGCTGAATCTGTCTGTAAATTCAGTAATAACTTGTACAAATCGTGTATAATTCGTTCATAAATTATGTCACTGCCTCTAATTTACATTCTTCTTCTTCTTCTGCTTCGCTTGGACCCTTCAGGAACACGTGTGGCTTGTTATGCACGTCTTCTTTCTTCACAACACCGCTTAACTCTCTCGCTTTATTTTTTCTCTGTTAAGACAACTTTGATTTTGGTTACCGGCCCCCTGTGACCATCCAACAATATTTTATACTTGTCCCTTCCGTGTACTATTGCTTGTAGGTTCCTTTCTTTTCTTCCTACAGCCTTCCAATCATCTCTGACGCCCTTCACCCAGTTCTTTCCTGGATGACATGTTCCGTTTCATATCTACTTACAAAGAGACCACATGGGTATCAGATTATAGAATTTCTTTATATTTATGGTACTTGTAGATAGGAACTTAAATAACAATCAGCCAAAGCCATTCGACGCAACTCTCAAAAATTTTCGAGAAAATCGACTAAAGTTTCTCAAAGTACACATAAGTACGAAGTACAAGTAATTAAAACGGTTGCCGCATCTTTTGGTGCAGCTAGGTGGTGGGTCGGTGGTTCGAATCCTTTCATGGCAGAGTACTTACACAATTTTAATATCTAATGGAAATTTTTACAAAAACTGCACGTGATTCTGTTTATTCGTAATTTTCTATATTTTATGGAAGATTTGTTAATAATGATAGTCAATCAAGACAAGAACGTTACATTTTCTACAGTAGTGGCTGCACTATTAGTTGACGGCGGTAGTCTCTGATTGTTTAGTTTGAGAGGAGTTACGGCACTGCCATGACTCCGAAGTCCTCTATAAAAAGATTGGCTACTATGGGGGATGATGGACTCCCCATAGCAACACCGTCAGTTTGTTCATAAAATTTGTCATTAAAGACGGCGTCTCTTAAGCCAACTTGTTTTTGAAGGTACGTCGATGATACTTTTATGGTGTAGCCTCATGGGGAAGAAGCTCTTAACCGCATTTTGGACCATTTTAACAGCATGCATCCTAACATCAGGTTCACATTGGAAGTGGAGAAGGAGGGGGGAGCTTCCTTTTCTTGGTGTTCTGGTTTACAGAAGAGATGATGAGAAACTGGGACATAGTGTTTATCGAAAACCTACGCACACGGACCGCTATCGGCATGCCTCGAGTTGTCATCCTCCGTCCAACATACTGGCGTTCTTCAGACATTAACTAGAAGAGCTTACTCTATTTCTGATGTAGAAAGTTTGACGCCAGAACTAGATCATCTCAAATTTGTGTTTAAACAGAATGCCTACACAGATAAGCAGATCCGCTGTGCTTTTCAGTTTGGTCCTTCACTTGAACCATTAAATGAGACCCACAAATCAGTTGTTTTACTACCTTTTGCCGGGAGTATTTCATCAAAGATAGGAAGAATTTAAAAATAATAAAAAAAATCATGACATTAAAAGTGGTTTTTCTTCTGCCAGTAAAGACGAAAGCACGTCTCGGATATGTGAAGGATGATTTGGGTCTGAGGAAGCCCCGGGGTATATAAGATTCCCTGCCAATGTGGGAAAACGTATATTGGTCAGACTATCCGTACCATTCAGAACAGATGTGTTGAACATCAACGCCATACACGTTTGCTCCAGCCCGAGAAGTCTGCGGTAGCTGAGCATTGTCTCGATGAGGGACATAGAATGTTGTATAATGAACCTCACATGGTTGCTTCAGCGACTCGTTACTGGGACTGTGTCTTAAAGGTATTCATAGAGATTCGATTATCTGACAATCTCATTAACTGAGGCAAAGGTTACCTTCTTAGTAAATCTTGGAACTCTGTGTTATCAGATGTTAAAAAACAACGGTTGGTACTTCAGCAATCTGAATAATAATTTTCTTTATCATCGATTATCGATTTCGCCGGATTCTGCCACTGGAGCACTGTATATCTTGTGCACCAGAGGGCACTTACTGTCACTTCTTGCGCAAGCGCTATGGGTCTTCTGCGATGTATAAAGGAGCCGCCGATTGCACTGGGATCTCAGTCCCGGCGAGATTGTGTACCACCACACTCACCTGAGGATGGCAGGCAGTTGCGCCGCTGAAATATTGTGTCAAGTTGACTTTAGTATCTGGCTGCAAACCCGAGAAGATTACAAATAGTTATTACGCCGGGAAAACCTTTGTGGTCACAGGTTATAACTGTAAGACATACCAAGGGGCAGATATAGACTCTGACCATAACTTACTGGTTATTAACTGCAGATTAAAAATTGAGAGACTGCAGAAGGGTAGAAAAGTTGGGAGACGGAACTTGGACAAATTGAAGGAACCAGTGGTGGTTGAGTGTTTCAGAAGGAGCTTTAGGAAAGGATTGGCTGAAACGGGGGAAAGTAATGCAGTAGAAGAAGAATGGGTAGCTCTGAGAGATAGGCTAGTGAAGGCAGTAAAGGATCATATAGGCAGAAGGACAATGCCTAATAGCCACGGTGGAGTAGCCGAGTGGTCTAAAGCACCTCGCTGCGGAACGCGCGGTTGCTCGCCATGGAGGTTCGAGTCCTCCCTGGGGCATGCGTATGTGTGTTTGTCGATAGGTTAGTTTACCTAGGTTTAAGTAGTTTGTAAGCTACGGACTGATGACCACGCAGTTTGGTCCGATAGATGTACAGACATTTGAGACAATGCCTAATAGAAATTCCTGGATAACACAGGAGATACTGAACTTAATTGATGAGAGGAGAAAATATAAAAATGCGTCAAGTGAAGCAGGCAAAAGGGACTACGAACGTCTGAAAAATGAGATTGACAGGAAGTGCAGACTGGCTAAGCAGGAGTGGCTAGAGGACAAATGCAGAACCGTAGAGGAATGCATAACTAGGGGAATGATAGATACCGTCTACAGTAAAATAACAGAGATATTTGGAGACAAGAAAAGCAGCTGTATGAACATTAAGAATCAGACAGAAAACCAGTACTAAGCGAAGGGGGGATCTTCGAAATTCTGAAGGTAGTAGGGGTAAAATAGCAGTTGTGGATCTCAAGAAAGCTTTTGACAATGTTGACTGGAACAAACTTTTTCAAACTTTCCAGAAAATCAGGTGATGCTGAAGGAATTAGATTAGGTAATGAGAAAATAAAAGTAATATTTGAGGTTTTGTTATTTGGGTAGCAAGATAAATTCTGATGGCCGAAGTAAACGAGATATAAAATGCAGAATGGCTATGGGAAGAAAAGCGTTTCTAAAGAAGCGAAACTTGTTAACATCCAATATTAATTTAAATGTTAGGAAGTGCTTTCTGATAGCATTTGTTCGGAGTGTAGGATTGTATGGGAATGAAACGTGGACGATAAGGAGCTCAGACAAAAAGATGATAGAAGTTTTTGAAATGTTGTGCTACAGACGAATGATGGGTAGATCACGTGACTAATGAGGAGGTGCTTAACCGAATTGGGGAGAATAGGAGTTTCTGGTATATCCTGACTAGGAGAAGGGATTGCTAGGACACATTCTGAGACATCAGGGAATTGTCAACTTATTATTAGAAGGAAATGTGTGGGGTAAAAATAGTAGAGGTAGACCGAGGGACGAATACAGTAAGCAGATTCAAAAGGATGTAAGTTGCCGAACGTATTCTCAGATGAAGAGACTTGCACAGGACTGGGTAGCGTAGAGAGCTGCATCAAACCAGTTTACGGACTGAAGGCCACAACAAACAACAACAAATAGAATAGATGCGGCCACCCCATAATTTGTATTTTTTGACCCAAAAATCCTAATCTTGTGAAGGATCCAATCCATGGTGCTCTTATTCGCAGTAGAAAGACCACCATAAATCACACGAACTGTGCAAAAACCAACCTATTTCCAGAATTTTGCTCAGTTCGAGAAAATATAAATATTTACGGTAAATGTTAACACTGTGCCATAGAACAGCCATAGGGTGCTAATTCTTTTGATGTCTCTTAAAGTGATCACTGCTCCTGGGGCTCTGTATTATCTCTGTGATCAATAGAACTCGAGTTTGGGTTCTTCAATAATCGCTGTTTCGCACGCTGCAAATTCGAACACACTTATACCGTGCTCTGCCGTCATCCCGCGTGTGACTGTGTAGGTGCTTCACAGTCACACCGTGCACGCAAGGTCACGGTATAAATGTGTTCGAAAGCGCGGCATGTTACGCTGCAATTCTTCAGGGGCCACATCTCGAGTTCTATTCATAACAAAGATGTGATCGAAATATTCAAACGTCTCGACTTTTACGTCGCACTGAAATACACATTCAGTGATGAAAATTTATGCTGGACTGGTACTTGAAACCGGATTTCCACCTTCGGAGCAGCGGTGGACTTAACAAATTAGGCTATCCAGACACGCTTCCCATCCTGCCCGATTTCTGAACTTATTCCATCCTGCAATGGTATTGCCCCGTGCCCATAACTTTATTCCGCAAGAAATACGGAGTATTTGTGCAATCTGGCGCGTTTAACTTCATTTGTCACTGGCCTGTCGATGCTACTTGACAGACCATATCTTCCACCTTGTGTTACGTGGAAGTACTGACCTAAAATGTTTTCTACCTTGCAACAGTTATTTCTGCAGGTGGAACCAATCTACCGTGACATGTCAGCTAGACATCAGAAAGCAGTGCACGTATCAATCCAACACCGGTAAGAGGTTCTTAACTGTGCTCAAAATGAACCACCGAGAACTCTTCTAACTAGAAAATAAAATAAACTGTTAACTCTGTCCGACAGGCTTCAGGAGGATAACTGGGTACTGACCGGACGCCGTGTCATCCTCTGCCCGAAGGCGTCAACGGATGCGGTATGGACGGGGACGTAGTCAGCGCCCCGCACTCCCGGCCGTTATGTCAGTGACCGGAGCCGCTACTTCTCAATCAAGTAGCTCCTCAGCTGGCCTCACAAGGGTGGAGTGCACTCGGCAGACACGGACGGTAACCCCAATCCCAACAGTGCTTAACTTCGGTGATCTAACGGGTACCGGTGTATCCCCTGTGGCACGGCCGTTGGCAGAAAATAAAATAGTTACTGCTAAATTACCTCACTAGGTATAGGGATATGGAATTAGCAGTTCCTCAATAAAAAGAGTGCTTTTCTACTGACAGATAAAAATTTAGTTTATTATCCTTAAAAATCGGAAAAACAAAGGCAGTTCAAGTTCATGAAAAATTAAACAATGATACATAATAATAAAGGACAGAATTCAACCGTTAATAGTATCATTTTGATAACGCGTACCACAAATATAAACAGAATAATCGACAAAAAAAAAATAGCTGACTGGCTGATGAAGGAAATACTCACTAGCTTCCCTTAGTCAAAGTTGCAGGGTATGCTTATTCAGAAAACCAGACCACCATTGCGTCTTCTCGCTATCGTCCACAGATGTGAACTAATAATTGTGGATAGGCAAAAATTGTCCACAGCTCGCTATGAGAAAGTGCTTTAATAGGAAGGAAGGAAGCATGGAGTTTAACGTCCCGTCGACGGTGTGGTCATCAGAGACGGAGCGCACGCTCGGAAGGATTGGGTAGGATGTGGAAGGAAAACGTCTGTGCCCTTTCAAAGGAACCATCCCGGCATCTGCCTGGAGTGATTTAGGGAAATCACGGGAAAGCTAAATCTGGATGGCCAGAGGTGGATTTGAACCACCATCCTTCCGAATGCGAGTCCAGTTTGTTAAAACTGCACCACCTCGCTCGGTGTGCTTTAATAACAAGTGAAGCATGCAACTCAATGCTGGGCACTGTGCACCACTTTTTATGACACTAGGCAAAACCACAGTGAGCCGTTAATTAAACTCACAGAGAGCGCTGCCTAGTAGTCGCACAAGGAGGCAGACAGACAGAACAAGAGTCATCGCCAGAGGCAGACCGACAGATCTGTGTCGCCAAGATGGCAGCCGGCAGAGAGTGTATTTCATGGCTCAGTCGGTCGTATAAATCTTTCGATATTTTCACAAATTTGCAGTCGAGATGTAGACAGCAAACAAGATGTTCAGATGTTTGTAAATCTATCGGAGCAAACTACACGGTCATCAGTCCGTAGCTTACAAACTACTTAAACTATGGTAAACTAACCTAATGGCAACACACACCCATGCCCCAGGGAGGACTCGAACATCCACGAACCTCCAGCAAACAAGAAGCTCCGTCCCAACATATTGGTAGCTTTGCTACATCGCTCACAGAGATTGAAAAACTCAGTCTTAAGCCTTCATGGTGCTCATTAAAAATCCGATGCTTCGCCCCAGCGGTAGTGTTCAGAATACACTGCCGGTTTAGACGTAGCTCAGTATGTGGAAGGATTTGCCGGTATTTACCGTTGCCCAGGGGACGCCCTACTGTATATGTGCGGTACAATCTTCTGAGAGGATCCTTCCTTGTCCCCCATTTGCAAAAGTGCCTACTGTTAACAGAGGGTTAGCAAGTCAATACACCACACAAAGGACGAGCATACTTGTACAACTCATATAGTCTGCTACAAACCCTCAGTCAGTCAGCTGCCAGCTGACCAGTCTGTGGCCTTCCCCACCAGGCAGAAACAACAACTTTTAGCTCCCTTCTTGAAACAAACAAAGCTTTCATGCCATGGCACACAGTGTAAAATTCCTTCTAGTTCAAATGTTCAAATGTTTGTTAAGCTTATGGGACTTAACTATGGGGTCATCAGTCCCTAAACTTAAAAACTACTTACGAACTACCTTATACTAAGGACGGCACAAATATCCATGCCCGAGGGGGGATTCGAACCCCCGACCGTTGTGGCCGTGTAGACCGTGACTGGAGCGCCTCAGTCCCCGCGGCCACCGCGGCCGGCCTTCCTTCTAGTGCCAGACTCTTAACATAAGCAGTGTACTAATTGCAATGATTGCTGCAAGTCACTAATTACTGTAGACACAGATCAGAATTATCATGTGTCGGAATATGAAATTGATCAGAAAAATGTATAGATGATGATTAAGTGCATAAAAATGACATGTAAGGAAGTGGGTATTTCTTGACTCATACAGCATTCGTAGAAAATTGTCATTTGTCTGTTAGAGGCAAACATAACTTTATAGATGCAATAGCCGGCCACGGTGGCCGAGCGGTCTGCGGTGTGTTAGCCACGGTCTGCACGGCCGCTGCGGTCGGGGGTTCGAATCCCCACTAGGGCATGGGTGTTTGTGCCGTCTTTATATAAGCTAGTTCATAGGTAGTTTGTAAGTTTAGAGACTGATGACCCCTTAGTTAAGTCCCATAAGTTCTACAAACATTTGAAAATATTTTATTGATGCAGTATCTGTGTTTTTCGGAAAGACTGAAAGAACATGTTGTAATTGTGTATCGCGTTTTACATCGCTCTTGGTCTACCGATTATTTGTACATTTGACAGCAAAAAAAAAAAAAAAAAAAAAAAAAAAAAAAAAAAAAAAAAAAAAAAAAAAGAAGAGCAGTGGGGCGCTGCTGAATGCAACCAAACTAACGTAGCTGGGTTGCAGGTCCTCTAATCACCAAACCCCTGTGGAGTACACTCATAAGACAATACACAATGGGTACCATAAGAAGCAATAGAGAACATAACTCCTTATAGCACTCAGTCTACATGTAATTCAATAGTCATACAACAAATACTATAATACAATTTACTAAAGACGAAACAGCAACGTAAATTAAATTTCATTTAGTGACAAATCGGATACCTTATCAAACTCATTCAATGACATGATGAGTTTTTGATCGTGCTCTGAATTTGAACGTACTCTTAACCAAAAATTTTGCGTTTCTATTCGAGACTCGATTAGGCATAAAAATATGTAAAACATTGACTTTTTTTATTAGAATCGGTTTATAACGCCAATGTCCGAACCCATAAATGTACAGTGAACTTCAGCATTGCATCAGGAATTGCACGAAGTTCAAATTGTTGCTGAGAGGTAACCACTAAAGGTATATAATACAGTGCAACTCACAGGTGTCAAACTTCATAAAATTGTGGAATCGAACGCAATCCCAATATGTATCGTTAACTAAGCACTGTGACACGTTAGATATTAAATAATTTCGCAAATGGCGCTATATTTGAACTTGAAACAACAATACAATAGACTTCTTCCCCAGCAGGGACTCAAACCCGGCGCTATTCGCTCCCCCCCTCTCTCTCTCTCTAAATATATATATTAACTCTCACCATTAGCGGGAGGTGCACATGTTCGTCTAGAAGCAGCGCAATAAATAACTTCGTACTGCCAGGGACTCCAACCCCACGCCTATCGTCACCGTTGACCTAAGACGATTACAACTTTCCCATTCTCGTTCACTAGTAATTATGATCGCGCCCTTCTTAGAGACCTGGAGGGAGTTGGCATTTTGAGTAAACAATTAAAACTAATCCAAATTTGTTTTAGTCTGAAACGAATGGACATGTGTAAAGTTGATTTGAAACACGCCACCGTCCTAATTTCTTTACATGGAGCTACTGTAGGTGGAGAGGGGGATGTTTGTTACTCCAGCAGGAATCAAACCATATCTTAGCTATTACAAGCTAGCATCAGCCCAACCAACTACCCGATTTTAACATGTCGTAGAACAGTGTTCTTAACAAAATGGAGTGAAGAACACATGGTACGAGAAGTAAAATAGTTCGTCGGTATCTGTCTACGTAACAGTAATTTCTTTGCCGCGCGATCTGACACGTCTGGTAGCGGAGTTGCAGCCGCTCCCGACAGATGTTCGACTCCTTCCTCGGGTATGTGCTCTCTATGTCAGTGCGATGGTCAAGATGTGGATTCGACACCAGACAAGCCTGGCAGGCACTTTGATAAACGTGTTAGCACCATATTCTAAACTAGCGTCAGTTTCGTTGGCTCACATCTCACCATACATTTTTCGTCGTATACAGCTATGTATAAGCGGACCTCCCGACTACCAAGACCACAACGCCCCGCGATATATACTGCTTATTGTTACGAGAACGATCAGTCAACATCATAGAGAGACAGCACTCAACAGTAACTTAGGCAGTGGTACTGCGAGCAGTGCAGTATGTCATTCTTGATACTGAAACACGCCCACTGAATGTGTTGTCATAATCCATTTTGAGTTATTCATTACTCTAAAGTGTTTCTCCACCAGTAATATTGTTTATCTGTAGATCAACTGTTTTATTCCCACTCGTGTGATTAAACTTGTGTGTTCGTATGAATGTGGAAGGTTGCTTTTAATATTGACTGGCTGCTGCGCAATGGCTTACAGTCGCCGCTTTGCGTTTTAGGCCTCGTTTAGTTAAGAACGCGTTGCTTCGTATGTCGTCCGCACTGCCGTCTGCTGGGTAGCCACAAACACCCTTACTTCGCAAGATGGCGAGGTGGTCTGTTCTTAGTGTAGTACCAACTTAATCATGGACAAACGAGGTGACAAAAGAGACATCTCTGGAGCTGTAGTAGAGGGTATTATCTCCCTCAAAGAACGAGGGTTGGTAGACAGTAGGCTTTGAGAACGCACCCTACATCGCTCTGAACGCTCCCTACATTCGGTGCGGAGAGGGAAGGCTCTGTCCGCGGTCTGAGGCACCACTGTTGCCGCGACCGCCGAAGTGAGTATTTCATATAATCATACTGAGGGGATGGCATGCTGTTAGAACTTTATTTGTGGCGAGAACGTCCTGGTTTATCAATGATAATTTTTCTCGAGTAATTCTTTCGCTATGGCAAATTTATATTAAGAACAGCAAAGGATCCAAGACCGAACCTTGTGGGACCCCATTTTTGATAGCTTCCCAGTTAGAAGAATAAATTGTTTCTTCTCGTATATAGCATTTTCTGTTCAAAAGACTTTTTGAAACCAAACCGACTTTTTATTAGCAATTTATTTTCACTAATATGTGAAGCTACTTATGCTAAGGACAATACACACTCACACTCACACACGCACACACACACACACACACATACACATCACCAATGGAGGATTAAAATCTTAAAATCTCAGATGGAGAAGACCTATAGGACTGACAGTACAGCAAGGCACACGGCACTCAACAAGTATCTACCGTGAATCCGAATGTCAGGCGGTAGTGTTGCTTGTAAGGATCGTAAATGTTGGCGGCAGTTGTGCAGGAAGTGTAGCTCTTTTCTGACAATCTCGAGCCTCGACGCGAATGTCTTCACCCGCGGCGCGATCTCGCGTCGCTGTCGGATAGCGTCAGGCCGGCAACTTTACGGCCGCTTAATATGACGGCGGCAGCGGCGCCGGCGGCGGCAGATCCGGGTTTGAGCCCCGCAGTGAGTTGTTAGCGGCGGCCGATGCGTATCGGCGAGCGGCCGGGTTGCGTGTGAGCGCGGATCACGAGCATCTCCCAGTTACAGAACAATTACGCGCGCGCCCAGATGGTATCTGCCGTCCACGCCGCGCCGCCCGCCATCGCCGACTTTCGCTGCCCCCGCCCTCCTGTAACCCAGAGACATTTGAGCGGCTCAGCAATTGTAACAGCCGAGCAAGTGCCGGGCCGCGGAGAAACTCGCCGTAACGGCCTTCCAATTCCTCTGCTCTTTGTCTTCCGGTGCAGCCGGATCACAAGTGAACCGTGTCAACACTGGACAAAGTCAGTAATTTTTGTAACCACGTTTACTCGGTTACTTGCTTAGCGTTCTTCCCCCCACCCCCCCCCCCCCCCCACCCCCAGGTCATGACAGGCATCTCCAGTCATAGATCTCGTATGTTAATCTCCTATGTTGCTTCTAGCGTAAAAGGTTTTCTAATACTCTCAGTGTGTACAAAAACAGGAGGAGAGGGTAGGATGAAGAATAAAATTTTCTGCAGATGGAACTGTCTTTAGCAAAATGAGTCGTTGCTGCTTCCGAAAAATATATATGCATGTGATTTACAAATGGCGACAATGACAGGACACTAGCATGTTCAAACTGTTTGTGGATTATATTTGAAAACAATAAAATGGCAGGGTGAGATTGAAATAGGTAAAGTGAATTAAGCGGTCTCGCACATGCAGACGACTTGGCTGTGGTGACATATTCGATTGAAAGGTTCCATCTAATTTTTCAGAGCTAGACCAGAGAAGTACTGGTTATGGTACGAAGATCATCATCTCCAAAATGAAAGAAGTATCTTCGGGAAAGATTTAAACAGATTAGGACAGTTTCTAGTACTTCGGATGTATTTTCTCACAACTTGTTGACGTAGAGAATTAACTTAAATCAAGCTATAGCAAAGCTAATGCAGTGACTGATCAGCTGCGATCTACTCTCTTCTACAAGAAGGAAGTCAGCAGAAGTGCACCGTTCTACCTTTCGACCAAATTGTTCTATTGGAGTGAAAGCTGGGTTGATATAGGTTTCCTCATTAATAAATTTGAAGTTACAGGTATAAAAGTAGCGAGGATTATTGCAGGTACTTATAAATGAGAATAATGGCAGGAGGATGTTCTTAATTAGTAAATCTAGGCAAAATTGGGAATGAACACCATAGATGAAGCAATTAGAGCAAACCGGTTGAGATGGTGGAGTCATACACGTGGGGAAGCAAGTTACCTAATAAACTCTTGGGTTCGCCAGTAGAGGGTAAAACGAGTCATGATACACCAAGAAGAGAGTTCTAATTTCGGCCAAGAATGATTTTGAAGAAACAGGCTTACCATCAGTCGAAGCATCAGTGTTAGCATCGAACAGGGGATAATGGAGTAAATGGAGTACTTTTATTTGGGGGACTATGCTCCAGACTGAACACTGAAAGGCATAAAGTCTCTGATGAAGATGATAATGATTATGAAAGACCTAAGCGGAAACAGACGACATTACAACAGAGCTACAGAAATCTTTGATGACCAGCCACTAGATACCTACTTCATACAGTGCGCTAGATGAATGTGACAGGTGAAAAACAAAAAAATAAAATATCCAATTTTTTTAGATCTATGGGATCTAGGTACTGTGGTTGCCAGTCCGTAGTCTTACAAACTACTTAAACTAACTTATAGTAATTCAACACACACACACACACACACAAACCCATGCCCGAGAGAAGACTCGAACCTCCGACAGGGAGCAAACAGCGCGCTCCGCAGCAAGCGGCCATTCATCCGCGGCGCTAAACACCCTCAGGTTGAAGAGGACTTAAATAAGTCAAAATATAAAGAAAGCAGGTGCACTAAAATGTGAAAATCATGTTTAACAACAATCGTTTACAGAAGAATGGGAAAAGACCAGTTTGTATTCCAGACAAATGTACGGACACTCGAGGCAGTACTAATATTGGAACGTATCTTGGATTATAGTTTTCTAGATTTAGAGAAAGCTTTTGACACAGTTGACTGCAGTATGCTGTTTAAAATTGCCCAGTAGAGGGTGTAAAAAATAGGGAAATTATGGTTACACACAAGTACAAAAGCCAATCAAGGATTATAAGAATTGAGTAACGTGAAGGAGAAGTAGTGATTGGGAAAAGACTGAGACAGTGTTGTACCTTATCCCTGTATGTTGAGCAAGCTGTGAAGGGAAGCTCAGAGAACTTTGTAAAGGCAATTACAAATTAGGGAGAAGTATAAATTTACTGTTTGCCGAAATCGTTGTAAATCTGTCACAGAGAGCGATTGACCTAGAAGAGCAACTGAACGGAGTGGGTCAGTGTCTTGAAAGGAGCACACACAAGATTGATATAAAGAAGAACATAGCAAGTTTAAATTAATGTAGGCAAATTAAATCACACGATACTGAGGGAAATATATTAGGAAACATCAATATAGTATATGTGTTTGTTATTTGAGCATTAATATACCTTATAATTGGTAGAGTTTACACCTATTATCAATATTTAAAACCCTTTAATCCATAATTCTTATATGAACCTATAAAACTACGACGATTAATGTATAGTGCGTATATGCGGGAAAATATTGAAATAAAATAATTCCTTAACTGTCATGCACTACTAGCAACAAAAAGCACATAGCTATATAGTGCTTCCATGATGTACCCAATGCAGTAAATGTCACTATTAAGCCTCTGAACTTTCCATAAAGTAACTCATAATGCAATTGTAATATATGATTGACTACTTTTATATGGCAAAGGAGGAATATTAAAGTAAACAAACGCACATGTTTGAAGTAAATGCGGCTAACTGTCGAACTGATTCAGTAGCATTCTGCTATTTATAATTTCTAGGATGAGCTACTAGCATATGTAACACTATGTATAAAAGCAGCTACAAATAATTTGTCGTAAAATGTTGATTAGTTTGAGAGATAATGTAATGGAATAAAATAGGGTACATAAGTGTTCATGCATGCGTTAATGGGTTAAGTTTTACAAAGTTTTTTTGCATTTGTCTGGACTGTAACCTTATAAACTATCTGCACAAAACTCCGTCCCTGTAATGCCTCGATAGGTCCATCGGGTACTGACCGACCGCCGTGTCATCCTCCGCCCGAATACGTCACCGCATGCAGATGTAGGAAGACATGATCGCGCACCGCAAATCCGGCCGTTGTGTCGGCTCTCGCGACTGGAGCCGCTATTTCTCAATCAAGTAGCTCCTCAACTGGCCCCGCAAGGGCTGAATGCACCTCGCTCGCCAACAGCATTCGGCAAACCCGGACGGTTACCCATTCAAGTGGTTGCCCTGCCGACATTGCTTAACTTCTGTGATCTTCGGTGTATGTTCTGCGGCACGACGGTTGACCGTGTTACGTTCTACGGAAATGAAACGTAGATGATAAACAACTCGGAAAAGAAGAGTTTAGAAGCCTTTCAAATGTAGTGCTACAGAAAAATTCTGAATTTTAGTCGGGTATATCCATAACTAATGAAGAGGTACTGAATATAACTGGATAGACAAGAATTTTTTGTATAACATGACCAAAAATAGAGATTGGTAAGAGTCATTATGATAAATCACGGTATAGGCAGTCTATAATAACAGGGAAGTGGGTTAATACCACGGAAACATTTGTTGTCACCGCCGGTTGTCCTGGGTTTCTGTGGCCGAATGGAGAAAGAGACCGACACAGGGAAGTAGGATGCACGCGTGTGCGGATACGGAGTCTGAGGTCACCAGCCAGTGGGACAGTAGAAACTAGAAAATCTACGCTATATTAGTAGGAGATGTAGTGTATTTCATAGAATTATTACAATACTTGACTTTCATAGCTGCAGATTAGTGGAAAGCTTTCCTAACACAGTTTATCTTGAAGACTAGGTAGAAGCCTGCCTACTGATGAATCTTATCTAGTGCCTATCCTGCTGCCAAGTGGGCGATACAGTTCAGTGGTGGCCGCGAGCGGGGTTGCAGCAGAGAACGTTCGTGGCTACCGTGTTCAGATCGCCACGCCGTGCTTGCAAGGCGGCGCGCAGCGAAAGTAGGTGGCGCGCACTTCAGACTTGTGAGACATCACAGAAACCAAGAGACGTGTGCAGTATGCAGGTTCTAGTGGATGTTGGTTTTAATTGATATTCAGCAGCGAAGAGGCTTGCAGAGTTTACAGTAGCGTGAGAGCTGGATCTGACCAGTCTTCGGACTGAAGACCACAACCACAGATGGTAGAAAAACGTATGCACTTGTATATTGCGGAAACAATATACATCTAGATTTATATCTACATAGATACTCTGCAAATCACATTTAAGTGCCTGGCAGAGGGTTCGTTAACCACTTTCATAACCCTAATATCGCGCGAAAAGAAAGAACATCTAAATCGTTCCGTTATCGATCTCATTTGTCTTAATTCATTGGGATGGTCATGCCTCCCTATGTAGGTAGGCAAAATATTTTCACATCCAGAAGTATAAATAATAATTTCGTGTGGCTCATTGGCCTGGTGCAAGTCTTTCAATTGGAGGCCACTACGGCGACTTGCGTGTCCCTAGCCTACCCCAGTTATCCAACCGGAGAAAGGGGACCTACAGCTTAACGTGGAATCCGAACCACGTGTCGTTTCTGGCGACTTCTCACATCGTTGAGAGGTGATGGATGGATTAAAGTGCAGACTGAAAGAAATCCGAGATCCGACCGGGTTTTGAACCCGCGATCCTTCGGTTTCCAGTCGAGCACTTTACCCCAAGACCAAAGGGCCCGACACAGCCAGAAGTGAAAGTCGATGATCGAAATTTCGCAAATAGCTCGCCGCAACGAATGTCGTTCTTTTCATGATTTTCACTTCAAATCGTGCTACATTTCCGTGACGCTTTGCCCCTTTCAACGTAATAAAAAAATCGTGTTGCCCTTCTCTAAACCTTCTCAATGTCTTCCATCAGTCCCACCTGGTGACGGTCCCACGCTGGGTAACAGTACTCCAGGAGAAGATGCACAAGTCTCATGTAGGCAGTCTCTTTGGTGGAGCTGTCTCATCTTCGAAGTTTTTTCCCAATGAAACGTAACCTTCCCCACAATATTTTCTACGTGTTCTCTCCAGTCTAAGTTGCTCGTAGGTATTTGGTAGAATTTACGAGAATAACGTTTGACTAATTTATCGTGCAATTGAAGTTCAGCGTGTTTCTATTAGTGGTCATACGTGTTACTTCACACTTTACTTCATTTAGTGTTAATTGCTAATTTTCTCACCGTGTAGAAATTTTGTCTAAATCGCTTTGAAGTTGGTTTTGACCCTGTGTTGACTTCACTAACCGATAAACGACAGCATCATCCGCGAACATTCTAAGGGAGATATTCAGATTGTCTCCTAAATCGTTTATATACACAAGGAAGAGTAGGGGAGCTATATCGCTTCCCTGGGCAACGCCAGATATCACTTCTGTATTACTCGATGACTTACCGTCAATTACAGCGAACTGTGACCTTTCTGACAGGAAATCGTGAATCCAATCGCAGAATTGTAGCGATATTCCATAAGCACGCACTTTCACTACAGCCGATGCCACACACGAAGCCGTAAGATTACTTTTGCAGCGTACCTTTGATGGTGTGCGTAACAGGTTTGAGACGTCATTATCACTGTGACAAGGACGTTTACGGCGCGTCGTCGATCCGGAATTATTCCTCTCTGTCCCCCGAGGCGCGTCCGCTAACGACCGCATCATAAGACATGTCTACGGCCGCGGCGTATTCAATATCCGGCGGGCACTGCCTTGTCCAGATAACGCTGGATAAACAATGAGAACACAAATGAGAATCTTAATGGCCAATTTCTGAAGCGCCAGTGCCGGCCGAAAATAGATGCATAAATCTGTAGCTCGAATCGTTGAGCGAGGAGGGCGCGCGCGCGAGGGGACAGGCTCAACAGCTTAACTGCGGCGTGATAGATGACCGATAATAGAGATGTTAGGAGCGAATAAATATTCAGCGCCGCCGCGACCGCCGCGCCGCCCTGCCAGGCCGGCCCGTGTCGCCGCACTGCCAGGCCGTAAAAGACACTACAGCCGCGGTAAACAAATAAATACCTGCTGAGCGGCCGGCCAGGGCAGCGCCGATGACGTCACCGCCAGTGGGCCGCCGCCGATGCTCGACAGGTGTTCGCGCAGTCAGCGCCTTCGAGACGGAGCTGCGAATTTTTCAAAAAGTTAAAAGCTACTGCCTTGCAAAGTGGAATAATACTCGTATAGAAATATTGAAATCGAGGGTAACATGACGACAGTAAGGTATTAAGTTTTCAAATCAAATGTTCAAATGTTTGTAGAGTCTATGGGATTTAACTACGGGGTGATCAGTCCCTAAACTTACAAACTACTTATGAACTAGCTAATCCTAAAGACGGCACAAATATCCATGCCTGAGGGGGGATTCGAACCCCCGACCATAGTGGCCGTGCAGACCGTGACTGGAGCGCCTCAATCCCCTCGGCCACCACGGCCGGCTATTCAGTTTTCCCTCGTGTATACTGCTACGTATTAATACTATAGAAGAGGCTTATATATATATATATATATACACTCCGCTGCAACTGTTAAAAATTCTTTACTAAGCACTCACGACTGGTTTCGCAAATTATATTTGCATCATCTTAACCATATGTTACTTTGACTCTGTACTAGCTGATCCCCATTATTATTCTAGAGTTGTAACCAACTTACCTTTAAAACCATTTATAAAATCTCTTTTCTTCAGGCCGGCCGCGGTGGCCGAGGGGGCTGAGGCGCTCCAGTCACAGTCTGCACGGCCACTACGGTCGGGGGTTCGAATCCCCCCTCGGGCATGGATATTTGTGCCGTCCTTAGTATAAGGTAGTAGATAAGTAGTTTGTAAGTTTAGGGACTGATGACCCCGTAGTTAAGTCCCATAAGCTTAACAAACATTTGAACATTTTTTCTTTCTTCAAAAAGTGGGGCTCCGTCAACACGTATTAAATACCGAATATAATCCCTTATTTGGGAGAGTACATTTTCATCAGCCAATGGCGTACCTCTGATATAAAACACTAAGAACGGTTTTATCAACAATGAAAGGAGCAGCATTAGACGTAAAATCTTTTGCTTTATTCAAGCAAATCGATTTCGTTTTTCCAAGAAACCATCTTCAGTGCTGTCAGCAAGTTCAAAACAGCATTTTTGTGAAATGTACAATGACATTTACGTCTAACATACCCGTTGACAACATAGCTAGATACTTGTGATATTATCTGGTGTCATACGAAGTCAAACTCAAGGTTTGACTTCGTGTGACACCAGATACTATCACATATGTCTTACGGCCTAAAACCTGGTTTATAAATCTTTGTCTTACCGCAATGAAGTTAATTTAGTATCCTCCGGTGTGTCCTGGTCTTTTACATTGTATACAACCTACCTGCACGGTGCTTAAACCAAGCGTCTGCGGTTATTAAATTGTCCTCTGCCCAAAAATCTACCAGGTGACATTTTCCCAGTCCATATTCACTACTATGTTCCCCCTTCCCTTTTTTATTTTTATTTATTTATTTATTTTAATCTCTTCATCGTCGGCAGTGCTAGTAGGCAAATAAACTTGTACTACCTTGGTCGGACGCGGTCTCTATTTGTTACGATGTAGTTCACTGCGGTGTTCATAGGAACTTACCTACATCTTATTTATTATTGGACCTACTCCCGCGTTACCAGCAACTGATGTTGTGAGCCCTCCCGCGACGCAACCCCCCAAAGCAAGCGTTTGCGATGCCTCAAGGGGTTGCGAACCAAAGACTAAAAACACTACTTAAGAGCAATCATAAATTTTTCTTGTCATCTACCGAACTCTAAATGTAACACTTAAGTCTTTGCCTTTCTCCGTCATATTGTAATGCAGTAAGTAGGCAGGTGAGTTTGCAAAGGAAAAAGGTGCCCAAGCTTTGCCTTTCGCGTGTGCTCAGTGAACGCAGTTCAAACGGCATAGCCTATCTATCACAGGAAGTATAACCGTACCAAGTCTTTGATTTACTATTGCCGTTTCAGGTTCCGAAGCGTATTCTCCAGTGAAATCATGATCGTAGTCGTCTTCATTGTAACTTAATGGTGTCGAAGTATCGGAAACATTATTCAAAAAAGTTCATTATCCATTATTTTTTCTTCACCCCTTAGTACCCCTTTCTCTTACATTCTTTTGAATTTCTTCTTTCTTCTTCCATTCGTCTTTCCAATCAGCTCGTTTATTTTCCAAATGTTTCAGGGCTGCATGTAATGTGCTGCTAAGAAACGCCCTAAGAAAGGTCACTTGCAAAAGTCGACGAAATGTCTGGCAGTTTTATATCATGCACAGTGAAGTTTCAGTCTCTGAAGGCTTTTACTGTCAAAGGCAACGACCGCTGAAGTCTGCACTTTCAGCTAAAAACAAGATTTCAGTATATTTTCTTATAGTTCTCGAAGAAACATAAATCAGATTGCAGAAAGTTTCCACACGTTGTCCAGGTAACATTTACATGCACTAATTACAAGGAGCATGTTTGTAATCACGAATGCTAGTGTTAGTGATGAATTATGACGGTTAACCTCGTTTACATTGCAGCACTTGTACAGAGATAATCCTAGGAAGTGCCCCCCCCCACCCCCGTCTCTCTCTCTCTCTCTCTCTCTCTCTCTCACCCTCACCACCCCCCTCTCTCTCTCTCTCTCACTCTCTCTCTCCCTCTCTCCCTCTACCCCTCCCCCCTCTCTCTCTCTCACTCGGCAATCCCATTGAATTAATGATTCCTCATCTTAAACTGAAGCTGCCTGAAACTTTTAGAATATTTACACCTAAATTATACACGTTACTACAGTAAAATTGTATTCATTATGTAATAACAGGGTCGTATATAATAAATACGGCGAGTTTATTACTTGAATATATTTATTCATTGTAAACATTTTTGTATAGTTTTACGCGACATATATTGGCAAATGCTGAGGACTAAACATCGCACGGAACCAGTTTAACAATTTGCAGATACAATATTATCAGGTCATCGATGGTTGTATACAGTCACAATGGGCCGCAAACTGTCTACTATGATCCTTTAATGAAATTAATATACGAGTACTGAATCTGATACATGTCTTCATAAATGTAATTAGTGTATTCTAAAATTGTAATTTAAATTTTTTATTTTAAAATTGCAATTCAGTTTTATAAAATAATTCTTTACAGTTGAAATGCTTCTATTAAATTTTTATATCTTTATAATTCTCTGTTTATTGTCTGCATGAATGTATCTGCTGCTGTAATATCGTAGCAAATTACCCCCTCACCACCATCTTTACAGATTTCCTTTTTACCCTGTTTTCTTGTGCCATTCGCTATTAAGTGGTTTGATACAAGGATCACCAAAAATGTAACCACATATTAACTATAAAATGTACGTTAATTAAATTTCCTCAAACACAGTGGCATGCCGACAATCTTTCTTTCCGCGACAATACGTGACTGGAATAGGAGGGAGAACCGATAGTGGTACTCAAGGTACTCTCCGCCACACATCGTCGGGTGACTTGCGGAGTATGGATGTAGATGTAGAAATTAATTATTGGCTTCAATAGGAATCTTGTCAGTAAAACTACAATGAAAAATGTGATCCTAATATTGAAACTATAAAACTGAATTATTAAGAGTGGTAAATGGATTTTAAAAGGGAAACAATATAACAATATAGACGTAATTAGGTACATCTTATAATAGAGCTAGATTCAAAGAATATTGTCCAAAAATTAGGATATAGATTATAAGATGAAATATAGATTATAAGGGAAAATATTTTTCCTTCGCCACATGTTCTTCCTAGAATGAGTTCACTATGAAAAAGTAAATAAATAAAAAATAAAATAGAAGTAACTACAATCGAAATTAATTCAATATACACCGAATTTGGAGATGCCACAGCTAACTTATAAATCAAAGCAAAACATCTTTCATGTCGCGTTTTGTGCTCTGTTCCTCAAAATTTTTTGGTATTATAGCTTTCTAAATGTCGTACTTTCAATTAAGTTTAGAAATTTTTTTTTTAAGTTCTAAAAATGTTAAGTTACTGTTCCTTTTAATCCTCTTAACTTTTGCAATATACGAAACAATGAAAATTTCTGACTGCAACGAAAATGTATCATTGTAGACGTACTGAAGACGTCTAAAAACGTAACCATAGAGAGTAGCGTTAGACTACCACGATTAATATCAAGAAGTTGTTGAAGAAACTTGGCGGTCGTCGAGCACCTACGCAATGCTTGACTGTAGTCTTCCTGATCCACAACTGGATAGACGGTGAGCTGTAAACGTAGCCTCGTCTCACCGCTGTAACCTGATGACACGGGTTTCGATAGGAATCTTCCGGGACTGGTGAAAACAGCACTTTTCTGTTTAGCTAAAACGTTAGAGGCAAAGATTGTGTGACGTAATGTAAATTCCTGCGGAACCATGTTCTTCCCAGATGTTGTCAAGAAGCTGATGTCTCGTGTTTTATGAGCACAATTCACTTGGTGGAAAGCTACGTTTCGTTACTCGAGCCAACTGAATCTACTGCAGCGCCCCTGGCGTATTATTGCTGCACTGAGTCTTGCTTGTCACGAGTGATCGCAGTGTTTACACGTTGTCGACTAAATTGCGCGTCTTGTCAGAGATATCTGCTGCGTCTTTCAACACCTAAACGGCAAAAGTGAATTAGTCAAGGACTATCCCTGCAAAGCTAATGCAGTATAATTCTGAACACTGAGTGCAGGAAGTGCCGTACAAAAAAAAAAAAAAAAAAAAAAAAAAAAAAAAAAAAAAAAAAAAAAATCAAAATGTCCACACGTACTTACGTTACAAGATACATACGTAAACAAATCTGTCAATAGATATTTGTCGGCAGTACACTGGTTCTTTTTACTTCATTTGTTGAGTCCCGTTCCTTTCCTACTAAACAGAATAGAAACTTACTTTACACTATTTTGTCAAACGTTGACATTCTGAGAAACGTGATTGAGGTATTACAATGTTTACAATATAAACAGATACCAACCACTAGTATCGATATAACATATTAATTTATTTTAACCATGACCGGTTTGGATTTTTTCACAAATCCATCATCAGATGGGGCAATGCTTAAACTATGGCCTGGTTTTGTGTTAAAGATGTGTTGCGCTATTTGGTGAGTTTGTACCATGGGTTATTTATTTTAGCCGATATCTACAGTTTTGTTAAGGAATTTTTTTACTTAATGACACATGAGGTATGATAAAAACTTACGTGTTATGAGTCTTCTTATGATGATTTTGTCTTCTGTTTTGATTAGTTATTTTCCCAGTTGTCTTTTTCGCACATGTATTGCGTGGACGCTGTTAAATTTTTTGTTGTTCATGTGATGTAGAACCATTCTTTGGAGGCAGCAGAAGCAATAGACATGTGCAAAACGTGACACAGATGCACAGCGGAAATCGAAACAATGTAAAGAAAATACTGCTATACAGATAAATTTCGACTTGATGCCTATGTTAAAATATGTCTTTTCTTTACAGTGAAAGTGTAGCGATACCTTAATATTTTTTTTATTGAAAATTATATCTGCGACGCTTGTCGCTAGCATCCATTCTCTCTGCCAATAAATATCTGATTATCCTTGTTTCAAGTTATACCTTCAACTATTTCAAACGATCTGGAGAGAAAACGGAATCGCTTGTCGTCTTTCGTTTTTCTACCTTTGTACTGAGCGGGCGTATTTTACTCGACCTCCATAATCATGTAAGTGTGAGCTCTGGTTAGCACCCTTTTACTTAATAAACTTTAACTTTCATTTGGAATTCCTATTTCATTTAAATAATGACTATTTCTCCCCATCTTTCATTTAATTGATTTATTTTCAGCAATATTAGTAAATTGATGCTTGGTCATTGTTGCCTATTGTCTCATGATGACAAAAGAATGCAAAATTTATTTTCTCTCATTTTGTGTTAAACATTAAATTCAATGCCTGCAGGAAATCTTCATTCTGTTATAAGCGAAGTCCGATAATTTCTTTAACTTTCGATAACTACAGTGATCAAAATTATACACAGTCTTAAAACTTTAATAATTAATAGTCATGAAACCAAGCATCAGTTTACGAGAACGAAGATATTAATCAATTCATACAGGTTCAACTGCAGTGTCACGGCTTCCACCAATGAATGCATACCAGGTAACTTATTCCGCTATTTTCTTATGTAATGGTGCTTTCTGGTGTTGTCGTAATTTTTAAATTACATTGCTACTGAGAACTGATAACAATTTCAAAAATTAATATTCATTGCAGATCTTATAGTTAGTTAAATTTCAATTCCGGTTTTCAACTTTCATCTTGTGACAACACCAGCGATAAAAAAAAGTAACATTACATAAGTAATTTAAACATAGAGTTTTGGACTAAAATTATTTACAGCATTTTATAATATGGCACTTTTCTAAGTGGCTAACACCACATATACAAATATTACATATGAATAAAATGAAAAACTGGGTGTAGCCTAAGGCAGGAACAATTGTATTGACATGTAAACTCATAATTATACTGTTGATTATTTGTTCAACTTTATTGAACAAATTTATTGAACAAATAATCAATATCCGAACCCGTCATGGTTAAAATAAATTAATATTTTATACCCATACTTGTGGTTGATAGCAATTTTTATATTATAAACATCAGAAAATTACTTTTCTTTTCCAATAAATCTTGCTTCCGGTTGCAACACTCTCTATTCAAAACTCTTACATAATAGTTAAATTTATATTTGTGCACGACGTAGGTTTTTCACTTTACAGGTAATATAAATAACGTTTTGTCTTCATATAATTAATGGCCTATGTTGTGGGTTACCACTCTTAGGAAACATTTCAAACCGACTTCAAAACCTTCACTATCTGTCAAATACAGATCAAAAAGTTAAATAAATAGAAATCAGTTGACAATACCATAAGTGACAGCGATGGAAACTCGTTAATTTTTGATGCTGGCACACACCGACGTTCTCCATTAACACTGATACTCTTACAAATTCCTCTGTCGGCACAGTAAACTGATCCTTGACGTCACTGACATATCTCGTAGATAATATGCACACTGGCATGGGAAACAGGCCGTCCACGAGTTGTCGATATTTACCAGTAATTCAAAAGACGTTCAGATGTTTGTAAATCTTATGGGACTTAACTTCGGAGTCACCAGTCCCTAAACGTACAAACTACTTATGAGCTAACTTGTACTAATGACAACGCAAACATCCATGCCCGAGGAAGGATTCGAACCTCCGACGCAGGAGGCCGCGCGATCCACAACGTGACGCTCCAGACCGCTCAGCTACCAGAAATTCACTGAACTGGAACCACACAGATACATGGCAGATGATACTTTTCCATTTTATAGGCTGTATTAAGACTCACCTTAGCTACTAAATTCCCAGAAAGACGAAAACCAGCAATCACGCTTCATAAATAGTTTGACAGATGAGCCACACAGCTGTAAAAAGAACGCAATGTACTGCTACTTTGCACTAAGTGTAATCTGTCATCCTTTAGGTGGCACTCTAGGCCACCAGAAAACGGTAGAAACGAAAGAATTACTTTGATCCCTGTATTTGGCCGCCTGGTTGCATTACTTCGCGCAGCCCCTCATTGCTATGATGAGACAAATGCGAATCCGACGAAGGGATCCTAAATTCCTACGTTCTGCACGTCCTCCAATAAATAACATTTCACTGTAAGGATTCATTTTATCACAGTTCCCGTTTCTCAGGAAACGTTCGAAATTAAGTATCTTGACAACAATCTAAAATTTGAAAGTCATACTAGAAAGTCACAAGAAAAGTGTAATTTCTTTTCAGTTATTTGTGCGCATCGATGAGAGCTAAGGATGTGCCTGAAGCATTGCCATTTGAAAAGGAAAAGTGGGCCATTCACAGGCTGGCCGTACCTGCTATCAGCAACGAACACGACTCGGTTCGTCAGTCCACAGGTTGAACCCCTCCTCCCCCCCAACAGATGAGTAAAGCAAGATAGAACTGGAAAGTTCATTGGCTAAGAAATGGATAACGGACAAGGAAGAAAGACTGAAAGGAATAGCATTCCCCTAATCCACACGCTCAGATTGCTTTGTCTAGAAGATCTGTGCTCGCAATCACAGTGGCAAGTGCTTCGAAATAATAAGGTGTTAATTGTGATGTGTGAAGAATTGTGGCATATTAATGACATATAAACTTTATATCTTTCTCCCAAATGCATTTTAAACGGTGTATTTTCCTGAAATGCTCTTTACAAATTTACTAGTTTTCTGTTCTAACCAAAATACACCAGACCTAATATAACTGAATAAACGTAATACACACAGTAGTAAGACAGTGTACGGCTATTTTTAAGAAATAATGGCTCGATGACGATTTAGGACCGAGCCGCATGTCAGTTTTTATGCCCAGTAACTAAAATTCCGGACGTTAATGCCCACAAGCATCTGAACAACACGTAGCATCATCGTTGCACTGAAACGCCAGCACGATCCCGCGTCTCACACCTTTGGACTTTATCCTCAGTTTCTTCATGTGGTGGTGTATGAAATGCCAGTAAAAACGGATAAGGACCTTTATATATAAAGCTCCACAACATAAATGGAGCTTAATTTCCTGATGATGGCCTAAAATATAAGACCGAAACTAAAAGAAAAAAAGAAAAATTCTTGCACTCTAGACTGTTCTTTATATATAAATTTAAATAAGAGTGCTGTTCTCCATACGTGAAACAAAAATGTTTCCAAAAATATGGGATAAGGACCTGCTTACCAGTAGCCAAACTGAAATTGGTCCATATCTCAATATAATATGTGGATTTATTATGACCCCCGGTATCTAGATGGAATAACAGTCAAGTTATTACGAAATATTATTCATCTACCGGTTTACATCAACTTAACTGTCATCCTCAAAATTTACGGCCCTAATGGGTGGTTACTTTGAGCGCAGGTGTAGGTAGTAAGATTGAGCAGTTACAATCGTGTCACCAACGCCTACGTAGTTAAGTAACCACCCATACGGGGTGTAGATTTTGAGAATGGCCATTACATTGATCGAAACCGGTAGATAAATAATGTTTCATACGATGTCGACTGTAAATATATCCAAATGCAATTAACCACAGATTGCTGCACCTCACGCGGGCCGGCCGCGGTGGCCGAGGGGACTGAGGCGCTCCAGTCACGGTCTGCACGACCACTACGGTCGGGGCTTCGAATCCCCCCTCGGGCATGGATATTTGTGTCGTCCTTAGTATAAGGTAGTAGATAAGTAGTTTGTAAGTTTAGGGACTGAGGACCCCGTAGTTAAGTCCCATAAGCTTAACAAACATTTGAACATTTTTTTCCTCACGTGGACAAGAATGTCCAAGAACATCCACTATCACCTGTTGTACCGAAAACGTTGAATCATCCTGTATATCAGTTAATCTAGTGCTGTGTCGGATGGTCTTTGTAGTTTTGCACCCTAGAGCATAAAAAATAGCAATAAATTAAAAAATGAAAAAGAAGATACTGTCTGCCATCACTAAAGTCGACGGTAAACTCTCGATCATGTAGATGGATCAAATGTTGAAAATATATTTGTTGTCATATTCAGATGATGTTTTAATTTTTTAATTTTATTGTTATATTTTATAATTTTGTTTGGTTTACAAAAGAAAAAGTTTAGTTGGTTAAATAATATTATTATTATTGAGCATATAATGAATAGTGAAAATAATATTATTGATGATATTTGAGGGATTAAGTTTATTATTATACGCTGATTTTCAAAAGAATTGCTTTATTTCAACGAAAATACACACGCCATTATTACGTAATGTTCTCCGGGTGAGGAAGAGGGATGATACTTTGGACAAAAAAAAAAAAAAATAAAAACTTTTGTAGCGCCTCTCAGGCACTTTAGGGAAGCCGTAAGCGAGTCTGCAGGTCACCTGAGGGATTGGCGCATTGGAAAGTCGTTCGCGAGATACGAGTCGAGATTGAGCGAGCGCCACAAAAGCTCGCGGGCATTCCGTGCGCGGGTCCGCCGGGCCGACTCGCTTACCTCCTACGGGAGCCCATCTGCAGCCGAAATGGCAGCAGCTTTTGTTGCCGGCTCTGCCACTTGACTACAATGGCGCCAGCTCCGGCCAGCACAATGGGCTCCACTTTCACTTGCAACCTGTGAACCTGGCAACGGGCCAGTTCCCACTCCGCGCTTCCAGAGACACAAAGCTGCTTTTTGACGCTATAACATTCCGTCTATACTAATCTCTGCCTGAGTCCTCTTTATTGTTGAAAAAATTGGACGTCCATCATATGGTACTACAATTTCGAAGAAAAACTGTTTCATTGTGATGAATGTGTGACAATATGAAAAAAAAAAATGCTTTGATATCTTGTTTCAAGATTTTTGAATCCACATTTTGGAAAAGTTAGAAATAGAGATGCTTGATTGAAATACACGTCGTGTATCAAAATGTTACATACATAATATCTGGTGTCCCAACTCGAATTAACTAAGAAACTAAATATATGTTACTCCAAAGTTATTTGGCCTGGTGTAGCAACAGTGAATCCATATCTTAATTGAAAAGTAGCCTCTGTTGCAAATTATAATATTTATTAATTTTTAACGCGTTCCGCGCTTTTGTCGCATCATCAGAACACTGTAACAGGGAAAATATACAAAATATGTAAAAATGCTGAGCATCGTGTGCTTTTACACCTACTTATGCCATCCAACTGTTTCTGAAGTATGTTTACGCCCCAAATTAATTGTTTCCTGTTATCGTAGAAGATAGGTCCGCGGCATGAAACTTGACATATTTTGTAAAATTTCCCTCTTGCAGTGTTCTGATGATGCGCCAAAAGCGAGAAACGCGTTAAAAATCAATAAATATTATAATTTGCAACAGAGGCTACTTTTCAATTCAAATAAGACGCGGCGGAGCGGCCGAGCGCATTGAGGCACCATGCTGTGATGCTCGAGGCTGTTCCCAGTCGTGGGTTCGAATGCTCCCCTCGTGCCATGGATGTTTGTGTGTTCCTTAGCATAAAGTATTTCATAAGTATTTTGTAAGTTTATGGACTGATGACCCCTAAATTAAGTCCCTTAAGCTCTACAAACATTTGAACATTTTTTTATCAACTCAAAAAAAAAAAAAAAAAAAAAAAAAAAAAAAAAAAAAAAAAAAAAAAAAACTAAACATAGTGCACAAAAATGTCCCAGACACAAAATGGATATTTACAAGAGGGACATCTACCTCACATGAAATCAAACCACCAGTCTCACCCTCTGAGGTGGAGGGGGTGCAACTTTGAAATATTGAATACGAACCCTCATTTTATAACTGAAACTTTGCCAAAAAATACCTTTGCTCGACACATCATTTTGGGATTCGTGGCAGATGGCATAATACTAGCAAAAAACTTTCATTTCCGCAAATTCTCGAGAAATTACTCTTTAGATTGAATAATAAAGAAACACCTGTTAAATGAGTCTCACGAAACGTACGTAACTATACCTGTAAAGCCCCTACCATACGTTCTGCTGAGTGTAAAGTGAAGTCCGACCCTAATTCGCTGCCTTTTATAATGAGCCGTATTGCACCGTATGGTCACAATAGCACTGCTGTATTGCACGCCATGTACCACATAATGTCGCTAATACAAATAAGCAGACAACACTTGTGGATAGTGCAACCCGCGCTGCTCCTTCAACAAGACGTAGTATGTTACTTTGGTGTGTATTTTTCTAGAGATCCTAAGTCGGTACACCACATCTAATTATTAATTTTCAAACTCCATCACCGTCCCGCGACTAAAGAGATTGCGCACCTTTGCGCGTCTTGCCGTACACTTATGATAAAGTACATTTGATTGTCCACTTTACGTAATAATTTTTCGGAACGTATGATTCGTCATTTTTAACCGACTACAGCGCTACCTGAGACGAATATATAATAATGTGTCAAGCAAATCCTAACTCTCTTTTCAAAAATTCAAATGTCTGTAAATCTATCGGACCAAACTTCGTGGTCATCAGTCCGTAGCTTACAAACTACTTAAACCTAGGTAAACTAACCTACGGACAAACACACACACCCATGCCCCAGGGAGGACTCGAACCTCCACGACGAGCAACCACGCGCTCCGCAGCGAGGTGCTTTAGACCGCTCGGCTACTCCACCGCGGCAACTCTCTTTTTGGCGACTAATCCGAATGTGTAAGAAACATTGGTGTTGCTTTTTAACATTCCACCGGGGGATGGTTTGATGTCCCTCTTGGAGATTTTCTGTCTGGGACACGTTTGCGTACGTACGTGTGTTCTAGTTATTTCGATCTGTATATATATCCTCTGCAATGTAAGTATTCCATTACAAATAATCATACTAAAAGAAGAAGGACTTCAATCTAAATAAAATCCGCTCATTAAAAATTCTTACTCACTGTCATTACCGAAAATTCATTTAATCACATCAAATCTGGCTCGAAGGAACAGGAGGAAAGGTAGAAACGTAACGAATGCCTTTCAACATCATTTTTAAATCTATTGCAACTACTGTTAGCAAAATAGAGTTGGGCAGGAACAGAGCAGGAAAAGAATAACAACCGTAGCTATTTCGAAATATTTTCTTTTCTCTTAAGATACTAGTTTTGGTGTTTCATAGAAGTCATCTTCATGCGCCGAAGCCAAAAACGAATAGACACATCGAAACGATGATACATATACATCAGTTGCTGAAACGAATATCGCGGACAGTAAACAAACTCGTAAAATGTGTTAAATGACCGAAGAACTGCAGCTCACAAATACATGAGGTAACAATGGAGAACAGAAATCAAAACATCGTATATGTACATCACTGACATACAAAAAGAAATTCCTTCTTGGCAGTGCAAGTGAACACATTTCGTTTTTCATTGGTTGTTTATTTATTGTTATGGTGGTAGGTTTCAGGTGTGACCCTGAAGATCATCTTACAGTCTAAGTATGATAACCACTTGACAATGTGTACTGATTGAGTAAAATTTGATGTGAGAAAGGAATTACTTATTCAAGCTGTGTATTTCACTGGAATTAATTTTAAAGAGAAACTTTAGGTTGATATCCTGTGAAGACGTAGACGTTGCTTGGTAATGAGGTATATTCCTCTAAACATTTTTTTTTCGAGTTATAAATCTTGATGCAACCAGCCATCCCCCTCCTGTGCTAACTTCTATATCTACATCTACATAGGATACTCTGCAAATCACATTTAAGTGCCAGGCAGAGGGTTCATCGAACCACCTTTATACTATTTATCTCCCGTTCTATTCTCGAATAGCGCGCGGGAAGAAAGAAGATAAGAATTTCTCCGTTAGAGCTCTGATTTCTGGTATTTTATTCTGATGATATTTTCTACCTATGTAAGAGGCAGTCAACAATATATTTTCGCAATTCGGAGGAGAATGTTGGCGATTGGAGTTTCGTAGCTCACGCCGCCGCGATAAGCGCCGTTGTTGTAATGATTCCCATCCCAGATCCTGTATCATTCGTTTATCTGTTTGAACTTGTTTACTTGAGAGTAGAACTAAGCTAGCGATGACACAGTTTCTCCAAAGACAGACTCGGTCGGAAGCCGGTGGGAGCACCTGTCGGCTCAGACCGTGTGGGTGAGCCTGGTTTGGGCAGCTCTGCCGTCGGCTGACTCATCTGCCTCGCTAAACACCTTTCGCAACCTGCCGGCTGCCGACGCCACCGTAGGCGCTCAGAGTGTGACGCCCAACTCCAAGGACCGCAGTAGCCGCTGCTCAGCGGTGTAGGCGAAGGAGAAAGGTCGGAATAACTCTACTTCCACTTAAAATAAAGCAACATTAATGCCAAGCTGGTTTGAACACGGCTGTGCTTTCTTAGGTATGGTGCTGATGGAGATGATTAGCGGTCGTCTTTCTACGACCTTTGAACTGACTTTCCCAACCATTTATAGGGGACCTACACTTTCACGTGAATTTCGAACCTCGGAGCAACTCGGATTTTTTTTCCACATAAACAACATTGCCAGAATGAAAGATGTAGAACGTAACAGACAAAATTCTTAGGTAAGACCGGAGATCTGGATCTGGATTTGTAGTGTGGCATCAAGGAAAGTACTTAGGCTCGAACAAACAGAGATACACCAAAATCGTATGATAGAGAATGTAAAGGTCCCCTATTGCACTAGCGATAATCCCGCATCTGCAAAACTCTGCAGTCGCCCATTAGAGGCCTCTGCGTGTGCCATGCCGCATTGCACTTTGACCTGCCGGTACGCCAGTAGTGATGGTGCAGTGTGCCTCTGAAGTTGCTCTTTGTGACGTTATTTGTGTAGTGAAGGGTCAGATGGGTCGGCGATTGGTAATCAATCCTGCTAATGTATTGCAATTGGTTGAGATGAAATTCCCAAGAACCCTTCTTCGTGAATGCGGTCTTGGTGTAGAAGAAGAATCATTCACATGTGTTCTGGTATTTATTATAGTGCAGAAATATGAGCATAGATTAGAAACACTATAATAGATAATACGTAGCATGCGAATGATTCATCTTCTACCCCAATACCATCTACACGAAGAAGGTTTCTTCGTAACTTCACCTCAACCAGTCACACTATATTAGCAGGATTGATTACCAATCGCCGACCCATCCGACACTTCACCATACAAATAAAGTCACAAAACGAAACTTCAGGGGCACACTGCACCGTCACTACTGGCCTACCGGAAGGTCAAAGTGCAATGCGGCATGGCAAACGCAGATGCCTCTAATGGACGACTGCAGCGTTTTGCAGATGCTGGAGTATCACTAGTGCAATAAGAGACGTTTACATTATCTATCATACGATTTTGGTGTATTTCTGTTTGTTCGAGTCTAAGTACTTTCCTTGTGAGAAACCGTGTTTTTCTTACTAGGCTATTTTCTTACTAGTTATTATTCAACTTAAAAAAGAAAGAAGTTACAATTTTACTTAACACGTTGTCAGGGAGGCTGTCTAAATATTTTTGATTAAGTATACAGTGTCTATAGTCTTGACCGCTAATTCATTAACAATGCTGACCGGTTTCAACTCATTTCTGAGTCGTCTTGGGAACAGTTTTCTTGTTTGTCAATAGTTGTACCTGCCATCAGACAGTATAACTTTCCAATAATCAAATTACAGTTCATGGAAGCCAAAAAAATGCAGTATAACATTTGAAGAAAATCAAATTGGTTATTGCACATATATGAGACTTGTTGGTTAAAATATTTTTGAAGAACAGTAACTGAAATTAGGCATCGCTGGTTAAAATTCACTGCCACCTGGCATGTATCATGGAACTATGTAACTTTTTAACTGTGCTTCAGTATGGCGTTAGCCATCATGTGGCTCACGTATCTTCAACAATTCATGGAGCTACAAATCAGAAACGTGGTTCATGAACAAGACACTGTCAGTGAATTTTAACCAGCAATGCCTAAATTTAGTTACTGTTCTTCAAAAATATTTTAAACAACTATGTGCAACAACCAATCTGATTTTCTTCAAATATTATACTGCATTTTTTGGCTTCAATAAATTCTAATTTGATGATTGGAAGGTTATACTGTCTTATGGCAGATACAGCTATTTACAAATAAGAAAACTGATCCAAAGATGACTCAGAAATGAGTTGAAACCAGTCATCATTTCTAGTAAATTTGCGATCAAGACTATAGATATTGTCTACTACGTGTGAATAGACACTGTGTGCCAATGATACAAAGTCACCTATTAAAATCTGTAAGTGATGTTCTAAAAACATTTGATAAATTCCACAGTCACAATAACCTCAGAATCCATAATAATAATGGCACCAAGTATAATATAAAAAATACATGATATGAAAGTGCAATTAATTATGTTAATGTGATGCGTTAACAAAGGGGAAAATGCCAACGTACTCCAATTACTGTGACTGATTTCAATGTTTTCTGATATCCTGGTGTCCCAATAACACGATCAGTCAGACCCATCGTCGTTATATCTTACGCAGAAGTGAATTAAGTTCAAATGTTCAAATGTTTATAGAGTCTATGGGACTTAACTACGGGGTCATCAGTCCCTAAACTTACAAACTACTTATGAACTACTTACAACTAAGGACGGCACAAATATCCATGCCCGAGGGGGGATTCGAACCCCCGACCGTAGTGACCGTGCAGACCGTGACATGAGCGCCTCAATCCCCTCGGCCACCGCGGCCGGCGTGAATTAAGTCTACATATATTTAAGTGGATCTCAACGGTTCATCCAGAGAAGCGAAAGAGCTTATCATGAGACAAGATTTCAGCTCCTGTTTAGAAACCAGTGGTTTCTCCTTCCTACGGAAGGAAACTGGTTTAAACGGTATTTAAGAATACAAATGTAAAGATGCTCTCTCCCTCTGCTGTTCAACTGAAGTGAAACTTGTCGTCTACAAGCCTCATATGTGAAAATATTCTTCTTCTTAAGAAGCTTACAGCATGTAGCACGGAAGCTTTCAGTACCTTTCTACTTAATGATTATTCAGAACTCTGTTAGACAGATCGGAAGAGACCGATGATATCTAATCATCTAATACCAAGAGACCATTAAAATAACCCTTACAATACAATTCGCAGTAAATTTTCTACTTTGTAACCGTTTTAAGTAATTTATTAGAAGCAATAATAATAAACACTAATGGGCCGATACAGACTCGCATCAGAATATAATAATGATGGAGAGTTACAATCGTTCATAAGAACAAAGGCGGAAGGAAATGGTGCACCAAATCATTGTTTAAAGATGACAATCGTTTAAGATTTGCTAAAGATATTGATAATCAGATAATAGCAGAGTAGGCAGCTCAAATGAAGAAGAGTGTCATCACAGTTGTCGGAAACACAGATATAACGTAGATACTATGAAGAAACGATGGGTAGCAGGAGATGCATTTCAGCTGAGAGTCAAAAGAAGGAAGTACATAAATGTTCTGGAGAATTCGGGAAAACAGAAAGACAAGCCATTTAAAAACGTATTAAATAGGATGCGCAGGGAAACCATGGCGAAATGGCTGTCAGAAAAATGGAAGAAATCTAAAAGGAGAAAATCGGCGGTTGGACACACTGAAAGAATCATGAAAGAAAAGAAAATAAATAAATAATACGGCCATGCCAAACTTTTTATTTATTTATTTCGTTAATGAGGAGAACTTTCCTTTTTTCATTAGGTTAATTAGAAGTTCAGATATATGAGGTCATAAGTTGTATGTTGCGGTACCTGCAGTGAAACAAATTTTACAACCTAGTCGAACGAAATAATGGGCAAATATTTTTATCATTACTCTAATTTTACATGCGATGACCTGGTGTCACTAACAGTCCTTGCAACACGGCTCATTTCACTCCTAGAACATTCCTTCCAGTGACACGTATAATGATGTTCAGACTAAATGCAGAATTTTGTCAACTGGCTTCATTTCCTGTATCAACTGCAGTGTGAATAGAAGCAGATGGAGATATTTTCGTAGTATTCGCTGTACCTGCGGGCAAAACGATGGTGAGCTACCGTACTGCTTTCTGAATTGTCTCTGACCTTGCAAGTCTGACTTGGTTTCAGTAAACAAATTACCCTCCCCCCCTCCCGTTGTTGTTGCAATGCACTACTTGCTCACTGCACTGTCTGAACCTAACTGCTTGTGTAATTCGTTTGGTAGAGTTAACAAAAGTTAACCCCAACCCCCTACAGCAACTTTGGTATTATTAGCACTATCTTGATTGCGGCTATGTTTTTGTCTCCGTAGAATCGACTGAACGGCATAGAACCATTTTCATTCTGCCGATGAGAATAATTCGGAACCTAGATGTTCCAACTGATTCCCTAATTTCTTGTTGGTGGGGCCAGCACCATTTATGACATAGAAATACGACATTTTATATTAAATTATTCCAGCTGCAATTATTATTATTATTATTATTTTTTTCATTTTGCTTGTGTTTTACGAATTTGCACCAACAAGCTTGCTTCAGCATATTGCCATTTTCAAGTGCATGTCAAGGTATTTGTGACATACATATTGCATCTGCTAGACAACTGTCAACTGCCTGTCCTTATATATTTATTTTATTATCGAATTTTTCAGTAATTCGTTGAAATGTTGACGTGCTCCAACTGTCAAAATACGAAAGTACTCATAGTTTCAACGAATTACTGAAAAATTCGTTAATAAGATTATTATCTAAGGACAGACAGTTGACAGTTGTCTACCAGATGCTATACGCATGTCACGAACACTTTGACATGCACTTAAAGATGGCAATATGCTGAAAAAAGTTTGTTGTGCAAATTCGTAAAACACAAGCAAAATAAAAAAAAATAATTGCAGCTACCTGGAATAATTTAATATAAAATGTCGGATTTCCTAATTGTTTTTACCAGTGCCGGCCGCGGTGGCCGAGGGGACTGAGGCGCTCCAGTCACGGTCTGCACGGCCACTACGGTCGGGGGTTCGAATCCCCCCTCGGGCATGGATATTTGTGCCGTCCTAGTTCGTAAGTAGTTGATAAGTAGTTTGTAAGTTTAGGGACTGATGACCCCGTAGTTAAGTCCCGTAAACTATACAAACATTTGATTTTTGGCCAGTGTATCCCTGTTAACAATGCGGCTCAAGAGGGCAGATTGAATTATTTTAATGTTATTATGGATAAGAATGTGTATAAGGAAAACAGACTTAGTTAATGAATGCGCCGATGTATGGTTTTTCCCAGCCGCAACACTGCAGACTGGAAGGGTCATTCTGACTCTGGGCAGCCCATAACATTCAGAAGATTCTTGAAATTCCAGACAGACGATGTCGTTCTATGTGAATGTGTTAAACCCTCGCTGTTCCACATTTTGTTGTCAGCCATCGGTAGATATATTTTTAAGACACCTGTGGGAACTAGGTAGATGCCTTCTCATTCTTCGAGGAACTATTTACGCCCTCACGTCTATTCGCTGCACCGATGGTTCCGAGTTGCTTCCAGAGGTTTGAAAGGACGCCTTGAGAAATTATTATACAATTCAATGCTGAACTTTTTCTTGCGGTGAATATTTGGGTGTCAGGCAACGACGCTCACTTAGGTTCGGACTTCGGCTTTGATTTTTCGGGCATTTGCTGAAGCGGTAAATATGAACATCGAGAATAACAAAGAGATGGAAATCAGTAGCCTCGGGAAACGATGAACTGGCTACATCACACACGACTCAGAGCTGGCACCTACACAGGGAGACATCAGCTGATGTGGGCGTGCGCCATGCTGTGGTGCGCGCGGCCGTTTGCCTTCGGGGTTTCGAGCCCCTTCTCAGGAATGGGTATTGGTGTTGTCATTAGGTTAGTTTACCTAAGTTTAAGTAGTTTGTATGCTACGGACGGATGATTCAGCAGCTGAGTCCGATAGATTTACAAACATTTCAACATTTGAACCAGCTGGTGTATGACACGCTGACGGTTATAGCTGCTCTTTACCATGATGAAGGTGACAACATGATTCTCGACGGAATGACAGAACAGATTATTTACAGATCACAACATTCAGTTCGTGTATTCAAGTTGTGCTTCAAGCATATTGTGAATACGGCTGCGAACATAACTTTTATTGTGGAGATTTTAAAGTAATTTTTCAGTAACTTATGACACTCTTTGGAATTAAACGAACTTAATTAAGCCAATGTTTCTATGCAGAGATTGATGTCTACACCGTACTAATCTGGCGTTTAACTTACTAGTTTTCATTGTGTTTGATATCATGATGTACTGCTTAACTGCAGGTGGCGACCTCTTCTTATTGAACGACAATAATACATTTCCTTGAGGCTATATTATCTCTTTATACCAAAGGTATTAACATAATGAGAGGCATTGAATTAAAATTGCTGCTGTGATCGGGATTCGAACCCGGGATCTCCTACTTACTAGGTAGGCGCTGTAGACCACTCTTTTTTTAATTTTTTTTTTTTTTTTTTTATATTTTTTTTATTTTTTTTTTTTTTATACGGGCCTCCTCTCCACCCCTTCAGCCCGGCCTTGCGCTCACCAGTGTTCGCCTTCTTCGGCGTCGGCTTCAGATGCCATAAACAAAACATTCCTCTGCTGTAGGTACCATTGTTATATTGTAAAACAAATCAATTGCGTCTTCCCTTCAATTCATAATACGAAACTAAAATGATGCTCTATGGAATGAGTAAGAACTGCCCACTCTTCGTGTAGCAAGGAAAAAAAAAAAAAAAAAAAAAAAAAAAAAAAAAAAAAAAAAAAAAAAAAAAAAAAGCTTGTAATTCAAACAAATGAAATGATATTCAATACGTAAGTGAAACCTTTAAAAAGTTTTGGAACAAAGTCCTGTATTTGGAACGCTTTTGTAGAACGTAATGCTGGTCGTGAATATAGAGTATGAAATCTTGTAAGGTAGGAGCTTTCCGATTAATCGCATAATAAATAAATTGTCCAAGAAGCCATGTGTAACTATTATGTTTGGCGTCAGGGTAATATTTCCAATCAGGGCGCAGTATGTCATGTACAGTAATGTTCAGTGCGGTGGTGCGAGTCATAAGAGCTAGTCTTCTTCTAGTCCACGTCCAGATTTCAGTCTGATCTCGACAGACAAATGCGTGCGCTAACGTGTCCAGCAGCTGGCACCGAGTGCAGTACGGCGTGGCTTTTAATTTGATATTGTACATCTTTTCGCCAGTAGGGATGACATCATTTACAACGTCATACCAGGTGGAACTAACTTTCGTACTAAGTACTGAATTATGGATGTTTTTCCATATAGCAGTCCAGTTATAAAGTGGATATTTCAGCTCGATTGTATTTTGTGGCACTATGTCAGTGAATGTGCGATAGAGTGATGCAGTATCGTAAGTCCGTTGATGTTCTCGTATATAGCCTACTTCGAGGTAAAATTTTCTGACGTGGTCCAGTTCCGGGTTGATACGGGCGAGGTTTACTGGCACAGCATTGTCCGCAGGTTCTAAGCGGACAAACAAATTTTTGGTTATCGTATTGTAATCGGCCTGAAAAATTTTGATGTTTCTGCTAACAAATAGTGCCGTACACTGCGCTTCCAATTTTTTTTTTTTTTTTTTTTTTTTTTTTTTTTTTTTTTTTTTTTTAAGGGGGGACTACGGCGCACCAATCACTGTCTGCACGGCCACTACGGTCGAGGTTTGGAATTCCCACTAGGGCATGGATATTTGTGCCGTATTTAGTATTAGCTAGTTCTTAAGTAGTTTGTCAGTTTAGGGACTGATGACCCCGTAGTTAAGTCCCATAAGCTCTACAAACAATTGAAAGGTGGTATTTCCAACTCAATGACTTCTTTTAATTTTATTTGCAGGTCGGAGAAATACGAGGGTTACCCCAAAAGTCATGTATTGCCTTTTTTTTCTGATCCGAAAGCAGTTTTGCCAAAACAAGATTTCCGGAGTGAATGCACAAAATTTCTGTTTCTTACGATATATAGCGAAGCTGCAGAACTATTTCAAAATGGCGTCAGTAAGTGATGTACATTTCAAACAACGTGTCATCACTGAATTTCTGACTACAGAAAAAGAAAATGTGGGGAATATTCACAAATGTTTCTGCATAGTATATGGATCACCTACTGCGGCGAAAGTACAGATAGAGGTGAATACATCTACATCTACATAGATACTCTGCAAATCACATTCAAGTGCCTGGTAGAGAGTTTATCAACCACTTTCATAACTATTCTCTACCGTTCCATTTTCTAATAGCGCGCGGAAAGAAAGAACACCTAAATCGTTCCGTTTTCGATCTGATTTCTCTTATTTTATTGTGATGGTCATGTCTCCCCAAGTAGGTGGGTGCTAGCAAAATATTTTCACATTCAGAAGTAAAAGTCGGTGATTGAAACTTCGCAAACCACGCCGCATTGAATCACGTCTTTCTTTTAATGATTTCCACCCCAATTCGTGCAACATTTCTGTAACGCTTCCCCCCGCTCCCCCCCCCCCGTAACATGATAAAACAAAACGAGCAGCCCTTCTCTGAACCTTCTCAATGTCTTTCTTCAGTCCCACCTGGTGAGGGTCCCAAAAGGGGCAACACTACTCCAGGAGAGGACGCACAAGTGTGATGTAGGCAGTCTCTTTGGTGGAGCTGGTGCATCTTCGAAGCACAGAGGGTGACGTCATCAAAAGGCTTTTCGGTGGAGGTTTACGATTTGCAGCACTCGTGGAAACCATCGACAGCTGTCACGCCTGGCTTGTTGCAGCCAGTTGGTTTTGCCGTTGTGGAGGATAGCTGCTTTAACAATGAGCTGTTGGCACAGAACCTGCCAATCAGCAAAAGAAGAGTGGTTGCAAGTATCCGCACTCTTGAATACTACAAAGCAGTGCTTGTAGCGAACCCCTCCCCAAACCGCAACACATTTAAGTGTGTTGTTCAAAGACGACTTTAATTTTCTTCTGTTGATACAACTTTCTTGTACTAAAATGTACAGTTTTATACATAACGGGCTGAACTTTTTTAGTATGTGTAGTTTTCGGATTTGAATACATTATCTCACTTGCAGACGAACAGAGTCTGAAAAATATACCATTGGTTGCACAATGAGTGTTACTCGTTGCATGTAAGACTCAAAATCTAATTGTGCTAGCTAACCAAGGCCCTGCCGTATAGTCAAAGACAAAAAGAAGTAAATCATTTTGTTTCGAATGTCTCAAAAATTTACTTGTTGCATCTTTGTAATTTAGCTGTAGATTGGTTGGTGAAAATAACTTTCAGCCACTTGCTTCGTTCATCGTAAGCAAGGGTGTATTTAATATGATAAACAAGGAATTGCGTAATCTATATAAATAAAAATGAATTTTAATGTAGGATCAGCACTTGAGGCCGATTTGACTATCTTTTTGGTCTTTTCGTAATTATGTCTGTATAGCTTATGTGACTTAACTACTGGGTCATCAGTCCCTAAACTTACAAACTTCTTACGAACTAGCTACTACTTTGGACGGCACAAATATCCATGCCCGTGGGGGGATTCGAACCCCCGACCGTAGTGGCCGTACAGACCGTGACTGGCGTGCCGCAGTCAGCTCGGCCACCGCGGCCGGCTTTTCGTAATTCTCAGGAAAAGGTTAATATGAAAATTTTATTATTTTTTTAAAAATCTACTGGAAAATTGACAATTTTGAGGATACACACACTGCCGAACCCATCACTTTGAGGTACGATGCCATTTCTATGAGTTCAGCCTCCATCCACAGACAAAAATCCTGAATTCGGCACGGTCAACATTTCCTTTACTAATTGACATATTCAGTGCCAACTTTCGAGTCTTAATGTGTCTGTCCGCGTAAGCAATTGCTTCTTGCAGTGAGATCATGACGACTGTGTTTCGCGATTGATTATCATTGACTGCCAATAGTCAGTACCATCAATGCAGAAATATAGGTCAAAACAGTAACAATACTCTAAAAGTACTCCTAGCGACTATCGCGCCAGGATTTTATAGGACTGAAACATGGTTGGACAGTGTTACTGTATTGACCATACAGTCTTGACAGCACCCTCCCCCCCACGAATATCCACTTATATATATATATATATATATATATATATATATATATATATATATATATATATATATATGCGGCGTCCGTTCTTTCGAATATGGCCGAAAGAACAGACGCCACGTATATGTACTTACAGAAATGCCGATGACGAGCATCCTTCCTTTCTTCAGTGCGGATGCTCTCCGGAGTTTGTGACACTTGCGCGGAGTGACACTTGCGCGGAAAGGGAATTTGTAGACACTTGCGCGGAGACCCGGACGCTGCAGGTAGTGAACAGGGTGTTCCAGAAGTAGGGATACACCACCCCTACTCCTCGCCCTCCAGCCGCTACCTGTGCCGTATTCAGGGAAAGGCCCACCGAGCGAGGTGGAGCAGTAGTAACGGCCCGGAGATATCACAGCCTCATTCAACAGGGAGATAACACGTCATACAAATATCACTCGATTTACAATACAGCACCATGTGAAGAGGAATGTGATGAAATCGGAATTGGGCGCAACTGTTGCTAACTTCAATTTCGGATTTACTGCATTTTGAGTCAGAATTCGCATCTATATTCGCATTTATCGCAAATGCGAATTTTTCCTGTCCCTAGTAATACCTCTAAAAATAAACAGCTGATCAAGGCACTAAAAGCAAGGGCAGATCTTTGGGTGTATTACTACAAATAACTAAAACACAATTTGATCGTGGAATTATATACAATCTCATTATAAAGGTTTTTTGTAGGTGGTTTTGAGCAGTTTTTAAATATGTTAGGAATAGCATTATGAAATATAGACAGCTACACCTTATGTTTATTATGAGATATCGATTTCGGCTAATTTCAGGTCATCTTCAAGTCTCAAACAACAGATGTTACTTATGCATTTTTCCAGTGGCACTCATAACCTTTAAGTGTTTACACACGCCGGCCGCGATGGCCGAGGAGACTAAGGTGCTCCAGTCACGGTCTGCACGGCCACTACGGTCGGGGGTTTCGAATCCCCCCCTCGGGCATGGATATTTGTGCCGTCCTAGTTCGTAAGTAGTTCATAAGTAGTTTGTAAGTTTAGGGACTGATGACCCCGTAGTTAAGTCCCATAGACTATACAAAAATTTGAACATTTTGTTTAAACACGAGGTCTAACGTTGTTAATCGCGTTAGCGATGAAACCAGAACCCAGAATCTTTGCGTCTAAATTATACATATATTGGTGTGATGTCTTATTTCGAAAAAACAGACATCACACCAACACATATATAGCTCTCGGTAAAGTGGAACGGTACGATGTCGTTACGTAGCACAGCACAGCCGACTGGAAACGCAGGAGAAGTGCAAACAACGTTCTCTCCTCAGAGGTATGATTGGGTTCGACGTAGACATCTACAATATACAGTCTACACGGCGAAGATTACACCAAAAAATTTAACGTTTCGTCTACTTTGGCGATAGCAACCAAATTTTAAAATCGTGTCTACTATGTAATGATGTAGCAACACAAAAGGCTTAAAGTCCAAAACTTCACTGATTTTCGAATTCTGAATTTTTAATATGTTTTTAATGTTATTACAGAAAAAACATATATTTGGGACTCACACTACAATTTTCATATGGCAGAATTTGTAGGTACATTCACAAGACATAAGACAACGGTTGTGTGCATTCATCTCATGAGAAATATCAATCATTTGTTTTCAGTGTTTACTTCAAATTTCTCTTTTAAGTTTCTTTAATTATTAGTACTTAAATGTGGTTATGAAATAAATAAATTACGTGTATATGTGTAGTCTTATGCGGCCAAACTACTTAGATCATTGCTCGCTAGACTTACACACTGCTTAATCTTACCTAAAATAACTTAGGCAAAGTACAAACAAACATACCTATGTCCGAGGAAGGACTCGAACCTCCGACCGGACCGGTCGCGCAATTTGTGACACAAATTACATGTTTGATAATATTAATGCATAGAAGTATGAAATCACGTCAAGACTACTTCCTGCAAAAATTTCGACAAAAAAAGTGGCACTGAGTTTAGAAAAACAAATGGTTTATTGGACTTTAACATTTTATCAAAAATTAAATGTTACTACAAGAGATACAGCCATTCAAATTTACGGGCACCATAACGTTTTCCCTTCCTGAGTAAATGAGCTGCTTCTTATAGTTTCAACACCTTTTTCTTGAATGTTCTGAATATAAATCTTCACACAGACTTCTTGAGGAGGAGAGTGATACGGATATCTGATTGTAAACCACTGCCTATTACCTTATACCTTTTTGACTGTACTGAACAGTATTTCCGCGTATTCCGTAATTTATACAGTTAACAGGCAATGTAATTTATAACCAACTATTGGCTGCCAATTTCGCTTCATTTTTCCTGGAAGTCTTGCAACTTGTTTCTCCCTGTTGGTTTATGCCAAGTTCGGAGTAAAAATGGTTCTATATGACGGTGATGGAAAATAGAATATATCTTTAGCATTTTTCGGTGTGTGCCATTCCCTTACACATTCCGTATGTATTTGTAATTCGAATACAGCCAAATCGTTTTGGGGTCTACGAATAAACGCTTTAAGTATGTAAAATACTCATTGACCTATTATTAACGTTTTTTTAATTGAAGGTTTAAGGTTGCATCTCCTATTAGAAAGCATAGTAGCTATTTTTAAAGAGATGGAAGTTGCGTGATAGTGTGGTTAACTACATAGCGGTCAATTACATCAACGTATCTGTGCAGGATGCCTAATATATTTATTGCTTGCGCAGGTGTCTTGATATGCTTAGTGTTCTGAATAATATGCTTTTAGGAGGTATGACTGTGGAAATTCATAGTCTTGTAGTAGCAGAGACTAACTCTCAAAAACATTATCACTATTAAAATACCTTTTTGTTTACAGGAGGAACACTCAACGGATTAATATGTAGTTAGAACAAGTCACTATATTGCTCTTCAGCTTGCAAAGGGTTGTGGAATTTCACTGATTTTCGTGTTATGTTGACAGTGTGGAAACTTGACAACAGCAGTGCTAGACTTCTTGGTGGGCCTGTACCCAGGAAAAGCGATTAGCCGCCCCAAGGGTCCCGGGTTCCGCGCAAGTGTCACTCCGCGCAAGTGTCACTCCGCGCAAGTGTTCCAACCCCGCTCTCCGAGGCCATTACTCTTATGGGAATTAGTTTACAATAACTAAGAGTTTGAGGTTTGGTGGGCAAAGTAAAATTTTTATCTGACGGGAGGCGTACTTAAGTAATTTCTTGCAGGTGTGGTAGGCGCTGTGTCCCCAGTGGTTTAGCGGTCAGCGCAACTGACTAGAAAGCAAGAGACCCGGTTTCGAATCCCGGCTGGGTACACGTTCCAAACTTTACCCATTCGCGGTTAATTTCATACATTCCGTGAATATGAATTTCCAGTTGTTATGGCAATTAAAAGATGCCATTAGTTCGAATTCATTTTGAGGACGACGAGGAGGTGATTCTCGTAGAGAAGAAATGGCACAGTGACCAGAGCAAGGAATCCGTCTCTAATCACCACGCTGTCGACGGGATGTTAAACTCCAAGCTTTCTTTTTCTTCAGAGCAAGGAATAGTAACGACAATGAAATGACATCATGACATAGCTCTCGAGTAAAGCCATAGAGTGGTAAGTAGATTACGTAATTCTCATTATGTGTAGTAACCGTTTGTTTAACACTTTAATGCATAATTTTTTATTTGAAGCTATAAAAACTATCGCCGGCCGCGGTGGCCGAGTGTTCTGCGGCGCGTCAGTCACAGTCTGCGCGGCCACTACGGTCGGGGGTCCGAATGCCCCCTCAGGCATGGATATTTGTGCCGTCCTTAGTATTAGCTAGTTCATAAGTAGTTTGTAAGTTTATGGAGTGATGATCCCGTAGTTAAGTCCCATAAGCTCTACAAACATTTGAACACATTTTAAAAACTTTCACGATTAATGTATACTGTATATATACTGAGAAAAATATTGAAAAAAAAAAATCCTTAAAACTTTTATGCACTATTAAAAGGTAAAGCAGTCAACAATCCGAATATTGGTTTGAACACCACATTGCTTTACTAGGCATGGTCCTGTTTGGAGGTGGTATGCCGTTGCCTTCCTCCGACCTTCGAACTGACTTACCCAGCCAGTTATAGGGGGACCTACAGTTTAACGTGGTTTCCGAACCACGGTGCTACCTGGTATTTTGCACATGAGCAATACTGCCAGAGGGGAAAGAAGTGGAAAGTGACAGATAACAATCCTAGGACCTGGCGGGGATCGAACCCACGACCTTTGGATTTGTAGTCTGGCACTCTACCACTGTGCAACCGAGGCACCTATTAGCAACAAGAATTTCGTAGCTGGCCAGCTATATAGTGCTTCCATGATGTACCCGATGCACCAAATTTCTTTATTATGCCAGTAACCTTTCCAGAAAGTAACTCATAATGCAACAGTAGTATCTGATTGCTTTTACATGGCAAAAGAGGAATACTAAAGTAAACAAACACAGTATGTATAGAAGCAGCCACAAATGAATTTATGGTAAAATTTTGATCAGTTTGCGAGATAATGGGAAAAATATGAGATGTAGCTGATCAGTTACACTATGCATTGAATAGTTAAGAAAAAACGTTTTGTACAACGCTGGTACAATGGTACCACAGGTCCACGGAGATTTTTCCCAGGAACCAGGGTTTTTAGCGAGTGCAGAGGTTTTCCTGGTAAGCGCTCGTACGTTGCGGTGAACAATGGCGGCCGTCCGGCCTTTCTCCCGCAGCCGTGAGGCACTCGTCACGCCGCGGCCGTGTGTTCGCGGCTATCTGCGGCGAGATGCGAGCGGCGCGGCGCAGGGCGCTGTCGTGTCTGCGAGGTGGCGGCCGCGCGTCCACAGATAAGCGGCCGGCTGCGCTCAGAGGAGCCGCCGCTGCTGAGGGACGCGGCGTCACTCCGGGGAGACTGGCGGGTCACGTGGTCCAGGCGCGACACTGGCTGAAGGCGCCGCTGGTCACGAGGCGATAGTCTGTGGCACTCGACAAGGAACAAAACACGCTGTCGGTTCACCTCAGTAACACGCGGCATCGTACAGACGTCGAAGAAATCATGGGGCAGCTTTTAACATCTCATCAGTCATCATTCTGGACCCAACAAGTCAATGGAAGCCCCCCCCCCCTCCTCCCAAGACTCAGAAATAGTGACCTACAGCTCCTGAAGATTGCGAATATTATTTATTTATTTTCTCGTTCGGCCTATACAAAGGCAATCATTCTTTCATTAATTACAATATCCTTATACAACTAATGTAACAATACAATAATGGAAAGTCCAGGTTGGAATAAATAATATGGTAACAAGGACAGTTTGGAACTCATCACAAAAACGTGGCGACAAGTTGCGACATAAGAAAAGACACACATACAACATTTTCAGCTATCGGCCATGGCCTTCTTCAAAAAATAGAACACTCACGCAATTACACATGCAGACAACAGAGTCATACAACCGTCGCCTCCGGCTGTCGCAATCACGTTCTGCGGTGTGCAAATCGGGGAGGAGGCGGGAGACGGGATACGAACGTTGCGTCAAGGTGTTGAATGGGTACAGCACGGTCTAGATGGGAATAAGGAGATGCGGCTTAGGAAAGGAGTGGTGAGGCGGGTGAGGGGAGAAAAGTAAAATAAAAATCATAAAATAAAATAAATAAATAAAACACGCACAGGCACACACACACACACACACACACACACACACACACACACACACACAAGGTGGTACCACGGAAGTTTGTGGCACAGGACACGGAACAAAACACGCTGTCGGTTCACCTCAGTAACACGAGGCATCGCGTCGAAGAAGTAATGGGGCACCTTTTAACATCGCATCAGTCATCATTCTGGACTCTACAAGGCATTGGAAGTCCCTCCCCCCCTCCCTCAACACGCAGAAATAGTAACCTACAGCTACTGAATATTGCGAAAATTACTTATTTATTTTCTCGTTCGGCCTATACAAAGGCAAACATTCTTTCATTTATTACAATATCCTTGTACAACTTTTCTAGCAATACAATAATGAAAATTTCTGGTTGGAATTAATATTATAGTAATAAGGACAGTTTGGAACTCAGCGCAAAGACGTGGCGACGAGCTGCGACAGGAACATACAAAAGACACAAACGTAAAACACTTTCAGCTATCGCCCATGGCCTTCTTCAGAAAATAGAACATTCACGCAATCAGACAGGCACACAACAGTCACATGACCGCACTTCGAATCACGCTCTGCGGTGTGTAAGTAGGGATGGGGAGGGGAGACGGGAGAGGAAGGTTGCGTCACGGTGGTAGGAATGTGTACAGCGCGGCCTAGATGGGAGTAAAGAGATGCAGCTGAGGAATGGAATGTTGAGGCGGGTGAGGGGAGAAAAATAAAATAAAACTGATAAAATAAAACAAATAAATAAAACACGCCCACACACACGTGCACAAACACGCACACACACTCGCACGCGCGCACACGCATACGCACAAGCACACGCACACGCGCACGCGCGCACTCGTGTGTGTGTGTGTGTGTGTGTGTGTGTGAGTGTGAGTGTGTGTGTGTGTGAGTGTGTGTGCGCGTGTGCGCGTGCGTACGTGTGTGCGTGTGTATATGTGTGTGTGTGTGTGGCGTTCGAGTGTTTATTTATTTTATTTTATTATTTTAATTTAATTTTATTTTATTTTCCTCTGCTCACCTGCCTCCCCACTCCATTCCTCAGCTGCGTCCCTAGGCCGTGCTCTACCCATCCCCACTACCGTGATGCAACCTTCCTATCCCCTCTCCACGCCTATTTACACACCGCAGAGCGTGATTTGAAGTTCAAAATGTTTAAATGCTTGTAGAGCTTATGGGACTTAACTACTTATGAACTAGCTAATACTAAGGTTGGCACAAATATCCATGCCCGAGGGGGGATTCGAACCCCCGACCGTAGTGGCCGTGAAGACTGTGACTGGCGCGCCGCAGACAGCTCAGGTTCCGTGGTAGGCGTGATTTTAATTGCGGCAGCTGGAGATGACAGTTGTTTGACTGTTGTGTGCGTGTGTGATCGCGTGAATGTTCTATTTCCTGAAGAAGGCCATGGCCGATAGCTGAAAGTGTTGTACATGTGTGTCTTTTGTAGGTGTCTGTCACAGCTCGTCGCCACGTCTTTGCGGTGAGTTGTACACTGTCCTTATTACTATATTATTCTAATAATTCGTGTGCTCTTATAGTAATACACTGCATTGCAAATACTCTCAAGCCACTTTAAGGCCGATTCACTGAGTCTATGCCTGTCTTTTAAATTACCATCATAGCCGTAACTTCATACGCGATAAATGGTCCATTGTTTGGGTTTCTCCACAGTCAAATTCAGAACTGTCTGACTGGCCCTATTTCTGCATAAGTTGCTTACATCTGCCGACACTTGTTCTTACGCTGCTCAAAGTTGTCCACAGTTTCCTTGGAAGATCGAATCCTTCGATCTTCTTGTTGGGGTCGTTCACAAAAGTGATGTTTTTGTGTGCACTTGTAGCCCATAGCTCCTTCCAGACTGTTTTTGAGATAAAGGGCACGATGTGTAGACAACCTCTCCGATGGTGTACCCCGGCCTCTGTAAAATGCGACCGCGGCGAAAAGTCTGCACAACTACGGCGGTCGGAAGCACTAATAGCTCACTGTCCAATCAAAGAAAATGGAGCAAGGAAGGAATTGCGAAAGTGTTTTTGGTGCAGGATTTTTTATCCTAACACCGTTAGGTCTCGAAAGTAATCGATAGTATTCATGTTGAGTGAAGGGTACCAAATCATTCACCAAAATTGACCGAAATTTTCTTAAAACCAAGAGCAAACATCCGTGGCTCAACTACATGGTGCAGTATCACCCATAGAAAGTTCTTTGTCGTTTGGGAAGATGAACTGCACGAACAACTCAAATGCCCTCGAAGTAGTAAATTCATGAGTTTTTCAGTTCCTACGATTTTGTCTAATTTACCTCTCATTATATGTGAAATTTACGACATAATGATTAATCTTCAACCTAATTTAGAGTTCGTAAGTTTGTAGTAGTTATCCTGATCTTTATATATAATAATACTTATCTTTATAAGCTCTGTTCTATTAGTAGGTGTTGCTGCAGTAAATTTTGCGGTTTTTTACGTAACTGGAATACGTGGTAAAATAAATACATCGTTTCATATTCTCTCTGACATTTATAGAACCCAAGTACATGATACAAAGTTCATTGCACTAACAGCGCAACTATGTTATTTGGTGCATGACCCAAACATAACTTTTCGGACGAATCATGGTTCAACCTAAATGGGTATGTTAATTCGCAAAATAATCGTAATTAGAGTTAGGAAAAGCCTAAATTAATTCATAACAGCCTCTGCATGATCCAAAAATAGGAGTGTGGTGCGCTGTTAGCGGCGAGAGAATATTAGGCCCTATATTTTTTCAGGAAACAATTAATAGTGCCAGGTATGTTGGAGACATATTGTAGCCTTTATTTGCCCAATTAGCTGAAAGAGAACATGCCTTCGCGACATTTCAGAAAGACTCTGCGACGGCCCATACACCCAACTTATCATTACGGAAAATTGGTTATGTTTTCGGTGAAAGATTTATCACTAAGAACATTTGGCCCCCTCGTTCTCCCGATTTAACCCAGTGTGTTTTTTATTTGTGGGGAGTATTAAAAGAGAAAGTGTACAAATCAAATCCCCACACTTTAGATGAACTAAAAACAAACATTCCCCATGAAATCACTGCAATTTCTGAGAGGCAACTTTAGACTGTAATGAGCAACTTCCTCAGCGGGTGTCAGAAATGCGTGAACAACGACGGGAGGCAAATCCAGCAACTCCTTGCGTAAAACAGGTGAGTAATAAACTTTTCTTCCAAGTGTTTATGTGATGCATGTCAGAAATAACTTGCGCGCCAACCTGTTTTAACTTAGTGCGGACGTCGGGCGGCCCGCTAAGCAGGAACCGCTGCTGCCATCGCCGGCAAGTCGCACGCCGCAAAGGCGGTTGTGCTGAGGATTGATCACCCTGTACTTAATGAAACACTCTCGCTGTGATTGCTTGTGACCGTAAGCAACGATTAAATTTTTGTTGACCGTACCTATGGATATGGCTGTTGACGTTGATGTGAGTGCAGGAGTTGTTCCAATCGGTCTTTGTGCCCTTTCAACTGATAACCCAAAAAACATTGAAATACATCATAGGCTTGGTTCCAAATTGAATCCCCTGCAACTTTCACTAAGTTCTAGTACATTTATAATAATTCACACATAAACAGAAGAGTCACGGCCTTCGTTTACAGTTCTAAACAGGTCATCAGGCTTTATATGGCAAAATATCAGGACACGTTGTCGATAGCACGCACTTTAGTAATCTGCCGCATATTGTGTAACAACAATTTCGGCGCATCTGACGCGATACCGGTTTCTTCATTCTCTCGAATACAGGTTCAATAACAGATTTGTGGTAATCGGTAATTCTCTAGGGGGGGTCAACCCACACGATTTTGGGGAGACACACTGCAGCCGTCAACAATATCTTACAAAAATTCACTTCGAGCACACCCGCCATAACACTACACAACCACCACCTATTTCCTCTGCCAACAGAATGCGCAATAGGAACCATTATCGATATACTCGAACTTGTTGCGCCTGTGTGTCTTTGAATTGAGGGGAGCTGACCCCTTAAAATGAATCATAGGACTATAAATGATGTCTCTGCCAATGCACCGCCTTTTTTTACTGGGACGTTTTCAAACTAAGGACCGATTTCTAATGAAGTAAGAGAATTTATGACAGTTAATTATACCACTTACACAATATGCACATTTTTTCAGTTTCATTATAGTTACCATTAACATTTTAATTCGAGAGTTGGAACTTAAATAGTGGCAACACTGCTGTTGAGACACTAGGCAATGGAATCTAATACTGTCGCTGACACAACTACCTTACCTCCGATCAAATGGACTCGCCCTCACCACGACACAGGGGTGCGTCCAGTCGATGGAAACACAGTCACTTGTGAGCGAGCTGTCTAACATAACGGTGTCACTATGTTTTCAAAACAGAAACAACGGCTGACCGTCGGTGCACAGTATTACTGCTGGTTTTTTAGCATCACCTGCGATCAGTTTGCGAAAGAAGCGGCAAGACTTCCTGCATAATTTTGAACGAAGAAGCGCGGACGCCTATAGCGTAAGCTATAGCTGCTCTGTTCGGTCGATGGGACTCGGAAGTACTGTACCATGCACCGTACTCCCAGGACTTCGATTTGATTTCGAAGGAACCACTTCAGAACTGTTCCAGAGATTCGACAGGCAGTAGACCGCTCCATTGGCACCATCAACAGACAAGCTCTGCTAATGGTATATTATGCCTTCCACATCGCTTGCAACGGATTTTACACAACGCTGGTGATTGCTTTGAAGGACAGTAACAGGTGCAAACATGTAACGCCTTTTAACACGTTGTGAATAAATAGTTGCCACTCTCCAACCCTCGTATTTTTATCAAGTTGTGGCAAAAGCTTTTAGATCCCAGTGTTAAAAAACTCTGCCACCTGAGGGCTAAACCAGTTGGTAAAACTTTTTTTCATTATGTCATCTTTTTCCAAGCTTTTCATTAGAAGAGGGCAAATTGCCTCATAAATGCTTTGTCTCTGCATTGTTCGAACATTTGCACCATTCATTACAGAAGCACCATAAACGTTAAAAAGCTGTCTATTTCAGAACGCACCTCTTTGGCACTCTGTGCAATGGTCGGGATTACCAGTTGATATGGCGACAAACGAAACAGTGTAACCGTACGACCAACACTGGCAGGGATCTGAAACAAAATGGCAGCGCAGTGAGGGACTGGCCAAGAGTGGCCAGCCGTGAACGGACGTCACGTGACAGAATGCGTGAACACTGTGCGATATCGATTCTTACTTTAAAAATGACCCTCGTACCTTGAGTAAGCCGTGTTCGTGTCTATCCGTGCATATCGCCATTCCATGAGCTCTCTAGCTCAGTGTACGTTCAGTACTTCAGGTCAGCATCAGCCACGCCTTCAAAACATCGTGTCTGGGACGAAGAGGCGCGTCTCTGCGTCCTCACGGGAACAGAGGCGTAAAGTTGGCAGATAGGCATCTCAACACGGCGCTCCGCGTCCTCCAGACAGGCTGGTGCGCGGTTCGTGGTCCGCCCGGGACACGCCTTTTGTGTCTGACGACGCGTCCGATGCACGTCTCGGATGGGTAAATCTCAGTAAAGACACGTAACTGTGCCATAGTAGGATTGATGGATCGCCTCCGGTAACTCGTCACATTGTGTACAGTCGTAGTGACGCAATGATTTGAGCTTTTCTCATGTTTAAAATTGGAAAGTATATATGCATATCGAAGCTAAATAGTATTGCTGAACAATGCCGCTGTGGAGTGGCCGAGCGCTCTAAGGTGCCTTGCTGCAGAGCACGCGGTTGCTCGCCGTCGGAGGTTCGAGTGCTCCCTTGGGCATCGTAATGTGTGTGTTGTCCTTAGCTAAGTTACTTTATGTTAATTTAAGTAGTTTTTAAGCCTAGGGACATACCTCTGATTTACAAATATTTGAACATTTTGCTGACCATGAGTGGAATGCTATTGAGTACCATGTCGAAATACTCATTCACTATCTCTACATTGACCAGGGTTGCCGACTTTTCTAGTCAGCGAGATGGATTCTTCTGAAAATACCAGGTGAATTAAGAACATGCTGGGACTGGTTGGGCGTCATAAACTCTGTTGCGTGTTAACCCTGCCGCGGTGGAGTAGCCGAGTGGTCTAAAGCGTCTCGCTGCAGAGCGCGCGGTTGCTCGCCGTGGAGGTTCGAGTCTTTCCTGGGGCATGGGTGTGAGTCTTTGTCCGTAGGTTAGTTTACCTAGGTTTGAGTAGTTTGTAAGCTACGGACTGATGACCACGCAGTTTGGTCCGATAGATTTACAAACATTTGAACATTTTTCGTGTTAACCCCAGTTACCTAACGCAATGACCTCTCCGATAAGGGGGGGGGGGAGGGGGTTTCCATATCGTTAGTTGAAATTAATGAAGTAATTAGAACTCACTTTGGTGATGATGTCCCTCTAGATAGTCAGGCGCTCCAGTCACGGTCAGCACGGCCACTACGGTCGGGGGTTCGAATCCCCCCTCGGGCATGGATATTTGTGCCGTCTTAGTTCGTAAGTAGTTCATAAGTAGTTTGTAAGTTTAGGGACTGATGACCCCGTAGTTAAGTCCCATAACCTTAACAAACATTTGAACATTTTTTTTTTCGTCATTACGAAAATAAAGGATTATAACCAAACTGATGATCTGACAAATCTTAACGCACTAAATTCACTATACCAATAGTGGATGTAACTGACTGTTAACAGTTAATTTTAGGGTTCGTAAGTAGTTCATAAGTAGTTTGTAAGTTTAGGGACTGATGACCCCGTAGTTAAGTCCCATAAGCTTAACAAACATTTGAACATTTGAACATTTTAGGTAGTCAGGCATGTAAAAAACCTAAAGATTGGCGGAAGTATATTACAAAGAGTGATGCTTTTCCATATACCAATATTGGTACTTTAGGGTTGAATTTTTACACGCAAATTCATCGTTAGGTGGCGCCACATCTGTGATTGACTACAAGGATTCATTTCTTGTTGCAAATTGGACACGTTTGAGATCTATTGAGAAGTTTTTGGAAGTTATCATAGAAAACAGGTGAAGTTTGCAAAATTAAGGCCATATGGCGGTTTGTTTCATGGGTTGACTGGTGAAGTTGTTGTTTGGTACAATTCTTGGTGGTGGGTCTCTACGTAAGCCTCAATTATTTCTTGTTGGCCCAACAAACAGTGGAAATGTATCTTCTGACTGGGGATACATGAGTGCTAAACTGCCCTTGCATGTACTGTCATATTGCATGACAGATGAACCTTGCTGTAAGACATTTTCCGTTTCTCTTAGGGAGGATATGTACCATAACGTGGAACCTATCGATCTGGGTAACGGCTAGTATTACGGAAGTAACTGGGATCATCATGTAAAGCAGTGTTTTTCAACCTTTTGGAATATGCGACTTCTTTCCCAGTAAAAATTATCTGGCGACCGCCTTCCACATAAAATTATTCTGGCGACCACCGCTGCCTCCTGTCTAACCACAACAAAATGGCCCCACTATATAATTTATAAACAAGAAGCTCCTTTTTTTTATTTTATTCAGAATAATTTACTGTGCGTCTCGGCTGCACAGTGGTAGTGCCAGACTATGAATCCGAAGATCGCGGGTTCGATCCCCGCCAGGTTGTAGGTTTTGTATCTGTCACTTTCCACTTCTTTCACCTCTGGCAGTATTGATCATGTGAAAAATACCCTGTAACACCATGGTGCCGAACCCACGCTAAACCGTAGGTCCCCCTATAACTGGCTGGGTAAGTCAGTTCGAAGGTCGGAGGAAGGCAACGGCATTTTACCTCCAAACAGCACCATGCCTAGTAAAGCACTGTGGTGTTCAAACCACTCTTCGCATTGTTGATTGCTTTACCTACTTTATTGTATCATATTCTTTAACGTATAGACAGGTTCCTGGAAACAGTTTCCGAACTTCTCGGTAATGCATCATTAATAGCCGCGGTGGAGTAGCCGAGAGGTCTAAGGCGCCTCGCTGCTCGCCGTCGGATATTCGAGTCCTCCCTGGGGCATGCGTATGTATATGTTGTCCTTAGTTTACCTAGATTTAAGTAGTTTGTAAGCTACGCACTGATGTCCGATAGATTTACATACATTTTTTAATAACATTAATACACTGTATTAAATAATTTATGATCTATTCAATTTATAATGAATGTTTACGTATGGAATCCGTAATCTTAACATTAAATAAATTTCACTAATGCAGACGTTTTGGCAGTACTGAATCCCTAGTTAATTAATTTATGGTGCACCTACTTGCTCCTGTGCCCCCCCCCCCCCCCACCCTCTTCTGGAGGTTGCAACGCACAGGTTGAAAAGACTGATCTAAAGAATGTATCGTAGAAACTGCGACGATTTACAATCAAAAACAGAAACTGTAGATGTGCCAATACACAGATTTGGTTCTTTTGATGCCAAAAATTATGAGTTTTCTTGTGTATCATGATAAAGAATACAGATATTCGGAAACGGCTTTTCTAGATGAATATCTAAACAACATTAAAAAAATTAATCGAGCCATTTGCCACTATGCAAGGTACTACTCTTTAATAATCGCTATTTCCAACATATTGTTACCGTGCACGCATGGATATCTCGTGATCCAAAAACGATGTCATTGTGTTCGAAACTTTAAATAAAGTTTCGACATGTTTCTAAATTTTATAGGCAAGCATGTATGTCCTATAATCACTCATTCGAAAGGTAGATGCAATGTGTTTTTACCGCACCAAACTCTTTAAAATATGTTGACTAAACAGGATGCTGCATACTAACTGTGATGAATAACGGAAATAACTGACTCCAACAAGCAAAGATAGCAATTTGTAAGATGTACAAAGGTCAAATTTTTTCGACGAGTAGGTTTTTTTTCTAATCGAATTGTATTTTTCAGAGCGGCCTGAACGCCTTCTTTCAGAAAAATACGAACTTTTGCTAGCGAAACATCACAGTTATTCAGTTGTACCTTGATAACAGCCGGCCGCAGTGGCCGAGCAGTCTGCAGCGTGCCAATCATGGTCTGCACGGCCACTGTGGTCGGGGGTTCGCATGGATGTTTGTGCCGTCTTTAGTATAAGGTAGTTTGTAAGTTTAGGGACTGATGACCCCGAAGTTAAGTCCCATAAGCTCTACTAACATTTGAACATTTCTTGATAATGGAGAAAGGTTTTCGCAAACGGAAAAATGCCGTTTCTATATATAAGTCTACAGCATGGAGTGTAAATACGTATGCTATGGTTGGTTATTTAGATATTTGCTACTCACGCTGTAAGAAAGGCTAAAAATTAGGTTTTGTGATCTTGTACAAAAGTATGATGGGGAAAAGGGGACCTGGGGGGGGGGGGGGGCTGTGGGGGCCGGGGGTTGCCACAGTATTTTTGTTTGAAACAGGGTCATCGCAATATTTTTACTTGGAAATGGTTCGCATATTCGAAAAGATTGAAAAGGGTATTAGGGTAAAGGGTATTAGGGTAAGAGTACGCCTCTGGTAAGAGTATGCAGTGCCATTTTCTCTACATTGGCAGCACTGAACGACAATGGAAAACTACATTCAGTTGTTTTTTCTATACCGACACAGTCACATGGAATATTGATAATAGCGGGAAAATATAAGTTTTCGTTTCAAATGATATAATATTTACGTTGTATATCATAAGCAATAAGCACTATGTATATACGAACAGAAAATAACAATATTTGCCATAAGAATAATCGTTCTGTGAGAAAAAAGCCATGGTACGTCAAACTGCAAAACTGAGCAGTCAATGCCATCCGTTGCCGTTTTTCGCACCATCTGATGCATAGGTTAAGAGTAAGCTACACGGGAGAGGGAAAGAGTACGCGAGCCACCCTCTGTGTTTCTGAATGCTGTAATGGGAATGTTGCAGTTCAGTGCGTTTGTCTCCACAGCACAAGATTTTTCATAAATTAGTGAGAGAGCCGAAAGTCCGAAAATTGAAGAAAAATAAGCAGCTCAACAGGACACCAATGTGTAATATTACTGATGCGCACGCGCAGTCACCAGAAAAACACCAAGAACGTGAAACAAACGAAAAGAGTTCTGATGTACAGGCACCTTTAGGCTTAGGACTATCCCAAATACATCTATTTCCAGAATATGATCGACTCAGAACAAAGAAAAAATTGGCAAAGGTCCGAGATTTTGTCTGCATCTCAGTACAAAGATGCGTTATTAGAAAAACTGTCCAAGTCAGGCAAAACCAAAAAGAGACAGACTACAACTAAAGGGAAAACAGAATCTCTGAGACCAATATGGATTTATCCATCCCATTAACTTCAGGAGCAAACAGTTCCAAATCCACGGATTAGTCTGATGGTTTGAGCTGACCCGCTCGGTTAGCCGTGTGATCTAACGCACCGCTTTCCGAAACAGTGAGGTGTATCGGCCCTGATTCGAATCCGCCCGGCGGATTAACGAAATGGGTCGGAGTGCTGGCCAGCTTGGATGTGGTTTTTAGGCGGTTTTCCACATCCCCATAAGTGAATACCGGGTTGTCCCCAAGTCCCGCCTCAGTTACACGATTCGCAAACATTTCGCTACACTTTACAGTTTCACACACATATATCACTATATGCAGACATTTGGGTTACTCATTTAGTCCTGGAGGGCATGGGGAGGCCTGCAGGAAGGGCATCCGGCCACCCCATAAATATTAACACATGCCAAATCCGCGTTTAACAAAATGCCGACGCTGCAGGTGCTGGAAAAGGGCCAAAGAGGAAAGAAGAAGAAAAAGGCTCACGTGTTGAGCTGCCAGAGTGTGACAAAGAGCCTATCGCAGGAAACTGGAAAAAGAATTGAATGGTGGCACAAAGAATGTACGGGTTACGAAGGACATGGCACGTTTTCTCGTGATTTATGTAAGTGCGTACTTGAACACACCTTGCGTACTATTCCCCTACGTTGCTGCAAGGAGTACGAATGAGCAGACATTTATATTAATTAATATTTAAAGTTTGTGATATATATTTGACAGTTGTAGCTGATATATATTGTTAATAAATGAACCAGCAATAATTTGGTATAAAAAGTTCGTTTTAACCTTCTCATCAACTAGAAATAAGGTTCAAAAATGTTCAAATGTTTGTTAAGCTTAAGGGACTTAACTGCGGGATCATCAGTCCCTAAACGTACAAACTACTTACGAACTACCTTATGCTAACGACGGCACAAACATCAATGCCCGAGGGGGGGGACTCGAACCCCCAACGGGGAACGACCTCGCGCATCCGGGCACAGCGCCTCAGTGCGCTTGGCCAATCCGCCGCGGCTAGAAATAAGGGCTTAAATACTAAATGCGTAGTGTTTCCCGACTTTCCCCTACATCATTCCTTCTGGCTAGGAGACGTTCGGCTTGTGTTGAGCTGTGATGGAAATACACTGCTGGCCATTAAAATTGCTACACCATGAAGATGACGTGCTACAGACGCGAAATTTAACCGACAGGAAGAAGATGCTGTGAGATGCAAATGACTAGCTTTTCAGAGCAGTCACACAGGGTTGGCGCCGGTGGCGACACCTACAACGTGCTGACATGAGGAAAGTTTCCCACCGATTTCTCATACACACATGCCTGGTGAAAAGTTGATGTGATGCCTCGTGTAAGGAGGAGAAATGCGTACCATCACGCTTCCGACTTTGATAAAGGTCAGATTGTAGCCTGATTGCAGTTTATCGTTTAGCGCCATTGCTGCTCGCGTTGGTCGCGATCTAATGACTGTTAGCAGAATATGGAATCGGTGGGTTTAGAAGGGCAATACGGAACGCCGTGCTATATCCCGACAGCCTCGTATCACTAGCAGTCGAGAAGACCGGCATCTTATCCGCATGGCTGTAACGGATGGTGAAGACACGTCTCGGTGGGGATGGGGATGTTTGGAAGACAACAACCATTTGCACGATCAGTTCGACCACTTTTGCAGCAGCATGGACTATCAGCTCGGAGAGCATGGCAGCGGTTACCCTTGACGCTGCATCACAGGAGCGCCTGCGATGTTGTACGCAACGAAGAAACTTGGGTGCACGAATTGCAAAACGTCATTTTTCGGATGAATCCAGATTCTGTTTACAGCATCATGATGGTCGCACAGTTTTTGGAGACATCGCGGTGAACACACAGTGGAAACGTGTATTCGTCATCGGCATAGTGGCGTATCACCCGGCGTGATGGTATGGAGTGCCATTGGTTACACGTCTCGGTCACCTCTTGTTCGCATCGACGGCACTTTGAACAGTGGCCGTTACATTTCAGATGTGTTACGACCCGTGGCACTACCCTTCATTCGATCCCTGCGAAACCCTACATTTCAGCAGGATAATGCACGACCACATGTTGCAGGTCCTGTACGGGCATTTCTGGATACGGAAAATGGTCGAATGTTGCCCTGGCCAGCACATTCTCCAGATCTCTCACGAATTGAAAACGTCTGGTCAATGGAGGCCGAGCAACTGGCTCGTCACAATACTCCAGTCATTACTCTTGATGAACTGTGTTATCGTGTTGAAGCTGCATGGGCATCTATACCTGTACACGCCATCCACGCTCTGTTTGCCTCAATGCCCAGGGGTATCAAAGCCGTTATTTACGGCCAGATGTGGTTGTTCTGGGTACTGATTTCTCAGGATCTATGCACCCAAAATGCATGAATATGTAATCACATGTCATTTCTAGTAAAATATATTTGTCCAATGAATACCTGTTTATCATCTGCATTTCCTCTTGGTGTAGCAATTTTAATGGGCAGTAGTGCACTTTGCATTCCAGTTTCTGCCGCGGTGGAGTAGCCGAGCGGTCTAAAGCACTTCGCTGCGTAGCGCGCGGTTGCTCGCCGTGGAGGTTCGAGACCTCCCTGGGGCATGGGTGTGTGTGTTTGTCCGTAGGTTAGTTTACCTAGGTTTAAGTAGTTTGTAAGCTACGGACTGACGACCACGCAGTTTGGTCCGGATAGATTTAGAGACATTTGAACATTCCAGTTTAAAGATCTGTTGCATGTAGTAGTTAGAAAGCAGCATCTCATGCCGGATACTCATCTAGTGACACTAACAAACTGATCACTGCACTTTCAGCTGTGAGGCTGCAGAGTGCCGACTCTGGGGTCTGATAGAGGGTGCGGGGAGAGGTGTGGGAACAGCTGTCTGTCGGCGGCGACCACGTGTCTCCCAGAGGCCCCGTTAGGCGTCGGCGGGTTGCGCAGAGCCATCGCAGCCGCGGCGTTCGCGCTCCGCCGGGCCGCTGTGGGGCAGCGGCCGGCACTTTGAGGCTCGCCTGGCTGGAAAACACTCCTACCTGCGCCGCCCCACATCAAAGGCCTCCGAATTCAATCGCCCGCCGTGTTCTCTCCGCCGACAAGGAACTGCGGCCGCAATTAAGTATGCGCCGATAATACTGGCAGACGAGCCGCTCCGGCTTCTTGCCGTCCTCCTTTTTTGGTGTGTGTGTGTGTGTGTGTGTGTGTGTGTGTGTGTGTGTGGTCCACTGTGCGGAAAGCCTCATAGGCAAGCGCCTTCGGCACACTGTGGGACAATTGTACCCCCAAATGTGCCCACGATTATTAGTGGTTGTTTAGAAAGTTTTGCCTGCAGTGATCGCGTAGATATCATATGTCTACATCTACATCGAAAACTCAGCAAATCACATTTTTGTGCCTCACGGAGAGTTCATTAACCAGTATCGTAACTTTCTCTACCATTCAATGCTCAAACAACGCGCGGGAAGAAAGAACACCTAAATCTTTCCGTTTTCGATCTCTGATATCTCTTATTTTATGAGATGGGTCATGTCTCCCTATGTCGGTAGGTGCTATCAAAATATTTTCACATTTAGAAGTAAAAGTCGGGTGATTGAAATTTCGCAAATAGATCTCGCCGCAACGACTAACGTCGTTATTTTAATAATTTCTACCTCAAATCGTGCAACATTTCCGTGACGATCCCCCCCCCCCCCCCGTAACGTAATAAAACAAAACGAGCCGCCATGTCTCTGAACCTTCTCGATGTCTTCCGTCAGTCCTACCTGGTGAGGAATCCATGCTGGGCAACAATACTCCAGGAGAAGACGCACAAGTGTGATGTCTTAAGGCTATATTCCATAACCAGTCTCTTTGGTGGAGATGTTGCATCTTCGAAGCGATCTGCCAATGAAACGTAACCTTTGGTTCGCCTTCCCCACAATATTTTCTGTGTGTTCTCTCCAGTCTAAGTTGTTCGTAACTGTAACTCTTAGGTATTTGGTAGAATTTACGACCTTAAGGTATGACTGATTTATCGTGTAATTGAAGTTTAGAGGATTTCGTTTAGTGGTAATGGTCCATTCCTCCTCACTTTTCATTATTTAGTGTTAATAGTCAATTTTCGCACCGTGTAAAAATTTTGTCTAAATCGCTTCAGTTTCTTTTGATCCTCTGTTGATTTCACTTACGAGAGCATCATCCGCGAACACTAAGAGAGCTATTCAGATTGTCTCCTAAATTTTGTATAAACACAAGGAAGAGTAGGGGACCTATAACTATAACGCTTCCCTGCGGAACGCCAGATATCACTTCTGTTTTACTCAATGACTTACCGAACTGTGTCCTTTCTGACAGCAAATCGCGAATGCAATCGCACAATTAAGGCTATATTCCATAACCATGGAATTTCAACTCTATATGTGAATTATATATGTAATCCACCTGCGGATATTCGAATAAATCTGTAAATCCAGAAGCGGCAACGCTTCGAGCCTCTGCGTGCTTTAAGATGGATCGCTGACGGTCCCTCTCAGCGTTGTGTGAGCGCCGGTCACGTTTGGTCGCCTCACAGGACCTCTGTAGTCGAAGTCAGCGGTCTACCACTGTAGGCCGCGCGACATGTTACTTAAGTATGTTCGTAAAACAGTTTTTCCTTCTTAGCCAGCTCTTTTCACTTGTTTGTTGTAATACGTATTGCATATCTTCATAACTGTTTTACACTGTAGAAATATTTGAAATCATAGTAGAATTTCATTGAATTTTAGAAAAAATATGGATCAGAGGCAAGAAGGACGAATTCGGGCACGAAACCTCTGGCTCAGTGGAGAGAGGACAACAAAATGTTGCCAAAAAGTCTGTCCTTCAGAACAAGGGACTTTCCTGGCATGGCTCTGGTGGAAAGTCAGCCATCAACTTCGCGAATGACACAGATGAGTTCTGTGGGTCTGTGGAATGACTGCGGAAGGTCAAGAAATAGGAGTAGAAGAAAAGTGTGAATCGTGTGTAAAACGTTTGTATGCCCCGATCATGAAAAGATCGTCTGTATTTCTTGTTTAGAAAATCATGCTTATACTCCGTTCACCGAAACGAGCGACTGACTAAACACACCCGGGCACGTGACCAGGGGTGGCCAAAACGGGACGCTCACTCAATGTCGCCACATCTGAATCAGTTGTGTGTTTCGTTATATAGCAGTGATATTAGACACCAAACATACATAAAATTAATTTGTTTTAATAATTCATAGAATATCTGCAAAGTGCCCAAATCTGTTTTTTCGTTTACGACAGCAAGAACTTTGTCAACAAAACTATTCATGTACTTTCCTTCGAACCACATTTCTACATCTAAATCTACAACCATACTCCTCAAGAAGCCACCTGACGGTGTGTGGCGGAGGGTACCTTGATTACCACTATCGATTTTCCCTCCTATTCCAGTCACGTATTGTTCGCGGAACGAAGGATTGTCGGTATGCCTCTGTGTGGGCTCTAATCTCTCTGATTTTATCCTCATGATCTCTTCGAGAGATATACGTAGGAGGGAGCAATATACTGCTAGACTCCTCGGTAAAGGTATGTTCTCGTAACTTCGACAAAAGCCCGTACCGAGCGACAGAGCGTCTCTCCTGCAGTGTCTTCCACTGGAGTTTAGCGATCATCTCCGTAACGCTTTCACGATTACCAAATGATCCTGTAACGTTGGATCTTCTCCACTTCCTCTATCAATCCCACCTGGTACGGATCCCACACCGGTGAGCAGTATTCAAGGTGTGGGCGAACAAGTGTACTGTAACCTACTTCCTTTGTTTTCGGACTGCATTTCCTTAGGATTCTTCCAATGAATCTAAGTCTGGAATCTGCTTTACCAACGATTGATTTTATATGGTCGTTCCATTTTAAATCCCTCCTAATGACTACTCCCAGATACTTTATGGAATTAACTGCTTCCAGTTGCTGACCTGCTATAGTGTAGCTAAATGATAAAGAATCTTTCTTTCGGTGTATTTGCAGCACGTTACATTCGTCTACATTGAGATTTAATTACCATTCCCTGCACCATGAGTCAATTCGATGCAGATCCTCCTGCATCTCAATACAATTTTCCATTGTTACAATCTCTCTATATACTACCGCATCATCCGCAAAAAGCCTCTGTGAACTTCCGATGTTATCCGAAAGGTCATTTATATATATCGTTAACAGTAACGGACCCACGATACTCCCCTATGGCACACCTGACATAACTCCTACTTCCGAAGACTTCTCTCCATTGAGAATGACCTCATGCTTTCTGTTTTCTAGGAATTCCTCACTCCAATCACACAATTGGTCTGATAGACCATATGCTCTTACTTTGTTCATTAAACGTTTGTGGGGAACTGTATCAAACGCCTTGCGGAAGTCGAGAAACACAGCATCTACCTGAGAACCCGTGTCTATGGCCCTCTGAGTCTCGTGGACGAGTAGCGCGAGCTGGGTTTCACACGAACGCCTTTTTCGAAACCCATGCTGATTCTTTCAGAGCAGATTCCTAGTCTCGAGAAATTTCATTATATTCGAACATAATACATGTTCCAAAATTCTAAAACTGACCGACGTTAGAGATATAGGCCTATAGTTCTGCACATCTGTTCGAGGGCCCTTCTTGAAAACGGGGATGACCTGAGCCATTTTCCACTCTTTCGGAACGCTATGCTGTTCTAGAGACCTACGATACACCACTGCGAGAAGGGGGCCAGTTCCTTCGCGTACTCTGTGTAAAAACGAACTGGCATCCCATCAGGTCCTGCGGCCTTTCCTCTTTTGAGCGATTTCAATTGTTTTTCTACCCCTCTGTCAATTATTTCGATAACTGCCATTTTGTAATCTGTGCGGCAATCTAGGGAAGGAACTACAGTGAGATCTTCCTCTGTGAAACTGCTTTGGAAAAATACATTTAGTAATTCCGCCTTTAGAGTGTCATCCTCTGTTTCAATGACATTTACGTCACAGAGTGTCTGGACAATTTGTTTTGATCCACCTACCGCTTTGACATAAGACCAAAATTTCTTAGGATTTTCAGCCAAGTCAGTACAAAGAACTCTACTTTCGAATTCGTTGAACGCATCTCGCATAGCCCTCCTCACGCTACATTTCGTTTCGTGTAATTTTTGTTCGTCTACAAGGCTTTGGCTACGTTTATGTTTGCAGTGAAGTTCCCTTTGCTTCCGTAGCAGCTTTCTTATTCGGTTGTTGTACCACGGTGGCTCCTTTCCATCTCTTACGACCTTTCTAGGTACAAACTCATCTAATGCATATTGTACGATGGCTTTGAACTTAGACCACTGTTCCTCAACACCATCTGTACTTAAGATAAAACTTCTGTGCTGAGCCGTCAAGTACTCTCAAATCCCCTTTTTGTCTCTTTTTCCGAACAGAAAAATCTTCCTACATTTTTAATATTTCTATTTACGGCTAAAATTACCGACGCTGTAACTGCTTTATGATCGCTGATTCCCTGTTCTGCATTAACTGTTCCGAATAGTTCGGGTCTGTTTGTCACCAGAAGGTCTAATATGTTGTCACCACGAGGTAGTTTTCAGATAGTCCACTCAAAACAATTTCACTGGATTCTTTGTCCCTGCCACCTGTAATAAAAGTTTTGAGACTCCCAATCGATATCGGGTGAATTAAAATCTCCTCCCAAAACTATAGCATGATCGGGATATCTACTCGAAATATCTTCCAAATTATCCTTCAGGTGTTCTGCCACAACAGCTGCTGAGCCAGGAGGCCTATAGAAGCATCCTATTACCATATACGAGCCTACTTTAACCCAAATTATTTCACACTTCGGATCTCCGTCTATTTCCTTCGATATTAGTACACTTTTTATCGCTATAAACACGCCTCCCCCTTCACTGTCCAGCCTATCTCTGCGGTAAACATTCCAGTCTGAGTTTAGAATCTCATTACTGTTTACATCTGGTTTCAGCCAACTTTCCGTCCCTAGTACTATGTGGGCGTTGTGATCGTTTCTAATTGAGAGCAATTCTGGGACCTTTCTACTTGGCTCCAAACCAGAGGACCGCGATCGGTTCTGGGAACGACACTACACATAGCTCAGATTCCACCCCGCGAGCGAGGCTTTCTGCCTTCACCAAATCCGCCAACCGCCTGTAAGGACTGAGGATGACCTCTGAACTCAGCCGGCAGGAGTCATTGGTGCCGACATGAGCGACAATTTGCGGTCAGGTGCACCCAGTGCTCTCTATCGCCGACGGAAGGGCCTTCTCCACATCTCGGATGAGACCCCCCGGCAAGCAAACAGAGTGCACACTGGCCTTCTTCCCCGACCTTTCCGCTATCTTCCTAAGGGGCTGCATCACCCGCCTAACATTGGAGCTCCAGATCACTAATAAACCCCTCCCCCCGTGTGAAAATCATCAACACTTTCTGTAAGCTTCTGTTTCATCCTTTTTTTCTGTAGACTTCAAAGAGCGTGCGGCCTTGTAATCCCTCTGAGGAACGACCAACACCGGTAGATGCAGCTGTTTTCAGAACAATATGTCATTGACTGATCTAAACACAAAAGCTCAGTTTTATGCACATTAGGACCTTAATGATTTCTTCTCTGATCGCTTCTTGGGTGGTTTCAAAATGTAGGGTGACAGAATGAGTTTAGTCTTGGGCGATATCGATGAGATAGAGAGAAGGAGCTATTCAACAACTGGTGCTTTAAGATGAAGTTTCTTGCCAGGTACTGATATCAGGCCTCATAACACACCTTCACACCTGAAACGGATGCAGCGACATTGAGCGAGCGCCCCCGTTGTGCCCACCCCTGGTCAGGTGATGTGTTAACTTTTTGTTGATAGTTTTTAACACGTTCAGGACGATTGACTGATGATTTATTTTCACTTGGGCCTGACTTTTTTTTGTGACGTAAATTGAACATTACTTGGCCAACAATACGATATATACCAAGAAAAAAAATTATATAGCGCGATATCAGTATAATTTTGACGTCACGCCACAGTGGTGTGCGCAGCGCGCTAGGATAGATAGTGGCGTCATGGTAGGCAAAGCCGCATAACAAACAACCAGCAGTGAACCTCTAGCTATATCGCAAATTGTTGTTTTACAGATTTAATTTTTTTTTTTCCCAGCCTCGTCGCCGCTTTTGTGTCTCGTTTCCGTCGTAGGTGTCGGTGGCCGAGTGGAATGAGACCGACACAGGAATAAAGATAGCACGCTGGTGCAGGTACGGAGGGGAGCAGCCAGAAACTAGAAACACTAGAGTAAATTAGAACGAGATATATATTGCACAGAATGTATACAATACTTAATTTTAACACAGATCTGTACTGCAGAATGCTGATACATAGTTGAGCTAGAGGTCTGCCTAGTGCCTGTACGATAGCCAAGTCTTCACCGGTGCTTATCTGATTCCGAAGGTCCTAACTCGTTGCTATCTCAGTTCCAAGCGAACGATGTCGTTCAGTGGTGGCCACGAGCGGAGTTGTAACAGAGGGCGCTCGTGGCTGTCGTCGTAAGAACGCCGCGCCGTGCGTGCATGGCGGCGCGCGGCGAAAGTAGGTGGCGCGCACTTTGTACTTGTGCGACACCACACCCCTCCCCCCCCCCCCAAACCGCCGCACCGTCGTGGCGTAGGACTGAGGGTCACGGCGACGGCACTGAGAGGAGGGCCTGGGCGGGAGGGTTACTGGTGGGACGGGCGTCGTAGCTGAGGCTGGGATCGAGACGCCGTCCGCGCACCGGCATCCGCCTTGCGATCCTCCAGGAAACCCACCGAAACTTGGGGAAGGGCGCACACTTCCGCCCAGATTGACCAGGTCATTTTCTTCTGAGGTGCGTAGCCCAAGCTGGGGGGGGGGGGGGGGGGGGCGCACGGTCCCGGAGTCCCTCTCGGTGACGCTGTCCGCTGAGGCGGCGACGGAGGCGGAGGGGCCGACTGCGTAGGAGGCGCGTCGACATCCATCGGGATCTCGTAGCCCGGGGAAGCTGGGCCCGGCGGCGAGCGATGTGGCTGTGCTCCCTAGCGGTGAACTGGGTCTGGAATCAAGAAACCCGAGACAGGATCGCGCGGCCTGTGCAGGCGCAATTGGTTTGCGTGGCGCCGCAGCCCCGACCCTGTGGAAGAACGTACAACATACATATTGCGACCGAGCACGCGCTGAATGATGCCTGGCACCCTGTACAGCACCGGCGTGGAAACCTGAAAACGCGTAGCGCCATACGAACCGACTCGGTGCGTGGGAGGCTGCAGCAGGTGAAGGAGAGTGCGGTGACGGCGGCCGTGTAGCAGCTCGGCAGGAGACGGGCCGTCACGTGTCATGCTCCGATACGTAGACAGGACACTAACTACTGCACTAAACTTTGGAGTAGCTACATCAAGTCTACTGTCACTATCTACACAGTACTGAGCACTATTACAAGGAGAAATTGCAGAAGGCACTAGGTTCACTGTACATAGTCATGTTGCTTGTCCCGAACCCTTTTCCGTTGCACTGTTTTACGCGCTCGACGACGTTTGCTACGTGGCTCACTACATAGTTTTGCCGTAGGCGCAGAAGAATTGTCTTGCGTTTGAGAATCACGAGAAACACTGTCCAAGTTCACAGCATGTATAACATTTACAGAAGGAATTGTTCTCGCACTCTGCGAAGCAATGTTCTGAAAGACACCGTTCGTTGAGTTTTTAATTTGCATACACACTGACTGCACATGTCCTGATTTGCCACATTGATAACAGGTTGCGTTGCGGCTAGGGCACTGTGCACGTTTGTGGCGTGATACACACTGGGGGCAAGATTTACGTACATTTTTCTGAAGTGAACGTTGGCGCCCGTTATTCAAATTACTGTTTCTAACACGACGATGCGACCTTTGTGTTGCACTTTTACACTGGCTACTGTTCACTGTCTGTTCAGCACGGCCGGTAGAAAAATAAGAATTACTAGGGCTAGACTGAGAACTACGGCTAGGAAAGCGTCCGTTACGGCGCACTGAATTAACACTGTGGCTTTGCATTTCTACATCTGCTAAGTCAAAAGTATCATGCGCTTCTATAAGCTGCAGTACACTGTCTAATGAAGGGTCCGACTGTTTTAGAATTGCTGCCCTAATTCTGGGGTCCTGAATGTTCTGCGTAATCGCATCTCTCAACATAACGTCACTATAAGAAAGTCCACAAGAGCAAGTAAATTTACATTTGCGGGTTAAGCCCTTCAGTTCCGTAATCCATTCCTGGTGTGACTGTTGCGGTAATTTTTTAAGTCTGAAAAATCTGTACCGTGCAGCGGCTACAAGAACTTTTCTCTCATCATGAGCATTTAATGCCTCTACTATTTGTTCAAAGTCTACATCACGAGGAGATGCTTGCGGGAATAGTTTCTGCAGTAATACGAAGGTTTTGGGGCCCACCACGGACAATAAAAGATGATTAACAGTCTGACCTGTAAGTTGATGAACCGCGACGAGTTCTTGAAACTGTGCGAAATAGTCGCTCCATTCTTCCTCACGTTCGTTGTACTGGCGAAATGTAGGAAGCGTTGCGGCGGCAGGTTTGGGCTGCTGAAGCGGCGGCTGTTGTTGTTGGTGAGCCGCCTGGGACGTTAGCTGCGCCACTGCCTGCAGTAGTTGCTTGATTTGCGCCGTCTGTAACTGAATAATTTCCATTAAGTTTGGGTTCGGGGTAGTGGCCATGCTGACCGATTAGGCGCCGCGCATACAAGTAAATTAGTACAAAACATAAATGCAATATGAAAGAGGACGCTCTGCAACAAAAAAGTCCACAAAACACGGAACCAAAATATCTTCCCCCAAAATTCTTATAATAAGGGTGGGTGAACGGGAGCAACTTCTGCGTGCTCCGACTACTGCTGTCTGGCTGCTGCAAGAGGGCTGGTCCACGGTTCTTCTATCACTCCTCGTCGCCACTTTTGTGTCCCAGTCTCGTCGCCGCTTTTGTGTCTCGTTTCCGTCGTAGGTGTCGGTGGCCGAGTGGAATGAGACCGACACAGGAATAAAGATAGTACGCTGGTGCAGGTACGGAGGGGAGCAGCCAGAAACTAGAAACATTAGAGTAAATTAGAACGAGATATGTATTGCACAGAATGTATACAATACTTAACTTTAACACAGATCTGTACTGCAGAATGCTGATACATAGTTGAGCTAGAGGTCTGCCTAGTGCCTGTACGATAGCCAAGTCTTCACCGGTGCCTATCTAATTTTTTTTTTTTTTTTTTTTTTTTTTTTTGTCCCAGCCTCGTCGCCGCTTTTGTGTCTCGTTTCCGTCGTAGGTGTCGGTGGCCGAGTGGAATGAGACCGACACAGGAATAAAGATAGCACGCTGGTGCAGGTACGGAGGGGAGCAGCCAGAAACTAGAAACACTAGAGTAAATTAGAACTCGTTGCTATCTCAGTTCCAAGTGAACGATGTCGTTCAGTGGTGGCCACGAGCGGAGTTGTAACAGAGGGCGCACGTGGCTGTCGTCGTAAGAACGCCGCGCCGTGCGTGCATGGCGGCGCGCGGCGAAAGTAGGTGGCGCGCACTTTGTACTTGTGCGACACCACAATTTTTAACTGTATATTTTACAATCTGATGTATTTTGTAACGTTACTATCTTGTACTTTTACTTTTCGTGGGATACTTCCCATTCTAATTTAGACACGTGAGTTTCAGAAAGTTGGGGACAACGTACAGAATCGATTTATTATACAAGAAAATAAATAATTATAAAAACAAAACTTCCTGGCAGATTAAAATTGTATGCCGGAACCGGGACTCGAACCTGGGACCTTTGCATTTCGTAAGCAAGCGCTCTCTACAGACTGAGCTAACCCGACACGACTCACGATGCGGCCTCACAACTTTACTTCCGCCAGTACCTCGCCTCCTACTTCACAGAAGCTCTCCTGCGAAACATGCAGGACTGGCACTTCTGGAAGAAAGGATATGGTGGAGACAAGGCTTAGCCAGAACCCTTAGGCTTTGCCCGGAAATGCAATGATCCCAGCTTCCAGTCCCGGTTCCGGTACACAATTTTAATTTGCCAGGAACTTTCGTTTTTATAATTAACTATTTTCCTGTATAATAAATAGATTCTTTACGTCGATTATTATTGTCCCCAACTTTCTCAAACTCACGTGTCTAAATTTGAATGGGAAGTAGCACACGAAAAGTAAAAATAAAAATTAGCAACGTTACAAAATAGATCATAATGTAAAATCTACCATTAAAAATATGAATTCAATCTGGAAAACAACAATTTGCAATATAAATAGACGTTCGTTGCCCGTTGTTTGTTATGCAGATTTGCCTCCGCTGCAGAGTGAAAGTTTCATTCTGGAATTATAAAGACATTTCTAAACACATGAAGGAAAAACAGTCATTGTAAGAAAATCACTTCCACTTATGTATATACATCTGCATTCAAAACAGACCTACATTTCAAAACTTTAATGAATATACACAAGAATGAAAACGTATTGACAATCTATACATAATTTATCTAAATGTACAGGAACAAACAATCAGAACTATACTATAGAACATACAAGTCCAGGACGTTGCGAGAGGTGTTTAGACGCCCCTCCCCTATTACGTAAAAACGGCCAGGCCCATGGTACTACTGAAAAAAAAAATAATAATAAAAAATTAAATTGCCCTGGGAAATTGGTCTTATGAGATAATTTACGTTTTAGAACGAAATGTAAGCAAATGGTGGAGTAATGAAGATGAATATTCGAAGAGCTGTATAAAATCAGTTGCAGTTTAACTCACGGACGAACCAGCCTCAATGACAGCAAAGTGTCTAGTGGGGGCCTGTCCAGAGTGTTCCTTTTAACCAGCAAGCCAGAACGAGCCTATGAGCCTTGGTCGGTGACGCCACACAGGCGTGCACCATCCGGAAAGCAAGGCGGCCCTCACGTCCCAGTGGCGTGAGCCGTCACGAACGTGTTAATAAATATTACTAGGGGCAATACATAAAGCACCCAATAAAAATATCTGAAAATTCAGTGGTCTCTGTTTAGTTAAGAAAAGACACACATATCTAATCCACGCAAACATTCACGTTTCTTTTTAGAGCGCAACCAATGCAAGGTTAATTACATTAACTTTTAACTTAATTGCAATTGTAAATACTCCTAAATTATTTCATCGCCAACCTTAGAGAAGCCTTGCGATGACTATGAATATTTAGCTTTTCCGTCCGTCATTCAGTTTTTAGCAAGCCACATTTTACAATTATAGGTATTTTGGCTTGAAATTTCAACTTAGAGTTGAAGGTTTACACGACTCATCGTGTAGGTCACAGTTATAATTTTACAGCGAGTCTGCGTGTTTCTTTCCGCCGCAAAATATACCTCGCTGTTTGACTTTCTTTTATCCCCTCTCTACGAAAGAAATACGATCGAACTTCGTCGGTTCTGTTTGGTCCGTACTATTGGAAGGAGGTGTGCAGCCCCACTCCTGTAAATTCCACATTTTTAATGTGAGTATGGCTAAGATTAATTTGAATAAAGCTGGGTTGACACTACCTATGAAATAACTCTTAATTTCTTTCTAGTCATATCCTTTCCAAAATTGGCGTTAATGTTTCAGAGCTTAGTCTAATGCTGATTTGGAGGCAATTATGATGAGATGTATCATGTACAATCGTTGAAATAATTCGCGAGTAATAGTAGCAATTCCCTACTTCTCATTTACAATACCATTGGAACCTCCAATCATTCTTTTCTGTTGAAATTTAATTTCTTTCGGAAGTTCGGTAGCCTCGGTAGGTATTCATGCAAATTATTTTACGATTTGATCTCGAACATTCACACGATCCTGTTGTGCATGATACAATATTAATAACTGGTCTGGATCAGTCTAGGAAGGAGTTTCCAATAAACGATATTAAATTCACAGCATAATCGACGGCAGAATCTTGCAGAAGAAGTATAGTATAGAACAACTAGGTAACTTTATTCCTAATTTTTGCAAAGTCTTGGGCATAAAAAATGCCCGTGAACTAAAAACACTCAAACATTCAGGAGCATTATATACTTACAAGTTATAAGACACCAAAATTTGTTGACTATATTTGGCGTGTGATATTAGGAAAACATTTATTTTAATTCGGTAGCCAAATGCCTTCCAACGTAAATATTTGTTCCACATGCAGTGCGTTCACCATAATTTCTCACTGATTTCTTTAAATTTTGTTTTATTTTTTAATATTCTCCCGAATATTGATTTTTAACTTCAATTGAGATTCAGCGATACATTCATGTATTCAGTGCTTGAAATGATCATTTAAGTCAGTTTTTTTCATTGTACGCAGTAAAAAAGTTCATTCCTTATATCAAAAGCAGATCCAAACGTTCATATCCGACATGTGTACCGGTTGTAATGTCAATTGTAATTTACGCATTAATGTTGTAATACAATGAAATGACCACCTGACATTTATGGAACACAGAAAAAAATAGAAGAAAATAGAATCAGGTAAAGCTCCTCAAAAAGAGAAAGCTCTTCTTCAAATCTTGTTCAAATTAAATGTTCAAAGTTTGTTAAGCTTATGGGACTTTTCTGCGGGGTCACCAAACCCTAAACTGACAAACTACTTAATAACTAACTTATACTAAAGACATCACAAATATTCATGCTCGAGGGAGGGTTCGAACCCCCGACGGGGAACGGCCTTGCTCATCGGAGCATAGCGCCTGAATTCCCTCGGCTTCAAATCTTGCTAGCGGCTAACAGATACGACTCAGGTCTCTAAAAATCGAGTTATAAAGCCATAAGTTCGTCAGCTACGATAAAATTTATTTATTTACTTTGATCATACTAGTGCCATCAGGGCCTGTCCTTCATCGGACAAGATTTCTATACACACGGACCCTCTTTTACATAAGAGTTGATTTTGATAGGACAATGATTAATAAAGTATTAATAATATAATTTAAATGGATGGAATACATTTCAAGAGGTTGTTGATAAATGATACGGAAAAAATCTAGTAAGATTAATACTAGCAGTACCAGCTTCTGCTGTTGCCGCTGTAATAACAGAATAATAACAGTGATATTGGCAACTACTAAATGTAATTTTGGGTAAGGTGTGGTCTGATGGAAGGACGTTAGGATACCTGTACCTCCCGAGAGCATTGGGAATCGGAGAAGATCCGGTAGGAAATATGAATGTGAGGAGCTGACTAGAGTGTAGGGAAACAGAGATTGCCCCTATTGTTTCTTCAAAAGATGTGTTTTTCAAGTGATGGAGGTTGGACCTGCTACTGAAAACGAGAAAGCAGCTGAGTGATGAAAGGAGACACAGGCGGTTTTGCTCTGGTAGGAACAAGTATTTCTACTATGTTTCACTCTTTTATAACAAGGTCGAGGAAAGTTATGAGGAACAGAGTACGCTGATAAGGGGTAAGAAGAGACAGTGTGTATGAAAAAGTGCGCCTGTCAGCAAGTAGCCTGGATAGATGGTTAAATATGGTCAAAGACGGATGTTACAGATATATCTGACGCAGGCGTCCACGACTAGTTCCACACCTTGCACGGTAACATGACTGTAACCAGTAACTGGGATTATGAGAGTTCCTGCTCGTTTCTTTTCATATTTCTCTAGGGCATGGAGAGATACTGATGCATTGTTACGCGCTGCAATGCTGAGCTGAGCGGAATTTAGTTAATCGTCTGTTATCGCTCATAGGCTTTTTGAAAAGGACGAAAAAGAGATAGTTGAACCATTTAATATTAACGATGCTATAGATTCGCTCTGTTTGTGGATAATGGTCCTAGAATGATCTTCCAGAATCACTTTGGTTTTACTTGGACTGATCTTTAATCCAAAGATTTTGAATATAGCTTGTCTTGCCAGCAGAAACTGTCACAGTTGTTTACTGTAATTGCAAATAAGCAGCCCAAAAATTTGCATAAATGAAATACAGTCTATCTGGATTTATACGCCAGCTAAGGGTGTCTTCATCAGAAGTGTAGATAAAATTATCGGCTAGCGACATTTGTTATTAACTTTCATTAACCTCCCTTCATTTGCCTAATATGCAATGTTTTAATTACTGAGAAAGCTGATGCTATTTTAAGCAACTAAAGCTTAGCATTCTCTAATTTTATGTGAGTTATAATTTTATCAGTATTTCTGACGAGGAGACCCTTAGGTAGAGTCGAAATGCTGGTAAAGTGTACTTAACATATAAATGTTTTTGGGAAGAAATTACGTGTGTCGTCCCATAAAGATCTATCTTAGAGCCATTGCTATCTCTTGTGTACATTAATGCCCTGCCAGTAGCAGATTTGTTGTTGGTCTCTCTCTCTCTTTTTTTTTTTTTTTTTTTTTTTTTTTTTTTTTTTTTTTTGCTGTTGAAATAAATAGCATGTCAAGCATAGTTCTAGGAAGGCCTGGCAATGATGTTTTCATTAACATTAATAAATGCTTTAAAGCCAATTCATTGGCATTGAACTTTGAAAAGGCTCACTACATGCAGTTTAAAACGTATAAGAGGTTTCCATCCAGCATATTCATAAATTACGAAGAAGAGCAGATAGAAGAAGGGTAATTCCTGGGATTGCAACTTGAGAATAAATTTATTTGCGAGCAGCACATCGCAGAACTGCAGAAACGGCTTAACAAACCTGTATTTGCAATTCAAGTGTTATCAGGCGCAGGTGACATAAAAAAAAAAGCTTGCATAGTTTGCTTACTTTCAATTCATAATTTCACATGGTACAATATTTTTGGGTAACTCTACAAACCAAGCAAAAGATTTCAGAGTCCAAAAGCATGTAGTACGTATTATTTGCGTAGTAAATTCGGGGAAATCTTGTAAAACCCTCTTCAGAGAACTGGGTTGTACTAACTACTGCCTCTAAGTATGTTTATTCCTTAATTATCCCTTACATGCATAGTGTAGCTGATCAGCTACATATCTAATTTTTTCCATGATATGTCAAACTGATTATTTTACCACAAATTCATTTGAAGTTGCTTGTATACATAGTGTTACATATGCAAGAAGAACCTCACAGAAATTATAAGTCGCAGGGTGTTACTGAAACATTTCGACAGTTAGCTGCACTGAGTTACTCGTAACATGTGCGTTTGGTTACGTTAGCATATTTCCTTTCCCATGTAAAAGTAGTCAGTCAAATACTACTGTTACATTTTGAGTTACTTTATAGAATAGTAACATTTACTTCATCTGGTACATAATGGAAGCACTATATAACGAAACAGCTAAGAACGATTTGTTGCTAGTAGTGCATAATAATTTTAAAGAATGTTTTTAAAAATATTTTTTCTCAGTATATACTTCTCATGCCATTTTCGAATTATATAACTTTGATTAGCCTAATATTTGAAATGAAACTACAATTTCGGTGTTCGTATATTTGTACAACGCCAAGAAATAATGTTATTTCGATACTGCGATATTCAGAATTCCAGAGCTGACAACATGTCGACTTCGAAGTTCCACCCGTGCACCGCTACATACCTCTCCCGGCGCATCATCATTTCTATCGGCATTCTCGACTTCGTAGTTTCACCCGAGCACCGCTAGATGCCTCTCCCGGCGCATCATCCTTTATATCAGCATTCATATGAAAACATCCATTTCCTTTAACCACCCTTAATCACTGCGAAAATGAAGTATTTGAACGGCACAAGAAAGTGAGTTGGGAGCACTCCATGTTTCGATATTCACTGCCTTACAGCGTCTTTGGTCGAAGCGAATTGCCGCCAATCAAAGAGCTGATTGTTGGAGAATGTAGAACTTGATCCAAGCTGTAGATAGGAAAATTTCTACTTCCTTTTAACACTTTTAATGGCTAAATGAAATCTACGACAAACAATATTTCGAATTATGTAACTTTCGTTGACCTTGCACGAATAAATTAGTAATCTGTAGCACAATTTTCGTGTTAGCGTATTTATATAATGATATTCTTTGCCCATTTTGATAGTGCACGGAGGTAAATATTGAAAGTTTCTACAATCGTTGGACCAATTTTGTCCATCATTTCGGCGCAGGGTCAGCGATAGGCGCAGTCTGAAGGTCGGTGTCCGCGCGGGCACCAGGGCAGCCGGCAGGTATCCGGTGGGCCCTCAGGGCGTAATGAGAGGGCTGCCGGAAAGAAACCCGACCCTGGGCAAACTTCCCCTGGCCGGCAGCCGTGGGAGACGCTAATGTTGCCCCCTGCCCTGGCCGAGTTTGCTTTCCGAGACCGCGCCGCCACCTCCGCTCCTCTTTCCGTCGGAAGGCCGGAGAGTCGCCTCTGTGTGAAGAATGGGGGCGCGGGGTGGGGGCGACGGCTGTCTCCGGTTTAAAAACCCGGCCCCGCGCCTCTGAATGGAGCCGGCGCTCCTCTTTTTTTCCCTCCTTCTCCCTCCCACGCGTGCTCCTTCTCTGTCTCCGAGTTCGAAGGCCACGGGATACAGGTGGAAGGAGCTACCTGCCGCATAGCTCGGGCCATTGACGAGGGCACCTTTACTCGCGTTTCATCTGTCCCCCGAGGGGCAACCGGTTTGCGAGGACTCGTTGGTGCTGCTGCTACCGGAGGAAGTGGGAGGCTGCTGCGGTGGGCCCACAATAGGCGGGCGCCGCCGCTTCTGTTCTGGGGCCGAGTGTGCGCAACGGCTTTGTCCTCTGCCAGTGCAAACCTGTTACTGCTATCATCATATATATTATTTATCGACGGTATTTTTTGTGGGTAGGTCATATCTCAAGTATTCATCATCATCATCTTGAACAGTTTCCAGCCACAGGCTCGGTCTGTTTGGAACACAAGCCGCGTCACAGCGTCCTGTCTTCCACCATCTCACTGTTTTCACTCCGCCCCAGTCCTCTCCTCTAAATGTTCAAATCTTTGTCAATCTATCGGACCAAACTGCGTGGTCATCAGTCCGTAGCTTACAAACTACTTAAACTAAGGTAAACTAACCTAAGAACAACACAGACACCCATGCCCCAGGAAGGACTCGAACCTCCGACGGCAAACAACCGCGCGCTCCGCAGCGAGGCGTCTTAGACCGCTCGGCTACTCCACCCCGACTCCTCTCCTCTCTCTGCTTGACACAATCCTCCACTCATTTTAGTCATCTATCCCTTGATCTTCCTCTTGCTCTTTTCTTCTGTATGTGCATTTCATATTTCGTGTATCCTCCTGGGGATCCTATTCTCCTCCATTCTCTCTAAATGGCCAAACCACTGCAGTCTTGATCTATCTTATCCTGTAAGGACTCCTCTCACACTATTTCCCCGATCGTCTCATTCCTCATCCTGTCTCTTCTTGTTACATCTATTCTGCTTCGTAGAAATTTCATTTCCCTTGCTTGTACTTTGCTCCTATCTCTTTCCTTTGTCACCCAAGTTTCCGATGCATGTGTCAAAATCAGAATATAATAATTTTGGTATTAGTTATCCAAAGGTATCATTTACAAAGTTCGTTCTCTACTAATGACGAAATATACACAAATACTCTAAAGTTATTGTTTTCACAAAAATATTTTGAAAAAAATTGTACTGTTCGTACAATCTAAGTTGATACCCGGCTTTTATATAGTCAGCGCAAACTAAGTCGATAAACGACGCGGTGGCTGATGGAAGAAACCGTAAATACATGTCCCATTGAAGATTATTCGCCGGGTATCAACTTAGATTGTAAGATCAGTACTTTTTTTTTTTCAAAATAATGTTTCTTTGTGAAAACAATAACTTTAAATTATCTGTGTATTTTTCGTCATAAGTGGAGAACGTAACCTCGTAAATGATAGCTCAATCATTATTTTTGGATAGGTAATACGGGAGATATGGCGTAGCCACACGGGAGTAGCGGAGCGGTCTGGAGCGCCACGATGCGGATCGCGCGGCCTCCCGCGTCGGAGGTTCGAATCCTCCCTCGGGCAGGGATGTTTGTGTCGTCTTTAGTATAAGTTATTTCATAAGTAGTTTGTAAGTTTAGGGATTGATGTCCCTGCAGTTAAGTCCCATAAGCTTTACAAACATTTCCTTACTGAGATAGTGGGGCATCCTCTACGTCCTGTTAATTTTTTTTAACCATCTGACCTTACATTCTGTGTAGTACAATTCTGAACCAAGAAAAATATTGTGAGTGCTGTAAAACTTGTATTATGTGTATATATAAATTGGACAATAAAGTGAAAGAATTAAAACCCCAGTCATTTTGATCAACAGATTTAGGCAGTAGTTCATGGTAGAATTTAACTACGTAATTGTTGTAATCAAACTTGAAACGTAACTAAACATTCTTCACTCTCTTCAAGTCGCGGCGGAATAACCTTGCTTTCCATGAGCTCGCATTACGGCGCCGAGGTGAAGTGGCCTAGCTACAGAGCGTGCTCCTGCTCGCCGTCGGAGGCTCGAATCCTCCCTCGGGAATGGGTGTATTTGTTGTCCTTAGCATAAGTTTGTTTAAGAAGTTAGTAAGCCTAGGTACTGATGACCAGAGTAGTTGTCCCATAGATTTACAAACATTTGAATATTTGAGTGTACGGCAGCCATAAATAATCCCAATGAAAGGGTGGATATACTGCAAGATTTACGTATTTCTACCAAAATTAGGATGTAAATGAATTTTGTGTTTATCATGTTTGTTCCACTAACCTTTATATAGCCTTTCACTGTCTCGATGATGGCTTTACAAACATCATGAACTATTCTTGATACTCTTTGTTTATAGACACAGCATACGAGTCTCCTGTAGTTAACAATCTCAAATTAATTGAGAATATTTCCTTGAAAGTATTAGATTGGCGGAACTTCACCCTTACATTACGGGAGAGTCTATTTACACCCGAACGAGCCAAGGAAGTGACGTCAAAATGACGTAGTCGGCCGCTTTCGTCAAACATTGCGAGGTTTGTTAGGGCGCAAACTCTGTCCTCTTGAGATGCCATCTTCCCTTTCGTATTTTCTTGATTTCTCCTTATAACATGCGTGTTGCTCCTAAAAGTTTTCTTACACTGTTATTAATTAAGGGAATTTACATTCTGCAATATTTCGACATATTTACGTATACAAGCGCTTTCTCAAAAAAGTAGCTACTTTTGTTCTCTTTGGTGAAAATACCGTGAAATATGGACCAACGAATTGAGAACTGTTTCTCCAGAACTTCCGGCACATAAATGGGAGACACACTGTCGTAACTAATGTTCTAAATGTCATGCTGATTCAAATAGTTTTATATTCAGATTACGTACTAGAGTTCTGTGGAAACTGTCGTTTCTTAATGAGACTGAAGTGTCTTGTTCCTTTTTTGCAGCAACAGTTATACACGTTCTTGCGTTCTATAAGCACTGTTTATGTGATAATTGTGCTAATACTGTAGCAATTTCACGGATCTCAAGAGCTTTGTCTCTGTTTTGTCGCCAATGAATGAAACTATTTGTATCAGCATGTCATTGGCAACATTCACTATAACAATGTGCACGCAGTTTATATGCAGGTACTTCAGGAGACGATGTTTACAATTCGGTGGTCTGTATTTTGTGGCATGTTCACTAAAAGGAAAAAACGCAATTTTAGGAAAATGCGGTTGTACTTGTAATTACGTCTAAATATCGCAGTACGTTAATTCTAGAGACGATGTTTAAAATTCGAGGGTCCACATTTCACAGTATTTTTACGTAAGAGAACAAATGCACTTTTTAGAGAAAGCGTCTGTATATGTAAGTATGTCGAAGTATCGCAAAATGTAAATTCCTTTTAATTAATAACAGTGTAAGAAAACTTTTAGGTGTCACGGTAAATTAAAAAAAAAAAAAAAAAAAAAAAAAGAACGGGAATAGGAAATCGAACTACCGCTCATACTCCTCAGCTCCACAATATGACGCGTTTAACCACTGTGATACAAGAAGCACATACCTGTATTGTCTCTGTTTCGCATTACCACAAATATTAACGGTTACTCGCCAATATGGCATATATTGCCTCTAATTTACAAAATTCAAATGTTCAAATGTTTGTATAGTCTATAGGACTTAACTGTGGGGTCATCAGTCCCTAAACTTACAAACTACTTATGAACTACTTACGAACTAGGACGGCACAAATATCCATGCCCGAGGGGGGATTCGAACCCCCGACCGCAGTGACCGTGCAGACCGTGACTGGAGCGCCTTAGTCTCCTCGGCCACCGCGGCCGGCCTCTAATTTACAATTAAGCTTACAATGAACAACATGTTTTGGTACCTCTTCAGGTTGCCGTTAATTTTAAATAGCAGTACGTGAGCTACAACGACAATGTCATGAAATACGAAAGGAAAGGTGGCGTCTCTGTACGACAGAGCTTACACCCGAACAAACCTCGAGATGTTTGACGGGGCGGCCTGCTACGTCATTTTGACGTCACTGCATTAGCTCGATCGGATGCAAATAGACTCTTGTCATACATTTCTGGTATATTCAGGACATTCAAGTTTCCCAATTGCTGGAAGTAGTAATAGATTACGGCTCCCAACCCAAAATTCAACATGGCGTCCGGGAAAACCCACTCCCGAGCCGCCTCTGGGGAAAATCCGGGCGCTGCCTCAGGCATGTCCAGACCTGTCCATCCCCGCCAGACGCCACACACCCACCGCTTCCGATTAATTTTATTAAATTTGCATATCAAATTAATTCTGAACAACTTAACAGCCACTGCCCACCACCCAAGGCTCCCTGACGCCATCCACAAGAGATACGTGATATATGTTTGGAGCTACGCCATAAGTTGGGGGTGGGGGAATGTCGCTTGCCGCGCTTCGCACATCAGTTGAAGATAAACGTTGACGAAAAGAAGGTTCGTTTTAACACGGACGATCTCACTTAATGATCAGCTTGCATACAAAGCAGCTCGTAGAGGCGAGTAGTATTTGCATGCGATAAATCGAGCACACTAATGGATAGTATTTTAGAACCAGTGCTTCAGAAACACATAAAGACAAAGTAACAATTATTTTTCCATATCCATCACATTATTTCCATAGTCAATCGCCAGAATGCACTGCTTTTTACCCCCACTACCAGCCCTATACTGTCATCCAATAAGAGCGCAGCATTGTCACGTGATCAAAGGAGCTACTTCAGCTCCTGGGACTCCTCGTGGGGCTCAGTCGCAGCCAGCCAGCCTTAGGATCAACATGACCAGATACCACCAGCAGCAGCAGCAGCAGAAGAAGGAGGAAGCGAAAGAGTAAGTATTCCATAGTACTACAGTTAATTAAATGCGAGAGTATAACCCCAACTACCACAATGTTATATGCTATATCAATTTTTTTCCTCCAGAAGATTCAACCACACAGTTGGCGCATGACATGCATTCACCATTGGAGCACGGAGCCTTTGGAGGTGAAACAGAATCCGTCACATGGGGTCCGATGATTGAATAGGAGAATGATCTGCTCATGTCGATACCTCTATCGGCCTATGAAGATACTCAGCCAACCCCAGACTCTGCAAAATGCAGTAAGGACGGTGCTATGTACTGACGGCCTTCATACAAGTCATCTCAACCGATTCAGAGGATCCTGCAAGGTGAATATATCGTCGATGAGAAGATATATACTATGTCAAGGGTGTACAGCAGCTTTACACTAAACTTGTATACGTTAAAAGTTGAGAAACAAATAGTCGCAATTATTTCTTTATTACAGATTATTTTATAATTGGGGCAACCACAGTTGAGTAAATACATTTTCTTTTTTGAATTTATCAATTGTTTTGAAAAAATTATCAATTCTTTTAAAAATTGATCGTAAGACTTTATATAGTAGTGATCGTCAATACGATAGTCAAAATAAAAAATCACGCGACTTCATGTCCCACATTTTAACGTCCATTGTTTCCAATCCTAAAAGACACCGATTTGATATTGGACTTGGACCCATGTATTCGACCCTATTTAATTTTTTAACCAATTGACGGATGAAAGCAACTAGAATATTGGGACTCAGTAACGAATTATGACGAGAGAAAAAATTTAACACCTGAAGATGCGTCTCTATTGACGCGAAACCGGTAGTGGACCTATATAAAAAAAGGATTGGTTATTCAGTTTGTAAATTGAGCAAGCTGTAAAGGAAAGCCAGGAGAAATTTGGTGAAGGAATTAAAGTTCAGGGGGATGAATTAAAAGCATTGCGTTTTGCCGACGACATAGTAATTCTGTCAGATGCAGCAAAGGTCCTGGAAGAGCAATTGAATGGAATGGACAGTGTGCTGAAAGGTGCATATAAGATGAACATTAACAAGAGCAAAACTAGGGTAATGGAGTGCAGTGTAAGAAAATCAGGTGATGCTGAAGAATTAGATTGGGAAACGAAGCAATAAAGGAGGTAGATGAGTTTTGTTACTTGGGCAGTAAAATAACAAATGATGGTCGCATTACACAGGATATAAAATGCAGATGGGAATGGGTAGAAAAGCGTTCTTGAAAAAGAGAAATCTGTTAACATCGAATATTGATTTAAGCCTAAGGAAGTCCTTTCTGAAGGCATTTTTGTATGGAGTGTTGCCTTGTATGGGAGAGAAACATGGACGATAAACAGTGCGGACAGGAAGAGGATTGAGGCTTTTGAAATGTGGTGCTACAGAAGAATGCTGAAGATTAGGTGGGTGGATCGCGTAACTAATGAGGAGGTACTGAACAGAATTGGGGAGAAAAGAAATTTCTGGTATACCTTGACTAAAAGAAGGGATAGATTGGTAGGGCACAGTCTTAGACAACAAGGAATTGTGAATTTAGCGTTGGAGGGAAGTGTGTGGGGTAAAAACCGCAGAGGAAGACGAAGAGATGGATACTGTAAGCAGATTCAGACAGATGTAGGTTGTCGTTCTTATGTGGAGATGAAGAGGCTTGCTCAGGATAGGGTATTGTGGAGAGCTGCATCAAACCAGTCTCCGGACTGAAGTCCACAACAACAACAACAACAACAACAACAACTGATAAATTTAAAAAAGAAAAAAAATATATTTCTTTATTGTGAAAGATCTCGATTTCGGACAATGGGTGACAGTTGTCACTGCTTAAAAACGAACAACATGTTTCAGTCTTGAAGTTCAACGTGGAATCGAACTTGCTAACCCGGTAAATGTGGTCAGTAGGACTGGACCGGCGCCGCATACTTGCAGTCGGCAGGACGCGGCCTCGGTGTGGCAGGTGTGGGCACCGCCTCTCCGCCGCCGCCACCACCGCCGGCCATTGTCGCCTCTTGCGTCGCCCCGGCGCATTCCAGAGCGCACGCGCTGGCGCGGCCGCCGCCGCCGCACGCCGGACGCACCTGCTGCAGGAATGCGGCCCACAATGCCGGACAACAATAATCCCATTGAGCTGGGCGTCGCCGCCCCTGAGGGGCGACCGCAGGCTGCGCTGCGCGGCCCGCACCTCACAGCGCCCGTCTGGACGAGGCTGCTCCGTGCAGCGGCGGCTCCGTTTACGTATTTATTAGATGAAGACCCGGCGTTTCTCGAGTAACTATTTATCGTATACTGTCGTAGTCCAACTTCCCTCCCCTCACTTCTCTCCGTCCACCTTCCCTCCCCTCATTTCTCTCCGTCCACCTCTTTGTCTCTCATCTTTCATCTCCTCCACTCTCGCCCCATTTGCACCACTTCCCATCCTCCCTCCGGTCTCCTCGGTAGGGGAAGGTTGCCGAACCTGGGCAACTTTTTCATTCTGGTATCCAAAGTCTACATTATCTATCTACCCGGAACAAAATATGCTATAAAAGAAGCTATATGTTATACACTTTCATCTGCTGTTATTATACTTTGGCCGGCCGCGGTGGCCGAGGGAACTGAAGCGCTCCAGTCACGGTCTGCACGGCCACTACGGTCGGGGGTTCGAATCCCCCCTCGGGCATGGATATTTGTGCCGTCCTTAGTGTTAGCTAGTTCGTAAATAGTTTGTAAGTTTAGGGACTGATGACCCCGTAGTTAAATCCCATAAGCTATACAAACATTTGAACATTTTATTATACTTTGAATAAACAAAAAACCTTTATGGATGTCATTTAAAATTTAAGAATGTGTAAACGGTCCAAATTAGGCAACCGGTTTCCTAGTTTGGACCTTCAGTTGATTAAATTGAACCACATGGTAAAACAGTGACTAAAAAGGAAATAAGACTCAAAAAAAAAAAACTTCATTTCAACATCTGACCATTGATGTTCTAGCTGACGGAGGGAAATGAATAAAACCAATTTTTACCCGCCAGTTCATATTCATCTGCTATGTCGAGTGACAGTTCACAAACATCTTTGATTGTGAATCCGAAAAAGTCTCTTCAAATAAAAGAAGGTGATCTGGGACAATTCTTTCCATCTCAGTCGTAAAGGTTGAGGTCTTCCGAATAACTGAACTTTATTTTAGAACGTGTTTTTTCCATCAGCATGTCTCTTTATTGTTGCTTTTGGTACTCGGTATATACGAGCAGACTCGTTAAGTCCTTGGTCACCGTTACTGTATGCTGCCACAGCGACCTTCAGTTCATCTTCTGTCAATTTCCCGTACAGTCCCCTTCCTGCCATCTTGCAAATCTAGAAAGATTACCATACTTATTACTTATTTTTTAAAATTGTTTTGCCGCCTTGAAAATTAAACCTAAAAACGTAACACGTACCTGTTACTCGTTTTTAAATGACCTTAAGTATTATTTGTTATGAGTGTCCCCTAAATTGAACCGGTTCAAATTAGGAAACAGGCATTGATCCAACTTTGGCAACTCGATGCCACACAAGTAAAGTTAAAGTTTCAGGAACACATAACGCTAAAGTCTAGTTTTACGGTATCGAATTATTAGCTAGTGAATGGCACTTATGAACTACATTGCTGACGATTTTTTTACTTACTTTTACAGCAAAGGAAAGCTTATGATCTGTAGCAGGAAACTTGAAGTGACATTAAAGAAAACGCAATAATGGAAACTGTTCTCACTCGAATGACTGTTGTCGACCGGCGCCTGAGCCACGTGACCTCGACAATATTTCTCACCAGCTGAGCCAACTTAAGACTTTAAGTTAGCAACACACAGTGGAATACGTAGGTGGTCCACCTTGAACAGCGGTCCATCTTCGGCAGCTCTCTCCTACGTCCCCTCCCCCGCAACCCATTTACCTAAAACCCAAATACTTCTAATAAACATATACCCTTTTCTTAACAGTTTCCAGGTAAACCAATGAAAATAGCTAGGATGTAGAAAATTGCACCTGCAGTAAATGTAAGATATTGTCGCGCTGAAATGGAAGCAGGCTTGGCTTCGAAGGCAGGATTGTCAACTGAACACTGCACTTATACTGAAAGCAGGATTATTGCGAACTTAACTTACACGTAGCACTAAATGCTTCTCGGGCAGAGTGTTGTGCTATTTATACACAGACAGAATGTATAAAAAATTAGAAGAATAGTTAACATAAGAAACATGTAGACATTACAAGTGAACTTAAGAAACATGTAGAATATTCTGGAAATGATAATTACAAGGAAACAAATTTTTGCCCGTGGACGGAATGGAACCGACGACCTTCAGCACCGCAATCGGTGATGCTATCCATTTTTGTTTCAGGTAGATCCATGGTCTGCGGTCTTTTTTATTGTTCGTACTTCGTCGTTCGTTGATCATTTGGCTCAGCTTTTTTGTTGCAGAGGATGTTCAGCCCTCTGACCGGGCGCACTGAGCCACGGCGCCCGGCATCCCTTGCGCCACGGCGGCAGTTGCTCAACTTACAGTCTCGCGGCAATATTGTTATGTTATGATTCACTTGAAAAGCTTCCTCACATAAGATGTTCAAACAGTGCACTCTCAACTTCAGTGCATTTTCCTGCTCTCGTAGACTGGTGTTCTGTTACCGATCCAAAAATTCAAATGTTTGTTAAGCTTATGGGACTTAACTACGGGGTCATCAGTCCCTAAACTTACAAACTACTTATGAACTACCTTATACTAAAGACGGCACAAATATCCATGCCCGAGGGGGGATTCGAACCCCCGACCGTAGTGACCGTGCAGACCGTGACTGAAGCGCCTCAGTCTCCTCGGCCACCGCGGCCGGCTGTTACCGATCCGAGATTATAGTTCTGCATATCTTCACTTGAGTACAAGCGTGTAACATTCGATCGAGCAGCTCCTCTCTTGTGTCCACACTGCGATTGTGCTCTTGGCTCTTTGACCGCGCCCACAGACAGTAATCCAGTGGGGGTAACATCGGATGACCTCAATGGCCAAGCAATGACTCCACGCCGACACATCCAACGATTACCTCCGACTGGCAACAGAACACCTGCAGCAAAATACAATAAAGTTTACGGTGAGCTGTTTGAACGTCTTCTGCAAGGAAACGTAACCAGTTAAACAAAGCATATACTTATACATTCCTATGCCATAAGCCACCTATGTGTAGTGGAGGGTACTTCGCGTACTTCTGTCACTTCCCCCTATTCCAGTCGCGTATGGATCACGGGAAAAATGATTGCCTATATGGCTCTGTGTGGACCCTAATCTCTCTGGTCTTATACTTCTGGTTAATTCGCAAGATATGTAGCACGAAGCAATATATTGGTTCACTCTACATCACACGTGCGGTCTCGGTAGTTTGACAGAGCGTACCGTGATACAGAACGCCTTTCCTGCGCCGTCTGCCATTGCAGTTTCCTAATCATCGCTGTGATGCATTCACGCTTACTAAATGAGTCCGTAACTAAGTTTGCTACTCTCCGTTGGGTCTTCTCTACGTCCTCTCTTAACCATATCTGATGCGGATCCCACATTGATGAGCAATACTCAAGCGACAGTCGACCAAATGTTTTTAACCCACTTCCTTTGTTGATGTACTACACTTCCTGAGGATTCTGTTAATGAATCTTTCCTGGCATCTCCCTTGCCTACGACTGATTTTATACGGTCGTTCCAGTTCAGATCGCCCCTTATGTCTACTCCCATATATTTTATATGCCTCCTGCTATTGCGTAGTTATACGCAATGTGAATGCAGTACTACACACTCGATGAGGCTCAATTGCCATTCCCTATACCATGCGTCGATACAGTCAGATCATTCCATATTTAGCTACACTTTTCCAGTGTTGCGAATTCTCGATAAAGTACATCATTTGGCAAAAGCGTCATTGAACTTCCGAAGTTATCTACAAGGTCATTTAGAATATACTGTGAAGAACAAAGGTGAACTTTCCACTGAGGCACGTCTAAATTCACTTTGTCTGAAGGCTTCTCTCGGTTGATACTGACATGCTGCGTTCTATTACTTGGAAACCCCCCAATTCACTCACACAGTTGGTCTGATATTCCATACGCTCGCACTTTGTGTATCAGTTGACGGTGCGGAACGGTCTGGAACGCCTTGCGGAAGTCAATAAACACGGCTTCTACTTGTGACACTGTATCAGCTGCCCTCTGGATATGGTGGTTCCCTCTATCATTCGTAAACGGAGCATTATTTTGACGTTGGTCTTCCTCTTGTATTAAAAGTCAGGCGAGTAAAATTTCTTCAAAATCGGAATACAAGTGTAGGTATGTGTCGAAGTCTCTAATAGAAATAACTTATTCTCCGTAGTACACCATACGAAATGTCGTATAGGGGAAGGTCGAGTAAGTTGACCAAGGAGGTTACAATAAAGGGAGGTGGCATTATCTATGCAGAGCACATACGTCAGTTGAAGCCTGTCCGCCACCTTTGTCATTGCTGGATTGCTATTTCTCCGTTAAAACTATGCGTTAAGTCGACCCTCTTACTGTTAATGCACTGGACTGACAGTCACTGCGAAGTATGTACTTTCAAACAATATACTTTTTTAATAAATTGTAATAAATACTCAGCATATTATATTTGAATACGTAATTTTTAACGGCTGATTTGCACTCGTTTAACACGTTGAACATCAAGACAAAACCTTCGAACGGTTTATTTCTGGTTTAAGTGACAAATAACATTAGCTCTACAATATGAACATTTCTCCAAAACTGACCAATATGGCGGAGGCAGGCTTCACTTTTTCGGCATAAGGGTGTCTCCCTGTATTTTAACCTCCTTCAAGTTGACGAGGGGGTCTAAGATGACGAATTTTGAATTTCTCCGATAAATCTGTAGATTGTTTAACGTGCACTATGGCACCGCTTCCTTAGCGGGCTCTGCAGTCGTGTTTCTTGAAATAGAACTGCTCTGTCATTTTGGTTTGTTGAAAACAGAGGCTAGGAAGTGGATCCTGTTTTTGTAACAATTTTCCCTGCGGTTTAAAAAAAGTTTCCAATACTCTGAGATTTTCATCTATCAGTCGATCTTTCTTTTAAATTCTTTATTAGCAAATCATGATTTCGGCCAGTAACTGGCCATTTTCAATACATGTGTTTAACTGAAGATGTTATTAATATGGATAACTCACACCACGCCAAGTATGACAACTGGACATTTTTGCCGTTTCAAACCTACATAAACACTATTTCAAAAACGAAAGTGGGTGACGTCATAGAACATAAGTTTCATGCAAGTAATACTTTTGTATTAATTCATCTTAATCTTGTGGATTTACTGATGTTTTAATAATGTTTTGTATTAATTCATCTAAAATCTTGTGGATTTACTGATGTTTTAGTAACGGTTTAATGAATTTATTGTGTAAGACTGTGCATGTATAATTCTGAATGCAAAATGTCGGCTGCGGTTAAGATGATGAATTATGCAGTTCATAAGGAAGGCAGGGTGACAGAAATGGAGGAAGGAATCATTGAAAGAGGCAATGCAGCGTGTGAGAAGTGGTAAGCTTGTTAAAGGCGCCGCTACGAAATTCAACTTCCCTCAATCTTCTTTAGTTCACTATGTAAAAAATCATGTTGATGAAGTCGGCTCTGCTCAGTGTACGGGCTTAAAATGCAGGGATGCAAAGGAGAAATGTTACGTCTGTGTCTCTTTTGATAAGTAGATAAGCATCAATAAAAGTCTTACCTGTAGGGCAAGTCGACGAATCGTACTGTCTCTAACAAAAACAGGACTAGCTAAAAATTCTTCTGTCTTAGGAAACATTTGAGAGCTTTATTACAAGGGAGATACATTAACCAATCGTTTTTCCATAAATAAAACATCTGATGTTAACGTAAGAGCCAGAAAAAAAATATAATAAACGTTAATGTCGCCGTCTTATCCGACTTTCCCCTACACAGAAATGTACCTCTCGTTTTGAAGTTCATGTGTAGAAAATTTAAAAGTCGTACGTTTGTGTCGAAATGTGTAAGTGAAGTACTCACCACCTTAAACCATATGAAATGTATTGTAGACAGTGATCTTCCTCAAGTTCAAGTGTGCAAAATTTTAAAACAGAAATAAATGTGCAGATTGGTGTCTAAGTCGGTAAGTAAAGTATCCTCCGCCAGGCTCAGTGTGAAATAATATCTAGACAGTGATCTTCCGGTTGTTTTGAAGCGCAATTGTGCAAAATTCCATCAAGATCGACATGAGACTATAGATTTTGTCCAAGTTCGTAGCTAAAGTACTCCCCGGGCCTTGTTTTGGAGGATACGTGTGCAAAATTTCATCAAGCTCAGAAGAAAACGATAGATTTTGTTAATACCAGAGCCCCGGGCGAGGTACCCTCCGTCATCCAACATAACAAAAGTCCTTATTTCATCGCAGTCCGATGAACGGTATGACAGTGCAAAAATTCCTGTCTAATCCGAAGTGGCGACGTCCATACAGAATCAACAATTTCAAATTTTTTCGGCGTTTTTGCGTCACCTACCGGGCTCAGGTCTGAATCTAAAGAATCAAGGGATCCTTGAAACACACACACAAAATTTCATCAAAATCGGTCCGTGGTTTAGATATTAGTAAGATACACACGTACAGAAGATTGAGCGGGTAACTTTTCATTCTTACCTTCCTCCGACTTCAACGAATATTTTGGACAATAAAAGAAATGAAAAAGGCATCAAGTTTGTCCATTCAGCGATTCATTCCTATTTGTAATATTTGTAAATTTACTGAAATTAGTTAGATATTAGTAAGATATACACGTACAGAAGATTGAGCGGGTAACTTTTCATTCTTACCTTCCTCCGACTTCAACGAATATTTTGGACAATAAAAGAAATAAAAAGAAAAAGGCATCAAGTTTGTCCATTCAGCGATTCATTCCTATTTGTAATATTTGTAAATTTACTGAAAATAGTTCCCGTTGTTTCTCAAGTGTGTAGTTGTTTAATGTTGTGATAGTTCATCTCCTTCTTCCCCGTCTGTCCATCTTCTGCTCTACCCTACAGTCAATTCAGTTTCGATTTCATGGTTCTACTAACGCTCTACATGTTCGGTTGACATATATTAATGCTTGTTAACCATATTTTTACCTGGGAAGTGTTTTAAACGTCATGTAGAGTCTTTTCAACTCAGTTGCGTACTTCTCGACTGGCCACGAGGTCTGTAAAGGATTGTCTGCCAGCAAGTTTTGTTACCACCTAGCAGTCACGCATCGGGCAAATTTGAATAACATCTCATTAATACAATGATTATTATCTGGGGAACAATGAGGTCTACACCTTACATGCCTGTCTGTCGCGCGGAAAAAAATCATCATCATCATTATCATTAGAGATTGATTATGCCTTTCAGCGTTCAGTCAGGAGCATAATACCTCCAATAAGATTCCTCCGTGATCCCCTATTCAATGCTAACATTGATGCCTCGTCTGATGTTATGCCTTTTACTTCAAAATCATTCTTCACCGAAACTAAGTACTTTCTTATTCGTCTACGTCGACTCCTCTTACCCTCCGCTGCCGGGCTCATGAGTCTCTTGGTAACCTTGCTTCTCCAATGCGTGTAACATGACCCCACTATCTCAGTCTGTTCGCTGTAACTGCTTCGTCTAGGATGTTCATTCCCGTTTTTCTTTGATTTCTTCATTATGGACACCCTCCTGCCATTGTTCCCACCTGTTAGTACCTGCAATCATTCTTGCTTTCATATCTGTAATCTCTACCTTATGAATAAGGTAACCTGTACCCACCCAACTTGTTCTGTGTTCCTCCTATTTGACACTTAATCTGTTTAAATCTCTTTCCCACAGACATTACTTTCGTTTTGGAGATGCTGATCTTCATATCATAATTCTTACACCTCTGATCGAGCCCTGAAATAGTAGTTTCCAACCTTTCAATCGAATCTGCCATTACAACTAAGTCATCCGCATATGCAAGACTGCTTATTTTGTTTTCATCTATTTTAATCCCGCTCTGCCAGTCTACTGTTTTCAATATACGATCCATGAATAGTATGAACAACAGTGGTGACATGTTACAGCCTTGTCTTACCCCTGAAACTACCCTGAACGATGAGGTTCTGTGGTTCTTGGTGTGGGTTCCTGAGGTCGTGTCCACTGAAGCACGTTTAAGTCATCAGTCCGTAGCTTACAAACTACTTAAACCTAGGTAAACTAACCTAAGGACAACAAACACAACCCTGCCCCAGGGAGGACTCGAACCTCCAAGGCGAGCAACCGCGCGCTCCGCAGCGAGATGCTTTAGACCGCTCGGCTACTCCACCGCGGCGTTGCTTTTCATTTCCCACTTAATTTGTACGGTTAATCATTCCTAACGATCATTTACTTATTGATTTCTTCAATTTCCTTCATGCAGTTATTTCAGCTTGACTGCCTTTACGCCCTAATTATCTCATTCCTAAGTGACCTTTATTTCTGAATTCCAAAATTTTCGCATACGTCTTTGTACTTCTTTCGTCGTTGAATGAAGTACTTATTCTTTTACTCGTCGTTTCTTTTTACTTGTACGTTCCTCTTTCGAAATTTTGTCATTTCTATTTTCACATTTGCCTGGTATCTACGTCAGTAAGAAATTTCCTTCGCGTCTTACCTTTCCTCAATTCTTTCGTGCCGCGTGGTACTGGACGTGCGCTCTAAGGCCTCTTGCTACGGAGTGCGCATCTGATCCCCGTGGTAGGTTCGTGGCATGCGTGTGTGTTGTCCTTAGCGTAAGTTAGTATAAGTAGTTTGCAAGTCTTGTGACTAATGACCACTGCCATTTGGTCCCATAGCCTTGGATACAGTCTAACATTTGAGTGCTTTGGAATCCAATTTCCTTTTACACTGGTTCTTCCAGACGATTCCCTCACACCGGGTCTACTCTTCGTTTTACTTAATCTATGTTTTGTCTTTGTTTTCGGAATCTCTGTTTCACAAAGAAATAGTTATATTTAAAGTGTTACACACATCCAGGTATTTTTCAATTATGCCTGCACCTCTTGTGAAGCACGAACTGAGTATTCCGTATTAGAGTCTGAAATATCAGAAGTCGATTGGTCTTTTTTTCTCATTCGTAACGTCAATTCTGTCACGACTGCCTTTTCTGTTTCCTTACCTATAACCGCTTTTCAATCCCCTACTATTATTTTTGGTGAGGTTACGGCGGAAATATTAGTTTCGGCAGCATTTTCGGTTTCGGCCAGAAATCAGCCGAATCTTCGGCTTGGCCTAAATTAGCTTTCTTGAACTTACTCATGAAGTCCGATTCAGTCAACAATAACGCTTTACATCAATTGACGGCGCGCCGTGTAACTTCTGAGAGTCTCTGATCGTGCTTAAAAATGGTGGCTACTGTGTTGTTAAGCATAATGTAACCCAATTTTATCTTATAGTTACACACTATGTTAGTAACAATTTAACTTAATCAGTATTTTACGTAATGGAACTGGGTTATCATATTCTTACGCTGTAAAATTTTATTTAAGAGTGTCCTTGACGGCGAGGGTGGTTTTTTAATGACGAATAAGGGTTTAGGAGACAATGATAATGTGGTTAACACATTTTCCTGTTCAGTTTCCGTATATTTATACGGACAACAATCATACTGCTAATCAGAACTATGACTATTTTCGAAACACTTTCTGCAACAGTTATTCTAACTGCTATGTATTCAGGAGATATGTAAAGTTGTTTGTCGATTTCAAAAAAACGGAAGGAAGATAGAAATATACAGCTGGCACTCTTCAAGAGCGAAATCGTAAAGGCTTCTTATTGAAGCCAATAAATAATTATTTTCTGTGCATTTTGTATTGGAGCTCTGGTATTTCGAAGTATCTATTTGGCATGTTGTGCCCAAAGACTAAACACCATCATCCTACAAGAAGGTATGCAGGACTGTGGAATTAGTGGTAGTATTTGTCTCTTTAGTTCCAGGTGAACGGGACCGTGATCAATTCCAACTATCGAAATTTATGCGTGAAAAAGTAGAAAAGCGATCTTGAAAATAATACACGCGAAAAAAAAGTGACCTGTCTTTAAAACAAAATTTTTAAATAGTCATTTACATTTGCAGCCTAAAGGTTTTAAAGTCTTTTCACTATTTACTTCGCGTTGGTATGGTGTCTAATGATACGTCTTCGTATTTGACTGGTGTTGTCGTCAAGATTAAAGTTAAGTACCGTTATTGGAATTTATCAAACTGTGAAATATTGCAATGGATATTAATTTTTGAAGATAGATACACAGAGAAAATCATGAGAGATTCCGCCATCAGTATTTAGCGACAATAGTGGTTAGAATAAAGACAACACAAGAAAGCATAATTACAAAAGAAAGTGGCGGAATCCGTTTCTTACATGGCAGGAAAATACAGATTGGATTAGCGTCATCACAATGAAGTCGAACCTGTATGGAATAATAAATTTCTTCTTTACTGTAAACTGATGCTTGGTTGCATAAGCTTCGAATACCGAAGTTTCATGGCCGTGTATAATTGCAATTACGATTGGTGTTTAATGTTGCAAAATTATCGGACTTCGTTCAAAGAAAAGAAGACTTACTGCAGACATTGAAACAAAATTCAACACAAAATGTGCGTAAGTGAAATTCGCGTCTGGAATGTTCGTCCGCAATCGCGAAGCAATTTACAACAATGACCAAGCATCTTTCACGAATTATGCTGGAAATACAGATTTAAAAAAAAAAAAAAAAAAAAAAAAAAAAAAAAAAAAAAAAATGAAAAATGGGGAAAGATTTTTTTAAACTAAATATTCATTTGAATTGAACTGTGATATGTGTTACAATTAACAAATTATAAGCTCAGACTAGGAATATCGAGGCTGCATTGTATGGATTTCAGTTTGCTTAGTGTGCAATTTCCCCTTTTTTCCTTTCCTAGGAGAGGAGAGGAAAAAAAGAATTCAATTTGGAACTACTTAAATTAAAGTACCGTCGCTTTCTCTTAACCTGTTCGCCTCCCATTTCATCTTCTAAGGATTCCTGATCAGGCTTACACACACACTCAAGAATGCTTAGTACAGGCAGGAGATCTCGAAAAATGTGGGGAAACTAGTGATTTGTAATCTAGCGTAAGTAGACAGAAATTTTAATTTAATTACTCAATTTTAAAATGTTCAAATGTTTGTTAAGCTTATGGGACTTAACTACGATGTCATCAGTCCCTAAACTTACAAACTACTTATGAACTACCTTATACTAAAGACGGCACAAATATCCATGCCCGAGGGGGGATACGAACGTCAGACCGTAGTGGCCGTGCAGACCGTGACTGAAGCGCCTCAGTCCCCTCGGCCACCGCGGCCGGCCTCAAGTTTCATTTACGGTTTAGGTTAGGTTATATTCAACCAGACGGTAGTATTCAGTAGAACAGTAACATGCCCGCGTTGCTTATGGTGTGCCTTGACGTTTGTCTTAGCTTTTTAACAGTTTCTCGAGGCATTTAATAATAAGACCTTCAGTTTTAGGTCCTAACTACGGCGTGACGTGGCAATTTTCACATTGCGATTGATGATGGAGAAAGATAGTTGGACACATCGGTGTTATACTACAGATGTCGTTTGGCACTTACCTTTGAAAAACAGACCAATGAACATTGAAATAACTTTCACACGTTTATATGCAGGGTGCTCGCGTTATTCCCATAGCTCAGACGACAGTGACACTAACTACGAGGCAGGGAGCCCGGGTTCGGTTTCCGGCAGGAGACTGGAATGCCCGATTCAGTCGGTAGAGCATGAGACTCTTAATCACAGTTTCGTAGATTCGAGCCCCATGTTTGGCGCCTCATTGTAATAATACTCGCATCTAATTTTAATTTTCATGAATATTATTTGTTCCTTTAGAGACTGATTAATTATTTGCTCACCGGCTAGGTCTATTAGGGCTAAATTTTACTATGGGTTTTTGACTGTACGAGTATTTTTACAGCACAGTTACACATTATTTACTGCGAAAATAAATTTCTATGACTGGATTTAAATTCTTTGATGATTTTAAGATTTTCTTAAGCACTGTTCAATTGATACCATAGAAAATTATTAGCATTAAAGATCTTGTCCATAGTTGTAATCTACAAACCAAATTGCAAATAAACGAACGTCCCCTGACAGAAAAAAAAAAAACAGAATCACTATGCTTTAAGTTTTTTTTTTTTTTTTTTTTTTTTTTTTTTTTTTTTTTTTTACCTCACTGTTTGAAAATGATTAAAATACTATCATCCTTCCTAACTAGCAAGAAATAAATGTCACTGTTAGAAACTCGTAGCACTCCGTGTCTATATACAATGCCTTTATATGTTACCATAGTTTTTGTAACATTACATATAAGTTCACCGCAATGTCGCAGGAGAGCTGAAAAAAAATTATTAAATCATTACTAAGCTGAGTACCACCCGACTATGATTTATTGAAGTTATTATTTTTACGCTCCCCACGTAATGGCAGCAGGTTGCTGCAATCCAAGTCGGCGGCTGTTTGCCGAAACAACTTTTTTTTACTGATGGAATCCACTGATGTCATGAAACAATCTAGTCACTAGTGAACTAAAATTATAACTTTCTCTCATACATCCAACTACAACAAAATACCAACGAGCAGGAAGAACAAACTCTTTGTGTTACAAATATTAATACATTAGCCGGCCGCGGTGGCCAAGCGGTCTGCGGCGCATCAGTCACGGTCTGCACGGCCACTACGGTCGAGGGTTCGAATCCCCCCCTCGGGCATGGATACTTGTGCCGTCCTTAGTATTAGCTAGTTCATAAGTAGTTAGTAAGTTTAGGAACTGATGACCACGTACTTAAGTCCCATAAGCTCTACAAACATTGGAACATTTAATTTATACATTAGTAATGAATGACATAGATAATAATATTTTTGCTGTAATTACATAACAGTCGTTGCATAGTTAAAACATGAAAATCTTTAGCTTGACGTTGGGTTTACACAAGTGCCACATAGTGAATAGCCTTTTCTTGCACATTTTGACGTAATGTCACTACATTTATCGTCACAAACATTAATTGAAAAAATGTTCAAATATTTGTAAATCTATCGGACTCACCTGCTGGGTTATTAGTACGTAGCTTGCAAACTACTTAAACTAAGTGAAATTAACCTAAGGACAACACAAACTCCCATGCCCAAGGATTCAAATGTTCAAATGTTTGTATAGCTTATGGGACTTAACTACGGGGTCATCAGTCCCTAAACTTACAAACTCCTTATGAATTAACTACTACTAAGGACGGCACAAATATCCATGCCCGAGGGGGGATTCGAAACCCCGACCGTTGTGGCCGTGCAGACCGTGACTGGAGCGTCTCAGTCCCCTCGGCCACAGCGGCCGGTATGCCCAAGGAGGGACTCGACCCCCGACCAGGAACGTCCGCACGCAACAAACATTAATTAAAAAGGGAGGACATTAAAATCTCTAACAAGTGGAAACTGTGGTCAGAACAATCATCCAAACACCGACTTCTCAATGCGTTTCACAAGGTGCGTCGCAAAAAGGTCTACATCAAGTTAATCCAAAATGAAGACGTTCTTCTATGGTGAACTGAAGCACAGAAATGAAAAGCACAGAAATGATAAGCTACAGGTACTTAGGTAAGATCTTTAGAACGATATGGAGAACCAAATGAATCGCTGCAGCTTCGAGACGGTCAGGACACTGCGTCGGAATGTCAGGGACCTGTGGTCGACACCCATCCTACTCGCACTTTTAGCTCACAAAGACTTCTGCCCGCATCGCGTGCTGCGCTGAACGGTAATTTATGTCATCAGTGGATTGGTGGTCCCTCGCGTGAGGGGAGAAGCTTAACGGGCTGCCGGCCAGCTGGCCTCCTACCTGCGCCAGGCGATGAGAGGGCGCGCCGCGGCGTCAGGTGGCCGCGTGGGGGTCAATTAGCGAGAGCACAGCACCCAGCCCCCAGGCCAGCAGCATCTGCCGCAGCGTCACCGCCGCTTACTCACACTCGCCTCCCTCACAGCTGTGGCCACCTGCTGGCCCAGGGGACAGCTATCGCCTACCAGCCGTGCCTCTCCCCAGCCTCTGTCTGCGCTGAAACGATGACCACCTTCATCGTCCCAGTTCACGCGAAAGTACTAGAGCCATTCTGAAACTAATTTCCGGTCTCTTACGGCGGACGAATGAGAAATGGTTCTAGAAGAGTAATGGCGAACCATTGGGCATATAGATGCCAATATTTCGGAGAACAAAGTGCCCAAGATGTGACCCGGCATAACGGTTCTCGAAAGATTGTTCGTACATATATATATATATATATATATATATATATATATATATATATATATATATATATATAGGGTGTCCCACTCAAGCCTTTCACCCCAGATATTGAGATATTGAAAATGACATCCACGGTCATGAACGTACGGTAGGGGCTTATGAAAGTACGTAATATGAGACAGTCTAAAACAGAGGTGGGCACAAATCGGCTCAATGAGCAAGGCTCCGGCTCAGGCCGGAAAAAGAGCAGCGTTCACGCTCGGCCGGTAGTTATCCTAGTTGCCGCTAGAGGTCTGCATGCTTGCTGGTGCATCTAGTTCGCTCTTATCTTTATAAGATATTTGCTTCTTACTTATTAACATAATAGCATTTTTCAGGACATGCCCCTAGCAGTGGAATCTGTTCATTCGAGTTGGATACTAAAGAGTTTGCACTATTATCTTTATAAGTTATTTTATAACGCACTCAGCCAGGTGCATTTCTGCGGCTACGTTAGCGCGTTGGCTGCGCATAACGCCATCTAGTCATTTCAGCAGTAACTACATGATGGACGCCAGCTGCTCGCGGCTCTGCTCCCGCTCAGGCAAGCGGCTCCGAGAGCGCGGCTCGCTCATTGCCCACGTCTGGTCTAAAACGTAAAGAAACATTATTGTCAATGCAAACTTATGTTTTTTTTTAATGGATGCTCCATATCATTTCTTAAGCAATCAATAACATGAAAAATCGCAAAACGAATAGCGTTGGTAGCAGGGCCGGCACAGGGCATGTGCGAAACATGCTGCCACACAGGGCAGCACTTTTACGAGGGGCGGCAAATCTGCAGTTCCCCCCCTCCTTTTTTTTAATTTTTAGGACAAACTCAACATTCATGCCCAAGAGGGGATTCAAAACCAAACCTTACTGAGAGCTGCTTCGGGAACTGTGGCATGGCGCCTGGACACAGCAGTCCTGTTTATGCCGGAGGGACTGAGAGGAGGCCAGCAGTCTGGAGTACGCCGACACCAGTTATTTTAATGAGTGGAGCGCTGCCAGTCTGTTATGCGCCGTTCGTTTACTCACAACTAATTTTGCAGAAGACGATATATAATTTGGTACTGCGATTATGTGTTAAGCCTGAAGCAAATTTGCTAAGCCCAGCAATGGCAGTTTCCGAGTGTTTTACTCTTCCCGCTTCAATGAAAAAAATCGCTGAACATAAATACAGTCAAACGTGTCCAAAACCTACAATGGCTGGAAGTATTCCGAATGGGTAAATAACTGCGAGTAATTACAAGGGATAAAGGCATTGGTAGTAAGCCTGGCATAAGTTGGGTTTCGACGTATTTTTCAAAATTTATGCTATCCGTTTCTGAGTGATAGTCGGACGTTTTGATTTTGAGATACGAAACACCTGTCTCCGCCTGCATGAACAACAATTAAACTCTGGGACTGATGATCGAGCTGTTTTGTCCCATCTAACTCCCAACGAAAACAACAATAAAACTCTGATCGGCACCTTTGTTTGACAATACTACTCGTACTATCACTTTGCTAACATTTATTTGCTGTATACTGTTTTCCGTTGAATACATTATCTGTTCAGAACCGTTGAAAAATGTTTATTTACGTCAACTGTAAGTACAAGCCGCGCGGGATTAGCCGAGCGGTCTAAGGCGCTGCAGTTATGGACTGTGCGGCTGGTCCCGGCGGAGTTTCGTGTGTGAGTTTATCCTTAGGAAAATTTTGGTTGAGTAGCGTGTAAAATTGGAGACTGATGATTACAGTTAAGTCCCGTAAGATTTCACACACATTTGAACACTTTTACAAATTCACAATGGCTTATTAAAATTAGCTAGATATCTTCAACTAGGTTTGACCCCATTTATGAGCTGATGCCCACCGACTGTTTTGTACAAATCTGTAGAGAATGCCACAAATCAGTCGCAATTTTTGTTTTTATTTTCCACATCTACATAGCTTTCGGGCACAGTGTGGCTATTTTCAACGCTTTGAGTTATGTATACACCTATTCCGTCATTCTAAACTGTCAACATGATAGTCTAGATGTACGCACATATTAAAAGCTTTGAGTCTAGCCAGGTAGATCTGAAAAGTAAAAACAAAAACTCCGATTCATTGCTGACATTTCCTACATATTTGTTTAAATAAAATTCCACAAACGTTTTGTAAAAAAATAAATAAATAAAAAAAAAGAAAAAAAAAAGAAAAAAAAAGAAAAAAAGAAAAGAAAAACCGTGGCAGGCCCTGGTTGGTAGCATCGCGATGCGTCAATTACCTCCTGAGAAACTGTGAAGCGAAGTTAACGTTTGAAACACATCAAGCGAACAGCTGACGCGTCCAGAGACTCAAGCGAGACTCACGGTTGAGTCTCAGACACGCGCTAGCACCGCGCCTCGTGTGTTTCAAACGTCAACGCGTGTCCGAGACTCAACCCTGTGTCTCTATTGAGTCTCTGAAAGCGTCAGTTTGATGGCTTATGAAATGATATGGAGCATCCAAAAAAAGATGTTTGCGTTGACAATAACATTTCTATACGTTTTAGACTGCCTCATAGTATGTATGTTCATAAACCGCTATCGTAGGTTCATGACCGCGAAAGTCTACTTTCAATATATCTTGTAGTTTCAGAGATATGTGGGGTAAAAGTCTTGAGTGGAACACCCTGTATGTATATGTACGCTAAGGTAGTTATTTTTGCTGAAGACAGAAGTGTAGCTAGCACACTTAAAAATAGGAATTAACCGATGAAATTGTAAATGATATCTTTCAGAAAATTATTAAGTCGTTCTCTTCAAAAGGACTTTCATTAAACCTAACACTTGCACCGGAAATATTGCGGAAATGGGAAGTACGGTTTTCACGGAATAGATTGGTAGCCAACGACTCTTATTTTTATCCAACAAACAATTGCAATATTACTTATTAAGTGTGCTTTTTATGAAAACAAACAGTTTTTTAAATGAAACAATGGTTGTTTCTATCATGCACTGGAAGTTTTGGCACCAGCTGTGTACAATGAATTTTGAACGACATTTATATCGCTTTTAGTTTGGCAGCTACAACCATTCAAAGTTTCCGTTTCCGCAATATTTGCGGTTCAAGTGTTAGGTGATTCAACCTGTAAACAGTTTCATGTAGTAAATATCACACCATTCATGAATAAAGGCTTTAAAGAGAAATCTGTAGCTAAGTTAGAATATTCAAAATTTTGAGGTGTTTGCATTGATGAGTGATTGAATTGGGAGAAATACATTGAAGATCTGTTGAAAAGTTTGAGTTCAGCTGCTTATGCTATCAGAGACATTGCAAAATTTGGCGATATGCATGTCAGTAAATTAGCTTACGATGCCTATTTTCATTCACTGTTTCCATATCGGGTCATATTTTGGGGCAATTCAACTTTGAGTGAAGAAGTACTCATAGCACAAAAGCGAGTAATCAGAATAATAGCTGCAGCCCACCCAAGATCATTCTGCAGACATGTAAGGGGACCTGAACATGAAAATGACATTAAAAAAAAAAAGTTTTTGCCTCTACCTGAAAGACAAATTTCTCCGTTTCCAAAAATGAATGGTTTATTTATTTAAGTAATTATTGTAATCTTAATCGCTCTTTGAACAAGTGTCTGCATACTGGCCATGCTGATGCTTCTGGCAAGGAATATCACCATAAACATTCCATGCCTGCCACATTCATGGGAACAATAAAGCCAATATAGACAGACTTTATAAAAAAAAAAAAAAAAAAAAAAAAAAAAAAAAAAAAAAAACACTTAGCAAATGTCTACATTGCCGTACACAAAATCCAAATGAGAGTTTCAACAGTTGCGTGTGGCAACGAGTACGGAAAACTGTGTTTGTTGGAAGGACAGTACTCAAAATACGTGGCGGATTAAGGCTGTTGGAGGCCCGGAGCGGTGGCAAAACAAAATGAGGCAACCTGGCCTATTGGAACTTCTGAAATTTGGAAGCTCCCCCGAGGACGAGAGGCACGGGATAGTCTAAAAAAAATAGTTTTCGAGAGTTGGAGGCTCCAGAACGAGAGTCGAAGGGCGCTAAAAAAACCTGTTATTTACACAAATGAGTAGCAAAGAAACAAGAATCTCAAGCTCCGCTTTTTGTGATGTATAGTATAAATGATAGTGATTGCCTACCACGGACTTTACTCATCTCAGTGAGAAGAATAACGGCGAGGGTTCACAGCTTTTCAACTTGCATCAACACTCGTATAGGCAAACATTTCACCAACAAGAGAGAGACGGAGATGGTACAGATGTTGTACAGGAATATGACAATACATTTAACTTACTGCACTTAACAACTCCTGGTGATATTCTGCTACTTAAATAATTCTAAGTAATTCAAGTAAAGTAGTTACTTAACTAATTAGCTAAGAAAATTGCCTCATTGCACGTGATATGTGATACATTAACTTACGCAAAGAACGCACTCACTACTGTTTTTTGAGTTTGAAAGGAAGGTATAAGGTGAAGATTAACAAGAGTAAAGCGAGGGTAGTTCAATCTAGTGTCAGGAAATCAGGCGATTGAGAAGGAATTGGATTAGGTAATGAGACAGTAAAAGTGATAGACGAGTTTTGTTATTTGGGTAGCAACATAACTTCTGAAGTAACGTGGCCGAAGTAAAGACGATAGAAAATGCAGAATGTCTATGGGAAGAAAAGAGTTTTTGAGAAGCGAAATGTGTTGACATTCAATATTAGTTTAAATGATAGGAAGTCCTTTCTGAAAGCATTTGTCTGGAGTAAAGCATTGTATGGAACTGAAACGTGGAGGATAAGGAGTTCAGATAAAAAGATTATAGAAGCTTTCGAAATCTGGTGCTACAGACGAATGATGAAGATTAGGTGGGGAGATCACTTATCTAATGAGGAGGTGCTCAACAGAATTGGGTAGAAAAGAATTTTTCTGGCATATCCTGATTAAGAGAAGAGATAGGTTGGTGGGAAACGTTCTGACATATCAAGGTATCGTCAGGTTAGAGTTACAAGGTAGTGTGTGAGGTAAAAATCGTAGGAACGAATACAGTAAGCACGTTGAAAAGGATGTAGGTTGCCGTACGTATTCTCAGATAAAGAGGCTTGCTCAGGACAGGGTAGCGTGAGAGCTGCATCAAACAAGTCTGCGGACTGAAGATCACAATAACAAAAAGAAAAATTACGAAGATTTCCTCAAATGAAATACGCTGTTAATCGCCGAAAGAGGTTTCGGGAAGCAACCTAGTGTCTAACCGACAAAGGGCTCACAAAAATTTTAAGCCAAGTCTTTCAGGATGAGAATCCATCGCTTTACTCTGTGATACAACCTCATTCTCAGAAACGACCCTGTGCACTTTCCTTCCCGTAAAGAAGAAGAATAGATTATTTATTTTCTTACGGCCGTAAATTGCGTCTCTGCAGGAAGAAGAAATGTGCTGCATCGCAGGTTTTGGAACATATCCTGTATTCAAATATTATGAATTATCTCGAACAGAACGATCTATTGACCCAAGGTCAACACGGATTTAGAAAATATCGTTCTTGCGAAACACAACTAGCTCTTTATTCACACGAAGTGATGGATGCTATCGACAAGGGTTCGCAAATCGATAGTAAGCTTTTGACACAGTACTTCACAAACGGCTTTTAATCAAATTGCGTGGTTGTGGTATATCGCCCAAAATCTGCGATTGGATAGGGGATTCCTTGTCAGAGAGGACACAGTTCGTAATAATCAATTTCCTGTTATAGGTCCTCTGCTGTTCCTTATTTACACAAACGATTTAGGGGAAAATCTAAGTACCTCTCTTAGGTTGTATGCAAATGACGCCGTCATTTACCGTCAAGTAAAATCATCTGAAGATCAAAACCAACTGCAGAACGATCTGAATAAGATATCAGTATGGTGTAAAAATTGGCAGTTGACTCTGAATAATGAGAAGTGTGAAGTCGTCCATATGAGTACGAAAAGAAATCCGTTAAACACCGTTTACAAGATAAATCAATCAAAAGTGAAGGCCGTAAACTCCACAAAATACCTAGGAATTACTATTACATCAGACTTAAATAGGAAAGAACACGTAGATAATGTCGTGAGAAAGGTGAACCAGAAACTGCGTTTTATTGGCAGTGTGACACAACAACACAGTGACCAACGGTGCTTTCTAGTCATGTGTGCGTACGATGCTTTATGTATTTTTCCTCATTATTTGTATTTTTTGTAATTTATTATGTATTTGTATATTTTGTTTCTGTGATATATTTGCATTGTCCTGCTAATTTCCATATATGTCGAAAATATTGTAAATGTAGTAGACACGCTGGGTTAGCAAGGGCTTTGCTATTGTATAGAATCATCTTTGAGTAGGGAGTTTTTTATCGCTGGTAGCGCAGAGGCGCACAGCGAGAAGGAGTCGTTGTTGAGAAGTAGCGGAGGATAGACGCATTACTTTTTGACAGTGCGCTCAGTGGTGTACGGAACAAGTACGTGGATTGGCACTAGTGGCGGAGACGACGAAGAGGCAATATTATTTATTTATACGGCCACAGCTTAAATAATTAGAAATGCATCAAGAGGAATGCTGTGGGCCCTAAATTGTAATTAACATTCGTCGCCAAGAAGAGCCTGTGTTTGCCAATTGTTAAGTGCCAACAGTCTTCAATCAGCAGCACCAAGTCGCACATCAAATTCAGTAAGATCTGTCCAGTTTGTCTTAGCATGTACAGCTAACCAGCGTATTAGTGATGATTGTTCAATAGCGAACACTGTTATTTGTGAACCTGTGTTTAAAAATCTTTACCCATAGTCATTGTCCAGACAGGTTCCTTCCTCATCCATTGTTTTTCCGAGGATAGTCACAAAGTTATAGAAAACTAAAGACCAGAGTCATTAAAGACAATGTGACAGTCGTTAATAAAAAATGTGTTCAGAAAAGTTTTACTAAACGTAGCTTATGCCAGTGTTCCTGATCAATAGGTTTACTAAGTTGAACGAAACTGCTAGATTAACTTTCAATTTAAAAGATTTTTCAATAACAGTGTAAAAGGTTAATTGTTTTCCACTGCATATTATTTTGAGGTAAAGTTTGTTTTAACTTGCAAGTACTGACTAGTGAGAATAGTAATTGTTTACAAGTGTTTGAATGCTAATAATTCCTGGTTAAAGATAGAGTAAAAGTTAATCAGAAGGTTAAATGGGTTTTTTTAAATATTCAGTGTTAGCACGACAAGTCATTCATTAATTTTCTGAGCTTGCCATTAGTATAGTTAATAGTTCAGTTACAACTTGATTATTGCTAAAGCGCATGGCATACTCACTGTAGAATAAGTTCTGGTACTTATATAAACAATTAATTATTTGAAGCTGTAAATAGTAAGTATTAAGGTGAGAGTTTTGCATGATTTGCTGCACGTTGCATTTGCGCGGCTATGGCTTGCATTTCGCTGTCTTACAATGAACCCTGTGTTAGTAAACTATTTCTCAGTAATTAGTATATTGTCAGTGTCTTTTGTACCGAATTTGACCCGCACCCTCTGATTTTCTGCCCACCCAAATTTTACGTAATATTTCACGTTGTTAATTAACTTTTCTATTATTGACATCCCACAAAATTATTTGCTCGTACATCGAGCTGGCGACCGTAAATCAATAAGTTATTCACTTTTTTTTCAAATTAATCCCTGTGTTCCGTTTGTTCCGAATTTTTTTTTATTTAAACATTGATCATTTTATTCCAAATTTTACCTTCCACCTTTTTTATTCTTATCGATCGTTGTTGTTTACCAAAGAGGTGCAGCAACGTTCCGGTTATAGCCTCGACTACATCATCGGCTTCATTACCGATAGCTTTTCCACCAAATTAAGATAATTAGGCACACGGGTCATTTTTCTAATTATCATATTCTAACCGGTGGTGTAGTACGGGTAGGGTTATAGCAGAACCCTTAAAACATGCAACAGAACTACAAAAGAAACTGCATATACTACGCTTGTCCGTCCATTTTTGGAGTATTGCTGCCCAGTCTGGGATCCTTATCATGTGGGTTTGACGGAGGACATCGAAAGATTCCAAAGAAGGGCAGCTCGTTTCGTATTGTCACCATACAGGGGAGACAGCGTCACGGAAATGATACAGGATCTAGGATGGGAATCATTACAATATCGGCGGTTATCGCTGCGGCGTGGGCTACTTACGGAACTGCAATCGCCAAAATTCTCCTCCGAATGCGAAAATATGTTGTTGACTCCCACTTACATAGGTAGATATGATCATCAGAATAAAATACGAGAAATCAGAACTCAGAGAGATTCAGGTGTTCTTTCTTCCCGCGCACTATTCTAGAATGGAATGGGAGGTAAATAGTATAATGGTGGTTCGACTGACCCTCTGCCAGGCAAATGTGATATGCAGAGTATCCCAGGTAGATGTAGATGAAACAGCGCCTAGAGGACACGGTCTTGGACGTGCCTGCGTCACACCGAGATACCACGACCACTAGCTGACTGGCTAGCCGCTGGGGCCCGCCCACCGCCTCATAGCGACCGGCCAGACATCTAGCTGACGAGATAGTGTCACTGTGGCCCACGCAGATGGCCTTTGAGCCATTTGGCATACCGTGGACGGCCCTGGTCTACAGTAACAAATAGAGTGACGCCACTTTCCTATTTCAGGAGTTCCGCTGCCAAGAAGTAGCGAGGGACATCCAAACCCAGAGTTTGCCCTCTATGATGTTCTACTTGTTCTTCCCCCAGTTCTAGCCACCGGCGGCCCCCTCCGCCTCCAGTAGATGGTGGTTCGATTGACCCTCTGCCAGGCACTTAAATGTGATTTGCAGAGTATCCCATGTAGATATAGATAAGTTGAAACGAATAATTAGTTATTATTAACCAATATTGCGTGGGCGCAGTTCTATCTTCTAGGCACAACGTTTCTAGTCGTCTACGTCTGTAGAGTGCCTGAAATAATTTCCCAGACACTCCACCGGACGCCAGCACGTACGCCGGACGTCGTGGGCGCAGGTGGCTCCATTACCGATAAATGACGCCACGCGGGTGGCAGCTTAAATTTCCCCCGCGAACCTCGCATGCTAAGTACCTCTTTCTATACGGTGGTCGGAAGGTCGTTTAGACTTCACCAACAGCTGTTTTTCCGGAATTTGCATAAATTATCTGCTTTCACGCATTCTCTCCGGGTCCTCGGCGGAATCTCACTGTGTGTATATACTTACCTTTTTTTTGCGTCGCTTAAGAGCGCACAGCCCCGGCGGTGGGTCGTCTCCTCCGCCGCCACCTGCCGCCGCCTCCAGCCGGTCCGACGCGAGGGCGGACGTGTCGTCACGGCACCCCACTTGTCCGCGCCTTATTAAAGAGGCAGCTTTTAGCCCGTAATGTATTTCAGGTGTAGCGGCCCCCGCAATTATGAAAATTAGCGAGCGGCCGGCCCTTCAGTATGCAGATTTCTCCGTCCGTCCGCGAGCTTTCGCAGGTCTGGGCAGTCGGCTCGCCGCCGGGTCCACGGCGGGACCGTTAAGCCCCTGAGAAAGGCTGCCCACGGACAGCTTACATATGTAAAACGCTTCAGCGCCATTAGAGTTTCTTGTCCCGATTCAATCACACCGGTGTTAATTCACGTGCGGGAGGTGTGTCGCATCTGTTGACCAAAGTCGTCGCAAATAGATCAAAACGTGCGACAGGCGAGAAGGAAAGTTACACGAAGCGTTTATCGCCCCTTCTCTAAATTACATGTCTCCACGGTGTAATTTGAATAATGGTAACCACCCAGGTATGACATCACTTGATGTGTGACGAAAAGGTCTCGAATGTATATTCTGCAGTGTGAGGCAAGAAGTTAAAACGACTATTATGTCATTACTGACTGACTCATACGTCTGTGTTAGACGAGTATGCAAAAGTAAATCTCGTGTAATAAGTGTCGTGGGCAAGGAACAGCACCTGATGCAGGATACCGGCACTTAAAAGGAACGAAGATGTTCTTTTAATGCCTGTATTTTATTGAAAATTAATACCCTCCACCTAAACACTGTTCTTCACTTTTGTCAACATCATAAATTGTATTTTTAACGTTTGTTTTTTTACAGGTTTTATAAAAGGTAACCTCTATATTTTTGTGATACTTCAGTTTCTCCCGGCGTATTTGATAATCAAAATATCCACGGGTGTACTGCCGGTCTATAGTGTCCTACGGGCACAATATTTCGGCGATCATACGTGTCGCCATCATCAGGTGAACTGACGGAGCTCAGTCCGCCAGTTCACCTGATGATGGCGACATGTATGATCGCCGATATATTGCGCCCGTTGGACATTATAGATCGGCAGTTACCGGTGGATATTTTGATTATCTATGTTTTTTTGCTTATGGGACTCACGAAATCCTCTCTTCTGCCCCGTCTTCTTCTCACAATAGCACTTACAACTAAGCCCTCCATTTCTGATCTGTGTTCGCAAACTTAAGACTTACCTTACTATAAAGGCTCTTTCCATCATTCCTTGATGCCTTAACATATGCTGTACCATCTGATTCTTTCTACTATTTAGCGTTCTTTTCATACATTCCTCTCCTGGTTGATGCAGTGCCAACTCTTCTATCCACCTGGTTCACACCATGCATCAGATTCTGTGGATTCCATTATTCCTTCCTATAAAACATCATGCTCCGAAACACACTATCGAAATTTATTTCCACGGAGGAAGCCTAAGTTTCATAGTACCTAACTTCTGTTACCAACAATGCATAGTCCGTTATTTATGTTACATCCTGCAGCATATACTCTTATGGCTTCGTTCATAACTAAATTCGATGTTCCATTTCTCACTAATTTCTGCTTATGTTTATCACTTTCATTTTTCTTTTGTTAACTCCATCTGTATACTCCGTTCGGTAGACGCTTCACTATAATTAACACTTTTACAGTTCTTCCTCTCTTCCTGTCAACAATTTCGAGAATGTTTCATACAAGTTTCATACAAGTCCAATCTAATGGCCGTAAATTTAAATATATGCCTAGGAATTACTATTACGAACGACGTAAACTGGAAATATCAGGTACAAAATATAGTGGGAAAATCGGACCGAAGGATGCTTGTCATTGGAAGAATATTTAGAAGACCCGGGTTTTTACTAATATATATTTCACATGTCTGACCTATTTTGGAGCACTACTGTGCATTGTGGGATTCCCATGAAATGTGAATGAGAAAGTATGTATAGAAAAGTTCAGAGAAAGGGAGCTCATTTTCTGTTATCTTGGTTCAGGAGAGAGAGTTTCACGCAAATGATGCACGACATGCGGTGAAAATTATTAAAAGGTAGATGATATTCTTTGCGGCGAGATGTACCGGTATATACGAAATTTGTTTTACCAACTTTCTCCTCCGAATGCGAACTTATTTTGTTGGCACCTTAGAACATGATCATCATAATAAAATAAGAGATAATAGTTCCAAAACAAAAAGACCTAAGTGTTCATTTTTCCCGTGCACTTTTAGAAAATGGAACAGTAGAGTTACTTTGTGAAAGCGATTCTATAAACCCTCTTTCAGGCAATTAAATGTGATTTCCTGAGTAAATCTGTAGATGCAGAGCGCCAGGAAAGTTGGTAGATGTATGTAATTATTGAGATGGGCTGATGGAGGCGGGCGTGTAGGTAGACGGAAAACGGAGAAGGAGATTAGGGGAGGGGAAAGCGAGTACACCACAGTGCTTTACCAGCACAGTCCTGTTTGGAGTTCATAAGCAGTTGCCTTTCTCCAACCTTCGAACCGACTTACCCGGCCAGTTATATAGGGGATGATTGATCACACCAGCAACATTGCCAGAGGTGAAAGAAGTGAAAAGTAGCTGAACAAAATCCTAGAAGTTAGCAGGGATCGAACCAGCGACCTTAGTATTCAAAGTCTGACACTACCACTGTGCAAGCATACGACACGGTAGTGAACGAATCAAGATACTTACTGATTTAAAGAATATAATGTGTAATATGGAACAATAATAACTCTTTTGAAAAGCTATTTAAGCATCGACTTTTCAACTGTACCATATTGCAGAAAATGCATTTATTGGTTGCTATGGTCTACGTAATATGATTCAACACAATACCATTTTTTCAGACTCCTCAGCGTGCTTAATCCATACTTATATAAATATCACAGTCCAACGTGTACGCAAGAGTTTGGGGTGACAGAAGCACCCCTAGAGAGAAAGAGCCAGTCATACGGAACCAGTGTTGCTAACAGTGAAATGGGATTTCCCACTAAAAAATCTTATTAAAAACCACCAGAAACTACTAGATTTTATTCGTGTGTTTAACAAAACCACTAGATTGTTATTATTTGAAGTAATGAGTACGTTCAGTAACCAAAAACACGAGATAATTCAATCTATCTTTCGTGATTAAAGGTAGAACAGTATTATCTTTATAACCAAAAATGAACACTTGCAGGTCGAAATTTTATTTCCTTTGTAGTTTTAAGCAATTATTATTGTTTTTCTTCAGAAGAGACTGTAAAGAAAGAATCGTCAGTGTTGTGAAGTGCATAGCTTGTAATAAATAAAATAAAATAAAAAATATATAGTATACATGAAAAAAGGCGTAAATGTTTTCTGACGTTTGCATCACCGTAAACATGCTAATCCAGGCCCGACCTATATAGGTATCTTACGTAACAATATTTCTATCCCACCTCGTCATTTAAACTAAAACCTACCATTCATCCCGAAAAAAACTGGGCCCTCTCCCTTTTTTCTCCTCTCCTTTGTGTGACCCGCGGCCCCAAAATGTTTGTCCGGACGCGAATAGGTCCCGTATTTTCATGACATCGTCGCCGTAATTTAAAACCGTAGCAACTTTCGCCATTTCTCGTTATGAGAAATGAAGGTTCAGGAAATACTTTTTGCTGCCATTGTTTAGCGCGTTCTGTGAGCAACGAAGGCATGCAAAATTTGCTTAGTCTGATGTTGGCAATTGATATGGTACGTGATATAAGCTATTATGCCTAAACGCAAATGCACATTTTCGTCGAACTTCAAGAAAATATGTTCTTTCCTCGAAAAGACAAAGCTTTCTTATGATGTTCACTTAAAAATTTGTAGTAGCACATTTTCTATTCTGATGATGGAACTCGGATGTGTTTGAGCATGGTAATTCAAACGAACATAATCTGGCTTCTTCTGATGATATTGCAACAATCTCTAAAATCAATGACTTCTTCACACACAACAATTAGTTTTATACTTCCTAAAAATTACTGTTACGTTGTTGTTGTTGTGGTCTTCAGTCCAGAGACTGGTTTGATGCGACTCTCTACTCTCCTCTATTCCGAGCAAGCCTCTTCATCTCTTCATAAGTCCTGTAATCTACATCCATTTGAATCTGCTTACTGTATTCATCTCTTGGTCTCCCTCTGCGATTTTTAGCCCACACACTCCCCTCCAACGCTAAATTCACGACTCCTTTATGTCTAAGAATGTGTCCTACCAATCGATCTATTCTTTTAGTCAAGGTATGACAGAAATTCCTTTTCTTCCCAATTCTGTTCAGTACTTCTTCGTTAGTTACTCGATCCACTCACCTAATCTTCAGCACTCTTCTGTAGCACCACATTTCAAAAGCCTCTATTCTCTTCCTGTCCACGCCGTTTATCGTCCATGCTTCAGTTCCATACAAAGCAACATTCTACACAAATGCCTTCAGAAAGGATTTCCTTACACTTAAATTAATAGTTGACGTTAGCATTTTTTTTTTTCAAAAACGCTTTTCGTCCCATTGCCATTCTGCATTTTTATATCCTCTGTACTGCGACAATCGCATGTTATTTTACTGCCCAAGTAGCAAAACTCATCTAGTTGTTGGATACTGGCAGTGCTAGCGAGTGGTTGTTGCAAGGAATTCTTGTGGTATCGGCACAATACCAGGCATGATGTAATGGTTGTGGGCACAGTACATATTTGATCAAGTGGATACGTGTATGAAGAAGAGTACTGTGGGCCTAAATTTGTTACAAATAATTCGTCGCCAAGAAGAGCCTGTTGTGCCAATTTATTATGTGCCAATAATGTCTGACCACGTCGCACACCGCCTCACTAAAGTAAGATCCAGCCAATTAGTCATCTATTAGCGTGTACGGATAGCCAGCATAGTAGAACAGTTATTGTCAATAGTGAACCAGAATTAATGAAAATCTGCGTTAAAGAGTTTTTCACCTGAGACTTATACCAGGCAGGGTCCTATACATATCATTGTTGTTACGAGACTTAATCATGAAAGTAAAGAGTACTAATGATAAAAGGTGATAATTTCAGTGACAAATGTGGTCAATTAATTTGGCGTTATATAAATCATATTATATAAGTCATGGTATTAGTAATTAAAGCTGAATGTTACTGAACTATTATGTGTGTCACTGCATAGTTATTCAATTCCACAGTTTGCTAAAAGACAGAGTAATTCATACTTTTTATAGAGATCATATTAATGACAGTATTAATTAAAATTTTGCAGTCACTGAATATCGTAAATGATAAGTGTTAACGAAATATTGTTGAGAGTATGGAGTTCGTATAGTTAACAATTTGCAAGTATCAGTACTTATTTGAATTGCAGAGCAAGCCTTTTTAAAAACTCTTAATCAAGTACAATTTTCACAGTTAAAATTAACAAGTCATTACAACTAGTTGCTTGTTCTATTCAAGTGACTCTGTGTGTTAGACAATAAGCATTACGGTGAATCATAAGTGTGACAACCTCTTAGAACCATTATGTTGCTAAATGCTGCTCATTGATGCATAATACTTGTAAGATCGCTGCGCTGCTTGGCAATTGCTTTATCATATTTCAGTTTAGGTAGTGTCTTTTGGTTTGAGCTTGGCTTAATCTAACGTAGTGTAACTGCTGTGTCCGTACTCCTATTGAGTCAAACCCTATTACTTAATATAAATAATTGAATGATTTTTTTTCCAAATTTTGTTCGCTCATTCAGTGAGCGTGGCGACCGTAAATTGTTTTCTTCCACTTAACTCATAATTTTTCAGCCGTTTGTTTACGTTTTAACAGCAATAATACTTTACAAAATATTTTTCATATTCATTACCATATTTTCGTTCGATGGCACCCACTTAAACGCAGTGGCATCGATCAAGTTATAACCTCCACTACATTTATCGGTATTAATTTATTTAACGACTGCCTATCCATCAGGTCAGCAATTAGGAGCACGTTACATTCTTAATTGTTAATTGTCCGGTAATAGTAGGGGTGGGAGGTTATAAGCTCTCCATTACCCTTGTTTTGCTCTTCTTAATGTTCATTTTATACCCACCTTTCAACAGACTGTCCATTCCGTTCAACTGCTCTTTCAGGCCTTTTGCTGTCTCTGACAGAGTTATAATCTCGTCGGCAAAACGCAATATTTTTATTTCTTCACCCTAAGCTTTAATTCCTTATCCAAATTTCTCTTTGCTTTCCTTTATAGCTTGCTCAATGTACAAACTGAATAGCATTGGAGAAAGGATACAACTCAGTCTTACTCCCTTCCCAACCTCTGCATCCCTTTCATGTCCTTCAACTCTGACCACCGCTGTCTGGGTTTTCTACAACCTGTAAATAACCTTCCGTCCCCTATATTTTTACTCCTGCTGATTTCAGAATTTGAAACAGTGTTTTCCAATCAACATTGTCAAAAGTTTTCTCCAAATCAATAAATGCTATGAATGTAGGTTTGCCTTTCCTAAATCTATCTTCTAAGATAAGTCGTAATGTTCAAATGTTTGTAAATCTATCGGACCAAATTGCGTGGTCATCAGTCCGTAGCTTACAAACTACTTAACCTAGGTAAACTAACCTAATGACAGACACACACACCCATGCCCCAGGGAGGACTCGAACCTCTACGGCGAGCAACCGAGCGCTCCGCAGCGAGACGCTTTAGACCGCTCGGCTACTCCACCGCGGCAAGTCGTAATGTGAGTAATGTGAGTATTGCCTCCAGCGTTCCTACATTTCTCTTGAAACCAAACTGATCTTCCCCGAGGTCAGCTTCTACCAGCTTTTCCATCCTTCTGTAAATAATTCGTGTTAAAATTTTGCAACCATGACTTATTAAACTGATGGTTCTTTAATTTTCACACCGGTCTGTGCCTGCTTTTTTTTGGACTGGGGATTATTACATTTTTCTCTAAGTCTGAAAATATTTCGCCTGTCTCGTACATCTTACGCACCAGATGAAATAGTTTTGTCTTGGCTGGTTCTCCCAGAGCCTTGTTTCGACTCATGTCTTTTTTAAGTGCTCTTTTAAAATCTTCTCTCAGTATAGTATCTCCTATTTCATCTTCATCTACTTCCTCTTCACTTCCTACAATATTGTTTTTAAGTTCATTTCCGTTGTAGAGCCCTCTGTGTACTATTTCCACCTTTCAGCTTTTCCTACTTGCTGAGAACTGGTTGTCCATCTTAGTTCTTTATATTCATAGAGCTGCTTTTCTTAGCTCCAAATGTCTCTTTTATTTTCCTGTAGGCGGTATCTATCTTTCCCCTATTTATAAATTCTTCTACAGACTTGAATTTGCCTTCTAGCGATTCCTGCTTAGCTATTTTGAACTTCCTGTCAATCTCATTTCTTAGTCGTTTGCATTTCATTTTTCCTGTTTCATTTAGTGCATTTTTATATTTTCTTGTTTCGCCAATTAAATTTAGTATTTCCAGTGAGATTTTTTGTAGGTCTTGCGTTGCTATTTTGTCCTCTGCTGCCGTCACTATTTCATCTCTCATACCCATTCCTCTTCTATTGTTTCTGTCAATTGTTGCCAAAAGCTCCCTCTGAATTTCTAAAGTACTTCAGGTTCCCCCAATTTATCCAAGTCCATCTCCTTATTTTCCTACTTTATTACGTCATTTCTATAAAATATTCATTTATAAATGTATAATATTCCCAACATAAACATGTTTTATTAAAGTGTTATCATGAAACCTAATCGTTGTTATTCAGCATCACGGAGGTTTCAGAGTAATTATAATAAAGAAAGATATAATATTATCGTTGGAGGTTGGTCTAGTGTCAGGTGTCCTGTATTTTCATGGAGGAAAATTGTAGGTTTATCTAAAATTGCCCCGTAAAAGTGTCCACGTTATATGATGTATGCATATTTATTAGTACTATTTTCGAAATATTTCTTTCTGTATTTTATTGTCTTGTTTTATATCTTGTAAGTCATACTGTATGTTTCTGACACTATTGAATAAAGAAGCCCGCATAATAATATAGGTGCCACTAGATGCCAAATCCGCCCAATAGACAGGCACTCAGAATCACCAGATTTAGTGGGAAAACCACTAACTTGGCAACACTGTTAACGAACTGGAACGATCATGGAAGCGACGCGAGTGCTCCAACTATTTTTAATGCTGTTATTTTCATATTTCCCAGCCAGTGAATGAAAAAGGTGAATTTTACAATACGAATAGTAAAAACTAATTAAAGCAATATTCCACCTCTTTTTGGACTGTTTATCTGAATATTATGTGTTGTGATTTTCAGACAGTTCGTTTCATGTTAATTTCTTTAATACAAAGCACGTCGAAGCATATGGTATTTGTTGTTGTATTGTGTAGTCGGTTAATATAAAACTGTTTAACAAGCGTGTATAGTAATATTTTGTTGAAGCGTTGTGAAGTTACATCGATGGAATCGCATTTAGAGAGTAGATATCTTCGTTGGCAGTATAAAAGAACGTGTAATTATTGGTTTCAAATTCAGAGATCAAGCCCGTGCGAGGCTTCGAAATCGAAAGATCAGCGATATCGCCTGTTAAGAGAAAGTTATTGTATGGTTGCATCTGATATTCAGGAAGGCCTTCCAGAACTAGTTGATATTCGTTTCTAAAGTTACTATCGGAAGCCTCCACTGTTTTGTGTGTTATAGGACGTGGCGTTTTGGAGTAAAATTGTCGTAATTGATAGTTGAAAGTTCACACTTCTGCTCAATAAGGTGTTAGAACGTGCATTTCCTGAATCGGAAGGTCGTTTTCTGTCAGAGTCGTGTTCTCAAATTGACAAAACTCTGACAGGAGTCACTCGGAAAAAACACATAGAAAACTACACTAATATTGCCGAGAGTTTGTTCGTGGTTAAAATTGACTTTTCCGTGGCATATTTATTCAAAAGAAAATCTTTGTAAATCCAAGGCAGTCAACTACGTTAACCGTTAGTCCCTAGCCTTACAAACTACTTACACTAACTTAAAGTAACTTAAGCTAAGGACAACACAAACACCCATTCATGAGGGAGGACCAGAATTCCCGACTGCGAACGGCCGCGCGCATCGCAGTTGGGCATATATATATATATATATATATATATGTTCAAAGTTTGGGTAAGTGAAGTAGTGGGCCTAATGGGGGCAGTGGGTCTGAAGCGAGCGCAGTTTCCTAATTTTGCAGTTCACGTAAGTAATTAATTTTTGTATATGGGTTAGTTAAGTGGCAGGCTAAGTGGGGGCTGTGGAGTGGAAGAAGTGGAATTGATGGGAGGTGTGGGCGGTGGTCTCACACGTCAGCTGAGATGTGATTAGAGGTCTTCCAAGTGAAGACTGTTGTGGAGGAGATCTTACCTGTTAATCATCTATGAGTACTTTTTCCCAGGTGCCAGGCTTTTCTATGACGATACCTGCACTGCCCTGCTGTTTTTGACAATGTTTGGATGCAGCCTAGCCAAAGTGAAAGTATGAGGCAGAACATGCTACGTCGCGTTGACGCACAAGTTAAGGAACATGTTGAGACACATCCATTTTCAAATATGGCAGCATGCGGCAGCGCATGTTGGCCTTCGGTCTCTGTAACAGAGTATGATTGAATAAATCTACTCTAGCACAAAAACCACGTATTTCTGGAAATGAATTCATTAGACCTTCTTGTTCTGAATGATCTCCTGAATCAATCCGTAGAACTTGTACATGGCTGAAAAATTACCCTGTGTAATACGTCTATATCATTACATAAAATAAAAGCCATGCAATTCTGTGGGAAAATTCTTTAGCAACAAAAATTGTGATTGACAACCAGATATTAAAGCAAGTTGGTAGCATACAATTTCTAGAAGCATGTTACTAATTTTAAAGTCGTAGATCAAAAAGTCAGAACTGAGAAGCTTAAGTACCTAAATGGTACTATCAGAACATCTTTTCAAAGTAAAGTAAGTACAGGAATAAAAGGTTATGTCTGCCTAAACATAAAACAAACAGTATCCCCACGCAATAACATCATCAGAAAACTCCCAACCTACAGTTCTCAGAACAACGGTAATTGCACTATGTTACTCTGCTGCTGGATACGCCTGCACTGTTTTGTATTCATCTGTCAATACCAGGCCTGTTGATATTGCCCTCAACGAGACCTGTAGAATAACAACAGGATGCCTGAGGGCAACGCTTACTCACTAACTATACAACATAGTTGGGATAGCCACAACAGATCTAAGACGGAAGGTTGCCGCAAATATAGAGAGAAGCAAAGTAGAACAAAACGCTGCTCACCCGCTACATGGACACCAAGTAGGCTGAAATCAGGAAAGAGTTTTGTGAAAACTGCTGTCAACTGTAGTACATCACCTTCAACGGCACGACAAAACCTGTGGACGACCAGAAATGCTGCTATCACAATATGGATTCCACCTATGGAGGCCCTCTCCCCCCTCCCCCCCCCCACCCACAAAGGCGAAAATCTGCCGACGGAAACGTGGAGGTACCTCAGCAGACTAAGAAGTGGGGTGGGTAGAACAGAGGACAACATGGTCACACGGAACTACCTCGGGGATGAATCACCTCTCTGCGAATGTGGATCCGAACAAACCACCAAGCACCTGCACAGCTGTCCTCAGTGCCCAGTATCCTGCACGCTGGAGGACCTACTGCAGGCGAAAGAGAAGGCCTTCGAGCTTGCTTATTTTTAGTCTGATTATATTTAGTGGTTTTGTAATTTGTTTATATATAATCTCTTTTGTTTTGTATCATAATTGTACCCTTGGCCGGCCGCGGTGGCCGAGGGGACTGAGGCGCTCCAGTCACGGTCTGCACGGCCACTACGGTCGGGGGTTCGAATCCCCCAAAGGGCATGGATATTTGTGCCGTCCTTAGTATAAGGTAGTTGATAAGTAGTTTGTAAGTTTAGGGACTGATGACCCCGTAGTTAAGTCCCATAAGCTTAACAAACATTTGAAGAAGAAGATTTGAAGTACCCTTGTCTTTGATCTTTGTGTGCAACGCTTTTGACACGAAAAATAAATATCAGGTAATGGAGAAGATTACAGGTCTATGAAACAAAATTTCTCGGTAATATATATATATATATATATATATATATATATATATATATATATATATATATATATATATAAGAGACAGACATATTGGGAAGGAATAAAAATTGGTCGACAAAAATAGTAATCGAGAATGAAACTTTCACTCTGCAGCGGAGTGTGCGCTGATATGAAACTTCCTCGTAGATTAATATTGTGTGCCGGAACCGGGATTCGAACCTGGGACCTTTGATTTTCGCGGGCAAGCGCTCTACCAGCTGAGCTATCCCAACACGACTCACGATGCCGCCTCACAACTCTACACGGCTTAGCCACAGCCTAAGGGATGTTTCCAGAATGAAACCTTCACTCTGCAGCGGAGTGAACGCTGATTTGAAACTTCCTGTCGGCAGAGCGCTTGCCCGCGAAAGGCAAAGGTCCCAGGTTCGAGTCCCGGTTCCGGCACACAATTTTAAGCTACGAGGAAGTTTCAGAAATAGTAATGTTGATGAATGTGAACAAAAATGGGTATCCCTTTTATTTCCAATGGGAGAGTCGAATTACTACCATGTTTATGGCAAATAATTCTTCGGGGTAAATGATTAAAATATGCACTGGAAAACCTGCAAAATGATGGAAGAACCAAATGTAGCTTCTAAATGCTGAGGAAAAGTATAGGCTATCAAAGAAGAAGAACTAAAACAAGTTTAAAAATTTTGAAGGTATCTCGATTTGTCCTCTTTTTTTAATGTCTATGTGGTGTCCTAACCACCAAGGCAAGGTTGGCACCACACAAAGGAAAAAGAAGAAGTAAGAGACGGTCGCTGCCAGCGGCTCCCAATGGGTTCGCAAGGTGGCCGCCACGCCATCCTGAAGTTCGCAGCGCCACCGACAACAAGCAAGCTACGTGAAGTGAAAACTGAGTTGTGTGGTAGACGTGCCCTGGAAGAGTGGACTACAGGAAAAGTTGTCTGTATTAGTATGTGGTCCGCTGTAGAATGTTTTAAGTTTTATTGTATATACTCAAGTCATGGAGATCTTGTCTACTATTGAATATTCAGTTAGACATGAACAGGACATTGTACCAATTTTGATTTTTGTTACTGTTTCCATGATACAGCAGTGACTGTGAAAAGGTAAGTACTTTTTTGTTCTTTGTTTCCACTATGGAAGATTTCTGTGTAAAATAAAAGTGTGTTCTGTTTTCAGTACATCGTGTCTCAGCCGGCGCCCTTGCCAGCCACTTGCACCTTCTTCAAATTGCCAGTAAGCAATCCACGCCAGAACGATAATGACTGACGACGAGAAAGCACGAATACATCAGTCTACTATCTGGTAACACTACCCCAGTTACAGGAAGCAAATACGATAATGACTGACGACGAGAAAGCACGAATACATCAGTCTACTATCTGGTAACACTACCCCAGTTACAGGAAGCAAAGGTTATAAAAGCAAAGAAAAATTCTGCAATACTCTTTAAGGTAGAGCATGTGCAGAGTAATGTTGCATTGGTAGTGTAAATCTAATCTGCCGAACAGTGCGCCGTATGAGTTAGGCGGAGCGGAGCTGCGGTTGGTGACGGCTGCGGTATCTGCGGCTAGATCTGACCATCGCCGGGGACACGGCCGCATTGTGCGGTGTCCTGGCGCGGTCGCCATATCGGTGCGCGCGGCGCGTACCCTGCTAATGAGCCGTGCCTCGCTAATTGGAGACGCCTTGTCCGCGGCTTGTCGGCGCTGCGCCCGGCCACAGGTGTCCCGCAGGGCGCAGCCGGCCGGCTGACATCGACCACGCACAAGTACGCCGCCAGTGGGCGTGCGCCGTCGCAGCCTCTCAGCGCAGAGCCGGTCCGTGTGGACGCTCAACACCCAGTACATGCACACCCACCCACACGAGCCTCAGCAAACGGTTGGTTCTTTCCATCCACTTACGACTACGTTCACTGGTTACTGATGAGTAGGTCCAACAAATACACTGCCGGAATTAAAAATTAATACATCATCTTATAATTTACCATTTCACTCCATATGTTCAAATGTTTGTATAGTCTATGGGACTTAACTACGGGGTCATCGGTCCCTAAACTTACAAACTACTTATGAACTACTTACGAACTAGGACGGCACAAATATCCATGCCCGAGGGGGGATTCGAACCCCCGATCGTAGTGGCCGTGCAGACCGTGACTGGAGCGCCTCAGTCTCCTCGGCCACCGCAGCCGGCCATTTCACTCCAAATTCATTGTTGAAATAGTGGAATATACGAGATTATGACATTTACAGTTCAATAGCTTAGGCCACTGTTTTTCAACCTTGACCCCCTTGAAGTGAAATTATTGTGGCGACTCCAAATGTTCAAATGTTTGTAGAGCTTATGGGACTTAACTATGGGGTCATCAGTCCCTAAACTTACAAACTACTTACAAACTAGCTGCAACTAAGGACGGCACAAATATCCATGCCCGAGGGGAGATTCGAACCCCCGACCGTAGGTGGTGGCACCCTTGGATCATCATCATCATCGCCAGCCGCTGTGGCCGAGGAGTCTGAGGCGCTCCAGTCACGGTCTGCACAGTCACTACGGTCGGGGGTTCGAATCCACCCTCTGGCATGGATATTTGTGCCGTCTTTAGTCTTAGCTAGCTGATAAGTAGTTTGTAAGCTTAGGGACTGATAACCCCGTAGTTAAGTCCCATAAGTTGTACAAACATTTGAACATTTTGAACATCATCATCATCATCATCATCATCATCATCATCATCATTAGAGACTGATTATGCCTTTCAGCGTTCAGTCTGGAACATATTACCTCTAATAAAATTCCTCCATGATCCCCTAATCAATGTTAACATTGATGCCTCGTCTGATGTTATGCCTTTTACTTCAAAATCATTCTGCACCGAATCTACTTTCTTCTTGGTCTACCTCCTCTTACCCTCCGCTGCCGAGCTCATGAGTCTCTTAGGGAACCTTGCTTCTCCCATGCATGTTCAAATGTTTGTAGAGCTTATGGGACTTAACTATGGGGTCATCAGTCCCTAAACTTACAAACTAACATCTCAGTCTGTTCGCTCTAACTGCTTCATCTATGGTGTGCATACCCAGTTTTTCCTTGATTTCCTCATTATGGACACCCTCCTGCCATTGTTCCCATCTATTAGTACCAGCAATCATTCTTGCTACTTTTATATCTGTAACCTATACCTTATGAATAAGGTAACCTGTATCCACCCAACTTCCACTCCCATACAACAAAATTAGTCGAAAGATAGAGCGGTGCACTGCTTAGTTTTGGTACTGACTTCCTTCTTGCAGAAGAGAGCAGATCTTAGCTGAGCACTCACTGCATTAGCTTTGCTGCACCTCCATTCCAGTTCTTTCACTACGTTGCCATCCTGTGAGAAAATACATCCCAGGTACTTGAAACTGTCTACCTGTTCTTTGTTCCTCCTATGTGGCACTCAATCTGTTTAAATCTTTTTCCCACAGACATTACTTTCGTTTTGGAGATGCTAATCTTCATATCATAATCCTTGCACCTCTGATCAAGCTCCGAAATATTAGTTTGCAACCTTTCAATCGACTCTGCCGTTATAACTAAGTCATCCGCATATGCGAGACTGCTTATTTTGTTTTGACCTGTTTTAATCCCGACCTGCCAGTCTACTGTTATCAACATATGATCCATGAATAATATGAACAGCAATGATGACAGGTTACAGCCTTGTCTTACCCCTGAAACTACCCTGAACCATGAGCTTAATTGGCCATCTACTCTAACTGCTGCCTGACAGTCTACGTAAAGCCCATTAATTGCCTGCAGACGTTTGCCTCCTATACCATAATCTTGTGGAAATGACAGTAGCTTCTTCCTAGGAACACGGTCATAATCCTTTTCTAGATCTATGAATCATAGATTTAATATCCCCTTGCAAGTATAAATATTCTAGCGACCCCCGCCTCCTCACGAAACGTAAGAAAAGCTATGTTATCTGAAAGGAAACAAAATCAATCTTCTTTGTTGTAATACAGTTTCTTCTAAATTGTTGGTAGAAATTTTTTTGTGTGTTGTTCGGAATGGAACACAATATCCCACTCTTACTTGTTTTCCGACAGGAACGTATATTTTGCTTAACGAGTGACTCGTATTTCAGGCTAGACTCATAGGCGAATTTACTCAGTAACAGAGGTCCCAATGTACAATCAATTTGTAAGGTAGTAGATTCTTTTTTTTTTTTTCATTTTTCATAATAGCTTACTGTATTGTGCGCCTTTGCATATCGACTGGTTCCTGAAAACAGTTTTCAGGCTTTCTGCTTATTTATCATCAACACTGTATTTAAAAAAATCTATAATCTATTCATAATTAATGTTACACAAGAAAATTAGTAATTTTAACGTTACATAAATTTAATTTAGGCATCGGTTTTTTTTTGTATTACTGGACCCCTTGTTATTTTATGGTGCAATTACTGTACTTCCTTCTGTGATGGCACCACCCCGAGGAGGACTTTCCCACTCCAAGGGGTTTGCGATCCATAGGTTGAAAAAAAAAAAAAACACTGGCTTGTGCAGTACAGAGGTACCAGGTGTCGATCCATACTGATTCATCCATGTTAGTACTTGGTGTGGCCGCGCGGGAGAAGCCGAGCTCTCTGGAGCGCCACGTTGTGCATCGCGAGGCCTCCCGCGTCGAAGGTTCGAATTCTCCCTCGGGCATGGAGATGACTATTGTCCTTATGTTAGTTAGTTTAAGTAGTATGTAAGACTAGGGACTGATGACCAACGTAGTTTGGTCCCATATAATTACAAACATTTGAACATGGAGTAGCCTTCAAAACCGGCAATGCAAGAGCTGATTCTAGCATCATTGGACAACACAGATAACGAGTACTGTCTTGGGATGCAGTACTCCACACCTGCTCTACACGTTCACGCAGTTTTACAAGTGTTCTGGCACAGCGTCTCAGTTGTCGTCCCATCAGATCCCACACGTGCAAAATTCTAGTCTAGTCTACAGGCTGTGCTGGTCAGGGAAGTTGTTCAATGTCGTACAGAGCACGGCGCGTTTCTCGCGCAATACTTGCGCGTACGTTATCCTGTAGGAACAAAACGTACTCTAATGAAATTTTAAAAAATATACTGGACATTAACAGTGACCTTGATACTGCCCAGATCGCAAAATTGTTATTTGTAATTCAGAACCGTTTTCGGTCTAAATAGGGAAATGGCACCAAAGATTGTTTTTTTTGTAATTATTTTTATTATTGCACAATTAGTTTCGGCAGTCCAGCTGCCATCTTCAGATGCCTCTTCAATTCAGGGATGTAACGGAAGTGTTCGTACCGGAACCGAATTCGGAAAAAATTAATCAACCTTATTTCGGCAATAACTACGATTGCCTTCATCAGAAAATATAAAATTAAACAAGTCTCATGATAAAGTTTAAAAGTAAGCTGTAAAGCTGCCACTAAAGGCTGCACTCCTGCACAGGCCCTGATGAGTCTGATGACTCCGTGCAGGTGTGCAGCCCCTAATGACAAGCTTCCCTCATATATCTGTTAAAAATTTTTTTTGACGTAAGCTTTACAGCTTTACGTAAGCTTTACTTGTAACCTTTATCATGTGACTTGTTTAATTTTATATTTTGTGATGAAGGCAATCATAGTTATTGCCGAAACCAGGTTAAATAATTTTATCTTCGCGGCCAAGGGCTGCACTTTTGTCCTTTGACGTTATAACGGTCGCTGACAATTCGCAGCTATGTTTAAAACGTTTTGGATAGGTTTAGTAAAATACAATTACACACGTTATTCATCAGTTATATACTCTTATTAGTTCAAAAAGTAATATAGGTAGGTTTGTACTGTATACATAGGAGTTCAAAATAAGAACTAAAGTTTTAAACACTAATAGTAAATCAACCCAAATGAAGTGACTCCAAAAGAACTCAAATATATTTTATAAGCAAAAGGCTCTGTCCAATCTACTCCTCAACGGGTCATAGATTATGCCAGCACCACTAAAAAGTTGTTCGCTGGCTACTGAGCTGGGTGGACACGACAAATATAGGCGGGCAATCGAGTACAGGGATTGAAATCTCGTATTCACTTTCCACCATAACAAAGGATAGTCACTGAGTGGAATACGTTTTTCCCTATTGTACTCATTAAGTAAACTCTTCAGTAGGAAAAAAATGTCCAAAACAGCATGGTTGTCGGATGTAATATGCTCAATACCATCATCATCGCTACTCAATAATATACTCGAAAAAATCACTTGGACATTGCTTTATTACTGGTAGACTGACCAACTGATCGTGATGCGAAATTGCAAGGAGTCATTACTGATGAAACAATAGTCCGAAAATTTAATTTAAACTGGTTTGAACAAGAAAATTGTTGTACACACTGACTGCGGCCGCTGACGCTGCCACTGTACATCAACCTCCGATATAACTTCCGTTTAAAATTTATCTGAACCTAAATCGGAATCGAAGGAGCAATATGAATCGGAAGTTCCGAACTTTCGGAATCGGAATCGAACTTCCGAAACATACCAACAGTCCGACCTATAGCAACTTCCCTCATTTCGTCAGGAATAAAACTGGTTAACCATCCGGTTTGTGTCATTTTAAGTAAAATATTAAAATTCGACTTACATATACCAAACTGATAAGCCGAGTTTTGATATTTTATTTAAAGCGACACAAACCGGATGGTTAACCATTTTTATTTCAGACGAAATGAGGGAAGTTGCTAGAGGTTGGACCGGACCATTAATCCCCGTTATTCAACCTAGGAATTATGTGCAAAACATTTAATTCCACCTGAAGATACAACTATAAAGTTGTGAAACCGGGCCGGCCGCGGTGGCCGAGGGGACTGAGGCGCTTCAGTCACGGTCTGCACGGCCACTACAGTCGGGGGTTCGAATCCCCCCTCGGGCATGGATATTTGTGCCGTCCTAGTTCGTAAGTAGTTCATAAGTAGTTTGTAAGTTTAGGGACTGATGACCCCGTAGTTAGGTCCCATAAGATTTACAAACATTTGATTTTTTTTTTTTTTTTTTTTTTTTTTTTTTCTTTTTAATCCGGTTGTGCGCGTCTCCACGACTCTAATAAGAAATAGCTTAAGTGGACCAACGGCCTTTCACTCAGACAACTCCAATTTTATTTTAACATCTGAATTTTAACTGTGTGAAAGTTCCTTAACTATGAAGAAAAAATTGCAAAAAGCGATATTTGGCATCATTTCTCTATGAAAACAGATCACGCCCTGAATATGTGCAAACTATACGGTTCCGGTCTATTGCAGATCGTCTTCAGATGCTTACCACCATGATGGCAAGCGTTGGTGGTGAAACAGCAGGCAGCACAGACATGTGCGGCCTGGTGTGTCACTGCCATCGAGGTGGTATCCATCTGAAGATGGTCTGCAATAGACCGGAACTGGTTATGAAATAGAAACAACAATTTTGCGATCTGAACTGCTTTTAATTTTAATTATAACTACATCACCTTAAATTTGCAAGAATAATAAAGGCGTGGGTATTGAAAAATTCTGTACGTACCGATTGATGGCCAGTGGTCCTTACACATATATAAAAGGTGATGGAGAGTTGTAGCTTATCGCGCCCTAGACGATAAGACCTAGGATGCGGCCAGTCCTTCTTGGACGAATACACTCAACGAGACAGTGCAAGTCGGGTCCTAGGCTTTCGTGCAGATGGCCATCACTTGCACGCAGGCAGAGACTCCCTTCATCGCCGAATACCGTTTCAGGCAGTTTCATTTTCCAGGTGACCCTCTGTCGGAACTAGCGAGCCGTGCTCGTCGATGCTGTGACTTGAATGGATTACGGGCTAGAAATGTAGAAATTTGTAACCGCAGTCTCACTGCTAGTAACCGGATGGCAAAAGTTCGTCCTGACATTTCTGGACTCACGAACCACCTTACCTGCGCTGTGGTAGCTGCCAGTGCTGCTCTTACAATACGACGACCTTCGAGAACTCTGTGGTTGAGAATGTTTACGTGTGCATCGTTGCACTTCCAACTTCCCTGTGAATTCTCCAGAAGTACAATGCTTTCACGACCGGATGTCATAGTTGCTGGTAGAACTTACGGTTTATAACACCGTGGTCCACGAAACTTTTCAGTTTTTCAAATGTTTGTAAAGCATTAAACTTACAAACTAATTATGAACTAGCTAATGCTAAGGACGGCACAAATATCCATGCACGAGGGGAGATTCAAACCCCCGACTGTAGTGGCCGTGCAGACCGTGACTGGCGTGCCGCGGACCGCTCGGCCACCGCGGTCGGCTTTCAGTTTTCCTAATGTTTCCTTTCAAGAAAAATGGCTATTCAGATAAAGAAATAAACAGGACTCTGCAACCAAATAACAATAGTCTAAAAACAAGTGATCAAACAAAGCGATGGAAGAACACGGTTTCCCTGCCATTTATCGGAAAAGTAACTGATGAAAAAGGAAAAATATTGCGCGGACACAACACCAGACCAGTTTTCAGACCAACTAAGAAAATATGTCAAGTACTCCGTTCTGTGAAAGATAAACAACCTCCTCTTTCTGCTTGTGGCGTCTATAAAAATCCATGTACAGTACATGTAGTAAGGATTATATTGAAACCACAAAAAGAAGTATAGACACTAGGCTGAAGGAACAAAAAAGTCTTTGTCGACTAGGGAAAACAGTGAAATCGGCTGTGGCAGAGCATGCTCTTCAATCTGGAAGTCATATAGTGAGGTTTTCCGAAACATCATTTTTATCTATAATGACGAATTATTATTCACGACAGTACAGGGAAGCTATTGAAATATACAAACATAAGGAAAATTTTAACAGGAAAGAAGAAGCTATGAAACTTAGCGACATATGGACAGTAGCTTTAAAATATCGACAGGTTTTATCTGTGACCGATTGCAATCGAAAGTGATGTTTTATCTCTGACAAGGACTATCTCTGCTGATAACGTGACAGCTTGATCACGCCCACTTTCCACAGTATATATGACGCTCTCAGACACCCGACTCATCAGTCGACAAGACTCAACGAGAGTAAGAAGACCTCCGAAGATGTCCGGCGCAGCTCTGGACCAAACGTTAGGAAAAACTGAAAAGTTTTGTGGATCACGGCCTTATAACCCAGAAGTTCTACCTGCAACTAATTATCCAGAAGGACCTACCAGCTGCTCGGAAGACTACAATCTGAGCGCTTTCATTCTGTCTCAGTTGGCTGTAGAAAGCACGGTACGGCACCTGCTTGTTTCACACATAGATACCACACTTAGCCCAATGGCAGCAAACATTTCATTTACACGACAAAAACACACATGGCACTCTGCCAATTACGCTTTCACAAACGATTTTATAATCTTGTCATCTGCAACTACTGTAAGTCATTTTATATATTAAAAGTCGGCCGACAGCATGTAAGTTTGGTTCATTCACCACACAGGTTTAGTTTGGCAGTTTGTAGTCGGGTCCTCAGATGTCCCGTCACAAAAAAATGTGTTTTATTAATCCTTAGTGCTTACTTCAGTGCCATTAAAGCAATTTTTTCAGTCTAGTAGGATCAACCGAACGAAGAATATCTATTATCAACCATCACAAATGAGTGCACCCTCTGAACGAAGTATTGAGTCATTTTGTTTCAGTTGGAGGGCGTAAGTCGTACAGTCGTTAAACAACATCGGGAAACAAACGCGCTTACTTCGTGGCTTACTGCAAAAGTGCCCATCTGAGACCTTTCGGACCAAACTGCTATGGTCATCAATCCCTAGACTTACAAACTATTGTAACGTACACTAACGAGAAGAGAAACACACACATATATCCCCCCTCCCCCAATGCCCAAGAGAGGACCCGAACCTCCAGCGGGAGCGACAGCCCAATACCTTAGACTACGCGGTAACTACCGCGTGGCTGCCCATCTGGAGAAACAATTAAAGTGCATGAAAAGAAATAAAAACTCTGCGGTTTGCCGTTGACGTAATTCTGTCAGAGACAGCAAAGGACGTGGGAGAGCAGTTGTACGGAATGGGTAGTGTTAAGAAAGTAGATTATAAGATAAATATTAACAACAGTGTAAGAAAATCATACGACGTTGAAAGAAATAACGAGACAATAGAAGTAGTAGAAGAGTTCTGTAATCTTTAGTAAAAAAAGAATAAATAGGTATATAAAAGAAAGAAAGAAATATAATGGCTGGAGTAAAGATGATATAAATGAAGTATGAATATGAGACGAGAAGTATATACGAGTGAGAGAAACTTTTTGACATCCAGTATTAATGTCAGTGTTAGGAAGTCGTTTCTGAAGGCATCTGGGTGGGATATAGTATTGTCAGGGAACCAAACGTGGACGATATATTCAGAGGAAAAGATGATAATAGCTTTATAAATGTAGTGCTGTAGACGAAAGCTGAATATTGGATGAGTAGATCACGTAACTAATGAAGAGCTACAGGAAAGAACTGAGGATAAAGGAAAGTTCTTGCATATCTTGACTGAAAAAATAGAGATGAATACAGTAGGCAAGTTCAAAAGGATGTAGGGCGCCTTCCTTGTTCAAATAGACTTGCACGCGATATGGTCCCATGGAGACCTGCATCAAACGCTTTAGACTGAAGACCATAGTATCATTAGTGTTCTTGGCACTTATTTTTGAACGTACGCTGTAACGCATTTCGGAAAAAAAGAACGGGAAGTTGTAGAAAAGAGAGCGAGAACCTTACCTCGAAATTACCAGTTATGCACACTTTTCTATCAAAACTAATTATTACGAATTTGTCCATGTTTGTATGTTTCCATGAAGAGAGTTCTTATAAACTGCAAGTCAGCATGCGGTACATGGCAAGGGTAGCTTGCAATTAAGCGTGTATCATCGATCACCACGTAAGTTGACAGATGTAAGTGAGTTTTCATAGACGAGGGGGGGGGGAGGGGGGGAGGAGGAATGAAGAGAGAAAGGACGAAGCGATAGAGGGAGATTTAGAGATGGGCCGAGAGATGTCAAGGGTTGAGATGGGCAGCGAGATGGGAGAGAAAGGGGTGGCCAGGGAGGGTAACGAAGTCGGACTGCGGGAGTACGGACTAAATTAACGCCCAGGAGACGCCGGGTGTTTAGGTAGTAGTGAATACATGGTGACGATGCTATAGCGTTCGAGGTGTACTGTCAAAAGTGCGATTCTGTGTTAAACTCTTGTGTTATGGAAACGTTTTGCGTACCAAAACGAAGAGTGTGACAGTGCTCAAGTTGTAAGAAATATGCAGAAACGTTCTAAACTGCTCTGCCTGGTATCTCGAAGATAAACACGACGTATATGCAAATTTCTCTAGATCATAATTTCGATTTGCAGGGATCTCCCTATAATTACATTTTAGTTTTCGTTCAGTTCTGAAAAGCACTATCTCGTTTAGCAGCGTACCTGTTTGTTCAATATTTCACTTCCGTATATATTAAAAACAGTAAATGGACATAACCAATCTTAATACCAGCAGCAATCATTGAAATTAATCAAATACCCTTCAGTCTTGTGTTCAATTAGTTACTACTCTTGCAAGAAAATTGCAAGCGAGCTGAGATCCAGCGTCAAGATACAGCCTGCCACGCCGCCGCTAACGCAATTTGCGACTTTCCTGTTGGCTGCCCTGGAAATTCCTAGTAGTGCATAAAGTACGCTGATTCATCAACACTGCGGTGGCACGCACCGCAGTTCGTTTTCCACGAAATCTCGATACCGCTGATGTAGGATACGAGCAGCTGCCGTAGCCTCGACCACTGTGCGATACTCGACGTAAGGAACGCAGCCTCAGCTGACTGAGGTGCAGGATAATGATCTACACGCGTCGGTGATTTGTGTAGAAGGACAACAGATAGTTCCAGTTAGTTTCACGTAACTCACGTCAACCTTACATAAATATTTTAAAAATGCATTGCATGCAATAAATAAGTCGCTCTCATTCTCCTGGCAACAGAAGTTAACATGTTTATTGACTTAATACGGAGTAGATACCTATCAGCTCTTACCTGTGTCACTCAATTATGAAAAGGTACATGACAAGAAGGTACACTGACATTGATTTTACCTTGCAGAAAACGAGACCAGACAATAACGTATTGCATAATTGCATTATGATTACGTATCCTCAGAAATTACAATTTTATTTATAATATTGAACGAAAAATTTGGAGGAACACTTATCTTTCTTAAACTACAAAGACCTTTTGATATGGTAGCAAAATGTAGCATTAACTCGGAAGTAGAAGCAGGCAGAGGTCACTTCGACTTGGCTTGATTGCATAACTTTCGCCAATATTTCCTTTAGCTGCCAAGGAGGAAGCCACGAAAAATCTAATTCAGGATACTGTACAGCAAAGGAAGGCTGAAACTCCCACAAATTTGGTAACTGTCTTAACAACTTCCACAAATACTACAAGTATATAAAGTTCAACGCGAAAAGTGTGTAAGTATAGTAGAGCTTTGGAGCGCTGTGTTTGTTGTAGGACTGGTCGTATCACTACTGTTTTCTGTATTTCTAACAAACTACTTAATTGTCAAATTCCTTTGCATACTAATCTACCGTATTACATTTGAACTATTGTGTAACTACTCCAAGTACATGTACACCACTGCTAATTTCTCAATTAGCGCAGAATTTGCTCCAGGCGTAATAGAAGATGTGAAGAAGGAGTGGGGCTTTGAATGACCAAATACCTGTCCGCGCCACTCCAACGAAAGAAGTGCACCTTGCCGAGTGATTTATGGGTGGGCAATGTTGTCCATCTTTGCCACATCTGCTCAGAGCATCTCGTGTCTCTCGTAATGAAAGGCCTGTCGCAGGGACCACAGGTTGTGACAAAAGCGAAGGGTGTTCAATGTTTCGCTCCGAAAGTTCAACATCTGTCTTCCAGAATGAAGTGGACATCATTTTCCTCGCCTTGCCCTTTTGTAAATTCAGTTTTGCACAGTAGACAGACGTAACAACACTGTTAGAATCTGCAGGGAATGGCCGCTGACTTATGGGAACACAAACCGAAACATTTGAGTATCTCATGCCTTAAACTGCTCCAAAATGTAGCCACTAATGAATATCGGCTTATGACTGTATTTTTAAACCTCCTGATCCGTAGGAGGCCATCGACGCTAACTACAACCTCAGAAACCTCTCATACATGCGTTCCCATCTTTATCAATTTATAATCATTTGTTAATGGACAGTAAAAGAAATGTTTTGTGGATAGTATTTTTCATACATTTTTTATAAAAGTAGTGCCATCTCCCAAACGCCCAACAACCTTACCGTCATTTTCTTTGTATACGATAAGTGTATCTTCGATTCTATGATACAACTGAAACACAAATGTAACAGCTTTGTGTGCTGCCTTTGAATGAATCATCGAGGAGTTCGCAATTATAGCTAGATATCAAGTAATACAATGCGACGTTTAAAAATTCATATGTTTGTAAAGTTATGCGAACGCAGACACACACAATTCCTCAGATGATTTAGTCAGATTTTTTCATAGACATTACACAAGCACAATTAATATATTTTTATTACATACTTTCATGCTGATCCGTCGCGCATGTCCAGAGGTCGCGCAACGCTCTCTGAACGTTTATCTTTGGATGTGACCCGCTCCATCGCCGGCGCATCGACCGTTTGTGAACTTGAAGTTTAGTAGTGGAAGAGCGAAGAGCTCAGACTGACCGTGTTGAGAGCACGTGAGACAGGGACGGAAATTTGGTATGTGGTTGAGTCGTGGACGCCGACATTGCGGATCCTGCCTTGTGGCAGTTTACGTATCAATCGTTATCTACAAGATGATATAAAATAGGGCAGCCCCTCATCAATATGTCCAAAGTCCTGTCATTACTTCAAGAAGTATTCTGATTTTATTCACTGCAGTGTAAACTAAGGATCAACTAATCAAAAATCATATTGCCCACTTTCGGACAAAATTGAGTTTGATATAGTTTTCGGCGGTATTTTATGTGCTCTACACGCTCCTGTATTCTGTTTCATTTGCCATCCAACAGCTACTTCAAAACTTTATCTGACTCCTTTGAAGATCTGACTTTTGTGTTTTAGCGAGATACGGCCTTAGTTATTCCACGCATTAGAAAACTCATAATGTCGCGGTGGTTAATGGATAAAGCAATTACCTAATAAGCTGCAAACCCTGGTTAGAATTCCGGGCGTAGCAGACAGTTTAATTCAAAGCCTCGCCTTACAATCGTTATCCACGGTATTATTTTCAGTAAAACGAAGCTAAAAAGTCAAACCCCAACAATGCCTGTAGCGAAGAGGCACGACGAAACGTGTTGTAAGAAGTCATTAGGCCGAAAAAGTAGTGGCAAGAAACGCATCTCAAAGAACCGGGGCAGTAGCGAATACTTAGTGGACAAGAATACAGGAAAGCGTGAAGACCGTCTGCGAAAAGATGTAGCAAGAAAGAGAGCAGAGCGTGAACAGCACTTAGACACGTTTAGAGTACGAGAACGAGAGAGAGACAGCAAACCAGACGTACTTTAACGCGTGCATCATTTTCTGGTCTTGCGTTCGGATACGCATCAATTACCTTGCGCATTGTAAAACTTTCAACGGTTCAAAGGACAAAGTATGCCGTTAACCTCTTCAGTCCTGAAGATAAACAAACAATGGAAAACGTTTCAGTACCTTGTATCTTTATAAATCTCATGTCTGGATGATCATCCGCTTCAAACTCCAAAAATGCTCAACTGATTATTATGAAATTTTGCACACTGTGCATGCCGGTTCTATGTAAAACGATCATTTGTATCTCGATTGATGACCTCTATATATATGTTAGAAATTCTTATCTAGGTTTGAGAAGCATCCCAGAAACAAATGTTCAAAATGTTTGTAAATCTATCGGACCAAACTACGTGGTCGTCAGTCCGTAGCTTACAAACTACTTAAACTAAGGTAAAGTAACCTAAGGACAAACACACACACCCATGCCCCAGGGAGGACTCCAACCTCCGACGGCGAGCAACCGCGCGCTCCGCAGCGAGGCGCCTTAGACCGCTCGACCACTCCACCGCGGCATCCCGGAAGCAGCACCGTTTCATATCTTAATGAAATTCTTGTGTGCGTTTGTGTTGGTCCCTGCGTTTTAGATTATAGCTGTTACGTGCTGCTGGGAAGTCGAAAGATCTGAAATTGGTAATTTTGTCTTGGTATCGCCACTTCTCATTAAATTTACATTTTTATGCGCTGATACACAGTACATTCGACTGCAATGAAATTATACAAACTTGACCTTACAAAATGGAAGAAAAGAAGAAGAAAAAAAGAGGAGTGACTCTCTCTATTAACACTGAAGAGCCAAAGGAATCGGTGTAGAGAGATGCGTGTACAAACATTGACATACGTAAAAACTTAGATGTCAGAGGTATGATTCGCAATGCCTATACAACAGCTGTCCAGTGCAGACGTTAGATCGGTTACTGATGCTGCAATGGCGAGTTGCCCTCATTTTGAACGTGGTGTTGTAGATGGTGCATGACAGATGGGACACAGCGACGTAGAGATGAGGTAGGGAGTGTACTATGAATGTCCGGAATCCGGTAAAACATCAAATGTCTAACATCGTCGCGGCCGGAAAAGGATCCTACAAGAACTGTGTAAAGTGGCGGGATATTGCACCACATTACATGCCATGTTTACACATTAATAATTAAGTATGTGCATTTATTTATAATGGAATTTCTGGTATCAGTTTGATTCCAAATAATATGAAAGCAAAAACAGGTAGGACGGGGGGAATATTACTGTTGACTAGGTCACTGAGAAAACTTATTGATGCTTGGTAGGCCACATTTAATATTAACAATATTCGCATGTGGTACTTTCCTTGGTTGGAAATGGGAACACAACCAAGTCAGCGAGAGAGACCGGCAAGTGGCGAGGGGACACTTAACGGTATCACGAAGGGTACAGCGTGTTGAACCGCTGGTGCGAGGTCGCAGGTTACTGACTGGCCCATGGCCGTTGCCGCGGGCGACGTTACGATTGGAAAATGATTTCAACCGCCAAATGGTCTAAAAGTTCCAGAACTTTCTAGAAGCTTACTTTTTGTGGGAAACATGTTTGGAAGGCAGTAATGGTGAGGAGGAGATTTGAAGCTATAGCTGTGATTAGCTCTTGAGAAAACGGTCTGGAGAGACTTATGGCTTGCGTAGATTCAGCTAGCTGTGCTCGTGGTGCGAGGATGCAGGTGGGCAGTTGCTGGCAAAGCGTCCAGTGACTTATCTCACAATTAGTTGCAAGTGTAGATTGCATTGCATGTTTCTCTGTGAACGGAGGGACAAAGTTATTACTTCAAAACTTTAAAATCCGCGGATGCGGATAACGAACTTGCGGATGCGAATAAAGTGTCGGGGATGCGTTTGCGAATATGGGCCTTGTGGATGTGGTGCGGATGCGGATAACACTTTTCTTATCCGCGCAGACCTGTATCTTAATTGTAAATACAGCTATCTCAAATTGGTGTACTTAACATATACATATCCGATACGGCTTATTAAGTACAGCTGGTTACTGCTTGAAACTTTCTGGCATATTAAAATTGTGTGCCGGAACAGGGACTCGAACCTGGGACCTTTGCCTTTTGAGTGCAAGCGCTCTGCCGTCTGAGCTATCCCGGCACGCTTGACGGTCCGTCCCTACAACTTTACTTCTGCTAGCACCTCGCCCCCTACTTTCCAAACTTCAGTCTTCCAGGAAGTTTCTTACTAGCGCACACTCCGCTGCAAAGTGAAAGTTTCATTTCCGCAGCGGATTAGCCGTGCGCATTGGGGTGCCTTGCTGCGGTGAGCGCGGCCATTCGTTCCTCGGGCATGGGTGTTCGTGTTGTCCTCAGGTTATTTTAGAGACATTTGAACTAGTTACCTCTTTTTCTTTTTTTTTTCCCCATTTTTTTCTTATATGCACGTTAAACGCTTGTGATTTCTACAGTGGCGTAAAACAGGTACATTCTCAAGGGAAAAGTCATTTTATTGACGAGTGGTGTAACACGGAATTCATAACTGAAGAATTGTTATTCTGGTTTTACAATGTCAATACATTTTTCCGGCACCTATATTAGATTACATTAAATCACTAATTTTTGTTGTTGTAATAATGACAGTCTCTGTTGCAAATTGATACTGTTTATTAACGCGTTTCGCGCTTTTGGCGCGTCATCAGAATACTAACGGTCAGTAAGATTGCATTCCATAGTAAAACACACTAAGGAATGGAATCTTGCTGACCGTTAGTATTCTGATGACGCGCCAAAAGCGCGAAACGCGTTAATAAACAGTATCAATTTGCAACAGAGACTGTCATTATTACAAAAATTGATTTACTGTTGCTGCGCCAGGCCAGTCAAGAGTGGAGTAATTTAAGTCACTAATTATTGTTCTCTTCTCCGTCCTCCTATAAGACCTCAGGAATGTTGTTGTTCCTCATTGATGGCTTAACTTCCTGCATCCATGTGGTTGTTGGTCGTCCCTTTTTTCTTCTTCCGTTCGGTGGCCAACTGAGTATGCATTTTGGAAGCCTTTCTTGTCCCATTCTTCTGACATGTCCATACCATTTTAGAATTTTGTGCTCGATGAATTCAATAACTGAAGTTTTACATTTAATTTTTTTCTCTGATTACTTCATTTCTTATTCTTTCTCTTCTTGATATTCTTGCTGAACGTCTCCAGAAATCCATTTGATTTCAGTTGCCATTTTGTTGTCCACACTTCTGAACCATATTTAATAATGCTCCGAAATATTGTTTACATATCCTTATTTTGTTATCAGTTGTCATGTGTTTGTCCCTGAAGAATATTTCACTAAAACAAACCGAAAGCCAATTACACCGTTGTGACAATAAAGTATGTTCCGAAAACTGCTTCAGAACACAGCGTATTGTCGTCAAGAGCCTAGGCTCGAATTCCCGCATGAAGCTATTATAACAGTGAAGAGTGGAATCCTGCAGCAGATTTTCCCTGTCACGTTGCGACGTTTGTTCTTTCTGTTACGGCCGTTTTTGATTTATTACCAACAATTCCTTCTGCGCAGACAACACAATAACTCACAAAACTAACTTGCTGCGACAATCTAGTTAACATGCGAAAAACAACGAACTGCCTGAGGAAATACATTCAGTGCTGTTCAAACTGGAGTGTGTTGCGAACCGTAGAGCAAGCGAACTGCCTTTAACGCTTGGTTGACCGTACGACGTCTGGCGGAACTCAAGCGGAAACCTGCTAATACGAACCGGACACCTCCGCAGGCTCTTCTCTCGCTCTCGCCTTTCTGTCTACACCAGAGGGAAGACCCGTCCTCTGACACTCCGCAGAGTGTCGATGTTGAGCTCCTACTGCCTGCTTCTGAATGTTGAATAGTCTGTGAAACAGCCGACAAATCCGTTTCCCGGAGAAAGACGAGCTAACGCATACTTTGAATTTCCGAAGAGGTCGAGGATTCCCGAAGTGGCGGCCGGCGGCGCGGGGCCACACGATCTGGAGATTTGTAGCCGATGGTCGGTGGCCGATGGTCGGCGTCTGACCCGCCAGGTGGAACTCCGCTGCGTGCCGGCGTTCTTTTGTTCTGCGCGGCACCGTCCCATTACCCGCGTGCTTTCGGTGAATTAAAGTTGCGCGGGTACCTGATTTGTAGAGAATCACGTCCGGCATGCTTCGTGATTAATCGGAAGGCGATCGGCAGATCTCGCCGGCATTCCACGGCGGGGCCGGACCCGTCGGAGCAGGTACGAGAGCGAGCGTCAGCCGACTTAATCTGCGGAGACGGCTGATTTCGCTGTTTTCTGTAGCGGCCGCTGCTCATGTTCCTTCTTTACGGTGGACTGGTCAGGGCTATCTGATAGGTCGAACTGTGCAGCAAGTAGTATCAGACCAATCAAGATTCAGTGGTATTTTCGAATATTTTTAATCATTGAGTCTCGAAAGTAATTGGTAGGCGTAAGATAATGAATTTGTATGAAAAAGTACAAGTTTATATGCCCGCTAGCTCTGACGCTGATGAGCAGATCGAAGAAATGTATGAGGAGGAAAAGGAAATTATTCAGACAATTAAGGGAGAGGAAAACATAATTGTGATGGGAGACTGGAATTCGGTAGTAGGAAAAGGAAGGAAAAATAGTAGGTGAATATGGAATGGGTAAAATGAATGGAAGAGGAGATCGACTGTTAGAATTCTGTACGGAATATAATTTAATCATAACAAACACTTGGTTTAAGAATCATGATAGAAGGCTGTATACGTGAGAGAGAGCAGGAGACACTGGAAGGTACCAGATAATTTCATAATGGAAAGACATAGATTTCGGAACCAGCTTTTAAACCATAAGGCATACCCAGGGTCGGATATAGACTCTGACCATAACTTATTAATCATGTACTGTAGGCTGAAACTGAAAAAGCTGCAAGAAGGTAGGAAAATAAGGAGATGGGACCTGGATAAATTGAAGGAACCTAAAGTTCTTGAGAATTTCAGAGAGAGCTTTAGGTAACAATTGACAGAAAAGGGGGGGAATAAAACAGTAGAAGAAGAATGGGTAGCATTGAGAAATGAAATAGTGAAGGCAGCAGAGGACAAAATAGTAGAAAGGCAAGACCCACAAAAAATACTTGGTTATCACAGGAAATACTAAATTTAATTGATAAATGGGGAAAATATAAAAATTCCGTGTATGAAACAGGCAAAATGGAGCACAGGCGACTAAGAAATGAGAGTGATAGGAAGTATAAAGAAGCTAAGTAGGAGTGGCTAGAAGGCAAATGCAAGTATGCAGAAGAATGTATAAATAAGGGAAAATAGATACCGCCTACAGGAAAATAAAAGGAACATTTGAAGACAAGAAAAGCAGCTGTATGAATATAAAGAACTCGGATGGAAAACCAGTTCTCAGCAAGGAAGGGAAAGCTGAAAGGTGGAAAGAAGATATAGAGGGGCTTTACTAAGGAAATGAACTTAGAGACAATATTGTAGGAAGGGAAGAGAATGTAGATGAAGATGAAATAGGAGATACTTACTGAGAGAAGAAGTTGACAGAACACTGAAATACCTAATTCAAAACGAGGCCCCTGGAGTGGACGACATTCCCTCAGAACTACCGAAGTCTCTGGGAGAGCCAGCCATGACAAAAATATTTCACCTGGTGCGTAAGATGTATGTGATAAGAGAAATAACCTTAGACTTTAAGATAATGTAATAATCCCCATTCCAAGAACGTAAGTGCAGACAGGTGTGAAAATTACAGAACCATAAGTGCCGGCCGCGGTGGCCGAGGTGACTGAGGCGCTCCAGTAACGGTCAGCACGGCCACTACGGTCGGGGGTTCGAATCCCCCCTAGGGCATGGATATTTGTGACGTTCTAGTTCGTAAGTAGTTCATAAGTAGTTTGTAAGTTTAGGGACTGATGACCCCGTAGTTAAGTCCCATAAGCTTAACAAACATTTGAACATTTTGATTTTTGAACCATAAGTTTAATAAGCCATGGTTCCAAATTTTTAACACGAATTATTTACAAAAGTATGGAAAAACTGGTTTAAACCGACCTCGGGGAGAATCAGTTTGGATTCAGGAGAAATTTAGGAACACGGGAGGAAATACTCACTTTATGGATTATCTTAGAAGATAGATGTAGTAAAGGCAAACCTACATTTCTTGCTTTTGTAGACTTGAAGAAATAATTTGACAATGTTGACTGGAATACACTCTTTGAAATTCTGAAGTCAGCAGGAGTAAAATATAGGGACGGAAGATTATTTACAACTGCGACCATCGCATGTTATTTTACTACCCAAGTAACAAAACTCATCTACCACCTTCATTGTTTCGTTACCTAATCTAATTCCTTCAGCATCGCCTGATTTTCTAAGACCGCATTCCATTATTTTTGTTTTGCTCTAGTTAATGTTCATTTTATACGATCTCTTCAACACACTGTCCATTCCATTCAACTGCTCTTCCAGGTCCTTTGCTGTCTCTGACAGAATTACAATGTCATCAGCAAAACACAATGTTTTTATTTCCTCCCCCTGAACTTTAATCCCTATTCCAAATTTTTCCTCGCTTTCCTTCACCGCCTGCTCGATGTACAAATTGAATAACATCGGAGAAAGGCTACAACCCTGTCTTACTACCTTCCCAACTGATGCTTCCCTTTCATGCCCTTCGAGTCTAATAACTGCGGTCTGGCTTTTGTACAAGTTGTAAATAACTCTCCTTTCCCTATGTTTTACCCCTGCTGACTTCAGAATTTGAAAGAGTGTATTCCAGTCAACATTGTCAAATGCTTTCTCCAAATCTACAAAATCTAAAAATGTAGGTTTGCCTTTCCTTACTGATACCTTAGTGAGGGTAAATAAAAGAATGAGATAACTTTCCGTCGTTACGAGATGCTTGGGAATTATTACGCTTACTGGAACAAAGTTTTGCGACCGTGTTTAAAAATTATCACACAGGTGAATAAATAAAAGAAAGGGAACTAAGCACCGATTGCAGGCTCTGAAAGAACAAGATCAATATGAAAGGAATGTGGAAAAGACAAGAAATTTAAGTACAATCACAAAGCTTAATGGCAGCTAAGAATAGTTTTGCTTTCGAACACGGCTTGCTGAAACCAATGAGAATTAATTAATTAAAAATAATGCATCATTTTGAAATAGGATATCGAAAACTTGAATTAATATAAAAGTTTTATGACAGTAAAAGAAATCAGAGCTCACACTTATTTTTAGAATAACTCCAGAGAAAAAGAAGAGACGTCTATTCAGCATCACCACAGTCTAACATATACATTCACGACACTCACTGCTGTGAAAGTTGTTACCAACTGAGTTACAACGACACTAGTGCCCCTAGTGGTGAGCAAGCCACCGAAGGAGTTATCTTTGTTTATTATATTTTTGTGTACGTAATTAACGAAATAGTTAGTATAATTTTTGAGTTACAACCATTAGTAAAATATCAAGAGACATACATAATACGATAATTCATGTCAAAACAACTGGTACGACGGGGAACGATGTGTCACGAAGGTTCGAATCCTCCCTTATGCATAGCTGTTTGTGCTGTCTTTACTATAATTTAGTTTATAAGTAGTTTGTAAATTTAGGAACCGAAGACACCGCAATTAAGTCCCATAAGGTGAATAAACATTTGAACATTTTTTGAAGAACTTCGTCATGAACCAATCCTTCGAATATCTGTACATTTACAGCTTATTCCGCTGACGGTAAGTAGAATATAAACGTAAGAGAATAAATTTCAATTATGCTCTGTAAGTAAGAACTATGACAAATAGTTTTCTGACGCGTATCAATTCCATGTGGAGTCTAATAATTCGTACGTTTTTAAGCTTCAATTATCTTTCTTATATTCGCATATTCTTTTGAGTGTGATTACTTTAGTTTAAGAACACAATGTTTTGAAGATTATCGCCATTTTTTATTAGATAGTACTTAATAGTGACATATTTTTAAATATCTGAGTAGTTGCACGAACAGTAACTTTCGATTCTAGTCCAGCCTACTTGGCTGCTACGGTCTCAGAGTGATAGTGTGCGGCGTCTGTCCCTGATAGATCGGGATACATGCCGCAATCTTTGATGCTTATTGTGTTGACTGTGGCAGGAAAATTAAGAATAAAACCTAATGATGAAGACGAATTCTTTTGAAAAACTCTGATAGGATTAAGGTTAATCTTTAAAAAAATTTTGATATGTGTTTTGATATAGCAAAAATAAAAAATTTGAAACTCCCTGTCATATTAAAATTGACCTTTTCTTTTATCGATGCTTTGCGGTCGTTTTTGTACAAATTCGTTTTTGTTGTTCGTGGAATGGTCGGCTCGGGTTTCTTATTACAGATGGCATTCAGACCCGGACCGTGCGCGCTGAGCCATGGCGCCCGGCACCGGCTGAGCTATCCCGGAACGACTCACGATGCCGCCGCACAACTTTACCTCGCCTCCTACTTTCCAAACTTCACAGAAGCTCTCCTGCGAACCTTGCAGGACTACCAATCCTGTAATAAAGGATATGGAGGAGACGTGGATTAGCCACAGCCTACGGGATGTTTCCAGAATGAAACTTCCACTGTGCAATGGAGTATGCAATGATATTAAACTTCCAGGCACATTAAAATTGTGTGCTGGAACCGGGACTCGAACCTGCGTCCTTTTATATCAGCGTACACTCCGCTGCAGAGTAAAAGTTTCATTCTGAAAAAAATAATTTGTTTGGCAATACTTCAGTGATTATTTCTGTTCCTCAATTGCAACAACCATAAAGTAAAATTTTTACATATTTTGTGAAAAAAATATAAATTTCAACAAATATCGTCTTGCGGCATCTCACTCATTAGGGCGCAGCATCCCACCCTTAGTCTAAGGGATAAATTCCGCAATGTAAGGTTTTCCGAATGGTCAAATATCATTACGAATGAGAGCATGCAAAATTGTCAAAAAATCATATGTTAAGGAAAACAGGTTTGTTTACTTGTAAAAGAAATTATTTTGACTTAAGTGCATTTTGGGATTTTTTATGGATAATTTTGATAATGTGCGCCATATATCCCGGATTTACCCTTTATGTTAAAATGTTCAAATGTTTGTAGAACTTATGGGACTTAACTACGGGATCATCAGTCCCTAAGCTTACAAACTACTTATGAACTAGCTACAACTAAGGACGGCAGAAGTATCCATGCCCGAGGGGGGGATTCGAACCCCCCGACCGTAGTGGCCGTGCAGGCCGTGACTGGGGCGCCTCCCTTTATGTTAGACTTTGGTATCACGGTGTAGAGCGAAAAGACGAAGTGCGCTTTCGTTCTCTCCCCGTCACAGAGAAAAAATTTACCATCGAGACAAAATGTGGGCTGAGGTGTTCACTTTGAAGCGAGAACGGACTCGCTAGCGACATGCGTCGCTGATCATTTATGAGAAAATATTGCCGCGAGACACCACGTAAACCGACTGCCGGCGTGTCGCAGAGGATGGCGTCAGCGACTGCGGTGCTGAAGGTCGACGGTTCAACCCGCCCACCGGCAAAAATTTATTTCTCTGTAATTAACAATTCCAGAATGTTCTACATCTTTCTTATGTTCACTTGTATATTCTGCTTGTTTTTTATGTTAACTATTGTTCTAATTTCTGGTATATTCTGTCTGTGTATAAATAGCAGAGCACTCTGCCCGAGAGGCAGTCAGTGCTGCGTGTATGTTAATTTCGTAATAAACGTGCTTCCAGTATAAGTGCTGTGTTCAGTTGCCTTAGAAGACAAGCCTGCTTCCATTGCAACGCGACAATATTTAATTAAATGTTAGAGTACAACTTCTCAATTTCCTATTTCATTAGCAACAACGAGAAGTTTGTTTATGTGTACCTCTGTTACTTTTTTGGGTAAAGTTTCATTAAGCTTTAGAACCATGTTGCGATACTTTTTGTGTGTGGGTGTGTGTTATCTGTTGCTGTGGCGAGTCACAGCCACTAGTGAAGCTACCGGAAAGCACCTGCTGCCGCGGTAGGGCGGGGCCCCTGGAGGGGCACGACAATAATAAGCGGGCAGGGGCGATCGCATCGGGAGACAGGTGCTTCCGTGTAAGCGTCCGCCTGCCACCGGCCGCTACCGCTACGCTACCAGCGGTTATCTTGTCAGGGCGCGCCGCCTCCCCGTAAACCGCTTATAAATCACTGGGCCCGCGGGCGCAGACAGGTTCCTGCGGAATATCAGTGAAGCTCACCGCGCCGGCCATCACCCGGCTCCACATACTCGTATATCCTGCGGCCTGAGTAGTATGCTAATGTAAAACACTGGCCGCGTGTAATCCAACTCCGCGTCCTAACAGTCTGGCCAACTGTAGCGTTACTTGCCGATTTACCGTCGCGTGTCTCCGCAGTGTCGCTGCAGTACGCGCGTAAGTGGAATAGGCGCTGTGCAAAACCACGTTGTGTATTAAATACCCTCAGAACGATCAGTAATTTGTTTTACTGTTTTCATTAAACCTTTCAGATCCACATTATGAAATCAGCTTTGGAAAAATTAAATTGTGTATTTTCTGTAATAATATTGTGCAGTAAACATCAAATATGTGTATTAAAATCTTTGTTCGAACTATTGAATTCTTATATCATGTATTTCATGCACAACACAGACGTTTGTATTGAGGCATTTTATTACTTGGACGTTATTTTCTGTATAGTTAACACTGCCACATCAATAATGCTTGCTTAATCTCCGCCAAAGTACCAAAGGCAAGACAATCTACTGCTGGAAACCACACTTACGCTCACACTCTCGGCCACGTACAGACGGCAACGCAACACAACCTCCAAGATAGACAGGTTAATGTCTCAGAAGTGGTTACACGCCGTACCAAGCAGCAAACTGTCGTACTAGAAGCATGTTGTTCCTCAACAAAAATGCAACTTTAAGGATTGATGCACAAAACACGGTATAAAAGAACTTTTAATACCCGCTGTCCAGTAACAACACAGGGAATGAAAGGTAAACTTCCTTTATTATTCTTTACTAAGTATCACTGTCTCTCTTTTTTTTTCTTTCTTGAAGACGTTACGTAATGGAAGGATAAATCATCTTTTGTTTAAAAACTTTATCTTCGTCATTGACAATTTTCTTTGCCCAAGAAATATATAGTGAATATTTGACATCTTGCTATAAATAAATCAAATGTTAATACCAAGTTGTTATTCTGGAATTCTGGTAAATGCAAATATACTGTTAGTAGGCCCTACCTGTATCGTTGTAAAAACGAGAAACTAAATATGTATGCTGGACTATGAACTCCCAACCGTGGTTGAAATCGTTGTGAGTTTATCAGCTATGTCCGTTTAAATAACATCCTGTAGATGGATTCTGAGCTCCTGCTCAGTGCATACTGGCGGCTGGTGGAGAGTCCTGGATTCGATCGCGGATTACAAGCAGTGCGTGCAGTTTGCAGCATTCTTCCCACAGTCTATCAGGTCCTTTGTTTTGGAGGCGAACGGACGGTGGCGACAAGTACATTCTTCGACTCTGTGACGTTCTTGCGTGCAGAACTGTACGATTTCCCTTGGCTGGAATGGTTAGCATATAATTGGGCAGTAAAGTACTCGTGGAGTGCTGATGTATTTTCTTCTTCTTCTTCTTTTCTTATTATGTGCTAGGTTAAAGTTCAAAGCGTCCTAATGAATGCTTGCCAATCGACATGCCGGTAGCAAAATCATCTCACGTTCAGAGAAAATGCACTTTGACTATCAAAGTATCAGCAGCAATTTCTCCAAATATTCGTAACAAAGTTCCTTAACTTCCTGCAGTGCAGTAGATTTATTGTTCTAGGGACCGGGTGCTGTCTGAATCCCGAAACTATAAGCTCTAAAAAATTTAACGAGAAGACAGGCTCGGCACAAAACGAGTTGGACCCTTCACTTCTGTCGACAAAAATAGTCTCTTCACTTGCTCTAGGAAAACGATCTTATTATTGTAATAAACTGAAGAAATTGCCAAAATCGGTTTCGACACTGAAGTGTGTCATCTTATGATCTCTGCTGCACTTGTCATTTATCTCCTTAGTGAGGTGCTCCATATACTGTTTTTATATTGTGCTGGTGGACAGTCCAATACAAAATCAAATTTTGCTGGTAGCTAGACAACCATTAAAAATGAAGTGGATGTAAGCAAAAAACCACAATGGTGGACATTGCTGGCTGAGGGACACCATGGAGTTCATTTCATTTTCACTTCGCCTGAGTCGACGAACATAATGATATATTCTGAATGTTTCTCCCGCAAAGAGAGACTGAAGGTTAAAATTGGATTGTGTCGAGCCTACATGAAGACTTACCAGCGACGTTCGTCCCAGAAACTAAATCTGACTAGAGCACTTTTCCACACACCAGAAAATGAAGAACTGTCAACCAGTTCTTGTAAAAGCTGAAAATTTCGGTTATCTAGCTCATCGGTAAACGACAGTCAATAAAGAATCCTCTACCTCAAACACCACCCAAAAAACGAATTAATATTTCATTATCATTCAGTTGTCAGCCATGTTCAAAGTTTTTTACTTCTCTATGTCATTTCAAGTTTAATATCAGTTGCAAAATTACAGGCAAGCACGTCAGCGAGTTAACAAAGAATTTTTACTGAATTTGATTGAAATTGCACCAGGTATCCCTAAGTCATGTTTTTATATCAGAAATTTTAATTCCCACCCTCAAGCCTAGAGGGTCTTCCTGTGACAATTTTTTTTCGCCAGTTGCAAGTTGTGACTTAACACCTATTTGGCTGCAAAGCGCGTGAGGTATGACAGCGGGCAGTGTGAGAGTTGTGATGACAGGCAAAAGAGCCAAGAAGGTGAGCTAGTGATCTGTACTGTGTCGCTGAGTAAGCTAGCACGTGGAGGGCTGTTGAAATTACAGACCACAACGATACAATATAAGAAACAGAAAGACAGAGAAATTACGATTATGTGTTCGTATCAGTTGTACTAATTTTTTATGACGAGCTATTGAGAAATGAGATTACGATTCACTTAATAATTTATAACATTAACACTAAATTAGGTACAGTAGCGGGCGAGAGCTTGACCCTTTGAATAACCAGCGAGACATATGTGTCCCACGGTAGGTTGTCAGAGAATCAGTTGGAATTCGCTTTGTATTATTGCTATGCACCATTGACAGTGGTGAAGGGAAGTCTACCAATCGTTTGTAGGATTCTTAAAATTGAGATTGCACATGTGGTTCTCTGAAAATATACTAGCATTAAATTTTGATAAAACACGGTATATACAATTCCATACAGTAAATGGAATGGCACCATTAATAAATATAGACTTTGATCAGAAATCTGTAGCTAAAGTATAATATTCTAAGTTTTTAGGTGTGGGCATTGATGAGGGTTTGAACTGGAAAAAACACATTTAAGACCTGCTGAAACGTTTGAGTTCAGCTACTTATGCTATTAAGGTCATTGCTAATTTTGGTGATAAGCATTTCAGTAAATGACTTCATTATACTTAATTTCATTAATTTTATTTCGCATTGCATCATATTCTGGGGCAATTCAACAGTGAGCAAACAGTATTCATTATACAAAAGCGTGTAATCTGAAAATTTATTTAATAGTTATCATTCTATGGTCTTTGTGCACGCAGTTCCTAATGTAGTCTTCATTTCATTAGTTCAAGTACTTTTTATGTCTAGGGACCGGTGATCACTGCAGTAAGATTCCTTTATAAACCTTTGAACTTTTCAAAAATCAGTAAGAGTACGGAGGGGTAGAGACCTCCTCTGAGCAGCACGTTGCAAAGCATCCCACATATGCTCAATAGTGTTCACATCTGGGGAGTTTGGTGATCAGCGGAGATGTTCATGGAGCTGCACTGTAGAAAATCTGCATGAGCGGGGTATTGTCCTGCTGGAATAGCCCAAATCTGTCGGAATGCACAATGGACGCGAATGGATATAGATCAGCCCAACACCACCTAGAAGACACGTCCTCACAGCTGGCCATACCAACGTCAAACGTAAAGGCCGCGGCCACCAGCTCATTGGCCGGCCGCTACGAGGCGGTGGGCGTGCCCCAGCGGTCAGCCAGTGAGCTGGCTGTTGCGGCCCTTACGTGTGACGTAGGCACTACTAGCTGTGAGGCCTTGTCTTCTAGGTGGTGCTGATCAGCCTGTACGCGTAGGCACGTGTCATGTGCCAGAGTCGTATCTAGGCGTGCCAGGGTTCTGATATCACTCCAACTGCTCGCCATTACGCAGCCTCCAACAGCTTCAACAGGCCCACACTGACGTACAGGGTCCATGGATTCAACAGGTGGTCTCCGTACCCGAGCACGACAATCCATTGTCGGTGTTGACGAGCACAGGCGAGGCGCAGAGCTTTGGTGTCATGCAGTCAGCGAGGATAACCGAGGGGACCTCTGGCTCCGAAAGCCCATAATCGACGATGTGAGCGTTACGTTGGAAGAACAGTCGACTTTGGTTTCGTTCTTGCAGGATCTTTCTCCGGGCGCAGCGATGTCGGGGATTTGATGATTTGCCCTATTCCCGATACTCACGGTGCTCTAGTGAAATGATCGTACGGAAAAATCCTTACCTCATCGCTACATCTATCTCTGTTGCGCCGACAATAACGCAATGTTCAAACTCAATTCAGTCGTGGCAACTGTAACCGACCCAACGCCTTGATGAGACACCTGTTGTCTTATATGGGCGTTGCGTCATCCTATGTTTACATATATCAATGTTTTCATACACCCTCCTATACCCTTTACTTAACGTTGATCGATTATTTATTTACTCAGTTGTTTTATCGAATCGCGTTGAACTACGAAGCTGGCATCAATTAAGGCACCTGGACTCGACAAATATCGCAGCTACAGGAACTACAGTGGTAAACCCTCAACCACATACAGATTATCAGCTTATACATTAGACAACTAATTTAGCGAAATAAATCGCAATTTGCAATAGTTATGGCTTCACTGTACTAGGTTTAGATGGAGTACCAAAGTGCGGCGAATGAAAATTTGTGCCCGGCCGGGATTCGAACCCGGGATCTCCTGCTTACTAGGCAGACGCGTTCACCACTCCGCCACCGAGGACCAGTGACCAACCCAGCTGCAGAGGACTCTTCCCTGCACGTCTCCCGCCACACCCAAATCTCCATTCGCCACAGTGTCTCTTTCCTGTTACCAAAACCTATTTGTTCTGTATTGCTCGCAGCCACAATACTGTATTCCCGCATCAGGGAGAACAGACCATGGGGGTATCGAGATACAATTAATTGTCGCCAGGAGCCCAGCCTCGGCTAGTATACAATTATATATTTTTGACGACGTTACAGAGCTCATTTAATGAAATAAATCGCAATTTGCGATAGTTATGGATTCACTGTACTAGGTTTAGATGGAGTACCAAAGTACGGCGAATGAAAATTCGTGCATGGCAGAGATTCGAACCCGGGATCTCCTGCTTACTAGGCAGACGCGTTGACCACTCCGCCACCGAGGACACAGTGACAAACCCGACTGCAGAGGACTCTTCCCTGCACGTGTCCCGCCACACCAAAATCTCCATTCGCCACATTTTCTCTTTCCTGTTACCACAGCCTATTTGTTCTGTAATGCTCGCAGCCACAATACTGTATTCCCGCATCAGGGAGAACAGACCATGGAGTATCGAGATACAATTAATTGTCGTTAGGATCCCAGCCTCGGAAAGTATACAATTCTATATTTTTGACGACGTTACAGAGTTCATTTAATTACAACAATTATATAGGCGGGCTTTCCCATGGGAACCAGCACCTACTGTGCCATATGCTACTGCTCCCCACCCCACATTTCAACATATGCTGCACTTCTGTAAGATGTTAGCAAAGAAACGGCCAGCGGCCAGTAATATGTAATGGCCATAGGCCTTGAATATCACACCTTGCCCGCATGCGTTGTTTACTCGCGGCCGACTCCCGTAAAGTGGTACAGTGAAGTATGTATCCGCATTGAAATTTGAGGATATTGTTCCCCTCGGCGCATTAATTATAACTGTGGTGTTCTGCTTTCGGACACGGCTGAAAGAGCCGACGCTGCATGTACGACCGAACGAGGTAGAGCAGTGCTAAATAATCCGGAAGACAGAACAGCAGCTAAAACCAGCCTCCGACCATCGTGATTTAGGTTTCCCGTGATTTCACTAAATCATTCCAGGCAATTGTTGGCACGGTTCTTTCAAAAAGCATGGCTGATTTTCTTCCACATCCTTAGAAAACCTGAATGCGAGCGCGTGCTCTTTCTCTAATAACCATATGAGATATGACATTGTGATATAAAGGAGATCAGAAGATACGTCAGAGTAACGGCGGAACCGGTCATCTTATGAAGTAAAAAACGCGATCTTGGCCGGAAAGAAAATGTTTGTTAAGCTTAAGGGACTTAACAACGGGGTCATCAGTCCCAAAACTTACACACTACTTATAAACTACCTACAACTAAGGACGGCACAAATATCCATGCCCGAGGGGGGATTCGAACCCCCGACCGTAGTAGCCGTGCAGACCGTGACTGAAGCGCCTCAGTCCCCTCGGCCACCGCGGCCGGCTGGCCGGAAAGCTTTATAAATTTAGCCACGTATAAACTTCGCAAATCGCGAAATTTTCCGACGTCTGCTGCTCCTGTAAGATGGACAAACGATCCGCAACAAATGAAAATTTGTGCCGGACCGCTGTGGATCACCACCAACGTCTGTTCCCTTGGAACAGAAATAATAGTAAACCTTTATAAATTGATTTACATCGCCCCAACGAACCATGTGTTCCATACATAACGTAATCTAAGTTGTCGACAGGACGTTAAACCCTCCTTTCACCACAGGTCTAAAAAAAAAATGTTCAAATGTTTGTAAAGTCTATGGGACTTAACTACGGGGTCATCAGTCCCTAAACTTACAAACACCACAGGTCTGGAAAAAGAACAGTCAAATGGCACAATTTCTTTTAAACGTACTATGCAGTATTCCTACGAGTACGGGAAACTAGGACTATGTGAGCGGCAGAGCAGCCTGACCCGGCATTTTTTCAGAGCGCTGAGGCGTTTCTGCTGTCGGAGGCGTACGCGGCGGCAGCGCGACTACGCGGTAGTCGAGCGGCCAGGAAAGTAGCAACACGCGTTTGTGCTTACCTTGCGCTGCCGTAGTTGGGCACGGAGAGGCGGGCGCTCCACAGCACTCGCGCACCTGACGGCGGACACTGGGCTGCTCTCAGCGCGCAGGTGTACCAACAGCGCACGTGCCGCGCACGTGCCCTTTGCGAGCCGCCGTGGAAGCCAGAGAGATACATTGCCTCCGTGGAAAGCCGGCCGCCGAACAGAGAAAATATTGCGGCGTTAGGTGTGCCGTCGCCGACTTCCCACGTCCACACTTACCTACAATGTAACTTAAAACACTCGTGAATCACGGGGCGAGGTGCATCCATGACGGATAGCCACAAAGTTCCAGAACGAAACTTTCACTCTGCAGCGGAGTGTGCGCTGATATGTAAATTCCTGGCAGATTAAAATTGTGTGCCGGAACCGGGACTCGAACCTGGGCCCTTTGCCTTTCGTAGGGGAAGCGCTCGACCACTGAGCTCTCACGACACGACTCATAATCCGACCTCCCAACTTAGTTCTGCCAGTACCTCGCCTCGCCGGCCGCGGTGGCGGCGGGCACTGAGGCGCTCCAGTCACGGTCTGCACGGCCACTACGGTCGGAGGTTCGAATCCCCCCTCGGGCATGGATATTTGTGCCGTCCTTAGTATGAGCTATTTTGTATGTTTAGGGACTGACGACCCCCGCAATTAAGTCCTATAAGCTATACAAACATTTGAACATTTAGTACCTCGCCTCCTACTCTCCAAACTTCACAAAAGTTCTTCTGCGAACCTTGCAAAACTAGCACTCCTGGAAGAAAGGATATGGTGGAGACATGGATAAGCCACAGCCTAATGCCGTCGTCTCACGGGACGTGGAAACGCTCGTGGAGGAGGACGCGATGCCGTTGCAGCGTGGAATTCCACGTTCCACTGCCTTGCGAAGCGTGGAATGAAGGATCCAGCTTGTTAGATTTTTGCTTCGTGGAGTGGAACGTTTTGTTTCCTTAATGTTTCTGGTTCTTTCTTATTGATTTAAGTGTAATATCCGATATTCGTTGTTATTTCTTTTTAAGACGACGGATTAGCGTGCTGGTTAGCATTACGAGCTATGGAGGAAAAGAGATGTAAATAACAGGTTTGAATCTACACTCTCCCAGATATTTTTAACCATTTCGTTTCATTATGTATAAACAACTTATTTGTTAATTTATTACAATGATAATATTCGGTATTCGACGTTATTTATTAGAAACAATAATAATAAATGTTTGTGAAGCTTATGGGACTTAACTACGGGGTTATCAGTCCCTAAACTTACAAACTACTTATCAAGTACCTTATACTAAGGACGGCACAAATATCCATGCCCAAGGGGGGGATTCGAACCCCCGACCGTAGTGGCCGTGCAGACCGTGACTGGAGCGCCTCAGTCCTCTCGGCCACCGCGGCCGGCATTTGAAACAAGAATGAACTTTGTCCACGACAGAAATTGTTGAGTTTTTCGTTCTAGGCCACAGGAACAAATAAAATTCAAGACAGTACCCTACGTCACTCGGTTTTCCCCACGGTGTTTGAATTAAGTTGCAGTTCAGTACATTGTTTCACAGTGCAAAGTGATCATGGCTAGCGCGTGGTGACAGAAGCAGATGCAGTGTAGGAGGAACAGTGTTTACGTACAATACCAAAAGCAAAAATTATCACGAGTATTGTCGAGCAGGGCCGTTGTTCCGCGTGTATAAGAAGTAAAATATATGGTCAGAACCTATTATCTCCGAATATGCAGAATATGTACAACGTGGAAAATGGGAATATAAGAGCAAGACAACTGGAGCTGGTGTAAATGATATAATCACCACTGACAATTTTTTAAAGAATTTTTGCCAAAATTGATTTTGTCGTAAATTTCGTTATTATCTCAACCGCCTTCTTATACATGTAGCGTCTTTGTGCTTCTTGAAGGGAAAAAAAATACAATTTCTCTAAGAGTTATGCATGCCACATGCAAAGATAAGAAAGCATTTCGTTTTTTTCCGATCTGGTTACGAGAGATACCGTGTAATTTTATGCACATCCATCGTTGTAAACACAATGATCAATGCGCCAGCCCGCAATGGGCGCTGGAGAGCGCTGCGGTCGCAAAGCAAATCACGATTAGCAGCACGTTCCGTGGGATTTAGCAGGTCGTTTCAGAGCGTGCTGTAGCTAGGTAGACAGCCCGTCTGGCATGCGCCATGTTGGGACAATACGTCCCATGTGAGGACGGCTTAAGGGATGTTTCCAGGAGTGCTAGTCTTGCAAGGTTCGCAAGAGACCTTCTGTGAAGTTTGTAAAGTAGGGGGCGATTTACTGGCAGAACTGAAGTTGTAAGGACGGATCATGAGTCATGTGGGGGTAGCTCAGTAGTAAAGCGCTTGCCCGCGAAAGGCGAAAGTCCCAGGTTCGAGTCCCGGTTCCGTCACACAATTTTAATCTGCCAGGAAAGTTTCAGCTACAAAGTTATATTATTATAGTTGAAATATTTCTTTAAAAAATATGGGCCTAGATCACGTTAAAAATAAGTTTGTTTTACTTCACAACTAGTTTCATCAAAGCTTGTTGCCATTTTCAGTTGAACAAAAACTTAAAAGCTACATTTCACATGTACATGAAAACACTGCTCGATTTCGTGCTCTAACGCGTGCATTTATCGAAACAGAACATTACCAAAGGCAAGTGAAACAAGTGAAGGATATTTCGTAAGACTGCTTTTCAACAGTTGGTATCAGCATTTTTACGAAATATCCTTCAGTTGTGTCAATTGCTCTTGGTAATGTTTTGTTACAATAAATCCACGTGTTAGACCACGACATTGAGCAGTGTTTTCATGTACATGTGTATTGAAGCTTTTAGGTTAAGTTTTTGTTCACTTGAAAATGGCAAAAAGCTATGGTGAAACTAGATGTGAAATAAAACAAACTTGTTTTTAACGTGATCTAGGCTGTTCTTCTTTAAGAAGTATTTTAATTAAAACAATTCTAAGTTTACTCTCCTACCGGCAAATTGTCGGCTTTTATTAAAAGTTATATTCATCACCAGCTGAAAATCCAGCGATGGTTAGTTATTTATTTGTTCCAAACTTCCGTCCATTTAATCCCGCTGTATCTTTCTGTTCAGTTATCTCTCACATACATAAGATATAAAAAATGGTAGAGGAAGGTAGGGTAAGATGACGAACTAAATAATATGACGAATTCATTATTTCTCCACCATATTCGAAGATAACAGCACTTATCCATGCACTTATCGAGACTCAAGCGATTATCATCTAATAGCAGTATCACTTGTCACATTGCTGCTTGAGCAGTGGCAACAAATAATATTTTCTCGACCCTTATTTGGAATACTTGAACCTTAGATCGTAAGCAAATGTCTGCGTTCAGTACACTGTTTTCAATTATCCATCGGACATTCTCAAACTGGAGTTCCTAATGAAAAGAACCACATGCATTGTAGATAGTTGACGATAAGCTGGAGTGATAGACAATTTCAAAATTATATTTCTTACAAGGGTAAAATTACGAAAGACAAAGGAGGTTAGATAGGGGGTTCGTCATCTTCCCCTACATATTTTCGATTACCTATCGATCATCAATGTCGTTTGTCACTCTGCAGAATTTGGTTCCGAAAGAGAATTTTAGTTGCGGTTTTCTGTATTTTATCCCACTCCTGACGTATGACTATTTGTGTATGAATTAATTATCCTAATTCTAATGGAGAACCGCGCATCATATGTCTTCCTGGTGTTCAAGGTCTTTTCGAAGAATTGTGGGATATACATTGGTCAAAACAACTACGGGATGATTTGAGATATCTAAGTTCTGAAGTATTGTCTTCAGGAGAATGAACTAAAATCGTTCGACGTCTTTCTGTGGGTTCTGCGGAGTGGAGACGACAAAACTACGGCAATCCAGATAGTGGTAATAACAGAAAGTTGCTGCAGAGGCGATTGGTGTTGACATGTGTTTACACAAGCAGTTGAGTCTAGACTGTCTAGTGACCAACAAGTTGACTTACCTGAAGCCATGTCATGGAAAGCCGTAGGAAGGTTGGAAGCGGGTCAGACACAGAGGGAGTTAGCTGCAGCTATTGATGTAACCCAACGTGTGATTTCCAGGACCTGGACGGATTTCAGAACCGTTAAAACAAGGCAAGGCCAAGTTCGTCCACGGGTAACACCAGCAAGATAAGACCGTTATCTCCAGTTAATAGCTCGTCGAGACAGGAGGCTGAATGCAACTCAGCTGCAACGCACACTCCAGGCAGCAACAGGACGTGCAATGACATGGTAAAACATCCGGAATCGCCTTGGGTAATGTTGTGGCCTCTACGTATCGGATGGCGCGGGGTTCTTTTACGTACGAGTGAAGGTTTTATGTTCAGCCGGACAATCGTTCACTCATCCGGAGAGAACGGGCCGCGGTGGAGTAGCCAAGCAGTCTAAAGCGTCTCGCTGCGGAGCGCGCGGTTGCTCGCCGTGGAGGTTCGAGTCCTCCCTGGGGCATGGGTGTGTGTGTTGTCCTTAGGTTAGTTTACCTAGGTTTAAGTAGTTTGTAAGCTACGGACTAATGACCACGCAGTTTGGTCCAATAGATTTACAAACATTTGAACATTTTTAGGAGTGAACGGATAATTGACAACAATCCTGCATATGTGCAGCAAACAACACTATAATAATGGGGTGGATGAACGGTGTGGGCAGGAGTCGGTATTGGTGTACGTACGGACCACTATGTCTTTTAGAATGGACTTTGGTTACCACACGTTGGTGCCATAGGAGATGGGTTTCTTATGGTGGAAGATAGCGCTCGTCTCCACAGAGCTGCACAATGGAGTGACCAGCTTGTTTATCGGAGTTAAGCCCGACTATGCATGTCTGGGTTGCATTTTTGCTGACGCATTACAGCCAGACCAGCACCTTCCATAAAGATTGCAGTGGTGGCTATTGTGCACATGGAAGAATGGCCGCCGGCCGAGGGGACTGAGGCGCTCCTGTCACGGTCTGCACGGCCACTACGGTCGGGGGTTCGAATCCCCCCTCGGGCATGGATATTTGTGCCGTCCTTAGGATTAGGTAGTTGATAAGTAGTTTGTAAGTTTAGGGACTGATGACCCCGTAGTTAAGTCCCATAAGCTATACAAACATTTGAACATTTTTGACCCCGTAGCTAAGTCCCATAAGCTATACAAACAGTTGAACAGTTGAAGAATGGCCAGCCGCGGCGGAGTGCCCGAGCGCTATGCTGCGTGCGCTAGTCCACGCCCCGTCGGGGGTTCGAATCCTTCCTCGGACATGGATGTCTGTGCTGTCCATAGTATTAGTTAGTTTATAATAGTTTGTAAGTCCCATAAGCTTAATAAACATTTGAACATATTAGAGGACAACGATAATGACTTTTTCACTATTATGTCATCCGCAAGGTGCCACGCACTAAGTAAACGCCACGTAAACCTGAAGTTGATATTGAGACTTTGCAGTCACACAGTTCATTGAGGCGAAACATCTAATTCGTATTTTCCTCGTGACGACCTTGATTCTATAAGGACGTGTATCCTGACATCTTCCGTGCGTGAATATTTACCACGATTTCAAGTGTCCACATTAAATGCTACACCATGAAAATCCATCCTTCATTAAAAACAAAAACAAAAAACAAATAATAATAATAATAATAATAATAGTAAAAAGGTATATCACTTGATACATGCAGATCTTCCAGATTCCAACATCATCGTTAAATAATAAAAATATGTCAATAAAAATAAGCTTCATCACAGTGGTCAGTCTACCAAACTGCGTTTTTATGACATACGATTGTATGTGAAAAGGAACTATTTCATTATTAAAATAAATTTAACAAAATAAATAAAAAAAATAGGTCACTGGTCCTAGACTTACAAACTAGTTAAAAACCTAACTTATGCTAAGGACAATACACACATCCATACCTTGGGGAGACTAGAACCTCCGACGGGAGCGGCAGAAAAGAACATCAGTCTCTTGAAAACAGCAGTGATCTCTGCATCAACTTCTCACTTCAGTTGGCACGTTCGAAAACCATTTCTTTGGCATTCCAATACGTTTCTTCATTAGCATTGTTTCTCTTGTTCTCGCCTAATTATGTAGATATCTACAAAGAGTTTTCAGATGAAAAAGGGCAATCTTAGCCTTACAACTACTATACCAACGATCGTATTTTAAGTAAAAGGATTCCTGTTAAATACCCAGTACATCGCACTGAATCGAGTAATTAGATTCCACTGAGGTCGATTTTAATTTGAAACGAGCTGAGAGATCCTTAGCGCGAAATGATATACACGGCCAGATAAAGGACATTAGAACGTGTACTGGCGGGTCTGAATATTCATTCCGCCCACGCGGTGTGTGAGAATGAAGAACGAGCAACTCTAACAATTCCTTGTCGAATGCGCATGTACGACGTTTTCGTGCGTTCCAGACGTGCGGCAACATGAAATAAATCAGCAGGACACTCCTGTACCTGTCGTCAGAACCACCCACAGAGGCCGGAAGGTAATTCTGTATGAATTAACCGGACTGTTGTACGGTTGTAGGCGGCCAAACGGTACCCCATAATGATATTCTAATCTATTGCAATGGCACTAAAACCAAGAAATAGGAAACACAAGAAGACCCTCTTTAATTATCGTTCTTCTGGTTATTTAGGTACGGAACGTTCTAATTAAATGCATTCTACCCATGACACATCAATACATATCACCCGATGCATGAAATAAGCTCAATCATATGCTAATTCAGTGCAGTGCGTTTTTACCTCTACACACAGTGCAGTGCATTACTTAATTTGATGCAGCACAGCGAATGTTTAAGTAATGAACAGAAATTCGGTCTCTTATTGAGCGAAGGCAAGACTGTAAAATATTCGCCAATGCGACAGTACCTTGCGCAGACTGTACGAAACTGTATAGCAGTTAGCAGCGTCGGGGGTTTCAGAAGCCGTCAATTACAAATTCAAAAGGACTTTCACGTATTAATACGTACAGTTTCACCTCAGCAGATTTCCGACGAACATTCCGACCTGAAAACCATTAATATTAGGAGTCATATCACAAACAGAGACTGAAACTGCATCTATTCAATGGGTCCAAGAAAAAACTGCGAACGATTGTAGTTTATCTGTGTGAGGCGAAGTGTTTGCTTCATTAGTAGATAGTAATTAATGAAATTTTACTCTACCAATTGGTATTGTATTGCTTTATATCTTTATAACTGCTTTGTTGATGCTCATAAAATTCGTCTTCTAACTTTTATTAGAAAGTTAAGACTTATGCCCTTAATCAGTCATTACTTTATCAGTTAGAGCCCACATGCAGAAACCTCAGTTTTAAAATGTAAGATAGCTAAGCATGTACACACTAACTATTTCAGCTCTCAGTCTAAGAATAGAACACAGGGTATTACATTAATTGGCATGTTCGGTGTGAAGATTTATGGCTGTAAGACATAAATTCATTTCATCATTTTGTGTGTCTGTGTCAAACTTTGTTGCAGGTCCCTAACAACTCACATTTTCAAATAATTGAGCATAAATCTGGTGTTCTCACACGGTGGCCTCTCATTATTTATGACGTCACATCTTCTGAGCTATATGTCGTGCTCTTTTGTTTTTGGATCAGGAACCTTCGTGGGCGTACGGTGAACAGTTCACCAATGTTTCATTGCAATCGAAAGAATAGTTTATGAACACACAGAGGACATACAGACAAACATTCCAGTCATTTTATCAGGGTATTATTTCAGAAATTCTCTCTCTTTTTACCCGAATCTCAGCAACATTTGTCGCAGTCATATTAAAATTTGTGTTCAAATTTCAATCATGCTAATCAAACATGCAGTATCGCTATTGTTCTACATAGACAAAATAGTAACTTAGAAATCAACATTTTAAAATCATCAGAACACATGCGTTAAGTGTGTTGTGAGTATGGTAGCAAAATACTCAACTAAGAAATCATTGACGATGCTGCGATACCAAGTCGCAAACGAAGCCCTACAGCTAACCAGGTAGGTCATCCTTCTTCCGAGATGGAGCGTACTATTAAGGAGCTCTCCACACTCTCCATTGTTATCATAGCAGCTTATGTCGCGGATTTATGTAAATACAACTGAGCCTTCTGATGGACCGCCGCGGTGGAGTAGCCGAGCGGTCTAAGGCGCCTCGCTGCGGAGCGCGCGGTTGCTCGCCATCGGAGGTTCGAGTTCTCCCTGGGGAATGGGTGTGTGTGTTGTCCTTAGGTTGGTTTACCAAGGTTTAAGTAGTTTGTACGCTACGGACTGATGACCACGCAGTTTGGTCCGATAGATTTACAGACATTTGAATATCTGATGGAGCAGTTAAGTGAGCAAATGCTGGACCATGAATTCCTAATAATCGTACGGTTCCTCCTTGTTTCTTGGCAGGAATTAAAGAATCTACCTCTGAAATCTGAAGGTTAGAAAGGTAGTGGGCCAAGGCTAGCAAGGATGTGGACACATCTGCAACTAAAAGAAGTGATTATTTCATAAAGGATTTCTTAATATAATGAGCTAAATACTCAACTTCTGGTGTGCTTATGTGCTACAAACTTCTTATACTATTAGTTTTGCGTCATAATAGAAAACAGTTCCAGCTTATGCACAGACAGAAGGCCGGTTCTTTTATGATGAACTTCTGGAACTGCAGTATTCCTGGGACTGCCTCGTACTGACTGGAACTGTCATACTGCTCCGTACTGACTTTCATAGCTTTGGTGCGCCGGCATATTTAGCAGAGCCTCCTTCTTCCTATTGGCCAGTGTGCGAAGAAGCAAAGAGGTAACGAGACTGCGGCCGCCCCCGGCGGACGAAGTATTGTGAAGCGACTTATCGCCTCTTCTTGAAGTTGCGCGGCGACATGTTGACTGCTGGCGTTGTGGAATATAGCGACGCCACAACACTCCCTCTCCCACTACTTGTCACTCATCTTGGAGTCCCTCGCCCACTGCTCGACATCCCCCTTTTTAGCTTCCCCCTATGCCCGTCAGGTGCCCGTCACCTTACTGTGGAGGCCATATGGAACTCCTCTGCGAGAGCCGCCCACGGTTGACACCACAGTTTCCCCGTCCTAGAACAGGCGCTAGTTGTAAAATAGTTGGAAAACAGTGATGCGAGTTAAAGCGATAGACAGGTTAGCGTCTTCCTTTTCTCCCTAAATGTTTGTGTAGCTTATGGGACTTAACTAAGGGGTCATCAGTCCCTAAACTTACAAACTACTTATGAACTAGCTAATCCTAAGGGCGGCCCGAGGGGGGATTCGAACCCCCCACCGTAGTGGCCGTGCAGACCGTGACTGGAGCACTTCAGTACCCCCGGCCACCGCGGCCGGTTGGCTTATCCAGTCCCATGTTCCCGACTTCAAATTTCTGAGTGCAGCATTATCTGTGTGCTATTAAATTTCCCCCCATATATATAACATATCGATTTATTCCACTTCTGTTGAAACTGGCTTAATTTAGTTCATACATAAAATATAATATTATACGCTCTTTCGGTTTAGACAAAAACACATATAAGGATCGAATAAAAGTCGAAGTTAATATGCGTGGAGACAAAAACACATATAAGTATCGAATAAAAGTCGAAGTTAATATGCGTGGTTATTGTCGATGCTAACTGTAAATCAATCTACAGACCCAAAACAAAAATGACTACTTCCGCTGCTGTAAATAATGGAGAAAACTCGTTCGAGAAAATTTACGTAGGCAGTAATTTAAGCTGCGGAATTTGTCCGAAAGAGTGAGTGCGTGCGATGCCGGATAGCGCGTTCTCGCGCCGAAACAAAAGAGCGCGGAGCGGCCCGCCGGCCGTAACGTATGCAGGGGGGCGCTAAGGAGACAGAGACGGAGCGCGGCCAGCCCTAATGGTGGCGGTAAATCTGAAATTTGACGCCGGCCGGTGGGCGGCCTAGGGCTACCTGCGCCGTCGCGCTCTGTGATTAACCGGGGGCGGCGGGATTCACACCTCGGGAGTCTACTGGAGGCGGAGGGGCCACCGGTGCCGAGGACCGGGGGAAGAACGAGTGGGACCTCATAGAGGGCAAACTCTGGGTTTGGATGTCCCTCGCTACTTCTTGGCAGCGGAACTCCTGACATAGGAAAGTGGCGTCATCCTACTTGTTACTGTAGGCCAGGGCCGTCCACGGTGTGTCACACGACTAACGAGCCATCTGCACAGGCCACAGTGACGCCGTCTAGGGACAAGGCGTCAGCTCAATCAGCTAGCTGACTGGCCAACCGCTACGAGGCGGTGGACGTGCCCTAGCGTACAGTCAGTCAGCTGAGGGTCGCGGTCTCTCGGTGTGACGTAGGCAGGGCCAGTTGTGAGACCTTGTCTTGTAGGCGGTGATGGCCCAGTCCTTGTCACGTTACACCAAGTAGGCCGCGATCGCTACCCAACTGGCTGGCCACTGGGGCACGCCTACCGCCTCGGTAGGCCAGTATCCGGTCAGTCAGCTAGCGTTTGCGAACTCTCAGTGTGACGAAGGCTTGGCCAGTTGTGCGGCCTTGTCTTGATGTTTGCTCTGTGTCACATCACACTGAGTAGGCCACGATCGCTAGCTGACTGGCTGGCTGCTAGGGCACGTGGATAGCGGCCAGCCAGTCAGCTAGCGTTTTGGCCTCTCAGTGAACGTAGGCACAGCCAGTTGAGAGGCCTTGTCTTCTAGGTGGTGTTGGCTCCGTGTCATGTCACACCAAGTAGGCCATGATCGCTAGATGACTCGCTGGCCGCTGCGGCTCGGCCCACTGTCTCGTAGCGGCCAGCCACTGCGCTAGCTGTGGTATCCTTGTAAAAAAAAAAAAAAAAATAAAAATAAAAATAAAAAATGACATCCTCTTTACTGGAATAAAGATTGCATAAGTCAAAGAATTGAGCACAAGAAAAGATATTTAAAGCTGTTCTGTACCTTAAATTATTATAAACTGTTTTGTCCAACACTTTCGTCTGTTCTTGGTACATCATCGTCATACTGAATAAAAAATCACAATTTTGAGTATGTTTCACAGGTATATTTTAATTCGTCAAGCGGTTTTCGGTTGTAAGGACATCTTCAGACTTTACTGTTTAGCTTAAAGAAATTAAGAATGTTATGATACAAAAATATTCTAATGAGTAGAATATATTTCAAGGACCCTATTCAAAACTGTGATTTTTAATTCAGTGTTATAAAATGTGCTGGCGAAATTTTACAATCAAAAATTTAATAAAAGGCGAAATTGATCATTCACTAGTCTATGTAAATTATCTTCAGTATCAGTTATTTAAACGATAATGACCAATAAATATTGGACGACACAATGATAAAATAAATAAATAAATAATAGTAATAAAAGAACTATTATTCCCACCTCGACGTTGACATTTAATCGTATTTGGATATTAAAGTCTCGTGTTATTTTCCTCTGTTTGGTCCGTAGACCTATTTACGTAAATATCATCAAACTTTGAGTCAAAAACCCTTATTCCAAATCGGAATGTTTGTAAATCTGAGGGACTTAGCTGCTCTGCTCTTTAGTGCGTACACTTACAAAATACTTACACTAACTTTAAAGTAACTTATGCTAAGGAAAACACAAGCACCCACGCCCGAGGGGGACTCGAACCTCCGACGGCGAACGTCCTCTCACACTGCAGCTGGATGCCTTAGTGTGCACGGCTATTCTGCCGCGGCTATTTCAACTCCATCTGGGATCGTACTCCAAGCTAAAACTAATTGGTAAAAGTCGTATTTCATTTCAACTCCCATCCCTAAACGATTTAATAATTATTGATTTGAATTAGCCACGAAATGGCGGCCGGCGACTGGAGCTCAGCGAGGCTCTTGAAGGTATGCTGCAGTTGGCGCTAAAATTCTGAAAATACTTAACAGGTCGATTTCGTTTATATTAAATCGAACAGAAAAAGAAATCCTGTTTATAATTTCTGTTTAAAATCATATCTGATTTTTTAGCTGTCTCGCGTGCGTGCCTTGAATCGCTGCCTGAGTCTAAGTAATTTGTAAACCTATGGAACCATAACCAGAGCAGGGGCGGATCCAGGATGGCCTGCTGAGGAAAGGGAGGGGTGGGAGAAGGCGGAGAAAGAATTTTTCATTATCAGCTAAACTATGGCTCAGTAGAAAGACTCTAGTACTGGCCACCCCTTTTTACCCCACACCCAATCAAACAAAAGTCTCACGCTTTTGAAGACTCAGTGCAGTGATAGCACGCTACTTTCGCATTCTAAAGGAAAAGAAGCCGCTATAGGAGGGAGGGGGGCGAACGACCCTTCGCCCCCCTCCCTTGGATCCGCCTATGAATCATAGTTAAGTCCCATTACCTCAGTAGTTATTAGTCCCAAGGCTTACAAACTACTTAAACTAACATAAGGACAACACACACACCCATGCCCGATTGATGACTCGAACCTCCGACGAGGAGCAACCGTGCGCCCGGTGCCTCACTGAGCACGGCTATTCCGCCGCGGCACAGATTTACAAACATGTACAACTACCTAAATGTCTTTTACAAGTGTGTCTATTAACATTACTAAGAGAGAGAGAGAGAGAGAGAGAGAGAGAGAGAGAGAGAGACAGAGACAGGTAATCAGCGAAGCTACATGCAAAAAACACGAAACACGTTTTGTGCTTAATTAGACACGTACACAAAGATGTACTAATCATTATCCCAGATCTTCTTATAACTTGTACACAAATTTGGAGTAGCTGGCCAAGGTACATACATAAGTGGAATTTCATAGAAAACTGGTAGTAAATGAGCTCTTCATATTTAGTAATTGGAGATAACTGTTTCCATTTGTGTCAATTGTTAAATGTTTGTTAAGCTTATGGGACTTAAATACGGGGTCATCAGTCCCTAAACTTACAAACTACTTATGAACTACTTACGAACTAGGACGGCACAAATATCCATGCCCGAGGGGGGATTCGAAACCCTGACCGTAGTGGCCGTGCTGACCGTGACTGGAGCGCCTCAGTCACCTCGGCCACCGCGGCCGGCCCATTTGTGTCAGACCTTTGACAACTTTTATACTTGGCTCCAGATAGGAATGTTGTGGTCGAGTTACAGTAGGTAATATAATCATTACCGCCCTTGTCTTGGCTAGTTAAATTTTCTTACATTACTACTATTAACATGTTGTTGTTGTGGTCTTCACGGCGTGGTAATGGCCGTGTGCTATAAGGCACCGTCCTGCGGAGCGCGGAGCGTTCCCTCTTCCATGGATGTGTGTGTTACCCTCAGCGTAAGTTAGTTTAAATAGTTCGTAAGTCTAAGAACCGATTACCACTGCTGTTTGGTCCAATAACTTTACAAACATTTGAGAAAAATATTGTTTTTGTTGTGGGCTTCAGTCCGGAGACTGGTTTGATGCAGCTCTCCACCCTACTCAATCCTAAGCAAGTATCTTTTCTCAAGAAGGGCAACCCACATCCAGTTTAATCTGCTGACAGTATTCGTCTCCTGATCTTCCTCTGCGATTCCCCCCCCCCCCCCCAAATACTTCCTTCCAATGCTAAATTCACAGTTCCTTGATGTCTAAGAATGTGTCCTACCAATGGATGACTTCTTTTATTCAGGGTATGCCCAAATTTCCTTTTCACTCCAATTCTCTTCAGTACCTCGTCATTTATTACGCGATCTAACCCACTAATCTATCATATAGTAATTAGAGATTACGACCTATGTAAGTAGGACACGCTACTTAAAGATAACTAAATATTTCATTTATTTTCGGATCCGTTTAATAAATTGAAATTCTGTTATCATAAAATGAATTGCGAAAACCTCGTCATTAAATGACATTTCTCTTGATTTCGCAGTATACTTAACAAATATCATTACTAGATTCGGATTGGTTATAGTATTTAAAGCAACCGAGTTTTGAGGAGTTCTTGAACTGTAAATATCTGGAGGGAACAGCATAGCTTGCTCATTCTGCACAGGCACAGAACTAATCGTCCCAAATACTTTTTCGTATTTAAAGAATGTCAGTTGAAGAGGGGGATACGCAAAAAGAAGAATTTCCAATGACAGTGTCATGGAGTAGATATTTTTCCAAACTAGTTGTTACATGTATTTTCAGTACCTGCTGATTCGCGTGGCACTAAATAATATAATTCGGAGGCAAAAGCAATTTTCAGTTGTCTTTGACGTACCCAAACATCCTGCAACATATTTCGTAATGAATGAAATAGTCTACCCCAAGTCCACAAGCCAAAATGACATTTATCGCTCGACATCTTAGAATTTTAATCTCCATAGTAAAACGTACTTCCATTTCATTTGCGGAATAATGACATAATCTTGCATTAAATAACATGTAGATTCGTACGTCATTTTAAACCAAAGCTCGAGTACACTCCTGTGATGTAGCCGAAAGATTAGAGTCATTACTAATAGAATAATTGTGGTGTTAAGCTCGGCTAACGGAAGGCAGTTTAATTTATTTCACCTGTATATTCATTCTATTACTGTCGACGACATAGCACATGCTCCACAAGTAGAAAATAAAATCAGTTCATTGAATTACTATTGATTATTCAGATTATCTATGGACATAATGTGGTGGTTACGCGAATAAATTTCTGGCTTCTGATGGACTACCGTTGGTTTAGTTCCTAAGAACAACTAAGAGCTTAACTTTAGATGTGCATCGTCGGTCATCCTGCTTTTCGCCAAAAAGAAATTATAGACAGACAAGTCTCTGGCATATGATGAATACTGCGTACTCCTCATCTTAAGCTAAAGTGATATTCTAACAACAATCTACATCTTCATTTACACATTGACTCTGTAAATAACATTTCAGATCATGGCAGAGGGTTCATCAATCAACTTTCATAGTATTTACCTACCATTCTGTTCTCTCATAGCGTGCGGAGAAGAACAAATACCTAAATATTTCCGGTTTTTGATCTCATTTCTCTTATTACTGTGATCGTGTCTCTCCATGTAGGGTGGAGTAACAAAATATACTTGCGTTAGGAGGAGAAAGTTGACGATAGATATTTAGCAAATAGATCTCGCCGCAGAAAAATAACGCCTTTCCTTTAACGTTTCCCATCCCCACTCGTGCATTATTTATGTGTCACTCTCTCCTGTATCACTATAATACGAAACGAGATACACTTCTCTGTTTTTTGTCCTCCGTCAGTGCCACTTGGTGAGTATTCCATAATGTGCAGCAGTACATCAAAATATAACTAACAAATGTAGTTTATGCAGATTTTAGTGGAACTGTTACAACTTATGCCACGAAACGTAACCTTTGGGTTGCCTCCGCTACGAGTTTTGCTGAGTGTCCCCTCCAATAAAAGCCGTTCGTAATTGTAATTCCTATGTATTTAGTTGAATTTACAGACTTTATATTTTATTATCTTGTAAACGCAGTTTAAAGGATTTCTTTAGAGCTCATAAGAATGACATCACACTTTTCATTACTTAGGGACAATTGCTAATTTTTGTGTCGTGCAGATATCTACATCGTTTGTCAGTTGTTTAATGTTATTGTGACATTACTAATCGGTAAACGACAGCATCATCCGGGAACAGTCTAAGAGAGCTTCTCAGATGGTCTCCTAAATCATTTTATGTGGTAAAGGGAAAGTGAGGGCCCCAGAACACTTTCCTGGGGAACCACAGATATCACTTCTGTTTTACTCGATGACTTTTCCTCAATTACTACCCTTTCCGACGGTAAATCGGGAATCCAATCGCATGCAATTTGATTAGAAGCCGCTTGTGAGGTACAGTGTCAAAAGTCTTCCAGAAATTAAAAATATCAGTTGATTGGAGATACCCTATCGATAGCACTCATCACTTCATGTGTTTCTCTTTCTGAATCAGTGCTGACTATGGCTCAATGTCACGTTCTCTTCGAGGAAGTTCATAATGTCCGAAAAACGTATCTGTTCCAAAATCGTCAATTATATGTGCCCATAAAAAGATAAAGTAGTCAACAATCCGAAGATTTGTTTGAATACGGCAGTGCTTTACTAGGCATGGTCCTGTTTGGAGGTGGTATGCTTTAGCCTTCCTCCGACTTTCAAACTGGCTTGCCCGACCAGTTCTAAGGGGACCTACAGTCTAACATGGGAAAGAAGTGGAAAGTTAGATATAAAAGTCCTAGGACCTGGCTGAGACCGAACCCGCGGCCTATGGATTCGTAGTCTGTTACTATAGCACTGTACTACCGAGCCCACAGTTCTGCAGACGTGTCCTATTACCTTTCTTGAAGACTGGAGGGACTTGAGCAACCTTCCATTCTCAACATAAGGGCAACCAGAAACGAAAAGGAAATGCTGTCAGATAAGGTAAGAGGAAGTAGAAGGAAGGGAGAAAGGACAGGAAACTTAGTATTTATCGCTCCATCGACATAGTGGTCATTAGAGATGGAGTGCACGCTCGGATTCTTTGGGTGAGCATGCGAAAGAAAATATACCTTGCCCTTTCAAAGGAACCGTCGCGGCGTTTGGCTGCAGTGATATAGGAAATTCCCAGTTTTCAAGAAGGGTAACAGAAAAGTACATGACTTCTACTGATGGATCACACTCATATGCCAAGTTGCAAAATTAATGGAGAGGAGGGATAAAGAGGAGCAGTATGTCTTTTGACGTGGGAGGTCAACAGTGGATCCAATCTTCAATATGAGACAATTGATGAAAAAGCATTGAGGAGTATGGGAAAGATGTGGTAATGACGTTTCTGGACTTAATGAAAATATATGACAGTGTTCCCATGCAAAAGGTATGGGCAACCTTGGAGATAAAGGGAGTTGGAAAACAAACCTTTATATCCTCGAAGCAATGTATGAAAAAAATTAAAAAAAAATAATAAAAAAATAATAATAAAAACTCCTGTTGTCCCAAGACACAAGTTGGAAGAACTTATTGGTTTAAGAATGTTACAGGGTTGCGACAAACAAGTGTGGTATCACCAGTATTATTGGTGATGGATGAAATATTTGAAAGAAGCCCATAGAGGAAGGGAAACTAAGCTATTATTATTTGCAGATGACACTGTGGTGTGGGGAAGAAGCAGTAAGGAGGTACAAGAGCAAATATTCATGATGAATGTTACGTAATGTAATGTGAAGAAAAGCAAGACCATGGTGGTAACCAGAGGGGACAGAGAGGGAAAGGGAAAAATCCATATGAAGGCACAGGATGTAGAAATAATGGACAATTTTAAATATTTGGGATGTGTATTAATGGAGAATGCTCGTTAGAGACAGAAATTAGTAAAAGAACAAGACGAAGTAGTGCATTTTCCAGTATGTGAGAGGCTTAGTATGGAACAGTGAGGCGCCAATGAGGTGCAAGTTGGTGGTATACAAGACCTTCTTCACACCCATAGCAACATATAAATCAGAAATATGGACTATGAGCAGAAGAGAGAAGAAGCCAGTGAAATGAAGTTCTTGGGAAGTAAGTTAGGGAAGAGGAGGAGAGAAAGAGTGAAAAATGAAGAAGTCAGTAAGGAAATTGGAGTGGAGAAGTAGAAATAGAGAGTGGAAAAGAACAGGTTTAGGCATGTGTAAGAGATGGTCAAAGGAAGAGTGCCTAGTACAATGATGGAGTTCAAGATTGAGGGCCGCGGTGGAGTAGCCGAGTGGTCTGTCTCGCCATCGCAGGTTCGAGTCCTCCCTGCTGGGGCATTTGTGTGTGTGTGTGTGTGTGTGTGTGTGTGTGTGTGTGTGTGTTGTCCTTAGGTTAGGTTACCTTAGTTTTATTACTGTGTAAGCTTCGAACCGATAACGATGCAGTTTGCTCCGACAGATTTACAAACATTTGAACATTTTTGAACAAGATTGAGGGCAAAAGAGAAAGAAGAAGACCAGGAACACGATGGATGGACGCAATAAAGACGAGTTTAAGGAGGAGGGACCTGTTATGGAACCAAATAGTGAAAAAAGAATGGTGGAATGACTGAGAACATTGGATAAGTACCATTGATACTCCAACCCGCCAGATGATGGAAAGAGGGGAAACGAAGAATCCTGGATGACCGTAAATGTACTTGAACGACCGTCATCCCGAAAGCAAGTCCAGCCACTACGCTGCCTCGCCTGGTCGAATACGGGCACGACTGCACTATGTCTGAATTCCGAAAGAGGGCAAGAAAGGAAAATAAAGAGAATTTTGCGGTTCGTTATTCACCCAGCCTGTTGTTATAGTCAGCTTCGTGCACGACTGCAACTGCAGTGGAAATAAACTCAGCGAAATGAATAAATTACGTCTTCTGTATTAGGCACGAACACCCTGACTTAAATACAAGGTGCTAGACAAGTCGGAGGAAACAGCTAGTTGCGCAAAGGTGATCTATGCCTAGTTCATGCTTCCGGTGACCTCGCATCTAATAATGTCTCCGCCGCCAATTGTGTTTCAGCATCTGATATAATTTTCGCCGGCGCTCGTGCGCGGTAATGAATCCCGGGCTGAGTTATCGGCGAATATGATCGGCGGGGGTTCACGGCGGCACCGTTAGGCGGCAGGCCCGCAGCCGTCGGCTTGTTACAATTAGCGTTGTTTCCACTCGCAGATCCGGCGCTAAATTGAGCGCGATCGATACTTATCGCCGCGGGGTGGCTGCGTGTGAACTTGCACCTCCTCCGACGATGGTTAGCGCTCCTTCGTGGCCCGAGATACTATCTCGGAGGATCCCTTCCTTATGCGCGGTGCACGGTTCCACTTGAAATCGCACCAACCACATCGTCAGATCTCTAACTCAAATGATTCTCTTGCCAAGGATTTCCCGTGATTGCCTAAAACGTAACAACTGAACGCAATGACATCGTGTTTGCAGGTGGCTGAAGCATTGAAATAAATAGCCAACGAACTATAGCCTTAAGCCGTCGGCACACGGAGCGAATGTCTGAACGTGTGTGGTTAATGTGCCGAATCCAACGTACGGCTGAACGCTCGGCGCCACTTGTGCATACGAGATGTGTGCCTCAACGAGCTACATGCGACCGTTGTCGGCGGCATCAGGTTCTGGAATCACACCCTTTATCAAATAAATATCTGTTAAATCGCTTATTTCCTAGCTCGTGGATATGGGTCAACATAAGTAATAACAAAATATCTATGAAAATAAGATCTTGTAAAAATTGCATGTTATGTCAAAACGGGCAGCGAATTATGAAAGTTTCATGACAAACTGTGCAATATAAAATTATAAAAGGCCTTCACACGAGGCAAACATTATTGCAACAGTCTCGCTTTTAGTAATGCTTCCACGGTCAATCTTAGTGTTCAGTAGAACAATGACAAGAACTTGTAAAATGAAATACATGAAACAATAAAGTGCGTATTTTACTCTAAATAAGGTGCAAACTGTCTTGTTCATAAAACGAATCCAACAAACTCAGAGGATGCTCACTTATCTTTAACTAGCATCAAATATTATGCAATATACTATTATGAAATTTCTAGAAAAGCCTTATCAGAAAACCTGAATAAAAAAAGAAAAAGTACTTGCTTTCGAGGAGTCTTGAACTAGCGCCTTGAGACATATTCCATTTCACAGACCACGATTTTGCTATCTACGCTAAGGCCACTGAGGTATCTACGAAGATATTAGACATGTTGTATACACGACTGTTAGATATGTCGGTTGCTGACACATAATTACAACAAAATGTAAAGAACAATTCGTGTTGATAGATCTTCAGTCCGCCTTGCCTTGAAACGGCAGATTTCTGTGATACGAAAATTTTTTAAGCACATTAAGACGTTTCCAGTCATTTAGTCCGACATATAGTACCTCTAATGACCGGTTTTCGAGGAGAGATTCTCAGTTTACTCAGTTACTTTTTGTTGCTTTGAAATGTCATACAAAGACCTATGTTATATACATAAAACCCATGAAATACGATCGCCAAAATGGCGTCTTCGTCTATCAACCGAAAAGAGATGCCCCCACCCCTTCTACGCACGTGGTGTGACGTCGGTGGCGTACTCCCACTTTATTGATAATCGTTCAGGCGCTCGTTGAGGCTATCTGGCACGCTCGATGTTGCCTGAGACGTTGGGAAAGACTCGCCAAAGTGCGGTTCGCACGTTGTGACGTCACAAACACGCCACGTTGGCCACACTCGTTCAGATACACGCTCGTGTGCCGACGGCTTTAGAAAGTTCTGCTAATGAGATTCTCATTGACGTTAATGGATTGTTCCTAGCCAATTCTCTTTCACTAAACCTTGAAAAAAGTGCTCTACGTAGTTTCGAATTTGTAAACTGCGGTGGAGTGCCGAGCGTTCCAAGGCGTGTAGCTGCGGAGCGCGTCGTTGCTCGCCATCGGAGGTTCGAGTCCTCCTTCGGGCATGGATATGTTTGTTGTCCTTAGCATTAGTTAATTTAGTTTGTAAGTCTAGGGACTGATGACCAGCTTAGTTCAGTCCCAAAGATTTACAAACATTTGAACATTTGAAGAATTTGGATTATAGTATTTAAACTGTCAGGATATATTGCGAATATTTTTTCAGACGAATTTACGTGACATCTGTTAACGTTTTTGTAACTGTTGAAGTAGTAGCAGCAGTTAAGGCTGCACCTTGAAGCGTCGGTTAAGCTCTGCAGTAAAGGTTTGGGGGCGTGGCATCTACACAGTACAGGTCTTACGTGCCTTCTGAAGGCTCAGAATAGATCGGAGACGTCGTCGTGAGAGGCTGGCACTTCTCCGTGTCAGTCTTCTGCCAATACATTCTTGATTTCATCCATCTTGTTCAATTCTGCATGCCAGATAAAACTCTTTTAGCTCTTCCACTACCGTTTGGTTTCCAATTTTGAAGATAAACAACTTTATCGAGAAGTTTCTTACAATATAATATCCGATTTTCGACGACTTGTTCAAAATGTTCAAATATTTGTACAGCTTATGGGACTTAACTACGGGGTCATCAGTCCCTAAACTAAAACTACTTATGAACTACTTACGAACTAGAACGGGACAAATATCCATACCCGAGGGGGGATTCGAACCCCCGACCGTAGTGGCCGTGCAGACCGTGACTGAAGCGCCTCAGTCTCCTCGGCCACCGCAGCCGGCTCGACGACTTGGACTGGGTGTTGTAGGTGGGTTATGTAACGGTTTACAGGTGAACCAAAAATTTAATTTTCAACATTTCACGTAGTTTAAACTGAATCTAAATTTTTTTAATGCTCTCACAATCAATTACTTAAAAGTTGAAACTCACGTTTAAGAACTGCGTGTTTTTTGGAGCTGACGACACTCAGATAATCCAATTTAGCACATCGATTACTAGCAAATGATAACACTTGCCGACTTCCAACCGGCTTCAAAATAGTTTGAAATAATTACGCAACGTTTTCTTTCTGGCAGCCCACATAGAAGAAATGTTTGTCGCTGAGGCTCTACAACATTTTTCCCTTTTTATATGGTCAAACTTCGGCGTCTGTCTTTATGTGTTTCATAATGAGAGCACTCAGTGACTTTTCAAACGTAATTGCAACCATTTACTATACATACTCTCATTGACTTGCTAATTGTAAAGAATAACAGAATTAGAGCACATTTATCATTGATATAACTCTGAAGGACGGGCTTTGTATTAATATTTGTGCCACGGCCGGGATTCGAACCCGGGACCTCCTGCTTACTAGGCAGCCTCTTCTTCAGATGAATATCTTTGGTATATATCGAGACAAAATATGTCTCTAAACACTGATTTATTGTGTGACTATTATCATGGTTTCATTGTAATAGGAAGAGCACACGACCAAGTCGCACTACCTTTGTTTTCCAATTTTTTTCAGTCATGACTGGGACGACTAGTGCCAGGACGACGCTGAAGATTTTTACTGGTATCATGTGCCGATAGATTTACAGACACTCGTATCATGTGAAAAACTGTAAAAGTCAATATCGTAAAAAAATTATTGCATAACTATTTTCGAGTTAAAATTAAGCTGAAGGTAATTACCAAATGCAATACTTTTCTTGATGCTTACGTCAACAAGTCTAATTCTTTCTCTCATTGTGCCACAAAGAGTATGCTAGTATGCTATATGCGAACCAAAGTATTGTGTTCAGGTTCTCTTAAGTTCAAACGTTCAAATGTCTGTAAATCTATCGGACCAAACTGCGTGGTCATCAGTCCGTAGCCTACAAACTACTTAAACCTAGGTAAAATAACCTTAAGGACAATCACACACACCCATGCCCCAGGGAGGACTCGAACCTCCACGGCGAGCAACCGCGGGCTCCGCAGCGAGACGCTTTAGACCGCTCGGTTCTCTTAAGTTCAGTGCTTAACGCGCCCTTAGTAACGAAGTCATCAGAGGAGAAGCAGGGATAAAGGGTAGCCAGTCTATAGCGGCTCTGAAATTCACCTGTGGTAACGCACTGGACTCGCATTCGGGAGGACGATCGTTCAAATCCATCTCCGACCATCCTGATTTAAGTTGTCTTTGATTTCCCTAAATCACTCCAGGCAAATGGCTCCTTTGAAAGGGTACGGCCGATTTCCTTCCCTATCCTTACCCAAAAACCCGAGCGTAAGCTCCGTTTCTAGTGACCAAGATGTCGAAGGGTCGTTAAACCCTAAGCTTCCTTCCTTCCTTAAATTCACTTGTGTCTGGCAGAAGGCTGAGCATAGTAACCATCCCATAAGGAAAAATGTTCAAATTAATTACATTGGTCATTAATCCCAACACAAACACCCATGCACTAGGGAGGGTTCGAACCCCCGACGGGTCGCGCGCACCGTAGCTGGGCGCATTAGTGCGCGCGGCTGTTCTGCTGCGACCATACCATGTGGTAGAGTGACTTAGAGAAATAATGGAAAACATTGATCTCGACAGTCGAATCAGTATTTGAACCGTCGTTACTCTCTATACCCGATGCCAGTGTGGTAACCATGCTTTCCCGCGCGGTTAAGTGTCCGACGACGAAATTCCACTTGAGTGTGTCTATGAAGCTGCATTCAGAAGTAATACAGGAAAATTGTTTTCCACTTAAGAACTTCATAGATTGCTTGTACAACGTGTCGAATAACAATTAAGATAAGGTGCTGTGCTTCATTAATCCAAACTTCATAATCTTGGCCGTCGGCAGTGTAAATAATGCAGTGCCGTGCTTGAAATGTACAGTAGTTGGGTTGTAGTAATGTTGTGGAAATGTCTTAGTCACATATATCTCTATTTCTATCTTTTACGAGTTACGTAACATCATCGACAGGAATCTGTGATAATTTTAACACAATTAGAACATGTATTAAATATATTAGTACATATGTTAAATAACACAGTTACGATGAGAGTAAAATCAGTATGTCTTCAAAAATTACGTACAATTTGTAAAATAAAGAGTACATCAAAAAGATAAAAAAGCCATACACAGATACAAGTATCTGAGGTACACATAAGTACGTGGTCGTCTATACCTTGTTGACGAGACGTTACATGCCAAACTGTTGGGAGCAGCCCAGAGGGTGTGGTGGGCGCTGTGGAGAGATGGAAACCATCATTTCTATAAAAATATTCACAACAGTAATAGAAGTAATTGAACATTTGTAATTACTAACATATAAGTCAACAATACAGATTTCGTAGTGGAAAACAGCAACAGAGGAAATTGTTTTTTATGTATGTAACAGGTACATGTTAGAAAAATATACGAAAATTTTAGATGATATAGCTAAATCCGTGTGCTGTCGACCACACCAGTAGCTTGTTAGAAAGGAAAGCGGAGCGGGGTGCGATTTAATGGGGCCAATGCAAGTGCAGTCAGCACTAAACACCAATCGAGCACAGCACAACAGCCCATAAGAGCGTGACCGCTGCAAGATTCTCTACTTCGACGTTACTAGTCAAATAATAGGTAATAGCTGCTTTCGTCATCTATTATGAAAGTTCATAAAATATCAGCAATTTATTGGGTTATCTGTCAGTTGCCAAAACAAAATCAATAACAAAACATAAAATATACTGAGAGGCAAACATACATGTGTCATACTCAAAGCAGAAGAGGGAGGATTAAGAGGTGAGGGTAGGTGTTGAGTGGTAGAGTGTAGGAGGGGAGGACCTGCCCTACCCAATCCCATCCACCACCCTACTTTCTCACAAGCCAATGACATGGCCGACAGCACATGGATTTAGCGACTACATCAAATTTTTTCGTGTGTTTTCCTTTTAAATACCTGCAACTTAATGTCAGTTTATTCTGTTGTTATCTCCTTGAAATCTATATTCTTAGTATGTACGTTGGGAGCTCTATGAACACCAAAGACACTGATGGAAAACCAGTTCTCAGCAAAGAAGGGAAAGCTGAAAGGTGGAAAGAATATATACAGGGGCTCTACAAAGGAAATGAACTTCGAGACAATATTGTAGGAAGGGAGGAGGATGTAGATGAAGATGAAATAGGAGATACTGTACTGCGAGAAGAATTTGACAGAGCCCTGAAAGACCTAAGTCGAAACAAGGCCCCTGGAGTAGATGATATTCCCTCAGAGCTACTGAAGTCTCTGGGAGAACCAGCCATGACAAACCTGTTTCACCTGGTGCGTAAGATGTACGAGACAGGCGAAATATTTTCAGACTTAGAGAAAAATGTAATAATCCCCAGTCCAAAGAAAGCAGGCACAGACAGGTGTGAAAACTACAGAACAATCAGTTTAATAAGTCATGGTTGCAAAATATTAACACGAATTATATACAGAAGGATGGAAAAGCTGGTAGAAGCCGACCTCGGCGAAGATCAGTTTGGGTTCAGGAGAAATGTAGGAACACGGGAGGCAATACTCACTTTACGGCTTATCCTAGAAGATAGATTAAGAAAAGGCAAACCTACATTTCTAGCTTTTGTAGATTTGGAGAAGGCTTTTGTCAATGTTGATTGGAATAAACTCTTTCAAGTTCTGAAGCAAGCAGGAGTAAAATATAGGGAGCGTAAGGTTATTTACAACTTGTACAAAAACCAGACAGCGGTTGTTAGAGTTGAAGGGCATGAAAGGGATGCAGTGGTTGGAAAGGGAGTAAGACAGGGTTGTAGCCTTTCTCAAATGTTATTCAATTTATACATTGAGCAAGCTATCAAGGAAAGCAACGAGAAATTTGGAGAAGGAATTAAAGTTCAGGGTGAAGAATTAAAAACATTGTGTTTTGCCGACGACATAGTAATTCTGTCAGATACAGCAAAGGACCTGGAAGAGCAATTGAACGGAATGGACAGTGTGCTGAAAGGACCATATAAGATGAAGATTAACAAGAGCAAAACTAGGGTAATGGAGTGTAGTGTAAGAAAATCAGGTGATGCTGAAGGAATTAGATTGGGAAACGAAGCAATAAAGAAGGTAGATGAGTTTTGTTACTTGGGCAGTAAAATAACAAATGATGGTCGCAGTACAGAGGATATAAAATGCAGAATGGCAATGGGTAGAAAAGCGTTCTTGAAAAAGAGAAATTTGTTAACATTGAATATTGATTTAAGCCTAAGGAAGTCCTTTCTGAAAGGCATTTGTATGGAGTGTTGCCTTGTATGGGAGTGAGACATGGACGATAAACAATGCGGACAGGAAGAGGATTGAGGCTTTTGAAATATGGTGCTACAGAAGAATGCTGAAGATTAGGTGGGTGGATCGCGTAACTAATGAGGCGGTACTGAACAGAACTGGGGAGAAAAGAAATTTCTGGTATACCTTGACTAAAAGAAGGGATAGATTGGTAGGACACATTCTTAGACATCAAGGAATTGTGAATTTAGAATTGGGGGGAAGTGTGTGGGGTAAAAATCGCAGAGGAAGACCAAGAGATGGATACAGTAAGCAGATTCAGACAGATGTAGGTTGCCGTTCTTATGTGGAGATGAAGAGGCTTGCTCAGGATAGGGTATGGTGGAGAGCTGCATCAAACCAGTCTCCGGACTGAAGACCACGACAACACAGTACGTACGTTAGTAATTATAAATATAGAAAGACCTCTATTACTGAATGACTATTTTTATAGATATGATAGCTTATCCAAAACTTGTAATTTTGACACCTGTGCCACCTGTGCAGAGCGCCCACCACGCTTGCTGGGCTGCTCCCAACAATGAGGCATGTTACGTCTCGTAACTTCAATGACGACTTCACTTCTGCCAGTACCTCGCCTCGTACTTTCCAAACTTCACAGAATTTCTCCTGCGTACCTTGCAAGACTAGCACTCCTGAAAGAAAGGATATGGTGGAGACATAGGTTAGCCGCAGCCTAAGACATGTTTCCAGATTGCCAGCCGCGGTGGCCGAGGGGACTGAGGCGTTCCAGTCACGGTCTGCACGGCCACTACGGTCGGGGGTTCGAATCCCCCCTCGGGCATGGATATTTGTGCCGCCCTTAGGATTAACTAGTTCATAAGTCGTTTTTTAAGTTTAGGGACTAATGACCCCGTAGTTAAGTCCTATAAGCTATACAAACATTTAATTTTGTTTCCAGAATGAAAATTCTACTCTGCAGCAAAGTGTGCGCTGATATGAAACCTCCTGCCAAATTAAAATTGTGTGCCGGAACCGGGACTCGAATCTGGAATCTTTGTCTTTCGCAGGCAAGCGCTCTACCACAGAGTTATCCCGGCACGACTCCCGGTTCATCCTCACAGCAAGTCTAGGAAGTTGGAAGCGAGATACTGGCAGAAGTAGAGTTGTGAAGACGGAGCGTGAATCATGTCGACATAGCTCAGTTGTAGCCGGGCGCCGTGACTCAGCGCGCCTGGTCAGAGGGTAGAACGTCCTCTGTAATAAAAAAAAAAAAAAAAAAAAAAAAAAAAAAAAAAAAAAAAAAAATCTGATCCAAATGATCAACGAACGAACAATGAAAACGACAGCAAATCATAGATCTAACTGAAGGAAAAATAAAAATAAAATAAAGAGTGGTAGAGCGCTTGCCAGCAAAAGGCAAATGTGCCAGGTTCGAGTCCCGGTTCCGGCAAACGATTTTAATCTGCCAGAAAGGTTTGATATCAGGAGTTACCCGCAAATACTACATTTGCTGTGTTTTTGGTACCTCTTCATGTGGCCATTACACTGAAATGGCGTTATAAGAAAATCAAGAAAATAAGAAAAGGAAGATGCTGCTCTGCAGGAGAGAACTTGCAGTTGCACCGGACAAACCGCAGAATGTTTGTCAGGATAGGTCAGGTTCGTCATTTTGACGTCACTTCCTTGACTCGTTGCAGTAGTCTCGAGGCATGAGTCGATATGCACTACCGAAGATCGGAACTGGACACGTATACGTCATAATGATGTCACGTAGCAGAACGCTGACGGTGAACCTACGATCTCCTGACAGGTGGTGCGTCGGCCGTTGATGGCGCCGTGCTCGCCGACTGCACTTGCGTGCTCGCTCGCCGCGTGTGTTGGCGGCCGGCGTGGGCAGAGTGGAGTATCGGGTGGCGGGGATCGCGTGGCGCGCGCGGAGATCCATCACGTCGATTGGCCTCACCGGTCGGCAGCAATGGTGCTGCGCGCGGCTGTCCAAACAGCGGGCTGGCGCGGCCTCAACCTGCCCGCTCGGCTGCAGAACGTCCCAAAGACTTGTAAAAGAAACTAGACTTCCTATAATCGAGTTAATTTTTTTTTTTTTTGGGGGGGGGGGGCATAGTGGGGATTTAGGCGGTGGGAAAATAGAGGAGAAAAGATAGACACGAAGCCAAAACCGACCATAGTGGTCATATGCCACCTGCCTCTGCCGATAACGAGATCGATGAAATGTATCAGGAGATAAAACTAATTATTCAGACAGTTAAGGGAGAGGAGAACTTGATTGTGATGGGTAACTGGAATGCGGGCGCAGGAAAGGGAAGAGAAAGACATGTAGTAGGACTGGAGAAAAGAAATGAAAGGGGAGATCCCCTAGTAGAATTTTGTACAGAGCACAATTTCATCTTCACAAACACTTAATTGAATCGTTATGAGAGAACGCTGTATAAGTGGAAGAGACCAGAAGACACTGGAAGATACCAGATTCACTTTATAATGAAAAGGTACAGGTTTACAACCCTAGTTTGGACAGTAAGACATATGCAGGGGCAGATATATACTCTGGCGTTAACTTATTGGTTTTGATCTGTAGATTAAAACTTAAGAGACTGCAAAAAAGACGAAATTAAGGAGATGGAACCTGGACCAATTGAAAGAACCAGACGTGGTCGACAGTCTCAGAGGGAGGAATAGGCAAGGAATGGATGAAATAGGAGAAAGCAATACAGTAGAAGAAGAATGGGTAGCTGTGATAGACAGAGTAGGGAAGGCCGCAGAGGATCATATAGGCAGAAGAACAAGGCCTAATAGAAATCCCTGGCTACCACAGGAGATATTGAACTTAACTGATGAAAGGAGAAAATATAAAAATGTAGCAAGTGAAGCGTGCAGAAGAAAGTACAGACGACTGAGAATGAGGTTGACAGGAAGTGCATATTGGCTAAGCAGGAGTCGCTAGAGGGCAAATGCAAGACTGTAGAAGAATGTATGACTAGGGAAAAGATAGATACCACCTAAAGGAAAATAGAAGAGATATCTGGAGACACGAAAAGCAGCTATATTAATATCAACAACTCAGATGGAAAACCAGTACCAAGTAAAGAAGGGAAAGCTGAAAGTTAGAAGAAATATCTAGAAGGCCCCTACAAGGGGTAAGGCCCCACTTTGGGTAAGTTCAGTTTGAACTTAAGAGAAACGTAGAAACACGGGATGAAATATTTACTTTGCATCTGAAAAGTTATTGTGGTGAGTAATAAATGTGGAAAAAGGACATCCTGGTAGGGATCGCCAAATGAAAGATGTGGTGAGGGTGAAATGTAAGAAAAAAGAAAGATCGTGGTAGGGTTCGCAAAAAATTTCTGTTTATGTAGGGTGGAAGGTGGTACGAGAGGAATAAAGGACGGATGTGGCTGACCCTCAAAAATGTCTAAAAAATATCACGTCGTTTGTTGTAAGGTAATTATATTCTTATTAATCATGTGCTAATAGCACTGAGAACTTTGATATTAAGAATCATAATTTCAAGTTTTGCCCTATACTACACAAGTTTTCATAATCTTCAGTGTCTCAGGAGTATCTGAAGACAACTATCAGTTTATAAGTTTCTATTCCCTTCCAAAAATTATGATCGGGATCTAAGAAAACTATATTTTAAACTGTTAAACAACCTTTCTTAGCATTCAGTTTATTGTAGACGGCTCAGTGACCGTATTAAGCAACACACACGAGCAACAAGTGTAATATTACATTCAAATTAACACTACTCTTCAGAAACAAACACAATTGAAACACTACCCTACAACTGTGCTTTACATTTAAATTGTTTCGAGTCAAATAATACCTTATACTGACGTGTATGTCAAATTAACCCCTACTAAACATGATATATTCTGTAAAAGAATCCAAATTTACGAACGAGATCGCTGTCTGTACGAAATATTCAGTGCTCCTCTTTCCTGAAAGAAAGAAATCCTAATGCAACTGCTGTCTGTTGCTGGCGTGAGCAGGCAATACATAACCTAGACGTGGTACAGCAATGTGATTACAGTGAGCTGTGGAGTGGATACTGACGGCTGATAGTGAAATATACGCGGCCACGAAAGAATATCTTGCTCCGATATTCGGTAGCTTTTATTTCCTATTATCAGCCTCTGTGTTGACGGTACATCACAGTGCCAACGACCTCAAACAATAAACCAGTACGCATAAATACTGAATGCCAAGGTGTCTCCAGAAAGATGAACACGTCGAAATAAAGGCCGGCTGACCTTATTATCGCCTCACAAGAACTAAATAAGCGACTCTTTCACGTCCGTACTCTAAGGAGGTGAAACACGAAGTCTCCGATGTACACCCTTTGGAGGCACAAAACTAAGTCTCAATATTCCCTCTGACAGAGCCGCTCCCTACGTTACTCACATCTATGGCATTGTAGCAGTTCATTTTTATTCCTTGACAAATGTGACCACCTCTATACCAGCGTCACCTGTCCTCGTAATTAACTTAATTTTAGCTTAGCACGCAAAAGCCAGTTTGACACACGTAACCAGTAAAATAACATCTAACCCTACGGACGCATCGAATATTTGTGATTGTCTATCCTTTGCCTTTGATATTGAGCCTTACACCAGAATTGAAGTACGATCACGTTATGCTGATTTCTTTTCGTATCTAATATTACGCCTCATATAATAATATAATCTACAGTTTATATCCGAATATAAATATGGGAAGTATATGCAATAAATAATTACTACTACCAAGACCTCGATTTTCATTTAATAAAGTGCGAAAAATAGTAGCTGACGTTCTTGCCGCTAACCGCTGAACCAGGGGACAGCTTTGGTCTTTTGGCAGTAGTGGGTGAGAGCGGAGCACAGAGACGAGTTGCTATTAAAAAATTTTGACAAGCATTTAATTTCATGTTTATTATTGTTTAAATACGATTGATTTATTTCTTGAGAGTTCGTCTCCCGAGACATATTGCTTCTGTATATTTTCCCAATCTTAATGTCCGTCTGCTAAAGTAATTATAGCGTTTATGAACATCACAGACCAGCTACTCTTTCTAGTACATTGGAGAAACTGACCACTTTCTTGGAATGTGGTTATTGCAGTTGAATTACGTCACAAGGACAAGCACCTGCAAGAAACGGCACAATATATCCTCTCAACTTTCGCTGGCAACGTGAATGATGCGGCGGGAGAAGCAGCAGGCTGTTTGTGGAAGTGTGTGGACACACCGAGGTAATGTTCAGCGCGCGCCGCCTTTCCCATTAAGTTACTGCAACAACTACTCCACGACGCCCGTCCCAGGATGAAATACAGGTGCGTACGGTCATTAGGTATTTTACGTCACAGTTTCTGTACCCTTCCAAGACCCTCTTCTGCCTTTCAGTAAAATCTGTGAGCTAAAGCTTCATCTTCCTTCTCGTATCTTACATTTTTTCCAGCATTTAAAGGACATGTTTGAAATATTTGAAATATTTACTTACAATGTTTAATCTCGAAAATCAACGTAAAGTAACATTCATAAAAGTCATTACTTGCTAGAATTCACTGTTCTTGTACAGTTTATTACAGAAATGTGTGCTTACATTATGTTTCAATATTATTGAATTACTGTATGGCGACGATTTACAGTGTTGATATATTTATCAATATTTTTTCGCAGTAGCGAATTGCTCTTAGCGTCACTGTATAAGGTATTGATGTGACATATGAAAATTTGTGCCGGGTCGGGACCCGAACCCGGGTTTCCCGCTTTTCGCGAGCGGTCGTCTTAACCACAAGGCTACCCGAACACGACTCCAGGACCACCCCAAACTTCCATATGGCACGCTGACTGCAATTATGAGTCGCGAAAAACGGGAAACCCGGGTTCGAGTCCCGGCCCGGCACAAATTTTCATATGTCACCATTTGGTGGAACATCTATACCTTATAAAGTGATGCTAAGAGAAATTCGCTATTGCGAAAAATATTGATCAATATTATTGGTCTCGACAGTTGTTACTCGACGTTGTCATGTAATTCAAAACAGGACATAAACAGAATTATGGTCACAACTAGACTCAGATTTTGTCCAACTGCTTCATTTTGTTTCAGCATAGATCGAAATCATTTTCTGTTAAATGAAGAACGAAAAATAATAATAGCACTAAATCCCCATACGTAGCCCAACTTTTCAGTCGTATTAATCAAGTTGGAGGACTCAGTCATCGGGACACAGTATATTGCAGTGATGGGTTTCAGATCACCGTTTCAGCTTTCTGACTTCATTAAGACAGTTAACTACTGTTAAGTGTGTATCTTTATATATAAAGCAGTGTGTTCGTTTGTTTGTATGTTTTTGTGTGTACATATTACATGCAAATCTATACTTTTGTTTCAATCCTTAGGAAATTTTGCAAACTTAAGCTTCGATACATGAGGACGGTCGCTTTAAGTGTAAGGATCTCGTATAACACACTGTTCACGATATATGACGTCATAAACAATGAGAGACGCGAGAAGCTGCAGCATCAAACGACAATGTAGAACATTTTCTCCTAAACCACTAGACCGATTTAAACCAAATTTGCTACACATATTCCTAACCGTGCTCTTGGGGTAAGAACCACATACGACACATGGTTCAGGAGATGTAACGACATAAAGAATAGGAATTGCAAGAAACTACCACATAATGCGACAGTACTTTATTCACACTGTTAGAGAATGACACTACTTAGCGACTTGCAACAAACTTTAAACATAATTTGAAAGCTTTATTAACCTTTTTCTCGCTGATAACTACATCAAAAGACTGAACGGAGAAAGGTTTCTCACTTACTAGTTCTCTGCTGTTCATGGAGCAAAGCTACGGCATTCGGTATTCAAATGTTCAAATATTTGTATCGCTTATGGGACTTAACAACGGGGTCATCAGTCCCTAAACTTACAAACTACTTATGAACTAGCTAACACTAAGGACGGATCAAATATCCATGCCCAAGGGGGGATTCGAACCCCCGACCGTAGTGGCCGTGCAGACTGTACTGGCGCGCCGCAGTCCCCTCGGCCACAGCGGCGGGCCATTCGGTAATACGTGACAGTTTGTAATGTCTACACAACAAATTGTAGTCGTAGAAAATATTACAAATAGTATACACACATTTCGAACTCGTATCACAGTAAGACACGAAGTTCATGAGATATAAGGACATAAACAGCAACGTTCATGAAAAACCGCTTCATCATGCATCAGGTTTTAATCTATTATTTCTTTACAACTAACTCTGTTGACAACGGATTTTACCGACATTCATCACTTATACAAATGAATATATAACTGCAAAATTATACAATTGAAGAACATATAATTCAATAAATATGAGATGGGTAAAAGCCTGTCACATAATGCCTGTCACATAATGCACCACGTATTAATACATTTCCGTATTATTTACATTACAGTCTTGTATTTTAGTCAGCTCAAGGACATTCCTGAAAGTTGTACGTGTGAAGCGCACATGGCTACAGGTGGAAGCAACAGACTTCTGTGGACCTAAAAGGAAAGGAAGAGACTGAAACAGTGTAAATCCAACGAATACCAATTATTTCCGATAGATCTAGTTTTTAACTTCAAGAGACTGCAGTTTCCAGTGAGACTTGCATTTTATATCACTATTAATATAACACAGAACAATCTATTCAATATAGTGGAGTGGATTTGATATGTCCATGTTTCTCACATGGACAAATTTATTTGACTTGCTCAGGGGTAGGCTCAACAAAGAAATTATTCATATAAGATACTGGACAAGTCACAACAAATATTGTTTATAATAAAATAGTGAATTAAATGAATGTATTAATGTTACGTATGATTTGTATTTTCATTACTATCTTTCTTTGTTTGGATACTGTACTTAAAATTTTGTATATTATGGAAGACAGCCTATTTCTATATATTCTCTGATAAATATAACATATTATTAGAACAAAGGATATGGACAGAGAGTGAAGGGATTGGAGGAGTACTAACTCAAGGCTTGAATAAATAAATAAATACCCAGGCAACGCAGGGTTTTCAACTGTTGTATATATATGCAACAGCTGAAAACCCTGCTTTGCCTGGGTATTTATTTATTTATCCAAGCCTTGAGTTAGTAGTCCTCCAATCCCTTCAGTCTCTGTCCATATCCTTTTTTCTAATAATATGTTATATTTATCAGAAAATATATAGAAATCAGGATGTTTTCCATAATATACAAAATTGTAAGTTAAGTATCCAAACAAATATAGTACTCTTCCAATCCCTTCACTCTCTGTCCATATCCTTTTTTCTAATAATATTTTATATTTATCAGAGGATATATAGAAATCAGGATGTCTTCCATAATATACAAAATTGTAAGTTAAGTATCCAAACAAAGGAATATTATATATATATATATATATATATATATATATATATATATATATATATATATATATATATATACTGACGGAAATGAAAATAAGTACATCCTCTTAGTTTGGCAATTCATTCAAGATTTGATATTGAAACGGTGCTTATGTAGTACGTTTACGGATCTATATTACAGCCCAAGTAGATTCATGCTGTATCCCTCACAGGCAGCAATGCAGGCTCTGATTCTGGAATACATTCAGTCACACTGATGGCGAATACTGTATTGCGCTAAATTACTCTACGCCTGCTGGACCTGTTCATGTAGTTCTTCAAGAATTGTGGGAAGTGGCACGTGTCAGTTATTGACCGTTTGTATCACACACGTGCTCGATTAGAGACAAGTCGGAAGATGGTACTGGCCAGGGACGTTGAGTTCCACACGCAGTGTCTGAGCCGGCATTACCCTGTTGGAACAACACGGTACTCACCAGTTCAAGACTGGCAAAAGAACGTGTCTTACGACATCTGCATATGCCGAATGCTAGTCAGTGTTCCATCCACAAACAGGAAAGGTGAGCGAGAGTTCTGGCTTATCGTACCTAAGACCTTAAGGACTGGCGCGGGTCCAGTTTGTCTTGGACGAGACAGACATTTCTTGAACTCGTGAACACAAACGACTTTTACTTGCGTGCATACAGGATGTACGTTCATCGCTCAAAACGACGTCCCGCCAAGTGATCCTCTGACAGCAGCAGTAGACCCGTGATCGTGAAGTGAGCGGAAGACAAACCATACGTGTGAATACCTGCAGTCCCACTGCTAGTGACCTGTTGGAAGCACTTCGTGTTAATCAGTTGTCACTTCTGGGCCGACAGACACTGTTATCAGTGCTGTTGCAGCTGTACGATCTGCCCCTTCTGTCCTTACAGTACACTCTGGTGGACGTCTGTGCTGCGTGGATATTCAGAAGCTCGTCTACAGGCCTGAGTACATTCACGCGACCATTGTATCCAGCATCATTGCCCAAATGACGCAGTACCCTAACTTGTGTCGCAATTATTCTTCCAACTCGGGAGACCACATTTTGAACGTTTCAAACTCGCTCAGTTGGCTGTAGGAAGTACGACTGTCTCTCCATAGGTCTATGGCTTCCTTCTTCGTTTTCAGCAATGGTTCATCGTGTCCTAGCAATATCGGGAAACAGTGGCAACGCTCTTATTGAAAACGTCGAATGATTCACTTACCAGGTGCGGTGGAGTGGTCGAGCGTTCTAAGGCGCCTTGCTGCGGAGCGCGCGTTTGCTCGCGGTCGGAGGTTCTAGTCTATCCTGGGGCATGAATGTGTATGTTGTCCTAATGTTTGTTTAGATTAAGTAGTTTGTAAACTTAGGGACTAATAACCACAGAAGTTAAATCCCTTAGATTTACAAACATTTGAACATTTGATTTGATTCAACGAGCAGCTTCTTTGAACTCTGTACAGTTCTTCCCTCAAATGCCAGCTGGCGAGGCATACGAGACATAGTTATTGTCCAACTGAGTACTCTGAATTAAATTTCTGAAGTCCTGTTCCTCTCGTATCGATAGTCCTCTGATTACTGTCCTTGCCAGCTATGCTATGAAATTGCAACGCAGCGTCACACAAGAAGAAATTTTTAATATTACATTTTCCGTAGGTACCTCTTATCTGCCGCATTTTAGATTGATCGTTCGATTTTTCGTATCAAAATGAATCTATTTTTAAGTCGTGATACTTAAGCTATCCATTGTCTTAACGCCACGCTCCAGGAAGACTGCATGGTAGAGTTTTACTTTTCGAATGAACTTCCATGAAAACATTGCAGGATATCATGGAGTGGAAACCTTAGACACTATAGCGTCCAGTCATCAGTTTAGCTTTTGTGTGCATCTCTGTGAATTCATAAAGGCCAAAAAAAGTACAGAAGCTTGTAAACGGAGACAATTAAGCCTATGTAGTCTTATTTCTCTTTGCGTCGTTCCAGGTGTCAATGTAGGGTTGAACTTGTATTGTTTTTCAACACTGATGCGTGCATCCTAACAAAGGATCAGTGATGGCTTCACAGTTAAATCCTCTCCATTAAGTAATGCCAACTAAATCGTGTGCATCTTACAACAGTTCAAAAATTTCTAGAGGAATGCATTAAAGCAAGTGAGTACGTATATTGTTGGTGCGGTAAGTGGCAACTACACCAAAATATTCGGCCTTTGGTAGATATTTCTATAGACTGATCTTAGAGTCATATGCTCAGCCATTCTATACGTAAATAACGTCCTCAGTCAAACGTGCGCATTTCTTTCCCTTATAGTGGTCATTAATTCGCTGCGATCAGTATAATATAACGGCTGCCAGTTGAGAATGTTGCCTCAGAAGTAAACACCAGGGACAACAGCTACAGCAGACCCGCCAATTGTAAATAGTGGCGACGGCCAGGGACGAAACGGCATACATCTTTCGAGGTCCGGTGTTTCAACAGGAGGCTGTGGAAAACATAGCTTTAAATTTTTTGTCGGAAGTTATTTCTACTCAGAAAAAATTACCGTGCGTACTCACACTTTCCCTGCACAACAGATGTCTTGGAGCTAACAATAAATTTTGTTCTGGGTCTATTCACAGAGTTCTCACAAACACAAGTAATTAATGAAAAATAAGTTCATTAAGAATATAAATTGAGATGCTAACGAATTAGCCTATTACAATGGACACATGAGAAAATTTTGAACATTACAAGATCAGTTGTAATTAACACTAGAAAATGTATATAAAATGGGGTTGGCCAAGAGAAGAGATGAATATCGGGGAATTCCAAATTGTAAAATCAACAGGAAAAGTTATCTAACTTTTTTGATTTCCAGTTGTGCTTATAAACAGTACTGATATGCATGAGTACCCTGTGAGAGCAACTGAAGGCTTTACTAATGACTCGGCTTAATCAGTGATCAAGTCCTTAACTGAAATGAAATGGACAGTGTCATGCCGCTGATACTACACTGATACAAATCCTTGTACAAAAACAAAATATATTTTTCACGATTTATTCATACATTGCAACCAGACTAACAAATTTGCTATTCGGTTCATACACAAGTAATAGCTCTTTTAAATTGTTTATTTGAACACTTTTAGGTGAAATTATTTGTAATGTTAAATAGAACATCTTTGTGCGATATCTCTGTGCTTGTAAGAAGGTGAGTGGCATCACTACTTAAACAAATTCAGTATCAAATTCTTTCACCACACAAGTTCCTCGCTATTTAACCTTAACAGTCTCAAGAGAACAAACCAACGACTGAAGAGCCATCTTAAGAGTTGAGAACATATCTTCAGAAGACAACAGGTTCGCGGACATTTTATTTCGAGACTGCATTTCACTCAGGGTGGCGAAAGCAACTTGACATAACTAGTCTTTTTAAATCGATCAAAGTCACAATAACAGTACATTTCTGACCCCATCCCCCTGTAGTAGAACCACTTTTACTTACTGCAGCTGAAATGTTCAGAATCAAACGGAAATCTATGTCAAGGAAAATAACTGAGTTGCAGACGACCATACAACCCCAAATGTAAGAAGGCGCTTTCAGAGTGTCCATATTAATGGAAGGTGGCAGATCAGGAAGATTGTAACCAGCAAGGCTGTCTGTTCATCATCTTTTAAGATGCTAACGATGTGTTTCCAAGGTCAGCAATGAACAGCCATATATCTCAATCTTCAGCGGTCGTGTCAAGTCACGCGCCACTTCATCGCTTTCTTAGCTTGATTACTCAGTTGTAGAGTGTTACTATTGTTACTATGTACGCATCCTCTGACGAACTTACCTTTTAGGCTTGTGCTCTACAACTCTCATGGCCGTTGTTGTTACTGACCTGAAGTGAATGTTTGGAATATTTTCTTCGAAAATGTATTCACTGATACTCTCCTTCCTACAACAGAACATAATTTATTTTTCTTCATCTTGTTTTTGAATGGGTCTACGTTAAGCATCATTCATTTATAGTTCTTCCTCTTTCGCCGGCCCAGTCCTTCTTCATCCTTTCGGAGTGGGCTTCTTTATATTCGTCAACTATTAGATCTTCTGTTTCCAACCAAAACATTTAATTCTTTCTCCGTCCCCTTTCCCTCAATCCTGTTACTACGATCTATGTGCATATGTCGCTGTTTGTACTGTATATTGAAATGCGTTAGGAGCTTTCATAATGATTTACACCAACTTGAGGTCCTCTCATACGTCTCAGCGGAAACGGATTTCCTTAGGGAACAGCTTTGGTCACATGAAATCTTAATTGCTTTTATTTCTGCAAATCGATTTCGGTCAGTGAGTGGCTGCATACATTGGTGAAAATGCATAAAAAAATTAACTAACAAAGTATACGGAAAATAGAAATCAACCTTTTTTTACAATCAAATAGCTTAAAGAAATCTAGAAACATACCTAGAACAGAATGCCCTGTGGGCCCACATAGCAACATTCATCAACAATAGCAACATTCATTAATACTAAACTTCATTCTTTTAAAGTGCCTGTAGAGGCAAAGTCTTCTCTTCTTGACGAATGTTGTGATGTTTTCAGTCCTTTTGTATAATTCATCATTTGATCGCAGTCTAAATTCTTGAGCCACTTTCCTGAGCCATAGTATCTTCCTCAAGATTTTCATTCTTTCTTTTCAATGATGTTTTTAAGTCCCTTCTGTTCAGTACAGTGCATTCGACCGCTTCCAAACTCTCTTGATAATAGGGTTTTAATGTCTGATTTTTGCGGTGAATGAAACTGATTTTTGTATAATAGACATTTCGACGTAACCGATATGCTGCTTCCATCTTTCTTGCCTTTCCCTCTAATGCTATTCCCGGCAGTCGTGTTGGAATTATCCATTCCCCTAGATATTTAAACTTCTGTATTCCTTTAATTCTTCCATACTTTGTGACGATATTGTGTGTCGGATCCTTTTTGCCCAGCATAATTAATTCCGTCTTTTCAAATCATGTCTGAATTCCCATCTTACAGCAATCTCTTGAAGTCTTTCAATGTGCACCTTGGCTATTTCGGTGTCTTCTGCCAGTATTACCATATCATCTGCGAACGCTAAAAAGTCAATTTTTATTCCAAATCTTCCCAATGTTATTCCATTACCCACACTAATTCTGTCAGCCTCTTCCTCTACTCTCCGACCACTTTATCAAGTGTAACATTGAACAAGAGTGGTGACATCCCGTCCCCTTGCCGGACACCTATTTCGGTCTTGAATGGTTTTGACAACATACCCATAAACGTAACCTGTGATGTAGTGTCAGTGAAGGTTTCCTTGATTAATTTTTTGGTTTTTTATATAAAATCTCAAATTCTTCTAACGTGCTTATCAAGTTTGTTCGGTCGACTGAAATATCCGCTTTCTTAAAGTCAAAAAATACAATCACTAGATACTTGTTTGTGAGTGCGCGCAGCTGTTTTATGGAGTTTAGGTTGAAGGTTTACTCGCTGCATGATCTCTCTTTCAGGAATCCTGCCTAGTATTCACCAGTTGTTTTTTATTACCCTCTCAGTCCTGTTTTGTAGCGCTTTCGATAGAATTTTACAGGCAACTGGTTGTAATGGTATTCCTCAGCAATTGTTAACATTTGTTCTTCATTCTATCTTCCATTCCCTTGAGATTCTCTCTTTCTGACAAATCTCCTCATACAGTGCTTCTAGCTGAGGTATTTCAATATCTCTGCAACTAGTGAATCTTTACCTGAATGTCACGCGAGAGTAGCCGAGAGGTCTGTAGTGCCACGTTGTGGATCTCGCAGCCTCCCACATCGGAGGTTCGAGTCCTCCCTCGGGCATGGATATTTGTGTTGTCTTTAGTATAAGTTGGTTCATTAGTAGTTTAGGGACTGATGATCCCGAGATTAAGTTCCATAAGCGTAACAAACATTTGAATTTTACCTGACGTCTTATTGTTCTTCAGTCCTGTTATTATCCCCCTGCATTCTTCTTTTATTAGGTGGTTCTGAATTCGGTGTCTGGTTCTTGGGATTCTCAAACATCAGATTTTTTCTTTTTTTTTATAATTCAGGAGTTTCTGGAAATAATTTGCAATGTGTTAGCAACTCTGTTCATTCCTTGTGATCTGGGTTTCGTCGTCATCCTTGTTGCATAGGATCTGCGGTTTGTACCTTGTTAAGATCCTCCTGAACAATTGGTAGAAATTACGTGTATTGTTTTTCACGGAATCTTCTTCTAGTTTCTTCAGTTGTTATGTGTCATATTGTTTCCGTTCCCCTAATACGGTTTTGGCTGTTGTTTTCCTTTGGGCTTTGACTGTCTCCCGGTCTTCCGGTATCTTGGTTGAGTTCCATTTCTTCCATGTCTGACTTCTTCTTTGTAGTGCTTCTTCGTAAACGTCATTCCACCATGGATGTTTCTTCTTTTTATTTATATTTTTTTATATTTTTCTGGTGGTTTATTACGGTTGAACAAGGGACCCCAGAGTAAGGAGAGTGAAAATACTTGGTTTGGTGACTCGTAACAGGTCAAACACGTTGGTGTGTTAGCTCTTAGATCCATTGTTTCCAATCTAAAACAGTTACTTCTTTCTTCCGTCCCCTTTCCCTCAATCCTTTAACTATGGTCTACGCGCACATGTCTGTGTTTGCACTGTACATCAAAATGCGTTAGGTCGTAGTCTTCTACTGCGTTAAAACTAGAAGACATAGTCGCTTTTATTAAGTTTTCTACTGACCTGAGGTGTTTTCAGATGTCCCACGGTGATGGAATTCCTTACGTCGAAGATCTGTTATCTTGAGTGAAATAAAATGAAGGAAGTTTTGAGGGTTCTGAAGCAACTTGAAAGATTTTAACGGAATGCTATATACTTAAAGTAACACAGCACAAGAGAACAAACTTCAGTATGATTACAAAAGGATCCATACGTTGCAATGTAGCTTGCAATCACTACACTGTCAATTGACTATTACAAAAAGTCCTACATACAAAATAATAAAACTTCGTATAATGTGAATGTGTTGTTGAACATTTATGGCGCGCTGTTTGGATGTTAATCGAGCGGCTTATCTCATATATCTTTGTCGACGTTACTGCAGAACCTTACACTATGACTGACGAAACTGTAGACTCCGCCTAGAAGTAAGCAGCTAGTCCGTGCGCGTTTGGCTGGAGAATAGGTTCCCGATCTGTTCATAACTGTTTTGTTCACAAAACATAGGCATATATTAAATAAAATGTCTAAAAATTGTCAGCTAAGGGGTTATTGCGATTTTTTCTTTAACTAGTCAACAGTTATATATACCGCTAATGACCGTAGAAGTTGTGCGCCCTAAAACCACAAAAAAAAAGTTATATATACAGGGTGTTACAAAAAGGTACGGCCAAACTTTCAGGAAACATTCCTCACAGACAAAGAAAGAACATGTGGACATGCGTCCGGAAACGCTTAATTTGCAAGTTAGAGCTCATTTTATTACTTCTCTTCAAATCACATTAATCATGGAATGGAAACACACAGCAACAGAACGTACCAGAGTGACTTCAAAGACTTTGTTACAGGAATGTCCTCCGTTAGCGAGGATACATGCACCCACCCTCCGTCGCAAGGAATCCCTGATGCGCTGATGTCGCCCTGGAGAATGGCGTATTGTATCACGGCCGTCAACAATACGAGCACGAAGAGTCTCTACATTTGGTACCGGGATTGCGCAGACAAGAGCTTTCAAAAGCCCCCATAAATGAGTCAAGAGGGTTGAGGTCAGGAGAGCGTAGAGGCCATGGAAGTTGTCCGCCTCTACCAATCCATCGGTCACCGAATCTGTTGTTGAGAAGCGTACGAACACGTCACCTAAAATGTGCAGGAGCTCCTTCGTGCGTGAACGAAATGTTGTGTCGTACTTGTAAAGGCACATGTTCTAGCAGCACAGGTGAAATCATGGCAGCGGTGGAGTAGTCGAGCGGTCTAAAGCGTCTCGCTGCGGAGCGGGCGGTTACTCGCCGTGGAGGTTCGAGTCCTTCCTGGGGCATGGGTGTGTGTGTTTGACCGTCGGTTAGTTCACCTAGGTTTAAGTAGTTTATAAGCAACGGACTGATGACCACGCAGTTTGGTCCGATAGATTTACAAACATTTGAACTTTTTTTTGAAATCATGATAACGTGCTCCAGTGAGCGTAGGTGGAAGAACATGAGGCCCAATCAACACATCACCAACAATTCATGCCCAAACGTTCACAGAAAATCTGTGCTGATGACGTGATTGCAAAATTGCGTGCGGATTCACGTCAGCCCACACATGTAGATTGCGAAAAATTTCCAATTTGATCACGTTGGAATGAAGCCTCATCCGTAAATGAAATACTAAAATGAGCTCTAAGATGGAAATTAAGCTTTTCCGGACACATGTCCACATAACATATTTTCTTTCTTTGTGTGCTTCCTGAAAGTTTGGACGTATCTTTTTGTAACACCCTGTATAATGAAAGTCTGATCCCTGCATTAATGACTATTATAGTGGCAGCCAATCAGATCACCTCCGTCTTATAACTGGCGCACTTTCTCACGGGATTGTTCTGCTGGAAGCTGCTGCTCTCAGATACCTCAGCTCACTGACCCGCCTCACATATTGCTCAAATAAAATTTAGTGTAATGGCTGCAAAACGTCGGAACTGTCACAGCATTATGATCACCGTTGTTGCTGTGGGAGTCTCCACATATATTCTCTCGACTTTTACTTCCACAGACTGAAGCGAGGCTGCTGCAGAGCTTGAACACACAGAAAGGTTTAGTCTTGTTTACGTGCAAACGCAAATTACACCTGTCACAACTTGTCTGCCACATATGGCGTACGCATGTAGCAAAAGCCAATTTAGTTCCCTTCAGCGGGAGTTTCACTTCGAAGCGGGCAACTAGCCTTCTAGGACCGAGTCATTAGCGTCGGCAGTTAGAGATCGTGCGGTACCGCCCAGACGGACGGAAAGGAACTGCAGGACGCCCATGGGCCACTCCACTGCGTCACCGACCCAACACTTTCTCCCGGGCTGCTTAACTTTCAGCCGGCCTGACTCCTGACCCTCGGGCTATTAGTCTTCACAGAGACCCCTCTCCAGCATCCAGAGTTCCCGCGAAAAAGCTGCGCCGTCGTTTGTCGACGCCTCGTGCGCAGCACCAGAGGACTGGATGGGGGGGGAGGGGGGGGGGGGCTGGCCGGCTGATTGATGGGGAGCGGCGCCCCGTTCGCCAACTGGCCGAGCCTCACGCGACCGGCCGCAGGTTGGCCAACCTCGTGCGTGAACTTCGCCGCCGCCGCCGCCGCTGTCGTCTCGGTTTTCACGCGCGTTCTCGCCTTACGGACGCAGCCTGCTGCGGCATTGCCCAATGCCCCTCCATCGAGCACAGCCACACCGATCCATCGTGAAATTGAAACACCGATCTCTGTTATTAAGGCTGTTTTAAGTGGTTTAATTCTGTGTGCCAGATTTCGACTCGCACCGCCGGGACGCGAACCCAGTATATTTCTTTTCTGTTTCTTTTACTTTACAAATAAAAAAAAGATCGCACTGGCGCGTTTTATGGCCCACTTTAGATATGTAGTTTTATAATTTTTTTGCAATCCCTTCGGACAACAAAAATAATGTAAATAATAAAAAATTGTAGTGATATGATTACGACATATCTATGCACCCAACACGTAACCCTTTCAGGAAAAAGAAGAAAAAAAATCATTGGTAGCGTCAGGATCCGAACCACTGACCGTTTATTTTATAATCCAACGTGCTGTCCACATTTTTTTTTCTCTGTGAGTAGTCTTGTTCTTGCGGACGCTGATAGTGTTTGTTCGTTTTGGTTGTACGTGTTCTTTGGCTCAGCTTTTTTATTGCAGAGAGCGAAAAAAAATGTTCAAATATTTGTAGAACTTATGGGACTTAACTACGGGGTCATCAGTCCCTAAGCCTACGAAATACTTATGAACTAGCTAATCCTAAGGACGGCCCAAATATCCATACCCGAGGGGGATTCGAATCCCCGACCGTAGTGGCCGTGCAGACCGTCTGTCTGTAAATGTAAATCTATCCTACCAAATTGCGTGGTCATCTTACAAACTACTTAAACCTAGGTAAACTAACCTAAGGACAAACACACACACCCATGCCCCAGGGAGGACTCGAACCTCCACGGCGAGCAACCGCGCGCTCCGCAGCGAGACGCTGTGGACCGCTCGGCTACTCCACCGCGGCGTGCAGACCGTGACTGGAGCGCCTCAGTGCCCTCGGCCACCGCGGCCGACGAGCCACGGCGGCCGGCTCCCAGTACACTACAGAGGACAGGTACGAAATTGGTCCTTTATTTTCGTACTATTGATGGCACTTGCTAACTGATACTTATAAGGCATTTTTAGACACTAGATTGCCATTTATCGTACGAAGAACGACGAGTTTTTGTTAATTCTTCAGTGCGCCGCTGCTTTGAAATAACGTGTAAGTTATAATAAGAAAATCATCAAATACGCAACGCAAGAGTATGCCAGAGAGAGTTCTGGGCGAGGAATGTCATGTGACATCTGCGAACGGCTGGTTTTCGTAAAATCAATGGACGGTGTCAAATCGCCGATATTTTGGCAAATATCCCTCAAACTATACGAGGTATGAAAAAAAGGAAAAAAATAAAAATAATAATAATAAAAAAAAGAACATAAGGGAACAAAGTTGTCGAGAATTTTCTCCTCTACAAATTCGGTTATTCAATTTTCGTGTCAGATGAACGGTTCGTTAGCAAGTACAATTACATTCCAAACGGCTTTTTTTAGTGTTACTGACGTATTTTTTGTCCGAAAAATTTGAAAAAGGGAGTTCTATTCTCTGACGGACTACAAGTATGTCTCTAAAATTTGGTGCTGATTGGTTCAACTGTTCGGCTTAAAAAGTGGGAACACTTTACGGACAGACAGACAGACAGACAGACGTAAAATCGCCGTTATTTTTGCAAATATCTGTGAAACGATGAGAGATATGAAAAAAATATAAGAGAGCAAAGTTGTAGAGAAATGTTTTCTCTACAAACACATGAATTCAGTTTCCGTGTCAGGTGAACGGTTAAGGCATTATTTTCATTTAAATTTCGAGCTGTCAAAAGGCCCACTTTTAGTGTTACTACCGTAACCTAAAGTGGGCCAATATTACACACGGTAATATGCAGAAAGCGAAACTTTATAACCCGGTATTTAGAGAAATCCGTGTCGTTGTGGTAAGACTTACGTCGGCCAAACGACCTGCAAAGTTCAGGATCTGTGTGTGGAATATGACTTTCGTTTACTTCAACCTCAAAAGTCGGCTTTTGCTGAACATTGTCTGAATGAGGGACACAAGTTGTTATGTAATGAAACAAAAATGATTGCTTCTGCTTCCCGATACTGGCAATGTGTTTTTAAGGAATCAATGGAATTCGTATGGCCGTTATTAATAGGGACAAGGGCTTCCATTTTTGAGCAAAACTTGGAAGCCAGTTTCATCTGATATTAAGCAACAAATTTCTTCTTTTAGACCTACAGCTTTCTTTTAACTAGTCTTGTTTCGAGGCACCGTTTTTCCGATTTTCTCCACCGGTGCGCTTCTGCGCTTAGAAGGCCTCTAATGTGGTTGCGCGCACGCGCGGTGGGTCATCAACGGTGTATAAAGGGGTTACAGTTTCTGTTCTGTATCAGTTTCCGGCGAGTAATTGCAATCAACGGACTCCCCTGAAAATGGCTTCCAATTGTGTCTAGTTGACGATGATATTCGGCTGCAGACCCGAGAAGGATATTATTAGTTAGATCGCGGCGTTGCCTGGGTATCTTTTTTTTACTCCATTCTTTTGTCACACCACCTACCTTTTCTTCGATCTCTGCCATTACCTTCTGCCCTATCCTGTGATCATTTCAGTTTCATATTCACGGAATGTATCTCGTTAACTGCGATTCGGAAAAGTTGCAAATGTGTACACAGCCAGAATTCGAACGCAGGCCTCCTGCTTACGAGCCAGTTGCGCTGACCTCTACATCACTGGAAACACGTTGGTCACCACACCCGTAATGGATTACTCAAGACGTCTACCGTTAGACCCAATATTAACTGTCCGGCATGTCCCAAAGAACAGACGCAACATATGTGTAACTTATACCATTTCAGTTCCTTTTTCTGACAGCCTAATCCTTGTGATGTCATAGCTCTAGAATGATGTATCTAAATATATAATCTTCCACGAAAGTTGTAACTTTCTTCGTGTGGTTCGGTAGCGCATTGGTAGAGTGCCAGACACAATCCAAAGGTCGTGGTTTCTAGCTCCACCTGATCTTAGGATTTTCATCTGTCACTTTCCACTTCTTTCCCCTTTGGCAATGTTGCTGATGTGAAAAATATCGAGCAGCACTGTGGTTCAGAATTCACGTTAAACTGTAGGTCTCCCTATAGTCAGTTCGAAGGTCGGAGGAAGGCAACGGCATGCCATCTCCAAAATGGATCATGCCTAGTAAAGCACTGTGGTGTTCAAGCCAATCTTTGGATTGTTGGCTGCTTTACCATTTTATTTTATTTTCCAGGTTGTTCAGAGGAATATTAGGAAACTGCTACCAGAATGTGTTTGAGATTACAGTTAGTGGTTAATAGTAATAAGTTACGTTCTCTAAGATGGACAGTTTTTCATGAATCTCATTGTTTATGACTTCATATCACCTGAACTACCTATCGCACAATGATACAATGTCGAAAAAATATTCAGTGATGGGCTATATGTGCACACCTTCTGCAAAATACGTTGCGTATACAGTTAGTACTCAATAAATGGAAATCTCGTGTGCCATAGTGCGAATTTCCATGAATATTATTGTTTATAACGTCACAGCTTATCAAATATGTGTCGCACTGTGCTATATACATTCAGTCGTTGAAGTGTATATTGTCTGGAAAATGTCACGCGATTACCGATTAGTAGTGCTGAAATAATAAATTATAACGCCCATGCCGAATGACGTAGTTCTTCTGTATGGACGGCAAAAAGGCAATAATTCAAAAACTTATTTCCTTTCATAATTTTAGCCGAGGTCATCTGGGAGAAGAAGATTCGCACTGGTTTCAAATGACACCTATAGTATTTTGAAAGTCATAAAGCGCTCTCATTCTCAGATAGTGGTTGAATAAAATGTCGTTAATGACGCTTAGCGAGTTATGGTAGTTTTTGCGTTTCGTATTGTCTGAGGCGAAGTGTCACGAATTGCGTGGCCTCTCCTGTCGGAGATTGGCGTCCTTTATCCCTCGGGCACGCGCGTGCGCGCGTGTGTTTGTGTGTGTTTGTGTGTGTGTGTGTGTGTTTGTGTGTGTGTGTGTGTTGTTATCAATTTAAGCTAGTTTAAGTAGTGCGGAATGATTTTTCTTGCACATTCCTCTCTTAGATACGTGAACTTTGAAGATTGAATTTTTCTCATTGTTTATAACGTTGCATCATCTGAACTGTGTAGAATGGATGGTTCGTACCCACACAGCTATTGTTGCTTGACGAAAACGTATGTGCGTACGTATTGCGTCAGCTGGTTTAATCTGAGACTTGTAACATCGTCGTCTGATATGGCAATTTTTCGTGCATTTCATCGTTTTACTCCGTGAACTATCCGGCGCTGATGGTTCTCCTCACTCACCGACATTGTTGGCTGGCTGTAAGAAACTATGTGTACTAGCTTTGGTGCAATCAAATGTTCAAATGTTTGTAATTCTATGGGACCAAACTACTTTGGTCGTAAGTCCCTAGACTCAAAAAACTATTTAAACTTAGTTAAACTAGCATAAGGAAACACACACGTCCATGTATGAGGTAGAATTCGAACCTCCGACGTGGTGTAAGCAGTTCAGTAGTTTATAAGGAGACGTGCTGCATACAGGGGTTGACAAAATATGTGACTGAGCCAGTAAGTAAGTCGCAAACTGATGTGCAGTAGCCGAGCGGTCTAAAGCACCTCTCTGCGGAGCGCGGGGTTGCTCGCCGTGGAGGTTCGAGTCCTCCCTGGGGCATGGGTGTGTGTGTTTGTCTGTAGGTTAGTTTACCTAGTTTTAAGCTACGGACTGATGAGCACGCAGTTTGGTCTGATAGATTTACAGACATTTGAACATCTTGATGTCGTCACGCCAATACTGTGTTTACAAGCCTGAAAACTGCTTTACTTTTCAGTTGACTCCACCTGAAAATTTAAACACTTGTCCCATCGTTCGAGAAGGCTTTAAAAGCCTGGAGCTTGGAATTTTTGTGCCAGTGTTTGCATTCAGTAAGTGACACTGTTGAGCTATAACTTCATTTGATTCCTTAACAGACTGAGGCGCTTCAGTCACGGTCTTCACGGCCACTACGGTCGGGGGTTCGAATCCCCCCTCGGGCATGGATATTTGTGCCGTCCTTAGTTGTAGGTAGTTCATAAGTAGTTTGTAAGTTTAGGGACTGATGACCCCGTAGTTAAGTCCCTTAAGCTTAACAAACATTTGAACATTTTGAACATTTTGATTCCTTAACCTGCTGCAACCCACAAGACGGATGTGTAGCAGTGGTTTGAGAAATACCCCAACACAGCGCGTAGTACTGGCGTGTCTCCCTCAGTTTTAGACTTTTTTAGTTACTTATCCTCGCAGTATGAACAGTGTACAGTATACTACACGTTATTGCAAGTTGGTACCACTGCCTATGTGAGAACTGAGAAGCGACCGCAATGCACAATTAACGTAATATACCTTGGACCTTACCTTGCAGCGTATTATTTGTTTTGTTATGAAACCGTCAACACAAATGACGGGTGTAACTCGTGATCTATTAGACTTGAAAAAAGGCCAAGTCGAAGTGCGCAGTAAGTAGAAGCATCTGTTACGAAAACAGCTGCACTGTTCACCTTTTTCCAAACGTCAGAATCATCAGTAATGACAGTGTACACTACAGAAGGTAAAACACCCACTGGCGAAGAGGGATAGCGGGCGGAACCCAACGACTGACGAGCGTGAAAAACAATTGTGGCCAGAAAGTGTAAAACTACCGCGGCAGAAGTGACTGAAAACCCTACACTCACTTTAGTAACACTGTTTCGATAAAACCGAAACATTTGAAGCTTCACATTCATGGAAGGGCAACAGTTGCTAGACTCTTAATAACGGAAGCCAGAAAAAGAACCCGGATACCTGATGACTGGAAGTCTGTGGTTTGGTCTGACGAATCATCATTTAGATTGTTTTCTACAATCAACCGGATCTGAGTACCGGAAACGGCAACCATCTTCCTGGAGGAAAGCATATGTGAGATTTGACATCGTGTTATTTGTTTCTAACATTACCCTCTATGGTCGATTAACTGTGACTGAATATCTCAGTATTTTCAAGAGTAAACTGCTCTATATGAGAGACACATTGCTAATGAACTCTTTCAGATACGAAAATAAAATGCCCCCGCCCCCTTCCACATACACACACTTCTCCCGAAACTTTTCAGGCGTGATTTGGGCAGCATAAAAAAATTATGGAACATCTCCCTTGTACAGAAAAATCGCAGTGTATCGCCTTAATTGAATTGCTCTGGGGACTTTTAGAGGAGAGAATGATGACTACATTTAGAGCTTCAAGAGTATAATTATGTTATTTCACTTCAAACCTGTGAACATAGTCCTTTCATAACACAGGTCTGTCGGAAAGTAATGTTTTCAAAACAACCTCCTTTGCGCCTCACATTCATCGTAATAAACTCCCTCTAACTGATATAATTTACCGAGCAAGGTGGCGCTGTAACTGAGACACTGGACTCACATTCGGAATGGCGATGAGTCAGTCCACTTCCGGCGACCCAGCTTTACGTTTTCCGTAATTTCCTTAAATGTCTCCTAGCAAATGTTGCGATGGTTCAGTTGGAAGGGCACGGCCGATCTCCTTCCCCATCCCAACCCAAAACTCCGAGGGTGAGCTCCATCTATGACGACTACGCTGATAGCGGAACGTTAAAATCCTAAGCTTCCTTCTATTCCCATCTACTGTGTCTTCAATATCGTCACTGATACTCTCTGAGGATGATGACAAGTTCAATAGAAATTTACACAACCCTACACCATTACTCTCGTCAGCGCCATAGAAGAACACTCCTTCCTCATTGAAAATTAGATACGCACTCTCATTTTCTTTGTATTTGTGTTGTTACTATCAACCTCACCCTCTACTATTCCGCGGACATACAGTTCGTAATAAATCTCGCTTTCTACATTTCTTGGTGATACACACCCTTCAAAAAATAATTCCTCTTCGCCTCATTTCATTTTCACAGAACCTCTAGTAAAGTCTACACCAACACAAAAGCAATAAGCCAGTAGATAGTTTATCCACACATAATGCCCTAATGATCAGTAAATTTTCAAAACTCTTCCCTTGAATCTCGATTTCTAACATAACTTGGTTCGTAACTAATTTAATTTTGGCTGAGTGGCTTCGATTATTCTCACCGCGGGCACGGGTAATTCTGGACTATTATTACCCTCTTTTACTTTTGAATGCAATTCATTTATGGCACAACTGTCACTGCCTGAGTTGGAAACTGGCGATATCTCATTACTATAAAAATTTACTTTTAAAATGGGCTGGTGACTTTTATTGAGCCTTTTGACTTCCTCGTATAACAACTTCTCCTTTATAACTTAAATACCTTAATTCAATGGCACTTTGTCATCATTATTTCTGAATCGGACCCCATCGAACTCAGACTCAGCTTTCCTGTCTCGGCCTATCTGCCGGCCGCGGTGGCCGAGGTAACTGAGGCGCTCCAGTCACGGTCAGCACGGCTACTGCGGTCGGAGGTTCGAATCCCCCCTCGGGCATGGATATTTGTGCTGTCCTAGTTCGTAAGTAGTTCATAGGTAGTTTGTAAGTTTAGGGACTGATGACTGATAAGCCTTACAAACATTTGAACATTTGAATTCGGCCTATCTACAGCACTTCTTCCCCATTTATAGTCCTGTACTTTCCTCTTTCTCTAATTACAATCATTATCTGATCTAGTTCGATCACTATTACCTCTCACATCCCAGTGACGATTTCCATAAAAATTATTATACTGACTTTCACGATTCCATCCACTTCTACTTCTGTTAGGTGTGCCTCTAAAACTTCCTCTCCGTTGTTCGGCCTCCAACCTTTCACGATTCCATCCACCTCTACTTCTGTTAGGTGTGCCTCTAAAACTTCCTGTAATCTCCTCTCTTCACCTGACATCTCCGTTGTTCGGCCTCCAACCTTCTCTGTGTTGATGTATTCTAGATAATGACTCCAACTGTTCCAGAGCATGGAATACGTTGTCAAAATTGTCTTTTGCTATGTTCAGGATTTCTTCTGGATACTTAATGCGAACTTACTCATGACAATTAAAATTAGAGACTTTTTCTGTGGGTCATCTAAAAACAGATTTTATTCCCAGTAAATTTGGAAAAAAAAAAATCTTTGAAATTTTGGCACCCAGGAAAACTCCTTTCAATGAATATTTTAGTGTGTAGAGAATTCTCTGCGGTGTTTGACTAAGACTGACTTTGAAACGCATTTACGAAAACTTCGTATAATTTGCAAGGTGAAGCCATACACAGTTCCCAAAACCAATCCTCACATTTCAATCTACTGATAATGCACCCTATTTTCTACTTATTATTCCACAATTTGGGAAGTGGATTTACAAATTGTTTTACGAAAGCGACAGGGTGAACAGAACCTTCGGTACTAAACTGATGAAATGTGCAAACCCACTAGAAACCGTCATCATTTCTTCTTCTTTCTCTTTCGCCATACTCCCGTACATGCAGGATCGGCGTTGTTATTAGGAATTGGCGTGTTAATATTTTCGAGGCGGCTGGATGCCCTCTCTGTCGTCACTCCATGCCCCTCGGAAGGAAATGTGTACCCCAAATGTCTGTGTGTAGTGTTATATGTATGAAAGTGTAAAGTCTTACGAAATGTTTGCGAGTCGTGTAACCCAGGTGGAACTTGGGTACCAGCCCGGTATTTACCTAAGGGGATGTGGAAAACCGCCTAAAAACCACATCCAGGGTGGTCGGCACTCCGACCCTCTTCGTTAATGCGCCGGGCGGATTCGAACCGGGGCCGGTACGCCTTTCCGTCTGGGAAAGCGGTGCGTTAGACCACACGGCTAACCAAACAGGTCAGAAACTGTCATCAATGCATCACTGTTATTGGCTACGGCCAAGTTTCTCTAATAAAATGTTTCTCTAATGTAGATCTAATACTATTCTCAACATAATCATTTAGCTGTTGTTGGCTGTCGTCAACATTGATTATCACGGATTTGTAAATTTCGAAATCTTATTGAGAACTTCACTGGGGTTGTTACAACAGCTGTATTGGTATCTACTTCCTGACTAACTATTTTAATGGAATTTCAGTGTTTCCAGTGCTGTTTTTACAAACTATTACAATATCATCTAATTTCTTTACAACCTTTTTTACATTGTCCTATGATTGCCTAATTCACTGTCTTGTCAAATGCTTTACCTCGCTACGACGAAGTCCGACACGTATGTACATAAAGTGAAACTTGTATCGACAAGGGATCTAAAAACGAGTCCCTATATACAAATTTCCAGAAGGCTTTTGACACTGAGCCTCAGAAGCGAATTCTAATAAACTTGCTTGCTTGTATAATATCGCTTCTGTTATGTGTTTGTTGCGTGATTTCGTATCAGAAAGGTCACAGTGCACAGTAAATGAAAAATCAATCGATTAAAACAGAAGTTCTACCTTGCGTTCCACAGAAAAGTGTTCTAGTGCTCTTGCTGTTCCTTGTCTTTATAAACCATTTAGGGGACAATTTGAGCAGCTTGCGGATGAAACTATCGCTTGTTGTTGCTGTGGTCGTCAGCAGACTTGTTTGATGTAGCTCTCCGCCGGCCGCGGTGGCCGAGGGGACTGAGGCGCTTCAGTCACGGTCTGCACGGCCACTACGGTCGGGGCTTCGAATCCCCCCTCGGGCATGGATATTTGTGCCGTCCTAGTTCGTAAGTACTTCATAAGTAGTTTGTAAGTTTAGGGACTGATGCCCCCGTAGTTAAGTCCCATAAGCTTTACAAACATTTTGTTTTGTTTTGTAGCTCTCCACGCTACCCTCTCCTGTGCAAGCCTCTTCATCTGAGAATATATACGGCAACCTACGTCCTTTTGAATATGCTTACTGTATTCGTCCCTCCATCTCCGTCTACGATTTTTACCCCACACACTTCCTTCTGATGTGAAGTTGAGGATTTCTTGATGTCTCAGAACGTGTCCCGCCAACCTATCCCTTCTCTTAGTCAGGATACGGCAGAAACTCCTTTTCTCCCCGATTCGGTTGAACACCACCTCATTAGTTACGTGATCTACTCATCTAATTTTCATCATTCGTCTGTAGCACCACATAACGAAAGCTTCTATCATCTTTTTGTCTGAACTCCTTATTGTCCGTGTTTCACTCCCATATAATGCTATACTCCAGACAAATGCTTTCAGAAAGGGCTTCTTATCATTTAAACTAATATTGGATGTCAACAAATTTCACTTATTCAGAAACGCTTTCCTTCCTATAGCCATTCTGCATTTTATATCTTCTTCACTTCTGCCATAAGAAGTTATCTTGCTACCTAAGTAACAAAACTCATCTACTACTTTTACTGTCTCATTACCTAATTTAATTACTTCAAAATCGCCTTTCTGACGCTACATTCCATTACCTTTTCTTACTCTTGTTAATGTTCATCTTATACCTTGAAGACACCGTCCATTCCGTCTAATTGCTCTTCCAGGTCTTTTGCTGTCTCTGACAGAATTACTATGTCGTCAGCCCACCGCAAGGTTTTTATTCCCTCTCGCTGGACATTAATTCCTTCTCAAAATTTCTCCTTGCATTCCTTGCTTGCTTGCTTGCTAAATGTATAGATTCAATAGCATTGTGGAAAGGCTACATCCCCATTTTACTCCCTTTCCAAACACTGCGACCCTTTCATGACATTCGACTCTAATAATTTCTGTCTGGTTTTTGTACAAGTTGAATATAACTCTTAGCTCCCTATATTTTACCCTTTGCCACCTTCAGATTCTGAGAAAGTGCATTCCAATCAACATTGTCAGAAGCTTTCTCCAGATCCACAACGTAGGTTTGCCTTTCCTTAACCTATCCTTATCTCGCGTGTTCCTACATTTCTCCTAAATCCAAACTCATCTTCCCCGAGTTCCGGTTTCACCAGTTTTCCATTCGTCTGTAAATATTTCGTGTTAGTATTTTGCAACCATGACTTATCGTTTAGTAAAGTTACCAGAGGATCGAAGGGAACTGCAAATAATTAGGTAAGATCTGCAAGTTGAGGAATTAACCGTTGTGAATTCATCTATTTGATCACTGAAAGAAAGCCATTCAGACGAAAAACTAAGCAAATATAAATGCCTGAAATTCAGTTAAATACCTAGGAATTATAAACAACTTAAATTGGAAAGAAAGCTTAGAAAATGTCTTGGGGAGGGCGAACCAAATGCTACGTTTCATTGGCAGAACACCAAGAATGTGCAACTCCATCGCGGGCATCACACATAAATGTGTGAGAGCGCTGGGGGATGTAGTCAAGTGTAACGTAGCGATAGTTTGGGTCTGACCGGGAAGCGTGCTCGGGTGGCCGAGAGGTTATGGCGACCAGTCACGGGATGTGGAGAACGCGGCTTGGAATCAAGCTGCTGCACAAATTCTCATTTGACATAAAATAATAGACTAACTTAAGAAATGCCTTTAAAGTTAGCAGATTTTACAAATTATATAATTATATGCATTGGTTGACAGGTATATGAGTGACTGTGGTCTGCGGACCCGCCATATTTTTGGTGGTCAGTGTACTAGAGAGAAGTCTTTCTATCGTATGTTGTTATTGAGCTCGAAGTGTTGTATTTGGTGTGTATTACTCGTACAATTTTTGCTGCTGAAATATGTTCAGGATTTAAATGCACAAACCGAAGTGATAAAACGACAAATACTTCGTGCAAGAACAACAAACGTTTCGACTTGTTTGATATCAGTCTGTACTCAAAACAAAATTCCTGGATGTATACATCTTCTTTGAAAATATTTTTATTTGTTGTTGACAATACTTGTTCGAGCATGGTTGAAATGCAACCAGTGCAAAGTGTGGAAGCAATAGCGATAGTCAGAATTTTTCCATTTGTATATGTCGGTGTGCTTTGAAACAAATATGTACTTATTTCAGCGTGGCAAGAACGGAAGTTATTAATAATACATTATTTCGGTGTGAAGTGCGTTTGTGGTAGCTGACCCAGGAGCATTTTTAATGCAATATTCTTTTGTCACTTTCGTCGTTGTACTCAAATTTGACGTACCACATGTTGCTTGTTTCAACATGGCAACAAGGAAAGTTATTAACGACACCTTATTTCGAACTGGAATGCATTTGTGGCAGATGACCAATGCGCATTTTTAACTGCTGTAATTTTTTGTCACATTCGGCTTTGTACTCAAATTTCGTCCACCAATGTTCACAACCAAACCTTTTAACAGCAATTGTATAAGTTTGTAAACCTAATAGGTTCAGTAAACACGAGATACATGTATGCTGGACTTTATGAAAGAAGTTGTTACAACACATTAACAACAGATGCAAATCCATGATAAGGATTGTTCGTCATAACAGCTGCTGTCCACTGTATGTTTCGCAGCTCATTCAGACCATGTACTTGCATTAAAATTGAAACACGTCCACTGAATGTGTAGTTGTGTTCCATTTTTGAGTTATTCATTAACTAAAAGTGTTTCCTCATCATTAATATTGTCTATTACTTTTATTCTGTTTATTAACGATCGATGTCCCATGTTTATATATGTTTCCACCCGTGTGATTGAACTTGTGTGTTCATGTGTGTGGAAGGTTGTTTGTAATATTGACTGACTGCCGCGCAATGGCTTACAGTCACCGCCTCGCACTTTAGGGCCTCGTTTACTTTAGTTAAGAACACATGACTTCGTTTGTCGTCTGCACTGGCGTCTGTTGGGTGGTCTGAGACAAGCGTACTTGGCAAGATGGAGAAGTGGCCGTGTTCTTAATGTGGTGCCAACCTAATCTTGGATGAAAGAGGTGACAAGAGACCTCTCTGGGAGCCGTTGAAGAGGGTATTATCTTCCTCAGATAGGGAGGGTTGGTAGACGCTAAGCTCTGAACGCGTTCTGTGTGTTTTTTTAGCGCGCTCTACATCCAGTGTGTAATGGGGAAGGTTTGGTGTGGCCTTAGGGCTTCACTGTTGCTGCGACCGTGGAAGTACTTCGTCGAATCATGCTGAGGTGAAAGCATGCTGTTAGAACTTCGCTTCCTTTGTGATAGTATTGTTGAGTAATTCTTTCGCTATGCGAAGCGAAGTGTTTCTTAATTTACAGAACTCGAGTAATTCGGTGTAAATTTAGTATTCGCATTTTCATTCCGGTGATGATTTTGTGTCTGGTTTTTCTCAAATTAAAATACTTGTGTGTGGCGGTCAGCCTTCGTGTAACTTATTATGTTTAAATTTACTTGTTGTTTTTGTAACTAACGTTTTTGCGCCCCATCTCTGTCCAAGAGTATGCTAAATATTTCTCAGATTTTTTGGTTTGATTCCGTCTTTTCTGTCTTGGTATGACCGATTGCGCCACATGCTTTCATAACGGCCATTACTTTGGCCTACAGCCATGCTTTTATTAATACTAACTTTCTTCTATATGAATTCTTACATGTGCTTTACTGGTTTATTCTAAATTAACTCTTTTGTAAATTCTGTTCGCCATGGTCACACACCACATGGTACATATGGATAGTATACCCCTGCCTCACCACACATAAGTTCGTTTGGTGCTTAGTGATTTTTAAATGTGTGCTTCAAGACACCCACCATCTCGTCAAAACGCCACCGATGCTTCGTTTGTTGCTGCTTTGAACTGTTTCTGCATGGGTAATCTACCACAAGCATTATGCCTGTGTCTGGCTTTGAATGAATGAATGTGCTTTCATCTATCCATTGTGTTTCCTCCATATTTATAAGGGGTAGAAACAATTTTATTATGGGCAGTAACTTTATGATTTAATTCACTATTGTAAAGGTGTGTGCTTAATTTGGTTCATTTGGTTAATTTGTTTGTTCATTTTATTAAATAGATGATGATTTAAAGTATAAAACCTCTGCTTTATAATTTCATGCTCCCCGTCCTATGTTTAATTATCTATTTATTTATTTTAAACATCAATTTTGTGTTTGTTAAAACGTTGGCTGCTCCCTTAAGGAGTGAGCAGTTAGATAAATTTCCGTTGCGGAATTACCGTAGCCACTTGTAAAGTAATTTAGAGCAGCAGTGATCGGTTTAACTTGCACTTGCAGATTTCAACTGCCCGATATCTTACTTAAATAATTTAACAAGCTACTTTCAAAATCAACACAAATATTTTCACAGTGACACTTTCGTGTTTTATTGAAAACGCCAGCTAATTGTTATACTTTGAACTCTTTGTTACTGACAGCATCGTAGTATTTTTATTACCACATTTTTAGGTAATATACTACCAAGCTCATTAATTCGCAGCTTCGATAAAGTCTGACGGAACTTAATACACATCAGTACTCGATAGATACTCTTCATTTAAAACGTAGAACTGTAAATAGGTAAAATTCTCTAGTGGGTGTGGCATACCAGCTATCAGCCTCTACCCCAAATATCATGGCGGAGGCCAATTCAGTTTGCCTCAAACCTATCGTCTATGAAATTCGAGTTCTTTGGTGGTGAAGAATTAAACTTTCACTCTGCAGCGGAGTGTGTACGCTGATATGAAACTTCCTGGCAGATTAAAATTGTGTGTCGGAACCGAGACTCGAACCTGGGACCTTTGCCTTTCGCGGGCAAGCGCTCTACCGACTGAGCTATCCCGACACGACTCACGATGACGCCTCACAACTAATACAATTAAAGAATCCCTGAGACGGATTTACGTCTCTAATATGTCAAAGACATTATTAATAGATCTGAAGCATTGAATTAAAATTTGTGGTGCGGCCGGGAATCGAACCCGGACCTCCATGCTTACTAGGCAGACGTCTTAACCGTTTTTTTTTTTTTTTTTTTTTTTTTTTTTTTTTTTTTTTTTTTTTTTTGCTCTATGGGTAGTTCTGTCTGTTGCGGACGCTGTTCTTGTTTGTTCGTTCTTGTTCGATGTGTTGGTGGCTCAGCTTTTTTATTACAGAGGGCGTTGAGCCCTCTGGCCGGGCGCGCTGAGCCACGGCGCCCGGCGTCCGTTAGACTACCACACCACTAACGAGTAAGGCGCCTCGGAATAGTCTATGTACGATTGGAACAAAGAAGCTGAATTAAAGTTTGTGTTGTGGAGGGAAATCGTACATAGACTATTCCGAGGCGCCTTAATCGTTAGTGGTGTGGTAGTCTAACGGTTAAGACGTCTGCCTAGTAAGCATGGAGGTCCGGGTTCGATTCCCGGCCGCACAACAAATTTTAATTCAATGCTTCAGATCTATTAATAATGTCTTTGACGCCTCACAACGTTTCATATAAACGATGTTTCGTAAACCCGTGCTGATTCTTAGAAAGAAAGTTTTCCGTTTCAAGGTAATTTACCATATTCAAACTGAGAATATGCTCCAAAATTCGACAGGAAACCGATATCAACGATACTGTCCTGTAATTATGTGCGTTAGTTCTTCTACCTTACTTTTACAAGGGAGTCACTTGTGCTTTTTTTCCAGTCACTAGGAGTTTGGTGCTGCATTAAAGATTCTCGATAAATGCAAGCTAAGTAAAAGGCCTCGCTGCAGAATCTTTGTAAAACCGAATTGGTATTCCATCCGGACCAGGAGACGTTTTGTATTTACCTCTCTCACTTCCTTCTCTACACCGGAAATACTATTACTTTGAAACTTCCTGGCAGATTAAAATCTTCTGGCGGAACCGGGACTCGAACCTGGGACCTTTGCCTTTCCCGGGCAAGCGCTCTACCACTGAGCTATCCCGACACAACTCACGGTGCCGCCCCGCAACTTCAATTCCGCCAGTACCTCGCCTCCTACTTTCCAAACTTCTCAGAAGCTCTCCTGCGAACCATGCAAGACTAGCACTCCTGGAAGAAAGGATATGGTGCAGACATGGCTTAGCAGCAGCCTAGGGGATGTTTCCAGGATGAAACTTTCACTCTGCAGCGGAGTGTGCCCTGAGTCGTCTCGAGATAGCTCAGTTGGTAGAGGGCTTGCCCGCGAAAGGCAAAGGTCACAGGTTCGAGTCTCGGTTGCGGCACACAATGTTAATCTGCCAGGAAGTTTCATATCAGCGCACACTCCGCTGCAGAGTGAAATGTTTCATTCTGGAAACATCCCTTAGGCTGTGGCTAAGCCATGTCTCCATCATATCCTTTCTTCCAGAAGTGCTAGTCTTGCATGCTTCGCAGGAGAGCTTCTGTGAAGTTTGGAAAGTAGGAGGCGATGTACTGGCAGAAGTAAAGTTGTGAGGCGGCATCGTGAGTCGTGTCGGGATAGCTCAGTCGGTTTGCCGGGCGACGTGGCTCAGCGCGCCCGGTCAGAGGGCTGAACGTCCTCTGTAACAAAAAATCTGAGCCAAATGATCAACGAACGACCAAGTACGAACAATAAAAACGACCGCATATCGACCGCAGATCTGAAAAAAAAATAAAAATAAAACGGTCGGTAGAGCGCTTGCCCGCGAAAGGCAGAGGTCCCAGGTTCGAGTCCCGGTTCCGGCACACAATTTTTAATCTGCCAGGAAGTTTCTTTGGTGGTGTTCGCCGCTGGCAGCTTTCGCGGCGACACCTCGCGGCGGGCGGCGGTGAGTCGTGTCCCGGGGTCTGCTCTCTGCTCTCTGGTCTCTGTTCGGCGGCCGCGGCCGCACCTGCCGGCTCCGCCCGACACGAAGTCCGCGGGATCACGAGCTGCCGGGCTTTCACGGAGCACAACTGCGTCGCTGCTTTCTCTCACCCCGCCTCACCTTTTACCCGCCGTGCCGTGATTCCAGCTGCTGTTTTGTAGCACTGCGAGAAATCCGTGCGTGGGAATACGAATCGGCCACCTTCACCGTTCGCTCTAAGTTGCTGTTGTCCAAGATAGAAAAACATGGAAGTGATGGTGGGGGTTAGAGGGGGGCACGACTCCACCTCTTCAATAACTTTGCCTTCTCGCCTGGAGAAGACAATTGCAGTGTCCTTTGAGAAACACGTGTTGGACAATACAGTTTTTGCTCTAGAATGAACCTTTCATTCTGCAACAGAGTGTCGTTGCACTGAAACTAACTGGCAGAAGAAACACAGTGAGGTGCATAGCTCCCACATCAATGGACACATTTTTGTGTTCATACAATCTGAGAATATACGACTGAACATCAGTACACTTCGAGAGAAAATTGTAAAGTATGGGAAAACTAAAAGTGTTTTTCAATGACCCATATAACTCACGATTCGGACAATGGAGAGAGGTAATTTAATTTTTGTTTTGTACGAAAAGGTCATAGAAACGCCTTCAGAAGAATAATTAAAGTAAAGGTGGAAAATTCGAGCAATGTGTAGTAATCAAAATTGTTATATTCACTGTCTATCAAAGCTGACAATAGAAACGACATATTTCGCTTGACCGATTTCCATGACATTTTTAAAAATTTTGTATTTTTCAATCGAGTTTTTTATGCTCCGAAAGTCACCATACGGTCCTTGGCAATAGACAATGATGCTATTTCAACGAATTTTATATTTCATCGCTGTTTTACCAATCACAATGAAACTTAGCATTAAGTTTTCATAGAGAAGTTTTCTACCCTTTCCAAGCAAGTATGGTCCATGGCGGGGGTAGGTAACTTGTAATAGGTTTCATTTACCATGAAAGTTGTAAATTTTTATAGATAGTGGGGAGTAGGGGGAGGCGGAGATGTTCAGAGACACGTGCAGGAGGAGAGGGGCAGAGAAAGGGGGGAGGGGCAGGTGAACATTGAGGAGGAAGGAGGCGATTGACTAATGGAAGATTCGAATACATACTTAAATAAGAAATATAACTGTGAATTACACGTACCACTGTTTGTATCACATTAAGGAGAGAATTACAAAAACAAGGGAGGTTGTGGAGGGTGAGGACTAGGTGGTTTCGGAAACATAAAAGTAGATGGGAAGCACGAGATGGGTCAAGAGAAGAGAGAAGCAGAGATAGCAAAAGAAAGTAGATGAAAAGACCCGAACTAACAGAAGGTTATAAAAGTCAGTTCCCGCCTGTATGAAAGATCATCAAGTTAGAACGGATCAACCAATTTTGGCTCATTCTGTTAATATGATAATGTGTTCGTAACTGACAGCACAGACGGAATTTTTAAAATCCATCAGGAAATTTAGAAATTTTGATGTTATATTTTATGACATTAGAAGAAATTCGACGAACGGTTTACAGTTCCGATCTCACCGACTTTCATAAAAAAGTGAAGTTCATTTTGTCAGTTCTGCTGTCGCATGTTTTCATAACAATAACAGCATCCGCGATAAATGTTGACGTTTTGATAAAAAGAGCAGAAGATGGTGAAGGGGGTATACAAAATGTTGAAATGTTGTAAATCTTTGGGACTTAACATTTTCGGTTGTTAGTCCCTAGCCTTACAAACTCCTTAAAATAAATTAAACTAACCTAAGGACAACACACACACCCATGCCCCCGGGAGGATTCGAAGATCCGACGGCAAGCAACCGAGCACACCGCAGCAAGATGCTTTAGACCGCTTTTTTTTTCTTTTTTTATCCATGCCCGAGGGGGGACTCGAACCACCGACCGTAGTGGCCGTGCAGACCGTGACTGGAGCGCCTTAGTCCCCTTTTTTTTTCTTGATATATTGAATAAACTTAAAATTCCGCTTCTGCTTCTGGAACGATAAAGGCAAGAGCAATTTTTTTTTCTTTATTGCCTATTATGATTTAATGTCCAATTATAGGAAAAATTTGAAAGCAAAATATAATGTTGTTTAATGTCTTCTCTAAATTAAGATTGCCTTCTTCGGTGTGAAACATAATTTCATATCTTCTGAAATGCTATATAAATTGTATCTTTCGGTGTCTTTGCCAACTTCCGATGTCAAAGTTCGTCTTCTCGGGTGTAACTGTTGTAATTTCCACACGTATCCGTGTACTTGATCTGGTTCTTCTTTTTGCTCTCGTTTTGTTTATCTTCTCTAACTTTGAAATGCGTCAGCTAGCTAGACTCCGTTTCTGTTAATGATACAACGTAACATGAATTCTTGGTGGTAGAATTTATGCATTTGAAAATTAGATCTCTGTAGACTTAAAAAAAGGGGAACTGAAATAATGTAAAAAAAAAAAACAAAATGTCTCTCTTCTAGAGCCAAACTTGTGAAATAAAACCTTTTTTTTTTCTGTTTCGAAAAGTTTATTTTCGTCAAAATAGTCGTTCCTTAGTTGATCGTTATTCGTTATTCTTACATTTTCCTAGAAATTGTATTTGTAATAATTTAACCTGTTGATATGCCCATTGGGTCACATCATCAAGGATGTCGTTTTATTTATGTTTCACACGATGGTTCTTTTGAGAAAGTTTGCGTATTTTTTCTGATAGTCTTCTACTTGCAGTAGTTTGTCGTGCTGCATTCTAATGTATATCCAGAAATCTCCTTCACTCTTTTCCGTAGTTGTCAGTATGTAATATATTGCATGTTCCTTTAGCCAATTCACTGCGTTTTGTTTCGTATTGGGGTAAAGTTCTTCGTCCGGACGTAAAAGGCTCGCAGGTGTTATGGTGGTTGGCGACGTTCTCTGCATAATTGCAAGTTTTTTCCTGAGTAACTGCCAAATGTTGTCAATGTATCTGCAGACAAATTGATGTTCGTCTGTGTCATTCAGGTTGCAGAGTGTGCACAAGGGAGAATTTGCGAGATGTATATTATGAAGTCGTTGGTTTGTTGGGACTTTTCGATTAACAGCGTAATACCAGAGTGCCCTCACGTTTGTCGGTAAGTGAGGATTATGGATGTTTCTCCAGATCATTTTCCAGTTGAAGTCTTTATACTTTCGTTCAATGATGTTCTTGTTATGAAATTTCATTAAATTTTTGTAGACTTCTTTGACTCTATACATGTCTTTCTCTGCCATTCTCATGCTTATATAGCTGTATTCGATTAAAAAATGTTTAAAGTGATACAGGGCGGTGGGAATGTGGCGGACATCGATTGGGGCAGCACAGTTAGGTGGCGCTATTTCATTTAAAAGGAATGCCGCTATGGTGTTCGGCGTTTTTGTCCACTGCTTGTACGTTTTGCTAACAAACAGGGCTTGCGCTTTATTGTAGACATCTGTTAGATTGAGTCCACCGTTGTCGGTCGATAGTGTCAAGGTCTCGTATTTGACTTTGAATATATGGCCACGGCTGACGAAGTGGCCAAAGGCTGCCAAGATCCTATCAGCCACAGTCCGCGGAACTGGTAAAACTTGTGCCACATAATTTATTTTGGATGTGAGATATATATTCACCACTTCCACCCTTTGTATTTCGTCGAGTGTTCTGAGTACATTCTGATATATACTGGCACGTATACTATTAAGTAGTCTTCTGTAATTCCGTGCAATCGTTTGCTGGATATTGGGCGTATATTCAATACCGAGGCATTTCAATGTAGCAGTCTCCTTTATTTCCCCTTGAATGGGAACTTCTAAACCTCGTCCAATGTTCATTATTGCGGATTTCTGTCGGTTCAGTTTGGCGCCAGACGCGAGTTCATACATTTTTATTACCTCTAATAATTTGCAGATCTCGTTATTGTCCTTGACCAAGACCGTGACGTCGTCAGCATATGATTGACAGACAATCTTTTGCCCACGTAGTAATATGCCTTGTAAATTTGTACTCAGTCGAAAAAGCAAGGGTTCTATGGCTACTGCAAAAAGCGACATGGACAGAGGACAACCCTGTCTCATTGAACTTTTTACAGTTATTGGTCTGTTGAGTTGACCATTTACCATTATTATAGAGGCTGAATTGTTGAGGAGGTTCTTCAGGATCCTGATGTAGCTTTGCGGAAAGTTCATAGTACTCATAACGTGAAATAGGTAATCATGGTTGACTCTATCAAATGCTTTTTCGAAGTCTAATGATACCAAAGCACACTTTAGATTACAAGCTGCTGATAATGAAATTATGTCCCTGTAGTCACATAGTGTGTGGTGAATGGATCTGTCTTTGCGTACGCTCGATTGATAAGAACCGGTGACGGAGTTCAATACTGATTTCAGTCTTTCGTTCAGAATGCGCGCAAAGATTTTGTAATCACTATTGAGTAGGGTGATAGGTCTTAGGTTTTCTACTGATTTTCCTGTAGCTTTTTTCGGGATCAGTACAACTACCCCTTCTCGGAAATCAACTGGGATGTTGGTGTTGGGGTTCATAAGTTCCTTATATACACAAGTGAGCTTGGGTATCATCTGTCGTTTGAATGTGTGGTATAACTCTGCCGGAAATCCATCAGGACCAGGGGATTTGTTTTTCGGGCTCCGCATTATCGCACCTTCAACTTCCTCTTCTGATATTTCGACTAACAGGCTGTCTGCTTCGTCCTGGACAAGTTGTCGTGTCATTCCGGTTGTAAGGTCAGTTTGAGCCGTTATATCCGTGGGTGTATTGCTTAATAAAGCGGTGAAGTGATTGTGAATTTCCGCCTTGATCTCATTTTGCTGAGTTAGTAGTCTCCCATCTGACGTTCGTAATTCGGTTATTATTTTTCTGTGTTGTCGTTTTCTTTCGTTTATTAAATGATAAATAGATGTTTGTTCATTCTGTACTTCATTTTGAAGTCGTGATCTTATTTTATAACCATCAAGCTGTTTGCGTTTTAATGACAGGAGTTTGGCTTGAATTCTTTTGATTTCTGCATGGTTGTCAATAACTGACGCATCAGATGCGTATAAATCCCTGAGGACTTTGAAATAAAATTCAGCTGTCCGCTTGTGCCAGGTTGTTTTCTCACGAGAGTAATTTGTCATTGCTCTTCTGATCATAGGTTTAGCGCATTTTGTCCACCATGCAACTGCTGAGGAATATGAATGGAATCTTTTCTCGCATTCTTGCCATACATCATTAAATGTCGCTTGACATGCAGGATCCTTTAAGATGTCTACGTTCATTTTCCAGAGACCACGTCCCCTGTAGGTTTCTTGTTTTCTTAAATTCAAGGCGCATATGTAAGATATGTGATCTGAAAAGATGGTAGGCCATAGTTCTGTTTGTAGAATGTGCGTCTGCAAGGTATCGGAAACGTAGATTCTGTCAATGCGGCTGGCCGAGTGGCTAGTAATGTGAGTGAAACCTGGCCGTTCCCCATTCTTTTGCTCCCACGTGTCGATCAAATTGAATTCTCTAACTATTGCGTTCAGTTCTGCACAATAATTAAAATTTGGTGTCTGGTCTTTATCAGATAAAACACAATTATAGTCGCCTCCAAAAATGATGTGTTCATATTTTCCACGGAAGAGGGGCACTATGTCGTTTTTAAAGAAGTCGGCTCGTTTTCGCCTGTTGCCGGAGCCAGATGATGCATAGACGTTGATCAGTCTTACGTTGTGGATGGTGCCTGCAATACCTCTGGCGTTTGCCAATTTTTCAACGTCTTTCGCGATTATTCCTTCTTTCGTGAGTATCGCCGTTCCAAGGTCTTGGTCAGTTCCGGGATTCTCGATTACGTTATATCCAGTTATTATTTCCAATTTAATGTCTGTCACCTCTTGCAGCAAGGCGATGTCGAGGTCAGCGGCGTAGAGCATGTCTTGTAGGGCCTTGATTTTGAGGTGGCTTCGAATTTTGTTGATATTTATCGTGCCGACCCTATAGGCTTGCACAGATATTTCGGCTGCCTATGCTTGTTTACTGTCACCGCTCATTTTCGTCAATACCTCTTGCTCCTCAGAGCAGTGGACGCTGCGGGGATTTTTCTTTAGATTTATCGTCTCTCCCTGGTGAAGATGAGTCATTTTCCGCATTTTTTATTTCTTTCATTTCTTCGTCTTCAGGAAATTCTATATTATCATCTGCCCAGGAAGATCCATCAGTTTGTTGTGCCGTCTGCTTCCCCGGACAGTGCTGGGGCATCGTTCTGTTTTTCGATTCTTTACTTGTGGTGCTGTCTTTTTCATCACCCTGTTGGCGATGAATGTCTATATTTCTTGAGTCTTCCTTTTTTGTAGTCTGCTGGTTTCGTTGTGACGTTACTTATTTTTTTCCACTTAACTTTTTGCCAATTTCTTGCGCTTTTTCGCGGAGCGTCTGTGCCTTGTGTTCTGCGCCAGGTGGTGCTAAACGCCGTTTTTTGTGTGTTTTAGGGGAAGAACCAGATTTCAAGCTCTCTTCATTCTCTGAATGTGAGCTTGGATCTTGTATGGCAATGTCCTCCTCATCTTTACGCACGTGTTGTTCGGTGTCTTTTTCAGGATTCGCTTCCACTTCTTTTTCAATAACCGTTCTCGTCAAGTTGGAGGGAGGGATGATCGGTGCTTCTGCGTTACTGATTTCCATTGGCAGACATTGGTTGTCTTCGAGGGGCTCATATTGTCTGTCCTCAGCGTCGCTGAATGTCTTGGTTGTTGTGCCGCGGGAAGCTAAGGCATACGTAACTGGCAGTGCCGTCATCACCATGGGCGCGATCGGCTCCTTGGTTGGCAGCTGTGTCACCCTCCGTTGAATGCACTCAGTTCGTACATGGCCGGTCTGACCACAACCGGAACATGTACGTGGCTGACCGTCGTAAATTACAATGGCTCTATACCCACACACGTACAGGTAAGACGGTATGTGCTTTCGGAGTTCTATTTTGACCTGTCTGACACCGTTGAGAACAGGGAAAGTTTGAAAGGTCGTCCACTTTTCTGCTACATTGCTGATAATTCGTCCGTAGGGCTTAAGAGCTGAATTGATCGCTTCCGTGGGTATTTCGAATGGAAGTTCAAAGATTCGGACAGTTCGGGTAGCAAAACCTGCATGGTCAACTTTGACGTCTCCAACATTCCCATCACAATGATTGAATTTTAGGGATCCTCCGCATTGTTCTATGACTTTAGCGCAACAAGCAGTACTGATCAGTTTCACGTAAACTGTGCAACTAACGATCGACAGATGGATACCAATAATTTCGCTAAGGCTGAGTTTTACAACGTCTCTTAAGAAGGCTTCCACTTCTAGTGCTTTGGGTCTCGCATATCGGTCATCAAATGTGAACTTCACAGTGTCTTTGCGAAGGGGCTCAGTCATATTTATGCTCTATCCATTCTAAACTACAGATAGTATTTACGCCGCAAGAGCGTCCAACTCACCACACACGTTGCGCGCGCGACCGGCCGCAGCGAGGATGTAAACAACACTTCCTCACAGCTCGCCTGCCGAAAGCAGACTGACCGCTCGGCCACTCCACCACGGCAAGGGGTATAAAGTGGATATAAGGAAAGGGAGGGACAATATATAAGGAGGAGGGAGAGGGGGATTGTTAGTGTGTGGGATGAATAGACAATGGGGTGAATGTGATGGACATAAATATGTGGGAAGAGGAGATAGACAGGGGAGGGGGGAAATAGGAAATGGAAAAATAGATGGAAAATGTTGAGAGATTTAGAGAGAGGGGGGGGGGACGAAAACAAGATTAGGTTTTATGTGCGATTCTCACACGTAACAGCAATAAGCATTGCTACGTTTGTTAGTAAATAAAGAAACAATATTAATTTTTTTTCAATCTATCGTGGCACAACGGATGTCACAGAAACTGATGATTTTTTACACAATTTTCTTCGTTCGGGACATCCACAACCGTCAATCTTCATTTTAAATAATGGGATCCACAACAATTGTTACTTTTACACTTTGTATTTTATGCACTACCAGAGTTTCGAGACGTGTATCTCATCATCAGGTGCATTTAGTGAGTCCGTACAACTGTTACAGGTAGAAACAGATTAAAATAATGAGTCTCTGATACATGCAACAAGCCGGGAGGCACTGTAGGCAACTTGGGCGCGACAAAGCCACACACAAGGCAGGGTCGAACCGCCAGCGCACCGCATCATCCCTCCAACGGCCAACGCAGCAGTTGAGCAGCTATTTTAATCTGTTCCTAAATGTAACATTCGTACGAACTCAATTAATGCACCTGATGATGAGATATAGGTTTCGAAACTCGGGCAGTGCATGAAATAAAATGTTTAAAATTAACAACTGTTGCGGATCCCATTATTTAAGATGATTTATGGATAGCTTTGGCTTGAACGGTGCGCCACGGTTTCACAGTGGTGGAGTGTCAGACTACAAACCCAAATGTCGCGGGTTCGATCCCCGCCAGTCCTAGGATTTTTATCTGTCACTTTCCACTTCTTTCCCCTCTGGCAGTACTGCTCATGTGAAAAATACCGAGTAGCACCGTGATTCGGAACCCACGTTAAACTGTAGGTCCCGCTATAACTGGCTGGGTAAGTCAGTTCCAAGGTCGGAGGAAGGCAACGTCATACCACCTCCAAACAGGACCATGCCTAGTAAAGCACTGTGGTGTTCAAACCAATCTTCGGATTGTTGACTGCTTTTTTTTTTTTTTTTTTGGCTTGAACAATATCCAGCATGACATAAAGGTTTTCTGGGTGTTGTACCGCGTCATGACGTAAGAAGGGTATTACTTAAATAACCGACGTTTCGGCCAACGTTACAGTGGCCTTCATTTGGGTATACTGATGTGAGCTGGTTGTTACTATACTTTATATTTACTTTCAATTAGACATTAAGTCGTAATTTTTTTTTAAATCAGCGATATTATTGTTGGATTTTTGGCGGAATAATGGTAACTTTATTATGATAGGTTGCTGAGGTGGAGGCAGTGGGGGTTAGCCGTTGCCTATTGCTTCTTGCATAGCGAGACATGATTGGTGTTCATCGGCGAATGGAGTGAGGGCTTCCGTTTCTCTCCTGCTGGCCGTGGGCCGCGCGGCGGCAGTTGCTTACTAGTGACGCTCGCGTGTTGTGTTGTCAGTGCGGCCTATTTCGCTGTGATGGCTGGTAACCAAGAGGGGGCAAGAACGAGTCCATCTTCTCTGTTCATATTATTAGGGTGTTTGACAATTTCGATGGCTTCCCTTATATTGCGTTTAACCATCCCTGGTTGCTTGGCGAGTATTCTGGCATCGTTAAATTTTATATTTTTGCTGCAATCTTGCTGGTGTTCGGCTACTGAAGAGTTATTCTGTTGGTCTAATCGAATGTAGCGTTTATGTTCGCGTATGCGCGTTGCCACTACCCTCCCTGTCTCACCTATGTATACTTCAACACACTCGCATTCTACCTTGTTTACTCCAGATGCGTGTAGTGCCTCTATCTTGTCCTTTGCGGAACCAAGCACATAATGGATCTTATGACTACTATAGAACAAAGGCTGGAGACCGATCCGGCGAAGATGTTTAGTAATCCGATCTGTGACGTTTTTTACATATTGTTAGCGTGCTGCTGGCTGCTTTTTATTGACTTCCTGCCTACTGCTGTTTCTTTTATTTGTATCCATGGCGGTGTGAATCACTCTATGGTTGTAGCCAATCATGTCTCGCTAAGCAAGATGCAATAGGCAACGGCTAACCCCCACTCCCCCCACCTCAGCATCCTGTCACAATAAAGTTTCCATTCTTTCTCCAAAACTCTACAAATAACATCGATGATTTAAAAAAAAAAAAAAAAAATTATGACGTAACGTCTAATTGAAAGTGAATATAAAGTATGGTAACAACGAGCTCACATCAGTATGCCCAGATGAAGGCCACTGTAACGTTGGCCGAAACGTCGGTTATTTAAGTAATAGCATTCTCACATCATGACGCGGTACAACACCCAGAAAACTTTTATGTCATCTGACTCTGGCCGCGGAAGCATACGTAATTATAATATCCAGCATATACATAATGACTAGGGTTGTGTCCGAGTGATTCGGCCGAATCCATTATTCGCCGAATCTAGCACACTGGCTTCGGATTCGAGATTCGGCGCATAATGGCTGAATACTACAGAATCCAGAATCCAAAGTGTTATATGGAAACCTTCAGTTACGAATGTACATTACGCCATGTGCCATGTAATCTTCCGTGTTAGCTGTTACCATATTTATATTCCGTCCGCCTAACAAACCAGAAAGACAACGGCAAACGCGGAAGAATATACGTATCACGTTAATGTTTACATTTGTATTATTCTTATGCTGAATGGGAATAGGTAGAAATGAAGCACGGCAAGTGACTTCTAGCAGTGATTTTTAAATCTTGTACGAATAAAAATTCTGTGCAGACTAGTTACGTGATCTTAAATGTTTGAAAGAATAAATAAAACTGCAAAATACCCTTGCTTAACCCTCTGGAATGCACAATCTTTTCACAGTTCTGAAATGTCTTCGTGGCAATAACAAGTACACACATGTCGAATAAACTCGGTTTTCTATGTGTCTGAATGTTCTGTTCGTCACTCAAGAAATGCCTGATATGTCACTATAAAATTATTTAACATTTACACATCCTAATTTTTAAGTATCTATTATTTAACTTCCAAAATATCTATTCATCTTTTCAGGTTTTATTTTTGAGTCTTCCCCTTTGGAAAAAAATATATTCGTAATCCTTTCCTTTCACTATTTTTTATTTCAAAATGAAACATTTTGTAATAGAGTGAAGAAAGTTTCTTATAATCTTTTAGACCATCTCAACGAGATATATATCGAAATGTTTCATACAAATTTCTTTTAAGAGTAAGGGGTATTAAAAAATCTTTAAGATTTAAAATAAAAATTTAAATGAAAATTTTAATTTCTTAAATTTTTCTGTTAATATTGTCATTTGGGATTCACCCCAGAAGGCTTTATCTTCATCACTGGCTGTGATAGAGCAGTAATTCTTTTTAAATACATGTACTTGATATATACATGTGGCGTCTGTTTCCGAAAGAACAGACGTCACTTCTGATCCTGCAGTTGTTATTCTTTTTAATATTCACTGAATATATGACATCAACTGCGATTGGGCATAGCTGTACATGTGTACCCAGCCGGGATTCGAACCCGGATCTCCAGCTTTCTAGGCAGTTGCGCTGTGTGGTCGAATTCCTCACTGCCGAAGTGAATATTAAAAAGAATAACAACTGCAGGATCAGAAGTGACGTCTGTTCTTTCGGAAACACTGACTGTGATAGAGTAGTAATTCTTTTTAAATACATGTACTTGATATATACATGTGGCGTCTGTTTCCGAAAGAACAGACGTCACTTCTGATCCTGCAGTTGTTATTCTTTTTAATATTCACTGAATATATGACATCAAATGGGATTGGGCATAGCTGTACATGTGTACCCAGCCGGGATTCGAACCCGGATCTCCAGCTTTCTAGGCAGTTGCGCTGTGTGGTCGAATTCCTCACTGCCGAAGTGAATATTAAAAAGAATAACAACTGCAGGATCAGAAGTGACGTCTGTTCTTTCGGAAACACTGACTGTGATAGAGTAGTAATTCTTTTTAAATACATGTACTTGATATATACATGTGGCGTCTGTTTCCGAAAGAACAGACGTCACTTCTGATTCTGCAGTTGTTATTCTTTTTAATATTCACTGAATATATGACATCAAATGGGATTGGGCATAGCTGTACATGTGTACCCAGCCGGGATTCGAACCCGGATCTCCAGCTTTCTAGGCAGTTGCGCTGTGTGGTCGAATTCCTCACTGCCGAAGTGAATATTAAAAAGAATAACAACTGCAGGATCAGAAGTGACGTCTGTTCTTTCGGAAACACTGACTGTGATAGAGTAGTAATTCTTTTTAAATACATGTACTTGATATATACATGTGGCGTCTGTTTCCGAAAGAACAGACGTCACTTCTGATTCTGCAGTTGTTATTCTTTTTAATATTCACTGAATATATGACATCAACTGCGATTGGGCATAGCTGAAAATGTGTACCCAGACGGGATTCGATCCCGGGTCTCCAGCTTTCTAGGCAGTTGCGCTGTGTGGTCGAATTCCTCACTGCCGAAGTGAATATTAAAAAGAATAACAACTGTAGGATCAGAAGTGACGTCTGTTCTTTCGGAAACAGACGCCACGTGTATATATATAATATGCCGGTGAAGGGCAATGATCCTATCGTTAGTGGGGAGGGGTGGGCAAGTTTGAACCTCTTACTCTTACGGGAATTAGTTTCATAATTACGAGTTTGAGTACAGTGGGCAGGGTGAAGCTGGGACTTTGTATCTGACGGGAGACGTGCTTAGGTAGTCCTTGCAGGTGCGGTGATCACTGTGTCCCCAGTGGTGTAGGGGTCAGCGCAACTGCCTAGAAAGCAGGAGCCCCGGGTTCGAATCCCGGCTGGGTTCCCATTTTCAGGTTTGCCCAATCGCAGTTGTCATATAATCAGTGAATATTATAAACATGTAATTGACTTGACAGATTATTTGGGTTCGAGTTTCGGAAGATTCGATTCGGGTTCGATATTCGACACATGTTTTATTTAAGATTCGGTATTCGGATTCGATTCGGCAAAATCCCTAATAAAGACTATGAAATTACATCGAAAGACAACAGGTGGCGCGTTTGCAGGCCTAGCAAAGTGCCACGAGAAGCCCCGGCAGTGCGTTAGACGGCGCGTGCCCATGAGCCAGCCACCAGCCCGTCGCCCACCGCCCACCGCCCACCGGCCAGCGGCCACGCGGTGTTCCGGGTCGGGGCGCCAGCAACAGCTACACGTAACCCGAGCGTCCCGCCTCTTCCTGGAAACGGGATACGGAGATGGACGAGCGCCGACCCGGCTGGCAAGTGGACTGGAAAACCACCCGCGCTGTATCCGTGTCCCGCGCGACCGCACGCCGCACGCCGCACCGCCACCTCTAGCCGCCTGCCAGATCGCTGGCCGCTACAAATCCGACGACAGGTTCGCCAGTCGCCGAAACGAGACGCACGCCGCCGCACTCGGCGCCTCGTTAGTTCCGCAGACCGCAGCTCTGAAACGTAACGCGGGACGTCGGTTTCCTGTCGACAGCTTACAGCCAACTCTCGCCGCCTTAGGGATCAGGGCGACAACTTGCCTAACATCGGCCACTTTTGTACGGTTTTCTTATAAATTTTAATATGAGGCGAAAGCTACACATATTTTATTTTATTTTATTTTTAATTTCACGACCATTAGGCTCCGTAGCACAGTGGTAGAGTGCTAGACTACAAATTCAAAGGTCACGGGCTCGATCCCCGCCAGGTCCTAGGATTTTTATTTGTCACTCTCCACTTCTTTCCCCTCTGGCAGTGTTGCTGATGTGAAAAATACCGAGTAGCACCGTGATTCGGAACCAACGTTAAACTGTAGGTCCCCCTATAACTGGCTGGGTAAGTCAGTTCGAAGGTCGGAGGAAGGCAACTGCATACCATCTCCAAACAGGGCCATGCCTAGTAAAGCACTGTGGTGTTCAAACCAATCTCCGGATTGTTGACTGCTTTACCTGTGGTACATGGTTCAACAGATAAAATAATTTAATCAGGAAATTCACCAACGTATTGTTAATGGGTCTAAAACTTTTTTGATATTTTTCAACGACACGATTGTTTCTAATCACAATTTGTGGTTGCTTCATTTGTTTATGTTGATGGCCGAGGGGACTGAGGCGCTTCAGTCACGGTCTGCGCGGCCCCTACGGTCGGGGGTTCGAATCCCCCCTCGGGCATTGATATTTGTGCCGTCCTTAGTATAAGGTAGTTCATAAGTAGTTTGTAAGTTTAGGGACTGATGACCCCGTAGTTAAGTCCCATAGACTATACAAAAATTTGAACATTTGATTTGTTTATGTTGATAGTAGTTGGAATAAATCATGCTTACATTCAAACATATCACATGTCATGCAATTTCTCTCTTCATATGCATTAGGACTGAAAAAATTGAAATTGTTGTTAAAGATAATTTTATAAGCTCATGAGAGCCTATAGGTCTAATAATATCTTTTATGATGAGCACAAATTCTTAGTTACTGTTATTTTGTTTGTTTTGCTGATTTCCCTTAAATTCATTGTATGTATTGCGCGAAAATATCAGGAATCCCCTGTCAGCATTTAGCAACATTTTCCATGTCACCAAAGGTTTCCTGTCGAAATGTTTCTAAATCTGCTTGACTATCTACATGTACAGCTTTCATCTTCTCTGGCTTAGGATGCATAAGAACTAATGGTAGTTCTACAATTAGTTCACCTCCAAGAGCACCAAGATAAAGTTTCACTTTCACATAAAATGAGACCACTATTCCAAATGCATCTCGTTGTTCTGGAGAGGCAAGCAGAGTTATTGATGCTGATGTGATGACACTAATGTAACATCTTCATGTTTGAGAGTGCCATCTAGAGCATTGCCTCGCCTCCCTCTTTTCGATTCTAACGTAGGTATTAGAAAAATCACTTTTCGGAAACTGGATCCTGATTCAAAACTCTAAAGTCTAAAGCAAATAATGTTATCCATGAATCTGTCATGAAGACCAAACTAAAAGCATATAGTGCCGTGATAGTGCCAGTATTGTTATATAGGACCGAAACCCTAAACACAACAAAGAAGGATAAAGAAAACTTACTGGTTGTCGAAACAAAGATTATGAGAAAGATCTTGTGGCCTGTCCAGGAAGGGAACTCATGGAGACGTAGAAGAACACCAAGAATTGTATGAACTGATGAGGCAACCGAACATAGTTCAAAAACTGAAAGCGCAAAAAATGAGCTTGGTAGGCCACATTGTTAGGAGACCAGAAACCACTCGCGAAAAAGCCGTACTTACGGGAAGACCTCACGACAACCGTAAAAATCGGAAGACCCAGAAAACGATAGGTTGATGAGCTAAAGAAAGACTTTGTCAGCTAGGAGTCTGTGACAGTTGGATCCAAAGCGCACAACATCGTCATCAATGGAGGAGCATTGTCAGGTCGGCGCATGATCTACAGCGTCCTTGATCACCATACTGTCGGTGGTATGTTGTACAAGTTAAATTTTCTTTGCCATATAAAATTTTATTAGAATACGCAGTTTCCCTGGAAATGGAGTAACATCGACCACGAACGAAATATTATGAAAATGCCAAGATATTCACTACTGAATTTTCGTTGGCCACTGGAAATTAACGCTGCAATATTGGAGAACCATCCTGTAAATCATCTTCGACTCATCCTCTAACACATTGTTTCCAGGCCAGTTATCTTTGAAAATGTGCACAGTAATTCCCTCCCAATCCAAGAAGTTTATTACAGTCTCCAGTCATAAAACATACTTGGCAAGGCCGTATACCACAACATCTTCTTCTAAGTCACATATATTAATAACTAGGTCCCATTCATTTCCCTCAAGCACAAAGGAATGTGTATTTCGATGCTTAAGCAATTCAGAATATCTTATTTAGAAGTAAGAACAATAGAGATAAGATTAACAAACCTCAAAAGAAAGGATGCAATGACGCCCTATTTTTCTTGTACGATTTTTTTAAATTTATTTTGATCTTGAGAGTGAGTACAGAGAGTATATTTTAGTGCAGCATACTGTCCACAGTTGGTATGGGGTGGCAGTCATGGAAACTAGCACATCACTGCGATTTTTGGAAGGGATTTCAATGTTATCTTGGGGTAAAAATTCCAGTTTTTCTTCTCACTTTATTTTTCGAGTAAATGCCTCGAACGTATTTGAGGATGCCGGACAGGGGTCTCTACTGCAAATATTTCAGAGGCTGTTGAATCGATAATTTTCCTTTTTTAATTTCCCTTAGATTATTTTGTAAATAAACATGACTGTAATTACAATATACTTGCCCTCCTAATACTTTCCTGCATACTCTTGTCATGCCAGAGGCTACCCTGAAAACGCACACTCAAATTCTTGAAATTAATTCCGACACACATTAATATTAAAGGCTTTCAAATCCAGAATTTGACTGCGCAAGAGATTTTTTTTTTTTTAAACAACAAAACGACGCTACTCTGCCCGACCTCGAAATCACTCACTCTAAGGTATTTGAAGAAATGAGGCTGTTAAAGGCCCCTACCGACTTCATATTTCAGCCTTCGAAACAGTTCAGTCATTGATCCACTAGATGACATAAGCAAAAAGCTGATTTGACAGCCCAGTGGCCGAATTTACCCCAGGTAACTGACGTTAGGCCACTTTATGGGACCTAATGTCTACACATATTTACACCCTACTTTTTCTGTTCCAATCACGTCGAGTTCGCAAGACGCCTCTATGTGGGCACTTAATCTCGCCAATCTTGTGCTCATGATCTTTTGGCGGTGTATAAATACGGAAAAGCAGTATACTGGATGACTCATTGAGATTCATACGCTCTCAAATCTGTAACACGAGCCCATTCCACGATACAGAATATTTCGCTCTCATTGTCTACCTCTGTATTTGGTCTATTATATCACGCTTGCTAATTAAACTTTATAACATATTCATTATTACTACCTCGTAAGGATCCCACACTAACGATCAGTATTCAAGTATTGGTCCAATAAGCATTTCGTAAGCTACTTTCGAGAGTGAGCTGCACTGATTGAGTATTCTTCCAGTGAAATCCGTCTACATCTGCCTGTTTCACGATTAATTCTATATGGTCATTCTATTTCAAATCACTCCATACTCCCATATATTTTTTACAAGTATGTGCAGTGTTAATTCTATAATTAAAAGTAATCATATAACACAGGCTTTTTTCCCATGAATACGCAATAAATTACATTTTCTAATATATATATATATATATATATATATATATATATATATATATATATATGTGTGTGTGTGTGTGTAATGTAAGATGCAATATCTCCTAGTAGTATGTGTACGACGCCGGATCGATTGGTGCAACTTCCGATTCCAACCGGAAGTGGGCTATTCAGGCCAAAAGTCAATGGACCTGAATTCGACTTTTTTTAATGGATCGGAATACTATTTCTTACTGATTTCGATTCTATGTTGAAACCGGAGAAATTTTTTTTTTTTTTTTTTTTTTTTTTTTTTTTTTTTTTTTTTTCTTCTTCTTCTTCTTCTTCTAAAGAAACTGCATACAATACGCTTATCCGTCCTTTTGGGAGTATTGTTGCCCATTGTGGGATCCTTATCAGATGTGTTTGACGGAGTACATCGAAAGAGTCCAAAGAAAGGCAGCTCGTTGGGTATTGTCACGATACAGGAGAGACAGTGTTAGGGAAATGATACGGGATCTAGGATGGGAATCATTACAACAACGGCGCTTATCGCTGTGGCGTGGGCTACTTACGAAAATCCAATCGCCAACACTCTTCTCCGAATGCGAAAATATACTGTTGACTCCCACTTACATAGGCAGAAATGATCATTAGAATAAAATACCAGAAATCAGAGCTCGAACGGAGAGATTCAGGTTTACTTTCTTCCCGCGCGCTATTCGAGAATGGAATGGGAGATAAATAGTACAAAGGTGGTTTGATGAACCCTCTTCCCGTCACTTAAATGTGACTTGCAGAATATCCCATCTAGATGTAAATTCTCCACTTCAAAATGCCTTCTGAAGGGTGATCGCCCATCTGGAAAGTGGCAGGCATAGACTACTCGATATAGTCAGATACAGAAGCCAACTAAGTTACACAAACCTTATAATGTTATTAAGGTGCATACTGCGTACCTTGAAGCGCACGGCAATCGACCGTGCAGCGATATCGGCCCCCGCGGATTCCCAGTAGTGTACGGACACACAATAGCGCTTGTAAGCTGAGCTGAATCAGGTCACGTCATTTACTGAACACATTTACAGTACGAACAATCTCCTTCAGGTCCCTGCTAGTACTGTGCTTCATCTTTTCGTGTGACTCCTCAGGAAACACCTAAATTTAGAAAGGGATTTGTAAGTGGAGAATGAAGAGATTTAAAAAATATTGTTTTAAAACAAAACATTCTCCATTTTCGGCATAGAATCGAGATTACAAGAAGTATTCCATTCCGTAAAAAAAAAAAAAAAAAAAAAAAAAAAAAAAAAAAAAAAAAAAAAAAAAAAAATTACTTCCCCCTCTGGGAAAACGAGGGGGGAGAGGCGGAATCGGAAGTTGAAAATGCCACCATTCGATCCGCTGTCGATCCGCTGTAGTACACTTACTACTAGAAAGTATTGCATTTTACATTTCATAAGACTCCCAAGAGTTTGTAAGGCGTGTACGGGTATTCTGAAACACGTGTGTTGTCTGCTATATTCCGATGTCATCACTAGCTTCGCGGCGTTACCAGCAGTCATACCATCCACGCGTAAGCGACGTAACGTAATTATGTCCTGGCACTCTTGGAGCCCGACGTTGGGAATAAGAAGTTATACGTTTTTGAGATTATGGAAAAAGTTGGCAGATCTCGTGTCACTCATAACTCGTTTACTTCACGCAAACGTTTCGACTCGACCGAATAGAGACTGATAGTATATGGCAGACACTTATGTAAATAGGTTAACGACTATAGATGGTTCTCAGTGCACCTCCTCCTTCACCTGTATATAACTCTTTTTCCTTCTACTCCTCCTATCCATTTACTCTGGCATTCTTTACTTTCCATCCTTCTGATGGAGACTATGGTACTTGTAAGTCCCAGTAACATTTCCTAAATTATGTATTTACTGAATCCTCTCTACATCTCCTCTTTTTCCTTCCTCTCTGTCAATCGTCTCCCTCTTATCTCCGGTTTTGCCTCGTCCTACTCTGAACAATTACATGTATCTGTTAACAATCATTGCGTTGGGTCAAACAGGATTGTTACAGCGCCAAATAGCAATAAACTTATTAAAATCTTAGATTGCACAAGTAATCATCTACCAAGCTAGGCGGAAGCACGTCATAGATTGTATCGTAAATGCCACGCCAGTCTCTCGTGACGACAGCAGTCGCTGCGCCGACGAGTTGAAAGCCTACAGTCAGGAGTTTTGTTGAGTGCGACACAAGACAAGAGAAACGAGAGGGTGTATTCCTTAGTTTGTAAACATTTCATAACTACACCTAACTCTATCACAAGAGGGAATAGTCAAGTGATGTCAGAATTTAACTGGGGAATTGAGTGGACGCTGCACAAACAAACTTATGAACAGACCCGCGCGTCATTTCTGTGTATTTACTCCCACTTTTGGAAGTTGTGGTCACTTCGTCAAATGTTCAAATGTTTGTAAATCTATCGGACCAAACTGCGTCGTCATCAAAAAATGTTTTGTATAGTTTATGGGACTTAACTACGGGGTCATCAGTCCCTAAACTTACAAACTACTTATGAACTACTTACGAACTAGGACGGCACAAATATTCATGCCCGAGGGGGGATTCGAACCCCCGACCGTAGTGGCCGTGCAGACCGTGACTGGAGTGCCTCAGTCCCTTGGGCCACCGCGGCCGGCTCTCGTGTCCATCAGTCCGTAGCTTACAAACTACTTAAACCTAGATAAACTAACCTTCGGACACACACACACACCCATGCCGCAGGGAAGACTCGAACCTCCACGGCGAGCAACCGCGCGCGCAGCGAGACGCTTTAGACCGCTCGGCTACTCCACCACGGCGGTCACTTCCTCATTGGGATCGATGGTAGCCGTCGATCCAATGACCTAATTACTGTATTCAGCTTACGTCTTAGTTCAAGTAGCACACCTTCTCTGGTGGTCTCTTCTTTGACTCCCAGATGCAACGTTGCGGGTACCGCCCGCCCGAAAGGCTCACGGCAGCCGGCACATAGATGACGCAGTGAGACGGCGAGCTGGCGCGATCAAAGGTGACGTCACCTGCTGATCTAGCTCCTGACGAGCTAGATACTACGCCACGAAATCTTGTAAAAACTGAATAAACCTGAAACACTAATACTGTTTTACTAGCCTCTTCTGGCGCTCCATTAGGTATCATCGACACATCGTGACATCAAGACGCTCGGCCCCCAGGTCTATCAACGATTATTCGATTACTCGATGGTCTTACACTCCCTCCCCCTCCACCATGTACTTTACAGTATCTAGCGAAATGTAAACTGTGTGTTCTTTCCGGGTATAATCAACCGTCATAGCGCCTCGGTTGCACAGTGGTAGAGTGCCAGACTACAAATCCAAAGGTCGCGGGTTCCATCCCCGCCAGGTCCTAGCATTTTTATCTGTCACTTTCCACTTCTTTCACCTCGGGCAGTATTGCGCATGTGAAAAATACCGAGTAGCACCGTAGTTCGGAACCCACGTTAAACTGTAGGTCCCCCTATAACTGGCTGGGTAAGTCAGTTCGAAGGTTGGAGGAAGGCAATGGCATACCACCTCCAAACAAGACCATGCCTAGTAAAGCACTGTGGTGTTCAAACGAATCTTCGGATTGTTGACTGCTTTACCTTTACTAAATTTCATCCAAATCCATCAGGCTGTTTTGCGATGGTCTAACGTACTAACCTGTATGCTGGTTACGAAAAGATTAATGTTAATCCAGGGTATAAGTCAAGTCCATTTCAAATTTTATCCAAATCCATTTTATATCACCACATCCGTTTCAGAGTAAAATTGTAACAAACATTCAGACAAACCATCGCATTCAGAATGCGGGAATGGGGTTCTCACTCAGGACGTACGCTAGCCGCGTTTCGCATACTTCAGGCGTCAACTTCGCTTCGCATGATCTTGGGATGTAATTGTATTGCTATGCAATCAAAGCCATTGTTTATGTTATTTATTTGTTTGTTTGTAAATCTATCGTACTCAACTGCGTGGTCGTTAGTCCATAGCTTACAAACTATTTAATTTAAGATAAAGTAACCTAAAGACAACACAAACGACTATGCCCGAAGGGGCACTCGAACCCCCGACGGCGAACGGACGCGCACCATAGCACGGAACCCCAGCACGGCTCCGCAAATGCACACGGCTAATCCGCCGCGACATGTGATTTGTCATTCTACAGATTGCTGGTGAAATAATATAGCGTGTCCATATAAAACACATAATTTTGTGTTAAGAAATATGCTTTCGTTTTAGAATATTTCAAAATATTTACATTTGCGAGCCTCTGGGTTACATTAATACCGGTGAAAGTCGTTTTACAATAGCTATTGTTGTTCCAGAGGTATTTTGGATGGTCAAGATAAATGTGACACCCTGTATATAAGGAATATAAAAATCAAGAAAAATGTAACATCTTCTTTATTTTGTTTTGCCTACACCTCATTCTTCACGTTTCATTTGTGGACAATGTTTGTAAACCTGTTGGATCAAATTGCTATGATCGTCAGTCCCTAGACTTAAAATCTACTTAAACTAACGACAACACATACACCCATGCCCCAGGGAGGACTCGAACCTCCGACAACGACCAACCTCGCTCTCCACAGCAAGGCGCCTTTGTACTAGACAGGACGTATTTTACATGGAGAGAGAAACGGTCAAGGCGTTATCATATACATTACAGCAGTAGAAGGCTTTGCAGCCAACGAGCAAACAGGTGTTGAACTTATAACCTTATTGGCACTGTTTACAGTCTCCACACTTTAAGGGGGTTTCTTTGATTTCTGCCTAACCAAACACTCCGAAATAGAGACAAAAAAAATGCACATACAATTGTTTTACATAATAACCTCCCACATACTGTATAACAGCAAGGTTAAAAAACGGCATGTAGAAAGACGCAAACCTATGCCAAACTTCCTTCTGCTCCGCTTAAGGTTGTACATCAACCAGCTTACTTTCATGTTATGCAACTGTAATAGCTCCATATTTAGGAATCGTACACATCCACTCACTTGAAGAAATATCTGCGAGTAAAAACTAGAATGTTACACAGGTCACGAATATTATGAAGATAGGAAATGTGTATAATCAACTGAACTACAGTCGCACATCACAGAAGTGGATTTGAAGTACGATCTTAGAGTATGTATCGTAATCGAAAACTATGAATCGATGAAGACGATATATTGATACATAACCAACACGGGTTTGGAAAGTATCGGTGCTGGACGTTACAACTAATTTGTTATTCTCATGAATCATGAAGTTGCCATCAATGATCTCAAATTGATTCCATATTTCAAGATCTTCAACACGTTTTTGACATCTTTCGTCAATTGCGTGCATATGGAATATCCACTCAGTTGTGTGCTGGATCCATGACTTCCTGTTACGAAAGTAGTAATAGATGGAAAAACCATCGAGGCAAAGAAGTCGTATCTGGCGGCCCTCAAGGACTCTTATAGGCACTCTGCTTATTCTAAGCTATATAAATAATCTAGATTCTAGGAAATAACATGAGAAGCGGCCTAAGGTGGCTTGGATATGATGCTGTCATTTACCTTTTCTAATACAGTCAGAACAAGATCAGTATTAATTGCAAAGTGATCTAGGCAATACATTTGTATGATGAAAAGTTGACAATTGACCCTAAATAATGTAGCGAGTGAGATTATCCGCTTGAACAGTAAAAGAAATACGTTAAATTTAGGTAACACAATAAGTCAAAAAGTCAGTAAATCGCAACCATTTCAAAGCTGAAATTCGACGAAAAACTTGATAATTACAATTAAGAACAACTTTAATTTCTATGACCACATGGATAATATTGTGGGGAAGGCGGACCAAGTGCTGCCCTTTAGTTAACAGAACAGAACAAATCCACTTAAGGGACAGCCTGCACAACTCTTACCCGATCTCTGCTGCAAAGCTAATGTGCTGTATGAGATCCCCACCAGATTGAAAGAGGACTTGAAGTAATTACAAAGAAGAGCTGCTCGTTTCGTTTTATTACCCGAAAGTGGAGAGTGTATCACATATTTAATGCACAAATTAAGGTGGCAATGAAAATGGCTAAGTTATTTGCGGGCTGCATGTATTACGAAATTTCCATTACCAGCTTTCTCCTTCAAATTGAAAATATTTTATTGATCTCCAAACGTATAAGGAGAAAGGATCATGATCATAAAATAAAAGAAATCAGAAGATGGACACGAAGATTTTGGCACTAGTTTTTTTTTTCACGTGCTATCTGAGAGTGAAACGGTAGGAACATAGTATCAAAATGGCCCTCAGAACCGTGTGCCTAGCATATAAGTTTGAAGTGCCAAGTAGTTATGTGAAACTAACACAAAGAGGGTTTAAAACATATAAACTGCTTTTGTTCTATTGACTTTTAATTCACTTCAAACTAATATTTGGCTGGCTGGCTGGTAACGGCCTAATACCCCGAAAGCTAGTTTAAAGTGAATAAAAAATCAGGAGAAAAAAAAAAAAAAACATTTATTTGGTTTAATCCGAAATGCGGAATTTTTCTACCAAGAGTTGACGGAAGAATGCATATAAAACATGAAGAGAGGTATTAGTGACAATGAAGTTTATGTGGTGTGAGACAAAAGATATTCAAATATTGGAAATTTATGGGAATTAGTACCAAGGATTATAAATTACTTAAATACTTAAACTAACTTAGGACAACACACGCACACACACACCAGTACTCAAGGGAGGTCACGAACCTCCGACGCGAGCAAACGCGCGCTCCGCAGCATGGCGCCTTAGACTGATCGGCCACTCCTCCGCGGCTGTGAAATAGAATTGTGAACACTTGCTGGTTTGTGGAAACCTTAGTGCACTTTGTTACGTACAAACGACAAAGCCATTCTGGCAACAGTATACATGGCTAACAAACTGTGGAAATATTTTTAATCGTTTATACTACATTTGAAGCTTGGGAGTCAGATAAACACATAAAAAAGTTGTAGGTGTAATAATGTTATTCTTAACAAAGGACCAAGGGGCGCAAACATGCAACAGTGAACAATAACATTGTTCATATATGAACTCCCGAGACGAGAAAAGCAGCTGTATGAATATAAAGAACTCAGATGGAAAACCAGTTCTCAGCAAAAAAGGGAAAGTTGAAAGGTGGAAAGAGTACATAAAGGGGCTCTCCAAAGGAAATGCACATAGAGCCAATATTGTAGGATGGGTAGAGGATGTAGATGAAGATGAGATAGAAGATACTATACTGAGAGAAGAATTTGAGAGAGCACTGAAAGACCTAAGCGGAAACAAGGCACCTGGACTGGACGACTGTCCCTCAGAACTACTGCAGTCTCTGGGAGAGCCAAACATGACAAAACTATTTCACCTGGTGGGTAAGATGCATGAGACAGGGGAGGCGCCCTCACACTTTAAGAAAAATGTAACAGTCCCCATTCCAAAGAGAGCAGGCGCAGACAGAAGTGCGAATTCAAGAAAAATAATTTTAATAAGTTGTGGTTGCAAAATTTTAACACTAATTATTTACAGAAGAATGAAAAAGCTGGTAGGAGCCGACCTCGAGGAAGATCAGATTGGATTCAGGAAAAGTGTAGGAACAAGGGAGGCGATCGTCACTTTATGACTTATCTTAGAAGATAGATAAAGGAAAGGGAAACCTACATGTCTAGCTTTTGTAGATTTGGAAAAAGCTTGTGACGTTGTTGATTGAAGTAAACTCTCTCAAATTCTGAAATCAGCAGGAATAAAATATAGGGAACGGAGTGTTATTTACAACTTGTACAAAACCCATACAGCAGTTATTAGAGTTGAAGCCCATGTAAAGGATGCAGAGGTTGGCATAGGAGTAAGACAGGGTTTTAGCCTTTCTCCAGTAAAGGCTGTGTAAAAGGAAGCAAAGAGAAATTTGGAGAAGGAATTAAAGTTCAGGGCGAAGAAATAAAAACATTACATTTTTCTTATGACATTGTAAAACTGTCAGAGACAGCAAAGGACATACACGGAATGGACAGTGTGTTGATAAGTGCATATGAGATGAACATTAACAAGAGCAAAACAAGGGTAATAGCGTGCAGTCTAAGAAAAACCAGGCGATGCTGAAGCAGTTAGATTAGGTAACTAAACAAACAGGTGGTAGATGAATTTTGTTACTTTGCAGTAAAATAACACATGATGGTTACACTACAGAGGATATAAAATGAGGAATGGCAATGGGAAGAAAAGCAATTTTGAAAAATAAAAATTTATTAACATCGAATTTAAACGTAAGGAATCCTTTCTGAAGGCATTTGTCTGGATTGTTGCCTTGTATGGGAGTTCTACATTGACAATCAACAGTGCGGACAGGAAGAGGATAGAGGCATTAGAAATGTGGTGTTACAGAAGAATGCCGAAGATTAGGTGGGTGGATCACGTAACTAATGAGGAGGTACTGAACAGAATTGGGGAGAAATGGAATTTCTGGCATACGTTGACTAAAAGAAGGGATCGATTGGTAGAGCATATTTTTAGAAATCAAGGAATCATGAATTTAGCAAATAAAACGATCTTATTCCCATTAATGTCACGGAGCTGGGCATAACATCGTTTTATTTTATTTCTCTTTATTAATTAGGTTAATAGTGGCACTAATGTATGTTACTTGAAGGTATTATAAATATAACTATGATACATTTCAGAGTTGCAATTCTGAAGATGTTCCAAAAAAAGGAGCAAAACTAGTTGATACGAATAAAAATCACTGCACTGTAGACTGTTTTTTTTTTTTTTTTTTTTTTTTTTTTTTTTTTTTTTAATAAAAATTTAAATATGAGAGTCCGTTTATCCCAAAAGTGAAACAAAAAGGCTTACAAAAATATGTAACAGAGATGTATTGAAAAGATAAGGTAATTATACACCTGTATTTTCCTCTTATAGTATTGATATCTTTTCTACTTCGCTTATCTCCATTTAAATGTCACTTGTGTCAGTTTTGTATCCGATCCTCGTCGCCACTTTTGTGTCTCGTTTGAGGCGGTTGTCCTGGGTGTCGGTGGCCGAGGAAAGAGAGACCGACACAGTAGGTAGGATGCACGCGTGTGCAGGTACGGAGGTGACCAGCCAGAGGGACAGCAGAAACTAGAAACACTAAGCTAGATTAGTATAAGAGATATATTTCATAGAGAATACATTACTCAACTTGGAGAGCAGCAGACTAGTAGAATGTTGATAAATAGTTTAGATAGAGGCCTGCCTACTGATGATTCCTAGTGCTTATCGGATAGCCAAGTCGTAACTGGTGCCTATCTGATTCCCAAGTGGTCGATGCAACAGTCGTGGCCAGGAGCGGAGTTGCAGCAGAGGGCGCTCGTGGCTGACGTCATAAAAACGCCTCGCAGTGCGTGCATGGCGGCACGCGGCAAAAAAGTACGCGGCGCGCACTTCATACTTGTGCGACACCACCGGCAGAACACAAGGTTTTCCTTGGAAACGAGAAAGAAGGTAGTTCTTTTGTTCTAGGTCAAAGTGTTCCTAACAAGATGCAGCCCACAGGTAGTAAACCTTTAGAAAGCTGTTGAAAGTCGTGTTTGCGAGTCAGCAACTTTTCTGTAGGTGCAAAGAATGTTTTGGGGTTAGTTACCGGGTGGTCTGTGCGTTCCATTGAGCGCGTGCGGCCACCCGGTAGCGTAGCAGGTAGCCGCCAACAGCGAGGAGTGGCGGCGTGTCGGACAGGACAGGACGGGAGGCGGGCGTCCAGAGAGCGGCGTTTTCGACGCCCGCGGAGACAATGCGTGGCGCGCATCCAGCCTTGAAGCCAGTCACGAGCGGCGGCACAATGCCCTGTGAGCCGACACCGCCCACCTGCCGCGGCACAGGTGCCGGACACCCACCGTATGCAGCCAGAAGCAGGCCGCTGCTGCCTGCTTTTACCTCTTGACAGCTCTGGCGCGCGTGTTGTTGCGATATGCAGTTTCAAGGCAACGCGCATTGACCATTTATCACAGCCATTTCACCGTCATATATTTAAGGTCAGTCCGTGACACAATGGCGGTGAAAGCCCTTAGGAGTTCGTACGTTGTTTGTTGCGGTCTTCAGTCCGGAGACTTGTTCGATGCAGTTCTTCACACTACTCAGTCACTACGTTTACATGTAACACATCTTCCGGAAGACGAAAACCGATTTTCGTAAACCATTTTCGCTGTCGTGTTTACATGGCACAGCCTGAATCGGATTTCCTTATCCGCTTAAGATGGCGGCTGAAAAACAGCTGATTCAGTCTCCGATTTAGTCAGCATAATCGCTATTTTTCTTTACTTAAATACACAGATTCATGATCACCCTAATATTAATACTTTTATTTCACATTAGAAAATATCTCCCTGTCCATATGTGCCGAAAATTCTTACCAAAAAATCACAATCTGACGAGTCAAGAACGCTTCGAAAACGGTTGTGTTTACATGGGCACGAAAATCGATTGTGAAGTGCATTTCCAGAATCGATTTTGGAGTGTTTACATGACCAATCAAAAGCGGAATTGGGAAATCGGTTTACTAAATCCGATTTTGGGAGCCCATATAAACGGGGTGTATCCTGAGCAAGCATCTTCATCTTCCCATAAGAATGGAACCCTACATCCATTTGAATCTGCAACTGTATTCATCTCTCGGTCTCTCTCTGCGATTTTTACCCCACTCACTTCCCCCATCGCCGGCCGCAGTGAACGAGCGGTCTGCGCCGTGCCAGTTACGCTCTGTACAGTCGCAGCGGTCAGGGGTTCGAATCCCCCTTCGGGCATATATGTTTGTGCCGTGTTTAGTATAAGCTAGTTCATAAGTAGTTTGTAAGTTTAGGGACTGATGACCCTTTAGTTAAGTCCCATAAGCTCTACAAACATTGGAAGATTTGAACTCTTCATTGCGAGGAATGACAACTATGCACTGTCGACTGGGCCGAGGCGTGTCATGCACACCCATTTCACCACCTAGTAGCGGCGTAATCTCTTCAGCAGTGAGGAATTCGACCACACATTGATCTTTTATATGAGCCTCCATATCAGACCCAGTTATGGAAAAGTCCACTACTAGAGCCAACTACCACAGAACAACGGAAGCGCCTGGAAATGAAATAGAAAAGTTCAAGCATTTGCACTACACCAACATCATCCGGCGTGGACAGCCAATCACAAAATAAATAGGAGGCATTACTTTCGTTAATACTCGTGTATATACATATACAAAAAAAGTTGAGGCATCTGTTCGAGAGGTTCATGACGCTTTATAGAAAAATAAGTAAATATAGTAAGCAAAATTTATTTCTGTTTATTGTTCGGCAAAGCAGAATTTTACAAATTGTACGTTAATAATTTAGAAATTCTGACTTTGTGTTCCTTATTACAGCGTACATCAGTACCTCTAACGCCTCTTGAACGCCTGTATTCCCCGTGGCATAATATTCACTAGATCATCAAGAATTGTTGGTCCTGCTTGTCGGACTCCTCGACGGCAAATCGAGGTATATTTTTCAAATTGGTTGATGAGTCATCTCGAGAAATCTGAAGTTTTCTATAGCAACTAGGTTCCCCAGAATGAAAAGACAAACCTAAATAAAATAATACCTTAAGAATAATCTTAGATAGCGGATTTACACAAATCCTGGCGCTGGTGCATGCATTACTTTACCCAATCCTAATTACAGATGATGGCACCGTAGCAGGCTCGGCAGCAACAAGCGATGGCAACAAATGAGCTGGAAAATAATCGTGACCGTATCCTCGCTGTGATCTATTAAACGGAATCGGTATGTAACTCAACTAACTATCCAGAGGTCAGTAAGGTAAGGAAGCCTCCACCAAAACCCCATTCTTCCTCACTGCTCCTGCGCACGGCAAGTGCTCCAGTGGCCACACCCTCACAACTTAGGCGCACCAATCTGGAAGAACGGCTAATTGCTTCGACCACGCCAGCAATGTTCTCATAGAATTTACCGTCGCCAAGGTGATTGCTCTCTAAAAATTTTAGGCCGCTCCCACTCCTGGTGCCCCAACCAAAACGTTACAGCATCTATGGAGCCTGCCTCCCGCTGCCCCAAACGGATGGAAAGCGTCCAGAACGCTCCTCCATTCATTACAGTATAACATTTCCTGCTCTGCTGCCTTCAGAGAAATTCTACAAATAAGAGCTAGCACACTTGTCACCATAAATGACCCGGCGACCAGGGAGCCCTGCTATTGTCGTTTATTGGCAAATTTTCTCTCATGCGGAACGGCCGATTGTCTCAAAACCAGCGCCGGGCTGGCGTCCACCGGAGACCGTCTACGAGGCATTGTGTGGTACATCCCCCACGTCACCCCCCCCCCAAAAAAAAAAATCGCAGGTAAAAAGCAAACTCCATCCGGCCGACCACCTCACACCACTTCTCTGACCTAGGGTCTGTGGTTGCCACGCAACGGGACATCGGCCGGGGACACCCTCCTGCTTTCAGCATGGTTCTTTCTGAGAATTGCGGCCGAGAATGCGAAGCTTTCCCCTGCCCTGTATATCCACCGCTGTGTTTCTTTCTCCAGCGGTTCCACCAAATCAAAAGTACTGCAATTCCAGGAACCTATACCCCTGACATGTTCCCAAATGTACAGAAATCTGAATAAACTCATAAAATAGAGAGAAGAATAGTAAATAAACTAAGAAATAGCCCAGAGAGAAAGTTAGAGTACATATAGGTAAGAATAAAATGGTATAACTACATCCCCCATCTTACACCCTGGCATTATGTTCTCGGAAGCGAAAACTACAAAGTTCGTTCACGCTTGGTATTCGTCGAGGGAACGCTCACCAGCGCTCTTTCATTAGCCAGCACCATACACGGACTTGTCTCAACCGAGCACGTATGGGATATTGTGGGACAGCGGAATCGTGTTATTAGTCAACCCGCCACTCTTCGAGACTACTTGAATAGGTCGAGCAGGCGTCGAACAATGCACCGCAAGACAGTATTTGGCATGTGTATTATGAAATGGATTCCAAAAGTCCTGGATAGGCGCCTGTGGATGCTACACCATGTACTAATGTGCGAATTTCAACAATTATAAGCACCTCGTACATCATACCCGCAAATACGTAAATGTTATCATTTCATGTAACTCGATATGCACAATTTCAACAACAAATCTTGAGTAAATTGGAAAGCTTTAAGAGGGTGTACTAATTTTTATTTCTGATAGTATATATCGTCTTTGCGTTTTATCATTCGCTGCAAGTTTACAGTCTGATCGCAGCATAAGCAGGACGATGCGCACAGACGAGTTTTCGTCTGAAACAACGAGCGAGTTCATTCCTTTCATTCCTTCGTTCTGAAGGGGAGGCCGCCTGCCAGCCAGTAATCTGCATACTTCCCCTCCAGCACTCGGACACTTCTCCGGGCCGGCCGCGGTGGCCGAGGGGACTGAGGCGCTCCAGTCACGGTCTGCACGGCCACTACGGTCGGGGGTTACAATCCCCCCTCGGGCATGGTTATTTGTGCCTTCTTTAGTCTTAGGTAGTTCATAAGTAGTTTGTAAGCTTAGGGACTGATGACCCCGTAGTTAAAGTCATTACATTACTGTAAGCCAATTTATCCTGTGTGCACTCTATACTTGCAAAACATTCGGAATGCTAAATTTATGTGGTGTGTAAGAGAAAGAGGGGGGGGGGGTTACATGCATTAAATGACTGGACACTTGAAGACTATTGTTTTAGCTTACTGATCAAGTTCCGTCGGACTACTGCCACTCTGAACTCCAGCAAGCCACGGTGGCTGAGCTGGAAGCGTTAGCAATTCATGGCCGGGAGACAGGCGCAGCCCCGGCTGACGGAGCGTCAGCGCGGGCGCGTCCCGTGTTCACAACAAACCACACAAATTCCCGGCCGCCATTACTTATACGGGCCGGCGACAGCGGTCGGCAGATGGCGGACGATACGGCCGAACACGGCGCCGTCCATTAGCCGGGCATCGGCAGCGCTCGCATTTGTAGCGGACGGCGGGCGCACTATCGGGCCGCCCATCTCCCAGATAGCGCCTCCGCATTTCGAATGTGATCGCAGCGTGACTTACTATTGTCTGGCGCGGTCGCGGGACCTGTTGTCCCGTGTCGCATTCTCCGGCCGGCCGATTTGAATAGATTGGAATCGGGGCAGCGCGACGACCGCGACTGGTCGCTTCGGCCCTTGACGTACTGCGGACGCGACTCCAACTGCTTTCGTTTGGTTTTCTCACGGCGCGTCGCAGCCGAGGAGGAACTGCGTGCTGTCCATTTGACAGGCGCGTTGTGAGGCGAGCTACTTTACGGAGTAATGGATTTACCACCAAGGGAAGTAAATAATCACATGTCTGTAAACCGACTGCACCAAACTGCTGTGGTCATCAGTCTCTGGACTTACAAACTACTTGAACTAACCTAAAGACAACACATACCATCCCCAAGGGAGAACTCGAACCTCTGACGGCAGCAACCGTGGCTCCCCAGCAAGGCGTCTTAGATTGCTCGGCCACTCCACTGTCGCCAAAGAGAAATACTCCGATGCATACCATATAGAAAACTGTCCAGTATTATATAATTAAACATTAACAGCGGAAAATTACCGCAGTCAGAAGAAAGTAATGGCACATTATCCATTATAAAGGTAGAGGACAGACTAGGTTCGATGTATAATATCGGAATCGCCTTTTCCAGTTATAAATATAACATCCGAAATTACTCTTTGCAATTCACTGTTTTATACGAAGCTTTTTTTTTTTTTTTTTGCACCTTTAATAGTCACAGGACATGTATATTCATCACTTTGATTCACTTTACATATTTAACCTCCTGGCCGCAGCGGAGTGGTCGAGCGCATTGAGGCGCTATGCTGCGATGCGCGAGGCCATTCCCCGTCGGGGCGTCGAATCCCACCTCGGGCATGGATGTTTGTACCGTCTTTAGTATGAGGTAGATTATAAGTAGTTTGCAAGTTTAGGGACTGATGACCCCACAGTTAAGTCCCATAAGCTTTACAAACATTTGAACATTTCTTTAACCCCTTAATGCATAGTGTATCTGATCAGCTACATACCTTATTTTTCCCATTGTCTCTCAAACTGTCAAAATTCTACCAAAAATTCATTTCTAGCTGTTTGTATCATATGCTAATCGCTCGTCCTAGAAATTATAAATTGCAGAGTGCTACTGAATCATTTCCACAGTTAACTGCATTGAGTTACTCTTAACATGTGCGTTTGTTTACGGTAGTATTCCTCCTTTGCCACGTAAAAGTAGTCAATCACATACTAATGTTGTATCATAAGTTACTTTCTGGAAGTATGAGAGGCATAATGTGACATCTACTACATTGGGTACATCATGGAAGCACTACATAGCTGATAAGCTATTAACTTTTTGTTGCTAGTAGTGCATAATCATTTTAAGGAATTTTTTTCACTATTTTTCTCAGTATACACACACTATATATTAACCATGTATCCAACCTTGTTTCATGATTCTTAAACCAAGTTTTTGTTATGATTAAATTATGTTCTGTGCAAATTCTACGAGGCGGCTTCCTCTTTCATTTCTTTTTCCCAGTCCATATTTAACTATTATTTTTCCTTCACTTCCTTTTATTATTTAATTCCAGTTCCCCATTTCAATTATGTTTTCCTCTCCCTTAACTGTCTCAATAATTTCCTTTATCTTTCTTATTTCTTTTATTTGAAACATTTCTTCTGTCTATACCAAAGAAGTTATAAAACATTTCAAAATTTGTTAACAGATGTAGTGTTCTCTAGAACACAGTTTGGATTTCTAAAGGTTCATATATCGAGAAGGCTGTTTACACCTACAGTGAGAATGTACTTAATTAATTAGATAATAAATTACAAGCAACAGGTATTTTCTGTGATTTATCAAAGGCATTTGTTTGTGTGAACCATAACAAACTTTTAGATAAATTAGAATTCTATCATGCGACGGTAATTGCTGCAAAATGGTTCAAGTCGTTCATTGATAAAAGGAAACAAAGGGTGTCAATACAAGCGAATAGTTAGTTAAGCCAACAGTCATCATCAGATTGGGAAGAAATTACTTGTGGTGTCCCACAAGGATCCATCTTAGGGCCATTGCTTTTTCTTGTGTACATTAATGATCTCTTATCAGTTACACTGGCAGATGCAGAGTTCGTTTTGTTTGCAGATGATACAAGTAGTGTAATAAATAGCATGTCGAGCTTAGTTTTAGAAAGGTCTGCTAACGATATTTTCATTATCATTAATAAATGGTTTAAAGCCAACCGATTGACATTAAACTTTGAAAAGGCTCACTTCATGCAGTTCAGAACATGTAAGAGATTCCCATCCAGTATATGCATAAAGTATGAAGAAGGTAGAAGAGGTTGACAGTATAAAATTCCTGGGATTACAGCTTGATAATAAATTCGGTTGGGAGGAGCACACCACAGAACTGCAGAAACGACTTAATAAACCCATATTTGGAATACGAGTGGTATCAGACATAGGAGACATAAAAAAAAAGCTTGCATGCATTGCTTACTTTCATTCTATAATGTCATATGGTATAATATTTTGGGGCAACTCTTCGAGTGAAGGAAAAATTTTCAGAGTCCAAATACATATTATTGGTGGTGTAAATTCACGGATATCCTGCAGAAGCCTCTTCAAAGAACTGGGTATATAATACTGCCTCCCAACATATTTATTCCTTAATGAAATAAGTCACAAATAATGCATCACTTTTCCCAAGTTACCTACAATATTAGGAACAAAAATGATTTACTTTAGTTCAAAAAAGGGTCCACTGCTCAGGACCACATATTTTCAATAATTTACCAACAACCATAAAAATTTAGCTACAAAAAGAGGAGCCTAAAAGGCTTTCTAGTGGACAACTCCTCCTACTCCACTGACGAATTGTTAAATAGAACCAAATGATGCATGTATCTGTATTCATACTATTGGTATTAATATATTATCAGCTTGTATAAAGTGTATGTACCTGTATTAGTATTATTACATTATTTATTTATTTGCACGAATTGGCCAACTAAGGACTGTGTTACAAATTTTATTTCATATTCAGTTTCTTCTTTCTCTTCTCTAACGCTGCTCTTCAGCCTGCTGCCATTTTTGCCTGATGTTCAGTTGTCAGTTTCCTGTTGGTCTTCTTTCTTGGGGCCTCTTGAAAAACCTCGAATTCAGTTACTGCCTTTCTGTAACTGTCCCTATTCATCGCGTCCATTTCTGTGAGTCCAAGTTCCACGAGATCTTTCTTTATTCCTTGCAACCAACAGTTGGGTGTTTTCCTCTGTTGAATTAAACTGAAGATTTTCTTCGTTAATCTGCTGTCATCTATTCTCACCACATGACCGAAGAACATAAGCCTTCTCTTTCTCATTTCCGTTGTAACTGATTTGATAAATTGATAGACCTACTCATTGTTTATTTTTGCCCATGTTTCGCGAACTTTTTTTGTGTCCACCAAGAAGTTTCCTCAGAATTACCATTTCCTTCCTCTCAAGCTCATCTACGAGTCCTTTGTTCTTGAGGGAGAGTGTTTCTGCTGCATATTGGACTTCTGTTCTTGTCACTGTCTTGTAGTGTAATAACTTCGCATTTCAAGATAAGCATTTTTTGTTGTACAGCTTCATTGTTATAATTTGCGCCCTCCTGAGTTTAGCTACTCGATTCTTAATAAAAAAATAAAATAAAAAAAATGAAGATAAAAGAAAAGTTACTGTCGACATCCACGATGATCACCTAAACACGGATCTATGGAACCAACTAATCTAATCTGTTTCTCAAGTTCCAGCGAGCTCTCTCCCGAGAAAAAGTCGGCTCCATGATTGTAGACTGACTGGTCAGGGATACATCAAGCGCAGTTACACTGAGTCAAAACAACAACTACACTAAGTCAACGGTGGCTTCATTTCATATGGAGTTGTACTGTCAAACATGCGATCTTGCTATAATGTGTTATCTCTGACATACGTTTGGGTGGCATCTCTGGTCTTTATTCATGTTCCATTGTGGGTGGCCATGAAAGTATACAGCTTTTCTCTTCCAGTACACTTTCTCATTTCTGTCGTCAGTGAGTTTCTTCACTTAGATAATTTAAAAGCCATCCGACGGCCCACCTGAAGGAACCTCGTGACCCACTAGCGGGTCGCGACCCGCGGTTTGGGAACCACCGATCTGGAGCAGCAGAGATCCGAGCAGTAAATATCAAAGGTAGCAGTTTCAATCGGCGCGCGAGCTTGCAAAATCACGAGCAGGTGGCTAAGCCGTGTCGAGCTGCAGCTCTACTGCTCAGATTCGTTTGTGTGTGTGTGTTAGACGGAGCGTACCGCGCTGCAGATGGCGGCCACGGAGATAGCCCGTTTGGCGTAATGAAACCTGTCGTACAGCGCGGCAGCAAATTGATGGATAGCGAGTTTCCCGTCGGCCGGGTCGTGATCATGACCACCGCCAAATTGAAAACCAGTAACGGGGGCGAGGGCGGGGGCGGGGGCGTGCCGCGCAGCCGGCCGCCACCGCCGTGCCGTGTCGCGCCTCCCGCCCTCCGCCCCCCGCCCCCGGCGCGGCTTGCAGCAAGCCGTGACCAGCCGCCCCCCGCCCCCACCATGACACTAACTTGCCGGTCGGCAGTGCTAGCCGCGCACAAGTCTCCGCAGACGAAAATAGAATGCCTGCCGACGAAAGTCACTGCAATGCACCAGACGATTCTCACCATTCATGCTGGGGTTGGCAAGTGTTATTATGCCGTGAGCTAGTCAAAGAAACAGGCGCTACACTATATGAAGTGATGACTACTAAACAATGGGAACACGAGAATTGTTGTTATCGTCTAACAAGGAAAGTACTTTGGCTCGAACAAACACATAGACACCAAAATCGTATGATAGATAATGTAAATATCCCTTCTTGCACTAGTGATACTCCCGCATCTGCAAAACTCTGCAGTCGTACGTTAGAGGCCTCTGCGTGTGCCATGCCGCATTGCACTTTGACCTGTCGGTTCGCCAGTAGGAACGATGCAGTGTGTCTCCAAAGTTGCGTTTTGTGATATTATTTGTTTGGTGAACCGTCAGATGGGGCGGCAATTACTAATCAATCCTGCTAATGTATTGCGATTAGTTGAGATGAAGTTACGAAGAACCCTTCTTCGTGAAGATGGTATTAGTGTAGAAGATGAATCATTTGCATGCTTTCTCGTATCTGTTATGGTACAGAAATATAAGTTAGATACTGTTGTTACAAACTCATAAAAATGATAATAGGGATGACAATGACGAACAACTAATTGCAAGCGGTAGTACTACGGTAAGTGTGGAAAGAGGCGATGGAAGCAGTTGCAGTGAATACCAACAGTCTTTCGGGAAAAAGGTTAAAGTTGCAACTATCATCACGGCTTTTGATGACAATTCGCTAGAGAACATGTACGATGATATATAAGATATCTGCATGACGTATGGCGTCTACAATTACATCTACAGTGCTATCTAGAGCATGGTTGCAGAGCTATGCAGAAAAACGACACCCATCAGCACATTGAGGTGTATGTAGAGATCCTGTAACCAAACGGTCTTACAGATATGTTTGTTCGAGCCCATGTGCTTTCCTTGTAAGTATAGTTGGTGCACATTGCTGCTCACGGTTGTCGTGTTCGAACTACCGAACGTGACAGTAACATGAACAGTGCTACGGAATTCCAATTCTGTGGAAGGCCTTTCAAATTGAGAGATCCGTATTGAACAGTACGTTCAATGTCCTCACAGAAATGTTCTCATTATGTCGCGCAGTTGTCTACAGGGGCCGGCCGTTGTGGCCCGACGGTCTGCGGCGTGCGAGTCATGGTGTGCAAGGCAGCTGCGGTCGGGTGTTCGAATCCACCCTCGGGAATGGATGTTTGTGCCGTCTTTAGTATAAGCTAGTTCATAAGTAGTTTGTAAGTTTAGGGACTGATGACCTCTTAGCTAAGTCCCATAAACTCTACAAACATTTGAACTTTTTTTTTTTTTGTCTACAGGGTGGTCGGAAATTCCCGTTACTAACTTTTGGGACTTGTAGAGGGTAGTGAGTACATAACATTTTGAATAGGAACCCATGTACCCATGTATCGTTACCGTTCTACGACAGTTTCACTTCAGATGTGTAACTCGTCAGTGCCTGGCCTGCTTAGGGACAGAGAAAAGTCTGCACAAGACATTGAAGAGACACCAGGTGGGAAGGTGGGATGGAGAGAGTGTACCAGAACATCTGTGGGAGGTACAATGTGTGTAACGACGTTGGTGGTCGTCACATCGAACCGCTGTTGTAACGCATCAGTAAATTGCGGCTGATGCTTTAGGTGCTGTGTTCTTGTTGTTGTCGACTAATGGAAATTGTAATGAAAATGCGTAAGAAATAACGGGACGATTCAGTATTCTTTTCAAATTGATTGCAAAAATTGTACTAGATCACGCCTAATTACATTCCTCAAATGGGAGTGGATGAGATAATCATCTGAATTGAAATCGTCGTGGAATGGAAACGATACGTTTCCGGACATAAGTTCCTAATCAAAATTTTATGTGCTCACTACCTAGTACAAGTCCTAGAAGGTTGTAACGGGAATTTCCGACCACCCCTTATTGTGGTTTCAGGTATTCAGTAATCAAAATCGGATTGCGGGAAAAGAAGTGGCAGTAGTTAATAGTTCTATTTGTAAACATACCGTCTCTCTGTTTGAACACGTAAATCTCCAAATGTTCTTGTCGAATTTGTATGAACTATAATACCACGTTCAGACTCGATAGTGATTACCTGTACTGTACTGTAGCTGCAGTACCCTATATATACCTACAGCCGCAGACACCTGTTGTCTTATATAGAAGTTTCCGAACGGTACCCTGTCCTACGAGTGTTTACTCCTAAGTGCAAAAAATATTTTTATCGCGTTTTGCGTTTTATGTAATTCGTTCGTCCTATTCTGTGATACAGATTTTTTTTTCTTTTTCAAAGCATTCTAGATATCTTGAAACCTTGATTTGTGTAAATCACTCCATTGTGATTACTGACACAATAACACAGACAGTATACGCCCCGCCCACTTCAAATGTTCGTAAATGTAACACCGCGTGGTCATTACAGACGGACCTCACGCTCGGATTTTTGAGTAAGGATGGGGGAAGGAAATCGGCCTTTGTAAGGAAACATCCCGGCATTTGCCTGGAGTTATTTAGGGCGCTCACGGAAAACCTAAATCTGGATGGCAGGAGGTGGATTTGAACCACCATCCTTCCAAATACCAGTCCATTGCGCCACCTAATTCGGTGTGTATTTTAAAGCAACAGCTCATTAAGCCTCTCTTCGGCGCACAGATATGTACAGTCTGCATCAATGAAGCACAATGAATAGTCTCTGGAGTATGTTCGTTAATTTGAAAATGTCTCCTATCATAGTGTATGTATTAGTGACGTGTATTTAAAAATACTAAACACTCTCCATACACATCAACAAGCTTGTGTTATTTGATGTAAATGAGCACCTGATGATGGCAGATAGGTTGCTAGAATTGGTTGTGCAAAAAAAAAAAAAAAAAAAAAAAAAAAAAAAAAAAAAAAAAAAAAAAAAAAAAAGTAATAATAAAAAGAATAAATAAAGCGATATTTGACATTTTCTATCAAAGCAGATCGCGCCCTAAAGATGTGCAAAATGTACTGAAGGGTTTTCATTTGTAAAAACCGAGATTTAAAGTTATTATTTAACCCTTTAATGCATGTCTTTTATTTGTAGCTGTAAAAGCTACCAAGATTACTGGTTAGTGCATTTATACTGAGAAAAATACACAAAAGAAAATTCCTTAAAATTATTATGCACTACTAGCAAAAAATTTCATAGCCGGTCAGCTATATAGTTCATCCATGATGTACCAGATGTAGTAAAGTCACTATTATAGCTCTAACCTTTCCAGAAAGTAGCTCATAATGCAACAGTAGTACGTGATTGACAACTTTTACACGCCAAAAGAGGAATACTAAAGTAAACAAACGCACATGTTAGGAGTAACTCAATGCAGTGAATTTTCCAACTAATTCAGTAGCACTCTGAAATTTATAAAAATGTTCAAATGTTTGAAAGGTCTATAGGACTTAACTGCGGGGTAATCAGTCCCTACACTTACAAACTACTTACGAACTAGCTTATACTAAAGACGGCACAAACATCCATGCCCTTGGGGGGATTCGAACCCCCGACGGGCAACGGCCTCGCGCATCGTAGCATAGCGCCTCAATGCGCTCGGCCGGTCCGCCGCGTCTGAAATTTACGAGGAGCGTCCAGAAAGTAAGTTCCGTTTGGTTATATAAAACGAACGGGTACAGATACATAAAAAAAATTGATTGTACGAAAATCTACAACTATTAAACTACTTTTCTACATAGCTTCCGAAATTTTGTAGGCAATTGTCATACCATGGCACAAGGTTTTGTGTGCCTTTTTCATAGAATGTTGCCATCAGTGTATTCAACCATGTGGTAACATGTTCTTTCAGCTCGTCATCATCGTTGAAGTGTTGTCCACCAAGGACAGTTTTTAGGTGTAAGAAGAGGATTACTGTCAAAATATTTTTTTTTTTTTTTTTTTTTTTTTTTTTTTTTTTTTTTTTTTTTTTTTTTTTTTTACGATAATGCCTGACCTCACACACCGAATGTGACCAAACACTTCTTACAGACATTTCAATGGGACCTGTTTGATTATCCTCCATACAGCTCGGACCTCTCTCTTAGCGACTTTCATCTCTTCTTACACCTAAAATCTGTCCTTGGTGGTCAGCACTTCAACGATGATGAAGAGCTGTTACTATATGGTTGAATACACAGGCGGCAACCTTCTGTGAAGGATGCATACAAAAACTTGTGGCACGCTATGACAAGTGCCTACAAAATTTCGGCAGTTATGTGGAAAAGTAGTTTAAGAGTTGTAGAATTATGTGCAATAAAAATTTCTTCTGTATATGTATACAATTTCATTTTATTACCAAACGGAACTTACTTTCTGGACGCGCCTCGTATAAATACTAGGAGCTACTTGCATGTGTAACATTCTACATGAATTTGTGGTAAAATTTTGATCAGATCTACGTCTACATATACATCTACATCTACATGGGATTCTGTGCAAATCACATTTAAGTGCCTGGCAGAGGGTTCATCGAACCACAATTATAGTATTTATCTCCCATTCCATTCTCGAATAGCGCGCGGGAAGAAAGAACACCTGAATCTCTCTGTGCGAGCTCTGATTTCTCTTATTTTATTCTGATGATCATTTCTACCTATGTAAGTGGGAGTCAACAATATATTTTCGCATTCGGAGGAGAATGTTGGCGATTGGAGTTTCGCAAGTAGCCCACGCCGCAGCGATAAGCGCCGTTGTTGTAATGATTCTCATCCCAGATCCTGTATCATTTCCGTAACGCTGTCTCCCCTGTATCGTGACAATACGAAACAAGCTGCCCTTCTTTGGACTCTTTCGATATCCTCCGTCAAACCCACCTGATAAGGATCCCACACTGGGCTGCAATACTCCAAAAATGGACGGACTAGCGCAGTGTATGCAGTTTCTTTAGTAGTTCTGTTGCATCTTTTAAGGGTTCTGCCAATAAAACGCAGTCTCTGGTTCGCCTTTCCCACGATATTATCTACGTGTTCTTTCCAGTTTAAGTCTGAAGTAATAGTAATTCCTAGGTATTTTGTGGAGTTTACGGCCTTCACATTTGATTGATTTATGTTGTAAACAAAGTTTAACGGATTTCTTTTCGTACTCATGTGGACGACTTCACACTTCTCATTATTTAGAGTCAATTGCCAATTTTTACACCATACTGATATCTTATTCAGATCGTTCTGCAGTTGGTTTTGATCTTCAGATGATTTTACTAGACGGTAAATGACGGCGTCATCTGCAAACAACCTAAGAGAGCTACTTAGATTTTCCCCTAAATCGTTTATGTAATTAAGGAATAGCAGAGGACCAATAACACTACCCTGTGGAACGCCCGATATCACCTCAGTTTTAGTCGATGCCTTACCATCGATTACTACGAACTGTGTCCTCTCTGACAAGAAATCCACTATCCAATCGCAAATTTGGGGCGATATACCATAACCACACAATTTGATTAAAAGCCGTTTGTGAGGTACGGTGTCAAAAGCTTTCTGGAAATCAAGAAATACGGAATCGATTTGCGAACCTTTGTCGATAGCACCCATCACTTCGTGTGAATAAAGAGCTAGTTGTGTTTCGCATGAACGATATTTTCTAAATCCGTGTTGACCTTGGGTCAACAGATCGTTCTGTTCGCGATAATTCATAATATTTGAATACAGGATATGTTCCAAAACCCTGCTGCAAATTGACGTCAATGAAATAGGCCTGTAGTTTAGTGGGTTACTCCTACCGCCTTTCTTGAATATAGGTGTGACCTGTGCAACTTTCCAATCTTTTGGTACAGATCCTTCTATGAGAGAGCGGTTGTATATGACTGTTAAGTAAGGAGCTATCGCTTCAGCATAATCATATAGAAATCTAATGGGTATACAATCCGGACCAGAAGACTTGTTCTTGTTAAGTGATTTTAGTTGCTGCACCACTCCGATGATATCTACTTCTATGTTACTCATTACGGCATCTGTTCGTAATTCGAAATCTGGAATATTGGTTTCGTCTTCTTTGGTGAATGAGTTTCTAAAAGCTAAGTTTAGTAACTCTGCTTTAGTAGCGCTGTCATCGGCAGGATCGCCATTACTATCACGTAGTGAAGGTATTGTTTGTGACTTGCCCCGAATATATTTAACATATCACCAAAATCTCTTTGGGTTTTCAGTCAAATTACGAGAAAGAGTTTCGTTGTGATAAATATTGTAGGCATCTCGCATTGAAATCCTCGCTAAATTTCGAGCTTCTGAGTACGATCGCAAATCCTGGGGATTTCCTGTTAGTTTAAATTTAGTATGCCTTTTCCTTTGCTTTTGCAACAGTGTCCTGACCTGTTTTGTGTACCAAGGGGGATCGCCTCCTTCTTTTATTAATTTATTAGCTATAAAACTTTCAATTGCTGTCGATACCACTTCTTTGAGTTTGAGCTACATCTGGTCTACACCTACGTTTAGTGTTAGAAACGAGTGGAAGCTGTCTTACAAGAAGCAATGTATTTTGTTTCTATCTGCTTTCCTGAACAAATATACTTTGCGTCTATTTTTGGTAACTTTGGGACTTTCGATATTCAATTTCGCTACGACAGCTCTGTGTTCACTAATACCTGTATCCGTTTTGATGCTGGTTATGAGCTCAGGATTATTTGTTGCTAAGAGATCAAGTGTGTTTTCACATCCATTTACAATTCTAGTTGGCTCATGAACTAATTGTTCGAAGTAATTCTCAGAGAATGCGTTGAGTACAATTTCGGACGATGTTTTATGCCTACCTGCTGATTTGAAAATATAATTTCGCCAACAGATCGAGGGTAAATTAAAATCACCACCTACTATTATCGTGTGAATCGGGTACGTTTTTGTAATTAGACTCAGGTTTTCCTTGAACCTTTCTGCTATTGTATCGTCAGAGTCGGGAGGCCGGTAAAAGGAACCAATTATTTACTTCTTACGATTTTCGGGTACAACCTCTACCCATAATAGCTCGCACGAACTATCAACTTCAACTTCGCTACATGAAATACTACTTTTGACAGCGACAAACACGCCCCCACCTATTTTGTTTAATCTATCCTTTCTGAACACCGATAGATATTTTGAAAATACTTCTTCTGAACTTATTTCCGGCTTGAGCCAACTTTCGCTGCCTATAATGATGTGTGTTTCGGTGCTTTCTATTAACGCTTGCAGTTCTGGAACTTTCCCGACACAGCTACGACAATTTACAACTGTTATACCGATAGTTTCCGGATCTACATTTCCTCTGTGATCCACCTGAACCCTTTGAGATTGCCCATTTTCTATTTCCCCGATGCTCTTTATCCTAAAAAACCGCCCAGTCCACGCCACACAGCCCCCGCTACCCGTGTAGCCGCTTCCTGCGTATAGTGGACTCCTGACCTATTCAGCGGAACCCGGAAACCCACCACCCGATGGCGCAAGTTAAGGAATCTGCAGCCTTCACGGTCGCAGAACCGTCTGAGCCTCTGATTCAGACCCTCCACTCGGCTCTGTACCAGAGGTCCACAGTCGGTCCTGTCAACTATGCTGCAGATGGTCAGCTCTGCTTTCATCTTGCAAGCAAGACTGGCAGTCTTTACCACTTCAGTTAGCCGCTCGAAACCTGAGAGGATCTCTTCAGATCCGAAGCGACACACATCATTGGTACCGACGTGAGCCACCACCTGCAGTTGGCTGCACCCCGTATCCTTCATGGCATCCGGGAGGACCCGTTCCACATCTGGAATGACTCCACCCGGTATGCACACGGAGTGCACGTTGGCCTTCTTCCCCTCCTTGGCAGCGATCTCTCTAAGGGGCTCCATCACCCGCCTAACGTTGGAGCTCCCAACTACAAGTAAACCTACCCTCTGTGAAAGCCCGGATCTTGCAGGCTGGGTGGTGACAGGGTGAGAGACACCATCCGACTCAGGAACGTCGTCCTGAGCAGACTGCTCCTCAAACCTGTTCGCAAGACGAACCGGGGAGGCCTCACGATCGGTCCCCCGGAATGTCTTGCGCCTCCTGCCACGCACTGGAGCAACCTCCCACGCAACCACGGATGGGATGTCTGCCTCACTGCTAGCAGTTTCAGGGCATGTCGCTGCCGGAGGCCGATCGGTGGAGACGACGGGAGTCCGTTCGGTCCCCACCGCCGGCCAACAACAACGACGCCCATCGATCGCAGCTTCCAACTGTGCAACCGAGGTTAACACAGCTTGAAGCTGGGAGCGAAGTGTCACCAGCTCAGACTGCATCCTCACACAGCAGTCACAGTCCCTATTCATGATTACAGTGCCAACAAAAACAAAAACGACAGTCGCGATGCGTTCAAAGGAAAACTACACTGTTCGTTAGAATGCGGATGTGAATCCAATACGTACGACAGCTCAGTATAACTTTACAAATTGAGACGAGAAAGTGTAGACGAAAATCAAAATACTATATGTCGCTTCTAATCAGAAAATAAAGACAGACGACTGTCGCGACGCGGTTCACACGGCGGAATAATACACTAACCAGATATTTAGCGTGAATGTGAATCAAATAAAAACGCGAGCACACAATAAATTTAATGAACTGAAGGGAAAACGCACTGAAAAGTAAAAATATGTAGCTTCTAGAGAGAAGCCGGTTACACTTACAACTGATAATTTACTGCTACACCACTGGAGAGGTGTGCTCTGGACGACGTCCGCTGGGCGACTGAGAGATTGAGAGATAATCGAAAAAATAAGGTATGTAGGTGATCAGCTACGCTATGCATTAAAAGGGGTAAAAGTGTGTACAATATACTCTCTCGTGTTAGCTACTGAACTCTCCGCCAACTTAGCTGATGAAATGCGACACCTCGGTAGGCGCAAGTGTGTGGTGAGAATGCTTACGCTTTCTAGGCATGTACCTTGTGTTTTTCGCACTCGTGTTTTATGGGGCCATAAACCAGTTGCGGTTCATCGCCGAGGCATTCCGGCGGTCGTGAATGGTGCCGCACAGTGGTCGCGCCTTGTGAGAGGAGCAGCCGCTAACGAATCACCTGAGAGCGAACAGCAGACCGCCTGTCCGTCAGCGCCTGGCTGGAAGCACTTGCCGAGAGAGCGGGCGGCGGCGGCGCCCTTTGAGGCGTGGGCGGGTGCCGCGCGCCGGTGTCGAGTGTCGCCGCCCCCGTGGGAACCGCGAGGCGGGGGCGGGGGCGGAGGCGGGGGCGGCAGCCGCGCAGGCGCACGGCCCAAGGCGACACCGCGTCCTATCGCGCCCTCCATCTCGGCGCGCACCGCCCAAACACTTGCTAGCGGCCGCTACTGCACAGCGCCGACACCACGGAGGCTGGAGGCTCTACTAGGCCGTCCAACAAGTATGTGACCTAAGCATTTTAAGAAAAAGTCAACAGAGTCACGTGAACAACTTTATTGGGAACAGGTGCAACAAATTCTTGAACGATTTTTCAGCTTGTTCAACGAAAGAACTGAGACAGATTCTGGGGCAGTAACAGAAGAAAGCAAATGGAAAGCTGAAGCTCTATGTTTAGCATTTGAGAAATGTTTCACGTTGGAGGCCCGCACAACTGTACCATTATTTGATCAACGCACTAACTCCCAAATGGAGGACAAACTTCTGTGCAGTTTGGAAAGTAGGAGGCGAGATACTGGCAGAATTGAAGGTGTAGGGCGGCAAAGATCCCAGGTTCGAGTCCAGGTTACGGCACACAATTTTAATCTGCCAGGAAGTTTCATATCAGCGCACACTCCGCTGCAGAGTGAAAGTTTCATTCTGTAAACATCCCTTAGACCGTGGCTAAGCCATATCTCCACCATATCCTTTCTTCCAGGAGTGCTAGTCTTGCAAGTTTCGCAGGAGAACTTCTGTGAAGTTTGGAAAGTAGGAGGCGAGCAGCTGGCAGAATTGAAGTTGTAGGGCCGGCCGCGGTGGCCGAGGTGACTGAGGCGCTCCAGTCACGGTCAGCACGGCCACTACGGTCGGGGGTTCGAATCCCCCTCGGGCATGGATATTTGTGCCGTCCTAGTTCATAAGTAGTTCATAAGTCGTTTGTAAGTTTAGGGACTGATGACCCCGTAGTTAAGTCCCATAAGCTTTACAAACATTTGAACATTTTTTGAAGTTGTAGGGCGGCACCGTCAGTCGTGTCCGGATAGCTCAGTGGTAAAGCGCTTGCCCGCGAAAGGCAAAGGTCCCAGGTTGGAGTCCCGCTTCCGACACACAATTTTAATCTGCCAGGAAGTTTCATATCAGCGCACACTCCGCTGCAGAGTTAAAGTTTCATTCTGTAAACATCCCTTAGACTGTGGCTAAGCCATATCTCCACCATATCCTTTCTTCCAGGAGTGCTAGTCTTGCAAGTTTCGCAGGAGAACTTCTGTGAAGTTTGGAAAGTAGGAGGCGAGCAGCTGGCAGAATTGAAGTTGTAGGGCCGGCCGCGGTGGCCGAGGTGACTGAGGCGCTCCAGTCACGGTCAGCACGGCCACTACGGTCGGGGGTTCGAATCCCCCTCGGGCATGGATATTTGTGCCGTCCTAGTTCATAAGTAGTTCATAAGTCGTTTGTAAGTTTAGGGACTGATGACCCCGTAGTTAAGTCCCATAAGCTTTACAAACATTTGAACATTTTTTGAAGTTGTAGGGCGGCACCGTCAGTCGTGTCCGGATAGCTCAGTGGTAAAGCGCTTGCCCGCGAAAGGCAAAGGTCCCAGGTTCGAGTCCCGGTTCCGGCACAAGATTTTAATCTACCAGGAAGTTTCAAAGTAATAGGTATTTCCGGTGTAGAGAAGGAGGTGAGAGAGGTAAATACAAAAAGTCTCCTGGTCCGGATGGAATACCAGTTCGGTCTTACAAAGAGTATTCTGCAACTTTAGCCCCTTACTTAACTTGCATTTATCGTGAATCTTTAATGCAACACCAAGTTCCTAGTGACTGGAAAAAAGCACAAGTGACTCCCATATGTAAGTAAGGTAGAATAACTAACCCACATAATTACTGGCCAATATCGTTGACATCAGTTTCCTGTAATATTTTGGAGCATATTCTCAATCTGAATATGGTAAATTACCTTGAAACGGAAAACCTTCTTTCTAAGAATCAGCACGGGTTTACGAAACATCGTTCTTGTGATACTTAGCTTGCCCTTTTCGCACATAACATCTTGCGAGCCATGGATGAAGTTCAACCTGCAGATTCTGTTTTTCTTGATTTAAAAAAGGCATTTCACTCGGTGCCACACTGCAGACTGTTACCGATGATACGAGCGTATGGAATACGTTCACAGATTTGTGACTGGCTGGAAGACTTCCCATCGCAGTACGTTTTTCACGACAACGAGTGTTCATCAGAGTCGAGTGGTATCTTCAGGCGTGCCGCAGGGTAGTGTGGTAAGACCCCTATTATATTATATCTATATAAATGATCTAACGGGCAGAATAACTTGTTGTTTTTGGCTGTTTGCTGGTGATTCTGTCCTGTATGGGAGGATCTCGTCTTTAATTGATCGTAATAGCATACACGATGACTTAGACAAAATTTCTAGTTGGAGTGAAGAATGGCAGCTATCTCTAAACGTAGAAAAATGTAAGATGATGCGCATGAGTAGAAAAAACAATCCCATAACGTTCGAATACAGCATTTGTAGTGAGCTTCTTAATGCAGTCGCATTGTCAAATATCTAGGCGTAACATTGCAGAGCAGTATGAAATGGAGCGTACATGTAAGTTGCGAGTAAGGTGAACAGCCGACTTCGGTTTATTGTCAGAATTTTGGGAAGATGTACTTCATGTGTAAAGGAGACCGCGTATAAAACGCTTGTACGACCACATCTTGAGTATTGCTCAAGTGTTTGGGACCCGCAGCAGATCAGTTTAAAGGGAGAAGCAGAGGCGAGCAGCTTGAATAATATCATCGAACTTCTTTTAAGAAACATAAAAATACAGGAAGTGAGTAATAGTGAAATTTAAGAAGCACTTGCATTTACAGTGCAGTTATACAATAGGAGACGAAAAGAATACCGTCCCGAATAATTTAAAGACAAAGAACAGAGCATTGCGCATACCCTTGTTCCGAAGTGCGAGTGTTGCGAACTCTAGGAGTCTACGGAGCTTCAGCTTTGTGTTTACGGCGTCAACTAGAAACAGTATAATAGGATACAGTATATGTCGAGATTAATATCATCTTAACTGACGTATCCTTTATTGTGGGAAACGTTATTCGAACACGTAGAAGCGTTTGATGTATAAGAACTCCACATGGGTAGAGTTAATACGACGAACCAATTTTTACAAATGTTTCTTTGGCTGAGCGGCAGTGCAGCGGTTCGGGCGGACTGTTTACGTTCCGCCGCAGTCTCCTGCTCACAGGGGACTGAAAACCTCGCAATTTAATCTCCTTTAAATAACAACAACAATCACCTGCTCCCGTGTGTTTACGTGACACAGTCAGCTTCGCTTATGTTATTTACTTAGAAAAACAATGATGCAGTTCCTGGCGGAAATAGACATTGAAAATCAGTTTTTCGAATGAATATGCACGACCGAAGGCACTTAAAGTAGAAAAATTTATTAGAGAAGTGAAAATTGGTTGTAACGATCTTATCGGCATCCACTGCTCTACAAAGAGCAGTGATGTGTACGTGAAGCTGACCAGCGACGCCGTCTGTGAGAGAAGATTCTAAACATCTAGAAATGGCCTTGAATCACGTCACTCGGATTGACGTATCGGCGAAGTGACTATCGAACACGCAAGTCTTGGACTGCGAACAATCAATGTGTTTGAACTTCCGTTTGAAGTACCTGCAGACGTGATTGTTTTAGCACTGCGCCCGCGCCCGCCACAAGGCCGAAAATGGGATCAATTTACTACATAACCGGTACTCAATGCGGTGGGGCAAATCCGCATTGAACTGACCAAACGCGTCATATCTTATCAATATATTTGGAGGGCGCTAACCGAAGACGTGCTCCGATAATGGCCAAGATGGACACATTCAATCTGGCGATATGTTGTGCAGAATAATGCAGTTAGCACCTAGTAATAAACAGATCTCATCGCCATCGACGACGCTCTCATTGACGTAGACCAGGTCCTACATAGTGAACCCAGCCAGAAGCTTGTGCCAACACCACTTGATGAAACCTTGCTGAACACAGTAGTAAATCAGGGCAGCGAGGACAGGATGGAGGCTACACCTGTGCAGGCCACTGAACCTCCCGTGGTGAAGCATAATGGCCTCCGATGGAGGGCAGAGATGCCGCCCCTATGGTCGTACCTACTGCCACCTTCGTACCAGACGGTTAGAATACCCACACTTCATCAGATACTGAAGTACATGTGCAAAAACAACGGTCACCAAAGAGAAGGAAGAAACGTCGGATTCGGCTTGCTCCGTCTGATACCTGATATCACAATCCAATGAAGAATCGCCTCTCCAAGACCTTTCACCAACGGAAGACCCAACAGTGGAACTTCATGTCCGTCCCCAGTCGGAGGCGGAATCGACATTGCACATGTCTAGAACCGCCTCTATGGATGATGCCCAACAGTCAGCCAACCGTCAGTCGTATACTGACTCACCAGGGTCTTTGATTGACGACCAGCATCCAAGTAACGTTGCATGGCACGAAGATGTTGAAGATACACCATCCACCACTTATACTAAAACAAACGTCTGCTAATCGACTGAGGGTTTGGGGGAGAATGTGATACCTGGTTGTGCGATATTTCTGCATACTGATGCGCTTTGTGTTTCAGTGAGCATCCTTGTAACTATGGTCCAAGGGCAGGCTTACAGAATTGGATCTATCAACATTAAGACAATCCAAAAGCAGCTCAAGTTTCAGTTATTGCGTGAAATGCTGCGGGCTTCAGATCTCGATACTGCCCTCCTACAAGACGTTCGCCTGGAGTCATTACTAGATAGTTATATCTAGCGCCACCTGTTTCTCAGAGAGGATATCGTGGTTGAAAACGTTGATTACTTACCATTCGTCAGGGGCCATGCTGTGACGTTCCATGGTGTCCGTATCATGAACGTTTATGCTTCCTCCGTCACGGACAAACGAAGGGAACGGTCGCAATTGAACTCAGTAGAGATAGCCCCTTTGTTTGAAGACCACTACGATCACATTATTCTTACAGGAGACGTGAATGGTGTGCTCGCCATGAAGTACCGACTTCCTCATTTTACTACGGTCCAAGGGAGCATACACATGGTAATCGACCTGGATATACTTATTTCACCAGCCATTCAGAGAGCCGGATTGACCGCGTCTATGTCTCTCAAGGTATCACAACTGCAACACTTGAGCCTTCTCTTACCACATCGCCTACATTTATACTGTTTATCTTCAGCGGCAGAGGGTGTGGTGCAGTCGAGGTACTTGGAAGTTGAATGCTGCATATCTTAAGGATCCAGAAAGCATACAGCACATAGAAGCGACATGGAACAACTGCCAGAGACGTCTTACGGAATATCCTTCACACTTCGACGGTGGCTTGAATTCACTAAGCCCGCTTTGCGTTACACGTTGATACAGTACGGACGAGAGAAAATGAGTTGGAATGACGTGAGAAAATGAGTTGGCATCGACATACAATGGAATTTTACTTCACGGCACTCCGTGAGCTTATTAGCGAAACACCGTCTCCTGGACGACAGATTGAAATTCAGCGGATTAAAGCGAAGATTACTTCACATATGTGCCGCCATTTTGAGAAGACGGTAATGCGTGCGAGATGTCAAGATCCAATTGATAGAGAACCTCCTTCCAATCATCACATTATCGAGAGAAGCAACGGTGTAGGAGAGTGTTGGTGCACGTAATTGATACCCCAGCAGGTCATCGACTGACATTTCAGAATGACATCGCCACTGACTTAGACCACTATCAACAGTTGTATGTAGAAGTGGATCAGGATATTACAGCAATGGAAGAAGTGGTCGACTCCATTCCTGGTGCTCTAGATGGGGAGACTGCACAGACCCTTATGATTACGACTGATGATCTCGCTTACGCTCTACATAGGGGAGCAACAAATAAGCCCTGATGGCCTCCCGTTGGAGTTCTACCGCGCCTTTCAAGACATAGAAATGTATCAAGAACTAATGACACCTGACGTCCTACTCCCAGCTGAATTTGTCGAAGTTATGATAATTCTTGTCCCGAAGAAATCCAGGAGACAAAAAGTGGAACATTATCGGCCGTTAACCATACCAAACTGTGGCATGAAGACTTTTACTAGGATCCTCTTTGCCCGACTCTGGTGTGTCTTGTCTTAAGTCATCCGTGCGGATCAAACGTGCATTGGTAGCAGAATGTTCATACAGCACTAAGGGATTATCGTGACATCATAGCCTTGGCAGAAACTTGCGCCTTCATGGTGTCATAGTGTCAGTAGACCTGGACCATGCTTTTAATAGACTGAGTCATGACTTTCTTGTAGCAGTGCTGCGAAGAATGGCATTTGTGCACGTCTTCACACACACACACACACACACACACACACACACACACACACACCGCCTGCGGCTTCCCTAATGCGCCACCTCACGCGTACTGAGGTAGGCTCTGTTAGCATGTCGCGATCGGTACGACAAGGCTGTCCACTATCGATTATTCTTTTTGCCATTGCTCTTGCGCCATTGCTACATGGACTGCGATGTCGACTATCTCTGGAAACGATGAGGGGCCGGCCTTTTATCTGTCGCGGATTTGCCGATTTGGTTGATGTGAAAAGAGCTTATACTTTGAATTTAGAGCCATATGTCGGTAAGCAACCAGACGGGCCGTATAGTACTAGTAATTCAGCTGAAGATATTGTACTTCGAATGGGTGGACCAGTAAAAGGCACAAACAGAAATATTACTGGTGCAACTGGTTTACCAGTTTATCTTTAGTCACGAAACTCCAGACATATACTGGAACAGTACGGAAAAACAAGAGAGAAGTACCGAAAGAATTTCTACCAAGAAAAGAAAAGCAACCGAAATCATCTATCTTCGCATTTCAACGAGATAGTACTTTGGTGTCGTACTGTCCAAAGAAAAATAAGACAGTGTTGGTGTTGTCAAGCATGCATTTCGATGATGCAATAGACGCTTCAACAGGAGAACAAAAGAAACCACAAATGATTACTTTCTATTACATGGGGGTAGATATTTTGGACCAGCTATGTCAGAAGAACAATGTGGCGCGTAATACGAAAAGATGGCCTATGGTACTATTTTACAATATTTTGAACATTGCAGCCATAAACGCCTTATGCATATATAAATACCATTGTATGGCTTCAAATCAGGTTGTAAAGAGGGTTGATTTTATAGAAAAAATAAGCTGGGAACTAATAAGGCCTCAGATAGAGGGACGTTCTCGAATTGAAAGCCTTCCATGTGAAATTCAAAGAAAGGCTAAATTACTGTGAGGCACTCGAGAAGTTGTGGAACAGCCAGCGAAAGAAACTGGAGCACGTGGACGTTGCTATATAAGTGGAAGAGCAAGAAATAAAACAACCCGTAGGTGGTGTACCCGTACGTGCAAGAAATGGACGTGTGTGGATCACCTGAAAGACATTTGCACAAACTGTGTTGGCAAATAATGTTGGCAACGCGAAAACAGCGCAACTTCACCAAAGTAAGTGACAAGAACTTGCTATGAACACGTAGACATTTTGTTATAGAAGCAGTCGCTACAGTAAAATTAAACCAAAACACAAAAATGATGACCTATATTTTCGTAAAAATCCCTATATTTACAAGCTAACCATTCACCCCATTAACTACGCACGTTTTGGTTTGCAGATGACAAACTGTCAAAACAAAAATTTCTCAGTGACGTTTTGTAAGTTGAAGAACCACAAATACAATTACATGTGGTATTAAGGTAGGCCTAGTATACATATAAAAATAAGAAACGTTTTATATTAGTCTCACAATTATCTGTAGTCTTTACACTTAATGTGTAAAGTAACAATCATTTCATTGTTAATTTGACAGACAACATAATTAAACATCCCACTGATGATGCTGCATCGCCAGCGAAACATGTATGGGAGAAATTAAAAAAACATTTGTGTTTGCTCAACGCGGACCTTACCTATAAAGCAAATTAATCTTATTTCAGTTTGTTTGCACTTTATTACCTACATTAATGTTTCTTTACACTTATTATACCATTGATTTGAAAATTGAAAATTTCCGTGTATTTTTGATAAGTACTTGCATTGTTGCAAGTACAAGCTTATTAAATTCGTATGAAAAATTCCATAAACGTTAAAATTAATTCTCCCATAAAACTGTGTTAAGTTTATTATATTTAGATACGATAAAAAATCCTAAAACCGTCCATATACATCGCTAAAAGTATCCAAATAGAACAATTTTTTTGGTGGATGGCCGGCCGCGGTGGCCGAGAGGACTGAGGTGCTCCAGTGACGGTCTGCACGGCCACTGCGGTCGGGGGTTCGAATCCCCCCCTCGTGCCGTCCTTAGGATTAGCTAGTTCATAAGTAGTTTGTAGGTTTAGGGACTGATGACCCCGTAGTTAAGTCCCATAAGTTATAAATCATTTGAACATTTATGGTGGAAACGATAGACTGACAGTGTGAGAGTAAAATGATTGAAAACAAAATAAGCACTCTTGCACTGGTGGACGACTTCGTTGTGATGGCAGATTCGATTAAAAGGCTGCAATCTAATATTTCAAAGCTAGGTCAGAGGTGTATGGGTTATTGTATGCAGGTCAGCATCACCAAAACTAATGTCTGTGATACAGATATGTACAGAAATTGGATACCAACTAGGAAGAACCAACTTAATACAGGTGGACAGTTTCAAGTTCTTAGGATGATTTTCTCGCAGGATGGCAACATAGTGAAAGAACTTGAATCAAGTCCCATAAGCTAAACAAACATTAAAAAAAAAAAATAAATAAAAAAAAAAAAATAAATAAAAAAAAATAAAAAAAAACATTTTTGGTGGATGACACCTGTCACCCGCGCGAGCAACCGCGTCACAAAATAGCGCGCGAGTAACGGAGGGTTAACCAGCAGGTTAATATTTGAAAATGGCTCCAAGTTCACGCGATCAGTGCAAGTCTTGGGAGGGCCCCTGAACCCTCCAGCCCGAGACTGCCTGCCCTGTGTGGTGGGACGCGCAGATCCCAGCCGGCGGCTGCGTGGTTTCCGTTATCGGCCGGGACTCCCGACAGAGAGCAGTCGATCCGCTGGCTGCGGCTGCGGCTGCGGTGTCAGCTGCCGCCGCGCCGGCAGAAGCGCAGGTGCCGCGGCGCGGCTCGCCTTCACAGGAGCCGACGCCGGCGCCGGCGCCCATAACTCTCCAGCCGCCCTGGCCGCTTACCCACCAAAAAACGCCCGCCACGCTCATTTTTTACGCCCGCTCCTCCAATATGCGGGCGTCGGGGAGCGGCCCCAGAAACATAACCTGCCGCCGCCGCGCCCCTCACGGAGGAAATGAAGGACATATATCTCGGCTCTAGTTGCGAGCCGCTTCTCGGAAGGGATAACTCTGTCGCCACGTGGCGGGCTCTTCCTGAGAGCATTGTCCGAGCGAGAGCGGCAATTTAAAGCTAACGGCTTCACGGCGGACGGGGATACCGGGAAAGAGTCCGTTAATTACTGAAATGACCTGCGCTGGTCATCACGGTTGCTGGAAACACAGGCCACCTACTTAAAACAGCCAGTCCTTGCGCATTTTCCTGTCAGATGACGTAAAACCCGTTACACGTGGAAATGGTTGCTACTCCTTCCACAAGGAATATGAACTTGACATCTGTACAATGATCATACTAATTTCATACCTAAATAAATAAAGGAAAAGCTATAAAGGAAAGCTATATTGCAGACCTCCAAGGACAATTCAGGTAAAAGGATGTAAATTGTTGAGTATACTATTCGGTGAAAATTCAAAAATTTACCACTGTCGTTCGCTAAAGGCATGCCTATAATTTAGCTGCTTGCATACTATTGAAACAATGCTCCATTATTATACAGCATAATGAAGATTAAATTGATCGCCATGGTTACCACTGGACGCGGTGGAGTGGCCAAGCGTTCAGAGACGCCTGGCTGCGGAGAGCGCAGGTCCTCGTCGTCGGAAGTTCGAAAAAATGTTCAAATGTTTGTAGAGCTTATGGGACTTATTCACGGGGTCATCAGTCCCTAAACTTACAAACTACTTATGAACTAGCTAATACTAAGAACGGCACAAATATCCATGCCCGAGGTGCGATTCGAACTCCCGACCGTAGTGGCCGTGCAGAACGTGACTGGCGCGCCACAGACTGCTCCGCCACCGCGGCCGGCTCGGAGGTTCGATTTCTCCCTCTGGCATGGGTGTATTTGTTGCCCTTAGCATACGTTAGTTTAAGTAGTTTCTAAGCCTAGGGACTGACTACCAGAATAGTTAAGTCCCATAGATATACAGACATTTTCGTTAAGATTGGTTTCCATTTTCTAAACAAGTTTAAGAAAACAATTGAGATACTGAAGTTATGACGATTTATGTAATGCGTATGAAGTTTTCGAACGTTACGCGTACTGCAGTTGTGAATAACACCGTAATCAGTTAAGGATAGGAAAGAGGAAAATGAGGCCAATAATTCAAGTGATGGACGAAACAAGGATGTACAAAAATATAGTAATACTGTAGAACAGTATAAGTAGCTCTGAAATAAAATAATTACAACGTGCAGGTAGATCAAGGTAAAACAAGTTAAGTAATCGGAATATCAAATTCAACACGCAGAAAAAAATGAAAAGTAAGGGTGTCACAATTAGGAGGGCAACAGTAATGTTACTATTACATGGAAAAGTACACAGCCACCCGTTACAAGGTTGCAGATTTATTTATTACCCTTTTTCAGGTATTTGTACAGGAAACAGGTAAGAATAGGATGCAAGTATTTGTATATTATTCTTAGCTGTATTCTGTACAGATACGTAAAGAATAGCAACAATTGCTCGAAACCGGTTGTAAATAAATCTACAACATTGCAACTGGTGACTGTTTACTTTTTAAACCTATAAAAAATTTAATGTTACAATTCAACGCAGATGAGGTAGAGAATAAGTAGTAACAGTACACTGAGTGCATCTGTGAAGGGAAGGTATTGCCTAATGACATGATAGGAGAATAGGCAAAGAATTGATATGGAAGACAAGGAAACTCGTGTATAAGAGTGAGAGAGTGAGAGTTTGACGGGGCTGTGGCAGTCTTACTTATGACCATATAAGGTGTCACATGTTACATGTTTGTATAGCATATGGGACTTAACTACGTGGTAATCAGTCCCTAAACTTACAAACTACTTACGAACTAGATAATACTAAGGACGGCACAAATATCCATGCCCGAGGGGGATTCGAACTCCCGACCGTAGTGGCCGTGCAAACCATGACTGGAGCGCCTCAGTCCCCTCGGCCACCGCGGCCGACACCATATAAAGTGTTACATAGAAAATTTTCCTTCGAAATTTCTAATATAAATACAAATTAAGTTGGAATTCATATTGATGTATAAAATATATAAGAAAGGAAATGCCATTAGACTTTCAATGCAAATATTCTTTGTCAATATGAATACAGCCGCCTAGAACAATAAAAATTTATAACGTCGTTTCGGTTTCTACCATCATGAGATCTGTCGTTGTGGTCTTCAGTCCGCAGACTGGTTTGATGGAGCTCTTTGCGCTTACATCCTTTTGAATCTGCTTACTGTATTTGTCCCACGGTCTCCCTCTACGATTTTTACCGCACACATTTCCCTCTAATGCTAAGTTGACGATTCCTTGATGTCTCAGAATGTGTACCACCAATCTATCCCTTCTCCTAGTCAGGATATGCCAGAAACTCCTTTTCTCCCCAATTCGGTTAATCACCTCCTCATTAGTTACGTGATTACTCATCTAATTATCATCATTAGTCTGTAGCACCACATTTCAAATGCTTCTATCCTCTTTTTGTCTGAACTCCTTATCGTCCACGTTTCAATCCCGTACAATGCTCCAGGCAAATGCTTTAGGAAAGAACTTCCTAACATTTGAATATCAACAAATTTCGCTTCCTCAGAAGCGCTTTTATTCCCATAGGCATTCTGCATTTTATATCTCCTTTACATCTGCCATCAGAAGTTATCTTGCTACCCAAATAACAAAACTCATATACTACTTTTATTGTCTTATTACCTAATCTAATTCCTCCAGCATCGCCTGACTTTCTGACACTACATTCCATTATCCTTGTTTTACTCTCTTTCAAGACACTGTTCATTCCATTCAATTGCTCTTCAAAATCGTTTGCGGTCTCTGACAGAATTACCATGTCATCGGCAAACCGCAGAAATTTTAGCAGCTCTAAAAACCTCTAAACTTTCGAAACAAAGTTGAGGTTTCTATATCTGAAGATGATAGTTGCCGGAACTACGTTATTAATAAAGTCAGTTTAGCTACCTAGACTGTTTTATTCATATTGATTAAAAAAAAAACCAAGCCTTAGTTTCCTGTTGAAAAAAATTGCAAACGAACGGGGCATACAACACTCTCAATGGACCGAGCACTGGAATGCGCTCCCTTTCCAAACACAAGGGGTGTAGGGGAGATGTAATTTAGCGCACAGCTGATAATAAAGACCGGGGTGGGCCCAGCGTGTCTTTGACGAATGTATGAAATAGTGCTGGGCAGGTCTACGGCGCACACGTACAGGGAGACAACACAGGCCGCTACGCTGTGTGGAAGACGGGCTAGAAGTGTTCTGGCACCTAGTGTAATCGCCAGTAAGCGGTTGCGGACAGTTCTCGTTGACACTTCTGGGCTCACAAACCACTTATCTGCGCTGAGCTCACTGTACGATATGCCCCTGCTCGCCTTTTAATATGAACTATTTTGGCAGACAACTGTGACGCGTCGTCGACCAGAATCTCGATTACGGGTGTGAGAATATTCATGTGAACATGCAACCAGCATCGTCCCACCACTGAGGCAGCATTCCAAAATCATGTTCCAGTTCTCCGAAAGGAACATGGCGCCACTCGGAAAGCCACAATTTGACCCCTTTTAAACTCGCTCAGTTGCCTGTGGGAAGCACGATTGCGTCTTCTCGGCTTAGCATCTGCTTCGAATATTGTGAAGCAACGGGAGCAAACTACAGTTGTTATCAGTCTCTAGACATACGAACTAATGAAACTAACTTATGCTGTGGAGTATGGACAACACAAACATTCATGGGAGGATCGATGGAACTTCTCCCCCTGTTTCGTTGTCAACTGCGAACATCTTCTGAGGTGAGTCGACGTCTGGCTGCTAGGCGCTGGAGCTGCCGCTTACATAGAGCACATAAATAGCGCCAACACACTCCATCTGCTGCCAACTGTGCAACAATCTCTGACTATCGTCACTTCTCTCGATTTCAGATAATCGATTGTCACATGATTGGTGCAAAGTCGACTGCCATATATTGTCCAGTTTTAGACCTTCCTGTTTTCTATTAAAATTGATTTCTACATCTACATCTACATCTACATGGGATACTCTGCAAATCACATTTAAGTGCCTGGCAGAGGGTTCATCGAACCACAATTATACTATTTATCTCCCATTCCATTCTCGAATAGCGCGCGGGAAGAAAGAACACCTGAATCTCTCTGTTCGAGCTCTGATTTCTCTTATTTTATTCTGATGATCATTTCTACCTATGTAAGTGGGAGTCAACAATATATTTTCGCATTCGGAGGAGAATGTTGGCGATTGGAGTTTCGCAAGTAACCCACGCCTCAGCGATAAGCGCCGTTGTTCTAATGATTCCCATCCCAGATCCTGTATCATTTCCGTAACGCTGTCTCCCCTGTATCGTGACAATACAAAACGAGCTGCCCTTCTTTGGACTCTCTCGATGTCCTCCGTCATGCCCACCTGATAAGGATCCCACACTGGGCTGCAATACTCCAAAAATGGACGGACAAGCGCAGTGTATGCAGTTTCTTTAGTAGTTCTGTTGCATCTTTTAAGGATTCTGCCAATAAAACGCAGTCTCTGGTTCGCCTTTCCCACGATATTATCTACGTGTTCTTTCCAGTTTAAGTCTGAAGTAATAGTAATTCCTAGGTATTTTGTGGAGTTTACGGCCTTCACATTTGATTGATTTATGTTGTAAACAAAGTTTAACGGATTTCTTTTCGTACTCATGTGGACGACTTCACACTTCTCATTATTTAGAGTCAATTGCCAATATTTACACCATACTGATATCTTATTCAGATCGTTCTGCAGTTGGTTTTGATCTTCAGATGATTTTACTAGACGGTAAATGACGGCGTCATCTGCAAACGCCGGCCGCGGTGGCCGAGGTGACTGAGGCGCTCCAGTCACGGTCAGCACGGTCACTACGGTCGGGGGTTCGAATCCCCCCTCGGGCATGGATATTTGTGCCGTCCTAGTTCGTAAGTAGTTCATAGGTAGTTTGTAAGTTTATGGACTGATGACCCCGTAGTTAAGTCCCATAAGCCTTACAAACATTTGAACATTTGAACATCTGCAAACAACCTAAGAGAGCTACTTAGATTTTCCCCTAAATCGTTTATGTAAATAAGGAATAGCAGAGGACCAATAACACTACCTTGTGGAACGCCCGATATCACCTCTGTTTTAGTCGATGCCTTACCATCGATTACCACGAACTGTGTCCTCTCAGACAAGAAATCCCCTATCCAATTGCAAATTTGGGGCGATATACCATAACCACGCAATTTGATTAAAAGCCGTTTGTGAGGTACGGTGTCAAAAGCTTTCTGGAAATCAAGAAATACGGAATCGATTTGCGAACCTTTGTCGATAGCACCCATCACTTCGTGTGAATATAGAGCTAGTTGTGTTTCGCATGAACGATATTTTCTAAATCCGTGTTGACCTTGGGTCAAAAGATCGTTCTGTTCGAGATAATTCATAATATTTGAATACAGGATATGTTCCAAAAGCCTGCTGCAAATTGACGTCAATGAAATAGGCCTGTAGTTTAGTGGGTTACTCCTACTGCCTTTCTTGAATATAGGTGTGACCTGTGCAACTTTCCAATCTTTTGGTACAGATCCTTCTATGAGAGAGCGGTTATATATGACTGTTAAGTAAGGAGCTATCGCTTCAGCATAATAAGATAGAAATCTAATGGGTATACAATCCGGACCAGAAGACTTGTTCTTATTAAGTGATTTTAGTTGCTGCACTACTCCGATGATATCTACTTCTATGTTACTCATTACGGCATCTGTTCGTAATTCGAAATCTGGAATATTGGTTTCGTCTTCTTTAGTGAATGAGTTTCTAAAAGCTAAGTTTAGTAACTCTGCTTTAGTAGCGCTGTCATCGGCAGGATCGCCATTACTATCACGTAGTGAAGGTATTGTTTGTGACTTTCCCCGAGTATATTTAACATATGACCAAAATCTCTTTGGGTTTTCAGTCAAATTACGAGAAAGAGTTTCGTTGTGATAAATGTTGTAGGCATCTCGCATTGAAATCCTCGCTAAATTTCGAGCTTCTGAGTACAATCGCAAATCCTGGGGATTTCGTGTTCGTTTAAATTTAGTATGCCTTTTCCTTTGCTTTTGCAACAGTGTCCTGACCTGTTTTGTGTACCAAGGGGGATCGCCTCCTTCTTTTATTAATTTATTAGGTATAAAACTTTCAATTGCTGTCGATACCACTTCTTTGAATTTTAGCCACATCTGGTCTACACCTACGTTTAGTGTTAGAAACGAGTGGAAGCTGTCTTTCAAGAAGCAATGTATTTTGTTTCTATCTGCTTTCCTGAACAAATATACTTTGCGTTTATTTTTGGTAACTTTGGGACTTTCGATATTCAATTTCGCTACGACAGCTCTGTGTTCACTAATACCTGTATCCGTTTTGATGCTGGTTATGAGCTCAGGATTATTTGTTGCTAAGAGATCAAGTGTGTTTTCACATCCATTTACAATTCTAGTTGGCTCATGAACTACTTGTTCGAAGTAATTCTCAGAGAATGCGTTGAGTACAATTTCGGACGATGTTTTATGCCTACCTCCTGATTTGAAAATATAATTTCGCCAACAGATCGAGGGTAAATTAAAATCACCACCTACTATTATCGTGTGAGTCGGGTACGTTTTTGTAATTAGACTCAGGTTTTCTTTGAACCTTTCTGCTATTGTATCGTCAGAGTCGGGAGGCCGGTAAAAGGAACCGATTATTAACTTCTTACGATTTTTGGGTACAACCTCTACCCATAATAGCTCGCACGAACTATCAACTTCAACTTCGCTACATGAAATACTACTTTTGACGGCGACAAACACGCCACCACCTATTTTGTTTAATCTATCCTTTCTGAATATCGTTAGATCTTTTGAAAATACTTCTTCTGAACTTATTTCCGGCTTGAGCCAACTTTCGCTGCCTATAATGATGTGTGTTTCGGTGCTTTCTATTAACGCTTGCAGTTCTGGAACTTTCCCGACACAGCTACGACAATTTACAACTGTTATACCGATAGTTTCCGGATCTACATTTCTCCTGTGATCCACCTGAACCCTTTGAGATTGCCCATTTTCTATTTCCCCGAAGCTCTTTATCCTAAAAAACCGCCCAGTCCACGCCACACAGCCCCCGCTACCCGTGTAGCCGCTTCCTGCGTGTAGTGAGGTTGTGGATTTCAATAGCCTCTCTATACAGACGCGTATGATAGTGCGAGATCCTCGCTAGCAAGCTCACCTCACCAAATTTTATTCCACGATCTCCGTTTTTAAATAATTATATGACGGACGACTTTGCACCAACGAAGTGATAATCGATTACCAGCAATCGAGAGAAGTGACGATAGTCACAGTTACATAGCAGCAAGTGACATGTGGTGGTGCCCACTATGTGCTCTGTATCAGCTCCAGCTCTTAGCAGCCAGTTGTTAGGGATGCCGGACACTTGCCACGCCGGACTTTTGCCACGCCGGACATTTGCCACACCTGAAACTTCGCCAGGTAGTCGGATTAGCGCCCCTCAGGCAAGGGACGCCTTTCCCCGTACTGCTGCTGTTTAGTTCCAAACCTCCGTCTCCGATCTTACTTGATGCAGTCCTTACTGAAGATATATTTTTCTTCGACATCTCGCCGAAACGTACAAATTATTTCCAATATCCCGAAATCTAAATATCTATAAGTATTGGGAAACTAAAGCAATACCGTCGTATATTTCAGTGTATAATCAGTTCTTTCATCACAAATATGGATCCATTCTCCCTCCGTCTTTACGGTAGCTTTCTTACACACTTACTGATTGCGATAGAAACATTCAGTCGCTATGGAAGGAACACGGAAGGAACGACATAAAGATAATTCCAATCTTTGATGGTATAACCATAATATTGGAAGGTAGAAAAAAATTCTCTTAATATGTACACTATGGGAGCTTTTACTTAAGTAGGAAATTGCAAATTGAAAAGTAGCAGATGTAACTATGAATTCTGGTTGCAGGAGGATCATTTGAGTGATGTTTAATGTATTTGCTTCGATGAGTCAAATATCACTGCCACGCTAGTGAACCGAACTGGGACCAGCTAGTTTCATAATTAAGTTATTTAAGGATATTGAGGTCCGATACACTCTTTTTATTTTTACAACTAATAAAGGTCGCATCGTTAGTTGGTCCTCACAGATGTTATCTACGTTCAATACGTCTCCGTTCTTCGAAAGCAGCTTTTCCTTGCAATGATTCTATTTTCGGCGTAGGCACCTTATTATCGCGTAACCTTTGTAATGGGCAAAAAGCCTGCCCTTGGCCATTGTATTAACTTTCATACTGACGGTCACACTATGAAATGCGGAAACGACCAGTGTGCAAATGTCCGAACTGGCGGCGGTGGCGGTGAGGGGGCAGGAGTAGGAGACATCGGCACCCAACCCTCCGGAGTAGATAAAATTGTAGCAAGAGTCCGGCGTGGCAAGTGTCCGGACACCGTCGATTCACCTCAGAAGATATTGTCCGCAGTTGCCAACGAAACGTCAGGGGAAAGAAGTTTCATCAATCTACCACAGCAATTTAGCCCGGAAGATGTAACTGATTAAGACGCCGGCCCTGAAAGCCTACGTGTTATGACGCATCGGAGGATTCGAACCTCCGACGGGGAGCATACGCGCACTCCGCAACAAGGCACCTTAGAGCGCACGGCCAATCCCGCGCGGCGCACCTTTTCGCATCCCACGTTGCTATCATCGTATTACTAATATGTACAGACATTCTTTATCAAAGGGTCGTGCGCTGGCAGCTGTATTACTCCGCCATTTGTTAGCGGACGACGTTGAAACCTTTATCAGTACATACTGTATCGTCCAGGTGGCATATGTCGTCATAACTTCAAAATCAACGTTGTCTTTCCAGCTATCCTAATTTTTATCTGGTGCTGTAGATACTGGTTACCAGCGACTGCCTCGGGTAGTGTATGAAGTGCTAGTAGGACGCCGCTGTAAACACTTGCAGAGTTCCGCCGGTCACGGTAGCGCTGGACTGGGCTTTTAACGGCAGCGCAGCACAATGTGCGCCGCGGCCGCAGATCGTCGGCTGAATGGCGCGCCTTTGTGGGCGGCACTGCAGGTGTAGCGCTACCTGCTACCTGCTGCCTGCTGCTGGATGGCGCATTCCATAGCCGCCGCACACAATGCGCACAGCTCAAAGCCTGCCGGCGGCGACTCGCGGATTACACGGGGCAGCCGCCAGCACGGCTCGCGTGGCCTGCGGCAAGCTCTGCCTAATCCACTTGCTGACAGGATCAGCGTCACTGCACCGCGTGCTCCTACCTAGTCGACATGTCCAGAACTAATCCACAGTCAGCGCTACAAGTCTGCTACACTCTTAGGACAAAAAAAAATAGTAAAAGTATTTCATATTTGGGGGCGATACTCCTAATCAATTTATTAACACTGGCGACCGAGCATAGGTCGGGCTACAGAACTGCTACAAACGACCGCGCCCGATTACAGGTCGGGAGGATGTTGCGCGCCTCTCCCAGCCTATTAGCCGTCTGAAAGCACGCCGTCTACTGTGGTAGTTTTGTGTGGGACAGCTGCCTATATGTCCCTTGACTGCTGCTGTCTTCTGTGTACTGGTTTTAGACCTACGTAAAAAGAAACGGTAAGACACGCATAGCAGCTCCCGTTACATGCTGTGCCATTGTGCATTTATGTAGCCATGAGACTCAGTGTTCATATTACCATTTGCCGTTTCTAGTTTATTGTTATGTCAAATATGTAACATTTTCTGTTTGAGACGGAAATTTTATAAGCTAATTACCTATGACTTTATACAAAACTAAGAAACGCATTTCCGCAGACCAAGATCATCCTTGACCGATCATAACAAGTTCCTCAGTTTTGGAGATGGTCGAAACACACACGTAATTTCGTTAGGATCGGTCAAACGTGGAGTATATAAGATCCCTTGTCAGTGCGGAACGACATATATAGACCAGACATGACGCACAGAGCAAGAACGCTGTGATGAACATCAGCGTTATACACGCCATCATCAACCAGAGAAGTCGGCAATAGCAAAACGCTGTCTGAACACAGGACACAGAAATTTTATCCCCGGCTTCATCCTTTTGGGATTGCGTCATAAAAGGAGCAATACATATCCGCAGATCTGATTATCTCATCAACCGGAATACGGGATTTCAATGGAGCACAGCCTGGAACCCCGCCTTGACTACTATTAAATCAAGGCAAGAAAGTCAAAACCTTTCTATAACGGACCCGCCATAAATTGGTTTAGTTCTAGTGAGTAACGTCGGCGGTACTGCTTGTAAACACAGCGTACAGCGCACGCGCAAAATAGCCGCTCTGTGTTTTCCCTGCAGATAGCTCTTTAGATCGACGCCCTCTATCGGCAAATTATTGCGCATGCGTGATTTGCACGTCTGCGCAGTTTTCGCAAGAATGCCAGACACTTGATACGCCGGACACTTGCCACATCAGACCCTTCGCCAGGTAGTTGGATTAGCGGCCCCTCAGGCAAGGGACGCCCTTCCCCGTACTCCTGCTGTTTGCTTCCAAACTTCCATCTCCGATCTTACTCGAACAGCCAATACGGAAGAGATCTTTTTGTTCGACATCTCGTCGAAATGTACAACGTCTTTTCAGTATCCCGAAATCGAAATATTTATAACTTTTGGGAAACGAAAGCAATACCGTCGCCTATGTCAGTGTATAATTAGTTCTTCCAACCACAAATATGGATCCATTCTCCCTCCGTTTGTACGGTAGCTTTCTTCCACACTTACTGATTGCGACAGAAACAGTCCATCGCCATGGAAGGAAAACGAAAGGAACGATATAAACATAATTCGAATGTTCGCTGATCATTCAAGTATGATCACTGCATTTGTACATATATTAATTGCTTCAACTGCCTGAAATAAAAAAAGATGAAAGAAGAACGATACACTTTATAAATTTAATCTCTTGCAGCGAAACTTTAGTTAATAAAGTGTAATGGGACAATTATCAAAACTGTGACAGAATATACGTTTACAAAATATAGATAAGACAGTCTATGTTTGACAGATCACCTAAAGTCAAAATAAATTTTTAAAATATTTGAAATAAGGAAATGAATTGTTAGGCTGAGTCACAGAGGAAACACCCTAGTTTTTTTTAATGGAAAAGCCATAATTCCTATGATCAGCACTACAAAAGAAACAAAAAGCACAACCAAGAAAATCATAATGTAATATGTGTACTAGTTCACAAGCGAAACTGAAGTAGATAGTTCCTGTTAGTTTGAGCAGATGTTATACTCGACTACCGGACTAAATTAATAAATGCGGTGGCGGAGCGGCCGAGCGCAATGAGGCGCTATGCTGCGACACGCGAGGCCGTTCCCCGTCGGGGGTTCGAATCCCCCCACGGGCATGGATATTTGTGCCGTCCTTAGTATTAGTTAGTTCATAAGTAGTTTGTAAGTTTAGCGACTGACAACCCAGTAGTTAAGTGCCATAGACTTTACAAACATTTGAACATTTGAACATTTTGATCCTATTTTCGGCGTAAGCACATCCACAGATTATCGCGTAACCATTATAATGGGCAAAAGGCCGTTGTAATAACTTACATACTGACGGTCATAGTACGAAATGCGGAAACGACTAGTGTGCATAGGGTACACCGACCACGGAGTTCTCGGGCCCGGTGGTGGTTGTGGTGGGGGATGGGGAGTGAGGAGACAGGGGCACCCGACCCTTCAGAGCAGGTAAAAGTGTGGCAAATGTCCGGCGTGGCAAGTGTCCGGACACCTTTCGCAAGAGTGTTCTGTATACAGTGACGCCGATATGCATCAGAAAGGTGCAACCACCTGAAGATGTCGAACAGTTGCTTCGAAGAAATATTGTGGGATTTACTAAAGGTTATCCGGCGGCAAACACGCGAAGTCTATATGCGACATATCCGCCGACAAAGCTTGAAGAAACAAAGTATGGGTGTAGATAGGTAGTTTTTATTCCTGTAACCTTTGGAGCAAGCTATCACTCAGATAGGAAAGAAGACTGAACTGCGTTCCTTTTGTATGATGGAGAGGGAAGTTGTGTCGCTGGGGGTTTGGTTTCGCTGCACTGCCTGCAGCATTCCCAGGCCGCCCACGGAGTTCGCTGGCGGAAGCTGCAGTGTCGCGGTACATGTCCAGGTGGCGCCGCGGGTTACGGGAACCTCAGGTTCCACCTCTGCCTCTGCCTCAACCTGCCGCAGCCACAGCCGCAGCCTCCGTCCGTAATGGCCTTCTTAATGGCGGCGGCGGGCAGACCTCTGGCCGGAGCCAATTCCGCAACCAGAGACACTCCACTCCGTTTCCGCCCAAGGGCGCGCCTTTCCACTTTCACCCAAATTGCCGCGACATGCGCTGACCCCTGTGGAATCGACTCCAGTGGGTCGCCACTTTTTGAGCTCTGAAGCGAACGGTCGTTTACACAGCGCGGCCCTGCTCGCCCTCTCCCCACCCCACCTCTGCCAAACGTCATACAGATGCGGTGCGCGCAAGTACTTCGTCGTGGGACGGCCTTATGCGCTTTTGAACTCGGCCACTCCCTCAAATAGAGTCTCAACGTCACTCTTTCTCTCTTACCCGAGAAGAAAAGCGTGGGGGAAACTTCGCACAAGATAACAAGGCGAGCTGGGACATGTTGACAACATTCCCTTAGTCAGTGTTTTTCAACCTTTTTTAATCCAGTTTCAGAGTAAAAATGTCCGGTGATCCCCACACCCTTAATAAAGCTATTTCAGTGATTCTAAGGGCAAAGTATTTTTTTTCTCTGGTCATCCATTCATGTCCGGTGAATTGCGGTAGCGGAAATGAATTAAAATAATAATAATAAAAAAAGACATTATAACTACAAGTTTATCATACACGAGGTATGTCCACAAAGTAAGTTCCGTTTTGTTATATAAACCAAACGTGAACAGATACAGAAAAAAAATATTTATTGTATATAAATCTGCAACTGTTCAACTACTTTTCAACATAACTTCGGAAATTTTGTAGGCACTTGTCATAGCGTGGGACAAGTTTTTGTGTGCCTTCTTCATAGAAGAATATTCAACCATGTGGCAAACATATTCTTTCAGCTCATCATCGTTGGCGTGTTGACCACCAAGGACAGATTTTAGATGTAAGAAGAGATGAAAGGAGTCTTCTTCTTCCCTTCACGTTGCCGCCTGACCTCTCAAGGCGAATGTGACCAAACAACTCATGGGAATTCCACTGGGACGTGTTTGATGATCCTCCTTACAGTCTCGCTCCTAAAACCTGTCCATAGAGGCCAACACTTCAGCGATAATGACGAGCTGAAAGAACATGTTACCACATGGTTCAATACACAGACTGCAACCTTCTACGAAGACGGCATACAAAGACTTCTGCCACGCTATGACAAATGCCTACAAAATTTCGGAAGCTATGTAGAAAAGTAGTTTAATAGTTTATATTTTTGTACAATAACTATTTTTTTCTGTATATGTACACGTTTGTTTTATAAAACCAAACGGAACTTACTTTGTGGACATACCTCGTATATAGTTTTGCTGTTATGAATAAATCTCAATGCGTAATTTGTGGCGACTCGTCGTCATGTGTGAGTATAAAACCATGAAAGCTGATGCATCACTTCTTAATACTTCAAGGATGTTCATAAACTTTGGATTTCTTCGACAAGATAATAAAAACCCTTAAGCAGCAGCAAAATATTAAGGTCCAGTAGTAAAATAGTATTGTCATTAGATGATTAAAAATAATACTACAATGAAAACCCATTACCAGCTGCAGCTACAATGATGCAGTAGTAAAAAGGTGTTGTTATACAATGATTAAAAATAATATTAAGTTATTGCTTATTTGGTTTTCTGATATAACAATATTTGAACATGTGACAGTCATCCATGAAGAATGTACCCAATCTAAATAACTATAGCAGTTCTGCACAAAAGCTGTTAATTCCCTTAATTAACAAAGCACCATGAGGTGGATAAAAGGGTTCGTTGTTTCGCGTTTAGGTCGGTACATCATCAGAAATCAAAAGCGCCATACATACATCTTATACCTGTCACAATTTTCATGTCTTATTAAGGGGCACCCAAAATTTTTCCACCCACGGATGACTTTTTAAGTGACTTGTCACTTACGTATAGTACTTCTGCCACAGTAGCTGAACGTTACAAAACGTAGATTTTCTATCGAACATACGAACATTCTGCTACTAAATCCTCTGGTGACCGCCCCCCCCCCCCGCCCCCCCCCGCCCCCCCCCCCCCCGAATAAGACTTTGAGACCCCCGATGGGGTCGCGACCCACAAGTTGAAAACCCACAGTTCTTAGTGAATACATCGTGTATATGATGTGGCTATCCATGAATCTGGTCGGCAGTCCAATACTAGAGGACAGGTCACAAAATACCTGATCAAACTTGTACAGAGAGATGTGTTTCATTACGTCCACACTAAACGAAATCAAGGGCTAGGGAAAAGTCACTCGAAAAGGAAACGTTGATGGTTGGCCTCACTGCTCTCCCACCCAAATTTGACAAAGTTCTAATTGACTCAATGCCCAGGCGTATCCAGGCCGTTATTACCGCCAGAGGTACTGATTTCTCAGGATCTATGCACCCAAACAGCGTAAAAATGTAATCACATGTCAGTTCTAGTATAGTATACTTGTCCAATGAGTACCCGTTTATCATCTGCATTTATTATTGGTGTAGCAATTTTAATGGCCAGTAGTGTATGTTAGAAAATCCCACGTGCGAAAATGCGAATTTTCAGGAGTTCATCATATCTCGAGTTCCTTTAACCGCAGATATATTATTTCAAAGGATCAATTCCAGAATTTGCCTGGAGCGATATAGAGACATCAGAGGGAAACAACATGAGGACGGCGGAACGTGATGTCATCTGAATCAGCTTATCCTAGGCGCCACATTCTCGCTACTGCCTCGGATCGAGTACTTTTTATGTGAGAGTGAGCAGTCAGGGAAACAGCGTGCGGCGACGTTTGTCGCCTTCAAATGGTCATATAATGAGATGCAAAATGGTTCGTGTACTGTCACGTTTCGTCAATCGGCGGGATCGTTATACGCCAGTCCCTGACCAGTAGTTCATTTCAAACGGATGGTCCAACTTTTCTTCGCCATCCAGAACTGTGTGGCTGCACCGGAAGCCATCGCGCTCCGTCTGCACAATACCACTCGATGGTCAGGTATTCAGGTTGTGTACATTCATGAAGCAAGTTACGCCACTCTATTTAATAGTCTAACCCTTTACCGGCGTCTTACGGTACCTCGGCGTGACTTTTCCAGTGTCTACTAGGACTGTAAACGTGTTAATTAACCAGATACCTTTTCCGAGGTTTTTACATTATCTAGAGCACTGAATTCCAATCTCGGTGTAGATACTGTCCCCGGGATAGTATGGAATTATTTGAGGAAATAAGACAAAAGGATTCGTTTGTGTTTCGGTTGTTAACTAAATCGTGAGTAATACCGGTAAATCATTACTGCTTTAACAATTTTTGTTTCTTTGACAGCATACTTGTCGTTTAGGAGTGCGAATTAAAATTTAACGAATATTTTTCGACGTCAATGAAGCTACAGTTAATGTAATTTTTATTTTGTTGTCACATAAGTAGTTTCGATGTACTTATAATTTATTTATAAATCTGATATGATTTATAAAGAACTAAAGGAACTTTGATATTGAGATATAAGTTCCTATTTAATTTAAAATATTTAAGATGATTTGCCAATTTTAAGAAACCCAATACAATTTTTTATTCCTTAGTTATGGTGTCTGCAAGATCCCTTATCTAATTTCCTAAATTATATGCTATCTCATCAACGCGTCTTTGTCATCAGTATGATAGACACTTTGATGCTGTGAATCAGCAACGGCATCAGTGCAACAAACACTACCAGCTCTCTTTCGACGGATCGTCCTGTGTGACCTAGCAAAAGGGTCCTTATTCTTTGCACGAATGATGTGAAAGCAAACCACAAATATGGCCCACAGTATACCAGCTGTACTATATTATCTTCTACAAACGTACAGGAACGTTCGCTATCGACCTCGACGAGGAGTTGTCCGAAGTATGAATTTGTAGTTATGCCTTCACAACCTTCATGCAACATGGCCTTCGCAGTGCGTACCCTTGGCGTTGGAGGGTTAAATTCAACGCACAGAAGAGCCAAGCCGTATGACAAGCAGTTAAGGATCTTTGGTTCCGACATCCCATGGACCACGTATGTGAAGTACCTGGAGGTCATTCTAGATCGCCAGCTCGTATGGGAACCCATATCACCGACGTTCATCGAAAATTAGAAATATAATTCGTAATTTATGTAATATTAATGCAAGAAAAATTCTATTATATCGATATTTATTTTTTACAGTATTCTGACGATGCTCTTGTGTACGGAGTGAAACCGGTCAACTGAATAAATAATTATAGCCACTTGTAGCTGCTTATAAAACCAAATTTCATCGAAAAGTCTGTAAGCGGCTGGGAGCGTTATGCCCTCTGAACAACGAAGGCAGTAATCAATGGCCTCCTCATATATCTTTCATCCGCCCGGTGATGGATTACGCATGCGCATCGTAGGGCAATGCTGCCGGAAGATACGTACACCGACTACAGCTAATCCAGAATGAAGAACTGCGGAGGGTATTCCATGTATCTCCACGATTCCAGGCGCAGTACCCACACGAAGCGGCTCAGAAACCACCAGTCCTCGTCCGATTCCAGAACATCGCCAAGAAGATGTACGAGAAGGCGTGAGACGGAATGATTCGCAACATTGGATCTCCCATTGACGACGAGGACAAATATAAAAGATCTGTAGCGCTGGTACAGCGTCAAATATAATATGCCAAAGCCCACACTGAAGCATAAGAACACATCCACAGTAACCCATGAAAATAAAGATTACATTATCCAACCCTGAAGTCCTACCTTGTAAACAATACAGGAGGGTTGATTTGACTTCATTTGATTTTTCCAGGGAAGCCAAAACAGTATTGGTCTAACCCGCCACTGCCCGCAACGAAACTAAGTTTATTGTTCGGTATTGCTCCTTGTTTATATAGTAAAGCCATCCAATGCCCTTGAGCAGAGCAAGGAGTCCCTTTACCAGTTCTTTATTACACACAATTTCTTCGGGTCTAGTTGTCCCAAATGTTCTGTGCCTTTTACTCTCCAATGCAATGCATTCGAAGATTAGATGTGATGCAGTTTCACCACCGTCATCACAGATCCTACATTTAGGATCCTCTTCTGTTATTCCCATTGTATGTAGGTGACACAGGAGGGTTAGTAAATGCCTAACGGTAAAGACGACATTGGACACTGGAGAAGTCTGATGACAGTGGAGTCGTGCAATGCATACCTTTAGCCGCTAGAGCGGCCTAACTCCCGTGCCACACGTTGAGGGAGCTGGTCGGGAACTTTTGGGTTCGGCAGTTTCGCTCAGGAACAAAAGGCGGCGGCGGCAGCAGCTGGCTCTGCCGCTAGCTGTAGGCCGCTAAACGGGCTTTATTTCCGGCGGCCTCGGCGGGATTCGCTGCGGTCCTCTGCCCCCCCTCCCCCCACCATAAATTAGCGTGGCACGCGCAGCTCCCGTAATTGGCTGGGCTGTTTGTGCAGGCCGCGGCCGGCGCATATGGCACGCGCCTCCACCTGCCGGGAAGTAAGTCAGCCAACAATGGCCGCCTCCCCCGACTCAGAATAGCAACCCCCGGCAGCTGGCCAAACCGCGGGGCGGCCCTTATTAAAAGGCGCCGCGTCGCTATTTAAAGACACCCACCACGTTCCGCGTCCTTGCTCGCAGCCCTCCGCGGTTTCCTAACGACCGCCCTCAGACCGAGTGTCCTTCTAATTTAGAAGGCGCAGCGGAACTCTCTCCGCGCTCTCTATTACAGACACCTGCACTAGTGTTCGAGGTATCGTGATGGTCTCATCCTGAAACTATGCTTCACAGCGTCACACATTCTACTTCGACTTTCGGGGAGTTATGAAACCGTTCTTCTTAAATAACCAGTGTTCGACTACCAGTTAGGGTTGTTGTGGTTTTCAGTCCGCAGACTAGTTTGATGCAGCTCTCCACGCTACCCTGTGCAAGTCTCTTCATCGGAGAATACGTTCGCCAACCTACATCCTTTTGAATCTGCTTACTATATTAGTCCCTCGGCCTTCCTCTACGATTTTTACCACACACGCTTCGTTCTAATGCTAAGTTGACAATTCCTTTATGTCTCATTATGTGTCCAACAAATCTATCCCTTCTCTTAGTAAGGATATGCCAGAAACTCCTTTTCTCCCCGATTCGGTTAAGCACCTCGTCATTAGTTACTCGATCTACCCATCTAATTTTCATCATTCGTATGTACCCAAACATTTCAAAAGCTTCTATCATCTTTTTATCTGAACTCCTTATCGTCCACGTTTCACTCCCATACAATGTGTGGCTGAGCGGCGACATGGTTTGGTTTGGTGATTGGGGCGACACTTATGTTGACTTCGTTTTATATTAGGGTTTTAACTTTGCGACTTTTAAGCTGCAGATTACGTCTTGATTGTCAGAGTTATATTGGACGTATAGGTTCAAAATTCTGTTTGTCACCTCAGTATGAAAATTAAGTTGGTAGACCTGGTAATTCTTCGTAGTTAATAAAATTTATATCTTTGTTGAATTTTTCACTGTAAATATTGGTACAGGATTTTATTTAAATCTTCTTTCATGTTAGAGCATGAAAATCCGTTTCTCAGAGTCTGATGTTTAATAAACCAAAGAATAAAAATTCGAATCATTGAGTCCCCGTAGTTCAGATAATTTGACGCCCATCACAAAGATAATGTTTTCTGCTTGATATTTTTCCTTGATACAATTATTCTTGAGAAAATTTCACAAAATTTCCTGACCAATGCTGTTAGATATATTTCTTCACTTTTGAAATATTAGGGAACTAAATACTGGAATAACTATTTAAGATTTTTTTAAGCTTCATAGATTCTCTACTCTGAAATCGATAGTTACATTCACTACACTTTCACAGTACACACTTTATAAGTTCACAATTCGTTATTATTTTCGTCAAAGTTTGATTATACTAATCTCTCTGGAATGTTCATCAGTTTATTACGGGAGGCAGAAGTTTCTAATTCTTCCGACCTAGCGTATCCCGATCAAAGTTCAAAGATAATGTTCGCTTTCGCGTATGATCGCGATATGAAAGTTTATATTAAACGTTTAAATACGATTTCGGGTTTTTTCCTATCTTGGGATAAAAACGCGTATAATACTTCAATCTAAGCACTGAGATAGTCCTGCTGAGAGCTAAGCAGGTAGTGAAATCTAGTGACATAGAGAGCTGAGCACATAGAGAGCTAAACACATAGAGAGTAACTCAACTGCGGGTACTATTTATAATAGCAATCTGACAAATGATCTCTGATATACGAGATGTTTTGACCTAAGTATTCCCTGGATATTATTACTCTGAATTACGCTGATATAATTTGAATTTACTAAAAATTTTGGAAAATGAGAAAATTCTGCTTCTTAGCAAATTACTAAAATTACGTAACGATGAAAAAGGTCGGAATACCGTGATTCTAATGCTATGGTCGCGATGTGGTGTTACAAATGCTACACTCCAGACAAATGCTTTCAGAAAGGACTTCCTAACATTTAAATTAATATTGGATGTTAACAAGTTTCGCTTCTTTAGATACGCTTTTCTTCCCAAAGCTAGTCTGCATTTTATATCTTCTTTACTTCGGCCATCAGAATTTATCTTGCTACCCAAATAACAAAATGGATCTACTACTTTCATTGTCTCTTTACCTAATCTAATTCATTCAGCATCGTCTGATTTTCTGACATTGCATTTCATTACCTTCGTTTTCCTCTTGTTAATGTTCATCTTATATCTACCTTTCAAGACACTGTCCATTCCATTCAATTGCTCTTCCAGATCTTTTGCGGTCTCTGACAGAATTACTAGTTCATCTGCAAACCATAAACTTTTTATTTCTTCTCCCTGCACTTTAATGCCCTCTCCAAATTCTCCTTCCATTCCTTCACTGCCTGCTCAATGTACAGATTGAACAACATTAGGGAAAGGCTACAACCCTGTCTTACTCCCTTCCAAACCTCTGCGTCCCTTTCTTGCCCCTAGACTAATAACCGCTGTCTAGTTTTTGTATAGGTTGAATGTAACTCTTTGCTCCCTATATTTTACCCTGTTAATTGCAGTCTCTTCGTCATACACCCAGGAAGCTTTGTACTTAAACTTTTTCCGTGCTAAATTTACTAATTTTGTAACAAAGACGCTTTCATATCCCATCATGGATCACATTTGTTGCTCACGAGTAGCTGGTTTCGGCATTGCACCACTCGCAGTGACTTGCTCGTTATTATGGTCTTCAGTCCAGACACTGGTTTAATGGAGCTCTCCACCCTACTCTATCCTTAGCAAGCCTCTTAATCTAATTAGGCCGGCCGCGGTGGCCGAGGAGACTCAGGCGCTCCAGTCACGGTCTGCACGGCCACTACGGTCGGTGGTTCGAATCCCCCCTCGGGCATGGATATTTGTGCCGTCCTTAGGATAAGCTAGTTCATAAGTAGTTTGTAAGTTTAGGGACTGATGACCCCGTTGTTACGTCCCATAGACTTTACAAACATTTGAACATTTTTTTAAATCTAATTAGAACAACAACCTACATCCATTTGAATCATTCGCCTCTTGGTCTCCCTCAGCGATTTTCACCCCACACACTTCCATCCAATCCTAAATTCGCGTTTTCTTAATGTATAAGAATATGTCCTACCAACAGAGCCCATCTTTTAGTCCCCTAATTTTATTCAGTACCTCGACATTAGTTACGAGATCTGACCACCTTATCTTTAGGATTCTTCTGCTGCACGACATTTCAAAAGCCTCTGTCTTCTTCCTGTCTGAACTATTTTATCGTCCATTTTTCACTCCCATATAATTCCATACTCCACACGTATGTTTTTAGCAAAGACTTTCTAACACTAAAATTAATATTTGATGTTAGCAAATGTCTCCTTTTCAAACAAGCATTTCTTCTGATTGTCATTCTCCATTTCATATCCTCTGAACTGCCCAAGTAACTAAACTCATCCATCACCTTTATTGTTTCGCTACCTAACTAATTCCTCCAACATCGCTTGATTTTCTTAGAAAGCATTCTATTATCCTTGTTTTTCTCTAGTAAACATACATATTATGCGCTCCTTTCAACACACTGTTCATTCCATTCAACTGCTCTTCCAGGTTCATTAATGTGTCTGACAGAATTACAATGTCATCGACAAAACGCAATGTTTTAATTTCTTCACCTTGAACCTGAAAGCCTTCTTCACATTGCTTCTTTCATTCCTTCACAACCTTCTCAATGTAGAATCAGGACAACATTGTAGAAAGCTACAACCCTGTCTTACTCCAACCCAACGAATGCTTCCTTTCATGTCATTTCTTCTTCATATCCTCATAATTGTACACAATCACTGGTCATGGTTATATACATTCTATATCTGCCATTTATAGATTTAATTACCAGCATGGATGATATAGTGCGATACCGTGTGATTATTTCCCATTTAATCCTTCGTACATCAGGAATGGTCCGGACTAGTGGCGAAATCATGTGTAATATGGGGCATGAAGACACAGATCAAACTCCTGGCTTCGCCATAGGTCCAGGCAGACCCCATGCGAATTATAAGCTGTTAGTTATACTACAGCATAATTGTGTATCCCAGATTCAGTTGACATAAAAGTTTTCTGAATGTTGCACCGCGTCATAATGTAAGATTTCTATTACTTTAACAACCAACGTTTCGGCTAACGTTACAATGACCTACGTTGGCCGAACCGTTGGTTTTTAAAGTAATAGCCATCATACATTATGACGCGGTACAACATCCAGTCAACTAAACTGCAGTACTTGTGTTTGAAACGTAATACAAATCTTTTCATGTTGATGTTTAAATTCCTTCTCTGTTCTTTCTGACACAAGTAACCAATATAAATTTGGAAGCGTAGGGTTTCGCTGCCGTTGTCACGCCAATAATATTCTTTGGGGTTTGAGACGCGTCGTCATTTTTATAAGAATCTAACGTCGTTGCACATTACATAATTTGTTCAGGTAGTTTCTATTGTTTAATTTATTTTCTTAAGACAATTGTTGTACGTTATATCTTCTATCATAATATATCAATATTGAATAATTATTACACAACAATTTGAACGGAGTTATTTCGCCCAGAGTAAAAACACTAGTCTTCTTTAAAAATTAATGTACATATATTATCTATACAGCAACTACAGATCTTTGAACCTTATTATACCCAGCTGCATTGTTATATCTCTGTAGTGTTTACCTGATGATGGTGTAATAGCCGAAACGATTTCTAAAAACAATGAAATTCCAAAATATCACACATTGACCTCGTGTGTTTCATTCAAAATGATTAATGTATTCTGTCAATAACCGTCGGAACAGTAACTAAATTCACGAGTATAACTTATATGAGGTTGAGACAGTAAACAACTGAACCTTGATTAAAATAACGAAAGATCTTTGTAAAAGGATAGTTAGTAACTTTGTGTTTAACAGAATACTTCGATTTTGAGGTTATTGGGTAGGTGTACAAAAGCATCGATGCATAACTTACGCAATGTAATCGTTACCTACCAGTATTTAGGGAAGAGAAAGTCAACACCGATTAGACCCACCTGCTTGGCACCAGCAGCTGCTTGCCGAACACGTATGAGTGACTGTATTACGTGAGTATCGTCTCTGAATCGCAGAGGCCCATTACGGTCTTACTTTACAAAAGACCGGCACTAAACTGCGGTAAATCGCTTAGGGGTACGTAATTACACTGAACTAGGTTGTATACTGTAGACCTCGTAACGCGGTCACAATCGAAATAGGAATCGACCTCGTACGAAATGTTTCCCAGCGTGTAAGTGGCATTAACTTTATTTGCCCAGCGAACCTTCAGCTTGGCCATAACTGAGGTCAACGGCGGGTCGCACACTTTCTCTCTAATGAAGCCCCGGCGGCAGGCAGTAACCCACGAGCCACTCACAAGGAGATCGTTCCGAGGGATCGCCGCTCGTGGACACAAGCGCGCCATCATTTGCTCTGCCCTAGCGGTTGTGTCATTACAACAAGACAACTGTGGGTTCAAGAGTCATGAAACTGTGGAAGGAAAAAGAAACCAACCGGTTCATATCGATATCGGTATCAGCTTTAACGTGTTTATTTCTTCATTTTTATTATTACTAATAATGGGACAAAAACACCATCAGACAAATTTACCACAGAGCGAGGTGGAGCGAGGTGACGCTTCCGGGAGGACGCTGGTTCAAATACAGCTCCGGCCAGCCAGATTTAGGTTTACCGTGACTTTCCTAAATCACTCCAGGCAACTACCGGGATGTTTCCTTTGAAAAGTAATGACTGATTTCCCAAACGTCAGCCAAAACTACGCTCCATCTCTAATGACCACGCTATCGACGAGACGTTAAACTCCAAGCTTCCTTCCAACCTTCAATTTTCCATCGTGGCGGCGCTGAAACTTTTAATCTTTATATCCTCCTGAGTCTTGATGTCCATTATCACGACATACAAGTTTCTGGCCTCATATCGTATGCTCTGTATATCCAGTCGTAATACCTGTGGTGTCGCACAAGTCCAAAGTGCGCGCCACCTACTTTCGCCGCGCGCCGCCATGCACGCACGGCGCGGCGTTCTTACGACGTCAGCCACGAGCGCCCTCTGCTACAATTCCGCTCGTGGCCACCACTGAACGACATCGTTCACTTGGGACTGAGATAGGAACCAGTTAACACTTCGGAACCAGATAGGCACCAGTGAAGACTTGGCGATCGGATAGGCATTAGGCAGGCCTTTAGCTCAACTATGTATTAGCATTCTGCAGTACTGAGCTATGTAAAAGGTAAGTATTGTATAAATTCTGTGCAATATATATCTCGTTCTAATTTACTCTAGTGTTTCTAGTTTCTGCTGTCCCACTGGCTGCTCACCTTCGTACGTGCACAAGCGTGTGCATCCTTCATTCCTGTGTCGGTCTCTTTCTACTCGGCCACCGACACCTACGACGGAAACGAGACACAAAAGCGGCGACGAGGCTGGGACACAAAAATACCTCAGTTCCATTTCAATGGCCGGCCGCGGTGGCCGAGGGGACTGCGGCGCTTCAGTCACGGTCTGCACGGCCACTACGGTCGGGGGTTCGAATCCCCCCTCGGGCATGTTTATTTGTGCCGTTCTTAGTTGTAGTTAGTTCATAACTAGTTTGTAAGTTTAGGGACTGATGACCCCGTAATTAAGTCGCATAAGCTCTACAAACATTTGAAAATTTCAACCATTTCAATGGACAACATTGCAGCTATTTCGAAGGAGATCACTTGGCACCAAGTAAGCTGTTTTCTATGCGTTTTAGCGTGCCAGTGAGTATTCCGTATTTAAATTTTTAGAATTTAATTTCATGAAAAAGGTACATGCGATATCTACTTAGCCGGCCGCGGTGGCCGAGGGGACTGAGGCGCTTCAGTTATGGTCTGCACGGCCACTACGGTCGGGGGTTAGAATCCCCCCTAGGGCATGGATATTTTTGTCGTCCTTAGTTGTAGGTAGTTCATAAGTAGTTTGTAAGTTTAGGGACTGATGACCCCGTAGCTAAGTCCCTTAAGCTTAATAAACATTTGAACATTTGATATCTACTTAGTAAGACTGTTAAAATGTTCAAATGTTTGTACCTCTATCCGACTTAACTTCTAGGTTATCAGTCCGTAGCTTACAAACTTCTTAAACTAAGGTAAACTAACCTGACCTAGGGGGCACTCGAACCCCCTGACGGCGAACGGCGGCGCGCACCGCAACATGGCGCTCCAGTACGCGCTGCTAATCCACCGCGTCCTAAGACTGTTATGTAAGTACCAGCGAAATGGGTGTTCTACATTTTCACATTTCCTTCATTGCTTCATTATATGTCACCAAAGGTCACTTGCCACATTGATGGATACATTTGAAAATCATGAATATATTTGAAAAAATCGAAAATGTTTGTGATTCCCTTTTTATATCCTCTATATAACATGTACATAATAGCTATTTTGAAAAATGTTGTGCTAGTAGTCAGCAGGTCTCAGGAGGATACATAAAGCAGAGTGTCCGTGTGTTTGTGTGTACGTGTTGGATACAAATCTACAATTTTGTTCCAATCTTTATGAGATTTTGTACATGTTAGCTTCAATCCACGAGGACGGACGCCGTAAGCGTAAGAATCACGTACGATACATAGTTCACGAGATATGACGTCATAAACAATGAGATGCACGAAAAACTGCTCAATTTAGCGACAATGCTGCTCATTTTCTCCTAAACCACTGGGACGATTTCAACCACATTTGGTACACACATTCCTTACCGTGAGGTAACAGTTACTGTAGGATTAAGAATCACATTTGACACATAGTACAGGAGATATGAAGTCACAAACAATGGGAATCGCAAAAACTGTCACATAATGCGGCGAGACTTTATAAATACGCTGTATGAGAATGAGACTACTTAGCGACTTCCAACAAACTTTAAACATAATTTCAAACCTTTATTAAAATTTTTCTCCCTGACAACAATGGCAAAATGGTGAAAGGAAAAAGTTTCTTGCTAACCACTTCCGCTCTTTATGAAGTAAAACTACGGCATTAGGTATGACGTTACAATATATAATTTCTACACTACAAATTGTAGCCGCAGGAAATTTTACAGACAGTATACACGCATATAGTTGAGTGTACCTTCTAAATTATATCACGTCACGTAGTTCATAAAATATGAGCAATTAAACAATAACGTTCATGGAAAACCGCCCTATCGCGCACGAAGTTTTAATCTATTACTTCTTTACCACTAATTGTATTCCCAAGAGATTTTACAGACATGCAGCCCTTATACAAATGAATATATACGTGCAAAATGGGATGATAAAATAAGTAAATACCCGGACAACACCAGATTTTCAGCTAATTAATAAATAAAAATTAAAGTACACAATTTTGTTTTTGTTCTACCGGGTTGTTCATTTGATGAATCGATTTTCTGCTTCTTAGCCCATCATCAGACATTTACGGAACTTTAGTCAAAGAACTTGCGTTGTCAACAAACCAGAAGAGATGTTTCATGCATGAATCTTATTTTGGAAGTATGTTTCAAATTCTTTTAATTTTCATTATGAATTTGTACTACTAAGGGTCACTTAACATTATATTATTATTGGTTTCTAATTCTATGAAAACTGGAAAGCAGTAACTCCTTACACACCTGGCCATTAAAATTGCTACACCACGAAGATGACGTGCTACAGACGCGAAATGTAACCGAGAGGAAGAAGATGCTGTGATATGCAAATGATTACCTTTTCAGAGCATTCACACATGTTTGGTGCCGGTGACGACACCAACAAAGTACTGACAAGAGAAAAGTTCCCTGCCGATTTCTACAAATAGCAGTTGACCGGCGTTGTCTGATGAAACGTTGTTATGATGCCTCGTGTAAGGAGGAGAAATGCGTACCATCTCGTTTCCGACTTTGATAAAGGTCGGATTGTAGCCTATCGCGATTGCGGTTCATCGTATCGCGACATTGCTGCCCGCGTTGGTCGCGATCCAATGAATGTTAGCAGAATATGGAATCGGTGAGTTAAGGAGGGCAATACGAAACGCCGACCTGGATCCCAACGGCCTCGTATCACTAACAGTCTAGATGACATGCACTTTATCCGCATGGCTGTAATGGATTTTGCAGCCACGTATTGATCCCCGAGTCAACAGATGGAGACTTTTCTGCAGCATGGACAACTATCAGCTCGGAGACCATGGCTGGGGTGTCCCTTGACGCTGCGTCACAGACAGGAGCGCCTGTGATGGTGTACGTAACGACGAACCTGGGTGCACGAATGGCAAAACGTAATTTTTCTCGGACGAATCTAGGTTCTGTTTACAGCATCATGATGGTCGCATCCGTGTTTGGTGACTTCGGGGTGAACGTACATTGGAAGCCTGTATTCGTCATCGCCATACTGGCATATCACCCGGTGTGATGGTATGGGGTGCCATGGGATACACGTTTCGGTCACGTCTTGTTCGCATTGACGGAACTTTGAATAGTGGCCGTTACATTTCAGATTTGTTACGACCCGTGGCTCTACCCTTCATTCGATCCCTACGAAATCCTACATTTCAGCAGGATAATTCACGACCAGATGTTGCAAGTTCTGCACGGGCCTTATTGAAAACGGAAAATGTTCGACCGCTGCCCTGGCCAGTACATTCTCCAGACCTTTCATCTATTGAAAACGTATGGTCAATGGTGGCCGAGCAACTGGCTCATCACAATACACCAGTCACTACTCCTGATGAACTGTGGTATCGTGTTGAAGCTGCATGGGCATCTGTACCCGTTCACGCCATCCAAGTTTGACTCAATGCCGAAGCGTATCAAGGCCGTTATATTGACCAGAGGTGGTTACTCTGGGTATTGATTTCTCAGGATCTATACACCCAAATTGCGTGAAAATGTAATCACATGTCAGTTCTAGTATAATATATTTGTCAAATACCCGTTTATCATCAGCATTTCTTCTTGGTGTAGCGATTTTAATGGCCAGTAGGGTATTTTAATAACACTGTAGACATTTAAATGTATCAACAAACTGGATAGCTGAGACAATTTTTTTACCAGTTGGCTTATCTGACAATTCACGGCGTGTACACTTGGATTAATGTACAGTGTGTAATAGGCCTGTTTGCTCTTATCTTTGGACTGTGATTCTACTAAGAATGGCATGAACCTGATTTTGGAAGTATTTTACGGAGTGGCAATGAGGCGTTAACGAGATTAGACAAATCTGATTGTGATAATTATATTTTTATTGGTGTGCATATCAAATTGGGACGATAAGTGAACCCTTAATTATGTGGTTACTTCTGTGTGAAAAACTGATACAATTCCAAAGTGACCTTTCCAGATACTCTTCAATATGTGATCGTTCTCTCCCATCGTCTACACGCCCACATCCTTTATCCTCCTGACTGCGGTAACACACTGTATTGGCATTCGGGAGGATTCCAGTCTGCCTCCGGTCATCCTGATTTTGCTTAACCGTGAGCCCTAAAACCCTCCAGGCAAATGTCGGGATATCAAAAATGTTCAAATGTTTGTTAAGCTTAAAGGACTAAACTTGCAACCGACTTATGAACTACCTTATACTAAAGACGACACAAACACCATGTCCGAGGGAGGATTGTGTAAAATACTGTAGAAGTAGATGTGAGTAAGGCGGACAGCCGAGTTCGGTTTATTGGGAGAATGGTAGGAAGATGTACTTCCTCTGTAAAGGAGGCCGCATATAGGACGACCACGTCTTGTGTATTGCTCAAGTGTTTGAGACCCGCAGCATATCAGTTTAAAGGAAGACATGGAAGCTGTTCAGAGGCGCTCGAGCAGCTAGGTTCGATACTGGTCGGTTCGACCTATGCGGGAGTGTCACGGAATTAATCCGCGAACTCGAATTTGGAGGAAAGACGACGTTTTTTTCGAGAAATTCTGTTGATGAAATTAGAGGGCCGGTATTTGGAGTTGACTGCAGAACGATCTTGCTGCCGCCTACTTACATTTCACGTAAAGATCTCAAAGACAAGATAAGAGAAATTAGGGCTCGTTCAGAGGCATATAGACATTCATTTTTCCCTCGTTCTAATTCGAAGTGAAGCAGGATGTCGAGTAGTGTGGTACAGTGTGCCTTCAGCTTCACACCTTCCGGTGGATTGCGAGGTCTGTATGTAGATGTAAATGTAAAGATGTAATCGTTCTCCATACAGCCATGAGTCAGTGGGTGGTAACTGGAACTTGAAAACTATCGTTGGCTTTTACCGTCGTCAAAAATTCAGTTATTTTTCTGAAACGTGTTTATCATAGATTGAGGTAGAATATTGTTTAAAGTACCGTTTAGGTTTAGATATGATCGTTGTCCATAACGGCGTGTGTAGCACTTCTGGTACTGACAGGTACCTGGAATTCAGTTCTCTTAATCATCGATTGAGGTGGAATATTGGTTAAAACACTGAATATGTAATAGGAAGAAGGGAGCTCAGTTAATTTATTAACTTATCTGAATCACTTTCCAAAAGACAACTGTCAAATGTCTTACTTGACAGACGGTAGATGTAGTTGATGGGTAATGACTCCGAAGCGAAAGTGAACTTGAAGCTATCTTCTTCACCTTCAACAGCCAACACGACCGTGGAAGGCACGCAGTATGGATCTGACACATTTAATATCTACAGTTGGCTTTACATAAACCTGCACAAAGGAAAAGTTCCTTTCGAAATCAAAATAAGAAGAAAACAAATACAAAAAACTTTATTCTAATACTACAAAGAACCTATCGAGGCGGAACAAGTAGTCGTCGTATTTAGGCGACGCTTTGATCCCCGATAAAAAAAGTCACTTCGTAAATGCCACACAAATAAGCAACATCATGAATTAGAAACGAAGCACTTACTCAAATACGTAAATGATCAACCAATGGAGGTTGCTTGAAATGCAAGACAGTGTAAAGACTACAAAGAAGGCATTAATAAAAGGAATTCCCTCTGAGATGAAGCAAAGCTTTGAAACACTACGTTTTCTTAACAGATATTTTAGCGGGTAAGTATAAGCCAGAAGACGTCCTGCAAATATTTTCAAAAGGAGTAAAATTGTGGATTCTGGCTCTGATGTAGGTTATCAACGCTGAAGGCATACGAGACCGAGAAGTTAATTGCTACATGACGGTTAGCCAGAAATAAAAAGCCATAGATAATGTAATGGAGAATACTGTCATCTTAATCTCTGGGGGAACAGGAATGAGATACGGGACAGGTGAATAATTTTTACTGTCTACAAAAACCAAGTGAGAATCATAAAACTGGGAAGTGAGACAAGGTCTGTTTATGGAACGTAAAACGGCGCAGTAATTTATGACAATTGCGTTTGTAGACTAAGGGGCGGCACAGAAACTGTAAAACAAGGTTGGAAGATACTTAAAGTCTACAAGCAGAGGAGACTTGCTAAAGTTTACTGATTATAGAGTCCTCGTAGAAAGTGATGGCTTTGATATGCAGGTAGACATATATCGTAACCATGACAAGTAATAGCTCTTATGTGAAAGGGTATCGTTTGTTACATTCGGGCAATTGTAGCCATGTGTTAGGACAGTGAAAGAAAAGGACACAATACACAGCAACAGAAAATACAATAATATACAGTAAAAATATTTTGGCACAGTAAACAATAGGCTTATAACTACAAATTCCTATAACGTAATATAGGAATTTAAGTTAGAATATCCACATTCTTACGTAATATAGGAATTTAAGTTAGAATATCCACATTCTTCCGCAAATCATTTTAAGTGCTATAAAACGTATATAAAATAGCTTTCATAATATTTCTCTATAGTTCCAATCTCCGACAGCGCGCTGGAAAAAAGAACACCTAAATCTTTAAGTTTTCAATCTGATTCCTCTTACATTATGATGATGATGTCTCCCTTTTTAGATGGGTGCTAACAATATAGGTTATCTTTCAAGGGAGTAATAAATTTCGCAAATAATCTCGCCGCAACGAATAACGCCTTTTTTTATTATTTTTTTATTTTAGTGATTTCCAACCTAACTTTTGCGTATTTTCCGTGGCACTCAGGCCCTTGAATGGCGATAATACTCTCCTCTCTGAAATTTCACTATATCATCCGTCAGTATCAATTGGTGCGGACCACAATGCAATGAAATACACCAAACTATGGGGGACAATTTTAGTGCAGGCAGTTTCGTTAGTATATCTGTTGCAACTTCTTTGTGTTCTGTCAATGAAACGTTGCCTTGGGTTCGCCTTCCCTACGATTTTTCTGTGTGCTCATCCTACTTGTCTAGTTCAATCTACGACCTGTAGATCTGAGTGATTTATCGTCCGAATAAAGTTTAATGGATTTCTGTCAGTGCCAATGTGATTTACTTCACATGTAAGCCGTCGGCACACGGAACGGGACAGCTAATATTGACGTGCCGCTCTCCGATATTTCTGACGTCACATCCTGCTTTTTCTCATTGGGGAGCCATTTTCTCCCGTGAAACGGAAAATAAGTTCTGCGATATTTCGGATCACAAGGAAGCAACAACATTGTCTACTGTAGTTCACTTTCCGACCTTTCCTGCTTCAGTTCGCTTTATTATTTACTTCTAGCAACATGACTACTGTGTGGATTAACAAATGTGTGTTTTAATTGAAGTCACGAAGGAAGAAAAGTGAATTTATAATAAAAAGAAAAATAGAAATGAAAATGAAGCATCGGAGAAAAACTGCAATGATAACGTTTCACCACATGTAAATAGCACTTCCGGTCAATGTAGGACACAGATCACCCTGAAAGCAGCTGGATTATTGAAATTCTTGAGTACAATGTAGCGTCAGAAGAGCTTTTGTTTTCGTAATAATGACGTACAATTACGAAACTTGGTGAAATACGGCGCGAGAGACTAGCGAAGTGTGAAAGTGAAGTTACGTTTGCGATATTCTTTTGTTAACCAATGAAGCCAAGGGAACGGAGTCTGTCTTGAGAACAAAAAGCTTCTAATAAGTGCGACGTCATTCTTCATGTCTTAGTTGCCAATGCTATTGTTTTTCTATTAGGAATATTCCCTCCAAAACCTCTTAATTCCCGCGGAAGTCCCGTTAAATTCTTGTACTTATTTTTCTTTTCTTTTTTTTCACTTACATTCATATTTGTATAGTTATTTATTTCATGTTGTCATCGACGCCACATTACATTAACATTGACATATGAATGTCAGTTATCCCGTTAAATTCTTGTACTTATTTTTCTTTTCTTTTTTTTCCACTTACATTCATATTTGTATAGTTATTTATTTCATGTTGTCATCGACGCCACATTACATTAACATTGAAATATGAATGTCAGTTATCATATGACGTTGTGCCTGACGTCATGGGTCAAAGCAGACAGGTGGTATCGGATGATTAAGTATTGCCTATGAATGGTTCCGCTGCCATTATATCGCCGCTGAATCCACTCCCGTACCCATAATTGTCTGCGCGATTTTCTCTTCTCATCTTCGACATTAGCTAATAACGCCATAACAGCTAATTCAGAAGAATCCATTTGAAACACGTACTCTTCGACGTGAGTGCTTCGCGCTCCAAATAAAGCTGTAGCAGACGACGATTGAGCGCTAAAAAATGTCGCTATAGAGCTCTGCAAGCGCAAATCACGCGAAGCAGCTTGTCCCGTGTGACGACGAAGCTGTGCCTCGTAGCGTCGTATTTCCCGTTCCCGCGCACGTTAACGTTAACTGCCTCGTCTCTGACAGGAAATCGTGAATCCAGTCGCGCCTTTGTGGCGATATTCAGTAAGCATTGATTAGAAGCTGCTTGTGAGGTACAGGTTCAAAAGCCTTCAGAAAATCTAGAAATATGGAATCGATTTGAGGTCTCTTTGGATAGCACTCATCACCATTCAAGTAAATAATGGTACTTTTCGAATTGACTGTTGACTATGGATCAACAGGTCGTTCTCTTAGAGTAGTTAACAATGCTAGAAATATTATATCTTCCAAAAATCCTGCAGCAAACGAAACTCAGTGATATGGACCTACAATTTTGCGGATACTGCTGTTGCCTTTCTTGAATACTGGAGTGACTTCTGAATGTTTCCAGTCTTTGGGTACGGGTAATTCGCTGAGGGAGCGGTAGTATATCACAGCTAGGTATGGAGCTACAGAATTAGTATACTCTGAAATGAACATAATTTGCATATAAACTGGACCGGAAGAGTTTATTTTGTTAAGTGATTTGTATTTCTTTACTACTCATTGGGTATGGAGTATTTGCTTTGTCTTCTTTGTGGAAGGAATTTCGAGAAACGTGTGTTTAGCAATTCCGCTTCGGGAGCACCGTCATCAGTAGCAATACCATTGCTATCGCGTAGAGAAGTATCGATTGTGTTATGCCGCTATTATACTCTACATACGACCAGAATATCTTTGGATTTCCAACAAATTACGAGACAGTGTTCCGTTGAGTGAACTATTAAAAGCTTTATGCATTAAGATCGCACTAAATTACGAGTTTCTGTAACAGATTGCCAGTATTTGTGATTTTCGTATGTTTAAATTTTTCAAGGTTTTTTTTTCTGTACTTCTCCAATAGTGATTTGTTTTGTGTACCACGGGGGATCAGCCCCATCTTTTTTAATTTATATTTATTTGATATAAACTTCTAAATTGCTTTCGATATTATTTCTTTAAATTTAAGCCGCGTATGATATACCTCATATTTTTGTTTCGAAACACTGTAGACTGTCAGTCAGGAAAGCGTCAAGCAAATTTTACCTTTTTTATTTATTTTATTTTATTTATTTTTTCAATAGATACATTTTTCTTTCAAAATATTAGGCCTCGCATTGAAGTTTTGGCACATAGATATCTAGTATTGGAAGATCAGAACACATGGAAAACAAAATTGTACAAGAAATAAAGAAAAACACGTATTAACGATTTGGTAATCATTAATAAAATTACTGTGGTCTACACGTTGCTTCTTCATTAATTAAAACCTTTCACATGACGTCAGGTGTGCAAGACACCCTACATAAACAACAGCAACGGAACAGAATAATAAATTGACACTGAAGAACTTGGCAATTAAACAGCGATATTTATTTAAACATTAAATCGTAGTAAATGTTATCGAACTAATCTGATATTTTTCTCTTATACTGTCAGCCTGTTATTATTATCAAGGGATAGAAATGAAATTCTATCGGTATGACACGTTTCGAAACTGAACAAATGATTTATATTAGCATTGATAACTCCATCGCGGAAGATAAATTACTGCGAATGCCCATCCATCAGGATTTCCCAGAAAACTTTTCCAACGTATTTTACTTGGAAGACATTACTTTTCAAATGTTTCAAATGTTTGTATGGCTTATGGGACTTAACTACCGGGTCATCAGTCCCTAAACTTACAAACTACTTATGAACTAGCTAACACTAAGGACGGCACAAATATCCATGCCCGAGGGGGGATTCGAACCCCCGACCGTAGTGGCCGTGCAGACCGTGAATGGAGCGCCTCAGTCCCCTCGGCCACCGCGGCCGGCACATTACTTTTACGCAGTAAATTCGGTTGAACGACGTAATTATGACGCTAATGAAAAGTAAAATTGTGGACGGAATACGTAGGCAGTCATGTAGATTAGTATTTGTCCAATGCTAATTTCAAAATTATAAGAAAATTACACGCGAAGTCCTGAATCATTCTGAGAGGGTGACGTTAGATTAGATTAGTACTTGTTCCGTAGATCATGAATACGACACTTCGTAATGATATGGAACGTGTCAGGTTAATGAAAGGTGTCTTTACAAATTATTGCTTTGTACTAAATATTACATGACACAATTTATTATTATTTTTTCTCTTTTTTTTCCCTTTTTTTCAAATTTACTAATTTATATCTAAAAATTCATCTGTAGTGTCGAAAGAGTTGCCATGCAAAAATTCATTTAATTTATTTTTAAATGCTTGTTGGCTATCTGTCAGGCTTTTGATGCTGTTTGGTAAGTGACCAAAGACTTTCGTGGCAGCATTATTCTCCCCTTTCTGTGCCAAACACGCAAAATCAACATGGTAGTCTCTTGATGATGACGATCGTGTGTCTGGGAGTGTGTGCGTGTGCGTGTGTGTGTGCGTGTGTGTGTGTGTGTGTGTGTGAGAGAGCGAGAGAGAGAGAGAGAGAGAGAGAGAGAGGTTTGCTGTGGTGCACTTCACAGTACTCCTGTTCCTTTTTCCTTTTGGACTTCACTCCTAATGGGTGCGTTCGCAGGTCTGTGTGGCTAATCGCAGAGGTGTCAGTTTCCGGTGGTCTACCGCTAATGAAAGAGAGAAACGGAAACAGGAAGCGTCGTCAGCCACCTGGGCCAATCGCCGCCGTAACGGCGTCAGCAACTGCTCGTTTGTCGTTGGGAGGATCGGCCACACCAGCAAGCTGAAAATGAGGAACAGATGGCAGAACTCCAGCAGTGCAGTTTCTACAGTGTCTCAGTTTGCGAAAACTTGACAAGTAATTAGTGTGTTAGATCTTCATCTCATTTGTGGTTCGGTTTTCATTTTACATTCTTTTTATTTCGGGATTATATCTAAAAGACCTGCTGTGTTTATTAGTTAACGTAACTAGATTCTAGCCTGAATCAAAGTATTTTTCCATTCAGTAGCTGACAGCCTGAATTTCCCTACTGTCCTTTTGTGTTGAAAGGATGTCAAGTATTAACTGAAGATTTTGTGAACTATCATATAAAACCTGGCTTTAACATTCAGTTTGTTAGTGACAACGTAAATAGACATTAATTACCAAAATATATTAGAAAGACCGTGCTATTTTGCCAAGAATTAACAATGTAACCGTAAAGTTTGTAGTTACCAGTATCAGATTTTTCTCCCTTTCGAATGTAGTCAAGAATATTTTGCATGAAATACGGGAGCTTATCCCTCATGGATATGTGACCACTACAAAAAATTTAAATTACTCTCATTTTGTATGTTGTTGGTTATTACCGACAACAAAATTAATTATTTATAAAGCAAATCGCCGGCCGCGGTGGTCGAGCCATCTGCGGCGCGTCAGTCACAGTCTGCACGGCCACTACGGTCGGGGGTTCGAATCCCCCCTCGGGCATGGATATTTCTGCCGTCCTTAGTCATAGCTAGTTCATAAGTAGTTTGTAAGTTTAGGGACTGATGACCCCGTAGTTAAGTCCCATAAGCTCTACAAACATTTGAACATTTGCAATATAGAGCAAATCATGACGAGACAAACTTGGTTCTTATTCCATTGTTTAGATATCAGAAGACTCTATATGCTCAAAATTACGTAAAGTCGAATCACAACATGAAAGTCGTCATGAAGGATGTTATTTCAGTTGTTAATTTTAATATTTCATCGGTATGTAGGTAAGGGGACAATGTTCCAAAAAATTTAAGTACCGGTACATCTGTATTAACATATCTCAAAATAGGTTAAAAAGGAAACAACCACCAGTTGTGGGGTAGCAGATTTATTAACAACTGCTTTCAGGTAATCATTGTCCTCCTTCAGGTACACCTTTAACAAAAAACCTGGCCGCCGGCCGGCCGCCGCTGAGCCTAAGTCCGAGCCGATCGCGACATGGGACAATAAAAGTGGCCGTGCTGATTCGCTCTAAGTCTGGCTATCTGCACAATCTGGCAACACTGTAGACTGCGGGAGTTCATACAGTACTACTTGTGTGCTGTTAGGAAACGAGTCGGTCAGCTACATCTGTGGTCTCGCGGTAAAGTGCGCGACTTACGTGTGAAGGTACTAGCGATCGAAACCGACTGCTGACAAAATTTTTAATTTCACGTCCCTCGTGCGTGCTGATGCCACATGTGTAAGGGGAGCTTATGCATAACGTATTTCACTTTTGATACACTGTTAACAACATTTCGGCCCAATAACATCGCCGCAGCACTTGGCAGAGCTCTCCGCGGCCCACTCGCCGGCAGCAGCGCTGGCGGCGCTACACAGCGCTGCCTCGCCCTCTGCCCACAGCGCCTGCTGCCGCTCATCGCCCTGCATCTGTAAAATGCTGTAGTGTTGCTCAGTGGTGATCCACAACACAGGTTGCGATGTGTATTTCAGACACGATATTAACGGAGCAGACCACCCATTTTGAACGATGAGCATATTATTACACTAATACATAATACATTAGAGAGTCAGAACATTGTCTTAGTCATTTATCCAATTAAATTGCACTCTACGATGGTTAATACTTATTTGTGGTTTAAATCGCGATCCTTTTCCTTTCAGAAAAGTCCTTCATGTAATTTGTTATTGTCATCACTTCATACGTTTTCACCAAGACACAGTGGATAACTGCACTACAATGTTTAGTGTCGTTTGATTCCTTATGGTAAATGTATGAGCTAAATTATGTGAATACGTTTCAGCGCACGTTCTAAAGCAACACAGGCACACTCCAAGGTTCGTGTCTTCATGTCTAATTTCTACTGCAGATATTTTGTATGAACGAACTATATTAATCATTATGTTCACTTCCTCTGTAAGCATCCCCTAGTATGTGGGTCCTAAGGAAATAGTAAAAATTCGTATCGAGGAAATTCAATTGGAATTCCTTCAAATGCGTTTGTATGGTGAAGCAAAGAAGACATCTAATACAATTTCCGTAATTTTGAGTCAACCTTTCTGAAAGCCTTATTGTATCAAGCTTTTCTTCTGATTCCATTAAAGAGTTTCTCCTTGCAATCCACAGCGTATAAAGTAAAATAAAACAAAGTAAAACGAAATACCACCGCCAAACACACAGCCTCCAACCAGGATTAGAACTGCCGACTCACAGCACAGTTGCATTACGAGACGCAAGCAGAACCACACAGCCAACCACTCGCTGACGCCTGGTGCCCTCAGTCTCTCACATATTCAATGCTGAGCCTCTGCCGCACCGCGAAAGAATACCCGAAAGTCACGTATGCGAATTACAGCATTCCTTGAGTGCAAAAGTTAAATTTCTATCTCTCATACCACATGGGCATTATACAGCAGAGTCATGAAAGTAGAAGAGAAATGTCAAGTGAACTTAGTGAGACAATTCAGTACTACTTGCGGAAGTAACTGCACTGTCACAGTGTTGCCAAATATTAGCAACGATGTTGCCAGTTCTTAGCTGCACTAGGAAGACCTGTGTAGCGATAAGCGACGCGAAATCGCGCTCGTCTCATACGGGCTTCTAGAGGGGAGTATTGGATTTTGGTTAATACGCGGCGCTATCTCCTGATAGTTACCATCGTCACACTTTAGGATGCAGATATTTAATTCGTCCAATGAGGTCGAAACCAGTGTTCATATTTTTTGAAGCTTAACTGCATTATGATATAATTTCGTCAAATTACTATCGAACTTAAATATACTGATATTGTTCTTGCAACATACGGCTGGTCAAAGACTAAGATATGTATACTTCCGTCACGATTTTAGTCACCCCCCGCTAAATAATGCTAAAACAATTGCTTTGTTAGATTTCGGCAAAAGCTATTTTTTTACTCATTAAATGTTACTGGAAATGAACGTTGCCCCACCCGTCACTATACAATAAGGTGTCAAACACTTACCCTCACCAACTTTCAGTTAGAACTTTTGTAACAAAACGAAAAACTTGTGCGAACGATCATTTTCTAAAATGATACTAGGCACTGTTGTTTGAAAACGGACTGTATCTACGTTGAGTCTTGTCATGTGCGTCTCACTTTCGAGGAATATTACCTAAATGAGCAGCTATTATGGAAATATACCCAAAGCATCGATGCAGTGGACTAAACAAATCATGTTTAGGCAAGCATGTATTGAATTTAGTCATCTTGAAGCTAAAACACAAAAGAAAGAAAGTGGATAGTTGTGCATATTCGTAAGTTTTATACTCTGCCGCAAAGATGCAAAGACGAACAAAATACAAACCCGTTTCTACCTGTATTTCAATTCTTTAGACAGTCTTCTTTAGTTTGTACACCTTCACTTCGTCGGAAATCTACTGGTTTCATGGACAATACAGTAATCAAAAGTACGCGACTATTTGTCCTTATTTTTATCATCCTTGGTTTTTATTGCGCATGACAGTAATAATTTCTGTTGGACTCGTTCCATATATCCTGGCTTATTTAATGAAATTTTATTTCCATGACAGATGAAAGCGATTAGAACGTTGGGTCTCTGTAATAAATTTTCATATGAAAAAAATTTAACACCTGAAGATGGGTCTTTAAAAACATGAAAACGGTCATGGACCTGTAAAGCAAGGACAGCTGACGCGGCTTCAGAATTTGTTATTTACTTTATGGGATGACAACATTTGAAGTAATTTACAAATGAGTTGTTTTATCAATATTTAAATACGGACTGATGACCACGCAGTTTGGTCCGATAGATCTACAAACATTTGAACATTTGAACAATATTTAAAAGTTTACCATCATTTTAGAACAACTGATAAATTCATTTAAGAAAATGTTATTTCGTTTTGTTTGTGATGTCACTTGATATACTTGAAGTAGGTGGCTATGGCATCTACTATGAGGTTGCCAGGAGACAGTTGGCACGAATGGTTTTGTTGTCAGTAAGCGGATAATTTAAAGACGTAACGCCGCGGCGGAGCGGCCGAGCGCATCGAGGCGCTATGCTACGATGCGAGAGGCCGTTCCCCGTCGGGGGTTCGAATCCCCCCTCGGGCATGGCTGTTTGTGTCGTCTTTAGTATAAGGTGGTTCACAAGTAGTTTGTAAGTTTAGGGACTGATGACCCTGCAGTTAAGTCCCTTAAGCTTGACAAACATTTGAACATTTGAAAGACATACCGAGACGAATTGATAAGATCCAGCTTTTGCAACAAAACTGACCCGATTTCGAAATAGGTGTTTAGAAAGTGACTATTATACAGCTAGACAATACTGCTGTAAACCTTACGTCATTGATTTACTCACAGCTGAGGAAGATTGCTCGCAACGTGAAAGAGAGTAGGAGTAGTTAATGTATGAAACGACCTTCTTGAACACAATTCAGCTAACTACTACAATGTGCATATTCTGATATTAATTTTTCAAAATTTTTAATGGAAGTTACAAGAAAAAGTCAACTTTTTGCAAATTACAAATCGGACTCACATCTACATGATGCCAAAGTTGCGAAACAATAGACTCTAGTTACGACGTTGGAAAATCTTGATTATTTTGGTGGCCAGATGAACGAGTTCATGTAGCTGGCGTCCTGCATGTTAGGATCCGTAATTCCAAACATGCTCGAGACACTGTGCCATGTGCCATGTGCTATTTTAAAAGAGTAAAGAAAATATCAATGAATACCTCATTGAGGGTTTTTCCAGTTTTGTTTCTGGGTTTAGGGTTGTATCCTAGGTAGGCCTTATCGTTATGTTTACTTTACTCCATTAAATAACAAAACGACTCACAATTTGTCGCAGAAATGTCTTTGAAAATAGTCAAATTCTGACCAGTTTCCTTTGAGTTTGCTTCCTGATAAAATAAAATGTCTCCAGGTCAATATGGAAATTACAAGCGACCTGTTATTGATAGAACATCTTGAAACGTTAAATAGAGTTCCATTTGAATCAAACTCTAATTTCTTGCACGTTCCTTGATGAGATACTCGATATTTTCCGAACCTGTCTTACTGTTGCCTGCCTCGTTGATTTCATAAAATGTTACGTAGTCTGATGGCCGGATGCGTTGCAGACATAATTTTAATTGCAATTTGCTCACTACAGCGCGGTGATAGGTTTTGAGGTCAAATTTATGGTGACTTTTAGGTGCCATGTATCTCACGTCGATAGATTATCATTCGATCGGTATCGTCAGCAGATTAATTTACTAACCATTCAATACAATTCGTGAATTTCATTTATTTCTTATGTTACAGTCACAACGCGAAAGTTCGGGGAGGTCTACCGAACATCTGTTAGAATCCGTTTGATGGCTTCGTGTATTCAGAACGACAACTATCCTTTCCCTCCAGCAGGCGCGCTCCGCCTTCTCCGTTTCCAAATGTGCGCGCCTTCGCTCGCTCGTTGTGCCGCATTTACCAAAACGACCGTGGCTGCCACCGCCGCATCATACCCCTTATCGACTTCAGAAAGTTAATGAAATAAATTACCCTTCAAGTCGATGGCGACTAAACGCTACTGCTAGCATTACTCATGAAGCAAGAACCCTTTACGTTCTAGTGTTACTATGATGACTGACATAGCTATTAAAAATTCGAAATTATTTTTGGAACTATCTTTAACGCGATAGAAATTTTCGAATGGACAAAAGTTACTTTATACGTCTTAGTCTATTTTAAAACCATTTCACATGCATTTTTCATTTAAATGATTGTTTTACACTTTTCAAATTTTGTGTGTGAAATTTTGCATTCCATTTCAAACGCATTCATGAGAATACAACAGAGAGATTCGATAAATTTGTTTTATTTCTATTTCACCTGACCCCTCTTACGTATTAGCCACGGAAAGATCGCGAAGGTAAAAGATAAGACGATATGAACTCACATTAAGTCTTACCAGAAATTGTTTTAACGGCGAACAATTCACGACAGGAAGAGAAACAGGAGGAAACAGCAGTTGTATAAAAAGTGCCCTCCACCACACACCAATTAAGAAATGGCTTTAATGTAGCAGTGCCATCCAGTTCTGAGTTGAATTGAAAGTTTAAGGTCTCTTGTTCAGTGGGAATTAGGTTTGAAATGAACTGCAAAATTTGTACCAACACACTGAAACATAAACAAAATATTGCACACTAGACACGAAAGAAAGAAAGAAGGTTACGGATTGTTGTGATAAGGATGTGGAAGGAAATCGGCCGCACACTGCCGCAGGGACCATTCCGCCATTTTCCTAGACTTGTTTAGCAAAATCATGGAAAGTTCAAATCCAAATGGCCGAAGGGCAGTTCGAAGCGCCGTGCAGCGACTATGAATCCAGTGTATTACCACTACACCAACTCGTAAAAACGAATGCGAGTGAATATTGCATTGACACACGGTTCTGAGCTACGTCAATTAAGTTTCTGGCCTATCGTTAGTATAAAATCAATTGTAAAATTTGTAACAAACACACAATAGACAATAAAGCAACCTAATAAATTCCTTGTTACAACGATTAAAATTAAAATTGATCGATGAAATGTGCCATTGTTTAAATCAGTATTATGGAAAGCAGTTGCTTGTTAAAAGATAGTAAATAAACTATTGACGTATCTCTTATTCAAAGATTTGGAAAAGATGCCGTAGAATGCAGAGGATTGTAATTTTAACGCCATTGAAAAAAATTAAATGGTCTGAGTAAAAAATTTGTAAATAAATCTGATCCAAATTATCATTATCAATGAAGGTAATAAATGAGTAAGTCGTGAATTTCCTCTGCCTACATATCGGTTTCAAATGAAGGGTGTTAAAATAAGTGTTCCACATTTTGAGAGGAAGTTTTACGGATGAAACAATATAAAAAGATCGTTACACATTAGTTCTAACAAGCTTATGTTAATGGATATGAGAACTTGTTGAGCTTCAATACTGTGAAACATACTGAACAAACAAATGTAACGGTAATAAAAAATACAAATTCAAAGCTCAACTTGAAATAAACACTAATGGTACTAACAATAATAAAGCACAGCAGTTCATCCACTTCACGAGGAGAGTTATAGGGAAAATTAAGGAGACGAACAGCAAGATCAAACTATTTATGGTTGCGAACAATATTCGTACAAGTAAATATACCAATGGTAAATATACGATCGCCTCCTGCAAAATGAATGATGTGGAGGACATTTTTCTTTCGACGTGAGATCTGGGACCGGCAGAGACAAAGTGTAAGACATCTAAAGACAACGGAAAATGTAATGCGGTCGGAAACGACCAAAGGTAGCTACTTGCAGAGAAAAAGATCTCTCATTATTTTGTGAGAATATAAGCCTGAAAAAATATAAATACAGGAATAAAATAAAATTAATAGGCGGGTTTCTTAGATATGACTTCTTTCTTCAACATACATTTACATCTCTTCTCCACAGAGGACCGGCTACCCAAGCCGAACTCTACTATGACAGAACCGTCCGCTTCTCTGCCTTTCGTGGAGATATTTCAGACGGAAGCGTTCTGCCCATCGACGATAGACCTAAAGTAACCAAACTGTTTGGTTTGTAGTACAATTTCACTTTTCGCGGTTGCAATTACTTTACAAATAGTAGATCGAATAAATGGATTAATTTGAAGGGAAACTAATTATTACAGTTACTTTGAATCACCTGCAAAGAAAAAAATATTTAAGGGAAAAAGTTCTTCTGAAGCAACATTACACAGTAACATTATAATTCACCTAAACAGGGGTATCACTACACGAAAAATCAGTTTCTAGTTGGGAAACGTTACGGGGATCTAATAGAAGTCGCTATATTCTGCAGGAAAAGCCGTCTGGTGAGTTTTATGATTATCGGTAAAAACTTGTGTAATAGCTGCTCTAGGACGGTAAACGCCAGACGCTCATTTTTGTGATATTCCTGGAAGGTGAGCCGCGTGTGACAAGACTGACGACAGTACTTTGGAATTTTGGAGAAAGTAGTCGTTTTGCACTTTCTTTGTTTTGTTAAAAGAAACTTTCCCCGGACGTTGATGAGGGTAAGTCATCTATTCATCAGCATTTTTCAATGCTATTGTCTGCTTTCGGACTGAAGGCTTACTTATAATGGGCTTTGGTAGCGCAGCATGGCTAAAAGCCAGTTAGCATGCTGTTTGTAGGAATGAGGATATTGTGGGATGCCCAAGAAGTTCTTGCTATTGTTTGAGAGTATCGTTTACGACGCTAGACAACTCTGATCGTTTCCTCATTTCCAGCATTCGAGGTATTTTCCAATATTCTTGAAGATATGAGTTTAGTCATTGAATTAATATGACTCTGTTATCCTGAATTAAATTTTCGACCGCAGGAAGGTCGACCCCTGTTTAAATTGCAAAGAATTCTGTGTTTTATGTCGGTACTGTCTGTATTAACTGCCAACAAATGTCAGACAACTCAGTACTCTCATTTTAGCTCGGTGGCGCCATTCTCGTCTCCTGATCTACAGCAAGCAAAGTTGATAAGTGAGATATCGTTGTACTAGTGATGTGTGTGGCTTCAGGTCTATTTTTCTCCTCCGAAAAGTGTCATAAACGGCATTCAGCAACGAAATACCAAAACTCATTGCAGTGTGTGAACAAAGAGATTCTCATCATCATTTGTTGGCCCAACAAGGCTGTAAAACTGCGAAATCATTAAGCTGGTTAGTAGTCTATGCATTATATGTATATGTTTACAGATGAAAAACCTCAGAATTGCACATTTCTCACATATACAGCTTAGTTTCTGAGTTCATGGCCATAATTATAGGTATCCTGTCTTCTGAATCCCCAAATGAACTAATTACTGTGTTGCACACATAATCAGTTAATTATGTTTCTTCTGGCTTTCAAACAAACCAGCATCTGAAATATTACTTGTACGGTCGTAAGGCTGCATTTTGAAACGCAGTCACTTTCAAGATGCGAAGTTTTTCGTGACGCATGGGGCAACGTTGCTTTACAGTAACTTTTCATGAAAAATGAAAAAAATTAGCATTTGCTAAAATATAACAAAGTAATTGTTTTAGTCTTTTTTTTTTGGGGGGGGGGTGACTGAATCTTTGACCAGCCGTATGTTGCAAGAACAATATCAGTATGTTTAACTTCGATAGTAATTTGACTAAATTATAACATAGTGCTGTTAAGCTTCAAAAAATATGAACACTGGTTTCGGCCTCATTGGACGAATTAAATATCTGCATCCTAAAGTGTGACGATGGTAACTATCAGGAGATAGCGCCGCGTATTAACCAAAATCCAATACTCCCCTCTAGAAGCCCGTATGAGACGAGCGCGATTTCGCGTCGCTTATCGCTACACAGGTCTTCCTAGTGCAGCTAAGAACTGGCAACATCGTTGCTAATATTTGGCAACACTGTGACAGTGCAGTTACTTCCGCAAGTAGTACTGAATTGTCTCACTAAGTTCACTTGACATTTCTCTTCTACTTTCATGACTCTGCTGTATAATGCCCATGTGGTATGAGAGATAGAAATTTAACTTTTGCACTCAAGGAATGCTGTAATTCGCATACGTGACTTTCGGGTATTCTTTCGCGGTGCGGCAGAGGCTCAGCATTGAATATTTGAGAGACTGAGGGCACCAGGCGTCAGCGAGTGGTTGGCTGTGTGGTTCTGCTTGCGTCTCGTAATGCAACTGTGCTGTGAGTCGGCAGTTCTAATCCTGGTTGGAGGCTGTGTGTTTGGCGGTGGTATTTCGTTTTACTTTGTTTTATTTTACTTTATACGCTGTGGATTGCAAGGAGAAACTCTTTAATGGAATCAGAAGAAAAGCTTGATACAATAAGGCTTTCAGAAAGGTTGACTCAAAATTACGGAAATTGTATTAGATGTCTTCTTTGCTTCACCATACAAACGCATTTGAAGGAATTCCAATTGAATTTCCTCGATACGAATTTTTACTATTTCCTTAGGACCCACATACTAGGGGATGCTTACAGAGGAAGTGAACATAATGATTAATATAGTTCGTTCATACAAAATATCTGCAGTAGAAATTAGACATGAAGACACGAACCTTGGAGTGTGCCTGTGTTGCTTTAGAACGTGCGCTGAAACGTATTCACATAATTTAGCTCATACATTTACCATAAGGAATCAAACGACACTAAACATTGTAGTGCAGTTATCCACTGTGTCTTGGTGAAAACGTATGAAGTGATGACAATAACAAATTACATGAAGGACTTTTCTGAAAGGAAAAGGATCGCGATTTAAACCACAAATAAGTATTAACCATCGTAGAGTGCAATTTAATTGGATAAATGACTAAGACAATGTTCTGACTCTCTAATGTATTATGTATTAGTGTAATAATATGCTCATCGTTCAAAATGGGTGGTCTGCTCCGTTAATATCGTGTCTGAAATACACATCGCAACCTGTGTTGTGGATCACCACTGAGCAACACTACAGCATTTTACAGATGCAGGGCGATGAGCGGCAGCAGGCGCTGTGGGCAGAGGGCGAGGCAGCGCTGTGTAGCGCCGCCAGCGCTGCTGCCGGCGAGTGGGCCGCGGAGAGCTCTGCCAAGTGCTGCGGCGATGTTATTGGGCCGAAATGTTGTTAACAGTGTATCAAAAGTGAAATACGTTATGCATAAGCTCCCCTTACACATGTGGCATCAGCACGCACGAGGGACGTGAAATTAAAAATTTTGTCAGCAGTCGGTTTCGATCGCTAGTACCTTCACACGTAAGTCGCGCACTTTACCGCGAGACCACGGATGTAGCTGACCAACTCGTTTGCTAACAGCACACAAGTAGTACTGTATGAACTCCCGCAGTCTACAGTGTTGCCAGATTGTGCAGATAGCCGGACTTAGAGCGAATCAGCGCGGCCACTTTTATTGTCCCATGTCGCGATCGGCTCGGACTTAGGCTCAGCGGCGGCCGGCCGGCGGCCAGGTTTTTTGTCAAAGAGTGTACATTAATTGTGCCCTACCTGTTCACTAAGAGCATTGTGTAATACAATGATTACATTGCTTTGAGTGAACGCATAGGACACAATTAATGTACCAGAAGGAGGACGATGATTGCCTGAAAGCAGTTGTTAATAAATCTGGAACGAGTGGCTGTTTCATTTCTAACCTTTAATAAATAATAAAACATTCATATCTAATTGTCTTAAAATTATATATAATTACAATTATTTGTGATGGAAAATTAAATTAGGATCTCTGAACGATAGTTACATGTTGCACATCACTTTAAAAAACTACAGCAAATTTTTATCCTGAAAACTCCCAGAAGTTTTCGTTTACGAATTTCTCAATACATAAATTCCTAGAGCAACTATTAATTCTCCATGTACAACTATAGTAATGCATGTACAACTATAGTAATGCTAGTAAAATTACAGCCAGGAGCGTAGATAAAATTTCTTGGGGAGGTGGGTGGAGGAATGAGTAAGGGTGTCCCTCTTCAATATATGTATCTACAAGGATTTAATTTTAGTCGCTCAGATTACAATCCCACTCCTTTTTTAAAGAATGAAGTGGTTGCTCAGGTCTGCTGCAGGTACTTCGGATGCTGACATGAGTAAAGCACTCCACTTGAACTTGTACTGAACCCTCTCCATCGATAACTTAAACCCACCCCCTCCTCCCAGAAAGAATCAATTATCTACACCCCTACAGAGGATATATTGCGCCGTCATTATTAATTTTTTATTCCCTTTCATTCTCATAATGACTGACTATATTCCTCTAGACACGCATCATTGTTCTTCTCATTCTCATGGTCCTTACATACTGGGTGTACAAGGGGTTTAGGAAAACGCAGGAATAGTCTTTTAAAAAGATATACACATTTATCCAACAACGCTATGGACGAAACAATTCATAACGGATGTCACACTAGCTTTATTCTCTCATGTTGGGAACACCGATATTCTGTGATCTCAGGCGTGTCCCAGTGTAATAGGACCTATGCTTTTCGAACTATATATAAATGACCTCGTAGATACCATCCGAAGTTCAATGAGTCTTTTCACAGATGGAACTGCAGTTTATCGAGAAGTCGCAAACTAGCAAAGGGTAGCGGGAAAAACAATAATCTGCAATGCATTGGTGCGTGGTGTAGCGAATGGAAGAAGAGTCTCTACATAAACAACTGTAAAGTGCTCGTTTACATAGGACGAAAGATTCATTATTATAGAACTATGGAACAACTTGATACTGGAAGCAGTTACTTCCATAAAATATCCGGGAGTAGATATAAGGAGCAATATGAAATATAACGACCACATAAAATCAGTCGTGGACAATGCAGATGCCAGACTGAGATTCAATGGAAGAATCCTCAGGAAGTAGAGTCCGTCGACAAAGGAAGTAGGTTACAAGACCCACCAGTGTGGGTTTCGTACCAAGAACCGCGCTGCAGTAGCCGAGCGGTCTGGAGCTCCATTTTGCGGATCACGCGGCCTCAAGCGTCGGAGGTTTGAATCCTCTCTCGGGCATGGATGTTTGTGTTGTCTTTAGTATAAATTAGTTCATAAGTAGTTTATAAGTTTAAGGACTGATGACCCCAGTTAAGTCCCATAAGCTTCTTCCGTACCAGGTGGGGTTGAGAGAAGACATAGAGGATATACGAAGAAGAGCAGCACGCTTCATTATGGACTCATTTAGTAAACTTTTTTAAACAACTACTGCCCTTAGTCGCAAGTTACAATAGAATGTAACCAAGGTTTCAGTATCAAAAATGATATCTTCTTCAGACAATAGGAGGTAAAAACGTTAAAAATTACATGTCAACTGAAAGAAATTAAAAATACGGTAACATATCTGCCGTAGGCAGATAGTAATACCATAAAATAGGAACAGCAGCAAACAGTCGCTAGGAGCTGCATCCAGTGGCTGAGATGTTTCAGAAGCAACTGGATGTGCTAGTGTAGTAAGCGGCTATTTACGCTTTTCGCCATCTTGTAACCATATTAATAACCATTGTAGCACCTAACTTAAATACCAGCCTCCACCCAATAGTTTACATAAAACTGGACATGTAGTGAAGGTATGACATATACAGTAAAATTGAGAAATTACAAAAATAAACTTTTTGAACAGGGCCAAGAAACGATCTTATTAAATACGTCACACAAAACAGACGTGATATCAGGGAAGAAAATCTCAAAATCTACAATTCGTCCCGGATGCTTTAAATTTGCAAAATCAATGGCTTAATGCTTTTTTAGAAACTTTTACCATGCAGTTGCAACTGTTCATTAAGAGTAAGTTCGTCATTTAAGGATAAATGTTTAAAAATTTCTAATTCTTCCCGAATATCGAGCTTTCGTCCCTTCTTCACTATGTGAAAAATTTTTAGGTTTTCAATATTATCGAGAAAATGTCCTTAGATTAATAAATGGTCTGCAAAAGAAGAATTAGGGTGACAGGAACCACTTTTCTTCAGGAAGTGTTATTTACAACGAACTGAAAAAGATCGCACTGTTTGTCCAATGTAATAGGCACGAAATGTAGCACAGGAAAGCCAGCAGAGTGTCAGTAATTGGCTTTACATTATGGATTTACCTTTTTTTAAATTATTATTTGTGGAAAAAGCAATATTGCATTTGTATTTGTTACGAAGCAATTTTTGAACACGATTCCACACCGGACCTAAAAACAGAATCGAAAAGAACAGCATTTTTAGCTTCTGGTGTATTCATGAAAGAGACAAGAGTAATACCAGTTTTTTTTTCCTTGAGGTGTTCATCTACCAATCGAGCTTCATAACCATTGTTGACATCTATACTTTTGATGAGATTAACTGCTCTGTTGTTCTTTAGAAAGAGGAATAGATATTCCTCTGTGGATCAGTGAAAAAAAAATAAGTAAAAAAAATCCTTTCTTTTTGAGAAGTTGGATGCGTGGAGGAGGCGGGAGCAATTTCATCTCTTTGAGTCACTTTACAAAAAGTATTGAAAGAAATTCTATCATCGATTATAGACAGTGTAAGATGCAGAAAATTTATGTGACTATCATCGTTTTCTCGTTCAGAGAGATCGTTAAACATATTGTAAATACGATCTGCTCCCTCAAGAGGGCCATTACAGATAACTATTATATCGTCAACATATCTGCAATAGGACAAAATATCCATATTAGTGGCTGTTAATGATTGAAACACTTTTACTTCTAGTGAATTAATGAAGATATCAGCCAAGATTCCGGCTGAAGGATTACCCATGCCCAGACGGTCTTTTTGTTGGAACAAGTGGCTATGAAATTCGAAATAGTTATGTTTGACAACTATGGTGATCAGATTCATAACGGCCGTAATTTTTTCATCCGTAATGTCGTTTTTAAACTTACGTTGATTTTCTTCTACAATTTTAAGGGTCTCTGGGACTGGTATACTTGTATAAAGATTTTTTATACCTAAAGAAAACAGTCTGGCAAGAGGTCCACACGTTATATCTTCTATTTCTCGAACCATAGTAGCTTAACACAGAAGAGCAACTTGAGAAAACAAAACACCTTTTTAGCCAATCTTGTAGAAATTCGGCAATTTCTCGATAAGCACTATTCTGACTATTGAAAATCGGTCGAAAATTTCGACAAAAAAAAAAAAAAAAAAAAAAATCGCGGTATATTCCTCGTTATATGCTATTATAACACAGGATCTCTTACCAGATTTTTTTCCTTTAAGTTTTTTGTTAATACTTTTAATCGTAATTTTGTCATTACATGACGTGTTATTACAGCAGGACTGGTATTTATTGAGAATAATTGTTACATCATGTGCAATCATTGTTTGTACGTCGCTATCAATTTTTACTTAATCTAATCCTCATTTTGAGTCAGCATTAACATTCTGTATTACTCACTTATTAGCCAAATCTGGTTGTACATAATATTTGAAGCCCTTTTTCTAACAAATTGATTTCTGATTGCATAAAATTCATATAGGCCTTATTTAACACTTTATGAAAGACAACATGATTACTTTTTTAAAATGTGAGTTGGGCAAATCTCTCAGGTGGGAAAACACAGGGATTACTGATTTTCTTTTCATGCCTGTACAAAATCCCTTGTTTGCAATTTTCTGAATAGTCACCAATTTGGGATCATACAAAGTCAATATTAACATTAAAATCATCTTGGCAAAATTTCGTAATCTCCAAAAATAACTCATAATCCTCTGTATCCAGAACATCTTTTTTAGTATAGAGCGTTTTTATGTCATCAGAGATTAATTTTTACAATAGGTTTGAAGATCAAGGGATCTCTTTTTTTCTTTTTTTACAGTTAACGAAGTTAATGAAAGCTCTTAGATAAGTGGGAACAAGTTACGTCTGGTGATATTGCTTATTTAAATTAATGGACATGCTAGTATTTAACAATTTTCTTTATATATTTGTATTTGGATACGTACGACGGTCACAGTACAGGGAGTACAAAATGCAGAATACCAATGAAAAAAATTGTTAACATCGAATACTAATGTAAGTGTAAGCAAGTCCTCTGTGAAGACATTTGTGTGGAATGTGGCCTTGTACGGGAGTGGAACTTGGATGAGAAATAGTTCAGACAGAAACAGGATAGATGCGTTTGAAATGTGGTGCAGTAAAATAATGCTGAAGATTAGATGGGTAGATCGCGTAACTAATGAAGATTACTGAACAGATTTAAGTAGAAAAGAAATTTTTGGCATATCTTGACTAAAAGAAGGGATCGATTGTTAGGACACATTCTTAGACAATAAGGAATAGTAAATTTAGCATTGGAGGGAAGTGTGGGGGGAAATAGCGCAGAGAGACCAAGATACGAATATAGTAAAAGATTCAGATGGATGTGGGCTGCCTTTCGTATGAGGAGATGAAGAGGCTTGCTCAGGGTAGAGTAGGGTAGCGAGCTGCATCAAACCAGACTCCGGACTGAAGACAGCAGCAGCAACAACAACAACAGCTGGATTTGTCAGAGAAGCAAAAAGTGACGGACAGAGTGAAGAAGAAGGTGGACTCACATGAGAATTAAATAAATATCCGGACAAAGCCGGGTATCAGCATGCCGCGGCGGAGCGGCCGAGCGCATTGAGGCACTATGTTCAGATGCGCGAGGCCGTCCCCGTCGGAGTTTCAAAACCTCCCTCGGAAATAGATGTTTGTGTTGTTTTTAGTGTAAGGTAGTTCATAAGTAAAGTTAAGCAAAACAAACATTTGAACATATGAACGAGGCGTGGTTGGGAAATAAAAGAAATTGCTTCTCCGCTGTGGACAGTCTAACAAATCATGATATTAATTTTAATCTCTAAAACGGAAAGGTTCGTATGCCTTGCAGATTGTTAGTGCCGTCTTAGTATTAGATAGTTCATAAGTAGTTTGTAAGTTTAGGGACTGATGACCCCGTAGTTAAGTCCCATAAGCTCTACAAATATTTGAAAATTTGAGTTAATTTATGCTTACGTATCCTGCATGAAGTGACATCCTCGTATAACTTCTTGGGTCCGAAATTATCAGTGGTTTCTGAGAACGAGTACCTCTTTTTTTTATTTGTCAACACGAACTAAACCGTACAGATTGCTAAAACTGTCTTCATTTCTTCCGACGTTTCGGTATCTGCCATCATCAGATCTAGCCACCTGTAAACTTGAAAAACAAAGTGACACTGATAGTTCGCAACATCAGAGATTTTAGTTGTGATGATGGCAGATGCCAAAGCGTCGAAACATATACAATTCAGTTCTTGCAAAAAACTGTCCAACAGCGGTTCATGTTATAATTTTACTATCAACTATCAACTGATAGTTAATGGTTGCAGTCTTGACACATACTGGAGGTTGGTAGAACGGATGCTAATTGAGGTCCAACCTTATGAATTGGAGGAGCTTATCCAAATATTAACTATTGGGGCCTGAAGATGGTACTACTGATGTACCGAAACTAGTCGCCTAAATAAAATTATAACATGAACGGCTATTGGAGAGTTTTTTGCAAGAACTGAACTGACCAGCCGACGTCCCACTTCTATCCATAAGAATTGATGCACATAAACTTGATATACAATTTAAGGGATCTAAATGGTTCGTCTCGTGCTGACAAAAGTGAATACTGTTGACTCATACCGGAAATTGGTTTCCTTTATGCGAAAGCTGTGTACACCGACTGATCCCTACCCCCCTTGTGTGAGAACCAGCCGCGGCTCTAAGAATAGCTGTTGGGATCTGAATATGGAGAGACCGGTAATGCAGAGCCGATCTTCGCAAGTGCGCGCGCAGGCGGTACATATCTGCGAGTGTTTGTAAATTGCGGCCGCTTGCGCCACATGCCTACACAAGGCTCGGCGCAGGGACACCCTCCCGTAAATGGAGATCTGGTCTGGCTGCGGCCGCGATGTGGGTCGGCCCGGCGCAGGTGTCCGCAGCGCCAAAGCGTGCCGCCTGACCCCGCGGCCGACACTTGCTGTGCCTACCGGCTGTCAACTGTCTGCACCCACAAGCGCTGTCGGCAGTTGTCGGCTCTCCATTCTTTCTCGTGTGAACCTCTTCCTCTTCACATTTATTCTTTTCCTTTTTTTATTTATTCGTGTCAGAAGCATCTTGTACAAAACATAACATGAAACACAAAAACAAAAATGAAGCTCAATGAATATAAATACAAAGTAGCCATTAATAGTACTCATATTTACAAGTAACAGTGGTAACCGTTCAAAAGTCTTTTCACCAGGATTAAAGATTAAACTATGCTGACCCAAAATCTGATTACATCACATGCACCAGTCAGGTCCTGCATAGTACAGCAGGCTGGTGGTTTGTTCTTTTCCACACTCGCACATGACAGATGCATCAGAGAGGCCCACCTTCTCATGTTGACTTTGGATCTTGCTACGTTGGTCCGCAGTCTATTGAGGGACTTCTACGTCATCCAGTCTTCTTCATAGCCAGGTGGGAGTGCTTCCTGTAGGGTCATCCAGCCACCAAGGTCCCCGATCTTTGCTCTCCACATCTCCAGCCTGGTCAGTTGTGGTGATTTGTCGAGCTCCGTCGTTGCATGCAGAAAGCTTTTCCTTGATTTGAGTCTGCTATGGGCTGGCTGATAATCAAAAAGGGGTTGTGTTGATAATTTAGATGACTTTGCTCCCTCCATTCTGGCTGTAACTTCCCTTCTAATCCCAGGTGGCGCTATACCAGCCAGGCAGTATACTTTTTTACTAATTATACAGGTCTGCGACTAAAAAACTGCATAGGACTTTTTAAATTTCCTTATACATTTTAACCTCCCCAAAACAGGAAAGATATTCAAAAAGTTATCATATAATTTTTTATTTATATTGCAGTATTTACGTTCATTACTAATAAACCCATGTGGTTTTTGTAATTTAATAATTATTGAAATTATATCAATTATAATTGATAAAATAAACTTAAAAAAAATTACAATGTCAACTATTCGTTGCAGATGAACGAGAACTATAACGATTTGGCCATTAACCTGCAAAAAAATCAAATATCAGGACCATCAATTGATGTTTTGTGGGCACTTCAAAATACTCACGATGCTTTTGGATCATCAGGCAGGTTATACTAAATACCCATGCTTGTGGGATAGTAGAGCCCGAGAACAGCACTGGACTAAAAGTGATTGGCCTCCCCGAGAAATTTTGAAACCTGGAGAGAAAAATGTTATCAATACTACTATGGTACCACCAGAAAAGTTTTTGTTGCCCCCTCTCCTATCAAATTTGGGTTACTGAAACAATTTGTAAAATCGCTGCAAAAGGCTGGCTACTGTCTTACTTATCTATGCATAAAATTGTCGAAGCTGTCCAAAGCAAAGTTGATAGAGGGAGTTTTCACTGGTCCCGACATAAGAAAACTTTTAACCGACACATGAGAAGGAAAAAGAAACTCGGGTATAGTTCAAGGATGTAGTGCGAAAGTTTTTAGGAAATACTGAGGATCCTAAATAGAAAAACTTTCTTCAACGGATGTTAGCAGCATTTGAAGATCAAATAGAATGTTTTCCTGGAAACCTGGGAGCCTACAGTGAAGAACAGGAGGAGCGGTTTCACCAGGATGTCCGTTATATTAAGAGACGGAACCAAGGAAGATGGGATGTCACTATGCTTGCTGACTACTGTTGGATGCTTAAGAGGGAAACTGAAAATGGAAATCGAAAAGGACTCGGCGAAGTATGAAGGAAAAGAATAAAAGGTATAACATTGTTACTATATGTTTCAAAATAATGTTTCATTGGTTGTAAAGAAATAATACGTTTGATAATTGTGGATAAACGAGTGCTTTCACCAATTTTTAGTTTCTGAATTTGCAAATAAATAAATAAATAAATAATAAATCAATAAAAAAACCTTACTCCCTCTGCTCCTCATCTTCTTTTCATCTCTTTGCCCATATCATGCCATCTTCATTAAAAAAAAAAAAAAAAAAGAAAGGCGCAGCTTAACGCACCGCTTGACTCTTGACTCGCCGCTCCACTATGTTTTCAACCTAAGGCGCCTCGCAGTGTAGCGCGTGGCTACTCGCCGTTGGAGTCTTAAGTCCTCCCGCGGGAATGGGTGTGTGTTGTCCTTAGTTTAATTTAACATAGTTTAAGTTGTTTGTAAGCCTAGGGACTAATAACCAAAGAAGTACCATAGATTTCCAACATTTGGAAATCTCTGATCATGCTTATAAGTGTCTTTGTTCGCATAATTGGTTGGTCTCTTCATCTACATACCATCCTTGTGTACGGCTACAAAATTTTTTCTCGGGATTTATGTTCTATTTTTTTTCTCTTTCTGTGTTACCTGATGCTCCGATTATGGTTGTTTCTGTCGCGTAGAGTGCTTCTCGAAGTACAACTGTATTAGAGTGTCTGTATTTTGCCTCTCTTGATGTGTTTCTTTTATTGTAGTGTGTAATGTGAGATTTTACGCTTCCTAAAGTTTTGTTATTATTATTATTAACTGTATCCGCTGTAGGCATTACTGTGTTTTGTTAGAGAATAGAAGGAGAAGAAAGAAAAGAGAAAGCACATATTTCTAGTATGTGAACGGAAACTGGATACACATACACTCTTTTTCCCACTTCCTCGTTTCACCCTTAACTATATTCATCTCCTCCAAAGAACTCCTCCAGCCTTGTTATGCCGCCTCCAGGATAGCCCCTAAGGGTCGGCAAACCACTTAACCGATACGTGTTCCTGGCAGTCTATACCGAAGGCGTACGTCAAACTGTAGAAGCCTTCCATTCCTAGGGGCACAAAGGAAAACAACAACGTATCTAAAGTGCACTACTTCTTGCATGTGGAGTTTGAAGCAAACACAGATTGTTGCAGGAATTATCACTAATTTCTCACCGGCATGGCTGAAGCTGGCTATATCTAGGACTACAACCGGCCCTAGCGTCAGTTGGCCTCATCTTGGTGTGCATCTGCTCCTCCCTTTCTTCCTGTCCATTTTATTCTTCTTCCCTCCTCATCTCTCCCCTTTGTCCACCCGATACCCCTTTTCCTTGTTTCTGTACATCTGTATATCCTCCATCTCCATCTCATGATTGCACTAACCCTTTACATCTTCTCCTCCCCCTCCCATATCTTATAACTTTGTCCACCTACAATCTTGTCATCTTCAAAAAGTGTATCTACGAAGGTAGCTGACCGAATGTTTAAAATTTTTTTAACAATATTGTATTATCGTACATGTGTCTTCCTATGTAACTCTTTCTAATGTATGTCTTATATCAATTTACATTAATTTCATAATGAGGAAATATTATTACAAATATCGCAAGAACTTATTTCCTATATACAAAGTCTGACAAATTAAGTGAATGAAGTCAGAATGATCGATCGTGCATCACAGGCGAATCACAACACTGCACCTGCGTGGCGGAGAGTGTTGACAACCTGTCACCGCTGTTCAGTTAGCATTGTGTGTCTTCCATGTTAGACCTGTTGGACGAAATACTTGCTTAGTGCGTAGGTTCTGAACTCAAAACGGGACAGTGAAAGACAATTTAAAGTTTTGATGATTATTTTTATGCATATCAGGCATCAGTCATGAGAAACTTTTTAATGAAATTCACCGCCATTAGACTCAAATAATTGTTTATTTCCACAACTTGATTTCGACCTTAGTCCATTATCAAGTGATAAAACTCTCCAGACTTAGATAAATCTGTCTGAAGAGTTTTATCACTTGATAATGGCCTAAGGTCGAAACCAGGTTGTGGAAACGAACAATTATTTCAGTGAAATGGCGGTGAATTCGTTTGAACTTTTAAGCTGGGCAAGAGGTCTAGAAAAATTGTAATATTAGATATGTTGTCTGTAAGGAGTGCAACCAATGGAATTATTGATGATGATGACATTTAAGCAATGTTTTCAAACGCCACAGTCACTTCTTTATTTTCATGATCTGTCTTTATTATGTCTGACTAGTTTCTGTGAAACTATGTCGCCATTATCAAGTACCTGAAAGTCGACTATTTTTTGAATAATAAATCAATCATACTGAATTTCTATATTTCCATTACCTGAAAAATAATCTTAAACAACGAGTCTACCAAAAATTAATTACAAAAATTCCATATTCCATGTGCTAACATTGTGTTAACTGTATGGACATAACACAACTTTAGCACATGGTATATGTATTTTTTTGAGTTATTTTTGGCAAATATAGTCATTATTTAAGTTTTATTTTTTAAAGTAATGAAAATTTAGAAATTCAATATAACTTATTCGTTAATTTTGTTGTTGTTGTTGTACAGATACTTCAGACTGGCAATATATTTTCGCCGAAACTAGTTGTACATAATAAAGGCAAACCATAAAAATAAAGAAGTGATAGTCTAACAATCATCGGCAAGAAATTTGTACCCGAGGGGACGACGTTGAACGCTACAAAGTACGTTGATATTTTGACCCGTTTCACATAACTTCTATGCAGGGTACGACACTATTACAGACAACAAGATTCATGGTTTCTTGTTCACAACAACTCTTGGGCATTCACAGCCAATATCTTGGCAAAAAAGAGTGATGCAACTTCAACATCCACCATACCAAGCGGATCTCGATCCCCCAGACTTTCTATTCCCTTGCTTTGAAAAGAGAGATTACACGATATTCCCGACACCCAACGAAACTTCAAGAGGGTTTTTTATACCATCCCCTAGGAGACGTATCACAGAGCTCTGCGGTGAATAGTGATGGGAGGTGCCGGCCGCGGTGGCCGAGGAGACTGAAACGCTCCAGTCGCGGTCTGCACGGCCACTACGGTCGGGGGTTCGAATCCCCCTTCGGGCATGGGTATTTGTGCCGTCCTAGTTCGTAAGTAGTTCATAAGTAGTTTGTAAGTTTAGGGACTGATAACCCCGTAGTCAAGTCCCATAAACTATACAAACATTTGAACATTTTGATTTTGATGGGAGGTGACTATTTTGAAGAACACTAAGGTAACTGTACTTAATAGTGCATCTACGTTATTGTTATAAGACTTTTACCGAAGTTTATTGTCAGATGTTGTATATAAAAATTACATGTTACGATATTTGTACGCAATAAACACCGAAACTACTCATCTGATCTTAATGACATTTCACACCTGTGTTCATCCTGATTAATGATGTCAACATTTTTGTATTTCAAATTGAATACTGTAGCTGCCTGACAGGCCCGACTGACTAATCTGTAGCCACATCGAGATATCTACGTATTTACGTTCGGTAAGCATTCAATAGATGGCCCTATAGTATGATTTTCAACTATTCCTTGATTCTAAAATTTATTTTTCGTTTACATAAGACATAATCGTGTATTTCATTTTAAGTATAGTTTCGCAGATTTTTTTAATTATCATTAAAAGTATGTAACCTTAACGAAATGTGCAGCAAAAAGGCGCGACGAAAACATGTAGAAGAACCGCGCGTATGTTGCGGAACTGTTCCTAAACCGCTGGCCCGATTCTGAAATTGTGTGTGTGTGTTTGAGTGCCTACATACATTGCTTGGATTCAGAATTGGTCCATCGGTGGCGCAGAAAATCTAAAGAAGTGAGAAAATTCTTTGTGTGATGTCCACCTGATATGCAAGGCACTGCTTTACGCGAACGCGTTTCGGCACCTCTGTGCTATCATCAGTGTTTTTGTTTTTTGTTTTTTTTGTTTTTTTGTTTTTTTTAATTTATATTTACAGCCTAGATTTACATTGACATTGGTAATTTTGTAGATTGCATCAGATTTGTAACTAATGCGCTGCCATGCCGTTCATCTGAATACGATAAAAATTAGCATACTTGAACTTCAAAACGAGATAATCGTCACTGTTTGCATTAGATTTTGTATGATACATGTCAGAGAATAGTTCAAAAGAGACTTGTGCACCAATTCAAGGTTTTATTCAGATCTTGATAAAATACTTCACACTTCACCTCAAAACAAGAAAAAAAATAATGGCTACACAAGATTTTGTGCCGTAAATGGCGGAGGGTACCTTACTATAGTATTCGACACCATTTACAAACTATCGTGAAATTTTGCAGAAATTCTTTTGTGCAGGGGAAGGACGAGATAAACAGAGAGGGAATAGGACAGGAGGAGATTGACAATGAGGGAAGATATAATGACAGACACGGGGGATAGATGGGTGATGAGAGGAGGGTGATGATGGAAGAGGGAATAGGGAGAGGGTTGGGAGAGAAGGTGGACGAGGAGGAATAAAGAAAGGAGGAGGCGGTGGAGGAGCAATAGGAAGAGGAGAAGAATGTGGTGAAGGAGAAGAAATAAAAAATCCTTTATTAGTATTCAACGTTGTGACAAAATTTCAACACAATTACAGAGGTTTCATATTATGAACTAACGAACATTTATATACAAATTCTTTTTCACTTCCTAAATACCAATCTTCGAACGGTATTGATTGAATAGTTTGATATTTGCACAAAAGACTGACATGCAATACGCTCATGTTTGCTATATCTAATATTTAAATTTATGACATTTTGGAATTAGTATACATTTTATAACTGGGAAAGGCTGTTACAAAAAATCGCAAATATCACACATGTATGTAGAATGTTCATCATATGTTAAAGAAATAGGTATCTAAAACCGCTCGTGTTTCACAGTACAACGTGTGTCTACATCTCAAAGCAATCGGACAATACCATTCAAGGAATAACAGTTTTGCGCAAACAAACATTTACAGTTTTATTAATGTAGTCTACACTGCTGGAGGTCGAAAAGGTCACACCAGTAGCGATATGACACACCACAAACAACTTCGGAAGAAAAGACGTTGCACACCATTGAAAATACAGTTCATTATGAAATGAGAAGCATCATGAAATCGATATTATGGTTCAAACTGCATTGTTTTTAGCGACAAATTCCGGTACTGTTTCCACTACCACTGTAGTCATGTTGATCTGCAGACACCGTGGCGAGAGAGAGAGAGAGTCTGTTCAGATGTATCCACATGCGGCGCCGTACTGCTCATGCAGCCGGTATTATGGTTTGAAATTTTTTTATTTATTTTATATTATAATGATACAGAGCTTGGGTCAAATACATAATTCTAAGTGTTTACACTGTAAGAAGTAACAAGCAAAATATAGGTATAGGATCAGATATACAAAGTATTATACTAGATTATGTACACATTACACAAGTTCTTAGATTTCTAAGTCCAGAGCGTTGATCCAGTTGAGCCCTTCAAATGATGCATGATGGATGTCATTTATCGATCCTCCGAAGGCTCGTTCGGGCTTTCACCAACAATGTGATTAATTATTTGCAGGGCAGTTCCACAGTCACAATCGGGAGACGTTTCCCAGTCCCATTTGTGCTTTACAGATCCGCAGTTCCTTTGTCCTGTTCGGATGCGGTTACTGATTTGCCACTGTGGAGTGTGAAACCTGGATTTCGAATGGAAGTGTTTTCAACGAGATGACCTTTGAACACTGACGATTCTTCCTACTGGCTTTTCCATGCTTCTTTGGTGCTAGAGTTGGAGACTACAAGATGATGTGCAATTCGCAAAGGATGTATTATTGACTGATGTTCTGCTATTAATTCATCCAAGTTGTACAACAGTATTCAGTAGTTGATCGTAGGGTTTGACTACTGCAACCCCAGGGGATACCAGCAAGCTTCTGGATGATATTATTACGGTTCTTCACTTTAGCTGCCACATTGGGGAGATGTTGTCGTAAAGTTAGGGACCTTTCGAGTGTTATGCCGAGGTACTTCTCGGTGTGGTGTAGTACTGCAAGGTTTTCCCTCTGACTTCTGGTTTATAGTTAGAGTGCCTACTTCGTAGGTGAAATGCTGAAGTAACAGTTTTTTGAAACTTTAGGCATAAACACCATTTCCTGAAGTATGTGTCCACAACTCCCACGTCGGCAGTTAATAAACTTTCAGCAGTAGTGAAACTGGAACTCTGTGTTATCGCACTTGTTCCTCCTCTCCTGCATCCTGCCCTCACTACGCATTGTCGGTACGCTATGGGACGTTATATACTACCAGTTAGCGCAACTTCACTGAAGCTTGTTGTCCATCTGTACCTTCGGAGTTTGTTGTCGGTCACAACGCAACAAGATATTGAGATATTGCAATCACTCTTGATAGGGGACCCTTAAGACTGCTCTGTCACCCATCAGACTGCATTGCTGCCTGCTACTTCCTTCTCTCGCCATCTTCATCCTAGTCAAAGATTGCGGAGCGACTGTCCTGGCGGCAACACTCAGTATTGGTTTCCCCACATCAATTCGTACTATATTTTCGGACACGTTCTTATTTTACAAGGCTTTATCTCCAAAATAGGTTGTTACATCTCGGATCCTTCCTAATGTTGCACATTTGATGGTCAGCAGTGTATTATCTCTTTATTATCCGTGTCAGTAGCTCAAGCGGCACAGTCGCTGACTTTCATGCAACGGGCATGGATTCGATTACCAGAAAGTACCTCATTTTGTATATTATAACTATCATTTCATCACCATCGAAAAACAAGTGTTCCAGCTGGCATAATATAGAAATGCATGTACTATGCGACTAAACAACTACAGATGGGATCTCCTTGCCAACAATGCCATAAGAAAATTACATTTCATATCCTCATTAGTTACCTCTATCTAGCCATTTCCGCTTGGGTCATAATACGTAATCTTACTGTCCAAATAATAACAATAATCTAGTACTTTGTTTCATTTAATAAATGAGTTATGGCTGTGAACCTCTTTTCACTACATACCTTCTCTTGACAGTGATACGCTGCATTTCATGGAGTCCTTCTTTCACCTGTTATTTGTCTTCCAAGGTAGCAAAATATCTCCATTGAGACTGTGATCCTCAATTTCGATGACAAAGCTCTTTTCCATTTTACATAAGAGTTGAAAACTGTACTAGCTTTCGTTAACGCAGGTGTAAAAAGAGGATGACTTTGTGTCCCTCGTGTTGTGTAAAGTTACCTGAGCTTCAGCCAATTTCAGAGGGTTTTTAAGCTTTAATTTCATAAAAATAACAGATGTTTTGTAAGAATAATGACCGATAATGCTATTTGAACATTATAATCATTCGGAATGAAAACAATTCGAACCATATTTTTTACGTAGGAAAAAGCCTTTTTCAAAACTAAAAGAGGTTTATTAATTTGTTTCCGGCGTTCAAGTCAGCGACCCCACGTATACTTAATGATTGCATAATCCAGCTTATCATCCTACAAATTTTTTTCTGTGTTTATTATCGAAACACCCGGAATTACAACGAGAGATATCCTTTCCTATGAATATGTTACATACCTAGAACGTGATTGGTTTAGTGGCAGGAACTAGTGTTCCGTGATCAGACAGCACCTAAACAATTCGTGGTCTTTTTCATCATGATGATTTCGCACCTCACGATAGAGCGGAGTATCTGTACTTTGATGAATAAGCGAAGTGTATCAATTACTTATATGCGAATACGACTTCACTAGGTCTCTATCAGAAGAAACATTATTCTTCGGAGACATTGAATTGTGAGCAAGTCAGTGTCTCGTCAGACAGTGTGTGTCACACGACAGTTCGTCGGCAGAACCACGGAGCGGCTGGAGCGGCTGTAGGAAGAGAACAGCTCTTGGCTCACACGAGGCAGGAAGCGAGGGGAGAGGAAGGGAAGGCGAGGCGGTCTGGCCCCGGATGGCTATCTGCCTCTCTGCCTGCCGGGGTGAAGGCCTCGACAAATACCACCGACGCCTCCCCTCAGTCTGCGGCGCGAAGCGCACGTCTCGCGAAACCTCGCCTGTCTTCACAGCCGATCACCGAATTAAGTAAAACTGAGGTGATCAAGTTACATTCGTTTTTGTTGTTTATTCCTATTTATTCATTTTCCTCTTTTGGGTCATCAGATTTATGAATGTTTTAATACGATCTGCCACAAATTTTTCTTCTTCGACAACTTCTTCATTTCAGGTAGCATCTATTATGTACTGGATGCACTCCACTATATGTCTTAGACTTCAGCTTCCTCTGATACCATGGAGATTATTATTCCATTTTCCCTTAACAACCTGTCACCCTTTCCCTTGTTACTTATATTCCTTTCTCATCCGGGATTCCTACATACTAGATTATTCCACCCGCCAAACAAACATAAAAGACAAGAATAGTGAACTCCTCATTAAATACAGTCCATTCTCGTCTTTTATGTTTGTTTGACGGATAGCGTAATCCAGTACGGCCATTTATTTTTTACTGAAATTCACTCCTACTGTTTTTCAGCAAGAATAACTTTATTTAATGCATTTGACTAATCTGTTTTAATACCTTTTCTCTGTGAGATTATCCACGACAGAAACTAGTCGACTTTTACGGTTTTAATAAACAGCAGATGCATAAAGATGCACTTTATCAAATATATGACGGATGTTAACTCTCACCGTACCAAAACATTCCTGCAGTTAAGCCTAATAGCATGCTGACTGGACTCTTCGGAATTGCCATCGAGGATCTGCCTTCAACCAGACCATCTTTGAAGACTTTTTCGACGTTAAGGTCTTAGACATACCGTTCAATGAGTGCAGTAAGGTTGCAGTTCCCTGAAGTTTCAGTTTAGCATTATGTGGAGGCACCGTGCTCCGTTGGTGGTCGTAGAAGACAACAAAACGGGTGATCCATACAAGGATAATGTCCTCCGACGTATAGTGCAACTATATCGACAGCATTTCAGTAAGGAATTCCTGTTATTTCTCGTGATAATTGTGTACGTCTTACAAAGGCATTCGTTCATGATAATTTTATCACATCAGTAAGGAGAGCGTGTTCTCCAGATAGAAACATGCTTGTGGTACATTGTATAGGGCTGATTTTGGACGAGACGATCCGTCTAGACTATCTCTAAAAAGTTTCCCCAGTTTCTCCCCTTCCCCCCTCCTTACCCTCGGCCAACGACATCTGCCTCCCACACTGACCAAATGGATGCCATTCTCATTCACCCCGCCCAACAACTCCATACCTTTGTCTTCTCACGCCCTGATCCCCCATTCCTCGACAGTTGAAACCTCTAATGGAACTCGGCAAATACCTCCCATCTGCTCCCATTGCCTAGCTCATCTCGTGAAGTACAGCCCCACCTTCTACATAGACTTATTCCAGCATTTCCCCGTGTCCACCTTGGCCCCCATGCAACGACCTCATCATCCCGTCAATCCCAACCTCCCTGCCGCCCGTCCATCCTCATCTTCGTGATCACCAAACTTAATCCATTGATCACGGATGAGGAGGTGTTGGGCCAACTGATATCCCACCTTGAATTCTCCGTTCAGTCTGCCAGCTTTACCTAGCTGTTGTGGGTTCCTACGAAATATGCACCATCCATTGACTGCCTCCCCCTCGAGGAGTTGTGCATTTATGATCGCCACTGAAAGGTTGGTCCTTTGCTCCCCAACACAATCCTACCGCTGTGCCCACTGCCTCAAATATAACGAACCCAAAACTGCAAAAACCCTCTCATCTGTCCCCACTACAAATCTGCCCAATTCTTTAAGCAATTTGCTTTTATAAAACAATAATCGCTACAACTATTTATTGAATTTTGCCGGTTTCACTCTATGAACAAGAGTATCGTAGGAATATACAGTTTGATAATGGTTGGTAGCTGTTGATTTATGTAGTCATATGTCAGTATAGTAATTTACAATAGCTGCAGTATGACAGCAGCACAGCTGGATGAATTTTAACAGCTTCCCTTAAGAAATGTCTGAAATTCGCCTCCCACCCTGGTGTAACACCTGCGGTGGCCACCACTGTACACATTCTTACAAATTTAAATCTGTCCCCGCTTCTCACTCCCCACCCCCCCTCCCAATCTGTCCCATTGACTCTCCAATGCACCCCAACAGTTCCTTGTGCGACCCACTTCGCTTGTTTTAACTACAGACCGATTTTTAAAACTACGTCACGTCAGTTAATCTGTCTACAGGCTAAGGAATGGCGTAGGAAGCTGCTACCAGCATAAAATGACCACAACAAAATAAAATAAAATATTAAAAAAGCGAGTCGACCTACCAACCAATGTGCGAGATCTATGCTGAATCCCTGTTGAGGAGTGGGACAATGTGGATCAGCAATCCCTTCATGATCTAGTGGACAGTATGCCACGACGAATATAGTTGTACATCAGTGCTAGAGGACGTATTACCGTTTATTAGGATTATTGGAGTCGGATGCAGACTGCATAGTGGAACATAAGTTCAGAAAGTCTTGGTTATTGTCGTTTCACGAGAAATAAAGAGAATTGAAATGATATTTCTGTTTCTCTCTATTTCATTTTTATGTAAAAGGTCATAAAACCCTAGAATCATGATGCAACACTTTTTCATCTCTTTGTACATTGACCGTTGGACACTAATGCAGTTCCATGGAGACTACAACGTTTTAATTTTTGCATGTCCCTGATAGTGTGGCTCTATACCACGAAACTGGTAGTGCTTGAATAAACATTGTTTTGTGTCAGCTGTGAGTGGAGTGCTCTTTCAAAAGTGAACTGCTACGGCCACGACCGTCCTGTGTATCGAGTCATCTGTATGCTATCCACGCTTTAATTTTAGTTGAACATCTAAATTTAAGAATACATACAATCACTTAAAACACACTTTAGGACCTCCGACGATAAATGATTTTTTTATTTGCTGTTTAGTTTTGGGAAAATTTAGCTAATAGTTCAGCCGAATAGCGTTAAGAGGAAACAGACAGTACCGTACACTGTTCCATCAAACAGTACGCCTGTAGAAAAACAGAGATTCACTTAAACAAAGTATGGTAATGTTGAATAATTAGACAGCACGTTTGTTGAAAAATTAAAATTTTCTAATTATTTCGTTGGATTTCATTATTATGCCTGAGTGAATGACGGAGTGGAGCGGCATTTACGTGAAATATGAATCATTGGAACTGTAAGCAGCTTATCGTGAGTATGCGTGTGCAGCCGAGCGGTGACTCACATACAAGAGGAACAACGATGGCGGCAAAGTGGCCAGATATTTGTACACCAGGAACGTACAGATTACTTCAGTCATTCAGGCAAGTGGAGGGGAAGCCATTTCATTTTACCCCTTGTCGGGAGAAGGTTATGCAGGTTCAGCTCAGGGAGCCCATGGACATCACGAAGCTATAATCACATTTGTTAAGAGACTAATAAATTTCTTATATAGATAATCTAATTAATTCTTAAAAGGCTGTGACTTTTCGTGGATGCCGTATACTGAAAATTCGAAGTACTTTTTGTTTATGACGTGAGTTTGTACAAGCTACTGAAATTCTCTGTATTATAGCATGCAGTGGTGCTTTATATGCAGTTCATAAAGTTATAGTTACATGACACAGTGTGGATTTCTAGCGTGTACTGGGCGCATATTCTTTTTCACTTTCTATACGACGTCTGGCTGTTCCCAGATGTTGATGCATTCCTTACTCCGTGCAGCCAATAATTTAACTTTCCGTCCGAAGTGAATTCCTTATTAACGGCACTGGTACTCCAGATTAACGCACGTGCAATCTTTCCCTACTTAAATGAGGCAATTAGTTCTTCGGTTTCGGCAGAAAAAAGGGTATGGGCGGGAAGAAAAGAACAACAGAGAAGTTTCTGGGAGTAGGGCCACCTGTTTCACAATGTTTCTCCTTTCATGTTCTCCGTCACACAATTAGGTGTCTGAAAAACTCTCATATTTTATTTCAACCTAATATTAATCTATCAGTGTAGCTACAAAGAACTTCGTGAACGGGCAATGTAAAATACGTTAATATATCTAAGAATAATATGTGTAACGTAAAAATTTAAAAGAGCTTTAGAAAACAGCATCCGTACCTGTGATCAGGGACTGTCACACATTATGTTAAGTCATCAACGAAGCTCGTGAGCTGAATCCATAAACGTCCACTTATGTTGACCCGTTTAGTAAGTTGAAGAACTACAACTACACGGTCAAGAAAACAATGCTAACACTGTCAACAGCATCGGTTAGCGAATCCTAAGAGCGTCCAATAGCAGATATAAATCTCCTAAAACGATGTGAAAGACAGGAGGTATAAGCTTCTCCTTTAAACAACTACGTAAAACATGTAGTGATAAAGAAGTGGGGCTGTACCTCTTTGAATTTTTCCACCTAAATAAAATAAAGGATTCTGGAAATGTTACAAGCGAATTTTAATGATTTTTACACTAGTAAATACTAAAAATCAGCGAAGTGTCTATTTTCTGCTTTCTTTACGCAATGAGCGATATAGAGATCGGACGACAGGTGATATCACACCACGTCACGGATAATTCACGCCACCCTATTAAACCTTCTCCGTGCTTACGGTCTTCTATAACAATCAGTTTGCACTTGGACATAAGATAGACATATATATGTAGTTTTCTTTGCTTGGCACTATGACATGAGGTTCTTCACCAAACTGACGTAATGTATGAATAGAAAGCAATAAATGCGTTTATTTATCTTACGGTATATGTTCAAATTAATTTCCTGTTGTGTATAAAGGGAATATGTGTGGCAGAAAGCTTTAAATTTAACAGCAGTATGGATGGTGCTAAGACGTATATCTGGTTTTAAAATAGTTCACGAGGATGTACTTTCAAATTACTATTTCGTTGACTGAAGTGAGCCACTAATGAAATGTGTGTGCAAGGAGCTTTCACTGATTAACTGAAAATAAATATGTATTACTGAGCGAGTTTTTTTATTTTTTTATATATATATTTTTTACAATTATTAAGATCGCAGGGTGCATTAGAACTGACTAAGGAAGGGCAATTGATCTTACCAAGGCTAAGGATATGAGACCAATCAGCCTGTCCTCCTTCATTCTTAAGACATTGGAAAAGTTGGTTAATGTGCATGTTGGAGATAGGAGATTCAAACCAACATTCATATATGCCAGGTAAATCATGTGAGACAGCTCTCCACCAACTCGTTGGGAAGGTGGAGAAAGCACTACACTTTCAGGAAATAGCCCTCTGTATCTTCCTGGACATTGAGGGAGCTTTTAGCAACACGACCTTCGATTCCATGGTTAGGGCAGCAGAGGTGCATGACCTAGGGACCACTATATGTAGGTGGACTAGGGCCATGCTCGGTGAAAGAAAGGTAGAAGCTACCATGATGGATGAAAAAATGGTAATCAACACCAGTAGGGGTGGCCCGCAAGGAGGAGTTCTTTCCCCTTTATTGTGGAATCTAGTGGTGAATGATCTCATTGGAGAATTGAACTCTAGGCAGTAATTTTGCCAAGGATACGCAGATGATCTTGTCATAGTAATACTTGGCAAATTTGCTGACACGGTAAAGAATATGGCACAAGGTGCGCTGGACATTGTGCAAGACTGGTGCAGAAACAGGATCTGGGGGTTAGTCCTAAGAAGACTGTTGTGGTACCACTCACAAAGAAGCATATACAACATTCAAGTTGGAATATAAAGCTTTTCAATGAAGCACTACCTGTGAAGGGGACAGTGAAATATCTAGAGGTTAACCTAGATGAGAAACTGACATGGACCCCTCACATCATGAATATTTGCTCCAAGGCAAAAGGTACTCTTGTGAGTACCAGGACAGCTTGTGGCAAAAATTGGGGCCTGAGCCCCAAGGGTATGCACTGGATATACACCACAGTGATTAGATCCAGGATCACCTATGGGGCGGTCTTGTGGTGGAAGAAGGTAGAACAGTAGGTTGCTGCTAAGGAGCTTGGTAAGGTGCAGAGATTAGCCTGCTTAGCCATAACAGGCGGAATTAGCAGCACACCAACTGCTGGGATGGAAACCATGCTGGATATGCCCCCATTACACCTTTGGGTCAAGATGGAGGCAGCGGCTGGTGCATACAGACTCAAATCTGGCAACAACTGGAACTCTTTGGGATATCCAGAATCACACACTAAAATAGTGAGTGAGGTAAATATAGGAAAGGTTGGGGAAATGCCAGCCGACTATATTATAACCCCATACTGCTTCAACAAGCCTTTCAATATAACAATTGGAAGTAGGGAGCAGTGGGAGAAAATAGTTCGACACCGTACGAGGGATATTGTCTGTTTCACTGACGGGTCAAAATCAGACCAAGGTGTTGGGGCCGGGGTATATGGGGTGCAGCCAAGATTGGAGGGCGTCATCTCTCTAGGAAACCTGGCCTCGGTATTCCAGGCCGAAATCACTGCCATCAGGGCGTGTGTGGAGGAGAATTTGCGTAGGTGCTACAAAGATCGTAGCATCTATATCTATTCAGACAGCCAGGCAGCCCTGAGATCACTGGAAGCTCCTGCAAAAAGGTCTAAAATTGTTGCAGAATGTCACAGGTTTCTGGTGGAGCTAGGGGAAAGCAATAGAGTAAACCTATTGTGGGTCCCTGGCCACTCGGGGATCAGTGGCAACGAACATGCCGACAGATTAGCCAGGATGGGGACAGAGACTCCATTTATTGGACCGGAACCTGTCGTGACAATCACTAAGGAAATGATCAAATTGGAGCTACGTAACTGGCTCAGAAGACAGCACGTAGAATATTGGACCAAAGTCCATCAACAAAAACATGGCAAGATAATGATGCCAAAGCCATGTTTGAAAAGAAGCTCTGCAATCCTGGGTCTGAACAGGAGAGAGATTAGACTCAAGGTTGGATTGCTGACAGGCCATGGGAATTTCAAAAAACACCTACGTACAATGGGAATAACAGAAGAGGACCCTAAATGTAGGATCTGTGATGACGGTGATGAAACTGCATCACATCTAATCTTCGAATGCATTGTATTGGAGAATAAAAGGCACAGAATATTTGGGACAACCAGACCCGAAGAAATTGTGTCTAATAAAAAACTGGTAAAGGGACTCCTTGCACTGTTCAAGGGCATTGGTTTGCTTTACTAGATATACAGGGAGCGATACCGCACAATAAACTTAGAGTTGGTGCGGGCAGTGGCGGGATGGACCAAGACTGTTTTGGCTTCCCTGGAAAAATCAAATCAAAGGGCAGTTTCATCTTCCATCTACATATCTTTCCTTGCTACACTTTATTAGTATAAACAAAACAACTTGAATACTGATCAAATAGCTAAGACTTTTACATACTCCTTTAAGTCTTCTTAAATTCTGATCAAATAGCTAAGACTTTTACATACTCCTTTAAGTCTTCTTAAATTCAAACAAGAACAATCACAGAATTTTGATCAGTTTAGCTTCCATGAAGTACACAAATTTTCATTACTTGAAAGAAATAAACAGTTAAGCATTAACAAACTGATAGGCTTGCCTTTGTTAGGCCATACCAAGAACTAAGAGAATCACAGTAATAAAAGTAACAGACAAATGATTCTCAAATGATTTTTTTTAATCTTTAAATGTAAACTTTGAATCAGTCCAAGCTTCATGGGGTACACCCTCTCCTGCATTAACTAAACTAACAAAGTTAAATAACTTGCAATAAATTTAGGTAATTACACTAAGAAATCTCCTTTCAGTACCAAACTTTCAAATATAATACTTCAGAATTAAAGGAAAAACAAATAAAAACTGGACGCAATCCTGAAGAGCCTGAGGTAAACCAAATAGCTAAACACTCAGTTTGCGAACCTGACGCAAGGAAAGGTATCTCCCTAAAGCAACGATAACTTAACTGAAGAGAAGCACGCAATTCCACGGCGGGCACGTAGACCTCACGCTACGACGGAGACACCGCCCGTTGCGGTCGGGCTTCCCAGGGCTTTGCTCCAGAACATGTAACAGCATAACACCAAGCACATTAAAACTAAGTCAAGCAGAAACAGGTCAATAAAATAATAGACGGAAAAGGTGCCAAGGACAGGTGATGATGAACTCTTAATACTAAAACTTTAACCACGCGCAAGATAAAAGTTTATGCTCACTACCGTCCAACGGTTTACCAAATAAGTTATTAAATGCACTTAAAATGAATGATGAAAAGTGCCCACAAAATGTTACAATCAGCTGTTCCTGTGGTTAGAACTGGAACTTTCCAGTGCCCAAGTTCACTCGGATAAACAACCACTAACAGACACTAAATCAAACAGACCAATGGCTGCTTCTCCAACACATCAATAATAGTTTAGCACAAATATTCACGACACCTTCAATACAATAAACTCCACCATATTGTGCCTTTGCACAGCAATGTTTAAACACAACAGAGGCCGCACTAGACGGCACTTCATCAATCTGTGGTGGAGCAGCCACAACTAGCGGCCACAAATGCACAAATAGTTATTCTTCAGCCTGCCGCGGTGGCCGAGGTGACTGAGGCGCTCCAGTCACGGTCTGCATGGCCACTACGGTCGGGAGTTCTAATCCCCCCTCGGGCACGGATATTTGTGCCGTCCTTAGGATTAGCTAGTTTATAAGAAGTTTATAAGTTTAGGGAATGATAACTCCGTAGTTAAGTCCCATAAGCTATACAAACATTTGAACATTTTGTTATTCTTCAAATGAAGTGAGGCCCCCGAAGTACACTAGGCCCTTTCCTCTTGACAAGACATGGCGATAACTGACGACACCATGAGCTCTAGCCCCTAGGCAACAACACGAGTCAAGCATGCCCGGACAAATAGGCACACGCAGCAAAATGAAAATCAAACCACATGGGAGGTTACTGTCGGTGTATAGCAGCCACTCCGTACCTCCAGACCAAGCTCTCGATCGCGAGTCCTCTCTTCTCACACCACCCGCCAGGGAGGGTGCATGATATCAATGGCCAAAGAACTCACAAAACCAAAGATAAAACTACTCCCGACAAATAGGCACACGCAGCAAAATGAAAATCAAACCACATGGGAGGTTACTGTCGGTGTATAGCAGCCACTCCGTACCTCCAGACCAAGCTCTCGATCGCGAGTCCTCTCTTCTCACACCACCCGCCAGGGAGGGTGCATGATATCAATGGCCAAAGAACTCACAAAACCAAAGATAAAACTACTCCCGACAAATAGGCACACGCAGCAAAATGAAAATCAAACCACATGGGAGGTTACTGTCGGTGTATAGCAGCCACTCCGTACCTCCAGACCAAGCTCTCGATCGCGAGTCCTCTCTTCTCACACCACCCGCCAGGGAAGGCGAATGATATCAGTGGCCAAAGAACTCACAAAACCAAAGATAAAACTACTCCCGACAAACCGAGATATCGAACACGCGCTTCAATTACTTAATGTTCAAATAGTTTGTTTCGAATTTTGCTGACAGTACAAAATTTAAAGATCTAGAGAATCAAGTTTAAAATGCTGGTTGTGTAAATGTTGTGCCGGTTAACAACTATATTACTACAAATTTCATTGCACATTTCTATTAAACAGTTATTATAGTTTTCTATCCTACTCCATCTAAAGAAGTTAGACGCGAAACTAATATATAACTAAAAAAAAGTAAACGGTAGTCTGCATGTACCTGCAAACGCCCATGACAAGAATTAACATGTTACCAATCATAACAAAGTTTCAATGCTTCACGTAATAAACCAATAGTTGTGATGACCATAGTAGGACAAGAATACAGGGTGCATACAAAACCAAATATAAAATAAAGAAACTAAAGAGAAGAAGAGAGACGAGGACTGAAGGATGAAAGAGAATGCAGAAGTACAGAAGAGGCCCTTCGGATGGAAGAATTGTTTTATCTAACCGAGTATCCCAACGATAGTTGGACTTCCAGCAGAATCTAACAAAACTATTTGGCACAGTTTAAGTCTTTGTTGCTGAATCAATGCATCAGTACCATGTCAGCATGAGAGTAGCTGGAGCATTATGTCAGCACATTACAGTCACAATCAACAAAGTTCGTGGTTACTAAATTCCAACAGTTACTTGAGTAGAAACTTGCAATTTGCAGCACTAGCGTGTCGACTGCACACCCAGTAGTGCAGCACCGATGCAACGAGATTTAGAAGGCGGCGCAACGCTCGCCAATAGCAAGAAGAGGCGCTGCCACGCCCACGGCCGATGCAGAGAACAAAACCCTCTGCAATGCTGATTTAACCAGCCCCACAGGGATGCCGGACCCAGACAGTCGGACACCGTACTCAAGAGCAGCAACAATAAGAATCTACCATAGCTGTATGATTGTCAAATAACAGTCTTCCTTCCACAAGAAGATTTAGCAAATTGTTACAGTTGTCAGATGTAACTCTTCAAGTCTGAAGTAGTTATTTTCCTTTGGCCGTCCTATAAAATTGTTCTAGCTTTGCTTCCACGTCAGTATTCTTATTTGTGTGCCAGCTGCTGTTACATCCCTGAATAGCCGACACATCACCCATTGAATTAGTTCAAGTGTCTGGAATTTTCAGTTATTTATTAAACAAATACAGCTTGTGAAGCATATATTGGAACCTAATTGAATATCCATGGCCGTGAGTAGAGAACTATAGTGTGTGGTCCTATATTAATACAAGTGAGTAAGTTTAACGAAGTAATAATAATTTAAATTTATTATCATGTGATAATAATTTTATCTAGGAAAATAACTGATTGTCTTGTTTCTTCATAAATGCATACATATTTCACGGACATTGCATTGTACAAAACGTACAAACAAGGACAATTCACGGTGTGTTTAAAATCGGAGTAAACGGCTGTGACAAAAAAGACTCATATTTATTAGGCCGTGTTCTAAAAAACTTGCTGCTTCCTTAAGTTTCGTCCGATGCTGCGCTTGACGTCTTCGGAGGATCTCTTTCTTTTGAGTTTTGCCGACTGACAGATCGGAGTTTCGAAAGCTTCTTAAATACCGTCTAAACGTGACGTGGCTAAGCTCCAACTGATAAGCAGATATGATCATTGTCACAGATAAAGGTATACTATCGAACCGTGTCAGAGATAAAATAATCTATCAATTTTGCAGATCCATAATCCGTATATCGTTCATTTTGATGGCCTCTTATTTTTGGTAGAGATTAACAATGTCTATATATTTCAATCGCCTCTCTATAGAAGGTAATATTATTGACTCAGAGAACTTGACTATATGGGTCAAAATAAGCACCCAGGATATTAGAGAGGGTTGGACAAGAGTTTGCGTCCTAATGTTTGGTCGTGTTTTTCGGTAATGCGTCGGTTTTGTAAATCTACTTAATTTTAGATTTACTAAATTGATTGCAGAAATTTTTGCGTGGTTATGGAAGGAGGGCAGTAGATGTGCAGTGAATTTGGCAGTTCTGCCAGAGGCCCGCCATGACCTTTGTATGGATCTGCCCAAAATTAATTTTTGTAAAAACAGTTTACTGTTTACGCTTAGCTATTTATTCATTGTATTTTATTCGAAACGTTTCTGGCGCAATAAACTGAGCAAGGTATCAGCCGGTGTCCTGGATCTGTGACGCCTGGTGCTCTGGTCACCTGAGATGCGATTAATCTCCAGTGCGCTACGCTCTGCCCAGTTCAGAATATGACAGGTGGAATGCGGCTGGCTGCGCTCCACTTTCCGCGGCGAGATAAAATCCCAGTTGACGGACGTGGGAGGCGGCCGGCGCGCTCGGACGCACCCACACCTGACGGCCAACAAGTGAAAGCCGGGCGCGGACACCTGTGCTAATCAGGCCGCTGACGCGACGCCGCCATCCGCCCTCGCCCCCGGGAAAGTGAGAAATGCCGCGTTTGGGGAAGGGAGCTTTCACTGGCGCTCGTTTCCAGAGGGCGCTATCTGTGGGCAGCATCGCGCCGGTACTGCACCTTCTCCCGCGGCAAGTGTCTGCGGTTAACACCTGCCGGCCGCAGACCGCCGGGGGCGGCGGGGCCTCGCACAACTCGTTAAGAGGCGCTCCGCTACCTGCCGCAGCTCTTGGGAAAGCGAGGCTCCTCCCCGCCCGCCAAAGGGCACCGCTGTTGAAACAAAAGTAACAGGAGCCTCAGGCTCGCTGCCGAGCAATCAATGAAACGGTTTCAGTTGCAATACCTGTGTCTGGAGTTCAGGAAGTTCTTTATTGCACACTATCAAGCAGGCAAAGCTTTGCAACTGGTAAACTGCATGGCAATTGGATATACATCATACGCTCCTCCCCTTAATACCTGTGCCCATCACTTCCCCTTTCTTATCCCTTGGGTTGTAGTAGTTGAGACTTTTCTTTACGCAAAAAAAAAAAAAAAAAAAAAAAAAAAAAAAAAAAAAAAAAAAAAAAAAAAGTTTCTAATGTTTTTAAATCTATCTATCGGACCAAACTGCGTGGTTATCAGTCCGTAGCTTACAAACTCATTTAACCTAGGTAAACTAACCTAAGGACAACACACACACACCCATGCCCCAGGGAGGACTCGAAACTCCACGGCGAGCAAACGCGCGCTCCGCAGTGAGACGCTTTAGACCGCTCGGCTACTCCACCGCGGCTTTGTTTGTTTATTTATTTTTTTCTATGCAAACCTTATCCTAGAACACAGCTACAACAACAAAATTAGCCGAATCTGTCAATGGGTACTGAAGTGATGAGCTAATTGATTTTTTTTATCTTTCTATTATTCCGTCTCCTGTTTCCACCCCACTTGTTTATCTTATTCTTCCTTCAATCTGACATCAACAACGATACGTTTAATTTACAGTAACATTTCATACTGTACGTATTTACTTGCTGCGAAATACGCCATTGCTCATGTATATAGTTTCCATTCTTATATTTCCAGTCTTAGATTTCCTCCCACACATATCTCCTTTTCTCACATTCCTTTTTGTCTATCTCCTCCTCTCCCTTTCTCTGTGGCCATTCCCTGCGCCAATATTTTCCATATCATTCTCCCACTTTCTCTGTCCACGTAATCCTTCCCTCTCTTTCACCTTTCGTCACCCACTCTCCCTGTGCTCACTGATGTATTTTATACACTTTTTGTACATATTTCCTCTTCCCTATCTCTTCATCTATCTCATTTACCCTTAATATATATTTCATCCTCACCTCTCCTATCCGTCTTCCACGTCTTTCTCTCTCTCTATCAAATTCTATTTTGACCCCTCACTTTCTCCTCCTCCTCTCTGTCTCTCTCTCTCTATCTTCACCTTCCCTCTCTATCTGTACTCTTCTCCTCCACAATGTCTCATGCCAGCAGCCTGTCCTCTCCATCTCTTCCCACATGTCTCTTTCTACCCATCTCTTGCTACCTATCTGTCAGTTCCACCTTCTCCTCTCATCTATATCTCTTCATTTCCGCTATTTCTCCATATTATCATTCTCCCTGTGCCCATTTCCTATATCCTAAAATATATCACCTCTTTGTATGCATTTGTTCGTATCCTTTTCCTCATTCCATATCCTCCTCCTTTTGTTTGTCCATCTTTCCGTCACTCTTCTCTGTCCATCCTTTCCAACCCCTCACTTTCCAAATCTTTCTCCCGCCTGTCTCCCCGACCATCCTCTCCTTCATCCCAAACCCTCAGATCAATTCCCCTTGACCCTTCCTCTTCCCTCGCCTGTCTCTGGTTATTTTTTCATACCTCCTCTCCCATCTCATTCTCTGTGTTCATCTGGTGGTGCCTCCTCGCTGTGTGTCCAACTTCTCCTCACCAATCCACATCATACCCCTCATTTTCTATCCATCTCGGCCACCACTTCTGTCACAGTTTGGCCCCTGGCATTTAGACTGCACTGGAGAGCAGGTCGATAACGCATGCTGATAGTATTTCTCACTTAATTCACTGGTTGTGCAAGGCAACCTATATGGCAGGGGTAGGATACCGCGTTAGTTTTACGTTTTATTTTTTCTGTCGCCACTCTTATGGAAACTGCGATGTTATTAACAGCACGATACTGATTATTGTGTTGCAGACAGAAGGTGTACCAAATTCGATCCAGTAGTTTCGGAAGAGCTGTGAAACATACATTCGCACATGCAGCCAGTTTTATAACATACATAGATTCGAATCTTCCATTAGTACATCTCCTCCATCCTCCTATCTCTATGTTCACCAGCTTCTCCCACTTTTTTCTGCCCATCTCCTCTTCCTCCTCACTTTCTCGTCCTTTCAAATATCTATCATAAGTGACATACACCTGCCAAATTCCATGGTAAGTGATCAAACGGTGTCGAAGCCTATTGCAACTTATCCTCCTCTATGAACCAAGAAAGCATACATACATGTCCCAAGTTTCTTGTGGATGGAAAAACTGTGATGAAATCTATTGATCTATCGATGCAAGGAACACTTCGCTGTGTTATATGGTCGGTTGTGGAGCATAAAATCGTCACGACGGAAAAATATATAATTGTACTCAATATGATGGTTATCGGTCAAACGAGATATGTTGTTCTATCCTCAGCTAAGATAGTGCACACAAAAATGATGTTTTTTTGCACTTGTTAGACTTTTCTGACTTTCCTTTGAAACTTGCGCGAATTTTCTTTCTGAATACTTTTCCAGTAAACGTAACGAACTAAAGAGAAAAAGAAGTATCCTTTTCCATTATCCATATCGTGAGTTACAGGTTGAGTTCATTCAATTTTTTTTAAACGCACTGTCAGTTTCTCACAAACTTTCCAGAAATTTTGTTTCTTAAACTATTGTCCTGAGAATTACGAACACAACAAATGAATGAAGGTTAGTTAAATCTGTCATCCTTTTACGAACAAGCAAAAACTGATTTTTATTTACATAAATATAAAAATGTTTCGTAATGCAATGAAGTCGTGGAATGGCGATATGGAAAGATACAGACGGTATACACAAAAAAGTCGGGTATAGCCAGTTGCGCCAACTCAACGGCGGCTGCCATTTTTGGGCCATCCTCTCATAGCGGATTAAAGGCTCGCTAGATTACAATCTTAGTTTTCGATGTACGACACAAGGTATACAATCGGATATACAACTGAACCGCGGTGGAGTGGCCTAACGTTCTAAAGCGCCTAGCTGCGGAGGGCGCCGCTGCTCGCCGTTGGAGGTTCGAGTCCTCCATCGGTCATGGGTGTATTTGTTTTCCTTGGCATAAGTTAAAGTATTTTGTAAACCTAGAGACTGATGACCAATGTAGTTAAGTCCGACAGATTTACAAACATCTGAACATTTTTTTACAACCTATGACAATAAAGTTCGGTGAACAGTCATGTTACATTAATATTACTTCATAGTTCATCTATAAAGTAGTTACCTTTCTGTCTTTAGAAACTGCCACCTTCCATAACTATGCACTTCTGAACTCTGAGATACATAACCTGGAAACTTTGCACGAAGACTTCCACTGGGATGGCGTTAAAAATCCTCTTCACGTTTCGCTGTATTTCAGGAATATCTTCAAATCTCTTTCCTTCAAGAGCGAGTTTGAGTCGAGGGAATAGGAAGACGTCTGGAGGATTGAGATGCGGCGAGTATGGTGGGAGATCAAGTTGTATCATCTCCTCCTCTTGCCAGGAACTATTTGACGATATTGACTGTATATGAGTGAACATTGTCATGCAACTGAAAAGTTCGCCTACCTTACTGTTACAGGATTAGTCACTTTGGTGTCAAAGGTTGTAGCTATAAGCCTACAACTAACGTCCATATAGAAGGAAGTTTGGAGCCACAATCGTAAAATCACAGAAACTGTAATTTGTTAAGTAATTTCGCTAAACACTGCCACTAGTACCAAGAAATCTGTTTATATCTTTATAATGATTTTACAAAATGTTCATTTACTGATCAATGACCAATCCGTAGGAGTATGCGATGATTTCTTCAGAACAGTGACATAAAGCATTACGGTGTGTATGTCATTCATGACACTTGTCGAGTTTAAAAAAAATGTTTGTAATTCTATCGGACCAAACTGCGTGGTCATCAGCTTAAACTAAGGTAAACTAACCTAAGGACAAACACACACACCCATACCCCAGGGAGGAATTGAACCTCCACGGCGAGCAACCGCGCGCTCCGCAGCGAGACGCTTTAGACCTCTCGGCTACTCCACCGCGGCGAGATAGAGCTTAGTCAGGATATTTGTTAACGCTGCAATATCACACCCTGATACAGACGTATGTCTCGTCAAGATACCGTATTTCATTCTTGTATAGCTTTGTCTTAAGCATACGATGTGACGTACACAATCTGTCACATACAATCATCAAACATAGTTCAAGACCACATTGTGTTTATCAATTTACCTTTTACTGGGTTGACAGGTCACAACCAACATCCGAAAAGAGACTGCGTTCAGGTTGAGAGCATATTAGCCGGGTTTACAATATTGAAAAAAAAAAAAAAGCATGTCAAGGCTTGCCCTTTTCTCACATGACATGATGCGAGCCGTGGATGAAGGGCAACAGGCGGATTGTGTTTTTCTCGACTTCAAAAAGGCGTTCGACGCGGTGCCACACTGCACACAGCTAACGAAGATACGAGCTTGTGGAATAGGTTCACAGATTTGTGATTGGCTGGCAGACTAAGTAATAGAACGCAGTACGTTGTTCTCGACGGCGAGTGTTCATCAGAAACGAGTGTATCGTCAGGCGTGCCCTACGGGAGTGTGATAGGACCGCTATTATTTTCTATCTATATAAATGATCTGATGGACAGATTAACATGTAATTTGCCGTTGTTTGCTGATGACGCTGTGGTGTATGCGAGGGTATCGACTTTAAATGACTGTAATAGCATACAAGATGACTTAGACAAAATTTCTAGTTGGTGCGAAAAATTGGAGCTACCTCTCAATGTAGAAAAATGTAAGGTGATGCGTATGAGTAGGAAAAACAATCCCATAATGTTCGAATACAGCATTAGTAGTGAGCTTCACGATGTTGTTGCGTCGTTCAAGTATCTAGGCGTAACATTGCAGAGCGATATGAAATCGAAAGAACATGTAAGGACAGTTGTGAGTAAGGCGGATAGCCGACTGTCACATACAATCGTAAAACATAGTTCAAGACCACATTGTATGTATCAATGTACCTTTTACTGGGTTGACAGGTCACAACCAACATCAGAGGAGAGATTGCGGTCAGGTTTACTACATTGACCATAAACATGTCAAGGCTATATGGAGAGGAGAAAATGCAGGATAGACATATAGTCTCATGAATGACGTACACACAGTAACAAGCCTTACAAGGTGTGACCAATGGAAATAGTGTTCTGCTGTTGCTTTAGGCTGACGTTTTCTTCCTAGTTATTAGTAATGTAACTATCATCTTTGATATGTTTACAAGCCAAAGCACTGGACATTTAATGATGAATATGAAGCATTGAATTAAAATTAAAAATTTGTGATGCGACCGGGAATCAAACCCGGCTCTCCAACCTTACGAGCCAGACGTCTTACCGTTAGACCTACACATGACTAGCAGCTAAGCCGCCTCGGAATAGCCTAAGCACGATTTCCTTCACATCACAAACTTTAATTCTGCTTCTGTGTTCCACAGAGTATTGCCACTACTGCCAAGGCTCTCCATGCAGCGGAATAGCACCTCGGCAATGGACATGTTGGAACATTCCTGTCTAAGGTGATATAAATATCGATATAAATAGAAATATACAGCCCCTGATACGGTTTTTCGTCTCGAATATGTCAAAGACATTTAAAGATGAACCTGAAGCATTTAATTAAAATTTGAAATGCGACCGGGAATCGAACCCGGGCCTCCATGCTTACTAGGCAGACATCTTACTGCTAGACCACCTCATCACTAGCAGCTAGTGATGTGGTCGCATTACAGATTTTAATTCAATGCTTCAGATTCATCTTTAAATGTCTTTGACATATTCGAGACGAATAACCGTCTCTGGGACTGTACATTTCTATTTATAAAGCAGTGGAGTTGCGCGAAAGATTCAAGCGGAGCCGGCGTGCGCGACCAGCTCCATAGCTCCAGTCGGATGAGAAACGGAGAGCGAGTCGGCGGACGTGTCGCGCAGATAAGCGGATCCGGCAGAGAGCAAGGGGGCCGCCACTGGCGCCACTAAATCATGCACGCGGGTGTGGCTCAGCGCGGCGCGGCGTGGGTTCGGTCGCCGCGGTCCCAGGAGGAAACGGCGGCCACAGCGCTCCAGCCATTTACCTGCTCGCCCTGGATTTACGAGCGAGCGTGACCGTCGGCTGGCAAGTCGTAGGCTGGCCTTGTCATGGAAATCGCAAGATAGAGTTCGCACAGTTATTGACAGCGATGACCCCTCCCTTCCTTAATCGTTCTTGCCAGTCAAACGTTTTGCTCATTTTGCTATCTCATCTCTCGTAACCCCTGCGCCTTTCTTCACAGTCTGGCCTTCAGGCTCCTGCTACTGGCAGTCCTCGCCGCTTATCCCTGCTCTTTAAGTACTTACTCTACTTTTATTTTAACTAATAATGGCGTTCAGTCGTGGTTTTCCTCTTCTGTCCTTAACATCACATTACGCCGTGCGACATTGCATAGGTTGAAACGGTGATAATTTCATGATTGTTTCGACCTGAGATTGAGATACATTATTTATGTTTTAATGTTTTCATATATTTTTTACTAATTACAGTTCATTCTACCGATACTCAGCTTTTTAAGATTACGACGTATGGGGGTTCTGCTCGCTGCAACATTATTCTCCTGGGGCGTCGTGGTAGAAATAAATACTAGATATGTAGAATTTTTCACTTCTTCTTTAATTTGAAACAAACTTCTCCTCCACCAAAACATTACAATTTAATAACATATTCAAAGCATCTGAATGGTAGTACTTCCATTTCAAAACACAGAGAGAGCACTTGACAAACGACTGAAACTCGAACTCCCCCACGCAAGGCGGTGAGGCAAATATATAACATCGGCAATAATGACGTTACATTAAGCATTGTTCATGACAATAGAATATACTGATTTACAATTAACAAACATAACAGAAAAACATTACATGAACACAAAAATAATCACAATAAAAAATGAAAACTATACATATAATAATTTTAGATGGCGCATGTATTTTTTAAGACGAAATTTCCGATCTTTCTGTTGACAACAAAGTGCAATGTTAATGTTGATTAATTTGTTAATGAGTACATCATACATGTTCCTAACATATACTGAACTATCAAATATTCTGGCCATTCACAAAATATACTCAAAATCTCTTTTCAGTCAAAATATAAAAAGAATAACAATATTGATAATTAATGTAATAGTCGAAATAACATAATTAGCTGGTCAACAAAACTTGTTTATGAGCCTAACATACATACAATGCTATTTATTTTCATTTCTTTTTGTTTTTCACAAAAGTTTATACAATTCGTCTGTTTATGTCTTTAAATAACATACAATGACGCAACTATTGTTTATAGAACTGTCTGGAAAGAAAATATATGAATCTCTTAATTAATGAAATCTATCACATGTTTTAATCGCAGTATCACTGAGACACTGTCCTACACTGATTCCTAGACTGACTATTACGTTTATTACTTCACACGCAACATATAACACAAATGAACCACACGATTCCGGATTCGAAGCAGACGGTATCGTAGGATGACATTGAGATGAGAGGACCAGGCAGACGGTATCGTACGATAACATTGAGATGAGGGGGTCAGCAGTATCGTTACAATGTGCATGGATAGTACTTGACGCGCTCCATTACGATGAAAAATAGTAGTAAATTATTTGTAAGTTGAAAACGCATCCTGCGAAATTGCTATCATTTAGGGGACCTTATTTCCGCTTCTATTGAACACAGAGTGGAGGGGTAAAGTATTTTGGATGACTCATTGCCTATTGAACATTTGTACACCTGTGTGAAGAGTGCTATAATGTATTTATCTTTCAGTAAGGTTAAAATGTAAACATTACAGTATTACAGTCTTGGTTGACATCTACATTACAGTATAGCAGTCTTTCTGCAGCACAGTCACATTGAGAAGATTGGATGGTTTTTGTACACTGAACACTTTACGCATTTATGTGGCTTATATATGGAACAAAAAACTCAGAATTGCGGGGTTGGCTACCTCTAGACCTTTTATCCACCGAAAATCTTGAAAATTTTACATATCAATCGTATAATTTTAAGCTACAGTATATTTTTATTTATTTATTTTGTATGTTTATCTGACACCGAGATTCGGAGGATCAGAATTAGCGTACGAATGATAAATACAAAAATACCGTTTTCTCAATGTGGACCACAAATACAGTATCAAAATAAGTAACTAGCCAAAGGGAAGATTCAGATTTTCACATGTGTATAGTAGCGACCTTCCCCCGTCTGTTTTTTTTTTTTTTTTTTTTTTTTTTTTTTTTTTTTTTTTTTTTTTTTTTTTTTTTAATACGTCCGCAAAATAATAGCATTTTGGTACAAAAACAGGCGTATGTGCTGCGAGATGCAGTTCTGCACGCTATAAAACTTATCATCCTCTTTAAAGAAATACATTCGGTGAAGAAATTTAATTTTCTGCAGATCTCTGAATCTGATACATTTACGATTCAAAATGTTTGTTAAGCTTATGGGACATAACTACGGGGTCATCAGTCCCTAAACTTACAAACTACTTATCTACTACCTTATACTAAGGACGGCACAAATATCCATGCCCTAGGGGGGATTCGAACCCCCGACCGTAGTGGCCGTGCAGACCGTGACTGGAGCGCCTCTCCCACCACGGCCGGCGATACATGTACGGATGAAGGGTTAATTGTATATTAGTTACTCACTAAATTACTGTGCAGCATCCAATGATGTAAAGTATTTCAACATATTTTTAACAGTTTACAGAGGCAAAGACAAGTTACAGAGAGTTTGCATATGGTTTATTTTTGTTCATGGAAAGCAGCGTACTCAATTCAGAGGAGATATCAAAACCAAAAATCCGTGTTTAGTAGAACATATAACGATATAGAACATTTAACGATATTTGAAAAAAAGGCTGTTAATAAAGATTATTTATAGTAAAACAATAGTCTCAAAGTATTTTTCATGTTCACATATTTTAACGCATCACGAAAACGCTCTAAGAGCATCTACTTTTGATAGAAAATGTGCATCAGCAAGTAATGAAACCTATACTTTCCATGTGGCATAAGATTATTCCCATTGGAACAAGAACCACGGAAGAAGTCAACTTACATTTCCTTCATTAATTGTAATGCTCTATCGTGAGAAAATTACTATGTTTTTCTGTCTGCTCATACATGTTTCATTGCAATTGCATCATAATAAATTGGCCTTTGATTCCTTGCTATTAAACAAGAGAAAATTAGTTTAGACTTTACATCAATAAATTGTATGTGAGCTCGTTTCTATTTGAATGAAAAGGATCATACAAAGATTTATGTGTACCAATATGTATAATTTGTTATTATACATTTGTTATTATTAGTATTTCAGTTTTCCTACTTTTTTTCTTTTTTCCTGTAGACAGATTTTAATTCAATTTGTCATCTGTATTTATGTGGTACTTATGTATTAAACTGTTTTGTATGGAAATATTTGATACGGTGTTGTTGTGGTGAAGCCTAATATTATTTTATTCCATGTGAAAAGGGTGTTTCAGTGCGTGTGCTTGATTTGCTTAATTATGAACTATATATTCAATTTACACCTGAAGATGTCTTAATTTTTGCATAGCTGAATAAAACTGCACAGTTACAAATTACCGCTGTCACTGTTTTTGAGCTGTGAAAAGAAGTAAGCAGGTAGTGTAGACCGTTTCTCTTTCAATTAAAAGGATCATACTTGGTTGGATGAAACTTTAAATTTAGAAGCTGTGTGTGTATGTGTGTGTGTCTATTAAACACACACACACACACACACACACACACACGCACGCACGCACGCACGCACAGTAACAAACTCACACACTTAGTTTGGAAGTGAACATGTACTCAAACACACTAATGTCGCATAAAATATGTTACCACAATAACACCAGATAAAGAATTTCGATATAAAATAGTTTCACCCACTTATTAGCTATATAATTATCTTTCGGTACTCTTCACAGTGTAAATTTTTCATTGCAGTGTCTCCTTTGAGACTACTTTATTGATTTCATTCAAATTTTGTACGCTTACTGCTTGCAACATGACAATCCTCACCTGAGGGCTTTATAACGCCTTGGCTTCCATTCAATCTGATTTATGTTCAAAAACGTGGTTTGCAGTCCTTGCAATACTTGCACAACACAGCACAAATGGTTTCAGCCTGGCTTTCAGTAGTGCCTACATGACAGGGGCAAATAAGAATTTTGCCGCCCCCAGGCATCAAGACTTCTTTGCACAATGGTCATGTTCTCTACGAATAAAACTCAACCAACACGGAAGTGTCAAAAAATTGTTTCAGACTTATAGACTTATAGACTACACTGAATGGCAGCCATGTTGTGTTTTGATTAGTATTACCCTGCTTAATACAGCTGTTATTAAAGGGCTACAAGTGTGGATGGGAACAACTCCAAGCAGGTTGATGGACAGATGAGATAAGGACAGAGAAATGGGCAAGGATCAGACAGATAAAATGAAGAATGAAAGTATGATTATCTTTTCATGTAGTGTCGACAGGATGGATGGACATGAACAGTATTCTTATAAGGAACCTCTCATCATCTGTCTGGAGCGATTCAAGGAAATCACATAAATCTTGTCTCTTTCCTTATTCTTAATTTTCGAATAACAACGACATTCTTTTCTGAACAGCACGTTGTAATACATCCGACGTATGTACAATAATGTTCATGTCTGGGGAGTTCAGCGGAGTTAGGGACGTGTGGGGTGACCCAGTCACCTGCTGGAGCTCAGGTCTGCCGGATGCACAATGAACGTGATTGGATGCAGTTGATGAACTAGGATGCGTACATGCGTGTACCTTATCACAGTAGTATCTAGACGTATCAGGGGTTCCATATCACTCCAGATTCCTATCTCGCACGTTATTAGAGAGCTTCCACCAGCACGAACAGCCCCCAGGTGATATTCAGGGTTCATAGATTCATGACGCTGTCCCCATACCCTTACAGGTCCATCGGCTCGATACTACTCGTCATACCAGACAAAATGTTCCCAGTCTGCAATGTCAATACTGAAGGGCCCAGGTGAGGCTTAACTCTTCATGAAATCAGCAAGTGCGGACTAGTGTCCTTGTGCTCAGAAAGCCCATATAAGAGATATTTCGTTGTACGGATCGCACGCTGGCAGAAGGGAAGGAAGATTAGTGTTTAACGCCCCTTCGACAGCGTGGTCATTAGATGCGGTGCTTACGCTCGTGCTGTTTGGGTAAGAATGGGGAAGAAAATCGACCATGGCCTTTGAAAGGAACCATCTCGGCACTTGCCTGGATTGATTTAGGTAAATCACGAAAAACTTAAATCTGGGTGGCCGGAGGTGGATTTGAACCAACATCCTTCCGAATGCGAGTCCAGTTCGTTGTCACTGCCCCACCTCATTTGTTGATTATCCAGGATTGAAATCCTGGCAATTTTCACAAGAGTTGCACTCCCATCGCGTTACGCATTTCTATTCAGGCGTCGATGATTCTGTTCTTCCAGGATATTTTCTTCCGACCGCAGAGAAATCGGACATTTGATGTTTCACCAAAGTCTCTATACTCGCGGTTCACTCGTGGAATGGTATGTGAAAATCCCGACCTCATCGCTACCTCGCAGATGCTTTGTCCCATCTCTTGTTCGTCGTCTGTAAAACCACGTTCATACTCGCTTAAACTGAGATAATCTGCCACCGTAACAATAATAACCTGTTAATAGATCATAACAAAACAGAAGACCACTATAATCTGAATTAGTAGGTAGTGTAACATACAGATAATGCTAACGATGGTTGAGAATTGACGACTTGATGAGAGTGCCAAATCCTCGACCCTCAAGCATCACAAGTTGCGGACACTATCTTCTAATAATTTCTCTCTCTTATCATCTTCTTCTATTAAATATAAACCCATGATATATTCTCACTATCTTCTTCAATAGAATCATATGTACTTGCCCTCATTCTTTACTTCTCCTTCTTAAATGGATATATAGTGTTTAATTAATTTTTCCAATAGTTATTTATAGTTTTATTTCATAAGTTAGTTAAGATGTAAATTGTTAAACGTAACTAGTTTTCAGAACAAATTATTCAGTGTAAAAAATAGTTAAATACTTAAATACACCTGTTTTAGCATCCATACGACAGGTCATTGTAAACAACAGCAAAATAAATAAATAATAAAAAATAACACAACCGATCTAAAGCCTGTAGGCGTTTCCTACCACCGCACCGTCCTCTGAGAGTTTACAAATATCTGTGTTTGCATACGCATGCCTAAGTGTATATGAACTACTTCACTGCACTCGTTTCGTTTTCTCCAATTGCGACTCTTACCCTCCACACTTCCATCTAATATTAAAACGATTATTCCTTGAAGCCTCAGAAATTTCACTGTCAGTTAATTTCCCTCCAGCGCTCATAAACACCGTTGATACAGCTTCTCCGAGCGCCTTTCCCTTCCTCATACCTCCAATAGCTTCAGACGCGTCACCCGGCACTTCTTCCCGAATGCCATTATATTCACTTTGTAAATGGGTGTTCAGTGGGGCCTATTGATATCTCCTACTCGGGAAAAGAGAAGACCGTAGCTCCTTACAGAGATAACTGTGAGCCCATTGAGTATTTGATTTCGTATTGTTACACTGCTATCGCGTTAAGCATTTCTCGTCTTCCACCGCAGAAAAAACGGACATTTATGTTCTACCGAAGTCCCGATATTCGCGATGCACTCGTGAAATGATATGTGAAAATCCCGACCTCATCGCTACCTCTCAGATGCCCCGTCTCTCGTGCGCTGACCGTAACACCACGTTCAAACTAGCTTGAATTGAAATAATCTGACATCGGAACAGTAACCTTTCTAACGCCTGCGCCAGAAAACTGGTATATATATATATATATATATATATATATATATATATATATATATATATATATATATGTGTGTGTGTGTGTGTGTGTGTGTGTGTGTGTGTGTGTGTGTGTGTGTGTTTGCGTACGCATCCCTATGCCAGTTTAAGTCCTTGGACTTTAAATGAGTTCATTGTTAAGAAACTAACAGTAGCCCAAAGATATGGTTACCAGATGTCAGCGCTAAAAACTGAGGACACTTCCAGAGTTACACAAATGAGCATAAGGATTATAATATGAAATTATTAGAAACTGAGTTAGCTTGTATACTTGCATATGTAATTCCCTTATCTGGCCACCTCGCAACTTGTATTACAAGCTAATTACAACCCTAATTATTTCAAATTCTCTGAAATTGTAAGTTGAGATCGATGCGCGGGCGACATCAAAAGATGATAATGTAGAAAAAAAAAGAGTGTTGGAAGATAAGTTAAATTCCATAGAGTTTTCATTCATAACAGTACAAAAGATTGTATTTTTGTACAAAAAAAAAAAAAAATGATGACATATCCCCATTTTGCAAAAAATTCTCCCGATGCATTTTTAGGGGCCGAGAAAGAGGACATGTCCGGGTAAATGAGGACGTCTGATAACCCTACCTAAAGTGGGATGGAAAGATCAATCCTGGGTTACACACACAAAAGAGAGAGAGAGAGAGAGCAATCGAGGTAAGACGAAGATCACCAACATTATGGAAAGGTTGATTACACTGGAATGGCAGTGGACTGGTCATATTCGTAGAGTAAAATATGGTAGATGGTCTATACAAGGCTTAGACTGGTGCCCAGTTTACCTAAAAAGTCATAGAGGGAGACCACCAGACAGATGGGACAGAGACGAAAGGAATACACCATGACTCAGTTGGCAAGACAAAGCTCAATATCAGAAGAAATTGAGGAACTTACTGGGATCCTCTGTTAAACGCCGACTAAAGAGGCCACATCACCAAGGGATAGAACTGGCTGATGATGATGAAGTGTCTATGAATTAGTTTATTGTGGCCTACTCGACTCGTGTTCTCCGTCTGCGATTTATACCCTCCACACTTCTATAATATTAAAACGAATAATCCTTGAAGCCTCAGAAAGTTTACTGTCAGTTAAATTTCCTCCAGCGCTAATAAACTCCGTTGCAACAGCTTCTCCAAGCGCCTTTCAGCTTCAGACGCGACACCCGGCACTTCTTCCGGAATGCCATTATATTCACTTTGGAAATGCGTGTTCAGTGGGGCCTATTGATATCTTCTACTCGGGAAAAGAGAAGAAATGTTCAAATGTTTGTATAGTCTATGGAACTTAACTACGGGGTCATCAGTCCCTAAACTTACAAACTACTTATGAACTACTTACGAACTAGGACGGCACAAATATCCATGCCCGAGGGGGGATTCGAACCCCCGACCGTAGTGGCCGTGCAGACCGTGACTGGAACGCCTTAGTCCCCACGGCCACCGCGGCCGGCTAAAGACAAGACCGCAGCTCCTTATAGAGATAAATGTGGGACCGTTGAGTATCTGATTTTGTATTGTTGCACTCCTATCGCGTTAAGCATTTCTGTTCTACAAAAGTCCCAATATTCGCAGTGCACTCGTGAAATGGTATGTGAAAATCCCGACCTCATCGCTACCTCGCAGATACTTTGTCCCGTCTCTCGTGCTCTGACTGTAACACCATGGTCAAACTAGCATACATTGAAATAATCTGAAGTGTGTGTGTGTGTGTTTCCTACCGCTGCGCCGTCCTCTGAGTGTTTATATATGTCAGTGTTTTGGCATGCGGAACCCTACGCCAGTTCATTTGGCCCTTCAGTCCTTGGACTTTAAGTGGGTTCATTATTAGGAAACTAACAGTAGCCTAAAGAGGAATAGAATCAAAACTGCCTTAAAAAAAAAAAAAAAAAAAAAAAAAAAAAAAAAAAAAAAAAAAAAAAAACACGCAGTCGAGATAGACGAAGATCACCAACATTATGGAAAGGTTGATCATACTGAAATAGCAGTGGACTGGTCATATTGCTGGAGTAAAGGATAGTAGATGTTCTAGACAAGTCCTAGACTGGTGCCCAATTTACCAAAAAAGTCTGGGGGGAGACCGGCAGACAAATGAGACAGAGACGAAAGGAATACACCATGACTCAGTTGGCAAGACAAAGCTCAATATCAGAGGAAATTGAAGAACTTACTGGGATCCTCTGTTAAACGCCGACTAAAGAGGCCACATCACCAAGGGATAGAACTGGATGATGATGATGAAGTGTCTATGAATTACTTTATTGTGACCTACTCGTCTCGTGTTCTCCGTCTGCGATTTATACCCTCAACACTTCTACTATATTAAAACGACTATTCCTCGAAGCCTCAGAAAGTTTACTGTCAGTTAGTTTCGCGCCAGCGCTAATAAACTCCGTTGAAACAGCTTCTCCAAGCGCCTTTCCCTTCCTCATACCTCCAATAGCTTCAGACGCGACACCCGGCACTTCTTCCGCAATGCCATTATATTCACTTTGGAAATGGGTGTTCAGTGGAGCCTATTGATATCTTCTACTGGGGAAAGAGAAGACCGCAGCTCCTTACAGAGATAAATGTGGGCCCGTTGAGTATCTGATTTTGTATTGTTGCACTCCTATCGCGTTAAGAATTTCTCTTCAGGCGTCGTTGGCTCCGTTCTTGCATATACAATTTTTTGACCACAAAATAATCTCAATCGGACATTTAATGTTCTACAAAAGTCCCGATATTTGCGGTGCACTCCTGAAATGGTATGTAAAAACTCCCAACCTCATCGCTACCTCGCAGATGCTTTGTCCCGTCTCTCGTGTGCTGACTGTAACACCATGTTCAAACTAGCTTAAATTGAAATATTCTGATATCGGAACATCCGTAACAGATCTAACGCCAGAGCCAGACAACTGTGCTTATATATATATATATATATATATGTAAACGGCGCTTTGGTAGGAAACACACACACACACACACACACACACACACACACACACACACATATATATATATATATATATATATATATATATGTGTGTGTGTGTGTGTGTGTGTGTGTGTGTGTGTTTCCTACCAAAGCGCCGTTTACATATGTTTATGTTTGCATACGCATCCCTATGCCAGTTTATTTGGTCCTTATGTCCTTGGACATTAAATGAGTTCATTGTTAGGAAACTAACAGTAGCCAAAAGAGGAATGGAAAGATCAATACTAAAATGGCAGTGGTCATATTCCTAGAGTTAAAGATGGTAGATGGTCTAGACAAGGCCTAGACTGGTGCCCAATTTCCCATAAAAGTCTTAGAGGGAGACCACCAGACAGATGGGAGTATAGCGGGACTCTGTTGGCAAGAGAAAGCTCAAGATCGGGAGAAGTGGAAGAACCTACTGGGAACGTATGTTACACGCCGACTAAAGAGGCCACATCACCAAGGGATGGAACTGGCTGATGATGATGAAGAGTATATGAAGTATTTTATTGTGCCGGCCGCGGTGCCGAGGGGACTGAGGCGCTTCAGTCACGGTCTGCACGGCCACTACGGTCGGGGGTTCGAATCCCCCCTAGGGCATGGATATTTGTGCCGTCCTAGTTCTTAAGTAGTTCATAAGTAGTTTGTAAGTTTAGGGACTGATGACCCCGTAGTTAAGTCCCATAGACTCTACAAACATTAGAACATTTTTTTATTTTATTGTGACCTACTCGTCTCGTGTTCTCCGTCTGCGATTTATACCCTCCACACTTCCATTATATTACACGATTATTCCTTGAAGCCTCAGAAAGTTCACTGTCATTTAATTTCTCTCCAGCTCTAATAAACTCCGTTGAAACATCTTCTCCAAGCGCCTTTCTCTTCCTCATACCTCCAATAGCTTCAGACGCGTCACCCGGCACTTCTTCCGGAATGCCATTATATTCACTTTGTAAATGGGTGTTCAGTGGTGCCTATTGATATCTTCTACTCGGGAAAAAGAGAAGACCGCAGCTCCTTACAGAGATAAATGCGGGCCCATTGAGTATCTGATTTCGTATTGTGGTTAAATACGTCAAGGTTGTCGACCGCTCCGGCGAAGGTAATCGGGAGGAGAACGGATGGCCGGCAGTGACACGGTTAAGGAATGCGTCGTGGGGACGAAAGTGCGGGGAAAGCGGCGGTCGCTTCCGCGGGGCGACCGGGCGAGCCGTCGCATTACGCCGGCGCGGCGATAGCATCGCGGACGCGCCGCCCCCGTACGTCATCGGCGCGGCCGCGGGTCGCCCCTCGTATCCCGGCAGCGGGCGTGGGCGGCGCACGCGCAACACGGCCGGCTGTCGCCCGGCAACGGTATTTCACGTCGCGTGCCGGTGGGTGGCCTGCCCTGCCTCTGCCCGACCGGGGCGGCGCTAGCGATCCCAGCATAATTAATCAGACGCACCGACACGTGGCGCGCGTCCAGCCACTGCGGCGTCGCTAATATTTATGCCCTGCGCTAATGAGTACCAAGTACCCGAGGAGATTTATTTCGCTGACAATGTCAATCTCTCTTTACCACTGTCGTAGTTGCCGTTGCGGCAGTCTTCAGTCCCGTGAGCGGTTTGATGCAGCTCTCTACGCTGTTCTACTGCCTTGAGGATTCAGTTCACTGGCACAACAGTTTAACACTCACAAGGAAAGTACTTGGGCTCGAACAAACACATATACACCAAAATCGTATGAGAGATAATGGATGGATGAATGATTTGTGGTTAACGCCCCATCGACAGCGTGGTCATTAGAGGCGGAGCTTACGCTCGGGTTGTTTGGGTAAGGATGGGAAAGGAAATGAGCCGTGCCCTTTGGATGGAACCATCCCGGCATTTGCCTGGAGTGATTTAGGGAAATCACGGAAAACCTAAATCTGGATGGCCGGTGGTGGATTTGAACCACCCTCCTCCCGAATACGAGTCCAGTGTGTTACGACTGCGCCACCTCGCTCGGTGAGAGATAATGTAAAGATCCCTTATTGCAGTAGTGATACTCCCGCATCTGCAAAACTCTGCAGTCGTCCGTTAGAGGCCTCTGCTTGTGCCATGCCGCATTGCAATTTGACCTGTCAGTCCGCCAGTAGGGACGGTGCAGTGTGCCTCCAAAGTTGCGTTTTGTGATATTATTTGTGTAGAGAAGCGTCACATGGGGCGGCGATTGCTAATCAATCCTGCTAATGTATTGCGATTAGTTGATATGAAGTTACGAAGAACCCTCCTTCGTGAAGATGGTATTAGTGTAGAAGATGAATCATTTGCATGCTTTCTCGTATCTGTTATGGTACAGAAATATGAGCATAAGTTGGATACTGTTGTTACAAACACATAATAATGATAATAGGGATGATAATGACGAACAACTCTTTGCAAGCGGTAGTGCTACGGTAAGTGCAGGAAGAGGCGATGGAAGCAGTGGCAGTGAATACCAACAGTCTTTCGAAAAGAAGGTTAAAGTTGCAACTATCATCACGGCTTTTGATGACAATTCGCTATAGAACATGTACGATGATTATTACATAAGTTATAGTTAAGATATCTGCATTACATATGGCGTCTGCAATTACATCTACAGTGCTATCTAGAGCATGGTTGCATAGCTTTGCAGAAAAACGACACCCACCAGCATATTGAGGTGTACGTAGAGATCCTGTAACCAAGCGTTCATACAGATATGTTTGTTCGAGCACATGTACTTTCCTTGTCAGATGCCAAGAACTTCCCTGCCCTTCGAACTCCCATATCTCTACCATTTAATAAGAATGTTCTGGACTATTAATTAGAAATTTTAAGCATTTCATATATTCCTTATTACTCTGCCTTTGTTATGTTAAATTTCAAGATATGTTTGATTATACAGCACAGGCGTAGTCAGGATTTCATTTCGGGAGGGGTTTTCAATGAGTGGACATTGTAATAACGTTGACTCTAAACAGAACTGCCGCGATGGAGCGGCGGAGCGCATTGAGGCGCTATGTTCCGATGCGTGAGACCGTTCCCCGACGGGGGTTCGAATCCCCTCTCGGGAATGGATGTTTGTGTCGTCTTTAGTGTAAAGTAGTCCATAAGTAATTTGTAAGTTTAGGGACTGATGACACAACAGTTAAGTCCCTTAAGCTTAACAAACGTTTAAACATTTCAACTGAATTGCAACCAAAACGAGTAAATCTAAATGATTAACACTTTGCGGTATGGTGCGAACTACTCTCGCAGTCCTTGCAGTAACCGTTGCCCACAAGCGACGAGCTGTGATCGCAGTGACGTAAAAAGATTAAAAGCTGTACGTGTGTTGTGTGGATGTTGAACCTATCGTTAGATCAGACAACAAATTGTTCCTTGACACAGCAATTTGGTTTAATTATGGCCCTGATACTGATGTATATGCTATTAAGTGAGAAACAGTGCATGAAACTGATTACGTGCGCAACGGATATTTTTAACAAAACAACTGTGACATGTAGCCTTTTGAAACAGACACTGACTATACTCAAAAATTTTGACTGCGAGAGAGATATTAAAAAACCACAAATCACTTTCTTAATGCTTGACTGAGAATTTTATGCAGATCAGTTTCTAATTATTGAAATTTAGTATCAATTTAGTATCATAGTCAATTAACTATCATTTACTATGGCACCAATAATGAGATCCGTTCAACAATATTATTCACATCAATACTGCACTTTAAATCCACTAATAATTAATTATCAAATAAAGGAAGTAGGTTAATTTTCTAACTAGGTAAATGAAACGTGAAAGAAAGTTTAAGTTACTTATTATTAATAATCAGCATTACATTACCTACAAAATACAACTTCTGACTTGCTGACAAAGCAGCCTCTGCTCTACATCGGAGCCATACACACAACCCAACCGCTCTCTAAGCGAGCTGAACCACTAGTACTACTCTCTCTCTCAGTGCGAGCTACAATGCTATGCAATACATGATCTTTGCCAAAGATGAAACTTCATAAAGGACACATATCGATACATACAGTAGAAGCGATATTATACATTTTCTTGCAAGCAAGTTACTCGATACAAAACAGGAGGCACAATATTGGACATTTTCTTACAAAATAATTTTTTTATGGACACGTTTCATCACCCCCCTCCTACCTATTAAAATTTTGTAGGGTGGGTGATGCCAATGGCATTGCCTAGCCAGCAAAATTACTGAATTTCAAGTCCAAAAATCCATTAATGACATCCAAAATATAACATGAAAAATATGAAAACCTGATAAACATTTTTATACAAGATATTCAAGATCAAAACAACAGATGGAGTTCATAGAAAATTTAAAAAATGTTAGAGTCATAAATACATGCCATTTTACAGGACAGTACCATCAAAAGCCATGCATGGAGTGGTACACGATGTAACAGGGATAAGCAAATGTCAAAATGTACAGAACATCAGCAATAAATGGAATACATGACAAATGTACATAATGATAAACATAAGTATATATAGAATTTCAGAGAACATAGTTTGACAAATGATATAGTGGAGAAAATGAGATAGCTAGAAGTAATAGATAAGTGAAAAAAAATACAATAATAAACATGGACATATACAAAGTTTTACAAAAGGTAGTTTAACTAATGTCATCATTCTTTAAAGAAAATGAGGTAATTACAAGTAATACACACAGTAGTGTAAGTTCCATGCGTCTAAATTTTGTACAAGAGATCAGTATTTTTGGGAACATAAAATGAACATTTGTATCTTGTGCACAATGTAGTCTATGTAAATTTTTAGTGCACTTAGTATAAGATAAAGTGTCAATTTTGTATTCTGTGATGCATTTAAGATGCCATACTTTCATGGATGCTAGAACATACATGTAAAATTTTTGACTACATAGGTTTCTGATCATGTACAAAATAATGTCACTGCTTCGGCACAATAGGATTTCAATATTACGTTTGTCAATCGAATAGTCACAATGACAGTTCAGACTAAAGTGTATTGACTCATTATAGTTCTGAAAGCATATTTATCTATCAAGAGCACAATTTTATTTTGGTCACTCAATGTAAAAGAACCATGAAATATACCTAAACACTTGTAATGAACCTGTGGACAACGTTTGCAATGGGAGGCACTGAATAGTATAAGCACACGAATAGCACATTAGCTCCTAACATTCATTTTAGGTCTTCACACGAATAGCCAATTATTCCCTAGCATTCATTTTAGGTCTGCACACGATTAGCCAATTATCCCCTAACATTCATCTTAGGTCTGCACACGAACACAAAACACTGTAAGATTACACCACACTGTAGGCGAGCTGGCTGGTTGCATTGAAGTTGAAGTCATGGGGAAAAGGTTCTGATGTATTCCTCCATGCAATTCGACAACCAAGTGTGCTCCAACCAACGGGGCTACTAGCAGACTGCATCAGGATAGCCAAAATTAGAGCAAAATTATGGTGGTTGGCCAAGGCTGCAATGGACAGTACTATGTGGCCAAACATCATCCAATAAACATCTTCATTAAAAGGCCCAAAATCAGTGGTATATAATAACACGTCCATTGTTCTGTGTGCATTATGGAATCTCGTGTGCGAAATCGCCAGTTCCCATGCGTGTCCAAAGTACATGAAATAAAGCATTTTACACACAAGTTAGTAACGTAGTCATGATATTTCAGTTTACACTGAAAGAAAAGTCGTTGATTATTAAACCATATTTTTACATTACAAGTAGTGTCTTGAAGACGGATACATTTGAATAGTAATGAGTAATTTAATTCTTATACTAGAGTATCTACAAAATTAGTGTCATTTCATATAGGCATAAGACTTTACATACTATGTACATATTACTTTACAAACACATAATCGTATGAAATACATTCAGGGTGCTTGTCATCAATTTGGCATTAGGTCATATAAAGTAAATTTGTTGTCATAATTAGAGCAATTAACGTGAAGCCACTTCAAATAACTTGACATTCCAATTACCACTAGTCAATTAAATTGACATACATCACTATGGTGGGGATTGCATTACCACCAAATTATAACAATTAAATTACATATGTTGCCATGGCCAGGCTTTTGTCTGAACTGAGTTACATATTTCATTGCCTTGAGGTATAACACATCAGGGTAGTTTCGTGAGAATATCAAAAGAGGTTCAAGTCATCAGGTCATGTCTGTGTCTGTCTGAGTCAGCAGTAGGGTCAGACAAAACAATTAAGGCAAATTTTGGCACAGTAATAGATGTACATCACAGTACATCATCCGATAACGTACACTACTTGTTAGGCATAGCTGCAGATTTTCATCAATAAGATCATCAATAAAATTTTGAAGATAGCAGTAAGCAAAAGCAAAGTATCTCTGTGCATTAACTAGACTTAACTAGGCGTAGTTTATGGCAAAACTGCAAGTTCGCAAGAGAGATGGCTGTGTGCAACGTATAAGCATAACCATAGATTTTCATGAGCTTCATTATAAAATTAATTAGCATAGTGGTAGGGCTTAGATATATAATTAGTGAGCATAGCGGTAAGCTTTGGTTACAAGAGCAATAAGCATAGCTGCAAGCATAATTAGAGATATTCATTACACATAATTACAAATAATTACAGAGCATCAGAAGGATATGATTCTCACCAATCACACATGCCATTGAAGGCACAATGCATCAACATACAAAATGGTGCACATAAGCACAAAGAGAAAACACAAAAGCGCAGTGCGAGTAAGCACATAAGAAAAGAACAGAGCATAGCATCATTAGCAACAGAGCGATTCTCCTCATAATTGCTTCATAATCATTGTATACTCTCGTCCACATAATTACATTTATCAAACATCTTTGACTGTTACCAATACCTTCCTTACCATCATTTATCCATAAACAATAGTGCATTTTAAAGACCACCATGATATATTGTGTATTGCCTTACTCATCATCCTCCAGAATGTCCTTTTTCTTTTTTACTGCTTAATTGGCTTACAAAATGCTTGTATCAACTCAAAATCTTCTTCACTCGCTCCGAAATTCGTAAGTTATGCAATTAGTAATACGGAAGAGAAATCTGATATTTTCTGAAACATAATAACTTAATTAGATTACTAAATCAAAAATTTCCATTAATCTTATTTGTCTTGCACAGCCACAGAGTTCGTTATATATAAATTGCAAGATAGTCATAGTTTTGTATGACAATATCCCAGCTTAGCACAGAGCATAAGTATTTAGAGTTAGGGAAAAGTAACAGTGAGAAAAAGATGTAGATAGAGCGCACTAAGGAAAAGCGGAAGAATAGTGACACTCAGCTCGAGAACGGGGCACCAATCGCCACTTGGTGTGTCCAAAACAGATTAATGGACTCTCTACCCCATTTTTATTCCTTGAAAATTTTAATATTGGAAATGTGGTGTATGCCTTTCGACTTGTGCGTCTTTAAAGTTTCTTTGAATCTGATAGTACAATTTTTATTACTGTCATTGCTTTCAGGAGTAACGGCTTTAGGTTTTGACACAAGTTGTGTCGGTTTTGCCTTATCACTTACTGAGGTGCTACCAGCATCAGTATTGTGCACTTCCGCACAAACTACTATTCTGTCTTGATCGGGAGGTTGTTCATTGTAACCTTCCTCTCTGTGAGGACGTTCACAATGAACAAGTTTCAGCGTATAGTTAGGATCACAAAAATCCTGTACGGCCGAATTATTTGCCGTCGAGTCCGCTAGTCATACCTGACGCGGCCCCTTTTTTGACGAATTGTAGCGTGGATTAGCAGGTCTGATTTCAATGTTTTGCTCTTGTCTTTCTGGGGTACGCGATCTGCTTTGGCCCTGATTTGTGTTTTCGTATCGTGGAAGGCGATCACGAGAATTATCGCGTGTGCCCTCCCGACTACGCTTCTCAGTGTTATTGTTGTTATTTTCAGTCTCGCGATCACTATCAGTATTGCGTCTTTCACGCCAATCAGTATCATTCGAGGTATTGCTGTTATGATAGTAATTATTGTGGCGTCCTCCGCGACCAAAGCCACCACGTCGGTAACGGCCACGAAAACTTCCATGGTTATTTTCACGATCTTGACAATCACTGTTCTCATTGTCGCGACTTTGTTTGTAAGATTCATTAGTGAAAGAATTATTTTTTGGTTTATCGTCGTGCTCTGAATAACGTTTAGTACGCGGCGGGCTTGGTTGCGACCGGCGATCATATCTGTATCTATCAAAATATCGACTGCGCGAGGAATTTTCCTCGTCTTCTTCCTCTAAGTCTTGTAAGAGGTTTCTAAAGGCTTCAATATCATTCTTGCATCGTGCCGCAATGGCAATTTGACGCAAGTGTAGAGGCAATTTGTTCAAACAAATTCTAATTAATTCGGCAGGACAGTAAGGTGCCGATAAAAATTGATTTTTGTATACCAAATGTTGGAAATATTCCACCGGGCTCGAGAAATTTGATCGCTCAAAAGTTTTGAACGTCGCAATACTGTTTTTAACGCGGTCTTGTGCCGCTTCCGACCAGTATGCGGATAGAAATGAGCGTCGGAACTGATTCTCACTATAGCACTCTTGTGCAATAGCTCTCATTCTGGTGGCTGGCTCGCCTTCCAGATAACCACATATAAATTCTAATCTGTGCTCAAGTGGCCAATTCGGGGGAAGACAATAATTGAATTGCTGCAACCACTCTTTAGGGTGCAAGTCATTCGGAGAGTTTTTGAATGTCTTGAATTTACGTACAGTCAGGAAATGCTTGTAGTCAAACGCTTCACTTCACCTGTGCGGTGTAAGTGAGCGTAAACTACGCATCGCGCCTTCATTGTTGTTACTATGAGGTACACTTCGTTCACGTACCAAGCGACCTACTTGAGTCGAATCATCATTGTCATTTTCGTTCAAATTTTCTTCTTCGTCTTCGTATGCATTTCCATAAGTGTGGTCAAATTTCCTCTCTATTCGCGCCACGCGATCATCTAATTTTCTGACCTCAGCCTTGTATTGCTGATTAATGGTCATTTGACCTTGTTTGAAACGGTCAAGGGCGAGATATTCATTAGTTTCATTAAACGGGGTAGGATGCGTTACATCAGAACTTTTGTCACTGTTATCACTGATTTGGGTAATTTTAACAGTAATATCCTCAACCTGTTTATTAATTTTATTGATCTGTTCCGTCGTGACTGACTGGAAGTTCTGCAACTTTTCATCAAATAGATTACTCTGTTGCTTCAATTGAGCGAGTTCAGTAGTTTCCATATTTTCGACTCGTGACGCAAAGCTTTCCATATTTTCCACTCGTGACGCTAGGCTTTCCATATTTTCCACTCGTGACGCAAGGCTTTCCACTACCGGGTTAATCTCGTCGCGAATATCTTGTCTTATTTGCTGAGATTCACGTTTGAAAGTATTGAGCAGTTGTTCCCTGAACCGATTGTTGTCCTCATTTATTTTATTAAAACTACTTTGAATACTCACAAACCTCGAATCGCACGTCTGTTCTATTTTCTCAAGTTTTTTACCTTGTTTCTCAAGTTTTTCATTTAATTTCTGAGATTGTTTCTCAAGTTTTTCACCTAATTTCTGAGATTCCTGAGATTGTAATTGACTATTCTCATTTAATTTAGAGAGCTGTGACAATAAAATTTGCATGAAATCATTTGGTAATACGTTTTCCATAGCCGTCGCACAAGTATTTTTTGTAGCAGAGCTAGGCGGAACCGATGCATTATTTTCCGCAACCACGTTACAAGAATTGGAATTCTGTATTGTCGAATCCTGTACTGTATCATTATCCATATTGTCTATTCCTGAACTAATCTGTTCCGCATTTTCGGACACGGTATTTACTGTCGTATTTGTATCTGTGCAGTGAGAAGACTCTTGCAAAAATTCAGCTTCTCTCCTTGCATCATTCGAGGTCTCATTTTCGGAAGCAGATTTAGCATCAGCGCGGACTCTCCTATTCTTCGACATTGTTAACAGAATTTTGCAGTAAAGTGACTAATAATATTTATTTTCACCTACTGCATATTTTTTGAAAATCACACACAGTAATTATGAGAGAACAATAGGCTGAATCGGGCTAGTGCAACATACAATCACAATCGAGATTACGCGAACCGTTAATTATCACACGAGTTCCGCGATACTAGAACTTTCATCACAACAAACATCAGACAATATAAAAGAGAGACTTGTTCAGTAGTAATGCAATTATTTGTATATTCAATTAATCTACTATAAACAATGCTACACACTATCAAGAATGGTAAGTAACAAACTACAGAAACAATTACTATGCTACTGTTGCTATAACAAAGGATGGTGCTACAAAAATTAAATTAAGAGCCAAAAGATAAGTTGGTTAGTGGAAAAGACAAACTAGCTTAAATAAGGCTACGTATCTAACTACGTCACGATCCTGTTTGTGAACTATCCTGGCAGAAAGGGCGCCAGATAAAAGCTGTACGTGTGTTGTGTGGATGTTGAACCTATCGTTAGATCAGACAACAAATTGTTCCTTGACACAGCAATTTGGTTTAATTATGGCCCTGATACTGATGTATATGCTATTAAGTGAGAAACAGTGCATGAAACTGATTATGTGCGCAACGGATATTTTTAACAAAACAACTGTGACATGTAGCCTTTTGAAACAGACACTGACTATACTCAAAAATTTTGGACTGCGAGAGAGATATTAAAAAACCACAAATCACTTTCTTAATGCTTGACTGAGAATTTTATGCAGATCAGTTTCTAATTATTGAAATTTAGTATCAATTTAGTATCATAGTCAATTAACTATCATTTACTATGGCACCAATAATGAGATCCGTTCAACAATATTATTCACATCAATACTGCACTTTAAATCCACTAATAATTAATTATCAAATGAAGGAAGTAGGTTAATTTTCTAACTACGTAAATGAAACGTGAAAGAAAGTTTAAGTTACTTATTATTAATAATCAGCATTACATTACCTACATAATACAACTTCTGACTTGCTGGCAAACCAGCCTCTGCTCTACATCAGAGCCATACACACAACCCAACCGCTCTCTAAGCGAGCTGAACCACTAGTACTACTCTCTCTCAGTGCGAGCTACAATGCTATGCAATACATGATCTTTGCCAAAGATGAAACTTCATAAAGGACACATATCGATACATACAGTAGAAGCGATATTATACATTTTCTTGCAAGCAAGTTACTCGATATAAAACAGGAGGCACAATATTGGACATTTTCTTACAAAATAATTTTTTTTTTAATGGACACGTTTCAAGATGCACAGAAAACGATCTACGAACTATTCTATCAGTTCTTGTGTTTTGTTATGCAGCTTGATGGGTTAGTTATGAAAACAATCATCTATAAGGCAGCACCAGCAAGAGAAATCATCTAACATATCCTTGAGTAAGAAATGCCGCCAAAATGTCACAGTACAGACGATCGCTTGCAGATTAAGATATCTGGGATGTTCTGTTCAATGATTTGGGTCGGAGGAAGAATTTAGTGACGATTCTGAAGATGACAGAGATATTTCAGGTCATTATTTACTGTAATTTCGACTTAAATTACAATATATTACACGAAACTATAACATCTAACTATAATACAGTTTATCGAGCTTCTGGACGATATTGACAAGACGTCTCAATATGAAACGGGTCAAATTCGTCGCGAATTTCGGATTGGTAATTACTTATGATTATAAAAAATAGTTGGCCTAACGTAATTTTGTTGTGTATCGTGATTTTTGTAGGTAAATACCTTTCAGTTTGTATTTATAATACATAAGCGAGTGCAATTTTCTTATTAAAATCCTGCTACAGTAAAGTCTCGATTAACCGTTCCACGGGTTATCCGACCTACCGCGTTATCCGACCATTTCACCGGGACGGGACTGTTCGCAAAGAAATGTCTGAATGAGCTCAGAAATTTTAAAAGAATGGTTTTTCAATGACTTCGTGCCTCAAGCTGAAAAGTTTAGAAAGCCCACATCTAGCCTCGCAAAGCACTGTTGCTTCTAGACGATGACACTTGTCACCATAATGAGGATGAACTAAGAGACCAAGATATAAAGGCCATGTTTTTTTTTTTATTTGCCTTCAAATGGCACCTCCTTATGTCATCCTATGGACCAAGGGACCTCAGAGACACTGAAGAGAAACTAGCTCAGAAACTGACTTAATGGTATGGACGAGGGAGATGACATGGTAGAGAAGTTAATTTGAAAGTCTTAGCTTCTGGCGCGGCCCAATCGTGGGAGAGTGTTGGCGCAAACACAACTGCAAAATCCTGAAAGCTCTCCAGATAATGAAAATCTACAGCAGCAGACCGAACCCGAAAATAGTACCCTGCTTCCATTATTACGAAAAGTTCCGGGATGTCCTGAGGCCACAGAAGATGAAGTAGATGAATGGATTGTCCTATGAAGATATAGTCAACATGGTAAATGGAAAAGTAGAAGAAGGTGATGAAGCGAATGTACAGCAGCTGGAGGAAACAGGCAAACAAAAGATTCTAAAAAGATTGCCTAGTTAAAAGCAAAGGTCCCAGGTTCGAGTCCCGGTTCCGGCACACAATTCTAATCTGCCAGGAAGGTTCACATCAGCGCACACTCCGCTGCAGAGTGAAAGTTTCATTTTGGAAACATCCCTTAGGCTGTGGCTAAGCCATGTCTCCACCATATCCATTCTTCCAGGAGTGCTAGTCTTGCATGGTTCGCAAGAGAGCTTCTGTGAAGTTTGGAAAGTAGGAGGCGAGGTACTGGCGGAAGTAAAGTTGTGAGGCGGCATCGTGAGTCGTGTCGGGATAGCACAGGCGGTTGTGCGCTTGCCCGCGAAAGGCAAAGGTCCCAGGTTCGAGTCCCGGTTCCGGCAGACAATTTTAATCTGCCAGGAAGTTTCATAACAGCGCACATTCCGCTGCAGAGTGAAAGTTTCATTGTGAAAGATTTTTTAGTTCAATGATGTCTTTCACAAACTCAACAGTGAACAGCTGGAAGTAAGTAAATATCAATTCAGCCTAATTTGATTTGCACTGTATTACATTTTTAACTTATTTGGCCTCCTTTAGTGTCTCTTTTTTGTGCTGTCTAATGTATTTGAAAGTTATATTCACTTCTTGTTCACGTATTTAATAACTTTTCTATGTTCAAAGAAATTTTATAAACTTTTTATGTGTTTTTTTTAATATATATTTTCCGTATTATCCGACCAAAAGTAGGAAGCCAGTTGAGAGCACTGTCGACTCGACTTAAAACCCTAACCGTCTTACCTTTGTTCTTGGATACCTTCCATCCTTTAATACAACTAAGAAAATCCCCCTCGAACAATTACCGACTTCCTCTACTTACAGAACATATGCAAGTATTAAAAATTTTAATACTAATGTCTTATAGAGTAACAGCTGTTACGTGCGAAGTGCGGCTGCCTGCTGGTAGACATAGTCTTGGGGAGGTTTTGGGGACGGGGGGGGGGGGGGGGAGGGGAGAGAAGGAAGCGGGAAGCGGCGGGGCGGCGGTGGGGGATTACGCGCACCCAGTCGCCTGCATTCACGCACTTCCGCTGCTTTGACGGCGGCCCAGCGCCGCCCGCCTCGCCGAAAACACGTCCGTCCGCAGCCGCAGCCGCACTTTGTGGCCGCGGGCCGGGCCTCGCACAACTCTCACACGTGCGCATCCACAAAGGGCTGCTCTCCGAAATTAGGCTCCCAGCGCGTACTTAACGCGCGTCGCGCTTTTTGTTCCGCTACTCCCTTTGAACAGCACTTCTGTTACACCCCTCAGTAGTTTGAGTCGTCAGTGCGGACTATTTTTGGGAGTTTTCTGCCGCCCATTGACAGCATTAAAAGGATTCCGCACACTCTGGGATTCGTTATCGGAAAAGAGAGAAAAAATATGTTCAAATGTTTGTAGAACTTATGGGACTTAACTACGGGGTCATCAGTCCCTAAGCTTACAAACTACTTATGAACTAGCTAATCCTAAGGACGGCACAAATATCCATGCCCGAGGGGGGATTCGAACCCCCGACCGTAGTGGCCGTGCAGACCGTGACTGGAGCGCCTCAGTCTCCTCGGCCACCGCGGCCGGCACGGAAAAGAGACACACGCTCTGTGCGATTGGACCATCTTTCGTTCCATTGTCTTTCCTAATCTAATGCAAAGAGGAACGCGCGTAGCTTTAGATGTGTACGTCCACCACGCTGTGTATCTTGTTTTAGACATCTCCTTGAACGGCTTTGTGTAACACTGCGTAGGATTAGTTTATGTGATGTGCAAATAAGGAATTAGCAGAATACAGTATTTGAATGACGCAAATTCAATACCAGGCGTCAAGGATGGTCAATACCAGTTTACAGTAAACAGATGAAACTTCAAATAAACACAAAATTAGGTAGAACACCTGAGTGTAATGCTACGCATCGAGGCTCCTTTTCGGTCCTCCTAAGGGGTCTAACTTATATTCCAAGAGCTATGAAAGGGATCGATAATTTATCATGAACTCAGTATTAAACTGGGGAAATTTCACATTAAGATATCCTAGGTGTTATCCTATGTATTTGCTCAACAACCCTATAAAAACTTAAAAATAACTCTATACTGGGCAGAAGATTTTGTTTTCCTGGGGGGGGGGGGGGGGGGAGAAGATTTTATTTTCCTTGGGGGGGGGGGGGGGGGAGAATTGATGTATACACACAAAACATGAAAAATAACTTATTCCTTTTTTTATTATTCAGAATCTTGCCTTCATCGGATCTGCCCTTAAAATACTCCCTCATCGCATTGGGTTTTTCACTTAACGTCAAATCATGTAGTAGTGATCATGACTACTTTTGTATGTAATACTAGTGATTCGGCCGTCTTCGCACGAGTCTAACTTCTATTCTACATGTATAAAAATTGATGTATGTTTGGATTTTAATAGTTAATGTGTTAATATTTCGTAAACTATAAGATGTAGAATTATATAATTTGAAAATGTAGCTATTTATTGTAGATACTCCCGGTAACCAAAAATTCAGACTTCAAGCTTTATCCACATGGGAGGTACATGGGGTTCGAGCCGCGGTGGTGGCCGAGCGGTCTAAGGCGCCTCGCTGCGGAGCGAGCGGTTGCTCGCCGTCGGAGGTTCGAGTTCTCCCTAGAGCATGTGTGTGTGTGTGTGTGTGTGTGTGTGTGTGTTTTCCTTAGGTTAGTTTACCTTAATTTAAGTAGTTTGTAAGCTACGGACTGATGATCACGCAGTACGATCCGATAGATTTACAAACATTTGAACATTTTTTTTTTAACATGGGGTTCGAAAGTGCCGTGAACTGCTTCGAGAATAAAATGGATCGTCCGTGCGTTCGACTTGCCAGGGCCACTGCCGTGCCCCCTGATGGACAGACAGAACAAGACGAAGTAGGAATGCGTATCGGGAGGGGGGAAGATTAATGGCCCGTCGAAAGTGTAAGTCAGGTAGTCTTTTGTAGGATGGAAACGTACATCGGCAGTGCCCTTTGAAAGGCATGATCGCGGTATTTGGTTGGACCTACTAGGGAAGTAACGGACTTTGAAGCACCGCCCTTCTGACAGTCCAGTCCACAAACCACTGCGGCAACTCTTTCGGTGGAGAAGGAAGAGGAAGAGGAGATGGATGGAGAACCGCCTACAGTGGTGAAATTATTGTTTTCCTTTGTCTGTCACATCCTGTACTTCGTTACTCGGTCGTGAAGAAAGCGTTACTGCGATAAGTACTAGTGATTTCCGAGGGCCAATACCGCGGTCTAAGAAATTGGTGTCTTTCGTTATTCGATGTCGCGTGATTCACTGGGCTGCAATTCGATTACGCTGCAAGAATTACGATGATGCAAACGTTAAGACAGTGAAATTCGGCATTAATATTTTTCGTAAATAACAGCGGGATGGCGTAGAGGTTACTCCGGTTTTTAAAAGAAAGTGTGCTTTAGTCAATACGACAGATATCGTCACTACGCCGGTATTAAATTTCGTTTGGCTCAGTGACCTAGTGCAAGTCTTTGAATTGGACGACACTTCGGCGACTTGTGTGTTCCTAACCTACCCCAGTTATCCGTCCTGGCAAAGGGGTTCTACAGCTTCACGTGGAATCCGAACCACCTATCGTTTCCGGCGGCTCTCCACATTGTTGACAGAAGGCTGGGTTAAAACGCAGACTCACAAATATCCGAAAATCTAGCGGGCTTCGAACCCTCGACTCTTCGGTTACCAGTCGAGCACTTAATCACGAGACAACAGGGCCCGACTAATTGACTGTAACTACACTCCTGGGAATTAAAATTGCTACACCACGAAGATGACGTGCTGCAGACGCGAAATTTAACCGTCAGGAAGGAGATGCTGTGATATGAAAATGATTAGCCTTTCAGAGCACTCTCACAAGGTTGGCGCCGGTGGCGACACCTACAACGTGCTGACATGAGGAAGGTTTCCAACCGATTTCTCATACACCAACAGCAGTTGACCTGCGTTGCCTGGTGAAAGGAGGAGAAATGCGTACCACCACGTTTCCGACTTTGATAAAGGTCGGATTGTAGCCTATCGTGATTGCGGTTTATCGTATCGTATCCATTGACTGTTAGCGGAATATGTAATCGGTGGGTTCAGGAGGGCAATACGGAACGCCGTGCTGTAACCCAACGGCCTCGTATCGCTAGCAGTTGAGATGACAGGCATGCCGGCCGCGGTGGCCGACGGGACTGAGGCGCTCCAGTCACGGTCTGCACATCCACTACGGTCGGGGGTTAGAATCCCCCTCTCGGGCATGGACATTTGTGCCGTCCGTAGTATTAGCTAGTTCATAAGTAGTTTGTAAGTTTAGGAACTGATGACCCCGTAGTTAAGTCCCATAAGCTCTACAAACATTTGAACATGACAGGGATCTTATCCATATGGCTGTAACGGATCGTGCAGCAACCTCTTGATCCACGAGTCAACAGATGGGGACGTTTGCAAGACAACAACCATCTGCACGAACAGTTCGACCACGTTTGCAGCAGCATGGAATATCAGCTCGGAAACTCTTGACGCTGCATCACAAACAGGAGCGCCTGCGGTGGTGTATGCGACGACGAACCTGGGTACACGAATTGCAAAATGTCATGTTTTAGTATGAATCCACGTTCTGTTTACAGCATCGTGATGGTCTTAACCGGGTTCGGCGACATCGCGGTGAACGCACGTTGGAAGCGTGTATTCGTCATCGCCATACAGGCATATCACCCGGCGTGATGGTATGGGGTGCTATTTGTTGCACGTCTCGGTCACCTCTTGTTCGCATCGACGGCACTTTGAAAAGTGTCCATTACATTTCAGATGTGTTACGACTTGTGGCTCTACCCTTCATTCGATTCCTGCGAAACCCTACATTTCAGCAGGATAATGAACGACCGCATGTTGCAGGTTCTTTACGGGCTATTCTGGATACGGAAAATGTTTGACTGCTGCCACACAGATGTCTTACAAATTGAAAACGTCTGGTACATGGTGGCCAAGCAACTGGCTCGTCACAATACGCAGTCACTACTCTTGATGAACCGTGGTATCGTGTGGAAGCTGCATGGGCATCTGTACCTGTACAAGCCATCCAAGCTCTGTTTGACTCAATTCCCAGGCATATCAAGACCGTTACTACGGCCAGAGGTGGTTATTCTGGAAACTGATTTTTCAGGATCTATGCACCCAAATTGCGTGAAAATGTAATCACATGTCAGTTCTAATATATTTTTTCCAATGATTACCCGTTTATTATCTTCATTTCTTCTTGGTGTAACAATTTTATTGGACAGTAGTGTATAACCCTCCATTTGTTCAGTGTCGGATCGGATACAGAAGAGGATGCGACGGAAGTGTTCCCCACGGGTGAGTGAGTCCTTTATTTTGTTTTCTTTCGCGGCACAACAGCAGGTAACAGGAAGCGCGTAACTGGAGCGCAGGACCGCAGCCTCTGTTCGTCGAGGTATAGGGAATGCCTCGATGCATCTAACGGTAACAGCAACCTTTCACAACACGCAAAGATACTTGCGGCGCTCGACCTGGTATATGGAGCAGCAGGCTTGGTCTACAGGAGAGGTGGTTGAAGGGGAGGAGGAGAGGGGGAGGGGCGGGTGATCACTCTTACAGGTAGAGAGGAGGCGGGGGCGGGGAGGCCAGGCCCGCGAGTTATCTGCTCAAATGCCGCGAGCGATCAACGTGCGCCAGTAAATCGCCCGTGGGAGTCTGCTGGCACGCCAGCAACACTGCGCGGCACCTTGCCCCAGCCGGCAGTCGGCCGTTATCAATTAAGCGGCGCGAGCGCAGTTAGCGCTTTTGCGGAGGCAGCAATCGCGGATAAGTCATCTGGCCGGGCCGGGCCGGGCCGGGCGACTCCCACGGGCTTCGCCGGCCGGCGCCAGGCTGCCCTTGAAAAGCCGCGACCTCCTGACATTTGGCGCGAGGCGGGGCAGCGGAGACCGACGCGGACGCACGCGAGCGCACGCGCCTCACACACGCACGCACACACACACACACATGCACGCGGACGCCCTCAGATAATTATAAATTTGCTTTAGTTGCGTGCTTAGCGTATGCGCAGGTAGCTGCAGGCTCTTATTACGAGGTCTTCCCGACGTTTAAGGAGGTTAATTGAGCCCCTGATTCACGATACTGCGAACAATGTCCGGCGCGAAACTTGCTCTCGCCGCACCGATACGAACTAAAACTGCGCCCGACACCTTTATGGAAGCGGCAGGTTGGACTGGAATATTTGTAAATAACGGTTTCGTGTTACAGATTAGTAACTCAAATTATAATTGCAACCAATTAATCTTGGTTTCTTAAATGCAGGTTTCTCCGTAGCTGATATCAGGCGCCGCATCCGCTTTAGCGCAGAAACTTCGCATGATTGTTCCACCTTTGGATCGAGATTGCTAATCCTAAGATTACAACAGCGATTGAAATAAGTGTTAGTTGAACACGAAAAGCCGACAGCTTCTTCTTGTGATGTATGATATTATGTTTTTTGCTACTCTTCCCATTCAAAAACAGTAAATTTGGCTCAGCAACTGGCGGTTCGTTGACGGAAATAGTTTGAAATGTTTAAATGTCTGTAAATCTATCGGACCAAACTGCGTGGTCATCAGTCAATAGCTTACAAACTACTTAAACCTAGGTAAACTAACCTGACAACACACACACACACCCATACCCCAGGGAGGACTCGAGTCTCCGACGGCGAGAAATCGCGCGCTCCGCAGCGAGGCGCCTTAGACCGCTCGGCTACTCCGCCGCGGCGGAAATAGTTTTGCTATTGTAGAGCTTCTAAGTGAGCAGATATGCTTCTTGTGATTTGGGAATTCTTTCTTGTTTCACTTCACATTGATTCTCTGCCCCCTTTAATCTCGTGATGAATTCCCCTTATTTGCATTTCTCGTATCTTCACAAATTTTTCCAAACCATATTAAATGAAAGAATGGCAGCTAGCTCTCAATGTAGTAAAATGTAAGGTGATGCGCATGAATAGGAAAAACAATCCCATAATGTTCTAATACAGCATTAGTACTGCGCTTCTTGATGTTGTCGCGCCGTTCAAATATCTAGGCGTAACATTGCAGAGCGATATGAAATGGAACGAACATGTAAGGACGGTTGTGAGTAAGGCGGACAGCCGACTTCCGTTTATTGGTACAATTTTGGGAGGATGTATTTCATCTGTAAAGGAGACCGCGTATAAAACGCTTGTACGACTATGTCTTGAGTACTGCTCAAGTGTTTGGGACCCGCAGCAGATCAGTTTAAAGGAAGACAGAGAAGCAGTTCAGAGGCGAGCACCTAGGTTTGTTACTGGTAGGTTCGACCAATGCACGAGTGTCACAGAAATGCTCAGGCAGCTCAATTGTGGATCGCTGGAGGAAAGACGATGTTCTTTTCGTGAATTTCTGTTGAGGAAATTTAGAGGGCCGGAATTTGAAGCTGAGTGTAGTACGATCTTGCTGCCGCCTACTTATATTTCACTTAGCGATCACAAAGACAAGAGAAATTAGGGCTTGTACGGAGGCATATAGGCATTTTTTTCCTCGTTCTATTTGGGAGTGGAATAGGAAAGGAAATGCATAGTACAGTGTACCCTCCGCCTCGCACGTTACGGTGGATTTACGTAGTATGTATGTAATGTAGATGTATAAAGTAAAGTGATTCCATGTCCTTGGCAAACGCCGGTATGGACATGAAATGCTTCTCCTGTCTTCTCATGAATTTGGTTTATCTATATCCATGGTACCGTGGTTCTGAATCAGTGATTAACTTTGAGGCCCCTTACGACTTCACTTTAAACGTCGGTTGAAGGCAACGACATATCGACACTTAAGTACTCTTCCTAGTAAAGTGTTGTGGTGTTCAAACCATTTTAGGGTCGACGACTGCTTTACCTCTAAACATGTACAACATGCCATCATTACGAGGGGTGTTCAAATAAAAGATACGAAACGACACTGTGAGTGTAACTGAAGTCTTTATTCAAAAGTATCACCAGAGGCCTGAGCACAACAATCGCACTGTTTAACGAACCGAAGGAATCCCTGTTCCCACTATTCCTGTGGCTGTGACAAAAGCCAGTCGTCTACTGTGTCTTTCATTCCGACGTCCGAATTTAATCGCTTTCCTATGAGATGTTTTTGGAGCGGACTAAACAGATGGAAGCTGTAGGGTGGATGCTCAAGCTGCTCCCACGTGCACTTGGCCAGTACACTTTGTTTGACCCTGGAAACGTGAGGACGTGCTTTGTCATGGAACAGAACCACTACCTCCCTGAGCAGCAAAGGCCATTTGATCTTGAAGGACTTGAGTAGGCTACGGAGTGACTCAAAGAACACGTCACTGTTATTGGTTTTCCTTGCTCTCTCTTTTTATTGTTTGGTACTCTGTGTATGCGTCATTTCGGAACCGCTAGTAGGTATTCCGCCATTTAGCAAGCAGCTTGTGTGCATTCATACAGCAGTTTTTGTGCCACTTGTACTTCGAAAACAATTACGAGACTCGAAAATAAGCCCAGCTATTCCACAGTTATTAACAACGCCTCCGCCACATGTGAGCCTCCAAAATTAAATTATACTGTCGTCTTGTCAGCTTCTGCAATGCCTACATTGGTCTTTTCTTGTAAGTATTCCGAGCTCGAGTATTTTGTAAGCCACTTGATTAGAAGAGGAATTGCATTCGCTTCTCACTGCTCGAGAATGTCTGACACCTGATACCTGTATTTCCTATACCTTGTTTGGAGTAATCATTACAGCACTAAAATCTTGCTGGGCTTAACCATACACCAGTTGGATCTACAATATAGTTATACTGGGTGAAGCGAAATTAGCGCACTCGGGCTTCGCAGCGTGTCCTTACATGCCAGCAGTAAACGAAAATTCTCACACAAAGTTTCGACCTGCTCATATTTCCGACAGTAAATGGGCGTCAAGGATGACATGGGTGTGTGTTCCATACGTCAGTTTGTTTGAGAATTACATAATCACACCAAAAAGCTTCTACGGGATGTACTATAGAAGTGCGGAGGTACGACTTCTTCTTGCGTTAGTAGGACTGGGTAACAACTTTGATGTGGCAGTGTAAGACTTCGTAATCCGCAAGTCGTCAGCTCGTGACAAAAAAAAAAAAAAAAAAAAAAAAAAAGAATTCTGGTAAAACTTCCTGTAATATGAAATAAAAAAAATAAAATAAAAAGAAAACAAACAACAAAACAAAAAACAGTGTCTAGCGCAGATGGAAGAAGCATGTGATGCTATAGCTTCTTTAAATTGTCACTCTTAATAAAATATTTCAAAGTTCATTCATAGTTTAAACTATCAAAAGGAAGTTTGTGTTTTACACGTTGCTATAGTCACAGATGATATAAAGTTCTTTTATATCCTGATAGATCGATATGTTCGATCTATTAAATGTATTAAAAATAAATTTAATTCTTCTTAATGGATCCTTCTCACAGAATAATGTTTCATAAATTTCATCGTTCAAACTGTAAAATGGTTTGAAATTACTTTTTTCTCTTCTATTAATATACCATTTCTTGTAAATAAATAATATCAGTAATAATTGTCTGTGACACTCGATGACTTTTCAAGACACATAAACATTTATTGACGTCAGAATACAGATCGTGACCCAACAACAGTTAAAATAGAACTGATATTTAAACCATGTTGATTTTTCATGAAACTTTCTATAATAATGTCAATATCCTTGACGATAAACGTAGATACCAGCGACTTCTTGCCTCGTGGCCGTCGATTCGCGATTTGAAGTGGCCAGATGTTTACTTCTTGATATCAGCTTCGAAGATGTTGCTCTCGTAGGTTGAATCGCCATCACAGCACATGAAATATAAGAAACATACATTTTTTTAAGAATCACATAACATAAAAATATTAACATTAAAATCATTTAATAACATAAATATTAACCGATTATTCTGCAAAAACTGATCTGAGATGAGGTAGTAGTGGAGACAATAACCCGTCCCACTACAGAAGGCGTCTCGAGAAATAAAATTAGCATGCAAACCCATGCCCGGAAACGTCATCCGTCGACGATGTAGAGCGTCGAAGTGTCTGGAGGGGATGTCTACGGCAGGTGCCCGTGCCTACAACTTGGAATCTCCGCAGCGACGCTGAATGGCTTTTCCGGACATGAGTTTGTGTGTTAATTTAGTTACCCAACAGGCGTTGTACATCTTTTAGAAGTTTGTTGTTATAGTTGTGTAATTCGGAAACAGACTCACGTATGGAACACACACTCGTTTGTCTTCGACGACCGTTTCCTGCCGGAAATTGAGGACGAAATTTTGTGAGAGATTTTTTTATTGCTGGCATCTGAAGAATCGGGCATGAATTTCGCTTGATACTTTATAATATAATATTGAAGCTATCATGGAGCTTCCCGCTACAACCAATGATTACAATTTACATTGTGTCTATAGATTACTAAGGTTTTACGCTGTGTTTTAAATTGTAAAGAACAAACCCCTCGGAATGATTAGTGGAAATGTTGATTGCGTACACACATAAAAGAACGAACCATAAGTTACACAATTTTGATACTTATACGTGACTTGCAGATGAGAATGAGCTAAGAAAGATACAACCCTGCATAATAGCATACTGCAACTCACTGTACAAGGTGCGTCTAAAACATTTGATGAATTGTCCCATATTTTACAAACCGCGCTGGCGAGGATGAGGTGCCATTGCATATACATTGAAAAAACATGTCAAAAATCGGCCCCTATCGGGAAAAGCACTGCAGTGGAGCTGTGGTTCACGCTGCGACCCAACGTACAGGTTCAGTGAGAGAACTCGTATCATTGCAACATAGAGCTCAAAATAGAGTAAATAACGTCAAGTTTTGTTTCAAATTAGGCAACACAGTGACCGAGACCCATGGATGTTAGCGCAAGTATATGGTGTTGTAACAGTGAGTAAACGGTGTGTGTCTGAGTGGATTCAAAGCTTTAGCCACGAAAAGGAAGGTGTCGAGGATGAGCCAAGTTCAGGTCGACTGTCCACAATCACAGTCGCAGACAACATCGAACGAGTGCGACGGATGCTTGCGGGTGATCGGCGGCTGTCCTTGAGATGGATACCAGAAGACTTGAAGATCAACGCGGTTGTGGATATCCAACACAGCGTGACGTCAGTGCTTTGAGGGATTCCACAAGAAGCTGAGAGTTTCTAACAGCTGTACAATCAATCTCGGAAGAGAATTGTAGAAATGGAGAATACTTTGAAGGCAGTTAAAGGTATTTTGTCTGTTACTCTTGTTTCCATTATTTCGTGAGACCAATCAACAAACTTTCTGACTCATCTTTTATATGTAATTAGTGATCTAAAAGTCGGATTTCTCGAAATTTGACAGAGAACCCAAAGATATTTAGATCGTATGTCAAATATACTAGAGGCAAACCACAAAAAATACCCTTTCTACATGATAGAAATCGCGATTCCGCCGATGATAGCGCTACTATAGCATAGTTACTAGACACAGCTTTTCGAAACTCATTCACCAAAGAAGACGACACCAATATTCCATATTTCGAATTACGAACAGAAGTCAGAATGAGTAACGTAGCAGTAGATATCATCGGAGTAGTGAATCAAATGAAATCCCTTAACAATAACAAGTTTTCTGGTCCTGACTGTATACCCATTAGAATCCTATTTGATTATGCTCATGCGATGGCTCCTGACTTTATAGCCATATCCAGCCGCTCACTCAACGAAGGCTTTGTACCAAAAGACTGAAAATATGCACAGATCACACCTATATTCAAGAAAGGCAGTAGAAGTAACCCACTAAACTACAGGCCTCAGGCGTCAGTTTGCAGCAGGGTTTTGGAACATATCCTGTATTCACATATTATGAATTATCTCGAGTAGAATGATCTATTGACCCAAGGTCAACACGGGTTTAGAAAATATCGTGCGGAACACAACTAGCTCTTTACTCACACAAAGTGTTGAGTGTGTCGATAAGGGATTAAAAACTGATTCCATATTTCTAGATTTCCAGAAGGCTTTTCATACCGTACCTCACAAAAGGCTTTTAACCAAATAGCGTGGTTATGGAATAGCAATAAAATTTGCGACTGGATAGGGGATTTTCTGTCAGAGAGGGGACAGATTGTAGTAATCTACAGTAAGGCATCGACTAAAGCGGAGGTTATATCGGGCGTTTCACGGGGTAGTGTTATTGCTGCTCTGCTATTCCTTATTTACATAAACGATTTGGGAGAAAATCTGAGCAACTCTCTTAAGTTGTTTGCAGATGACGTCATCATTTATCGTCTAGTAAAGTCATCTGAAGATCAAAACGAACTGCAGAACGATCTGAATAAGATGTTGGTATGGTGTAAAAGTGTGAAGTCGTCCACTGAGTACTTTGTTTAGAATATAAATCAGTCAAATGTGAAGGCCGTAAACTCCACTAAATACGTACGAATTACTATTATATCATACTTAAACTGGAAAGAACACGTACATAATGTAGTAGGAAAGGCGAACCAGAGATTGCATCTCATTGGCAAAACACTTAAAAGATGCAACAGAACTACCGAAGAGACAGGATATACCCCGCTTGTCCGGCCTCATTGAGAGTATTGCTGGCCAGTGTGGGATCCTTATCAAGTGGGTTTGACGGAAGCCATAGAAAGAGTCCCAAGGACAGCCCGTTTTGTATTGTCACGATACAGGGGAGACAGTGTCATGGAAATTATACAGGATATGGGATGGGAATCATTACAACAACGGCGTGGCCTACTTACGAATCTCCAATCGCCAACCATTTTTCTCTGGATGCTAGAATATATTATTGACTGTTACCTACATAGGCAGAAATGATCAATAGAATAAAATACGAGAAATAAGAGCTTGAACGGAGAGATTCGGATGTTCTTTCTTCCCGCGCTATTCGAGAATAGAATGGTAGATGAATTGTATAAATGTGCTTCGATGAACCCTCTGCCAGGCGCTTAAATGTGATTTGTAGAGTATCCCATGTAGATATAGATGTAGATTTGTTTATCTGTATGTGTGTATGTATGTCTGTATGTTACATATAGACTCCGGGGCTTGATTAAATCTTCAGAATATATTTAGATTTGTTTAGCGGGTGATCATGTGAAGTTTTTCGAATGGCGTTGAATGTTTTAAATTAAACAAAAGCAATGAACTGACTGGTTGCAGTAAAAACGAATATAAAATCCTCCTCATACCTTCCCCCTGCCTATGAAAACTTTGTAAACACTGCCACACATAAAAGGTGCGAATGCGAAACTACGTCAACAGTTAATAAAAGGTTTTATCTGCGAAAGTAAAGATGTGGTGTATTTTGAAACCACAGATATAAAACGAGAAGCTGGCAACTCTGTATGGGGACCGGAGGTCTTTAAAATATTAAAGAGTATTTTTGACCATATCTTCCATGGAGGTTCACCCTTCATATCCTAGCAGACTCTTCAGTGGGCTAAACGGGTGTAACTGTGGTGAGGAGAGATTCCATTCTAGAAAATTAAAAAAATAAATAAATAAATAAATAAATAAATAAAAAATAAAAAATTTAAAAAAATTCTGACGACCTAATTCCGCCATTATATGCATCCATCCAAATGACGTACGTGTCTATCGGGTTCTCTAATCATTTCGCGGTATACTTGTTAGACTGTTCAAATGGATCCACAACATAAAAGTGCTCTTTATGGCAATCATTTAACATTACGATATTGCAAATAAGAGGAAATACGTTATTACGTTCATAATGTTTGTAAACCTTTTTATTACAGTAACTGACATATCAATAGTATTACTACAGTAGTGGTGATTAACAAAGCCAGATTCTGCCTTCGCTGAACACTGCATAATCCAGGAGCACAAAAAACAGTAGATAGAGGACTGCGTGGATGAGAAAAGTGTTATCCGCATCCGTTAGGCCCATATCCGCAACCGCATCCGCGGCACTTTATACGCATCCGCAAGTTAGTTATCCGCATCCACAGATATTATAGTTTTTAATGGGTAATAGTAATACCAGTACTTAAAACAGTGGTATGTAATGATATAATTATTGTTAATCATTTCTGAGACAGCTTACCTACTTTTGACTTCTCGAATCATGGTAACTGTTCTATACCTACTTCAAAACAGGCTACTCCAAACAGGAAAGAATTGGCGCTCCGCACACACACAGTAGCGCTTTGGAGCCCATGTGGTCAGAGCACTACGTCAGCTATTTAAAACAGTCATCTTCTTAAATTTCAGTGGTTAAAAGTTATCGGAATAGAGGACATTTTACTGTGTTTACATTTAAAAAAATAATAATCAATAAATAAGTAATTGAAAATAAAAAATTAAAATAACGGTTTTTTGGCGTTTTACAAAAGGGACACTTTAGTTTCCCAATATTAACGCACAAGAGGATATGTGACAGAAAGCAAAGCATGTCATTTCTGTTTCTAATTGGTAACTGTCAGCAAAAAAAGATAATAAATTATACGCTAGTGAGCATGCGACCACAGATACACGTAGCGTCCAAATTTATGATTTGAATTTGTTTTCCTTCACTAACGTCAAATCACCTCTTTTCACTTTACACGTTATAGTAACCATTGATATCATCTTCATTTTAAGAAAGAACTGTCACTGTATTCACTACGATATACGTTGTCACTCGATCACTACAAAGCGCTGACTGAAGGTAGCGGAAATTTGCCATGTCACCTCTAGTGGGCAGTGGGCCGGTTGCCCACCCAGGAAGCACTTGACAGACCGCAGATACGTCACGGTCGTGTAAACGAATTAGGCGTAGGTCCCAAGGGTACAGCTACGTCCGCTGTGGCACAGACAAATATATGTTACTCTGGCTGTGGCCAGGCCATGAGGACAACAGACTTCCGCCCTACCTGGGCCCTGAAATGATTCCAAGAATTCTACAGGCTTGAAATTTTCAGCTAACATTGCGACATATAACACGCGGATATCCGCGTCGCTAGCAATTTCATCCGCAAAGTAAGAAACACTGCAGATATCCGCGGATATATCTGCGGATATCCGCATCCGCCCAGACCTCTAGCAATAGATGTAGAAGTCTTACATGTAGAAGGTAAAGGTACAAAAATGACCCAATTAGAAATATTGGAAATTTAAAAGCAGATACGAACATCCCCAAATTTACTACTTAAACGTACAGACAAAATTCAGTTACTTTCCTGTTTCGATTGCCACTAACATATACGCATACATAAAAGATAATAGCATTACAGTATTTAGAATATGGGGCTATTATTGATAAAGATTCAATGACATAACTTCTCGGAGTATTTTACAGTAGTTTCTTAACAGTTAGACCTACTAAACAATTTTCAGTAAGCCATCAGTAGTAAAAAAGTATATAATATGGACCTTACAATAATTTAGTTACTAACATAAATAATTAAAAAAGTTAATCCAATGAATGCAAAACGCAAATATAATAGTTAATTAATTATCAAACAGAATTAAGGTTCAGTGTTGAAATCGAAAACTAGAGGACTTTAATAATGTTATTTTTTGTCTTTACTTGTGTACTGATAACACGAAACCTAAGTCATGTAAATGAAAATAAAGTTACGTGAAACAAGGCAATAAATGTGATTGAGTTTCTTTAATATTACCATACGCATTAGAGTCTAATACACAAAATGATATTACATAAAGAATTTAGTAATCCCTATAAAATATTTAGTATTTTTTAACAACAGGATTACGACTGTATTGGCATTCGTAAAGTTCTGTTGCAATTCGAAGTACTTTTTCTCACTGAATCGTTTTCTCAGAATTGAAAAATGTCCTTCCTGTGGGGAGCAGTTTTGTGTTAACCGGCTGGTGGGGAGCAGTTTTGTGTTAACCGGCTGTTGAACAAGCCACCATCATCATCATTATCATCAACATCATCATTAGAGACTGTTTATGCCTTCCAGCGTTCCTCCATCATCCCCTATTCAATGCCAAGATTGATGCCTCATCTCATGTTAAGCCTGTTATTTCAAAATCACTGTTGATTGAATCAAGTACTTTCTCCTTGGTCTTCCTCGACTCCTCTTATAAGGAGTCATGTCACTCAGACATATTTTCCTACATATTCGGATCTTTAAAACAGTACTTATTGCTTACAAGTAGCATCTGACGGGTTAATTAATTAATTAATTTATTTCAAAGAAGTTATTATTCTAAGTACGGCATTACATCGTGAGTACGATAATTAGCTTTTCTCGAAGCTGGAGCAAGTAACAGTTCAGACATATACACTGAGGGAATGTTTTTGGTTACAATTTATCATTTAAAATACTATAACAGACAGTACGTAGCAACGGTATTTCATGTGGTTTCAAAGTATAGAACAAAATTATGTTATTAGTGGGAGGGAGTGTATGCGTAGCGGCAGGTGACCTCGGAAGCGGAGGTGAGCCTAAATGCGGTAGCAGCAGGTCTGTAATTGGCCAGTTCTATGGCCCGCCTAAAGCCGAACTATAACGCGGTTCGGATAAGCTGAGGGATGCTGACGTGGAGGCGTTGACGTGGTGAAGAGAGAGGGATAAAAGTGGGGGGGGGGGGGGGGTTATATACAGCGGAAGCGATGCGTGCCATGGGCAATCCAGAGCTTTCCTTCTTGGATGACACGTCGTGTCGACTGAGAGCGAACACTTCGTGGACGCGATTTGCGCATCTTCGAGTGTGGACAAAGTGAGTGAGAGAAAAGACACATTTTCAGTACTTTACTGAAAAGAGCAGCTCTGTGGAAAAACAGATATGAAATTACTTCTTGTTTGAGAGTAATCAGATTGTGCGATATTCGCTGTGTTGATGAGGCACTTGTCTGACGCGAGTAAGGACAGAGTGAGATAGTTAACGCCTGTGGGAGAATTTTAGTGGCATCGCGGTGGGTTGATTCACGCAATCAGCGTACCACGCCAATAGCGATACCGGAACGTGTTAGTTGTCCTCAACATCATTGAGACACAGAAAGAATTTCGATCGACAGAAGTTGATCCAGTCAGGCAAGTTAGGTTGATTTTCAGCGACGGCGCACCAGTTTGTAGCCATCTCAACGAACAGTACTATGTGCAAAGCTCATGCTTAGACAACAAAAACATCACGCGTTTAGTGCGGCAGCCTCGAACGTATCTGTAGCTTTGTCAATTTGAAGTCAAGTTAGATGCGGTGTTTTAGCCATTTTGCTGAGTGCAGATTTCTTTATTTTAAAATTTATTTAAAAATTCGGGATGTAGTTTCTATGACTTTTCGTTGTAATTTCTGTTCCTCCATTTAATAGCTTCTATCCTAACAAACCTGAATTCTTGTGAGATTTTTTTGTCTAAATAAATTAAAAATCGTGTTCACTTTCAGTTGCCAGTGACGCCAAATTTGCACCCAGTTTCACCTCATTAGCAATATGTAGAGACATGTTTTTCTTACAGGAGATCTGAGTTTGTTTAAGTAACGTTATGTTTCTATAACAACAAGGAGCATCTTGCTGACTTCTACGTTACTTGCCGATAGGTTCCTCCACTTAACAGCCGCGGATACACTATTAGATAGCTAGTTCGCAATAAAAATTAGTCTGATTTGCCAAACCAATTTTTCCTGTCAACATGGCATATCGTGAATTTGTTTTATAGGTAAGGTCTGCCTTGAGCAAACACAAATGTTTTTTAATTTCTCCCATACATGTTTCGCTAGCGTTGCAGCATCATCAGTGGGATGTTTAATTCTTATTGTCTGCAAAATTAACAATGAAATGATTGTTACATTTTGTATATTATGTGCAAAAACTACAGATAATTGTGAGACCAATATATATCGTTTCTTATTTTTATAGGTATACTAGGCCTACCTTAATACTACATGTTGTTATGTTTGTGGTTCTTCAACTCACAAAACGTCATTGAGAATTTTTGACAGTTTGTCATCTGCAAACCAAAACGTGTGTATTTAATGGGGTGAATGGTTAGCTTGTAAATATCGGGATCTTTACGAAAATGGAGGACGTCGTTTGTGTGTTTTGGTGTAATTTTACTGTAGCGACTGCTTCTATAACAAAAGTCTGTGTTTATAACAAGTTTTTGTCACTTACTTCGGTGAATATGCGCTGTTTTCGCGTTGTGGAAAGGCATTGTGTCACTTCACTCAATGTTTATGCTATGAAAACAAGATGGTGTGTAGTTGAATTCTGGGAGTAGTGTTAAGAACAGCTGACTGTGGTGGGAGCGGAAGTTTTTGAATCATGTTGCTTTCGTTTTAGTGTGTATGTGTGTGTGTTTATGGGTTTTCTGTCAGTTCTTAGAGGGCAGATAATATGGTTCCGTTGCAAAGGGCTGTGTATTTATTTATTATTTCTTTTCTTTCTACTATGGCTTTTTGTACGTGGTAGTTCTCTTCGATTGTTAATTTTTGTCGGAGGCTTTTGCTGTGTTTCAGAATCTTTAGATCAGTATTTATGTCAGTTGGTTTGTGGTTCATGTTTATGAGGTGTTCTGCAAATGTGGAATGATTATTGCTTTTTAGTGCTCTTCTGTGTTCTGTGTATCTGGTATTGAAATTTCTGCACGTCTGTCCAATGTAAACTGACATGTCAGCTGGTAGATGCCAGAAGTGTTATGTTTGTCTGTGTTGGTTGTCTTTAGTTTTCTTTGTATTGAGTTGTCTGTTCTGTATGCTACTTTCAAGCCCTTTTTTTTTTTTTTTTTTTTTTTTTTTTTTTTTTTTTTTTTTTTTTTTTTGAGAATGTTTTCTAATCTATTTTTTTGTTGTTGAGAATGTTTTCTAATCTGTGTGTTGCTTTGTTTTCATATGTGAGAGTGTGCCATTTATTTGTTGTTTTGGTTGATTTTTGTTCCTGTGTGTGGGTGTTTGGTGTATGGAAGTTGACGGCGTTTATGTTTTGTGTGCTTGTGGTGTGTTTCTGGTCTGTTTGTTTTTGTGTGTTAGTTATTCCTTTTAACTCAGTTTTAATTTTGTGGTTTAATTTGTCTATGATGTTAGTGTCATACCCATTCTCTGTTGCTATTTGTTTGATTGTTTGTAGTAAATTTTTGTATTGTTCATCATTAAGTGGGGTTTTGTTCAGTCTGTGCAGCATGTATTGGAATCCGGCTTGTTTCTGTGTAATTGGGTTGTTTGAGTTTTTGTGTAGGGCTGTGCTTGTGGTGGTGGGCTTTCTGTATATGGAGAATTTGTGTTGATTTTTGTCTCTGTGTATCGTGATGTCGAGGAAGTTTAGCCTTCTGTCATTTTCTGTTTCTATGGTGAATTTTGTTTTTGGGTGAACATTGTAAATGTCATTATGAAGTTCTTGTACGCGACTGGGTGTTTAATCCAGGAGGCATATGATGTCATCTACATAACGGTGCCAGTAAATTATTTTGTACTGTTTGGGTTTTACTATGGTTTCAAATACTTTGTTTTCAATGTGGTTGAGGAAAATGTTTGCTAGGAGTCCACTGACTGGTGACCCCCTATGGAAAGTCCATCTTCCTGTGAGTGGAATTGGTTGTGAAATAGTTTGGCTCTGTTATTAGTTTTAGGATGTTGGTTATTTCTTTTATGTGTGGGGGTGTCTGTCTGTTGTTTTAATTGTTGTTTGAAGATGTTGATGGTTTCTGTGGTGGGGATATTGGTGTACATGGATGTGATGTAAAATGATGTGAGGGTGGCCGTTGAGGGCATGATGATGTGTTTGATTTTTTGTATTAGCTCTGAGGTGTTTAGTTTGCTTCTGTTGTTAGTGAATACATAGTGTTTTTGTAGGTACGAGTGTATTTCTCTCGCTAGGGAGTATGTGGGTGCATACCTGAAGTTCACAACAGGTCGTACAGGGATGTGTTCTTCGTGGCAGTTTAAGGTAGGTGCTTTGGGATTCTTTTGTTTTAGCCGTATTATTGTATGTTTTTTGTTTTGGGTCACATGTTAGTTTGTGTATGTTGTTGTCTTCTATGAATGTTAATGCTTTGTTTCTGTAATCATCTTGTTTCATTATGACCATGGTGTTGCCCTTGTCTGCCATTGTGATGAGGGCACCCTTTTTTTTGTTCCTAATCCGCCTACAAAAACATTTGCGTTTGCTCAAGGCGAACCTTACCTATACAACAAATTTATTTTGTAACTAAACACGGAGATTGAAGAGCTTTTCAAACCTCAAGATGAATATGGCATATCTTATTAGTAAATTCGTATCATTTCGTGTTCCTTATCCAGAACTCAAGTGCATCCTCACCTTCCCTTTTTCTCTACAAACACACCATTTCCTTCGTCTATAATTCATAAGATTCTGATTAAAAGGCACTACACGACTTATACGATATGGTGTACTAATAAAATATGTTTCTCACTAAAAACACATAGAACATTTTTGTTAGTTATTCAGAGTAGTGTTTTGAGTAAAAAGAAACACATCTGCTTAGTTTTAGATGAGTGTTTCCCAATCTATTTGAATACACGACATCCTTCCAACTAAAAATATTTTGTCGATGCCCCAACCACCTCATCTATGTGCGATGAGATTTTAATTTTCATCTGTTGATATGACTTTCATGTAAAAGAAAAATAATAAAAATAAATATAAAAAATTTATAAATAAAAAAAAATAAAAATACATTATACGATAAATTTTAACCGATTTTTCAGAATGGACATCCTATTTGTAAACAATTAAATTTCTTAAAATTACGGACTGTATTTGGTAAATTTAGTTATCGCCTGGTACCGGTATCTGAAAATATGTCTCATGACTTTCATTTATTCATTGTTCATACGATGTGTTTACTATGAAACAATCTTTCTTCTATTGACATGCTGCGTGAACGGGTCTTCTTCCGATTATTCGTGTCGCTCTGGCAAAATATTCGGCTGCATATCTCGCTGCCTTCTTCAGGTGCTCCCTGAGACTGCCGATTTGGTGGGACGTGTCCAGTATTCATGCCCAGAGGGTGCCGGGCGCACCATTCGCGGTCGCTGCTCCTGAGATACTGTCCCATCCCTGGGGCTCCAGCGGACGTCCGCGGCTGCCTTGGCCGCCATCTGATGTGTCTCCACTTCTTGAAGAGACTTGTGGTGCCTTTCGTCGGGCCTTGATAACTTCCAGACCCGGAATCCACGCCGAGATTAACTGGTATCCTTTGTCACCATTGATTAAGTTCTCTGTGACCTTTATCTCGACGGCCTCCTTTGAACAATAATTTTGGCGCATGTGTCGCAATTTTGGTGTTGTTGTAGACCACCGAGTGACCGAGCTCCAGACAGTGCTCCGCTAGGCTGATTTTGTTGCCTGTCCGAGTCTGGTGTGCCTCTGGTGTTCTCTTCACCTAAAAAATACGAAAAGGTATAAGAAATACCCAGGAATATTCAAATATTAAAATCTTTGAAATTAACAACTGTAAAAACATTCAAGCAGTTAAAAATCCACATTTTGTAACTTCAAAGAAGCGTAGGTGAGCTCTGAAGAGAACGTCTTGGAAGAATGTCGTGCAGGGCACAGGAAAATAAGAGAACGTGGCATAGGAACAGATTCATGAAGAACTAAAAGAAATGAAAAATCGTGGCTGAATGTAACAGAGAAAAATGATGATCTAAGTATATTACAAATATATAAAACCAACACCCGTAACAATAATGATTTTATTAACTGGTAACCAGTTTCAGCACCTCATTAGTGCCATTTCAGGCCCTAAATAAATACAATAAATAATCAGCAGTAAAACCAGTAAGTCCCATTACACAATGTATTATACAAAAAGTGAAGAACAAGCAAAAATAAAATAAACATAGATGGCCCTGAACAAATACAATAGCCTAAGAATGGCAAAATATGACTTTTGGCTTGGTTGATCAACAGTGTGAGTCAGTTGATGGCAAGGCCGTGGAAGAATGGGAAAGATCTGGTGATCAGAATGAGGAATGCTTCCAAAGGAATGTTCCGTACAAACTTGAGAAAGTGTGTTGTAACAGTAGCTGATTCACAGCCATGCACAAAACTGTTGTAAACAAACAGTGACAACTCCAGGCAGTGTAAGGAAAAAAATGTTCAGGTGGTCATACAGAAGGTAGAAGAAGTGAGTGGTTGTGGGTTTGAGTAAGTGTGATATCTCCATTATTGTTTACAATGGTTATGGGAGAAAAGAGACAAAAGAAGTTACCAGGGGAAGGAAAATAATACTATAACTATTTGGGATGATATTGTGCTGTGGGAAACTAGCAGTAAAAATGTACAAAAACAAACAGACAAATTAAATGATTGAGAACTATGAAATGAAACGCAGCATGGAGAATAGCGAGTCTATGGTAGTAACCAGAGGTGACAGAAATGACTATGGAAAATTAAACACAGAGTATGGAATTAGTGTACATCTTCAAATATATAGGAAGCATAATATTGGATAATGCCCTATGGAGGCAAAATTGGGAAAAAGGTACAACTGAGTGATGTATTTTTCCACTGTGTGAATGAACTAGTGTACTGAAGAGAGTTGCCAATTAAGTGTACTGTACAGCACGTAATTTGCACCCATTGTGAAATATGTGTTAGAGACTTACACAATTGACGAGAGGAAGGGTGAGTTGTATCCAAGACACTGAATGAAATTTCTAAAATATGTATGATGTAAAAGGAAGAGAGGAAGAGTGAGAGAGAGAGAGAGAGAGAGAGAGAGAGAGAGAGAGAGAGAAACATAAATTGAGATATCAGGGAGGAAATTGGAGAAGCAGAACAAAAGAACTGTGAACAGATTGAAACAATGTGGACATACATCGAGAATGGATGACGACAATATACCTAAAAGAATAACGGCTGAAACAACTGAGATCAAGAAAGAGCTAGGAAGACCTAGAGGAAGCTGGATTTTAAAATACGACTTTAAGGAGCAGTAATGTGGGCTGGAACCGAGCAGTTAAAGAAGAAGAATGGTGGTAGACAGGGCAAGTGTACTATATAAGTACAAAGCAGCCTGATGCTGGATGAAGGCTTCCAATGAATCTTCCGATTAACGATCTCGGCTCACCTGGAATCTGGTTTTGATTTTTTTCTTTTTACTCTATCCCAAGAAAGTTAGTCGTTTTCAAATATCTTCTGATAATTAATTATTCCTTCATGGTGGCAGACTGTAGTATAATCAAATATTCTTTACAGAATACTTTCCCGTACTAGTATAATCAAATATTCTTTACAGAATACTTTCCCGAAGGTCACGTGACTACAGTGCCATATTTCATTCAGGGAGAACTGTCTATGTAGGGGAAAGATCGCCCGTAAGTGCTTTCTGAACAGATCACCAAGAGTCTAATACGAACAGCTGCTGAAGTGGTTGATCAGTCAGCCGCGTTTATAGCAAGTGAACGTACGACGTTTATCGTCGGCGATCTAAGTACCGACCGAGCGTCTCGGAGAACCTCCGCGGCAGAATAGGTCCGGTATCAATCGCCGCTACACCTATTGGACAGAACGAGTCGGCTACTGTGCTCCCTCGTCCAGAAATATCTGGCAGGGAAAGCCGTTTCCGCTCCAGGGCGCACGCCGCTTATCGGCGGCAGATTGCGTCCAGTCTGTCGCGAGCGGCGGGACGCCGGGCGTCGACGCGAGGCATCCGGACTACGTAATGCGCACAGTAGCGGCGCAGATGGCGGCTGATCGCTGTCGCCGGCCGCTATCGGCGATCGCCGCGCCGCGCCGGGCTCTTAGTCTCGCCGCCATCTGGGATTCAGAACACGCCCAGGATCGCATAGATATCGAGAGACCGATGCAGCGTTCCACTCGGCTCAGCAGCGCCAGCTTAACGGATTAAGCAAATTAGAAGCCGCGGATTCATCAACTCCGTAACGACGAGGGCGTCTGTATATTGATTGCTCTATCGCATACCTACGCCATCTGCGAATCAGCGAGAGAATAAAGGCAGCGCTCGTAGGGGTTCTGATATAGTATTAGCTAGATCGAGTGCACCATGTCTTCCCGGAGGAATGAATCTTTCTTTACGTTTCAGGTGTGCAACAATAGTAGCTCCCTCTTCTGCAGACACATTTCGGCGTTGAACTAATCTTTATATTTAAGCAGAGTGTCCGTTGTGTGTTTGTTTGCATTGTATTGCCTATAAATTTACAATTCTGTACCAATCTTTATAGAATTTGCACACTTAAGCTTCAATCGATAAGGATGGTTGTCGTAAATGTAAGAATCACGTACAACACATAGTTCGAGAGATATAACGTCATAAACCATGAGATGCGAGAAAAACTGCTGCATCAAACGTCAATGTTATATATATATATATATATATATATATATATATATATATATATATATATATATATATCATATAGTATAATGTCAGCTACATATAATGCTTTAGTAAGATATTCTAGTGTCTAATTAATAAGATAAAACATATCTCTGTCACAGAGCAAACTCCTTTAACCACTGGACAGCTTCCTGACTGACTATATGGAGTTCGGTCATCCCTCCTGAGAATGATCGTAATAGGCAATTAGTAATTATGTGGGTCATCGTTTGTATGTCTGCTCCACAGTCACATGACTGGTCGTCTGTCTGTCCCCATTTGAATTTCCAATAGTTACAGCGACCAACACCACTTCGGAAGCGGTTGATCAAAGACCACTCTCTCCTAAACCAATGGGCCGATTTCAACCAAATTTGATACACATATTTCTTACCGTTAGGTAACAGTTGCTGTAGGGTTAAGTATCACATAGGACGCATGGTTCAGGAGATATGACGTCATAAGAAAAAGGCAGTAAGCAGGTTCAAACGGATGTAGGGTGCCGTTCTTATGAGGAGCTGAAGAGGCTTGCTCAGGATAGAGTAGGATGGAGCGCTGTAACAAACCAGTCTCCTGACAGAACCACAAGAAAAAAAAAAAAAAAAATAGGAATCGCAAAAAATGCCACATACTGCGACGAGATTTTCTCATACACTGTATGAGAATGAGATTACTTAGCGACTTGCAACAAACTTTAAAGATAATTTAAAACCTTTATTATATTTTTTGATGAAAGGAAGAAAGTTTCTCGCTTACTACTTTTCTGTTGTCATGGACTAATACTACGGCATTCGGTATGAAGTTACAATTTTTTATTTCAACACTACAGATTGTAACCGTAGGAAATTTTACAGACAGTATACACACATTAGGCTGAATGTACTTTCGAAATTGTATCACAGTACCACACGTAGTTCATAAGATTTGAACACATAAACAGTAACGTTCATGGAAAATCACCCCATGATGCACCAAGTTTTAATCTATTACTTATTAACTACTAATTGTATTCGCAACAGATTTTACACAGATATAGCACTTATAAAAATGAATATATACATGAGAAATTAGACAATGGTCTAAAATATTACTCAAGAATATGAGAGCTTACGAATTTCCTAGGTCATTTGTATTTTGATTACTATCTCTCTTTGCTTGGTTGGATACTGCACTTACCATTTTATACATTATGCAAGACAGCCTCATCTCTTTTATAATATCCGATAAATATATTTTTAGAGAAGAGGAGATGGACAGAGAGAGAAGGAACAGGACAGGTATTGACTCACGGTAGGAATAAATAAATAAATACGCAGACAACGCAGGGTTTTCAACAAGTATGTAATAAAATTAGTATTTATGTATTCTTCCTTCGGTTCTTGATGGAACATAAACATATGATTGTTTAAATTGTGTAATGTTTCTCAGCCATATTCCAATTTGTGCTACTCTCGCGATTCTTGAGAAAACCAGCGAATTTTAAGGTAGGTAATATACTTTAATATGTTCCTTTTTTCCATATTAATATATTCCAAACATATGTAATTGTACTCCACCTATATTTTATTTTTTATGTATTTCTCACTCACCTGCTCCCCCTCCTACTTTTGTTCGTATATATAACTTAATGTAATATCCTATTGTACTTACCGGTACACTCACTGGGCCATATGTTTGTTTCAGCTTATTTCATGAAAATTAATTAATATTTATTTCTTGGTTACAGTTTTGCTATAATTGGTTGAGCGTCTCTGTTTGTTTTGAAATAATACTCAAATGTTAGATAATCTATGACTGACATATGTCTTTGTTAAATCTTTGTACTTCAAATACAGTAGCAGGTGTGTTGTGGCTAATATGCAGTATTAAGATCTCTGAAGATGGCCTAAAAAGTTGAAAGCTAGTTTACAACAAAATAAATATTATTGTGGAACAAAATATATAAAGCATCACAGTTATTAAAATAAAATTAGTAATAAATTTTAATAGGTTGCCACTCTCTTTCTTTGAGTATCAGAAAAGGCCAGTATAATACATTTTTGTTTGTTTATTTATTGTCTTTTTTGTCGTATGCATATACATATATATTAATTACACAGGTATACTATCATAATCAGGATTTCAACTCTCCCATAACATAATACATTCAAATAAAACGTTCAAATGTTTGTAAAACTAATGAAACGAACTGCTGAGGTCATCCGTTCATAGATTTACAAACTACTTAAACTATTATATGCTAAGAACAACACACGCACACCTACGCCTGAGGGAAGTATGGAAACTCCGATGGGGAGCGTCCGCGCAGTCCATGGTGCCTTAGTCAACGAGGCCATACACACACTGAAATGTCAGTTTGACGTGTAGTTGGTTGCTTAATAAGGAAGCAGACTGCTGCGCCCATAGAGGCAGACGCAAAGAACTAATTCAGATGCAGCTATCAAATATGGCTACAAAAATAGATATTGTGACTATTTCCGGCAGATCTGGGCATCTATCATCAGGTCTTGCATATTACTGAAAGTTCATGACTCACAGGTCAATTATTGGTATTACGTCCTTTTATAAAACGAAGGCGCTAGGATCACCAGCGTGTCATGAGTCAAACAGCTTTGTTGTTGTTGTTGTTGTGATAGTCAGTCTGCAGACTGGTCTGATGCAGCTCTACATCCTATCATGCCCTGTGCAAGCTTTATCATCAGAGTAAGAACGGCGACTTACATCCCTTTGAATCTGTTTACTATATTTGACCCTCCGCCTCCCTATACGATTTTTATTCCACAAACTTTCTTCTGATATTAAGTTGACGAGTCCTTGATGCCTCAGAATGTGTCCCACCAACCAATCCCTTCTGTTAGTCAGATTATGCCACAAACTCCTTTTTCCCCAATTCTACTAAGCACGTCCTCATTTCTTACGTGATCTCAATCCTCATCATCCATCAGTATTAACACATTTCGAAACCTTTTTCATCTGAAATCCTTATCGTCCACATTTCACTACCATACAATGCTACAGTCCAGACAAATGCTTTCGGTAATGAGTTCTTAGCATGTAAATTAATACTTGATGTCAAGAAATTTCGCTTCTTGAGAAACGCATGTCTCTCCATAGCCATTCTCTATTTTATATATATTCTTTACTATGACCATCAGAAATTATTTTGCTACCCAAATTTAAAAACTCTCCCTGAACTTTAATTCCCTCTCCAAATTTCTCCTTGCATTCCTTCACAGCTTTCTCAATGTAGAGATTGAACAACATTGGGGAAAGGCTACAACACCCCCCCCCTCTCTCTCTCTCTCTCGCTCTCTCTCTCTCTCTCTCTCTCTCTCTCTCTATATATATATATATATATATATAGAGAGAGAGAGAGAGAGAGAGAAATGAAATATAATGTTCACAGAATATGTGACATCAACTGCGAATTGGCAAAGCTGAAAATGTGTACCCATCCGGGATTCGAACAATAACAACTGCAGGATCAGAAGTGACCTCTGTTCTTTCGGAACAGACGCCACATGTATATATGAAATATAATGTATAAATAATGTATAATAATATATAAACTTGTAAATTATTAAAATATATAAATACGGAAATTTAAATCTTTTTTACTGATGTTTCAACACACTACTCAACTTAATAAAACAATGAAATTAAATGTAACAGTATTTTGGAGTATTACATACACGGTGGTTCACTGATAGTTACAGAGCCAAATAAGTCTAGAAATTAGCATCAAACGAAAAAAGTAATAAGAATAAAACTTTTCGAGCCTGAAGTGGGAAAACAAATGGCTCTATGGTTTGCCCACTATATGGTACTGCCATAGGTCAAATTGATAGAAATTGCACTTTATTAAATAGGTACCGCAATATTCGTATAGGAAGTAAGTAAATATAAAATTTATATTTTGAACATTTATTTCGCTTCGTTGCGGATAGCGCTGGAATGTCCACATAAATTTTGAAAAACACCCAAGGGCAGTGTGTCACAATTAATTCGTTACATCAGTTATGATAATAAGCGTGTCCATCCACTGGCCTAGATCTGGAATATTCCACGCAGAAAAAGGCTTTACACATCGTTTGAGGTGTTTTCAGGTTATCTGGAGCCCTGTAGCTTTCGCCAATGTGTCGCCGAGATTGCTGCTCCGCTGTACTGCTGCCACCGACGTCCCGGGCCTGGAGTGCCTGCTGCTGCCACTGCCACCATCCTCGCTGCCATCTCAGCTGTCTGGCCGGTCCGCTCGCAGTCGCCACTGCCATCGCCGCCACCGTCGCACGGCAGGTTAATGGTCCCCAGGCCTCATCGCCGTCGTCACACGAGTTGGATCCCTCCCTCCCTGGTGTCGTCGCCGCTGCTCTGCTGCTGCTGCCAGCGCTGAAACTGTTGTGCCACCCTCTTCAGCAAGGCATCTCCACCGCTGCTGTGCCACCGTCACCACAACCGTTCATCACCGACGTATCTTCATCGCCATCATCTTCAAGGGTAACCAACGTGTTCGCAACACCTCTGTCTTCATGCTTGTTCATCACTCTCTTCATCCAGCTTTCCATCTGTCCAATATATCTCATTTCCTCACCACCACCGGCAGAGTCCTCAATACCATCCTCTCCCTGGCCTCCGTGAATACAAACGAGGCGTTCTTCCCACCTCCAACTCTCTCCCTTCCTCCCCCTCCGTGTAATCCTTACCGCTACTTCCTTGACCACTCCAGCCTGCCCCACACTTGTCATAACTCTTCCTCAGGCGCTCTCTCCCCCATCTGCATCTGCAGCTGCTCCTCATGAATACTCCCCACTTTTCCGCCCTTGTGCTACATAGTTCTGCCATGGTAGCAGACTCTTTCGAATCAGCCCAGCTCCACATCATCAACATAAGGCTGCCCTCAAAGAACGCATGACACTCCAACATGTACCCCCAGCCCATTCCTGCTTCCCCTACTTCCCATAAGTCCTCCAAATCCACTACAAAATGGTCTAGTGCTGAACTCACCCCCATCGCCTCCAAAGAGTCCCCTTCACCACCATGCCCGTCCTCTCTGCCTATTTTACTGTCCCCATGGACACTACACCCTCCACTATTCCTCTTCTTCTGTAATTTATACCTGCATCCTCTCCCTCTCACTGGTCTCAAATTGTTAGACAACTGCACCCTATCTCTTAATTATGCAAGTACTTTCCTTGTACCCCTATTTTCTCAACTCATCTCACCTTCTAGACCTTCCTGACGGATATTCTCCAACGCTTTACCCAGGTCGTCACAATGCCTCCCTTACTACCTACCTTACCTCTTCTCCCTGACCCCCATCAGCCGCAACTTCTCTGCATCCCACCTACTTTTAACGCCATGATCATTAAACATAGCCCAGTGATCATGGAGGACGAGGTGCTGAGGCCAGCTTGAAGCCCATTCCAAACTCTCCATTCGCTCTGTCAAGCGAATCCAAAACGCCTCTGGCTCTACATACCTGATGCGGATTTTCAGAGAATCTGTATCCTCAATTGACTGCCTCCTCACTACGGGTGCGCTCATATGACGACTCCTACATAGTGGATCCCTTCCAGTCCCCACCCCAATGTATTTTTGTAGATGATGCCTCGTCTGCAAAGACCACCTTACCCAAAATTGCTGGAACCTCCCAACTGTCAGCACTGTCAATCCTCCCACTTTCTAAAACGATATCACAACCTTCCATTCCCTCAAGCATGGAAAACCTATAGCGGCACCCACTCCACCTATTCACATAAAAGACTGTCTCAATCCTGTCTTCCTGTCTGCCCCATGGAGCCCTCCATCCATGCCAACAACTCCATCCTCTACCCACCATGGAGGAAATAATCCACTTTTTTATTACAGTCCTCCAGAACATCCACCCATTCTAACGTTCCCATACTCTCTAGAAGATCGCTTTTGCCATCTGCTCCATTTTGTAGTTCGAAATCAAAGTCACTTTCTCCTTTAACCACTCCCATTTCACTTTCCCTCGGCAAGATACCCATATATAAAGTAAACATGCAAAATTTTCAATGTTTTTGCCTCCCCCTCCTTCACAGCTCCCTATGGCACACCCGCCTTACACCCTCCTTTAACACAACATCCTCCCGGACAACAATCCGCTCTTCATGCATACCCTTACTCTGTGTGGTTGCCTTCCTCTTTGACGAAATGTTCCTCCAACCTCTATGTACTTCAGCACCTCCTCCACTGCACTGATAGGCCCCCGCCCTTCGCTCGAGGTGGCGTGGCGTTCAGCCACCTCCTCCATCACTCTGTCTGGCAACAAGCCCTCCTAAGCAATCCCACAGAATCCTTAGCCTATTTCTCCCATCCCTCACCATCATTCTTGCACCATCAACATCTGTGGTCACCTTCCTTTACCCAGTGACTTCCTCTCCCACGTTTACTCCAATTTCATGAACTATGTGGTTGCCGCCAACGTCAACCTTTCCTCGCAATCTGGAGTAGCACCACCCCTGATGTCGGTCTTGCCTCTTACAATCTCCTTTGGAGCCTGCAGGCGTATGTTCTTGACCTTATTGGCAGTGACCACACGACAATTTTACTCATCATCGACCCGCACCGTCGCCTGTCCCAAACTCCCTGTCCCGATCCACTTTTCAAACTTATCCATGACTATTGACACTCCGTCTGGGATGCTTGCCGTCGCTCCAGTGATACCTCCACTTCCACAACACCTCCGTCGTAGACCATGCTTTGTCCTTCCTTCACCACAGTTGCTGATACTGCCCATGCACACATCCACACCAAAGCTGTCCACCCTCCACCGCCTCCACCGGCTTCTCCAGAGGCTGCCCTTGTCCTACTTGAATTCCATTTACCGTTCCTTACTGTGTACTCGTGACAGGGACACGCTCCAACGCCACCGGCGACTCAAACGACACATTAGAAACCTCTTGACGACGAAAACTCCCTCTGTTTTGCGTCAGATATGTAAAATTTTTAATGTCTTACTTCCCATCAACTCCTGCCAGTACCGGCAAGCCTACCACTGCATTACTGGGAGTCGTCCCGACCGCCAATATGCTTCACAATGACTTTCCTTTCCCCGACAATGACAATAAGACAGATCAGAACCTGTACCTTGCCAGCATCTTTTCCATCCCCAAAAATTCTCAATTTGACTACTTCTTCTATGAGTGTAGCACCACCCTCACCCACCTGCTCGCCCCTAGCTTCTGGAAATGGACATTCCAATTATTACCACCCTCAAAATCAACTCACACTTTTCACCGACCTAAACGCAACACGGTTACGACTAACCTAACCTACAGACTCATCCGTGCCTCTTCCCCGTCCTCCCACGCTGCCCTTGCATCCCTTTACAAAGCAAACATTTAAACCAGCATCTTTCTCGTCCTGTTGAAGGCCTCCTGGTGTTTCCTATTCCTGACAAACCTCCCTCTGACTCCTTATCATATCACTCCATGAGACTCACCTCAGTGTTCAGCAAGATCATGGAAACCATCCTCTCCTGTCGTATCCACCTTTGCCACCATCAACTCTTTCCTCTCTCCCAAAGTGCCTTACTCGTTCTCTGCTAATGACAACTCCTTCGTCTCACCCACCTCCTTTCTATCCGGCTCACATCTCATCGTGCCACTATCTTCGTGTCCCTGAATATCGAGAGAGCCTATGACTATGTAGGGCATTCCAGTCTCCTTTTAAAGATCCAGACCTATGCCCTTCCTGTTAATGATGTCCAATTCATTGCTTCCATAGTCAGCTCTCTCCTGCCGTACAATACTGTCAATAACTTCAAATCCCCATGTTTCAGCCCTTTCCTCGGATATTCAGGGTCTCACACTTTCGTCTTTCCTCTACCTTAACTACGCGGCAGATATGCCTCAACATCTCGACTCAACCACCACTATTTACACCTGGCAGTCCTTAATGCATTTTCCTTCTGACCTGTGTTTCCACTTGCCACAGGGTTTAAGGAACTTCATCTCTCCTGCTATTTTGGACGTGCTTTCTAAAATAACAAGAAACGTTCTAACTGAGTTTCTCCGACGTTTAGAGGTGTCAACAAACTCATCGCAGTATGACATGTTTGCCATAGATTTCTCTCCATTTTCGCAGGAACGAGTGACGATTGTTTACGAAAATTTTATTACTCCTGCATTTTCAGATGCAATGAAAGATGAACTTACGTAACATGTTCAAAGACAGCGATGTGGTAACAGAGGACTCGAGAAATCATACTGTAGACTGCACGATGCGCAATGAACAGTATTTATGTATTTATGTATTATGTATTAACTAGTCAAAACCCGGCGCTGTTCGGTAATTTATTTATTTCAGTCTTCTGTCAGTCCTTCTGCACATCTCCACCTCCTCTCCAACTTACATAAACTGTTCTACAAGTTAACTTACACTATCATTTCTTACGTAATGTATTTATTCCAGCAGTCCACCTTGTGTTTTCCGTTTCTGTTTACCTTGTCTCTCCGTCCTGCCCCCTACCCCCACAAAATGTTTTCTCCTGCCCCTCTTTCTTCTCGTCTTTTCCTTTCACCGGTACATCACTTCCTCGCTCTCTCTGTTAGTCTCCTCCTTCCTCTCTCTGTCAACCTGACACCTCTCCCCCCTTTGTAAATTTCCTCCTTCTCCTCCTTCTCTCTCTTTGTTCATCTCCTCCTCTCCATCCTAAAGTCTATTTCTTCCTCCATGTCATGAGAAGTTACATCTGCCAAATTTCAAGATGATCAATCAAACGGTGTGGAAGTCTATTGTAAGATCCGACGGCAATAGACCATATTGTGTTCTCTGAAGTATGACAACCTTCTCCGTGTAAAAAATAGTCGTGTCACACAGATTGTCCATTATTATTGAAAGTGCTTTCGAAACTTCTGATTTATGCATTTCCTCCAAATTTTCCCAACTATCATCTGTAATTGTCCCAAATTTTTTATTTCCTGAAAAATTTTCTAGGAGCATAACAAACAAATTGAAAAAGAAAATGCATATGCGTTGTCACAAACACAAAAACACACACAAAAGAAAAAAAAAAAGGTGTAGTAAGTCCGGGACAGTTGGCGCATGCGGTACAGACTGCGCACCCCTCTAGTTTTGGTAAAAGACACCACCGTGCGTGTATACGGGCTTTGTAGTTGAGCAGTAGACGCTAAGCAGCGAGGCAATATATTGTTCAAATGTTGGTTAAGCTTAAGGGACGTAACTGCGGAGTCATCAGTCCCTAAACTTACAAACTACTTATACACTAACATACTAAAGCCAGCACAAACATCCATGCCCGAGCCCCAGACGGGGAACGGCCGCGCGAAACGCAGCATGGCGCCGCAAAGGAACAGGGCCACTCCGCCGCGGCGGCAAGGCAGCTGCTTTTGTTTCAACAGTAGTAGTTTTAACCGAGTTACTGTTAATAAAGAAAGTAAGTATATCTTGCATGGAAATCTTTTTCGTATTACGGTTAGTTATTGGGTGGTGCTAAATAGTAATATAGTTTTAATCATCTGAGTAGCTGCACGAACAGTAACTTCGGTTGGGTGCTAATAATGGAGAGAATTTCTTTTGATAATTTCTGATTAGGCCTAAGTTTCATCCTTAAAAATAATTTAAAACTTAATTCAGTGTTTTAATATAACAAAAATAAAGGATTTGATTGCCAATTCTTCAGTGTTTATTTTTATTCCTCGATTGTTACAATCATAAACTAGAATTTTAACATATTTTGCTTAAAATATTATAAATTTCAACAAATATCATGATGAGACATGTCACTCATAAGGGCGCGGCATCTCACCTGTAGCCTAAGGGACAGATGCCGCACTGTAAGGTTTTCTGAATGGTCAAATATTATCACGAACGAATGCATGTAACATTCTATATATATATATATATATATATATATATATATATATAGAGAGAGAGAGAGAGAGAGAGAGAGAGAGAGAGAGTTACAAAAACGTACGGCCAAACTTTCAGGAAACATTCCTCACACAAAAAGAAAGAGAATATGTTATGTGGACATGTATCCGCAAACGCTTAATTTCCATGTTAGAGCTTATTTTATTACTTCTCTTCAAATCATATTAATCATGGAATGGAAACACACAGCAACAGAACGTACCAGCGTGAGGTCAAACACTTTGTTACAGGAAATGTTCAAAATGTCCTCCGTTATCGAGGATATATGCATCTACCCTCCGTCGCAAGAAATCCCTGATGCGCTGATGCAGCTCTGGAGAATGGCGTATCACAGCCGTCCCCAATACGAGCACGAAGAGTCTCTGCATTTGGTACCGGGGTTGCGTACACAAGAGCTTTCAATGCCCCCATAAATGAAAGTCAAGAGGGTTGAGATCAGGAGAGCGTGGAGGCCATGGAATTGGCCCGTCTCTACCAATCCATCGGTCACCGAATCTGTTGTTGAGAAGCGTACAAAAACGTCGACTGAAATGTGCAGGAGCTCCATCGTGCGTGAACCACATGTTGTGTCGTACTTGTAAAGGCACATGTTCTAGCAGCACAGGTAGAGTATTCCGTATGAAACCATGATAACGTGCTCCAGTGAGCGTAGGTGGAAGAACATGAGGCCCAATCAAGACATCACCAATAAATCCTGCCCAAACGTTCACAGAAAATCAGTGTTGATGACGTGATTGCATAATTGCGTGCGGATTCTCGACAACCCACACATGTTGATTGTGAAAATTTTCAATTTGATCAAGTTGGAATGAAGTCTCATCCGTACTAAAATGAGCTCTAACATGGAAATTAAGCGTTTACGGACACATGTCCACATAACATATTGCCTTTCTGGCAATTTGTGTCTCACGGGAGGCGTGCTTAGGTAGTCGTTGAAGGTGCAGTGAGCACTTTGTCCCCAGAGGTATGATGGTCACCGCAACTATCTAGAAAGCGGGAGATCCGGGTTGGAATGCCGGCTGGGTAAACACTTTCGACTCTCCCCATTTGCAGTTGATATCATATATGCTGTGAATATGAAAGAATATAAACTGAAGGATCAGAAGTGACGTCTGTTCTTTCGGAACAGACCCCACACATACATATATTTATATTAGGCCTACATATTTTATGGGAATATGCAGATAAAAGGAGTCACAAAATAAAACCTAGAGCACAATCTAGAGCAGCGGTCGGCAACTGGCGGACCGCGGACCAGCTCCGGACAGCGGCAGGCCAAAAACTGGACCTCCAAATATATTTTGAAAGTTACATACTCAGATTATTAAAAAAAAAAATCCTGTGGATAACAATTCATATGAGAGCCACCCATATAATTTTTGTAGAATTTGACATCTATTTGCTGAATAATTAGGACCGTTAATGATTGTTATAGCTATATCAAATAAATGGTTGTCATGATGTACGACGCTGTAGAGTAGGCTGACAAGCAGCGCCAAAAGGCAGCAAGCTGGCCGGTGATCCGCATAAAAGCCCTCTACATGCGAATGCAGCATGAGAACATCTAATGAACAAGGAAATTCCATAAATAGACTTGATAATATGACAGTCTCTGAAACCTCTAACTGTTCGGGGCATATCCATTTAAACTCCATTTTTGTGCTCTTAAAAATCACCTTTTGAGATTTCTCCAGCAGCAGAATGGACGGATTTGGCTGCGAAGTTGTTCCACGTTTCAATGCCTTTACCCCAAATGGAGATAATAGACATGCAGGACATTTCCTTGCAAAACATTTAAAAATGAATCTACTGACGAATTGTGGAGTGAACATATCCCGGAACATATGATAATTATACTGTAGTTAATACACACTTGCAACTAGCCACCAGATCTTGAGGCTGGTTGCAGTATTTATTTACTATAGTATTATTACGGATACAGCTGCAGTGTTCTCTAATCAGAAATAATGGATAAAATATGAAAATTGCGAAACATTAGCTATCTACCTGGCTACTATGTTTGGCTCCACGTATATTTGTCAAACTTTTAATTTTGTTATTTTATCAAGTAGGCTCAACCACAGAGATCGTGTAAAAACACTAAATTATGACGCGTTTCAGGGGTCAAGCCCTCATCATCAGATAAACTACACAATAATCTTAAAACGTGAAACAATAAAAATCTAAAACGTAATAAAAGAAAACGTGGTTACTTCCCTTGTAACCGTGTCTTCGCAGAAAGGTGCTCAGCATATTGTGCTTCGTTATCTTTGGAATCTTGACGAAGCACAATATGCTGAGCACCTTTCTCCGGAGAGACTGTTAAAAGGAAAGTAACCACGTTTTCTTTTATTATGTTTTAGATTTTTATTGTTTCAGTTTTTAAGATTATTGCATAGTTTATCTGATGGTGAGGGCTTGACCCCTGAAACGCGTCATAATTTAGTGTTTTTACACGATCTCTGTGATTGAGCCTACTTGACAAAGTAATTAAGTACACAACAGCGACCTCACGTCCATTATGGATATAATTAAGTTGTCAAATTTTATTAAAAAAATTAGTTTGTTGAAGAATAATTATCAGCCCACCTTGGAGACACTATTCGCATAAGCTGCTTCGCATGTCAAACTAAGTTTAAGAAACTGGCTGAAGAGCACAAATGTAATTCCTTGCATTGATTTTTTAACAAATACGAATAGTTAATTAATAATTTTTAATAAAATTTAAGCAATAAATAGTATGTTTAATGTATGACTGTTACTGGATTCTTCAGTAGAAGTTTGACTACACATTTTATTTAATACTTTTTCCGAGGGGAAATAAAACTAAATAGCAAATAATATAAGATTTACTGGATTATTATACATTTTTATTTCACATCTTTTGTATTTCATATTAGTTTGTGACTGAAAATTAAAATTAAAAAATTGATAAGGAATATGTGGATTTACTTCTGGACCTCGATAAAAATTTCCAGAAGTATCCGGACCACATCCAAGATTGCTTGCCGCCCTCTGGTCTTAGCCTGGACGCGGGCGCCCTCGGCATCGGCACCGGCGAGTGTCTGCGCGGACTCCGCGCGCCTTTGATCTCGCTGCTAATGACCTCCCGCCGCCACAGCCGGCCACCGTAGCTTTTGTCCGGCCGCCATTTGAATACATCTGCCTTCAAAGCGTTCTTTAATGAGCAGTGACGTCCGACAGTGCAACCGGAGGGCTGCCGCACTTCATCTTTTTGCGAGGTGAACCACAGATTTAATAGCTTGCGACGCTGACAACGTCCCGGTACACTTCGTTATCTTACAGAATGAGACCTGTTCTAGGACGGAGCCTAGATGCCGCACGTACTATTATTCCCTACCCCTGAACGAAGGACAAAACTTGTTTATCTAGACTTCAGGAGTAATCATGGTTGTGGGATATTACCTTCCTCATGGGTAATGAGAAATTTCTTCGCAGTAAACCTGCAGTAATTATTTTTTGTAGGTGGAGCACTTCAGTTTGCAGATAGTGTATAGTAATTCCAGTTAACTGAAAATTAAGTTCAACCGATCCTGTTTGTTTCATCACGTGCCATAGAATCTTTATTTTCTAAAATATTTTATATATATATTATTTTTATTTTATATATACAGGGTGTTTCACTGTGTTTGCCTCTTTAACTTATAAAACAATAGGTGACGTGAAACTTTAATGCGTTAGGTCAACACAAGAAATGTTACACTTTCTGCGGAGCTATGAACATAGTTTACTGTATCATTTTCCAAAGAGTTACAGCACAAAGATATAATTTTTAAATGGAACAATAGTTTTCTTCTATCGTGCATTAGATTCGTTGAAACCAGCTGCGTTCAAATCAATTTAAATTACATTCCTATCACTGTTAGTTTGGGATCTACAATCCTTCAAAAGTTTAGGGGGCGGAGGCTACGACAGCGTATCTGACTGGCTGGTGGTCATGAGACAGTGGGCCGTGCCCCACGGGATAGCCACTTGGCCAGTCAGCTACGCTATCGCAACCTCCGCCCCCGGAACTTTGAAGGGTTGTAGCTTCCAAACTAACAGTGATAGGAATGTAGTTTAAATTGATATGGACGCAGCTGGTTTAAACGAATCCAATACACGATAGGACTAACTATTGTTCCACTAAAGAAAAAAATTTCTTTGTGGTGTAACTCTTTGGAAAATGATACATTAAACTATGTTCATAGCTCCGCAAAAGTGTAACATTTCTTGTGTTGACCTACTGCATTAAAATTTCCCGTCAGCTATTTTTTTATAAGTTACAGAGGCAAACACACTTAGTGAAACACCCTATATATATATATATATATATATATATATATATATATATATATATATATATATTAATAACAACTGATGTGCATTCTTTTTTGTCAATACATAACAGCAGTATTTCATGACAAATTTGAATACATCAATTCTGAATTTATATAATATCGGTATGTAATTCCTAATTATGTACAACTATAAAAATATTTCACATGTTAATTATAAATTGCAAATAATTTTGTGTATATACTTAATTGGCTGTGCATGTATCTTATTGACAGATCACCAGATGATCACATTTTGTGAACTGAAAATAAATAATCTACTGATAACATCTTTTGATTATTCAAGCAATCTCCAGCATTTTTAAATCATTATAAAAAAATAAAAAATAAAAAAAGAATTTTACCATAAAGGTAAGACTTTCAGTCTGAAATAAGCGATAGTAATTCAAATTCACGTTGAACAACCATCAATGGCATGAATATTTTTATTAGTTATACCTCTCTTAGTTGTCAAGATTAACATGAACCTGCAATAGCAATGGTACTCAACAGACATGAAGTCCTCCCATTTTGTTGAAATAAAGGATTTGATAAACTAAAATAAGAGATTTCATCCAAATTCTATCATTGTCACGAAGGTGTGAGTGTACAACACAAATACTTAATCTATAAGGATAGTTGATAAATATGTACTCAGTATATAACACAATACAAACAACTTTTAGAGAAAGGGTGGAAAAATGGCATGAATTCCTTCCTATATGTGCTGTTGATATAAAATGGATTAATGCCATCTACTTCCTTATCCTGAAGTTGACTTGTTGTCACTGTAGTCTTCAAACCGGAGACATTTTCGATGCAGCTCTCCACCCTACTCTGTCTTGTGCAAGCCTCTTCCTTTCTCTTTAGGAACGGCAACCCACACCCATTTGAATCTGTTAACTATATTCGTCTCTCGGTCTTTCTCTGCGATTTTTACCTCTAGTGCTGCATTCATGATTCCATGATATGCCCACAGTACTCAAACTCGTAGTTATTAAACTAATTCCCGTAAGAGTAAGGGCATCAAACTTGTACACCCCTCCCCACTAACGATAGGATCATTGCCCGTCACCGGCATAATATATATATATATATATATATATACATGTGGCGTCTGTTCTGAAAGAACAGACGTCATTTCTGATCCTGCAGTTGTTATTATTTAATATTCACAGAATATATGACATCATCTGCGATTGGGCAAAGCTGAAAATGTGTACCCAGCCGGGATTCGAACCCGGGTCTCCTGCTTTCTAGGCAGTTGCGCTGACCCCTACACCACTGGGCACACAGTGATCACCGCACCTGCAAGGACTACCTAAGCACGCCTACCGTCAGATACAAATTCCCAGCTTCGCCCTGCCCATAGTACTCAAACTCGTAGTTATTAAACTAATTCCCGTAAGATTAAGGGCTTCAAACAAACAAATCGCAGATGATGTCATATATTCTGTGAATATTAAATAATAACAACTGCAGGATCAGAAATGACATCTGTTCTTTCAGAACAGACGCCACATGTGTATATATAATATGCCGGTGACGGGCAATGATCCTATCGTTAGTGGGGAGGGGTGGGCAAGTTTGAAGCCCTTACTATTACGGGAATTAGTTTAATAACTACGAGTTTGAGTACTGTGGGCAGGGCGAACCTGGGAATTTGTATCTGACGGTAGACGTGCTTAGGTAGCCCTTGCAGGTGCGGTGATCACTGTGTCCCCAGTGGTGTAGGGGTAAGCACAACTGCCTAGAAAGCTGGAGACCCGGGTTCGAATCCCGGCTGGGTACACATTTTCAGCTTTGTCCAATCGCAGATGATGTCATATATTCTGTGAATATTAAATAATAACAACTGCAGGATAAGAAATGACGTCTGTTCTTTCAGAACAGACGCCACATGTATATATATAATATGCCGGTGACGGGCAATGATCCTATCGTTAGTGGGGAGGGGTGGGCAAGTTTGAAGCCCTTACTCTTACGGGAATTAGTTTAAATGTTCAACCGTGACTGGAGCGCCTCAGTCACCTCGGCCACCGCGACCGGCAATTAGTTTAATAACTACGAGTTTGAGTACTGTGGGCAGGGCGAAGCTGGGAATTTGTATCTGACGGGAGGCGTGCTTAGGTAGTCCTTGTAGGTGCGGTGATCACTGTGTCCCCAGTGGTGTAGGGGTCAGCGCAACTGCCTAGAAAGCAGGAGACCCGGGTTCGAATCCCGCCTGGGTACACATTTTCAGCTTTGCCCAATCGCAGATGATGTCATATATTCTGTGAATATTAAGGTAAAATAACCTAAGGACAAACACACACATCGTTGTCCCAGAGAGGACTCGTACTTCCAACGGCGAGCAACCGCGCGTTCCGCAGCGAGGCGACTTAGACGGCTCGGCTACTCCACCGCGGCCTTAAAGCAATATTCAAGGATATTCAGCGTTTGTAGATGTGGAAGGTTGGGATTACTATTATTATCATTCATCTATGGTTGCCTGAAGCTGACAGCAATTCTTTGGGTTCTAGATCAATTTTTCTTATTTCTATTTAAGGAACCTATTTTTTCTTCATTACATTTTCCACTTACATTTTTACTCCCATCAAAATCATATGTTTAGAAACACATGTGTTTTTTAATATATGCAGTTGCACTATAGCCACAATATTAAACACAAAAGCCCATTACATAACTTTAAAGCAAAAATTTTCTTTTGACTGGAGTACTGGGGAACAGTGAACCACTGAAAATGGGGAAGTATGAACCATTGGTTCACTATACCCCATAAGACGTTTCAGCTTAATATCTATGGGAATTAATTTTACACATTACTTCTTTACGTAATAATAATATCTAATAAAATAACTATCACTAACAGCGAAGTAGTAATCAGCCCTCAGATAGGTGGACCACAAAATAATTCTAGTATAAAGTCTGTTGAGGAGGCAGTAAACATGCACAAAGATGGTCCTACAATAGAATTTCAAAAATGCTCTCCGGCTGACTTAAGACAATATCCAAAAGCTGGAGAAACTACTAAAGGAGGATGTAGGAAGTGTAGAAGCATAATAGCAACTGGCACACCAGAGAAACGACAACATCAAGAAAGAAAGTGATTTGCCTTTGAGAAGAACCAGAAGTCAATGAGAGTTGCAATACAGGCTAAGAAGACGAAGATAAAATTTGGTTCTGATACAGACTCAGCAGTTAGCAACTTGGAAGAATTTGATAATTGTATATCATCAGCTGATGACATCAGTTTACTGGATGATGATGATGAAGAGGCCTTTGATCAATTTTACGATGAGGAATTCACCAGTATGAGGAAAGGAGATTATGTGCTTTCAAGCCTGACGGATGAAAACCACCCAAATAAAGAAATAACGTTGATCCTACATACCCCATAGTGAAAGAAAGGGAAGTGCCTGATGATTTCGAAATAAAGTGTGTAGTAAAGTGTATAGATAGTTTTATGTTCCAAAAGGAGAAAACAGTGCCATATATTCCTTACCAAGTGATTGTATAAGGATGCATTTGCAAAATCCTAAGCGATATGGTGTAAGAAAATGGTAGAACTCTTACAAAAGTTTCGTATTAAAATTTAAAAATATTGATATCCGCTGAAGTACCGGTACTATATTTAAGATATTTTTCAGTCTTTTTTTGTACATCGCCTTATGGTCTGCATCTAACTAACAAGAGCAATGATTCTTTCTTCTACCTGAAACTATAGCATGATGTAAAATTTGGAATTGGTTCATAGTGCCCCAGTTGCTTGTTTACTCAACACCAAACCGAGGAACAGCGAACCAGAGTACACTATTTCAGAAAAATGCAAATTTTAAAAATAATGAAAGGCATTAGACTCTATCTGCAACTGATTAACCATTTCCTTCCTGACGGGACTGAAAATTCCCTGCCCATTTCCAGCGTCATAAAACAAAGTGGAAAATGATATCTGACTTGTGTTCCTCACGGGACGTTAGTGTCCCTCCTGATGTGTCATACGAAATACTCGCTGGCCGGGATTTCTCAATATCTCACGAGAGCAGTAAACAACGAATTGTTTTATGTCTTTGTGTACGATTTCATCAGGCAAGTTTTGCTGTCACAAGAAGACGCTGTTGTGTGTTCCCACATTGGTAATTTGCTTTTGTGTTGTGTTAGTGAATGGAAACCGATATTATTCAAGGAATAGAGCTCTTTTTATTTATATAGCGTTAAAAACTGTGACGAAGTTTTTAGTACTGAAAGTGTTAAAGGCATTTTGTGCAAATTATTTATGTAGTTGTCTTTATTGCTAGGTGTCACTTTTTGCTTAGTATACAAGTGGCACTGCCTGAATACTAGGCAAAAATTGGCAGTTAGAAACAATGTCATCATATAGCTAACAGGCACAACATGGGGAGCACGCCCCAACACTGTAAGATCCTCTTCCCTAGCACTAAGTTACTGCCGGAGAATATGCAAGTCCAGTGTGGTTCAAATCCAGCCATGCCAAAATAGTAGATATTGCTCTTAACGATACTTGTCGCATTATCACTGGATGCCTAAAGCCCATTCCTCTGAATAAACTGTACAGTCTTGCGGGCATTGCACCCCCCGACATCCGCCGAGAGGTAGCAGCAAAAAGTGAGAGGGGAAAATCAGAAACGTCTCAAGCCCATCTCCTATATGGACATCAACCATCAAACCAACGACTAAAATCCAGGAAGAGCTTCCTTAGGTCTACGGAGGCTCTAGCCGAGACATCGCAGCAATGCCAAACTATGACGTGCAAGGTATACCGGCACTTCAGGATGGTTTACACCATGTGAAAAACTACCACCCGGCTACACACAGAAGTGGAGTACATGGAGTTCACTCAACAGACTACGTTCAGGTGTCACAAAATGTAAGAGTAGTATGGTTAACTGGGGCTTCCTAGTGGAGACGCCACTCTGTGATTGTGGAGCAACGCAGACGATCTCCCACCTGCTCCAGTGTACCCAGTGTCCAGCAAAATGCACACCAAAAGATCTACTACATGCAACACCAAATGCAATACAGGTCACTAACTTCTGGTCATCAAAAGTGTAAATAATTGTCTTGTAAATATGATGTAGTCACATAACAATTAAATATTGTAGATTAGTTTACACATTGTAAGTGCTTCTGACACGAATAAACAATAATACTAATAAATTGTTGTATTTTTGTTTTCGAATTTCGAAATATGAATACGGTTCAGGGATAACTACAGTTGGCTTTTGTTCTCCCGTTCAGATCAACATATAAAATGGCATTTCGATATAAAAATTTTGCTCTCTGTTTGTTGCTGGTTAATCCTTATGTTAACAGAGATGAGCAGTGCATAATGTCTCCCAATTGCATTATGTTCTCTTGGACTTTGGAGTCCCATTTTTTAATTTTCTTATTTAATATTTTTTTTGCGTAAATAAGGAAAACAAAAAGTGTGTGAATATACTAATGTGCTTTTATTTACTTTGGTAGCAAAATAACCAAAAGTGAATTTTTGTGTTCGAATATTTTATAGTTTGGGCAGAAAGGGTTAATATATTTTGTAGCTTGGAACATTTTCCAGTTATCTTCTTGTAATAACTTAAGCAAAAGACTGAAATTTTGCAAAAAGTGGTTCACTGTTCTCTAAAGGACAACAGACACACCCAAATCTGATGGAGAACTCTAACCTTCGGCGGGAGCAGACGCTCAATACGTGACATGGAGCCTCAGACCGCTCGGTCGTCCCTGTGGGGAGATATAGACTGTCATTTAGTGGATTACTGCTAAACTGCCTTTATCAAATATCTTGGTGACCTCTAGATCAACATAGGATACTCTGAAAATCACATTTAGCGCGCGGAAATAAAGAACACCTGAATCTCTCCGTTCGAGCTCTAATTTCTCGTATTTTATTCTGTTGGTCTTTTATACCTATGTAAGTGGGAGTCAACAATATATTTCCGCATTCGGAGGAGAATGTCGGCGATTGGAGTTTCGTAAGTAGCCCACGCCGCAGCAATATGCGTCGTTGTTGTAATGATTCCCATCCCAGATCCTGTATCATTTTCGTAACGTTGTCTCCCCTGTATCGTGACAATACGATAAGAGCTGCCCTTCTTTGGACTCTTTCGATGTCCTCTGTCAAACCCACCTGATAAGTATCCCACACTGGGCAGCAATACTCCAAAAATGGACAGACAAGCGTAGTGTATGCAGTTTCTTTTGTAGTTCTGTTGCATCTTTTAAAGGTTCTGCCAATAAAACGCAGTCTCCGGTTCGCCTTTCCAACGACATTATCTACATGTTCTTTCCAGTTTGAGTCTGAAGTAAATGTAGTTCCTAGGTATTTTGTCGAATTTACGGTCTTCACTTTGATTTATCTTGTAAACAAAATTTAACGGATTTCTTTTCGTATTCATGTGGACGACATCACACTTCTCATTATTTAGAGTCAATTTCCAGTTTTTATACCATAGTGATATTTTATTCAGATCTTTATGCAGTTGGTTTTGATCTTCAGATGATTTTACTAGACGGTAAATGACGGCGTCATCTGCAAACAATCTAAGAGAGCTACTTAGAGTTTCCCCTTAAATCGTTTATGTAAATAAGGAACAGCAAAGGACGAATAACACTACCCTGTGGAAAGCCCGATATCACCTCTGATTTAGTCGACGCCTTTCCATCGAATACTACGAACTGTGTCCTCTCTGACAGGAAATCCCCTATCCAGTCGCAAATTTGGGGCGATACACCATAACCACGCAATTTGATTAAAAGCCGTTTGTGAGGTACGGTGTCAAAAGCCTTCTGGAAATCAAGAAATACGGAAGCGATTTGCGAACCCTTGTCGATTGCACCCATCACTTCGTGTGAATAAAGAGCTAGTTATGTTGCGCATGAACGATATTTTCGAAATCCGTGTTGACCTTGGGTCAATACATCATTCTGTTCGAGATTGATTTAACTTCATTTTCTCAGGAAAGCCAAAACAGTCTTGGTCCAACTCGCCACTGCCTGCACCGAAACTACGTTTATTGTGCGGTATCGCTCCCTGTATATCGCTCCCAATGCCCTTGAACAGTGCAAGGAGTCCCTTTACTAGTTCTTTATTAGATACAATTTCTTCGGGTCTCGTTGTCCCAAATGTTACTCTCCAATGCAATGCATTCGAAGATTAGATGTGATGCAGTTTCATCACCGTCATCACAGATCCTACATTTAGGGTCCTCTTCTGTTATTCCCATTGTATGTAGGTGTTTTTTTTTTTTTTTTTTTTTTTTTTTTTTTTTTTTTTTTTTTTTTTTTTTTTTTAAATTCCCATGGCCTGTCAGCAATCCAACCGTCTAATCTCTCTCCTTTTCAGACCCAGGATTGCAGAGCTTCCTTTAAAAGATGGCTTTGGCATCATTACCTTGTCATGTTTTTGTTGATAGACTTTGGTCCAACATTCTACGTGCTGTCGTCTGAGCCAGTTACGTAGCTCCAATTTAATCGTTGCCTCGGTGATTGTCAGGACAGGTTCCGGTCCAATAAAAGGAGTCTCTGCCCCCATCCTGGCTAATCTGTCGGCATGTTTGTTGCCACTGATTCTCCGAGTGGCCAGGGACCCACAATAAGTTTACTCTGTTGCTTTCCCCTAGCTCCACCAGAACCCTGTGACATTCTGCAACAATGTTAGACCTTGTTGCAGGAGCTGCCAGTGATCTCAGGGCTGCCTGGCTGTCTGAATAGATATATATCTACGATCTTTGTAGCACCTACGCAAATTCTCCTCCACACACGCCCTGATGGCAGTTATTTCGGCCTGGAATACTGAGGCCAGTTTCCCTAGAGAGATGACGCCCTCCAGGCTTGGCTGCACCCCGTATACCCCGGTCCCAACGCCTTGGTCTGATTTTGACCCGTCAGTGAACCAGACAATATCCCCCGTACGGTGTCGAACTATTTTCTCCCACTGCTCCCTACTTCCAATTGTTATTTTGAAAGCCTTGTTGAAGCAGTCGGCTGGCATTTCCCCAACCTTTCCTATATTTACCTGACTCACTATTTTAGTGTGTCATTCAGTTCTGATCGAGATAATTCATAATATTTGAATACAGGATATGTTCCAAACCCCTGCTGGGAAACTTTCCTACCTGTGCAACGCCAGGGAGAACACCGGCCATCACACGACCATCCGCACCCAGCTCAGCGGTCACGGTCGGTTTGGCGGCTAACTGTTGTGGGAGGGACGACCTGGGGAGACACATGCGGCCGTATGGCGCGTGCCCTCCGCACACCCCACAGGCAGGTAGCGGTTCGGCGCGTGCCATATGGGCGCGGACAGCACGGGGCGCGGGCGCAGCGGCAAGGGAAGGGCGCCCCCCACTCCCCACAACCGCTTGTAATTAAAACCGTGACCTGCCAGCCGCCACCCGGCTGCCGCCCGGTCAGTTGTAAACTTTTACACCGCCGCAGCTAATTCGCCGACTGCCGGAAACAAAAGATCGCTCTCCCTCTTTCTCTCTCTCCCCCGCTTCTACGGCTTCACCGAGCTCCATTACCCACCATCACGCGTGCCCGCAATGGCACGACTTTCTGCAGCAGGAAATTGCCTCCTTATCGCGGTCACAGCGGGCCTCGCACAGTAAATAAGAGGATCGTGATCTTTCCGCGCAACGTATCCGCTTGTGTGGCCGGGTATTCTACTGTACTTTCGTATAAAAATGATGAAATATAAGGAGACTTATTTCCATGCGGGCATACTTGCGCATCAAGAAATTGTTGACAGATAATATGCTCCTCTGGAAAAGAAAAAAAATTTAGTAAAATTTTCGGACCAAAAAGGGATGACAGGAGGGAGGGGCGACTACTGAATAACGAAGAACACGATCTCTATTCAAGCCCTAAAATAGTGTTGTTAATTCTCGTAAGATGCGGTGGGCGGGTCACGTAGCTCGATGAAGGCACTGCTGGCCGCGGTGGCCGAGGGGCTGAGGCGCTCCAGTCACGGTCTGCAGGGCCACTACGGTCGGGGGTTCGAATCCCCCCTCGAGCATGGATATTTGTGTCGTCCTTAGTTGTAGGTAGTTCATAAGTAGTTTGTAAGTTTAGGGACTGATTATAACCCTACCCGTCCTACACCACCGGTTAGAATATGATAATTAGAAAAATGACCCGTGTGCCTAATTATCTTAATTTGGTGGAAAAGCTGTCGGTAATGAAGCCGATGATGTAGTGGAGGCTATAACCGGAACGTTGCTGCACCTCTTTGGTAAACAACAAGGATCGATAGGAATCAAGAAAGTGGAAGGTAAAATTTGGAATAAAATTATTAATGTTTAAATGAAAAAAATGCGGAACAAACGGAACACAGGGATGAATTTGGAAAAAGTGAATAACTTATTTATTTACGGTCGCCAGCTCGATGTTCGAGCAAATAATTTGGTGGGATGTCAATAATGGTAAAGTTAATTAAAAACGTGAAAAATTACGTAAAATTTGGGTGGGCAGAAAATCACAGTATGTGCTTCAAATTCGGTACAAAAGCCACTGACAATATACTAATTACTAAGAAACAGTTCACTAACACAGGGTTCAATGTAAGACAGCGAAATGCAAGCCAAAGCCGCGCAAATGCAACATGCAGCAAATTATGCAAAACTCTCACCTTAATACTTACTATTTACAGTTTAAAAGAATTAATTGTTTTATATAAGTACCAGAAATTATTCTACAGCGAGTATGCCATGCGCTTTAGCAATAATCAAGTTGTAACTGAACTATTAACTATACTAATGGCAAGCTCAAAAAATTAATTAATGACTTGTCGTGATAACGCTGAATGTTTAGAAAAGAACCATTTAACCTTCTGATTAACTTTTGCTCTATCTTTAACCAAGAATTATTAGCATTCAATCACTAGTCAGTACTTGCAAGTTAAAACAAACTTTACCTCAAAATAATACACAGTAGAAAACAATCAATCTTTTACACTGTTATAGAAATATCTTTTGAAATTGAAAGTTAATGTAGCAGTTTCGTTCAACTTAGCAAACCTATTGATCAGCAACACTGGCATAAGCTACGTTTAGTAATACTTTTCTGAACACATATTTTATTAACGACTGTCTTTAATGACTCTGATTTTTAGTTTTCTATAACTTTTTGAAAATTCTCGGAAAAACAATGGATGAGGAAGGAACCTGTCTGGACAATGATTATGGGTAATGATTTTTTAAACACTGGTTCACAAATAACAGTGTTCGCTATTGAACAATCATCACTAATACGCTGGTTAGCTGTACATGCTAAGACAAACTGGATAGATCTTACTGAATTTGGTGTGCGACGTGGTGCTGCTGATTGAAGACTGTTGGCACTTAACAATTGGCAAACACAGGCTCTTCTTGGCGACGAATGTTAATTACAATTTACGGCCCACAGCATTCCTCTTGATGCATTTATTAATTATCTCAGCTGTGGCCGTATGAATAAATAATATTGCCTCTTCGCCGTCTCCTCCACTAGTGCCAATCCAACATGCATTCTCCTTCACTTACTTTTTCCGTACACCACTGAGCACACAATGCGTCTGTCCGCCGCTACTACTCAACAACGTCTCCTTTTCGCTGTGCGCCTCTGCGCTACCAGCGATAAAAAACTCCCTACTCAAAGATGATTCTATACAATAGGAAAGCCCTTGCTAACCCAGCGTGTCTACTACATTTACAATATTTTTGACATATATGGAAATTAGCAGGACAATGCAAATATATCACAGAAACAAAATATACAAATACATAATAAATTACAAAAAATACAAATAATGAGGAAAAATGCATAAAACATCGTTTTATATATCACCCTGTACGCACACATGACTGGAAAGCACCGTTGGTCACTGTGTTGTTGCGTCACATGATGACCCCGTAATTAAGTCCCTTAAGCTTAACAAACATTCGAACATTTGATCAAAGTACACAGGAGCTTTCCGCCCGACAGTCTCCACGTGGAATAATCAAGTTTTTACGTCATATCCCAACGATTTTGTACCGAGATGAATATTATGATATGACAGATGGCACAGCTATGGGACCACCACTGTCTCCAGTTCGCGAATATGCTAATGGGGCTATTTAGGGGTAAATCTAAGTAGCTCTTTTAGGTTGTTTACAGGTGACGCCGTCTAGTAAAATCATCTAAAGATCAAAACCAACTGCAAAACGATCTGAATAAGATATCACTGTTGTTGTTATGGTCTTCAGTCCGGAGACTGGTTTGATGCAGTTCTCCACCCTACTCTATCCTGAGCAAGATTTTTCATCTCCTCCTAAGAACTGCAACTCACATCCACTTGAATCTGCTTACTATATGCGTCTCTTGGTCTCCCCCTGCGATTTTTACCCCACACACTTCCCTCCAATGCTAAATTTAAGATTCCTCGATGTCGAAGAATGTATCCTACCAAGCGTTCTTTTACTCAGGGTATGCCAAAAATTCCTTTTCTCACCAATTCTGTTCAGTACCTCTTCATTAGTTATGCGATCTACCCACCTAATCTCAGCATTTTTCTGTAGCACCACATTTCAAAAGCCTCTATTCTCTTCCTGTCCGCACTGCTTATCGTCCATGTTTCACTCTCGTATAAGGCAACACTCCACACCAATGCCCTCAGAAAAGACTTCCTTATACTTAAATTAATATTCGATGTTAGCAAATTTCTCTTTTTCAACAATGCTTTTCTTCCCATTGTCATTCTGCATTTTATATCCTCTGTACTGCGACCATCGCATGTTATTTTACTACCCAAGTAACGAAACTCATCTACCACCTTCATTATTGCGTTACCTAATCTAATACCTTCAGCATCGCCTGATTTTCTAAGTCCGCATTCCATTATTTTTGTTTTGCTCTTGTTAATGTTTATTTTGTACGCTGTCTTCAACACACTGTCTATTCCTGCTCTTCCAGGTCCTTTGCTGTCTCTAACAGAATTACAATGTCATCAGCAAAACACAATGTTTTTATTTCTTCCCCCTGAACTTTTATCCCTATTCCAAATTTTTCCTTGCTTTCCTTCACCGCCTGCTCGATGTACAAATTGAATATCACAAAGATATCACTATGGTGTAAAAATTGGCAATTGACTCAGAATAATGAGAAGTGTGAAGTCGTCCACATGAGTACGAAAATAAATCCATTAAACTTTATCTTGTAAAGATAAATCAATCAAAAGTGCAGGCCGTGAACTCCACGAAATACCTAGAAATTACTATTACGTCAGACTTAAACTGGAAAGAACAGGTAGAGGGAAAGGCGAACCAGACTGAGTTTTATTAGTAGAACCCTTAAAAGATGCAACAGAACTACAAAAGAAACTGCCTACACTATGCTTGTCCGTCCATTTTTGGAGTATTGCTACCCAGTGTGGGATCCTTATCAGGTGGGTTTGACGGAGAAAAATCGAAAGAGTCCAAAGAAGGGCAGCTCGTTTCGTATTGTCACGATACAGGGGAGACAGCGTTACGAAAATGATACAGGATCTGGGATAGGAATCATTACAACAACAGCGCTTATCGCTGCGGTGTGGGCTACTTACGAAACTCCAATCGCCAACATTCTCCTCCGAATGCGAAAATATATTGTTCAATCCCACTTACATAGGCAGAAATGATCATCAGAATAAAATACGAGAAATCACTCGAACGGAGAGATTCTGGTGTTCTTTCTTCTTCCCGCGCGCTATTCGTGAATGGAATGGGGGGTAAATAGTATAACGGTGATTCGATGAACCCTCTGCCAGGAACTTAAATGTGATTTGCAGATTATCCCATGTAGATGCAGATGTAGAGGAGCGGATTCTGGACTCGACGCCACTGCGCCCGTCTTGCTTCTGACGAGAGATGAAGTGACGCGTTCTAATATGACCCCAAGGTGAGGATGCAGTCCAGAGATTCGTCGTCTTCGATCACATGAACGGAGTCTATATAAATATGGAATTTACTATGGACAAGGGCAAGCACTGCAAGGTACCATCCTTGGATGTTATAGGTGAGCTAATCCTGGAGGCCATCTCAGTTATGCGTTGTACGGAATACCGATTCATAATGATCAGTTGTTCAATGACACTGTCAAATAGAAGTAGTCGTGAACAAGTTAGTCAAATGTCTATTGGACCAAACTGCGTGGTTATCAGTCCGTAGCTTACGAACTACTTAAACCTAGGTGAACTAACCTAAAGACAAGACACACACCCATTCCCCAGGGAGGCTCGAACCTCCTCGGTGAGCAACCGCGCGCTCCGCAGCGAGGCGCTTTCAAAATGTTCAAATGTTTGTAAATCTATCGGACCAAACTGCGTGGTATTCAGACCGTAGCTTACAAACTACTTAAACCTAGGTAAACTAACCTAAGGACAACACACCCACCCATGCACCAGGGAGAACTCGAACCTCCACGGCGAGCCACCGCGCGCACCGCAGCGAGACGCTTTAGACCGCTCGGCTACTCCACCGCGGCAACAAGTTAGTCGCCAGAGAGAAGATTATTTCCTACGACCACTACCTGCAGCCTGAGTTACAACGTCTGAGAGAGCTTGGATACAGCAAGCGAGACAATGCAAGCGCTTACCGAGGCCTCTGGCGAAAGACACTTAACAAAGAAACAGAAGGGGCCAAACCGACTGCACTCTGCCATAATGTGTAACAGGTAATGGACGATTAATTCAGTTATTGTTTCTGACATGTCAACATTAATGGCTACCTACATCCGACAGCCAAATTAATTGCCAGCATGCGAGCCATACAATGAAACATCATCGATACTTGCTTTCCGAACCGAAGGCTAATTCGTATTCCCGTATTCTCTTGCTGATTGGAAGTTACAAAGCTTTACTCTTCGCCTAGGCCCGTTAACACCGACATTGGTTTGATGATGACTGTAAACATGTTGCGTGGTGTGAAGTTTCCAATTATATCGAGCGGATATACGTGTATGGGTGTGGACATAAACTCATGAATGGATGGACCCTGTAGATCAGTAGAGGGGTGCACAAGCTGGAGGAGACTGTGTAGTGGTGTGGCACGTGTTCAGCTAGAGTGATATGGTACCTCTTATGAATCTCGCTACTACTGTGACAGGTGAGACATACGTACACAACCTGTCTGGTCATCTGCAAACATTCCTGTCCACTTTGCATTCCAACAGACTTGGACAGTTCCAGAAGGACAGTACGACCAGAATTGCCTCTGAATCTAAAGACGTTCGTTGCCCACCAAACCCACCAGGCATAAAAATTATTGAGCTTATCTGGGTTTGCTTAGAATGTGCAGATCAAAGGAGACGTGCACACTCTCGTAGTCTTACGTGCCGGATGCATGGTGTCACTTCCCTCCAGCAGTACTGCAGACTAGACTTGTGCATAATAGTTCGCGATCGGGAGCGCTCACTTTAGTTCGCGGCTCTGCCGCGAACTAGTTCATTCTTTTGATTCATCCGCTTCCAGTGACGGCTGAGCTGCAAGGTCTGCACATGCAGGTGGAGGAAGAAGTTCCCCCACCTAGATGCTTCATGAGCTTGCTGCTTGAGCCACTAACGCTATCAGGCACACCAAAACAAACAGTTTGTGGATAATTTCTCGCGTTTAAGTTTAGAGTTATCTCTATATCTAGGCATTATGACATTTATTAGTCAGATATTGCAGAGTGCAGAATACTTCAAAGCAGAAATTTTGTAGCACTGATGTAATGTAGCAGGCAGACGCTAACCTCGAAATGGCTCTCATCAGCAGAAGGTAAACACGTGGTTTTTAATTTGGCTGCGCGCCCTCTCGCTATTGCCCGTCGGTCTTCGGAAAAGAATCGAACGAACTAAGAAGCGAGATACGTTTGGCATAATAGTTCGCGACCGGTAACGCATGTTTTAGTTCGCGACCGATCGCGCATATTTTAGTTCGCGAACTATCGCGCATATTTTAGTTCGCGACCTATCGTGCATATTTTAGTTCGCGTCCGGTAGCTCCCCTTTTAGTTCGCAGCTCGGCCCCTAATTAGGTCGCTCTTTTTAGTTCGTCCGTTTTTTTTATTTTTTTTTATTTTGCTACCGCTACTAAAACTACAGCTGAGCTGCATCTCAGCTCGAAATGACGGCAACTGGCAGAAGGGCATCACGCGACTGCGCGCTCTCGCGTCCTCTCGCTGTTACCCGTCAGTCTTCGGAAAAGGAGCGGACGAACAAAGAGGCGAGGGATCTGCGAATTAGTTCGTGTAGTTCGCCAGTGGGAGCGGTCTTCCAAACTAGTTCGTTCGCTAACTGCACAAGACTACTGCAGACCTTAGTCGAGTTCACGCCACTTCGTTTTGCGGCACTTCATCGTGCTCGCAGGGGTTCTACACGAGGTTAGGGAGGTATATCAGTTTCTTTGGCTCACTGGTGTATTTTGCTTCTTTCTGAAATGTATGTTTGTGATGTAATAAAATGTACATAGTTGGCAAGAGGTCAATTAATTGCTTAATATTGATAGGGGGAATGTTTAATTTTTTATATTTTTGTCTCATTCTCGTGAAAAACAGATATGGTATCCTTAAGTTCTATAGTGACGAAAAAGTCTAAAAAAAAGCTAGCTATTCCTTTCCTTGCTGACTATATCTCACAGTAATTTAACTGTGGAACACATCTGTGAAGTTAGATTCACAATAGACAGATGTGAGAGAAGTAGAATGAAATTAGAAGTCGTCGTGTTGTGGCGACATTCACTTAAGCACAAATGCTGCAGTACGGCAGGTCACGAAGTGTTGGGAGGCTACTAAATACTGTCGAAGTACGTACTCGTCAGAGATCAGTGATGTGCGTCACATCCCCAGGTAAAAACAAGTACAGAGTAAACGCAGTACAGCCATATTTTCCGCTACCTGGCAACAGAAGTTGCATCAGCCACTGTATAATGAAAATAGGACGGTCTCGACCCGAGCCGTATTTCAATGTAGGTAAAGACCAGAATTACACTTAAGAAATTTACTTACCCGGCCATAATGCCGATACGGAACGAAGTGCGACCAATGTCTTCATATCAGATACTCGGTGGCTACTGTTGGCTACTAGATAGCCCCCGAAAAGCGCCCGCTGAGGAGGCGGCGGGCAGATTGAAACGCCGCCGCTGTTCGCTGTGCGCTACCGCGCGGGCCTCCGTGTCCGCCGATTAGCGATGGCGTCGGCGATAGCCGCACATACTGCGGCCGTTTCAGCAAATTGGCCGCGCTGTCCATCTCTGATAAATGGGGATAACCGGCGCAGATAGCAGTGCCGGGCCGGCAATTAGGTCGCCGCCACGGAAGGCCGGGGTTCGACACCCGCGGGCGCCTTCCCACGGCTGCTCGCGTGCTGCCGCGCAGCGCGAACACGCCGGGTAATGGCTGCCGAGCAAACGTAATCACCGACGCGCTGATGGCTGCGGTCGCCCCAACTGCACGCCGTCTTGTGGCAGGCGGGGCCTCCACAGCGCCTGGCAAAAGATGACCGTATTTCAGTGTACACCCTACTCACCGGAGTTCACGTTACCACAACTCATCATCTCGCGGTTCTCTACGTCAGTTCTGTTGTTTAAAAGACGTATTTGTAGGAAGCAGTCCACTGCAATGTAGTTACCAACCGTTACAGGCTTATTCATCTACATTTTGTCTGCTTTTCTTCCGGTTTTCATCATTTGTGAGGCCGTCTCGCTGCGGAGCGCGCGGTTGCTCGCCGTGGAGATTCGAGTCCTCCCTGGGGCATGGGTGTGTGTGTTTGTCCTTAAGTTAGTTTACCTAGGTTTAAGCAGTTTGTGAGCTACGGACTGATGACCGCACAGTTTGGTCCGATAGATTTACAAACATTTATTAAAAAAAAAAAAAAAAAAGAAAAAGAAAAAGAAAAAAAAATTGTGGCCGGCCGCGATGGCCGAGGGGACTGAGACGTTTCAGTCACGGTCTGCACGGCCACTACGGTCGGGGGTTCGAATTCCCCCTCGGGAATGGATATTTGTGCCGTCCTAGTTCGTAAGTAGTTCATAAGTAGTTTGTAAATTTAGGACTGATGACCCCATAGTTAAGTCCCATAGACAATACAAACAAACAAAAAATTTGTGAGGCATGAACATTTACGATTGTGTACTCTTCGTTCGTGGATTTAAATGTTAGAGAGAATGTTCTTTCGTCTAATGGGTCAAAACTTGCTATTGAACAGTTATTTTATTAGAGCTAATGAAACCATTACCGAAAATAGGTGCGCCTATCAATATCATGCCGCTAAACTTGCTCTTACAAATTCTATATTAATTTCAGTCAAAAGTTCATTGTCTATGTAACGGCTTTCCTGTACAGCTGAAATCATTAAGTTCTTTTTGTTGTGGCGTAAAGTCAGCGCCACACGCCAGACGCACGAAAACGACCGTGAAGGAGGCAGCGGACGACCGACAGCCAATTACACGCCGGCGCCGCGCCTCCTGGAGGAAACAAACGAGAAACGCGCCCTCTACAAGCGGCTTTATCTAGGCCGACATGCGTCTGGAAGGGCACCTCTGAACTAGCCTCTGAACTCGGCTCCAAAATAGACAGTTACTTTGAGAGTGCAAGAAGACGCCGCCGCGAGAACAGACATATTCTCCTAATTTGAGTATTCTGTATATTACAGTAAATAAAACTTGTACATCTAATCTGTGTAGCTGTTTTGGTTGTCCACGCATCCCACGGGTCCTGAGCAGATCCTTTCATGAAAGTCAGGCCGGTGAGGACAAAACACTTTTATCTAAGAAATCTGTTATTGTTTTTATTTTTCCAGGTTTAATGAGAGATTGGGTATTTACTGTTGCTGCAGTTTATTTTCTTAGATTTAATTTCATTTGCGCAATCTTCAGGGTGCTACGATTTACACAAAACTTTATGCTTTGGTCTCCCACAATACGAATGACCACTTGACACCTTACGAATGGGTATGGTGGAGAACTGACATCCAGGAGTACTCTGCTTACACAAAGCCTTTTTATCCAGATTGATTATTCTTTTGGTAAATAGTCTGTGTTAATCGACTTCACACCTTACGTTTGAAGGTAAGATGCACAGGAGACGCCCACACCTCACGTGTTGAGTAGACGCCCTCCATGATGCCGCTCAATATCAAACAGACGCTACTGGATTTACTTCCTTCACATAATGTGTAAGATTGCCTCTTCCGCCAGCTTCACCGTACCTGTCTTCTCTGCTGCTGCTACTGTTGAGGTCTTCATAATACCCTGACAAGGGGCCGTCAAGAGGTGGTATCACCCAGGTCAGGTGAACAGAGTTTTTTTTAACGAGGTGTTACTCCTTCCTCTTTTCTCAACCGGGTTTGAAGGGGCCTCAAAGTGTAATATACGAAACGCACGGAAATCGCTAGATGTGACCAACTTGTAGAGACAAATGGTAACTTTGACGTAAATCGACGATTTATTCAAGGCGTTGGACGACCTTTGGGTCTTGTGCAAGCAGTTATTCGGATTACCACTTGCTGACAAACTTATTGACTGCCCTCCTGGGGGATACGATGCCAAATCCTGTCCAACTGTCGCGTCAAAATCCCGAGCTCTTTGGATCATCCTGTCCATAATTTTCAATTTGGGAGAGATCCAGCGACCTTCCTGGCCATGTACGGTTTAGTAGGCACAAAGCAAACAGCAGAAACTGTAGCGGTTGGTAGGCGAGCATAATGAGGCCGAAACGTGAGCATCAGAGTAATTGTAATAAAAGGCAACGAAAATAAGCGTGGAAGATCGTCCACGTACATCTGTGATGTAAGGATACCGTGGGTGACAACCAAATTGGTCCTTATATAAAATGAAATGGCACTATTTACCATCAATCCTAGTTCTTCAGTCGGACGGCAGTAAGGTTGATTTTCCAAACTATCCCGGGCGACTTTATATAAGTTTCCGCTGCTCGTCCAGTCGGACTTTGAGTGCAACTAAGTTCTTCTCCGGTCAGTCAGATTTTAGGACGAATGTGTCCAATGATGCGGACATCGTCGTATGGTGGCATCATTCCTATAAAAATGGTCATCGACTCGCCGATTACTCCAATTAGTTTCTTTGAGCCAAAATACACGTCCTCTTTTAAGTGCTGACCTCTCCCTATATGGCTCAGGTTTCAATGTCTGCGAGGCGTAGGAACTGCCCAATTGAATACAAGAGTTAAATCTGCCAAGACGTTATAGTCTCTAGTTAGGTATGTTTTTATAAGGGAAGGAAAATTTCCGTTTATTTCAGCTAAAACTTATATGCTAGAGCACCTGACACGTTTCCTCTATTCAGTGCTGGACATCTTATCTACATAAAATTATTGAACCATGCATGTTTTGTTTCATGTCTGTAACGATTTTTGGCAATTTTTACAACTTTATCTTATTATTTCTATTTACGGTACATTACATTAGTTTTGACTTTAGGCGTGCCATTTTAAATGCGCTGAAACCACATAGTATAAGTTCCTTCCTCTACCTAAAGCTCTTAACATATTGCCAAATGCCCTGTACTATACACTGTTGCTTTGCTCCTGGTCAGTTTCATTCAATCCGGCTGGAGGCCCGCCGAAGGTTAAGAGTGCTGTCTCTGGCATAGGCGTGTGTGATGTAAGGTTAGTTTTAGATTATTTAAGTATTTTGTAATTCTAGAGCCTGGCGACACGGTAGTTTGGTCCCATAGACTCACAAACATTTGAACTTTTTCAACTAACACATTTAGTTGTTAAGTCACCTCTATTAGATTTGTAAACGTACAACATACTTAATCCTTGTAGTACATCTTTACAATAACAATAATAATAATAATAATAATAATAATAATAATAATAATAATAATAATACGTAAATACGAAAGTTAAAGTACTTATTTTAATACAGAAGGAAGGAAATGAAAATTACATTATTTAAAACACACTTTGCCATATATTCCCATAAAAAATAAAATGAAATAAATCGTGAACGTACGCAGCTGATGAGAGAGGTGAAACGATATAAATCGTTTAATATATATTTCTCTCACGTTAGCTGGTGTGCCACACATTACAATCTCCAATAAAACGGAACATCGAAAACTGAAGTGCTACCAAATTCTGGCCTCTATACCGACCAGGTGTCATGACAGACGACAGTAGCGTTTCATGAAATCACAGTCTAGGCATGTTTAGGCTAAATTTGTCATTTACAGTAAGTATGCTTATACTGCTCAACTACTACGCTACAAATACTAAGTCGACTAAGTTGTCAGCACTGGAAACGAAAACTAGTAATAACAAATCTTTAAATATCGTTATTCATTGATTTCGTTATTTCGCTTGTTATTCTGTAAGAGTAAGTTTCTGGTCACTTGCTACTATTAGTACAGAGTTTGAAATGAGTTCTACATTTTTAAGTTCCTAATTTTGATTAGCTACGACGGGACACTGAGGAAATGGAAAAAGTTGTAAGGCAGAGGTGGAGATGGTGAGAGAAAGAATTGGAAGAAAGAGATGGGCAGAGATAGATGGAGGAAGAAGGAGAACGAGGAGGAAAAAGAGGAGGAGGAGGAGGGGGGTCATGAGACAGATAGAGTGGAGGGTCAGAGAGCAGCCGCGGTGGAGTAGCCGAGCGGTCTAAAGCACTTCGCTGCGGAGCGCGCGGTTGCTCGCCGTGGAGGTTCGAGTCCTCCCTGGGGCATAGGTGTGTGTGTGTTTGTCCGTAGGTTACTTTAACTAGGTTTAAGTAGTTTGTAAGCTACGGACTGATGACCACGCAGTTTGGTCCGATAGATTTACAGACATTTGAACATTTTTGAACATTTGGTTAGAGAGCATGGACAGAGAGAAGAAATAGGGCCCCGATGGATAGATTTTAGAAAACGGTACATTTTCTCAAAGACAATTTTAAGACGTCCGCCGACAAAGATTACGCCAACGCAGAGGAAGGACACAGAAAACTTTAATTTATCGATACAACTAATGTATTTTCTTAGTGCTTCTATATTTATTGAATTATTTCACTGATCCTCCCATTAACGTCGTATAAGAGCAATATGTGGCCGGTCTTAGGTAGTACAGCCAGCAAACTACCGATTTGTTATTTCACGTATGAAATAAGACTATTTCATTATACCAGTCATATACATCTACATCTACATGGGATACTCTGCAAATCACATTTAAGTGCCTGGCAGAGGGTTCATCGAACCACAATTATACTATTTATCTCCCATTCCATTCTCGAATAGCGTGCGGGAAGAAAGAACACCTGAATCTCTCTGTTCGACCTCTGTTTTCTCTTATTTTATTCTGATGATCATTTCTACCTATTTAAGTGGGAGTCAACAATATATTTTCGCATTCGGAGGAGAATGTTGGCGATTGGAGTTTCGCAAGTAGGCCACGCCGCAGCGATAAGCGCCGTTGTTGTAATGATTCCCATCCCAGATCCTGTATCATTTCCGTAACGCTGTCTCCCCTGTATCGTGACAATACGAAACGAGCTGCCCTTCTTTGGACTCTTTCGATGTCCTCCGTCAAACCCACCTGATAAGGATCCCACACTGGGCTGCAATACTCCAAAAATGGACGGACAAGCGCAGTGTATGCAGTTTCTTTAGTTGTTCTGTTGCATCTTTTAAGGGTTCTGCCAATAAAACGCAGTCTCTGGTTCGCCTTTCCCACGATATTATCTACGTGTTCTTTCCAGTTTAGGTCTGAAGTAATAGTAATTCCTAGGTATTTTGTGGAGTTTACGGCCTTCATATTTGATTGATTTATCTTGTAACAGGATTGTCCTGTTATTCTAGCATCGTGTGTCGACTTGTTGCTACTGCATCACCATCACCTATACCACAGAACGTCGGCAGGTGTACGGCAGTTCCTACGCCGTTAGCGGCACATTACTTCTGGCCCCAGGTCTGCAGATTAAATAAGACGTCGTCGTGCTGCCCTCCTCAGGGCCGCTCGCGGAGATTACGGCATTTAGTTTCATAAATTTACTGGCGCCTATAAAAGAGGCTCCGAAGGCTGGAGCCGCGCCGGCGCCAGTACTCGAATCTATCGACAATAAATTACAATCGACGTGCTCTCGGCGCTCGAGTCTGGGCCGCCCGCCGAAATGATTAACGGGACCATAAATGAAAAAGACGCGGTAATTTGCATGCAGGATACGTATAACGATATCTTAAAAGGGGAACGCCTTATATAAATATTTCAACAGGTGCAAACTCATTTAAATATTCATAATTCAATATGCGGCCGATCCGAGCGCCCGCCGCAGAGTGGGGGTGGTCATAAATAAAGGCCACAGTAACAAGACAATCGAACAACAGAAACAACACGAACCACTTGCCGCGTGGAGTTACTGCGGCGGGAAAACCGAGGAGCGAGCGCCTCTTCCTGGTTTCTCTTTTATTTACAAAGAATGGCGCCAAGCCACTGGCCCTTATTACCGCGGGTGTCGGAGGTTAGCGAAAAGCTATCCAGTCCCTGTAAATAACGGTGCGAGACCTTTTGCATTCGCAAACTAAATGATCACGGGCGCGGTAGAGATCGTTTCTGGGAAGGGAACATTGACTTTACAACAATAAATAACAGAAGGGGAGGGGGTGTTATTGCCAGGGTAATACTAAGGTTAGGAATTGGAATTATACGGAAACCATATGTGTTCGTAGGCTTCCACAGTCGGGAACATTTTAAAGTAAAGGGTATTAGGCAGCGTCATTTTTGAAAACAGCAATAGCCGACGTTTTGACCACTGTGCAGTTGACGTCTTCAGGGCGGTAAACTATTGGATGCTGCTGAGTATTTGCCCCTATCTACTGTGAATTTTTCTGTTATTTGATACCAACGTCATACATCTAAGATGGTGGTTGGTTGGTAGTAGCGAATTAGTGCGCTCTTACGTTTGCTATTCTTGTAAATGGATGATAGGCAAAATCGTGCATCTGACTGAAAGGCAACAGTCAGCAGCTAGTAACCAGGAGGTGGTGTTTCCTGCTGCAAACGTTCATGATGTGCATCATTTCTACCGTGCCCGATGTTTATACTGCAAAACTCGGGTCAACTGGTTCTGCTGGTTGGGATTGTTGACAGTCACGTCGAAGGTGACTTCCTCATTCATATTGTTAGACCTATAAGGTCCCTATGCTCCCGACATAAGTCGGTTTTCCGTAATATTTTGTACATATGTAAACTGGCCACAGATGTATATTGTGAGTGGCACAGTAATCTTTGGAAGTTCGACTGTGGAGTAAGCAGTCTGACTGCGAGAGACAACAGTCAGTAGCAAGTCTGTTGCGAGCTGTGTTGGGAGTCAGTTGCTTGGAGTTGCCTGTTGGGTGAGGTAGCGCGAGGACGCTGTTGGAGAAGGCAGTCGTGAAATATAAGTTGCAGGATTATGTTAATTTAACTTTCTGTAATATCTTTTCTACTGCATATTTGTAAGAATACGTAATTTCTAACATTCAATTTGCGTTCTGCGTCCTCGTTTGGTAGTTAGTTTCTCCTTCCTTTCATTTTCTTCATTCATGATTATTGTTGAACTTCGTTACTACCTACCTATCATTTCTGAAAATTTTAATACTGAAATACTGCATGACGCGAGCTACTTGCTGTTTCCTGTTTCGCAATCAGATTGTTCCCCCCCCCCCCCCCCCCTCTTTTCATTATTCAAGTTAATCAGTTTCGTTGTACCCTTTGGGAGCAATTTGGACAGGACCATAAATTGTAGTGTTTGAGTTTCCCCATTTACAAGGCGTATCGATTGCGCATATTAATGTTTTCTAAGGCTTACCACGGTGGTCGTAGTCACCACATTGTTTGGTTTTTAAAAGTTCAGTTTTGCAAGTACGTAGTGCTGATAAATTTCCATTAGACATTAATCTATTCCAGATACCTTGCAAATTTATTTTAAAATATTAATTAATTTAATTTATTCGGGATACCTTGCAGACTGTTTAATTATTTCGATGGCGTCTCTTATTTTGCGTTGCTGCTCCACGGTTCCCGAGCAAGCAGGTGAAGATCTCGAAAGTTAATGGTACCGCCACATTCCTTCTGGTGTTCTGCCACAGCTTACTTCTTGACTTGTCCCACATGTTGTAACCTCCAATTCCCGAAACGTGAGTGCCGATGGGTCTCTAGGTTTCACCAGCATAAACTTCGCCGCATTCTCTTTGGAGTTAATAGACGCTTGCTTTATGGAGGGAAATTATGAAATTCTTCGTGGACCTCGAATGGTCACGGATCTCTGGGGGAGCCAGCCATGAGAAAACGATTTAACTTTGAGCGTAAGATATAAGAGACAGGGGAAATACCCTCACACTTTAAGAAAAATGTAATAACCACCATTTCAAAGAAAGCAGGCGCATAGAGGTGTGAAAACTGCAGAATCGTCAGTTTAATAAATCATGGATGCAAAATTTTAACACGATTTATTTGCAGATATATGGAAAAGCTGGTAGAAGTCGATGTCGGGGAAGATTATTCCGGATTCAGGAGAAAATAGGAACACGGGAGGCAATACTCTCTTTATGGCATATTAGACTTATGTTACATTAAACAATGGAAATACCTTGAAGGATTCAACAAAGATATACATTACATAGAACAGCTCAGTTTGTACACAACATGACTGCTATTACAGGTTGCCCTGCCTTTTATGGGATAGGAAAATTCCTGTGACTGGACTGGAGTAGGTGGTGGTAGGATGGTGGCTAGGACAAGTTTTGCATCTAGCTCTATTGCAGGGATATGAGCCATGGGGTAAGGGGTTGCGAGCGGGAAAGGAGTAGGGATAGACAAGGATATATACGTAGGTTTGGCTAACGGCGGAAAACCACTGTAAGGGATGGGGGGAGGGGGCAGGTTTTTGAGCAGAGTATTTCGCATTTCAGGACAGGATGAAAGGTAATCAAAACCATGGCGGAGAGTGTGTTTTAACTGCTTTAGACCTGGGTGGTATTGGATGAAGAGAGGGATGCTCTGTTGTGGCCGGGCAGTGGGTGTGGGGAAGACGCAGGTGACCGAAAAGGCAGGGCCCGTGATATCCATTTCTGGACACGGTTTGCTGGGTAATCAGTGAAGGCCTCAGTGAGGCGTTTGGCGTATATGGAGAGGGATTGCTCGTCCCTGCAGATGCGACTACCACAGGTGGCTAGGCTGTATGGAAGGGACTTTTTGGTGTGGAATGGGTGGCAGCTGTCGAAATGGAGGTATTGCTGGTGGTTGGTAGCTTTGATGTGGACGGAGGTACTGAAAGGCCATCTTTGAGGTGAAGGTCAACGTCGAGGAAAGTGGCTCGTTGTGTTGAGTAGGACCATGTAAAGTGAATGGAAGGATTGAAAGAATGTGGGTAGTGTGACCTCACCTTCACTCCAGATTATAAGTATATCATCAATAAATCTGAACCAGTTGAGGGGTTTGGGATTATGAGTAGTAAGGGAGGATTCCTCTAAATGGCCAATGAACAGGTTGGTATAGGAAGGTGCCATACGCGTGCACATGGATGTGCCGAGAGTTTGCTTGTAGGTGATGCCTTCAAATGAGAATTGTTGGTAAGGATGTAGTTCGTCAAGGTAATGAGGAAGGATGTTGTAGGTTTGGAGTCAGTATGGCGTTGTGAAAGGTATACATTAGATAGAACAGTTCAGTTTGTGCAAAACATGACTGCTATCATAGGTTGCCCTGCCTTTTATGGCATAGGAAATGCTTGTGACGGGACTGGAGTAGGTGGTGGTGGGATGGTGGATAGGACAGGTTTTGAATCTAGGTCTATTGCAGGGATATGAGCTATGGGTAAGGGATTGGGAGATTTTGCAGATTTCAAAAAAGCTTTTGCCATTCTTGATTGGAATACACTCTTTCACATTAGAAGCAAGCAGGAGTAAAATATAGGGAACGGCAGGTTATTTATGACTTGTACAAAATTCAGACAGCAGTTATCAGAGTTGGAGGGTATGAAGGGGATGCAACAGTTTGGAAAGGAGTAAGACAGGGTTGTAGCCTTTGCCAAATGTTATTCAATTTGTAGATTGAGCGAGATGTAAGGAATTGCAAAGAGAAAATTGGAAAAGGAATTTAAGTTCAGGTAGAAGAAATAAAAACATTGACTTTTGTTGATGACATTATAATTCTCTCAGAGACAGCAAAGGATCTGGTAGACCAATTGGAATGCAGTCTAAGAAAATCAGGCGATGCTGAAGGAATGAGATTAGGTAACGAAAAAATGAAGGTGTTAAATAAGTTTTGTTACTTGGGCAGTAAAAAAAAAAGTGTGATTATCGCAGTACAGAGGATAAAAAAACTGCAGAAGGGCGACGGAAGAAAAGCGTTTCTGAAAAAGAAAAATTAGTTGACGTCGAATATAAATTTAAGTGCAACGAAATCTTTTCTGAAGGCATTTGTGTGGAATGTTGCCTGGTACGGGACTGAAACATGGACGATAAATAGCTTAGACAGAAAGAGGACAGAGGCTTTTGAAATGTGATGCTACAGAAGAATGCTGAAAATTAGGTGGGTGGATCACGAAACTAATAAGGAGCTTCTGAACAGAATTGTGGAGAAAAGAAGGGATAGGTTGGTAGGACACATTGTTAGACATAAAGGAATCGTGAATTTATCGTTTGAGGGAAGCGTAAGGGGTAAAAATCTCAGAGTGAGACCAAGGGATGAATGCAATAAACAAATGGATGTAGGTTGCCGTTCTTATGAGAAGATGAAGAGGCTTGCTCAGGATAGAGCTGCATCAAACAAGTCTCCGGACTGAACACCACAACAAGAACAAGAACAACAATTTGTTAATAAGCAGATACGATATTGTGGAGTAAATAAGTCATAGAGCGGCGCCCAACGTCTAGGTTCTGCGTGCCTTTCTGAACAATGAGACGATCATTTATAGTTCACTATAGTTCACGCTATGTACATTTCAAAAGAACACACCAGGTGGTTGAGGGAAAACAAAGGAACTTAGTCAAATGTGGATAACCAACTTTCACCTCGCTGTTGTTGTGGTCTTCAGTCTGCAGAAGCTCTCCACGATTTCCTGACCTGTGCAAGCCTCTTCATCTGAGAATACGAACAGCACCAGACATCGTTTGGAATCTTGTTACTGTATTAGTTCCTTGGTCTCCCTCTACGATTTTTACCCACACACTTACTTCTAATAATAAGTTGACGATTCCTTGATGTCTCAGAATGTGTCCCACCAACCTATCCCTTCTCTTAGTCAGGATACGCCAGAAAAACCTTTTCTCTCCAATTCTGTTGAGCACCTCCTCATTAGTTATGTGATCTAATCTTCATTATTCGTCCGTTACACCACATTTCGAAAACATCAATCATATATTTGTCTGAACTCCTTATCGCCCACGCTTCAATCCCATACAATGCTACACTCCAAACAAATGCATTCAGAAAGGACTTCCTAACATTTAAACTAATATTGGATGTCAACATATTTCGCTTCTTCAGAAACGCTTTTCATCCCATAGCCATTCTACATTTAATATCTTCTTTACTTCGGCCATCAGAAGTTATCTTGCTACCCATATAACAAAACTCATTTAGTACTTTCATCGTCTCATTAGCTAATCTAATTCCTTCAGTAGCACCTGAAATTGACATCACATTCCATTATCCTCGTTTTATTCTTGTTAATGTCCATCTTATATCTTTCTTTCAAGGCACTGTCGATTCCATTCAATTGATCTTCCAGGTCTTTAGCAGTCTCCAATGTTCAATTGTTTATAAAGCTTATGGGACTTAACTACGGGGTCATCAGTCCCTAAACTTACAAACTACTTATGAAGTAGCTTACACTAAGGACGGCACAAATATCCATGCCCGAGGGGGGATTCCAACACCCGACCGTAGTTGCCGTGCAGACCGTGACTGGCGCGCCTCAGTCCACTCAGCCACCGCGGCCGACTTTGCAGTCTCTGACAAAATTACTATGTCATCGGCAAACCGCAACGTTTTTATTTCTTCTCCTTGAATTTTAATTCCCTCTCCAAATTTCTCCTTCCATTCCTACACTGATTGCTCAGTATACAGATTGAACAACATTGGGGAAAGGCTACAACCCTCTCTTACTCCCTTCCCAACCACTGCGTCCCGTTCTTTCTCTTCGACTCTGATAATTGCTGTCTGGTTTTTCAATAGGTCGAATATAACTCTTCGCTCCCTATATTTTACCCTTGTTACCTTCAGAATTTGAGAGATTGTATTCCAGGTGATATTGTCGAAAACTGTTTCCAAATCTACAAACGCTAGATACGTAGGTTTCCCTTTCCTTAGCCTATCTTCTAAGATAAGTCGTAACGTGATTATTGCCTCCCGTGTTCCTACATTTCTTCTAAATCCAAACTGATCTTCCCCGAGGTCGCATTCTACAAGTTTCTCCATTCGTCTGTAAATAATTTGTGTTAGTATTTTCCAACCATGACTTATTAAACTGATAGTTCTGTAATTTTGACATTTTCTGCACTTGCTTTCTTTGGAATTGCAATCACTACATTCTTTTTGAAGTCTGAGGGTATTTCCCCGGTCTCATCTTGTTTGAAATGTTACATTTTAGTGCTCTTTTAATATCTTATTTTCAGATTTTATGATAATTGATATAAGTGTTTGGTTACTGTAGCACTTGATTAACTTCTAGATGCGATGTTGTCGTGTAAATAAGCCAAGAAACGGCGCCCTAAGTCCAGATTGTGCATGCCATTCTAGATAGTAAGGTGCTCATTGATGGTTCTGTAGGGTTTCCTATCTACATGTCCCAGCTCCCAGCCCGCTGGTTGAGGCTAAGATAACGGATTAAATCATCTGTGGAAAATCAATTTGTTTTTAAGTGTTATTGCATGTTACATATTTCTGAAAGGTTGCCTATTATATCTTGTTCCACAATTATTGAAAATTAATATACATAATTTTTCCCTGCATCGTTTGTTTAATTTCTAGATGCCCTGTTGTGTTGCAAGTAAGTCACAGAAGGTCTTTCAAGGTCTAGGTTTAATGTATGAGTTCCCTGTAGATAATGAAATGGGGCTCGGAACATTTTCTTCTTAAATTTTGAAAAGGTTGCGTGATGAATCTTATTTTAGAAATACCGCTGGTTTACCTACAAGCCGTGTGAAATTTCTGCTTATTATTTAGGGGAATATTGTCGCAGCTGCGTATGCGTGAGAACACGAAGTTAGTCCACGGACTTCCTGTTTTCGACCGCTTGTGTTTGATTCGTTTTCCTGTTCCTGGAGATGTAAGAAATGCAAATTTGCGAGTTGGTGTCGCAGGACTCCAAAAAGTATTACGGTCGGTGTGCTCGATCTAAGTCAGGCTCTGAGCGCTTCTTGACATGAGCCTAAGTTTACGGACAGCTGAGTACTGTGCAAGATTATCAGAGAGACTCGGAGAATAAATGGCCACACTGACGTAGCAGCTGACAGGATCTCACAGTGTTCTGCTCTACTTTTACATTATGGCCATATCCAACACTGCCTCGAGTGACAGTGAATTGTGCAAGAGAATTCATTCGCATTACACTGCCTTCTGCCAACTGATTCTCGCTTGTCCTTGCTTCGTCTAGTTTCAGTCCAACGAGGTCAGTTACGCTGTTAATGAGATAGCGTCATTTCAATAAATGGGTAAATTACACAAGGCAGTGACTGTCTCATACGTACCGCAATTTAATTTATTTATTTTTAATGACTATTGAGTACGTAAACTTTAATAAGATGCATTTCATTTCTTGTAAATATTTAAAACTAGCTTAAAACCCTACTTTTCCCGGGTATTTATTTAATCCTGCCTTGAGTTAGTACTTCTCCTAATCCTTCTCTCCCTGTCCATCTCCTTTTTTCCAAAAACATGCTATATTTATCGGAGAAAAACATGAAATAACGGTGTCTCGCATAATGTACAAAATTATAAGTGTAGTATCCGAACAAAGAAAGATAGTAATCAAAATACAAATCACAAATAAAATGCGCACGATCTCATATTTACTGAGTTATATGCTGTCCAATCGTATAATTTTTCAGGTATAAATCCATTTGTATAAGTGCTGTAAATCTGTAAAGTCTGTTACGAATACAATTAGTAGTCAAGAGGTAATAGATTAAAACTTGGTGCATGATGGGGCGATTTTCCATACAAGTTACTTTTTATGTGCTCATATGTCCTGAACTTCGTGTCGTACTGTGATACAATTTCGAAAGTACATTCAGCTGTAAGTGTGTATACTGTCTAAAAAATTTCTTGTAGTGTACAGATTATAAATTGTAACGTCACAGCTAATGCATTATTTTTACTCCATAAACAGCGGAAAAGTAGTGCAGCGAGAAACTTTTTTTTTTTTTTTTTTTTTTTTTTTCATCACTTTGCTGTGGTTATCAGTGAGAAAAAGTATATTAAAGGTTTCAAATTATGTTTAACGTTTGTTGCAAGCCGCTAAGAATTTTCATTCTCATATAGCGTATTTATAAAGTCTCGCCACTTGATGAGGCAGTTTTTTGCGATTTCTATTGTAAATGACGGCATATGTTCTTAAACATGTGTCGTATGTGATTCTTAAACCTGCAGCAATTGTTACTTCACAGTAAGCAATGTGTGTACCAAATTTGGTTGAAATCGGTCCAGTGCTTTAGGAGAAAATGAGCAGCATTGTCGCTTAATGCAGCAGTTATTCGCGCATCTCTTAGTTTATGACGTCATATCTCGTGAAGTATGTATCGTACGTGATTCTTACACTTACGGCGACTGTCCTCGTGAAGCTTACGTGTACAAAATTTCACAAAGATTGGAACAAAACTGTAGAGTTGTATGCAACACGTACACGCAAACATATGTACACCTTGCTTTATATATATATATATATATATATATAAAGAAAGTTAACTTCAGTTGCCATTCAATGCATTTTCAATCGCTAGGATTTGAACATTCAATATTAAATCTAAAATGTAAAAACATCATTTTATGTACACAACACTTTCGCACACATTTTACCTAATGCCTTGGAAATGAGTGGAATGTATAAAATCACTTGTGACTGTGGAAAATTCTACATAGGTCAGTCTGGCAGCAAGCCTAAAAGAACATCGCTGAATTTGGAGACACAGGACGGGTGACCATTTACCTAAAGAGGGTCATAGTTACGAAGTCAAAATTTTACACCACATTCATAAAGGTCAGAAGATGAAATACCTAGAAAGATTGGAAATCTACATCTACATCTACATAGATACTATGCAAATAACATTTAAGTGCCTGGCAGAGGGTTCATTAACCACATTCATAACTTTACTCTACCGTTCCATTCTATAACAGCACGCGGGAAGAAAGAACAGCTAAATCGTTCCGTTTTCGATTTGATTTCTCTTATTTTATTGGGATGGTCATTCACATTCAGAAGTAAAAGTTGGTGATTGAAACTTCGCAAACAAATAACGCCGCTGTGAATAACGTCTTTCTTTTCACGATTTCCACCCTAATTCATGCAACATTTCCCTGACGCTTTCCCCCCGTAACGTGATAAAACAAAACGAGCTGTCCTTCTCTGAACCTTCTCAATATCTTCCGTCAGTCCCACCTGGTGAGGGTCCCACAAGGGGCAACAGTACTCCAGGAGAGGACACACAAGATTGATGTATGCAGTCCCTTTGGTGGAGCTGGTGCATCTTCGAAGCGTTCTGCCAATGAAACGTAATCTTTGGTTCGCCTTCCCCACAATATTTTCTATGTGTTCTCTCCAGTCTAAGTTGTTCGTAATTGTAACTCCTAGGTATTTAGTAGAATTTACGATCTTAAACATTGACTGATTTAATGTGTAATTGAAGTTCAGCGGATTTGTTTTCGTGGTCATGTGTATTACTTCACACTTTTCTTTATTTAGTGTCAATTGCCAATTTTCGCACCATGTAGAAATTTTGTCTAAAGGGCTTTGCAGTTGCTTTTGATCCTCTGTTGACTTCACTTACCGATAAACGACAGTCATCCGTGAACAGTCTAAGGGAGCTATTCAGATTGTCTTCTGAATCGTTTATAAACACAAGGAAGAGTAGGGGACCTATAACGCTTTCCTGGGGAACGCCAGATATCACTTCTGTTTTACTCGATGACTTACCGTCAATTACAACGAACTGTGTCTTTTCTGATAGGAAATCGTGTATCCAATCGCACAATTGGGGAGACATTCCATAAGCACGCAATTTCATTACAAGCCGCTTGTGGGGTACATTGTCATAAGCCTTCCGGAAATCCAGAAATATGGAATTGATTTGAGATCCTTTGTCGATGGCACTTATCACTTCATGTGAATAAAGGGCAAGCTGTGTGTCGCAAGAGCGATACTTTCTGAATCCGAGCTGACTATTGGTTAATAGGTCATTCTCTTCTAGGTAGTTCATAATGTTCGAATAAAGTATATGTTCCAAAATCCTACTGCATATCGACGCAAATGAGATTGGCTTGTAATTTTGTGGATCACTCCTATTGCCTTTCTTGAATATTGGAGTAACTTGGACAACTTTTCAGTCTTTGGGTACGGATCTTTCGTTTAGTGATCGGTTGTAAATTATAGCTAAATACGGAGCTATTGCATCAGCATACTCTGAGAGGAATCTAGTTGGTATACAATCTGGCCCGGAAGATTTGTTTTTGTTTAGTGACTTAAGTTGTTTTACTACTCCAGGAAAATCTACTTCTAAATCAATGAACACAAGTCTACTTGCTCAAGTCTGGTACTGAACGACCAGAGTTCCATTATTCTCCACTTCCAAATGCAGGTAATACTAATACTCCCGCCCAATGACTGTACTTGTTTTGTAATAGTTATATGATTGTCGCAGATTTATTTTCTACCTTTTTCAAAATTTTTACACAGCACACTATAATGTTAGTTAATGTTCCTTTTTTTGCAAACAAACAATATAATTAATTTTTTTGTCGAATTGTCACTTACTTTTGTAACAGTTGTCATTATTTCTTTCTTATTGTCACATACCATTCTAAGCCATTTAGTAGAATACTTTATAACTTCGCACCAGTTCTTTGTACACCTTCCTACAATACATTTATTTTCTGGCAGTTTATGTAATTCTTTGATGCACAGTTTGTAGAATCTTTGACATGACATTTTTAATAGTAATCTCTCTACCTGATGACGACACAACACCCGAAAACTAGTTCGTATAAATCAATAAATATTGTAGAATATTACACCAGTGTCGTGTGTGTTTTAATGATTATGTGTCAAGTATTCTACCAAACACCACCGGAAGATTCAATCAGTGTAATCGGCTATACATTTTTCAAATTTGACAGTGAGCAGTATTTCAAGCTGTGTTATTCAATGTTTTTACGTTGTTCTCCCCTGATAGTAGTGTGTATTTCGGTGAAATCCGTGCAATATGTGACACTAGTGTAGTGCTGCTTCGGTTTCTTGTAGTTGGCAGTGGAAGGCTAAAGTTGAAGGTCAGGCAATTTTTGTCTCGGAGCTCGGAAATCGAAGTGGTTATGCCACTCCCACTGTGGCCTTCGGCTCCGATCTTAATTAATTTCCGAGCAATCGTATCTCGGTCAAGGAGAACAAAAAGCATTATTAGAAAGTATTACCAGCAGCCACGCCAACTCTGAATTGGCGTGATCCCTACCCTGGAATTCCAGCGCGTGATGCCATTAAGGTACTGCTATAAGCGTCTACAGACTCACTGTTGATTGCAAATCTAATCTGCGGCCATTCGGGTACAGCTGTCCTGCAATTGACCGTATTTTCCTGTACAATTGTTAGCATATGTGCTTTACTAGTGACCTGTTGTCATCCTTTAAGAAGTTTTAGACACCTTATTTGCCAGTCATATATTGTAGGCCATGACTCGTGTACTGAATTCAGATCTGACTACGTCTGTATCACCCAGTGTTTGAACTCCTCGTCCACTTCGTACAAGAAATTTCAGTTATTTTCTGAAACTAGTGAACTTCAGTAATTTTTTGTTACACATATTTTATGATGTTGCATATACGTTATGTGACCTAGGTGGGTATAAAATATTAGGTGCAATACATCAATACCTTCCTCTTTTGCTGCGGTGAAGTTGGCGATGGCGCCTAAGGTGCCTTGATGCGGAACGAACGGTTGCTCGCCGTCGGATGTTCGAGTCCTCCATGGAGCAAGGATGTCTGTGTGTGTTGTCCTTCGCGTAGTTTAAGTAGTCTGTAAGTCTAGGGACTGATGACCATAGCAGTTTGGTGCAAAAGGTTTTCAAATATTTGAATATTTTTGAACATTCCTCACGTAGCTGAAACTGTGATCTGTCTTGCTTTGATCGAAGCTAACATTTGACATTCCTGAGTGCCTTGTACACAAGGAATAAACGACTGTAAGGGATACTATGTAGAACCGTGAGTTTATCACGTTTACTTTAAAAGTACTGGGTTACTTAGATTAATACACAATCTGTTTCTTCGCTTCTTCTGACTGAATAGTCCAGTAAACAATGCATTGTAGAAAATCCTACGAATTACTATCTGGTGAATTTTCAAAGTCTCTTCGGGTTTTCTGCAGGATACTGAAATGAAACTGACTCAATATTTCTACGGTACAACTATCCGTCATCTTCAGGAACCGCAGGACAACATCTCTTCTGCGGAGAGAGCAGCTATTCGCTCCCTTAGTAATGATAATGAATTTGTAGTTTTATCGGCTGATAAGGGGAACGCTGCTGTCATTTTGATAAGGGATGATTACGTGCTTAAAATTGATTGCCTACTCAACGATCCAGCCTATATAAGATTACAGAGTGGCCCAACTGAAAGGATTAAGCGCAAGAGACATCCACTTGTGAAAACGAGCACGTTGTCGGAAGATCTGCGCAAAAAAACTGCATCCCAGAGCTGCTGTACCTCTTAGGTTGTACGATCTTCCAAAAGTGCACAAGGAAAGGGTGCCGCTACGCCTTATAGTTTATAATATTGGTGCGACCATATATAATCTGGCGAAGCATTTGGCGTCTATTCTCTGCCCATACGTTGGCAAGTGTAAACACTACATCTCCAATTCGATGGATTTTATTAGACGGTTGAAGTCCTTGAAGCTGGGTCCTTTGGATTTACTAGTAAGCTTTGATGTGGTATCCCTCTTCACACGGGTACCTTCGGAAGACTCCTTGAGTCTAATTAGTGAAAAACTGAATGAAGAGGTGGTGAAGCTCTCTCGTCATCTACTGACGTCCACTTATTTTTCTTTTCGTGGCAACTTCTTTGGGCAAAAGAACGGAGTGGCTATGGGCAGCCCATTATAGCCCATAGTCGTCACTTTATTTATGGAGGACTTTGAGGACAGGGCACTAAGAACTTCATCATTGCAACCAACGTGTTTTTGGAGATATGTTGACAACACAGTTTTCATTTGAACTCATGGACGTCATAAGCTGAATCGATTTTTGGACCATTTTAACTGCCTTGATCTAAACATTACATTTATTATGGAGGTCGAAAGTGACGGCAAACTTCCATTATTGGATGTAATAGTTTATAAAAAACATTATGGCACACTAGGACAGAGTGTTCACCGAAAGCCGACACAAACTAACCGGTATCTGCATGCTAGTATTAGCCATCCACAATACCAACACAACGGTATCCTTAGAACTCTGGTAAGCAGAGCATATGCCATTTCAGATGCGGACATTTTACCATCGGAACTGGAACATAAGACGACTTTTTTCGAGGAAAATGGCCACTCTGAAAAACAGATTCGCCGTGATATGGAGTTTGGACCTTCTGCAGAAGTGCACGAAGACGAGTATAGGTCTCTAGCCATCATTCCTTACGTTGGAGCGTTTCTTTTAGAATTGGAATACTTTTAAAAGTTTTAACACAAAGATTGTTTTCCGTTCGCCTTCCAAGATTAGGGCACTTCTTGGGTCCGTCAATGATGACCTCGGACTCAGGAAACTTGGTGTTTATAAAATACCGTGTCAGTGTGCCAAGGCATACATCGGCCGTACGATTCGAACTGTGGAAGATAGATGTGTGGAACATTGCCGCCACACAAGATAACTGCAACCGGAAAAATCTGGGGTAGCAGAACACTGTTTAACGGAGGGACACGAGATGACATATGATGAGACCCGAATAGTAGCCAGTATCTCCGGTTTTTGGAACAGTGTGTACAGAGCGATTGAAGCGATTGAAATCAGGTTGAGAGACAATTTAATAAATAGAGAGATGGGTTTTTCTCTTAGTAGGTCAAAGAATCCACTATTAAATAATATCAAATTACAATGTTCGACTACGATTTCAGCGGGGCGGCGCCACCAGCCCTGTCTAGGAGGCAGCAACTCTGACGGGCGGCGCATGCGCCGTGCACGCGACTGACGCATATATAGGACGCAGAACTTCGCTTTAGCATCAGTCTTCAGCGGGACTCAGAAGCAGCGACGGTTCCTGAAGATGACGAAAGGTTGTACCGTCGAAATATTAAGTCAGTTTGATTTCAGTATCCGGCAGAAAACCCGAAGAGACTTTGAAGATTTATTGCGCCGGAAAAGCCTACAAAGACATATCTGGTGAATTGTCTGGACAAGGTTCAACTACCCGTTCGTTCAGTACAATGATTTAGAAACAATCGATGAAAAGTTATAGCACTGAGTGCACTGTTCCGTGACTGCCATCATAGTAACACGGCATACATTCCTAGCACGCAGATGCAATTATTTTACACTACCGCCAAATTCGAATTATTATAAAAATACGCTTATTTGTAGATCTCAATATAGCTGTCATAGTGTTCATCCTAGCCGAATAGGTCGAAGGCTGCGATAGGTGATTAACCCCAATATTATTTGCTGGTTATCTTTCTTCCAAATATATTCGTATGCACGCCTCCAACTAGGTTAAGAGGTTTCTCCAAAGTACCGAATGAATTTTAATGACGGATTCCTCTTCGTAATTTTTTACTTTGTACACAATTCTAGTTCTACCTCTCTGGGAAAATATACCAGATTCTCACTCTCTCCGTGCGTTCTTATTGGCTTTTACAAAATGCGTTGAAAAGTTCTACGAATGGTCTAAGGAAATACAAGAAACAAGAGTTATAAACAAAATACCTGTACTGGTCTGTAAAGTAATCGCCACTGGCTACAATACACTTCTGACATTGGTTGTACAGCTGTTGGAAACTGTCAGCAAACGCTTCATGTGGAGTCGCTCGAAGCACTAAAGTCAGCATTGTTGGATCTCCGCAACCGTTGCGAAGCGTAAACCTTTCAGGGCCATTTTAAGGCGGGGAAACTGAAAGACGCTAGCCGGGGCCAAATCTGCAGAGTAAGGAGTGTACGGAAGCACAGTGACCTTGCGTCAATTGAGAAGGCGGATCGCAGTGTGCGCACGATTATTGTCGCGCAGGAAATTCCATTGTCCCCTTCTGTACATATCTGGACGCTTCTCACTGTATGAATACCATACGCTTGCACTAACATCCCATGGGTCTCTGACGCCAGTGTGCCAACTTGAAAAACAAAACTTGATGTTACCGCGTTGCTCCATTTTGCCCTCTATGTTGCAATGAATCGAGTTCTCACACTGACCCTGTTAGTTGGGCCGTGGCGTGTACTACCGCTTCATTGCAGTGTTTTGCACGGAAGGGGGTGCTTGTTGTCATATCCCTCAATGATTATGCGCGGGCCCCTCAACCTCGCCAGCGCGGTTTGTAAAATATGGGACCATTCACCGAACTTTTCAGTCGCACCATGTATTAGTTCTTTCTTTTCGTATTAATGTACAGAACGGACATCATTGGCCCACTTTTCCACTTCCTCTTATCCCTCCATTCATTATTTTGATTCTTATAAACTTTGTCATGTGTTGAAATAGCTGAAAGTACACCACATGATGCCGAGACCTTTATCCTCTCAATCATCAATCATGTTTTCATGAATACGTAGGCTTTAATAAAGCGCGGATCACTTTGCACTTGCGTTAGCCACTATGTCTTCGTGGTAGAGTAATTTCGAAAGCTGCTCGGATTTATTCAGGCAAACTTTCATTCACAGTAGAAATATCTACGTCTCCGTTTACATTATGTTTCTACTTTAACGTGAAGTTGGTACAAATTTTCATTCGATGCTGCATAAGTATATCATACACTGATCAGGCCGGGACATTAGGACCAGTATACCTGTTATCGATATAAATCGTCCTGGTAAAATAAGCGTTACCTGACAAGACTGCTAGTCAGACAAACGATCGACATATGTATAACCAGTGAGCATTAAGTCCGTGTGTAAACTCTGAGTTTGACCGAGAACAGATTGTGAAGGGCGGAGGCTCGTTGAGAGCATTTCAAAAATGATGGACTTGTGGGGTGTCTTGTCGTTATTGTCTACAAATAGCGAAGCAAAGGTAAAACCACGCGCAAACGTCATGGGGTTGCGTGACCACTCGTTATTACAGATGTCGAACGTTATAGGATAGGTAGAAGGTTAAAAATGGAGAAACTGAGATCAGACTTGCATTCTAGGCAGAGTGGATGTGTGTTGCATTATCTGATGACCATCACACCTATGACAGGGTGGGAATCCTTCGTCGTCCAGAGTATCTCCTCGTTGACACCTGCATTGCAGGATGGGAATAATGCTCTTGACGTAGACATCCACGGCTCCAGTAGTGCTCGTGAAAGCCTCCACGACGGCCAACAAATACTAGTTCAAAACGGCATACATGACGACAAAGGCCGCGGTGGAGTAGCCGAGCGGTCTAAAGCGCTTCGCTGCGAAGCGCGCGGTTGCTCGCCGTGGAGGTTCGAGTCGTCCCTGGGGCATGGGTGTGTGTGTTTGTCCTTAGGTTAGTTTACCTAGGTTTAAGTAGTTTGTAAGCTACGCAGTTTGGTCCGATAGATTTACCGACATTTGAACATTTTGAGCATGATGACCATGTTTCTCAGCAGTGGCATTTTTTAGTACGTTATGTGCTGTTTGGGTAGTAGTGTGATGGAGTGCTTCGAGGAACATAGTGGAGGGTTGCTTTAGAAGTGCTTGCTACTCATATCGCCAGACTGAACACGATCGAACACATCTGGGATGTGACTGAACATGGTCAGAGCTCCAAAGTAAACATATGTACTCGAAACACACGTGCGATTGGTGCCAACTATAAACTATCAAGAGCTATCGTGTTGCAAATAAATAAATACCTAACCAGATACCTTTCAAGCATTAAATCTATTTTCGAAAATTCAGTTTCCTTTTGTTAAATATTCTATACATTAATTAAAACTACCGGGCTAAGATGCCGTGGTCCATCTGTAGAACTTTCTTGTCCCGACGTTTCGTTGCCTACTGCGGGCAACATCTTCAGGGGGGTGTCGACGACTGGCTTCTAGCCACTGGAGGTCCTGCTTATATAGAGAACAATCGGCACACAAAAAGAATTGTCGACTGGGACAGACCGACAAATCAGATGTAGCGGAACAAGTCTTTACAAACGGGGATCATACAATGAAATTCCATGAAACTAGCGTGCTAGCCAAGACCTGACATTACTATACACGCATGTGTAGAGAAACCATAGAGATCCAGAAGCACCACAATAATTTCAATATGAAAAAAAGAACAGCTTACCATCAGCCGTATATTTTACAGAAACATTTATTTCTTGCCTACCAGTTTCGGCATTACATATGCCATCTTCAGGCCCCTATATTGGAGTAAAACATCCATTTAAATAAGGATCCAAACTGGTTTCGTGGACTTCTTGCTATCGGTCAAGAAGTCGACGAAACCACTTTGGATCCCTATTTAAATGTTATACTCCAATATAGGGGCCTGAAGATGACATATGTAATGCCGAATCTGGTAGCCAAGAAATAAATATTTCTCTAAAACATACGGCTGATAGTAACCTCTTTCCTACATAATCTTGACCTGCCGCAGTCCCTGCTTCACGATGGATGATGAATTCAATTATGTAAGATATGGCGGTCAACCAACGATATGACAATCTATTACCTGTAATCGAGAGACATGACACTTTTCAGAGGTAACTGCACAGTCATTGGTACGTAACAAGTGGTGGCGCTCTCTATGCCCTCTCTATAAGCAGGACATGCAGCTGCTAACAGCCAGTCGTAGACTCACCCCTGAAGATACTGCCCGAAGTAGGTAACGAAACGTCGGGACAAGAAAGTTTTACAGATGGACCACGGCATCTTAGGGCCGAAGTTTTAATTAAATGAAGACGCCGGCTTTGAAAGCCTACATGTTTTGAACTATTCTATTGTTTCTATATTCATTAATGATTTAGAAACTTGACTGCTGTTTATCTCTTAGAGAAAAATTACAACATTTGTGCAAACAATTCTTTGTGCTACTAACAGATGGCTGCAGCGGATTAGCCGTGCGCACTGGGGCGCCTTGCTGCGTGCGCGCGGCCATCCGCTGTCGGGGGTTCGAGTCCCCCTTCGAGCATGGGTGTTTGTGTTGTCCTTAGGTTAGTTTGTCTTAGTTTAAGTAGTTTGTAAGCTACGGACTAATAACCATTCTTTTGAGTCTGATAGATTTACAAACATTTGCACATTTTTTGAACTAACAGATCAAATACTTGTTGGAGATTTCTGTACATCTACATCTGCACAGATACCCTGCAAATCACATTTAAATGCCTGGCAGAGGGTTCATTAACCACTTTCATAATTTTTCTCTGCCGTTACATTCTCTAATAGCGCGCGAAAGAAAGAACACCTGAATCGTTCCGTTTTCTATCTGATTTCTCTTATTTAATTGGGATGGTCATGTCTCCCTAAGTAGGTGGGTGCTAGCAAAATATTTTCACATTCAGAAGTAAAAGTCGGTAATTGAAGCTTCACAAACAAATCACGCCTTAATTGATAACGTCTTTCATTTAATGATTTCCACCCCAATTCGTGCAACATTTCCGTACATTTCCGTAAGCCCCCCCCCCCCCCCCCGTAACAATATAAAACAAAACGTGCTGCCCTTCGCTGAAACTTCTCAATATCTTCCGTCAGTCCCATCTGGTTTAAAAGTGTAGTGTCCCTCTTCTTTATGCTTTTGAGTCTGGATAGCAAACGTACGAGGTTTATGTGACTGGTTACAACATGGCTCGTCTAACTGCTCGTTTTCTAGAGGGAAGAGCGCAGTTTATTGCTCGCAAAACAAGTGTCTCTAGCGAAAGCAAACTGCTCGTGTGAACCTTTGCAGTTGCCTCTTGCAATCATACAATTTATCAGACATAATGTCATGCTTGGTTAACTGCGCAGTAAACTGTAGGTGTGTAGACAGGTGAAGGCTTTTCCCATAGGTTGATTCTCAGGTAAACTGCGATTCTCTATCTTTTTATTTATAGCAGTTATATATGTGTTTAGATGACGCAGGCTTCAAAGAACTGCTAACTGAAAGGTAGTTCTTTGGTGTAATACGACATTAATAGTATTTTTTGTGTACTATATTATACCATGTTCGTATCCAGAGCAGACTGCCATGATTCTAAAACTCGATTTTCTTTTCTGGTCCGATTGTGAATAAAAGAAGCCTATGTGCTGCCCCAAAATTTTCTCAGTTTTCCTGTCACAGCCCAATAAAAACCCATCTAGAAATTTTGCAGATTAACGTGTTCAAACGACGATTTAGATAAGGAATTACGATCTCTTATGTTTCCATGATCCGATATAATGAAATAAAGTTCACGTGTTGCCCCAGGGTACGATCAAGTTTCCGGTAAGAATCCCACATTCAATAGTCCAGTTGTCGAGGTATACGTGTTCAAAATGACAAAATACACAACGGTAAAGGATGAAATTTAAATCGCGATAACTTTTATTTGCCAGCTCCGATTGTCATGGAAATAAGCTTCTATATCCACTCAGTTTACCTGTCAAAATCCATGAAAATCCGTATTATAGATTAATTTGCTCAAGACACAGACAGAAAGGTTTTATATAAAAATCTTTAAATTGTGATATATTTGGTTTTGTTTCCGTAATACTATTTGGATGAAATTAAGCCTAGGTGTTGCTCCAAGACATTCACAAGTTACTTGTGAAAATCCCATATAAATTCGTCTATTAGTTTCAGAGATAGACAGGCAGACGACGTTGAAACTACGATATATTACTATCCTTCAACCCGATTATCATTGAATAATTACTGTATTGTGTCACAAACACCTGTCATAATCCCATTGAAATCAGTCGATTAGTTATGCAGGCAAGTCTGTTCAAAGCGGACGGCAGACATGTCGATTTTCAGTTTCTTATAATAGTATACTAATTGATAGTTACTATATTGTCAACATCTCGTGAGTCTCAACCCCAGGTATTACATAATATTGGCGACATGAAATAAAACTTTTCAGCTTAATTAGCAGGACGTGCTTATTTACGTGCACAAGCAATAAGGTAAAACACAGATGTTCTTCGAATTTTTCTCTATTACTAGCACCAGTCACACTCAACATGCAGACTTTATATTCTGTTTAGGACACCTTCTGGATACTGGGATATAATATGCTGATAACGTAGTAACACTGATATTTTACAGCACGATATTGTGTATCGTTCCCTGTTCAACTCACAGAAACTCTTCGTATTACAAAAGGTAGGAACTGTATAGTTCATACAAATTAATGTCACTGTTGTCTATGTCCGATAGCAACGTGAAATTACCACTCCTAGGCGAATGGTTGGTGTAACGTGCTGATGGACGCAAAAATAGTGGAGTCCTTAAGTTATTGAGGGAACGGAGCTGTTCCTCTCATATAGAAAATGGCATAGCATTGGCTTTCGGGCCAAGAGTCGAAGCATTTCAGTAATGGATAAACTTTTTAGGGAGCCGCGTGGAATTGCCTCGTTGTCTAACGCGTCATGCTACGGACTGGGTAGCAGTTACCAAAAATGTTCAGATGTTTGTAGATTTATGGGACTTTACTATTGTGGTAATTAGTACCTAGGCTTAAAAATATTTAAACTAATCTAAAAACAACAAACACACACACACAGACAGACACATGACCCAGCGAAGACTCGAACAAAAGACAGGGAGCAACCGCGCTCCCCGCAGCAAGGCCGCTCACGCCGGAGGTTCGAATCCTCCATCCATACTCCGCAAGACACCTGACGGTGTGTGGCGGAGGGTACCTTGAGTAACACTATCGGTTCTCCCTCCTATTCCAGTCAAATATTGTTCGCGGAAGATTGTCGGTATGCCTCTGTGTGGGCTCTAATCTCACTGATTTTTTCCTCATGATCTCTTCGCGAGATATATGTAGGAGGGAGCAATATACTGCTAGACTCTTCGGTAAAGGTATGGTCTCGAAACTGCGAAAAAAGCCCGTACCGAGTTACAGAGCGTCTATCTTGCAGAGTCTTCCACAGGAGTTTATCGATCATATCCGTAATGCTTTTACGATTACTAAGTGATCCTGTAACGAAGTGCGTTGCTCTCCGTTGGATCTTCTCTACCTCCTCTATCGCCCCCACCTGTACGGATCCCACACCGGTGAGCAGTATTGAAGCAGCGCGAAAAGGTGTACTATAACCTACTTGCTTTGATTTCTGTCTGCACTACCTTAGGATTCTTCCAATGAGTCTCAGTCTGGCATTTGCTTTACCGACGATTAATTTTATATGGTCGTTCCATTTTAAATCACTCCTAATTCTTACACCCAGATAATTTATGGAATTAACTGTTTCCAGTTGTTGACCATCTAAAATGTAGCTATATATTCGTAGCTAAATACTCGTAGCTATATATTCGTAGCGCATTGCATTCTCTACATTGAGATTCAATTGCCATTTCCTTCACCATGCGTCAATTCGATGTAGATTTTCTGCATTTGAGTACAATTTTCCATTGCTACAACCTCTCTATATACTACAGCATCATCTGAAAAAAGCTTCAGTGAGCTTCCGATGTTATCCGCAAGGTCATTTATATATATTGTGAAGAGCAACGGACCCACGACACTCCCCTGTGGCACACCTGACATCTCTCTAAATTCGGAAGACTTCTCTCCATTGACAATGACTTGCTGCGTTCTGTTATCTAGGAACTCCTCAATCCAATCACACAATTGGTCTGATAGACCATATGCTCTTACTTTGTTCATTAAACAACTGTGGGGAACTGTATGGCTCGCCTTGCAGAAGTCAAGAAACACGGCATCTACCTGAGAACCCGTGTCTATTGCCCTTTGAGTCTCGTGGACGAATAGCGCGAGCTGGGATTCAACACGATCGCCTTTTTAGAAACCCAGAGCAGATTTCTAGTCTCCAGAAAAGTCATTATACTCGAACATAATATGTGTTCCAAAATTCTACAACTGACCGACGTTAAAGATATAGCCCTATAGTTCTCCACATCCGTTCGATGTCCCCTCTTGTAAACGGGGATGACCTGCGCTATTTTCCAATCTATTGGAATGCTACGCTCTTCTATAGACATACGGTACACCACTGCAAGAAAGGGGGGGGGGCAAGTTCCTTCGCATAGTCTGTGTAAAATCGTCCTGCGGCCTTTCCTCTTTTGAGCGATTTTAATTGTTTTTCTATCCCTCTGTCAATTATATCGATATCTGCCATTTTGTCATCTGTGCGGCAATCTAGAGAAGGAACTACAGTGCATTCTTCCTCTGTGATAAAGCTTTGGAAAAAGACGTTTAGTAATTCAGCCTGTAGAGTGTCATCCTCTGTTTCAGTACCATTTTCGTCACAGTCTGGACATTTTGCTTTGAACTACCTACCGCTTTGACATAAGACCAAATGTTCTTAGGATTATCAGCCAAGTCAGTACATAGATCTTTACTTTCGAATTCGTTGAACGCCTCTCGCATAGCCTTCCTCACGCTACATTTCGCTTTGTGTAATTTTTGTTTGTCTACAAGGCTTTGGCTATAATTATGTTTTGCAGTGAAGTTTCCTTTGTTTACGTAGCAGTTTTCTAACTCGGTTGTTTTACCACGGTGGCTCCTTTCCATCTCTTACGATCTTGCTTGGCACATGCTCATCTAATGGATATCGTACGATTAGTTTAACTAGATAGTAAATGTAGGGATTGACGACATAGCAGTTTGGTCCAACAGGTTTCCAAATATTCGAACATTTGATAAGTTTATCAATATATCACGTGGAGCCGTGGTCAAAGTACGCTTGGTCTGGGAAAATAGGGCTATATATAGTAAGCGTCGTAAATGATACGGGTGATTGACGGCTGCGGAGGTGTACAACGAGAACAGACATGCATCTGTTGAGCAGTGTTGACCGGTCAGTTGAACCAATGGTCTGCCAACAGAGTCTCGCCTGCGAACGCTGCTGCTTGTGTGTCTTTGCAGCAGGCGCCTGGCTGATGCACGCATGCTGCTTGCTGTTCATTGACGACGAAGGCCGGAATTTACGGGAGTAAAACTCCTCTCTTGCTTGTTGGGAGAAGAGGATTCTGCCCAGGAGGCAAGGAGAGTGAGCACAAGAGTTCTCGAGCATCACCACTGACTCGTAGCATTTCCATCAAAGAGATAAACTGTGAGAATGAGCATTAATACACACCAGCACGTTTACTGGACACCATTAAATGTCGTTTGTCTCTCTGTCACTCACAGACGCACAAAAACACATCTTGTTTATAAGTTTACGTCTGCACAAAAATACATTATCTATGTATTAATTAAATCTGTTCATTACCTAACAACTATATTATTCACCATGTATATGTGGTATATCGGATCAATCACCTAAAACGTGCACAGCAGATTTTGCGTCGATGGAAAGTACTACTGATGTGCAGACTTCACAGGATGGATTGGTGGTCAGAGTCTCGTATTGTTAGCCAAAAAAATAGGTTTCGAACATATTCTTTTCAAACGTAACAACGCTTATTGACACTAACAAGCTAAAGGCAGGGTAAATTAGAATGTCAGTGGTGTATGTTGCAAGACTCTACTGCCATTTGTTTACGAGATATCATATTGTAAAAATTTCCAATCCGGTTCTTGTTTGTCCCATGCATCCAAGTAGTCGCTAGGTACGATGTTATGTTTGACAACATCGTGCTTGCGTGTTACTTGAGTGATTTGTGATTTGCTAGTCAATTACTGTGTGACAGTCCAAGCAGTTGGTTGTGTGTGGACGTTGGGATGTACTTTTGAAGAAAAGGCAGACATGCTATTGGTATATGGAGGTTGTAGGAAGAATGGAGTTCGTGCTGGTACGATGTATGCGGAAACATATCCCAATAGACCCCACCCATCTCAGAAATTATTTATCAATCTCTTCAACCAGGTACGTGACTGTGATAATGTAATAGACAATGTGATCACGGCGTATTAGCCGTGGCCGCGGCGGAATAGCCGTGCGCACTGTTCGCCGTGCTGCGTTGCGCGCGGCAGTTCTCCAAATGTTCAAATGTTTGTAAAACGTATGGGACTTAAATACAGGTTCTTCAGTCACTACACTTACAGACTACTTGTGAACTAACTTATACTTATGACGACACAAACATCCTTGCCCGAGGGAGGATTCGAACCTCCGACGCGGGAGGTCGCGCGATCCACAACGTGGAGCTCCAGACCGCTCGGAACTCCTGCGCGGCGGCCATTGCCGTCGGGGGTTCGAGTCCTCATCGGGCATGGGTGTGTTTGTCCTCAGGTTAGTTTAAGCAGTTTGTAAGCTACGAACTACGTTTACGTTTCGCGGACGAGTGTGTGCTACGTGCTTATTCTTCCGTGCGTTTGTATACTCGTATCTGCATTTTCGGGGAGAAACGTTCACGTGCAGAGTATTGCGCGCCGGAATTGTGTGTGTTGTCTCAACCACACGTTCGTGGTAGCAGTACTACTCAGTGTATCTTCGAAATGGCCGACCCACCTAATACGGGTCAGGTCATCCAGTCCGCCATGGAAATATGTAATCAACCTGCAGCGACGGCTCTCCCGCTGCCGGTGATGTCCGACAACCCTGCTGACGTACAGCAGAGTCAACTACCAACACAGGACCTACAATATGCACAACAACAAGGGCCACAGCAGCAACAAGAACCGCAGCTTCTACACCACCAACACCTACAATTCCAGCAGCAACAGCTTCAGCTACTGCAGCTGCAACAACGGCAACACCAGCAATTCCTCCAGCAACAACATCAACAACATGAGTTACAACAGGTTAGTCAGCACCTCAGCTATTCCTGCGACCCCTCCAGCATATTACCTAGTGGCGATACAGCTGCACAACAGCAGCAAGAAAGTGGTCCCCATAGTAAACGACTGTGTGTCGATTCTCCTTCAGTCACGGACTGTGAAATGAGCCAGGTACCGGTTTCCTACGCGTCTTCTACCGACGGCACCGGACAGGCAAACACAGAACGCACGCCGGTACAGACATCTGCTTCTCCTGCCACCGTTACTCGACCGAGTATCAATAACCGATACAGTCGGACAGATGCAGGCCCATACATTGTCTTCGTGGAGAGCTTAGATAAAAACGTTGGCAAACTCCATCCCATGTCAGTGGGCAAGTTATTGTATTCCTACAGCTCTCACCTCAAGCACGATATTGTTGACATTAGTTCCTCAGGCCAGAACAGAGTTAAGATAGAACTGAAAACTGCTGCAGCTGCTAATAACTTACTAAATGTCCCTGCTTTCAAAGATCATAAGTTCGATGTTTACATCCCTAACTTTTTACTCCATACGTATGGCATTATCCATGACGTAGAGACCAGCCTAACGGACAAAGAGATAATAGATGCCATGGAAAGTGTTTATCCTGTAACAAGTATAAAACGATACACGAAGAAACATCCTTCCAATCCTGAGCTCACAGTACCCATTCCAGTCTGCATGGTGGTGTTTCGCTCTCAGACATTACCCTCTCATGTTGCTATTCTGGGGGCACGCTGCCCAGTGGTACCGTACGTTGCCCCAGTCATTCAGTGCACAAATTGCTGGCGTTTTCATCATCGGGCAAACCAGTGTCGAAGCCATACTCGTTGCAGCAGATGCGGTGGTCAGCACCAAGCTGATTCGTGCCCTGCGACGATTCCGACCTGTTTAAATTGCTCTGGACAGCACCCTGTCACTGAGAGGTCATGCCCCAGTTTTCTCCACCAGCAAGAGCTACAACGTGCAAGGGCGTACGCCACGTCAGGAAGGGCACTCAGTGGGCCGCACCCCACATATTCCGCTGCCGTACGGAAGCCTCCTAGCCCTCAGAGTTCTGCGGACTTCCCGCCCCTACCTCCAAGGCATTTACAGCAACCGCAAGTCGCTGTACAAGAGCGTTCTACGGGGCCACAAATGCCGCCATTGGCGCCCCAGCTGCGTTCACCACCTAAGGACGAAAGGTATCAACGGAATGATGTTCCCATAGCAGACAGAGCGGGTGTCAGCTCCGTCATGAGCGGCACGGGGAAAAAACAAACTTCCAGACCCGTCTGGCGTCAGGGATTTTCAGACGTTAGTCACGAATATTCTATCTCCCAACATCTACCACAGGCCCCTTTACCACCCAACCCGTATCCTCCTAAGTACGGACAACAAGCAGTGCCACCACGTAACAATAGTGAATACATCGTAGAGAAAATCATCTGGTTTATCCTTCACCTCATAGAAGACGCGGAAACAATGCCACCTGGAACTTTACAGATACAGCCTATTCGCCAACTATTAACGACTCTCCTTACTTCTAACAACAATGGCGGAATTTAAAATACTGCAGTGGAATGCGCGATCTGCGATTGCCAACAAGGGTGTACTTCAACGTGAACTTTGGATGCGGAAGATAGCAGTGGCCGCCATCTCTGAGACATGGTTTCAACCAGATACCATCGTACGCTTCCAAGGATACCACGTTTACCGCCAAGACAGAGATGATGGTCGAGGAGGAGTCGCCCTCTTTATCAATAATATGCTGCATCACACCCCTGTTCTGATTTCTCATGACGATATGAAAGCTTTCAAGCGATAGCAGTAAACTTCTCATCTCCAATTGGTCGAATAACTATTGTGGCGCTCTACAGCCGACCACGGTCATACATTACCATTGAAGAGTGGTACGCTCTGGTACAACAGTTGGAACCTCCATTTCTGTTCTGCGGGGATTTTAGTGCACACAACAGATTGTGGGGGTGTGCATATAACGATAGGCTGGGTGATGGCATTCTTGATATTATCGACGAGTTCAATCTTATCATCCTCAATGACGGATCCCCTACGTTACTTCCATTACCCGGACAGAGACCATCAGCCGTCGATTTGACTTTATGTTCAGCGTCTGTTTCTTCATTCTTTACATGGTCTGTACTTTCATATCCTATGGGTTCCAACCATTATGCTATTCTGCTCTCTTCACCAACCTCGTCACCGAACACGGTCTGTCGGCCGTCTCGCAAATGGAATGTCAGGAGGGCAGATTGGTCTCGGTATAGTGCCATCATGGATACACAACTTTCGTCGTTCCCCACCGAGTTGTCACCGCAAACAAGGTACGCTCATTATAGGAATTGCATCAACCTAGCAGTATCGCAGTCAATCCCACAGACGAGGGTGGTAACTGGCAGTAGACGTATGCCGGTTGCCTGGTGGAACCAAGAGTGCTCGCGTCGAGTGGCGCAAAGGAGACTGGCATGTAGCCGTTTTAAACGGGAAACCACAAAACTACAAACGTATAGATGCGACTACCAAACGCTTTCTCAAGACTTGTAAAAAAGAACATTGGAAGAAATTTTGTGAGCAGTTATCCCTGCATACTCCTGTCGGAAGGATTTGGTCGAAAGTTAACTCACTCAAACGAAAACCAATGCCTCCCAAGCGGTTACAGACCTGGATAGACGAGTTTGCCAACATTGTAGCACCTCTTACGGCCATGCCAGAACCCATTGATCCCATCTCAAATATCGCCGTTGAAGATCTTCAAGATGATCTCACCTCACCGTTCTCCCTCGCTGAACTCAACAGTGCGCTGCCGCCCTCGACCGATACGTCGCCAGGGCATGACCAGATACATTACTCCATGATACGCAATTTGTCTGATGATGCAAAACTTATTCTTTTGAATATCTTTAATGACATCTTGAGTGAGGGGTCTGTTCCAACCGACTGGACCACTCAGGTATTGGTTCCTATATTGAAACCTGGAAAAGACCCTGGTCAGGCAACGTCGTATCGTCCCATTGCATTGTCGTCATGTGTGTGCAAGACCTTTGAACGTCTCCTCAAGGTCCGGTTAGAATGGTGGTTAGAGCATCACGATCTGTTCCCACGGACACAATACGGTTTTCGCAAGGGGAAGAGCACTTAAGATAATATAAAATCTCTTGCTATGGACATCGAAAAAACATTCCTGACAAATGGGTATTTGACGGCTCTTTTTCTTGATTTTTCGAGGGCTTATGACAATGTTTTGATACATAAACTTATAAATAAATTACAACTTTTGCATCTCCCGCTAAAGGTGTTAAGAATTATATACAGATTACTTTGTTGCCGCACTGTTTATATCCGTGACCAGGACAATGTGTTACATGGCCCACGAATCGTTTCCCGTGGCCTCCCGCAAGGTGCGATATTAAGCCCCTTGCTATACGCCTTGTATGTTGCCGACTTAGACTCTATCTTTCATCCTACTGTCAAAGTTCTACAGTACGCGGACGACGTTTGTATATACGCCCACTCGTCGTGCTTTTGGGTGACTAACATATGGCTTACTACTGCATGTGAAAAACTGGCTGAATGGGAGTTAGAACACGGACTCACGCTGTCGCCTGAAAAATCCACTGTGGTGATATTCACGAGGAAACGACAGAATTATTTCTCTCCAGACCTTCAGCTCGGTCCATACAAACTGCCTGTTCGGTCATATGCTAAGTTCCTTGGTGTTTACTTCGACAGCAAACTGACGTGGACGCGCCATGTTGAATATCTCTTGGACAAAGTGGACACTACTGCAAATATCTTGCGTATGCTTGCCAGAGTTTGGTGGGGAGCCGATCCGACGGTACTCCTTACTCTTTATAAGGTCTTGATCCGCTCCGTTTTGGATTATGGCAGTATCGTCTACGCTACTGCAGCGCAATCGACCCTGCACAAACTTGATGTCCTCCAGTACAGAATGCTTCGTCTTGTTCTCGGAGCTATGAAGTCAACACCCACCAACGCCTTGCTCGTGGAAGCGTCTGAAATGCCGTTAACTATACGTCGACAGATGCTGTCCGATATTTTCCTCCTCAGCCGAGCATCAATATGTGATAGTGCCTCTCTCAAAACGGTACACCAATTTTGGAACATAACAGAAATGCATCACAGAAGAGGCATGACCCGAGTTCCTTTACTGGTTCGCAGCTACGAGAAATGGAGACATCTCTTCCCACTCATCATACAGGACACCAAACTTCCTTGTTTCCGTTATTCTTATCATCTGTTTTCAACCCAGTCCCGGTGACACATTTGCCATCAGACTACACAACGGGGACCAACATCACTCTCGACGTGGAACAGTTTCATCTCCGCAACTGGCCACAGCATGCTCACATCTATACTGACGGCTCTAAAACTGAAGCAGGGGTGGGATACGCCTTCTTTTGCCCCTCTAACGGCACCTACCAAATGTTTGCGCTTCCGCCTGCGTCATCTATTTACACGGCAGAGTTACTAGCCATCAGGGAGGCCATTTATTACGGCGCACGAACATTTAACTCTATATTGATCCTCACGGACTCTCAAAGCGTGCTGAAAAAATTACAACATCCGACGTTTGACAAACGAACGAATAGATATATATTGGACGTCTTGGAGGCCATAACAAATGCACAGACAGTGGGCATAGACATCCACTTACTTTGGATTAAAGGACATCGAGGTATACCCCATAACGAAACAGTAGACCGCCTTGCCAAGAGAAGTATTACGGAAGGACAACAACACCCCACGCCGATTCCATATACAGACTTACGAACGACGATTCGGAAAGCTGCCTATCGCACTTGGGACCACGAATGGCACCTCTCTCATGTGTTTAAGGGAGGACACCTGGCAGCTATACAACCAAATGTCTCCTCACGACCGTGGTTTTCATCGATGACGCTTAGTAGACGTCATGCAACGTCTATCATTCGGATGAGACTGGGGCATGGATGTTACCCTGCCCACCTACACCGTTTGAAAATCATCGCTTCTCGGCATTGCGACAAAGATGTAACGGCAGTGGCGGATCTCAACCACATCATACTGGCATGCACCAAGTACACGGCCGCACAAAGTGTATTCTACCGAACGCTGGTCGCGAGGGGTTACCCCCTCCCCACAAGTGTCACTGTCCTCCTTCATGGATTCGACAAGCTTAAGTACACTTTACTGAAGGACTACCTCAAAGTCACTGGCATACAGCTCTAATTTTAGAGCTAGTGTGTTTACCTTGAACATGCACAGCGGGAAACTGCATAAGTGATTTTATATTATATTTTGACTTTTATTTGTCTTTGCACCTCTCATTTGGTCCTATGCTTTCTGCACTTTATTGTATTACAAATATCTGTCATACTGTTAAATATGTATTGTTTAATGTCTTTACATGTTATTTTTCTACTTTTATTCTAAGGCTATATGATGTAACATACTTATTAATATTGTGCTGTACATTGTACGAATCTCAGTTCTATTGTAATGTTGTCAATGTAATAACCGCTGGCTGTATGGTCACTGTCACCAAAAGCCATAATAAAGAATTATAAAAAAAAAAAAAGCTACGAACTAATGACCAAACAGTTGAGTCCGATAGAATTACAAACATTTGATTTGAATAAACAACGTAACAGAAGGAAACGAGTGACGACAGAAGTGGTGGAAATTAATGTTATATCTATCGTTGCAGATAATCTACACGTTAGTTCCCGCGCAATCGCACGAGGAAGTAACATGAATCTGCAAGTGTCCTACGCATTCTCCATCGACATCGGTACTATCTGTATCACATTTCTCTCTCTCTCTCTCTCTCTCTCTCTCTCTCTCTCTCTCTCTCTCTCTCTCTCTCTTTCTCTTGCTCTCTCCATCAAGACCTACATGATAACAAGTATGAGAATCGAGTTACCTTCTGTACATTGGTATTATGACAGGATAGTCCAGAAGCATTATAGACCTTATTTACTGATGAGGGCATGTAAATCGCCGAAACGTGTATTATTGGCCTGTTGCCGGTCCCTCTCCTACTTCGTCAGATGGAGCTCAGTGACCATAGAGTATAAACGTGTGGTATGGGACAGCTGACCATCAACTCATAAGTCCATTTTTCAAAAACGATACCCTGAAAGCGCACAAGAACCTCAGCCTCTTCACAGACCATCTACCACGGTCTCTAGAAGACGTTCCTCTACCAACTAGGAGCAACATGTGGTACCAACATGATAAATGTCCATCCCATGGTGCACGGATTACTACAGATTGTCTTCACAAATTGGTTCTATATCATGGGATACGACACAAATGATCTCTGTCTTGACCGGCGTTCCATGAATTTAACTGTTACTGAATTTTTCCTTTGGGTAAAGCTGAAAGACGTTATCTACAAAAAATACTAACTACACTCGATTTTATCCAACGATTTATTCAATGCAGCCTGCTCGGTTATCTACGCTGAAGTGCTAACACACATGCAGCAGTCTTTCTATGCCATAATGAGCATGTATTGCAGCTGCCGGTGGTCATTTTGAACACCATTATAGTACGGTCATTTGTCTCTTTACTGGTCAGAATCCACATCAGTGGTGTATGTTCTAGTGTTGTTATTTAATGTGTTACCACAGGTATTTACAAGTGATGCTGTGGAAACATTACGCCATACGAAATCTCGTAAACGAATTGCACTAGAGACGTGCAACGAACTCCACTGACATAATACTTCATCCTACTTTTTGCCTGGTAATATTAATAAGCACTGTTCCATTTAAAAATATAACATTTAAAAAAAACAATATACATTGTAAGAATTATTAAAACCGAATAAGAGCCACCATCAGTCCACTATGTGAAAGCCGCTTGTCATTCACTATCCATTTCCGCAGTATTTGCGGTGCAAGGTTTATGTGATTCACCGTATAAGTGCAAATACTTTTATCTGTTAACACTTAAGACTTCAGTGTATTGGTTCTTTTTCTTCTAGATGTAACAACCGTTCGCCGGCCGCGGTGGCCGAGGGGACTGAGGCGCTCCAGTCGCGGTCTGCACGGCCACTACGGTCGGGGGTTCGAATCCCCCCTCGGGCATGGATATTTGTGCCGTCCTTAGTCTTAGCTAGTACATAAGTAGTTTGTAAGCTTAGGGACTGATGACCCCCTAGTTAAGTCCCATAAGTTCTACAAACATTTGAACATTTGATTTTAACAACCGTTCCACACAGTAAACATTGCTACTTGATGTTTTGCCGCCCCTATGAGGCAAATGAACGACGCCTGGGAATATGACTTAATATGATTTCCAGAGGCGTACCCCATCGCTTTACTCCTAATCTCCAGGAATCTGGGCACTCTGGCATTATGGATACGTGAAGATAGTACGCATACTACTTTTAATAGCTGTGTTTGAAAGTCCCCAAATGGCAAAAAACACCCTCGTGCATTGTTGTTCCATTCACTAAGTACTCTAGAAATGTTTCACAACAAATTGATAAATATGCGTGGGAACTGCGAATACATACTAAACGCTTACTACCTCTTTCTGCTCATCTCCTCCCCCTTCTCTCGGAACATCTTCTCCTCGCTCTTATTCCCCTAATGTCTATTTTCGCGCCATCTATGTACGTTCACATACATACCTCTCCCTACTTGTTTGGGACAGGTCTCCAGGTACAGATTCTGTGAGGATTGTAGCTTCACTGTTAGGATATCACATAGTATTAATATTTGAATACATAGGATTGAATAGTTTCTCACGATTTAGTTGCCATAGTATTATTCCAATTGCAAGTCGATAAGCCACAAACACAACTTTCCTATTTTCAGGAAAACCAATATTTTGGAAGAAAACAAAATAGCAACATACACAAAGAGTCAGGTTGAAGGTCGGTTAGCGAAAACAAGTACTAATAAAACTCACAACACCTGAAGCAGACGTCTAGGTCATTCGCCGAAACATTTTGCAGAAATGGGAACAGTAATCCGGCAACAAATGCGAAATCTCACTACATCAAAACAACACATTTTTCTGAATACAGTAGTTTCCTTTAGTCTGTGAGATTAATTTGGATGTTTCTTTTCTTACAGTTAGAAAGGTGTTTTACGTATTTTCAGTTGTCTCATTATTCCAATTTTTGAATGCCTCATGGCTAGACTTAACTGTTGTTTCACAGTTCGTGTGCTACGAAAGGTATTGTTGTAGTTTTCGAAGCGAAATTAAATTTTGTGCGGTTTTTGTCAATTTTTCGTCTACATTTTTCGGATTGTTGCATTGTTTTTTCACAAATTCGTTTTTTTTAATTGGGATTATTTTATCAAACTTGAGGATAATTTTTTTTTATTTAGATGAGTTTTTGGAGTTTAAATTTTACTTTTATACTCATTAAATTATGGCCAGAATCAGTGTCAAGCCCTCACCTAATTTGGACAATATTTTTTTTTCTTTCTTTTTATTATTACTATTATTTTAATTTTTTATTTCACCAATACATGAAATGGGTACGCGCCAAGCTTCTTGTTTGGAATATTATACATATTAAAATATATTCCAGGTATCACTTGCAGTTGTATACATTGCAACAGTTGTTTTTCGTCTTACACCGTCGAGAGCTTCAGAAAACGCAGCCTCGTTGGCGGTCAACTGATTCTAAGAATGGATCTTTTCGCCATGACGGTGCTACTTCACAATGGTACGATCGTGCACTCAACTTCCGTACTGTAAGTCACGACCAGCCTTTCACCTCTGTAAGAAAGAAAGAGTTCACGAGTATGAAGCGTCAGCAGTGCCACCGCTCTCCGACTCGTCACATTCGCGGAACTTCAGCGAGGAGCCGGGAAGCCGGCAAGCGGGACAAGCGGCGTTACGTGCCCTGTGACACGACTCGCAGCACGTGGCACTACGTGGCAGCGACTGTCTCTGGCGGGGGGAGAGTTATTTGTTTGCATCCAGTTTATTCTCTGAAAAATGAATATTCAAATACATGGAGCCACGATCACAAACATAGGTGGAAACAAAAACGACCCAAAACACTTCTCCTCAGAGACTAACCACCTACGGTCATAGGGACCACCAACTCGTAAACACGATGAATATGGCGAACCCCTGCAGAACAGCAAACTGACTGGCAATGCCAGCTGAGCTCACAGCCGACCAACAGGCAAGGCAGGGAAACCATATTCAGCGCACTGAACACAAACAAACCTATACAGTCCCACATATTTAGTCAGTTCTATGACCGAACTGTCTAAATACCATGAGAAACTTGGCTATGTACACAGGTATTCTGCCACAGCCGACTCAGGAGACTTCACAGGCGCTCAGCTGCAGCAGAAACTCGCATCAACCGGACTGATTCTTTATGACAAACCTAGCAAAGTTAATGGTACTGAGATATACCATTTACTAACATTACCAAACCTTGCATGATCTGTCGCAGAAAGCATACCGCTATTGCCCTTAAAACCTACCCCACTGTCGCAGAGGTTTTTTCCCTTGGCACTTATTTCCAAATTAAAATGTTTGTAAGTCTTATGGGACTTAACTACGGGGTCATCAGTCCCTAATCTTACAAACTACTTATGAACTACTTACGAACTACGACGGCACAAATATCCATGCCCGAGGGTGGATTCGAACCCCCGACCGTAGTGGCCGTGCAGACCGTGACTGAAGCGCCTCAGTCCCCTCGGCCACCGCGGCCGGCCTTTTCCCTCTGATCTTACATACCTTTACCCTTCGTATACCTTCCGACCAATTCTATCTCCAGATGCACCGTATTAATGGGTGATCGTGCCCACACGTACGAATAACATCGCGGTTCCCACATCCCGTGATCCACCTTAGCAAACTATCCAAATATGGAGGTGACAGTAGAACTTTTATAATGGTCACCACGTTGGTGTGGGCGTGGAGGGGCCCCATCCTTCTTAAGATAACGTATTGAACACTAAGAGCACTGGGGGGGGGGGGGTTCATTTTTATTGATGCACTGGTTTCCTGTGTGGACTCATCGCTGGAGCGGAGCGTTCACGATGCATGGCGAGGAAGTCATCTGGCGTGCGTCAGGAGTTCGTTGCCGGGCGCATATTTCTCGTGTGCCTTGCTGACACACCAGTGAGTTATCAGCGGCTCTGTGATTTGTAGTATATGTGTTATACTGCGAGTGGAAGTTTCAGTGAAGGTATTCAGTGATTGTACACCTTCACTGGCTCCTGGAATGAATGCGGATTACTGATTACGGATTGGCCCAAAAGATATATATGCTCTAGAAAATGTGCACCATCGCTTGTGGAGGTATAATTTCAGTGTCAAGAAGCAGTGAATGTGAACCATGGTTGCAGTAACAAAATGAAGGCATTAAAGAAAGTTGTATTTTAGGAGAGCAATGTGAACAGTCAGATCACATAAAATTAATACTACTCAAAAAAACAAAAGTCATATTTCTAAAGTTGCACTTTATTATCTGAAATTTGAAAAATCACTTATTGCAGCAAGAACATACACTATGATAGAGCTGCACATTTATATCTTTCATTTCTGTAGAAGCATGTTAGAGTCTTGCATTAGTACTGGAAGATTCACTTGAAGACTCCCTGGCCGCTACCTTTTGACTGAGATGTCGCAACTGTCCACAAAGCAATAATATTCCCTACTGGAACTTCCTCCTCTGGATTCTTCTCAGAGAGCAATTGCTGAAACATGTTATCGAAGTCTTACGCCCAGTCGCGTATGATTCCTTACTGAAATATTTGAAAACAGTCTGTTACATCACGTAAATCTCTCGTTCCGTTTCACTAGAAGCCATCAGCTGTTGTGTTGAGGATGACACCAAAGATCTACTTAGCATTTCCTCTTCCTCGATTGAAGTCGGGAACTGGAATTCTCATTGTGCATCCCTCCCGTCTGCTGGTGGCAAACGACCACTGGTGCATTCTATGTGCATATTCTTCTAAGTACTTGTACGCTTCATTTCTCTGTTTATTTAATTGCGCGACTAAATCAGACAGGCAGAATTCATTATGGTCTGGAACACAGTCTTCGTCTTCGTTCTCATCCGCTATTTCCGTTGGTACGTTGCTCTCTCTCTTGAACTGGAGAGAATAATAATCTTCCACTATACACATCCACTAAATGGGACCAGTAATGGTACATATTGACTACTGGATGGGTTCTTTTCTGTTTACGGTACACTTTCACTGATCATATCAGTGATGGCATAGTTCCAGTAGGGAAGGTTTACCTTCTCTAAAACTTCACCTTCACTATAACACGTATCACCCTCAACGATAGACTCTTTACCACGCACTTCACTTAAGACTAAGGGGTAGGGATTGAGAGCACAGTAGGAGGTTTTATGTGAGTTGGGGAGGGACCAGTGAGGGAGATAGGGGAAGATGGATGGTAGGATTCGGAGTTGATCAGGAAGAGGGGGCAGCTGAACCCACGTTCGAAGAGGATCTTCGTACAATTTGTAGATTGGGGCGCAGCAGCGCACTAGCACTGTAAAGGAAACACAAAAGGATTTTCGCTTTCGGGTGGTGTATGATATTCGGAGGTGTTCAATGTATGTGAAGAGAGGAGGGAAATTTGATGACATGATAGAGGATTATTCTGAGGAATAGAAGAAAGGCGGTGCTGAGTGAATGGCATTGGATGAGCTGGATAGATTTACAGATTTACGGGGGGGGCGAATATCCAAGCTACACTAAACAACAATTGCGAACACGGCGACAGCGAGCGACTGCAATTGCAGACTCGACGCTGCGACGTGTGGTAGGTGTGCTGCGGCAGGCGAGCGGCGCGGTCGCCTGTGGCAGCTGCGCGACGCGACGTGTCTGCTAGCCCCACCATAGTTATTTCCGTTACGGGAAATTTTCCAACTTTTCCTCTGTTTGATGAAACAGACATTCAAATATGTTCAAATGTTTGTAAATCTATCGGACCAAACTGCGTGGTCATCAGTCCGTAGCTTACAAACTACTTAAACCTAGGTAAACTAACCTAAGGACAAACACACACACCCATGCCCCAGGGAGGACTCGAACCTCCGCGGCGAGCAACCGCGCGCTCCGCAGCGAGACGCTTTAGACCGCTCGGCTACTCCACCGCGGCAAATAGACATTCTAGTTGGGGAAGTATATCCTGTCTTTAACTAATGTAATCCTGAGGTATTTTGTTCCTCCAATATACTGCATAACAACTACTTACCCTTTCCTTTATGAACTGTTCTTGCAATGCGGCGACTCCTGCGTAGCAACCCCTATCTCTTTCGAGTTTCCCAGTTCATCTTCCCACTGTTTATTCGATATGATGACCTCTTAGTAAAAAAGGAATTTGCTACAGTTTAAATTTCTATACTTCAAAACCACGAAATTTCTCATTCAGTGGCATATACGAATCTTGATTCAGCTCTCGGTCTGACGTTAGCCACTTTTTTCATAACATCCAAGACGGAAATAGTGGTAGATTGTCTAATTTATAACTGTCAAAAACAGTAATATTGTTGTATCCGTATGAATGCCATTTAGGCTATTACGTGTATCGTTGGACAATTTGCATTTTTTTGTCTTTTTATGGGCAAAGCTCTGAATGTAATTGTTTAGAAAGGAGTACACTTCACTAGGACTCATCTTTGCTCGGCCAGCATGAGAAAAGTAAAATACGCTTTCATTTGTTTATGTGTTTCACGTCTCAACATTAAGAACCTATAACTGTGATAAATCTCCTGCACAGGCAAACACGGAAATGGAAGGTTCTAGATATAATCACATCACAGATGAAAATAGCCATAACTACAAATTTGGCCACATTTATTGGCTACTGTAAAAGCGAAGGGCACAAACATTCCTAAAATCACTGATTAATTTTTTACTGATCCCTGGCTACAATTTGTTTCTTTTAAAAAAATTGCATATGTTAGGAATCAAACTGCTGAGGTGATAAGTCCCTACACTGGCCAACTAGTCTAACGTATGCCAAGAAGCTTGAGAGAGGACTCGAACATCCAATGGGAGTGAGCGCGCAATCCGTCGCTTGGTGCCTCAGACAGTATCGTTACTTGTTCCCCAACAGAAACAAATGCGAACTTTAATGCGATATCTACAATTATCCAGGTTTAGTTCAATCTATTCACCTTTGTCTAAACCAAATCGTACCTTACCTGTTTCTTCAATATTTGTGGAATTCTCGCCTGTTAGTAATAAAGAGATATATTTGACGCATGAATCTATTTATGAACAAATAACAGCTTTAACCCTTCGGCAATACTACACAAGGTGAGTTCGGGCCATCAATCGTCAACATTCGGGCGGCCGTACCAAATCTACTGAGACTTTTATATCGGGCGCAATGGCCTTTTGACATTTTAATATTATTTTTTGACGATGGTTTGTAACTGGTAATGATGAAAATTATCATGAATAATTTCTATGTCCACATGTGTGTACCAACCAACAACTAAGCGCAGAGAGAACACGCGCAGAGAGAACACTGGCGTGTGAACGAGGATGTATTGCAGTAAGTTTTCCGCTTGCTAATTGTTTGTGGTTTATTGTTGTTGATATCTATCTTCAGGTCTTAACTTCCAAGTCTTAATGTTGGAAATTTAACGCATTTCTCAATTGTTTGTAAATCTATCGGACCAACCTGCGTTGTCATCAGTTCGTAGTTTACAAACTACTTAAACTACGGTAAACTAACCTAAGGACAACACACAGACACATTCCGAAGGGGGGACTCGAACCCCCGACGGCGAGCAACCGCGCGCTCCGCTGCGAGGCGCCTTAGACCGCTCGGCTACTCCACCGCGGCCCCATTTCTCAGTAATTAATGTTACATAATTGAATATTTGTATGTAATTGAGTAATATGGAGCAATAAAAAATTACTAATTGGAACGAATGGGGCTCCAGAATACGCACGCGACTGCTTTCAATAACTCTTCTAGAAACACATTGTTTAGAGCGTATATTTCACCCATGTTGCTCTGAGATAATTGTTAGATGGGCTGCTAGTGAACCACGGCAGTTATTGTTTTCTTAAGCAATAATCATACAGAAGATGTATAAATGTTTCACTTTTTGATTCTATGACTTTTAAGAATGTTTTGCACCCGCTCTCATTTAAACCATCCACTCCTCTCCCCCTTCAGTGTTCCGTTTGGTTTCGTAAACCAAGTATGGAGGTTGACCCCGTGTGTTTGAGGCCGATTGTGACCTTCCCATACATTCCCCTACCTGCAGTTTAACCGCCTCTCCCTGTTTTTAAACAGTATCTCCTACGTGATGGTGTCTCTTCCACTGTGTTCCTAGCCTTTCTAAGTCTGATACTGTTGGCCATGTTATTTAGATACAACGCTTAGACGGAAGATTATTTTTATTTTTTATTGTAAGGGACCAAACTGCTGAAGTCTCTGGCCCCAGAATTACAAACTAACTTATAAGAACTACGCATACCCCTTTGCCCGAGTGAAGACTCGAATCGCCGAAAGAAAACAGCTGTACAATTCGACACAAGACCCTTTAGATCGCACAGACATTCCCTTGCGAATACTATCTGCCTCTTCTTCTTTTCTTTTATAATATCGCACTATATCTATTTTCAATGTAACTTTTGGTTGTAGCATTGTTTGATATATATCGCTCCTCTCCAACGACTTTACATTCAATTATGAATGGCTGATTTTACAAAATAGCGATGTATGCCTCATCTTCGGGTAACCCCCCCTCCCTACATATATGTTTCAGATATTTAGTATTCATGACTATCCAAGCGTATTCCCCTGTTTCTACTCTCCTCCTCATTCCTCCTCCCCCCTCCCCAAATAAACACTTTCGCTTGCATTCATAAGCCTAACTGAATTGGCAGCAGAGTGGGCGAGCTGCAATGTGTCGTCGAAGCCGATGGCTCGCAGGCCCATTAGTAACCGCAGCCATGATCCCTAGTTCTCAAGCCCTCTAGGCCGGACCACGCAGCTGAATATATCTAAACACACCACAACAAAAAAGTGTTGCATCGCCGTGATTTTAAGGGTTCATTACCCTTTACAAATAAAAGTGGAATAGTGATGTCCAGATACAACATATCAGTTCTCTTTATTGAAAACAAAATATAGCAAGTTGTACGGCAATAACCTAGACATTCTGAATTGCTGTTTTACATTGTATACTCAAGTATCCCCCAATAACAAGTAGTTCGTCGTCTTGATCTGACGGATGCCTATATTCGTAGTGTAGTAAGGAACTCCATATTGTTCCAATTGGCGTACATCTCTCAGGTTGGTTTGTATTTCATCTTGACCAGATACACACTTTTCAATGCATCCCAAGCATGTTAGGTAGGGTTACTGTCTGGAGAACATGATGGCCATTATAATCTTGTCGTTATCGTGAAATAAGATGTAGATGTAGACTATCAGCGCGAGAATTGTCATCAATTAAAACGAATCCTTTAATGAAGTTCTGCCGATACTGTTGTTCTATACATCGGAAAATGTCCTACCTGTAGAGTGCACCCGTTTTATTGCATGCATCATGTAGCATGGGAGCATCACCTCGCTCTACTCGCTGGACGGTGTCTCTAAGACGTTCAGGCTAATCAGGCTGCTTCAAAGAACGTCCCCGACGATAGTCTGGTTGAAGGCAAGTACGAATCTCATCTGTCAACGGCACTTCTGATGAGTCAATTTAGCATTCTGTTCGGCCCATTTGTAACGTTCAGCATTGCGTATAGAGATCAAGCTGGATCTGCACGTGGACGCCGGGGTTGAAGTTGTTACATAGCATGCAATCTATTGCATACAGTTTGAATAACACGACGTTTTGTAGCTGCACTAAAATTATTTTTCAGCTTGGTGGCGTTCCTCTCTGAGATCCTTCGAGATGAAATCCGTAAGCAGGGATTATCAGCTGCTGTGGTAGCCTTTGGGGTGCAAGTCATCGACAGTTTCTGTATCTGTGTACCTTATATACGTCCGAACTACATTGCTTTAGTTCACTTCGAGACGTACGGTAAATTTTCTTGGTAATAGTTCCTCCTGATACGAAGTAAAAATGCGAATACCAACACATTGTAGACATGGGAGAACTACAGTCAGCACAAGCAGTACACTCCCGTCCTGGTAAGTGATTGGAACTGATCGGTCGTCCCAGCCACTTGGCGTTACTTACACGTGATTGTTTACATGTTGGTGTGGGTTGAGTGACATCAATGGAAAATGTAAAGAGTTGTGTTCTTGTTGCAATATAAACATTATAACGTCAGTCTGTCTATTGAATGTCGTGGATTTCGAATTTACGGAAATGCAGCCAATGAATAAATTTCCATGTGTCTGTGAAATGTTACGGATCCCGAAATTGTGGAAATACAGACACTGAACAAATTTATACGTGAAATGAAGAGGAAAATGCTGTGACAATTAATATCAAAATGTCATATAAATCATGGAAATTAAAAGTGTAAACTATTGTGACAGACAATGTTATAAAAATAGCGCGAGCCGCGGTGGAGTGACCGAGCACTGTAAGGCCACTTGCTGCGGAGCGCGTGGTTGCTCGCCGTCGGAGGTTTGAGTCCTTTCTGGGGCACGAGTGTGTGTGTGTGTGTGTGTGTGTGTGTGTGTGTTATCCTTAGCATAAGTTAGATGATTGGGACTTCAGTATTATGGAACAGACCCGAGACAACTTTGAGCACGAAGAAATTGTTTCTCACGGTGATTCAGAAATGGTGGTTTCAGATCTTTCATCATCTGACGAGGACCTGGATCCTGTACAAAGACATTCAAGTAGTTCTTATCCCAAGAACAGGTACAAGTGGTCCAAAAATCCACCGAAGAGTGCAGTTAGAACTCTTGCTCATAATATTATTATAAAATTACCTGCTTCAAAGTTGTCTAAAATGAAAAGCACGATCCTCTTTCCATTTGGCACAAGTTAATAGATACTGAAATGATGAATGAAATTTTGAAATGGACGAATCAAAAACTAGCTGCTTATAAAAATAAATTCATACGCGAAAAACGCCTTGAACTCGCTGAATTAGGATCTACAGAACTGAGAGCGTTCTTTGGGATATTACTCTATTTGGCAGTTTTCAAATATAATCACGAAAGTGCTAACTACATTTTCACAACTGATGGTTCTGATCGTGAAATCTTCAGATACATTATGAGCAAAAACTATTTGATGAATGATTCAACGATGCAACAGACAGGAGTGAGAGACTGTCGCGTGATAAGCTTGCAGCTGAATCGTTCATATTTGAAAATTTTGTTGCCAACTCTGAAAGCTTGTACAATTTAGGAGAAAGTGTCACTGTGGATGAAATGTTGGTGACTTTCCGAGGCCGTTCTTACATTGTACAGTATATGCTTCAAAAACCTGCCAAATACGGCATAAAAATACGACAAACATTTGATTTGATCGAATCCTGTATGTTTGTCTTAGAATAAAATAAGCGTGATGGCAGAATTCATACATAAACGGTGTTTATGAAAATATAAGTTTTTATGTAAGGATTTAAATGAACATCAAAGTGTCTTGGGCATGGGTCTGTGTGTTGTCCTTAGGTTGGCGTAAGTTAGTTTAAGTAGATTGTAACCTCAGCGACTGATACCCACAGTAGTTAACCTTTAACTGACGACGTGCCGATCTTGTCACACTACCGCTGACGTGCGGTTTCTCAGACCGCTGTATTGATGACGTCATACAGGCAACAATTCGATGTGTCTTTTTATTTGTATACATATAAATACTTCAAATACATGTATAACAATTGAAAGGCATGTAAATTTACTTATAAAATGTACTGTTCATAAGGTTTTTTCACATATTCTATGATTATCTATCACAAACATGAGCGGAGAAGGAACAACAAAATAAGAATAAAAGAGAGTACATTTTTTTTATTTTGCCAAAAACTGTTTAACACTCCGTCGGGCGCAGTCGGCCTCACAGGCCAGCAAAACACTTTTTTGATTCCCGTGCTTAACAGTGGTGGCCCAACGGCCCGCCTCTCCGTTTACTCGCGTAACTTTGGGAACCTCACACAGTGCCGATCCGCAGGCTGCCGTCGATTTCCACGCGGATCACGGGGAACTCCGTGGGCCTCACAGGCCGACTGCGCCCGATTACGTTATAGTTTCTAAGGTGAGATTTTTCAAGATATTTTTATTTTATTACTTCGTTTCAATCAAAATAAGTCTGTCCTCTGTGATTTTCACCGATACCTTCGGAAAAAAGAAGACTCCCTTCAGACTGAGTGCGCCTGATCGAATTCTAATTTCAGTTTTCCTTTCTTTTCCTACGTTATCACATCCATATTTTCTGCTGAAATGTCCAGAGACGTATATTATGCCTCTAAGCCAATGATCTTGTGGAAATAATGCGCCTCCTCGAGGACGAAACTGCTGAAGATCCATCCGCACTCGAAGATTTAGTCGATGAGAGAGACACTCACTCTCAGGATGAGGTAGGAGAAGGCAAGGAGGACTCAGCAGCTGAAGAGGAAGTTTAGGGAACAGCTCGGGAATATGAAGAAGAGAAGAAAATATGTGAGGAGTTTTTATTTTGGAAACGATAAGACGACGAAGTAGCCTAAGTAGATACCTTTTACTATTCATAGTGTGAAGAGTCACATTATCATTACACAACATCCAGTGTAAAAGATATTGCTACAAATGACGCCACCAATTGTAAAACCTTGTGTCATCAACTTCTAACTGGACAATTTAGCCTGTGTATGCTATGAATATATGTGGAATGTCGATTCGGCTGCAAACTCGACTGAAAAAATTTTTACCCCACAAGGAACGGGAAAGTTCTCCCAAATGGCTAAAACGTCGTCCATGCGTGGCTGAAACAAGAGTTAGGAGGATGAAGAATCACGAATGTTCAGCTTGTCATCAACCAATCTGCTTGAGCGACGTATACGTTCTGTGCCATACCTATGTTTCAGCTGTTGATTTGGGAGCTATAGCATCGGTTTTTGGCTGCAAATGTGGCGAGAAAAGATGATTCCATGTCAGAATAGACTGCCTAATGGCCTTTAAAAATAACTTCAATACTTTTATGCATGTCTGTTCGACCAATTTTTAATGCTCTTTGTGGGAAATTGGTAATTTTGGTCACTTTAGTTTAAGGTGTATTGTGTTCAATAAATCCATTATTATGCTTTAAGTTTGCTGTAATTCCTTCCTTTAGATCCTCTTCAAGACTATCCAACACGCATTTTGAATTTGATTTAACATGGCGGAGCTAGTCCACAAAATATGTGGGTGGCCTCTCAGGCCGGGTGCGCCTGATTTTGTTTCATCTGGAGGTGCGCCCGACGGAAGGTTAAACAATAAATTATAAGGCACTCCAACTAACTTAACATACTAATGACGTATTTCAGACTCATAATTTAAAAAAATTGCAATAGCATAACATTAGTTGCAATTTTTACATTCAAATGTAGATCATTATAGACAACTAGGTTTTTTACACGTGTTACACGAATAAGCCGTTTTTCTCTTTAGTTTTGAAGGGCAAGTGTATCAGGATCCCCTGTTTTATATCTTTCTTCAGGATCAGGTGCTTAATTCCCGTGGCAACGTGTTGTTCACAGAGCGTCGTTCATATGAGACAACGCTAAAGCTCGCGCTAACATTTTCAGAAAAACTCCTCTTTCTATTGGCTTGGTAAATTGTGTGTTGTACTCGTAGATCACATACGCATTTATCCCACTAAGATCTAATATTCTGTAAAAAATAGCCACAGGCCATTGTCTTGTCCTTCGGCTCGTCAAGTATATATCACATTTCTTGTCGAGTTCATCCACACCGCCCTTCGTGGAATTGCAGTAGAGAATAATTTCAGGCTTGTTTGTATGCTTGTCTGTTTCATTAGAATGGTGCACTGATGAAAATAACACCACTGATTTATTTTTTTAGGCACGTATGAAAATAACGTTTTTGTACCCTTAAAACCAAATAACGCAGACCCTTCTTGACGGTTTTCCTTTGAAAGAAATTCCTTAGGTATTTTTTCTTTCATGGTTCCAAAATATGTAAGGTCCTTATTTATCAAATAATCGACTAACTCAAAAGATGAAAACCAATTGACCGCAGTAGCACTGCGATGTGAACCATAAATTGGTTTACTTAAACGGATAACACACTGAGTTGGTACTTTTTTTTTTTTTTTTTTTTTTTTTTTTTTTTTTTTTTTTTTTCCGAAGATAAATTTTGGCCATCGGAACCGTTTCTACAACGGACGTATCCATTATAGAAGTAGCTGTTTTTGCTGTGGTTATCAGTCGCTAGGCTTACAGACTACTTAAACTAAATTAAACCAACCTAAGGACAACACACAGACCCATGCCTAAGGGAAGTCTAGAACTTCTGGCGGGGAGCAACCGCGCACTCCGCAGCAAGGCGCCTTAAGCGCTCGGCAATCCCACTGGCAAAGAATTCTATAAAACGAAGTGTTATATAAAAATCACTATTTTACCCGATTAAACATAGGCTCCTCGAAAATGCTAGCACCTTTCAGAGAGCACAGTTGTAATGTATTGACATGTACTGCAATATTTTTGTCACATTCTCGTCTGAGTAGCAGTTGGAAATACGGGTGATGGTGATGTCTATTCTTGAAAAAAATGAAGATGTAGCCGGCATATATTAATTATTTTGAACCTAGTTGGAAACTAATCAACTCATAGACAAGCGAAGCCTAATGACACTATTAAATTCAGATGTTCAAAGGTTTGTAAACCTACTGGACGAAACTGCTATGGTCATCAGTCTCTAGACTTACAAACTAGTTAAACTTACTCTAAGGACAATACACATACCTATTCCCGGGGGGAGCGGCCGCCCAGTCCGTAGCATGACGCCTTAGACCACGCGGCTAAGAATATTTTACGAGGCGCCTCCAGAAAGTAAGTTCCGTTTGGTAATAAAATGAAACTGTCTACAGATACAGAAAAAAATTTATTGCGCAAAATTCTACAACTCTTAAACTACTTTTCCACATAACTGCCGAAATTTTGCAGGCATTTGTCATAGCGTGGCACCAGGTTTTGTACACCTTCTTCATATAAATCTGCCGCCTGTGTCTTCAACCAGTTGGAAACAGTTTCTTTCAGCTCGTCGTCATTGGTGAAGTGATGACCGCCAAGGAAAGACTTGAGATGTCCTGGATCTTGTTATCAATCGCGTGAACCAATTCTTCTGTAACCAAAGGTGGACTTCCACTTCGTTCTTAATCGTGCACATCAGTAAGCCCGTCATTGAACTGTCGGACACATCTTCTCACCATCGAATCACTCATCGCATTTGGTCCGTAAACATCGCAAATTTACCGATAAATTTGACTTGGTTTCACTTTCCTCGCATTCAGAAACCGAATCACCGACCTGATTTCACAGGCGGCGGGATTTTCAATCAACGCCGACATTTCAAACAAGCGCAACGAAGCGTACGTTAACTAACAGCGATCTCCAAATGGCGCATGTTCTTCTCCTTGATACACATCGTCTACAGCGTATGTGCGGAACTGCAGTCGCAGCGCTGCAGCAGAGATAAACTGAAATGGAACTTACTTTCTGGACGCGCTTCGTACATTTCGTTCCATTCCCTGATGGTGGTGGTGGCAGCAAGTGCAGCAACATTGTTGAATAATTAAATAATTCTCAGTCTCTGTTGCAATATTTGTTTTTATTCTCCAATTACGCTTTTCGCGCTGTTAGCGCATCGTCAGATTGGGCGGAGATGGAGCTACAGAACTATCTAAAGCTAGTCAACCAGTTGTAAACGTGGGCCTGCCGCGACAGCGACTCCTCTGCTGCTATGGGACCCAATGACAACACAAATTATTAAGATATCTCCACCGCATGTTGGAGAATTAAAAAATATTGCAACAGAGACTGAGAATTATTTAGGAATATATTTTTGCGTCATTATAAGTTTCTTGAATGTTTAATATAGAATACAACAGCGACCATGCTGCGAAATAAGTACCAGTATTCCATACATTGATAAAGTATTATCACGAGCAAATTAATTCAGTCACGACTTCATACAGATCTAAATTATCATGACAGTCTCTCATTGCCGTGAACTCAAGCAGAAAAATTTTACTTGATTCCGTCAGAGTGTTGCACCTTGGGTGACCAGCGTTGTAGATCATCAGAAAAAAGAGCAGTTTCGTTTTGTTTGTCACACTCTGAATTCTGTAACCTCTCCTATGTTTATGTTAAGCTATCATAAACATTTGACAATTACTGTGCATGGCATTCCCACATTGATTGATTACGAGGTGCAGTCTCAAAAAAATGTTCAAATGTTTGTAGATCTATCGGACCAAACAGCGTGGTCATCAGTCCGTAGCTTACAAACTACTTAAACCTAGGTAAAGTAACCTAAGGACAACACACACACCCATGCCCCAGGGAGGACTCGAACCTCCACGGCGAGCAACCGCGCGTTCCGCAGCGAGACACTTTAGACCGCTCGGCTACTCCACCGCGGAAGGTGCAGTCTTCGCTTTCGGAATGCACAGTACTTAAGGACTGCTGTTGTCTAGTTAAAGGAAAACCCATTTCGAGTTAAATATACGGATGTTCAAAGGTTTGTAAACCTACTGGACGAAACTGCTTTGATCATCACTCTCTAGACTTACAAACTAGTTAAACTAACACTAAGAACAATACACATACCTATGCCCGAGGGAGAACTCGAACATTCGGCGGGAGCAGCCGTCCAGTCCGTAGCATGACGCCTTAGACCATGCGGCTGAGAATATTATTTTGCGTCATAATAAGTTTCTTGAATGTTTAATATAGAATACAACAGCGAACAAGGTGCGAAACAAGTACCAGTATTCCACGCATTGATAAAGTCTTATCACCAGCAATTAATTCAGTCACGACTTTATGCAGATGTAAATTATCGTGACTGTCTCTCATCGCCGCGGACTCAAGCAGAAAAATGTTACCTGATTCCGTCAGAGTGTTCCACCTTGGGAGACCAGCGGTCATCAGAAAAAAGAGTAGTTTCGTTTTGCTTCTCACTCTCCGAATTCTATAACCTCTCCTGTGTTTATGTTAAGCTATCATAAACATTTGACAATTACTGTGCTTGGCATTCCCACATTGATTGATACGAGGTGCGGTCTTCGCATTCGGAATGCACAGTACTTAAGGACTGCTGTTGTCTAGTCAAAGGAAAACCCATTTCGAGTTAAATATACGCGATATACGATTGCGTGACTCAAAAGCGCTTCGTGGCCGCGGAGGAGCAATGGCGCCCTCTCTCTGAGCAGTAAATAACGCTGTCATCGCCCGGCGGTGTGGCCATTGTGGCTCGCGTCTGCTGGACGTTGCGTTGCGTCATACCTCGGCAATAGACGCGCCCAGGCACGGCGCTTGATAAAAATCCAGGAAATAGAGAGATTTAATTTGTCAGAGAAGAACGATTGCCGCTCCTACACAAACAGAGTTTTTGTCTCTCCCCTCCCCCCATGGTCTGCCTCCCCCCCCTCTTCCATCACCAGAGGCACGTCACCGTTTCACTTTCTCTCTATTAATAACTCCCATTCCAGGGGACCCGTGATTAATGGGCTTCTCACAAACGGACTGTGGTATGGCTTACTACCACAGCTTCCTGATTCCGGCAAGTAATTGCTTTCATATTAGAGGCGGTAACTCATTCAGCATTTACCTTTAGATGCATTACGCCAGCTCATTTAATTTACCAGTTCAACATCATGATTAAATGCGTGAGTGCTTCATCACAGCGCAATATGATCGTGGATTACAAGTGGGTAATTAATTAACTGCAGATGACACGCACTTCTCGGGAAGCGCGGGCACGCGGGTACTCATCTCTCGTTAATGTGCTGCAGTTGGGTGAAACCTGTCCACGTTACAGTACTTCTCCTCTAAGTGATTCGTCCTTCACATTAAAACTTTTCTTGTGCGAGTATCAACTGCAATTGTGGTAAGAGAGTAAAAAGTCTTGTAAGGAACCGTACAAAATATTACCAAAATTTGTTTCCACCACTAATTACAACCATGCGTGGACACGTTCCTAGGTAATGAATCACAGTGTAATGACTTCCAGCGTCTAACACTTTACTTTTTATTTCCTCCTTGCTTGGTCCGTCACGCTCCAATTTTCATATGAAGCCTTCACTTTCACTTTCTGCTTCTACTCATTACTTTTATTATCAGCTTCCTCTCACTCCATATCATGTCTTCATCGTACCATTTTATTCGACGAATTCTGAATTTGTTGTTCAATTTAACCGCAGATACCAATGTCTCAGAGAATCTTACCATTGTAATGTTTTCACCCTGTAATTTTTCAGTCTTTGGAATATTTCTGTTATTTCTGTCTTTGCCTTCTAACGTACATTATATTGAACATTAGAAGCGAAAGTCTACCCTTTTACTCTGTTTAAACCGAGTACTTTCTTTCTGGTGCTCCAGTGGTATTCATCCCTCGTATCTGCATCAACATCTACATGGATACTCTGCAAATCACACTGAAGTGCATGGCAGAGGGTTCATCGAACCAATTTCATGATATTTCTTTATAGTTTACTGTTTTCGATCTGATTTTATTATCATGATCATGTCTCCCTATGTAGGTGGGTGCTAACAATATATGTTCGCATTCTGAAGAGAAAGTTGGTGAAAGGAAATTCGCAAATAGATCTCTCCGCAACAAATAACGCATGTCTTTTAATAATTTCCACCCCAACTCGCGCATCGTTACCGTGACATTTTCTCTCCCCTTCATTGCGATAAAACAAAACGAGCTCAGTTTCTTCAGTAGAACTGTTGCATCTTCTAAGTGTCCTGCCAATGAAACGTAATCTTTGGTTTCCCTTCCCTACAATATTTTCTGTGTGTTCTTTCCAATTTAAGTTGTTCGAAATTGTTACTCCTAGGTATTTAGTACAATTGACGGCCACCAGATTTGACTGATTTATCGTGTAGCTGAACTTTAACGTATTTCTGTTACTGGTCATATGGATGACCACACACTTCTCATTATTAAGTGCCAATTGGTAATTTTTGCACCAAGCAAATATCTTATCTAAATCATTTTGCAGTTGCTTTTGATCATCTGGTGACTTTACTAACCGATAAATGACAGCATCATCCGTGAACAGTCTAAGAGAAACTACTGACTGTCTTCTAAATCGTTCATAATAATAAGGAACAGTAGGGGCCCTATAACACTTCCCTGGGGAACGCCAGATATCACTTCTGTTCTACTCGATGACTTACCGTCAATTACTACGTACTGTCTCCTTTTTGACAGAAATCTCGAATCCAATCACATAACTGCGGCGATATTCCGTAAGCGCGCAATTTTATTAGAAGACGCTTGTGAGGTACAGAGTCGAACGCCTTTCGGAAATCTAGAAATACGAAATCTACTTGTCAACCCTTATCGATTGCACTCATCATATCATCTGAGTAAAGAGCTAGCTTTGTTTTACAATAACGATACTTTCTAAATTCGTGTTGACTATGGGACAAATACTCTTCGAAGTAGTTCATAATGTTTGAGGAAAGTATATGTTCTAACATCTTGCAGCAAGCCGAAGTCAATGAAATTGGCCTGTAATTTTGTGGGTCACTCCTATTGCCTTTTTTGAATATGGGAGTTCGTCCTGCAAACTAAAGAAACAAACTAATGCTTTACGGTTGCTAAACGTGTGTAACAATGGGATATACAACTTCTGACAATAAAATTTGGTGAACAGTTGTGTAACATTAATGTAGGTGATCTATGAACTACAGTTACCTTACTCTCCTTCTAAATAGTCACCTAGCATAACTATGCGCCGGTGAGAACTGCGACACATGTCGTAGAATGCACGAACTCTTTCTCTAGGATGTCAGGAATCGTCAAATCTCTTTCCTATCAAAGAGAATTAGAGTCAAGGGAATAGGAAACATTCTGGAGGATTGAGATCCAGCGAGTACGGTGGGCGTTCAAGTTTCGTAACTGATCTTCTGCCTGGAACTGACTATATTGGCTGTGTGTGGGCGATAATTATCTTGCAAAAAGAATATCCACCGTACTCCTAGCATCTCAGTCGTCCAGACTTCTTCCTATTCCCTTCACTCAAACTCGCTGCCACGGTGGAGTCGCCGAGCGTTCCAAGGCGCGTAGCTGCGGAGCACGCCGATGCTTGTCGTCGGAGGTTCGAGTCCTCCTTCGGGCATGGGTGTATTTTTGTGCTTAGCATAAGTTAGTTTAAGTAGTTTGTAATCCTAGGGACTGATGACCAGACTGGTGAAATCCAAAAGATTTACAAACATTTCATCTTCAAACTCGCTTTGAAGGGAAAGAGATTTGGCAATATTGTGACATCTAACGAAATGTACAAGACTTTTGAAGACCACCGAAAAGAAGACTTCGTGCAAATTATTGCAGAGCTCAGCGACGCATATTTATGGGAAGTGACTGTTTCGGAGGAGAGTAAGATAACTTTAGTTCATAGTTCATTTACGTTAATGTCACAGGACTATTCACCGAACTTTATTGACAATGGCTGTACACCTTCCTTGCCATTTTCTCTCTGGCCCTTCCCCTCCCCCACCCCCAACCTCTCTATCTCCACTTTTCTTATTTCTCACCCCCTCTCCCTCTACAAATAGGAAGCATTACAAAGTTAGCCACAATGAAAACGTTCCTGTTTTGTTATGATGTCTAATGCAAACAAGGAGCCAACCTAGCTCATACCTATACATGCAAATACTTTTTGTAACGTTGTATAAAATAGGAAAAAATATAGATGGAAGAAATGATTTGTTTATTTCCTTAATGATCTGTTATTTTAGCTGTTTCAGTATGGTAAAGGAAAGGTTTCCGTTCATATTGTTTCACAGCGAAACTTTACATTAGTGCTTAAAATATGTAGCATATAACTATCTGAATGTTTATTAGAAGACCATGTACAAATATGAAATAAATTGGTCCAAAACTTTCCGAGTGTTTTGGCAACAAGACATGCCTAGTATGTGCTACATCAAGTATACTATATATCATATATATGCTTGAGTCCTTTTTAAGGTAACGTGTATAAACTTGAAATCTGTGAAGACCTTTTCGATATTTTTGGTAACAACGTAACTTTTTTGCATATTACATACTTATATCAATATGTTATATATGTATTAAAATGCATAACTTATGTGCATCACAATGATCAGTAGATTATCATGTAAAATTTAAGCAACTTGGAAATGAACTTTCAGAGATTTATAGTAATCACATTTCTCTTTATCTGTTACACATATTTTTATGTATATTAATGTATTAATGTAAAAAGGAAAAGGAATATGTAAAAATTTGAAATCGATGGATCAACAGGTTTTCGGGATTTTTATAGTAACATTTCTTCTTTATGAATTTCACATGATAAATTTATACACTGTATAAATAAGAAAAAAATATAGCATATGTTCATCCGAATGGTCGTTACAGTATTATGTAAAAGCGGTTTTCTTAACAACGTTTGACTAGTGACTTGTCTATGAATGATAACTTGGCTAAGTGCTTGAACTTTAATTAGCCTAACGATAAAGAAATTGAAGTAAGTCGTCAAGAACTTTTCGAAATGTTTTCTAACACTATTTCCCTTTTCCTTTTGTATATTTTAAACATGTACTACAATATTCTTTTCTAAAATCTTAGGGTATTTAGCCGGAAAAGAGAATCGACGATCGCCTGTGTTCTACAGGAGAAAACCACGTCATTTTTAAGGCAAACTCGGCAGCGTACCGCTACGTTTTCGAGTTTTCAGTAATCTCCGAGAAACTCAAAATTCACATTATCATACTTATTTTAAGTATATAGCCTATATTTCAGTCAAAATGTTTATTATATTTCCTCAAGAACTTTTCGAATCTTTCGGTAACAACGTCATACAATGACTTCTCTGTATGAAATATTATACCTCACCTCTACTAACCTACAGATAAATCCTTTTAACTCAATATTTATGAAAGAAACGGTACTGAAATATGCTACAGAATAATAATAATAATAATAATAATAATAATAATAATAATAATAAAGGAATATTTTAGGATACACTAGTCATAAAGTGTAATTAATATTAATTATAGAGGAACCTCAAGCTCTTTCGGATGAGGCTTTTACGTAATTTTAAGCAGTAGAGAAAATTGGGAATTAACGAAATATATATTCTGAAAATTAAAATGTAATATGATTTATAATCTCAGATAGCACGTATTTCTCACTAGTAATTAAAAAAAATCCCAGATAACGATAGAAAGTTTCGTGAAATTATATGGCTAGAAGTAAAAGCTGAAAAGCAGTGAGATTCCGTTATGATGTTACAAAATGGAGGACGGTCCATCCATCATCCCTGTAAGCTAGTAACATCAAGCCATCACCATTACACGCCTTTGAGTAATTTTCTAAAGGGTATACAGCAAATGAAGTATGTAAAATATTTCTTAAGTAGTATCTCAAAACATTTTTTTTTTTCATTCAGTTTCCTATCTCGGGAATTTTCATTCAAAAAGCGCTAAATGTTATGTATTTAACATATCCTCGATGTCCTTTTCTTGGAAAAGCAATTGTAGAAAAATAAAGTAGAAATTTTTTTTGCCATATTTAGATATTTACTTTTTAAACTGAAAGATAGAATTCGACAATAAGTACTCCAATGTAACTTTTCTTGTGCCAGATTGTTAGGAAGAGATGAATATTTCGAACGTTCATACATGTTGCTTCCCCCAGATCAGTGGTCATGGTTTAACAATGTACCCTGATTATTTTCAAGCAATGAAACCATTTTTGATTAGCTACAACTCACGTTAGTCAGTAGGGATCTCCGTTATTCCATTTACCCAATGGCTGTGAAAATTAGGATAAAATTCGTAACTTAATTTCCATCTTATTAGTTATTACGTGTTTTTAATTATCCACATTACTTTCAAATTATTGTGTAATAGTGACCCTTATTGAGCAATCTGATACTACATTTGGACAACAGCAACTGTGTAACTTTGAGGGAGTCCTGTTTCGCTCCACTCAAACATTACAAAAAAAGAGCACACTAAATTCAAAATTTCTTTCAGGATATCATTCTAATTTCACGACACTTCACTTCGTTGATGGCAATATATCAGAACGAAAGCTGTAAACTTGTCGAACGTGTGTCAAATTTCCTCTACATTCGAAATAATAATATAGAAAAGGAAAACAAAAAATTTGACGTTTTAAGACAGTTGTAGAGTATGGTATGTAGGAAACTTAGGTATCAAACATTGATTTAATGTTACCAGAATAATATTGTGACACTGGGATGCACACCCACAAATCCTGTGTGAACAAGGGAAAAGACGGCGTTATCACATTCAGTTGTTTGGAAAAGGAAACTTTTAATCTGTCTACCTCTGTCTTGCCGTCGTGCTGTTAGGACGCACATTTTATATCTTTTGTATCGGCGCCCTTACAATTATCGCGTCATGTAGTCTCGTAAATATTAAGATGCTTACGCTGTCGCAATCCTTTTTGTGGAAACATATTCATTAAAATTAGCTTCCATTTTCTTTTCATTTCACTTTGAAGTGCTTCTTTCAACAGGCTGCATTACATTTCAGTGATCTTTTGTTTCGTATCCCATTGCTGTGGAGAACTAACTTAGAAAATCTTTACAGAAATTTCGCAACGTATCTTTTCATGCATACGAACAATTTCTGTATTCAGCATATGGTTTTTTAATATGCAGAATCCAATCTAGCCTCATTACAGTTTTTATTTTAATTCGAAATAATGCAAAGTATTGTTCTCGTGGTCTGATCCGCTAAACAGGCATATGCAATTTCAATACGGACGAGGCAACTAAGAGTTTATTACAGGGCAGCAACGTGTGCAAACTTCACGACTCATCTCTTTAGACGATAATGTACAATGATTGTTTCTCCTCGTCAAATGTAATGCTGGATGCCCGCCTGATATCTCTTTCCAGATCTAAATACATCCGATTTCAAATAATAATTTTAACATACATTTTATTCCAGAATTTGTATGCCTTGATTCACTTTCTCACTTTCGCAAAAAGAATTAACCTAGAAATTAACATTAACAAGCATAATCGACAGGCAGGCAGCATAATAAATTAAAAATGATTGTAGATGAAGGATATGTAAGAGAGTTTAAATATCTAATGCCAGATCAGATGACATATAGTGGAAGTTGGATATATTCAGCCATTTCACTGAAATTATTACATAATACAAGTATATGGAAAGAAAAATTAACGAAACTTTATGGGGTAGCAGTCTTACATGCACTGATCTTGCCAGCGAATCTCTGATCCTAACAATGGATGAATCTTTGTTGAAGTTATCCACTTTATTGCGGTATATTCACTTCTCGGGTATAAGAAAAACCGATATTTTACGAGAACGTAATATTGAACATATTAAAACTTCTTAGCTCATAGTCTGTTTGCTAGAAAGGCAGCGTTGTACTTAGGCACTCGTGTGTCGCATAGTTTGATCCCTTGTGACTGTCTGGCCCGTACACAACGTATCAATGGCTTAATAAATTCTTGAGTGGCCCACAAGGATGGAGCTATAACCCTCGTACAACGAATATGCCTTGTTTACAAGATGCTTCCAGTGAGTAAGTTTCCTTGTGGTTATCTTCTATTTTCTTTATTTTATTTCGTTTCTTTTCTTCTCTTTCTCTTTTCTTTTCTTTTTTTCTTCTTTTTTTCGTTTCTTTTCTTTTCTTACCATTAACTCTTCGTCGTTGTCGAAGTACTGGTCGGAGATAAGGAATTTCTCGAGGCGCTAGATCAGGATTGGATGCTGGATTATCAAATAGCTTCGAGTCGAGCTTCTGCCAAACAACTTCCGTGTGTGTATGAGCTCTGCCGTGGAGCAGTTAAGCCCACGATATTACGAGAATCTCAATGATTGTGGTGACTATGTCAAAAATAAGTAAAACATAGTTGTACCTGTTGCCAATACAGTTTTTCGTGTTACTAAGTTGCCTTTGTTTTCAAAAATAAGGGGAACTTGCTTTCTGCGAGCGCCTCGCGCAAATGAGAGGGACTGAAGAAAATATCACTGCAGCTGTAATTTAAAAATAGAAAATAGAGATTGATCTGAAATGACCATGTGCAAGGTATGTCTTATAGTAAGATAACTAAACATGGTACACTATATAACCTAATGAGAGAGAGAAACATTGGACGTCCCTTAAGGGAATGAAATTAACAAGGGAAAATTACGAGGACTCGTCCTAGAAGACGAGAATAATGACTATATCAATGTAAGAAGCAGATCACTTATAGGCTGCGAAGTGCTAAACCCCATTAAAACACCACACGTTATAAACTATTATTGTGTCTAAATATATTTACCTCCCCTTACACTTTTTGATTCAGACCTGTGTACATATTTCTCGGGATTTTTAACTGGGCCCCGCATCTGCCACTGCGAAGTAGGCCTCCCGCCGAGCAGATTGATGCCTGCAGTGATACAATGGCAACGTGGGTTAGCAGAACCAAGTTTTCCGGATCACCACAGCTGGACTGAACAAGAAGAGCTGAACATAAAGATTGCAAATGTTGCATAAGGAGAGATACCGGTGTTAATCACTGCTACAAACTGTTTTGTCTGTATTATCGCCGTGCTATACAATTGCGGTGTCACTTGTAGAAAGAATACAGTCATAGCTGCGAAAAGGCTTATTAGTTATTATTATTTATGATGAGTTTCGCCCTATGGGTCATCTTCAGACAAAATAAATAAAACAAACCCGATTTTGTCTGTAGACGTAGTTTTAGAGAGAAGATTAGAAGTATCTTTTCATAATCAAAATGGGGAAATAGTAGTTGGGGGCTGCAGCAACAGTGATCTGTCTGGGTCACCCAGTCCCAACGGCACGCTCATTGAGCTCGGTGAGCTGGCCGTGAACACCTATCGTTGCACAGTAGTTTTAAGTGTGCAATCTTTTGTAAATAAATATAGTAATGACTAGTGCGCTACATAACAGTTTGTATTGTATAAAGCTGGGTTTCCTGGTAGCCTAATAAGACCCTTTATAAATTTTAGGTATTGGGTTGTATTCTAGAAGGATAAATAAAGAATTAAGAAAAAAGTTTGTCAGGAGGAATTGTAAATATTTTACAAGATGGTAGTATAGACGAATTTCAGTGTAAAATGTCAATAACATGTGTGCAGTTTTTATTGAGTACAGAGATAGATCTGTTAGTTTGTAATCCAAACAATCTTAGAGTAGAGGTAAATGAGAACATTTTTCACTGTTTCTTCAGTCTGTTCCTAATAGTGGATCTACGTATTTAGTTACAAGCACCAATTTCTTTATCTTTTACAAGTTTATTTATATTTAGTTTTCGGCTTTCAAGCCCCTTTATTTAGTTATCAGCTTGCATGTCTTTGAAATCCGAAAACAGTGTAAATAATTAAAAATCAATTTGCTAATTTTACCCAGAATGATGTTCTTAATTCAATATGATGTTCTAGAACAACCGATGGAAGAATCAGAACAAAAGTCATTTGGCTTTGCTTGAGTTTGTTTGGGATACATACTGAAGCTCTACCTTTGTACACCCTAAAAGTTAGGGACATTTTATATAGCATTTTAATGTAATTAGTCTATGCTATTAAATCGCAAATATCTTATGAAACTGCCTGAAAAGTAATGTATACAGCGGAATTTGTATTTTTCTGATGACTTGTAAGGTCTGATGACTTTGGCAAGTAAGTAAGGTGAGAAAATATGCATCATTTCTATTTGCTCCTATCTTCCGTTGTTTGTAGTGTAATTACTTAATTTCGTTCTAGTGTACCCTAAGTTTGCCTCAGTCCAGATAGTGCAATATGCAGTACACACAGTTAAACGGATGCAGGAAAGTTGTGAATCCAGCAAATATAAAAGTATTTGACTGTGGCAAACACTTTGTTAAGTGGCAGTAGTGTTGCAAAATATGGAAAAACCTACTTTCGGTCATATTCCTCTTTCTATGCGGACGACATGTCCTCTTGCGATGGTAGTGCTTTTATTGTATGTTATTACATTTTCATGTCATTTATTTATTTTTTATGTTTCCATATGAGCGGATTCGAGAGAATCCATCATTTTCACCTCTGGAGCTCATTTTATAGTGCACGGTTGCAAGAATATCTTCAAATAACACTAAATTCTTTTGAAATCAGTTATGTGGAAATAAAAAAATAGAGAACCAGTTCTCGGCAGCAAAATATTATTACCGCTATAAACAAAACATCACTACCTTCCGTATGTGCGAGATTTGTGAGTACTGCAAGTAATCAAGGAGGTCAATAAATTAATCTCGCTGGAAATGTGAAAATCGTATCACAGTAGAACAGCATAATACAACAACAATGACGGACCCAACATCTACATTTACATGGAACATGGATACTCTGTCACACTGCAGTGCTTGGCAGAAGCTTCATCGAAAGGCTGTTATATTTCTCTATACTTTCATTCTCTAATACTACGCGGGAAAAAGGAACACCCAAAACTCTCTGTTTTCGATCTCATTTCTCTTATTTTATTATGATGATGATGTATGTAGGCGGGTGCAAACAATATATGTTCGCATTCTGAAGAGAAAGTTGGTGAAAGATATTCGCAAATAGATCTCGCCGCCTCAAATGACGCCTTGTTTTTAATGATTTCCGAACTACTCGTGCAACATTACCGTGACACTATCCCCCTATAACATATAATACAAAACGAGCTGCCCTTTTCTGGATTTTCTCTAAATCTTCCATCAGTCACACCTGCTGTAGATCCCACAATGCGCACCTGTACAAGGTGCCCTGTATACAGGGTGCAGCCAAGACAGGAGGGTGTCGTCTCTCTAGGGGAACTAGCCTTAGTATTCCAAGCCGAAATCACTGCCATCAGGGCGTGTGTGAAGGAGAAATTGCGTACGTGCTACAAAGACAGTAGCATCTGCATCTATTGAGACAGCCAGGCAGTCCTGAGGTAACTGGCAGCTCCTGCAACAAGATCTAAAATTTTTGCAGAATGTCACAGGCTTTTGGTGGAGCTAGGGGAGAGCAACAGGGTAAAGATATTGTGGGTCCCTGGCCACTCGGGGATCAGTGGCAATGAACATGCCGACAGATTAGCCAGGATGGGGGCAGAGACTCCATTTGTTGGACCGGAACCTGTCCTGACAATCACCAAGGCAGTGATCAAATTGGAGCTATGTAACTGGCTCAGAAGACAGCACTTAGAATATTGGACCAAGGTCTATAAACAAAAACATGGCAAGGTAATGATGCCAAAGTCATGTTTTAAAAGAAGCTCTGCAATCCTGGGTCTGAACAGGAGAGAGATTAGACTCATGGTTGGATTGCTGACAGGCCATGGGCATTAAAAAAAAACACCTACGTACAATGGGAATAACAGAAGAGGACCCTAAATGTAGGATCTGTGATGACGGTGATGAAACTGCATCACATCTAATCTTCGAATGCATTGCATTGGAGAGCAAAAAGCACAGATCATTTGGGACAACCAGACCCGAGGAAATTGTGTCTAATAAAGAACTGGTAAAGGGACTCCTTGCACTATTCAAGGGCATTGATTGGCTTTACTAGATATACTGGGAGCGATACCGCACAATAAACTTAGTATCGGTTGGCGGTTTGGATCAAAACTGTTTTGGCTTCCCTGACAAAATCAATCAATCAGTCAATCCAGTCTTTGAATACGGAACGTTCGCTGAGTGAGCGGTTGTATATCATAGGTATGGGGCCACTGCATCAGCAAGGTCTGTAAGGAATGTAATTGGTACAAAGTGAGACGCCGGTGACTTCCTTGAGTGATTGAAGTTGCTTTAATACACCAGGGGTAACTACTTCTACATTACGCATGCTGACAGCTGTTCTTGATACGAATTCTGGAGTGTTTGCTACGCCTTTTCTAGTGCAGGAATTTCGGAGAGTTGTGTCACGCAGTTCTGCTTTAGCAGAAGTGTCATCTGTATCATCGGCTCCGTAATGTGTTTTCGTATTTGCCTAAATTTCATACGCAGCAGTTTTGTTGGAATCAGTGGTGTCTCGGTGCTGCCAGTGACAGCACGTTCCCCTCTTCCTGCCACGTGAGAACGAGGGCAGGAGCAGCGTGCATGCAGCGAAGCAAAATGCGGCACAGCCAGCGCGCGTCTCGTGGTGCGCTTTGGGTAGTTAGCTCCCAGGGCGGCGGTTGGACCGGAGCGGCGTGCCAATTTATGCGTGAGGCTCTTTCTTCCCGGCGTGTTGACGCGCCGTGTTCTATGGAAATAAGGCAATACGTAAGCAGAGGGAACCCGCCAGCTCTGCGCATGCGCGCGGTAATGTGCCTGGGCTGCAGCTATTATTGCCCTGTCCTGAACGAGGTCGGTGGGGGACTCCGGGCGGTCAACCCCGGGCCGTCCGGTTTGCCGACGTTTAACCGTCTCTATGCGGCGACACAGACGCGCGGAATCTGTGTCACTCACGCCGGACCCACGCGCGTAGAGAGTAAGTTAAGGCAAAGTCATTGGTTTAAGGGGAAAAAAATGTTCAAATGTTTGTAGGGCTAATGGGACTTAACTACGGGGTCATCAGTCCCTAAACTTACAAACTACTTATGAACTAGCTACAACTAGGGACGGTACAAATATCCATGCCCGAGGGGGGATTCGAACCCCCGACCGTAGTGGCCGTGCAGACCGTGACTGAAGCGCCGCAGTCCCCTCGGCCACCGCGGCCGGCTTAAGGGGAAACCACATGCGTTTGAAGAGTGCAAGGAGTCCCTTTACCAGTTCTTTATTAGACACAATTTCTTCAGGTCTGGTTGTCCCAAATGTTCTGTGCCTTTTGTTCCATTTAATATAAAATAAACAATCCTGCGACGGATTTTCGTCCCGAATACGTCAAAGACATTATTGATAAATCTGAAGCATTGAATTAAAAATTGTGGTGGGGCTGGGAATCGAACCCGGATATCCTTGCTTACTAGGCAGACGTCTTAACCGTTAGACCACCACACCAAAAAACAATTAAAGCGCCTTGGAATACTCTAAGTACGATTTCCCTCCACGTCACAAACTTTAATTCAGCTTCTGTGTTCCAAAGATAATTGCCACTACTGCCAAGGCTCTCCATGCAGCGGAATAGCACCTTGGCAATGGACATATTGGAACAATCCTGTTAATTCAATGCTTCAGATTTATCAATAATGTCTTGGACATATTCGAGACGAAAATTCGTCTCAGGGATTATTTACTTGTATTAAATTGATATTTATATCACCTTAACAGGATTTTCCAATATGTCCATTGCCGAGGTGCTATTCCGCTGCATGGAGAGCCTTGGCAGTAGTGGCAATTATCTTTGGAACACAGAAGCTTAATTAAAGTTTGTGACGTGGAGGGAAATCGTACTTAGACTATTCCAAGGCGATTTAATCGTTAGTGGTGTGGTGGTCTAACGGTTAAGACGTCTGCCTAGTAAGTACGGAGGTCCTGGTTCAATTCCCGTCCGCACCACAAATTTCAATCCAATGCTTCAGATTTATCAATAAAATCTTATCCGTTTAGATATTACGAGCTGATGCTAGAGGCAGAAACGAAAAGCCCTTCTAATGGAACATGCCTATCCCACTGCACCCCGAAGTAAAGAAGGAATTTTTTCCAATCTACAGAGATATATCAAGGGATGAATTACTGCCTGGATAATTCAATGGCCACAAATTAAATGCGAATGTGTTTCAATTCCAGTATTTGGCGTTTAGCTCCTAAACACTTGTAATCTGGAGTGAAAAGTTGTTTAATTGGCGTGGTATTTGGCAGCGTGCGTAATCAATCAAGGTAAATCATCCCTTTTGATGGTCATGAACGAGACAGGAATTACAGTAGGCACGCAAAGCTTCAGTTATGCAGAACAAATGGATAACCAGCGTGTGAGCCGGCAGAATCGACGCAGTTCATTGGCATCGAAGGAAGGTCTGCACGCGCAGACCATGAAATGCATGCGAAACTTCTACATCATGCGGAAATATTCCATATCGCGTCCTAAACTAACTGACTGATTTCAAGCAGATTTGGTACACCCTTAAATTACTATAACACATAAACAGCTGTGGATGTAAAACCATCTACCACACAAAGTTATATAACGTCACAAACAATGAGAGTTACAAAGAACTCCCTCTCTTGCGATGCGTTACTTACGAGTCTTGAATCATGCACTATTAGGCAATAGGGGCATTTACTGACTAGAAACAAACTTTATACATAACTCAAAACTTTATGAAACTTTTTATCGCTGACAACCCATCATAATGATGAGAGGAAAGAAACTTATCACCTACGACTTTTCCGAAGTTCATACTAAAATACTACAGCAGTCGGCTTAACATTACAAACTATTACTATTGCACTAGATAGAACCTGAATTCATCAGACGTTTTGGAGACAATGTGAAAATGTTCCACTCGCTGTATCTTCTTAATTATAAAACATTCCAATTCATAGTTCATGAGATATGAAGAGTCCACGGAAAGTAAACTTTATAAATGATTATTCTTTGTTGATTCAGGAGGTGAAATCTAACGATACAAAACATTTTTGCTTTTCCAAGTTCATTTTTGTCTAAGGCGATAATATATCTTCAAAAGAATGAGTACTGCTGAAATCATATACATCTGGTTAAGGTCTACAACAAGTTTTATCATGAAGGGAGCTCAAACAGAGGAAAAATGTGACAAGTGCAGAACATAATGCATTCTGTATTCAGTAAATAATCAACCTTGCCCTTCGCTTTGTCATGTTATGTCATGAATGCATGCTTGCACGCTTGTATTTCTTGGACACTTCAATTAAAGATAACACAAACCCTGAATTTATGAAATGCCTCACGGAACTTTGCCCCCTGCTCGTTTATTCTAGGACATTTGTGCTGAACAGAAAGCACTGTGATTAAACCACTCAAATAGAAGTGCACAACACCATTATTTTTCAAATTGATTCATATCATTAGTAATATTCCTTTTAATTTCAACGCTAACAGTATCAAAACAGTTGATTTTGTACTACATAGATCCCCTCTTTCAAGTGACTGCAGTCTTAAACGTTTGGAGGCGTCACTAATTCAACCAAACTTCTTCCCCCTCTTAGTTAATCTGTGTTTTTCTTCAAGAATAGATGAGTCACTGAGTTCATACTCATATTTGACTGATATAACACAACAATATATCGAACTTTTTTCACGAATTTCATGAAGCTAAGTAGAATCACAATGTAATACACAGACAACAATGACTGGTCGCAATGATAACATTAGAGAAAACCGACCTTCAAGGGCCGGCAATCAATACTTCATAAAATTTGGGCCTTACATTCCGTGGACTTGTCAGAATAGTCTCCTGCTTTTATGGACTCTTAAGATTTCCCACCAGCACATGTTTAGAAGATATCGAATTAAATCTCGATTACGCAGATTATTGACCAGCTCTGTAAAATCAGCTAAAATACATTGGCTGAGCTATTAAATTATGAAAAAACTGAAAATCTATTACCAAGTTTTTCCCCCTCACTCTTCATATTAGACCACCAAAATAAGGTTAATGAACAAGTTGTCACGCATGAGCTTCTGATTTATGAGAGCACAGTCGCAACAATACGAGGTGTATCCTTTCACAAGGTGCGACACGGTCGCGAATTTATATCAGTGATCCTTTCTGTAGTTACTCTTCATATCTTTATTTTGTGATCATCGGCGTAAATAAAGATATTAAAAGAGGTGTATCCTTTTCTGGTGGCATTCCAGGCATACATTACTATATGCAAATTACCATAAAGGATCCGAATGGCCAAGCGGTAATGACCGAGAGGTGTGGGCACTATATCAGGGACTGCACGGAGGTCTGAGTCCTCTCTCGGACATGGGTTTGAATGTTGGCTAGGTTAAATTCATTATAATCGTTTTTACGTTTGGATACTGATAAGGACAATAGTTTGGTCCCATAGAGTTACAAACATTTGCATATTTTGGAAACGAACTGACACATTGTTCACAGATTCTAGTTTGTACCTTTTCTTGAAATTCTAAAATGGTTCTTGCAGGAGCAAATGTACCTTACATGTTCATCTGGTGATACATGTGGGGATCTTTCTGACCATTCCGAAGCTGACTGCGTTTCTAACACCTAAGTACTATGACAGGTACTGACAATCGTGGCATGAAGCTGAGAGTTATCTGAATGATATGCAGTTACATCCATAAGACCAGCAGGATCGCCCTGGAGCAGGCTGCGGCAACTATATGGGCCTACCGTATTACTAATAGTCGAAACCGGTCCTAAATGAAACAAGCATTTTATAGTAATTTGGACTGTTAAGCAAATAATTAATCAAAAAGATAGCTGTTATCAGCTATTAGACCATATCACTAACTTCATGAGTTAGTTCAAAGATCTGAAAAACTGTCAATGGCTGAGGTAGCTGTGTTCGGATCCCATGTCCATCGATCCACATGTGGCCACGTGACAGAAGACGAAGTGCAAGCTGTGAAGGGATGGAAGCAAAAATTTGGAGAAGGTATTAAAGTTCAGGAAGAAGAAAAGAAAATTTTAATTCTGACAGAGACAGCAAAGTATCTAGAAGAGAAGTTGGACGGAATGAACAGTGTCTCGAAATCAGGTTGTAAAATGAACATTAACAATTACAAAACAAGAGTAAAGCAGTGCAGTGTAAAAAAAATCAGGCTATGCTGAAGGAATTGTATTAGGTAACGAGATAATAACAGTAGTAGATGAGTTTTGTTATTTGGGTCACAAAATAAGTTGTGACGCCCGAATTAAAGAATATATAAAATACAGAATTGCTATAGAAAGAAACGCATTTCTGAAGAAGCGAAATTTGTTGACATCCAAAATCAATTTGAAATTCAGGATGTCCTTTTTGAACGCATTTGTCTGGAGTGTAACATTGTACGCAAGTAATAAGTAGACAATAAAGTGTTTACACAATAAGATGATAAACTATTTGAAATATGGTGCTACAGACAAATGCTGAAGATCAGATGGGTAGATCGCGTAACAACTCAGGAGGTGCTGAACAAAATTGAGGAGAATAAAGTTTCTGGCATTTATTGAGTTGCAGAAGGCAATAGGCGTGACATTCTGAGACATCCCGGATTCGTCAATTTAGCGGCGGAGGGAAGTGTGTGGGTTAAAAATCACAAAAAATCACTGAGGGAAACCGATGGGAATACAGTAAGCAGATAGGCGTGACATTCTGAGACATCCTGGATTCGTCAATTAAGCGGCGGAGGGAAGTGTGTGGGTTAAAAATCACAAAAAATCACAGAGGGAAACCGATGGGAATACAGTAAGCAGATTGCAGTGGATGTGGGCTGCCGTTCTTACTCAGTGATGAAGAGACTTGCACAGGATAGAGTAGGGTGGAGAGAAGCATCAGACAAGTCTCCGGTCTGAAGACCACAACAGCAACGACGTTTCAAAGAAGAGTAAGGTCAGTGTCTACTTTGAATTTCGTTTGGTGCATGGCGGAACTTAACTTTAATTGCGAGCTTTGACACCAATCTACAGTTTTATTCAGATGTTTAATAGTCTTGCACATTTAGAAGTGAGAGAAAGATCACTGTTTACATTATATTTCATATGGTTTGGGACGGAAAGTACTTTACTTACAGATTTCGACACATACCTACGGTTTTATCCCGATTTTGGAGAATTTTACACCCTTGACTTTCAACACAAGAAGATCACTGTGAACATATTGCTTCATATGGTTCATGACAGAGGGTACGGTAGAACATACTTTGTCTTCTTTTACCAGTTACCATGAAAGTTAGTTCACGATCGAATACTTTATTGGAGAGGAGATATATAATCAGTAAGCGACCTTAGTAGTCAAATTATTGGGCAGAAGTATGTGTATGCCGTTTAGAATGATCTCAAAGAGAACACTTGCCTGTCTTCTCCTCCCCCCCCCCCCCTCCTTCCCATGCCTTTTTCTAAACGGCCGCTGACCTACTCGCTCGCTCTAGCTGAAGATCAAGGCACGCTTATCTTTACTAATCGGTTAGTAATACGTTAGAATCAACGTATCCTAGTGCGTTTTCCCTACTAGTATAACTATTCATTATTCTAATTTTTAAATGTATTTGTTTTTTAGTTATGCCTCGAAACGTAACAAATCAATCGATACTTACAAAAGTGCAAACGATAGGTAATCTTAAGGCCTACAACTTTCTAATTTTACATTTTTCTCCCGAGGTTATGGTTTTTCATTTATTTTAGAAAAATCGGTTTTTGCAACTTTGTGACTTTCTTTTGGCGAAATTCACCACCTTGGCTTGAGTTTCATGAAACAGAATATTTAAAATTTAGTTACCTATATCATTATATATATTTCTTTTTCTGGTAGTAATTTTTGTAAATGTAACATTACGCCGCCACAAAATGCTTGGACTACGTGGTACCTGGCTAAGGGTAGCCGGCAATAAACTTTCACTCTCTTTCACCAATCATCAGGTTAGATTAGTACTTGTTCCATAGATCATGAATACTACACTTTGTAATGATGTAGAACGTGTCAGGTTAATGAAAGGTGTCTTTACAAATTATTACTTTGTACTAAATATTACATGCCACATTTTTTTTTCATTTTTCTATTTACTAATTTATATCTAAAAATTCATCTGTAGTATAGAAGGAGTTGCCATGCAGAAATTCTTTTAATTTCTTTTTAAATGCCTGTTGGGTATCTGTCGGGCTTTTGATTCTCTTTGGTAGGTAACAAAAGACATTTGTGGCAGTATAATTCACCCCTTTCTGTGCCAATACTAGATTTAACCTTGAATAGTGAAGATCAGTCTTTCTCCTAGTGTTGTTGTTATGTTCACTGCTATTGCTTTTGAATTCGGTGGGATTGGTAATAACAAATTTCATAAGTGAATATATATACTGAGAAGCTACTGTGAAGATGCCTAGCTCTTTAAATAAATGTCAGCAGGATGATCTTGGATGGGATCCGGCAATTATACTAATCACACGCTTTTTTGCAATGAGTACTTTTTTACTCATTGATGAATTAACCCAGAAAATGATGCCATACGAAAGCAGAGAATGAAAATAGGCATAGGAAAGTTGACAAACAGGTATGTTATAATTTACACTATTAATTGTACAGAGTATTTGTGTGGAGGTAAATGTCAGCCTATTGAAGTCGCTGTCTCTTCGGCCGTGGTCTATCGCTGGGAGGAAGACCAGTGCCGTCCATGTGGCGACTTCTGCACAGTCATCAGACAACGTCCGCCGAGCACCTTGGCAGGTGCAGGCAGGTAGCTGCGGCCAGACGGGCCTCGCCGCGCCGCGCCACGGCTGACCTGCTCCACTTGCGACTGTCGATTAATTGCGCCCAATCGAGGCGGAACGGCGCGCCGCTATTGAAAAGCCATTGGGCCGGCTGGTCTGGCCGGCATATGCCAAGGCCGTCTCTTCCCTAATGACTGCCTGCGCTGCGAGGTTCCACACGCCGACGGCAACCGACGCTGTGCTGCCGCCGTGGGCATCAGCGGAAACGGTGCCATTAATCTCACAAAGGGCGGGACGGCAATAGTGTGCAATACGGCACTTGTGCTCCAAGGTTCCAAAAATTGCGAAACGTTACCGATTAAGAGTTCTTCGTCGGTTTTGTAGACGTGCTGTTGTTAATAGTTTCAACCAGTGGCGGCTAGTCCTATGTTTTCACTGGTTCTGTGAATCCCAGGGAAAAAAACTGGTCGTAAAATAAATAAATCAAATCAAATCTGAATTAGCAAATCTCACTCGCGAAACACTCACAGGCACCAAATCAAAAGTAAAGCTTCAGGGTGAAATTTCAACATCAAAACAGGTGTAAGGCCAGGTGACAGCCTGTCTCCACTCCTCTTCAACTGCAAATCAAATGTTTGTTAAGCTTATGGGACTTAACTACGGGGTCATCAGTTCCTAAACTTACAAACTAATTATCAACTACCTTATTCTAAGGACGATACAAATATCCATGCCCGAGGGGGGATTCGAACCTCCGACCGTAGTGGCCGTGCAGACCGTGACTGAAGCGCCTCAGTCCCCTCGGCCACCGCGGCCGGCTCTTCAACGGCGTCCTAGAGAAATTAGCAAAAGAATGGAAACAAAAACTAAAAGATCATAAGCTATCACCAATCAGACTGGGGACTAAACACAAAGGTATTGAAATTCACTGTCTAGCATTTGCGGGTGATTTTGACATTCTTTCTGAAAACCTAACAAATGCAGCAATCCAAATCAATCTCTTAGAAGAAATAGCCAACAAAGCAGGTTTAAGAATTTCTGTAGAGAAAACAAAATTTATGACAAACATAAAGGTTGACCCAGAAATCCTACTAACAGATATTGGGCCGATAAACAGGGTAAATAAATTTAAATATTTGGGAGAAATGATTCAGGAAGATGGCTTAGAAAAATTTGGTGTAGAACATAGAGACATAAAATGGAAAGAGCATATGGTACAACCAGGAACATTTACAAAAGAAGGTCTCTGTCTAAAAATCTTAAAATACAGCTCTACAACACAGTAGTAAAGCCAGAATGTCTTTATGCAAGTGAATGTTTAGTACTGAATTACAAATTACATAAGCTTGAATCAATCTCTTAGAAGAAATAGCCAACAAAGCAGGTTTAAGAATTTCTGTAGAGAAAACAAAATTTATGACAAACATAAAGGTTGCTCCAGAAATCCTACTAACAGATATTGGGCCGATAAACAGGGTAAATAAATTTAAATATTTGGGAGAAATGATTCAGGAAGATGGCTTAGAAAAATTTGGTGTAGAACATAGAGACATAAAATGGAAAGAGCATATGGTACAACCAGGAACATTTACAAAAGAAGGTCTCTGTCTAAAAATCTTAAAATACAGCTCTACAACACAGTAGTAAAGCCAGAATGTCTTTATGCAAGTGAATGTTTAGTACTGAATTACAAATTACATAAGCTTGAAGTCCTAGAAAGAAATACAGAGGTAATGCAGAATCTTATCACAACATAGAAAACATAACCGAAACACTACGGAAGAGGCGACTGCTATTTTTTGCACATTTATACCGAATGAACAGCAACAGGTTAACCAGATTTTTAAATATCTCTGAGACAAGAAGTCAACAATAGCATGGATTCAAGACGTTAGGAAAGATTTGGAAAGAAACAATATAAGTGAAAAAGATGCAATAGAAAGAGAAACTTTTAAGAAGAAAGTGTTAAAAATGGAAGAATACCAAGGCAGGAGGGAGAAGAAGACAGGAGTAAAGTGGTCTGAGGAGAGAAAAAGGATGCATAGTGAAAAGATGAAAGAACACTGGAGGAAAAAGAAAGAAGAACAAAGGAAGAAACATTGAAATCGGTTCGTGGTCCTTAGATGGCCGAAACGAAGAAAGAAGAAAATAAAAAGTCTGTTAAAGTATCATTCTTCATTTCATTCTTCTACAATATAATTTTATATGCACATTCAATGTATTTTTATAACAAGAGAAACGTTTTACGTCGACGACTTACCATATATACGAGTCGTAGTGCGGCCGCTTAATATAGGCGTCAGTGACCGCAGCGTTGCAATGCGCATGCGCGGTTGAGGTTCAAATTCTCTTCTCAACCCCCTGGAGGCAGCATATGGGCGCTCCCGTGACAGAAAGGAGCGAGCGGAAACGTCGCTTTTAACGTTGGCTTTGAAGTTGGTAGAGACGCCAGCTTCTGGCTACTCGAGTTCTGGCGGTTACGCACGAATGGTCCCGAAACAAGACAATGGAGCTACTACGCACATCGCCCTGGCAATCGGCAAATCCGCCCATCATGTTTGTTCTGTTTGTACTGTTGTACTGCTATTTGTTAGTACTTATAATTCGTAATTTTGTAATTGGACGATTACACTACCTGTTGGAAGGTACTACTGACTAACCAACATAAATTTTAGTACGTTCAGTTTGGATTCAGGAGGAACGTAGGAACCCGGGAGGCAATACTTACCTTACGTCTCATCTTAGAAGATAGATTAACGAAAGGCAAACCTACATTTTTAGCGTTTGTAGATTTGGAGAAAGCGTTTGACAATGTTGACTGGACTACACTCTTTCAAATTCTGAAGTCAGCAGGGGTAAAATACAGGGAAACGAGAGTTATTTACAACTTGTACAAAAGCCAGACCGCAGTTATTAGACTCGAAGGGCATGAAAGGGAAGCATCAGTTGGGAAGGGTGTAAGACAGGGTTGTAGCCTTTCTACGATGTTATTCAATTTGTACATTGAGCAGGCGGTGAAGGAAAGCAAGGAAAAATTTGGAATCGGGATTAAAGTTCAGGGTGAAGATATAAAAACATTGCGTTTTGCTGATGACATTGTAATTCTGTCAGAGACAGCAAAGGACCTGGAAGAGCAGTTAAATGGAATGGACAGGATGTTGAAGAGAGCGTATAAAATGAACGTTAACAAGAGCAAAACAAAAATAATGGAATGCGGTCTTAGAAAATCAGGCGATGCTGAAGGAATTAGATTAGGTAACGAAACAATGAAGGTGGTAGATGAGTTTTGTTACTTGGGTAGCAAAATAACATGCGATGGTCGCAGTACAGAGGATATAAAATGCAGAATGGCAATGGGAAGAAAAGCATTTTTGAAAAAGAGAAATTTGCTAACATCGAATATTAAATTAAGGGTAAGGAAGTCTTTTCTGAAGGCATTTGTGTGGAGTGTTGCCTTGTACGGGAGTGAGACATGGACGATAAGCAGTGCGGACAGGAAGAGAATAGAGGCTTTTGAAATGTGGTGCTACAGAAGAATGCTGAAGATTAGGTGGGTAGATCACATAACTAATGAATAGGTACTGAACAGAATTGATGAGAAAAGTAATTTTTGGCATACCCTGACTAAAAGAAGGGATCGCTTGGTAGGACACATTCTTAGACATCGAGGAATCGTAAATTTAGCATTGGAGGGAAGTGTGTGGGGTAAAAATCGCAGAGGGAGGCCAAGAGACGCGTATAGTAAGCAGATTCAAGTGGATGTGCGTTGCCGTTCTTATGAGGAGATGAAAAGGCTTGCTCAGGATAGGGTATTGTGGAGAGCTGCATCAAACCAGTCTCCGGACTGAAGACCATAACAACAACAACAACAACATAATGAAAAATACGATCAAGACTTTAGATATTATATCTACTCAATTCACAAAAAATCATTTAGACCGCCTCCCAGACAACATGTCAAATAACGTATTGTCAACTGGATGCTAGCAATGTGACTAGTGATATTCTCGCTTCTAACCCAACACACGCCACAGAATCGACGTACAGGGCCCAGCTAGTGCCATCATAGGATCACTTTGGGTGGTGGGCCGTCGACTTCAGTGTTGACAGTAGATTCTACCTACATGTAAGTGGCGGTAGTTTTTGCGAACGACGCACACCTGTCGAGCGCTGTCTCGCAGAGCGCATTGGTCCAGGACGTCATGGTCATGGTTGCGATAAGAATTTTCGTTCACCTTTGGTGTTTGTGTAGCGAACGCTGACCAAAGCTCGCTTGTGCAGCACTGTAAGATGCGTTATTCTGCAATTCTTGCAACAGAAATGCTCGAGATGCTTTGCAAGACTTACAAAAACTTTCTCGGCCAGTTCGATTTCCGATTTTGCCTTCAATGGATCACGTCTAAGTTATTATGGGACAACTACCACTTGCGACTCAAGACACAAGTCTTGCATAACTACGTGAACGGTTCGAGCAAGCGAGGAATAATCTCTGCCAAGAAAGTATTCATCATCTGGAGTGGTTTACTCTCTGATTGTCAGTCAACAGTTGTAAATTTTTTTTTTTTTTTTTTTTTTTTTTTTTTTTTTTTTTTTTTTTTTTTTTTTTTTTTTTTTTTTGCGTTCAAATGATTCGGTCCATCAAGATAATCTTCAGAATCTTCGTAGTTGGGCCTTCAACACGTTTCGTCTAAGTTATGACAATTATTCATCCTCTGATGAAAACCATAATGAGCGTCGCGTCCGTACTGACGCCCGTGGAGGAGGCTATATCATGTAGTAATAAGGTGTATCAGCACTGATGGACACCTTGTACCTCAGTTCCATTTGAGCTACCGATCTGTAAAATTTATCATTTCATGTACTCAATACGCAGTGTATCAATAATAAATCTTGAGTGATTTACAAAACTCTATGAGTGTGTAGTGATTTTTATTCCCGGGAGTGTTTAAAAGGTGATAATAAACAGTAATCACATTGTAGCCACGATATGGCGCTGCGATTACGGTTGTAGTCATTTTTTCTTTCTTTCTTTAAATATTTTATTCCATGTTGGGCTGCAGAAGGCTCATGGCATTTTCAGGCCATGGGTTATCTTTATGTTCTGTTACCACTTTGTTAACGAAAGAACAACTGTACTACCGCTGACATTAGAAGAACGGGTTGAAGAAGCTACTATAACTTCATTGTAAATGCATTGCCCTATTGTCAGGATGGCAAGCTTTAACTGCATGGTAAAATTTTATTGTCGGGAGAGCACTTTCAAAAGGAATATCATAAACACGTGGGTTATGTGAGATATTTTCCTTCCCTCGAGTATGAGGCATCGATGACTCCGCTGGTGTCATCGGCGGTGGTGGTGACACGTTGGCTGGGACGTGCGTTCCACAGCGTGGGCAATGTTTTTTTCGATTACGCAGGCGGCATATCTACCTCTCACTTACCAGTTGACCAGCGTTGGCCGTCGAAGCTGGCGGTCTTACAAACGTGCGTTAAAAGATCGTAAGCCCTGCGGAATTACCTCGGGCGGTGCCGTGTGATTTTCCCTTCTTCTTCGGCCACAAGTGTTGTGCTTCGGCCAGAGGTAGTAGCAGCACAGTGTCGAGGCAGTGAGTCCTTGTCTTGAGGTAGAACCAATGGTCTCCATGCTGCACGTCTTCGAATGGGAGAACGTTTGAGGAAGCTCAGAGGTGATTTTCAGACCGCATCCTGTCGTTTTGGTCAGTCATCCTGTTTAAGTACCTTTGTTATTCTTGATCTCATTCCTGAACACTGTTACTAACGACAAGATTCTTCCATCTTCTGTTACTGCTGTCGTAGGGCAGCTTCCATAGCCGACGGAGTTGGACTGTGATGACTAAAAGGCTATAGGCCAAAAATCGTGACCGACTGATTAGCGTTCAATGACTACTCGATGAAGTTAGGCGACAGATTCAAACTGTCACTAACGGTAGCTGACCATGACTGAAACTATAACACCAGCTACTGCTGCTGCTGCTACTAATGCTGCTACTTCTAATACTATGGCAGCGTCTTCTTGGCCGTGTTAATTATTTGATGGTTCTTGCTGGAGGTGAACGACTTCGGGGTTTTTGTCGGTTCTGTCACTTTGTACAGTTTCTAGAAAGACGGACCGTCACATTGCTCTGGTCAATACACTAGGTCATTGGCTTTTGGTCTCGTTGCATCGATACGTAGAGTAGGTCACGTTCGTCAGTTTGTGGTATCACCGGAGGTGGTCGGTCGACGGCCTTATTGTTGAATCATCGGCTTCCGCATCTAAGAGTGATGGACTCCTTGTCGTGTTTCGCTACACGTGAATACTCGATGGGACAATGTCCTGATGAATCTCTTGTGTGAACCGGTCGATACACTGTCGGAATGCAGCCGCAAGTCTGCTGTTGAACTCGCCTGTGCCTGAATATTCCGAACTGAAGTAAGTTTTCATTTTTGCTTTTCTTATTATTTCCTTTTCATTTATTACTGCATTTTATTTCACTGCTTTATCTACACACTTCACTGCACTCTACAGTTTTGACACTTATTATTTCAAAATTTTGTGGTGCTTTTGTGGAGAACCTTTTGTTACATATTGAAGTAGCTTTCTTCTAAATCTCTGATATCGCCTTCCGGCTGAGGGAAAAACTACTGTAGGAAGAAATTTCAGCTGGAATTTGTTCTCTGACTTCCTGGCCTTTGCTTTTCTAGTCTTTAAAGGCAGCATTTTCGGTGTTGATTTCACTTGATAGGTGTTACTATGTTCTTCTGTTGTCGTTCATTTTGATGTCCCTCTTCATCAAATTTATAACATTCATAATATTATTACTGCTGCATTGGTACATCATCAAAAACGCTTGTGTAGGATTTTGGTCAGCGAACGGTTTCGTTAGTGTCTTCATTTTCTAGAAGTATTTGCTGGAGTAATTCAGACGTGGCTTCCAGTATGATGTAGGGAGTAAAGGCATATTTGAATCTCTGAAAGTCAAAACATGTTGGGGGTTACGTTTTAGTAGATGTTTTGTTGCTCCATTATTGAGCACTCTTCAGTTCAAAGTTGTCACATTGTTCCTTCAGGGTCATTAATAAGTTCTTGGTACTGAGAGTGTCGTGCAGTAGAGAAACCGGAAAATCGTATCGTAGATTTCCAGCGATGCGTAGCATTGTTTGATCTGTAGAAAGAATTGTTCTAGTTTGTGGTCTTTACAAAAACCAAACTTGTGACCTGTATTCTAGTATTGTGCGTAGGACGATTTTATATGAGTTGAAAGCAACTGGATGTTCAATACCTCTTGTTCTGTATTTTATGAGATCAACCAGAGTGAAATTTTTCTCGGTTTCTTTTATATTTCTGTGGTATTTTTCTGCCAGTTTAGGTGGTCATCAAGATAGACACCGAGGTATTTGACAGTAGATTGCGGAGTTATGTCTTGTCCCCAAAGTCAGATATTGAGGTTGTGTGGATCTTCAGCTTTAATTTGAAAAATATTTTTGTTTCGCAAAAGGATTAGATGACTTGCTGTGGGGTTCGGTTTTATTTTTCATTTGCAGAACTTGGATTCCAATTTTTCCAATGTTTATGTAGATATTTGTATTTTCGTTTATTATGGTGCAAATTGAGGGATGACACCAGTAAGCAGTATCATCTGCTTACAAAGCTATACCCTCATTCTAGCCCCTTGTCCTGGGGATGGCCGCAGCCTATAACGAGTACAGTAGTTGCGAGAAAAAAAGTCAATTGTTTGTAATTCTATGGGACCAAACTACGTTGGTCATCAGTCCCTAGACTTACAAACTACTTAAACTAAGGTAAACTAACCTAAGGACAACACATCCATGCCCGAGGGAGGATTCGAACCTCCGACGCGAGAGGCCGTGCGATCCGTAACTTGGCGCTGAAGACAGCTCGGTAACTCTCACGCGGCGTAGTGGCGAGATAACTGCTCTTTGGGGTACACCTGCTTTGGGGATGAAGTAGGTGGACAGCTGGCTTCCTACCCAGAATGAACCTTCCTTATTCCGATAATGTCGGCTAGTAGAGCGACAATCCCTAGTGGAATGTTGTAGTGGAGCATTTCAAACAGCAATGCAGCATGCCAAACGTAGTCGAAAGCGCATGCAGTGTCTAAGAGAAGAGCGGCAGATACATCTCCAAAGTTGCACGATTCGACAACTTTACCGATGAGCCCAAGAATTGTATCGTCTGTGCTTACGGGAGAGCCAATAGTAGATGCGCAAAACAGATATTTTTCTCCGCTCTGCGCATTACGTCACTGCCGACACGTTCCGTGCAGTTCGCGCTCTGTCCTACGTGTTAAAGCAAGCGTATTATGTGTTGTCATTTTTTATTTTTGTGTTGTATCGCGTTTGTTCGTTCTGGTTGACATTAGTAATACCGTATTGTGCTATATCAGTCTGTCAAAACTGTAATAAGACTAAAAGACCCATCGTAAGTTTCCAAAAGATTCAACTTTGTACAAGGAATGGGAGTCTGGATATTAAAATGCTAGTATTAGTAACAGAGGTTTAAAGAAGACGTTTATTTACGTGTTATTTACACTATCTCTAAGAAATTCTGAGACTTCAGCCAGAGAAGAACTTAAAGCCAACTGCAGTTCCTACATTACACCTTTTTAGAGCAAAATGTGTTGCTACTTCGGCTACTATGCCATAAGATTGTAAAACACGCAAAGACCCTCTTAATTAGCTATCTTTATCGTTACCATGGAAAGAAAAAAAAAAAACAGATCAGATCGCATAAACAGAGAAAGGTGTTATGGAGAAAGAAATGAAGAATCTTGATAAAGAATTATTGTCACTAAAAGAAAAATGACTTTGTTTAATAACTGACCATAATATGCCCTACACTAAGGACAAGAAAGTAATTACTGAATCATGCGTTAAGCGGACATTATAATAGAACCGACTCAACTGACGACCAAAGAGCAACAGAATTTGTAAAAAGTCGCACGGCAGCAAGATACAAGCAAAGTCTTTCTTTATGATATCCGTAAGTACGAATATTCTCGATTATGATACTCAAAATTCATTTTCAGAGATTTTTTGATTGATAAGATTGCACTGGTATTGAGAATTGTATAATATTTAAAACGGATAGAAGGATGAGTTTTCTAGAGCAAACATTTGGAATTATTGGATAATATGGGGAACCGTAATCTAGTTTTATTTGTCTTGTTACTAGTAACACGGTATACGTGGTTCTATGCCATTTTAAGTAGTACTATTTTGTCTTCGTGCAGATGTCCTTCTATCAAACCATTAACTCATTATACAGTCTTTCAGTTTTCGAAAAGAATGTTGGTTCAGGCGGATTAGTGCCATAAGCGAAAGCAAGGAAAAGTCTCGCGCTGCTGACGCTTTTCGACAGTGACGTCACGCGGAAGCAACCGATTGCTACCGAACGCATTGCCCCAACCTTTTATGTATTAACCTTGGGCTGTGCTATAGTGGCGGCCTGCTCTTATGTGAACTGCTGTTTCCTGTAATTGGTAATGACAGACAAAGTTTTTTCTATTATTAGATGTAGGGTTATGGGCCTATACAAGTTCGGGTTATTTTTCAGTTTATCTGTTTTAAAGGATAATAACATGCTTTTTGCCACTGCATCGCTTTTAGATATAATGCTGCTTTATGTGGGCCGTTCTTCTTGCTCGATCGATTTGACTGGCGAACGTATTTCGTACACCTGCAAGATATCCTGCAGGACTTGCTGAATGGTGTTCCCACGTCAGGTCGCCGCTGCCTTCATTTCAGCATGTCTAGGCTCCCACGCCTTTCAGCTGATAAGTGAGGGCACACCTGCAGGCAAACTTTCCCGGCCAGAGGATTGGTCGCGGTTGGGCAGTCGCGTGGCCCCACCATCATCTGATCTGTACCCAATTAGGGATGGGAGAAAGCAACCGGTTAAAACCGATACCGGTATTTTGATGCTGAATAACCCATTTTTCAACATTTATTTGGTGTCGGTTGTAAACGTTCTTTAAATTGTTTTCGTTAACCGGATAAGAACACTAATATAACTACTTTCTGCACTAGTGGTGCTAATTTTTTTATTATTTATTTATTTATTTTTGCTTTAAACAATTTAAAAATAACTAGTAATATTCATTCCTAAAAATTTCCCTTTTCTGAAGTATTAGGTTATCGCAAAAAACTAGGAAATGCGATCAGTGATAATTTAAGAACAACCCATAGTAAGAAACGAGCAACAAACGCATGGCAAAACAACTAGTACAGCTGATTTGAGGCATCTTTGCACCTGTTGCCGTGTGGCGTGGCCTGTTAGACGACGCGTATGTATGCTACAGCAGTTCCTCGCAGTCACGCCGGACATGGGTTGTGTTTTAAATGGCGCCATCCAGACTGTGGAAGTACTTTACGAAGTGCGGTAGCAGTGAGGTACAATGCCCCATCTGCTTTAAAAGGCTGAAAATGAGTAGAGCTACTACAAATTTGCGGTATCATTTGAGAAGTATGCATCCACCATGTTCGTTGGAAGAGAAGGTAAATATGATTCATATTCCTACGACGTTAATATTCAAATGTTTGTTAAGCTTATGGGACTTAACTACGGGGTCATCAGTCCCTAAACTTACAAACTACTTATGAACTACTTACGAACTAGGACGGCACAAATATCCATGCCCGAGGGGGGGGGGGGATTCGAACCCCCGACCGTAGTGGCCGTGCTGACCGTGACTGGAGCGCCTCAGTCACCTCGGCCACCACGGCCGGCCCGACGACGTTACTGAAGTACTATAAGCTTCCAATAATAACCGAGCGGTTAATTTTGTGGAGAGAGAATGGGAGGGAGCAGCTGAGAGAAACAATTGTCTTGGTTAAGTCAATACAAGGCAGTATCTTATGTTGAGATAATTTGTAAAAAAAAGGCACTGTTAATAGATTAGCTGGAAGCCATTCTCTCTATAGAAAATAATTTCTGATGCAGACATAAAATTGTTGTCGGAGATGTTGGACAAGGCCACAAAGGCGTTTTCTGGAAGTGAAATGTTCAAATGTTTGTAGAACTTATTGGACTTAACTACGGGGTCATCAGTGCCTAAACTTACAAACTACTTATGATCTAGCTAGGACTAAGGACGGCACAAATATCCATGTCCAAGGGGGGATTCGAACCCCCGACCGTAGTGGCCGTGCAGACCGTGACTGGAGCGCCTCAGTCCCCTCGGCCACCGCGGCCGGCTTTCTGGAAGCGAGTACATAACAGGAAGTCTTGTTACTTCCCTGGTGACCATTCTTGAAACTGCGTTAAGAAATCTTAACCTTAAACATAATGCAGCCAAAGTCAAATCTCGAAAGCTAGTGAGCAGCCTTATGCGGGCCTCAACTTGCCTACCTAACCCATGTTAATATAGGCAAGTATTTGACCCATTTCTTCGAAAAAAAAAAGAACTATTTTATGCAGAACCTTAATATTTTTACTGTATGTTACAAAATTCTAATAGTCAACTGTACTAAAATCTACTTTATCCATTTTATAGTAGATAAAAATAACAGTCCAGTTCGCAAATTATTTTTACAATTTATCAATATAGGTGACCGGTTTCGATCTAGGTTTAGATCATCTTCAGACCTCGCTATAGATGTTCAGGCGGTGAGCGTGCGGCGACTGCTCATTTTACAGTTTTTAAGAAATACTGTTTTAAATTTATAAACAAAAAAGAATATTATTTTTTTCTGCAGAAAATATTTTTTGTGAACTTCCCAATGGAGAAATATTAATTAATGTAGTACCAGAGGTGACTTTTTATATTATTACGAGTCTCTGAAAATTTCATTCATTTATCTATGATAATTCATTACGTAATTTTCCATATGTACTGAAAATTTTAGTTTGCGGCAAATTGACTTTAAAGAAAAAAAATGTTTGAAATTTGTTACTTACAGTTAATTAAAACTGACCTGCTGCATATGATGGCCCTTCTTTGGCCTCTAGCAGGTCTTCCAGGTTCTTTTTCACCTTCCTGGATGTTTGTCTTGCTTTCTTGGCCACATTAGATGCAGACCTGTCTGCATCTGTTATCCCCATTTTATCGCAATGTTGCAGACCAGTGATCATATTTTCACCAGGATTAGTTCCCAGCTCTTTCAGTACCCTACGCTTTACAATATTACCATAACTGAAAGTAATAACAGCATCATGAACTCCTGGTTTCACTGTATGCATGCCTACAAATACAGTTTTAGGATGGCGGTTCCAAATTATGCATTTGAGTTCTGTGTCTGCCCATGCGGACATTTCCTTAGAAGGTCAGGATGAGCCAAGTCTCTGAATATAGGTTTAATTGCTTTAATAACAGGAAGAGAATGCTAGTGAGGCTAAGATTCTCCAGTTGCCTGAGCCCTATTTTATTTGCACTATGAATGACGTGGCTTATCATTAGTAGAGGACTTATGGATGAATGTGGGTCAAACATCTCTCTTCATTGCCTCCAGATTTTCTTTATTTCTCTTAATTGCCTGCCCATAGTATACCTGCAAGTTTTCCATTTCAGTTTTAGTTTACCGACCCTATCCGGTCAACAGTTTTCCATCTTCTAAGTTTTTTCCTCTCATATCAACAGTTAGTTTTTTCAGCCTTGTTCCCAAACGTTTTTGAACATGATCTGCACATTCTAGTTTGTTAATAATGGCATCTCCATATGGCTTAGAGTTCCCCACACTGTTGTATTCCTTACTGTGACCATCGCCTAAATATTTGGTGTACCGTACGCCTCTTGTTTCTATGGACCGATGAAATTGTTGTTGTACTCTATGAACTTCCATACCACCACTTGTTCCTCTAAAATTAGCCACACAGTAGTGTTCTTTGTGTTTATTGACTTAACAAAATTTGCAATATTTAGACATTATCTCCACATCTAACACTTTACTGGTGTCTACTCTCTTGGCAGTCACTACTCCATTCAGAGAAGTATGTCCTCTTTTCTGCCAACTTCCATCAAGCTTAACTGCAATATCCGAACATCCATCATTTTCTTCCACTGCTTCTCTACCAGCCAGATTCATGTTTTCCTCACCGACCTTACATACAGCTTTCTCTAATATTGCAGTCAGTTTTTCAAATGATATTGGTGGTTAATGTAAGTTCATCACTGAACAAAATGTTCTTCCTGCAGCCATGCCCTTGCCAATGGATTATAAGGCATAAACTAATCTAGTATTGATTTCATAAGGGCCTCGTGCACGTGGTTTTGAAGAACAGTTGAGCACTTAGTGCATTTTAAATCCAAAGCAATTGCTAGGCTTTTTCTCCCACTGGCACTCTCACAAATTTTCACATTCTGTGAGTCACCACACTGTCTACATAGTACAAATTTAGAAATCACATGTTCCCAAATTTATAATAATGTTACTGCACCCTTTATCACTTACAGTAAATTTGTTGTAACTCTCTGGAAATGGTGAGAGCTTCTTTGATAATGCACTTGTTGAAGAATTACAATTAGCAACATCGTTGCCAGGCGACATAACGTCTTGTACAGAAAGCTTTCTAAACTTGTTTCATGAAAACGCCTTTACGTCATCTTCAATAAACACAGCAAAACACACGCAAACAAGCACTGCAAACTTAATTATAACAACTACTCGCAATCACACTTGAACAAAACTAACCGCGTATTTCCAAGCGCGTTGTTTAAAAACAACAAAAACAAAAGAATACCGACCGTTGCATTACAAGGATAGCCAACACACTCGGGAGAAAAAAAAAGCTCCTAACGTGCCGTGTAGGGGATATAAAATTTAAAATGTATACAGATAAGTGGTGACAGAAAAGTGGGCGTGACACATAAACACACGTGGTAGCAAAACGCTCTTTAAATGCTCGAAAAATAATTTATTTACAGCAAAATCATTTTCAGAGTACTTAAATAAAACCTTAATCTATCGAAATATGATGAAAACGGAAAATCGATGTTTTTCGACTTGAACACGGTGTGGTCACCTTAAAGACAGAAGTGTGAAAGTTTTAAGAACTGTTTGCTGTGCAGTTCTACACTTTTAGACCTACGGTTTGAAAAAAATTTACACTAACCCCATCATTACCAACAAAGCTCTTACAAATATGACCCAAGAAGTAAATTATTACTTGGAAGAAATCGGCAAAGTTTCGCTTTTAGGTTAAACGAATCAGGTCACAATAGCACTAAACACTCTTTCGTCTTCACGGTATCTGGAAGTTACAAAGCGTGGATGTTACCTTCATGCAGTATTTGCGCATGCGCAAGGCGAGGTGCGCGGTAGCTCCATTGTCTTGCGTCGGGACCATTCGTGTGTAACCGCCAGAGATCGAGTAGCCAGGAGCTGGTACCTCTACCAGCTCCAAAGCCAAGCGCGTTTCCCTTCGCCCCTCCTTGCCGAGGGAGCTCCGATATGCTGCCTCCAGGGGGTTCAGAAGAGAATCTGAACCTGAGCCAAGCATGCACACTGCAACGCTGCGGTCACAACCGCCTACATTAGGCGGCCGCGCTACGACTGGGATATGTGCTGTCACCGCAACGTAAAACTTTTCTCATGGATAAAATTGCTTTGAATATACAATAAAAATGTTCTAATAGAAGAAGTATGGCTTAAAAACACTTTTATTTTATTTACTTTTTTTATGAAGAGTTTTTTCTAGGCCTTCACTTAACCAGTGAAGACTAGGACGCGCCGCCACCGTTCATTTCCTTCTGTACGTTAACAGGTGACAAGGGGGTTCCCACTGATTTTGTACACCAACAATCACGTATATTGGCGTTTTTCCATTCTGCCTTTGACCGCGCCTTAACAACCCCTGAGTAACCATATTAACTTTCGCTGTTGTCATTTCGAAAGTTCCTTCATATATGTGTAACTTCATTCGAATTTGGTCATGTGAGTCATCCGTTCTTTGTTCAATGAATCTGACGTCCCTAATTCGACATCGCTGAGTGGGATACAAGCAATTCAGTTGTTCGGCTATTTAAGCGTGCTTTAGACATATTATTTTAACAACGCGATACACCTTTTCATCGTTGAGTGGGATTAAAACCATTCAGTTGTTCAGTAAATTTAAAGGTACTTTAGCCATATTATTTTAACAACGCGCTACACCTTTCATCGATCTATGGGAATCTTTGAGAAACGTAAAATGTTTCTTCCTTGTGATTACCACAACTTCTGATTTGTGTTTCTGCTTCTAGTCGCTTTGTACTAGATTAAACCAATTGAAATGAATATGTTGTCAATGTAGGTATTGCTGTTATCCACTTCTGATGTGGGATTTAGAAAAGAGCACGAGTGTATGTTGTCATTTTGCCAGTGATATGGTATTAGTGGTACTCGACGCCGAAGAGTCCACATATGTCTCATTGATCTCCTCTCGATTCTCCGAATCATATTTAAAATGCAGAATGAAACTTTCACTCTGCAGCGGAGTGTGCGCTGATATGAAACTTCCTGGCAGATTAAAATTGTGTGCCGGAACCGGGACTCGAACCTGGGACCTTTGCCTTTCGCGGGCAAGCGCTCTACCGACTGAGCTACCCCGACACGACTCACGATGCCGCCTCACAACTTTACTTCCGCCAGTACCTCGCCTCCTACTTTCCAAACTTCACAGAAGCTCTCTTGCAAACACGCAAGACTAGCACTCCTGGAAGAAAGGATGTGGTGGAGACATGGCTTAGCCACAGCCTAAGGGATGTTTCCAGAATGAAACTTTCACTCTGCAGCGGAGTGTGCGCTGATATGAAACTTCCTGGCAGATTAAAATTGTGTGCCGGAACCGGGACTCGAACCTGGGACCTTTGCCTTTCGCGGGCAAGCGCTCTACCGACTGAGCTACCCCGACACGACTCACGAAGCCGCCTCACAACTTTACTTCCGCCAGTACCTCGCCTCCTACTTTCCAAACTTCACAGAAGCTCTCTTGCAAACACGCAAGACTAGCACTCCTGGAAGAAAGGATATGGTGGAGACATGGCTTAGCCACAGCCTAAGGGATGTTTCCAGAATGAAACTTTCACTCTGCAGCGGAGTGTGCGCTGATATGAAACTTCCTGGCAGATTAAAATTGTGTGCCGGAACCGGGACTCGAACCTGGGACCTTTGCCTTTCGCGGGCAAGCGCTCTACCGACTGAGCTACCCCGACACGACTCACGATGCCGCCTCACAACTTTACTTCCGCCAGTACCTCGCCTCCTACTTTCCAAACTTCACAGAAGCTCTCTTGCAAACACGCAAGACTAGCACTCCTGGAAGAAAGGTTGTGGTGGAGACATGGCTTAGCCACAGCCTAAGGGATGTTTCCAGAATGAAACTTTCACTCTGCAGCGGAGTGTGCGCTGATATGAAACTTCCTGGCAGATTAAAATTGTGTGCCGGAACCGGGACTCGAACCTGGGACCTTTGCCTTTCGCGGGCAAGCGGTTCCGGCACACAATTTTAATCTGCCAGGAAGTTTCATATTTAAAATGCATCTCGTTGGTTTTAAATATGGTTGGTACCCACGGTATACCGCCAGTTGCTCTTTGATGCGCTTACGACAGGTGTGTGCTCAGTAGTTGTGGTGTGAATCAGGATTTTATCCTTACTGTGTTTGTGAACTGACGAATGTTGTTCTCCTTCACTGTCTAATTTAAACTGTTGTTCTTGCGTCGCAATATACTTTCCACAGAATGGACCCTTAGGTGTGTCGGTTTATTGTCTATTTCTTTGTATGGATGAGCCATGTATACTACAGTTATAGTTGACACCTGCAGAAGGTTTCTTTCTTAGAACGGTTACTCAACTTCCCATTTTGTTAAACAGTAAGCATTGCTAGCATTGCTGTCGTTGTCGTCCTCAGTCTGGAGACTGGTTTGATGTAGCTCTCTACCCTGCTGTTTCCTGAGGAAGACTCCTCATCTCATAAGAACGGTAACCCACATCCATTTGCTTTCTGTATTCGTCTCTTGGTCTCCCTCTGTGATTTTTAACCCTCCATTGCAGAATTTATGATTACTTGACGTCAAAAAATCTGTCCTACAAATCGATCCCTTCTGTTAGTCAAGGTATTCCAAAATTTCTTGTCTCCCCAATTCTGTTCAGTAACTCCTCATTAGTTAGGCGATTTACTCACGTAATCTTTAGCATTCTTCCGCAGCACCACATTTCAGAAGCCTCCATCCTCTTCTTGTCTGAACCGTTTCACTCTCGTACAAGGCAACTCCCCACACAAAGCCTTCCGAAAAGACTTCTTTACACGAAAATTAATGTTAAATACTACAAATTTCTCTTTTCCAAAACCGCTTTTCTTCGTATTGCCATTCCGCATTTTATATCCTCTGTACTGTCACCATCAAATGTTACTCTACTGCGCAAATAACAAAACTCATTTACCAACTTCATTGTTTCGTTACCTAATCTAATTTTTTCAGCTTCGTCTGATTTTCTTAGAGCGCATTCCATTATCCTTGGTACCTACCAACCAAATGTATGCAAACAGTTTGATTTCAGAAATGATAAGAGGATTATATTAAAGGGGTATAAAACAATACCCTAGACAAACTAACAAGGAAAGTACCTGGGCTTGAACAAACACATCGACACCAAATCGTATGACAGATAATGTAAAGGTCCCTTATTGCACTAATGATACTCCCGCATCTCTAAACTCTTCAGTCGTCCGTTAGAGGCCTCTGCGTGGGCCTTGCCACATTGCACTTTGACCTGTCGGTTCGCCAGTAGCGACGGTGCAGTGTGCCTCCGAAGTCGCGTTTTGTCACGTTATTTGTATGGTGAAGCGTTAGATGCGGCGGCGATTGGCAATCAATGCTGCTAATGTATTGCGATTGGTTGAGATGAAGTTACGAAGAACCCTTCTTCGTGAAGATGATATTAGTGTAGAAGATGAATCATTCGCATGCTTTCTCGTATCTGTTACGGTACAGAAAAATGAGCATAAGTTAGATACTGTTGTAACACTAACACATAATGATGATAATAGGGATGATAATGACGAACAACTCATTGCAAGAGGTAGTGCTACGGTAAGTGCTGGAAGAGGCGGTGGAACGATAAAAACGACACCCACCAGCCCATTGACGTGTACGTAGAGCTCCTGTAAGCAAACGTTCATACAGATATGTTTGTTCGAGCCCAAGTACTTTCCTTGTAAGTAGTGTGCAGATCTTTTATGGGATCTTAAAATACGCAAGCTACGAGGCTATGGTGCAATCATTTAACTCAAAGGTATCTGAGTGCGTCCATAATTAATGTTATGAGAAATCTGCGTTTGAATTCAGGAGTTCGTTAACCGGTACGAATCGGATGCGCAGTGGTGGTCTGCCAGACAATTTCCACTTCTTTCACCTCTGGCAGTGTTGCTGATGGGAAAAATACCGAGTAGCACCGTGGTTCGGGACCCAATTTAAACTGTAGGTCCCCCTGTAACTGGCTGGGTAAGTCAGTTCGAAGGTCGGAGGAAAGCAACGGCATACCACCTCCAAACAGGACCGTCTCTAGTAAAGTACTGTGGTGTTCAAACTAATCCTCGGCTTGTTGACTGGTTACTCTAGTGAAAATATGGATTTTACAGTATGAAAGCAAACGGTGGTAATCAACGTAAGAAGGAAAGAAAAATCACTTTAATTATTTGACAGAGTTGCCTGTAGTTCAGTGTGTGCCTTCGTTCATTCAGTGTCGAAGCTTAACAATGAAAACGGTAAGATCTTAATTTAGCCTTAAAAGAAAACGATTCATCGTCTTCTAACGACTGAAAGTAATTATTGATGTCACGTAAGAACCTGTATAAATACCATGGTCGTTAGTAACGCAACAGATTGTTTTGAGTGCCTGTTTGTGCGACAAATGGCGACAGGTGTCGGTAGGTGGAAATGAAATCTCGACGTAAAGTAATTCTGACACTTGACAGACAGCCTCGTGATGTGCAAGGTGTCTAAAACACTTTAATGTATTGTAAGAGTAATTTTGTGGAGGCCGCTTTCTGATACTTGTTTGGTGGTACAGTCGCCCCCTAAATACCTCTCAGCAATACCCGTAGCGCACGTCGTCTGTTAGCACTGACGCACGGCGTGTTCCAAACCTCTTGTCCGCGCACACACCGTGATTTACGGGTCCAAAGTGTAAACGCCGCAGTGGGACCTTGACAAGATTCCAGCTCGTAATTGATGGCATCCCTGGCGGAGGGTTAACGGCTGCGGTTATGATCTGTCATTTGACAGTGTCAGCCCGGCCGCCCACCGCATTGTACCGGCAATGATCAAATAATGGCCTGTCAATAGTGATTGTTGGAAATTAATTCGTCGTGGCCTTTGACACCACGACGACGCCAAAATTTCTACACTGCTATTCTGGGCACGTTCAGCACAAATGTCTGGAGCAACACACATACAGGACTTTTTTAAGACACTAATCTCATAGTATGACAGGAGAAAGAACGTGGAGTAACTAACAACAGCGCAGATATATTGTAGAAATATAGTGATAAGATAAATGATGCGCATTGATCTGGATATAGAGTTGAAACCCGTGGTTTAAGATCTGAAAAATGGTTACAGATTAAGGTCTTATATCGCGTACATGCTAACATCAGTCTTCCAATTTCAAAAGCGCTGGCCGGATTTTCTTTGGCGCTCATGCGCAGCTTTAACACTTCTTCTTCTTCTTCTTCTGGTAACATCGGCAACAAACGAAGGGTTTCAATCAATAAAAGAAAACATTAATTCAAAAGCCAATTTGAGGAAAAACTTCACTCTTCTCTGCGCAGTAAAGAAAGATAACTGTTTCAACATTCAGATTACATTATGTATCCATCACTTGTACAAAAATTTTTTTTAGAAAGGAACAAGCAACGAGCCTGTCAAAAAAAAAAAAAAAAATTTGTTCTCATTATCTTATATATCACAGCAAAAAAAATGAATGTAATCCATATTACCACCTAGTGACATTTACTGAACTTTTATGAAGACAATGGTATCCAGTAAAACCATACAGAATAATTATTCACAAAACGTATTTTATGTATGAATCACATGTTAGCTGCTAGTCGTGGAAATCAATAATTGAGTACCACATGGTTTCAAGCCAAGAATAACAGTTTCTATTCTCTATTGGAAAGTCTAGAGCTAACGAACCCGCTGTTTACAACGTCATGGTTGAATGGTACAGTACTCAGAAGTGGCTTTTTGTAATAATATTTATACATTTTGAAACATTTTATGTAATTATTTTCTAGATGACGTTTATTCTGCATATGGTTTCATGACGATTGTAAGAGTGTACCGTTCAGAGACGAGGGATATCGAAAAATGCTTCTTGTTCTATTATCGCCATCTCGATTCGATATACGTACGTTTTGCAATGACAGCTTAATATTACTGCCTTTGGGAGATTATTATCTACCTCGACGTGGATCGCCACCATAAAACTTGTCAAAGTAAGCTCCTGGCTTCGGAGTCTGCAGTAGTTTTAGTACTAGTTTTTTATCTGTATTAATGACAGAGGCATCAGGCATCAAATCCTGCAATCCTGAGAAATCAACACATGTTTATTTTTCAGAATTGATAACAAACCATTAGCGTAAAAAGAAAGCAAAGATGATGATAAGCGTCTTTGTTTCACAGTTACACCCTCCTAGTTTATAGTTCTGTTATATTCTGGAATCTGATTCATTACTAATTAATCTTTTAATTATTTAACTACTCAACTGGTCAGTCTTTTTTTTAAATTTCTTTTGTACAGCTGCGTATTTTTAAATGCTAGAGTCTTCTGAAGCAAGGGAATTAAGGGGACCAATAATTGAAGCACATTTTTTTATCTGGTCGAAGTTATCTTTATGCCTAAAATTTATTCCATTTATGAGAAATCTCTTTAATATAGTACAATGCAAATTCTAGCATACTTCGAACACTTGTTTTCCATTACAATGCACATAAAACAATTTTCTTTTTTATTTTGCCTTTGTTCAAATTTTTTTATATAACAAAAGTATCCGAAATGTTGAGTGTTCTATCATATTATTTTTAGTTAGAAGAAAAAAGTACAAAATGTTATCTGAGATTCCATAGTTGGAGGAACTAGTTACCTATATAAGTACGAAGTTTTATGGAATGATTTTGAATAATTCATCAGAAAAAGGAACATTTCTAGTAAAACATGCTATATCTGGAAAATCATTTTTAAATGTGCAATTTTGACACATATTCTGGGTTCAAGGAATGTATCTAATTGAGAAATGAATAGGCTCTTTTCCTAGGTCGGATTCCACGTTTCTCCATTCATCTGTTAATAATTCTTGTTAGAATTATGCAGCCATGACTTATTAAACTGACGATTCTGTAATTTTCACACTTGTCAGCACCAGCTCTCTTTGGAACTGTGATTACTAAATTATTCTTGAAGTCTGAAGCTATTTCACCTGACACATACATCTCTCATTCGAGAACTTACTGCACTCCCACCATCCCTAGATCGCCCAGCAGAGATTTGTCGCGCCAAAGCGCAGATTCTCACCCTTGTCCGCCACAAACTTGAAGGTGTCGTGGTGCGAACGAGATGCCAAGATAGAATTGTCGGCGAACCACCCTCTATGCATTACCTCATACCTGAACGACGTCAAAAACGACGAATACTGATACATGCACTAGACCTAACAGATGGCTCTAGAGTGACGACACAAGTGACCATAGCACGTGCCTTTGTCAACCACTACCATCAACTATAGCAGGACGTGCAACATGATGAAGACGCTTTAGCTGACGTCACCCACACCATCACCAACACACTTGATGCTGCGGCGTCAGAATCACTTTTAGAAGACATCACGAATGGTGATGTTGCAGACGCCCTTGCCAGAGGAAAAATTAATAAATCACCAGGGCCTGACGGTTTTCCATTAGAATTCTACCGAACATTCAGGTATGTGTTGGCCTCACGATGTAAAGACATATACAACGAAAAACTATCATCAACAGTTCCCATACCACCGACTTTCATGGAGGGCATCATCATTCCTGTACCCAAACCATCTGGACGTACCCGAACTGAACATTATCGGCCAATCACATACCTGAACAGTGACTTCAAGATCTTCACCAGAATCTTGGTGCTACGGATTAAGCGCATAATACGCCAGGTTATTTCACATGAACAAACATCTTTGCGAGGAGATAGCAATATCCAGACGACCCTTAGTGACTATCGTAATGTGATTGCCATTGCTTCGGCGTGTCGGCTGCGCAGTGCACTAGTCTCCATAGACTTCAACTGTGCTTTTGACAATGTTAGCCATTCTTTCTTGAAAGCTGTACTGGATCGAATGGCTTTCCCGGCTGCATTCAACGAAGTGATCATGCATCTTCTCCATGATGCCACTTCTAAGGTGATTGTGAACGGGCGAGTTGAAGGGCAGATTCCTATCTTATGTTCGGTACGACAAGGCTGCCCCCTCTCAATGATCCTCTATGCAATAGCGACAGAGCCACTCATCTGTGGGCTGAAACAACGACTAACAGGGATCACGTTACGAGGAACTACCTTTCAATGCCGAGCTTACGCGGATGATCTCGTGTTCATCGGTCGCTCAGAAGAAGAGATCCGGTCAGCACTGAGATGGATCGAACGATATGGGGACGCAGCTGGCAGCAAAATGAACTTAGTAAAATCACGCGCCATGGAAATAGGCAGAGGGCTACCGGAGGGAACTGAAAGCCCTTTGCAGGTGACGGATACATTGCAGTGTTTGGGCGTCACCTTTACGAAAAACGTTCGTCGCACTTCGGCGCTTAATTACAAACGCCTACTACAAGTTCTCCGCGTCACCGTCCATGGACACCTTCTCAGAGCATTGGATATGGTCCAAAAGGTCTCTTTTATTAATACCTACATTGCATCGCGAATACCTCACATGGCGCAAATCCTACCGATGGCTCCAGTGGTGGCACAGCGAATACAGGCGGCCTTTGGATATTTTGTGAGTCTTGGACTTCTCTTCAAGGTACGATATGCAACCCTCACCGTCCCCCCTTGTAGTGGAGGATTGGGTCTTATCAACGTCCGCGCGCGAGCAACGGCCCTCTATGTCAAGACCATGCTCAAGATGTGGACCCATCGCCAGCACAGTTTCACTGGGCACCTCATTGACGAACTCGCCCCTACGTCCTGCATGCCGCCGCCGGCACTCGGGCACATCGCGCCTACGCTCTCCCACATCCAAACATCTTTTTTGGAATACAGCTATATACGCACGGAACTTCCCAGAAACAGGTCACCGATAGCACGTGACGTGTATAACCTGCTGATGAAGAATCATCATCAGAATAGCATAGAGAGACGACACCCAGAAGTGACGTGGCCAAAGGTGTGGCGAGCGATTCACCAAAAACACTTAACGACGGAGATACGTGCCACCTGGTACCTCGTCGTCAACGAAAAATATCCGACAAGGAGCAGATTGCACGACATTGCACTGGCCGAGTCTCCTATGTGCGTGCGATGTCGTGTGCCTGACACAGATAACCATCGCCTGGAATGCGGATCTTCAGCTGACGTGTGGCTTCTAATCCGGAAGATACTTGCCTTTTATCTCACAGTGCCACCACACGTGATCGAGCCTAAAATGCTCCTACAACCGGACCAAACGTACTTCCCCAATCAAAGACACAGGCAATAAACTGGATAAAAGGACTGTCCGTGTATTATCTCTTTCGCGACGGTCTGAAAGATGTCCTTGATTTTTGGATCTTCTTTCAGGAAAGATACGATAAATTGCAGATTTTTCTAGATATCGACAGAATTTTGCTAATTATTTAGGTAGTATATTCAATGATCCCCCTCATAGCTGGAGGGTCCCGGGTAAGAGAAGATGAGGCAATGATCACTGATTCGCAATTAGAACAGAACACGGATCTTGATGATAATACGTGAAGACGTACTCAGGTCCTCGCTATGAAGAGTTGGGGCAAGAAAAACTTTGCTTTCAGATACTTTGAATAGTCATCATTTTAATACCAGAAGGGTACCTTCAGATTCACTCTTTTGTGTTTACTTATTACTATTTTATATTCTTTACATAACTGCCATGACAGAGTTCATTCAGTTCTACTGTAATAAACATTAACATAAAAAATTCCTAAAAACTGTCGATCAACTGATCTTTTGTGCAGCAACGGCCATCTCGGCAAAATGGCACGAGAGTTCGCTGTTTCATAAAAAAAAAGCGTAATGGACAGAGCATTACCTTTTGAAATAAATACACGTTGGCGGTGGTTCGCGACGCACTATTAGCAATTTCTTTTTTTCCTTCCTTTCCTTTCACTTTACGTCCTAAGTGTTTTTCGGCACTCTTATTAATTAAATAAAGCTATGATCTGTGATATTCATCGTTGTGGTTAAAGTTTGATGGAAATTGACCACTACTGTATACTACGTATGTGCAAAACTGAACTTTTAAAAAACCGAATAATATGGCGACTTCGACCACTGATGTAAGTGTTAAAAAACGTAAATTAATATGCGCAACGGACACGCCCGGGAAATAGGGGAAACACAAACACTACAATTATGACCCTGTAGAAAGTACTCCCGAAGGGTATAACGAAACTGATTAACTTGAATAATGAAAGGGGGAGACAATCTGACTGCGTCACAGATGCGTAAAAAATGGCTTACCTCGTACATTCTTATTACATTCATAAATGGAAACAGGAAACAGCAAGCATCTCGCAGAATGCTGGATCATAACTTGAACGATTATAATATTAAAATATGCAGAAATGATTGATAGGTAATAAGGAAGATGTAAAGGAAGGCTTCCGCGGCCGTTGTCACTGTCAATAAAATTCAAAATCAAATCAAACAAGTTTGTTAAGCTTATGGGACTTAACTACGGGGTCATCAGTCCCTAAACTTACAAACTACTTATGAACTACTTACGAACTAGGACGGCACAAATATCCATGCCCGAGGGGGGATTCGAACCCCCGACCGTAGTGGCCGTGCTGACCGTGACTGGAGCGCCTCAGTCACCTCGGCCACCGCGGCCGGCTCAATAAAATCCTTCGGGGTTTTTGGCCGCATTGTCAATATATAAAATCCGTCGTTTCGGCCACTTGCAACAGTAGCCGAAACGTCTGATTTTATATACGGCCAAAAACCCCGAAGAGTTTTATTGATAGTTAATAATGAAGTTAACCAATAATAAGGGGAAATTAACTACAAAAATGAGTACGCAGAAAGCAAGTTTAAGATCAGGTATTGTATATTCTGTAGGAAATATAAAGTAGAAAAAAATATTGCAGAAAATTAAATTAACATCATGCATTACAATAATGGAGTGCCGCAACACATACTTGACGACTGCCTTCACCGGCGGCTTCTCCTTACCGCTACCGAATCTCTTGCGCTACCCCTCGCAACTGGGAACTAACTGCCTAAAGACAAAGGAAGAGATGTAAGTCGATGTATTGCTTGTCGATGCCAGAGCGCTCTTTCCCTACCATAACGTATTAGCGCACGTCTCAAGGCCGGTTTGACGCAGTCAAGACACCATTGAATCGTTGACGGATACCTCCGTAACCGACGCTCACATTCTGTCGAGTTACTCTCTTGATCTTATAGGAGTGCCACATTTAGTTTCCATGTTCCCCGACTTCTCCACACGGTTTATCTCCGTAAATGAACCGCAGAAATGTATGCGCTGTGGTCCGAGAAGGCCGTGGGCCAGGTCTCCGCTTGTACAGTTGCTGTCACGAGGTCGTAGGAGACGTAGATGCGGTCGAATCTGCTGGCTGAGTGGCTGGTCACGTAAGTGAAACCAGGGCGGTCACCATGTATCACCTCCCAAGTATCCGCAAGACGTAGGTGTTTTACCAAAAGGCGCAATCCGGGGCATGGAGTGTACTTGGGTTGTTGGTCTTTCGGAGAGAGTACGCTGTTGAAGTCTCCGCCTAGGATGAGGTTATCGTAACGTCCCAAAAGAGTCGCGTAATTTCTTCTGCATAAAACTGTGACCGTTCCCGTCTTTTATCTGTCTCAGAAGGGGCGTAGACGTTAATAACTCGTGTTCCCTTCATGTCGAAGGCAAGTCCTCGCACCGAAGATAAGTACATTACATTGGTGACCTCTATACCATCTCGAACGAGCGCAGCCGTTCCGCTGCTTCTCGCATCAGCAAGGGTAACATAAGCAGTGTATCCGTAAAAGTCTGGAGGAGCGACCACACGAACTTCTTGCATTAACGCAACATCCACGTCAGCCGCCCTGAGCATATCACGTAGTTGTTGAACTTTGACACGTGAACTGATCATGTTAAGATTGATGGAAGCCATCCTGTAAGTTTGTGGTTGCTCTGCAATTAGTGGGACACTCATTACTACTCGGGGAAGCGGCGTAGTCGCAGCAGAAGAACGACCCGGTCAAGTCGCCCCCTCACTGCGCTAAACGTTTTGGATGTCATGTGTGGCCGAGGCGGCAGTTGACGCTGCATCCTCGGCAGAAGACCCAGGGGTCAAGATCGTCTGCCCATGCCATCGGATGAGTGCTTACGTCTTCCGAGGCCTTTCCTTGCGTCTGCAGTGGCTCTTCGCTGTACTCGGGGCGCCGTTCGTCGTGTTGATCGTCAGGCGTCCCCTGCACACTTTGTGTGCGCGGAGCTCTGTCGTAGAGGCACAATTCGTCGTTGAATCATTGGTCACCAGGTCAGTGTGGTAGGGAGAGGCCTCGTTGTCTTGTGATTGTGTCGATGCCTCATCGGATGAAGACTTCTTTCGCTTCTTATGCCTCTTTGGAGACCGCTGTTTCCGATAATATGTTTCCGTGTCAGACGACGGAATTAAGTTTCGCCGATCAGGTACAAAGGCGCCCGTGGGCACTACCAACTGATCCACTTCCATTTTGTCATAGTTCTTCTCTTCGACTGTTTCCTGCACCGGTGGAACGGGATGGGAGACAGTGATGGTTGTCAGTCGTTCTTCCTCTTCTCGTCCTGACACCGTCATTTGTGAAAGATCCTGCGGTAATTCAGGTTCGTGGCTCTGTCTGGTGTCTGCTCGTACTGCAGCTACATATGTAAGAGGCAGGATTGTCGATGTGGTAGCAGGCAGTGGATCCGTAGACGGAAGATGGGCAATCCTTCGTTGTAGACACTCTGAGCGGATATGGCCTTCTTTGCCACAACCCGAACAGGTCTTCGGTTGTCTGTCATACATGACGATGGCTTTGCATCCTGCAATGTTAAGGTAGGATGGCATATGTTTAGTGAGTTCAATGCGTACCTGTCGGACTCCATTTAGCACCGGGTAGGTGGTAAATTGTGTCCACTTCTCTGCAACGTGGCTGAGGACTTTTCCATAAGGCCTGAGAGCAATCTCTACTTCTTCTGCCGGCAGTTCGAAAGGGAGTTCGAATATGCGAATCGTTCGGAGACCGAGACCCGCATGATCCACATTCACTGGGCCAATGTTACCGCCACTATGTCGAAATTTAAGTCTGTCTTTGGCTCGCTCTAATATCGCGTTACACGCAGCTTCATTTACTAGTTTAACGTAAACCACGCTGCTCACAATGGAGAGGTGGATTCCAATAAGGTCGGTACAAGGGATCTTTACATCTTCTCTAAGAAATCGTTCCACTTCTAGCGCTTTCGATGGTGCATATGCGGTCGAGAAGGTGAATTTCAGTGTCGATTTCCTGTATGAGTTGGCCATGATAATCGAAAAATCACTTACTCGCGCGAAAGCTGCTGAAGCACGTAAACACCGCGAAGCGCACGCTGCGGCGGGACATAAACAGGTCCCTCCTCACCGCGCCGCTGCCCGATGCAGACTTCGAACCACCGCCAACGTGTATTTATTTCAAAAGCTAAAGCTCTGTCCATTACGCTACGGCTGACTGCCAGGTTTCGTGTCACGAATCTCTCTTGTTATTTAAGACAGACGTTAATTGCTAACGTGGTATTTCTGGACATCAGATTATAATTAATCATACTAAGAACTAAGCGTTTTTGATAATTCATCAGTGCACTATTGCTGTAAAATAACAACGCTTGAGTTATAATAATAAAATCATGCAATACATGAAGCAAGAAGGCGTATGCCAGGGAAAGTTTCTACCCAATCTCGAATCGTCTGCTTCGTAGCAGTTCGGTAACCTTCGGTAGTGTTCGATGGCCAAGCCCGTCGTCGCTTCCTTCCCCTAACGTCCAGTCGCGCACCGACCGCGGTTTGTGACATGGGCCCCTCCCTACCCGTGGGAGCGACCGCTGCCCGCTAGCAGATGAGCGCCCCCAGATAGCGACGGCCATCGCGGCTATCTCGGCCACATCTGGAGCACGCCGCTGATTGGCCGGCCGCGTGAGCCGCTCGAGCACGCACGCTGGCCGGCCGCGACCGCTAGTCGCGAATAAAAACCCCGTCCGTCTGTTACTCTCGCGTGTAGGCAGTTCATAATCGTCCCCACCTCCGGTAACACGATCTGCTTTATGGGCACTTACCTCGTTATAAGGACGTGTGAAGCGAGTTACCGAGTCGTAAAATTTTATTCGGTATTTTAGTGTTGGCTCACAAAAGGAGTCGTACCACTTGTCCCATAAAAGAACGCAATCACTTCTCCGTATAGTGGACATCTTCTACATTAAGCTAAGCAGATCCCGAGATAAGCCGCTGTTAAAGTTCACGCGTAAAAAACTGAAATTGAGAAGCTGGATGTAACTTTTTTACAAACTGAGGCAATGTACGCAATCACGCTTCTAGCTGAACATCGAGAACTAACAATGTTCGTGTCTTATAACGCAGCGACACGGGAATGTTCGAGGGGCACTTAATTTTTAAGACGTGGACAGACGTACTCACGGCATATTATTAGCACTGTAGATCGTACAGAGAAGTAATAAAATGTTTAGGCCACTTCAAGCAGTTACAGGAAATTGAAGTTTAATTTATAAAGATGTCCAGTACACAAGGAATGGGAAAATTAAAATCTTTATTTTTCTAGCTGCAACCACTAGTTTATTTCTTTTATACCATTGCAACGCCCTTCATTAACACCTTCACAATTTTAAAGGATGTCTTGTGCCCATGAAACAAAAAAGACCAAAATTTTATTCTTAAATGACTAAGACACTTCTTAACGAAGAATGGCTGTTATAAGATTCAAACACCACGCTACATCCGTTGAGGACCACGAATGTAATTGAAATGGGCGATTTTGAGTGTAAATTAGCAATAAATAGATTTTTTTAGAACGTTGTGATGCGTTACACTGTTCGAACCACTGCAGACTCATCAGCAGATGGATCTTTTAGTGAAGAACAGTTAAACTTTGTGGTGATGCTGATGGTGGGTCACATAACCAATAGTTTAGCCACCGTTAACAAAACGTTTTTAACGGAAATAGTTGTTAAATGTTTTGTATTTGTAATCTTACAGATCGAAGGTGAGTTATTCAATTTATTACATTGGTACTCTTGTATCCCAAGCCGGCAAAATTCACTTAAATACACTACCTGTATTTATAGGGGAAGGGAGGACAAGATGGAAGGGTTAATTTAACGACACAATAATACGAAAATTTGCAAATGTAAACCTTTTATTTTAATCAGTCATGAAAGGTATCCTATTAAACTACAAAACGTTGTAGGTAATAACACTCAATATTTGATAAAACAGGTGATATGACTCATAAAATAAAACTAAAGAAAATTCCATCGTGCCCTCACCCTGAAGGCAAAATGGAAAGCTTGAACGGGCAAGATGGAATGTTTGGGATTATCTTACATTTCACAATGGACACACAGAAAATAACCATTTTTCGTATCGGCGCATAACTCATGTGCCCAACCATGACACGATGCAGATTCCAACCAGTCTTCTGTGTATTGTTCACCGCTCAGTTGGCAAAACGCATCTGCATCACTGGATCCTTTGATTTTGCGATATCTTCTCGTCTTTCTTTGTCCATTTTCCCTTTCCTTTACCATTTCCCCTTCCTTTTACATCCTGTCCCCTTCTGTTGTGTTCTCGTATATAGTCATTTCCTTTAATGGTCTGGACTAGGTCTAATTTTGGATTTTTCCTCACTTCATTCTCCTTTCTGACTGGCGAACTCGTAAGAATAACCGATTTTTGACTCCTAACTTTCCTTTTTTTTAATTTATGGTGTAACTTTTGGTAACGGAAGAGTTTTCCGTGGAGCCGGCCGCGGTGGCCGAGGAGACTGAGGCGCTTCAGTCACGGTCTGTACGGTCACTACGGTCGGGGGTTCGAATCCCCCCTCGGGCATGGATATTTGTGCCGTCCTAGTTCGTAAGTAGTTCATAAGTAGTTTGTAAGCTTAGGGACTGATGACCCCGTAGTTAAGTCCCATAAGCTTTACAAACATTTGAACATTTGATTTTTCCGTGGAGAGATTGCGTACGATGTAGACGCTTGTGCAAAAACGTCAACACGGTCTACACTAGATGCATCTTCGCTGTCTCCCACAATGTTCTGGTGGAAATCTTGTTCTTTTAATACAACGTCCTTCTCATTAACTGACGTGACGTCGTTTTCATCAATAGTGATGTCAGGATTCTCGCCTTCGTTAGTAATAAGATCAATGTCGACGTTGTCATGACGTTTAGTCATTGAAGAACTGTCATTAATAGTAGCTGCATTGTCTGCGCAGTTATTTTCTGTGGCTATTACATCATCCTCGTCATTGGCCGTAGGGCAGTCTTCATTGACTTCAGGCAATGCACTGGTTTCCGCCAAATCGTCTGTAATGTCATTGTCAGCATTGTTGTCCCCGTTCTGAGTCGCAGCGGCATTTTGATCACCTAACATCACTGGAGTATTTTCATAAACGTTGGCTGGTACAAAATCTAAATCTGTGGCCAAATGTCTGTTATACGGAAAAATACCCGCCATTCTGAAACCACTTGTGGCGTTCTGCACAGTAGCGCTTTTTTCGTAGGCGGTGCAAACAAGTCATGCAACGTCTAATTGTGTCACTCTTCTTCCACGATGCTTCTTTTCAAAAGTGTCTATGGTTTGTTCAAAGGCAACTTTAAATGAGCGGTAAACCGACACATCTTGTGGCTCATGTGTGGTAGAATTCTAATTCGTTCTTTCTATATTTAAACCATCCAGATTTTGATGGGTTTTGTGATTGTCTAAAATCAATAAAACGGGCCTGTCAGCTGACGGTCTCGTGTTTTTGATAAATAGCTGCAGCCAGTTATTAAAAGTAGTGTTTGTTATCCAGCTAGATTCAGAACACCAAGCTTGAGATCCATTATGAGTGCCATCCAAGAGACGCTCATTCATTCTTTTTCTTTGCCCAAATATAAAATATGGTGGAATGAAGCGACCAGTGGCACTGCAAGCACAAATAATAGTAGTAAGCTGACCCTTTTCTGCAGTTGCGACGACTCCTGCGTGTCGTTTACCTTTTACGAAAATTACTCTAGGAGGTCGGGAGTCGCTGGTCGTGACACCAGTCTCGTCCATGTTATATATATCATCAGACCTCGCCAAAAACTGATGCTAAGAAAAAAACAGTCCATAAGTTATCATAGAAGCGTTCAACCTGAGTGCGATTAAAAGCAGAACAACGTGCTAGGGCTGTGGGTTCAGGTGTGCGGAATGTTAGTTGGGGATCTTTTGCCTTAAAGCCTTTGACCCACGCTCGACCAGCCTTTTCACGTGCAAACGGATGAGGAATTTTATTGTGTGTCGCCAACTCATAAGCTAATGTCTGCAGGCTATCCTTTGTTAGGCTCTAAAATAGCGTATCGCGTTCGACTGCGAGATCACAGAGCTTCTGTTCCAGTTCTTTAGAAAAAAACAGGCTGAAATCTTCCTAACTTATTTGATGCGTCACCTATTTTGATGTGGCGATGCAAAGTTCCAATCGGAATTGCATATTTCTTTGAAGCTGCCCTTATAGTTGTGATTTTAGCTTCATTCATCACCTTCTGCATTGTTTTCTCACTCCAAGACCCTCTGGTGCTCTTCCTTTTGTATTTGGATACCATCTAGAAACAAAAATAATACCGCTATTAATCGAAAAACTCACAAATCATGAAAGTAGTACCATGCAGGCAAAATGGAATCTTTTCCATCTTGTCCTTAAATGCACATTTCCATCTTGCCCATAACCATGTCTAGAATGTTAAATTGACGTATTTAGAAACTGGTAACCACGTTCCGTATTCAAATATGAATTCTAACAACCTATACTTCGTAGATACGTATCGTACAAACTAAATAGTATCAAGACTTACCTTTTACAAGCAATAATGGTGGCGCGAGCCCGACTAAACTCCGTTCATAGATTCCAGGTGGTCGCCTGATGCTGTGTGCGTCGCCACTCACGTGCCTTGTCACATGGTTCGGAGTTGTCAGTAATTTCCGTCTTTCCCGCACCTTCCTTCTTGCCCTCCCTTCCCCTAAATATATATTCACTTATACCATGCCTCTCAGTCGAAAGACTGTAACGTAGCAAAGTGTCATGCCCATGTCATCTCACATTCTTTATGTAAAAATTACTGATTTAATATATTGAAGCCAAACCCACAGTCACTTTGTTTATGGTAATTCACATTACTACTTACAGTTCAGCGTTTACATTTCTTGCAGATGTGAAACCAAGTGCATATAAATACCATTTATGTGTGCGTGTGTGTGTCTCTGTGTGTGTGTGTGTGTTACATCATAATGTACAATAATGAAAGAGATTTGCAATGGATACCAAACAAGAAAAAAAATTATAGACGATTGAAGTCATGGACAGTCAACAGGCGGTTATAATGCGCGTTTTAGATTTCAGCAAACCTTTTAGCACATTTGGCATTCTACATTACATATCACCAGCATTGTGTAAAGACCGGTACAAGTCGGTCGCAGTAGGGGGATGTATTACGAGGGAGGTGGCGGGAGGGGGGTGGCTTCCGCAAGGATCAGTATTCGACTCTTTACCGCTCTTAAGGACACTGGTCAAAACAATTAGGGAGATCAGTTGACATATCTAGGTTCTGAAGTATTCTCATGGGTAGAATGACCTAACATGGGTCGTCGTCTTTATGTCGGTTCTATGGAGTGGAGGCAACAACATTACGACAAAGGAGATACTGGTTATAACAGAAAGTTACTACAGAAGGAGTAGGCGGTGACTTGTGTTTACTCTAGGAAACGAATTACACAAGTAGTTACTATACGATAGTGTAGTGCGCAAGTAGTGCAATGCAACAACAACGTGACTTATCCGAAGCTATGGCGTGCAGAGGCGTAGGGAGATTGGAATCAGGATAGGCAAAGAGGAAGGTGGTTGCAGCTATTGGGGTGTTCTAAAGTGTAATTTCCAGTAAATGGACTAGATTTAAGACAACAGGAATCGTTAAAAGAAGACAAATTCAAATGTTTGTAATGCTTATGGGACTTAACTGCGGGGTCATCAGTTTGTAAACTTACTAAACTATCTTATATGAAAGACAACACATCCAATCCCGAGAGGGGATTCGATCTCCCGACGGGGAACGGCCTCGCGCATCGAAGCATAGCTCCTCAACGTGCTCGGCCGCTCCGCCTCAGCAGAATACAAGTTTGTTTCAAATGTTTGTAAATCCATCGGACCAAACAGCGTGGTCATCAGTCCGTAGCCTACAAACTACTTAAACCTAGGTAAACTAACCTAAGGACAAACACACACACCCATGCCCCACGGAAGACTCGAACCTCCACGGCGAGCAACCGCGCGCTCCGCAACGATACGCTTTAGACCGCTCGGCTACACCACCGCGGCAGAAGACAAGTCCAAGGTCGTCCACCGGTGACATCAGCTAGAGATGACCATTACCTCCGCTTAACATCCAGTCGAAACAGGAGACAGAAAGCAACTCTGCTGCAACGCCCCCTCAAGGTAGCAACCAGATGCGCAATATCAACGCAAATAGTCGGAAATCGCCTCTACGCACGAAGGCATAGGTTGGGTGTCCCATCAAAACTACGACACCGTTCACTACGCAGAAACTGGACACAGGAACTTCAGTTTAGGTATCAAAACGAATGGCACCGGATTCTGTTCGCAATTGATTTTGTGTTCACTCGGACAATTGTGTTCGATCCTCTGAAGAGACCGTGGAGGTCGGAACAATAATACAAATGTGCAGGATACGTCAGCATATCACGGAGGTGGACGAATTGTGTGGACAGTAATCAGTGATGGCGGACGTACGGACATCTTTGTCTTTCAGAATGGCGCTTTGACTCTCAGAGGCAGAGAGGGATATCCTTCGACGTTATGTTTTGCGCCACGCTGTTACCATAGGAGATGGGTGCCTTTTGGTGGACGATAAATCTTGTCCCCATAAAGCTGCTTTCGTGGACAACGTACTTGAAGCTTAGGGAATTGAACGAATGGTCAGCTTATTTACTGGAGTTAGACCCGATGGAGCATGTCTGGGATGAACTTGGAAGACTTATTCTAGCCAGACCAGCACCTCTCACGACGGTTGCAGAGCTGGTCATTGGACTCTGGGAGAATGGTCAGATATCCCTAAAGAGATGATTGATAACCTCATACTGTCTATTCCTCGCAGGTGTCCAACGAGAATGACTTTTCACTATTATGGTAGCGCCATGATACCTCTCTCTAAGGGAACATCCAGTAAAGAATGCCAGAGCAAAATGTCGTACTGTATCACACAAAAATTACAGTTGTAACCAATATGTGTATAAACACGTTACCACTTGTATATTGTGTATTATCTCCAACCTGATCCCCTAATTGTTTCTCCTGTACGCTGAAGACCTTCAGTTTTATCTCAACATAAGCATATGTGCAGATACCCAGCATGTCATTACTGATTTTCGTATGTTATCTGCAAGTGCACAGGAAATAGTTCTGAAATTCGACCCATTTAAAAGCAGGCAACCTTAGTCGCTGATAAAAGATGTTTCTCTACAGTACGAAGAATCGCTTTCATCATTAACCCTTAACGGCACAGAATAAACTTTTCTTCTCCTGCAAATAACGTAGTAATAATCACTTAAGATTAGTCTGAACATACAGCTGCTGTATGTAGAAGGTCTTCACTCAATACAGAAAATTTCCGAAACCCTCTACAGACTCTAATACTACCTGAACTCAACAGAGGTGATGCCAGTATCTAAGCACATTCCTACGCAGGCTGGACCTGGAGTTTAATTCTGGTGTACATTACATTTGTGACATGCTGTTTTTCGGTCATATTTCTACTCTATACAAACAATTGTGAATCTAGTGTTCCGATAACCATTGCCGGTCGCTGTGGCCGAGGGGACTGCGGCGCGCCAGTCACAACGGTCGGTGGTTCGAATCCCCCCTCGGGCATGGATATTTGTGCCGTCCTTAGTGTTAGCTTGTTCGTAAGTAGTTTGTAAGTTCAAGGACTGATGACCCCGTAGTTAAGTCCCATAAGCTATACAAACATTTGAACATTTTTGATAACCGTCGTGACTGCCATAACCCACAGCCGGGGTGGAGTGGCCAAGCGCACTGAGGCGCTATGCAACGATACGCGAAGCCCCTCTCCGTCGAGGGGCTCGAATCCCCCGTCGGGCATGGATGCTTGTGCCGTCTTTAGTATAAGGTAGTTCATAAGTAGTTTGTAAGTTTAGGGACTGATGACCCCGCAGTTAAGTCCCTTAAGCTTAACAAACATTTGAACATAACCCACATTTGTTGATAGTCTTCTCAGTGACTACCCGGTCTTCTTTATCTTTTTTTGCATTACTATCTGAAAAACAAAGAATAAATACTTGTTTTGAAGAATACTATGTTCTCTAAGTCATTTTCTAGTACCTGGAACCCGGCTTTTCAAGAAGCTCCCTTCAAATTTTGAAATTGAGTTCGAATGTCTGTAAATCTATGGGACTTAACTGCGGCCCTAGGCTAATAAACTTACTAGACTAACTTAAAGTAACCTAAGGACAACTCACTCACACCCATTCCAGAGGGAGGAGCAATCGTGCGATTCGCAGCAAGGCGCCTTAGAGTCCTCGGCCATTCCATCGTGTCCGAAATTTTGATAGGACGTTCACAACGCCAAGACTGCTACAATATTATTATTAGTATTTGTTTTTAATTATTGTCGCGTGATTAGTTTCAACACACTTCATCAATGTATTTTCATAAATTTATGTTAAAATTATCTGCCTAAATGTACCGTACATTTCTACCTCAACTTCGAACGTATTGGATTGTCAATGACTGCTATACTGTGAAAGATTTTTACAAAATTATGAAATCTGGTGAAGTATTCATTAATAGGCCTAATAATAAATAATGTCTTTCATATTCACAGAATATATGACATCAACTGCGTATGGGCAAAGCTGAAAATGTGTGCCCGTCCGGGATTCGAACCCGAGTCTCCCGCTTTCAAGTCACTTACGCTGACCAGTACAGACACAATAATCACCGCACTTGTAAGGACTACCTAAGCACGGCTCCCATCACATATAAATTCCCAGCTTCACCCTGCCCACAGTAGACAAACTCGTAGTTACGAAACTAATTCCCGTAAGAATAAGCGCCACAAACTTGCCCACGCCACCCCACTAACGAAAGGATCATTGCTCGTCACCGGCTTACATCGTCTGGTCCGAAAGAACAGGCTCACTTCTGATCCTACAGCTGTTTATTGTTTCATATTTACAGAATATATGACATCAACAGCAGGTGCGGCGATCACTGTGTCCCCTGTGGCGTAGTGGTCAGCGCAACTGCCTCGAAAGCGGGAGACCCAGGTTCGAATCCAGGCTGGGTATACATTTTCAGCTTTGTCCATACGCAGTTGAAAGAATAAACAACTGCAGGATTAAAAAAGACGTCTCTTCTTTCAGAACAGGCGCGTTATGTATATACAGAGTGTTACACAAAGGTACGGCCAAACTTTCAGGAAACATTCCTCACACACAAAAAAAGAAAATATGTTTTGTGGCCATGTGTCCGGAAACGCTTAATTTCCATGTTAGAGCTCATTTTAGTATTTCTCTTTAAATGTGATGAGGCTTCATTCCAACGTGATCAAATTGTAAATTTTCCCAATCAACATGTGTGGGCTGACAAGTATCCGCATGCAATTGTGCAATCACGTCATCAACGCAGATTTTCTGTGAACGTTTGGGCAGGAATTGTTGGTGATGTCTTGATTGGGCCTCTTGTTCTTCCACCTTCGCTCACTGGAGCACGTTATCATGATTTCATACGGGATACTCTACCTTTGCTGCTAGAACAGGTGCCTTTACAAGTACGACACATGTGGTTCATGCACGATGGAGCTCCTGCACATTTCAGTCGACGTGTTCCTACGCTTCTCAACAACAGATTCGGTGACCGATAGATTGGTAGAGGCGGACCAATTCCATGGCCTCCACGCTCTCCTGACCTCAACCCTCTTGACTTTCATTTATGGGAGCATTTGAAAGCTCTTGTCTATACAACCCCGGTACCAAATGCAGATACTCTTCGTGTTCGTATTGTGGACGGCTGTGATACAATACGCCATTCTCCAGGGCTGCATCAGCGCATCAGGGATTCCATGCGACGGAGGGTGGATGCATGTATCCTCGCAACGGAGGACATTTTGAACATTTCCTGTAACAAAGTGTTTGAAATCACGTTGGTACTTTCTGTTGCTGTGTGTTTCCATTCCATGATTAATATGATTTGAAGAGAAGTAATAAAATGAGCTCTAACATGGAAATTAAGCGTTTCCGGACACATGTCCACGTAACATATTTTCTTTCTTTGTGTGTGAGGAATGTTTCCTGACAGTTTGGCCGTACCTTTTTGTAACACCGTGTATAAATAAATAATTTCATCAAAATTTTAAAATGCAATGGACCTGACTACATTGCAGTGTTCATTTTATTTATTTATTTCAGAAAGTCAGCGATTGTTAGGGTGGCGAGGGTGAAAAGTAGGGGGGAAGCTACCCTGAAGGAGGAGTAGACGGACTGTAACAGGAAGAGTCCTGCACCTGAGCATGGACGCTCGCGTTCACACGAACCGCGAACGCCAGTGCTGCCGCAGACTTGACTCGGCAAGTGGGCGCCCTCCACTCCCGCGCTGACAGCGAAATCCTCCCCAGGGGGCTGTCTCCACAATTAGCAGGGAGGGGACGCGTGACGGAAGCGCCACGTGTGCGCCCCCACATCCCGGAAGGATGCTGCCGCGAGACGAGCCGCACCTGCTCGCCTGTCTGCGTCTGCAGCCGCCGCTACCTGCCGTCTGGCGGCTCAGGACCGCGCTTCCGCCTGCCTTACTGTCTACCAGCACCTGCTGAAAATCAATACCCTAGCAAATGTTATGATAAAACTCTTCAAATCGTTTTAAATGAAACAAACTTCTCTAACACTAGCTGTAAACCCGGCGTTGCCCAGGTGTTTACTTATCCTACATTGTCGTAGTCTACAACCCCCTTCCCCCCCCCCTCTCTCTCTCTCTCTCTACATCCACCTCTTTCCCTCCCATGTCTCTGTTCGTTTCCGCCTTTCCCTCGCTCGGCAAAGTTGTTCTTTTGGTAGCAAGATTATTCTGATGGCCGAAGTAAAGAAGATATAAAATGCAGAATAGCTACGGGAAGAAAAGCGTTTCTGAAGAAGCGAAACTTTTTCACATCCAATATTAATTTAAATGTTAGAAAGTCCATTCTGAAAGTATTTGTCTGGAGTGTAGCATTGTACGGGAGTGTAAACGTGGACGAGCAAGATTATTCTGATGGCCGAAGTAAAGAAGATATAAAATGCAGAATAGCTACGGGAAGAAAAGCGTTTCTGAAGAAGCGAAACTTTTTCACATCCAATATTAATTTAAATGTTAGAAAGTCCATTCTGAAAGTATTTGTCTGGAGTGTAGCATTGTACGGGAGTGTAAACGTGGACGAGCAAGATTATTCTGATGGCCGAAGTAAAGAAGATATAAAATGCAGAATAGCTACGGGAAGAAAAGCGTTTCTGAAGAAGCGAAACTTTTTCACATCCAATATTAATTTAAATGTTAGAAAGTCCATTCTGAAAGTATTTGTCTGGAGTGTAGCATTGTACGGGATTGTAAACGTGGACGATAAGGAGTTCAGATAAAAAGATGATATAAGCTTTTGAAATGTGGTGCTACAGACAAATGATGAAAATTAGTTGGGTAGATCACGTGACTAATGAGGAGGTGCTTAACCGAATCGGGGACAAAAGGAGTTTCTGGCATATCCTGACTAAGAGAAGGGGTAGATTGATTGGACACATTCTGAGATATCAAGGAATTAGCATTAGAAGGAAGCGTGTGGGGTAAAAATCGTAGAGGGAGACCGAGGGACGAATATAGTAAGCAGATTGAAAAGGATGTAGGTTGCCGAACGTATTCTCAGATGAAGCGTCTTGCACAGGACAGGGTAGCGTGGAGAGCTGCATCAAACCAGTCTACGGATTGAAGATCACAACAACAACAATATTCTGTTATGTTCCATACAAACATTTATGTACCCAGTGATGTTCCTATTGGTTTAAAGGTCATGTGTGCAGAAATTCATGAAGATTTCAGCAAAACTATGCATTTTGTAAAATTCGGTAAGTTTAGTACCCTTTCCCACATGCACCGTATGAAACTTAAGGTAAGATGGTGACCTTCCTCTTGTTTTGAAGGTCAAGCGTGCGAAATTTCGTGAAGATCGGAATGAAACTGTAGATTTCATGAGCCTGTAGGAGCAGTATGCTCCGCCATGCACCTACCACAAAATACTTTCTTAGCTGACGTTTCCTACCTTTAAACTACATTCGTGACAAGTTTAAGCTTCATAGGTGACGTAGTTTTCGAGGTTTCGTGTTTAGTCAGTGAGTGAGTATCCTTTCGCTTTTATATAAATAGAGGTTAAGAAAACAAACTGCTTAATTTTGGATGCAGACAAAAATAAAAAGTAACATCAATGGCGGACTAAGACGGGGGTGGGGAGGGAATCAGTTCGCCTCGGGCCTTTCGTCCTGGGGCGCCTCCAAATGCCTTCAAAGCACTTTTTTTAAATATTTTATTTATTTTATTTTATATTTTGTTTTATTTATTTTTTGATCGCCAGCGCTTTTGGCCTTTCGTTTTAGGGCTTCCAGATCTGCAAATCTATTTATTGGACTGTCCTGTGCCTCTCGTCCTGAGGGGCTTCAAAAAGATACTTTTTTATATATAGTAATACATGTATTTCGAAGACGGGGAGGCCTCATTTTGTTTTGCCGTCGTCCCAGGACTTCGACAGCCTTAGTCCGCCACTGAGTAAAATGCAAATCTGTAATGTTAATTGATAGAAGGTCATGCCTGATGCGACAGTTTTACGGCATCTACAGCGAAACTGTTGTGAGCGGTGGACTTTTTTTTTTTTTGGAGGGCGGGGGGGGGGGGGGGGAGGACGCTTCATAAACGTCCGAAATTACATACAGACTTTGTTTCAGGTCCCTAACTACTACCATTTTCCAATAATTGACGCATAAATCTGTGTATTCTCACGCGATGGCTTTTCGTTATTTATGACGTCATATCTCCTGAACCTTGTGTCGTGCTCTTTTGTTTTTGGGTCAGGAATCTTCGTGACCGTACGGTGAACAGTTCACCAAGGTGTCATCGCAATCGAATGAATGGTTTATGAACACATACAGGACATACAGACAAACATTCATTTATATATATATATATATATATATATATATATATATATATATATATATATATATATAAATAAATTCGTGAGGTGTTTTAAGTCTATTGCAACTACGAGTTATGTCAATAAAATAAGTTCCGTTTGATTGATTCCGCTAATTGTTTTATTGATATCGTTTGATTGATTGACCCATATACCGCCACCTCACTTGCGAAGAGTATAGCCGTTCTCAGAATATATAAAAAATACAAAAAACCCACAAGTTCCGATTCACGCTTATAGCAATGGCATTGACAGAGATAGATTTCCCTCTAGACATCCACCTCATAAATGCCAAAGATCTGACGGATAACGGTTTCTGTCTTGCAGAACGCTGGAAAAGTGTAATTGGAAGAATCAGAACCAACATAGTTAAATACCTCACAGAAATCTTCGAACAGACCTGCAGGCTTACCCCATGCCGGCCGCGGTGGCCGAGGTGACTGAGGCGCTCCAGTCACGCTCAGCACGGCCACTACGGTAGGGGGTTCGAATCCCCCCTCGGGCATGGATATTTGTGCCGTCCTAGTTCGTAAGTAGTTCATAAGTAGTTTGTAAGTTTAGGGACTGATGACCCCGTAGTTAAGCTTAACAAACATTTGAACATTTTGATTTTGCTTACCCCGTAAAACCTGCACCACTGTCAACGGAATCAGGACGGGCTATGGGCGATGTGCGGACTTTCTTCACAAATGGGGAAGAGCGCCAGCCCCAGAGTACGATTACGACGCTGAAAAGTAGACGGTCCGCCACATCACTACATAGCGCCCTTGTGTCAAACAACGGATTTCCTGGATGCGACTCAAAGTGCAGTTGAATATTTTAAAAGCTTAAATGTTAATTTGCAATTGTATATATTTTGCTCAAGACATAATCTTATTTCATTATTTATCTCTTGTATTTAACTGCAAAAGTTATAAAATTATTGTGTCAGTACATTTTTTTCATAAATTTGTTTTGTACTTGCCATACGCAAAATCAACGTCTAAAAGAAACGTGTACAGATAGATAAAAAAATATTTATTGTACAAAAATCTACAACTGTTAAACTATTTTTCTACGTAGCTTCCGAAATTTTGTAGGTACTTGTCATAGCATGGCACAAGTTTTTGTATGCCTTCTTCATAGAAGTTTGTCGCCTGTGTATTCAACTATGTGGAAACATGCTCTTTCAGCTCATCATCATCGTTTAGTGTTGACCACCAAGGACAGCTTTTAGGTGTAAAACGAAATGAAAGTCGCTAGGAGCTAGGTCCGGACTGTACGGAGGATGATCACACACACACACACACACACACACACACACACACACACAAACTGAAGTGAACTGCCCGTTGATTTTTTGTGTTGTTCAGTAATAATTTTGGGTACCCAAGGTGAGCAAAGTTATCGAAATTTCAGTTTTTCATTAAGTCTTGACACTTGCGGAACTTCCATAGCAAGAGCACTAAGTGCAAACTTACAGTTGTGCTTAATCTTCTCTTAAGTTGTGTGGACCTGTTCATCATAACCACAGACGGGAGTCCGTTCTTCATCGTACACGTGATTACGTCCTTCACTGAACAGTCTGACTCATCTTCTAATCATTGAATCACTCATAGCATTTTCTCCGTATACCTCGTAGATTTGCCGATGAATTTCCTCTGGTTTATTTAACTTTGTACGCGTTTAGAAAGCGAATCGCAGATCTGATTTCACACGCGGTGCCCTTTCCAATTACGGCTGACATTATAAAGAACCATTACAAAGCACAGGTCGGCAGCAGTGATCTGAAAATGGCGTGTACTTTCCTCCTTGAGTCTGAGTAACTACCGTGCATGCTCGGGACTACAATAGTAGCACTGTCGCGGACGGAAATAGAAACGGAACTTGCTTTATGGACGAACCTCGTAAATTAAAGATATTTTTAATAACTTTTGTTAAGCTTGTCGGGCTTAATTAAACAATCGGGGTCAGCACTTGCTAAAAGTACAAACTACTTATAAAGTAACTTATACTAAATACAACGGAAACATCCATGCCAGATGGAGGATTGGAACTCCCGACGGGGAACGGCGTCGCGCATCGGAGCATAGCGCCTCAAAGCGCTCGGCCATTCCGCCGCGGTGTTGCTTTCTTCCTTTTTTTTTTTTTTTTTTTTTTTTTTTTTTAATACGAGTTTTGCTTCTTTATTTGTGGAGCATCGTCAGTGTCCTGTGACAACATTTTTGTTATTTGTGTCATACATTTCACTGCAGAACAGTTGTAAATAATTAGCTATGTTTTTATAGTATAACACCTATGAATCTTTGCTAATCTACACGGTTAGAAACAACCTCTATAGCACAAGTTTTTGTGAAATTAATTTAATTTTTCGGTTACTTACCGTGAAACATAGCAAAATAATCATAAGTCTTCTGCAATGAATTGTTATACACAAGAAACAAATATATCTTACGGGGTACTGATGATACTTCACGAATATAGGAGCGAAACGCTTATCGCCCGAAAACCCCTACTCATTTAGTTGCAATAGACGGAAATACACTTCCTCTAATTTTCTTAGCAACTGAGGGCAACGGAAAGGAGAAGATATCATGATAAAAATAAATGCTGTATGTTTGTTCGTAAAAAGACCATGTACAGTCACAGAGAAGACTATCAACCACAAATGTGTACTCAGAAGCCGTCACTACCTGCAGCCTCATTTAACACATGTGATAATAAAATTAAAACAATTTGGGGTGTTACTGAAACGCAACCCCGGCAACTGAGGACCCTTCGACTGTACTTCCATCATATTCAGTGAAAAGTATACTAACAAAAGTCAGTAGTTGAAACACCTCTCACAATTACTTTCTTAACGTTGTGCTAAATGTTTATTAGAAGATTCAAGACTATTAACTGAAGGGGCATAACTTTACAGTTTGATGAAATTGTAAATCCGCCCTCCTCTGCCCTTGATATTCGGGAAATAGTAATCTCACTAAAAAGTAAAAGCTCACATGGAACTAATGGCATTTTCCAGAGAGTGCTAAGAACTTTTTACAACGGATAAGTAGGATTCTCAGCCTAATATGGAATACCTCTTTGAAGCAGGGCATTTATCCCGATAGGTTGAGATTTTCTGTAGTAAAACCACTGCATAAATAAAAGGACAAGTCTCATGTCGACAATTACCTCTCAGTCTTCCTGCTCTTTTATCCAAATCTTAAATAAAAAAAGTGCTTACACAATGACAACTTGGTTTGCAACAAGAAATTATGTATATACGTTTATTGATAAAACGTAAAATCACTAAATAATCGGAATTAACCAATTGATATTTTTGTGGTATCTCAGTGGTTTCTGATTATGTAAATCATGGGATTCTTTTAGATAAGCGTAAATATTTTGATATGAATGTGTCAGTGCACAAATGATAACCTATGTACATGTACTGTCCTTCTATAAGAACAGTGGTAACGTTGATAAGTTTATTGTGTAATGTGAGTACTACATTACTAAACATTTGCCAGTTTTGCATTCTTAGAAATGATCACAAATGTGAATAGACCATCTGTTTGAGGACTTTCTTTTCACAATGGCTTTATGCAACATAATATTATTCGAGAGAAGTAATGAGCTGTATCATTATGCTATTTTTTAAAGAAGTCCTGTATTTATATTGTAAAAGTAAAAGAAAATCTGTAGATACAGTATCTATGTTGCATACAACAAATATTTTCTCGTGCTCCTTTCAAAGGAAATTATCCATTCTCAGATACGTTTCAGTATTATTAATACAGTAGAGAATACCATAAATTTGCTTCATCTGATAAAACTTTGGAAAAAGCTACACTGGCACCCAAGATTGCAACAAATCTTGACTTGTCAGACGAAGGTTCTGGGGAAGAGGACAGCATATCACCCAACAACTTACCAAGGAGTATGTTAAGGGCTAAATTAGGAATATGCTAACGCTCCCTTCCTGAAATGGCGAAGAAAACACATAACAACAGAAAATGGAGCGCATCAGTGACGCAAGTAGTAGTCATGAAGACAATAAATTAGACGAAAGCAAAGTAATTACAAATTATAGTCAGAAACGGTATGTTTGGAAAAGTGGAAAAATCGGTGCTTTTATTACTATGTGGCCAGAATTATAATGTGACAAACAAGATAAGTTTCCTTTAGAATAATATTCATGCATTTTAGACAACGATGTGCTGCAAGGAAGAACAAACATGGAGACATGAGCATTGAAGAAATGACATGTTTCATAGGTGTCTTGCTTCTAAGAGGTTATGTTCCATTTCCGAATCGAAGACATTACTGGAAAATAATAAAGATACTTTCAATGAAGCTATTAGAAGTGCACTTTCAAGAGATAGATTTGAATTCATGTATCTAACCTCCACTGCTGTGATAATGTTGCTCTTGTTCCGAATGTTAGTTTTGCTAAGGTTCACAGTCTTTTCAAGCTCTAAATGGCCTCTTCCAATATTTCGCTTCGCACCATGGAATCCACAATGTTGATGAGGCAATGGGTGCCAGGATTTGGTTCTGGGGTTGCTAATTATTTTAAATAAAGCCTATTGCATTTATTAATGTATGACTTATTTTTACACTTTTTATAATTTAACCAATTAAACTACTAAAAATTGCATAAGAAATAATATGAGTAGTCTCGCATTAATTTGAAAGTGGAAGAGAAGCAACGTGGTGGAAATGGAGTGCACATAATCAGCTCGTAAAATAATTACGCACTTCTATGTTACTAGCCAAAAAGAAAGGTTTTTACAGTTTAATTAACATGAGTATGTGTAAAAATTGAACTAAAATGATACTATTGTCGTTTATAAGATTCCAGTCGGTGACGCCGCTGATCTGCTAAGCAGCGGGTCGCCGCATATGAACAATCGGCTCGTAACTTCAGCATAACAGTAACACTAGCGGCAGCATCAAAGCCGGTCGCGGCGGCATTAAAACCGCTCACAGTTAGGCCCTATTCACACGGGGATACTCTAGTCTCCAAGCGACTGAAATACTATGCGACCAAGAGGCGCAGCAAATGTAGTTAAATGGGGCCGTTCACACGGGAATACTTGGGTAGCGGCGTCGCAGGGCAGCCGCTACCCGTATACTACGAGGCTCGATCGACATGCTCGTCGCAGTCTCCTTGTCTCTTGGCTGCCTTCGTACCATTTTGTTGCGTAAAGTACGAAATAGTATTCAATTTGAAATTCGAGACCCAGCGAGGTGGCGCAATGGTAAGACAACGGACTCACATTCGGAAGGATGGTGGTTCAAATCCATCTCCGGCCTTCCAGATTTAGGTTTTCCGTGATTTCCCTAAATCGCTCCAGGCAAATTCCGGGATGGTTCTTTTCAAAGGGCACGGCCGACACCCTCCACCATCCTTCCCCGAAAATCCGAGCGTAAGCTCCGTCTCTAATGACCACGCTGTCGACGGGACGTTAAACCCTAAGCTTCCTTTTTCTGAAATTCGAGGTAGAAAATGTTTACTACCTTCCCAATGAAGCATTAAATAGCCCAGAACATGTTGAAAGTGTTTGTGATCTGGTCTTTGATCGAGGGCACTTCTTCTAACACTGTTACTTCTCTCTTTCCTTGTTCCTGTCAAGAAAGATTCGCGAAAAAAATGTTTTAGGGGTAAACTCCATGTGAGCTCGAATCTCTTTAGTTTTTACTTCGCGGTCATTTCACGAGATAAACCGTAGAAGGTGAAGGTAATAAATAGATTGACTCAAAGAAGAAAATTGAAATTTACCTGAAACTTATCCCTTGTCTGCGGTAATGCATTGAAATCTATTAAAAAAATTTACATGTGCTAGACCAAAAACTAGAACGTGGTTGTATTATTTTAAAAATATTTAAATATGTTTTCAAAATCGACTAAAAAGTATAATATCTCCTAATCCATAACAAATTCCTAACACCATACTTTTAGACCTACAAATTTGTGCTTGTGAATTTCATATAGCTATGACAATACTTGCTCAAACGAAAAACGTGGGGTGCATGCAATAGGTAATAGTAGGAGGTAACAATTGATTAGAATAATCACACAACAGGTCATACCGTTCGTAGTGTAACAAAATCGCAAATGACTGGTGAAGTATTCGTATTTCAGATATCTAATGCATGTGCCCCACTTTTTACGGTTTAATGTTAGACATATTGAACTAGATATTAAGAATTCTCAAGCACAAATTTTTGGGCTCATAGGCCTATGCATGTATTGAAGCTAATAATAAAACGATTACATTAACATCGTCACCCTGTGCCAACCTTTTTAAAAAAAATTAAAAATTAAAAGAATAAAAAATACTAAAATTAAAAAAAAATGGGTGGGGGTTGCTGAGGGGAGGGGCTTCAGCCCCATTAGTCACCCCCCATCCAGCATTCTGATTGAAAGGATTGGTACCTTTCTTTTCCACTTCTATTTTGATAATTTTTTCACAACTGTACCACTTCTGGGAGAAACAAAGAACCATAAGGTACGAAGAATAGGAACTATAACGGAAAACAAATTAACAGAATGTCTCCTTATACAAAACAATAAATAAATAAATAAATAAATAATATAAAAATAAATAAATAAAATAAAATAAATATGTGCCCGGGAATTCTATCAATCACGTTGATAACAACGTGCCTCAAGTGCAACTCCAGTTGAACCATTGTATATGCTGACAACATATTCGAAGAAATAAAAAAATAAAAATTATTTCACCAAGCCCCATGCAATTCATACATGTGACAAGAATATGGGTGGAGTGGACAATTGTGAAGAAGATATAAGTATTTACCTTGTATCAGTTGGCGGTACAAAGTGCCAAGTGCCACTGATGACCCGCTGTATTCGATGTTGCTGTATAAAAATTCCTGGCAATTACAACGTTATGATGGTGGAACTTTAGACCACCTTTCATTCTGTCGCAGGGTTTCCATGGCTCTGTTTCATATCAATTGATGAAGAAGCTACGATAGGAAACGGAGTAGACCAAGTAGATAGAAAATATTGGTTCAAGATATGATGAAACACAAGGAAAAATAAATCTAGATGCCTCTTTGTCATAAAAAATTTTTACTAAATGCAGGAAGAGTAACAGCTTTTGTGAGCCACCACACAAAATACTAAAGACTTGTTTTGTAGAAATTCGGATAAAATGTATGCCTTTGTTCCTACTAATGTCCTGAAAGGGGGCCTATTTTGACAAAATAGTACAAGATAAATACAATATTCCATTACATATTATTTGCATCGGTTCTAAATATTTAATATTTTTGGGTGGCTTATTTATTTATTTATTTCAGGAATAAATGGGTTTTCAAGCGTAACTTTATGGTCAGGAGATAACTATCACAAGGGACCTATCCGGAATTGGTCCACAGTTCTCCATTTTGGATGGTATGCTTTTATTGAATTATATTAATTTTATATTCGCTAGGATGTGAAGCTAGTTCTTTCGGCTGACGAGACAAAAATAGAACGTAATCACACCCAATAAACAAGAATGAACTGATGAAGTAGTAAATAACGTCTTTTAGAAAATTTTGTTGTTGGTCAATGTAAATGGACTCTTATTAAATTTAGATAAAATACAGTATACACATTTCCTTACAGTAAATGGTGTGACACCATTAATAAATACAGGCTTTGAACAGAAGTCTGTAGCTAAGTTAGAGCATTTAAAATTTTTAGGTGTATCCAGTGATGAGAAACTGAATTGGAAGAAACACACGGACGATCTGCTGTAACATTTGAGAACATCTTCTTTGTCTTTGATCTCTTACCATATACTTTCAAAAGTCTGAGGTCAAGGCAACCAGTATTTTAAAAGAAACTAAAACAATTTCTGAATGACAACTTCTACTCAGTATTTCAATTTTTAGATATAGAATAGTAATTTTACACGAAAAAAGTATGTTTGTCATCGAAAGAAACCTTAATTATACTGACACGTATTACATCATTGCAAAATGTCGTATTCATGATACTTGGAACAAGAATTAATATAATCCAGTGACTCCAGTGACCATACTTAGATCATAGAAAACTTTTGTGAGGAGGAACTGCAAGAAAAATACAGTGTTCATCTTTATTTAAAATTTGTAAATTATTAATTAAACTCGAAAGCAGTATGCATTAAAATTATATTCTAACAGAAGCTTTTAATAGAAAATCAAATTCTGATTGCAGAAATGTGATTTTAGGGTTTTCATTTTATTTTCACGTTTGTTACTCCTAGGGCTGAGACAGTTAATCAAAACTTCACGCTTATCATAAAATTTCAGTAGATTCCTGGATTTGTTTTAAATAGGAATCATTTGTTCACAAGAATTAGTCGTGGAGAAAATTGTGATTTGCTGAGTGTAGTATGATTTTTGCCTTGTTACACCCAAACTGCCGTAGAAGAATTACAATGTCTATTATTTTGGAATTTAATAAGCGTCCACAACACTAGGAGACAAATGAATATATTTACAATAGTTTCGATGTTTTCCACTTGCGTTATCACCAGAAAAGTTGTTCAAGTTATCATCGACATACAGTCCGATTGACTGACCACGTATTACATAGGGCAATGTGTTTCAACCTGTGGGTCGTGACCCCAAGAGGGTAGCAAAGTCTTGTTCGGGGGGTCGCCGTCACTATAGAGCAACACGGTAGGAGCATGCCTAAATACTAGGTGTTTTGAAATGCAGAAACGTATGCCTAATTGAAATTAAGCGATTCCTCGTTGATCATCAGTTATCAGTTGAACAGAACAAATATTGGTTTATAATAAATGCACCTTGTTAACAATGAATAAACGAAAGGCCGGAATACTATTTTGAGATACCAGTTGATAGCTGCATTGAAAAGATACATTAAGTAATTTTGAGAAATTCTACTGTTTACAAAACTGACTACACAATGGGACCTTGCTCGACGAGCGTAATTCTCTTCTGAACTTTATCTGCGGTGCAAAACTTCGTTATGCAACATATATTTTTCAGTCGGATTTGATGTAATAATAGAATGTGTTACATTCAGAAAAATGAAATAAAATTTATGTTCTAATGCAGAATATTCTATTTTTTATTGTTTTACAATCAACAAAAAAAATTTTTTTGCCTTTGAAAATACGCACATACGTAGCAGTATTACGGTTCGCGCAGGGGACGGGGAGGGGGTGGGGTCGCCAAAGTATTTGTAGTTGAAAGGGGGTCGCTTATTCATGAAGGTTGGGAAACAATGACATAGGGGAACATGAGGCAGAATTTATGTTTGTGTTGTGAACGGAGACGTGCTTTAAGGCAGTCCCTGCAGTCGCGGTATCTATAAGATCGCTGTGGCTGAGTGGGTAAAGTGTATGCCTATTGACACAAATTTTAATTGAATGCTTATCCTACTATTGAAAATTATATCTTTCGCAGAACATACTTCAGCTCTTGCGTACACTTGTATTCGACGGGCCACTACTCTGACCTAATCCAGCGTTCCCAGCCTGAAGCGCTGGTGCAAGCCACCCCTACAGCCCAGCTGCGGCCGCCGCCACCCCGGAAACGGCACAGGGTGTGTGCCCGCGCAGTTCGCCGCCAGCGCCGCGCCGCGGCGGGCTGATGAATTACGGCGGACAGGTGGCACGCGCCCCGGCAGCCGCCCAGCCACCCGCACATGTGCGCGCGCTCCGCGCTCTGGGACACAATTATACACTGCCTACCTGTAATTAAAACCGTGACTCCGCCGCTTCTGTCAATATGGCGGCGCGAGATTAATCTCTCCTCTCGCGCCGGAAATAGACCGCCGGGCGCGTGCCGCGGGCACCCTCGTTACGCCAGACACAGGCAGGAACAATCAATTTACCTGCCGCGCCTCTCTTAGTTACGGGAAATTTTTCATTTGCAAAGGCGCCCGAAAACGCCTCGCCCCGGGACCCGGACATGATGAGGCGTATAATGCTCGCGTCAGGTATCATTTGTTCTCGTTTAGTTTCCGACCTCGCAGTTAACGGAAATGACAGAGCGATGTTTCGGATATGGAAACTACCATTTCTCGAGATGAGTCGGTATTGAATTAACGTACTTCAATAAAATACCTCCGTCACGCTCACAGCTGTATAGTCACAACTGATGAAGAAGTTGGACAATTGGCCTGAAATACACCGTTACACAGATGACGTCAGTGCCCTTCACTGTATATTTTTGACAGCAGTCTGTCTGTATCTGTACGTGGCAAAAGGAAAATTATAAAGTTTCCAGATCACTTTCCTCTCGAGTAAAGATGCAAACTGCACCGAAATTCAGTGATTTTAAATGAGTAGCACAGCAATAGGTGAGGACTGTCGTGCTGCTAGTGGTGGTGCAGCTGGTGAACAGGTATCGAAGAGAAGCTTCTAGAAATAGAAAAGATGAGACGAGACTAAGTAAATGAAGAGAATGACACACATCGTGGAGATCTTGCAGACTCATTGGTATGAACGAGAAGTGTTAAAACTGTGGTAAGACAGGAAAGAAATCAAATGGATATTTATTTAAAAAAATGGGAAATAATGATTTCTTAATGGAATACCAAACACGATATGAATACCTTTTTATAGATGTAAGGCGTTCGGAAGTGTGGAAACGGAAAAAGTATAGGAAGTAACGAAGAAAATTAGAAGAGGATGACTTGGGTAATAGACTCAAGATAGTCTATGAAAATATTCACAGTAAAGACAAACCAATTACAGAGAAGACAGAAACCCTTGGCATGAATTTCGTACCGCAGTTATTCAGATCGAAAGGAAAGAATGACAAACCATAAGGAGTTGAGAAATGAAAACTATATTGTTTGCCTGTGAAGCGACTCCAAGGAAGATCTGCAAGATTAGACAAACACCAGGGATGAAGCTGGTTAAGTACTTGCTCTCATATTTTGCCTAGAGAAAAGTTAGGTGTTAATCATGAAATATAGGAGCAAGCGATGGAACATACTGAAATGGAGGGAAAATTGATAAAACAATTTCAATATCTTGGCAGTATTTTCTTCGACATTAGCTTCTAACAAATAGTTCAAGACCTAATTTGGAACGAGAAAATAACACTAAAATGCCAGCCTGCCAAAAATACTACCGATTTCTTTAAAATTCATATTAAACTTTTTTTAATTATTTATTTATTTATTTATTTTGTTTTGTATTCAAGAGCCACAGTCATGCAATATTTGTTAAATAGTTAAACCGCCATTTGACTGTATTATTTTATTATGTTTCACTGAATGCTTTACAAATTGCGTTTGCCGGACGCGGTGCCCAAGGGGACTGCGGCGCGCCAGTCACAGTCTGCACGGCCGCTACGGTCGGGGGTTCGAATCCCCCCATCGGGCATGGATGTTTGTGTCGCCTTTAGTATAAGCAAGTTCATAAGTAGTTTGTAAGTTTAGGAACTGATAACCCCGCAGTTAAGTCCCTTAAGCTTAACAAACATTTGAACAAATTGCGTTTGACATTAATATATTCAAAATGCATCGGAATTAGGTTCTTCTACTGATTGACGACCCAACTGTTGTGCATATGTAAACTGTTATTCTCAAGAATGACGATTTGGTTTCCTACATGTACCAATCAATTGTCATAACTGTACATTTGAAAATGGCTATACAGATGAAATCAGGATTCTGAAGAAACATAATAAAACAATACAGTCAAATGACGGTTAAATCATGCAACAAATACCCATTTTGATATCCAGTTTTGAAACTTGGCTCGTGCTAAGGAATACGTCAGAAGTATTCAGAAGGATGAGTTCGTAGTATGGTCCGAAAGACACGGGGTTTGAGAATTTGGGACGTGAAGAACCGAAAACGGGCAGCTGTGAGACTACTAGACATGGTCATAAGCGATGCATTCATGCTAACAGCTAGGAGGGATGACATGAAACAAAAGACAATGAGGATATGGCGAAATCTTCCGTCTAGTGATTAGATTAGATAAAATTAATACTTGTTCCATAGATCATACATACGGCATTTCGTAACGATGTGGAACGTGTCAGTCAAGTAAATGTTGTCTACACTTGACAATCAATATTTAAAGGATTTTTATTACATTTTTGTTGTTTTTTTAAATTTTAAATTTTATATTTTTTTAAAGTTTTATCTAAAAATTCATCTTCATTGTAGAAGGAGTTACCATTCAGAAATTCCTTTAATTTCTTTTAAATACTAGTTGGCTGTCAGACTTTTGATGCTACTTGGTAAGTGACCAAAGACTTTTGTGGCAGCATAATTCACCCCTTTCTGAGCCAAAGTTAAACCTTGAATAGTGAATATCATCCTTTCTCCTAGTGTTATAGCACTGCTATTACTTTTGAATTGGGTCGGATTGTTAATAACAAATTTCATGAGTAAATATATGTATTGTGAAGCTTCAGTGAAGATCCCTAGATCCCTAAATAAATGTCTGCAGGATGCTCTTGGGTGGGCTCCAGCAGTTATTCTGATTACACGCTTTTGTGCAATGAATACTTTTTCACTCATTGTTGAATTTCCCCAGAATATGGTCCCATATGAAAGCAATGAATGAAAATAGGCGTAGTAAGCTAATTTACTGAGATGTGTATCACCAAATTTTGTAATGACTCTGATAGCATAAGTAGCTGAACGCAAACGTTTCAGGAGATCTTCAATATATTTCTTCCAATTCAGCCCCTCGTCAATGAAAACAACTAAAAATTTTGAATATTCTACCTTAGCTATAGATTTATGTTCGAAGTCTAAATTTTGTTAATGGTGTCATGCCATATACTGTATGAAACTGTATATACTGGGTTTTATCAAAGTTTAATGAGAGTCCATTTGTAGAGAACCACTTAATAACTTTCTGAAAGATATAATTTACAATTTCATCAGTTAATTCCTGTTTGTTAGGTGTGATAGCTATACTTATATCATCAGCGAAAAGTACTAGCTTAGCATCATCGTGAATGTAGACTGCCACGTCATTGATATATATTAAGAACAGCAAGGGAATCAAGACCGAATCTTGTGGGATCCCATTTTTGATAATTCCCCAGTTAGAGGAATTCAAAGTGTTCAAATGTTTGTAAATCTATCGGACCAAACTGCGTGGTCATCAGTGCGTAGTTTACAAACTACTTATACCCAGGTAAACTAAACTAAGGATAAACACACACACACCCATGCCCCAGGGAGAACTCGAACCTCCACGGCGAGCAACAGCGCGCTCCGTAGCGAGACGCTTTAGACCGCTCGGCTACTCCACCGTGGCTTAGAGGAATTAATTGTTTCATCTATATCATGTGAACTGCTTATTTCAACTGTCTGCACTCATCCGGTTAAGTATGATTTAAACCTTTTCTGCGCTGTCCCACACATACCACAATACTTAAGCTTATCTAGAAGAACCCCATGATTTACACAATAAAAATCCTTTAAGACATCACAAAAAATCCCGACTGGTGATGTCCGACTATTCAAAGCATTTAATATTTCATCAGTGAATGTATATATAGCATTTTCAGTTTTTAGTTTTCAGTGAGAGGTCATTCCAGGCGATATTAGCGAAGATGATGCTGGGGTGCTCTCATATATCCACCAAATGAGATGACGACACAACAAGATCACCTGTCCGAATTCTGTTGTTTATACGGGTGGATGTTGAGTATTCGCTTCTATTCACAAACAGGTTCAGCGAGTTTTGCAGGAGACCAGACTGCTCCTGGGTCCACTCGGCAAGTGATGCGCCGTTTTTCCGGTAGGGGCCGCGGCGCGCCGCACCGCCACCAGCCATGTGCGGCACATGTGGCGGTAATTTCATTAGCGGCGTCGGCGTGACGCGATGACCCTCCGCCCTCACGGAGGGCGCCGGCGGGAGCGCTTCCGCTGTACGTGGTAGGTGGGCGCAGCGCGGGAGAACTCTGCACCGGCACCGGAACCACGGAGGCGGAGGCTCTGGGAACTGCCAGAAAGAGCAGCCACCGGCGGATGCTACTCTGTCCACTGCAGCCTTAATCCAGAATGCCAACAAAGATCTGTAATAACCTTCTTGTTGGAGATACGGCAATTTCCAAACCTCGAAATTTATAGTAAATTTGTGGTAAATAATACTGCTGGCTTCTGTTTTATTATTAACATTTTTTCAAAGAAAATTATTCAAAATAAAATTACACTCTTTTTCCTGTTGGTGTTGTGGTCGTCTTCAGTCCTCAGACTGGTTTGATGCAGCTCCTCCCTACTCTGTCCTAAGCAAGCCTCTTCATCTCCTCATAAGAACGGTAACCTACAAACATTTGAATCTGCTTACTGTATTCGTCTCTTGGTCTGTCTCTGCAATTACTACCCCGCATACTTCCCTCAAATACTAAATTCAGGATTCATTGATGTCTAAGAATGTGGCCTACCAATCGATCCCTTCTTTTAGTCGAGGTATGCCAAAAATGTTCTCGGCAATTCTGTTCCGTATCTCCTCAATAGTTACGCGATTACCCACCTAAACTTCAGCTTTCATCTGCAGCATCACATTCCAACTGCTTCTATCATATTTGTCTCTCAACTCCATATCGTCCACGTTCCATTACTTTACAAGATAATATACGTCACAAATGCCTTCACAAAACACTTATTAATAATTACGTTAGTATTGGATGATTTTTTCCCCTTTACTCTATCCTAAGAAAGGAAGCATAGGTAGGACCTTTGAGGAAGTAGAGGGGTAGCTGGCAACAACTCTTGAAAGCCTGGCCACTTATTATGACGAAAACGAGTTGAAACCAAATCCTGGAAAACCCAGGTCTGTGCATTTCATCTTAGAAATAGGGATGCCAAGAGGAAATTGAACATCACTTGGAGAGGAGAACAGCTACTTAACTGCGAAACTCCTAAATACCTTGGGGTGAAGCTGGACAGGTCCCTCACTTTTAAAGCCCACTGTCAAGAAACGAAGCTCAAAGTAGCCACGCGAAACATCAACATCCGCAAACTTACAGGAACCGCCTGGGGTGCCCAACCACAAGTGATTAGAACATCTGCCTTGTCATTATGTTTCTCCGCCGCAGAATATGCTACACCTATCTGGCAAAACTCTGTACATACTAGACAGGTAGATACAGCTTTAAACGAGACAGGTTGCTTACGACCTACTCCTGTCAATAAATTGTACCAAATTATGGGTATAGCACCACCAGGTATTCGTAGACAAGCTGCAGCAGAAGCGAAGAGGCAGGAAACAGATGCAAGACATCCTTTGTTCGGACATGTGCCTCAACGGCCAAGACTGAGGTCAAGGAAAAGTTTCCTGCAGAAAACTGCAGCAATTCGTGTACCCCCTAGAACTCGCAGAGAGGAGTTCTGGCGAGACTCTCTCTCTGAAGGAAATCAAATAAAGGTCAAGGAGGAACTACCCGAAGGCTCACACCTGCCATATGGGACCTGGAAGACCTTAAACAGGCTGCGAGTTGGAGTGTCAAGATGCAAAACCAAACTCAAGAAGTGGTGTTTCAGCAGTGAGGATGAAATGTGTGTGGTGCCGTGCAGGACGAACATCTACTTGTCTGCAAGAATCTACCGGCCGCGAGTACAACTGATGACTTAGTTGTAGCCAGTGAGACTGCTGAATACTGGGCTCAGCAGAAAATATAATCATCTTACCATCCCTTATATATATATATATATATATATATATATATATATATATATATATTAATTTTGTAAATTTGTGCTGTGATTAAATACCTAGTTCGTTTGTATTTATTCCTTGTGCTCGACACGATAAATAAATAAATAAAATATTGGATGATAACAAATTTCTCTTTTTCAGAAACGATTTTCTTCTAATTCACGTTCTTCAGCCACGGCGGATTATCCGTGCGCACTGGAGCGCCGTGCTGCGGTGCAGGCGGCCGTTCGCCGTCGGGGTTCGTGTCTTCGCTCGGGCATGGGTTTTTGTGTTGTCCTTAGCTTAGTTTACCTTACTTTAAGTAGTTTGTAAGCTACGAACTAATAACCGAGCAGCTGAGTCCGATAGATTTACAAACTTTTTGAACCCGTTCTTCATTTAATATCACAACTGACACAAAAATGCATCATCTTTATCGTCTAATTACTAACCTAATTCCTTCAGCATCACCTGCTTGTCTTACAGTACATTCCAGTACCCTTGTTTTGCTGTTGTTAATGTTCATCTTATATGCTCTTTTTAATTTAATATAACTAAAAAATAATTACTTGTGTTACACTATACTATTAAATCTCTAAAATATTTCGTGTATGATAGTATACATGGAACACTTGTTTTATTTAATATTCGGATTAGATATAATGCTTCCAATGGATACAGGATATGTAAGTATGAATCAAACAAACTAAAAATTAAAAGCCGGCCGCGGTGGCCGAGGGGACTGAGGCGCTCCAGTCACGGTCTGCACGGCCACTACGGTCGGGGGTTCGAATCCCCCCTCGGGCATGGATATTTGTGCCGTCCTAGTTCGTAAGTAGTTTGTAAGTTTAGGGACTGATGACCCCGTAGTTAAGTCCCATAAGCTATACAAACATTTGAACATTTGAAAAATCAAAATAAAATAAATGTATATCATGCATAAAAGTATTTATCTCATCTATACGTGCTACGTTTATTCCTCTATGTCATAAGGCTTGTTTCCAGTAAGTCTAACACTAGGTTATGGGAAACCATGAGCCACCTTTAGTTACTACCAATCTTAACACCTGCCTTCGTCACCTTCTCAACAGCATTACGACAGTTAATGTATTATCTGTTATCCATATCAGACGCGGTGGAGTAGCGGAGTGGTCTAAAAGGCGCCTTGCTGCGGAGCGCGCGCTTGCTCGCCGTCGGAGGTTTGAGTCCTCTCTGGTGCATGGATGTGTGTGTGTGTGTGTGTGTGTGTGTGTGTGTGTGTGTGTGTGTGTCCTTAGGTTAGTTTACCCTAGATTAAGTAGTTCGTAAGCTACGGACTAATGACCACGCAGTTTGGTCCGATAGATTTACAAACATTTTTTTATTATCCTTCTCATCCCGTATACTTAACACTAACCATGAGGGTAAAGAGATTGGCGTATTCACGTGAAGATAATAACAGAGTTGGTGGCTGCATACTCACAGGTATAACCTCAATGAAAGCAATTGTATTCACGGAGCTCAATACGACTTGGCACTCAGCGCCAGGCACTTATTGTTGTGTTGGTGCACGAAATAGCTCACAGCTAAGAAAAGCTTATTTAAAAAAAATATGTATGGTTTAATTATGCTATAATGAGGCGAAAAAGCAGTTGGGCATCCGGACAAAAATCACATCCGGAACTATGTCTTTTGAAGCTACCTATTACATTATCAGACGAAAAAATTGTACAAAACAGATGGACACTTCCTTATACCACCAATTGAAAAACAGATTGTGTCCGCTGACTATGAGACCCTCGTAAACGAATTCTACCCGCCAAGCTTTTCTATTGGCTGGGTTACCTCAGAGTTTAGATGACCACGCCCTTATAATGATCTTATCATATCTTCTCACGCGAAGAAACGTCACTCCGACAAAAGAATGAGTGACAAGTTCAAAAGACAGCTATGGTACACCAGTAATACGTTGGATGAAAGCTTTATGACAGCAGAGGAATGATAATATTTGTTTATTGTAGTAGGGGAAGGTTGCCGATATTGGACCACTTTTTTATTTTGGGATCCAAAGTCTACATTATCTAATCGAAACCAAATATACTTTAAGAGAAGGTATATATTGTACACTTTCATCTGCTAGTTTTATATTGTGAATAAAAACAAAGCATAAATGGATATTACTAAAAATTTAAAAATTTATAAACGGTCCAAGTTAGGAAACCGGTTGCGTAATTTGGACTTTCAATTGCTTAAATTGAACCGCATGGTAAAACAATGACTAAAATGGAAATAAGACCCGTAATATTAAGAAAAGCTTCATTTCAACATCTCGCCATTGATATTTGTTCTGGCTGACGGGGGAAAAGCTGTGTATTTCGTCTCATAAATGAAGAAAACCACCCTTTACCAGCCATTTTCTTTTCTATGTTGAAAGAATGAGTTCATATTTCTGTGCTATGTCGAATGAAAGTTTACGAACATCTTTGATTGTGAATACAAAAAAATAAATAAATATATATATAAAATAAAAAATAAATAAAAATAAAAAAAAATAAAAATAAAACTTTTTCAAATAAAAGAAGGTGATGTGCGACAATTTTTTCCATCTCAGTTATAAAGGTTGATTGTTTTCTGAATAACTGAACTTCGTTTGAAAACATGCTTTTACCACATGCTTTAATTGTAGCTTTGGTACTCGGTATAAACGAGCACACTCGTTAAGTTCATGGTTACCGTTTCTGTATGCTTCCACAGCTACCTTCAGTTCATCTTCTGTCCATTTCCCACGCATTCCCCTTATTGCATCTTCCAAATCTAAAAAGGTTACCATACTTGGTCCTTATTTTTTTAAATTGTTTTGCAGCGTAGAAAAATAAATCTCAAAACGAAACATCTACCTATTACCTATTGTTAAATGACATTAAGTATTATTTGTTGGGAGTGATTCCTAAATTGGACCGGTCCAAATTAGGAAACAGCCTTTGGTCCAACTTCGGCAACTCGACGCCATATAAGTAAAGATAACGTCGAAGGAACAAAAAACGCTAAACTCTAACTTTACGATATTAAATTATTAGCTAATGAAAGGCACTTTAAGCTATACTTTTAGAGCAGAGGAAAGCTTATGATATGTAGCAGAAAACTTACAGCAATAACGCAATAACGCAATAACGGAAACTGTTCTCACTCCAGTGGCTATTGTCGACTGGGGACTGAGCCACGTGACTTCGACAATGTTTCTCACCAGTTGAGCGAACTTACCAACACACAGTGAAATGCGTAGGTGGTCCAACTTATGCAACGGTCCATCTTCGGCAACTCTCCCCTAGTGCGTGCACTTTTGGCTTTTGTAGTCATAGACTTCTAGCAAGACTCCAGTTCCTTTGCGTGGTTGCTAGGGTCATTGCCTAACGAAACTAACGCAAGCTCACACATTTGCAAACATACAGCCTATTGTCGGTTGTCTCCGCAATGGCTGAGCACGCCGGTGCGGGCCCTGACGAGACGTTATCAGCCGGCAGTCGTCAGCCACTCTGCGTAATTACAGTAATTCATGGCGGTCATCACGCGCAGCCAATTAGGCAGCGGTTAATAAACATGAGGGCAGGCGCGCGCCAGCCGCTGACCCGGCGCAGGCGTCGGCGTCCACTGCGGGCCGGCCGCACTGCTGCCAACGTAGTGCCAGGCCGTGTTCGCTAATGGACGGTCAGTGCCTCGTCCGGCTATGACTACACATTTCGCAACACACTTAGGGAAATGGAAAATATTTTGAATTAAACAAAACGCTACCTAACAAAGAATTTCTATGCATGTGCATTCCACGTGCACCTGATAATTTATCATTGTTTGGTCCTAGGTTTTTAACTTTGTAATTTATCTGACTACACTAGACGGGCTTTTTTGCTAAACGAGAACCCCTTTCGTTCGGAGGCTTGAGGAATAGCATTTCATTTCATGTTTTTAAAAGCTAGTTTCTGTAATACTGTGTTAATATTGACGGGATTTTATTATGCTAATAATTTATCATTGTCTCTATGAACGTGGCAATATGAACGGTTTCTCCGTAACGCTACTGTCCCTATGAGAATGTGTACTTGCTTCATTCTGTGTGTGCACGTATGACTATCTTTCAGCATAGTAGTCTGAGTGTATGTATGAGAACTTTCGTCGTCGGTTGCTGGCTGCTCGCTACTAGTGTTTCTCTGGCTTTCTGTCGATAGGTAGTCGTTACGAACCTCTGCTTTTGATGCTACCAAAGAGGTTCCTCCTCCCTTTGGTTTTAAGTTTGGTTGGCAATGCCCAGTAGCGAGCCTCGACAGAACGCGCGAGTCTAAGCTCTCCCCACCACTTCAATTTCCTTGGATTGTTACCGATTTCCGGCCGCTGGCGGGCCTCTCGCTGGCCGTTTGGACACTCTGTGGTTGTGCTTCGAGCTGGTAAGACGTTCTGGTGTTGGTCCTCCCTTGAGATGGTAGCGATTCTTTCTCTGGTGTTAAAGTTAGATTTCAGAACTTAGGTTAATTTTTGGAATATGTTTCTTCGATCACGTATGGAAGTGTATTCGATTTCATTTTGGTGATTTTGAGGTAAATACGGTGAATATGTAACTAATTCAGTTTGATAACAGCTGAGAATCGGTAACCTTTGTGAGACTAGTTGGCCGTGTATAAACTCGGTTAAATTTCTTTCTAGCTTTGCGGGATGCAACTAATGTGCGGGAATATTTTTAATCTGTGTAGTGCATGTGAAATATTCTTTTACATATTCTCCTTCCACGAGTGATGTGTACTCGACGTGGTGTGTTCTTAGAACAAAGCCTTCATCTACCCCTTTGTCTGTTTCTATGGACTTCAGGCAATAAATTATGCATGTATCCTTCTGATTTCCATTAGTATCTTGTGATCTCCTCTCCATCTATTTCAAATTGTTGTTTCGTTTCCAAACCCCCCAGTACAATCTCTTCTAGCCTTGTACAACACCCTTCATTAACTTACTTATGAAATACTACGAATTTCTAGAGGCAGCATGCCCTATTTCTTAATTGATTTACCCCGACTTTGAATTTATTACATTTTTCTGATTTTTGAAGAGTGGACTTCGTCCAGCCATGTAAACCATGTAAACGTCTAACTGTATTTCTTTAGGTTCCTTATGATATCCTACGCATTTCTAAGGGTTGCGTGCCGTAGCTATTTTTCTCTATTTTTCGGAAATTGAATTTTTGTATTTTTACTGGCTTTCGGAACCGCGTGGTTCTGAACTCTGACTTCAAGTTTTATAGCTAGTCATTTGAGTTCTCGCCGCTGCTCACATGCCAGTGCCTTTATATTGTATATTCTTGCTTCGTAATCTGTGATTCCGTTGATTTTTTGTTGAAATGAATACGATCTAAATTTAAGCAATTCGCCTTCACTGGGGTGCGAATATGTAATGTAGCAGACACGTGCCGTGTGTCTCAGTAAATCTGCATGCTCACGGTTTGATTTAAATGGAAATTAACCTCGCCATTATCGCGTACCATCTCAAGTAAAGAAAGACAGACCGGAGCCACCTACGAAGTTTATTTTCTTTGAGTTGTGTGGTACATCCTGGTTCGCTGAATTTCGCCTACGATAGCGGCGCCTGTTTCTGCTTCGTATCAACACACTGAGTTGGGTGAGTTTTGCTTTGCTTCGCGCGTGTGAGTGGCTGAATGCTTGTTGATTGTAAATCCCCTCCTCCGACGATGTTCAGTTCAGATTACTTTACGTCAGTAGTTCAATGGGGTGGACTTTTATTGTTTAACAAAATTGGTTTCCCCATTAGCTCGTGTTTGAACTGAATAAATAATTTATTGTCAGTAAAACCTTGACCTACTTATGAATATTGGTTTATGAATACACTCCTTTTTTTAATGTTGTTTTTCACCAGATGCAAATTGTCATGTTTTAATTCCGTTGCGCCACCTTCATGAATGGTTTAGTTCTGGGTGGCTTGTATATTAATGACTGTGTGTAATTCTCGTGATCTACGACGTATCTTGGCCACCGTCTCTTTGTCTTCCTGCTGCTAAAGTAAAGTTTGAGTCAGTTCTAAATTCTGGACCAGGGAACAAGAATTTGTTGCAGGAAGTAGTCAGTAGTTCACGCAAATCCCTTAGCTGGTTTTACGGCCAGAGTTATATAAAGTAAGCTTTTTAACTGGCTCCTTTCAGCTATAATTAATTTTACAATTAACGGTGGTCTTTCAATCTTAAGGACATGTCAAATCTTTGCCGTGGATGTGAGCGCATCACATCATTACGTAACGCTGTTGGATTCAGTGTGATGTCTCTGAGACACCAGTGAGGGACTGAGAACTATATTGTGTCGCAGAATGGCAGGCACGCTCGATCCGACCGAGGCGCTCACTGTTCTTACGTGAGTGAACGCGTGGTCAGCACGGCGCTCCGAGCTAATGCAGTCTTTCTTCCTTATTTCATTCCTGAAATGTATTTCCTCTTCCTTACCCTCTTCTCCTACTCCCACTCTTTTCCCTCTGCACTGGAGGACTGATAACCAAGGCAGTTCGGTCCTCATTTGCTAACCAACCAAACAACTAGCATACTCGACATGATTACGTGCTGCATGGCCAAGGATAATGCAGCACCAAGAAAGACTGGAGATACCATAGTCAACTTTATTTTCAATACATTTTAGAAAGATGACGTCATTTAAAGTGAGACCCCATCTAGTTTGAAAATTGTTGCAGCCATTTACTGCTATAAATGCTGTTACACGCTTTGGAATGGAGTCAAAGTGTCTCTGGATGTGGTTTTGAGGTCCAGCAGTACATTATGCTTACTCATATTGCTTAATTTCATCCGATGTAAGAGTGAGTGGTGTATCCCGGTCCAGCCGTTCCACAATCGTCTACGAGACCTTTCGTTAGTCGAGACATTTCGAGAACAAGGACTCCAACAGCAATACAATCCAACTGGAGTTGATGAAGTCTCGAACATTATCCTGTTCCAATGTGACCGTCGGCAACTTCCAAATGTACAGAAAGAATTTACGCTCCAAGTCTTGTAACGTCTGCCGGTAAGTCTACAGGCACTCCATATTGGTGGGTTGCGGGAGTGGACTCCATTACAACCCAAAACCACTTCACTGGGTGCCGGACCGGTATGGCGAAGCATGAGACAACAGTTCATAGGTGTATCAACACTAATCCGTTCATTGTGATGGTGTAGGTAGAACAGTGATTGGAACAATGCTGCTTTTACGGACGAAACTCGATTCTGCTTTACCACAACGATGGTCGCATTACTTTAGAGATACCTTTGTGATAGAATGGTGACGTGTTGTTTCATGTGCCGGCATGCATCAGGCATTATAGTTTGTGTGGTACTGGAATCCACTCCCGTAACCCGTAATGTGCATTGTTTCAGTTTTACATCTCTTACACCAGATTAACTTTAGGAATATCTGGATGGTAAAACAACTACTTTACCCCAACAAACATCCAGAGCATCTTTGATTCAATGTCGAGGCTTGTAGCAGCGGATGATGCCGGGAATGGCGGCTACATTCAATACTGATTACATCATCTTGCTCAATTGAGGGACACATGATATCTGAGCCAAGTTTCAGCTCCAAAAGGTATTTGGATGCGGTATCTCTAGTAATTCTTAGTGCTGTGTTCTAGATGGAAAGCAGTTTGGTATTGTTCGACAGCCTCTGACGAACTGAGAATAACAGCTGATATCCGGGTGAAAGTTATAAATAGTTAGGAAGAGCAAACGGCGTAAGAATTCGAAGTGCCATCCGTCGTTGGTATCTGGCAACAAGCGAAGACTATAGAAACCTAGAAAGACCGATAATTAGATGCTAAATCACAGTAAGACTTTTTACAGTTTCTAATTCACAATTCAACAAAAACTGATATTTCAGTTGCACAGGACGGAAATATGACAAGTGAGGCTGAACAGTTCAAATTCCAGTCGTGGAAAGCCCATGTTCAGGATCTTGTTCAATATTTAAATGCTGTGTTGTTTACCATTCGAACTGAAATAAGTCATAGTTCAACACTAAAAATGGCCTGCTTTGATAACTTTCATTCGCGTATGACATATAGTGTAATATTTAGGGTAACTCATCTGGTTCAAAAGTGTGATGAATGCCCAGAAAACGGCGGTTCGAGAATATGTGCGGTAAGTTCGTGTACTTCTTGTCGACCCCTATTTAGTAGCTTGGGAATTCTGATATTGGCTTCCCAGTACATATTTTCTTTAATGTCGTTTGTTGTTAATAACATTAAGCTATTCCCAAGAGTTAGCAACTTTCACACAGCTAAAACTAGACGGAAATCGGATCTGGTGTTTGATAACACCTCCATGACCCTTGTGCAGCAAGGTGGTAAGTATTCTGCCGTGAACTCAGTGAATTCAGTGAACTCCCCCAAGAATTCATAATGATTATTAGTAATTCTCGGACTTTCAAGACTAACTTAAAAGTTTCCTCATGGCTCACTCTTTCTATTCTGTCGAGGATCTGCTGAAAAATTAAAAAAAAATGTTAAGGTAATTTCTATGTTATGTTATGGGTTATTTTCACTTATGTTCATGTCTATCGTGAGCATAAGATTCCTATAAGTCTCACTTTAATTGTTGATACTCTTATGTTGCACTGTGATGTACTGACTGGTTCCATGATCAAGTAGATTTGCTCCACAATTTGGTTCTGAGGAACATGATAAATATAAATAAATAAGCAGTGTAACGGAAAGTCATGTATACACTCACAAGAGCCTCCAGTCAGATGTTATCGAGGCGCTCCAGCCACAGTCTGCACGGCCACTACGGTCGGGGGTTCGAATCCCCCCCTCGGGCATGGATATTTGTGTCGTCCTTAGTCTTAGTTAGTTCATAAGTTGTTTGTAAGTTTAGCGACTGATGACCCCGTAGTTAAGTCCCATAAGCTATACAAACATTTGAACATTTTCAGATGTTATCATGGTTGTCACTTTCTGTACTTCAAGAATGGCGAGACAATCTACATCTAGAAGCTTTTTGTTCCATGGCACAACAGAAGAACACAAGTGTGTTCTTGACAATGGTGTCATACCTCTTGCTCATGGGGAAACTAGTACCGATTGAAATGAAAGTTAAAATATTTACTATGACTTATGAGATAGACATGGCCACATAGTGTTCAGTTGTGTGATTATGATATCATTACCGGTTTTAAAAGTATTAAACAATTGTAACGTATTTTCAATATGTTGACGACTGTTTTTTAATTTCCTACTGTGCGTCCCGAGCATACGGAAAAGGCCTATTGTCTGCAAACAGGGCTCAGGGATAACACTCTCCCGTTAAGTGTGGCAAGTTATGATAATTTATTAAAGTTATTAAATATCATACAAAGGCTGCATGTTGTGTTGCCAGAAGCACTTTATACATTTTACGTAAAACTACTTCAGTCATGTGGTTTATTTTACAGGTATTCCGAACGTACCAAACCAAGAAATCCTGGGAAATGTGCATGCAGAGAGAAAAATCGGAGAACGGAAGATCACATCTCAGTAACTTCTGTAAATATCTATTTATAGGCGTAGGAAGGAAACCAATATTTTTAAATAGAAGCCGTCTTGATTGTAAACGATTAATGTTTTGTAATGACGCGTTTCGCTCTACGTTCAGGGTATCATCATTTCATCTCCTTCACAAATATAACACAAGAATTACTAACGAGTTACAGCAGTGACAAGTTGGGCAAGAACATATTTTCTGCTTAAGACACATTTGGTGTCTCACTGTTCGTTGGCCTTAGGATGGTAATGTTGATAAAACGCAGGAAATAAAGCTGGATTAAGGTAGATTTCATAAAACCGTAAAAATGGTCGAAAAACAAGATAAGGAAAGGGACAGACGCGGTGTTGACGGTAAAAGGAGTAAGACGAAATGAAATTACCTTGAAAAGTGGTACATGTAGACCCAAGATTGACCCATGTTTTTAATTTGAAATTAGAGGTAACGAGAGGGTATGGTGTTCTGTTTGAGCGAAATGCGGTGTCACGTAACATTAATAAATTAATTTGCAAACAAAACGGCTTTTATTTCGAAATTAAATTTCACTGCTTGAAGTACGAGCTGCACCATGGATACGAAAATAATTAATGCAAACCCGTATTCTAAATCATTATATAAATACGCTAACACCAAAATTGTGTTACAGATTACTAATTTATTCGTACAAGAAGGCCAATGAAAGTTACATAATTCGAAAGATTGTTTGTCGTAGATTTCACGAATATAAATATTATGTGTGCATTTAACCATTAAAAGTGGTAAAATGAAGTAGCTATCTACAGCTTGGATCGAGTTCTACATTCTCCAACAATCAGCTCACTGATTGGCTATACGCCCCGACCAAAGACGCTGTAATGCAGCGCATCTGCAGTGTTAAAATAACGTATTAAAATCAGAGAATATCAAAACATGGAGTGCTCCCGACTCACTTTCTTGTGCCGTTCAAATGCTTCATTTTCGTAGTGATTAAGAGTGGTTAAAGGGATGTTTTCATATGAATGCCGATACAAAGGATGATGCGCCGGGAGAGGCATCTAGCGGTGCTCGGGTGGAACTACGAAGTCGAGAATGCCGATGTAAATGATGATGCGCCGGGAGAGGCATGTAGCGGTGCACGGGTGAAACTACGAACTCGACATGTTGTCAACTCCGGAATTCTGAATATCGCAGTATCGAAATAACATTATTTCTTGGCGTTGTATAAATATAGGAACACCTAAATTGTAGTTCCATTTCAAATATTAGGCTAATGAAAGTTATATAATTCGAAAATGGCATGAGAAGTATATACTTCCGTTTTTATTTGTTGTTATTGTGTCAGGCATTTTCCTTAACACATAAAGGATACCGTTTCATACCTCCAAGTGCCGGTGAAATTTTAGCAAATATCCCAGCGGCGTCCTATGATAATGTTGTCAACAGATGCTGAATAGTGTGACAAGCCTGTGACTCTTAATTTTAGCCTATCGCTTGACAACGTTGATGTTTTCTCATGGAATCATCGCTTTACGAGGCAATTTTTTTACTGAGCGGACGAGGGTACATACAAGAACCTGTCAACCATAAAGCAGGAACAGCATTATTTGTTTACTTCATGGTCTGTACGATACACTAATCGAGTCATTCTATGTGGTTCGAACAAGTGGGCAAAGATTTTCTATCGTGTTGTTGATGTTGCCAACATAATCACGCCAGGCCGCCGACAAGATACGTACAATTTTACCCCCAGTGACCATTGTAAACACAATTGGTCGATTTTCGACCACAGGCAATACACACATATCCGGACCGTGTCAGGGCCGGGACGCATCCGGGTAGCGGCCGTCACCCGGAGAACGAAATATACCATTGCAATAAATGTAGGAGGCCACACGTGACCCAGGCCGAGCATGGGCAGTGCACGGGCTGGGCACGGAACGTCAACGGACCGGGAGCGAGCTGGGCGGAATTCGCAGAGTTTAATTTTTCACGTGACCGGCACGGACGCCGGACGACGCGACGGTGTTTGTTGTAAGAAATGGACGCGGAACGTTTAATAGAACAATTTCGGAAGTTTCCGGTACTTTACGACCAGAGAGACGTGAATTGCCGGAATATCCATTACAAGGACAAACTATGGAAGAAGACAATTGCAGCAGATTTGCAAGCCAAAGGTAAGATAAAAATTATTCAAGTTTCAATAGCAGAGAAATATACACTTAGTAATATAAAAATTATAATAGTTTGAATACAAGAAAAATATTTATTTAGTAATGTAAAAATTCTAGAAGTTTTAATACCAGACAAATATTAATTTACTTTTAATTTCGCAAACATATATGTTTTTGCTTTATGTCACTGGTATATCCTCTAGGCGACATGTTCTATCCATCCCATTCCAAACTCCCTTGTGGAGAATTGAAGAATTTTTTTTAGTTGGTCTCGTACGTAAAATACGGCATCTGATGATTTCCCACGAACTCATGGTAGCTTTCGAAGATTTAATGCTCTTTCTGACCATCCACTAGTTTCCTTTTGATCCAATCTCTGTTTGGGCACTGTGTAAGCTTCCATTTCCCGAATAAAGTTGTACAGAACACACGCTGCTGTCACAATATCACTGTAGCAATTTAAATGTATATTTTTACTAAATTTTGTATTTACCTGTCAATTATTAAAAGAATAAAATACCAATTCTATCCTTAAAACTTTTGTTTACTTTCTGTGTACTCTTTTTTGTACCTACCTTAAAAACAAAACACCCAGGCGTTCTTTGAGTGAAATTGTCTCCAAAACGTACCGTTTTTCCTCAATCTTGGTTCTAAAAGTTGAGAGAAGATGTGCTTCGTCATCCTAAAATATTCATAAATCTTCGTCTCATCATCCTTGAGATGAGGAAATAATGTTCGAAACTGTCCCTATACTTGTCTTGTTTTCCATGTGCTGTGGATCCATAGATTTCTTCGTTTTCTTTGCCTTACTTCTGTTTCTTCATCATCTAAAACAAGTGCTATGAGTCCTAATTCACTATTACTAAAATTAGCGAACATATTTACGAGTTTCACAAACAGGGACACAGATCAGCGCGTCCGAGTCACTACAGAACTGAGACACGGGCGTGTGGCCGCTAGAGGAACGAGCCGGAGCACGGACGTCACCCGCCCGACACCCCATCCGGAACGGCCCGGATATGTGTGTACCGACCTTAATTCTAGAAGACGGACATTAATTTTGGCGCCTCTGGTTATATTGAATACAATTTTAATGTTTTACATATTTTTAGGAATTCTTACGAAGATTGAGAATGACTGGACCCGTCCTCGATAGCGTAACACTTTCCAACTGTATCATTGTATCCATGCCGATACTTCTGCGGCTGGAATTGCGCCTGGCCGTGACATTTCCGTCTTACGGCCAAACGCCACACTGGCTGTCCTGGGCGCGCCATTCAGTCCACAGAGCAAACGCTCGCGCAACGCCCCGTTGCGTTCTGCGTTGCGTTGTCGCCGCGCCGACGTTGTGCCGCTTTTCGGCTCATTTCACTCGAGCCGCTCCCTGGCGCTCCGTTTTGTCTGTCGGCCACGTCCAGAAAAAAGAATACCGAGAAAAATGGCGGCACGCATGGTTGGGGACGCAGGGATTCCTAGCGAGCGAGAAGCTGAACCAAATCGAAGAGAGGTTAGCGTGTGCGTGATTGACATTTACCTGCAGGAATCGGATGACTGTGCGTGTGCGATGGGAATCGCGGAATGAATTTTCTATCTTTATTTTTGTGTCATTGTGATTTTGGTCGCGGGGCAAGAGCAGGACTGAGTATTAGCATATCAAGTGGACAGCCGCGAGAAAAGAGGGGGAAAATGTGTCCTTGAAACGTAGCTCCACGTTGACGCCAAAATTGAAATACCCATTTGTCACAAGGACCATGAAAATTACATAAGTCGAAAGGTACTTTGCCCAAGACGTGCTCAAAATAAAAATCAGTTCTGTGCGTAATAGTAGAAGGAAGTATATGAGGTAACCTTTCAGAATTGGAAGAAAAAATGTCAAACTATGGGAATACCAATAAACGACAGAACAATATATTCATTGCAATTTGCAGATGACCAGCTGATTATAGCCCAAGACTATGAGGACATAGAGTATATGACCAGTAAGCTGAATCAAGAATATAAAAACAGGTCTAAATGTCTACATGAATAAAACGAAATACATGGTAATTGGTGGAATAAATGAAGACTTAATATTAGACGAAAGGATGGGAACAATAACAACTACAGAGGAATATAAATATTTAGGAGTGAAAATTACAAATGATGGGGAACAGGAAAAACAAATTAGATCAAAACTAAATGCAGGAAAGACGACAATTTCTTTGTTGAATTGAATTCTCTGGGACAAACACATAACTACAGATAACAAAATAAGGATATGTAAAACAATCGGAGCATTATTACATATGGTTCAGAAGTGTGGACAATAAAATGGCAACTGAAATCAAAATTATTAGCTACAGAAATGGATTTCTGGAGACGTTGATCAAGAATATCAAGAAGAGAAAGAATAAGAAATGAAGTAATCAGAGAAAAAATGAATTGTAAAAATTCAATTATTGAATTCATCGAGCACAAACATCTAAAATGATATGAACACGTGAGAATTATGAGACTAGAAAGGCTTCCAAAATGCATACTCGACTGGACACCGAACGGAAGAAGAAGAAGGGACGACCACCTATCACATGGATGCAGGAAGTTCAGTCAGCAATGAAAAAGAACAACATTCCTGAGGACTTATGGGAGGACAGAGAAGAGTGGTGAACAATAATTCGTAACTTAATGTAATCTAATATAGGTGCTGGAAAATGTACTTACATTGTAAAACCAGAACAATAATAAAAAAAAAATTAGTATATGTATTTATATAACTCTCAGATTTCCTTCTCTATCAGACATTGAAATCTCCTGTAATCATGCGCGAAGATAGAAATTTGAAGTGACACCAACTTCGGAACTGTGTAATGATCAGCACCTATATATAAATGAGACAGAAAAGCTACAAAGTTCGGTGAAATTGTATTCGAAGACCATTGTAATTCAAATGATTTATGTGCAATGATCCAGACGGACCAGCAAACTATAGTATCACCTTATATAGTATATATATAGTATTACTGTACTGTAAGAGTAATTTTATGATCACATGCCATCGTACCACAAAATTAAAAGTACCGTAGAAATGGCTTAGCTTCGGCCACTTTTAACTTTTTTTTAAGTTTTAAATTAAATTAGGGACAATTCTCTGTGGTATGTTGAACACAGTGAAAGAAGAAATAAATTTTCACGTAAAATTTTTTTGCTTTATAAATTTATAATAGTGGCCTAAGTTTCCCTGGAAATTGGGAAACATCGTTCGCAAACTAAGTGTTATGAAAATACGAAGATACACGCGCCTGTATTATCTGCAGCCACCTGACATTATTGGATAACCTTCCTCTTAATTATCTTCGACTCACCTTCTGACCCAATCTTCACCAGACATTCTATTTTAAAATGGGTATAGGACAACCCTATAAAGACGGTGGACCAGAGCATCAGATTTGTTGTAAAATAAATTAATAATTAGATACTATTTTCATTGGTTACGTAGGTATGCGTATTATGGAATTTAACCATTATCAAATTTCAATATGAAAGTAAAAGAATAAATTAACAACGATAGAAGGAAGCCTCATGTTTCCTGTGGGAAATTTCTTGGATTTTGTCCTTGAGAGTGGTCCTTGGTACTGCAAACATTTGTGACGTCTTTTCTTCTTTAGCTCTTGAAAAACTGTCGTATCGGCAACTGATGCACGGATGGGCAAAATTTTACTTATGGCAGCCAACTTTGTGGACATTGAAGTAAAATTTATAATCTCTCGGTATCTGATAAACAGCGATTAAAACCAATTTCAAAGACTGAAATAGGCAACTGATGGATATGACACCACTCACTGCATGTTCTGCTGCCAAACTTACATCACCCTCAAGTTGCTGCCATAAATAAAATTTTACCTGCCCATGCATCAGTTGCCGATACGCCAGTGTTTCGATAGCTAACGAAGAAAACACGTCACATAAAATGACGCCCTGGAGCGTGAGGATCGACTGAAGAAAGACACTCGGAATGCAAAAATTGTACTAATAATATCCAAAAAAGTATTCTCGTAACCATGAGATTGTGGGAAACATCAATTCAAGGTGATGACGAATACATGTGTAGCAAATGTTTGACGTAACTAAGTATTTTATGTAAGTGTACTGTTTTACAGTTTATGCATGTGTCGTCAGAGATAGTGTCTACGTTATATGCAGATAGACCCATTAAATGATGAAAAATCCCATAACGGGATTATTCAATAGTTATACATGAATATTTTATTGTAGGGTGGTTGTGTCTGAACTGTGAAAGATAATATTTTTCTACAGTACAGGCTGTATAAATTATTTTCCTTTACGATTTTAAGAAGAATTGATTCATTGTCTTCACTTGATTACTATTCGTTTTAAGAAAGAGAACCCCAGAATTGTATATATACGTACAGATGTAGGAAGTAATATTTTAATATTTTACAGATATAGTCTGATTTTGTTGACATTTTTAACTCAAAGTAATTTTTACAAATCTGTGTCCATTGTTGTACAGTAATTTTATGATTAAGAGTTAGACAGCGTTAACATACGCAATATTACCAAATGCAGTAGTGCAATGTTCTTCTGTTATTCATTTTATGCAGTAAGTAACATTTCGTATAGACATGTGTGTGTAACGGAATTTTAATGTGATCGGTCATTTAATACAACTATAAAGTGTAAATATAAAAGTCATTTATTGTGACTGCAGATTAGTACAGCAGTTTGTGTTTGATAACAGTGCGCCAGATAAGACTGCCTAGGTACAACTATCTGTCAATCTGTTTGTAGTTACCATCAGACTGCATAATTACGCAGCGATCTAACGTGTGTTTTATTCGCGAGTATGAAAAACTACTAGGATGCAATAAGACTGGAAAAGGCTGCTAACGTGTACTGGACGTGTAATACCAGAACGGTACTGTTGGTTAGACTGTCAGTGACAGCAGCAGTATTCAAGTGTTTCTACTCTCAATAACGTGTGCTTTGTCACAGATGATTCTGTGCTTGTAATCAAACTGTAAAGATCCACAATCGATATCGACGCGGATATCGGACCTGTTTTAGCGACACACAGCATAATTTCGGAATATAAATAGAAAAATCAGAACTTTGCACTACAAATGCGATTTGTCATCTAATCCTCATTACTTCCATCCATTGTGTTTGGATGATTAATATATTTAAGGAAACATATATATTTTTATTATTAGTTTCATGAAATCATTAGCAACGCCACAAGCCATTGCAATGTCTGACGTCATCTTTAGCTCTTGAAAGACTGGCGTTTCGGAAACTGATGCATGGACGGGTAAAATTTTACTTATGGCAGCGGCTTGCGTGTGATGTAAGGTTGGCAGCAGAACTTGCAATGCGTGGTGTCATATTCATCAATTGTCTATTACAGTCTCTGAAATTGGTTTTAGTGACTGTTCACATTGTTACTCACATATGGAGAGATTATAAATTTTACTTCATTGCCCAAAACGTTCGCTGCATACCTTGGCAACAGATGTACACGATGTCCCTGCCAAGCCTTTATGCTCTATTACATAAACACAATTAGAAAGCAGGTAGTGGAATATACTTTAGAAAAATGATCGTGGACTCTTATTTTGTTCTCTGTCATTTAGGATTCGCGTGGAAAGAGAAATATCAAGGTCAGTTCACAGTTTTTGAATAATGCTTCGAATGCACAGCTTAACTTGAGCGTCGTAGTAATAATAGTTCAAAATCACTATTTCAAAAATCACTCAGAGACATTTTAAATTTTGAAATGTGACTTTAAACCTTAATGTTCTTCACAAATTTGAGAAATCGTAATTACCAAAAATGTTCAAATGTTTGTTAAGCTTAAGGGACGTAACTACGGGGTCATCAGTCCCTAAATTTACAAACTACTTATGAACTACCTACAACTAAGGACGGCACAAATATCCATGCCCGAGGGGGGATTCGAATCGTAATTACCATTGATGATTCGAGCAAATATACCACGATCACTCATGATAACAATATGGTTTTATAAGTTTCAAAATTATTATTACATTCAAACAGAAAAAATTGTTTCAAATATTCAATAACAGTATTACAAACAATATTAAAAATTTCAGTAATCATTCTTGAAAAAAGAAACATGGTGTGTGTAACGCGGACTTCTTCTTCGACCTTTATTATGATGTGTATACGGATTAGAGCAACAGCGCTCACATGTCAATAGTGTCTCTGTTTAGTAAATAAAACAACCGTATACATTTTTTTCTTCTGTAGCTTGGAAGAATCTGTCTTCACCATGTCATGGATCTTCTTGCGATGGGTAATCTGTTGGGCCCCTGGTGCGAGAGGACTATGAATTCAAATAGTGTCCAACAACAATATTAACAGCTACTTCAGTTGATGTGATAAAATTTGCAGGAACTGAAGTTTTCCACTGTGAAAATAGTATACGAGGGTTGTGGCAAAATTCATGGCAGCTATTTTTTTCCTTGTAGATACCACATCGGTCGAAATATGTGACATATACAGACAAAAGGAGAAGGTGTTAACTACATGTGCGGACAATGAATAGCACAGAAATATCGTAAAACACAAATGTATTACGGTAGTATACAGGGCAAAGTGGCCGTCACGGTGCAAAAGAATGATAACACAGTACACTAATAGGTGACAAGACAAACCTGGACCTACAGACCCTCGAAGTAGTCCCCTGCTACTGTCACCACACGCTGCCAATGGTGAGGGAGGTGAGAGAACATTACTAATGTTGTCAACGAACAGGTGAGCCTATTCTGACATGGTGTGGCAAATGTGTGGTGACAGTAGCAGGGGACTACTTCGAGGGTCTGTAGGTCCAGGTTTGTCTTGTCACCTATTTGTGTACTGTGTTATCATTCTTTTGCACCGTGAATGCTATATTGCCCTGTACACTACCGTAAAAAATTAGCGTATTACGATATTTCAGTGCTATCCATTGTCGACATAAGTACGAGCACACCTTGTCATTTCGTCTGTATATATCACATTTTTCCATCCGGACTGGTATCTGCAAGGGGAGAAAATTAGTTTCCATGACTTTTGCCCCAATCGTCGTATCTTTGACAGTCACCACAGGAAATATCTTTGATGAGGTGTCATGGCGACTAATACACAGAGTGGTATATAAATATTATGTAAATAATAGTTTGTACCGTGAAAACAATAAAAAAATATGTGCCATACAACCATTACCTGTCAAAGTATAAAATTAGATAAGCTAAATATAAATTAAAAACAACGTAACGTTTGGGAATAAAGCAGACTGTTATCCTGTGATAGGATCGTACAATTATAATCAATTTACGCAGAGGACTAAGGAATATTATTGAGCATATTATTATAACAGAACGTGCATAATATTATAGTACATATGGATACATCTTTAACTGATCTAAAATTAACATATTATGACCAAGTCCAAAATAGCAGTCCATTAAATAGACATGTTGACCTTTGGCTATGTGACACTACCGGTACGGTAAGGCATACCTTTTCTGAAGATGATTTAGAACGGAAACCGGTCAAGTTATGTTACCCGTTATTGAGTAATAATTACAAAAATTTACTGTTAAAGTAGAATTCCCCAGTTTTCCTGGCTATTGAGAAGGGGAAAGGAATACGCATAAGTTTTTAGACTTATCCACTTGGAATACCAGTTATGACAGAGCATATATAGGAAACGAAACATGTAATTAACAGGAAAGAATGCGGTAACGTAGCACTACATGAAGAAGCTGTAATGATAGATATTGAGCAGTAACCTGATTGAATGACAACTGAGTGCGCGCGCAGCCCAAGAGGAATGCCGAAAAATTCATTACATTGCCACAGCGCAGAGCTCCAGGTTGAAAAAATGTTTGCTTGTTCCTTGTTTAATAATTGTTGATTCTCTTGTACAGCCTAGCGATAGCTAAGTAACTACAATGTCTTCGATCTACCGATAAGGTTCATTCACATTCCCAGTGTAAGTGTAGTGTCAATGCAAGCAGCAGTGGCGAATATAGCATAACTTTTTTTTTTGGGGGGGGAGGGCGAGGGAGGGAAGATTATTGTAAAGATAGGTTAAATAGTTATAAGTAGAGACCTCATACTATTTAATATCAGTTGTGCTGCTCATATGCAGAGGATAAATTACTCTGAAGCAACTTCTATTATTTTACCGAAATCAAACTTTGTTATTGTCGACATTGAATCATAAAAACATAGCTTAAAAAGACTGGCATGATCTTCACACTACTAACACCTCACTCCGTTCACCAATAAAGGTAAGTACTATTACTGTCTAGCAAGGCTCTGCCTTTACACACGGTTCATTAAAACAATTCAGATACCGTACTTAATTTTTCTTATATTCGTTATTTCGGGGGGAGGGGGATAGATGGGCGCCACTATTGTATATGCCCCTGACTAGCAGTACATAAAGAGTTCAGAAGTGACACGTTTCATCCGTAATTAATTCTCATCAATTTAGATCTCATAGACTTTACAAAGTCCGATGCCCTAGAGCGAAGTTTCAACAAAACTAATGAGAAGAGCCTAAATATGTTAGAACAACTACAAATAGATCTCCAAATATAAAAATCGTGAGGCTATGTTCAATAACACATACATTTCGCTAGCCATAGTTATTTTAATAATTTTATAAAACATCTTTTAAATGGATTCCTTGTTTATGTCGATTTAAATCGTACTTATAGCTCTGACCCATTGTTACAAGCTTCATCTTTGAGCTCGTCACGTTAGACTACGTTTGTGAATCTTTTCAAATAGGCCTATTGTGTAAACAAATGTGCGCCGTGAGTGATGTGGGGAAAACATAAACCAACTTTTGCTACGCTAAAAGGTAAGTCACTCACAACCTTTTTCGCTGTTTCTGTTCTTACTGTTTCTCATAACGCTTTTCTGGAGGTAATTAACGACTTATGTAACTTAACATCTAACCTGCTCACTACACGAACATACATTTTACCTCACTCAAGAGCAAAACTCAATGATTAACTAAGACGATTTGCTCCTAATGGACGCACAGGGTCATTACAGTACTATGTGTCCATTATAGTGGGCCTAATACGTAATCAGATTTGGCGAAAATATCATCGTTACATAAAGGAATCGTATCAATAAAACTTTATATAATCAGTCCATTACCTTGAAATTGCTAATACAAGACGTTAGTAGTTGTTGCTGAATTTATAACGTGGTGAATCAGAACAGTTTTTAATACTTTAATAGTTGTCCGTAATATTTTACTTACGGTAGCGACGGTGTTGTGTCCTGATGTTGGCAACAGACGTTGAATACTCTTTGAAAAGATATTTAAGGGAATAATCTTTCGTGTTGACCATGAAATAATGCTCTATGGTTGACATGTCCTTGTTGTGCTCTTCTCTGGAGAGTACAATGGTTATACTTGTAAAACCAAACGTTTCGATGTCAACATTACCCCTCAACGGCGCCGTGCCGTAACTAAAATTTAATGTAGTTAACAACGATTACGTAACAGGCGTTAAAATACCAAATCTATAGCTTCAGATCGAAAAAAGTCTTATGACATTTGTACACTGCTTGAATTTATGAGTGTTTGGTAAGCAATGCTAGCGTTTCGGTTAAAGTGGAGTTTATGTTGCAACGTTGCTACCAGATCGTGGTAATTTCAAAGAATGCTTGCAATAAAAGTATCTCTACCTGAAACAATAAATATCAAACGTAAAACTCTAAATCGATTACGCGCGAATTGATGCACAAGATGACAAAATATGAATGTTTACTAATGTGGTAATATATAATTGGGTTAACGTGAATATTTTTACAGTAGAATCGTGACACAGTGATTGGAAATAGCTCAATGTTTTTGGAGAATTTCAGTGTGAATTTCATTGCTTCAGTTGGCAGTTGCGAAATTTGAAGCTGTGATAGTGCGTATGTACGTAACAACATAATCGGAAATCGTGACATTTTCGTAGAAAATTGTTGAATGTTTCTGATTATATATATTGTAATATACTTCGTAATATGCGTTAGGTATCCAAACACATATATTTATGAGATGAGGGAGGATAGAAGATAAATAATTTTATTTGTATATATAAATAAAAATTATAGATACGACTTCCATCGCATAATAAATCGCTGCAGAATATCTTCAGAAATGTGCATCGAGAACCAGTCACTAAATGTGTGTGACAATTTTCAATGGAAATCTAGTTCATTTCATTGGTCAAGAATATTGTTTTCTTGAGAGTAAAACACTTTGCAGTAAAACCATCGTGAAGGAAAAAAACCTGTAACATCCTCACATCCATGTAGTGACTGGTTCTCGGTGTAGGTTTCTGAACATCTTCCGTAGCGATTTTAGAGAAGCACATCGACAAGCAGTCATTATATGGTTTTGACAGTTTTCCTTCTCCTTTGGATAGCGTTGACTGTGGGGCCTCTTAAATCATAAGAAATCAAAACAACTTCATCGTCACCCACGACCATAGAAACCAATAAAATGTTCTGATGACTACGAACAGAGCATATATCATACATCAAGCCGGCGTGAATAGCCATGTAATCGATTTAGAGTTGCACGTTGGATATATATTTCAGGCGGAGCTACTTCGATTGTAAGCATTCTTGTAAATCACCAGATGGTGAATCTAAAATGTACATTGAGAACCAGTCAAAATATGGCTCTATAGTGGGCATTAATTCAGCAACTACCTTCACTGATCTGTTCCCATTTAAAAACATAAATATTGTTACCCACAAGTAGTGAGTAGTTTGATGTGTACCTCTGGTTTTTTTTTTTTTTTTTTTTTTTTTTTTTTTTTTTTTTTTTTTTTTTTTTTTTTTCTCCACCGATCTCTTCTCCTGCGAAAGTGCGATCTCTATATGTTCCAAATTTTCCTCGCTCTTGTTAGATAAATAAATACACCGTTAGGAAGCTGTGCCTTTGATGCGAGATGCTTGTTTCAAATTATGCTATACTGTACTATGCCAAAAACATGCAAGTATCAGCTATAACTCTTACAGTGTACGTCACGAAAACAATGTATTTTGTACGAATGTGTCACAATTTTGCAATACGTTATGCGTACTCTTCGGAATTGAGAATTGTGTACTAAACGTAAAGGTGCATTCTAAATGGGTGTCCGAACGCCGTTCATGATTGGTGCATTCGCCTCCGGCTCCCATCATTTATCGCACCAACGGCTCGCGTCCAACAGCTGCCGCAAACACATAAACAACAGTACTTTAACCATTTCTTCATGCAGTTATACTTTTTTTGACGTAATAGCCACATTACATGCACTGCTATAGAGTTATCAGTATTAGGCTTATAGGTAAAGTGAAAGTCATTAGCTGGATGGACCTGTAATTATTTTGCACTATTTGCATCAGTTACTGTTTTTGTTTTATATTTATTGACGTATTCTTTTAATAATGTTCATTGCCGAAACTCGTAAAATATAGTCATTTTGCTGCCAGTTAATGGCTTCTAATCTCCCAACGTACTCAGCAATTTGCTGAATTTTTATGATATTCAGTGGGCTCGCCTGCCTCTTCCGTGACTTTATGTCATATTCATGTGGTCAAAGATGGAGATACCGATGTGCTTTCTTCTTGACTTCTTCAAAATTTTCTATGCTGTTGTACACAGAAAGCAAAACATTTGCTTAGCATGAAACACATCTGTAAAAGACAGTTCTTCACCTATATATTGATAATAGCTGCATGAATGGTATCAGTGGGAATTTAAAATATTAAAGTTGATGGTGGTGAAAAATTATAAAAGTTGCAAGATGGCAGTAAGCGAAAAAAGAAGGATGCTGCCATAATGCGAGATGTGCCTTCAATGGTATCCCCTCCAATCCCTAGCCAATGAAGCACATGAAGAGCCACAGTCACATGACTTATTAGTGAAATATTCACCATTTGACTGTAAATAATTGTTCATTTATTACACAATAATGATATTTGCTTTTGTAGCCATTCTTCGATGTTCTTGTAAATGTCTGACATCTAGTAAATGAACAATTACATACGGTTAAATGGCGGATATATTAACTTTTAAAAATATGTTGTAATGAACTTTAAGCAGCCAATGAGTGACGAGTATGTTTAAGTGTGGTACATAATGTTAGATCCACAAAAATGTACTGACAGTTTCAAAATGTTCTAATGTTTGTAAATCTATGGAACTGAACTTCTTCGATCATCAGTCCCTAGGCTTACAAGTTTCTTAAACTATGTTAAACTAAAACATTCATCCATTATGTGTCGGAACCTACGACTGTATCTTGAAATAGGTTTCAGAAATTACTACAACCAGTCGCCTTTTTTCTTCTCAAACTGCCTAGCAGCTCATCATCAGGCAGTGTATATACATTCAGTGCAAATTACATTTGCATCTGTGGCAGGGCAGAAAACGAGAAAAAGTAAACACTAATTGTGGTATGTTAACCAGATTAATTACAATATAAGTTCGTCTTCAAGATGTTACTTACAGTTAGGAGTTTCACATTTAGTATTTCCATGTGTGTTCCGCTTTTGGACAGCATTAAAAGCTGAAAGAAAATTTAAACAATTGACGCGCCCGCTCAAGCGTAAAAAAGACATCACCAGTGCTCTTCATTATGCTTTTCAAAAAATGTTTGTCACGCTTAAGGGTCGTAACTGCGGGGTCATCAGTCCATAAACTTACAAATTACTTATGAACTACCTAATACTAAAGACGACACAAACATCCATGCCCGGGGGGGGGGGGGGATTCGAATCCTCGACGGGGAACGGTCTTGCGCCTCAATGCGCTTGGCCACTATGCCGCGGCGAAGTATTTTCATTTTTACAGTTACGACTATGTACACCTCATTCACGACGCACAGTTCGCAAGAGATTGTGAGTCCCAATACAGTTCGTTGTAAGTTTCTTCACTCATTAATGCTGATTTCTGAAATCCTCGCCCTTAGGGTCACCATACGTGACGTTATCTGCTTGTACATCGATTATTCTCGAAGTTCTTGATGTAGTCGACAATCGATGCTCTCGGTGGTGGCTGGTTGTAATCTCATAGGGCGAAAACTAATTCACTACAAATGACGAAGGCAACACACAAAATTGCAGTTTGTTGACACTTTTAATGATTTATTAGTATTTCCCAATTGTCCACATTAATGGCCAGCTTACAAGTCTCATTAATTACAACCATTTATACCAGGCTCGCACATTCCACAAGTCAATAATAAGACTTTGCATCACAGTTCGTGTGTGTAATACAAAAGTTCCAGGTGTACATAGTAATGTGGCACAGGCATTAATTAACCACGGTAGATGCACTTTCGGCACTGAAGAACTTTTACATAATTAGTCATATTTAAAGTCCATACTGACGTGACTGGTCGCGGCCGAAACAACAACCAATACTCGGAACTGGCGTGGTTTCTGCGTCAGATAACGGATGAAACAATACTCTCAACTAGCGTGGGTTATACCTCAAACAACGGATGAAACAATACTCTGCTACATACCGCGAGCGCATCCTATTTATATCATCCAAATAATGCCACTGAAAATTGTGTATTGTTAATTATTTTCATTACATTAATTATAACGGAAAAGTAAACAATTAGATACAACTAGCTATAGGAAAAGTTAGCGTAAATAAAAATGGATAAATTGATGTACAAATTTCGGTTAAATGGATAGCATTTCACTTGAAAATATATTTAAATACGTTTTCAAACAATTACTTCGTTATAAACAGTGATAAGGGCAAAACCTTGCTAACATTACTTGTGAAGTATATTAATACCTACTTTAATATTATGAGAAAAGAATTTACCTAGTTTTAATAGAAACACTACTTGAAATTTAACAATATACTTCTGGCACGAATTAATTAATATTTACTAATTGAACAAATGCATCCGATATCAAATAATAAAGACTTCAGCTAGTTCCTTTACAACAAATACTAACAAAAGTTTGGAAAAGAAAATGATAATATAAAAATTACGTTCATATGTATTATTATGCAATAGCGTTATCGGGAGACTCAGTAATGCAAGCAGATGTGAATAAATCCCAACATTGCAATTTTTTGCCTTGCGTGGCGCCACTTATCGACGGTTACCACAGCTACTAGTACTGTAGGTTATATGTTCAGGTTTGACCGACTGTGAAAATGTTACTGTCGATGTCATACGTGCTGGTGTAAGGTGTAAATAGTAAACGTGTAATATATGATTTGCTGCATTTATTGTGCTCGAATATTATCGTTCAACTGCAGTCTCCCTCTGTCGGCCGCGGTGGCCGAGGGGACTGAGGCGCTTCAGTCACGGTCTGCACGGCCACTACGGTCGGGGGTTCGAATCCCCCCTCGGGCATGAATATTTGTGCCGTCCTTAGTTGTACGTAGTTCATAAGTAGTTTGTAAGTTTAGGGACTGATGACCCCGTAGTCAAGTCCCTTAAGCTTAACAAACATTTGAACATTTTTTTGCAGTCTCTCTTTACGAAACGAGTAATAGTTGTTGTTGATACTTCGTTGCTGCGACCGTACTGCATAATAATAAATACATTTGTTAACTCTTACAGATGCCTTACTGCCTTTGTGCACTTGTGTAAGAATCAAAAAGGAAAAACTAACGACATTAGTTATAAGGAATTTACAGTTGTTTACGTAAGAAATACGTGGTTAAGCTTGATTTCTAGGAGCTTCACCTCATATTCACTGTGAAATTCTTCAGTGGATTGCAATGAACACTTACCGACGCAGATTTTAATCCGATTCCTTGAGAAATATTCTCACTGGATTTAGAAATTAACGTCTCAAGTATTCAACAACAGACTCCAGATAATCAAGTGTGTCGTAAACCTATAAGAAGTGCTAACACTAAGGAAGAAACTCACACCATTGCCATTAAATGCAGTTACAGAAGCTGGAGATACTTTCCAACCTAAAAGCCTCCGAAGAAAGATCAGCGATAATCCTGCGCGTATGCGCCCTTTACCAAAAGCTATAAGTGAAACTACTGCAAACAGAACTAGTCGAATTTCGACCACAGGCAATACTAGTCAACATAAGTAATGGCCACCTGTTCAAAAAATGTTCAAATGTTTGTAAAGCTTAATGGACTTAACTACGGGACTTACAAACTACTTACGAACTAATTTATACTGAAGACAGCACAAACACCATGCCGGAGGGGGCACCGGAGCATAGCGCACCGGAGCATAGCGCCTCAATACGCTCGGCCGCTCCGCTGCGGCTGGGCACCTGTGGACCGTTGATGAAGTCTGACGTGGTGTGCTAGGGAACGTATTATCTCATTCATTTCACGTTCTGTTGCTAGAATTAAATTCCACGGAAGTTAACAATATAAAAAATATATACCTGCGTGGCTATGGCTTTAACCATTAGTCTTCGGCTCACATAAAAATAATCTGTGAGTCGAAACAGCACAAATTTCACTCAGCCACCAAATGATTCGCGGCTTAGGACGTTAGGACGAGTAACGATGCCGGCTGAGGCGTTAGGACGAGTAACGATGCCGTTGCTCGCTAGCGGATAATCCCTGAGCGCGCCGGCGCCAGCATCCTTACCTTAACGCCCTATAATCCGCCGTCCAAGCCACGCCGACAGTGTCCTAGAACGTTTTTATGGCTAGCCGGGTGCGTGAATTCCAGATTTCAATCACCGTCTTAGAAATAATCCGATTATCCCCAGACTGCGTGCCAAGCAAGAGTCCCGCGGTAATATACCGCTACCTGAAGGGCTCCGTTCCTACTTCCCCTACGCTACTTGCTCCTTAATCACTGCAACGCTAGTAAGGACCTTCGAGCAGGTGCACAATTTGTGTCCAAAATGGTGACTATCCTTGGTGCTTAGGAAACAGTAGGACAGAGCCCTTAAACATATGAACACACTAGCAGTTTCATTAAATTGTACAAGCTCTTGGCTCATTAAGTATCAAGACATAAAACGTAACCTGAAAGTTTAATATGATACTATAAATGCCCACTACCGCGTAGTTATCTTCCCTTCATAATCAACTGAATGGGAAAAGGACTCAGACTGGACACCAATCTAGAAGACATTATTTGACAAGTCGTTCTACAGGACGCAAAATAGTGCAGTCACTGACGCATAACAGAGTAACCCTATAAGAAAACTGTAAAGAGATAACACATTGTCAAGAAATATATACAAAATACTCTTTCATAATCTTAATAAAATCGCACTTACAAGGAAAATAATAAATCAAAACAATAGTACCTGTACCTAATGCCAATATCTATAGACAAGACTTGGAAAAATCTGTTACAATCGTGATACTCTAGGTTAAGACTAGCAAGAAACAGTGCTGATAAAGGAAGCCCACTCGCACAAGATGAAGTGTGATCTACAACAAAACTTCTAAGAAAATGCGGTATGTTTACTGCCATCCTCTGGCTCGATTGTCGCAAATCAGCGGCAGTTTCCTTACACATATACAGGGCGAGTCACCTAATATTACCGCTGGATATATTTCGTAAACCACATCAAGTACCGACAAACCGATTCCACAGACCGAACATGAGGAGTGGGGCTAGTGTAATTGGTTAATACAAACCATAAGAAAATGCACGGAAGTAAGTTTTTTAACACAAACCTACGTTTTTTTAAAAATGGAACCCCGTTAGTTTTGTTAGCACATCTGAAGATATAAACAAATACGTAATCAATGCCGTTTGTTGCGTTGTAAAATGTTGATTACATCCGGAGATATTGTAACCTAAAGTTGACGCTTGAGTACCACTCCTCCGCTGTTCGATCGTGTGTCGGAGAGCACCGAATTAAGTAGGGATCCAAAGGGAACGGTGATGTGCCTTAGGTACAGAAGAGACTAGAACAGCTCATTACGTCCATATGCTAACACCTTTATTGGTCTTTTTCACTGACGCACATGTGCATTACCATGACGAGTGAGGTACAATACACACGTGGTTTCCGTTTTCAATTAAGGAGTGGAGTAGAGTGTGTTCCCACATGTCAGGCCAATAGATGTTCAAAGAGGTGGCCATCATTTGCTGCACACAATTGCAATCTATGGTGTAATGAATGTCGTACACGCCGCAGTATATCTGGTGTAATGTCGCCGCAGGCTGCCACAATACGTTGTTTCATATCCTCTGGGGTTGTACACACATCACGGAACACATTCTCCTTTAACGTACCCCACAGAAAGAAGTCCAGAGGTGTAAGATAGGAGAACGGGCTGGCCAATTTATGCGTCCTCCACGTCCTATGAAACGCCCGTCGAACATCCTGTCAAGCGTCAGCCTAGTGTTAATTGCGGAATGTACAGGTGCACCATCATGCTGATACCACATACGTCGACGCGTTTCCAGTGGGACATTTTCGAGCAAAGTTGGCAGATCATTCTGTAGAAATGCGATGTATGTTGCAGCTGCTAGTATTCCAATTCCTTCTGGCAGGCACTGGTCTGAAAGTGGGAGGGAATGCGTTCCATCAATCCAACCCAAAAACACATATCCCATAGCTTTTCCGCTGTAACAGATACAAATTTTCAAACGTTAAGACCACCTTTTGTCAATATACTAGCTCAAAATTCGAAAGGCAACGAATTATATAACTTAGAATTACATCTAGGTTTCTGATTTCGGTGTGTAGCTGCTCCAACGAACTCACTATTAACAATCTCAACATATAAAACTACCCAGTATCTGGCGAACGTACCTCATATCTCAAAAAATTCTAACATGTGCATTCCAGTCGACATAATCGATACGAGGTACTCAACAACTGAATTGTTTAAAACAAGACTCATTTATGTTCAGTATCAGTAAAGTCTTTTTGAATATGTCTCGAGCTTTTGGACATATGTAAATCAAACTGAGAACACATTTAGCTTCGAACACTACCAGACGTACGAAATCATGCTTACAATAATATTTGGTCGTAAAAAGCAGTAGTCTGCGTCATTTCCGTGCAACATATTGCACTCTGCCACAGGCTAATATGTTAATAGAGAGAAATGAAGTTTCAAGCTATCACTACCATAGGCGGGATATTATACGTAATTAAATGTCATTAGAAAATCATCTAATTTTCAATGAAGGCCAGAAATTCTTATCTTAAATTAATCACGATAGTACAAACCACACCATAATGTTTATATTAGGCCGCTAATTTCATATTCGAGATTTCTCAGGAGTGAGGAGATACGTGGTAACTATTTCATCATCAAACTTCACTTATTGATTTACGATGAAGTTACTGCACGAAATTATAAGTCTATATTGTAAGATCCTTGGCCAAAGGGAGATAATGACGTAGACATACGTCATAATCATCTGAAGTTGAACTGCTTGAATGCGGAAGTGATTTTAGACAGAAAAGGGGCTTTGACGTGGTTTGCATGTTGCTCTCTTCTCTTAGTTTCAACCAGTTTGTCAAAATCCCGAGTCCATCAGGTGTATAGAATAGTTGTGTTAAGTATAGTGATAATTATTTCAAGCACCGATTTTTTGGTACCAATGATGGAAAAGGTAATGATGCTACTTGTCTCTGAATGTAACTTCAATGGTATTAATTTTTTGTTTTTGTTTTATTTGTTTCTCTGAATTAGAATGTCACTTGTCATGAAATTCAATGTTTTGCATGGAAAAGACACATGCAACTTTATTTGCATTTTATTTATTTATATACTAGCTAAGAAACTTGGCATTGCTGGGGCATATATTTTTCCAGTCTTGTATTATGCATTTCTTCTTCCCCATCTCTCCTTCCATTGCATCCTCCTTCAATTTCAGAACGTCTCATACTTAGCCTCCTGTCCATCTTCCACCCCCCCCCCTGCTCTCTCTCTCTCTCTCTCTCTCTCTCTCTCTCTCTCTCTCTCTCTCTCTCTCTCTCTCTCTCTCTCTCCAACTCTCCCTTCTCCTTCCCTCCCTCCTCTGTCTCTCTAATCACAGAGCGAGGTAGGGCAGTGGTAAACACTGGACTCGCATTCTGGGGGATGGTGGTTCAAATCCACCTCCAGCCATCCAGATTTAGGTTTTCCGTGATTTCTCTTATTCCTTCACTCAAATGCCGGGATGGTTCCTTTCTAAGGGCACGTCCGATTTCCTCCCACATCCTTCCCCGAACATCCGAGTGTAAGCTCCGTCTCCAATGACCACGCTGTCGATGAGACGTTAAACCCTAAGCTTCCTTCCTTCCTTCTCTCTCTCTCTAATCTCCTCCTCCCCAGTCTGTCTGTCAGTCTCATCCTTTTCAATGCCTCATGCAATCACTACCTCCTTTCTCTATCCCTCTCGTCCTCACATGTCTCTATGTCCTTATGTCCCACTCTTTGGTTGCCTATCTCCTCCTCCTCCTCCTCCTCCCTATCTCCCTATCATCCTGATTTATATCTGATAATCTCCTCCTTTCCACTCTATCTCTCCAGCTCTTCATCTTCTTACAAATTGTTCAAATGTTTGTAAATCTATGGGACGTACCTGCTTGGTTATTAGCTCGTAGCTTACAAACTACTTCTTAAACTAAGTTAAACTATTCTAAGGACAACACAAACACCGATGCTCGAGGAAGCTCTCGAACCCCCGACGGCGAACGGCCACGTGCACCGCAGCACGGCGCCTCAGTGCGCACGGCTATTCCGCTGCGGCTCATATCCTTACACTCCAATCTATGTATACGGATCACTCTGTGTAATCATCTCTTTCTATCCTTTCTCTCATTCCGTCTCCTCTTCCTCTTATGTCCATCTTCTCGTCGCCCCCCCCCCGCCCCCCAATCTCTCTCTCTATCCCCACCTGTTTGTCCATCCTCTCTCCAACTTTTTCTTCCCCTTTCTCTCTTTGAACGTTCTCTCCTTCACCCCAACCTCTCAGATCAATTCTCCTTGGCCCTTATCTCTTATCTCCTCCTCTTTCATCATTTCCTGATGACCCGTCTCTTTCTTCCTCTGTCCACCTCCTCATTTTCTCTGTCCATCACATCCTCCACTTCTCTCACTGTTTCATGCCCCTGACATGTAGACTGCGCAGGAGAGCAGGTCGATAAGGCAGGCTGATACTTTTCAAAATGTTCAAATGTTAGTAGAGCTTATGGGACTTAACTACGGGGTCATCAGTCCCTAAACTTACAAACTACTTACGAACTAGCTAATACTAAGGACGACACAAATATCCATGCCCGAGTGGGGTTTCGAACCCCCGACCGTGGTGGCCGGGCACTGATACTTTTCCCACATACTACACCGGCTATGCTGGGCATCTTATATGGTATGGATCTCCTCTCTTGAGGGAGGTAGAAGCTTATAATCTCCACAGTGCTGATTGTCATATTGCAAGCAGTGTGTGTACTAAATTTGGTCCAATAATTTCGAAGAAGATGTGGAACATACATACCCACATACAGCTATTTTTTATAATATATGGAAATTACCACATAATACACACAATTTTATTTATTTTCAATTTTCTACTTTTATAACAGGTTATTAACACTGATGAATTCATTTTAAAAAAAGTAAGTTGAAATGTATAGCAAACTACATTTTTAGGCAATATTGTAAAAACAATAACCTTGCCAGGCTGAAGAGCATTGTAAAAATATGGAAAGTAATAATTTTCACGGTATCAAACATGTGGTACAAATGCAGACATAGAAGTGGGCTTTAGAAGCAAACTACGCATAACTACGATCATGTAGGCATACATCGGAAAAAAAAGGGACAACAGCGGGATTCCAGCAACCGAAGCTACTTTTCCTTGATCGATAATACTCAGCCTACCAAATGAGTTTCGTTGGTAACTGGAGTAATTGGCACCATAACAGTTTCAAATGTTCAAATGTTTGTACAGCTTATGGAACTTAACTACTTAACTACGGGGTCATCAGTTCCTAAACTTACAAACTACTTATGAACTAGCTAACACTAAGGACGGCACAAATATCTATGCCCGAAGGGGGATTCGAACCCCCGACCGTAGTGGCCATGCTGACCGTGACTGAAGCGCCGCAGTCTCCTCGGCCACCACGGGTGACCCATAACAGGTATTTAAATATTCTTACAAAACTTCAAATCGATTTTCTAGGGAATTTTTGCGAGTTGTATCGAATGGCTTTCGCTGAATATAAAAACTTACCAAAAAAATCGAAACCCATATGGTGTCCTTGTAAGACAAGGTGACGTGCCCCTGACAAACTTGGTCGGGGGGAGGCACCAAAAAGAGATAACAGGATCGCTGAATGAGTGAGGACGCCACTATCTGATTTGGAAAACGTCGTAGATCCCCTTAGTGGGGGTACGTTATTATTAGTCTTGTTTAGTTCGCGAACTAGTTCGGAAGATTACTACCAAAGGCGAACTACGCGAACTAGTTAACAGATCCCTCGCCTCTTAATTCGTCCGCTCCTTTTCCGAAGACTGACGGGGAACAGCGAGAGGACGCGAGAGCGCGCAGAATCGCTTGATTTGTAGGTAATGTTCCTTCATTGACCTGTTAAATAAATAAATAAATCCATTTTAAAAATAAAATACTACGAGTACTCTGTATGCATAGTAGCTGAATATCATTGTATCACCCATTCGTGTAAATAACTGGTTTATTTGCTTAAGTATTTAATGTCTAATTGCCCAAAAATACAAGTAATATCACACTCTTGGGCAACACTGATCATTATACAAAAAAGATGTCATAACAAAAGAAAGAGCTCTTTTAGTGGCGGTAGCAAAAGCCAAAAAGAGCGGCCGAACTAAAAAGAGCTATCTACTTCGCGGCCGAGCTGCGAACTAAAAGGAGAGCTACCGGTCGCGAACTAAGGTATGCGAGATAGGTCGCGAACTAAATTATGTGCAATCTGCCGCGAACAAAAACATGCGTTACCGGTCGCGAACTGTTATGCCAAACGTATCTGGTTCCTTAGTTCGTTCGATTCTTTTCCGAAGACCGACGGGCAATAGCGAGAGGTTTTTTTTTTTTCCTTTATTGTATTTTCACACCAGCTATTACACCAGTAGGCTGGCAGCAGCTCCAGAGGCTGCTCTTCAGCCGAGAGAATAAAATACATGGATGAGATGAAAATTAAAATACAAGACAGGCGAAAAGCAACGGAGGAACAATGACACAGACAAGGGGACAATTTGAAGTACAAACAGTTGACAGATGATCAAAATCAGATTTAGTCAGTTAAAAATGAGGAGCCACGGTGACCTAAAAAGCACATGTAGGACGACAATAACAAAGGACGGCGAGTACACGGAGACACTAATTAAAACACACGGTGCTACACTTGTCTGATTGCGGTGGACGCAGTTAAAAAACATACACTTCACTGGAGCACAGCACACAACACTTGACGTAGCACTGTTAAAACTGTCGGTCCAGGACCCCGAGAAGGGGGGTGGGGGAGGGAAGCGCGGGGGAGAGGAAAAACGTCGGGGAAGGAGGCGGTAGGGAGGAGCCGTAGGGACTCCAGGGCAGGGAGGGGGTAGCCAAGCGGGGGAGCGGAAGGGGAGGGTTGAAGAGGGGGCCATTTTTCTATGGGGGGGGGGGGGGGAATCAGAGCTGGTAGGACGGGTATATGTCGGAACGTAGGACGTCATCAGGGAGGGGGAGGTGGCGGAAATTTTCCTGGGAGAGAAGATGGAGGGTGTGGAGATGAAGGGAAGGGGGTATAACGCGGTAGAGGCGTGGCAGAGGCCCAGAGGTGGTAAGGATGGGGTGGACCAGGGGGTTGCGGGAGTCTATTTTACGGGTGGTACAGAGGATACGAATATGCTGGAGATATTCTAGGAGGAATAGCGAGAGGGCGCGCAGCAGAATTAAAAATCACGTGTTTGCCTTCCACTGATGAGAGCCATTTCGAGGTGAGCGTCTGGCTGCTAGATTCTGTTTTGAAGTATTCTGCACTCTAAAATATCTGACTAATAAATTTCATAATGCCAATATAGAGAGAACAGACGTCACTTCTGATCCTGCAGTTGCTATTATTCAACATTCATAGAATATATGACATCAACTGCGATTGGGCAAAGCTGAAAATGTGTACCCAGCCGGGATTCGAACCCGGGTCTCCTGCTTTCTAAACAGTTGCGCTGACCCCTACACCACTGGGGACACAGTGATCACCGCACCTGCAAGTACTAACTGAGTACGCCTCCCGTCAGATACAAATTCCCAGCTTCGCCCTGCCCACAGTACCCAAACTCGTAGTTATGAAACTAATTCCCGTAAGAGTAAGGGCTTCAAACTTACCCACCCCCTCCCGTCAGATACAAATCCCCAGCTTCGCCCTGCCCACAGTACTCAAACTCGTAGTTTGAATGTTGAATAATAACAACTGCAGGATCAGAAGTGACGTCTGTTCTCTCGGAACAGACGCCACATGTATATATATAATATGCCGGTGACGGGCAATGACCCTATCGTTAGAGGGGAGGGGTGGGCAAAGTTTGAAGCCCTTACTCTTACGGGAATTAGTTCTAACTACGAGTTTGAGTACTGTGGGCAGGGCGAAGCTGGGAATTTGTGTCTGGCGGGAGGCGTGCTTAGGTAGTCCTTGCAGGTGCGGTGATCAGTGGTGTAGGGCCCAGCGCAACTGCCTAGAAAGCAGGAGACCCGGGTTCGAATCCCGGCTGGGTACACATTTTCAGCCTTGCCCAATCGCAGTTGATGTCATGTATTCTATGAATGTTATATAGAGATAATTCTAAACTTAACGCGAGAAATTATCCATAAACTGTTTTTTTTTTTTTTTTTTTTTTTTTTTTTTTTTTTGCGTGATATTGTTAGCGCTCACGCAGCAAGCGCATGAAACAGCTAGGTGGGGGAACTTGTCCCTCCACCTGCAAGCGCAGACCACGCCGCTCAGCCATCACTGGGAGCGGACGAACTAAAACAACGAACTAGTTCGCGGCAGAGCCGCGAAATAAAGCGAGCGCTCTCGATCGCGAAATATTATGCGCAAGTATCAATTAACTACCCCCCTCACTTTCGCTGCCCCGAATTTCGTGATGTTTATCTGGGGATTGTGTCCAGTTGTTGCGCACTTTGTCGGAGTGCACAGGTGTTTGCAGCACATCCGGATGCGGGGCGGAGTCGTTGCACCGGCGCGGCACGTGCGCCGCCAGTCGCTGTGCGCGCGCCGCGGGGCGCCTCGCCTGGCTGGCGTGCTGTGCTGCGCACGCGCAGAGCGCGCTGTCGGCCACTTCAAAGGCGGCGCCGCCCCGGCCCGTCGGCCACCCAGCCCGGCCAAGGCCGGCGTCGCGGCCGCGGCGTCGCCGCAGTTTACTCACGGCGCGCTGGGCAGCCTTTCGGCGAACCGCGCTGCACCTCTGCCCGATTGCAGATAGAGACGTCACGTCCGCTTTCGGCGGCGCGGTCAGAATGTATACCGCGGCGTCTGTCGCCACGCAGCCGAGCGCCTCCAGCTGGAATAGGCCGGATAGCTGCACCTGACGTCGCCCACCGGATCTCTACCGATACAGACGTATACCTGTCGTCCTCGGTGCCTGCTGTTCTCCAGCGGCCGTGACAGCACGCCTTTAAACAGATCACAACCAGACAAAACTTTAGCAGCTTTCACCATCTGTCTCTGAGAGTAAAAGAATGGGTTACTATGCACGTTGAAAACTTATGTAGCCTGCCAATTTAGTATTTGACGCGATCAAAAACATTCCGATTGAAGGCTCTAAGCCAAATAAATTAGACTGAGCGAGGTGGCGCAGTGGTAAGCAGTGGCGGCTGGTGACCAAAAAAGATGGTAGTGCACTTTTTTCACCAGCTTCCACTCTCCAGTATGGCAGCTCAACGCATTCCGAAAAAAAACGCTATTGAACCAAGGTATCATAGATGTAGATGAATAAAAAAACTGCAAAGCTGCAAAGTCTCTGAATTTTGGCGAAAAATAATCGCATATCTTTATTAATAGAAGTGGCTTTAAGCATAATGAGATTTAATTGGTGGACATAGCAATGAATGTATGAAGCATTTGAAAACGTTTGCTTCACAAGAGCCTGCACCTCACGTGACGAATTACTCATGACTAATAGCCTATTAATTTGTGCGGACAATTCTCTAAACGGTTACTTAACTGTTCAATGATATGCGTTGCCAAAGTCTGGGCATCATGCTTTTCTTGTGCTATAAAATCCCAAAATCTTTCAAACGGTCTTCCATTAATAATGCACCTATATACTATAACCATCTGGAAAACACAGACTGCATCGCTGGTGCCGTCAGCTGTTACAACCAGAAACTCGGCATCCTTCATTTCGTTCCTGATTTCCTCTTGGCAGGATTGAAGAATGCATCGGAGAAGTTCATTCTGGATCGTTTTGAGGTGCCTTTAAAAACTGTCGCCTTTTCCAAATGCGATTTAATAATGAATTTAATTCTGCACTAAATTTAATCAAGGCGAAAAACGCCAGGAAGATGATTCAGTCTCATCGTGTCCTCTGATGGCAAGTTCCGAAGAACCACAGGAACAAATACAATTAATTATTAGATTTAGTTTGTACCTATTATCTGTAACCTTCTGTATCCCTTACTAATCAAGTGACTATATTTACATTGCCTAAACTTGCCAGATTCAAAACATTATTGACATGGACCGAAGAAAGTTCGTGTTTTCTTATTTTATCGTGAAGATGTTGAATGTCAATAAATAATAAACAAGGAAAACAAAATAACGCGTTTTTCGCATCGCAGCTACACATTCCTACTTGCTGTGCAGTTCAGAGTTAAATTTTATGTTGAATTGATGACTTTTTGTTTTAACTGTCTGTGAAATTGTCAAACTGGGAATCGGTCTACCTAGCCTCTTGATTTCTAATTTCTATTCAAACTTGCGTAAATTGAAGGGTTCAGAAAGCAAGGAAATTACCTGATTCATTATTTCACCTGTTCACTAGAGCCTCAAAACTCACCATAAAATACGCTAAACAACGAACACAACACACAGTTACTTCGTTTGCAGCTACACGTGAACTGGTTAAGAAGGCGCGAAAAGCCCACTTCGAAGGGCGGACGACTACGGTTGTCTTCGGGAGAGCTCGGACTCTGTTTCTGCGGCTGAGAGGGTGGTCGGCCGCGATGTATATACACTCAAGACGTCTATAGGGGAACACTGTTGCCAAGCGTTGCCCCCGCACCCCGCACACCCCCTGAGACACCCTGGTCGGCGTTTGCAGGCCGGCTGCAAACCCAGCCGCTGTCGGCGAAGTTCGGTCCACTCGGCAGTGGTCGGTGCGTAGTAGCCCGGGCGTTTCAAAAGAGATAAATGGAGCGCTACTTCTCCCCCTGCATAGAATTTCTAAACAGCAAACGGAATTTTACAATATAACTATTCCTGGAGGTAGCGCAAAACTGCAAACCTATATAGGAGCCGCCCCTGGTGGTAAGACAGTGGACTCGCATTCGGGAGGGTGGTGGTTCAAATTCATCTCCGGCCATCCAGATTTAGGTTTTCCGTGATTTCCCTAAATCCCTCCAGGCAAATGCCGGGCTGGTTCCTTTCAAAGCGCACGACCGATTTTTCCCCTTTCCTTCCCCGAAAATCCGAGCGTAAGCTCCGTCTCTAATGACCACGCAGTCGACGGGTCGTTAAACCCTAAACTTCCTTTATCCTTCCTTCCAAATAAATTAAAAAAGTCATGAGGATTAAGACAATCGTCCAACGGAAGCACCACGCACAGAATCTAACTGTGATGTTACGAATATTCCAAAGTAATACCGAAGTACTGAAAGATCTGAAGGGTACAGACAGTTGCCAAAATCTGTCTCAAGAATACTGGGAAAATGTTGATAGTACAAAAATGAACTTACGTAGTTAAGTGTAAGTGTGTGTGTGTGTGTGTGTGTGTGTGTGTGTGTGTGTGTGAGTGAGTGAGTGTGTTTTCCACATCTCCTCATCAAGACTGCCCGTTTTGATTCAAACGTTATACATTTTCCAAAAACTGTTTGTTAACTATGGGACCTAACTAGTGCGGTAATCAATCCCTACGCTTACAAACTACTCAAACTGACCCAACGACAGAACACACACACACACTCACACACACACACACAAACACACACACACACACACACACACACACACACGCACACACACACACAGAGAGAGAGAGAGAGAGAGAGAGAGAGAGAGAGAGAGAGAGAGAGACATACACACACACACACACACACACACACACACACACACACACACACAAAACCCCGAGGGAGGACTCCAACCTCCGAAGGGTAACAAGCGCGCGCTTCGCAGTGATGCGCCTGACTGATGAGTGAAAAGCAATCTACGACATATAGTTCCGGAAATATGAAGTCATAAACAACGTGAGTCATAAAAAACCATCCCGGCATTTGCCTGGAGTGCATTACAGAAATCTCGGAAAACCTAAATCTGGATGACCGGAGATGCATTTGAAAAAAAAACATTGTTAATCTATCGGACCAAACTGCGTGGTCATCAGTCCGTAGCTTACAAACTACTTAAACCTAGGTAAACTAACCTAAGGACGAACACACACACCCATGCCCCAGGGAGGACTCGAACCTCCACGGCGAGCAACAGCCCGCTCCGCAGCGAGACGCTTTAGACCGCTCGGCTACTCCACCGCGGCTGGATTTAAACAACCGTCCTTCAGAATGCAACTCCAATGTGTCATCACTGCTTCACCTCACTCGGTGCTACTGTAGCGTTTACAGCATATTAGTTTCATATTTGTTATTACTGTTGTTATTTTGAAATGGAGTACAGATGACTGATCTCCATTTTTGTGGGTTTTGCTCCTTTTCCCGTATAATTCTTTTTATGATATTGTATAAGTCTTTCTGAAGTGTTTCACATCCATATTTGTCTTTATTCTATCTTCTGCTGGCGACCTTCTCAGTTTCCTCATTGCTATTTCTGCATCGTGTTATGTCACTTCAATTGTTGCTTCTTCTCCTACACCCTCCGTAACTTACTCTCATGAAAAATCTCTCTCAGGATCTTCTGCATATTTAACAACTTTTCAACTTTTCCTTGTGACTATTCAGAAAATTTTCTTTGGCTGTTGCAGTATCCTGAGCATTAATTGCCAGCAGTTGGTTTTTGTGGCCATTCATATCCATCATGTGAATCAGTTTCTAGATGTCTGATATTGTATTTGTTTTTCAGTTTCATCGGTCATGTTCTCATGAATTTCATTTTCTCTGTTCTCAGAATCTATTACTTCCTCTTTTTTGTAATCCCGAGTGTTCACGGACTTCACAGCTTGCTTACATGTCTCACTAAACTATTTCTTCTTAGTTGCTAGCGTATTCTCTCCTACAACCATCAATTTGCACAGAATGTTAATCACATTGCCAAATTAATACAGTAAATCAAACGATAAAATAGCGAATCACATAAAACAGAGGAATTTTAAATACAAATTAAATCGCACTCGAATTTATCGGCTCCTCGAAACTGAAAGTATAGGTACTGATATAAGATAAAAATAGTCGGGATTTGCTGTTATTCGGATGGATGAATTATTTTATATTCTAATAACGCAGTCCCAAAGCCAAACGAATTGTGTTAGTAGTCACAATTGCTGCAAGACGGCTTGCTTACATTTACATACAGGGGGTGGGAAAGTAATATGAACACCTAATACAGACACGATATTTATTGATTAGTAAAGCATTGGCCATCCATTCTCCTTCGAGAATAGCTGCAACGCTTCAGCCAACAGATTCGTAGAGTGCCATTATAGTTTCTGACAATGTTTTCAATTCTTGTTCCAAAACATATGCCAATTACTTCTACAAAGTTGAAACTTTTTGTGATCCTGGCTATTTTCAGAACCGTCTCACTTCGAAACCATAATTCTGAGTAATTAGTAAATTTCATTCTTCTTCTTGTTATGGAATTTTACTCATTGTTATAAAATCGATGGTGGTGTATCGGTAGACATGTGACACTGATTTCATCTTCAGAAATTCAGATTTATTGACAATCACAATACAACTGTAACTCAGTGACGATCAGATAACAGACAACTACTGACTTCTCAAATGGCGCGCAGAGCTTACTATAAATATGTTTACTAACAATGTTCATTTCGATAATTACTATTGACTACAGAAAAATCATTAAAGAGTTCCAATTAACCCAGTCACGAAAGATATGATGCAATCATTGAATATAGAAACTTTAGGTACGTATTTTAAAGTGAATATCTGAGATTAAATCGGCTGAATTCATATAAAGCTACAATATGTAGGTTTAATTAGTTATATTGGTCGAAATGTTAATTAACTAGTTTCGTAAATGAATTTCGAGTTCCGAATATCGTTAATGATACAGTTTGGTTTCCATAACACTGCTTTTTTGTCCCGATTCGAGTAATTCATAATATTTAATATGCTTTAGTTAATTTCAACACAGTTAATAATCGGAATGACAATGCTGCATTGTAACAGATTCTGCAATGTTCTCTCATTGAAAATCGTGACTGCACAGATTTCATTAACAGAATCAAGAATTAAGTTTTATTTTAAATTCATTGATGCCATATAATTATCAGAAATTTTAAAAATTACAAATTGAAATTACATGAAGTATTGCAGGTCACACTACAAGTACTGTGTCGATAGAGAGGTATATTTTAAATGAATCAGGGTACTAGAATAGGCTGGAGGTATCGGGTACAAGAATAAAGATTGTATTAATAAAATGTACCTTCTGCAGGTCGTTGAGCCAAGGTCGCCAAAGATGATGAAATGAATAATCGAAACCGGTTAAGGGAAATAAATATATTTTATTGGGGATCTTGGTTTAACAACCTGAATGAGGTGCATTTTTATTATTATTATAAACAAGTCGCTCTCCACAATCCTAACATGCAAGGTAAATTTTGTGTCCCAGCCTCGTCGCCGCTTTTGTGTCTCGTTCCGTTGTAGGTGTCGGTGGCCGAGTCGAATGAGACCCACACAGAAATAAAGATAGCACGCTGGTGCAGGTACGGAGGGGAGCAGCGAGAACTAGAAACACTAAATTAGAATGAGATATATATTGCACAGAATTTATACAATACTTAACTTTTACATAGTGCTGCAGAATGTTGATACATAGTTGAGCTAGAGTCCTGCCTAGTGCCTAACTGATAGCCAAGTCTTCACTGGTGCCTATCTGATTCCGAAGGTCCTAACTGGTTGCTATCTCAGTCCCAAGTGAACGATGTCGTTCACTGGTGGCCACGAGCGGAGTTGCAGCAGAGGGCGCTCGTGGCTGTCGTCGTAAGAACGCCGCGCCGTGCGTGCATGGCGGCGCGCGGCGAAAGTAGGTGGCGCGCACTTTGTACTTGCGCGACACCACACCCCTCCCCCAAAAACCGCCGCGCCGTCGTGGCGTAGGGCTGAGGGCCACGGCGACGGCACTGGGAGGAGGGCCTGGGCGGGGGCGTTACTAGTGGGACGAGCGTCGTAGCTGAGGCTGGGATCGAGACGCCGTCCGCACCCCGGTATACACCTTGCGATCCGCTGGAAAACCAGCGGAAGGGCGCCCGCCCCCGCCCAGAGGGAGCAGGTCATCTTCTGAGGTGCGTGGCCCAAGCTGGGGGGGGGGGGGGGCGCACGGTCCCGGAGTCCCTCTCGGTGACGCTGTCATCTGCGGCGGCGACGGAGGCGGAGGGGCCGACTGCGTAGGAGGCGCGTCGACATCCATCGGGAGCTCGTAGCCCGGGGAAGCTGGGCCCGGCGGCGAGCGATGTGGCTGTGCTCCCTGGCGGTGAACTGGGTCTGGAATCAAGAAACCGGAGACACGATCGCGCGGCCTGTGCAAGCGCAATTGGTTTGCGTGGCGCCGCAGCTCCGACCCTGTGGAAGAACGTACAACATACATATTGCGACCGAGCACGCGCTGAATGGTGCCTGGCAACCATGTCTTCTTCATACCAGCAAACACCCTGTACAGCACCGGCGTAGAAACATGAAAACGCGTAGCGCCATACGAACCGACTCGGTGCGTGGGTGGCTGCAGCAGGTGAAGGAGAGTGCGATGACGGCGGCCGTGTAGCAGCTCGGCAGGAGACGGGCCGTCACGTGGCATGCATCGATACGTAGACAGGAAAATTTGAAGAGCTTGCTGCCTGGAGTGCTGACCTTTCATCTTCTCCATGTGAGACTTGAATGTTCGAACGAAACGTTCTGCTTCACCATTGGAGTGAGGGTGAAAAGGTGCAGTGGTAATATGCTGAATGCCATTCACACGAGAAAACTGTTGAAATTCTGCACTAACAAACTGAGGTCCATTGTCACTGACGATAGTTTCAGGCAAGCCTTCGATGCAAAACACTGATGTTAGCGCACTGATTGTACTAGAAGCTGTCGTTGAGTTCATGGCAATCACAAAAGGAAACTTGCTGAAAGCGTCTACAACAATTAACCAGCGCGTATTCCAGAAAGGTCCGGCAAAGTCAATGTGTAAACGTTGCCTTGGTCCCTTGGGGCGTGGCCAGTCTGAGAAACGTTGCGGAGGAGCCGCCTGATGCTCCGCACAAACAGTACATTGTGACGTGATGCGCTCTATCTGGGCGTCCATACCAACCCAGGTACAATGACGTCTGGCCAGTTGCTTTGTCCTAACAATTCCCCAATGTCCTTGATGCAGGAGGCGTAACACTTCTCGTTGCAGGGAACGGGGAACAATCACTCTTGGTTGGTCGTTGTCCGTATGTAACAACAGAACACCCTGACACCCTGACTTAAAGATAGTGCATGACGTTATGCAAAATAACGTCGAACCAGAGGCCGCTCAATGTCTTTGGCTCTGGCAGGCCAACCAAAGCGAACAAAACGTGCCACCACACTTAGGTCTGCATCCGCAGCTGTTTCCTGTGCAACCCGACGAGAGTTTAAAGGAAAGTCTGCGACAGCGGAAGCATCTCTGGAGTCTGACAACAAGCCATTTCGGAAGAATCAAATGACTCATCCTGGCCAACCGGAAGTCGGGAAAGTGTGTCCGCGTTGGCGTGTTTAGTGGTAGGTCGGTACAAAATCTCATACTGATAATTTGACAATATCATGGAGGAGGCAAGTCTTTGATTGCTCGAAGATGTGATTGTAAGGGATGGATTCCTTGGGCATTAATCACATGGCCTAGGTACTCTATTTCAGTCTGAAAAAACGAACACTTTGCTTTATTACAACGTAGACCTGCTGCAGCCAACACTTTGAAAAGGCACTCCAGGTTTGCTAAATGTTCTTCAACTGTACGTCCGGATACCACAATATCATCTAAATAGTTCGAACAACACGGTACAGAAACTGTCAGCTGTTCCAAAAAACGCTGAAAAATAGCGGGAGCGGAAGAACTGCCAAAGGGTAGGCGTTGAAATTGAAAAAGGCCCATGTGAGTATTAATGACGAAAAACTTTTTTGACTCGTCATCAAGTGGAATCTGTAAGTATGCCTCTGCTAAATCAATCTTGGAAAAGAAGCGGGACTGTCCTAATTTGTCCATCAGTTCCTCAGGTCTGGGCAGGGGATAAGTGTCGACAATTGTTTGACTGTTCACTGTTGATTTGAAGTCCGCACAGAGACGAAGTTTTCCTGACGGCTTGGGTATAATTACTATAGGGGAGGCCCACTGACTCGCAGAAACAGGATAAATCACCCCACTATCTTGCCAACGTTTAAGTTCTTCGGCAACTGTATCACGCAAGGCGATAGGCACTGGTCTAGCTTTACGAAATTTTGGAACTGCAGATTCTTTTAAAGTTACATGTGCCACGAAGTCTTTTGCACAACATAGTTCCGGCGAAAACAAGTCACTATATTTGTCACACAATGCATTGATTTTATCCTGAGGCACTATTGACGAAATTTGAAGCACATCTCTTTGAATTGATAAACCAAACAAGTCAAAAGCATCTAGTCCAAAAATGTTCTGTGTCGATTTGGCCTGAAGAACTACAAAAGCAACTGTTTTTGTTACACCTTGAAAAGAGGCGGGCAGGCTACACGTTCCTAGCACGGGAATATTTTGACCTGTATAAGCTGTTAACACTTGCTGTGACGGCGACAATTTTGGCGAACCCAGAAGTTCATAAGTATCTTTATTTATTAATGTGACAGCGGAACCAGTATCAAGCTGAAATTGCACCGTCTTATTTTCTATGAAGAGAGTCACAAACAGTTTTTGCTTGCGGCGCTCGACAGGTGCGCGAATGTGGGCAACGTCTGCTACGGTTTGTTTACTGCGCTTGCGCGGGCCGCGTAGTGAAGTAAGCGGCGCAGACTCGGCACGCAGCGGATTAACAACACTGTCACTAGATGGCACTACCGACGGATCGGCGACCGCGCAAGCCTGCGAAGCTACTCCAGATTTACTAACTACTGCACTACACTTTTGAGTAGCTACTTGATGTCTACTGTCACTAGCTACACAGTACTGGGCACTATTACAAGGAGCAGATGCAGAAGGCACTATTTTCACTACAGGAATGCAATGTTCATAGTCATTTTGCTTGTCCCGAACCCTTTTCCGTTGCACTGTTTTACGCGCTCGTCGGCGCTTGCGACGTGGCTCACTACATAGTTTTGCAATAGGTGCAGAAGAACTTTCTTGTAATTGAGAACCAACTAAAGCACTGTTCAATTCCACAGCGTCTATAACATTTAATGTGTGCACTGCTCTCGCACTCTGCGAAGCACTGTTTCTAACGGTACCGTTCTTTGAGTTTTTAATTTGCATACACACAGACTGTACATGTCCTGATTTGCCACATTGATAACAGGTTGCGTTGCGACTAGGGCAATGAGCACGCTTGTGGCGAGACACACACTGGGGGCAAGATTTACGTACATTTTTCTGAAATGAGCGTTGGCGCCCGTTATTCAAATCACTGTTTCTAACACGACGGGGCGACCTTTGTGTCGCACTTTTACACTGGCTACTGTTCACTGTCTGTTCAGCACGGCCTGTACTATTCTAAGAATCACTAGTGCTACACTGAGAACTACGGCGAGGAAAGCGTCCGTTACGGCGCACTGAATTAACACTGTGGCTTTGCATTTCTACATCCGCTAAGTCAAAAGTATCATGCGCTTCTATAAGCTGCAGTACACTGTCTAATGAGGGGTCAGACTGTTTTAAAATAGCTGCCCTAATTCTGGGGTCCTGAATGTTCTGAGTGATAGCGTCTTTCAACATCACGTCACTATACGAAAGTCCACAAGAGCAAGTAAATTTACAGTTGCGGGTTAAGCCCTTCAATTCAGTAATCCACTCTTGGTGTGACTGCTGCGGTAATTTTCTAAGTCTGAAAAATCGGTACCGTGCCGCAGCTACGAGAACTTTTCTCTCATGATGAGCATTTTGTGCCTCTACTATTTGTTCAAAGTCTACATCACGAGGAGATACGTCGGGGAAAAGTTTTTTCAGTAACACGAAGGTGTTGGGGTCCACCACAGATAATAGCAGATGCTTCACTTTCTGACCTGTAATTTGATGAGCCGCGACGAGTTCTTGAAACTGTGCGAAGTAGTCGCTCCATTCTTCCTCACGTTCGTTGTACTGGCGAAACGTAGGAAGCGTTGCGGCGGCAGGTGTGGGCTACTGAAGCGGCGGCTGTTGTTGTTGGTTAGCTGCTTGCGCTGTGAGCTGGGCCACAGCCTGCAGGAGTTGTGTTATTTGCGCCGTCTGTAACTGAATAATTTCCATTAAGTTTGGGTTCGGGGTAGTGGCCATGCTGACCGATTAGGCGCCGCGCATACAAGTAAATTATAACAAAACACAAATGCAATGTGAAAGAGGACGCTCTGCAACAAAAAAGTCCACAAAACACGTAACCAAATATGTTCCCCCAAAAATCTTATAATAAGGGTGGGCGGGTGGGAGCAATTTCTGCGTGCTCCGACTGCTGCTGTCTGGCTGCTATAAGCGGGTTGGTCCACGGTTCGTCTATCCCATCCTCGTCGCCACTTTTGTGTCCCAGCCTCGTCGCCGCTTTTGTGTCTTGTTCCGTTGTAGGTGTCGGTGGCCGAGTGGAATGAGACCGACACAGAAATAAAGATAGCACGCTGGTGCAGGTACGGAGGGGAGCAGCCAGAACTAGAAACACTAGAGTAAATTAGAATGAGATATATATTGCACAGAATTTATACAATACTTAACTTTTACATAGTGCTGCAGAATGTTGATACATAGTTGAGCTAGAGTCCTGCCTAGTGCCTAACTGATAGCCAAGTCTTCACTGGTGCCTATCTGATTCCGAAGGTCCTAACTGGTTGCTATCTCAGTCCCAAGTGAACGATGTCGTTCACTGGTGGCCACGAGAGGAGTTGCAGCAGAGGGTGCTCGTGGCTGTCGTCGTAAGAACGCCGCACCGTGCGTGCATGGCGGCGCGCGGCGAAAGTAGGTGGCGCGCACTTTGTACTTGTGCGACACCACAGTAAATATAATAAACATTGTATCAAGTGATAGAAAGAGATTGGTATCGAGTAGTGTAGTAAAGGCCTCCCCTTTAAATTACAAGCTGTACATTTGTTCCCCGATCTCTCATCTAAACTTCAGTCGAGACACAGCGATTTTTTTGTGTCCAGGGAGATGTTTCATAATTTTATGATGTTGCTAAATCTTTTAGGCTGTGGATGCATTATCATTTTTGGAATATGCTAATTTTTGTTAGCGATAATAATAAAAAGTTCGTTGTCGAGGATACTGTGATATTCACACACAGTTATTCGACCAATGAGAACAATTATAGAAACTGTTCAGTACCTAGATAAAGATTCATCCAGACTACTAGTGTGAACTACTGAAGTTCCTTGCTACTGACAAATTGTCGAACATGACAACTACAAGTTTTGCCTCAACACTTTTGGGGACATTTAAAATTTCACAGTGATTAGTAAGGGGCGTTCGTAGTTATCACATGTTAAACAAGTCCAGAGGTTAAATGACAGGTTAAAAGAAAATTAGGCGATATTTACAAAGTAAGAGATTATACTAGTAAGACTTTGAATTTCTTTAACGATAGCAGTATTGTGGAAATTTTAAAAAATTATTTTCCTAAATTTACGAATGATATGAAGACAATAGTTAACAACCTAAGTATTTTGTTGATAAACAAAATGGAGAGAAACAGTGCACGCGTGATGAACACGAAAATACCTATCCTACGAGCACAGGTAAAGAACCATTCTGTTCGGCCCGTGACAAGTTGTGAGCTCTTATCAGAGGCCACATTATTTTATTAACAGTTACTGTGAAAATAAAACTAAAAAGCAGCTATGACTGTATTTAATGTATTAAAGACCTAATTTTACCAAGTGAGTGCACATTGTTCTCTTTGGATATCACTACCATAATACCAGCGTCCCTATTGCTGAAATAGGGGTTGAATCGGAATAATCTTTTTTTTTTTTTTTTCTTTAAATGGCATGTTTTTCGTCGAGATGACGACCTAGCTATGGACTCAAGCTTCTCTGGAATTCTTGCTGAGATTTTTGTAAACAGTCAGGAACATAAGTTTTGTGCAGTATAATTATACTGTACAAGTGTGTTTTTGATTATTCATTGTCTACAATGGTAGTAGGGAATATTAAATTCTTTGCGTCGTGCCGCGGCGGAGCGGCCGAGCGCATTGAAGCGCTACGCTACGATGCGCGAGGTCATTCCCCGCCGGGGGTTCGAATCCTCCCTCGGACATGCCTGTTTGTGTCGTCTTTAGTATAAGGTAGAACATAAGTACTTTGTAAGTTTAGAGACTGATAACCCCGCAGTTAAGTCCCTTAAGCTTTACAAACATTTGAATATATTTCTTTGCGTCGTAAGTTAAATTTCACTACGGGATTTAAAGTTGAGTAATATTGCAAAAGTTTAGAATATATTAGCTAACAACAACAGATGGTATTAATACTGCGAATTCTGATCACAACCATTGAACATATAGGAATTGGAAATGGGTACATGGATAATGATATTAAGAAAATGGGGATGACATATTGTCACAAAATCATTAAAACCGTACAATATGAAAATGTGAAGTTAGATATGCACCCCCCCCCCCCTTTGAGGTCCAGTAATAAATTCAAAAAAGGTAATGTGGTAGTAGGTTTTATCGCTATTAGCAAATCGTATAAGCTACCCTGCCATGGTATAGAAAAACCTATTAACAAATTCTGCAATGAGAATTCTACAAGATTAAATGTGAAAAATTTGACAATATTTACATGGGGCAAACAGGGAAGGATTCCAAAAGTGGTAAAGGGAAAATGTTTAGCGCTTAGAGAGAGTTTTTTAAGTATTCGAACGTTTTGTTTAATGACTAATGGCACTGAAAGATGTTAAATGTATCTGTTCTTTATCTGTAAGTTTTCTTAAGCAATGTTTTACCGTATCTCTTGCTCAGGCTTATGGCGTTGAGCCTAAAATATTAGAATGATAAACTATTTACGACACCGGCAATGCCATTGGGTGGTTTCACGTTAGCTTACCATGCTATCTGCTGCCCGCATTACATTATTTTCACAGCTATTTTCATAAATATTTTCACCATCAGCTTCCAGCGCAAAAAATCCTTTCACTAGTCAACGTTCGGCAATTCTGACAATTTAATCATCCATCAATCCTGGCCAGCAGAGGGCCTAATAGACCGAAATATTCGGTGTTCCTCAACCTGAATTCTATCAAAGTAGCATTCACCCATTTCGTATGACGAGCATTTCAATGATTTTTTAGACAGATGTTTCCCTAGAATCTGACATTGTAGGCTTAAAGCATAACCAGTGTTGCGACACCTCTCTTCCACAGGTGGCTATGAGCCACATTCTGTTGTTTGGCAATTGACGTTCGGCCGCGTTATTACCTCAGTAGACGCCTCACTCCTCAAACTCGGCCAGCGCGCCATTACAACGACGCAGCCCGGGTGCACCCGATTCTCACGCTTCGCCTGCGTTATTTCTTTGTTCCGCTGACCTGTAATTTGATTGCGCAAAGTAAAAAAGAGGTGAGAAGATTGACCGCACAGGGTGGGAAATATGGGTAATTTAAATCAAGCACCTCCTCAGCACAGCGTCAGAACCGTTATGGTGGGCAAACTCGTAGTCACTAACACGTAATTTTCTCTTTTACGTAAACAAGAGAAAAGGAGAGTGGTGACCTTGTAGCGCGTAACCTTGTTGCGCGGACGCTTTGCAGTTTTTGGTCAGCTTGCAACGGCTGGCAAACGGAGAGGGAAAGCCAAAATAAATTCTCAGCCACCTGTCCCGAAGTGAGAGTGTTGAACATATGTGCTAGTGATCGGAACTCATTGCCTTTAAATGTTGCTGAATGCCACTTGTCTTACTGCTTGCACAAAGAATCCCATCGTATTTTTGCTGACAGTATTGATGCCTCACCTAATGGGTACGACAAACTGAGAAGTTCATCTTTTTAAATTCACCCCCACCCCCACGGTTCCCGCTAACCTTTACATAACTGTTGAAGTTCCATATTTCTTGGTGCTGTCTTTTAACGACGAGCAGCTAGATTTGTTACCGGTAGGTTCGACCAATGCGCGAGTGTCACGGAAATGCTCCGGCAACTCAATTGGGGATCGCTGGATGAAAGACGACGTTCTTTTCGTGAAATTCTGTTGCGGAAATTTAGAGGGCCGGAATTTGAAGCTGAGTGTAGTACGATCTTGCTGCCGCCTACTTACATTTCGCGTAAATATCACAAAGACAAGATAAGAGAAATTAGGGCTCGTACGGAGGCATATAGGCATTCTTTGTCTTCCTCGTTCAATTAGGACTCGTATGGAGGCATATAGGCATTCTTTTTTTTTTTTCCTCGTTCAATTTGGGAATGGAATAGGAAAGGAAATGCCTAGTAGTGGTACAGTGTACCCTCCGCGACGCATCTTACGGTGAATTGCGGAGTATGTATGTAGATGTAACTGTTATATGACTCACTTACCAGTCAGAGTACCATACATGCTGAAACATTAAAAATTAACGTGAAAAGAACTATCTATTGACCCAGTTACGTAGTTATATGGTTAGAAGGTTAAAAAACCAAATTTTCCAACAGAACTTCTCTTGATAAAATTTCTGTAGTCAAAAGACTTCGAAAATTCTGCACTTTTTTCAATGTTTTCAAAACATTTCCGTATATATATATATATATATATATATATATATATATATATATATATATATATATATATATTTGTTCTCCTACTGGTTTTTCGTCCAAATTCTTTTTTAGAAATCACAAAATGCTCTAGAAATTTTATTCTTACCGATTTTTTCTCCTCCAAATACCAAAGTCGCTACAGTTCATACCACGCAGTTTGGTCCGATAGATGTTTAAGGTAAAGCAGTCAACAATCCGAAGATTGGTTTGAACACCACAGTGCTTTACTACGCATGGTCCTGTTTAGAGGTGGTATGCCGTTGCCTTCCTCCGATCTTCGAACTGACTTACCCAGCCAGTTGTAGGGAGACCTATATAACGTGGGTTCCGAACCACGGTGCTACTTGATATTTTTCATATCAACAACACTGCCGTAGATGAAAGAGGTGCAAAGTGACAGATAAAAATCCTAGGACCTGGTGGGGATCGAAGCTGGAACTTTTGGATTTGTAGTCTGGCACTCTATCACTGTGCTACCGAGCCGCATCCCTTGTATTTATCAAACTATAAATATAAGAATACATAATTAAGATATATACATACACACAAAGTGAACTGTAATTAGCTGCAACAGGCAACCTAATTAGGTAACTAATTTTCTTGTATATTGAAAAAGCACGCTGTTTACATTAGAATAAGTTACTTAATTAAGTAACGAATATTTGCACTTATGGGTGTGTAATACTCGTAATATTGTGCTTCAACTTTAGTGCACTTGCAATTATATATATTTTTGACGATGTTACAGCGTTCATTTAATGAAATAGTGCGGCGAATGAAAGCTTGTGCCCGGGTTCGAATCCCGACCGGGCACTAATTTTCATTCGCCGCACTTTGGTATTCCATCTAAACCTAGTACAGTGAAGCCATAACAGATCGCAAATTGCGATTTATTTCATTAGTGCACTTGAGAGGGATATGAGCATCACTTCCGACGTTTTGAAGTTCCATGTTCCACGGTGTCATTAGAAATACCTTGGGATGCAGATTCAGGGTATGTACATAGATTTGGTCCGAGTTTGACCTCTTCCTTTAAACAGCAAGTCAGCCTCTTCAAGTTCGTAGGTTTCGTCATCAGTTTCCTCAATATCCTCCGTACGAATACTCATATAAAAAATTGTGGCACGTTTCCACAGTTGACCCCCAATATATTTCTTGCAAATTGAAGATCATTTCAAAACCGCTTTTCTGCAGGAGCACGTTACGCCACAGCTGACCTTCCATGAGCATGAAACAATGTGAAGAAGAGTTTTAGGTGCTAGACCTTGTAACGGGTATCGCACCGTAGTTGCTGTGGTTCCAGAACTATTTCTCATTGGGGGGGGGGGGGGCAGTTCCCCATCCAACTATGGACTTTCTGGTAAGACCGTAACGAATGATGTTGTGCAGCGTCTTTTGTAGGTGGCAGCCTTGCAGAATGAGTTTGATTTTTGTTGCAGACTTGGCGAATAGCTGGTACCGCAAATGATCTAGTGTGTGGGAAGGCTGACACCTCCACTATACAATTCTTTAGTAACCTGTTCTCCTGCTGTTATTTCTTCACGGGTAATGTGTGCTTTATTGAACGTGCTAAGTGCCAAGTTTAGGTGTTCGTTTTTCCTTACATTGTTGCAGCACTTACTTTTTCCTTGGCCGAAAAAAGCTGATGTTATATCACATCAGCTAAGGGCGTGACTGAGCAGAATATACACACTGTCAAAATTGTAGGATGCAGTGGAAAAGCACACGAATTCAGAGCTTCTTCTTCTCGGCTTAAAATAAATAAATAAGTTTTCGATGCCTTGTCCTAAACCGGTCAACATTTTCTCCCACAATTACAACACTTCTAAAATATTTAGATCTGGAAATAGCTGATGTTACAGTCATAACGTCAGCATCTTTTTGTGCCTGGCGCACCTCAATGCTACATTCGCAAAATTACTTTTTAAGAAGTGTGATCTAGCGAATCTTGTTTCGTTCTTATGCAAGAACTTGTCCTGAGACACTTAGTTCACCATCTCTGCTTCAACCATAACGTCGACCGAAGAATGTTTTCTGAATCTACGAATCCTCTCAGCACTCTTTGTACTACAAACACTGGATTAAGTTTTCAAAAAATTAGGTATTTTGCCACTTTGCACAAATTTTGAAAAAATGATATTTTTTATGCACTATAGCGCCTTTTTCATTAGGAGAAGAGGAAAAATGCTAATAATCAAATTTGTAGAGCATTTTGTGCTCTCTAAAAAATAACTGAGATGAAAAAGCGGTATGAGCACAAAAAACGGAAATATTTTGGATATATCGAAAAAAAGGTCGGAATTTTCGAAGTTATTTGACTGCAGGAAGTTTTCCCAAGAGAAATTTTGTTTGCAAAACTTAGTTTTCTAATGTTTCCAACCATACGAACGAGTTGAAAAAATGAAATCTTCTACCCCACCTTATGCAAGGTATAGGCTTTTCTTCTGACAGTTGGGCTACACGCTACACGTAACTCACATGAAGTGATGTTACTGACAAATGATGTCAAATTCAGTTCATATTTGTATATTTTCAGAATGATATTGACTATACCACGCAAACGGTTTTTAATTAATTGCCTGATTATAGAATGCCATCTAACATGTGTGAATGCATTGGGGATTTCCTTCTATAGAAGTCACAGTTCGTAGTATTTGACGGGAAGGACTCCACTCAGAGGCGAATACAGCATATATTTTGTTGGCGGAGGGGGGCAAGATTAATGTAACGATAAATAGACACCCCATGATATTTTGTATTACTTCTGCTACTCATATTCAGAGGGTTCATTTGCACTGAAACCACTTGAATTTTAACGAGATGAAAGGTTTTCAGCCGCGCGGAAGTAGCCGAGTGGTCTGGAGCGCCATGTTGCGGAACGCGTGGCCTCCCGCGTCGGAGGTTTGAATCCTCCCTCGGGTATGGAGGGTATAAACCAGTTCATAAGTAGTTTGTAACTTTCAAGACTGACGACCCCGCAGTTAAGTCCCATAATCTTTACAAATATTTGAACATTTTTTGCAAGTTTTTCATCGTTGACATTTAATCACAATAATTTCTATGTTTTCTTTACAATCATGATTTGGGGGGGGGGGGGAGGGGCAGGCCTCTCATATGCGCCTCTGCTTCGACTGCATCATGAGTGATTTTTGGCTTTCTCCAAAGTAATGTAATTTGTCCTCTGCTCTCTCTTATCTACATAAACAATCTAAGATAAGACCTGTTATGTGGTTTGCAAATTATGCTAAGATTTATTTCCTAGTAAAGTAATCTGAAGAGCAACTGCAGAACGATGTAGAAAAGATATCTGTATGGCGCGAAATTTGGCAGTTGACCTTAAGTAATGAAAATTGTGTTGTCGTTTACATGAGTACTGAAATAAATCCGTTAAACTTGGTCTAAATCAATCGTATCTGAAGGTCAAAAATCGTCTAGAAATTTAGAAATTACAATTGTGGGGAACGCGGACCACTGACTTCGTTTTGTTGGTAGAAGCCGGCCGCGGTGGCCGAGGAGACTGAGGCGCTCCAGTCACGGTCTGCACGGCCACTACGGTCGGGGGTTCGAATCCCCCCTCGGGCATGGATATTTGTGCCGTCCTTAGTCTTAGTTAGTTAGTAGTTTGTAGGTTTAGGGACTGATGACCCCGTGGTTAAGTCCCATAGACTTTACAAACATTTGAACATTATTTTTACGCTGCGCAGCGTGGGATCCTTGTCAGGCGGGATTGACGGAAGAAACAGAAAGCGTACTAAGATGGCAGTTCGTTTTGTACGAACCCGATACGGCGTAGACAGCGTCGCCGAAATGATACAAGATTTGGGGTGGGAATCACAACAACAACGTCGTTTGTTAGTGCGGTAATATCTACGTACTTGCGAAGTATCTATCGCCGACTTTCTCCTCCGAATGCTAAAATATATTTTTGACTTCTATCTATTTAGGGAGAAATGTTCATCATGAAAAAATACTGGAAATCGGATCTCGAGCGGAGAGATTTTGGTGTTCTTTCTTCCAGCGCGATTCAAGACGTGAATGGTAGATAATTAGTATGAGGATGAAACTACGTGGAAACTGAAAAATCCGATGTAAAACACTTCAAAAATTTTCTACTACATTGTTTTAAAACCATTTTTGTCCTATTTTCAGTATGAGCTAGGACATAAAAGAATTAAAGACATGCGCATTGTTGGACATTAATTTTCATCAATGGGAAAGCTCGAAAACTGGAGCAATACAAGTATTCGAATCCAGGTCTACTCCTGACAAGGCAGGTGCGCCGACTTCTCTGCCATCCAAACACAGTGGTTACTAGGGGCTGTGAAAGCTCACTTTCAACTCAGGCCCGAATTTTAAACTTACGTTCACCTACTGACGTTCCTGCCCATTGTTCTGTTTACGCGCGGCGTTTGCCGATCTCGTAACAGAGCATGGTATAAATCAGGCCGTCCGGCATTCACAAAAATTCCTTCTGGAAAACGTTTCTTTTCCAGTGTGTTCCATCGTTTTTTATTTCTGGAATTGACATCCAGTTACTGGTAAATTTACATCATAGGTTACTTAAGACGGTAGGTTGAAAATTTTCAAAATATCCATTAACAGTTTTTTGCATAATTAGATAGTATGTTCTTTTGTGAACATTTATGTGTATTATTCATTCCTGTCCATCAGTTAGAACTGCATTTCTCTAAATGTTATGACATCTGTCAGTCTGTAATTACTTACGCCCCTTTTCGTGAAAAGGATTATACTTCCGGCACTTTTACAGTTAGGGAGTTTGGTATTTTTGTGTTTTGTACAGAAATGCACGGTTCATATGTTCGTTAACCTGCCTTCGTACACTCAAGAGCAAACTTAGTGAAACAATGCTTTCTGATGGCAAGTCTGTCAAGTATAGGTTGACAGATAAGATTATCAATGAGTTGCTGGAATATTATAGAAATGCCATTAGGAAGAATTCTGGAGATCTGGAAGCAATGAACAAAGCAGCGTGGGCCACTTTCTTCCACCGTATATCTACTGGCGAGAAGCCAATACATTCTCTATTTCCGCCACCCCTCTGATAAGTGGTGCAAGCTTAGGAAGGCACAGGCAGTTGGTAACCTCAACACATTCACACACGAGCACTCTATCAAAAATGTTCAAATGTTTGTAAAGTCTATGGGACTTAACTACGGGGTCATCAGTCCCTAAACTTACAAACTACTTATGAACTACTTACGAACTAGGACGACACAAATATCCATGCCCGAGGGGGATTCGAACCCCCGACCGTAGTGGCCGTGCAGACCGTGACTGGAGCGCCTTAGTCTCCTTTTTTTTGGGGGGGGGGGTCTCCTTCCTCCCCTTCAACCCGTCCTTGCTCTCGCCAATTTTTGCCTTCTCGGCCCGACTTCATTGCCTTTAAACTGAATATTTCTTGAAAGAAAAATTAAACTTCCTCTTCTGCGGTGGTTACCCGTATTAGTGTGAGGGTCCACTTCTTCTTCTTCTTCTTCTTTTATAAATATAACCAAAGCTGCTTGCAAGGTGTCGGGACAGTATGTGCACTCAGTAGCTGTCTCTCCTTGCGAGTAAGGAACTAAAAAGTGTGGAACGTTCTTCTTAGGGTGAAAAACTAAAGAGAAATAAAGGAAATAAAGAAATCCTCTCCGCGGTTAGTTCAGTCACGTGGAAGCCTCCAGCGTTCGTCTTCTCGAATTGGTCTTGCAAGTGGTCCGTTTCAGTTACAACTTTTACTGTTTCCGACGTGTAGTTTTGCATGCGTCTTCTCATAACACTGATGGCTCCATGGCTTTAATAGCCGCGTTTCTGTGAGCACTAAAGTCCATAACTTGATACTATCTGCAATATCTTTATGTCTTCACCATAATTCTCAACATATTTCCGTATGTGTTCGTGTAATCACTTTGTAGTCTTATTTTGTCATGTTCGTATTCCAAGTAAGCGCGATAATCGGCAAGTGATGCTGAACGGTTATAGATGGCATAGACAGCAGTGTGGCCTAAAAGCCAAATCGCTGCATTGTTCTTCTTACGGGGGTACCTCAGTTTTTCTGGTCGTAATAACTCTAAAATATCTATGTTTTGCGAAACCGTTCGGTCGATAATGGCCAATCTGCATCGCATGAATTCCACGATTAACTCAGTTGTACCGCAGGTGAGTCTGTGAATTAATGTGTCCACGTATCCACAGTTTGTACAGGCTGGTGTTGGGGCCAGGTGAATGTTGTTAAGTTTCTCATTAGTCGGCACTTTATCATTAACAATTATGTACCACATTGATTTGATGCGTGACGGTAGTATAGGACTGTGCACGTTTCTCCAGATCGTATTCCATTTTGAATGTGGATATTTGTTTGTTATCCGGTTTTCTCTGCCATCTGTTGTTAATAAGTTGTAGATTTTCTTATTCGTATAGGGCGGGTTGATGTCATCAGCGTGCTTTATATAACTGAATTCTCTGTAGTAAAATCTGACATGGCGAAAGTTTAATGGTATTGCAGCTTCATAAATTGGTGGCATCAAACTGCTCGGCTTCCAGTGTGATATTAACCATTGGGTTAGGCTCGGCGTCCGTTTATTTATAATTTTACTAATGCGACCGATTAGTAAAGTCCGGCATTTATATCTGGCGTGAATTACACCAAGACCTCCGCGTTCATGAGGTAAAGTTAAGATGTCAAAGCAGACTTTAAAAATATGGCCCCTTAGAACGTACCAGCAGAACGCCTTCTGGATACTATCTGCTAGGTGATTTGACACCGGTATGATCTGGGCCAAATAAAACATCCTGCTCGCTATCGATATCCTGACTGTGTGCACGCTTTGCAACAAATCCAAATCTCTGTCAGAATAAATACGAGTTGTGGCTCGGATCTTGTGTAACATGTCTGTCCAATTCTTTGTTGCCATGGCATCTGGTGTCGCGCTCCAGTAGACTCCAAGCGATTTATGTCGCACTCTTGTTTCACACCAGTCTAGGTAGGTGGTGTTGCCGATGCCTCTTCCTATGTGCAGCAGTGTTGTTTTCTTCGTATTCAACTTCGCTCCGGTTGCTATGTTAAAAGTAGTAATTACTTCCCTCACTTTCTCCAGATCGTCCATGGATGTTATTGCCAAACATACGTCATCCGCATATGCAATGCAAGCAATTTTCCACATTCCTATACTGATTCCCGCTGTCGCGCGTGTTATGCTTGCCAGCAAAGGCTCGACAGCTATGGCGTATAAAGCCATTGATAGAGGACAACCTTGCCGGATAGATCTCCTTATGGGTAGTGCCTCAGTCATGTGACCGTTAATCAACACACGTGATGTAGCATTAGAGACACAGTTCTGTAGCAGGTGGAGAAAAAGTTGCCGAAACCCCATCCTCGACATTGCCTTGAATAGATAGTCGTGGCTTATACGATCATAGGCCTTTTCAAAATCTAAAAATAGTAGGGCGCCGGGTTCATCATTTTCTGCTAGGGTACATATAATATCCCGTAATTCGCAGGCGGCTGATCTCACACTGCGTCCCGGTAATGCGCTGTACTGATATTCGCCTAGTATCTTATGTAACACTGATTGCATCCGCTTCTTGATTGCCCTCGTTATAATTTTATAATCCGCATTTAATAGCGTAATAGGGCACAATTCCTGAAACTTCTTGCTGTTTCCTTTCTTCTTCAGCGGCACAATAAAACCTTCTTTAAGTTCATTCGGGATTGTTTGAAGTAGGTACATATCGTTTGCAATTTGTGTTAAGGTTGGGCCCAATATATGCCAGTAGTGTTGATATAGTTCAGAACATAGTCCATCGGGTCCGGGAGACTTCCGCTTTGCTGCATTGTGTACTGCCTCTTGAATATCTTCCTCGGTGAAAGGAGCTTCGAGGCCCTCGTTGTCTTCGTCAGAGAGGAGGGAGACTATTTCGTCACTGACGTCATGAGAAGATCTATCATTTGTCTCGTGCCTGTCATAGAGGTCCTTATAATAGCTGTATACCCGTTGTATTATGTCACGTTGTCTAGTAGATATGTTCCCTGCACCATCATCTACCTCTTCAATTAGTTTTGCTTTTTGACGTCGCAGTGTCCGTAGGGTGTGGTATAGCGTCGCCGTTTCCTCCGTTGCAATGTCTTTCGGCTGGGAACGTATTATTGCGCCCTCCAGTTGTTTGCGGTACAGATTTGTTATCTTTGCCTTGTACCTTTTGCTGCACCGGTAAGCATCCTCAACTCTGACATCTGCGGAATGATAAAGATCCCGAAGGCAAGAAAAATAGAATTCTATGGTCCGTTTATTCCAATAGGACTTTTGGTAAGCATAACTCTTTATCGTTGAACGAATTTTGGGTTTCGCTCTACGTAACCACCATTCAACAGTTGATCTGTATTGGGTTCGGGAGCGTTGTACGTTCTCCCACACTCGCTGGATTTCCTCATCCAGTTGTTTGTCTCGTAATAGACTCACGTTCATCTTCCAGTAGCCTCTCCCGCGAAACACTTGGGGGCGCTGGAGGTTTATATAACATTGGTGGACACTGTGATCAGAGAAGCCAACGGGTGAAATGTCACTGTTCACTACATTGGGGGCGAGAGTTTCGGACACATATATACGATCAATCCGGCTGGCCGAATTACTCGTTATATGGGTATACGCGATGCGGTTTCCATGTATTTTTTCCCAGGTGTCTATCAAATTGATCCCATGGACTAGGTGGTCAAGTTCTAAACACTTGTTGAAATGTGGTGTCTGATCTTTGGCTGAGATTACACAATTAAAATCTCCCCCAATAATACAGTTCATGGCACATTCGTTGATTAAAAAGGCACCTCACGTTTATAGAAGGAGGAGCGTTCCTGTCGGCGGTTGTTGCCCGACGGCGCATACAAATTTATAAGTTGAACACCATTAATTTTACAGGCTATGCCACGACCATTTGTAAGTCGAACGATATGCGAGTGAGGAATGCCATCTCGTAGTAAGATTGCCATTCCTGTGTGGTCTTCTTCACTGATGTTCGTGAGTGTGACAAACCCCTCTACGTTTGGCTCCACGCTAACTTCTTGAAGGAGCCCAATATCTACGTTCGTGTTATATAAGAAGTCCTTAAGCGTTCTAAATTTTAATTCACTCTGGATTCTATAGATATTAATAGTTGTTATATTGTATGTGAAATTACCATTCATTTTTGGGGAAAGATTCAAGTAACATTATATACTGCTATATCAACACAAAAACACATATTATTATAAGCTATTTTTGGTACTCGTTAGTATCCATTCCGTCATCTTGCGGAGACGGTTCATCCAAAACTTTTTGTAAACATGGGCCGTGAACTGTTCTATCTGCGGAAGTGGTGGCGGGTGCTCCTAGATTTCCAAGTTGCTGATTTTTTAATTTTGCAGCAACTTGTTGTGCTACAGGCCTCAGCTGATTGGCTACTTCAGCAGCACCCCCACGAGCAACTCGTATTTTCTTTTTTTCAGGGGAGGTTTGCCCTTTAACTTCCTTCTGTGAATCCGATGACGACTTTTTAGATTTTTTGCGCCAGAGACCGGTCTATCAGTAGTCATCAAAGGTTTGTCAAGGGTGCCATGGGAGGCTGTCACGCCTTCGTCGAGTTTTTCTATCTGTTGTGGAGTATTACCGTTGATGGTTGCAGGTACACACGGAGAATCAGTTGGGGAGGTGTCGGAAGTCGCACTTGTCGTGTCCGACGATGCATCGGGCGCGCCCTCTTTCTCTCCGAGAACATCCGTCAAAAGTGTGTCACCCGCTGGGTTACACGTGACAGAACTCAGTTCGGAAACAGCACTTAATTGTGGGGTCGGTTTGTTGCCTTCACGAGCTTCCGACATTTCAACGTCATTGCTCCACGACAGTGCATTTGTTGGCGGCAATACAGAGTTTGCTGCCGCGGCAGCTAGCACTAAGTCATCGGGAGGGGTGGCGTCGCGCTCCGTTCCAGTAAACAAACGGCTGGCGACTGAGGCATACTGAGGGCGCGGTCTGCCTTCCGCATCGACCTCGACGGGGAGCTGAACTGGTGCACGCCTGCGTGGACATTCCGCTCTAAGGTGTCCAGGCAGATTACAAGCGGAGCAAGTGCGTGGTTGTCCCTCATATACCACGAGAGCCCTGAAGCCACATACATTAACGAAGGACGGTATGTGTGACTGAAGGTCAATTTTAATTGTTCTCACACCATTATCGACCTTATAATGCATGTTGCCGCCCCAACGATCAGCAGTCACTGCATATACTGTTCCAAATTTCGATAGCGCCTGTTTGATATGCGTAAATTCAACTTCAAACGGTAGCAGATGCACTTTAACATTCCTGAGACCCAAACCGGCGTAAGAAATAGAAACTCGACTCACCTCGCCTGTGCTGCTCTTATACTCGGCTGTTCCATTTGTTTTGTCCATTATCCTTTGGCACCAGTCGTCGTTCCGTAGCTTCATGATGTACTCGTTACTTAGAAAATCGTATGCCATCCCAAGAACATCCTCTTCTGGTACTTGAAAACATTCGTTGAACCAATCATCAAATTCGTATATCTTAGGTCGTGCAACACCGAAAACGAAACTGAACTTCAATGTATACTTCCGCAAGTGCGACTCCATTTCAGACACTAAGTATCACACAGCGCGCGCGAAGTAAACAAGCAGCGGCGGCACCGAAGACAGCAGCAAGCACACGTACCGACCGCTACTGCGGTCTGGCCGCGAATGAAGTCTCCTCGGCCACCGCGGCCGGCAGCACTCTATCCCTAAATCAATTATGTATCTAATGAACCCAATCTACGGAGTCCTTGCCCTCTCCAATCTACTGAGGGAGTGCTTGCATGGAAAAACTCAAAACGTAAATGGGGTCTTCAACAACATCATGTGGACCCGCATATCTAAAAATGTGATTGTTGGTTACAGAACTTTACAACTAGGAGTGTCAGATAATGTGATAACGAGAAACAATGAAAACATGGCCAGACTAAAAGTTTTACAACATTTAGGCACATCACCTTGACAGAATATTGTAACTATTCTAAGAGAACTTGACAGTTTGTGTATTGCCATGTGAGAATTGCCAAGTACAGGCTGCTTCTAAACACTTCCTGAGGACAGATATGTAAGTTTTCCCTAGAATAAACATGTTGTAAAACTGTGTCTCGTTTTCTCAAAACTATAAATTCTGGAAAATTTGCCCCGTTTTCTCAAAATCTATCAGAGAAACTGTAATGAAACTTTCACAGATTGTAAACAACACTGCATTACAGCACTGGAACAGCAGTCATGTTGATTGCACCAGTAATTCTGCGTAATAAAAATTTTTACTTTTTTCCGAAAAAGTTTTAATGCATGGCAATTAAATTACAATACCACAACGATTTCGGTTCGAAATTTTTATCTTTGATACTTTTTGAGATAGTCCCATTTTGTTCAATTTTAACGCATAATTCCGCAGGGTTAAAATAAAATTCCGCAGATTTTCAATGCGCCATAAATTTTACCATGGTACGGACTTCCTAAACCCAAATTTTCAAAAAGTTTTGCCGCCTCGGGTTCGTGAAGTTCCCTTGTTAGCTTTCATTGTTTTCCAGCCGACTGAGGCAGTGATTTCAGTTGGAGCCACCGAATGTCTGTCCATCTTAGTGCTGCCATCTGTGAGAAATTTTGTAACTACGTCCAGAGTCTGTTTTGTTGTCATAAGAACTGTTCAATTTACACCAGTAAATATTTCTTGAGAGTATATAAGGTATATTCTTAGCTTTTTATTTATAAAAAATTTGTATATATATTTTGAAGTATACAACTACACACAACAATATATGAAGTTAGCACAATATCCGCATTTCCATGGTGGCTAGATATGGGGCCGCTGAGCTTGTGTGCCATTAGTAGGATTGCTAAAATAATGTGGACTGGCTAGTTGTGGCACTGTCGGATGTGATCGTAAAGGCTAAAGCATGATGAAGAACTCAGTAGAGTTGATTCTGATTAGTCGGTAAGGAATGATTGAATAGCCTGTATAATAAATGAAAAGACAAACGCACTGTAATGTTTTTATCAACCATCAGTTCTCCATATGATCTTTCTTGTAAACTGAAAAGGGATTGATGGCAGTATGAAGCAAACTGCTTGTCCCGCCACAGCTAAGGCATATCATGCGAATTTGGGATGTGTTGACAAAGGTAACGTGTTACGAAATATCTATGCAATTTATAGAAAAGCAAAAGGGTCCTGACTACGATTGTTATGGTACTTTGTAGATGTATCTGTACTCAATTGATTTATTTTGTACACATTGTGCAACACAGATAAAAGTGTAAGACTCAACGAATATAGGAGGAATGTTGTAACTGGTTTACTAGGTACTAAAAATAAGACAGGTTTACCAGGTCCATCATCTAGTACACCACCCCCTAAGAGATTCAAACCACAGGTGCCGTGGGTTAGAGATAGTATGAAGCAAAACACATGCCGCAGTATGCGCCTGCAAACGTTGTGCGTACTGTAGAACGAAAAAAACCCCTCGTAGATCCAGATGGCATTGTCAAACATGTGGTGGAGTCTTATGTTTGTCATCTGACAGGAATTGTTTCATTATTTCTCATAAGTAGTTGTTTTGAGACTATTCATAACGTATTGCGTGTTTTCATGTGTATTGTGAGCATCGTCATTATTTGCCACAGTGACTGAAGTTAAAGCCACCCCCTAATTTGTAAGCAAATAAATAAATAAATAAATAAATAAATAAATAATGATAATAAATCGTAATTTTCATTTCCCTATAGTGTACCTGAACTATATCAATCGGTTTCCACATGAAATTCAGTGGTTTTATGTTCTGTGCCTCAAAGGGTTAAAAAGGAAGTGTGTGTGTGTGTGTGTGTGTGTGTGTGTGTGTGTGTGTGCTGTAACAGTAAGCTAATGAGAGTTCTATAAATTACAAAGAGTGGATTACACTTGAGAAGGAGGTGCTCGGCTTATATCACAGGTGCTTCACGCAGACTCTGTAAGTGTACTGTCATGTAGGTAACTGGTAAAAGGAATGTGTGTGTTGTCCTTAGGTTAGTTTACCTAGGTTTAAGTAGTTTGTAAGCTACGGGCTGATGACCACGTAGTTTGGTCCGATAGATTTACTGACATTTGATTTGATTTTGGTAAAAGGTAAAGCAGCCAGCAAGCCGAGGATTGGTTTGAGCAACATAGTGCTTTACTAGGGATGATCCTGTCTGGAGGTGGTATGCCGTTGCCTTCCTCCGACCTTCGAACTGACTTACCCACCCAGTTATAGGGGGACCTACAGTGTATCATGGGTTCCGAACCATGGTGCTACTAGGTATTTTTCACATGAGCAATACTGCCAGAGGTGAAAGAAGTGGAAAGTGACAGATAAAAATCCTAGGACCTGTCGGGGATCGAACACACGACCTTTGTAGTGCGGAACTCTACCACTGTGCAACCGAGGTAGATGGTAACTGATAGTAGCATAATAAGGAAACTGATAACGACCTTACTTTAAACATACGAGGCGGAACTCCAAACCACTGTACACCTGGATTGCGTTGCACATAAAATTGAGGAGTTCAGCAATCCACTGTCACGCTGCCGCCACGGAGACAGGTCCCCAAACAGGGGGCAAGCTGTTACCTGTTTTGATTGGCTGTGGGGCAACCGAATGGCGTTGAGTAAGCAACGTTAAGAAAACGGGACAAACGAAGTTCATTTCCCCGACAAAAGGCGCTAAGAATGCGTGTTGGTCGGCGGGCGGCGATTTCGCTGAAGCGGCGTTATTGGACGGCGCACGCGCGGCGGTCGCGATACGCGGACGCGGACAGCTCCCGCCTCCTCCCGACAGATCCATTCCGCGCGCCGGCGGCTGGAATTCTTTTCTGTTGGCTGCCCTGCGCGACAGCGAGTGGCGCACAATGGCGTCGCGACAGGTTGAGTTTTCACCTGACACCCTCCGCATCTGGAACGCACAATGGCCGCCTCCATTGAGCTCACACACACACAGGTACACGCACACACGCAGGCAATCCGAGCAGCAGGAAGCGGGCTCCCACAAGGTCCCCCCCCTCCCCCGTCGCCACCCACACCAGATTCGGAGCCCTCCGGCTCAGATAAGCGCCTTCCTCGGAACGCCCATTTACACGTAATTATCGTCTTTCCCACACGCGGGGCAACACAACACTTATTTACCGCCCATTAAAAGGAATAACATTATTCCGGAACCCGGCGACCCACGTTGAAGAAGAGGGGCGAGGTCCCGGCGGTGTTGTCTCGAGTTTCTCTCCGCTGGGTCCGTAATTTTCTTCCGCGCTTAGGTCCTGGGTTCTGGTTACCTTGCCGGTTATCCATCTGAGATGCTGCTCTGACCCCAGTGCGCTGTAAATAAACTACCGTTGTGATACACTTGGCATGAAAGCGGGATATGGACTGAAAATGAGGTCAGAAGACACTGAACTTCAAACGGGAGGCTTCTGATGTACTTGAATCAAGGAATGGGCTATGAGCGTGCTCCAGAAACACGCAACTCCAAGACAAATTCTCGAGCCTCGCGTACTCTCGTTGTCATCCATGTGTCCAAGCAAGAATCTGTATTTATAGTTTTCAAAATAAAAAGCCAACATCGCATATTAATAACGATTTAGGTGTTTTTTCTTCCCGCGCGCTATTAGAGAATGGAACGGTAGAGAAAAGTTAATGAACCCTCTGCCAGGCACTTGAATGTGATTTGCAGAGTATCTATGTAGATGTATTAAATGACGACCGATGTCGGTGCACTGTGATACCGTCATCTGATCTCATATATGTTATAAGCTGGTCAACTTGTTATAACATATATGAGACCATTTGATGGTAAAACAGTGCACCGAAACCGTTTGTCATTTAATAAATTATTAATATGCGATCTTGGCTTTTTATTTTGAAAACTATAAAACGATCAGATCGCCTCCAAACCCGTCTATGTTAGGTTACCTTAACAAGAATCCGTACTTCACTCACTAGTGTCTATTACACGGCATATTTTTATTTGTAATGAATCAGTAGTACAATGTTTCTCGGAAGACAAAAATCATTGGGCAACACCAAAGTTGGAAGGATATCAAGGAAAACTTTATTACTACATCCGACTTGATAGATCCGAAGATTGGTTTGAACACCACAGTGCTTTACTGGACATGTTCCTGTTTAGAGATGGTATGCCGTTGCCTTCCTCCGACCTTCGAACTGACTTACCCAACCAGTTACAGGGGGATCTACAGTTTAACGTAGATTCCGAATTACGGTGCTACTCGATATTATTTACATCAGCAACATTGCCAGAGCTGAAAGAAGTGGAAAGTGATAGATAAAAATAAAATCCTAAGACCTGACGGGGATCGAAACCACTAACTTTGGATTCATAGCCTGGCAAGCTACCACAGTGCTACTGAGCCACGCACCTAATATAAGAATTTAAAAAAAAAGGTATCAGTTGGTCACTGGAATGTGATGACCTAATTAAAACCAGAAAAGAGGCTTGGCAGAATTGGCAATCACAGAAAACAGAAGAAAGCAGACTAAATTTCATTAGAGCTAAAATACTGGTAAATAAAATTATAAGAGGAATTAAGACGCCATATGAAAACAAAACTCCCCTCCAAATTGTTGAATAATTTACTAAAAACTACACAGATTTTAAAGGACCTTCAAACAACGGTTATCAAGGTACAAAGCACCCACCCTCAAATTTCGAGATGAAAATGGGACCATAGCTCACAGTAACTCGGAAAATTGCAAGATACTACCAGGCAATGAATCCCAAATGATTTAGATAAGCCAGATTCAGACCCACCAACGACTAGACAACTACAAAAGGTCATTTCAGAACTAAAATAACGACAAAGTAACCAGAGAAAACCAAACAGTGGCCGAACTATATGAAATAAAAGACAAAAATACAATTAAGTCCCTCCAATATGTTTTCATTAAAATGTGGAAAGAGGAAGAGATCCCCATAGAATGGAAAACAGCTTTCATCCACTCTATCCACAGGAAAGCTTTCAAAAACAATATTCTGCACCAAAACTCAAGGGCATACGTAAAAAATAAATTTCAAAACAGGCTTATGATTCGATTGACAGAGAATCTCTACTATCAGTCCTGGAAGAAATAGGTATGGATAAGACACCAGCTAATATCACAAAAACGACCAATACAATTCCGAAAGTTAAATTCATGGGTGAAGTGTCGGAACACTTAGAAATAAAATGGGGTGTGTGACAGAAGGATGTGCTCCCACAATTGCTGTTTATATGTGTGCTTGAGAAAGTAGTCAGAGAATGGAACACAAATTTCAAGAGTGGTATAAGATTTGGTTGCAAAAAGAGAAACCTTAAAGTAAATCACATTGCTTTTGCAGACGATATGGTTCTGTTTGCTGAAACAATGGAAGAAGCACAAGAGCAAATTATTGAACTGAAAAAACCAGCAGCTAAATTGGCCTTCACATCTCCTTCGCAGAAACTAAGATTATGACAAACATCAGCACTCACATGAATACCTCAAAGTCCAAGAGTGAAAGATTGAAATAGTAAAATCTCGGAGGATGGATTAGCTGGAATGCGGGCGAAAGCAAAGCAATACAATCCATAGAAAATAAATTTGAACTGGCCTTCCATTGGGAGCCAACATTACAAATACGCATTAGGACAGTGATTAAGCCAGAAGCACTGTATGCAGCAGAAGCATTAAACAATTTCAAAGGCCAAGTGGAGACATTGTTAGTAAAGAGAAGGAAAGTTTTAAGGAAAATCATAGGAACAAAATTTCTAGATAATAAAATAATGCATATCAAGATTTAATCTCTCTACACTAATAAATAAATAAATAAATAATAAAAAATATTTAAAAAAAGTTCAGATACTATACGGAAAAGGAGGATAAACTTTTGTGGTCATCTTATTAGAATGAATTCTGATTAACGAAACGAATCTTTGACTTGTTCCGTAACCGCAAAACAAAACCCACTTGGTTTAAAGAAACAGAGATCGAAAAACAGAGTTTAAGATTTCAGAACATTCACTAAATGATAGAACAGCTAAATTAATTACTAAAGATTGTAACATAAGGTTCCAAAACAAACCTACATAAAAATCTGAACTCCTTAGAAGAAGAGAGGAAAAGGTCATAAGAGACACTGGGCACTAGAAAAAGAACAACACGGAAAGACATGTTTCATCCAATGTACCCCATAGAGAGTGAAACGCCAGAAGAAGAAAACACCAATCTCATACGAAACAAAATCTTAATTTTTACCAAAAGTAATATGTATCGCGCAAAAATTTATACTCAAATGAGTGAGCTATGATACAATATTTTACACCCAAAAACCCTTTAATAATTTTATTTATTTATTACTCATTTATTTAACGTAGCAAGGTTAGGGCCTTGAGGCCTACTCTTACACCTAACTCGGCGTTCTACATATTTTACATTTTCTTATTTGTGTATTAATACAGAAATAAGGAGATATAAGGGTGAGTAGGTAGCGTGATTTATGATGAAATAAAGAGGAGAAAGAAAAGTAACCGAGAAATGGGCATTAGTGTTACTATCAGACAGAGGACGTTGACTGTATAAGTGCGTTTTGGGGAGAATTTTAAGACTCTGACACTAGGTAGCGTTTCAGATTTTGCTTAAACGTAGCAGAAGACTGAATTGTACGAACAGAGCAGGACAGCTTGTTCCAGGAGCGAACAGCAGTAATATCGAAAGCGTTTGAAAATGTTTTCGTTTTACGAAGGGGCGTGGCCAGGGGACTAGAGAATTGGGATCCTGTGTTGATATAATGATGGTACAGAGGAAATTTAAATTCTTAGGCGCTGTAGTGGTGTGCTTTGTATCTGAGCAGCCGATGGAGAGAGCGTAGCGTGTGTTACTCCCGTAGTATGTCTGGCCGTAACCACCCTAACAGGGCGTGTGAAACAATAATGTGCTCAAATCGACGAATGTTGCATACGTACCGTACACAAGTATTCATTCTTAACTTTAACCGTCTTGTATTTTCGCTAATTGTACCATACTGAATCATGTGATTATAGTGAAGGTTCGGTAGAGCGAATGATTGCACCAGTTTTAATTTTACATATTGTGGAAAGATGTTACGAAACTTACTGAGGTAATAAGAGGCAAGTGGGGGTCTTCCTGCACACGGTGGCGACATTCCCTGCCCAATATAAATGTTAGTCGATGATGACACCTAGAGTCTTAAATGTTTTCTGATATGGTATTGTGACAGCGCCAAGTTGAATGGGAGGTAACTGATCGCGTAATTAAGAAATTTTATTTTCTTATGGATCACTAAGATTCCTTGGGAAATTTTTACGTTTAATTTTAGTGCCAGGTTTTTGTTACGACTGAAGACAGATCATTATTCATCTGAGAAAATCACTGTACTTACGGAATATTTTCAGGTCTGGTACTTTGGCAGAGCTGGAGGTCGTCTTATTGTCAAAAAAAAATTCGGCGTAGCTTACAGTAACTTCGTTTTTAGCCAGCATTGCGTATTTACAAATATTTCAGCTTCCGTAATTATGACTTCATCATAAAGCTTTTATTTTTTCTGCACACAACGACCACAATTTACAACTACAATCCTGCCTGTTGCTTTTCCTATCTTCCTACTGTTCAAAAGTTTGGATAGCGTTAATTTTGATGTCTGTTGTTATCTTATCGAAGCTAAATTAAAAATTTCTGATACTGGTGGACTGCTTCAGGAACTGCCTTCGACACATCCCACTAATATTCTGTAACGTCCTCGGCACTCTTACCCACACTTGGTTCTTCATGTAGTTCAGCCGGTCGCCGCAGAGCGCTGTCAGTCGACTTGTGGGCTGCTACTGAGGGCAGCGCTTATGGTGTTAAACACGCAGCTTCTTTAGTTTCAGCTTTGGTTGTATGTAAATTTCTTAAGCAAACAACATGAGTGTGCTAAGAAGTACTGATTACTTTTCCCAACATCATTTATTGATGAAAATAGCTAAGCTACATTTTGTAATTGCACGTTGTGTAGACAGGTAGCATCTGCTTCCAATCTTGACCATATCAAAGTCGTAGCTACTGTTTCTAGTAAATACTACCAATAAAACGTGGGAGGACCAGTATCGCTACTGAAAAATTTTAAAATAAAATCCTTGGCATATTTGTAACAATTAGATAAGCGCTTTTGCTATATGACCACTGTTTTATTACTTATCTACTCCAGCGAGGTGATTTTTTTATTAAAAGTTTTTATTTGTCCCAGCAAGGTTTCCATTTTAGGCGTCTTACTTTCGTCTGATATTAATTCCATGTCACTCTGACCGCCAGGGAAGTTTACGTTCTCGGCACTTTAGTTTGTTGTTTAGTCTCCATGTATTCGTTTTCCGATACAGGTTTCTTCGGAGGCTGTTAGGTTGGAAAGTATCTCGTCTTCAATTTTAACTCCAGCTTCTGTAACAGCATTTAATGGCAATGCGGTGCAGGTTTCTTCCTTAGAGTTAGCACTTCTTTTACGTTTACGACACACTTGATTATCTGGAGTCTGTTGTTCAATACTGCTGGCAGTGATATTTTATGGATACGTTAATTTCTGAATTCATGTGAGAATCTTCCTCAAGGATTCTGATTCAAAATCTGCGTCGGCAAGTGTTCATTGGGAACCACTGATGAATTTCACAGTGAATATGAGGTGAAGTTCCTAGCAATCAAGCTTAACCACGTATTTCGTACGTAAACAACCGCAAATTCCTGATAACTAATGCCGTTAGTTTTTCCTTTTTGATTCTTACACAAGTGTACAAAGGCAGTAAAGCATTTGTAAGGAATAACGAATGTATTGATTATTCGGCAGTACGGTTGCAGCAACGAAGTATCAACAACAAGTGTTACTCGTTTCGTAAAAAGAGACTGCTGTTGGACGATAATATTCGAGCACAATAAATGCAGCAAATCATATATTACATGTTTACTATTTACACCTTACACCAGCACGTGTGACTTCGACAGTAACATTTTCACAGTCAGTGAAACCTGAGCCTATAACCTACAGTACTAGTAGCCGTGGTAACCGTCGATAAGTGGCGCCACGAACGGCAAAAAATTGCAACTTCCAAGTGTAACGAAGCATGTTGGGATTTATTCCCATCTGCTTGCAATACTGTACCTCTCGATACCAGTGTTGCATAGTAATAGATATGAATGTAATTAGTCTATTATCATTTTCTTTTCCAAACTTTTGTTAGTATTTGTTGTAAAGGAAATAGCTGAACTCTTTCTCTATTATTTGATACCGGTTGCATTTGTTCAGATAGTAAATATTAATTAATTCGTGCCAGAATTATATTCTTCAAGTAGTGTTTCTATTAAAACTAGGTAAATAGTTTTCTCATAATGTTAAAGTAGGTATTAATATATTTCACAAGTAATGTTAGTAAGATTTTGCCCTTATTAGTCTCTGTATCATTACTGTTTATAACGAAGTATTTAAATATATTTGCAGGTGGAATGCTATTAATGTAACCGAAATTTGTATATCAATTTCCTCATTATTATTTACGCTAACTTTTGCTATAGTCAGTTGTATGTAATTGTTTACAATTCCATTTTAATTAATGTAATGAACATAATTAACAATATACAACTTTCAGTGACATTGTTTGGATGATATAAATAGGATGCGCTCGCGGCATGTAGCAGAGTATTGTTTCATCCGTTGTTTGAGGTATAACCCACGCTAGTTGAAAGTATTGTTTCATCCGTTATCTGACGCAGAAACCACGCCTGTTCCTGGTATTGGTTATTGTTTCGGCCGCGGCCCGATGCACAAGTCTCGTCAGTATTGACTTTAAATTTTCCTAATTATGTAAAAGTTCTTCAGTGCAGAAAGTGCATCTACCGTGGTTAATTAATGTCTGTGCCACATTACTATGTACACCTAGAACTTTTGTACTCCACACTCGAACTGGGTTGCAAAGTCATATTATTGACGTGTGGAATGTGCGAGCCTGGTATAAATGGTTGTAATTAATGAGACTTGTAGGCTGGCCATAAATGGGGACAACTGGGAAATAATAATAAATTATTAACAGTGTCAACAAACTGCAATTTTGTGTGTTGCCTTCGTCATTTGTAGTTTGTAAGTTTAGGGACTGGTGACCCCGTAATTACGTCCCTTAAGCTTAAAAGCTTAACTCTCTTTATTTTTTTTTTTTTTTTTTTTTTTTTTTTTTTTTTTTGCAAAATACTTCGTGTGGTCCAGTGAACAGTGTAGACAAATCATTAGTTAAAAAAATCACCTATATCTACGAATTCCAAAGCTGCATCTGTTGCTGTATGTAAAACTTACGTCAAGTAGCAGCAATAGAAGAAGGAGCAAACCGACGTCATCGTGAAGAAAGCAATCACTCAGCATTCCGAGACGGCTTGTAAACAGATGGCAGAAATTTCGCCGCGGCTTTTGAAATCGCATTAGCAGCTGGCTTTCGACATCACGTTGGAAGCAGTGCTGTACATAGCAGACGAGATCGCCGATCGCCACAAGAAAACATCGTATTTCCAAGATAAAGTTCTTAAAAATCAACCATGAGTAATAAATGTGCAAAATTTAGTCAGTTGCTGAACGAAGGACAACAGGAAGCAAATGTGAATTACGATAAGAAAGAATTTCTTTCGATAAGGGGTGCAACATAGAGGAAGAATCAGATATCCTAGTAGACAGTGGATGTAAATCTGAATTAGATCCATCTTTGTCTGATGTAAGTGGAATAATGAATGGGGAAGCGAAAACTTCATCCACTATGATAGATAATGTACCTGGACCAGATGGTGATGGTTTTTTAAAGTCATTTTCAAATGAACCTTCTGATTGGGCAAAGTTTTTAATTGCAGAATTCAGTCATGTTAAAAGTAGCTGAAATGGATTAAATCAGATAATTGATGAAAACAGTTGTGAATTAAAACAGAACATGAATGAAATTAATACTAAACTTTAAATGATTTAAACCAGAAACTAGTTGAAAACAACAGTAAAATTGAAAAGATTGATAGTGAAATTGGTAATTCGCGTCAGGAATTTGCTGCATTAAATAATACTTTAGTAGATTTAAATAAGAAAATTCGTGAAGTAGAAGATAGTTGTCAGAATAAAACAAAAATTATAGCAAAAGACGTGTATCTTAAATTTGCTGAAATTAACAAATCCTGCGTAAATAATTTTAACAGAATTACCTTATGTGAAGAAAGAGTGGAAACCGTTGCTAGTGACTGTGATGACTGATTTCAGTCTGTCAAGAAAACTTGCACAGAGAATAAGGAAGAACTTGAAAATCAAAATGGAAGGTAAAATCAGAATTGGAAACTAGGTTGGGCACTTTAGAGGATAAAGTGGAAGGAAATTCAGTACATGTGGTGCACAAATTGGATAATATAGATTCTAAATTTGTAGAAATTGAGCGGAAAGTGAAAAAAGGTAGAAAATATATAGTGTAGGTGCTGGGGGCAGCAGTATTTCTTTTGTTAATTGTAAAAAGTTTAATAACTTTGGACTTCATGGTGATGTGGATCCTATCGATTTCATTAGGGAATTTAACGAGTTGCCTGAAATTTGGAATTATAAGGAGAAAATATCTTTTGTAAGCTGATGCTTACAATTTTGCAGCTGGGTCATCAGAGTCTTGTACTTCATGGGAAGAATTAAAAAAAAAACATTTTTGAATGAATATTGGTCGAAGGGGAAACAACAGAGAATTTTGAGGAGTTTTGGAATGGGGAAAGGTATGACTCTAGGAGAGGTACTGTTAAAGGTTTTTGCCAATATTGGATCAACAATGTTAAATAATTAGAGGAAATACTGAGCAGTGAAAATATTATTATGGTCTGGAAGCAAATTGCCTCATAGAGTTAGGGAGCTGCTTGTACCTGCCCCAAGAAGTAATATGAGTGACATTTTAAATTATGTAGACTGGGTGGAAAGAATTAAACCAAATGTAGAGGATCATAGAAAGAACTTTGGCAATAGTAATCATCATGGGACAGATGTTCATGTGAACAGGACGAGCCGGCAAGATTATGGTAGAAACAATGTTAATGCTGGGAACAAACGGAGTAGCCGAGCGGTCTGGAGCGCCACGTTACGAATCGCGCGGCCTCCTGCGTCGGAGGTTCGAATCCTCTCTCGGACATGGATGTGTTTGTTGTCCTTAGGTTAGTTTGTAAGACTAGAGACTAATGACTAACGTAGTTTGGTCCCATAGAATGACAAACATTTGAACAAACGGAATGAGAATGGTCAGAATTGGCATAGGAATGACAGGAGGAACTCAAGAGATAGGAATGAGGGAAGAGGTAATGGTCCACATGAAAACAATTGAAACTAAGGTACGCTCCAGTTAACACTCGCACTTGGGCGAGAAACAAAAAAGAGACATATGCACATAGTAAGGTAAGTGTAGATAAAGTATGTGACGGTACTAATAGTCATGTAAGAAATAGTAATGATAGTGAAAGTATAATTGTACCTGTGTCTTGTTCACTAGACGTGAAAGAGAATTATGAAACTGTTCAAAGCATGGGAAAGACAAATGAGAAGTGCCAGAAGGCAGCTGGTGGTGTGCAGTCATTAAGACAGCTTGAAGAAATTGTCTAGTATTATGGTCAAATATTGAGCAAAAAGGAAAGGTACTAAATAGTTTTATTGAAGCAAGTGATAGTAATATGGGTTTGCAGACAAGTAATAGTGAGAGTACTGAAAAATCTAGTGATGTTAAAGGTGAGGCAAATGAATCTGTTTTTTGATAATGATAGCAAAGTAGTTAGTAAGACAGAAGTAAAAATATTTATTGAGCAGGAAGAGAAAGCAGAGTTTGAGCTAGAAGATAGTAAGTAAGTGGAATCAGACCATAATGTGTGCCATTTAACTGTAGCTACATATAATTGGCTTGAAATGAATGATTGCTTATCCAGGGAAATAATTAATGATCTTTTGTGTGAAAATAAACAGTAGTGAGGACTGATTAGGTGTGGCATCCAGTAGTGACAACCAGTGTGCAAGGTATACGTGTAAATGCTTGCAGGTCAGTGGTATTGACCTTAATGGTATTTCTCAGGCTTCTTTTGCATCAATTAAGGCTTATAGGTAGAATAAAAACTAGACATGTTTCTATAATAAACAATATTTGTGCTAATAATAAGTTATCCAAGAGCATGAAGCAGAAACTAATTTTATCAGTGAAGTTAACTAGACAAAAGCTATTGTGTAATTTCTTAATGGTAACAAATCTCAATCTTAACATAATTCTTGTGACCAAATTGTTGTGTAAATGGTATGAAAATAATGATTTTGCTAGTGGTAAGTTTAAGTAAGTAGGTAGCGTGTTTGTTATTCTTTGACGAATACATTACTTGGCCAATGGTTAGGGTCCCTGTCTTTGCTATTGCAGGTTTTCTATGGTTTCTGTCTTACAGATACCTTGGTAAGACTTCTGAGTTTGAAAGTTTTGTGTATGATTATCTTTCCAAATTTTCAGTGTAACACCAGTTTATGAAACTACCATCTTTTTTATTTGATATTTTGTTCATTTATTTGCTGCTCGGTATTTGTCATTTGTAAGTAGGAAGTGGGGGTCATAAGTTTTGGTTCATATGCTGCCTGTAGAAGCATGTTCAACTCCTTTTATGTTCGACCAGACGAGTGTTGATGCTTCTTTTTGTAGTTCCAATGTAGACTGAACCACAGTTGCAGGGAATTCTATATACATCTGGTGTATTAAACGGGTGTCGTACATCTTTTGCAGATCTTAACTATTCTTTTATCTTCCTCGTAGGTCTGAAAATAGTTCCTACCCCATAAGGAATTGTCGCTAGGGGCACACGGAGAAATCGGCCGTAGCGGAACATGTATACCAAGAAGACAACTACGAAATTAAATTTAATGAGACTAGTGTCATCTCAAAAACTTCGCACTATCATGCGCGCACATATAGAGAAGGAATCGAGATCCATAAACGTCACAGTAATTTTAACAGGAAAGAGGAAGCTGTTAAATTAGACAGAATTTGGACTTCTGCTTTACACCAGCGGAATGACAGTCGATTCTTCTCTGCTAACAAGGGGAGGCCGCCAATTGTGAAATTCAGATTCGATTCATACCGCGCATAATGAAAGCTCATGGCCAGAGGTGTAATTTGGCAAAGCACCAAGATGCACTTCTCAGACGTTGCCGAGAAAATCGATAAAAAAAAGCCGTTGCGGCGAAATACTCTCTACGATTAGTAATATTGTACAGAGGCGTGGCGTAGCGGCAAGCGCTCGGGTTCGTAATCCGAAGGTCACCGGGTCGAATCTCGCGACAAGCAACTTTTTTTTATTCTTTGTTTTTTGTAATTCAAATGTATACACACACACACACACAGAGAGAGAGAGAGAGAGAGATCATATATATGGCAATTAATAACATTTGATTATTTACATTTGATGTTCGAAGTCGCCAGTTTTTCCACAGCAAACGACTTTCAAACAACTTATTATATGCAACTGGCGACTTCAAACATCGTTATGCTTTTCGCAACAAAGTTGTATTTAACAAATGCTATTAATTGTCTTCATGATGTTCACCACGTATAGTTAACGGAAGAAGTATAAACGATATTCCGAAACGAATACGTATACCGTAGGTCAAAACTGACGATCGATAGAACAATTTTTCAGAATGTCAATCAGGTGTGTTTCTCAACGGATAATTTAAAAAACAATTGTTCATGTAAAAACGAATCGTTTATCAGATGTGCTCGATATCGTGCTGTTTTCTACTTTCTATGATAACTATCACTCTGGTTCGTGTGATATATATATATATATATATATATATATATATATATATATATATATATATATATATATTGAATTACAAAAAAACATATATTAAAAAAAGGTACATGCCGCGAGACTCGACCCGGTGACCTTCGGATTACCAACACGAGTGCTTACCGCTACGCCACGCCTCTGTACAAAACTTCTAATAGTAGAGATCGTAGAGAATATTTCACCGCAACGACTTTTTTTTAATTGTCGATTTTCTCGACAACGGCGGAGCAGTGCATCTTGGTGGTTTGCCAAATTACGCCTCCGGCCATGAGCTTTCATTATGCGCAGTATGAATCGAATCTGAATTTCACCACTGGCGGCCTCCCCTTGTAAGATAGTGTCGTAGTTGAAGTCACATGATGTCTTGTGGTGCGCCGCAGTGGAGTAGCTGAGTTGTCTAAAGCGTCTCGCTGCGGAGCGCGCGGTTGCTCGCCGTGGAGGTTCGAGTTCTCCGTGGGGCATGAGTGTGTGTGTTGTCCTTAGGTTAGTTTACCTAGGTGTAAGTAGTTTGTAAGCTACGGACTGATGACCACGCAGTTTGATCCGATAGATTTACAAACTTTTTTTTTTTTTTTTTTTTTTTTTTTTTTTTTTTTTTTTTTTTTTCCCTTGTGGTGTCCTCTGCATCGCCTATATATACGGCGCTCCCTCAAGTTCTCATCGCAGTTCGCCACGCTACCTTTGAAGATGTCTTCCGCTGCCGAAGATGAAACGTTGGGGGAAAGTTTTACAAATCGACCACGTCTTATGAGCCCGGAAGATTTTTAATGAAGTCAATAGGTGTAGTTCAATAGCGGCGTCGACACGGATGAATAGTAATGTTACACCTCTCTTAAGGCTAGTCTACACGACGACACCAGGTTGCGACACTCATTGCATCAAATGAATTGCGCGTAACTGGTTTCATGTGTGTCTTCAGTTTCGTTGTTTTGTAAGTGCCGTAGTCGCCGTAGAATGAAAGTTTTGGTAGCTGTGAGAGTTGCGGAGAAGCTATTGCTTCTCTGTGTGAAGTCGCTGTATAAGAAACGTGTTTGGGTTTGTAACTGGATTAAAATAAGACGTCATCTTGATTGCTTAGCGACCTTGCTGAAAGAAATTGTAATTGAAGACCCTAGAAGCTATATTAATCAACATACAATGTCACCAGAGCAGTTTACGTCCATTTTAAACAAACATTAATTAATGCAATAAAGAAACAAGATACTGTTATGCGTGAATCATTGTTACCAGAACTGAAATTACAAATTGCATTACGTTTCTTGTCAAGTAGATATTCGTCTCTACAGTAACTGCCATAGTTCGTGTGTATAGGTATTTGGAATTGTATTTTAGTCTGCAATTCAGTAATCGTCAACCCATCAATATTTAATTCGCGAATAATTGCTTCAAGAGCACTAACACGCCGCTGCTTCTTCCTGAAATTTTCATCGTTAAAATCGCACAAAAAAAATATATATGTGTTCAAATGTTTGTTCAGCTTAAGGGACTTAACTACAGGGTCATCAGTCCCTAAACGTACAAACTACTTATAAACTACCTTATACTAAAGACGGCACAAATATCCATGCCCGAGGGGGGATTCGAACCCCCGACCGTAGTGGCCGTGCAAACCGTGATTGGAGCGCCTCAGTCCCCTCGGCCACCGCGGCCGGCGAAATCACACAAACACCTATGCATCGCATATATGTTCAAAACCCGAGTTATTTCTTCCGTTCCCCCTTTATGTTGTGTTTTGTTCTGTATTGGTTATAATCGAACCTAAAATCACGCGCAATCAGTTGGAAAGTGCCGAAACTGTTTAGTTTCGCCAACGAGTTGCGCGAACGCCTGGCCCGCATGCGCACTGGCCAGTAGCGCAGTTTCATGAAACGTAGTGTCGTCGTGTAAACTAGCTTTTAGCTTGCAAGTGACACAGAGACCGCAGGGCTTAGGAGAGCTTAAGCTGGTGAATATGTCGCAAGCAGGAGCTTGGTGGGAACTGTTTATCTGGTGCCCGGGTTTACCCTGAGCTCTGGCAGGGCACTTTGCATGCAGTTCCCAGAGAACGGTATCGCGCGCCTCGGCAGGTGACCCACTCGGGTCGCGTCGTGGAGCGCCGCGGCTAGGCACGGAGTCAGGTGTAACGGGACGGCCGCGGCGCGGCGGTGACAGGGGCGTGGCACCCGCCCCCACCCTCTGCTGTCACGGTGCGCGCCGTTGCCGGGGCGACGCCTCGCCGCTATCCTCCTCACCTCCTGCCCTGTCCTATTTGTACGACCTGCTAGAAACTGTTGCCAACTTTACACTGACAGTGTTGTCGTCGCGGAACTTGTTGGGTCATTTGTTTTAGAGGCGTATCATTACGCATAGAGGGAAAGAAAATAAAAAAAGTTAACACTTATTTGGGGTCCATTTTAGAAACTGAGGGAAAATCCGACTCAGAGATTAATAAAAGAATTAGCAGTGGAAGAAAGGTCATTGGAATGCTCAACTCAATCCTATGGAGCAGAAACGTAATGAAAAGAACAAAAAAAATTATATATAAATCTATATTTGAGAGTGCAGTTCTGTACGGAGCGGAAACCTGGACCATAAACCAGAAGCACACTAAGAAACCACAAGCTTTAGAGATGGATTTCTGGAGAAGATCGGCCAGAATTTCCAGGAAAGAAAAAAGAAGAAACACCGAAATAATAAAGAGGATGGAAATAATAGAAAGAATAGATGAGGTGATGGATAGAAAGAAATTACGGTGGTACGGGCATGTAAGAAGAATGGAGGACAGCAGAATACCGAAGATGGTACTGGAGTGGCAACCTGTGGGGAGAAGAAGAAGAGGACGACCGGTGACCACCTGGATCAAAAATGTGCAGCTCACAATGAATAGACTGGGCGCAGAAGAAGAGGACACACAAGATAGACACTTCAGTACTGGAGAAATATAGTGAATAATTAGTGTAAAACCTTATATATTATGTGTATTCATTTCTGGGCGTATTAGTATGTTGGAGGTAAACCTCTGTAATGAGGACAATCTCAATAATAAAAAAATAAAATAAAATAAAAATCATTACTTGGATAGGTTCAAGGAATCTGAGGTTGTTGAAAACTTCATAGCATTAAAAAGATTCAAATGTTCGTGAAGCTTCCAGTCTTGGAACATTTAAATATACTGGGTGACAATAAGTAATAGAACGTAGTACGTTGTTCTCGACGGCGAGTGTTCATCAGAGACGAGTGTATCGTCAGGCGTGCCCCAGGGGAGTGTGATAGACCGCTATTATTTTCTAGCTATATAAATGATCTGATAGACAGAGTAAGTTGTAATTTGCGGTTGTTTGCTCATGATGCTGTGGTGTATGGGAGGATGTCGTCTGTAACTGACTGTAATGGCATACAGGATGACTTAGACAAAATTTCTAGTTGGTGCGAAGAATGGCAGCTAGCTCTAAATGTAGAAAAATGTAAGGTGATGCGCATGAGTAGAAAAATCAATCCTATAATGTTCGAATACAGCATTAGTAGTGAGCTTCTTGATGCTGTCGCGTCGTTCAAATATTTAGGCGTAATATTGCAGAGCGATATGAAATGGAACGACAGTTTTGAGTAAGGCGGACAGCCGATTTCGGTTTATTGGGAGAATTTTGGGAAGATGTACTTCACCTGTAAAGAAGACCGCGTATAAAACGCTTGTACGACCACGTCTTGAGTATTGCTCAAGTGTTTGGGACACGCAGCAGATCGGTTTGCAGGAAGGCATAGAGGCGGTTCAGAGGCGAGCAGCTAGATTTGTTACCGGTAGGTTCGACCAATGCGCAAGTGTCACGGAAATGCTCTGGCAACTCAATTGGGATCGCTGGAAGATAGACGACGTTCTTTTCGTGAATTTCTGTTAAGTAAATTTAGAGAGCCGGAATTTGAAGCTGAGTGTAGTACGATCTTGCTGCCGCCTACTTACATTTCGCGTAAAGATCACAAAGACAAGATAAGAGAAATTAGGGCTCGTACGGAGGCATACAGGCATTCTTTTTTTCCTCGTTCTATTTGGGAGTTCAGTGGAATAGGAATAGGAAAGCAAATGCCTAGTAGTGTTACAGTGTACCCTCCGCCACGTACCTTACGGTGAACTGCGGAGTATGTATGTAGATGTAGAAACAGGTAGAAGAGAATTGGAGAAAGGATATGTGGAGTACAAATCGTCGTAATAACCGAGATTATGGTCGAGATGAAGCTCACCAGAATAATGAAAACAATAATTGGGGTGACAACAGAAGGTCAAATCATAGTTGTAGTCCAGGAAGGTGAGGAAGAGGTGATTTCTACCGAGGCAGGGCTAGAGGTGGACGCCAAAGGCATAATAGAGAATACTATAATAGCAATTACGACCGGGACGAAGGTAATGACAGAAATCGACACTCAAGAGATGCGGAAAACTAATAGGCGGTTCTGACCTGGTCCAATCGCGGACTGCCGAAGGTACTGGACCTCTTTTAAGATTTTTCGTGTATGATGAAAGGGATGGTATCAAAGGGGATCTATTAGAGGAAGATAGGCAAGATATTAAAGAGATTTACCAACCAGCTTTGGAAGTAGAAGTTAAGGACATGAAAGCCATTCCAATCTTAGACTCAGAGCAAATGTTTCATTTTTAAGGAAACCATAACCCACTTAGTTTTTGTAATGAACCTTGGGTAAAGGTAATAATGGAACTAATGGTTTGGAATATTGAAACAGAGGAAAGAAAATGTCTCTTTATAGATGTGAAACCTCAGGTTGAGGTAAGTATAGAAATAAAGATTAAGGAAAAGATATTAAACATTTATGGCTTAAATGAACAGAAGCTGGGGAATTAGAGGCCATTATTTTACTTCATAAAATAGTTTCCTCAAAGAAACCAGGTTGATGAAAGACTACAAGTATGAATTTAAAGTCAAGCCCCATGAACCTTTTAGATTTAAGCCTTATTCCATCCCTTTAGCCAAAAGAGAAGCAGTGGAGCAGGAGATAAAGAAAATGATAGACTGGAACATTTTTGAAAGGTCTGGTAGTGAATATTCCAGTCCTCTTGTCATAGTCCCAAAGAAAGATAATTCAGTTAGGATCACACTAGATACAAGGGCTTTAAATAAAATTATATTACCACAGATGGATAGGCCCGAAATACTGGAGGAACTTGTTCAGACGTTTCATAGAGTCAAGACATTAACAAGCATAGACTTGTCTTCTAGCTTCAGGCAAACACCTCTAAAGGAAAATTGTTGCAAATAAACTGCTTTGTTCTTCTGCCTATATGATCCTCTGCTGCCTTCACTACCTTATCTCTCAGTGCTACCCATTCTTCTTCTACTGTATTACTTACCCCCGTTTCAGCCAGTCCTTGTCTAAGGCTCCCTCTGAAATTCTCAACCACCTCTGGTTCCTTCAATTTGTCCAGGTTCCATCTCCTAACTTTTCTACCTTTCTGCAGTCTCTTAAATTTTAATCTACAGTTCATAACCAATAAGTTATTGTCAGAGTCTATATCTGCCCCAGAGTACGTCTTTCAGTTTAAAACCTGGATTCTAAATCTATTCCTTACCATTACAAAGGTAATATTGTGTCTTCCAGTGTCTCATGGTCTCTTCCACGTATACAACCTTCTTTCATGGTGTTTGAACCAAGTGTTGGTGATCATTAAATTGTGCTCTGCGCAGAGTTCCACCAAGCTATCTCCTCTTTATTTCCTTTTTCCCAGCCCATATTCACCTATTACATTTCCTTCGCTTTCCTACTACCGAATTCCATTCCCCCATCATAATCAAGTTTTCGTCTCCCTTAACTTTCTGAATGATTTCTTTTAACTCTTCATACATTTCTTCGATATCCTCATCATCAGCCGTGCTAGTTGACATATAAACTTGTACTATTGTGGTCGGTGTTGGTTTTGTGTATATCTTTGCTATGATAATGCGTTCACTATGCTGTTCATAGTAACGTACCCGCATTCCTACTTTTTTATTCATTATCCAACATACTCGTGCGTTACCACCAACTGATTTTGTATTTATTACCCTGCACTCTCTTGACCAGAAATTCTGTTCATCCTGCCACCAAACTTCATTTATCTCAACTAAATTTAATTTATCCATTTCTCTTTCGAAATTTTCTATCTTACCTACGCGATTAAGGGTTAGAACATTCCATGCTCCGACCATTAGAATGTCTATTTTGTTTGGACAACAAACACACACAGACACCCATGCCCGGAGGAGGGCTCGAAGATCCGGCAGGAACGTCTGCTCAGTCCGTAGCATGACGTCTTATTCCACGGGGGCATTTGGCGCGACAGGGATTTAAAGTACAGAAAAAAAAAACTTTGATTTTTGCGATAACATTGTGATCCTGTCAGACGCATCAAAGGACCTGGAATAATAGCTGAAAAAATTGAACGTAGTAAGACAGAAAGGACATCATTCTGTGTTAATCTTATGATTTCTTGCTGTTGTGGTGGTCTTCAGCCGGAGGACTGTTTTATTGTAGGTCTCCAAGCTGTTGTATTCCGTACAAGATTTTTATCTCTTCATCTTCTTAACGGCTATCCGCATCCATTTGAACCTGCTTATTGTATTATTCTCGCAGTCTCCATCTGCGACTTTTAGTCCCTAACTTCAGTACAGTACTAAACTAAGTATTCCTTTACATCTCAATCTGAGATGTCAAGGAATACTTAGTTTCCATCAGTCGACTCTTTGTTTTAGTAAACTTATGCAAAAGAAAAAAAATCTTTAATTCTATTCAGTACCTCCTGATTATTTACGCGATCCCCGAACTAACATTCAGTATTCTTATCTAAGGGTTCTACCTTCTGTCGGAACAGCTTCTCGTTCACGTTTTAGTATCGTTGAAAAGTACGTCCAGTAAAGTACGAATTAGAAGTATTCATCACATCGGCTGTGTCATTGCGTCGAATTCAGTTCAATGGCAAAATTGAAAGTTTTTTGGTTTTCCCTCTTTGAACCAGCGTTTGCCTCAACCATTTGGTTATCAGGTAACACCTCATCTCCACCTCATATTCTCATCTTATGGCACACTACGACTGGATGCCTACTTTCCATGATTCGATTTCATTCGAGCTACGCGATCCTGTATTAACGCAAGGGATTAAACTTGCTGAAATTGACATTTGCCTGATTGAGGCATATCTAAAATTAGCAATAAGTTGTCTATTCTTTAGGGCACGTAATTCACGTCTTGACTGACAGTGAGTACATCACAAAAAAGTCTAGTTAAATTGGACATACGGAGGTACAATTTTTCCCGAAGCCTTGAGTGTTCGATCGGATTGCATGAAGGACATTTTCAGGTACTTTATTGGGTGTTTTCTCATATTCTTATCAATATTGCAATTTACGAACAATGAAATTTGTGTATCTCATAATTCACGATATGGCAATAACTTATGTATCTTATGGTGAATTTAATGATAATTTGTAAACGGTGTATAAATTATTAAATTAAAACCACAAATATGAAATTACTGACATCATCGTACATCCCTACAGTAGTATAGTTCCGGCAAGTAATAAGGTTCTAAGGTCTGCCTAAATGGTTCAATACGAATGCTGTAATTTAGGTCTCGGTATTTCTGTAGTGAATACAAACAAAAATAAAAACAAGTTTGCAGTCGTGGACTGTAAAGTTTTAGTTCTGCGAAATAGTTTTAAACAGTATGCCTAAAAAGCAGACCGGTTACTGCTGGTATATTTTATGTTTTTCATTGAATTTGTTTGAGCCTTTTAAGTACCTTTGGTAGATCACTAGATGTTATTTATATCGTCAGCTTACGGTCAAGACACAAAGAATTTAATGACACTAACTGTCACAGCGTTTGAATTTCATGAAAGCCAAAAACCGAAAGCCAAAAACCCACTATGCAAGTGCGGTGACTACTATGCCATCTGGACATCATCGTCACCACATTTGCACGGACTATCCTAGCACGCCTTCCATCGCACACACTACTGATGTTGTGATCCTTCCTACTATCCTCACTATTCGCGTAGTTTCGCTTAAGTGTCAGAGCTTGGAGTGTATCTGAAGTTAGTCTGACTTTTCTTCGCCTTAATTTGGTGTGTTTCGGACATTTCCTAAAGGACACCTTACACTCAGCAATGGTGTGTTATTCCCGCTCATATTTTCCTTCCATTTGCTTTCGCACTTCTCCTTCTTAACAAATAAATGGTTTCTTTCTGCACCTACCAAACAACGGAAACGGCCATGGCCCCTTTAGCTTCAGTTGGGACCATCACCATGACGAGGCAGTTGAGTTAATTGTTGCGGGAGGTGTGAGCAGTGAAACAGTCAGCAGTCTTTTACTGCTAAACGCTCTTGACCTGCCATTAACGCACGATGTGCCTCCATCTGCTTTCACTTGACGCTGCAGTACACCCTTTCAGTTCCATCGTTGCTGCGAGTTAACAGCCACCCAGCTATTCCTGAGTTGTTTTGGGTCCTGCGTGCACAGGGAGCATTCGGCTGCATCAACTACTAGACGGAATAGTGTTTATGTCCTGTCGAAACAATGTACTTGGACAAGTACGGTCGGGATATCATATCTGAATGCTCAGGTATGTTACGAATAAGTACAAGTAAGTGCGTCTCCATTGCACAGTGGTAGAGTGCCAGACTACAAATCCAAAGGTCCCGGGTTCGATCCCCGCCAGGTCCTGGGATTTTTATCTGTCACTTTCCACTTCTTTCACCTCTGGCAGTATTGCTCATGTGAAAAACACCGAGTAGCACCGTGGTTCGGAACCCACGTTAAACTGTAGGTCCCCCTATAACTGGCTGGGTAAGTCGGTTCAAAGGTCGGAGGAAGGCAACGGCATACCACCTCCATACATGACCGTGCCTAGTAAAGCACTGCGGTGTTCAAACCAATCTTCGGATTGTTGACTGCTTTACCTTTACTACTCTAAACTAGGACAACAGTTATGTCTTACCCATGCGTTTCGCTCGATGGTGTAAATAAGTATTTATATGCAGATTACAGGTGTTATATTTAAGTGCGATTACGTTCTGAGTACTGAAGCATATAATACAGGGCAACGCATGATTCTCAGAGGTTTTCTCCAGACATAAATGAGGCTTTGTCTACATCCGTAAAAAATTTGCTTGCTGTGACACGGAGTCACACTCAGTACAAACTCAAGCGTGAAATGAAGGGTCGAAGTCTTTTGTGCGTGTACATACGGGCAAGTGTAATGTTTTAACGCACGTGGACGAAATATGGATCTATATTGATCACGGTTATCTTTTACATATTCAATTGTATTTATTTATGTTAAAAAATTCAAATGTTTATAAACATAGCTTAACTGCTTGGTTATTAATCCCTAACTGCAGACTACTTAAACTAAGTTAAACTAACCTAAGGACAACACATACACCCATGCCCGAGGGGAACTGGAACCCCCGACGGCTAACGGCCGCGTGCACTGGAGCACGGCACCTCAGTGCGCACGGCTATTCTGCCGAGGCTTTATTTTTGTGATTTTGAATTAGAAGACTGGTTTCATGCAGCTGTCCACCCTACTGTAACCGAAACTAGCCTTTTCATTTTCTCAAAAGAACGGCAACCCACATCCATTTCACTAGCGTACATGATATGACTTCCTAACATTTAAATTAATATTCGAAGTTAAGAAATTCCTCGTTTTCAGAAACGTTTTTCTTGCAGTTCCTATTCTGTGTTTTGTATCGTTTCTACTGCGACCATCTTACGCCAAAGTAACAAAGATCATCTACCACTTTTATTTCTTCCCCCTCTACTTGTTATGGTCTTCAGTCCGGAGACTGGTTTGATGCAGCTCTCCACCCTACTCTATCCTGAGCAAGCCTTTTCATCTCCTCATAAGAACGGCAACCCACATCCACTTGAATCTGCTTACTATACGTGTCTCTTGGTCTCCCTCTGCGATTTTTACCCCACACACTTCCCTCCAATGCTAAATTTACGATTCCCCGATGTCTAAGAATGTGTCCTACCAAGCGATCCCTTCTTTTAGTCAGGGTATGCCAAAATATCTTTTTCTCACCAATTCTGTTCAGTACTTCTTCATTGGTTATGCGATCTACCCACCTAATCTTCAGCATTCTTCTGTAACACAACATTTCAAAAGCCTCTATTCTCTTCCTGTCCGCACTGCTTATCGTCCATGTCTCACTCCCGTACAAGGCAACACTCCATACAAATGCCTTCAGAAAAGACTTCCTTACACTTAAATTAATATTCGATGTTAGCAAATTTCTCTTTTTCAAAAATGCTTTTCTTCCCATTGCCATTCTGCATTTTATATCCTCTGTACTGCGACCATCACATGTTATTTTACTACCCAAGTAACAAAACTCATCCACCACCATCATTGTTTCGTTACCTAATCTAACTCCTTCAGAAACGCCTTATTTTCTAAGACCGCATTCCATTATTTTTGTTTTGCTCTTGTTAGTTCATTTTATACGCTTTCTTCAACACACTGTTCATTCCATTCAACTGGTCTTCCAGGTCCTTTGCTGTCTCTGACAGAATTACAATGTCATCAGCAAAACGCAATGTTTTTATTTCTTCCCCCTCTACTGTAATCCCTATTCCAAATTTTTCCTTGCTTTCCTTCACCGCCTGCTCGATGTACAAATTGAATAACATCGGAGAAAGGCTACAACCCTGTCTTACTCCCTTCCCAACTGATGCTTCCCTTTCATGCCCTTCGAGTCTAATAACTGCGGTCTAGCTTTTGTACAAGTTATAAATAACTCTCCTTTCTCTATATTTTACCCCTGCTGACTTCAGAATTTGAAAAAGAGTATTCCAGTCAACATTGTCAAAAGCTTTGTCTAAATCTACAAAAGCTAAAAATGTAGGTTTGCCTTTCCTTAATCTATCTTCTAAGATAAGACGTAAAGTGAGTATTGCCTCCCGGGTTCCTATGTTCCTCCTGAATCCAAACTGATCTTCCCCGAGGTCAGCTTCTACCAGCTTTTCCATTCTCCTGTAGATAATTCGTGTTAAAATTTTGCAACAATGACTTATCAAACTGATGGTTCTGTAATTTTCACACCTGTCGGCGCCTGATTTCTTTGGAATGGGGATTATTACATTTTTTCTTAAAGTCTGAGGGTATTTCGCCTGTCTCATAAATCCTACACACCAGTTCAAATAGTCTTGTCATGGCTGGCTATCCCGGAGACTTTAGTAGCTCTGAGGGTAGGTCATCTACTCCTGGAGCCTTGTTCCGACCTAGGTCTTTCAAGGCTCTGTCAAATTCATCTCTCAGTATAGCATCTCCTATTTCATCTTGATCTACTTTCTCTTCCCTTGCTACAACATCGTCTCTAAGTTCATTTCCTTTGCAGAGCTGTTCTATGTATTCTTTCCACCTTTCAGCTTTCCCTTCTTTGCTGAGAACCGGTTTCCCATCTGAGTTCATGATATTCTTATCCCCAAATGTCTCTCTTATTTTCCTGTAGGCAGTATCTACTTTTCCCCATCTTATACATTCTTCTACAGATTTGCATTTGGCCTCTAGCCATTCCTGCTTAGCCATTTTGCACTTCCTGTCAATCCCATTTTTTAGTCGTCTGTACTCCATTTTGCCTGTTTCATTTACTGCGTTTTTATATTTTCTCCTTTCATCAATTAAATTTAGTATTTCCTGTGATATCCAAGGATTTTTTGTAGGTCTTGCCTTTCTACCTATTTTGTCCTATGCTGCCTTCACTATTTCATCTCTCAATGCTACCCATTCCTCTTCTACTGTTTTATTTCCCCCTGTTTCTGTCAATTGTTGCCTGAATCTCCCTCTGAAATTCTCCAGAACATCACTTTCCTTCAATTTATCTAAGTTCCATCTCCTTATTTTCCTACCTTTCTGCAGTTTTTTTCAGTTTCAGCCTACAGTTCATAACTAACAAGTTATGGTCAGAGTCTATATCTGCTCCTGGGTACATCTTGCAGTTTATAACCTGGTTCCGGACTCTATGTCTTACCATTATAAAATCTATCTGATACCTTCCGGTGTCTCCTGGTCTCTTCCATGTATACAACCTTCTTTTGTGATTCTTAAACCAGGTGTTTGTTACGATTAAATCATGTTCCGTGCAAAATTCTACCAGGCGACTTCCTCTTTCATTCCTCCTGCCCAGTCCATATTCACCTACTATTTTTCCTTCTCTTCCTTTTCCTACAACCGAATTCCAGTCTCCCATCACAATTAAGTTTTCCTCTCCCTTAACTGTCTGAATAATTTTCTTTAGCTCCTCATATATTTCTTCGATCTCCTCATCATCGGCAGAGCTAGTTGGCATATAATCCTGTACTACTGTTGTCGGTGTTGGCTTCGTATCTATCTTTACAATGATAATGCGATCACTGTGCTGCTCATAGTAGTTTACCCGCATTCCTATTTTCTTATTCATTATCAGTCCTACTCCTGTGATACCCCCAATTGATTTTGTATTTATAATCCTGTACTCACCTGACCAGAAATCCTGTTCATCCTGCCACCGAACTTCACTAATCCCCACTATATCTAACTTCAACCTATCCATTTCCCTTTTTAAATTTTCTAATTTTCCTACCCGATTAAGGGATCTAACATTCCACGCTCCGATCCGTAGAATGCCAGTATTGTCTTTCCTGATGACAACATCCTCCTGAGTAGTCCCCGCCCGGAGATCCGAATGGGGGACTATTTTACCTCCGGAATATTTTACCCGAGAGGATGTCATCATCATATATTAATACAGTAGAGCTGCATGTCCTCGGGAAAAGTAGCGGCTGTAGTTTCCCCTTGCTTTCAGTCGTTCGCAGTAGCTGTGTGGCAAAGCCACATTAGCTGATGTTACAAGGCCAGCTCAGTCAATCATCCAGACTGTTGCCCCTGTAACTACTGAAAAGGCTGCTGCCCCTCTTCAGGAACCACACGTTTGTCTGGCCTCTCCACAGATACCCCTCCGCTGTGGTTGCACCTACGGTACGGCTATCTGCATCGTTGAGGCACACAAGCCACCCCACCTCGGCAATGTCTGTGGTTCATAGGGGTGGATTGTCACGTTACCTTATCTAATTCACTCTGCATTGCCTGGATTTCTTATATTACATTTCACTACACTTATTTTGCTATCATCAATGTTCATATCGTAACCTCCTTTCAACCTCCTTCTCCCCGAAATGTAATTCCATTTCCCAATTTATCGTTGCTTTGCTTCACAGCTTACTCTATGTGCCGATTTAATAATTGGGTGGGAGGCTGTAACTTGTCTTAGTCGCTTCACAACACATATTAATGCCTTTCATGGCCTTTGACTCTTATAGCTGCTGCCTAGTTTCTGTACAAGTTCTAAATAACCTTCCGTACCCTATATCGCCGCCCCCCCAATCCCTGAGAGTGTATTCCACTCAAATTTGCCAAATTCTTTCTCCAAATGTATGAAATTTAGAAATGCATGTTTTCCTTTCTTAATCTATGTTGTAATATGAGACGTAAGGTACAGTATTGCCTCACATGTTGCTTCATTTTTTCCCCGATCTCGGCTTCCAACGATTTTCCAAGTCTTCTGTAAATAATTCGCATTGGAATTTTGCAGCCTGACGGTTTTGTTATTTTCACACCTGACTTAGCCTGCTTTACTTCAAATAGGGGTTAATCTTTTTTTTTTTTTTTTTTTTTTTTTTTTTTTTTTTTTTTTTTTTTTTTTTTTTTTTTTTTTTTTTTCCTGATATTTGATGTTTCACCGGATTCTCGATATTCGTGGTGCTTTCGTGAAATAGTGTTACGGGAAAGTATCCACCTCATCGCTGCGTCGGAGATGTTGTGACCCATCTCTCGTGCGCCGACTATAATACCACTTTCACACTCTCATAAATTCTGATACCCTGCCAACATAAACCTGCAACATTAACGGATCTAACACCTGCGCCGCACACCTGATGTCTTTTTAGGCGTTACCGTCATTAAGGGTTTCCGTAATACTTTGTTTGCATTCGCATGTCTATACTAGATTCCCTGGCTATTGAGTGTATTAATGCGACAAGCCTGCGGATTGCCTTACGCTGCCCTTGCCTGCTCCGCATCGAGAGCCGTGCGAATTTGTATTGGCTCTACTGCGAGAGTGTGGTGCGAAGATCTGAGTGTAGCAGCTGCGTAAACAGGTACCTGCAAACAAACACGAACTTAGCTAAATTTAAACTTTTCTGCACGGATGTAAATCTACAACTCTGTTTAGTACTTGCAGGTAATATGGATTGGGGCTGCGCGCGTCTGATCTGAAGACCCACGGATTGCTTTGCCTCTCTCACTGGACGTTGGAGTGCTACATCGGGCTTGGGTGTGTGGGTTGTCCTTAGTTTAAGTTAGTTTAAAGACCGATGGCCTGAGTAGTTTGGCCCCTTACGTCTTACAACATTTTAAAAATTTACATCTAGGCGACTCCATCCGGAATCTGGTGCAGGGCGACCACATTAAAATTATTAAAATTGGAAGAAGCAGCATTGGCCGCATTGAAATCTTTATTTTTTTATACAATACAGATCAATTTCGGTCAGTGTCTGACCATCCTCAGTGTATTAATCCAAGCCCTGTGGGCCCACAAAACCTTGCACTTTGAATATTAACATCAAATAGGCAGTACGTAAGTAGTATGTCAACATTGGAAAATCTGGCTTTGGCCGAATTGAAATCTTTATTTTTTTTAATATACAATACAAATCGATTTCGGTCAGTGTCTGACCGTCCTCAGTGCATGAATCCAAGCCCTTTGGGCACACAAAAACTTGCACTTTGCATATTAACATCAAGTATGCAGTAGAATGTCAAACATTGGAAGAACCAGCTTTGGCTGCATTTAAATCTTTATTTTTTATATTCAATACAGATCGATTTCGGTCTGTGTCTCATGAATGCATGAATCCAAGCCCTGTGGGCCCACAAAACCTTGCACTTTGCATATTAACATCAAGTAGGTAGTACATAAGTAGAATGTCAAACAATGGAAGAACCAGCTTTGGCTGCATTGAAATCTTTATTTTTTTATATACAATACAGATTGATTTCGGTCAGTGTCTGACCATCCTCAGTGCGTGAATCCAAGCCCTGTGGGCCACAAAAACTTGCATTTTGCATATTAACATCAAGTAGGCAGTACATAAGTAGCATGTTTGACATTCTACTTATGTACTGCCTACTTGATGTTAATATGCAATGTGCAAGTTTTTGTGGGCCCACAGGGCTTGGATTAATACACTGAGGATGGTCAGACACTGACCGAAATCGATCTGTATTATATTTCAATGCGGCCATAGCTGGTTCTTCCAATTTTAATGATTTTAAAAATTATTAGCAATGTTTTTGGACAAGTCCTGGAGCAACGACTGCAAGAAGTAGTCCACTGACAAAGCAACGCCTCGCCGGTGTGGGGCTTTACCGTCCGTTGCCCAGAGCCCGTTTCACACGTCAGCCAACGCACAAAAAGCCCCAGAACGGGCGAGGCGCGCTGTTCTCCTTTCACCGGACCGAAATCAAATGCTACGGAACGAATCCTGAGTGTACATAACAAGCACCAAATTGCCGAGGCACCGTTCGGGAACTTCTGGCAGGCGATGGAGGGGCTCATCGCGTATATCGTTGTTAATACGGTCGAAGTGTTAGGCCGCGAGGAGGGATAGGGAAGGAGTGAGAGATGAGAGAGAGAGAGACAGAGAGGCCGGAGCCTTGGGAGAGCCGGAGAGCGGCAGTTAACACCCGCGGGGGCGAGGGCGCCGGCTATCGACGGCCCATCTGGCGGCAGAGGCGGTAACGGGGCGCGCTCAGCCGCCTATCTGATGAGCACCAGAGGCGCCGAGCCAGCCGCCGGGGTCGCGCCAGCGACGGCGCCCGCGGCCCAGGCGAAGGCGGAGGCGAAGGCGTGCGCTGTAGGCGAAAAGGCCGAAAAGCTGGCCAAAAGGCGAAAAATACTCGTATGTAATCGGAAATTTATAAACAGGGTGAAAAGTATTTAAACCGACTAACTCTGGGAGGTTGTAGGGGAAGTTATGTATTCTCCTGTTGCTTCACGTATTAGTAAAAGTTCTAACAAAATGTCGGCTTGGCTTTCAACAACGCTTTTCAACTGAAAATGCTATATATACCTTCACTGATGACATGTTAAAAGCTTTGAATAACCGGACATCACCAGTTGGATTTTTTGTGATCTTACAAAGCCTTTTGATTGTGTAAATCATGGGATTCTTCGAGATAAGCTTAAATATTGTGGTATGAGTGGGACAGTGCACAAATGGTTTAAATCATACCTAACTTGAAGAGTGCAAAAAGTTGAAATAAGCAGTTCACACGATACAGATAAAACAATACTTCCTCTAACTGGGGAATTATAAGAAATGGGGTCCCACAATTTTCGGTCTTGGGTCCTTTGCTGTTCTTAATATATATTAATGACTTGCCATTCTACATTCACGATGATGCTAAACTAGTACTTTTTGCTAATGATACAACTATAGCTATCACAGTTGCTGGTAGAATTTCCGGGTTATAAGACTGTGGTCCATACAACTTTTTTGTTTCACCTTTCGTCCAGAGTTGCGCCGGACATCTTCAGAGGTCTTCTTACTTGCGTTCAGTCTTGCCGACTGATGAGTCGGGTGTCTGAGAGCGCCATATATACTGTGAAAAGTGGGCGTGGTCAAGCTGTCACGTTATCAGCAGAGATAGTCCTTGTCAAAGATAAAACATCACTATCGATTGCAATCGGTCAGAGATATAACCTGTCGATTTTTCTAAGCTACTGTCCGTATGTCTCTAAGTTTCATAGCTTCTTCTTTTCTGTTAAAATTTTCTTTATGTTTATATATTTCAATAGCTTTCCTGCAGTGTCTTGGATAATAATTCGTCATTGTAGATTGGTGTTTCGGAAACCTCACTATATGACTTCCAGATTGAAGAGCATGCTCTGCCACAGCCGATTTCTCTGTTTTTCCTAGTCGGCAAAGACTTTTGTGTTCCTTCAGCCTAGTTTCTATACTTCCTTTTGTGGTTCCAATACTATCTTTACAACATGTACACGGAATTTTATAAACGCCCAAGCAGAAAGAGTAGGTCGTTTATCCTTCACAGAACGGAGTACGTCACATATTTTCTTAGTTGGTTTGAAAACCGGTCTGACGTTGTGTTTGGGTAATATTTTTCCTATTTGATCAGTTACTATTCCGATAAATGACAGGGAAACTGTGTTCTTCCATCGCTTTTTTTTATCACGTGTTTTTAGACTATTGTTATTTTAACAGGAAAGAAGAAGCTATGAAACTTAGCGAGATACGGACAGTAGCTTCGAAAAATCGACAGGTTTTATCTCTACCGATTGCAATCTATAGTGATGTTTTATCTTTGACAAGGACTATCTCTGCTGATAACGTCACAGCTTGACCACGCCCACTTTTCGCAGAATATATGGCGCTCTCAGATACCCGACTCATCAGTCGGCAAGACTCAACACAAGTAAGAAGACCTCTGAAAATGTCCGGCGCAGCTCTGAACGAAACGTTAGGTGAAACTAAAAAGTTTTATGGACCACGGCCTGATAACCCGGAAATTCTACCAGCAACTATGACATCCGGTCTTGAAAGCCTTCATTGCATATAGCTATCACACCTGACAAACAGGAATAAACTGATGATATCTTTCAGAAAGTTATTAAGTGCTTCTCTACAAATGGACTCTCATTAAACTTTGATAAAACCCAGTATATACAGTTTCATACAGTAAATGGAATGACGCCATTAATAAATTTAGACTTTGAACATAAATCTGTAGCTAAGGTAGGATATTTAAAATGTTTAGGTGTTTTCATTGTCGAGGGACTGAATTGGAAGAAACATATTGAAGATCTCCTGAAACGTTTGAGTTTAGCTACGTATGCTATTAGAGTCATTGCAAAATTTGGTGGTATACATCTCAGTAAATTAGCTTACTATGCCTACTTTCATTCACTGCTTTCATATGGGATCATATTCTGGGGCAATTCAACATTGAGTAAAAAAGTATTCATTGCACAAAAGCATGTAATAAGAATAACTGCTGGAGCCCACATAAGAGCATCCTGTAGACATTTATTTAGGTATCTAGGGATCCTAACTGTACCTGCACAATATATAATCACTCATGAAATTTGTTATTAACAATCCGACCCAATTCGAAAGTAATAGCAGTGTGCATAGCTACAACACTAGGAGAAAGGATGATATTCGTTATTGAAGGTTAAATCTAACTTTGGTTCAGAAAGGGGTGAATTATGCTGCCACAAAAGTCTTTGGTCACTTACCAAATAGCATCAAACGTCCGACAGATAGCCAACTAGTATTTAAAAAGAAATTAAAGGAATTTCTGAATGGCAACTCCTACAATGTAGATGAATTTTCAGATAAAGCTTAAAAAAATTTAATAAAAAATTAAAAGGAAATAAAAAGCTACAAAATATTTAATAAAAAATCCTTAAAATATTGATTGTCAAGTGTAGACACCATTTACTAAACTGACACGTTCCACAGCATTACGAAATGTCGTATATATGATCTATGGAACAAGTATTAATCTAATCAACACCAATGGAAATATTTTTCCCTAATGTCATTTTTTCGTATGAGGAGTATTTAAACCGGTGGAGGCCGTACTAAGTGGCTGGCACCGATACAGTATTCTCGCCAGAGCATTTCCAGAATTGCTGGAAGACGTCCCGCGCTCTACAAGACAACGCATGTGTTTCCAACATGACTGGGGGCCGGCATATTTCATTCATCGTGTGCGTCGATTCCCGGGCCGACGGTTCCCAGAAACGTGGATTGTCAGAGCTGGTCCCATACCATAGCTTGCTCGATCCCGACATGTCCCCTCTGGACTTTTTTATGTGGGGAGAGATGCACAACCTTGTTTACTCAACTCCAGTTGCATCAGAAGAGATAGTAGCAGCAGCAGGAACAATTCAGGATACTCCTGGGGTTTTTGCCCGTGTCAGACAGAACACGATCCGACGGTGTAACCTCTATTTAAGTGTCAATGGAGGAAGTTTTGTAAATCTACTGTAATTCAAATTGGGTTGTGTTAAAGTATTTTCTCCTGGTAATAAAAAAATGGAAAAGTGTTTGTTGGTTTAATTAATTTGCCACCAGGGAAATCTTTCTCTACCGGTTTAAATACTCATCATAGGAAAAAATTACATTAGGGAAAAATATTTGTTTTGATGCCCCCTACAACATCGCAGAGTTTTTCAGTTTAAATACTTTTCACCCTGTATAAAGGTTTCTCGGTGCACCGAATTCGATTTTGATGGCAAAAGTAAAAAATTGCAAATAGTGGATTGAATTCAGCCGAGTTACTTAATAAAAAACCACTACATTTTAATGTCAATTAGTAAAATAAGGATTTTTTTGGATCGCTGATTACAAATAGAGGATTCATTACATTGAAAACAGTTTTCTTTTTAATATTACAACAACAAGACAACAGCGTTCATTTTGAAACAGTGCATAAAATTATCGTTAGAAAATTAGTCTGTATCGTGTACTGAGGCTGATTCACAATTTCAGCAGCGGTGGAGTAGCCGAGCGGTCTAAAGCACCTCGCTGCGGAGCGCGCTGTTGCTCGCCGTGGAGGTTCGAGTCCTCCCTGGGGCATGGGTGTGTGTGTTTGTCCCTAGGTTAGTTTACCTAGGTTTAAGTAGTTTGTAAGCTACGGACTGATGGCCACGCAGTTTGGTCCGATAGATTTACAGACATTTGAACAATTGTCATGCAAAGCAACAATACACTGATATCGAGACTCATATGGAGGGAATAAAAGTTCTAAAGCTTCAGATGATTAGCATTTTGAAATACATCGTGGCCTTTTCAGCCAATTTATGCTCCAAAACTGAGAGCTACGTCTTCAAATCCAATTTCCCGTCATTTTTAACACGATGTGGATTTCCTTTCGAGTGCATAGTAATTGGTTGCCACGTGACCCTGGTAGGTAAATTAATGCAATGTAATACTAAATTGATGCAGATTTAAATTATTTAAACATTTGCAGCTTGTCGAAATGTACACATTAGTCAATATTGTCTTACTTTGTCATTTCCATTATTTCATGAACACCGTGAAAGAAATATTAGAGGAGCGTGACATTCGACCACTGGCTTTTACTTATCTAAAAATGAATACTGGACCTTTTGCATTCCCTGCTAGCTGTCTGGCAGCACACGGTCTCAGTAAACGTGGCGGTAAAACAAGTCGTAGGCAATCGATGTACAAGTCGACAAAAAGATATCCTACGTTACATATTACACTATCGCACATCGCAGGATCTCCGGCAATAATAACTTTTTCGATCATTTAAGACAGACCTACGTGTGAATGGAGGATTTTATGAGGTTATGCTTTGAGATGACTTTTACCACATACCGAGCATAAATTTATGATCACCTAACATATAATTATATTCTACGTACCTTCCTTAACATCCTACACCAAACAAAATAAAATGCTATCCCTTACGACAAAAGTTATTCACACTTTAAGCACGGCATGTAATCCGAAGCGGTTCTGCGTGGCATGTTTTACTCCGCCAACCGTAGCTTTGAACTACTTTTTTCGGTATCGAAGGTAGCTTCCGCTCACCGTGGCATAATAAACAGTGTTCACCTAAAAATTACTGTATGGAACTAAATCCATAATTGTTGTTTGTTGTGGTCTTCAGTCCGGAGACTGGTTGGATGCAGCTCTCCATAGTACCCTATCCTGAGCAAGCCTCTTCATCTCCACATAACAAAGGCAACTTACATCTGTCTGAATCTGCTTACTGTATCCATCTCTTGGTCTTCCTCTGCGATTTTTTCCCCACGCACTTCCCACCAACGCTAAATTCACAATTCCTTGATGTCTAAGAATGTGTCCTACCAATCTATCCCTTCTTTTAGTCAAGGTATGCCAGAAATTTCTTTTCTCCCTAATTCTGTTCAGTACCTCCTCATTAGTTACGCGATCCACCCACCTAATCTTCAGCATTCTTCTGTAGCACCATATTTCAAATGCCTCAATCCTCTTCCTGTCCGCACGTCCATGTCTCACTCCCATACAAGGCAACACTCCATACAAATGCCTTCAGAAAGAACTTCCTTAGGCTTAAATCAATATTCTATGTTAACAAATTTCTCTTTTTCAAGAACGCTTTTCTACCCATTGCCATTCTGCATTTTATATCCTCTGTACTGCGACAATCATTTGTTATTTTACTGCCCAAGTAACAAAACTCATCTACCTCCTTTATTGCTTCGTTTCCCAATCTAATTCCTTCAGCATCACCTGATTTCCTTACACTGCACTCCATTACCCTAGTTTTGCTCTTGTTAATGTTCATCTTATATGCACCTTTCAGCACACTGTCCATTCCGTTCAATTGCTCTTCCAGGTCCTTTGCTGTATCCGACAGAATTACTATGTCGTCGGCAAAACGCAATGTTTTTAATTCTTCACCCTGAACTTTAATTCCTTCTCCAAATTTCTCCTTGCTTTCCTTTAGAGCTTGCTCAATGTACAAATTGAATAACATTGGAGAAAGGCTACAACCCTGTCTTACTCCCTTCCCTTCCCTTCCCTTTCATGCCCTTCAACTCTGACAACCGCTGTCTGGTTTTTGTACAAGTTGTAAATAACCTTACAGTCCCTACATTTTACTCCTGTTTGCTTCAGAACTTGAAAGAGTTTATTCCAATCAACATTGTCAAAAGCCTTCTCCAAATCTACAAAATCTAGAAATGTAGGTTTGCCTTTTCTGCCAAACTGATCTTTCCCGAGATCGGCTTCTACCAGCTTTTCCATCCTTCTGTATATAATTCGTGTTAAAAACCCATAATTCTGATTTTCATTTATAGACTTTCGGACCTTTCAGACTAGTGTTCTCCGGAACGGAAGCCAGCGGCGGGCGTGGCATTGAAACAGGCGACAGGGATTCCGCAACCAAATGTACTGAGACGGGGATAAAGTGTCGGAAATGCTTTTCATTGTGTTACTATCCAACGCGAAAATGTCTCTCAATTGCTAAACCAGAGGAGGTATACATCCTACACACCTTCCATTAAGGGGACCAGCACGTGAATGGGCTGCATTTTCATACCTTTCTTTTGTTGCACATTACTCTTCATCTATAATGCGGAGAAAGTTGCGATTTTGTACCAACAATGAATAACATTAACTCAAGCTGTAATTTGAAATTTATTGAAATATCTGATACAGTTTTAGAATTACAATAATCTGCCTAATAGATAATTTTATAACACACGTTCGTATTCTGGGACCATCTCCTGGTGCATCGACAGTCTAATGTTATTTAGACTGTGACATTCGTAGGAACACATTATGCCTTCTGTTCTCTAGTTTGGAGTTTATATGAAGAAATACAAAAATTATTATTACACTTCACTAGTATCTTGAATAAAATTACCGTTAAAATTATATACACACTGACAAAACTAGATTATTTCTGCAATGTATTAGGCATAATACAAAGAGACTGTCCCATTGTTCAATTGGGAGAAATTTGGTAAACATACCTTAAACCATTATCAAGATAAATGTACCTAATGTTCTAAAAATGTAGTTTCGAGAAAGTGAGAAAAGAATGTTCGCAGTGTTTTTGACTCACCGTATGCCTCTGTTAGGACATTCCAGTGGCACAGTCTTGCTGGCCAGCTGCTTCTTTATCCTCTGCAGCCTTTTTCAGGAGTCTTTTCCTTACTCTGGACCCTTTGGTGGTGGCTTCCGCAGCCCTTTCAGCTACAACTAGTCGCTGACTATCTATGGCAGCCAGAGCAGCTATAATACAATTTAGAAATTCCTAATTTGACCATTACTTTTGTCCTGCTAATTACAACAGCAGTGAAACAGAGAACAGCATCCATCACACCTATTTAGAGTAATATCCATCCTACAAGCTCTCTTTTCGGTACGTGTTGCAGCTGTTGAAACTCTCATTAGGATTTTGTGTACGGCCATGTAGACATTTGCTAAGTATTTTTTTTTTTTTAATTTGCAAGGTTTCTGTATATTGGCTTTATCGTTTCCATCACTGTGGCAGGCATGGAATGTTTATGGTCGTATTCCTTGCCTGAAGCAGCAGCGTGGCTAGTGTTCAGACATTTCTCAAATACCGTTTAAAACCACAATATCTATTTTGAAGTAAATAAACCATATGGTTTTGGAAACGGAAGTAATTTGTCTTCCAGTTGGAAGCATTTTTTCTTTAATTTTTTTAATATTTTTCAGTCATTTTTCACGTGCCGGTCCCCTTAACACCATGACTGCCGGTCATGTAAACCATTCCATACCCCTTAGAATGCCAGCCATTTTTCATGCAGGAGTAAGACGAACTGCACTTGCTTTGCTTATTTTCTGTCTGGCATATAGAATTGTTTGCTCTTTGAAACGAGCAAGAAGGTCCCTGTCCACAAAACTAAAATAAATCCAGAACTGAGCACACATAATCTAATGCAAACGTAAGCTTCCGCAGCAGTTGTCACTATCAATAAAATTCTTCTGCGTATTATACCGCGTCGTCATTTTGTAAACTTTGCCGACGTTTCAGCCACTATTGCAGGTGGCCTTCATCAGGGTCTGTGTCTGACTGATGAAGGCCTGACACAGACCCTGATGAAGGCCACCTGCAATAGTGGCCGAAACGTCGGCAAAGTTTACAAAATGAAGACGCGGTATAATACCCAGAAGAATTTTATTGATACACATAACCTAATTCACATACAACTCTGATACCAAGAGCCCCACTAAAACTGTATATACTTTGCAAACAGTATTTATAAGTCCACCTTTCTGTAGAAATACTACGATGTGTTTCTGTGCCACCCCTCTGTCTTGGACTCCCCTCGGTCCTGTCAGGGAGAAGATTCTGCCGAAATTTAGCGGTTCTACATTCATCTTGGAATCACAAACTTCATTTTATTTTTTGACATCAGTTTCCTGTAGAATTTTGGAGCACATTCTCAGCTCGAATTTCCTTGAAATGGATAAGCTTCTTTCTATGAATCAGTACGGGTTTAGGAAACATCGTTCGTGTGAAACTCAGCTTTCCTCTTTCTCACATGATATCTTGCGAACCATGGATGACAGGCAACAGGCGGATGGTGTTTTTCTCGATTTTAAAAAGGCATTTTACGCGGTACCACACTACAGATTGCTAACGAAGATACGAGCATATTGAATAATTTCACAGATTTGTGACTGGCTGGAAGACTTCCTAAGTAATAGAACGCAGTTCTCGACGGCAAGTGTTTATTAGAGACGAGTGTATCGTCAGGCGTGCCCCAGGGGAGTGTGATAGGACCGCTACTATTTTCTATCTAACTTGTAATTTGCGGCTGTTTGCTGATGATGCTGTGGTGTATGGGAGGGTGTCGTCTTTAATTGACTGTAATGGGGTACAGGATGACTTAGACAAAATTTCTAGTTTGTATGAAGAGTGGCAGCTAGCTATAAATATAGAAAAATGTAAGGAATGCACATTTGTAGGAAAAATAATCCCATAATGTTAGAATACAGCTTTGGTAGTGAGCGTCTTGATGCAGTCGCGTCGTTCAAATATCTAGACGTAACATTGCAGGACAGTTGTGAATAAGGCGGGAAGCCGACTTCGGGAGAATTTTCGGAAGATGTGCTTCATCTGTGACGGAGACTGCTATAAAACGCTTGTCCTACCACGTTTTGAGTATTCCTAAAGTGTTTGGGACGAGCAGCAGATCAGTTTAAAGGAAGACATGGAAGCAGTTCAGAGGAGAGCAGCTAGGTTCGTTACTGGTAGGTTCGAGCAATGCGCTAGTGTTACAGAAATGCTCCGGCAACTCAAATGGGAATCGTTGGAGGAAATACGACGTGATTTTCGAGACATTCTATTGAGGAAATTTGGAGGGCCGGAATTTGAAGCTGAATGGAGAACGATCTTCCTGCCGCCTACTTACATTTCGCGTAAAGATCACAAAGGCAAGATAAGAGAAATTAGGGCTCGTACAGAGGCGTGTAACCTTTCTTTTTTTTCCCTCGCTCTATTTGGGAGTCGAATAGGAAAGGAAATGACTACTACTGATACGGTGTACCCTCCGCCAAGCACTTTACGGTGGATTGTCGTGTATATGTATAGATGTAGATGTAAACACAAAGAAAAAAATCATTGTTCATAAAATTGAGAAAACAACATGGAAAACATTTTGTTCAAGAATCTTCAAACTCGAATAACTCGCTAGAAATTTGACGCAATTTTTCTTGTAAAAAGACTGGATCATCAGCTGTATTGCTGATTTCGTCGTCCTCACTGTCATTATCAATACAATCTTTCTCAAATTCATGAAAAAATTTGTTCAACGTAAGAAAGTGTGAATCCATATCCGTTCATTTATTTACTGAGTGAGCAGACATCACTTTCTACCTGACCCATTTCATACAACGAATGCGACCATTCGGCCGATTAGAAAATAAATTTTAAAGATCTATAGTCTGTTTTAGACATTAGAGTTTCCAAGTAAGGCATTTAAGACAGATCTAGCTCGTCAATAGACTTCAATTTGTGTTTAAAGACACGAATATGAAGATCACGGCAAATGACGTGATCGGCATTCTACAGAAATTTCCATACTTCGTCTATTGACGTGATTGGTAGTGAAACGGTTGATATCTCTATTACTTACCCCGACCCTATGCCTATTTTCTCCTGACCTCTTTGTCGCTTTGGCTTTACTCTGCGTTATCTAGCTGCTGTCAGCCTGCTGGTATGCCGGTGTGGTAACTCAGTGCGCTCGGTCAGAGGGCTCGACAACCTCTTGTAACGTATTGACTAGTTTAATGTTATGAAATATATCACCTGTCATTCCTCCGTCACGTTGTCATCTTGGTTGCCATTATTATTTCATCATATTTATTACTCTTTCTGGATTCTTCGACGTCAAAGGAACTACAAATTGCATCTTCAAGTTATATTCACTGCTTTTATTACACCAGAATGAAATTAATATACCAATCCTCTACAGCATGACTTCACTACAAAATTTGAGTAGTGGAGCATGACTTGATAATAACTTTTCAGTACATGAATACGTCTTTATCGTGACTGAATTGCATCTATCATTTGCGCGAATTTATACATAATGTTGCATTATGGAATGTTTCAGAACAAGTTTGTTACAATATAGTTACTGAATTTCATTTTCTGCTAAACGTAAGTAAATCCAAGACATACAGAAAGTATAGTAAACTATTTAATATAAACCAAAAGAATTTTTAAAAGTGTTTACATAACATATCCGTAAAAAAAGTTATATTTCTGTCATACTATCTCCTGATCCTCATATATGCATCCGAAACCCGTGAAAGTAGCCTGTTATTAAAATAAGCAAGATCTCAGGCAGTTGACATCCACAAATAAAAGTTAAAACGCTCACTGCTGCTCTAAATTACTTTATGAGTGGCCACAGTACATGCATAATGGAAATTTATCTAACTACTCACTCCTGAAGAGAGCGTCCAACGTTTTAACAAACACAAAATCAATGTTAAAAAATAAATGAATAGATAATTAAACATGGGATAGGGAGCATGAACTCATAAGGCAGAGGTTTGATAATTTAAAAGCATAATCTGTTCATTAAAATAACAAGCAAATACATGTGGGGCGACCAAACTAAGCATACCAAAGTAAATTAAATCATAAAATTACTGCCTGTAATAAAACATTTTCTAGCCTTTTATGAATATGGAGGTAACGTGGGAGGAAATTTACAAACACACATTGGGTAGCCAAAAACAATTCCATTCATTCACAAACACACACATAAAGCTAGTTGGTACATTACTTAAGTACCACGTGGTGTGTGACCATGGTGAATTTCATAGCATTTACAAACTGAAATTAGGTTAGAATAAGGGAGTGAAGCACACGCGAGAATTCATGTAGAAGAAAACTAGTAATAACAAAAGCATGGTTGAAAGCTGAAGTAACGACCATTACGAAAGCACGTGGTGCAATCGATCATACAAGATAGGAAAGAGGGTATCACATCGGAAAATCTGAGAAATATTTAACATACTTGTGGATACAGAAACGATACAGAAACGTTAGTTAAAACACAAGGAAATTCAAACACATTAAGTTTACACAAAGGCTGAAGGCCACACACGTGTATTTCAACTTGAGCAAACCCGGACACACAATCATCACTGGAATGAAAATGCAAATAATAAATTAACACTGAATTTACTTGAGTTCTGTAAATCAAGAAACACTTCGCGACTCATAGCGAAAGAATTACTCAAAAGACCTACCACTGAAAAACCAAGTCTGCCTGATCAGAAGTAAATCAAAGTCCTAACAGCATGCGTTCCCCTCAGCATGATTGGGCGGAGTACTTACTTCCACAGTCTTCGGAGCTAAAACGGAGAGTGATGAGTGTAGCTCTAAGGCTATGGAAAAACCTCCCCCCACCAAACCCTGGATGTAAAGCGAGCTAAAAGCGATGCAGAGTGCGTTCAGAGGCTAGTGTTTACCAACTCTTGCTACCTGGCCAATTCACTCTACATCCGCTTCCAGAGAGGTCTTCTGTCACCTCTGTCATCCAAGATTAAGTCGGTACGACACTAAGAACACGGCCACCTGTGCCACCTTGCCAAGTAAGCTTGTCTATGGCCACTCAGCAGACGCTAGCGCAGATGACAAATGGAACCATGCGTTCTTAACTACAGCAAAACGAGACCTAAAGCGGGAGGTGGCGACTGTATGCCATTGCGCGACAGTCAGTCAATGTTAAGAGCACACATTCACATTCACACAGGTGGAAACATATATAAATGTGGGGCAGACATATATAAACATGGGGCATTGATCATTCATAAAAAGAATAAAATAATTAACACACAAATAGACAGCACTAATGTTGCAGAAACAATCAAAATGGAACACGACCACACATTCATTGGAAGTGTTTCGCCTGATTTATGAAAACAAGAGAGAAAACCAAATTGTTGAAATTCTTGACGAACAATATTGGAGTGAAAAAGAAAGATAGGATTAGAGAGCTAATCAAGGTGGAACCTTTACAAGAGGAGATAGAGAAATCAAGAGAAGAGGATACCAAGGAAGTGGAAGACCGAGAGACATATGGCTCAAGATCACCCATTTCAGTCTTTTTTTTTTTTTTTTTTTTTTTTTTTTTTTACCAAACCTTTACGTCGAAAGAAAGTTCGACTATTGTGTCCAGTATAAGAATATACCTTTTTTACACGGAAAACCGGCCACTATGTCGTTGATCTTTTCCTTGCCATTAAATACGCATCCAAATTTTTTCCAAATAGACGATTTCAGTTTCTTTACCTTCAGTAATGTTAAATCACCTCTTTTCACTTACACGATTTAGTATCCATTGACGTCGTGTTCATTTTAATGAACTATCATTGTTTTCACTACGATGTCACTCAGTCACTACAAAGCGCTAACTAAAGGAAGCGGAAATTTGTCATGACACCTCTGGTGGTCCGTGGCACAGGTAAATATTTAGACGGGAAACCTCCGTAAGAGCCCGGCCACACGCTCAGGGGTGCGGGGCGGGGGGTGCTGAAGCAGTTCTGTAAGATGTCCTATGATGGCACTGCGGTTAAAAGCAGCCCTTTAAAACTGGTCAGAGCAGGCGGCAGGTAGCGGCTGTCCCCACCACCACCTCCCCTCAAACGCCGGCACACCGGACACAGCTGTGGCCACCTCGAAGGCGGCGCGAGCTCTCCCCTCAGCTTCCCCTCCACACTACCCTCTGATGTACGAGAGGCACCCTCAGAAGCGCCTCTAGTGTTGTCTACCAGTACTAAGCTGGGGAAGCGCCTTCCATCTACTGGCATCTTACGGAACTACGAGGGGAGCGTATGACTGTAGTTTAGGGGGGATTTCTTCTCTGTATACGTTACTCTGTGTCAGTGGTCCGGTTTGTCACCCAGAAAGCACTTGACAAGCAGCAGATAAGACACGGTCACGTAAGGCGCAGGTCGGGTACAGCCTGTCCGCTGTGGACAGGGGAGGAGGACAACAGATTTCCGCTCTACCTGGACCCTGCAAGGATTCCGAGAATGTCCACAGGCTTGAAGTTTTCAGCTAACATTTCGTCAGACGTACTGGACAGATAACTCGCTCTTTATCCGCATATAACACGCGCATATCCGCGTCGCTCACAATTTTATCCGCAAAATAGGAAATACTGCGGATGTCCGCGGATATATCCGCATCCGCGCCGACCTCTACCTATCGGAATGTACGCAGAGGCACGGAGCGTGATGCGTGGCGCGGCGCCGCGTGTGGCCTTTGTCGGCGCGGCCAGGCGCGTCTGGACCCACTATATGTCCGCGTGGGAGGCCACACTCGAAATATTGGCCGTCCGCTTCGGATAATAAAGTCGGCCGGCGCGGTGCGTAAATCAGCATCGCGCCGCTGCGCAGACTGGGACTCCGCCCGTGAGGTGCCGGACCTGCGTGCCAGTCGCGTGCCTCAGGAAGAATGGAATGTCAGCGCAGCTTCGTCGCCTGCCTGCATGCGAGGGGACGTACCGTGTCTAGCTCTGCGCTTTTCTCGGGTCATTCGAAGCGCCTGCAGAGAGTTTGTATACACTTTAACCCTTTATGGTCTGAATTTTTATCCTTTGACATTTCGAAATTTTCTGTGGTATTTTAGTTGTTGGGAAATATGTTTAGTATAAAGAAAAACCTGAAATGATATCATATAGGGATGAAGAGAGTTACAAGTACCAAATTATATTTAAAAGTTTATTCTGAGGATTTATAATAATTCCCCTTCTAACCAATAATTATCATAAATTGATTTACCGAGTAACAGGAAAAAATTATGAAGACCTCTTTCCCACAGGCAATGCATAGAATACAAACTGAACCACAGGCGTAGCTAGGACTTGGCTTTGGAAGGGAGGGATAGTGTGGTGTCGCACAAGTATAAAGTGCGCGCCACCTACTTTCGCCGCGCGCCGCCATGCACGCACAGCGCGGCGTTCTTACGACGTCAGCCACGAGCGCCCACTGCTACAGCTCTGCTCGTGGCCACCACTGGACTGCATCGTTCACTTGGGACTGAGATAGGAACCAGCTAACACTTCGGAATCAGATAGGCACCAGTGAAGACTTGGCTATCGGATAGGCACTAGGCAGGACTCTAGCTCAACTACGATTCGGCATTCTGCAGTACTGGCTATGTAAAAGTTAAGTATTATATAAATTCTGTGCAATATATATCTCGTTATAATTTACTCTAGAGTTTCTAGTTTCTGCTGTCCCACTGGCTGCTCACCTCCGTACCTGCACAAGCGTGCACCTTATTCCTGTGTCGGACTCTTTCTACTCGGCCACCGACACCTACGACGGAAACGAGACACAAAAGCGGCGACGAGGCTGGGACACAAAAGATAGATCCACTGGAGGAGCAAAATTTTAGTCAGTTTCGAGACAGACTACCATCTACCACTCCCGTTGAAGAAACTAATTCACTCCCATACAATGAAAGCTTGTGGTAAAACATCCCAAGTTTCCAATCTTTACCAGATTTCTGTTATACGATTTCTTTTCTCTCTCTCTTTTTCGGGTTCTGGTGGGGGGGGGGTTCTATACCCCTCATCCCCCCCCCATAGTTACGCCACTGAACTGAACTATCACCCGCATACAACTAAATCTCCTAAGGTCTACGTGCTGAAATTAAAATTTCTTTAGCGTCATAGATATCATCACACCAATGAAAGAACTGCGATGCTTTAACAATGTACCAAAGCAAGAATAAGCGGTGTGCTACATTTCCGTGGCAACTCAAATCACGAAGAATGGTTTACACTCATTTTTATGAAGTGGGACTTCGAAGTCCCGTCAGATCATAAGGGGTTAAGCAAAAGTAAAGTAAAAAGAAAGAAAGAAAACGACGTATCTCGAAGCAGTTATCCGAATGGGATGGAAATAAGTCGATGCAGAAGTACAATTTTAGAAAAAAAAAAGAATAAAAAAACTAGCTTAATTCCCGCTGCTTCGCATGATTGGACTGGATGGTCTGCATTAGTTGTTTCTACTTCTAAGTATAAATTTTCATAGATTTAGCTTTAAAAATGCTTTCATATCAAGCATTTTGATATAACTTGCCACTCCCTATTTCACCATTGTTGGCAGTATTCAAAATATCCCGAAACGCATTTTTTTTTTAAATTATAACTATGGTTCGAAACCCAAATGTTCACATTTCTCGCATCAAAATAGTCTTAGTAGCACCCTTGAAAGATTTTTCCCTTACTTCACCCGCTTAATTGTCGAATTTCCAAAAACATCGTAACACGTGTTTTTAAAATTTCAATCAAACATCTAAATCCGAAGTTTTGTATTTCTACTTCAAATTTCCCTTAATAGCAACGTATTTTCAAAAAAAACGTTCATCCCCTAGGGATGGGAATATCCATAAATCGCCGATGCCTACAATGTAAGATAAACAACACCTACAAATTTCAAGTTTCTGTCATGTCTGTAGATTCACTTTTCAGCGCCGTTTTCTGTCTTAGAAATGGATCGAGAACGCGAAATTTCTTTCTTACACTTTGGCATATTTCTTGGTAGTTTTACTTTTCAATCTGAAATATGCACTAATTTTTCTTTATTCGTTCGCTTGCTGCAGAAAAAAACTGAAGAATGTGCACCTAGTTTCGCTATATATAACCTCTTTGCTATTATAGTATCAAAGGTTTGTTTTCAGTGCGAATTTTTTATAAGCCGACGACTATCAACTACTATATCATCCACCCTCTTATAGCTATCGACACGGAACTGCTAATCCATTTGTCAGTATTTTGATCCTAAGCACTACAGTTGTCTTTCCATCTTTGAGCATCTGTTGATCGTCGTATTGCTCCACATTTTACGAATTTTCGTTCGCTACACTCACCCACCGCCACACACCGCGACCAAAACGTCATAGTGCACACCGCGAACCTAAAGGTGAATAATTTTGGCTACCAAGTGAAATATACGGACACACGCCCCACGTTCCAGTTTTATATATGTATATTAATTAATTAGTGGAGAAAAAAGGTTGATAAACTGAGCAAGTCAATAACGTGCAGGATTACTTCTGGCCCTTATGCAAGCACCGATTCGGTTTGGCCTGGTTTCGTTTGTTCAATCTCCCCTTGAGGGTTATCATGCAAAATTTCGTTCAATGGTTTGACAAGTGCTGCTAATACGACTCTGCTATTGACATTCCAATCATCTGTAACGCACACACACACGCACGCACGCACACACACACACCCACCAACACACACACACACACACACACACACACACACACACACACACTATATCTGTCGGTTATTAACCCGTCGCATAGAATTTCAATGAAATGAGCCAAGCTAAGTGTTGCCTAAAAGAATTATAACGCTATCGTTTCCAAAGACAAATTGTGCAATACTAAAAAAAGAGTGCCAAGAAGTAAGAGAGATTTGTAACGCCAAATTACCCCCATAGATAACACATACCTTAAACTCTGACCTTTGGCAATTTCGTCACTTGAATTTTAAAACAATGACAATCTAACAGGTAAACACAGAAATGTATAGGGAAACGACCACATAAAATAGCAAATGTATGTAAATCTATCGGACCAAACTGCGTGGTCATCAGTCCGTAGCTTACAAACTACTTAAAATAAGGTAAACTAACCTAAGGACAACACACACACCCATGCCCCAGGGAGGACTCGAACCTTCGACGGCTATCAGCGCTCCGCAGCGAGGCGCCTAAGACCGATCGGTTACTCCACCGCGGCACGAACACACAGAATCAACACAAATTGTGAATGCGTCATGTCTCAACAGTAATGAACTAGTGTCACGGTGGAGTAGCCGAGCGGTCTAAAGCGTCTCGCTGCGGAGCGCGCGGTTGCTCGCCGTGGAGGTTCGAGTCCTCCCTGAGGCATGGGTGTGTGTGTTTGTCCTTAGGTTAGTTTACCTAGGTTTAAGTAGTTTGTAAGCTACGGACTGATGACCACGCAGTTTGGTCAGAATGGAATTACAAACATTTGAACATTTGAATGAACTAGTAACCAGAATGAAACTTTCACTCTGCAGCGGAGTGTGCGCTGATATGAAACTTCCTGGCAGATTAAAATTGTGTGCCGGAACCGGGACTCGAACCTGGGACCTTTGCCTTTCGCGGGCAAGCGCTCTACCGACTGAGCTACCCCGACACGACTCACGATGCCGCCTCACAACTTTACTTCCGCCAGTACCTCGCCTCCTACTTTCCAAACTTCACAGAAGCTCTCTTGCAAACACGCAAGACTAGCACTCCTGGAAGAAAGGATATGGTGGAGACATGGCTTAGCCACAGCCTAAGGGATGTTTCCAGAATGAAACTTTCACTCTGCAGCGGAGTGTGCGCTGATATGAAACTTCCTGGCAGATTAAAATTGTGTGCCGGAACCGGGACTCGAACCTGGGACCTTTGCCTTTCGCGGGCAAGCGCTCTACCGACTTTTTTTTTTTTTTTTTTTTTTTTTTTTTTTTGTAGCTGATTTGACGAATTTCCGTCTCGCTGTTCCACAGCTTTATAAATATATATTTTTATATTTCCGTATTGTGTCGGAAGTATTCGGTAAAGAAAGTAAATGTTTGATCTTCTTCGTCGTACAAGTACATGAAATAGTAGGGTTTTCTTAACTTTGCGTGTGGCGTGATGTCAAAATAGAATAAGATAAATGAGAAAATAATTGTAAAGAATTAAAAACTGTAATGAAAAGAAAATCTCTTTTCCGGTGTGTCTTGTAGGAAATCAAGAATCATTTGTATGAATACATAAGTTCGTTTCCTCGTAGATGTAATGTGGTAACATACTTAAGTTTTTTCTTCTGATTTACCAATGATTTAAAACTGTGTTGATGTTAGTCTTGATTAAATTAGATTTCTTCTTCTTGTTATACTAATTAAACTAAATTTGTAATTGCAACAGAACGTCCAGTTTCGTCACTGGGTTATATAGAGTCGTCAACGCAGTAACGTATCTGAATTTAAATGATCCATGGCGGTCTTCTCTTTGTTTCCCTAAAAACCTTCTCTTGTTGCGTGTAACAGAAAAGTCAAAACAATTACATTCTTCTAAATGTAAACTTCTTGTAATACTTTACATTATTGTTCTAGTCAAAAAATTTGCAAAAGTTTCCTTGTATTTTTTATTACGCAGCAGCATGTGGTGTTCAGTTGTAAGATACACCCAGAAATCCTCCACGTTGCTTGATTCTTTGGTTAGGATGTAATGAAGAGTTTGCCCTTTCAACCAGTTGACAGCATTTCTTTTAGTTCTTGGATATGGAATGCTATCCGGTGTTAGGAAGTCAGCAGCTGTGAAGGCGGTGGGTGTCGTTCTGCTGATGCTAGCTAACTTTTGTCTAACATAAAGCCATATGTCTTCAACCTTTTTACACAATAGTCTATGTTCTTCATCGTCTACTACGTTGCAGAGTGGACACAGCGGTGAAGGTGCCAGCCGAATTGCATGTAGTCTAGAGTTCGTTGCAGTTTTCCTGTTGACCGCGAAATACCAGGTCGCTTTCACGGACGTTGGTAAGTTCCTGCTGTGAATGTTTTTCCAGATTATGTTCCAGTTAATCGACGGATATTTCTGTTCTATATTATTTCCGAGTTTGCTTTTCATCAGCTGTTTGTAAAGATCTTTAACCTTTACGATTTCTTTTTCTGGTATCCTGCCGTGTATGTAACTGTATTCCACGAAAAAATATTTTAAGTGGTGCAATCCGTTAGGGATGTGTCGGACACTGACAGGTGCATTGAGGTCGACAGGAGCTGTTTCGTTTACCAAGTGTGCAGTACGGCTACCACCTTGCTTTTTCCATTCCTTGTACGTGTTGGAGAGGTACAGAGCTTTCGCTTTTTGACTGACATCTGTGAGGTTTAAACCCCCAAGTATCGTGGGAAGCGTCAGCGTGTCGTATTTCACTTTGAAGATTCGTCCGCGGGTCACGAAATGTCCTAGAGCAGATATCATGCTTTTGGCCAAGGTTGCCGGAAGGGGCAAGACTTGTGCTACATAGTTTACTTTAGATGTAATGTAAACATTTGCAACTGCGACCTTTTGGAGTTCGTCGAGTTTCCTTATACTATGTTCTTGTACACAGGCTCGCATGCTGTTCAGTAGTTTCCGATAATTAACTGCAATAGTTTTCTGGATGGACCGTTTAAAATCAATGCCAAGGCATTTCATTGTTGCGAGTTCTGGTAGCAAGCTTTGGGTTTGTAACCTGATGCCACGTCCAATATGAAATATCCCGGACTTCGCTTCATTAAGTTTTGCGCCTGAAGCTTGTTCGTACTTCCTGACCATCTCCAGCGCAGTCACGACTTCATTGCCACTCGTGGCGAGAAATCCGACATCATCAGCGTACGCATTGCATACGATCTTTTCTCTCCTAATTTGTAATCCCTGGAGATGTTGTGTGAGGGAAGCGAGGAGTGGTTCGATAGCAATGGCAAAGAGTGCCATGGACATGGGGCACCCTTGCCGGATGGAGCTGGTAACTTCTATCGGTTGGCTAATCTGTCCATTAATTACAAATCTCGCTGCGTTGTTCGTTAGCGTATTGCGGATGACGGCAATAAAGCGGGGTGGGTATCCCATTGCGCTCATAGTCCGGAGTAGGAACTGGTGATTGACCCTGTCAAAAGCTTTGTCAAGGTCAAGGGACACCAGGGCACATTTTATTTTGCAAACGTCGGCCGTGGCAATTATATCACTGTAATCACAGGGGGTCTTCAAGATCTTTCTATCTTTACCGACACTCGTTTGGTAAGGGCCGGTGACAGTAGTCATTGTGCTGTTTAATCTTCGCGCTAGTACTCGACCAAAAATCTTGTAATCGCTGTTCAGCAATGTTATTGGCCTAAGACCGCTTATAGTCTTAGTACCTGATGTTTTGGGCACTAGCACTACGATGCCTTCCCGAAGCTCTTGTGGGATATCGTTTTCAGGGTTTAACAGTTCATTGCAAATGAGAGTGAACTTGTCTTTTATGAGGGAATACCGTCCGATCCCGGAGATTTGTTCGTCTTGCTTTCTGCTATTGCTTCTTCGACGTCTTCTGCAGTCACTTCTGAGATGAGGGATTGTGCTTCCGCGTGGTTTATTCTCCTTTGTAGGGTGGACAGAAACTCGTCTTGAAGGCGTTCGTTAACTGGTTGAGAGGACATGAAGGAAGCGAAATGTTGTACGATCGCCTCCTTAATCTCAGAGTTTTTCGTTAGCTCCCTTCCGTCATTCAGTTGTATTGCAGTGAATATTTTGCGCGACGCTCTTTTGTGCTCACGGATAACGTGATATACGGAAGTTATCTCATTCGGCGCCGTATCCTGCACTCGTGACCGTATTTTGTAACCTTCCAGTTGTTTACGTCGAAGGGCCAAGATTTTCGCCTTGATCTTTTTAATTCTTGCATAGTTTTCAACAATCGTGGCATCTGATTTGAATAAATCTCTTAGGCATTGAAAGTAAAATTCCATAGTACTTTTGTACCAGAAGCTTTTTTCTCTGGAGTAGTTTAGGAAAAATCTCCGTATTTTCGGCTTGACATGTTTCAGCCACCAGTCGGTAGCAGTGTTGTACGAGGCGAACCTGCTCTCACACTCCCTCCATAGTGCGTGGAACGCCTCCTGGCACGCCTGGTCTTCTAGGTGAGACACGTTCAGCTTCCAGGTCCCTCTACCTCTGTAAGTCCCCTGTTTGGCCATATTGATTGCGCAGATGTACGCTGCATGATCCGAGAAAACGACAGGCCATATTTCCGATTGCAGGATGTTGCGCTTTAAATTATGTGAGACATACACTCTGTCTAAACGACTCGCCGAGTGGCTGGTCACATGAGTGAATCCGGGGGCTGCGCCGTGCAAGTGTTCCCATGAGTCTACTAGACGTAGTTGCGTGACTATCCGTTCAAGTTCGATAGACTTATTGAGATTGGGAGTTTGGTCTTTGGCATGCAATACGCAATTAAAATCACCTCCGAGGATAATGTGCTCCTGTCGGGATCCGAACAGAGGGACAACTTCTTCTTTAAAAAACTCCGCCCTGCGTTGTCTATTGCTAGATCCCGATGGGGGATAGACATTAATGATTCGTACGTTATTGATTGTACCTGCTATGCCTTTACTGGTGGTTAATTTTACAACATCTTGGACTATTATGCCCTCTTTCGTGAGGATAGCTGTACCCATTTCCGTTCCAATCCCTGGATTTGTGAAAGCATTAAATCCCGGTATATGTTCAAGGTCAATATCTGTGACTTCTTGCAAAAGGAGAATGTCTACGTCGGCATATATAAAATCTTTGAGGTTTTGTAATTTGAATGAGCTATGAGCCTTATTGAGATTTACTGTGGCTATCTTGTACGTTTGTACTTCTGTCATCGGTTGTTCTGGCTGTTCAATCATGAAATTCTTTCTTCAGTTCTTCGTTCCTTCTCTAAAAGTCGTATAGTAAAAAACAGCTTAATAATACTCATCAGTATCAAAGGATCCGGAACATAATCTTGTCGCTTTGAGAGATCTGTCATGGAAGTGTCTTCTTTCCGAGTGTCGTCATCTTTTTGGAGCTGTGCATTATCTATCTCAGATTCGTGAATTTCGCTCATTTCTTCATCCGCTGGGTCATCTGCCACTTCGTCCGCCCAGTTGGTGTGCGTAGGCGTCTGGGGTGGGTCATGGGGAGCCTCCGGAGAAGGAATTCTTTCTGGTTTCTGTGTGGGTGGTTCCTTTGGTAACCGTCCTTCAGCGCCTTTTTTCCCCAGTGCAGAGACAGGGGGTTTTTCGGGTGCTGGTGTCGCTTTCTTATCGGAAGAGGACTTTTGACTTAAGCTGGCTGCTATTTCTTTTGCCTTTTGTCGCAGAGGTGCAGCGGCCTCCTCTGCGCCTTCGGATGCAATCCTGCGCTTCTTGTTTCTCCTTCCGGACTTCCTTTTTGGTGAACTCTCTGTGGATTCAGACCCACTTTCTGGTTCCTGCGGAGTGGTAAGCTCTTCATTTGCCGAAGGATCTGCACCATTTACAGGTTCGCTTTCCTGTGTCGGCCGAACTTCGTCTGTTGCTGTTGGCGGTCGGGAATCGAGTATATCGTCGGCTATAAGTGTGCTGACATCCATTGGGATTTCTGGCTCTGCAACGATTGCTCCTGCAGTTGGATCAGGGACCAAAACTGTAGCCGGTTGCGCTCGAGCTGCAGCGGCGTAAGTTCCAGGCAGTGACGTCATGGCTAGTGGCCTGGCGGGCTCGCCGGCGGGTAGCTGCGCCACGCGCCTCTGTATACAATTGGCGCGCACGTGGCCAGGCTTGTTACAGACCGAACAAGTTCTGGGTTGATCGTCATAAATAACAATCCCTCTATATCCGCAGACGTTTACATACGAAGGAATATGTTTCCGTAGTTCTACTCGGAGTTGTCGTACACCGTTTAGAACGGGAAATTTATGCGCGCTCGACCACTTTTCAGCAAAGTTGCTAAGCACTGTGCCGAACGGAGAAATTACAGCATTTATCTGTTCCGCAGTAATTTCAAAAGGCAACTCAAAAATTCGGATAGTGCGTATTCCAAACCCAGCATGACTGATAGCAACCTCCCCAACACGTCCGTCTGAATACCTAAATTTCATAGTACCTCCACAGGATTCAACTACCTTCGAGCATAGCTCCGCACTACTCAACTTGACAAATACCACACTCGCTATAATCGACAGATGAATACCAATAATGTCGTTGCATGATAGTTTTACATCCTGCTCTAACCAATTTTCTGTTGTTGTTGTGGTCTTCAGTCCGGAGACTGGTTTGATGCAGCTCTCCACAATACCCTATCCTGTGCAAGCTTCTTCATCTCCACATAAGAACGGCAACCTACATCTGTCTGAATCTGCTTACTGTATCCATCTCTCGGTCTTCCTCTGCGGTTTTTACCCCACACACTTCCCTCCAACGCTAAATTCACAATTCCTTGATGTCTAAGAATGTGTCCTACCAATCTATCCCTTCTTTTAGTCAAGGTATGCCAGAAATTCCTTTTCTCCCCAATTCTGTTCAGTACCTCCTCATTAGTTACGCGATCCACCCACCTAATCTTCAGCATTCTTCTGTAGCACCATATTTCAAAAGCCTCAATCCTCTTCCTGTCCGCACTGTTTATCGTCCATGTCTCACTTCCATACAAGGCAACACTCCATACAAATGCCTTCAGAAAGGACTTCCTTAGGCTTAAATCAATATTCGATGTTAACAAATTTCTCTTTTTCAAAAACGCTTTTCTACCCATTGCCATTCTGCATTTTATATCCTCTGTACTGCGACCATCATTTGTTATTTTACTACCCAAGTAACAAAACTCGTCTACCTCCTTTATTGCTTCGTTACCCAATCTAATTCCTTCAGCATCACCTGATTTTCTTACACTGCACTCCATTACCCTAGTTTTGCTCTTGTTAATGTTCATCTTATATGCACCTTTCAGCACACTGTCCATTCCGTTCAATTGCTCTTCCAGGTCCTTTGCTGTCTCTGACAGAATTACTATGTCGTCGGCATAACGCAGTGTTTTTAATTCTTCACCCTGAACTTTAATTCCTTCTCCAAATTTCTCCTTGCTTTCCTTTATAGCTTGCTCAATGTACAAATTGAATAACATTGGAGAAAGGCTACAACCCTGTCTTACTCCCTTTCCAACCACTGCATCCCTTTCATGCCCTTCAACTCTGACAACCGCTGTCTGGTCTTTGTACAAGTTGTAAATAACCTTACGCTCCCTATATTTTACTCCTGCTTGCTTCAGAACTTGAAAGAGTTTATTCCAATCAACATTGTCAAAAGCCTTCTCCAAATCTACAAAAGCTAGAAATGTAGGTTTGCCCTTTCTTAATCTATCTTCTAGGATAAGCCGTAAAGTGAGTATTGCCTCCCGTGTTCCTACCTTTCTCCTGAACCCAAACTGATCTTCCCCGAGGTCGGCTTCTACCAGCTTTTCCATCCTTCTGTAAATAATTCGTGTTAATATTTTGCAACCATGACTTATTAAACTGATGGTTCTATAGTTTTCACACCTGTCTGCACCTGCTTTCTTTGGAATGGGGATTATAACATTTTTCTTAAAGTCTGAGGGTACTTCACCTGTCTCATACATATTACACACCAGGTGAAACAATTTTGTCATGACTGGTTCTCCCAGAGACTTTAGTAGCTCTGACGGAATATCATCTACTCCAGGGGCCTTGTTTCGACTTAGGTCTTTCAGAGCTCTGTCAAATTCTTCTCTCAGTACAGTATCTCCTATTCCATCTTCATCTACATCCTCTTCCCTTCCTACAACATTGTCTCTAAGTTCATTTCCTTTGTAGAGCCCCTCTATATACTCTTTCCACCTTTCAGCTTTCCCTTCTTTGCTGAGAACTGGTTTTCCATCAGTGTCCTTGGTATTCATAGAGCTGTTTTTCTTGTCTCCAAATGTTTCTTTTATTTTCCTGTAGGCTGTATCTATTTTTCCCCTATTTATACATTCTTCTACATCCTTGCATTTGCCTTCTAGCCACTCTTGCTTAGCCATTTTGCACTTCCTGTCAATCTCATTTCTTAGTCGTCTGTACTCCATTTTACCTGTTTCATTTACTGCATTTTTATATTTTCTCCTTTCATCGATTAAATTTAGTATCTCCTGTGATATCCAAGGATTTTTTGTAGGTCTTGCCTTCCTACCTATTTTGTCCTCTGCTGCCTTCACTATTTCATCTCTCAATGCTACCCATTCCTCTTCTACAGTTTTATTTTCCCCCGTTTCTCTCAATTGTTGCCTAAAGCTCCCTCTGAATTTTTTAAGAACTTCAGGTTCCTTTAATTTCTCCAGGTCCCATCTCCTTATTTTCCTACCTTTTTGTAGTTTCTTCAGTTTCAGCCTACAGTTCATAACCAACAAGTTATGGTCAGAGTCTACATCTGCCCCTGGGTAAGTCTTACACTGTAGAACCTGGTTCCGAAATCTATGTCTTACCATTATAAAATCTATCTGGTATCTCCCAGTGTCTCCTGGTCTCTTCCACGTATACAACCTTCTTTTGTGATTCTTGAACCATGTGTTTGTTATAACTAAATTATGTTCTGTGCAAAATTCTACCAGGCGGCTTCCTCTTTCATTCCTTTTTCCCAGACCATATTCACCTACTATCTTCCACTCCCTTCCTTGTCCTACTACTGAATTCCAGTCTCCCATAATAATTAAGTTTTCCTCTCCCTTAATTGTCTGAATAATTTCCTTTAGCTCCTCATATATTTCTTCGATTTCCTCGTCATCGGCAGAGCTAGTTGGCATATAAACCTGTACTACTGTTGTCGGTGTTGGCTTCGTATCTATCTTGACAATGATAATGCGATCACTGTGCTGCTCATAGTAGTTTACCCGCATTCCTATTTTCTTATTCATTATCAATCCTACTCCTGTGATACCCCAAATTGATTTTGTATTTATAATCCTGTACTCACCAAACCAGAAATCCTTTTCATCATGTCACCGAACTTCACTAATCCCCACTATATCTAACTTCAACCTATCCATCTCCCTTTTTAAATTTTCTAATTTTCCTACCCGATTAAGGGATCTAACATTCCACGCTCCGATCCGTAGAATGCCAGTATTTTCTTTCCTGATGATCACATCCTCCTGAGTAGTCCCCGCCCGGAGATCCGAATGGGGGACTATTTTACCTCCGGAATATTTTACCCGAGAGGATGCCATCATCATATGTTCATACAGTAGAGCTGCATGTCCTCGGGAAAAATAACGGCTGTAGTTTCCCCTTGCTTTCAGCCGTTCGCAGTAACTGTGTGGCAAAGCCACATTAGCTGATGTTACAAGGCCAGCTCAGTCAATCATCCAGACTGTTGCCCCTGTAACTACTGAAAAGGCTGCTGCCCCTCTTCAGGAACCACACGTTTGTCTGGCCTCTCCACAGATACCCCTCCGCTGTGGTTGCACCTACGGTACGGCTATCTGTATCGTTGAGGCACGCAAGCCACCCCACCTCGGCAATGTCTGTGGTTCATGGGAGTGGACCAATTTTCTATCTCATAAGATTTCGGTCTAGTAGATCGATTCTCAAATGTCAATTTCAATGTATCCTTCCTAGTCGGTCGTTCCATTTCTTGTTCCATCATTACAATCGGTTCATACCTTTCCCACAGTTCAATAACGAAAGCTATTTGCAGCAAGCGCCGACACTTACCACGCGAAGACAAGCTGTCGCAGCGCACGGCACGGAGCGTCCTGCCCCTAGCACGACAGCGAGCAGACTGACCCGACTGAGCTACCCCGACACGACTCACGATGCCGCCTCACAACTTTACTTCCGCCAGTAATTCGCCTCCTACTTTCCAAACTTCACAGAAGCTCTCTTGCAAACACGCAAGACTAACACTCCTGGAAGAAAGGATATGGTGGAGACATGGTTTAGCCACAGCCTAAGGGATGTTTCCAGAAGGAACTTTCACTCTGCAGCGGAGTGTGCGCTGATATGAAACTTCCTGGCAGATTAAAATTGTGTGCCGGAACCGGGACTCGAACCTGGGACCTTTGCCTTTCGCGGACAAGCGCTCTACCGACTGAGCTACCCCGACACGACTCACGATGCCGCCTCACAACTTTACTTCCGCCAGTACCTCGCCTCCTACTTTCCAAACTTCACAGAAACTCTCTTGCAAACACGCAAGACTAGCACTCCTGGAAGAAAGGATATGGTGGAGACATGGCTTAGCCACAGCCCAAGGGATGTTTCCAGAATGAAACTTTCACTCTGCAGCGGAGTGTGCGCTGATATGAAACTTCCTGGCAGATTAAAATTGTGTGCCGGAACCGGGACTCGAACCTGGGACCTTTGCCTTTCGCGGGCAAGCGGTCTACCGACTGAGCTACCCCGACACGACTCAGGATGCCGCCTCACAACTTTACTTCCGCCAGTACCTCGCCTCCTACTTTCCAAACTTCACAGAAGCTCTCTTGCAAACACGCAAGACTAGCACTCCTGGAAGAAAGGATATGGTGGAGACATGGCTTTGCCACAGCCTAAGGGATGTTTCCAGAATGAAACTTTCACTCTGCAGCGGAGTGTGCGCTGATATGAAACTTCCTGGCAGATTAAAATTGTGTGCCGGAACCGGGACTCGAACCTGGGACCTTTGCCTTTCGCGGGCAAGCGCTCTACCGACTGAGCTACCCCGACACGACTCACCACTTAATCTGCCAGGAAATTTCATATCAGCGCACACTCCGCTGCAGAGTGAAAGTTTCATTCTGGAAACATCCCTTAGGCTGTGGCTAAGCCATGTCTCCACCATATCCTTTCTTCCAGGAGTGCTAGTCTTGCGTGTTTGCAAGAGAGCTTCTGTGAAGTTTGGAAAGTAGGAGGCGAGGTACTGGCGGAAGTAAAGTTGTGAGGCGGCATCCTGAGTCGTGTCGGGGTAGCTCAGTCGGTAGAGCGCTTGCCCGCGAAAGGCAAAGGTCCCAGGTTCGAGTCCCGGTTCCGGCACACAATTTTAATCTGCCAGGAAGTTTCATATCAGCGCACACTCCGCTGCAGAGTGAAAGTTTCATTCTGGAAACATCCCTTAGGCTGTGGCTAAGCCAAGTCTCCACCATACCCTTTCTTCCAGGAGTGCTAGTCTTGCGTGTTTGCAAGAGAGCTTCTGTGAAGTTTAAAAAGTAGGAGGCGAGGTACTGGCGGAAGTAAAGTTGTGAGGCGGCATCCTGAGTCGTGTCGCGGTAGCTCAGTCGGCAGTCTAGTGGCGGACAGCGCGGAGGCTACACACGCCGTGCTGTGCGCTGCGCTGCTTGCTGCTTCCGCGTGTTAAGTCTCTGCGCTTGCTGTTGCGACTTGCAATTATTCGTGTTCAGTTGTAGAAGATGAATACGGAACAGTGATGACTGATAGGAATAGAAAGGATACCCTGAAGTTTACTTTTGAAAGAGAATTTGCCCGACCGAAATCTTTTGAAATTGAGGAATGGCTAGAACAATGCGTTAAAATAGGAATCGAGGATATTATTGGAATCCATCTATCGATTGTTAGCAGCGTGGTTTTTGTGAAACTCGCTAGATCCGAATGTGTGCCAAAATAGTCGAATCCTGTGGTGGAGTTATGAAGTATAATTACAGTGATGGCAATGTTGGAAAGGTTTTCGTTTCTCATGCAGGCCTTGGAATAAGAACTGTGCGCATTTTTGAACTGCCTTTTGAGATATCAAGTGCCGATATAGACGCAGTGATCTCGCCATACGGTAGAGTGATTAGTAATATTGCTGAAAGGTGGTCTACTGCTCATCGCTTTCCGGTACTAAACGGGGTACGACAGCTGAAAGTCGACTTGCATAAGCACATTCCGTCATACATTCAGGTCTGCGGATACCGAGCAATTGTGATGTATGATGACCAGCCTAAGACGTGTGCCGCGTGCAACTCTACGGGCCACGTAAGAGCCGAGTGCATGCAGCGGCGCGTGGCGCAGCTGCCGGCCGGCGAGGCGGCCAGGCCGCCCGTGTTGTCGACTCTGCCGGTGACGTTTGCGGCCGCGGCGCGCGGTCTCCCTGCTTCTGCGAGCCCCGAAGTCAATGCTTGTCTTGACGTGCCTGAGGTAGAGATGACGACTGAACGAACTGCGCAGACCCTCCCTCAGACTTCTCAGCCACCGCTACCTGCTGTAGTCGTACAAGAACAGGCCCCTGCAATACAAGCGACGGAATCGACAACCTCCGACGTCCCACCAGAGGCCCCTATGGAAATTACTCCAACGTTTGTACAACCCGCACCGTCAGTTTTGGAACAACTAACACCTCTTGAGAGTATTAAGGAACAGCTCTTTGTCCCAAACACTGTAGAGCACCCACCAGCAGAGACTCCTACACCGACAGAAGCTCCGCTTGGAAATCACCAAAGTCCGCCAAGAGGTTCATCTCCCAAGAGAAGACGGAAACGGAGGCTTGCGCGTCAGGGAGCGGAGGTCACTGCACCGCCCTTACGGGAAAAGGCAAAGCAGATAGGTGCTCAACTTAGGAACTCAGAACACACGTCCACCAATGTGTCAGGAACAATGGAAAAGGCCACGACTTCTGTGATATTCAATACTGAATACACCTCACACACCGATTCCGGACTTGATGACCAGACTGTCGCCGAACGTTCTCCTGACAAGGTACCCAGCACGTCGGAAAATTCAGTACCACCTACCTGGGCCGAAGAAATGGGGTCTAGCACGGAAGAGGAGATGGATACCGCTGTAACCGAGACCCCCGCAGGTCCATTCCAAACGGACGGCGACTGTCAATCACTCCACGATGGCTCTACAGAAATTAACGCACAACAAGCAAGTTCTACTGATCCATTCCCTAATGACGAATACTATTAAACAGCTCTTGATGTACCTGGTGGTAGATTTTTGCACAAGCATCTTTCTATATGCGTTTAGAAACTTCACGGTTAGTACCACTTCATGGTTAGTATCACGATCCCTTTTTCTAAGCTTAATTTGCGTATAGCCACCCATCATTCCACTACAGGCCTATAGGCTCGCAACGATAAATCTTAATAAGATACGTAGTGAGCTGAAATTACAACATCTAAAAGACTTCTTACATGCTGCAGACGTTGACATAGCATTCCTGCAAGAAGTAACAGAAATCAGGCTTGACTGCATACCAGGCTATAATGCCTTCATTAATCCTGGTATGGGTTCTGAAATAGGTACAGCCTTACTTGTGAAGGAAGGCATCATTATCAAGGATGTTACGAAATTACCCAATAGTAGAGGTATTGCTGGCACCTTCCATAACATCAGGCTAATAAATATCTATGCTCCATCTGGGTCCAGTAATAGACGATTACGAGCAGAATTCTTTAAGGAAGACATTGTTCCCCTGTTTGGTACTAACAACGAACACGTCATCTTAGGAGGTGACTTTAATTGCGTCCTCAGCGCTAAAGATCAAATTCCCAACATGAACAAATCTATTGAGCTGGAGCGCATAGTCCGAGACCTGCGATTCATTGACTCGTGGGAGTACAAACATGGAGTGGCACCTGGTTTTACCTACATCACCAATCATTCAGCAAGCCGTTTGGACAGGATATATTCACGTCTGCCTTGAGCACTCATATTCTGCAGTCTGAAGTTTGGCCAGTGGCCTTTTCAGATCACGCAGCATATTTATGTACCGTAAATATGGAACGACAAGGCACATGCAGATTCAGAGGCCTGTGGAAATTAAATGTTTCACACCTACAAGACCCGGCATGTCAAGGGGCCTTCCTCAACACCTGGAGGGAGTGCGAGCACAGATTCGCCTCTTATACTTCGGCAATAGAATGGTGGCTAAAGTGTGCAAAACCTAAAATAAGGAGATGTTTTATTAACTACTCTAAAGATAAATATTCATGGCACAAAAAAACAATAGAATTTTATTTTCACTGTTTAAGAGAAATCTACATGCTAGGCACTTCGGCTACTGGTTACTACGAACGAATCAAAAGAATACAGGCCAAAATGTTGGCCCTGCGTCGCAAACAACTAGAAGGATACATAGTTCGATCACGGGTCCAAACCATGGCACAACAAGAAAATACCTCCATTTATCATGTCATACAAGAAAGGAAACGTGGACACAGCAAGATACTGACAGAACTAAAAGCGGCAGATGGTACAACTTTGTCCACACATAGACAAATAAAGGAAGCAATTCTAAGCCATTTCACAGCCTTGATGTCTCATAAAGAAGTGGACGAAGAAGCACAAAATGTTCTATTGCAAAATGTGCAAGGCAGAGTCAACCACACGGAAGTAGAGAAACTCGTAGCACAGGCGACCGAAGAAAACGTGGAATACGCCGTTCGGGCAAGTGCCAAAAATAAATCTCCAGGAGCGGATGGCATCCCAGCGGAATTCTACCAAGTGTTCTGGGATCAGATCAAAACAAAAATTACACTCCTCTGTAACGAACTGTTGGAGCCCACAAATGGGATCCCACAAGAATTTCGCGAAGGCATCATAGTTTTGATTCCAAAAAATCCTGTTAGTAAAAAAATTGACAATTTGAGACCTATCACTCTTCTAAACAGTGATTACAAAATCTTTGCTCGACTTTTAGCACACAGGCTTAAATCGACAATTAACAGCGTAACTGGACCCTACCAGACGGGTGTGGGCCAAGATAGGAGACTCTTCCACACCCTGTGCGACTACCGCGACCTCATATCAACGGCTGAGGTCTGTAAACTTCAATGTGCCATAATATCATTAGACTTTGACAAAGCCTTTGACAGGGTCAATCACCAGTATCTCCTCCGTACTATGCATGCGATGGGTTTTCCGCCTCGGTTCGTAACCATTTTGCAACATATGATAACGAACAATACATCCCAAATCATACACCCTACCAGGAAAATAGAAGTATCCAGCTCTGTGAGACAGGGTTGTCCAGTTTCTATGGCGCTCTTTTCCATCGCGATCGAGCCCCTGCTTGCCACACTGATGCAACGTCTACAAGGATTACAAATACACGGAAACAAAATAGTTTGCAAGGCCTATGCGGATGATGTGGGTTTCCTTGTCATTAACAGACCTGAAATAGAGACTGCTTTGCAAATCGTTCAACAGTATGAACGTGCATCTGGCGCGCTGCACAACAGGACAAAATCTGGAATTTTTAATATCGGCCGTGGTTTAGGGCCACGAACTTCTGGACATCTACGTGAGCTGACGGTTTTCAAGTGCCTAGGTATTGACTTTCACAACACTATCCGTCGTACCATAGCAGCAAACTACAAGGGACTGTTAAATAAACTACGCGCCCTTGCACAGACATACAGCATCAGGAAACTCAATGAAATCCAGAAAGTAACAGTAGCCAACATCTGCCTAACTGCAAAACTTAATTATGTCGCTCAAGTCCTGCCCATACCTTCAACTATGACAAAACAATTCATGTCCGCACTTGGCCACTTTGTCAGTCGCGGTCACATTTTCAAAGTGCATTATGACACCCTAACGCTTCCGCCAATAAGTGGGGGTCTCAATCTCACAGACATTGGTAAGAAGGCACAGGCGTTATACATCGCTAAAACTTCTGAACTATGGAAGACTTGTACCAACAGTCTTGTTGCACACTTGTTGGATGAAATAGCTCCGGCTGACCTCAGTCCACCCATCAGTGTACAACATGTCCCGAACGGACTTTATCACTTGAAATACTTTCTATTAGAGTATAGCTATTTACAAGCACGAATCCCCGATGTCAGAAAGAAGAAAGTTAAAGATATATACCGTGAATTAATGAAAGATAAAAAGAAAAACATCATAGAAGACAAATACAGATCTCACCACTGGAAGATGATTTGGAAAAATATACATTGTCGTAACTTACCTTCCACGATGAAGACTACGTGGTACTTAGTTGTAAATCGCAAAATTGCAACTAACTCTAAACTTTACAACATCCACCTGGCAAACTCACCAGATTGTGTCACGTGCAACGTATTAGATACGGAAGAACACCGATTCGGGTGCGACAAAATCAAAGAAATATGGATGTATATACGACGGAAATTGGCATCCATCAGCAGAACGTCGCCAAACTACATAACAGCTTCCGATTTTCTTTTCCCAGAAGACGTACCGTTCCCCAAAACAAAAAGAAACGCCATCAACTGGCTAAAGGGGGCATCGGTCCACTACATTTTTTCAAACACGGACATGAAATTGGAAGATTTCTGGGTATACCTTACTGCGGAGCATCACAAGCTGATGAAAACAAGACATTACAAGAAACATTTCGCTAATTTCTTACTAAACACATTACCATAACAAGGAAGGAAGGAAATTTTTATTTACACAAAATTCCTTATATGTTTGTTTCGAAGCCAAATTTATATATCGCCTTTGTTTTACCATTCCTTCAGTTCAGGGGTCAAAGTATTATGTTTTAAGATTGAGGACAGGATGGTCCCCACGATTTACCGAAAGATAGGACATGATTTTAATTTCTGTTGGTTTATTTTGAACAGTTAAATGGCAACATTACCAAGAGAAAAGGTTTTAAGTTATAAACGGCAATGGAGCCATAAGACCTTTGAGGTCAACATTTACATGGAAGCAGAACTAGTTTTTTTTTTTTTTTTTTTTTTTTTTTTTTTTTTTTTTTTTTTTCTTGAAAGAAGACATTTATTTACTTGTTATGGTCTTCAGTCCGGAGACTGGTTTGATGCAGCTCTCCACCCTACTCTATCCTGAGCAAGCCTTTTCATCTCCTCATAAGAACGGCAACCCACATCCACTTGAATCTGCTTACTATACGCGTCTCTTGGTCTCCCTCTGCGATTTTTACCCCACACACTTCCCTCCAATGCTAAATTTACGACTCCTCGATGTCTAAGAATGTGTCCTACCAGGCGATCCCTCCTTTTAGCCAGGGTATGCCAAAAATTCCTTTTCTCACCAATTCTGTTCAGTACTTCTTCATTGGTTATGCGATCTACCCACCTAATCTTCAGCATTCTTCTGTAGCACCACATTTCAAAAGCCTCTATTCTCTTCCTGTCCGCACTGCTTATCGTCCATGTTTCACTCCCGTACAAGGCAACACTCCACACAAATGCCTTCAGAAAAGACTTCCTTACACTTAAATTAATGTTCGATGTTAGCAAATTTCTCTTTTTCAAAAATGCTTTTCTTCCCATTGCCATTCTGCATTTTATATCCTTTGTACTGCGACCATCACATGTTATTTTACTACCCAAGTAACAAAACTCATCTACCACCTTCATTGTTTCGTTACCTAATCTAATTCCTTCAGCATCGCCCGATTTTCTAAGACCGCATTCCATTATTTTTGTTTTGCTCTTGTTAATGTTCATTTTATACGCTCTCTTCAACACACTGTCCATTCCATTCAACTGCTCTTCCAGGTCCTTTGCTGTCTCTGAGAGAATTACAATGTCATCAGCAAAACGCAATGTTTTTATTTCTTCCCCCTGAACTTTAATCCCTATTCCAAATTTTTCCTTGCTTTCCTTCACCGCCTGCTCGATGTACAAATTGAATAACATCGGAGAAAGGCTACAACCCTGTCTTACTCCCTTCCCAACTGATGCTTCCCTTTCATGCCCTTCGAGTCTAATAACTGCGGTCTGGCTTTTGTACAAGTTATAAATAACTCTCCTTTCCCTATATTTTACCCCTGCTGACTTCAGAATTTGAAAGAGTGTATTCCAGTCAACATTGTCAAATGCTTTCTCCAAATCTACAAAAGCTAAAAATGTAGGCTTGCCTTTCCTTAATCTATCTTCTAAGATAAGACGTAAAGTGAGTATTGCCTCCCTGGTTCCTACGTTCCTCCTGAATCCAAACTGATCTTCCCCAAGGTCAGCTTCTACCAGCTTTTCCATTCTCCTGTAGATAATTCGTGTTAAAATTTTGCAACCATGACTTATCAAACTAATGGTTCTGTAATTTTCACACCTGTCTGCGCCTGATTTCTTTGGAATGGGGATTATTACATTTTTCTTAAAGTCTGAGGGTATTTCGCCTGTCTCATAAATCCTACACACCAGTTCAAATAGTCTTGTCGTGGCTGGCTCTCCCAGAGACTTTAGTAGCTCTGAGGGTATGTCATCTACTCCTGGGGCCTTGTTCCGACCTAGGTCTTTCAAGGCTCTGTCAAATTCATCTCTCAGTATAGCATCTCCTATTTCATCTTGATCTACGTCCTCTTCCCTTCCTACCACATTGTCTGTAAGTTCATTTCCTTTGTAGAGCTGCTCTATGTACTCTTTCCACCTTTCAGCTTTCCTTTCTTTGCTGAGAACCGGCTTCCCATCTGAGTTCTTGATATTCGTAGAGTTGCTTTTCTTGTCCCCAAATGTCTCTTTTATTTTCCTGTAGGCGGTATCTACTTTTCCCCTTGTTATACATTCTTCTACAGATTTGCATTTGGCTTCTAGCCACTCCTGCTTAGCCATTTTGCACTTCCTGTCAATCTCATTTTTTAATCGTCTGTACTCCATTTTGCCTGTTTCATTTACTGCATTTTTATATTTTCTCCTTTCATCGATTAAATCTAGTATTGTAGGTCTTGCCTTTCTACCTATTTTGTCCTCTGCTGCCTTCACTATTTCATCTCTCAGTGCTACCCATTCCTCTTCTACTGTTTTATTTCCCCCTGTTTCTGTCAATTGTTGCCTAAATCTCCCTCTGAAATTCTCCAGAACTTCACTTTCCTTCAATTTATCTAAGTTCCATCTCCTTATTTTCCTACCTTTCTGCAGTTTTTTCAGTTTCAGCCTACAGTTCACGACTAACAAGTTATGGTCAGAGTCTATATCTGCCCCTGGGTACGTCTTGCAGTTTATAACCTGGTTCCGGAATCTATGTCTTACCATTATAAAATCTATCTGATACCTTCCGGTGTCTCCTGGTCTCTTCCATGTATACAACCTTCTTTTGTGATTCTTAAACCAGGTGTTTGTTATGATTAATTCATGTTCCGTGCAAAATTCTACCAGGCGACTTCCTCTTTCATTCCTCCTGCCCAGTCCATATTCACCTACTATTTTTCCTTCTCTTCCTTTTCCTACAACCGAATTCCAGTCTCCCATCACAATTAAGTTTTCCTCTCCCTTAACTGTCTGAATAATTTCCTTTAGCTCCTCATATATTTCTTCGATCTCCTCATCATCAGCAGAGCTAGTTGGCATATAAACCTGTACTACTGTTGTCGGTGTTGGCTTCGTATCTATCTTGACAATGATAATGCGATCACTGTGCTGCTCATAGTAGTTTACCCGCATTCCTATTTTCTTATTCATTATCAGTCCTACTCCTGTGATAACCCCAACTGATTTTGTATTTATAATCCTGTACTCACCTGACCAGAAATCCTGTTCATCCTGCCACCGAACTTCACTAATCCCCACTATATCTAACCTCAACCTATCCATTTCCCTTTTTAAATTTTCTAATTTTCCTACTCGATTAAGGGATCTAACATTCCACGCTCCGATCCGTAGAATGCCAGTATTGTCTTTCCTGATGACAACATCCTCCTGAGTAGTCCCCGCCCGGAGATCCGAATGGGGGACTATTTTACCTCCGGAATATTTTACCCGAGAGGATGCCATCATCATATGTTCTTACAGTAGAGCTGCATGTCCTCGGGAAAAGTAACGGCTGTAGTTTCCCCTTGCTTTCAGCCGTTCGCAGTAGCTGTGTGGCAAAGCCACATGAGCTAATGTTACAAGGCCAGCTCAGTCAGTCATCCAGACTGTTGCCCCTGTAACTACTGAAAAGGCTGCTGCCCCTCTTCAGGAACCACACGTTTGTCTGGCCTCTCCACAGATACCCCTCCGCTGTGGTTGCACCTACGGTACGGCTATCTGTATCGCTGAGGCACGCAAGCCACCCCACCTCGGCAATGTCTGTGGTTCATGGGGGTGGATTTATTTACTTAAGAAAATAAAAACATAAAGTAAAAAAGGCGACTGAGGCAAAAAAAAAAAAAAACAAAAAAAAAACGGTTAAGACGTCTGCCTAGTAAGCATGGAGGTCCGGGTTCGATTCCCGGCCGCACCACAAATTTTAATTCAATGCTTCAGATCTATCAATAATGTCTTTGACATATTTGAGACGTAAATCCGTCTCAGGGAGCCTTTATTTCTATTAATTGATATTTATATCACAATAAAAGGATAAAGAAAAAAAAAAAAAAAAGTCGGTAGAGCGCTTGCCCGCGAAAGGCAAAGGTCCCAGGTTAGAGTCCCGGTTCCGGCACACAATTTTAATCTGCCAGGAAGTTTCATATCAGCGCACACTCCGCTGCAGAGTGAAAGTTCCTTCTGGAAACATCCCTTAGGCTGTGGCTAAACCATGTCTCCACCATATCCTTTCTTCCAGGAGTGTTAGTCTTGCGTGTTTGCAAGAGAGCTTCTGTGAAGTTTGGAAAGTAGGAGGCGAGGTATTGGCGGAAGTAAAGTTGTGAGGCGGCATCCTGAGTCGTGTCGGGGTAGCTCAGTCGGTAGAGCGCTTGCCCGCGAAAGGCAAAGGTCCCAGGTTCGAGTCCCGGTTCCGGCACATAATTTTAATCTGCCAGGAAGTTTCATATCAGCGCACACTCCGCTGCAGAGTGAAAGTTTCATTCTGGAAACATCCCTTAGGCTGTGGCTAAGCCATGTCTCCACCACATCCTTTCTTCCAGGAGTGCTAGTCTTGCGTGTTTGCAAGAGAGCGTCTGTGAAGTTTGGAAAGTAGGAGGCGAGGTACTGGCGGAAGTAAAGTTGTGAGGCGGCCTCGTGAGTCGTGTCGGGGTAGCTCAGTCGGTAGAGCGCTTGCCCGCGAAAGGCAAAGGTCCCAGGTTAGAGTCCCGGTTCCGGCACACAATTTTAATCTGCCAGGAAGGTTCATATCAGCGTATACTCCGCTGCAGAGTGAAAGTTTCATTCTGGAAACATCCCTTAGGCTGTGGCTAAGCCATGTCTCCACCATATCCTTTCTTCCAGGAGTGCTTGTCTTGCGTGTTTGCAAGAGAGCTTCTGTGAAGTTTGGAAAGTAGGAGGCGAGGTACTGGCGGAAGTAAAGTTGTGAGGCGGCATCCTGAGTCGTGTCGGGGTAGCTCAGTCGGTAGAGCGCTTGCCCGCGAAAGGCAAAGGTCCCAGGTTCGAGTCCCGGTTCCGGCACACAATTTTAATCTGCCAGGAAGTTTCATATCAGCGCACACTCCGCTGCAGAGTGAAAGTTTCATTCTGGAAACATCCCTTAGGCTGTGGCTAAGGCATGTCTCCACCATATCCTTTCTTCCAGGAGTGCTTGTCTTGCGTGTTTGCAAGAGAGCTTCTGTGAAGTTTGGAAAGTAGGAGGCGAGGTACTGGCGGAAGTAAAGTTGTGAGGCGGCATCCTGAGTCGTGTCGGGGTAGCTCAGTCGGTAGAGCGCTTGCCCGCGAAAGGCAAAGGTCCCAGGTTCGAGTCCCGGTTCCGGCACACAATTTTAATCTGCCAGGAAGTTTCATATCAGCGCACACTCCGCTGCAGAGTGAAAGTTTCATTCTGGAAACATCCCTTAGGCTGTGGCTAAGGCATGTCTCCACCATATCCTTTCTTCCAGGAGTGCTAGTCTTGCGTGTTTGCAAGAGAGCTTCTGTGAAGTTTGGAAAGTAGGAGGCGAGGTACTGGCGGAAGTAAAGTTGTGAGGCGGCATCGTGAGTCGTGTCGGGGTAGCTTAGTCGGTAGAGCGCTTGCCTGCGAAAGGCAAAGGTCCCAGGTTCTAGTCCCGGTTCCGGCACACAATTTTAATCTGCCAGGAAGTTTCGAACTAGTAACCACTTTATCTGGTGTGGCTCAACGATTTCAGCTCTTCAACAGTTTCTACAAAACAACTGTGAAAAGAGTTGATCATCTAAAAGTAAACAAATTAAGTAGGAATCAGTTTTGAACATAAACTTGCTGAATGTTGAAATTGTGAGTGATCGAAGGCAAGTAGTGAGCATAAGTATTTGCGTCACAGCAGTTTAGCGCTTACTGATCTGCACATTATGGTCTACTCATCGGCAGCAAAACACTTGTAATTGGTTTCAATTAAGCGTAGATTAACTAACAAGGAGTTAACCAAAAACTCTGAGGACTTAGACAACGCCGAAATAAGAACCAACCAACAAGACAAAACATTCTAGAGTAGAGTACTAGAAATATAAAACTTAAAAGTAAAAGTTAAATTTTTATGAATTTTGGGTTCGTTAGTGCCAGCTTCCATCGACAAAAAAATCGTCCGTCAAGCTTTGATTACCTAAAGTTATATTTCTGTTATTGCAGCTGAACTTACATGAATAAAATGAGTTTGAAAATGAAGTATCAACTTGAAAATTAAGTTAGTATAGCTTGGCACTTCAGTTATATTTAGTGATTTTATTTGTAACGATGCTCGGTTATCATTTCACTGGACAGGATAGGACACTATGGAGGTTGCAATGAATCGGGATAATGGACAGACATGATTACTTTAAAATTGCTCTGGTGGTGTGTCAAAGTTTCAAAAGACACCGAAACTGGGAAACGCCTCAAAATACGCGTAACCTTTTTCGTGGACTAATCACTGATACTCTCTCATAGCTCGTCGTCGTTGATGAGAAGTTGGTCGCGCTGTGGATGCTGTGGATGAAGCTGCAGACACAGTCCCACGGTCAGTGAGAATTTACGGTGCAAACTCTTGATGTAGAAAGAAACTGCGACGTCTGCCCCCACCAAAAAGTGGCCCGGGTGCCACAAAATTAGTACTCTTCCTGACAAAGGCCAGGTGAGCCAGAACGCGCCACTTCACGTCTTCGCGCACTTTCCATGTGCTCCACTCCTCAAGCACTTCTCCCAACAACTCGCAGTGTCACGGACCACGTCCGCTTGCCAGAACCAATTGTGTGTGAATCTAAGGGACTCAACTAAGATGGTCATTAATCGCTATGCTTACAAACTACTTACACTAACTTAAAGTAACTTATGATAAGGACAACACAAACACCCTTGCCCGAGGGATGACTCTAACCCCTCCCCCAGTTTGCCAGAGAACACACTATGCTCACAATATAAATATCTGACAAAGAACCTTTCTCCTACAGTTTTCCTAACGGCGTTCATGCAGTGTAAATTACAGTACTTGTGACAGCAACATACAGAATAACAAAGGAAACATTACCACAGATCTGGACGTCAGAGGTAAACTATCATATGTGACATTTCGCTAACTTTGCAGGAGAGTACAGTGGAAGCTGCTGAGTTTCGGATTTTACTGTGTCTCCAGTAAGTCAAATACATAATTAAGTATTTTTATACTTTCCCGATTGTCTCTACATGTACTCTGTCTTTATGAAATTTTTTATCAAATATTACGGTTATGACGTCGAAAGCGAAACCCAGTCATCCCAGTGGAACCATACTGTCGACTCAAGACTGAAAAAAAAAAAAAAAAAAAAAAAAAAACAAAAAAAAAAAAAAAAAAAACCACGTCAAATTGGATCAAATGTCAAAGTTTTGCTCACCGAGGCGTACTGCATCTTCAATTTGTGCCTCAAGATCAGACGGTCAATAATGAGTACTTAAAGGCAGTTTGTGAGAAGCGATACGCAAGAATCGTCCAGAACTGTCGAGAAACAAATTATGGCTTTTACATCACGACAATACACGTCATCATTTATCAATACTTTTGAGAGATCTTTTGAAAAAAAAGCAACACGACAATCATGCCTCATCAACAATATTCGCCGGATGTAGTCCCCGGCGACTCGTTCCCGTTCCCAAAACTAAAGAGATCTATGAAAGGACGAATACTTGCAACGAGTAAGGATCTATAAACACCATCGCTGGAAGTACACTAGGCTGTACCAGAAGGTGCTTATGAGAAGTACATCATGAATTGGAAGAATCGTTGGCAGAAGTGTATTTAATCGGAGGGAATTAATTTGGAGGCTACAACTTAATATTGAAGAGTAAATAAACATTTTTTTTTAAATTTTATTTTGTAAAATCAACTTACTTTTTGAACACACCTCGTATGTTTAAGATATTTATTTATTCATTCATTCATTTCATTTTTTTTAAAGTAGGAATTAGCTGTAGTTTATACCTGCAAATGTTTTACATTAAATTAACTCTTAGAATACCACACAATTTTTGGAAATTTCTCGGGACATAACGATTTATACGATGAATCTATACCATACCATTCACCTCTCTTTGATAAACCCAAGAGACAGGAAGCAGGTAGGGAGAAATAGTTGATTTATTTAACTCAAGTGAAAGTACTGAGAGTGCGAAGGCGTCATCTCCTTATTTATGTATTACATCAGTGGCGTCCTTAATACGGGGAATTATACGGAACGTAATTCGAAACGCGAGCTCGCCCGAGAACAATGAGTGTCGATTACCTGGTGAGGCGCCGTGACTGCGGCCTACTGGCCTCTGTCTCCACAGCCGGCGGGTGGCGCTCTGCGCAGTTCCTGTCCAGGAACCGTTCGGAACACCCGGCCGTCAACAGCTGGGCGATCATCATTTTGGATATGTGACAACCACACCCAGTGACATTTGCACCCAACCACAAATCTGTGACATTTGCACCCAACCACAAATCTGTGACATTTGCACCCAGTCTGACTGGATCTACCTGTTCACTAGGCTGCAGCCCGTACCCCTCGCTAAGCCGCTCATGTGCCTGTGGTAATTCCACGTCGCCCTCACCCCGGGAATCCTCGCTCACCGGAAACGCTTTCTCGACACAGTCTGCCTGCAGTCACAGTTTCGATATGGAGATATCGACGATCAACAAATGCAAGCCATGTGGCCACTATGAAGGTACTATTACATCATAAAAAGAACCAAAGCAGACGGAACAGAGATTAGGCGCTGTTTAAAACATAGAACAACGCACTGTCAAGGAATGTATTCCAGTCAGTGTTTCCTTAGTGATGTAAAATGCCTCGACGTTTATAAGTTTGAGCAAATGGCCAAAATAAATGTCTAGGCAAATGCCCAAATTTCATAAATATGCAGGCATTTATGGATTTAAAAGATAAACTTACAAGCAGTACCTCCAAAAATAACGTGATATTTTGCACTACTCTCTAAAGTACATCTCAAATGTTTCAATTCTTTTCTGTTCTCATTTCCCAACAGCCCAAATTTCGCAAACGTACAATGTTGTGCTGCAAACGTATGCTGTGAGAAAGTCCTGGGAGATGTTTGACAGCAGTAGATTTCTCTTTCCCATGTGCATGTGCTAGTCTACTTTTTATGTCCTCCTTGCTTCTTCCGTCGTAGGTTTGTTTACTCCTAATGTAGCAGAATTCATTGTTTTCGTGTACATTGTGATCACCAATCGGATGTTATTTTCTCGCTACTTTTATTTCTGTTACTTCTGATAACATTCGTATTTCTTTGGTTTAGCTTCAATCTATGGTCTGTACTCATTAGTCTTTTCAGTTTTGTCAACAGATCCTGTAATATTCCTTCACTTCCACAGACGATAGCAATGTCATCAGCAAATCTTATCATTGATATTCTTTTACTCAGAACTTTTATCACAGACTTGAACCTCTTCTTTATTTCCGATATTCCGTCTTCATTTTTAATCTTAGCACTTCGTTCTTGACTTTCGACGCTTTTTGTATCCACTTGGTTCACATACAAACAATGTATTACCCGCCTTTCCCTACAGTTTACTCCTATTTTTCTCAGAATTACGAACATCTTGCAGCACCTTACATTATCGAAGGCTTTATCCAAGTGACAAATCTCATGAATATGTCTTGGTTCTTCTCTACCCTCGCTGCTATTATAAATTGCAGTAATGCTATTGCGGCAACGCATAGCCGTAAAGTACGGTCTGTGCCAATGCGACCTCACAGTCCTCGGCTCTTCTACCAGCCGGGCAGAGATCGGACGGGGAGATTAGCGGACCGCCCCTCGACCAGAACTGGGTGCTAATGTCACTCGGTGCATTTGTCACTGGGTGCATTTGTCAGGACACTCATCATTTCAACCTGCATCGACATTATCACTGATTACCCTGTTATAACGATTAACTGTTAGCAACAATGCCGTCTGCCTTCCCATTTCCTGTTCGATTCTGCAGTTTTCTGTTACGAAAATTACTGATCCGAAAGTGATAGTGCAAATTCTGAAGTTTCGAAATTATGTTGTCGTCTAGCCTTTCAAGGAGGATTTATACGTGAAAGACATGATACCAACACAGGAAAACAAACAAACAAACACACACACACACACACACAAACCACTAGGAAAGTGCATTGTGGTTAATCGAAGAAAGAAATAAAAGTCGCGCGGGAGTATCCGAGGGGTCTGGAGAGCCACGTTGCGGATCGTGAGGCCTCCAGCGTCGGGGGTTCGAATCCCCCCTCGGGCAGGGATGTTTGTGCCGTCTTTAGTATAAGGTAGTTTATAAATAGTTTGTAAGTTTAGGGACTGATGACCACGCAGTTAAGCCCCATATGCCTTACAAACATTTCAACATTTTTTGAAGGAAATAAAAAATAATGAAAACTGTCATTAAAGATTATTGAAAACAGTTATTCACTAAAATTTAAATACTCTCAGTGGAGAAGCAACTGGTGTTAAATACGTAAACACTTTTCCTGATTATAATAAATCTGTAAATGTAGGCCTGTCGCTGTTCACTTTAACCTTCAAAACTACTGGACGAATCTTCATATGCTTTTCACAGGAAACATGAGAATAATTTGGGTAGGCATGATTTTATCAAAATCGGATCACGAAGAAAATAAATATCGTAATTTTATGTGTTTTCAGTAACCGTAGTGTCTGTTTGTTCAACTATTAAATCTCTTGTCTCCAAACCTACTCCACGAATTTGCATCCGGTTTTCACAGGTAACTTGAGCGCAACTCTGGACAACATACAGACTTCGTTAAATAAAAATCGGATCACGGAAAAAAAGAATATCGTAGTTTCTAATTTTTTATCTACGAGCGACATGTCTGTCTGTCTCTTTGAACACGTTTATCTCCAGACCTACTTGACGAATTTTCATGGGGTTTTCACACGTAACTTGAGCATATTGTGCGGTTACATAAAGGGTTCAATAATTAAAATCTGATCAGAGAAAATAAATATATCATAACTTAATCATTTCACTCTTGATTGTCCTGGCGCAGTAACAGTAAATTCATTTTTGTAATAATAACAGTCTCTGTTGCAGTCTCTGGTGTATTATATGCTTGAATTGCAGGGTAGTATAGCAAAAATCCAATAGAGGCGCTGTTACTTACATACTATACCAAATAACTAATAGATGGCGATGCCGTATTTTCTAATCACATAACTAAGGTGAAATGCACGGAAACAAGGGCTACAACTTTCCTTACAGTAGCGGTGTAGTGTAAAAGGAATTTATATATGTGTTACTTTCATTAAAGCGTGGTACAAAATTTCATTGTCATATCTCCAAAACTGTGGATTTGGTGCATTTTTGAAATAGTGTGTGTTTTTCATCAACGTTCCCCCTCAACGGCATTAGCAGGAATCGCATGACTTTTATCATCTCAGTGTGAGAAGAGCAATATATGGTTACCACAGGCCCTTGACACATCCATTATCCTTTCTTCAAAGTGAATGACGCAGTTTTGTGACTATTTTTGTGAACACATATGGTTCCATTTTCTGCGCTTTAGCATCTGCATTCACCAAAACTGAGTCCGTTTGATTTCTGGCTATGAAGACATTTAATGTCTCAGGGAGACGTTGCGATGTATGGGACGCAATACAAATGTAATCAAGTGTATTTGAAACAGTTTCACTGTGAAGAAAGGCTTATGTTACTGACCGGGAGCAGAGTTTGGCACTTATCTAAGTGTATATAGGATTCTGGATAGTTCAAAAAATTTTCTAAAATGTTCATTGTCCTACTGATATTCGTATTACATTTGAATTAATTGTAAAGACCCTCTACTTACGTTTACCGACTTGATTCAATGTGTTCTCATTAGTTATTCCACCTTCTCATAAAATATGTAGCGTAACTTAGCAAATAATATTTCAAAAGCTTCTATTTTCTTCTTGGCTGATCTTTCTGTCATCTACGTTTCTTCCATACTCCAAATACAGTCAAAAATATTTCGTAGCCCATAAACGATGTTAGATGTTAACAAATCGCTTTTGATGTTATAGCGGGTTTGCTTTTCATAATCTATTTTGACCATCACCTTGTTAGCCAACTTGCAAACTGTACCTGTTACTGTTAATATGTAATTTCGTAATTTAGTTCTTTCACCTAACTCGACTATATTCCTTTACACTTGTTTTTTAAATATGATGACGTTAACTTGAAAGACAGATCAGTTCCACTCAACTGATAATCGAAATGCTTTATCTCCAACAGATTAGCAATATCATCAACAAACTTATAAGTTTCTCTACCCTGAACTTCCAAATCTTCTACAAATTTATACCTAATTTTCGTTACTGATTGCTCATTGTACAGCACTTTCATATATTTGAGCTCAAGTAACCGGAGTCTGGTTTCTCTATGAACTGTCGCCCAGAATTTCACTGAGTTTATTCCGCTCAACAACGTCAAAAGCTTTCATCTAAAAGTTCTATGAACTTGGTTTGCCTTTCTTTAATCGATGGTCTAACGTAAGTCGCAGTGGTAGCATTTCCTCTTTTTTTCATTCATCTCTCTGGAACACAAATTTATTTCCACTGAGGTCAACTTCAGACAGTTTTTTCGCTCATCTGTAAATATCACGAGCCAGTAGTTTGTAAATATCACTTATTAACTGAGGATCCAGTAATATTCACACCTGGCAGAACCTGCTTTACTTGTAATCTTCTAGCACACTAAATCCATATGAGACTACTCTTTGATTATATGCTCAAAGCTACCATTTGCGAATAGCTTGATTGGTACGTTTCACTCGCTGTTCCGTCTCAGAACTTTTCTTTAGGATTAAAGTTAGGTAGCTCAGCGGGCAAGCAGGATAACAGAGTAGGGAAGAAAGGACGGATAATTACAGTATACCGTACAATGTGAGGCAAAAATACTTTCCCAACTTGAATAGTCTGGAGGCCAAGTGCGAAGCATTGCGCAGTCCTAAGATAAGAAGTGCCAGTGTTCACAGTGTGACCTGTGACGTTTACATCATATAATAGAAGCCATATAGTAATTAGTGTACAATATATATCGAGCGAGATACAATGTAATTTAACTCAACCTGTAATTTATTTTGAAAATCATTACTCAAGCACCTAGAAGCGGTTTAAATGTCAGAAATTTGCGACTATAGAATTAATACAACGACAATATTTTCACATCTGTATCAGTTGCTGAGTGGATAGGCTGACTGTTACGATCGTAAAGTAGGAGCGATCATTATAAAAATTGTTCCAAGAACTCATGGATCAACGTAGAACAAAACCCATCCCACATTGCAAAGAACCGATCTATCCGATGAACAACAAACAATTTTTTTTTTTTTTTTTTTTTAGGGGGGGGGGTCCAAATTCTTTCAAAATATTCCATTTTGTAACACTCTAATACTTAGATAAGTAAATAAATGCTCATAGTAAAAATTATTGAAAATTGATGTATTTATTCGTAATTACTTCGATCTTCATCTTTTGCCTCAAGTAAGAGAAACATCGGCTGATTGGCATACGTCATGGATCTACGTCGTAATGGCTGATTTGTATGTTACGAGCGAGTATGTGATCTCTTTGAAACCTGTGTGGGTGCATCCGAGGACGGACGCCGCTGTGGTATTGATCCTTCCACAGATGGATTAGACGATTTGAAAAAAAAAATGTTCAAATGTTTGTAGAGCTTATGGGACTTAACTACGGGGTCATCAGTCCCTAAACTTACAAACTACTTATGAACTAACTAATGACGGCACAAATATCCATGCCCGAGGGGGGATTCAAACCCCCGACCGTAGTGGCCGTGCAGACCGCGCCTCAGTCCCCTCGGCCACCGCGGCCGGCAGACGATTTAAGATAGTGAGGTAGCGATACCTTCAGTATCTGAAAGGCCACGAGTCTCTACACGGACAACCCGAAGAGTTAGTCAGGGCGATCAAACTGACACTTTTGTCGACAATTCGGCGATCAAGACGAGCCACATATTTCCCGATAACATCGAGAACAGCTCTCAAAAGTTAAAAGGAGCAATAAATTAGGTCCCGTCGTGCTCTTATCAACCTTTGTCTCACGAAGAAAGTTATTTTCTCCTACGATTGCACATTTTATTTGACGAGCAGACGTCGTGCCCGTGATTAATGCACAGATGGCCAACGACGTGAGGTGCGCGTCGTGGCAACAGGCCCTAGAAATGGAGGGATAAGTGAGCATTTTTGAGGCCTGATATCTTACATGGGTCTAGGAAATTTAGAAAGTATCCGAAGCCAGATCAGTCCAGCATTTAAAAGTCGATCACTGTACGTAACAAGAGCTTTGTTTTATCACTAAAATTATCAAAAAAGGTCCGTGTGAAGCACCGGACACTCCCTGCTACAAAATCTTGTTCCCTGGCCGAAACTGAGAACTGACTCGTTTCAAATTACTTCAGTAACATGACGTTAATACTACAGTAGTCAATATACATAGCAGCTCACACGTTATTACACACAGACGTTTATAAGCAAATCACCACAATTAAAGCTATCTTAGAAAGGTGGCTAAGAAAATATTTATGGCGTAATGGAATTTAGACATACGAAAAATTATACGAAAAATTACATCTGAACTTGTTCTAAGCACTAGTGAAAAACAATATTAAATAAAAGAGGTAAGGTACTCCAAAACTACAATTTATAGGCATCTTACGGATTATGCTGAACTTAGACTTGTTTATTCAGATAGAAAACAAGCAATTTTGTTAATACAAAACAATGTATCTCTTACATGGATTAATGCGGACGGTGCCCAGCCTAAATTATACATGGTTTAACGCTACTGGGGGGGGGGGGGGGGGGAGGATTCACAAACAACACTCATTCTCTTACACACACAATGCCACAGCGAAACTCACCAAAATCAGCGTGCTGAGACGAGGCTGAAGCAGGCGCCGCTATCGTAGGCGAAATTCAGCAAGTTGGAGGTAGCACAAAACACAATATACAAAAACGCTCTGAAGTTGCTTCTGGTCTGTCGTGCCTGTTTTGAGATGGTGCGCGTGTATAGCCAAGTTAAATTACATCTGAATTGGACCGCGAGCTAACACGCTAACGGTGACACACTGCTGCGTTACATGAATGCACTCCCCTGAAGGTGAAGTGTTTGAAAATCGGATTCATTTTACAAAATCACGGTGGATTCTTAAGTTGGAGTCTGTTAAAAATCGATCTAGGTACTGATTTTATATGAGAAGTGGCGTGAATTCAGGCGACTAGCTGCAAACCCCGGAAGTCGGAACTCGGACCCATGTGGTTCCGAAAAACGATAAAATTGAATATATTCAGTTTCCAAAAAATAAAGAAAATTAACTACAGTATGCAACCCATAGAAATGTTTAGAATTACATAAAGAAGCGAAAGAAATGCAGCTACACGCGATAAGGAGCGATTACAGAGACGGATGAAGTCCAGTCTCCAAAACTCGTAGACTTGAAATAATTACAAAGTCGTAAAATAAGAATAAGAACTTCGACTGCAACCCATAGAAATATTTCGAATTACATAAGGAGGCTATTGAAGGAGGTTGTACAAGGCTCAGAGAGAATTACTGACAAAGAGAGTGCGTACTACTACTCGGAGAAGAAACAGCAAAATTGAATTAGGCGGGGAGAGAAGATCGCCAAATATTAGTAGAAATCAGAAGAACACCCGCATAGTTACTTGCCTGATGGGCATGGAACAAATAAGAGTGGAAGCTGAAGGCTTTGTTCTATGAACCAACCACGTGGAACACATACCACTCATGGAATGTAACGATGAGAGGGTCCCACAATGCTAGAAGCATTTACACAGAGTTCATACACTGCCACATGATCACAAAAGGTTTAAACATACCAGGCCGTTATCAAACTGCAACTAGAATCACACACCGTGCGCTTATCTATTGGAAATCACTGAATTGAAAAACGTGAACACATTTCCACGTACGATCAGTGAAAATATTCCAAAAAATTATTCTAATTTAAACGTGCTAAACAATGAAATGCTACCGTCTCATGGATACAAGAGAAGAACCAACCTTACCTCGCCAGACACCCAGTATATAATGGCCAGATTCAGCGGCCACGAGACGCGGGAAGCCACCGGAAACTGGAAAATTCAAGATACAGCAGTGGTGTGGATGGAGAGCGAGTAGATTCACCGCTGAGGGAAGGCTCGCCAACTAGCTAGCAACCAAAGGGTGTGGAAACCTCTTTGGTAGTATCAGCAGCTATCAACACTGAGCCAGAGAGAACGATGCAAAGCGCGCTATCACACCCCACATTCAGACAGCCATAGATTCTCGCACCCACTTAAAAGTAAAACAACTGCACACTCACAGGGACAGTGGCGTAGCGGAGAAGCCGTACTTATTGACAAAAATATTTTTCCTCGAAGACCCAAGCAGTTCTTAATGCCAATGGCTTGTGGACAAATTACTGAAACTTTACGTAGCCTACTTTTCATTTAATTTTATTTCATATTTCTATGAAAGTCCCAGATTGATATTAGTCGAAAAATATTAATTTCGTAATACAAATCTGTATTCTACAACATTCTTTCTATTTTCATGGGACGTCAAATAAATATTACCCACCAAAGAAAATCATTTTTATTTTCAGTGCTTGTCGTATGTATGTCACCCGCCAAGGTCGAAAGTTTTTATTGGTATGCGACGTCAGACAAAATACACAAATCAAAATAGTGTTGACCCTCTACGGTTCTAGTAGTTGATGGCGCTTTACATAAAAATAGAACAGACATATAGATAAATAACAATGCAGTTTTCCTTTTGCTCATGTAAACAGAAATTGACAAGTTGCACGTCAATGACCTAAACATTCTGAATTTGCGTTCCAGTTCGCAGCACACACCAGTACCCATAATACGCGGTAACACGTACTTTTGCACTGATTCAGGCCTGTATTCGTCATGGCATACTGTGCACCAGGTCAGCAAGAAACTGGTGGCCCAGATTTTGCTACTCCTAAACAGCAATTCGGAGTACACCTCGGTCGTCTCGTTGAAAACCAGCCTTTTTATGTATCCAAAGCATGTTCGATAGGGTTAACGCCTGGGGAACATGCTGGCCATTTAGATCTTGAGATGTCGCTATTACGAACGAAGTTATTCACAAGATGTACACAATGATCAAGAGATGAATCTCTCACAGAAATGCTGTCAATGTGGTTGAAATATTCGTCGAACGATGACATCCCTACACCGTATTGCGGTTTGACTGCCTTCTACAACCACCAGTACCATACGGTGGCCCCATCTAACACCATCTCAAAACATCAAGTGACCAATGGCAAGAAAGGCATGTCCAAAAACGTCTCCGACGATTGGTTGAAGGTAGATGCGAGTCGGTCTCACATTGATGCGAATTTTGAGGAGTGCATTCAGAATTCTATAGGCCCATCTTTAGCGCGCTGTATGATGTCTGGGTGTCAAAGCTGGTCCTCGCCATGAACATCTGGAGTCATGCAGCCTATTTGGTACATATTGAGTCGAAACTAGACGTCCTGTGGCTGCGCGAACATGAACATGGTGGCGTTCCTCTGAGCGATTCTCAGAACTGAGATCTGCAAGTAGCGGTAATGAGCTGCTGTGGTAGTCTTTGGGTGGCCAGACCGAGGCACGTCATCGACAGTTCCTGTACCTTTGTACCAACACCACATCCGAACAACATTCCTTTGGAATTTTCCATTTAAGAGAATCCCAGCGGACACAAAGAAAGAATGCGGCACGATCAACTTTGGCACTAATCTGCTAGGCAAGGCAGAACTGAACACAAGCAGTGTACTTCCATCCTCATGTTATTATTGGGACTGATCGGCCGTCTTACCATTCCGTTGCATTCGAACAGCTCATGCGCAGTTGTTTACATCTTTGATGGAGTTGAGTGGCCACGGTGGAGTGCCCGAGCTTTGTGAGGCGCCTTGCTGCGGAAAACCCGGTTGCTCGCCGTCGGACGTTCGAGTCCTCCCTGAGGCATGGGTGTGTGTGTTGACCCTACGTTAATTTACAATGATTTACAGTCCATGGTGTACAGCAATCAATGAGAATAAGTATTCCTCGAATAAAAACCCGCTTGCTTACAGATTGATTTATTATTTAATTAATGTCGCGTTTGGCCATTTAGCAGGCATCCTCAGATTATCTGCATAACAGAATTTACACTAAACTACAAGGCGGAATTACAAAACAGGGATAATGGGTCATTGGCTCATTTTGTGCTAATAAGACAATACAAATGGTAAACCAAACTTACAATGCGCTCTCCGTGGTGGATTTCTTTCTAGCCGATCATTTGTAGGGCTACAAGGAAATCCACAATTCCAAAATATAGAAACACCGCAAAATAACTTATGGTGTCACAACACGGAAAGCGCATTGTAAGCTTTGTTTCACCATTTACACTACTGGTCATTAAAATTGCTACACCAAGAAGAAATGCAGATGATAAATAGGTATTCATTGCACAAATATATTATACTAGAACTGACATGTGATTACATTTTCACGCAATTTGGGTGCATAGATCGTGAGATATCAGTACCCAGAAGAACCAGCTCTAGCCGTAATAACGGCCTTGATATGCCTGGACATTGAGCTTGGACAGAGCTTGGATGGCGTGTACAGGTACAGATGCCCATGCAGCTTCAACACGATACCCCAGTTCGTCAAGAGTAGTGATTGGCGTATTGTGATGAGCCAGTTGCTCGGCCACCATTGACCAGATGTTTTCAGTTGGTAAGCAAATCACCACAATTAAAGCTATCTTAGAAAGGTGGTGAGTGATCTGGAGAATGTGGTGGCCAGGGCATCAGTCGAACATTTTCCGTATTTAGAAAGGCCCACACAGGACCTGCAACATGCGGTCGTGCATTATCCTGCTGAAATGTAGGGTTTTGCAGGGATCGAATGAAGGGTAGAGCCACGTGTCGTAACAACAAAGTGCCGTCGATGAGAACAAGAGGAGACCGAGACGTGTAACCAATGGCACCCCATACCATCACACTGGGTGATATGCCAGTATGGCGATGACGATACACGCTTCCAATGTGCGTTCACCGCGATGTCGCCAAACTCGCATGCGACCATCATGATGCTGTAAAAAGAACCTGGATTCATACGAAAAAATGACGTTTTGCAATTCGTGCACCCAGGTTCGTCGCTGCGTACACCACCACAGGCGTTCCTCTCTGTGATGCAGCGTCAAGGGTAACCGCAACCATGGTCTTCAAGCTGATACTCCATGCATAGCAAACGTCGTCGAACTGTTCGTGCAGATGGTTGTTGTCTTGCAAACGTTCCCATCTGTTGACTCAAGGATCGAGTCGTGGCTACACGTCCCATTACAGCCACGCGGATTGATGCCTATCATCTCGAGTGCTAGTGATCCAGCACGGCGTTCCGTATTGCCCTCCTGAACCCACCGATTCCATATTATGCTAACAGTCATTGGATCGCGACCAACGCGAGCTGCAATGTCGCGATATGATAAAACGCAATCGCGAAAGGCTACAATCCGACCTTTATCAAAGTCGGAAAAGAGATGGTAGGCATTTCTCCTCCTTACACGAGGCATCACAACAACGATTGACCAGGCAACGTCTGTCAACTGCTGTTTGTGTATCAGAAATCGGTTGGAAACTTTCCAAATGTCAGCACGTTGTAGGTGTCGCCACTGGCGCCAACCTTGTGTGAATGTTCAGAAAAGATAATCATTTGCATATCACAGCATCTTCTTCCTGTCGGTTAAATTACGCGTATGTAGCACGTCACCCCCGTGGTGTACCAATTTTAATGGCCAGGTGTATATGTTGTCCCCTTAGCACAAAATAAGCCTATGTTCCATTATCCTCGTTTTGTAATTCCGCCTTGTAATTTTGTGTAAATTCTGTTACGCAGATAATCTGAGGATGCCCGGCTAAAGGGCGAAACGCGTCATTAATTAAATAATAAAACAGTCTGCATTCAAGAAGTTTTTTTACTGAAGGAATAGGTTAATTTAAGAGAGTTTAATTACTTTGTAAGTCTAATTTCAAATTAACATAGCATTTTGATCAAACAGGTTTGTAAACATTTGAACAGTTCTCGGTGAGTGACTTCTATGGACAATCTAAGAAACTGTGTTGTTGAGGCAGTATACAAATTCAACTTCAGTGTTATTTGTGTTCTTCCTTCCAAGGAAATTTCATGTTTGGCAGTTCGCTGTCAGGATACCTTAACAGTAGAATACTGTAGTTGAAGATGAAATATGAAACCGGGAACCGCAAATACTGGAAGGCACAGTCACTTGCTTGCCTAAATCGTGCGTGAGGACTTTGATAATACGTAATATATTAATTACTAATAAATAAAATGGATTGGACTTTCTGGCGTCGAAATTCAGAGCTCTGTTCTTTTATCGCAAGTTTCGCTACCATGAAGTTTCAATCGTCGCTAAGCCCAGGGTCGCATGATACCATGCCTTTGCACTGTTACAATGGAATTTTGTGGACTCATGCTAGACTAATAGGTGCATTCGTAAAAGTGGTAAATTAAATTTGTTACACAGTATGAACTGACTTAGCACTGGGGGATTCCTCCCTGCGGACTGCCGAAGGATAAGTCTAAAAGTCCGTGGTAAGCTGCCACCAAATGGTTTTCAGAGCGCCAGCCAATTCTAAAACATGGCTCGGAGCTTGCACTACATGTCACCCTCGCTGCAACCATTGCTGGGCAGCGTGGGAGCGATGTTGGATCGCGGTGCCATCTTGAAACACCGCACAACAGTCAGGGTGTTGGAAGGCCAACAACGTATGCAAATGTCTCAGCAGCTCAAAATACCCGCAGATCGTTGAAAGTCTCTTCAGAATAGCTATGAGGTCCGTTGGATACCACGAACATGCATCACAGCCCACAAAAGCGAAGCCACCCCCTCGTACCCACTTGTTTTGCCAGGCAGTATTCGTGTATGCATGTGACCTGCAGCACCGGTAAGGTGCAGTTGAAATTGTCATTTGTTCGACCACATCACGTTCCGCCATAATTCCATTGTCCATTGGCGATTGGTGGAAAATGCGAGCAGTTGTGGTCCGTTGTGGTTGTATTAAGAGTGAAACAGGTGCGGGACGTCGGCTCCCATACCGTATTCATTCCATGCTGTAACACATTGTCTATTGGGAGACGTGTGTAGCACGTTCTCTGTTGAAATGCGCCATTATTTGTACACTGTAGGCGCTCTGTCATTATTGACGATCGGTCTAAGATGTCGTCAGTCACGATCATCAAAGGTGGACGCAATGTCGATTCAGGGCTGCGACGCTCTCATTGAACCATTCAGTAAACACGACTGAACGCCAAAAGCCGAATTCCCGCAGCGGTACGAAATCGAAATTCCCATCCGTCGTTCACCGAAGTCTAGTCTCGCGCAGTTCGCGAACGAACTAGTTCGGAAGAGCACTCCCACAGGCGAACTACGCGAACTAGTTCGCAGATCCCTTGCCTCTTAGTTCGTCCGCTGTTTTTCCGAAGACTGACGGGTAACAGCAAGAGGACGCGAGTGCGCGCAGAATCGCGTGATTCCCTTCTGCCAGTTGCCGTCATTTCGAGCTGAGATGCAGTTCAGCTGTAGTTTTAGTAGCGGTAGCAAAAGCTAAAACGAACGGACGAACTAAAAGAACGACCTACTTCACGGACGAGCTGCGAACTAAAAGGAGAGCTACTGGTAGCGAACTAAAATATGCGTGATAGGTCGCGAACTAATACATGCGCGATAGGTAGTGAACTAAAATATGCGGGATAGGTCGCGAACTAAAATATGCCCGATTAGTCGAGAACTAAAATATGCGCGATAGGTCGCGAACTAAAATATGCGTGATAGGTCGTGAACTAAAATATGCCCGATTAGTTGAGAACTAAATTATGCGCGATAGGTCGCGAACTAAAATAAGCGCAATAGGTCGCGAACAGGATTAAAAATCACGTGTTTGCCTTCTGCTGATGAGAGCCATTTCGAGGTTAGCGTCTACCTGCTAGATTACATAGTTCAGTGTTACAAAATTTCTGCTTTGAAGTATTCTGCACTCTGCAATATCTGACTAATAAATTCCATAATGCCAAGATATAGAGATAACTCTAAACTTAAACGCGAGAAATTATCCACAAACTGTTCCTTTTGTTTTTTGTGATATCGTTAGCGGCACAAGCAGCAAGCGCATGAAGCAGCTAGGTGGGGAAACATCTCCCTCCACCTGCATGCGCAGACTACGCCGCTCAGCCGTCACTGGGAGCGGACGAAGTGAAAGAACGTCTGCCGCGAACTAAAGTGAGCGCTCCCGACCGCGAACTATTATGCGCAATGCGCAAGTCTAGCAAACATCACACCTGTGCCCCATTATCGAGGGACCTTTAGCAAGGGGAAGCGTTCCCCAGACGGACCTGTTTTAAAGGCGGCCCGGTAGCGGCGCCGTGGCTGCGTGCAACCTGTTGTGGGGGCGGGACCTGTTGCGACAGGTGCGGCGCCCGGGGCTGCCATCTGGCGCCGCCGCTCTCACGCGGGATCACCAAGGCCGCGCCCCAACTGGGTCATCTCCATAATGGGCGCCGCCTTATCTCGTTACTGCACCATCACCATTAACTGCTAGCCGCTCAGCGGCCGGGCCGGGCGCACTTCCCGCACAGAGTCGTCCGACGCGAGAAAAATAATAATCGAAGGGGCACATCCGCTACATGTAATTGCCTTCGTGAAAGCATGAAATATTAATGAACGCTTACTGGGAGTGAGCGAACGGGGAATAATTCCCTAGAAGAGCGGCAAAAACGGTTTAATACTGGGTGTGTAGTCCAGTTGGAATATATAGTCTCGTTTACCGTCAGAAGCCCTCCTGACAGTTACTGTAAGATCGCGGAGCCAGAATCGGTGTGTGACCTGCAATAGTTGGGGCTAAGTGGGTTTGTTAGGATATGAGTACTTGAAGGAATTACTAACTCCTCATAAACATCGTTACCGCTTTGACCACGTACGGAAAACTGCTGAAGGCTAATGCTAAGGTAGACAGCTATCGTCTTAATCCATATCATGTGAAGAAATGACATAAGTAACGAAAACTCAGTAACGCACCGATTGCTGTTCGTTAGTCTCGCTAAAACTCGAGAACGGCTGAACCGATTTTGCTAATTATAATCTTGAAATATTCGTGTAAGTCCAGGGAAGGTTCAACCGGTGATAAAATACGGAAACGTTGTCCGGAAAAGCGGGAAAAAGTGAAACGGCTTTTTCCAGTGAGCTATCAATACCGTTCTTCCAATTGCGATAAATTTTTGTACATTTCATGTTGAAAGCGAGGAGGTTCGCATCAAATAAAAATTTGGAAAAGTCGCCCAGAAAGTAGGTAAATTTAAGAAAAAATGAAAACAATTTTTTTTTCTATGAACAAAAATCAATTGCCACGTGGTTGTAAGAGCATCACTTCAGTACAGATTGACAGGACAAGGTTTGTATGAAATACTTTTTTTGGAAAATTTGAGAATAACTGAAAGTGCATTTTTCAATGTGTTTTTGATTGAATTTAGCACTATAACTGACTATTCACACGACACAGAGCGGGTAATTTTATATATATATATATATATATATATATATATATATATATATATATATATATATATATATATATATATATATACTTTTTTTTCCTAGGACAGGTACCTCTGTTATTCTGCCATTCTATCCACTTCTTACAAAAAGGACAATGCTTTTTTAAAAGTTAATTATAACTTCTAAATAACAGTTAAGAAGTCAAGGAGTAAATAGCTTTTCCAGAGAGGAATTAATGTTCGATATTTTGCTTTATATACTTCAAATCGAAAAATATCTTTATTAACACACTTTCTAAAGTATTTTATTCGGTACTTCAGCGCTCATGCTATCTCCACACCAGATTTCATCACAATAGATTCAGTGGTCTACGTAATGATATACACCCAAATCGGTTCAGCCTTTCTCAAGGAGACTAACGGACATCAATTCATTTTTACCTTTGACAGTTCATGTACAGGTTCAGATCATGTAAAGCGAACTTCACTCTTTCAAAGTATATTTCTGAACGCACCCAACAACCAAGTCATTATTTTACATGTTTTAAATCTAAATTTTCCTCGCAATTTTTCCATATTTTATCACCGGTCAAACTTTCCCTGAACATCCACGAATGTGACATGAACATTATCCTGGACATGTGTGCGTGATTTGCCCACTCTTTCCGCCCACTACCGAGTCGATACTTAGACTATCTGATGATGCCTTTATAAAGCTGCTGGGTCTAAAATTATTTAAATTAATATGGTTTATATTAATAGGTAAGTGACATGAAGTTCACTGGGTCATCTAGTATTACATAAAGATCTTATAGTAAACTTCAGGACATACAAGATGTTAATAAGAATTGTGGAATACTTTGAGAGGTGCTAGTACCCATCGGAAAAAAAGTCCAATAATAACTGGCATGGGAACATACTTTCTGGGACAGACAAGTGTTTATAAGATGGGCTGTGCGACGCTTGGTTGTGGCTGATTAGCACAGTCGTTTCATCGGTGCTGTTTCAAAGAGTCAGAATTGTACCTACCATCAGGTACTCCTCAGACAGTTGTGTGTTTGAGTCCTGTCGTAGGCTACATAAATTTGCGTCATGTTTGTGTGACCTAAATGCATTGTAATATATGACAACCAGAGCTGCGTGTATTAATTTTTTTAACTGAGTACGGTACCGTCTCCAAGCTTTGCTCATTTTCAATCGATATCAATAAACAAGCTGTTACCATTGCACAAATATGAAATAAATAGAATGTGCTACTAGGCCTTATTATAGTTTTTAATTACTGAATAGGATGGTAAATATTATTGGTCACCTACTGTTATATATAGTATGTGTGTTACAGTATCGATTTGTGTCAGCGATGACGAGTTAAATTACTGACAAAACAATTGCAGGCTTTTAAAATTTATCTTTGCTCTAAAGCGATTCACATGCTTACAAAACAATTTTATCTGTCTTTTCCTCTTAATCATCTGTAACCGTAAGAACTCCCTCGAAGTTTTCCATGTATTTTTTTTATTTCTGAGTTCTGTTTGTTTGTTAATGATTATATCTGGATATGTTACTTAACATGTATGAATTTAATATGCATTTCAGTTTCGGCCCTATGAGGAATAGACAGATTGCTGTTTATTACTGTAGAGTGCTGAATTTGTCGTAGCAATTATTTTGTGCTATAGTTTTAATTGAATCTAATTCTGTTTTTATATTTTCTTTCGTGCGGGGAATTCTAATTGCACGATCTATCATGGCGTGAGAACTACGCTGTTTTACGTGTAAGAGGGCGACATATTGAGTTATGTATTATATAGTCACTTGTGGTTCGTTTACGAAATATACTGAAATTATGCGTACATTTATTGTTAGTTGCTTTCATATTTAAATAAGTTTATGCTTTTGTTTGTTTCATATTCTATCGTAAATTTGACGTTGATGTGCGTTTTATTCATTTGTTTAGAATTTCTTTAATTTCGTCAATATTTCCGTTAAATAGTAAGAGAAATAAACAGTAATAAGTGACTTTATCAGCACATTGGGTCTGGTTCCTAAAAGTGTTATTTTCTAAGTGATGTAAGGAATAAATGAAAGCCACCTTCCCATTGCCAATACATCATTCTTATTGCGTATTTCTCGTTGGAAGGTGAGATAATTGTGTGATAGGACTATTTCTAGTAGGTTTATTAATTCATTTACGATTAGTTGCTTGTTTTTGTAGAATTTTAGTAATATTTTTCTTTAATTGACATATTTATGTATAGATTGGTGATATCTAACGATATAAATTTCCCATTTACCGGTATTTTTGTGTATTTTATCCGACTAATTAGAGCCATGATATTTTAACTGTATATCTCTTGGTATAGGTATAGTATTGCTTAAGGATGTTGTTTAAGTTCTTTGTAAGCTAGTGTGCTTGACTATTTATGTGATATAATTATGTACCTTGTATAGTACTGTCAAACCACCATATCATGGGCTTCCACCTTCTTGCAAAATCTGATACACTTTCGTGTTAACTGTTATTGTGCTGTTTGCACGCGCAAATGGTGTAGTACATTTACATTTTCTCTCTTCCACCACTTGTTAGCAATGGAACCCTACAAATGAAATGGTGGATATGATATTTTGTCATGGTTTATTTAGCAAATGAACGTCATAGCCTGAAAACATCCACAGCGCTGAGTGGTCTCTGATAAGAAGACGTTTCCAACGTCTTAGGGACAGAGGTACCCCACCACCTAGACGACTACAGTTTAAGGTCTCGGTCAGTTCGTACCCCTGAAATGAAGTATAGTGTGCTACGTATTAATTATGATTATGTAGAAAGCACTATATATATATATATATATATATATATATATATATATATATATATATATATATATATATATATATCACACAGTTCTGAAATTATAACTTTCGTGATAAAACTATTGCTACAGAAGATTGGTCATTTTGTATGTATGCTATAGGAATGTTAGCAAAAGTGTAGAAATCTTATTAATTACTAACATCCAGTGGTTGATATTTCCCTTTATTGTTACCACCTCATATTTCGTATTTTGGTGAAATTCAATCGTTTCAGAAGGAACAACCGTTGGACACAAATTTTACCTTATGCACTTAATTCATGAACATAATGGTATCAAAATCAAATTTTTATTCCTTGCTGTCACCATTAGAGATCTATGAGACGTGGTCATACCGATGCACTTTATTCAAGTGCAAATTTTTATTATTATTTAAAATCAAAATTATATAAATTGCGTGACTGATTTTAGAAATAAATGCTATTCTGTATCTCGATTGACAAACATCATGTTAACTCTTGTCAGTTATTTATCGATGGTAAAACAACAGTTTTGAAAATTAACAAATTGGTCATTTTAACTGTGAATTTAACAGTTATTTAATTGCAATAATCAGTACTCTGTCGTTTGTTTTTCTTTCGAACGTACTAGGAGGTGCTGGAATAGTTGCTAAGTGACCGTCATCTCGAACAGACCTCAACGCACCTTAACATTTTGTAAGTGTAGTCGACTTATGACTACAAGCGACGTACAGTATTTTGCTTTTTTTGATCTTTCTCTTTCAGTTTCTAAATTAATTGTGTGCACACGTGCAGGCCAATTTTGGATTGAGGTTCGCGTTTAAGTAACAGTATAGATCACTCTTTCTCTGTATGCATCGTGACAGTTGTTGTGTGTGTGTGTGTGTGTGTGTGTGTGTGTGTGTGTGTGTGTGTGTGTGTGTGTGCGTGGAAACATACTAAACTAAGCAGCGACAAATAATCCGGAACTAATAACGAGCATTAAAAGAGATACACGTATTAGTGAACAAAGAGCTGTGGTGAGACTGAATATGGAAATTCTAAAAAAAATGTTCAAATGTTTGTAAAGCTTATGGGACCCAACTACGGGGTCATCAGTCCCTAAACCTACAAACTACTTATGAACTACTTACGAACTAGGACGGCACAAATATCCATGCCCGAGGGGTGATTCGAACCCCCGACCGTAGTGGCCGTGCAGACCGTGACTGAAGCGCCTCAGTCTCCTCGGCCACCGCGGCCGGCTGGAAATTCTCAGATCCGCAATAATTACACGAAAAATGTAACTCTTCAAAACAGCAGAAAAATATTCGCTTAATGCTTTCATACAAGGAAATAGTATCGACAGCATTTGAGAAATTTATTCCAAATAAATTAAAATGTGGTGATACCCGTAGTACACAAAACACTTCAGACCACTGTTGAATAAGAAAAGAAAGAAAACATTCCAAATTTAAACGGGCACAATATTCCCAAGACTGTCAACTTTTACAGAAACTCGTAGTTTAGAGGGAACTTACGTGCGAGAAACTTATGATTGCTTCCAAAACGAATCACTGTCTCGTAATTTGGTAGAAATCCAAAGAAATTGTGGTCATATACAAAGAATACCACCAGAAATTCATGTACGGGATATATCAGTCAAATCCACAGGCCGTAAATTCAACTATAAACCTAGGAATTGCCATTAGGAAAACCTTTAAAAAAAGAAACGAAACACCTCAGATAATAACGTAGGGAAGGCGAACCAAAGACAACGTTTTATTGGCGTAAGACTTATAATATGCAACAGTTCTACTAAAGAAACTGCCTACACTACATTCACCGCCCGATTTTGAAATATTGCTGCGTGTAGTGGAATCTACACTAAGTGGAAGAGACGGATGATTAGATAAGGTTAAAAGAACGGGAGCTCGTTCTGAATTATCGTGACAGAAGGGAGAGAGTGTCACGCGGAAGTGATGCATGTGTTGGGGTGGAAATCACTACAAGAGGGGAGTTATTTCATGCGGAGAGATATAGTTGCGAAATTTCTGTCACTAACTTTCTCCTCCGAATGCGAACGTTTTTACCACCCTCGTAGATAGGGAGGGAGGGTCATCATAATATTGAAAGAAATCGGATCGAAAAATTTAGGTGTTCCTTTTTTTCCACGCGTTATTGAAGAATGGGATGGTAAAAAAACATTATGAAAGCGGTTCGATAATACCTCTGCCATGCACTTGAATGTGATTCTCAGAATAAATATGTAGATGTAGATATAGAATTCAGGTGTTGTTTAAATTTTATAAATACTACCGCTGCCAACGTAGAGGGTGACAGTTTTCAGTCTAGTTTGGAGCGGCAAGATCACGTTACTCTGTAATTATATTTCGTGAGTTAAAGTCTGTGCTAGTCAAAGTAACAATTTGTAGTTTTGCAAGTAATCGGGTTGATAAAATTTAGATATGGAAAGTGAAGTTCAAGTTAATTGTTCTTTTTGCAAAATTCGAATACTGCAAATCATAATTACCGAAGGAGACAGTCACCGCGTAAACGACGATCAAGTTGAAATCGTATCAGTAGCCTCCGTGATACTTTAAACAGGGTGACTAACGCCTACGTTCAATGTGCATGTCACTGAAACAGAATTAGTTGTTGAAATATTCAATTGACATTATGCCACAGGATTGCCTCAACTGATAATGAAAGTCGCATTAAATTACCTGAAAGAGTGACTAGTGTATTCCAAAGTGCTAACAGTAATACACCTAAGAGACTGTGTGTGGAGTATTTAAAAATAAACTGTATAATGTAGCACCTCCAAATAGGAAGACAATACTGCAGTGAGTGCTAGGCGGTGTAAAGGGTGAAGCCGCTATATAGTGGGTAGAATTGAGAGTTTTGTTAATTCAAGTAACAAGGCAATTTAGATCGATTTTTCTTTGGTTTCCTTGGTAACTGGTTGCGATCACTTACATGACTATCATAAGACAACAACTGTAGTGACACATAATATATTATTAGAGGGATGAATGATTTCTAAAATGGGTATTTAAAATAAGAATAAAATATACTCATGATGTTGGCCACCGGACGTTTCCAGCAGGAGCTGCCTACAGGTTTGATGTTGACTGTTGTAGAAGTAGGCGCAGTCATCTTTTAAATATTGTAACCTCCGCCCTCTAATTTAAATGTAGACCATTCGGGTATAAGTTCCAGCGTTAGTTATACAACAATGGATTTCAATACGCAACAAACTAAATCATTAAATAGAATGGTTAGTCAGGTCGAAAATTGTAATAGGATTTAAAAGTACAAGTATATTATATATGGTCATATAAAATACAAATGTAACATATGGAAAAAAACGAAAACCATATGATGGTTTTGTTATGATTCGAAAAACAGAAAGGGGAGGTACTAAGTTACTTCTGTCAGATTATAAATTAAAATATTGTTGTCATTAAGTCAGAACTAAAATAAACACCAATTTGCTTTTACATATGAATGTTTTGGATTGTTGCAGCATATTGTATGCTGGGGCAATACAATGGATGGGTTTGGGGTTTTCAGAATGCCTGAAGAATGTTACCTGCAGTTACACGTAGTACCGAAAGGGAAGTTATCAAACTGAAATCCCATTCTGCGCAGCACTGCATCCCTGAGACTGATAGGCTGGCACCGGCCTCCTCTACAAAGTGACTGCTTGCTGCGGCACAGTTACTCCTGCGCCCGACTCTAAGAATTTGAAATTAATTCGGCGAGCAGTGCAGCATCTCCAGGGAAAATGAGCACATTTCAAAGCGATGAAAATGTCTTCTGTATGTTGCGAATGATAGCATGTAGTTTCAGCTCAATTCATATGACAACATACGTTATGAATATTGAGTCCTACAATTATATATTTCTTGATGTGTGTGAAGTGCGCTTCGGTTGCACAGTGCTACAGTGCCAGACTGCAAATCCAAAGATCGCAGGTTAGACCTCCGCCAGGTTCTAGGATTTTTATCTGTCTCTTTCCACTTCTTTCACCACTTGCAGTATTGCTCATGTGAAAAATACCGAGTAGCACAGTGGTTTGGAACCCACGTTACAATGTAGGTCCCCCTATAATTGTCAATTGGGTAATTCAGTTCGAAGGTCGGAGGAAGGCAACAGCATACCGCCTCCGTACAGGACCATGCCTAGTAAAACACTGTGGTGTTCAAACCAATCTTCGGATTGCTGACCGCTTTTACCTTTTTAGAGTGGAATATTGTGAATGTCTGCGAAATGAGTTACAAATAGAGTAACTAATAAGGAAATTACACCTGATTTGTGATGCGGTGGTGTTTGATGCATCTCACTGTTTATAATATCTAATTTCAAAATTTATGTTTCGCTGGTTGTTCTTATCCCAGTTGCGATTATAGAATGATGGTTACGAAGTTTCGTTGAATTCAGTGCAGCAGTTTGAGATGTGGAACAATGTCGCACGTTTCTTTCGATATTTCATTGTTTATGACTTCATATCTCCTGAATTAGTGTCGTAGGTGGTTTTCACCACCACAGTGACACTTGTCTTGTTTTGGAAGTCATGTGCGGTAAATTTCATTACGGTCAAAATTCATTTGAATAAATTACAAAGAAACAAATGTATTTTTACTGAATGCCTATCCTGATGACGTATTATTGGTACTATAATCGATGGAAATGAGTGTCACTAGCAACCTATAACAACTGTATTGTCTGCCAAAGGTGCACAAGAAGGATACACTTGGCTACACTCTCCCTACTCACTTTGGACACTATGAACATCACACAAAGAATACGGCGGACTTCATCGAGAGAACACAAGGACGGCGCCTCAGTGACGAAGGTATTATGCTTAGCTTCGATGTGGTCTCCCTTTTCACGTGTCTTTCCATCACAGACTCTTTTGACTTGCTGGCCCAGTTGTTTGACGACACCATCGTGGATTTACTCGAGCACATTTTGACTTTATAATGTATCTTATGTGGTGGAGAATATTTTAACCAGACAGTAGGAGTGCCGATCGGAAGCCCTTTAGCTCCAGTTGTAGCCAACCTCTTCATGGAGAATTTCGAAGAAATTGCCTTGGACACGGCTCCTGCAAAGCCTAGCTGCTTTTACTGTTACGTCGACGATACTTCAGTCAACTGGCCTCACGGACAGAAAAAGCTAATAGAGTTCCTGGAGCACATCACCAGTATACACGGCCAGATCAAATTCACGATGGAAGTAGAGAAGGAAGGTTTCTTGCCATTCCTGGACATTCTTCTCTGCTGTAAACCCGATGGAAATCTGGGTCACAGTGTTAACCGCAAGCCCACCCACACGGATCGGTATTTGATGCCGCCAGCTACCATCACCCAGCACAGAAACCGTCTGTTCTGAAGATCTTGGTACATAAAGCCGAAACGTAGGCGTTGAAAACCTGTCAAAAGAACTTAACCACTTATGTAATGTTTTCAAGGATAGTGGCTGCAGTAAAAGACAAATAGGCAGTTTCACCCAGGTCACGTATCAGATGACATATGAAGGAGACGTCAAGAAGACCGCTTATTTACCAGTTTGAGCTCAAGAACAGGGAAAATTAACCGCCTCCTGAAAGACATAAATCGATACAATCTTTAGGCCCCCAGCAAAGATCCGGCAACTAATGAATCCTATAAAAGACGATGTAGGACACCAGGCATTTATAAAATTCCTTGTGACTGTGGGCAGTTTTTGTTGGCCAGACTATTGGAAATATTAAACAGCGACGATAGAAGATGAAAGATGTTTTACATTACGCTATCCTGAAAGTCAGCTGTGGTGGAACATGCTTGGAAAATCAGACACCGAATTGCTTTCGACGAGACATGAGGTATTAAACGAACGAACAGCTTCTGCGACAGCGTAATAAAAGTTGCATTAGAGATCAAAATTTCTGGAAACACCGCGTGTTGGAGCTTAGTACAGCATGGGAACCTGTAATTGCTGAGTTGAGCCGGCCGCGGTGGCCGAGGGGACTGAGGCGCTCCAGTCACGGTCTGCACGGCCACTACGGTCGGGGGTTCGAATCCCCCCTCGGGCATGGATATTTGTGCCACCCTAGTTCGTAAGTAGTTTGTAAGTTTAGGGACTGATGACCCCGTAGTTAAGTCCAATAAGCTTAACAAACATTTGAACATTTTTTGAATTGGTGAGTTGAAGCGGGCGCGGCGTCCGCGCGACCTAAACATTGCCGCATATGGTCAAGGAAATGAGCACCAGTGATGTCACTATATAAGCACTGCAACGGCTTCGAAATGACAGTCATCCACTTGACAAAGGCAGAGGAGATCTCTGCTGATAGTTCGTGGGCAGAAAACCACATGGCGCGGCTCGTAACCCGAGAAGATTTTATTAACGGATATCAGCGCGAAAACATGCAGTCATACATAACAATTGTAAGGTTTATAAAACGATATTTTTTGCGTACGGGATAAAATGTAATGGTCAAATACACATGTTGGAAGGTATATAGATATAGTTTGGCAGAGTTAAATGGCAATGATGTTAACATCGTGTGATGCGAATAGGTTAGGGTAAGGCGATCAGATGGATCTCGTGACGATATGCAAGCATGCTTTCTTCTCCCGTATGAAAGGGCATTCATTTCAGTTCCGTGAACGTGCACGTTTCTCTGCATTGCAAACTAAGAGAGTCGCATGTGGTAGGTCAAGACACGAAGAATTCTTATGCAACGTACATTGGTTGTAATGTCCCACGAGGCGAGGTTGCGAGGGAGCGAGGGGAGCAAAAGTCGCAGATGCCACGCCCCGATTACCACTACGGGCTGATCTGATTACGTAAAAGCGAGGCGGCGGCAGAGTGGCGTGGCGTGGGAGGAAGGGCCGGGTCCAGGGGTTAATGACTGCAGCCGTGCTGGCCATCACGAGGGCTGCGGCTTTTTGTGTGTTGCGGCAGGTGGGGCAGCGCCGCCCTGCCATCTGGTGAGCAGGCCCGACGGCTCGGCTCCAGGGCCAGCGAGCACCTGCCGGCGCGGCGCCGCCAACATCCGTCCATCTGGACAGTCGCCGTGGACCACGGCTCGTTGGGACATTATCACTCACCGGAAAGATGCTAGTCACGTATTCTGCCTCACTACTTGTAACCATGGGATGAAATATCCACGCTATTTCTAACCAATCCAGTGACGGCCGTTCTATGTGATCACTGGTTTAGTGAATCCCCATAAAAAAGCTCGTCGTGGAAAACAACTAAATAAATAAATAAAATGAAAAGTGAAATAAATCGAAATAAATTGAACACAGTAATGTCGTATATATATATATATATATATATATATATATATATATATATATATATATATATATATATATATATATACAGGGTGTTTCACTAAGTGTGCTTGCCTCTGTAACTTATAAAATAATAGGTGAAGGGAAATTTTAACACAAGAAATGTTACACTTTCTGCGGAGCTATTAACATAGTTTATTGTATCATTTTCCAAAGAGATACAGCACAAAGATATAATTTTTTAAATGGAACGATAGTTTTTTTTCTATCGTGCATTGGATTCGTTGAAACCAGCTGCGTCATAATCAATTTAAACTACATTCCTATCACTGTTGGTTTGGGAGCTACAACCCTTCAAATTTTAGGGGGCGGAGGCTACGACAGCGTAGCTCACTGGCTGGTGGTCATGAGACAGTGGGCCGTGACCCACGGGATAGCCACTCGGCCAGTCAGCTACGCTATCGCAGCCTCCGCCCCCGGAACTATGAAGGGTTGTAGCTCCCAAACTAACAGGGATAGGAATTTACTTTAAATTGAAACACCGTATATATAGGGTGTCCCAGCTATCTTGTCCACCCAAAATATCTCTGGAACAATAACAGCTATTGGAAATCGACTTTCACCGGTATCAATGTATGGCTGCCGCCCATGAATGTACGTATTTGGAAACTGTTGATTGCATCGCAATATTCCAATTACATCCCGAGATATTGCGACGCGAAGTTGACGCTTGAAAAACCCGAAATGCGTGCTAGCGCACGTTCTGAGGCTCAGGCGTGAACCCCATGCGGCCCGTAATCGCGATGTGATTGACATGCGTAATCGAACTTCCACACTTATCAAGAAGTATATAGGGTGCTACAAAAAGGTACGGCCAAACTTTCAGGAAACATTCCTCACACATAAAACGCTTAATTTCCATGTTGGAGGTCATTTCATTACTTCTTTTCAAATCACATTAATCATGGAATTGAAAAACGCAGCAACAGAACGTACCAGCGTGACTTCAAACACTTTGTTACAGGAAATGTTCAAAATGTCCTCCTTTAGCGAGGATACATGCATCCACCCTCCGTCGTATGAAATCCCTGATGCAGCCTTGGAGAATGGCGTCTTGTATCACAGCCGTCTACAATACGAGCATGAAGAGTCTCTACACTTGATACCAGGGTTGCGTAGACAAGAGCTTCCAAATGCCCCCATAAATGATAGTCAAGAGGGTTGAGGTCAAAAGAGCGTGGAGGCTATGGAATCGTTCCGCCTCAACGAATCCATCGGTCACCGAATCTGTCGTTCAGAAGCGTACGAACACGTCGACTGAAATGTTCAGGAGCTCCATCGTGCATGAACCACAACCACATGTTGTGTCGTACTTGTAAAGGCACATATTCTAGCAGCACAGGTAGAGTATCCCGTATGCTATCATGATAACGTCCAGTGAGCGTAGGTGGAAGAACATGAGGCCCAATCAAGAAATCACGAAACATTCACAGAAAATCTGTGTTTATGACGTGAATCGAGGAAGTACAGTACAAACTAACGAAACAATTGGGTATTTTGACAATTGTCTGCACGAATTAATTCAATTTACATTTAAAGAGAAATACTAAAATAAGCTCTAACATGGAAATTAAGCGTTTCCGGACACATGTCCATATAACATATTTCCTTTTTTTGTGTGTGAGGAATGTTTCCTGAAAGTTTAGCGGTACCTTTTTGTAACAGCCTGTATATTATTGAAATGAAAAGTGTTTTTAAACGAGCATTCTTCTGTTCGTTTCGTTCTTCTATCAGATCATTTTATATGCACATTCAAAGTATTTATATCGTATGAGAAGCGTTTTACGTCGCGGAGACAGCATGTATACGAGTGGTAGCCTAAAATAGACAGCAGTGGCTGCAGCGTTGCAATGCTCATGCGCGGCTGAGGTGCAAATTCTCTTCTGAATCCCCTGGAGGCAGCATATAGGTGCTGCGGCGGCAGGGAGGGGCGAAGGGAAACTCCGCTTTGAACATTGGCATTGGAACTGGCAGAAACACAAGCTCCTGGCTACTCGAGCTCTGGCGGTTACGCACGAATGCTCCGGAAGCAAAACATTGGGGCTATGGCCACCTCGCCTTGCGCATGCGCGAATCCTCCATTAAGGCAGTATCCGCCCTTTATATTTGTTTTTGGCGCATTGAAGATTCATAAAAAATACGTCATATTTGTTAAACTATCTTATAACTACAAATTAAAGACGCCTCAACTGTAAAAGCCTTCAGAAGATCCGATTATGAATAATAATGAAGTCATTACTTTCCACCTTGCAAGAATAGCCGTGTGGTTAGAGGCATCGCGCTGCAGTGTAGTAGGTCCAAAACCGACTGCAAGCATTTTTTTGAACCCAAGTCTTCTCTTTATCTTCTCTTTAACAGGGACATGAAGAACAATGACTTTTGTATTGTTACTTGCCACATATCTTTGGACGTTTCAACAAATGTGTCGCGAGTTTGTGAGTAAATGACATTTATACTCTTCGTTGTAAAAAACATTGAAATATTTGAAACGCTGTGAGGGAGAGCAGCCTTTTCGCATGCGTAAGGATAGGAGGGGGTGCTGCTTACAGTGTCACGTGACGCGAAGTAAGCTTGCCTCTTCATCGTATGAGATTCATTTTGTTACAGTCATTTAACAGTTTAATCAGTTACTTACTGTGTTTTACTGTTCATGTGCATATTCCTATGTTCTTGGTGTTTATTATCAAAGAAAAATTAACAACGTTCAGTATCTTTTTGAAACAAATTTCTCAGCTTTAAGCTTGGAAGAAAAGTGTGAAATAAAGAAGTTGCTAGGCCGACGCCTCTGCTCGAGTTGAAGCAAGCGCAGATACGCCTAGGTAAGAAATTTTGCAGATCTTTTAACGAAAAGAGACGGAGGGTGTAATGTTTCTGGCTTAAAGCCATCATATTAAGATCGAGGTATTGCTTCAGTGCAGCCGGTTAGGACCAGTAGGCGACAGACGGTAAAAGCTGGTGAGAAGCACGACAGGTGGTACAATAGGTCGGGTTCTCATGGGAAAGAGCACTGGCAAATCTCCCCGAATTCTAGGAAAGTCTCCGAGCGGCAGGCACTGGACGCCGATTGGCTGTAGCACTGCGGGTCACGCGCCAAAACGCAATCATATTTTTATTAATGTTTAATAAATTAATAATATATTAAACTCAATTTAGAAATACCCCTCAAAGCCAAGCTATCCCCTGAGTAGGTAAAACATTAACAATTCCTAAAAACATAAACAAAACAGCTAATATAAGACGGATGATGCACGACGGCCATGTTTACGCGCCAAATTGCGGAACGAAGGCAGCCTTGCATCGAGCCGCCACACTTCAGTCCAGAACACGCACTCGGAAGAGTAACATGTGACTTCAGTACGCGCACTCGGTGGAGTAACATGCATATGTAGGCGGTCATAAAACACTGTTTCATTATCTTAGATCAAGGGAAATAACTTTATATTTACTTGCAGTTAAGAGAATGTGTGTCACGTTATTGTTATTATGCAGTTTGCTGATTTTCTCCTGTTGTTATTGTTATGGTCTTCAGTCCGGAGACTGGTTTGATGCAGCTCTTCACCCTACTCTATCCTGAGCAAGCCTTTTCATCTCTTCATAAGAAAACGGCAACCCACATCCACTTGAATCTGCTTACTATACGCATCTCTTGGTCTCCCTCTGCGATTTTTACCCCACACACTTCCCTCCAATGCTAAATTTACGATTCCCCGATGTCTAAGAATGTGTCCTACCAAGCGATCCCTTCTTTTAGTCAGGGTATGCCAAAAATTCCTTTTCTCACCAATTCTGTTCAGTACCTCTTCATTAGTTATGCGATCTAACCACCTAATCTTCAGCATTCTTCTGTAGCACCACATTTCAAAAGCCTCTATCCTCTTCCTGTCCGCACTGCTTATCGTCCATGTTTCACTCCCGTACAAGGCAACACTCCACACTAATGCCTTCAGAAAAGACTTCATTACCCTTAAATTAATATTCGATGTTAGCAAATTTCTTTTCTCAAAAATGCTTTTCTTCCCATTGCCATTCTGCATTTTATATCCTCTGTACTGCGACCATCGCATATTATTTTACTACCCAAGTAACAAAACTCATCTACCACCTTCATTGTTTCGTTACGTAATCTAATTCATTCAGCATCGTCTGATTTTCTAAGACCGCATTCCATTATTTTGCTCTTGTTAATGTTCATTTTATATGCTCTCTTCAACACGCTGTCCATTCCATTCAACTGCTCTTCCAGGTCCTTTGCTGTCTCTGACAGAATTACAATGTCATCCGCAAAACGCAATGTTTTTATTTCTTCCCCCTGAACTTTAATCCCTATTCCAAATTTTTCCTTGCTTTCCTTCACCGCCTGCTCGATGTACAAATTGAATAACATCGGAGAAAGGCTACAACCCTGTCTTACTCCCTTCCCAACTGATGCTTCCCTTTCATGCCCTTCGAGTCTAATAACTGCGGTCTGCCTTTTGTACAAGTTGTAAATAACTCTCCTTTCCCTGTATTTTACCCCTGCTGACTTCAGAATTTTAAAGAGTGTATTCCAGTCAACATTGTCAAATGCTTTCTCCAAATCTACAAAAGCTAAAAATGTAGGTTTGCCTTTCCTTAATCTATCTTCTAAGATAAGACGTAAAGTGAGTATTGCCTCCAGGGTTGCTATGTTCCTCCTGAATCCAAACTGATCTTCACCGAGGTCAGCTTCTACCAGCTTTTCCATTTCTGCTAACTTTAAATAAATCAGCTGGCATTCCGAACTACCACAGTTTTATTCAGTAACTAGATCAGTTCCTACCAGTAGTTTAGCAAGAACTCCGAACTGCGTGCTATCATCTGCGTGGGGACATATATAGACGTCAGGTTGGTGAACTTTTAGAGTTTCTACTCTTCACACAGTGCAACGGGGATAACGCTATCCTTGCGTACACCGTCATTGCGATACAAACGCAAACTGTTGTGCGTCATTCATGGCAACATGGAGAAGGAAAGGAAATGATACAGGACCGGTTAACATACCCCCTGTAGACATTTTTTTCTGCTGTAATGGGGTTGGGGGCGTCGCTACTGGCAACCCCCACTCATTTGAAGCACCAGCCGCCAATGGAAATATCTGCATCACTGTTCCACTATCTACCGTTCTGTGATCAGCAAACCTGTAAACTCCGTCCTACAGGTCCCGAGGGGCCCAATACTTCCCGATCGGTCACCGTGTCATCCTCCGCCCGACGGCGTCAAAGGGTGCCGTACGAGGGAGACGAGACCAGCGCCCCGCACTCCCAGACGTTGTGTCGGAATTCATGATCGGAGCAGCTGCTTCTCTATCACGTACTATAAGTGCTCAATTACCCACACAAGGACTGAGTGCTCCCCGTTTGGCAACAGTTGCCAGCATACCAGGCCGGAGACCCATCCAAGTGCTACCAAATACAGACGTTTTTTTTTTTTTTTTTTTTTTTTTTTTTAAATGGCCTTTGAGTACACTCTATACAGCCATCCACATAATGACGCACACTGGTATACTTACAAATGCAACTTGACAAAAGCAAACAAACAGTCATTAAGGGTAATGATACAAAGTAAAGGAAAGGGAAATTTGAAATAACATTTTGAGATTACGTATGATTGTATCTGTTATTTACGTAAGTCCACAACTCTCTCTTAGCCGCCTTTAGAAAGCATATAACTTCTTCGTGTACTTTAAAGTATGTGGTTGGCTATAATGCTGAAACAGATGTTGGTAAGTGATAGTTCCTGCTAACAAAATATCTTAGCAACTTAGATGTGAAGTCCCACCTGTTAATGCATTCAAATAATATGTGGTTTGTGTCTTCCACTTCGGAGATGTCACTATGCAGATGCGTTGTAGGTGCTGAGCAGATCGCCATAGTCAACACATTAAGTCCATTGCACCAAGGCCTGGTATGGTTTGTGCATACTTTTTTCCTTTCGTTGTCTGGGATATTGATAATTTAACGATGGACAAAGGATAATGCAGTTTACATTGATCATACATCGTACTATAATGCTAAAATTAATCATAGAGTCAAGCAAAGACCAAATAAAGACAACCATGTGAAACAAAAATGTATCATCCATAATTTAATCCTAAAATTTCTAAGCCGGCAGCAATGGCCGACTCACTACGGTCGGGGGTTCGAATCCCCCCTCGGGCATGGATATTTGTGCCGTCCTTAGTTGTAGTTAGTTCATAAGTAGTTTGTAAGTTTAGGGACTGATGACCCCGTAGTTAAGTCCCATAGACTCTACAAACATTTACAATGGCCGACTAGTCTTGGGCACGCCAGTCACAGTCTGCACGGTCGCTACGGTCGGGGGTTCGAATCTCCCCTCGGGCATGGATGTTTGTGTCGTCTTTAATATATGGTAGTCCATAAGTAGTTTATAAGTTTAGGAACTGATGACCTCGCATTTAAGTGCCTTAAGCTTAACAAACGTTTTGAACGTTTGAACGTTTTTAAAATTCCTAATAAAATCTTTTACCATACTCACTACATAATAACATAAACAGAAATAATAAATAAAATCATCCCATATCTGTTAACTCCTATATTTTCTCTTTGAAAGAAATATTTGTCAACGTATAGTATTCTGAGGCACTGGAAGATACGATAACTGCATAAATTCGTAAAGAAATATAAAATACCTCATAGTCAGTTGAAGCAGTTAAGGCCTCTAAATGCCGTATGTACTGCACTTTGTAATTGAAATTTATAAATTTTATTTACGTAAACTTATTTATATAGTACTTGGATACATACTGATAAAAGAATATATTTTTGCAGAAAGTCACCTGATGACCGTAATACGCCGAAAGATATCTCGTGATAAATAAATAGGATAATACATTGCAGTGTTTTGGATCATCCTTTCACAATTCTGTCAATATACGACATTTCTAAAACTGTGGGATCGTGATATAATACGTTAATGAAAAATGAAAATATTTTTAAAGAAGGTGTGGACACTAAAATGTGTGGTTTTGGCAACCATATGAGCAGCAGAAGAAGAAACCCCTCGAAAACACACCGACACTAGGTAGAAAACTTACCATTTTTTATGTCGTGTGCTTCAAGGGAATTGTATGATAGAGTATCTGACGCTTCACTCTTGCGGCAGCTAAGTGCCATTAGTCAGGAATTTTGTTGGAGTATAGACAGACTAGATCAAACAAGGCAAACCATTAGGTGTTCTTGCACGGTGTACTTGTCGTTTTATCACTTCTATTTGAGTTGTTAAACACTGAACAGACATTGAGCATATTTCAGCACCTAAAATACACTAAATACAGCACTCCAAGCACAACAACAACATACGATTACCATAGACAGACTCCTCTCTAATGTACGCACGCCACAGGTTGCCGCAAAGAGCGCTGTAAATCGTGTGTTGGCAACTGTATGAAATTTATGCTCGTTGGTAAGCAACGGCGTACCTTAACAAGCTCTTCTCTCGCCCCGTAGCTGTCGATCCTCGACGTTTGATGGCGAGCTTTACTAATCTGCGGCCACGGGCCGCGTAAAGAAAATGCTGTTCTTGTGGGTTGCGCCGGTGTCACCACACATGAAACTTAAGAAAATTAACACACACTTTTTGAAAATATACAACATTAAAAATTTTATAGGGTGTATGCTAACCGGCGCTATATCATTTTCTTTCCTCCTCCATGTTGCCATGGATGATGCACAACAGATTTTATCGCAATAACAGTGTACGCTAGGGTTGTAGTTACTCTCCACTGCACTGAGTGAAGAGTAGAAATTCTAAAGTTCACCAACCTGACGTCTTCTACAGCTATCGTCCCCATGCAGATGATAGCACACAGGTCGGAGTTCTTGAACTAATGCTGAAATTATTAAACTATTGGCGGGAACTCATCTAATTACGGAAAAATACTGAAGATCTTGGGATGCCAGTTAATTTATTTAAAGAATGCAGAAAACTAGCAAACCGCATAATAATATGCACTTGATACAAATTGTCTTAACTGGAAGTTCAATATTATGTCAATTCGCGTTGTTCTAAAATGATAAATCTATGTCTCATTACCACCTACATACGTAAGAGCTACATGTTACACTTAAGATATTATCGTTGGATGCTGCCACTACAGACCGCTACTATGAAAAACTGATAAAAAATCTAATCATATAACCAGTGCTGCTGCACATATACAGATAAGAATTACATCAGCTTCTATAATCAATTGGGCAGCAAATAAACAACAACAATATTATAAGTAATGTAAGTAAAACTTTGTAAAAAATTTATGTAATTATGTTATAAGAATATATATAACAACTCCTCTATAATACTTGTATTAAAGAACACCTGATGATGGCCTAAGGCCGAAATAAGCTTATAGTGAGTTAATAAAGTTTAAAGCAGTGTTAAAATAATGTATAATTATTGTGGTAAGACATTCTCCACACTGCGGGCTTCAGAGAACAAAATTTTTGCAAGGTTAATATATGTTATCTAGTCAGGGCATAACTTGGCTTTGAGAGGTTTACTAACTTGAGTTTGACATTGAATAAATTATTAGTTTATTAATTATTAATACAAATATGATCGCGTTTCGGCGCGTAGCCCGCAGGTACTACAGCCATTCGGCGTTCAGTGCCTGCCGCTTCCCTAGAAATCGAGGAAATTTGCCATCGCTCTTTCCCATGGAAACCCGACCTACTAGTAGCACCTGTTATGCTTCTCATACTACTTCTACGATCTGTCGGTTACTGGTTCTAACCTGCTGTACCGAAGCAATTCTCAAATCTTAATATTATGGCTGTAAGCCAGAAATATTAAAAATAACATAATAAAAATAATAAACATAAAAAATTATGAATAACAGTATGAATAAACAGGCTTTTACCTGTAAAACTATGCTGATGTAAGGCAGTAGCAAGCAATAATTTCGTCCCCCTACAGTGTGGCAGCGTTGGTGTGCATTTTTAGGGCACCTAGATGCGGCGTGCAAGTGTGTCCCGCGTCGGTTCGGATTTTCCTTCGGGCATGTGTGTGTGTATGTGTGTGTGTGTGTGTGTGTGTGTGTGCGCCCGCGCGCACGTAGTTTGTACGTGTAGGAACTGATACACACTGCAGGTTGGTCCCATAACTTAACAAACATTTGTACATCTTTTTCATCTACTTCCTCTTCCCGTCATTCAATATTGTCTTTAAATTGAAATCACTTGCCGAGCCTCTCTATATAATCTTCAATTTCCCATGTTTGCTTAGAACTGGAACTCCATCTTACCTCTTGGTCTTCATACTGCATCTTACCTTGTCCACAAATGTCTCTTTTATTTTCCTGTTGGCAGTATCTATTTTTTCGTAATTATACATTTTTTTTTTTTTTGTTAAGCTTATGGGACTTAACTACGGGGTCATCAGTCCCTAAACTTACAAACTACTTATGAACTACTTACGATCTAGGACGGCACAAATATCCATGCCCGAGGGGAGATTCGAACCCCCGACCGTAGTGGCCGTAAAGACCGTGACTGAAGCGCCTCAGTCCCCTCGGCCACCGCGGCCGGCTATACATTCTCGTACAGAATTTCATTTGCCGTCTCGCCACTCCTGCTTTGCAGTTTTTCACTTCCTCTCAATCTCATTTACTATACGTCTGAACCGAGAATGGCCCGAGAACGTAACTGACGGTAATCAACAATTTGCAGACAACTATACCCCACACACTCGATGGTTACAGGTAAGGATTTCTCATCTCTTCCCCTCTTCCGACAGACCGATCGAGTGCACTTATAAATTCTTTCCGCTGCTGAGAGTGATTTTCCTAATGCAAAGTTGCCGAACGCAAGAGCTCCCAATAACTAGGAAACCACTCTTCCTGCTGCTGGGATCCTCCCGAAGGAGGGGCCCCACGGGCGAGGCCAGGGCGGCCAGCCTCCACAGTGACCCTCCACCTTGAGCGTCGAGTTACAACCTGCCAGTCACCTTGCGGTGAGGGCTGGTCCACATGATGGAGTGCAAGGACTGGTGACCTGACAGCAAAACCGGTGGGCGAAGCGAGTCGCACCCGAAGTGTCCCATTTGAAGATTTGAAGCGCCGGATTCTCCGCCACCGTCAGAGCTCGAGGCAACAGTCTGAAGACGGCTAACAGCAGCCACAAGTGTCTATAGCTGTTCTCCAACAAAGACCAGCTGGTCCTCCTCACCAATGCTGCCACTATTGGTTAAGAATTCAACTGACTTATAAAATAAAGCTGGACGTACATTTGTATTTTTACGTGTTATATTATACATTAGTTCAGTGATTTCCAAACTTTCCGTCATGGCGACACCTTTTTATAGCTCATAGTTTTGCGCGACACCCTTTCACTAATATAAATACATATGGCAGAATTTAGATCGTTCTAGCGGGGAGGGGGGAGATGAGTGACGGAAATAAAGTATCGCTTCAATGTAGTTTGTAAACGAAACTGAAGTCTTCGTACGCACTGACATGTTTAACGTTGATCCTGACTTCAGAAATTACGTACACTCATCGCAAGAATAGGAAACATTAGGAACTAAGGAGATGTACAACATAGTAACACCGCAGACAACAATGCTTAACTCACACAGTAATACTTGCTTCTTCTACATGCGGTCCAACTTCCGAAACACGAAAACTGAATTTCGGGAACCGTTTTTCGCCGTCTTGTGTACATGTTAGGGGCAGATACGGTTTTGCTGGATCGATTGAATACGGCATCTGTAAATTAGCTGCTCGGATTTCTGATTTAGACAGACAGTAGCTGTTCCCTTTCAGTTCAATATTATCACATTATTTTCGGATGTAAAGACGACGTATTTATGACAAGTGATGAATTATTATTTAAGTTCTGTTGTTATGTTCTTGCTTCAGCACAACCCCAGAAGTCCTGACATATTCGGAAAAAATTGATAAATTGTTTTCCATGCTTCGACTAGTGTAGTGTGGCGTTAATTCTGTGTCCGCCCTCCTACATAATTATCCTACCTTCAATTATCTTTTACAATTATAAAACTTTTCCAAATTTCATCCTCTCACCCAGTATGCGTGGCGACCGTTAATCATTTCTTTTGCAAAAATTATTGAGTTTCACTGTTTCTTTAAGGTTATGGTAACATTTAATATTTGTAAATATTTTACAAAATTTTCCTCACTAACTTAACGATAGTTGTTGATTCAGGAAGCACTGCAGTACATTTATCAGATCTATACTTCGGAATGATCACCTTTCCCATGAGATCAGAGATTTGGGTACACGGCTATTTTAGTTGTGAATATTAGCCGCCAAATGTAGGGTCGAGAGGTTATAAGCTTTTTCCTTGGACGGCGACAGATTCGCAGACACCCAAGGGCACGATGAAGATGTTACCGCGATTCAGCAGACTATGCAACATTCTACGACTGTGCCAACGGCCAGCGACGATGTTCAAGTGTCCATGTAGTCGCCGATGTTGTGGTGCTAGCACTGGAACATGCTATTCATTACCACGCTCCCCACTACCCGAAGGAGTATTCACGTCCACAAATCTGCGTGTAGCACTACATATGTTGCAGTGTGCAAACGTTTTTGTGAATATTTGTGAATCTTGTAACTGAGGCGAAACTTGGGACCCATCCCGGTATTCACAAGTACATCTAGGCTGGGCGGTACACCGTTCCCCCTCGTAGTTAATCTTCTGCGTGGGTTTAGACCTTGGCCGAAATAACATCCCGTCTTGGAAAGCGAGCTCTTTGTTTCTCTTTTTTTCAGTTATATCATTTTTCAATTTTTGAAATTCTCCCGTGTTTTCCCCATGGAAAAAGAAACGAAGAAACTGTCACCTCTATTTTTACCACGGTAAGACAAACAACCTGAACCTCTCAAGGAGCATAAATAAAACTATCTCAGGGAACATTTTTTTAGTTACAATGAACAATGTTGGTTTGTAACCTAGAAATGAAATACAGAGCTTACAAACATTTTCAATTATTACAGAAACAAAATGGGAAGTGCAGACTACTAGACATTAGTGTAATATCCCTTTAGGAAATCCTTCCTCTTAGAAACCTCGAAGGGGGGGGGGAAGGCAGTACTTATCCCTATCGCCGTGGACGTGGATTACTAACGAAATAGGCCACTGCCTACTATCTAATATACTATTGTAATATTTTGAACAGTTGACTGCTATCTACTTCTACAATTACTTTGTTGCACTAACTACATCGTTTCCTCCACCTTAGCACCACTGAGCTTTCAAGACTAGTGTGTGGAAAGAGGAGACGTAAGCCATCAGGAGCTGACTTCTCGTTTCGACTTCGGCCTATCACTTGCTCGCGTGAAATAATGAAGTGTAACCGCACCACATTCCTAGCCTACAACTTCTTTCCGATGTCAGATTCGAGTAACTGGCACCATCTTCCGGTAATCGGCCCGACTGATGTCGGCAAGATTCTTTCGATGACGCTTCTCTTGGCTGGTAATTGGCCACTGATTTGTTATGCAGACCTATCAGTACACAAACCTGTTTTCTCCTAGATTTGGCCACGCAGGAGTTATCTCCAAATATTTGATTTCTGCGTGGGCAGATTTTGCTATGTTGGATTTATAAGATGTCCCACCAATGCCGGCCGTGGTGGCCGAGGGGACTAAGGCGCTCCAGTCACGGTCTTCACGGCCACTACGGTCGGGTGTTCGAATCCCCCCTCGGGAATGGATATTTGTGCCGTCCTAGTTCGTAAGTAGTTCATAAGTAGTTTGTAAGTTTAGGGACTGATGACCCCGTAGTTAAGTCCCATAGACTATACAAACATTAAGTTCCACCAATGTATTATTACGCAATTTCCTAGTGACCTCTCTTCTGAAGAAGCGTATTCGTACTCTGGGCACTCTGTATGTTCCGGGGTGGCCGCCTTAGCACTACACAGACAGACCGGGTGTGGCCTCTTGCCTGTCCGGTGCAAAAGCTCCGGAAAAGAAGCGTGAACTCTCTAAAAAATAAATAAATAAATAAATAAAAAGGAAGGAAGGAATCTTAGCGTTTAACGTCCCGTCGACAGCGTGGTCATTCGAGGCGGAGCTCACGCTCGGATATTTGGGTAAGGATTGGGAAAGGAAATCGGCCGTGCCCTTTGAAAGGAACCATCCCGGAATTTGCCTGGAGTGATTTAGGGAAATCACGGAAAACTTAAATCTGGATGGCCGGAGTTGTATTTGAACCACCAACCTTGGGAATACGAGTCCAGTGTGTTACCACGGCGCCACATTGCTCAGTAAATAAAAAATAAAATAAAATAGTAATAATAAAAAAAAACAATGAGCTTTAAGTCGCACGACTTTCCACGAGGGTCTCCGGATTTCCGTTTTAATATAATCAATGTTTTGATTAGTTGCGAGTCAACAGCTGTCAAATATAAGTTGGTAGGCTTCCAAGGCCGGTGTTATTTTGAATAAAACAATTCTGGGTATTAGACCGCGTCATTTTAAACACATAGCAAATGAATTGCCGACGTTTCGACCACTGTGCACTGGTCCTCTTCAGGGTGGTTAAATGTAGTATGCTACTGAATGGACATCCTTATATACTGTGAATTTTTCCCTTATCTAATACCGGCGTCATACAACTAAGATGGCGATTGGCTGGCAGTATCGTGTGAGGTGGCTCTTACGTTTGCTACCCTGTAGGTGATTGGTAGGCAAAATCTTAATTTCTGACTAAAAGACAACAGCCAATCAGCAACAAGCATCCACGGGATGGTATTTCCTGCTGTGAACGTTCAAGTAGCGAGTCAGTTCACTGTGGCCGAATGTTTATACTGCAGAACCCTGGTCAAGTGGATCCGCTGTCTGGCGCACAGTATATAAGGGTGTACATTCAGCTGCGTCCAACAGCTAACTGCCCTGAAGAGGACCACTGCACAGTGGTTGAAACGTCGGCAATTCATTTGCTAAGTGTTTAATACCCAGAAATTTTTTTTTTTTCAGCCGTCAAATACCTTACAAAATACATCGAAAGAAAAACCATCATTTGTTTATTAATTAATTAATTAAAAATCGGCTAGTTTCGACCGTAATACATGGGTATTAAAACATTAGAAAAATGCATTAAAATATAATCTGACTTTAAGCATGCTTAACTCGTGTTATAGTTAAATATTACAGTTTTATTTTTAATTAAATTGACTTCTGTTGTTATCAGAGAGATTTCATTTTATTTAATATATTTTTCTAATCTATTTAGTACCTTTTTATAACGGCCGAATCTGGTCGATTTTTAAGTAATTAATAAACAGGTGATTGTTTTAAAATGAATTTTATTAAGGTTCAATATAACGCTTTGCAAAACACCAGGAAGTGATAAGATATTTCTTCAACAATCAGCTGTTTATTAAATCCTGAAAAATTCGACTAGTTTCGCTCGTGGACCATCGTCATAGATAAAAAGCTATTAAAACAGATTAGTTAAATGCATTAAAATATATCTAGCTGAAAACAGTAGGACTCAATTTCACTACAAATAGAACGGTCACACTGGATTTTCCTTTGAGTTAAACAAACATAAAAGAGAATAATGGACAGTCCGTTATCGTCTTTGTGTTTGTTTGACGGGGCCTCCGTCTTGTTTAGACATAACAACATCGTATTGGGAAGCAATAATGCGAATTTCGATTAGTGAAGGGCCGGAACATTAAAATAATAATAATGATAAATCTGAAGCATTGAATTAAAATTTGTGGCACGATTTAAAATCGAACCCGGACCTGCATGCTTAATAAGCAGACGTCTTACCGGTAGACAACCGCATCACTAGCGATTAAGGCACCTCGGAATAATCTAAGCACGATTTCCTTCACTACACAAACTTTAATTCAGCTCAGGGCTTGTATATTATTATTTACATTGATATTTACATCACCTTCAACAGGAATGTTCCAATATGTCCATTGTCGAGGTGCTATTCCGCTGCATGGAGAGCCTTGGCAGTAGTGGCAATGTTCTATGGAACACAGAAGCTGAATTTGTGACGTGAAGGAAATCGTCCTTAGTCTATTCCGAGGCGCCTTAATCGCTAGTGATGCGGTTGTCTAGCGATAAGACGTCTGCTTAGTAAGCATGAAAGTCCGGGTTCGATTTCCAGTCGCATGACAAATTTTTATTCAATGCTTCAAATTTATCATTAATGTCTTGGACATATTCTCAGGGTTTGTATATTTGTATTTATATTAATAATAATAATGTCTCTCTGACAATTAGGATATCCAGTGTTACCATTGTATTTTTCGTGAAATTAACTGCTGTTGTTTTAGAGCCAAATTTATTTTATTTAATGCATTTGACTAATGTCTTAATACCTTTTCTTCTATGATGGTGGTCCACGACCGAAACTAGTCCAATTTTATTTTATAAACAGCAGCTGGTTAAAGAGGCATTTTATCAAATATATGACGGCTGTTAACTCTCACCTTAGCAAGACATTGATATCACGTAGTGTTCCTTTCTTTAATATATGAAATAAATATTATTGTGAAACATTAATAAGATCGATTGAATTTTTAAATACCAACAGTAGTAAATAACGCATATATATATATATATATATATATATATATATATATATATATATATATATATGAATGAATTGCTATTTGTCAGTCTCCCTGAACCGATTTGGCAAATTATAGTCTTGAACTATTCGTGTAAGTCCAGGGAAGCTTTTAACGGTGATAAAGTGTGTAAAAGTTGTCTGGAAAATCGAGAAAAACTGAAACAACTTTTTCCAGTTGAGCTATCAATATCGTTCTTCCAATTGCGATAAAAGTTCGTACATTTCATGATGAAAAGAAGAGGGTAATCCGCGTCAAATAAAAATTTGGAAAACTCCCCGAAAAGTAGGAAAATTTAGGAAAAACCGAAAGCGATTTTTTTCTATGAATAAAAATCAATTGCCATATGGTTGTAAGAGCATCACTTGAATACGGTTTGACAGGACAAGGTTTGTATAAAATAAATTATTTGGAAAATCTACCGGAAAATTGGAAAATTTGAGAAAACCTGAAAGTACGTTTTTCAATGTAATTCTGATTGGATTCAGCACTATAACTGACTATTCGTACGACGGAGAGGATAATTCTTTTTGTTGTTCATTATGGTCTTGGAAAAGTTTTCAGTAAAAGAATATGGACAGTTAAAAAGGAAAGTAGCAAAATTCGAACCAAGTTCCTTTTTCAATGTGTTTCTAGATGTACTCAAGACTATAAGTTGAGAACCGATCATCCGATTGCGATACAATTTTGATCTTTTGACGTTCAACGAAAGATGAAAGTTCTTATGAACTAAACATTTGGGAAAGTTACCCGGAAAATTTGAAAATTTGGAGAAACCGAAAGAGGTTTTTTCCATGGAATATCAATATTATTCGTCTGATTGCGATAAAATGTTGCACATTCGACGTTCAAAGCAAGAGGAAGGTTTGAGTGAAGTAAAAGTTTGGATCAGTTGGCCTGAAAATAGGGAAATTTCTGGAAAAAAAGGAAAGAGCTCTTTTATTTTGGATATCAATAGCACTAGTACGATTGCGATAAAATTTTGCACATTTGAAGTTCAAAGAAAGAGTACATACATATTAGCAATTGCGAAGCATTGCCGGGTCCAGTAGTATGTTAATAGAAGAGAGAAAAAAAAAATCCTGAATCGACGTCAGACTCTACTGATTCCATTTCTAGCCGCGGTGGTGTAGCCGAGCGGTGTAAAGCATCTCGCTGAGGAGCGCGCGGTTGCTCGCCGTGGAGGTTAGAGTCCTCCCTGGGGCATGGGTGTGTGTGTTTCAAATGTTCAAATGATTGTTAAGCTTATGGGACTTAACTACGGGGTCATCAGTCCCTAAACTTACAAACTACTTACGAACTACCTTATACTAAGGACGGCACAAATATCCATGCCCGAGGGGGTTTTCGAACCCCCGAACGTAGTGGCCGTGCAGACCGTGACTGGAGCGCCTGTCCCCTCGGCCACCGCGGCCGGCTGTGTGTGTTTGTTTGTCCGTAGGTTAGTTTACCTAGGTTTAAGTAGTTTGTAAGCTACGGACTGATGACCACGCAGTTTGGTCCGATAGATTTACAGACATTTGAACATTTGATTCCATTTCTAACGTCACTGTGCCGTTATACAGTTGCGTCGTCCGCCGCGGAGAAGAATCGTGACGAATTACCGGTCCGAAAAATTCTAAATCCGAAACTATCACTTTTCAGCTCGACAGTTTTCGAATAGAGAGATATACGCTCTGAGCGATCACGGAAAGGCGGCTGTTCGCTGATCCGAAACGCCTCGGAGAGGGTCCGGAGCACATTTCCCGTCAAGCGGCGCCGCGCTTTCTCCGACCCGCGGCACGAGAAAGCCCCGCCGATGCGGGGTGGGGGAGGGCAGGCACGGCGGCGCCTGGGAGGTCCCGGCGCGGCGCGGCGTCACGAGCTGCGCCGACGCCCGCCGTCGCGGCGCCGTGGCGCTGCGGTCGCGGCTGCCCGCGGCGGTCGCGCTCCGGGAACGTGATCCGCGGCGAGGCGCTCCCTTTTGTTGTTTTCTCGGAGGCGGCGGCGGCGGGGGCGGCACTGCCCGCCCCGGCGCGGTCGTGGCCCGGCTCGGTAGCGTGTAATCAGAGCTCATTGTGCGCTCTGCGGGAACTGGCCACTTCTGTGCAGGTAGGGCGGGAGCGGGCATTCCGTGAATATGCTTAGCGCCGCAGGTCGTGCGCTTCTTAACGGGAGCCGGGGTCGCTGACGCTCGCGATGGTCTCGCGACGAGGCCAACAGCCCCCCGCGCGGCCACTGTGCGACCACCTGTGGCGTCCTAGCAAGACAAAAAAAAAAAAAAAAAAAAAAAAAAAAAAAAAAAAAAAAAAAAAAACATCGCCCTGACGTGTTTTACGGCCAACTTCAGATTTGTAGTTTTATAAGTTTTTGCAAACATTTTGGACCAAAATAATAATCTAAATAATAAAAAAAATATGGTGATAAGGTTAAAAAAGGTAAAGCAGTTAACAATCCGAAGATTGGTTTGAACACCTGGTCCTGTTTGGAGGTGGTATGCCATTGACTTCCTTCGACCTTCGAACTCACTTACCCAGCCAGTTACAGGGGGACCTACAGTTTAACGTCGGTTCCGAACCACGGTGCTAATCGGTATTTTTCACATGCGCAATACTGTCAGAGGCGAAAGAAGGGGAAAATGACAAATAAAAATCCTAGGACGTGGCGTGGATCGAACCCGCGACTTTTGGATTTGTAGTCTGGCACTCTACCACTGTGCAACCAAGGCACAATAAGGTTACAGGCTTACGACTCTATTATTATAGATCCATCCAATCTACATAATAAAAAAAATTATTACCATAAGATTACGACTCTATTATTATCTATACACCCTACGCGCAATATTCTTTCTGACCGTATTTTAACAAATACCCAAATTCTATGATGTTTGAGTATAGCTTTTTACATCTACATCTACATGGGATACTCTGCAAATCACATTTAAGTGCCTGGCAGACGGTTCATCGAACCACCATTATACTATTTATCTCCCATTCCATTCTCGACTAGCGCGCGGGAAGAAAGAACACCTTAATCTCTCTGTTCGAACTCTGATTTCTCGTATTTTATTCTGATGATCATTTCTACCTATATAAGTGGGAGTCAACAATATATTTTCGCATTCGGAGGAGAATGTTAGCGTTTGGAGTTTCGCAAGTAGCCCACGCCGCAGCGATAAGCGCCGTTGTCGTAATGATTCCCATCCCAAATCCCGTATCATTTCCGTAACGCTGTCTCCATTGTATCGTGACAATACGAAACGAGCTGCCCTTATTTGGACTCTTTCGATGTCCTCCGTTAAACCCACCTGATAAGGATACCACACTGGGCAGCAATACTCCAAAATGGACTGATAAGCGTAGTGTATGCAGTTTCTTTTGTAGTTCTGTTGCATGTTTTAAGGGTTCTGCCGATAAAACGCAGTCTCTGGTTTGCCTTTCCCACGAAAATATCCACGTGTTCTTATCAATTTAAGTCTGAAGTAATAGTAATTCCTAGGTATTTTGTGGAATTTACGGCCTTCACTTTTGACTGATTTATCTTGTAAACAGAGTTTAACGGATTTCTTTTCGTACTCATGTGGACAACTTCACACTTCTCATTATTTAGAGTTCACGATATAGAACAAACACGCATTTTAGAGGGCGCATTCTTACATATGCACAATTCTAAACATTGGAGAACATAACTCTATTTAATTAATAAGAGTGTCTGAAAACCGTTTAGGAAAAACAAAATTAGTGGTGGCGGATGTCGAACTACTGACCTTCAGCATCATAGTCCGACATATTGCCCACTACGCTACGGCATCTTTTACCTCGTACTATTGATGGCAGTTGTTAACTGATGCTAATATGGCATTTTTAGACACTAGACTACTATTTATCGTACGAAAAACGAGGTGTTTTTGCTAATTCTTCAGTGCGCCATTGGTTTGAAATGAAACGTTTACGTTACAATAAGGAAATCATCAATTACGAAGCGCAAGATGGCGTATGCCAGAGAGAGTTCTGGGCGAGGAATGTCACGTGACATCTCCGAACGGCTGGTTTTCGTTAATTCGGTACAGGGTGTGAAATCTCCGTTATTTTTGAAAATATCTCTCAAACGAAACGAGATATGAAAAAAAAGAAAGAAAAAGAGAGCGAGCGAAGTTCTAGAGAATATTCTCCTCTACAAATTCGGTTACTCAATTTTCGCGTCAGATGAATGGATAGGCCGTTATTTTCATTTAAATTTCGAGCTGTCAAAAGACGATCGCAAAGGCCCACTAGTGTTACTACCGTAACCTAAAGTGGGCCAATAACTATGCTGCACTGTTACTTTAACTGAAACTTGCTAAACTGTTAAATACAGAATTATTTACATCTACACGAGATAATCTCCAAATCACATTTCAGTGCCTAGTAGGGGATTTAGCGAACCAATTTTATACTATCTACCTCCCATTTGTCATGGCTGGCTCTCCCGGAGACTTCAGTAAATCTGAGGGAATGTCATCTACTCCAAGGACCTTGTTTCGACTTAGGTCTTTCAGTGCTCTGTCAAATTCTTCTCTCAGTATAGTATCTCCTATTTCATCTTCATCTACTTCCCTTCCTACAGTATTATCTCTCGGATCGTTTCCTTTGTACAGCCCCTCATTATACTCTTTCCACCTTTCAGCTTTCCCTTCGTTGCTGAGAATTAATTTCCATCTGAGTCAACAATTCGCATTCGGAGGAGGATGTCGGCAATTTGACTTTCGTAAGTAGGAAACACTGCAGTGGTAAACGCCGTTCTTATAATGATTTCCATCCCAGATCCTGTGTCATTTTCGTAATGCTGTTTCCCCTGTTTCGTGACAGTACAAAACGAGCTGCCCTTCTTTGGACTCTTTCGATGTCCTCCGTCAAACCAATCTGATAAGGATCCCACACCGGGTAGTAACACTCAAAAAAATGGACGGCCAAGCGTAGTGTATGCAGTTTCTTTTGTAGTTCTGTTGAATCTTTTAAGGGTTCTGACAATAAAACGCAGTCTCTGATTCGCCTTTCCCACGACATTATCTACGTGTTCTTTCCAATTTAAGCCTGAAGTAATAGTAATTCCTAGGTATTTTGTGGAGTTTACGGCCTTCACGTTTGATTGATTTATCTTGTAAACAAAGTTTAACGGATATCTTTTCGTACTCATGTGGACAACTTCACATTTCTCATTATTTAGAGTCAATTGCCAATTTTTACTCCATACCAATTGTAAATGACGGCATCATCTGCAAACAGCCTAAGACAGCTGCTAAGATATTCTCCCAAATCGTTTATGTAAATGAGAAACAGCAGAGAACCAGTAACACTGCCTTGTGGAACACCTGTTATCACCTCTGTTTTAGTCGATGCCTTACTTTAGATTACTACAAACTGTGTCCTCCCTGACAGGAAAGCCCCTATCCAGTCGCAAATTTGGGGCGATATACTAAAAGCACGCAATTTGATTAAAAGCCGTTTGTGAGGAATGCTGTGAAAAGCCTCCTGGAAATCAAGAAATATGGAATTAATATGAGATCCCTTGTCGATCACACTCATCACTTCGTGTGAGTAAAGAGTTAGTTGTGTTTCTCATGAACGATGCTTGGATCAATAGATCATTCTGTTCGAGATGATTGATAATATTTGAATATAAGATATGATCCAAAACCGTGCTGCAAATTAACATTAAAATAGGCCTGTAATTTAATGGGCTACTCCTACTGCCTTTCTTGAATGTAGGTGTAACCTGTGCAACTTTCCAGTCTTTTGGTACAGATCCTTCTTTGAGCGAGCGGTTATATATGGCTGTTAAGTAAGGAGCTATCGCTTCAGCATTATCAGAAATCTAATTGGTATACCGACCGGACCAGAAGAGTTACTCCTGTTACCACTGCGCATGCTGCCGCAAAGTGTTCTTAGATGCTCAGGCGTAGCCAGGTTTTGATTTCGGGAGGGATTTTCAACATATTGACCTATTAAAAACCAGACCTAGTGTTTGTTATTAAAAGAATTTAAAACAGACACCCGTTGCTGTTGATTTGCCTAACTAACAGGTGCCTGACTAAGAGGTGCACTGCTGGCTTATTCATGCTTTTGTAAACAATCGAAAACTTCCATGAAGGCACTGACTGTTTGCCTCACAGCGGGATCAGTCTTAACATTTAGAGCGATTTTTTTCGTAATAAAGTCAGTTTATACATTTTTTTATGCTGACTCTCGTTTCAGTTTCACTGCTCGCCCTGTAAAGTCCAGGTCAATCTACAGAACATTTTCCATTTCAGCCATAAAGTCCTATCGGGGACAAAATAAACTTCTCGTTGTAAGCCAGCATTAACGCAGTTCTGTTGTCAAAATCAAAGTGTAGATCCGTCGCATAATTATTCGACTATTATTTTTGGTTATTGACGTAACATACTGCAACAGTTTTTCTCTCTTTTTCCTTATGGCTCTTAATTGTTCGCAGTTCGTCAGTAGATTTAGGATGTTTTCAAATTCTTGCAGCTGCTGCCAATCTGCTTTCAATAAGTCAAGTGATGCTTTTGCTGATTCCCTCAAATTTACTTGAAACATAAAGAGATAGATACATTTCGTGATGTAATGAAGGATGAACATCATGCCACGAGGTACATTACACGCATACTCAGGACGCATCCACAGTGGAGCCAGCTTGTGAAGGAGTTGTTGAACAAACAGAAAAAGATTGCGTTTGAAGAAAACAGTCAGAAATTAAAATTTAAAAAAAATGAAGAAACGAAAGGCTATCAGGTCTGTTCCGTTCTGATTATTAAAAGATGAGACAAATTAAAATAGCAATAATATGGGATTACCACATTTGACAAATTAGCCGTTCCTCATAGATTGAAGAGCAGGTAATTTGGCATAAAGTTCACGTCCTTACTTGATTTAGCTTTGTGAAAATTTCGGGAGGGGTTTCAACCCCTAAATCCCACCACTCTGGCTACGCCTATCGCCTATCTGCTCAGTATCTATTGATAAACTAGCGAAACCACCAACGCTGCGTAATTGCTAAATCTACATTGCAATTAATAGTCTTCCTGCAATTCTTTCCTAATTAGCTGCCCATTGCTTCCCCCATCTCTGTGTCTATATTCTAGGTGCCTCTTTGTCCTCTTCTTTGGGTGATAGTTAACTGGATTTCAGAATTGCCCATGCATTTATTGTTTCTAATTTTCTGGCAGATCATGTACTTCTCCTCCATCCTCTCTCTCTCTCTCTCTCTCTCTCTCTCTGGCTGCCTGCCTTTACCGCCTTCTCCACCGCCGCCTTCTCCTCTTCCCCATTCACCCCCACTCTCCTTTTCCTCCTCCTTCGCCTCCTCGCTATCCATCCATCCACCCCGATTCCTCTGTCATTAACTCCCCTACCCTCTGCCAATTTCGCCCTACCTCCTGTCTCTGTTGATCTCTCTTCACCCCTCTAATGAAAAATTACATATTTTAAAATTCGTGGTGATCGGTCGAACTATCGGTCACACTATCCGATTATTAAAGCGAACAAAATATAAAAATAATTATTGATTTCGGTTCAGCGAATTCTGAAATTTAGCGACACTAACGCACCGCAACTGATTTTTATACGTTGACATGTAATACTTTTTGACACCACAGTGTGTCAGAGAAAGAGTCCAGAGGTGGTTCAACGAAACCTTCAGAAACCACGTAAGTATGAACAGCAGTATAATCATGTAGTTATAGAAATAATCGACTACGCTGGATGTTTCGAAAGTACTATCAAACCATTTGACATTAGAGATCTCCTCTAACGCTCTTCCAAATTACAGATACGGAATTGTTCTTTCGCGCATTCCGCACAGAAATGATTGGTTGACATAAACAGCCGGAAAACTAGGAATTGAAATTGTTCAAAAACACCTCAACTGCTACAAGGCACTGAAATAAATGCAATGGTGTAATAGAAAATTTGTGTTGGGCACGGATTCGAATCCTGCTTATGCCCAGAGGAAGCCGCAACCAAGGTTTGTTCCTATCGATGCTGGTATTGTGCTATTGTGCTTATTCTATGTTGATCGTAGCGCTCTTCGATCAGTTTTTCTTTGAGAGGTCATTCAGGCCGCTCGCCAACCAATTAGGCAATCCAGACACTCTTCCCGTCCGGTAAAACATGACCAACTTATCGCGCACTAGAATGGTCGTGCCCTCAGTCCATTACTTCCTCTCGCTCGCAGCTTTAACTGTATTGCCCCAACGGCTCGAATGTTGTAAGCTACGGGGCCACATAAGTAGATAATATCGGAGTGGTAGGGCTGGGAAGAGATACGAAAAAATTTTTGTCATTTCGAGGTTTACACAATTCCATTACATATAAGAAAGGACAATTTCACATGATTAACCTAAATAAACAAGCAGATAGATCATTACAAGGATGAATAGTTTACAGACAATACATTACAACAACCCGGTTCCCGAAGATTTTGTTCAAATTGAATATATAATACGGATAGGTAACCAGCCAGGCACAACACGCCAGAAACACAATTTTTTAAAAGCATATACACTTAATAACTATCCCAACTTAATATTTTAAGGCTTGAGATAAACGTGAAAGAAAAATATGTCTTGCATAGAGATTAAATATTACATGTATCTTTTACAGAGATCACACAGTCTTTCCAACGAGCAGTTGGCACGCTGTCATATTACAAACAGTTTATTGTTATTTGTTGGTGGTGTTTGAGGGGACTAAACAGCTAGGTCATCAATCCCCTTTACAGACAGTTTCTCTTGTACACAAGTTCTTAACAACAACCCCGACTCAAAATGCTTTAAGGGTCGAGATAAATTTAACAAGAAAGTATATTTTGTCTAGAGATGAAACATACATAAATAGTTAACAGGAAATTACAATCAGCTTCTTCTGTGTCCAAATTGTCTGATCATATAAACACCTCTTACTACCAAGCTTATTATCTACATCTCCTTAAAAACTATGCATCTTACATTGAAGTGCATGGCAGAGAGTTTGTCGAACCGCTTTTATAATATTTCTCCGCCGATCCATTCGTTATAGCGCGCGGGTGAAGGGAAACCTAAATCTTTCCGTTATCGATCTGATTTCTCTTATTTAATTTTGATGATAATGTCTTCCTATTTAAGAGGGTGCTAACAAAATATATTCGCATTCGGAAGATAAAGCTGATAAAAGAAATTTATCAAATAAATTTCATCGCAACAAATAGCGCCTTTCATTTAGTGGTTTCTACCCCAAATCATGCATCATTTTCGTGACACTCTCACCCGTGTATCAAGATAATACAAATCGAGTTACTTTTCTCTGAACATTCTCTATATCGTTCGTCAGTTCCAAATGGCGGGGATCCCAGAATAAACCAAAACTGTTCGCACCGTTATTCATGTAATTACAAGCAATGCATATAATATAAAGATGAAGGTGACTGACGAACAGCACCGGAAAATCAATTCACTTCAATGGCAGTTTGCAATATTTTTCAGTCACCTCAAAAATTGAAATAGCACACCCTTCTGGCAAAGGACTTTGAGCATAACCTGAAGACACACGACAAGAACAGTCATTCAGATTTGTTAGATCCCGGTTATTATTAATTGTATGCTGATACGCAATGTAACTCAACCGTGTCTTGTCTATTATTTGCACATGATGTCTAGGGCTTATACTGTGAACTGAAAATCCAACTATATGACAGAAAGAACATATGATTGTTTCCTGTGGCATAATAACCACAAAACTGTTATTAACATTTGACTGTAGCAAAATCATCTGAAAAGTAATCTCTATATGTAAAAGGCAATGCCACGACTGACTGACTGACTGGCTGACTGATTGACTGACTCATCATCGCCCAGCCCAAGCCACTTGAAATTTGTAGAGGGTGTTGATCTTACTCTGTGGGCGTCATTTAAGAAGCTATTTTTGTAGTATATCGCCCGTAAGGGGGTGAAATAGGGGATGACACATCTTTTGAAACTACGTCGCTATTGAGGCAATTTTGAAGCTAGAACTACAAAATTCCTGATTTTAATTCAGGGTTCGAATTTAAAAGACAAGTGTTTCGGCATTTTTTTGAAATTCAAGCAATAAGAGGCTAAAATAGGGGAACCAAAAAATTTATTTTCAAAAATATGTTGCTGTTGACTCAAATGTTAAGCTACAACTACGAAACTTCGGGTATGGAATCTTGGTCAGGATTAAAAAAAAAAAAAAAATAAATAAATAAATAAATAAATAAAATAAAAAAAATTTAAGAGCCGGCCGCGGTGGCCGAGGAGACTGAGGCGCTCCAGTCACGGTCTGCACGGCCACTATGGTAGGGGGTTCGAATCCCCCATCGGGCATGGATATTTGTGCCGTCCTAGTTCGTAAGTAGTTTGTAAGTTTAGGGACTGATGACCCCGTACTTAAGTCCCATAAGCTGTACAAACATTTGAACATTTTAAAAGAAAAAAAAAAAGAGTTTCAGTATTTTTGGATATTCGTGTTCTGGTATTTTTGGAAAATCAACCATACAGTGGGTTAAATTAGAGAGGGAATGTTTTTCGAAAATCTGTTGCTATTTAGGCAATTTTGTAGTTAGAACTACAAACTTTCGGATTTGGACTCGGGGTTCAAATTAAAAAGACACGTGTTTCGGTATTTTTGGAAATTCGATAAATAAGGGGGTGAAATACGAGATGCAAAAATTGATTTAAAAAATGTGTTGCTGTTCACTCAAATTTCAAGCTATAGCTACGAAATTTAGGAAATGGACTTTTGATCAGGATTAAAAATACACGAGTTTCGGTATTTTTGGAAATTCAACCATCAAGGGGGTTAAATTGCGGGGATGATTTTCGAAAATCTTTTGCTATTAAGGTAATTTTGAAGCTACAACCACATAAATTGGTATATGTTTCCTTGGTCAGAATTAAAAAAGACACGTGTTTCGGTATATTCAGAAAATTAATCATTTAGGAGGTGAAATAGGAGGTGGAACATTTTTTGAAAATACGTTGCTACTAAGCCAATTTCGAACCCAGAATTGCAAAAAATGATATTTGCATACTTGGTTGGAATTTAAAAGACACACATTGGGGTATTTTTCGAAATTCAACTGTTAAGGGGTGCCATAGGGGTTTACAAGTAGTAGAATCTAATGTTTGTAAATCTTAAGAGAACTACGGGATCATCAGTCCCTAAGGCTTACAAACTAATTAACTAAGTTAAACTAACTTAGACTAACTTACGCTATGGATAAGACAAACACCCATGCCCGAGAGGTGAATCGAACCCCCGACAGCGAACAGCAGCGCGCACCGCAGCAAGGCGCATCAATACGCACGACCATTCTGCCACGGCTACAAGTAGTATCACAACATTTCATTGTGATAGTACTTAAGCTATATCTATGAAAAATTATATTAAGAGGGAGAAACGCCGGCCGCGGTGGCCGAGGGGACTGAGGCGCTGCAGTCACGGTCTGCACGGCCACTACGGTCGGGGGTTCGAATCCCCCCTCGGGCATGGAAATTTGTGCCGTCCTTAGTTGTAGGTAGTTCATAAGTAGTTTGTAAGTTAAGGGACTGATGACCCCGTAGTTAAGTCCGTTAAGCTTAACAAACATTTGAACATTTGGAGAAACAACTGGTGCAGACCAAGCAGCCTACGCATGAAAAGCAGCGGGCGTTAAGCTGTTTAAATCTATAATGTATTTGAGCTTTAATAGTCTCTAACTTGCTATTGTTACCTCTGCGCATGGAAACGCTCGTTTTGTCATGCACCGAATTCTTTGAAGACCTGGCTCATTAATACACCGTAAATTGGCCTCCTTTACCGTGATTACCACGTGCAATGTAACGCGATCTCACACGTATCAAAACAATGCTACATAATTCTTTTCATGAAGTATCATGAAATAAGTAATAAAATGCTACTAAAAGGAAACAGCCTACTATTTGCAAGCATATTATGATTATTATTTAGATCCTTTCTTACACACAAGAATAACAATGTCTACGTAGTATTTACAAGTATAGAACACTTTAAAATTATATTTACCTATTGGTATTTTCACCTCTGCAAGTTCGTTTTAAGAACAGAACAATATACATTGGTCAAAACAATTGCTGTATTAGTTGTGATGTGTAGGTTCTGAAGTATTGTCATCAGCAGAAGAAAACCGAAATGGTTCTGCTTCTTTCTGTCGATTATACGGTGTGGAGACAAGAACTTTATGGCACCGTAAATAGTGGTAATAAAGGAAAGTTTCTGCAGAGGGGCTGGTCTTGACGTCTGTTTTCCGAAGGAATTACACAAGTAGTTAGATTCGGATTGTGTAGTGAGCAGGTAGAGCAACAAGAACTTGAGTTACTCGAAGATATGCAGTGGACAGCCATGGACGGTTGGAAGCGGGACAGAGAGGGAAGTGGCTACATCTATTGGAGTATCTTAAAGTGTAATGTACAGGGCCTGAACGCTATTTCAGACAACAGAACCGTTAAAAGACATCAAGGCCGAGATCGTCGCTGGATGGCTGTTACCTCTATTTAACAGGCCGTCGAGATAAAATCAACTGTAACGCTCCCTCCAGGCAGCAACATCAGTACGCGGAATACGAAGACAGTTCGAAATAGCTTTCGAGAATGTGACTTCTACGTACAGAGGGTTCTAGCGTATGTCTAATTAAATCCACCACCTCGTTAAGCCCTAGAAACTGAGGGGGGGGGGAGGATAAAAGGATTGAAGTCGTAATGAATCTCAACAGATTCTGTTCACAAATAAGTCAAGAATTTTTGTTCAGCCGGAAAATCGTCGTTTCCTCATTTGAAGAGGTTGCAGAGCTGGATATTGCTACTAATGGAAAATGGCCAAATATCCCTCAAGAGCTGTTTTATAATCTCCTACCATCCATCCCACGCAGGTCCGCAAGTGTACTGGTCGTCCGAGGGGATCACAAACCATGTTAGAGAGAAACGGGAACGACTTTTTCATTATTATGGTAGGCCCATGATGCCTCGTTCTATCTCCATTTAAACCTCAAGTGGAGTTGAGACGGTAAAATATCGTACTGTATCACATACAAATTACAATTGTAACCAGTATCTGAAGAAAATACGTTACCATATGTATATTGTGTATGATAGCTTACCTGATCCACTAATTGCTTTGAGTAGTCCTTTCCAAATTATCCTGACTCATTTGAATGTTTGCTAATAATACGGCTTCCATTGCTTGGTAGGCCAGTGGTCCCATATTGTAGCCATTTTAACAATGAGACTATCTACACACCACTACCGACTGTGAACTGCTACTGCTACTACTGGCGAAGGTATACTTGCTCTGAGCCATACTGATCATTCTTTGGAAACAGAATTATTACTAACACTAATATCAGAAATGAAGGCAAATAGTAGACACCTTTAATTTGTTCCCGTGGACATAGTAGTCTTTGCTACATCTACATAAATATTCAGAAAGTCACATTGGAGTGCATGGCAGAGGGTTCATCGAATCGCTTTTGTGATGTTTCTCTACAGTTCCATTATCTAATAGCTCGCAGAAAAAAGGAACACCTAAATCTTTCCGATTTCGCTTATTTTATCTTGATGATAATGTCTTCCTAAGTAGGTTGATGCTAACAAAATATGTTCGCATTCGGAACAGAAAGTTGGTGAAAGAAATTTCGCAAATTGATCCTGTCGCAACGAGTAATGCATTTGTTTTAATGTTTCCACCCCAACTCGTGCATCATTTCCGTTACACTCTACCCTCTATATCGCGATAATAGAAAACGAGCTGCCCTTCTCTGATCTTTTTCTACACCGTCTGCCAGTCCAACTTGGTGTGGATCCCGCGATGTGCAACAATACTCCAAAATAGGAAGCACCAGTGTGGTGTGAGCAGTTTCTTTAGTAGAGCTGTTGCATCTTCTAAGTGTTCTGCCAACGAAACGTAGTCTATGGTTCGCTTTTCCTACAATATTTTCTATGTGTTCTTTCCAATTAAACTGTAATTGTCAGTCCTAGAGATTTAGTTGAATTTACGGCTTGTGGTTTTGACTGATTTATCATGTAAATGAATTTTAACGGACTTCTTTTAGTGGTCGTATGGATGAATTCACATTATAATGCTACTGCCTGTTTGGGTTACGGAATTTTTTTAATTTTTTTAAAGGTCAAGACCTTGCAAAAAATCGCGAATAAAATTTTAAAAATATTGAACTTTAAATAAGGCGTAAAATTGGTAACTGATTACAATTTGATACATAATTTAAAAATGAAGGTCGTAAATAAGTCGGCGAGTAGCACTATAAAAATTAGGAATGAAGTTACCTCATTGTTCTTGTAAATGTTGTTAAAGCATCATTCTTCCGTCGATTACGCTGTAAATTTAAAATCTTTGTGTTGGTAACTTATTCCTAGAGTGACCCAAACTATTTATTAGTATGATATCATGTACAACGAGACTGAGTAGATTGCACGGGATCAGAACGTAACAATGAAATTTACCAAAATTATTTTTCATGAATACACATGGAAATTCGAATAAATAAATAAATAATTTTCAATAAAATAATGACTGCAGGTTCTAACGGTACTATAAATGAGAAATAAGGAATTGTATTATTTATGAAATGCTATAACGAATTTACATGATAAAACTCACCATAATGACGTCCGAATTACCATTAGACTAAGCACTCAAATAGTAACGACAATGTTGGAAAAAAGTCATTGGAAAAAGCCACTAAAATTAATAATTATTTCAATGACAGTTTAACTGCAATTTATTCATCTCAGAAACAGGCACACTCACATTAAAAATGTAGAATTTACAGGAGTGGGAATACACACGTCCTTTCAGTACAACGGAATGAGCAGAACAGACAACGAATGAACGGCTTTCTTTCGCAGCAAGGGAATAAAAGAAAGTGAAACAGCGTGGTATCTTTTGCGGTGGAAAGACGCTGACTTGCGATAAAATAATGTGACCTACCTGATGAATCGTGTAACACTTCAGCAGGTCTCATTATTAAGGGTCAATTGCCATTTTTTGCATCATGCAGATATCTTATCTAAATCATTTTCAGATACTTCTGATCTTCTGGTGACTTTACTAACCGGTAAGTGACAGCATCATCCGCGAAAGACCGAAGAGAGCTACTCAGATTGTCTCCAAAATAGTTTATAAAAATAAGGAACAGTAGGGGCACTATAACACTTCACTGGTGAACGCCGGATATCACTTCAGTTATACTGGATGACTTTCCGTCAATTACAACGTACTGTTTCCTTTCTGACAGGAAATCATGACTCCAATCCCACAGTTCTGGGGATGTTCCATAAGCACGCAGTTTGACCAGAAGACGCTTGTGAGGTACAGTGTCGAAAGCCTTCCTATTTGACATCCCTTGTCGATAGTACTCACCACATTATGGAAGTAAAGAGCTAGCTGTGTTTCATAAGAATGATACTTGCTGCCGCGCTATACGTGATCCTACTAGTGTCATTTACCTGTGAGAGGCAAACATACGATTATGAATATAGTGTCTCTCAGCCATGCCAGTCATTAGTGGTACACCAAAGTACTGTTCCCGTAGAACGGTGTCTTCCGAGGAAGGGGGGAGACTGGGATTTAACGACACGTCAACACCGTGGTCACTACAGACGGAACTCACGCTCCCGTTGTTCGTGTACGGATGGGGAAGGAAATCCACCTGGTACTTTGAAAGAAACCATCCCGGCATGAGGCTGGATTGAGTTGCGGAAATCACGGAAAACCTACATGTGGATGGGTGGAACTGGATTTGAACCACCGTCCTCCCGAATGCTATTCCAGTGAGTTGCCATTGCGCGACTTTAAAAAAAATTATTCAATTCATTCTCCACTCCGAGGAGTGGAGCGGGCTGTTTGAGATCCAGCCCATAAAGAGTCGCGGTTCTATTCAGCCAATTATCAGACAAGCTGATAGTGGGGCAAAGGGGGGATCCCAATTGGGAATAAGTGGGAGGGGGTTACCAGTTCCGGCATACGCCTTACAACCAAGGAAAACCTCCCGAAAACCTTGGTCGGAACCGGGGGATTGGGACCAATTTAATTTATCTCTGGGGTGTTGCCCCAGACTACAAATGGATTATCGGGAGAGCACAGGTGCACTCACGACAATCAAGGATCGGACGCCCGAGTTACTCTCGCAAGCTCGTGGAGATCACCTCGACCAACAGTGGACAAGCATCCCCCTAGTGGAACCGCATCCGTGAGCACGGTATCCTCTGCGTCGACAGCGCGACTTGGTTGGGTGGTGACTTTACGAACATATGGCTGCCTGCACGGCTAGGAGCAGTGCGCCTAGGAGAGAGGGTCGGCACGGGGCACGGCCGGGCGCCGTCACGACGCGCCCGGGTTCGATCACCGGCGGCGACAGTCGTGAGCGCGGGCCAGCTGCGCGCGGCACTGCCTGACCCCGCGGCCGGCGGCGGTGCCTCCATGGCGACAGCCGTGCCCACTGCTGCAGCTAGCGGACTCCCGCCAACGGCTCTTTGTCCTTTGGAACGGCTCTAAAGCGCCAAGCACGGTGTGGTAGCAAAATCTTCACAAACTGCTCCTCAATACGAACGACACGGTGATGAGGAGTTGTCATTACACGAGGAGGAATACAATGAGACATTAAAGATAAGAAATACTTTTTTACAAATTTTCTAAGTACATTGAGACATTTGTCATAATGCTTTATAACCTTCAAGAAGCCTGACACGAAAAAAAAAAAAAAAAAAAAAAAAAAAAAAAAAATCTGGTCGTTGCATACGAAAGAAGCGTTAATCGGCTTGTTTGACGTCAGCGTTGCTTCCAAAGCGTCTTCCACCGAGAGTCTTCTTCAAAGCTGGAAACAGATGGAATTCACTCGGTGCGAGATCAGGACTATATGACGGATGATGTAGGCGCTCCCTGCCTCTGAATGCGTCTGTTGTCATAGAAAGTTCCAAGTTCCCAAGTATATTACCTTGTTTTTAAATCTCTCTATGCTGATTGCATTAATTTTCGCTTTGTTTATACAAATGAAGTCATTCAGTTCTAAGAGGTTTTCTCTACTTGATTTTTTTTTTTTTTTTGTTCTTAAAGGAAAGAACTTTGATGTTTAAGTTTCTTAGAAGAGGAAAAAATGTTCCTCTATTTCTCAACCCTCATGCGAATTGTTTCCTTTCATTCTAGTTTGTATCTACATTCTGCTATAGCTTTAGGTTTCGCTATGTACAATGTTCACCTATCATAAGGATATGGCTTATTTCGTTTCACTTTGAATGCACTTTGTTTCGTTCTTTGAAATTGGAATCACTAAGAGTTTCTTAAATTTTCAAATGGTGTGTGTTAGGTAGGTTTAAAGGGGACGTTAGAAACGACAAATGTTAAAAAAATAGAATTTCAGTATCGTTTTGCGTTGCCGTTACCGAGTGTGGTCTCACATTGTCATCCAACAGTATAACGCCAGATCTAATAAGGCCAGGCCGCTTTTTCCGAATCACCTCTTTCAATTTCGACATAGTGGCACAGTACCGCTCAGCATTGCTCGTTACAACCTCCAAAAAGTCCAGCAACAAAACTCCTCAGTCGTCACAGAAAACGGTGAGTAGCACGTTAGCTGCAGACAGAGTGCTTTTGAACTTCTTTCGGACAAGTGATTTCGGATGTTTTAACTCCATGGATGCGGCCTTCGATTCGGGCGTGTAATGGAGGACTCACGTTTCATCCCCGTCACAATCCGAAACAGGAAGTCATTGCCGTATTCATGGTTGACCTCTTCCCAATATCGGTGTCTTGCACGTGCGCGTTCACCTGCTGTGTCGTCTTTCGCCCACAGCCGTTGAACGTTTCTTCCGTATGCAACGCCCTGATTTTTTCTTGGACTTCTTTTTGATGTTTATAAAGCGGTATGACAAATGTCTCAATGAACTTGTAAATTATGTAGAAAGATATAGTTACGTCTTCTCTCTAATGTCTCATTCTATTTCTTTTCTTTCATACACAACACAGTCGACAGGGGAAACTTACTTTCCAACTCCCCTCATATATACGACGCCTTTTCAATAAAGAATGATTTTTTTTTTACAACATACCTTCACTCATAATCATAATTTTGATGGTCCATCTCAAAGTGGTCTCTCATGAATGCGATGCATTTGTCCCAGCGTTTATGTCAAATATGCTGGAAACCTGTTTGTGAAACATCCTTACAATCGCCTCCGCAGTCTTCACCGCCGCTTATGATAATGGATAACGTCTCCCATGTAGCGTTTCTTGGAGTTAGGGAATACAAGAAAGTCGCACGTGGCTAAATCCGGACTATATGGTGAGTGGGAGACACACTTCACGTTGATGATTTCAATATATTTAGCAACAACATTGGCAATATGCGGCCGAACAGCATCCCAGCCTGCTTCAAGAAAATGCGGTCTTTTGCTCCTGATGTGGACTTGAAATGTTCTCAGGAGATCCCTATACTATTGTCCAGGTACTGCTTTGTGTGCAGGTACGACATGCTGATAAACATTTCCATGAATATCAGAGAAAGAGCTGACGATAACTTTCTCAGCAGAAGCAACCCCATTTCCTTTTTTGGAATTGGTGATCGAGTTTTCGCACTGAGCTCTAGTTTGCTGTCCAGTTCAAAATGATGATGTAGCAAAATTTCATCAGCAGTGATCACGGTTCAAACAAACCCCTTGATCTTCCGCTAACATTTACTGCATGCAGGCCTGCACGCCAATGTTCTTTTGTTTGGGAATCAAGAGTCTTTGAACCCGTCTCGCACATACACGTCTCATGGGTAATGTTTCTGTCGCTAAAGAGTGCGTGGCACCCAATGAAACGTTCAGTATTTCAGAAAGTGATAGTAGGGTAATTCATCGATCCTCTTTCACAGTAACAGCAGCAGTGTTGAAGTTTTCTTCCGTAAGAGCAGTATCTGGAGCATTGGGTCTACCTTCATTTCAAACCGATTTTCTCCTCTCTTTAAACATTTTAAACCACCTTAGAGCTGTGCTGTAGGAAATAACAGACTGTGCGCATACCTCCTGCAACATTTTATAGGCCGCAGCTAAAGATTTCTTGAGACGAAAGCAGAATATCAAAATTTCTCACACGTTACCTCCACTGCAGACGGGAACCGGAGGTCCCACGAATGAAACTACTACGGCGTGATTGTTTCACATTAGGCTAAAGGAATAAATTTTAGCGGGATATAATGACCGTAAGAATTATAACTATTCTTTACTGAGCAGCCATGGTAATACAAATATGGGCACTGAAGTCCTTTAAGAAATAATACTATGAAAACTGACTAATTGCACGTACTAAATAAAACGTTTTTCTTCAAATAGTAAAAGAGGTAGACTTCCTGGCACATTAAAATTGAGTGCCAGAATCGGTATTCTAACCTGAAACTAAGACCTTTGCCTCTTGTGGGCAAGCGATATATATATATGGGATTCCAAAATACCTGGTCTATATAATAGCCACGACGCAACCATAAAAGTAGATGGCGAATGCTCAGAGTTTCTCGATGTGAAAAATGGTGTTAGACGAGGCTGCATTCTGTCACCTCAGCTCTACAACATCTACACAGAGTATGTAACAGGGAAAGCGCTGGGTGGTTGGAATAGTGGAATTTCAGTTGGCGACAGAAAGATCAACAATTTACGCTTCGCAGATGATACTACAGTCATTGCAGGAAGTGAGGAAGAACTTGGTGATCTGCTCTCAAGAGTGAAAGGCAATTGTCTAAATTTTGGTCCGGAGATAAACATGAAAAATTCGAAACTGACGGTTATAAATCGACAAGGCTTGGATCAACACCAACTAGCAGGATGTTTAAAGGATCTTGAAATAGTGAGTGACTAGGTATACGTAGGCTCTCTGATCAATCGCACAGGGAAGTGTGGCAAAGAGATAAGACGACGAATTATTCGTGGCCCAGCCGAAATGGTGAAAATCACCAAGGTATGGCAGAATCGAGCAATGTCCAAGACATCAAAGATGCGCCTGCCGCGGTGGAGTAGCCGAGCGGTCTAAAGCGTCTCGCTGCGGAGCGCGCGGTTGCTCGCCGTGGAGGTTCGAGTCCTCCCTGGGGCATGGGTGTGTTTGTTGTCCTTAGGTTATTTACCCAGGTTTAAGTAGTTTGTGAGCTACGGACTGATGACAACGCAGTATGGTCCGATAGATTTACAAACATACTATACTACTACTAAAGATGCGCCTGGTGGAGACGTTGGTGTTTTCTCTTTTCCTGTACGGATGCGATACCTGGACCGTGAAAGACAGTGATAAGAGCCGCATTGATGCCTTCGAAATGTGGTGTTGTAGAAAGATGCTGCGTGTACCATGGACACAAAGAAGAACAAGTGCTTCAATAATAGAAAAATTACGCATCACCAGAAGGTTATCTTCTCGCGTTAGCCAAAAATACTTTCAGTTCCTTGGGCACATCTTGAGTAGGAAAGGGGATAATTTAGAGAAGACCATCTTGCAGGGAAAAATTGATGGCAGAAGACCACGAGGGAGAGCAACACGTAGATGGCTGAATCAAGTGAAGATCACCAGTCTACCTCTTTACATCATATTAAGAAAGGCTGAAGATCGCTGTGGTTGGAGGCATCTGATTGAAGTTTCAACTATCTAAGAATGAATGATCAAATGAGGTCACGACACTCAGCAGTGAGTAAAACGACTAATGATATATAAATATATATTTCCGAACTTTGAAAAGCTTGATTTTTTTGCGGACGGTATCGTGCTTGTTTCCTGGTGATCCTTGTGTTCCCGATTTTTTTTAATTTTATTATCATCACTTTTTTATTAGAGAGATTATCTTCCCGCTTTTCGTGAGAGGTCGCGATTCCATGAAGCTACCCGCGCGCGCCTCCTGGAGCGACTAAGACTCCCACATGCCACTTACTGCCCACTGCCCACGAGTGCTCAAACATTCAATGATATGATTACTACATATGGAGAGGAATTTTATTGCCTTCTTCCCAAGTTTTGCCTTGACTGATTTAAATACCATGTCCATTGTCCGTGTTTGTTGACAGAACTAAGCAGATGTCTTTCAGATATGCATGCATGCATGTGTGAAGGACATTATTTTGCTATGTTCTGTCGTTCTCTCGATAAACATGCTCACTGAACATCATATGTATATTGAGCTGTTACGACACATCACAGGCAAATGAGGACGCTCAAAGCTGATTTTCAGACACTCCACCACAAATGTCAATGCACTTTTTAATTTTTGTTGATATCACGACAGATCTTTCAAATCGGCTCTTGTTTCTATATTTCTTCGATTCTTCAAATGGTTGTAAATCTGTGGGACTTAAGTACTTTGGTTATCAGTTCCTAGGCTTACAAACAGATTAAACTACCTTGCGGTGACCTAACGACAAACACACACACCCATCCCGAGTGAAGACTCGAACCTTCGACAGTGAACAACCACACGCCGCGCAGCAAGGCGCCTTGGAGCGCTCGGCCACTGTGCCGCGGCTACATTTTCTTTGTTGGTTGGTACCTATAACTCATCGCCATAGGTAAAAATCCGAAGGCGTATGGTCCAGCTACCTTGGTGGCGAAGAAAAGTGCCAATCTGTACCGATCTATCATCCGGGAAATGTTGGGCTAGAATATGGTGCGTGAAAAAAATAAAAATTTCAAACTCTTTATTGTTGTAAGGATCTTTGATGCTGCCACCAATGCACCACTAGGTCGTCACGGGTTTGGCAACAGTGGCTGAATGGCGCTTCCAGGACTGAGAGAAGCCTCGTCCGTCAGAAAGATACGAAAATCCGTTTCCTGCACATTGTCTGTAGCACATCTTTGTAGCCTGGTAATCTTTTTAACAGGTTGGCAAGAGATGCCACTGAGACCACAGGACGATCTGGATCTTTTAATCAACAGCGAACTGCTGTTTCCTAATAGACAGAGAGAGGATGGGAGAGGAGATGGCCAAAGAGAGCAGGGATGAGGAGATGGACTAACAGAAATATAACACAAGTATTGATTATTGTAAATATGCTCAAAATAGGCAATGACAATTTCATTGCGGACTCATTGAAACGCTCGATCCCTTGCCGGAATCAAGTATAGGCTGCGAGCAAGAAGAATCAATGGATAGGGAGCTACACGATGAGCATTTGTGTTGGAAGGGAAGCGTGCCTGGATACCCTGATTGGTTTAGGCGACCGCTGATCCGAATCCGGAAATCCGGGATCGAATCCCGGTAAAGCGCAATTTTCAGCTTTGACGTTGAATTGACCTCAACACCGTACAGGTAGAAAAGTTTCGATTCAGAAATATTGATTCCTGCCTTTATGGAAAATAATACGTTCCGTTTCCGTATATCTGAAATCATTTTTTGTACATTGAAGATGACCCAGACTTGGATGAATTGACTGTAGGTTCATGCCAACGGAAACTGCTCGTCAATCAGAACCAATATTTTATGTAACTCTTGCTGTTTTGAAGTGGTGAACATGAATTGAAATATAAAATATTTGCTGCATGTATGAAAGATAATCAAAACGGCTCGTCCATTTTGGCTTATTTTCTTGTTGTTGCTTCCTGAATTTAATTGAAAAGAACACGTAGAAAATATCTTAGGAAAGTGGAAGCAAAGGATACGTTTCGTTAGCAGAAAACTTAGGAAATGCAGATGTTCTACTGATGAAACTACCTACAATACACTTGTGCGTCCTGATTTGGGGTATTTCTACGCATTGTGGGATCTCCATGAAGTGAGACTGACAGAGGACATTGAGAAATCTCTGACAAAGGCAGTTCGCTTTGTATTTTCGCGATATACGGGTATAACACAAATGGAGCACGAGCTGGGATGGAAATCAAGAAAGGCGTTATTCGTTGCGACAAGATCCATTTATTTGCGAAGTTTCTTTCACCAACTATTTCTTCCGAATGTGAACATATTTTGTTTGCCAGAAGAGTCAGACATTATCATCATAATAAAATAAGAGAAATCAGAAAACATAAAGATTTAGGTGTTCCTTTCCCCTGCGTGCAGTTAGAGTATGGAGCAGTGTAGAAATATCATAAAAGAAGTTCGATGAACCGGCTACCATGCACCTAAATGTGATTTGCGGAGCATATTTGTAGATGTATATACATTAATTGCCAGGACAGTATGTGATTTTTTTAATTTAATTTTTTTTAAACCCACGAGGGAAGTCGAAACTTTGAATGGAAGTTTTGCAAGGAAATCCTAATAAAAGAAATATGGTGAGCAGTATAACAGTTTTGGGTTACGTACTTTCATGAAAAAATGGAAGTCCAGTTTTAATGACGCGTGTTTGTAAAACAATAATAAACTCCCCGTTGGATACTGACATTTGAGAAAAATAATACAATCTAAAGGTATATTTATGTGTGTTCACGTTGGTGATCAGATATTTGATGTGTGTAACGACTGAACTAATTCCACTTCGCGGTAATTTGGTGTGTTGCAAACTCTCAATTGATTTCAGTTCCAGATTTATTTCATTAGAAAAAATTACACCAATGCAGCGTCCAAACAGCGGTCGGCGTACGCGTAACATAAGAACAATTAATTCTGCATGGAATATTGATGTCGTGCGAAAAAGGGGGTAACAAAGACTGTATTGATGTCAGTTCGTGGTAATTTCGTTTGTAGCACGGATTCAGCTTATATCAGATTGCAGTACATAACCTTAGAAAGAAAGCCTGCAGTGAAACATCAAAATACCGGTTGTAGTAAGCCGAATGCAATCGAAGTACCTGATCAGAAAGTCAGTAAGACTGATATAAAGTGTAGTCAGTCTAAAGGCAAAGCCTAACACTTAACCGTGATCAGTTGTCGTGGTCTTCAGTCCGGAGAAAAATTTGATACAGATCTCCACCTTACTCTATCCTGAGCAAGCCTCTTCATCTCCTCGTAAGAACAGCGACCTAAATCTGTTTAACTTGCTTACTGTATTCGTCTGCGATTTTTATCCAGCATGCTAACCTCGAGTGCTAAAATCACGATTCTTTTATGTCTGATAATGTGTCCTACCAATCGATCCCTTCTTTTAGTCACTATTGTCATAAAAATTTCCTTTCCCGACTCTGCTCAGTACTTTTCAATATTTACGCGATCATTATGGTTCTGTAGCACCACATTTCAAAACTTCTATCATCCTGTCTGAACTATTTATCGTCCATATTCCACGACTGTAAATAAGAAACGCTCCACTAAAATACCTCCTGAAAAGACTTCCTAACACTTATATATATGTATGATCTGTACTGCCAACCTCGTATGTTATTTTACTGACAGAAGTAACAAAACAGACCTACCACCTCGATTTGTCGTTACCTAAATTAATTCCTTCAGCATCGAATGATATTGTTTTGCTCTTGTTTTTCTTTATCTTATACCCTCCTTTCAAGACAATGAAAAATCCATTCAATTGCTCTACCATGTCCTCTGCTCTCTCTCTCTGCTCTCTCTCTCTCTCTCTCTCTCTCTCTCTCTCTCTCTCTCTCTCTCTCTCTTACAGAATTACAATGTAATCAGCAAAACGGAACATTTTTATTGCTTCACGATGAATTTTAATTCCTACTCAAATTTTCCCCTTGCTTTCTTTCACAGATTGCTCAACACAGAAACTGAATAACATTCCGGAAAGTCTACAAACCTGTCTTACTCCCTTCCCAACCAATACTTCCCTTTCATGTAGTTCGAGTCTAATAACTTATCTGGTAAATGTACAAATTGTAATTTTTTCCGTTTCTTATATCTTACACCTACTGATTTTAGTATTTAAAAGAGTGTAGTCTAATTAACACTGTGAGAGCTTTTCTTCAAATCCACAAAAGCTAGAAATGTAGGTTTCATTGGCCGGAACTCGCCGAAATGGCGCCACCTGAAAATACTCGAACTAAGCAAACTGAACATGACACCAGTCGGTGTCTCACGATCATCATCATCAACCGGAGGCCACGCACAAGATAATTTGGTACATCGATAAAATAGAAGGGCAAATCTGGAAATTCGAACGCAACGTTTTGCGTGCCAGTTGCTGAGTTTAGCCAGTAAAATTTCGCGAAATCAATACATATTCTTTGGGAAAGCTTAATATTCCGTGAATTGACACCTGTAAACAATGTTACAGGAAAGACCTGAAGGCACCTGAAATACATCCGCAAATTCGACCTTCGCTTTGTTGGTCGCGTATCTACAGATATTCCGGAAGACATTTTCGCCTTATTTCGATCCAGGTTTCTAACACTAGCAAAGCCTCTTGCGAATGATTTCTGCTTTTTATTTTTTTTATTTATTTTTTTTTTTTTTTTTTTTTTTTTTTTTTTTTTTTTTTTTTTAGTACCGACGTACAAAAACATCGGTAGGCTGGCAGCAATCTCTTACGCCGCTCTTCAGCCGAGTGGCTTCAAAACAAATAATGACAAGACGTTAAAAACACGAAGTATTTAAAAACATTGGCTGAGAGAAGTTTGTTGGTAATACAATACAGAGCAAGGCGGTAAAACACATGTATTCTGATAAAATCGTTGAGTAACGGTGACTTTAAAAAAACACACTTAGTGAGTACACAACACTGGACAGACGAGGAAGCACTGAAGACAACTGTAGAATAACAGCTTAAGTCGGAAATTCTCGCAACTTGCGAATTAATGTTTGTATAATTAACTGTTAAAAACGTACGGCGGCGGAACAAATTTGTATGACGGTGGATGCACTTTTAGAATCAGACACTCATACACTGAAGACACAAAACATGAGACGAAGCAGTAATTAAAACCTATGGCACTGAGGACCCCACTGGGGAGATGAGGGGGGGGGGGGGAGGGAGAGGGGCGGGAGGGGGGGGGAAGGAAAGGGGTAGTAGTGGGGAGGGAGTGTTGGGACTCCAGAGGGTGGGGTGAGGAGTGGTCAGCGAAGCGCCGAGAGGGAAAGAGGGGAGGGGGCGCTGAATCCACTGGGAGAGGATCAGGACTGATAGGAGGGATAGATTTCGGGACGGAGTCACGAAGGGCATAATCCGGTAGGAAGAAGTGTCGGAAGTTACCTTGGGAGAGGATGTGAAGGTGTAGGGAGGGAGGGATACAGTGGTGAAGGCGTAGCAGGGGCACCGGATGGGTAAAGAGGCAAATTATGTACTAATTAAAGAGAAAAGTATCTGTTTCAAGAAACTACAGTTCACATACTAACAGCAGTCTTGTGAACGATTAACCATCTTCTAGTTCATCACTATAATCTTTGTTTACACTGTTCGTCGGTTCGATTGACATAGCTAGAAATGTAGGGAACTGAGCCGAAACACTGAATGGTTTGTGCTGGACCGTGATTTCAACCCGGGTGTCGTGGTTGGTAGGCAGTTGCGTTCACCTTGCGCTACCCAGTAGCGCAATAAAGCTAATATGTATAACTTGCACCTGCAGCATATTTATCGCACACCGACTATTGTTGATCATTTTATACCCACAACATTTTTGGAATACATTTTGGATAAGGCAATTATGTTGATTTTTCGTACTTTGGATTAAAAAGTAATCGACATTTGTATAAGTAACTGCGAGAATGATGGCACTCAATGTTGTGTGTAGTTTTACATTTCAGGAATGAATGTTCATAGTTAATAAATTAGATGCTTCACATTTGTAGAATTAGGAGCTTGGCATTTGTAGAATTAGAAGCTTGGCAGTTTAGAATATTTGAATCACTAAAGCCTAAATATTTTTTCTTGCCACAGCGCTGAAAATATTCCATCATCCGTAATGTGTTCTGCTCGTGACAGTAAGGATGTCTACTGTCGCCTAACAGACGTGAATAGCAAACAAGAGTATATCTAATATATAAAGCAGAGTGTCCGTATGTTTGTGTGTACGTGTTGCATACAAATCTACAGTTTTGTTCCAATCGTTATGAAATTGTGTACACGTACGCTTCAACCGATGAAGACAGTCGCCATAAATGTAAGAATCACGTAAGATACATAGTTCACGAGATATGACTTCATAAACAATTAGATGCGCGAAAAACTGCTGTAATTAGCGACAATGGTGCTCATTTTCTCCTAAACCAATGGACCGATTTCAACCAAATTTGGTACATACATTCCTTACCGTCAGGTAACAATTGCTGCATGGTTAAGTATCACATACGGCACATGGTTCAAAAGATATTACGACATAACCAATAGAAATCGCAAAAAATGCCATATAATGCGGCGAGACTTTCGAAATACACTGTATGAGAATGACAGTACTTAGCGACTTGCAACAAACTTTAAACATAATTTCAAACCTTTATTAAACTTTTCTCGCTGGCCACCATGGTAAAATGATGAAAGGAAAAAAAGTTTCTCGTTTATTACTTTTTCGCTGTTTATGAAGTAAAACTACGGCTCTCGGTATGACGTTACAATTTATAATTTGAACAGTACAAATTGTAGCGACAGGAAATTTTACAGACAGTATACACGCATATCGTTTAGTGTACCTTCTAAATTGTATCACAGTGCGACTAGTAGTTCATGAGATATGAGCACATAAACAGTAACGTTCGTGGAAAAGCGCCTCATAAAGCACCACGTTTTAATCTATTACTTCTTTACTACTAATAATATTCCCAAGCGATTTTACAGACGTACAGCCCTTATACAAATGAATATATACCCGAAAAATGGAAGGGATAAACAAATAAATATCCGGGCAACGCAAGGTTTTCAGCTAGTATCTAATATATAAAGCAGAGGTCCGTATGTTTGTGTGTACGTGTTGCATACAAACCTACATTTTTGTTCCAATCGTTCAACCGATGAGGATGGTCGTCATAAGTGTACGAAACACGTACGATACATAGTTCACGAGATATGACATCATAAACAATGAAATGCGCGAAAAACTGCTGTATTTAGCGACAATGCTGCTCATTTTCCTAAGCCGCTGTAATAGAAGACGTGGAGAAGATCCAACGAAGAACACTTGCTTTTCTACGGGCTCATTTAATAAGCGTTAGAAAATCGTATTGTAAGTCTGAAAATTCATCGTAATGATGGTTTAGGATCAGCAACTGGGAATATTTAGTGAAACAATTTTTTTGTCCGTCGCAGTTGGACAATTTTGAAACCAGTCACTGACTTCAAAATTGTGCAACTGCGCGGAATAAAATAAATTGTTTTACTAGGTAACTCTGATATCAGGCGCTGGAAGAGATACGTTCTGTTTCACAGTACGAGCTTGTCTCTAAGTTCCGAGACCTTACATTTCATGAAGTCAACCACTATATTGCTTACATTGATGGATGAAAATACCAGCAGCTATATCAATATAATCTAATCAGTTGCATCCCAAATCCATCCACTATGGAAAGAATTAAACTATATTCCTTCCTCCTACGAATATATTTCGCGAAGCGACCACAAGGATAACATTAGAAAGATAGGGCCCGCATGGAAGCATACAGGCAATCGCTTATCCCGCGAAACATACGCGACTGACAACGGTACGCAAAGGAACACTTTGCCACTCATATGGTTCATATGGTTAGAAATGTAGATAATGGATCAGTCACAAGACAGCAGGTAATATAAAAAATGTAGTTTGATGCGACAAGTACGTTTATTTTTACATGGGACTTAACTTGCGAAGCCACAAAGAATTTACTGGCAAGGCGATTTTGCTATATGTGAAATGGTTGTATTTTACTGAACAAACCTCCATTTAACCACTTAGAGAGAATAATTATTTTTCTTCTCGTCCCATACAAACTCAATCGTACATTCTCTTTTCTCCTTTGGTGCTGACCAGCCAGTTTAAGATTTCATCATTTAGTAGCTTGATACCTCAACATTACTACAAACTCATCACACGTATCCGATTCACACGTTTAACAAATTAATTTAATAATTTACTGTTATCGTTCACGTGTGTAAACAGGCGATTTACTTTATATTATTGATTGACATCTTTCAGTGACATCCTTCAGTATATGTGATATTTCAAATACCACTGTCTCGAAAACCATCATATCTTCCTTATCGAAAGGATATGAAATCGTGCCGGTTAAAGTACTGATACTATATTAATCTCTTAATTAATAACGGCTTAAAATCAATATAATACTGAATTAAATATGTGTAATATGTACTAGAAATTTTCGAGATTGAACGAAAATTCCGCTACATTTTTAACACATTTACAAATCCTTCGTTATGCTCCAAGGGTCGAAAATTTCTGCAATGTGTTTCGGCTAGCAATATTACACATACTGAAACTGCATATTCTGCAAAATGCAGGTTTTTATTCGCAATAATATAATTTCGAGGTCTGTAGTTCTGAGAAGAAAACAGATGTCAAAGAAATCAACTTTGCAGTCCGGACGTTATTAGATAACTAACAAGCTATTACAACTCACTACTACAACAATGATTTTCGCTCAGTATAAGATTATTTTAAGAATGTGGAACATCGTGCCTCTTGCTCTACAGCAAGATTTGTTTTAGCACTGTCATTATTACACTTCGGATTAATACTCAGATATGTAACTAACAATAGATTTCGACTGGGTGCTTCCTTTAGTGTATTGTGTTTCATTACGTGTGGTTATGCTGGAAGTTGTTCTTTCCGTTATTTAACAATTATTGTCAACTACTTGTGAGCTAGTTCCGTGTGCAGCATGGCTTTCGAAAAATGTATAAATAAATAAGTAAATGTTTGAAACTTCCTGGCAGATTAAGATTGTGTGCTGGAACCGGGAATCGAACCTGGGACCTTTGCCTTTCGCGGGCAAGCGCACTACCGACTGTGCTATCCCGACACGACTCACGATGCCGCCTCACAACTTTACTTCCACCAGTACCTCGTCTCCTACTTTCCAAACTTCACAGAAGCTCTCCTGCAAACACGCAAGACTAGCACTTCTGGAAGTAAATGTTTCTTTGCAAAGAAAAAGATGTAGATGGACAGTAATACTTCGGATAAATTTCGGTGAGTTGATAAACAACATAAATTTAATGAGTGTAGCTTTAACATTATCTAAAAACTGACTTGATACGAATCGCATAGAAAATATTGTGGAAGGGTGAACCACGGCCGTTTCATTGTAATAAAGTACTACCGATAGCACCTGACTGCACATAGTGGGATAGGTCTGACGGAGAAAAACATTGATCGTTCTGTAGTAGCTTGGAATATGAGGAGAGAGTGTACGGATATAAATTTGAGGACAACAGTTAACAATGTTTTTCGTTGCGACGAGAGTTTATCGCGAAATCTGAATTACCAACTAGATCCTCAGAATGACAAAGTTGTAGGTACTCGCTACCAGAGAGATAAGTGTAATACGAGAAACCGAAAGTCGCAGGGAAATATTTCCATATGCATTTGAAGAGCGGAACAGTAGAGAAATAGTCTGGTCGCTCTTGTACGCACCTTCTGCCTAACTCATATGTGTCTATAGTAATCAAATACGTTGTTTTGTGGAAAAACCAAACGCCGTCCCAACAAAAGAGGAAAACGGAAAGGAGCGTTTCGAACTTAGTCATCCACAAATATTTTTACAGTGAAAGGTAAAGCGCAACGCTCCGTAGAACATGCAAGTTACGATAATATCCAGTAAGAAATATTTAGTTGAACAGTTCATGACCTCTGGTTTCATATTTTCTCGGCAGCGACAGTGATAATTTGCATACCACCCACAAACATTTGAAAGAAAATCGTGATGCTTTTCTTCTGTAATAATCTCGCCGCAGTAGAAGGACAGTCGTTATAATATAACGCGGACTCCAGTGCTGTCGCCGTGAGCCGTAACGGTTTTCCCGCGCAGTATTTCAGCTAAATGAGAATTTGCGGGCGTTCAGAGTGCCGGAAACGCAGATGCGTATCGCACTGGAGCATCAAGGTCTCGTTACACCAGTCGCTGCGAAGGCGGGCTTTCTGTCACCGTAGGAAATTCTGCATTGGTCTCGTATTTGGAAACTTTGAGACCGGTTTACAGAGGATTATTTTCTTCTCTGCTTTACTAAAATAATTCTTCAGTCGCATCATTTCCAGGTTCAATACACGACACTTGCAAAAAAGAAATAGTATTACAGTGTATGTGCGTGAGAATTTTAATGAATGATCAAATTGATCGATAAGAGTTGCGAATCGCGAGCTCTCTGGCGACAGAATTCCACACACAGAATGGAAACTAGGTTCCGCATCAAATAGCAAAGCGTAAATTACTCCTGTTGATCAACGTACGCAGATAGCGGTAAGTGATTATCTACCACAGGCACGTGCGCCACTTTTTTTTCCTTTACTGCTAATTCCAATTCCCTCCCCTTCCCCCTCCGCCCCCCCCCCCCTCGCTGCTGGCTGCAAACAGAACCTGCAATGCCACCTTTCACAGTTCTTGCTTTCTAATGTCCCTATTTTTTCTTTCTGTTTTGCTGTTACGTGGACTTCGTAATTTCAACTACATGTGTATAGTATCCTGTGAAACTTCTAATCGAAAAGAAGCTCTTGCTACATTCAGAATTAGTTTTCAGTGTAATATACAAGCAGCCATTGTTTATCTAGCTCTTTATTTTGCGTATCAAGTTCAACGCCTTCGTAGCTTCATCTTCAGGACCTCTAACAACGAACTACATCCAGTTTGCACAGTTGTAAATGTTGAAGTTTTTCTAAACAAGCTGAAGCAAGAAGGGTTGTTGCCTATCGCCTTGCATCTCAGACAGGAAGTTACACTCACCTGCTGATCTGCTGCTTGGACCATAAAGGCGTCGCACTTCTTCTCCTGGTAGGTGTTTCGTCGCCTCATTGAAGATTCTTTAATCGAATAGATGACAGTAGAAAAGTTACAGAACAAATAGACAGAAGTGTGGTGAAATCTGTACTCATAAAGATATGACGATTTTGAGGTAGCCCTGTCGCATGTTCAATATTACTATACAAATAAGACTATTTTGCCACGAAACCACCTTGCTGTAAGGCAAGGAATAACTAAAAATAGCCAATAAATAAACACATTTTATAGATACATTTGGGGTCCCTAGAGGGAGCGGAGAGTGGTTGAAACAGAGAGAATGTTGCTAGCCATGAGATCGTAATACTATAACCATATCAAGGACCAAACGGCCAAGCTTACCTCACTATAAACTGAATAGTAAGTGTACCGGATGATTCCACTCGCCCATCATTATAACAGAAGCGGACGGTTCTCAAAGTCACACTTTATTAATACGGCGGTAACTTACGCCCTAGACTGTGCGCGAGGTAGATACTACGAAGTTCTGCAACCGAATGGCGGTGCGTGGCTGTTCACCGGGCACGGCACCTATGTTCTAAAGTAGTCCCTGTAGCCAACCTTACAGGTAGGCGAGAGGAACCGTTGGGGAAGCTTTGCCCCTGCGGGCGGCACTGTGTCTCGACACTCAGGATGGGACAACTGTTAGGAGCGCGGGACAAAGCTGGTAAGACTCCGCCAAAGCGTGGCTTCCGCTTGCTTTTAACGGCTTCAGGAAATTCTTCATTTTGAGCAACTTCTACATTAACCGAACGCGTAATGTAGAAATTACTCTGATCCTTCTATTCGATTGTCTTCTAAGTAAGCAATCATTCTGTGATGCTCCTTGGTTGGTGAAAATGAAAAAAAGGTTCTAAATTAATTGATTTAATTTTGCTGCTTTTAATTAATGATCCGTCCGGTTTGTTATTGGTATCCAGGAGTTCGTAATTTTACTGACAACACGAATCTGTGGTCAGAATAATATATATATATATATATATATATATATATATATATATATATATATATATATATATATTAAAAGCTGTACGTGTGTTGTGGATGTTGAACCTATCGTTAGATCAGACAACAAATTGTTCCTTGACACAGCAATTTGGTTTAATTATGGCCCTGATACTGATGTATATGCTATTAAGTGAGAAACAGTGCATGAAACTGATTATGTGCGCAACGGATATTTTTAACAAAACAATTGTGACATGTAGTCTTTTGAAACAGACACTGACTATACTCAAAAATTTTGACTGCGAGAAAGATATTAAAAAAAAACCACAAATCACTTTCTTAATGCTTGACTGTGAGAATTTTATGCAGATTAGTTTCTAATTATTGAAATTTAGTATCAATTTAGTATCATAGTCAATTAACTATCATTTACTATGGCATCAATAATGAAATCCGTTCAACAATATTATTCACATCAATACTGCACTTTAAATCCACTAATAATTAATTATCAAATGAAGGAAGTAGGTTAATTTTCTAACTACGTAAATGAAAGAAAGTTTAAGTTACTTATTATTAATAATCAGCATTACATTACCTACATAATACAACTTCTGACTTGCTGGCAAAGCAGCCTCTGCTCTACATCGGAGCCATACACACAACCCAACCGCTCTCTAAGCGAGCTGAACCACTAGTACTACTCTCTCTCAGTGCGAGCTACAATGCTATGCAATACATGATCTTTGCCAAAGGTGAAACTTCATAAAGGACACATATCGATACATACAGTAGAAGCGATATTATACATTTTCTTGCAAGCAAGTTACTCGATACAAAACAGGAGGCACAATATTGGACATTTTCTTACAAAATAATTTTTTATGGACACGTTTCAATATATATGTCACAGCCGTTGCGGCCGTGCATTGTGTGCCCTCAAAAAGTCTGTGCGTTACACAATCCCCTGCTAAAAGTACAGTGATTTTGCTAGTGATATTTTATGTAATTAAAACAACATCATGAAACATGTTAAGAATCATTGTTATCTTTAATATTATGCAAACTAAATTACAGACTGTACCAAAGGAAAATTAATCTTTTGTACTACAGCCTTTGTTCGGTGTGGAACCTTGTACATTGCCATTAAGCATAGCTTGATCTATGCTAGTATGTTTAGACGTCCATATTCTACAATCTAAAGGTGTGTGATGTTCGTTTAATAGTTTATACCTGGTTATAAATAGAAGAATAAAGGTTTATTCAAGTGTGTTAGTTGTAAATATAAAGTGTGTCTGAAAAGTTCGGTGATGGTCTCAGGTAATATAGGAAATAAGAGTGACAAAGAAAATGCCTTCACTGGCCTCCAAAGTAGTCCACATTGGTTATAACACACAGTAGTCTGCTACAGTGCGTGGGAAGAAGGCAGGCTCCCACACGTCAGAGAAGTAACGCCAGCTGCTTAGTAAAGGGAACGTTAGGCTTTAACGTTCCGTCGAAATCATGTGAAAGCGATGTTTTGGTAAGAAAAGAAGAATGCAATTACCAAAGAAGGGTTAGGCTCACCAAAATGAAAATAGCAGCTACACTACAAGTCTTTATTAACAATATGAAATACTGTTATTCCAAACTTTAACAACAAACACGTAAAGGCTCTTCTCCAATATTACAACTTAAGTGTAGTTCATGTACATGATTCCATGTTTGCATTTATTACGAAATAAAATATTTAAAAGGTAATGAAACAAAGAAGAGTATTAGGTTTTACTAGTTTTGTATCCTGCTTAGCAAATGAACTATTTTGACAACACAACATTTTTGTTTGTTAATGCAGAGATCTTATTCACGGCACGTGACGTTACATATAAAAGAAATCATTACTAAGGTCGCAATAGAAGTAATGTTCAATGTCACAGTCGTAATTTAAACTTTAATCTTTAATTATTTAACGGATACATAATTGTCTACTTTAGAGTTTTCATTGTGCCGTACTCTTACACGTCATTCGGCTGCTAAGAGTCACTGTTAGATGTTGTCTATTACTCCACCCATGATCACATTTATTTTTGAATATCAAATTTGTGTAAAATATTAATCAGTATTTTATTTAGTTAATTAACTATTTTTCTGTCTGTTTAACGAATCGGATTTTGTTCTACAACCGGACTTGTCATTCATTGTTTATCCAGACTTGTGTTTGGACAGTTAAGCACACTAACAGTGCCAGACAAATTGCAATCAGTCGATGACAGGCTACTTGTACATTAACTGCAGACATTCAGATCTGTTTTTACATTCACAGTGCTGTACCAGTTTAGACAGGCACTGTTGCATAAGCACACAAACAGAAGCACTCTCTCACACACGCTGGTCTCCCAAACCGATCAAGAATTTAAACTTTATTTTCTATAGTTTTTATTTATTTAAACATATCTGTTTCACTGTGACTGGTTAATGCAAGGGCAATGGATACTACGGGAATGTGAGCGTGAATCCAATACAGCGCCAAACCATGGTACGGGGTAAAGGATCTGCATGGCGATGCATATGACAACAATTCCACTGTCTCTCTACACGGATTCTCCAGATTCCAATCCGACTAACGTGATCGTTCAGGCGGGATTCTGATTGCTTTTTCAGACGAATTCCGATTCTACCGGTCCACAAAGAGAGCCTCTCTAATAAAATGCCGAGGCGAACACCAGTTGTTATAGCCAGCAATGACCGAATGTTCCAGTACTCATTCCATCGTCTTCCTCACTTAATATCGGGCTGACTTTTCCGTACTGTGATCTTTGTACAGCGTGTTATCTTCAAAATAAATTTAGCTGTAACATGTTTCGTCCTTCTATTTCCTATGGCCGCCAGTATACATACCTCTGCCTGTACAAGTGGTGATTGCAGGAAGTGCAGCTGTTTTTAATAATCCACACGCTCTGGAACACATCGAAAGCTCGTTTTGCGTTTCCATGTCGTGATTATGGAGTTCATTTTGATGTAAGTGGCTGTTTAAATTACGACGGGCTTTGTATAAGAGTTTCTTAACGGCGTCCATTCATGTAACGCGTATTTCTCATATATCAGTTCCTTCGCAGTCTTTTGCGTGTATTCTCCAATACTTCGCATATCGTATTTCCTACTCGCAGTTACCAACATAATTTCCAAACGATAAAACAATTTTACTTCAAGCAACAGTAATCAATTTGCATTTTTTAAACTCTTAGGCTATGTTCACTTTACAGTAACAACTTCGCTCTTTATGAGTGTGTTAAAATTTTAAGGTGTACATCGTCTGAGAAATACCGTACTTGGTGTTGTGAACCAAGACAATCCATACAGGTAACCGCCTGTCACGGTGCATACAGAGAAAACTAGTGTAGCTATCCATTCTTCTTAAGACAACGTTGACAATACAAGAAATTGTGCAGTGCCGTTTTACGTGTGTTTACGAATCAAAGTAATCCAACAGTCTAGTTGTTAATCTGTTGTTGAAGACAGCTTGAGACTCCACGTCGGTATCTATATGCTGCAATAGACGATACATTTCTTAGTCCCAACAGGCGAGAAGGAACGCACGACGTTGTACATAATTTGCTATATTAGGTGCAATGTAATTTAGTTCCAGACGGCTTACGTAATTTCCCTGCTGCCCAGTGGTTTTGTCGGTCTTCGGAAACGTCTAATCCACGACTTGAAACCCAAACATAGTAGTATCTCTGCGCTATATGTGGGCAGGGAATTCCGAGTAAGGGCTGAATATAGCTCTTATACGCTGGATTATGATATCATTTCTTTGTTGTATCACTTCTGACAGCGGCGCCAAAGTCTCATCTAAACATAAAACCGTTTTCCGTATAGAAAGAAAACTAAAGATACGCTCGAAGATAGCACTTGCTCTTCGCCACTGATGTGTTAACGGTAAAAGAAGAAATAAGCGAGGCAGACAAGACAATAACTCTGTAGCGTAGTCCTGTAGTGTGACGTTCTGGAGAGAATGATACTGACTCTGACTCCACCGACAAAAAGATTTTTACAGATCAGGCAAGCTTCAGCCCACGGACGTCATGCACTAGTGAAATACTCAATCTAACCCAGCACATGTAGCAAGGCTACAAAGGAAAGTAAATCACAGGATTTCCTTTAGTGGACCTTACGGTAGGTTATGGTACTTGAACCATAAGAGACTGGAAAAACAAGTTGTACACAATAACGCAGTATAGTCTGTTGCAGCAAAAACGAATTTCTGTCATCCTAAAAAATAAGAAGAGTCGACGGAAGACTCAGAAAAATGGGCTTTCCCAAGGCAGCGTGGTAGCTCCAATGTCATATAATATATACATCAATAACCAGCCATTCAACACTGGAATCCGGTCTTTCAGCTACCCAGATGACACATCTGTAGCTGCTCAAAGGTCAGTATCAGAAGAAGTAGACGCCAAGCTGACATCTGCTCTTGAAATACTCGCTGTCTACTATGATGACAGACACCTGAAATACAGTCTGGATAAAAGTGTGGAGTGTATATTCTATCTGCGTAAAAGGAAAGCAAGAAAAAACTGTTCATCACCTGTAAAGGAAGTGATTTAACTGAGAGTACCATCCAAAATATCATATGTGCTAGGAACAACGAACGCAGCCTGGCGTCATCCGCACATCTTCTCTTGCCCTGTGCTTCTCTCCTACAGAGTACGCTGCTCCAGTTTGGAGCAACTCTGCACGTCCTAAGCAACTTCATGTGGCTCTTGATGAGGCAAGGCGCATAGTCACAGGATGCCTAAAACCTACTCGTGTCGGAGAGAATTTCCTACTCATGAAAGTAGCACCGCCCGATGTACGGACACAGCTCGCACCGGAGGTTGAAAGACGACCGTCTGTCGTCTTCCATATATTTTTTGCATATTTCTGTAAAGTAATAATTTATTTAATGTCGTTAGATTATCATTTTGTAAAACTTGAACCCCACTCTTTTCAAGGCTTGAGGAATAGCATTTTTATTTCATGTGTTAAAATATTAGTAAATATTGCTAGGTTTTTCTTATTTTGTTATGTTAATAATTTATTATTATATTAATTAATGTGGGATAAGTACGGCTTCTCCGCTACACCACTGTCCCTGTGAAAATGTGCAGTTGTTTTACTTTTAAGTGGGTGCGAGAATCTATGGCTGTCTGCTTGTGGGGAGTGATAGCTCACTTTGCATCATTCTCTCTGGCCCAGTGTCGATAGCTACTGATACTGCCAAAGAGGTTTCCACACCCTTTGGTTGCAAGCTAGTTTGTGAGCCTTCCCTCCAGCGCAAGTCTCACTGCCCGTCCCCACCACCACTGTTTTTTGGATTTTCCAACTTCCGGTGGCTTCCCGCATCTTGTGGTCGCTCGGTCTGGTCATTCTATACTGGGCATCTGGCGATGTAAGGTTGGATCTTCTCTTGTATCCGCAAGATGGTAGCATTTCATTGTCTAGCACATTTAACTTAGATTCGTGAACTTAGAATCATTTTTGGGAATATTTTCTCCGATCGTGTGCGGAAATGTGTATTCGTTTTTCAATTCAGTGATTTCCAGTAGATAAACGTGGTGTGTGTGATTCTAGTTGCAGTTTGATAACGGCCTGATATATTAAAACCTTTTGTGATCATGTGGCGGTGTATGAACTCTGTGTAAATACTTTCTAGCTTTGTGGGGCCCGATTCTAATAGGTGATATGTTCATTTTCGTACAGCGAATGTAAAAATCTTCTCATCGTTTCCTTTCGTGAGTGACACGTGTTCCACGTGGTTGGTTCATAGAACAAAGCCTTCAGCTTCCACTCTTGTTTGTTCCATGCCCATCAGGCAAGTAACTATCCTTCTAATTTCCACTAATATTTCACGATCATCTCTCCCCGCCTATTTTAATTTTGCTGTCTCTTCTCCGACTGGTAGTACGCACTCTGTCTTTGTCAGTAATTCTCTCTGGGCCTTGTACACAACCTCCTTCAATGGCTTCCTTATGTAATTCTAAACATTTCTATGGATTGCATGTTGTAATTCTTAATTTTATTTTTCCGTCTTTGTAATTATTTCATTTTTGTGGTTTTTCTGAGACAGTACCTCATCCGTCTCTGTATTCGCCCCCTATCGCGTGTAGCTGTATTTCATTCGGTTCCTTATATAATTCTAAGCATTTCTATGGGTTGCATGCTGTAGTTAATTTTCTTTATTTTCCGGAAACTGATTTTATTCAATTTTATCGGTCTTCGGAACCACGTGGGTCCGAGTTCCGACTTCTGGGGTTTGCAGCTAGTCACCTGAATTCACGCCACTTCTCATATAAAACCAGTACCTAGATCAATTTCTAACAGTCTGCAACTTAAGAATCCACCGTGATTTTCTATAATGAATCCGATTTTCAACCAATTCACCTTCAGTGGAGTGCGTTCATGTAACTTAGCCATGTGTCGCCTTTAGCTTCATTGCTCGCCGTCCAATTCAGATGTAATTTGACTTGGCTATACACACGCACCATCTCAAAACAGGCACCACAGACCAGAGCGAGCTTCAAAGTGTTTTTGTGTATTGTGTTTTGTGCTACCTCCGATTTGCTGAATTTCGCCTACGATAGCGTCACCTCCCATGAACCACAGACATTACCGAGGTGGGGTGGCTTGCGTGCCTCAACGATACAGATAGCCGTACCGTAGGTGCAACCACAGCGGAGGGGTATCTGTGGAGAGGCCAGACAAACGTGTGGTTCCTGAAGAGGGGCAGCAGCCTTTTCAGTAGTTACAGGGGCAACAGTCTGGATGATTGACTGAGATGGTCTTGTAACATCAGCTAATGTGGCTTTGCCACACAGCTACTGCGAACGGCTGAAAGCAAGGGGAAACTACAGCCGTTACTTTTCCCGAGGACATGCAGCTCTACTGTATAAACATATGATGATGGCATCCTCTCGGGTAAAATATTCCGGAGGTAAAATAGTCCCCCATTCGGATCTCCGGGCGGGGACTACTCAGGAGCATGTGATCATCAGGAAAGACAATACTGGCATTCTACGGGTCGGAGCGTGGAATGTTAGATCCCTTAATCGAGTAGGAAAATTAGAACATTTAAAAAGGGAAATGGATAGGTTGAAGTTAGATATAGTGGGGATTAGTGAAGTTCGGTGGCAGGATGAACAGGATTTCTGGTCAGGTGAGTACAGGATTATAAATACAAAATCAATTGGGGGTATCACAGGAGTAGGATTGATAATGAATAAGAAAATAGGAATGCGGGTAAACTACTATGACCAGCACAGCGATCGCATTATCATTGTCAAGATAGATACGAAGCCAACACCGACAACAGTAGTGCAGGTTTATATGCCAACTAGTTCTGCCGATGATGAGGAGATCGAAGAAATATATGAGGAGCTAAAGGAAATTATTCAGAAAATTAAGGGAGAGGAAAACTTAATTGTTATGGGAGACTGGAATTCGGTAGTAGGACAAGGAAGGGAAGGGAAGATAGTAGGTGAATATGGTCTGGGCAAAAGGAATGAAAGAGGAAGCCGCCTGGTAGAATTTTGCACGGAACATAATTTAGTTATAACAAACACCTGGTTCAAGAATCACAAAAGAAGGTTGTATACGTGGAAGAGACCAGGAGACACCGGGAGATACCAGATAGATTTTATAATGGTAAGACATAGATTTCGGAACCAGGTTTTACAGTGTAAGACATACCCAGGGGCAGATATAGACTCTGACCATAACTTGTTGGTTATGAACTGTAGGCTGAAACTGAAGAAACTACAAAAAGGTAGGAAAATACGGAGATGGGACCTGGATAAATTGAAGGAACCTGAAGTTCTTAAGAATTTCAGAGGGAGCTTTAGGCAACAATTGAAAGAAACAAGGGAAAATAAAACAGTAGAGGAGGAATGGATAAAATTGAGAGATGAAATAGTGAAAGTAGCAGAGGACAAAATAGGTAGGAAGGCAAGACCTACAAAAAATCCTTGGATATCACAGGAGATACTAAATTTAATCGATGAAAGGAGAAAATATAAAAATGCAGTAAATGAAACAGGCAAAATGGAGTACAGACGACTAAGAAATGAGATTGACAGGAAGTGCAAAGTGGCTAAGCAGGAGTGGCTAGAGGGCAAATGCAAGGATGTAGAAGAATGTATGAATAGGGGAAAAATAGATACAGCCTACAGGAAAATAAAAGAAACATTTGGAGATAAGAAAAACAGCTCTATGAATATCAAGGACACGGATGGAAAACCAGTTCTCAGCAAAGAAGGGAAAGCTGAAAGGTGGAAAGAGTATATAGAGGGGCTCTACAAAGGAAATGAACTTAGAGACGATGTTGTAGGAAGGGAAGAGGAAGTAGATCAAGATGAAATAGGAGATATTATACTGAGAGATGAATTTGACAGAGCCCTGAAAGACCTAAGTCGAAACAAGGCCCCTGGAGTAGATGATATTCCCTCAGAGCTACTGAAGTCTCTGGGAGAACCAGCCATGACAAACCTGTTTCACCTGGTGTGTAAGATGTATGAGACAGGCGAAGTACCCTCAGACTTTAAGAAAAATGTTATAATCCCCATTCCAAAGAAAGCAGGTGCAGACAGGTGTGAAAACTACAGAACCATCAGTTTAATAAGTCATGGTTGCAAAATATTAACACGAATTATATACAGAAGGATGGAAAAACTGGTAGAAGCCGACCTCGGGGAAGATCAGTTTGGGTTCAGGAGAAATGTAGGAACACGGGAGGCAATACTCACTTTACGGCTTATCCTAGAAGATAGATTAAGAAAAGGCAAACCTACATTTCTAGCTTTTGTAGATTTGGAGAAGGCTTTTGACAATGTTGATTGGAATAAACTCTTTAAATTTCTGAAGCAAGCAGGAGTAAAATATAGGGAGCGTAACATTATTTACAACTTGTACAAAAACCAGACAGCGGTTGTCAGAGTTGAAGGGCATGAAAGGGATGCAGTGGTTGGGAAGGGAGTGAGACAGGGTTGTAGCCTTTCTCCAATGTTATTCAATTTGTACATTGAACAAGCTATAAGGGAAAGCAAGGAGAAATTTGGTGAAGGAATAAAAGTTCAGGGGGAAGAATTAAAAACATTGCGTTTTGATGACGACATAGTAATTCTGTCAGATACAGCAAAGGACCTGGAAGAGCAATTGAACGGAATGGACAGTGTGCTGAAAGGTGCATATAAGATGAACATTAACAAGAGCAAAACTAGAGTAATGGAGTGCAGTGTAAGAAAATCAGGTGATGCTGAAGGAATTAGATTGGGAAACGAAGCAATAAAGGAGGTAGATGAGTTTTGTTACTTGGGCAGTAAAATAACAAATGATGGTCGCAGTACAGAGGATATAAAATGCAGAATGGCAATGGGTAGAAAAGCGTTTTTGAAAAAGAGAAATTTGTTAACATCGAATATTGATTTAACCCTAAGGAAGTCCTTTCTGAGGGGATTTGTATGGAGTGTTGCCTTGTATGGGAGTGAGACATGGACGATAAACAGTGCGGACAGGAAGAGGATTGAGGCTTTTGAAATATGGTGCTACAGAAGAATGCTGAAGATTAGGTGGGTGGATCGCGTAACTAATGAGGAGGTGCTGAACAGAATTGGGGAGAAAAGAAATTTCTGGCATACCTTGACTAAAAGAAAGGATAGATTGGTGGGACACATTCTTAGACATCAAGGAATTGTGAATTTAGCATTAGAGGGAAGTGTGTGTGGGGTAAAAATCGCAGAGGAAGACCAAGAGATGGATACAGTAAGCAGATTCAGACATATGTAGGTTGCCATTCTTATGTAGAGATGAAGAGGCTTGCTCAGGATAGGGTAATGTGGAGAGCTGCATCAAACCAGTCTCCGGACTGAAGACCACAACAACAACACAGCGTCACCTACTTCCGCCTCGTTATCAGCACGCTGATTTTGGTGAGTTTCGCTGTGGCAATGCGTGTGTGTCAGAGAGAATGAGTGTTGTTTGTGAATCCTTCCCCCCAGTAGCGTTAAATCATGTATAATTTAGGCTGTACAGCGCCCGCTTTAATCCATGTAAGAGATACATTTTTATTGTATTAATCAAATTGGTTCCCCATTTTACTTGTTTCCTACCTGAATAAACAAGTTTGAGTTCAGTATATTCCGTAAGTTGCCTATAAGTTGTAATTTTAGAGCACCTTCCCTCTTCTATTTAATATTGTTCTTTACAAGTGCTGAGAACGAGCTCAGATGCAATTTACTTACGACTAAATTCCGTTGCGCTATAAATGTTTTCTTAGCCACCTTGCTAAGATAACTTTAATTGTGGTGGCTTGCTTATTAACGTCTGTGTGTAATAACGTGTGAGCTGCTATGTATATTGACCACTGTAGCATTAATGGAATTAATTTGAGTCAGTTCTCAGTTTGCGCCAGGGAACAAGGCTTTGTAGCAGGGAGTAACCAGTAGTTCACACGGACCTCATTTACTAATTTTAGTGATAAAACAAAGCTCTCGTTACATACAGTGGTCGACCTTTAAGGTTGAAAAGAAGTAGCAAGAAATAGATCCAAGGCATCCAATGTTTGTAATCGAGGCTCTATTATCAAGGCTGAAATTAAGGCAAAGCTTCATTCTCACAACAACCAGTGCAAATTAGGCAGAAGCACGTCGTAAAGAATTGTGGAAAACAGCTGAAGAGAAGCTACCAGCAGGAAGGAAGGAAGATCTGGAATACCCTCAACAGGCTGAGAAGCGGAGTATAAAGCCAACACGGAAAAGAATGTGGTGTCACTGATGATGAACTCTTTGACTGTAGAGTGATAAAGAACTCTGAACATACGTTGGTTTGCAGGAACCTTAAATTTCAAAAAGTTTTTACACCTTTTGGACCAAACTACTACGTCCATCTGTCCATAGCCTTAAAAAAATACTTAAACTAACTTACAATAAGGATCTCTCTCTCTCTCTCTCTCTCTCTCTCTCTCTCTGTCTCTCTCTCTCTCTCTCTCTCTCTCTCTCTCTCTCACACACACACACACACACACATACACACACACACACCGAACCAGAGGAGGACTAGAACATCCGACGGGAACGGTCTTAGACCACACGGCCATTTCGCGAGCCCCAGGAAATTTGGCGCACCTTGTGACGAACAATACACTGCAAACGACAACGCCATTCTGACGGCAGAGTAATGGTCTAACAAGGTGTTACATTTATAATACACCATAAGTTCGTATTAGAATTGTATTGTACCTTGTACACTCGGATAAATAAATAAGGGTAGTTTAATGAAGGATGGAAAGAAACAAAAGCGCGGATCTCAATCGCACATCGTAGAACACAATTAATTCTAAAATACTGTGTATATGACAACAGTTCTCTTACCCTAAAAGCCACATAAAACGAGACAGGTTTTACTTCGTACAGGTCGGCTCTGCACTGCAGCGATGGTAATTAGTGAAGTCAAGACCAAGGGAACACTATACTCCTCTGAGTCGAAGTCTGTTGAGATTCCAACTCCAGACAACCAGGGTAGATCAGCAAGAAGACGCTTTGTAGGTCTAGATGCCGAGATGGCAGCTGACACGGGGTCCTGTTTGCGAGTCGATGAGTGCCTTATGGTCGGATGTGCGCCGGGTCTTAAGGTCCGTTGGCCGGTGAGTCTTCCTCACCTTTTTGGGCGTGTAGGAAACATGCTGATCGCGATCTCAGGCGCGGCTGTCAGATTCGCAGTGCGCTGGTAGTGGATCCTGGCGGCCATTGGTTGAGGCACGTGTTGTCGTCTCCAACAGTGGCCTATGGTTGATTTTGATCCTGGGTTGTTTTCGCAGTCGTCGACACCATAGCCTGTTTAGGTTTGATTGCTACTGTGTAGATTTCCCGCTTCTGTGTACTGCAGTGCGGGATGCCGATGTTGCAGGCGGGTTCGCCAGACGCTGCATTCCCTCAGAAGCCCAATAGTACTCGGTTGCTCCTCCACTCTCCATAACAGAGGTAATTCTTTCACAAACGAGGAATCCCTCGATTGTGAGGGCGTAGGGTCACTCTCTAAGAAGTTTCATTTGGAAATGTTAACAACAAGTGGCCGGTGCTACGCATTAATTGACCAAGCTCCAAAACTCAATTTCGAGAGATATTGACGAAAGCGCGTAAGCGCTTATACAAAATCAGAGGAACACAAAATGTACGTTTTGACGCAGGAAGATCATGAACCTGAATTACATTTATAACCTAAAATCTGAAGGTCATGTGAAAGATAGCGAAACTGCGCTTTTATGCAGAAACGATGATTGATCATGTGATGCCTTTGTATACGATTCTGCTTTAACTGGCACCAAACCGAGACGACTCTCTTAGTCTCGTGTTGCAAATTAGAGGAGAATGGCATGTGATCATTATGGTATGACTGTAGTATTTCATGGTATATTTCATTATGTTTAACCGATTCACGGGGAAAGTAGCATCCCTATTCGATGTTTAAGCCTTTTATTGGGCTATTTATTGACATAATACGTGGTACAAAACATGAAATAAAATTCTCGGTATATATTTGGAAGCAAATTTATTTTTTCTAGTGGTATTAACAAAACATTTATCAAAGTATAAAATGATCACAATAAATAATAAATTGTAAGCGGAATAATGACGTAAATGTGTTTTCCTGACTTACGAACACAGATAATAGCTTTCCTGTTTTGACGCCATCTCACATCTGTACTATGTATCTAGTCACTTCTCGCACAAGTTGCGAGTCATATAAAATTGTGAGAACGAGTTGTTTCGGGAACAAACTTATCCCATGCTCGAGTCCTACAAGAAACAAAGAAAGAATGTAAAATACGACTTAAATATTAAGGTTCAAACACGCGAAACAATTATCCATTCTAGTAGAACTTGTCTAAAATTTAAAATGAATCAGTCATTATGCAACGTCCACCTTATATACAGCATCGGTGCAATGTGATTCAATAATCTGTTTGAAGAAGCACTATGAACTGCCGACTGGCTACACTGTTGTTTCAGCTATGATCTATGAGCAGCTACAAGTCAAAGATGATTGACGGCATGATTACCACGGACGGGACCAAGTGTGTTCCAATAAAATTAGTTGAGAAGGCGCTTCACACCTTTTTAGCGCTTACCACGAAGATACGATCAGAGAGATTAGGGCTCGTACAGAAGCATACAACTATTCGTTTCTCCCTCTTTCTATATGGGAGTGGAACAGGAAAGCGAATTACTAGTAGTGGGACTACCTACCTTCCGCCACGCACCTTTGTGTGGATTGCGGAGTATGTATGTGGATGTCGACAAAGTTCTAGGTTTCCAATTTTGTTTCCAGGGCCCACGGGTTTTTCCACTTTTGTTGTCATTTCATTCTCTCGTCTTGTTGGGTGAGGATGGGCCGGTAAGGAACATGTACCGCTCGCCAGCCAATACCATTTTACGCTGATGACCCGCCGCTATAGGAAACCGTACCAGCCGGTCGTCGCTTGATGAAGTCTGTATGGTGCATTTGTCTCCGCACAGTCAAATGTTCTAATGCTTGTAAATCTATCGGACTCAGCTGTTGGATTATTAGTCCTTAGCTTACAAACTACTTAAACTAAGGTAAAGTAACCTAAGGGCAACACAAACACCCATGCCCGATGGGGGCTCGAACCCCCGACGGCGAACAGCCGCGCGCTCCGCAGCACGGCGCTCCAGTGCGCACGGTTAATCCGTCGCACAGTCCTGGCACGCACTGGTTCCAGACACTTCACTTTTAAATTGACGGCGAACCCACTTGACAGTGGACTGTCAAGTGGCCCGTAGGCCTCTGCACATCGCTAATGCAGTCTATTTTCGGTTAAATGGAGTAAACATTGACCGGAAAACAAAAGTGATAGACATGAGAGAGTTTACATTATTGCTATCTCCCTTTGTGTTATCGACGTCAAGAAAATGTTCAGTTTTGGTAAACCATTCTAATAAAAATCTTTCTGTCAAACTGGCTGTCTGAAGTAAACGACTTTAACAGTGGTATAATAATTATTCACTTCCATGCATTGATACATTAAGTTTTTGAACAATGGTATTCGTGCCTAAATCTCGTATCTTAAATCACTGATTAACACTGGTTAAACTTGAAAACTTTCTATTTTATCTATATCATAATTGACAATTGAAAAATAACGTAACCCGATTCTGCTACTACTACTCGCTGTCAAGATAAAAAGAGAAGTGCACTGTACGATATTTTAGTGTTTAACAAGACACTCATTCAGCTAGAAGTTCGTAGTGCTTTGAACACTTTGTATTAATTTTATTTCATTTTTATTGAAATTTAAATATTCAGATGTTTGTAATTCTGTGGGAATTAACGGTTTGGTTACTAGTCCCTAGACTTACAAACTATTTACACTAATTTAAACAAACCTAACGCCATAATCACCTATTCCTGAGGGAGGATTCGAACATCCGACGGCAAGTAACCGCAAGCTCCATAAGAAGGCACCTTAGACCGCTCGGTCACACCACGGCTGTTTTGAAATTTAATAAATTACTTCAAATATAAACAGATAACTTCAAAACAATTCTCTGTAGCGATTAGCTTTGAATCAAGTGATACAGTAACATCCAAAAGCATGGGCGGTTGGTATATATATATATATATATATATATATATATATATATATATATATATATATATATATATATTTTTTTTTTTTTTTTTTTTTTTTCCACGGCCAAAAGTCAATGTTGCGAAGAATAACACGTGAATCATATTAAGTCTGCTGAATGCGTCCGCAATATTTCTCGAACTTTCGAAGGTGTAGCGTTGCAGAAAGGCCGTTCAAAATGGGGTCTGTAAGTGATGTACATTACAAGGATCGTGTCGTCATTTAATTCGTCACTGCAAAGAAAGAAATTGCGGGGATTCTTCAGAAACGTTTGTCAAAGTCTGTGGGGTATCTGCTGGCCACACTTGGTACAATGGGTGAGGTCATCAGAAGACGGTCTGGCGGATCTTCACGATTTGCAGCGGTTGAGGAGACCACCCATGGCTGTTACATCTGACGCGTTCCAGCGAGGTGATGTCATTCACGAAGACAGACGTATTACGACTCTCCAATTTGCGCGGAATCAGTCACGAATGGAACTGTAGATACGATTATTATACTCAAAAGTGTGTGTAACCTGGATCCTGCGGTGTTATCCCATCGTTCCTACAGCTTTGACCAAGCCCCCTCAAACTACTTCGTACCCAAATTATACATTTGACTGAAAATATGTTCAAAATGTTCAAATGTTTGTATAGCTTATGGGACTTAACTACGGGGTCATCAGTCCCTAAACTTACAAACTACTTATGAACTAGCTACAACTAAGGACGGCACAAATATCCATGCCCGAGGAGGGATTCGAACCCCAGACCGTAGTGGCCGTGCAGACCGTGGCTGAAGCGCCGCAGTCCCCTCGGCCACCGCGGCCGGCCTGAAAATATGTCGTATGATTACATTTCATTATTACTGACAAATTAATGTTTAATCTTTATGTTACAATTGTTCTAAATTAGTAAAAACTTATTTCTGTTTACGTAATGAAATAGGGCATTATATCGTCTATAATGTAGTAGAAATTTTAAAATATTTAAGATAGACATTTAAACGACGTACTCACATACCAAAGACAATATTTTACATTCTCAGGTACTTATGTATCACTAATTATCTTTTTAGCCGGCCACGGTGGCCGAGGAGACTGAGGCGCTTCAGTCACGGTCTGCACGGCCACTACGGTCGGGCGTTCGAATCCCCCCTCGGGCATGGATATTTGTGCCGTCTTTAGTATAAGGTAGTTCATAAGTAGTTTGTAAGTTTAGGGACTGATGACCCCGTAGTTAAGTCCCATAAGCTTAACAAACATTTGAACAATTTGATATTCCATTACTTCAAAAAAAATAAAGTTAGCCAAAATAATAACAAAAGGTCCATATTTCATGTGCTACGGTTTATACACCCTTCCTATAGAAACAGGTCTGGAATTGATGTATCAACCTAAGCACATGGAATATGGATGTTTTGCAATTATTTTGGCAAAGAGAGTCATTATTTGAGTTTATGAAAGTTTAAAAATACAATATGATCCTTTTATTATAAAGAAAAATTGTAGCTGATGCATTAGTACTTGAGAATGGCGACAGTGTTTCGTCGAAACTACTTGTACTTAATAAAGAAAAACCATAAAAGTAAAACAGCGACTGTAGCATGTGATTATATCGTTAAAATGTTTCTATCTTAAGCAGTACTACAAGTTGCACTGATTACAGACAATAGTGTGATTTTACAATTAAGATGAATTAACATAGTCAATGAAATTTTGGGAATATTTTTCGGGTAGGGGGCATAAAGATGAGTTTCTGTGCATGGAAAGAGAGAGATGGGGAGGGTAGAGGAAGATGGATGGGAAGAGAGACAAAGAGAGAGAGAGACAAAGAGAGAGAGAGAGAGAGAGAGAGAGAGAGAGAGAGAGAGAGAGATTGTTCCGTACGCATTGTTTCAACAATGAAACTTGAGTTAGATGCAAAAGTCAAATAGCGTCTACAACTACTCTACTTACTGTCTACTTGAACAGGTATGTATTTATCCCATTTAAAAGTGGTGAAGGAACTGGGATAAAGTTATATTCCCGTTAAAAGTAGTGGAAAAATAGCTGGGATCTTGGACATTGCAAAATATTTGGTGTTCCCGGTTGTTGTTGTTGTGGTCTTCAGTCCGCATACTGGTTTGATGCAGCTCTCCAAGATACCCTGTCCTGTGCAAGTCTCTTCATCTGAGAATATGTTCGGCAAACTACATCCTTTTGAATCTGCTTACTATATTCGTCTCTCGGTCTCCCTCTACGATTTTTACCCCACACGCTTCCTTCTAATGCTAAGTTGACAAATCCTTGATGTCTCAGAATGTGTCCAACCAATCTATCCCTTCTCTTAGTCAGGCTACGCCAGAAACTCCTTTTCTCCCCGATTCAGTTAAGCACCTCCTCGTAAGTTACGCGATCTACACATCTAATTTTCATCTGTTTATCTGAACTTGCTACACTCCAGACAAATGCTTTCAGAAAGGTCTTCCTAACATTCAAATTAATATTGTATGTCAACAACTTTCGATTCTTAGGAACCCTTTTCTTCCCATAGCCATTCTGCATTTTATATCTTCTTCGGCTATCAGAAGTTATCTTACTACCCAAATAACAAAATTCATCTACTACTTTTATTCTCTCATTACCTAATCTAATTCCTTCGGCATTGCCTGATTTTCTGACATTGCATTCCATTACCTTCGTTTTACTCTTGTTAATGTTCATCTTCCTTTCAAGACGCTGTCCAGCCCATTCAATTGCTCTTCCAGAGCTTTTGCAGTCTCTGACAGAATTACTATGTCATCAGCAAACCGCAGTGTTTTTATATCTTCTCCCTGCACTTTAATGCCCTCTCCAAATTGCTCCTTCCATTCCTTCACTGCCTGCTCAATGTACAGATTGAACAACATTGGGTAAAGGCTACAACCCTGTCTTACTCCTTTCCCAACCTCTGCGTCCCTTTCTTGCCCTTCGACTCTAATAACCGATGTCTGGATTTTGTATAGGTTGAATATATCTCTTCGCTTCCTATATTTTACCCCAGATACCTTCAGTATTTCGAAGACGGTATTCCAGTCGACATTGTCAAAAGCTTTCTCCAAATCGACAAACGCTAAAAACGTATGTTTCCCTTTCCTTAGCCTATCTTCTAAGATAAGTCGTAATGTGAGTATTGCCTCCCTACATTTCTCCTAAATCCAAACTGATCTTCCCCGAGGTCGGATTCCACAATTTTTTCGTCTGTAAATAATTCGTGTTAGTATTTTGCACCCATGACTTATTAAACTGATAGTTGTATAATTATGACACTTGTCTGCACTTGCTTTCTTTGGAATTGAAATTACAATATTCTTCGTGAAGTTGGACGGTATTTCCTCTGTCTCATACATCTTGCATACCAGGTGATACAATTTTTTCACGACTGGCTCTCCTAAGTACATCAGCAGTTCAGACGGAATATCATCTACTCCAGGGGCCTTGTTTCGACTCAAGCACTTCAGCGCTCTGTCAAATTCTTCTCGCAGTATCATATCTCCTATCTAATCTTCCTCCACTTCGTCTTCCATTTCTAGAATACTGCCTTGCTGGTACTCAAGCAAAAATTAAAAGTTAGTAGTCCTGGGCTGAAAGTATGCCTTCCAGTGGCTAAAAAGGATAAACGGCCTGAACGAGACCATAGGGGACATCTTTGGACTGCGCCAAAAAATAATAATAATAATAAAAAGCCGCGGTGGAGTAGCCGAGCGGTCTAAAGCGTCTCGCTGCGGAGCGCGCGGTTGCTCGCCGTGGAGGTTCGAGTCCTCCCTGGGGTATGGGTGTGTGTGTTGTCCTTAGGTTAGTTTACCTAGGTTTAAGTAGTTTGTAAGCTAAGGACTGATGACCACGCAGTTTGGTCCGATATAATTACAAAAAAAAAAAAAAAAAAAAAAAAAAAAATGATAAGTACTGTTTGTTTCGTTTATAATTTTGTTCACTACCATGGCCCATGGATGAGACGTGAATTCCGATAGGGAAGTGTTGTGTAAAACTGATAGTGAAGAGGTAGGGGGGGTCGGTTCAAAGTGGAAGTGAGCAGAATTCTATAATTCAGTGTATGACATGAACCGAGTGGAGGAGATCTTCAGGCTACTTTCTCATTGGAGACAATGGGCCAGATCAATGTCGTCGTGGACATCGGTGGAGATACGGCGTTCCCACGTTTTGACTTCCTCGCCGACAGGTCCGATCCCAATCAGCCGTCCACCCCTTCCACGGAGGGCCATCGCAGAGGCGGGTGCGCCGTACCTGAAGTGCTCGGTGCTCGGGTAGAAAGTGGCGCCCCCCGCGGCCGCCATTGTGCTCCGCCCTCGGCCGCTGGGGCGGAAACGCGTCCTCGTCAGCGGGGCAGCTGTCGCTCGCGGCACTTGTGCCCGCGCGGCCGCCGCCGCGACAAAGGCCGGCCGGCATTCCAGGCGGCAGGAAGCGCCGCAGCCCGCCGGTAGCCGGTGCCGCCGCCGCCGCCGCCGGAAGTCTCCGTCGACTGCAAATAATGGCGCCGAAGCCGGGGCCGGAGTCAATGTTGGCCCAGTCGGGCCGGCAAACACGCGGGGGTCCCCGCGACCGTTGAGGCGCCTGCCGGCAGGTCCGCCCCTGGCACAATGCGCTCGCCATCCTTCCCCAGTAGCCCTTCCAGCAATTACAAAGCGCGCGCCATTTCTGACCAGGTGCGAATCTCGGCCGTTGGACGTCGAGTGGCCCTCGCCAGCTCGCAGACTGGCGCTGACGTCGAGTGGCTTCCGCCCCGGGGCGGAGCACTCGCCTGCGCGGTCGAGCTGACGCGATTTTGTACTCATTCAAGAGATGCAAATGCTTCGGCAACGGGCAACTGGCGACCCGTTCGCTTTCGGTCCACGTCAAAAGCAAGTGGGCGTGTATGCGCCCAGAAACGGAAGTGTTTTATCGAGCAGGCGATTTTAATCAAACAGCTTCCGTGCGAGGTCTGAAAGGCAAATCAGTGGCATTGCTTGTTGTAAATTCCGGTAGCGATCGTTTTCCTTAGCCTTTATTGTCCGTGTGGGAACTTAAGACACAACTTCAAAATGTTCAAATGTTTGTATAGCTTATGGGACTTAACTATGGGGTCATCAGTCCCTAAACCTACAAACTACTTATGAACTGAAACTTCCTGGCAGATTAAAATTGTGTGCCGGAATCGGGACTCGAAGAGGGTTCATCGAACCACCGTTATACTATTTATCTCCCGTTATACTATTTATCTCCCATTCCATTCTAGAATAGCGCGCGGGAAGAAAGAACATCTGAATCTCTCCGTTCGAGCTCTGATTTCGCGTACTTTTTCTGATCATCATTTCTACCTATGTACGTGGGAGTCAACAATACATTTTCGCTTTCGGAGGAGAAAGTTGGCAATTGGAGTCCACGCCGCAGCTTCTAAGCGCCGTTGTTGTAATGATTCCCATCCCAGATCCTGTATCATTTCCTTAACGCTGTCTCCCCTGTATCGTGACATTACGAAACGAGCTGCCCTTCTTTGGACTCTTTCGATGTCCACCGTCAAACCCATCTGTTGAGGATCCCACACCGGGCAGCAATACTCCTAGTGTATGCAGTTTCTTTAGTAGTTCTGTTCCATCTTGTAAGGGTTCTATCAATAAAACGCACTGTCAGGTTCGCCTTTGCCACAACATTATCTACGTGTTCTCTCCAGTTTATGTCTGAAGTAATAGTAACTCATAGGTATTATGAGGAGTTTACGGCCTTCACCATTGATTGATTTATTTGGTAAACAAAGTTTAACGGATTTCTTTTCGTACTCATGTGGGTGACCTCACACTTCTCGTTAATTCGAGTCGATTTCCAATTTTTACACTATAGTGACATCTTATTCAGATCTTTCTGCAGTTGGTTTTGATTATTTTACTAGACGGTAAATGAGGGCGTCATCTGCAAACAACCTAAGAGAGCTAGTTAGATTTTCCCCTAAATCGTTTATGTAAATAGGGAACAGTAGATGACCAATAACACTACCCTGTGGAACGCCCGATATCACATCTGTCTTAGTCGATGTCTTACCATCGATTACTACGAACTGTGTGCTCTCTGACAGGAAATCCCCTATCCAATCGCAAATTTGAGGCGATATACCATAACCACGCAATTTGATTAAAAGCCGTTTGTGAGGTACGGTGTCAAAAGCCTTCTGGAAATAAAAAATACGGAATCGACTTGCGAATCCTTGTCGATTGCACCCATCACTTTATCTGAGTAAAGAGCTAGTTGTGTTTCACATAAACGATATTTTCTAAATCCGTATTGACCTTTGGCCAATAGATCATTCTGTTCGAGATAATTCCTAATATTTGAATACAGGATATGTTCCAAACCCCTGCTGCAAATTGACGTCAATGAAATAGGCCTGTAATTCAATGGGTTAATCTTACTGCCTTTCGTAGATATAGGTATGACCTTTGCAGCTTTCCAATCTTTTGGTACAGATCGTTCTTTGAGAGAGCGGTTGTATGTGGCTGTTAAGTAAGGAGCTATCGCTTTAGCATAATCAGACAGAAATCTAATAGGTGTACAGTCCGGACCAGAAGAATCACAAACACGGTTGATAACCAAAGAAACGAGTCACAGGTATAATGGCACACATCGCTGCTAAGCAGCCAGGTAGCCTTATTGCAACATCTACGAAGTGATCGGTCCCCTTGCGACGGATTGCTGCGATCCGTCGCTCGTGTGTGGGACCCTTTAACCCCGTTTTACACGATCGACTTTGTGGTGAAAATGTATATGCTTTTCGTGCCTGCGACATCATCGCGAGTGCGTCTTAGGACGTCGACGATCTATAGCAGAGATCGGCAAGTAATTTTAGACAGAGTACGGATACTTTTGAAAATTTTTGTCGACGTCTAGATGTTCCTTATTAATTTTTTTTATTTTAATTTTCACTTACATAATAATATGAAATAAATCTGACTGGCATATTTGTATTCCAAAATCCATAAAAAATCATATTTCTTAATGATTTTTAATTTTAATTTTCACTCTCAAAATAATATTAAATACAACAGACTTAAAATAATAAAGTATAAAACACCCAGAAAACTTATATTATTTGCTATTTATTTTCATTTTCAGTCACAAAAAATATGTAATAAAATCGATAGTGAAACTTTTATTGAAAAGTCCAGAAACAGGTCATACATTATACATACATTTTTATTTTTATTTTGACTAAAAAGTATGAAATACAATGAAATGTGCTTATATGTGTTAAAAATCTAAGGGAATAATTACATTTGCGGTATTGAGCAGGTTCTTAAACTTAGGTTCACCTGCGGAGCAGCTTATGCAAATGATGTCTTTAAATTGGCCGTTAGTCTTGAGCATAATTATTCTCCAAGAAATTTAGTTTTGAAAATGAAATTTCACAAATATATCTAGAGATAAACGTAGCAGCCAAGTAGATCGCTAACGTTTCGCAAGTTTCATATTTTTCCGGTACATGTTGGGTCCAAAATGCTTCAGTGGATGCAGTTTTATACGTTTGCAAGGATTTGTCTTCCTGCAAGTCTATTATCTCCATTCAGAGTAAAGGCTGTGAAAGGTAGAACAACTTAGCAGCACAGCTGTCCATTCTAATGCAGGAGAAACCTTGAAAAGTGATTGTAAGAATCGTAACGACTGGTATATTTCTGAAGAGTCTTTGAATCTTAACTGCAAATTTCTTCTTAAGATCTGACAAGAAATTTGATGTTTTGGAAATGGCTATTTCAGAATTATTTTATATTTAAAAATTGTTGGGAAATAATGAAATTCTTGAAGCTGCTTCCGATGTACTGATGATGGTGCACTTTGAACAAATTACGTATTAATTTCCCTTTTAATTGTAGTTCGCTTTGTTATCAACAGATTTTTTTCATAATTACGGTATGTAACTTACACTTTGAAAATATTTTTACCGGTCTAGTTTCTGGCCTTCCGCGGTCCGGACCTGGACCGCGGTCCGCCAATTGCCGACCGCTGATCTATAGACTGCCGAGTGTGCTGCAGAATTCGCATGCGCAGAAGCAAGTAACAGTAGTGGTGTCTGCTAACATCGGAAGTTAACCTATTATGGCCGAGCGCATTCATATTACAGAAATGTTTTCGCGTCTTCTTTAACTTTTTTCTGTTTTTTGCTTCGTGTTTTCGTAATACCGACAGTATTGCACCAGAGACCAATATTGTTTTTCTCTACTAGCTTTCTCCTACAAAAGAGACGAAAAATCTGCAAGCAGAAAAATATTTTCGTTTTACGGGCGTAAAGGAAGCCTATACTACGTATATATACTAGCATAAATATATAAACGTGTTTCACAGGAAATTATATCAACAGAAGATTCAGAATTATTAGATAAGAAAATTAATTTCAATGTAATTTTGACCGTTTGCAAGAAAACAAGATATGTAAACTAAATAGTCGCCTTTTACTGCAATTTCGATATTGTTTCACTCGTATCGAGTAGTCAACTAAGAAAGTTCGTCGCGTAAAAGGGGTTTTATTCAAAGAGAAATATAAACAACATAGAGAGGCTATAGGCAAGCTACAGCGCTCTGTGTGGCAGCAAAATGTTTCAAATGTTTGTAAAGCTTATGGGACTTAACTACGGCCGGCCGCGGTGGCCGAGGGGACTGAGGCGCTTCAGTCACGGTCTGCACGGCCAATACGGTCGGGGTTTCGAATCCCCCTCGGGCATGGATTTTGTGCCGTCCTTAGTCTTAGCTAGTTGATAAGTAGTTTGTAAGCTTTGGGACTGATGACCCCGTAGTTAAGTCCCATAAGTTCTACAAACATTTGGCCTTAACTACGAAGTCAGCAGTCCCTAAACTTACAAACTACTTATGAACTACTTACGAACTAGGACGGCAGAAATATCCATGCCCGAGGGGGGATTCGAACCCCCGACCGTAGTGGCCGTGCAGACCGTGACTGAAGCGCCTCAGTCCCCTCTGCCACCGCGGCCGGCTTTAACGTGGGTTCCGAACAACGGTGCTACTCGGTATTTTTCACGTGAGCAATACTGCGAGAGGTGAAAGAAGTGGAAAGTGACAGATAAAAACCCTAGGCCCCTGCGGGAATCGAACTCGCGACCTTCAGATTTGTAGACTGGCACTGTACTTTTTTTTGCTCTATGGTTAGTTCTATGTGTTGCGGTCGCTGATCGTGTATGTTCGTTTTTCTTCGCTGAGTTCTTGGCTCAGCCTTTTTATTACAGTGGGCGTTGAGCCCTCTGACCGGGCGCGCTGGGCCACGGCGCCCGGCACAATTGTACAACCAAGGCGCACATTGACATTATAGTAGCATCAAATAATGCAGCAGTTCGACGATTGTAAACATTACACTTAGGATGCAATAGTAAACAAGAAATGCTATTCGTAGTGAGAATTACTTTCCGAAATATGTCGCCCACAAATTAAGGAAAAATAAGAGACTGGCAATGATTAATGTAAAACCTATGACTCAGCGTTAGCAGACGCCCAGTATCGCCTGGCGTGACACTCGCGTTCTCCAAGATGGCGGCAACCTTTCCAATTGGCTTCAACTATGGCGGCGCTGTGGCCAGTATATGTTGTTTATATAGATCTTTGGTTTTACTCGACTTTCCCCTGCACCTCGCACGCCAGCAGAAGGCCCTGCGCATGCGCAGGACAGGTGATCGGCCGCGCGGCAGGTGCTGCGGCCGCTCCCACGGTGCCGCTAAGCAGCCTCGCGAAACTCGATCAGCCGCGCTCGCGCATGCGCACGCGCGGCTTTCTCCTGACCTCTGCGGCCGCGCCCCGACGCCGCCGTCCGCTGGCGCCGCTAATTGATTCCTCGTCCTGCCGCGCGCGGCGCTGAAGGCACGCCCCGTAATAACAGGCGAGCGTCGTCGGCGCCGGCAGGTTGCCCAACGGCCCGCGACCCCATAAACTGGGGAACAGCGCGGCCCGCCGCTATTGTAATTCGATTCCCCGCCTCCCCGTCAGCAGTATGCATACTGAGTGCGGGTTCGCTTTCCGGCCGGCGCGCATAAATTCTCTAAGCGTTTTGTTTGGCGAGGAATCCTGGGCGCCGCTTTCGTCACCCGTCGTGGAACGGAATAATGTTATTTACGAAACGTCTCTATGTGGGCTCATCGGGCTGTCTTGTCTTCGCGTGAGGACAATGGAATTCGTAAACAACTCACTGAAACTACACCCAGACACATTTCCTGTCTGCCGAGAGAGTTTTTCACCTCCGACAGACGCCAATGACTAAAAGCTTTCGATCTCTACTGAAGAAACACCTCCAGGAAAACACAATACAGCGGCGTAACATGAAATTTGATAAGCCCCATGCATGCCTCAGCCTATTAATGCCATCCACAATATTTGTTCAAAATGTTCAAATGTTTGTATAGTCTATAGGACTTAACTACGGGGTTATCAGTCCCTAAACTTACAAACTACTTATGAACTACTTACGAACTAGGACGGCACAAATATCCATGCCCGAGGGGGGATTCGAACCCCCGACCGCACAATATTTGTAATAGCGTTCCTGATAATTGCGGAATGACATGTATTGTGTTTGTCATGCCAATTACGGACAAGCGTTGGTTGCTCAGTTTGGAAAGCCAAGGCGACCCAAGGATTTGCTAAACTGTAATGCACGTGCGTATCCACGAGTTTGTGACACATGTGAGAAGACACATCTGTGAGAAGATAGAATGTGTAGACAGTTGTGAGAAATCCGGGACAGGTAAAGGTACAGGCTGCCTCGCAAGTTGCTTCAACTGGCTCTTCCATCGTACCTGCCACCAAACAATGTTTGTAATTCTATGAGACCAAACTGGTCGTAAGTCCCTAGCCGGCCGCAGTGACTTAGCGGTCTGCAGCGCGCCAGTCACAGTCAGCACGGCCGCTACGGTTGGGGGTTCGAATCCCCCCCTCGGGCATGGATGTGTGTGTCGTCTCTAGTATAAGGTAGTTCATAGGTATATGGGCTGATGACCCCACAGTTAACTCCCTTAAGCTCAAACATTTGAACATAAGTCCCTAGACTTACAAACTACTTAAACTAAGTTTAACTAACCTAAGGACAACACACATACATCCATGCCCAAGGGAGGATTGGAACCTCCGACGCGTGAGACCTGGCGATCCACTATGTGGCGCTCCAGACCGCTCGGCTAATCCCGCGTATCTGCCACTGCTTGGTTTAAATAACAGCTCTGCACAGTTTCCGCTAAGGCTAGGGGAAAGTGACTTTCGTCAAATATAATGTATTTGACACCAACAATTCGAACACAAAGTAAACGGAAAACAACTAAACCTAAGCTCTGCCAAACAAGTTCCAGTGTTTAAGAAACATAATAATTAAGTAAATAGAACATACAAGTATGGTATGAAATTTCTGCAATAGATGTTCAATATATAGCCAGCTAAGTTATTTAGCTCTGCCTGACCACCAGTTTATACAATGATATTTTATTAATGTCAAATTTGAAATTTTTACGAGATTTTAATGTACTTTTATCGTCACTGCCGTTAGAAGTTCTTGGAAGGCAAGAAACACATCACAACTGTTGACACCTTTCTGGCGTACAGAAAAGGAGAAATATAATGCAGATTACTACAACAAACCAATTTTAAATATCGATGAGGAAAGACATAAAAGTCTGTGAGAAGGACGAGGCTACCGAAAGACATCGAGGTTGATTTCAATCTAAAAATCGTTTATGGCCCACGAACAAAAATTATAATTTAGAAGAAATTGTCAAAGGCATTGACCTGCCATTAAATACTCAAAAAAATTGCGTAACTTGTAAATAATGGAGGGGCGGATCACCCGAAGTCGGCTATACGTGTCAAAACAAGAGTCACTCTGTACAAATGTTGCAACCCCGACTGAAAACACCACAATATCAGTCCAAGATGTCTGCTAACCTTATGTGACGTGACTGCGGAGTCATCAGTCCCTAAACTCACAAACTACTTATGAACTGCCTTATGTTAAAGCTAGCAGAAACATCCATGCCCGGAGGATTCGAACCCCCTACGGGAAACGACCTCGCACATCGGAGCATAGCGCCTGAATGCGCTCAGCCATTCCACTGCAGCGATTTTTAAATTTATATTCTTAATGAAGCTGCAATTTCGCCAAAAGGCGCACAGACAGGAAGAAGAAATAGCCTTAGTAGAATCGTTACCTTTACACAGGAGTACGGAATAACCGCAGAATCGCATCGTATTAAGTGGAAGACAATTGGACCTGCACATAATTCGCAGAAAGGCATCGCAGATACTCCAACTGCTGACCAGGTAACAGATTTTGGGTGTCCCTGTAGACCACCTGCTACCTGCTCGTCCGCGTCTTCTCACAAGTGTGCCTCCTCCCAAGTGTTCCGACCCCACCGGAAAGCCAAACACCAGACAGTAGGCAGCCACTTAAAGAGAACGCTGTCTCCGCAGCGTGCGTAACGCGCAGGACCGCAGAGTAGCCTCGGGAAGGTCACTCCACTTGATGTTGATGGTACTTGGCTGCGTGTCAGAAGCGGGCGAAGCAACGTGTGGCCACTCGCACCAGCGAGGTGGTGGGGGGGGGGGGGGGAATGAGTTTCTACTGAGTTTCAAAGGGAAGGTTAGCATTGGAAATTCTGAACAGCTACAAACAACGGTTTCTGTGGTTCGTCGCTATTTAGCATTACGTGGAGGATTTAGTTACGGGGATTGAATGTTGTGGCAGCATCTTAGAGTGGCTAAATATTGAACCTCTGACATAATTATATCGATAATGGACGTGAGGTCGCGGTTGTATACTTAATTATTTTGTCAAGTAGGCTCAACCACAGAGATCGTGTCAAAACACTAAATTATGACGCGTTTCAAGAGTCAAGCCCTCATCATCAGATAAACTACACAATAATCTTAAAATCTGAGACAATAAAAATGTAAAACGTAATAAAAGAAAACGTGGTTACTTCCCTTGTAACCGTGTCTCCGCAGAAAGATTCTCAGCTTATTGTGCTTCGTCAAGTTTCGAAACAGACCCCAGCACTGGCGGCGCATAACACTAGCGAAATGCACGGAGTCAACAACACGAGTGGAGCGCACGTATGCACTTAACAACAAAGATCTCTAAATACCAAAGATCATCCACAAGGAAGTGCGTACATTCAGGTGTCGCGAAATCGTTTGCATAGTAAGACAGATGTTGAAAAAATAAACGACTTTTGTTACAATATGTCCACAAAGTTTTTAAAAAAGATGTATGTATTACCTTGAACTTGTTCATTTACTGAAACGTCGCTTTTAGCGCTATGTATTGTAATCTCCAGCTGTTCTAGCAGATTTAACTTTCTTACCTTATCCTGTTTATGCAAAATCATAAGGTAATCTTCAATCCGCTTTAATGGGTGGCCAGTTTCGCGGATATGCGTAGCTATAGTGGACTTGTCAAAATTATTAAGTCGGAAGGCGTCCTCCATATGTTCCTTGTACCTAACTTTAAATGAACTACCGGTCTGACTATTGTAGTTGGCATTGCAACTACTACACTGTATCTTATAAACCCCTGCTTTGTCATGCAAACGATTTTGCGACACCTGAATCTACGCACTTCCTTGTGGATGATCTTTGGTATTTAGAGGTCTTTGTTTTTAAGTGCATACGTGCACCCCACTCGTATTGTTGACTCCGGGCATTTCGCTAGTGGTATGCGCCGCCAGTGCTGGGGTCTGTTTTGAAACTTGACGAAGCTTAATAAGCTGCGCACCTTTCTGCGGAGACACGGTTACAAGGGAAGTAACCACGTTTTCTTTTATTACGTTTTATATTTTTATTGTCTCAGGTTTTACGATTCTTGTATAGTTTATCTGATGATGAGGGCTTGACCCTTGAAACGCGTCATAATTTAGTGTTTTGACACGATATCTGTGGTTGAGCCTACTTGACAAAATAGTCAACCTCTGACAACAAGGTGCGGTGAATAGACCTGTAAAATTAACGAAGGTGAACTATATAATCTGCAGTTACCTTACTGTGCTTGGAAATAGTCACCTCCTATAACTCTGCACTGCTAAGCTCTGCGACACATGTCCTGGAAACTTTGCTCGAAGTCTTCCTTTTGGATGGTGTTCAAAAGCCACGCGTTTCGTTGTATGTCAAAGCTCAGCTGTCCCCTTTCAAATCGAGTACATGTCGACGGAATAGGAATAATTGTAGACGACTGAGATCTGGCAAGTATGGTCGACGTTCAAGTTGCACGACAGTGCTCGAACACTCAGAGCCAATAATGTGAAAGAATTTCTGATTAAAAATAATAAAATAAAAACTTGAACATCCACCAAAATCAGTTGATCTCAATCCTACAGACTTCTACCTGTTCCTTCGACTCAAATTCGCTTTGAAAGGAAAAAGATTTCACGATATTCCATAAATCAAATGGAACGAGGCTTTTGAACACCATCCGAAAGCAAGACTTCGTGCATGGTTTCCAGGACTTATATCGCAGTGCTCAGCGATACATACTTATGGGAGGCTACGTTCTCAATGGCAGTAAAGTAAATGTAGTTTATAGTTAATCTACGTTAATGTTGAAGTACTATTCACCGAACTTTGTCAGTTCTTGTATACAGCCGAGCGGTCTAAAGCGTCTCGCTGCGGAACGCGCGGTTGCTCGCCGTGGTGGTTCGAGTCCTCCCTGGGGCATGTGTGTGTGTGTTTGTCCTTAGGTTAGTTTATCTAGGTTTAAGTAGTTTGTAAGCTACGGACTGATGACCTTGCAGTTTGGTCCGATAGATTTACAGACATTTGAACATTTTTTTTCTTGTATACAATTGACTACCACGGCTGGAGAACAACTAGATTGCCGTTTCTCCCATACGTGGCAGAGGAACGACTAGGGACACACTACAAACGTGTGGAGGCCAAACACAACACACACAGATTGGGCCCCGTATTGCTCTGTCAGGAAATTTAGGTCAAACAGTAGACGTCTGCTTTCGCGCACAGCAACTACTATACGAACAAATAGTATCTTGTACCTGATTTCCTAGAGTCAAGCACACTATACGTGGGCTAACATTTGCAAAACAATAATGCAATATGAAATAAAGGCAAGTGATTCACTAATTAAAGAGGTTTTATTGTAACGTTTGATGCAGATAACTCACATAATTGAATAATACTTATCCAAACATATATATAAATTATAATTACGTAGGCTTCCGCGGCCAGAGTCAGATGACATAAAAGTTTTCTGGGTATGGTACCGCGTCATGATGTAAGGCTATTACTTAAATAACCAACGTTTCGGCCAACGTTACAGTGGCCTTCATCTGGGTAACTCAGATGAAGGCCACTGTAACGTTGGCCGAAACGTTGGTTATTTAAGTAATAGCCTTACATCATGACGCGGTACCATACCCAGAAAACTTTTATGTCATATATATAAATTTTTTAAATGTGATGACTTCAATAACAAGACAAAGCCAAGATCGCATGTATAAATTATTCATTTACTGTATGTCATTACTAGTTAAACTATGTTGCCGTTATCAAATGATCAAACGTTACTTCATGAAACTAATAAAATACTTGTTACAAATTCAAGATATATGAATTAGAAACTGATACAGCACTGCACGTATCACATATCACTTGTAACACACATGGACATAATATCTTTGACATATGATACGTGCACATTTAAAGTTTAAATTGATATAGCACTGCACATATCACATGTTGTTTGGTATACCATTGTCATAATACCTTAGTCATCTGATGTTTGAATACCTGAAGTTAAAATTAGACAAATTCTTGCGTCCATGGTGAAGTATTAGTACTCTTGAATTCGGCGTCTTGTTCCATACGAATTTACCATAACAATCATCACTAACAGATCGACATTTGTAGCTGCTAACCTTCGTCTGCAATGGAAATAACATCACTTATATAAATGTTGTTTGTAAATTTATCGGACTAAGCTGCGTGGGCATCAGTCAGTACCTTACAAACTACTTAAACTAACCTAAGGACAACACACACACCCATGCCCCAGGGAGGACTCGAACCTCCGACGGCGAGCAACCACGCGCTCCCTAGCGAGGGGCCTTAGACCGCTCGGCTACTCCACCACGGCTCACCTATATATACCTAGAACTATGTCCCACTGCCACATTATGTCCCATTGTCACTTCAATTACACTGTGGAGGCCATGTGTGTGATCGCTAAAGAATAAATATAGGGTAAGGTAGTACAATTTCGATTATTTCGGACAAATGTTATTACAACTGGAAATAAATTGTGAAAAGGAATAATTTTAACTATGGCACTTGTTCTTGGATGTTTAATGAATATGTAACACAAATATTATACAGTTATTAATGTTGGTATAAACACAAAAAAAGGTTACGGAATTGAGAAACATCGAGCGAAAATGTACCACACTAGGTACAATTATGATCACTTCTTCGTACAATTTTGATTACGGGCATCTTCCACATAAAAATCACTTTTTCTGTCACGCACCAACGCATACTTCGTGGTACCAAACATTGCATTTTTGGCAACGAATCCAGTCACCCTTAACTAGATGATTTATAAGAGCGCGTTAGACTAAGTAGCTTCACTTACCTCTTTAAGGGGAAAAAATTTATATCTCCTTACCGCAAATCGGTGTATTCTTGGAAAAGACAGGAGGAGATGTAGAAACCTGCTACTCTACAACGCGACAGAACGAGACACTAAGAGACAGACAAATGGCGCGAAAACTTATGTTGATCGGAATTGTACCTATACCGAATTTGTACCACCTTACCCTTTATTTATTATGTTGATTAAATGCTTCACCACTGGTAGCCAGAAAATGACTAAATGATCAGGTGCTAACAGAAATAAATAAGAGTAGAACACTGAAAAGTATGAAGGAAGAGGGAAAGCAAAATTAATAGGTGACTTAATGAGACACAATCAGATCATAAAGAAACGATATGTTACGGAAAAGTATTAGGGAAAACGCCAATAGATAGGTTGAGAATGAGGTATTTTAACAACATCAGGAAAGAAATAGGCCTAAATCATATGAAGAATTGTTGGCAAATGAGCCTTTAGTTTATCAAGAATGTTCAAATGTTTGTAAATCTATCGGACCAAACTGCGTGGTCATCAGTCCGTGGCTTACAAACTACTTAAACTAGGGTAAACTAAGCCTAACACACCCATGCCCCAGGGAGGACTCGAACCTCCGACGGCGAGCAACCGCGCGCTCCGGAGCGAGGTGCCTTAGGCCGCTCGGCTACTCTACCGCGGCATTAGTTTATGAAGATGATGACCGAGATGGTAGCAGCATGAATGCGAGGAGTTTCACGAAGGCCGGCCGCGGTGGCCGAGGGGACTGACACGCTCCAGTCACGGTCTGCACGGCCACTACGGTCGGGGGTTCGAATCCCTCCTCGGGCATGGATATTTGCGGCACCCTTAGTATAAGGTAGTTGATAAGTAATTTGTAAGGTTAGGGACTGATGACCCCGTAGTTAAGTCCCATAAGCTTAACAAACATTTGAACATTTGAGTTTCACGAAGTGTCTATGACGAAAGTAAGCAGTAACAATACGTCTGTAACGATCGCCGTTGCGGCTAGTAACAAGTACATATGGATTCGCGTTTTTTCGTCACTTGCACAGCTGCAGGTGGTGGTGAGCAGGTGGCGGCAGAGTGATCGGCTTGGCAGCTCTCGTCAGCCGACCGCGGGGGCAGGCAGCCCAGTAATTGGCGGTTGGCGGTTGCGAAACGCCCCGGCAGCTACACGCGTAATCACAGAGGAGGGCGCTACCGCCGCACGGCGGTTCTCACGCGTGGGCCTGCCTATAGGCTGGGCGCAGCAATCACGGCCAGACGCAATTCACACCTCAGCTCGCCTCGCCTTCCCGGGATCGGCCGCTGAAAGAGCGAGGAGCACACAGCACGCGACTCGTGGGCCCGCCCACCGTACGTGTTCTGCCTACACATCCACTGTCCAGAGCAACAGGTCGTAGCGAGAAGCGCTTCATTTCTTCCCTCGGCAAGTGCCGAACGCAGTGCAAGCCGTAACGGTTAGGCGTTCGAGTTTCTCTGTTACGGCCACTTGGGTCACATTTCACCTCGAATGCTTGGAACCGCACGAAACCACGTTTATCTATATCCATAAATATGAATGTCTGTTTGGTGTACGTTTATAACGTCTGAACCACAAGATATAAAGAGCTAAAAATTTGTACAGTTACTAATACCCGGGGAAGGCTTTAGGCACGGTTTTATGGCGATCGGATAGCTATTTATCTATATATATTAATGTGAATGACCGGTGTACGCTTATCATGTCCGAACGACAAGACGCAGAGACTTAAATATTTGTACAGTTACTAATTTATACCTTAGGAATGTTTTAGGCACGGTTTTATAGCGATCTGATAGATATTTAGTAATTTGAATAATATAACGCGAAATGCGTAACAATAATTACTCTTTGAAAATTATATTTACTCTTTGAAAATGGTTTCAAAAAATGTTCAAATGTTTGTTAAGCTTATGGGACTTAACTACGGGGTCATCAGTCCCTAAACTTACAAACTACTTATGAGCTACCTTATACTAAGGATGGCACAAATATCCATGCCCGAGGGGGGATTCGAACCCCCGACCGTAGTGGCCGTGCAGACCGTGACTGGAGTGCCTCAGTCCCCTCGGCCACCGCGGCCGGCAAAAAATGGTTTTATAGGTTGTATTGCTGCTTGAGGGTTGATGATGATAAAAGGGTGGAGTATATTGGGATGGAAAGTTATTGGTGTATATAAAATTCGAAGTTTGTGTGTGTTAATATTACGCCTCCCAGTGAAAACTACAGAAGGCAAACGAATGGTCTGTGTGTAATTGTTGTCCGAAGTCTCCCGTAGTACACCATAGCAGTTCCATGCCGATAGCTATAAGGGGGTGGAAGATATGGTGGTTGAAAGTCGTCAAAATCGGACTGAAGGCCAGCGATGACGTTTGGGACTCTATAGCAAGGAGGTTACAAACAGCGAACCGTGATGCCACAGACCAAATCTTTGGTCTATGCGTGCTATAATATCTTAAGCTCTTTCTCTGTAAGGATGAGCATACGACTAAGGAAATATAAGAATAAATAAATAAATAAAAGCAGTAAAAAAGAAATTTCTTTTAATACATCTCTCTAAAAAAAATCGATTTGACGTTTCGCGCGTTACATCAAGTGATCGATCTGTGATATTATTACAATCATTATTGTTGAATTTCGTGAATGGATTCTTCGTAACGAGTGCATTTTTACGTGTGATTTCTTATTTCTTATATATTTTCTAATAAATGTAACATGTTTTTAGAAAAAAGGAGATCGACAGACAGAGAGTGGATAGAAAAAGTACTAACTCAAGGCTCGAATAAATAAATAAATAACCGGGCAAAGCCGGGTTTTCAGCTAGTAATAACTATTATAAAAGACGGAAACAAAGGGTTGTGACCCACTAAGGTAAATTCCAAGTTCGATCTAAGATTGTCGTCGAAAATAAGACACTTTAGCAGGTCTCCTGTTTTAGATATTTAAGCAGTGATTTAAGTGTCGAGATAGAGAGGTTGTAACAATGGATAATTGTTTTGAAATGCAGGAGGATCTGCATCGAATTGACGCATGGCAATTGAATCTCAATGTAGACAAGTGCAATGTGCTGCGAATACATAGAAAGAAAGATTTTGTATCATTTAGCTACAGTATGGCAGATCAGCAACTGGATGCAGTTAATTCCATAAATTATCTTGGAGTAGTCATAGGGGTGATTTAAAATGGAACGACCATATAAAATCAGTCGTCGATAAAGCAGATGCCAGACTTAGATTCATTGGAAGAATCCTAAAGAAATGCAGTCAGAAAACGAAGTAGGTTACAGTACACGTGTTCGCCCACAGCTTGAATAATGCTCACCGGTGTGGGATTCGTACTAGGTGGGGTTGATAGAGGAAGTAAAAAAAGATCTAACGGAGAGCAGCGCGCTTCGTTAATCATAGTGAAAGCGTTAAGGAGATGATCGATAAACTCCAGTGGAAGACTGCAAGAGAGACGCTCTGTCGCTCGGTACGGGCTTTTGTCGAAGTTTCGAGAACATACCTTTACCTTGGAGTCTAGCAGTATATTGTTCCCTCCTACGTATATCTCACGAAGAGATCGTGAGGATAAAATCAGAGAGATTAGAGCCCACACAGAGGCATACCGACAATCTTTCTTTCCGCGAACAATACGTGACTGGAATAGGAGGGAGTACTCACGGTACTCTCCGCCGCACACCATTGGGTGGCTTGCGGAGTATGCATGTAGACGTAGATGTAGATGTGGATTGATAAGGATATAGAAAAGAAAACCAACAAGTTTCAATATATATGTGGAACTATAAATTAAATTTTAAGAAATAAAGTTAGGTAAGACACAAAATTGAAATTATATATAAAAAAAAATCAGTGCCTTTGCTCCTATATGGAAGTGAATCCTGGATTGAAAGATAAAGAGTTAAAAATAAGATATAGTCATCAGAAATGAGGTTATTAAGAACAGAGGTTGCACAAGGAGAATGATGATAAAAGACTCTGTCATGTTTTCTTTCAATGCAAAACGTTGCATTCTATTACAAATATCATTTTAACAGAGAGAGGAATGTAACACGATATTAATATCATAGTAAGAAATTCATAAGTGGTTCAGTGATCTCATTATACTTTGAACCAACATTGTCAAAGGCCCTTTGTTTAAAGTAATTATAATAGCGAAAAACACACATCCTAAGCACATTACTGACCTCAGAGGGACTATGCGGAATCTCGCTGAAATAATCAAAACAAAGTGAAAGATAACAACGAGCAACCCTCATTGAAGTTACGTATCAATAGCTACACAAGTTACTTTTTCAAGTGGTGACTGAATGCAACTTGCAGAAAGTTCACAAGTTTCAATCTGCATGAGGCATAATTAAAAAAAAAATACAGTTTTTAGAGCCCCGAATATGAAATTTTGTAATGTAATGACTTTGCCTACATTGTTATACGGCAGTGAAACTTAGGTGTCACTCAAAAATAAGTAAGCAAAATGCAGGTGATAGAAATGAAATTTTCAAGGACTGTTAAGATAGGGTTGAGAATAAAAATAGCTACAATACACAATTAAATATTGTATTATTTATAACACGACCACTTTCTGGTTTGTGCCCATCATCAGATGCTTATACATTCAATTGTCTGAAGTTTTATGGTAGAGTTCACTGTTTGAAAATAAATGATGTGTCGTTAATTGCAATGAAAATAACTGCTCTTTATTTTACCCAAAACACCATAAAAAGACATTCCTTAGATGCACACTAAATAGTAAAAAGAGTGCACTGAGTCCCATTAATATTACAACATGAATAGCACACAGAAATGAATAACACCTACATATAATTGAAATACTTCATAAAATCAAAAACAAACAATACACATTATCTAAATCAGATACACAAGAACAAACACAAACATTTACCTGCATCACCTTTACAGGAAAAATTCTCATGCCGTACCGTAGGTGCAACCACAGCGGAAAGGTATTTGTGGAGAAACCAGACAAACTTTTGGTTCCTGAAGAGGGGCAGCAGCCTTTTCAATAGTTGCAGGAGCAACAGTCTGGATGATTGACTGAGCTGGCTTTGTGACGTCAGCTAACATGACTTTGCCATGCACTTGAAGCGATACTGCCCTATGCTCCATTGAAGCCCTATGGGCTAGCTTCATAGTAAATCAAACAATAATGACCGTTTTATGGATAATAATTGCGAACAGTAACGCTGATTAACTTCTCTGGCCAGTTAGATCGGGAAATACCTTATTTGTTTTATTTATAATTTGATTGTCACACTTACTTTATTCCTCTGGCCCCCTATCATGAAAATGAGCGCATGTGAATGTTTTTTGAGTGGGTTATTTTCTGTAATTACTAACTAAGATAGTTTCGAGGTGTTGGAATAGTTGCGAAATCTTTGGCTTAGGTGAGGCAAAGAGGGAGGTTGGCAGTGGCCTCCTCGGGTGTCGCTTGTCTTGAGGGGCAGGCAGGGACCGGCATTGAGGCGCTATGCTCCGATGCGCAAGGCCGTTCCATAGAGCTTTACATCAGGAAAGCAATCGAACTCAGCATAATTGCAATAAAGCACTTAAATGAACGACTGATGTGGATATTTTTTACCATCTCCAACAAGAAAATTCGGGTCCTCTCAGGGTATTCGCCCAGTGAAGGGATAGATCGAGATGAGATGGACAGATTTCACAACGCACTCAGTGATGTAGTTGTTACAGTGGACAAGCACAGTGTTTTTCTCATGTGTGATTCAGGATAGGAAATCGAACACCAGGGTACGAAAACGTTATGGGGAAATTTGGAGAGGATATGGAGGCCAGCAGAAATGGGAAACAGCTCTTGGAGTTCTGTGCCAGTATGGGCGTAGTTATCACAAACTACATTTTTACGTACATTTGAAACGTGTCCATAAAAAATTATTTTTGTAAGAAAATGTCTAATATTGTGCCTCCTGTTTTGTATCGAGTAACTTGCTGCAAGAAAATGTATAATACCGCTTCTACTGTATGTATCGATATGTGTACTTAACTTCAGAAAGTTTCATCTTTGGCAAAGATCATGTATTGCATAGCATTGTAGCTCGCACTGAGAGAGAGTAGCACTAGTGGTTCAGCTCGCTTAGAGAGCGGTTGAGATGTGTGTATGGCTCCGATGTAGAGCAGAGGCTGCTTTGCCAGCAAGTCAGAAGTTGTATTATGTAGGTAATGTAATGCTGATTATTAATAATAAGTAACTTGACCTTTCTTTCCTGTTTCATTTACGTAGTTAGAAAATTAACCTACTTCCTTCATTTGGTAATTAGTTATTAGTGGATTTAAAGTGCAGTATTGATTTTAATAATATTGTTGAACAGATTTCGTTGTTGGTGCCATAGTAAATGATAGTTAATTGACTATGATACTAAATTTCAATAATTAGAAACTGATCTGCATAAAATTCTCACAGTCAAGCATTAAGAAAGTGATTTGTGGTTTTTTTAATATCTTTCTCGCAGTCAAAATTTTTGAGTATAGTCAGTGTCTGTTTCAAATGGTGACTTGTCACAGTTGTTTTGTGTTTAAAAATATCCGTTGCGCACATAATCAGTTTAATGCACTGTTTCTTATTTAATAGTATATACATCAATATCAGGGCCATAATTAAACCAAATTGCTGTTTTAATGAACAATTTGTTGTCCGATTTAACGATAGGTTCAACACACGCACAGCTTTTACATTCACCGGTATAGTTGGGAAGATAGGGGAATCAGATCTGTGTTAATAACAGATCAGGAACTAAGATTATGAACTCAAGAAGGACACACGTTTTTCAGAGGGTTCTTTGATGATCCTGATCATAATTTAATTTGATGTGAATTGGTTTTGTGAGGCAGAAGGCTAGGTCCATATGTAGAAGAATATGAGCGGAGAAGCTTCAGGACAAGGAAATTAGATACAAATACATAACAACGATCTCAGGAAGGTAGCAGTTTGATGAATGTAGTTAATTACAGTCATTGGAAAAGAAATGAGTAAGGTATAGGGACACACTACTATAAGTGTAACTTCGTAGGCTTTCCCGGCGTGACAAATCTTCGAAGTCTCTGCGGGTTTTCTGCCGGATAATTAAATCAAACTGATTCAATATTTCGACGGTACAGCTGTCCGCCATCTTCAGGAAACTGCTGCTACTGAGTCCCGCTGAATACTACTATAAGTGCCTAGAGAATGTCTTGGAACAGTAGTGTGTAAAAGGCAGAAAGAAGCAGACAGCTTGATGGAATGGCACGGTCAGGAGAGCCTGTAAAAAGAAAAAGAAGGCATTTCAAAAGTGGCTACGTACTAGTAATCAGACAGACAGATACAGTCTAAAAGTAGTGTGTGTGTGTGTGTGTGTGTGTGTGTTTGAAAGAATGAAAGGATGCTAAAGATAATATGTGTATGGGGCGAGCGTGTCACTGTTTGTGTTAAAGACCGTCCCCGCTACAATTAACAAATAAATGTTCTGTTTTAGTTTTGGTTATAAAATAATTTGAATAAGCAATGAGACTTAGTACCATCCTTTGCCCTGTTAGAATAAATTTCAACTGACATGGAATGCAATGATCTCACGTAAATGTAGTTTTGTTTGATGCGCAACGGATAACACTTTTAATTGTACAGTGGTTAATAAATGAAAAATTCCTATCTGTTGGCGTGCACCATATACCAGTAGCCAGACTATAAATGCATAATTCGACTGCGAGAGTCATCAAAAAGATCGTGCTACTACAGTGATAATTTTGTTACATGTATGAACAGGATGTCAAACAAAGATATTTGATATTAATTAGATACCAAAAATCACTGCACTTGATAATGTGCCTATCTGAACAACAATTACCATACTGATTCAATGTAATAAAAAAAGTCCTACAAATCTGGTAATGGTTTCAAGTCTCACTCACTGCAAATATTTCTCATCTCTTTACGTGATATACTTCTGATCAGACCAATCACTTTAACTGTTACTAACATTAACTGACTTAATAATTTGAACTTTCATAAGAATGAGAAAATCTCTGTGAACTTTACTGCATTTATGAACAAACTACTTCCTGCTCTCATTAATAGACCAATTGATCATGACAAAATCCCTACACTGAACTGTTCTAATTAGCACATAAATTTACAAACACAATAATTATGCAACACTATCATAAGAAATAATATCAGAACGGATAGCAATTCAAATTGGTGAAAGGAACGAGGGTCTGGAAAAATGACTCAGGGTTGATAAATGCAGACTTCAATAAACAGTATTCATTAGCAAAAAACCAAACACCAATTACAATACTTCAAATACAGGCTACCATACATAACAATAGAAAAGTACTACCTAATTTGAGACAAATTAATTTCCATACAAAAATTACAATCTGCAGACTTGGCTGCGACTCTTCAGAACTGTCTGAAATTTTCTTTTTACTCTTCGAGTCTAACATACAGACAGACTAACCCGACAGTTCCGATCACTACTCATCGACTCAACTCTACCATAGTCAAGCCTCGACTCTCCTACATGAAGGTCACACACCGACTCCTTAAACGCAACAACTGCGAGTGCAAGACATACTCCAAAGATAAAACAAAGTCTTTGGTTTACAGCAAAGATATGAAAATAAGTACAGTACGTTATATCGATTAATGAAATGGTACAAAATATTACATAAATTTGTTTTCTACAGAATTATAGCTTAGGTTTTTTGTAACAAAACATGCTCAAGGCTGTACGACAGGCAAGAATTAAGTGAAAATTATTTTGCTTACTCCTTTCAAGTTATGTTGAAGAAAGAACCAAAGCCAAACGGGTTATTGCAAAATCCTATCAGAAATCATGGAAGGACATTGGAAATAAGCCAGAAACTATGGGTCAAGCCGCGGGAAAACCATTCTGAGGCGTAATTAGCAGCCTTCGAAAGGAGAGAAGAATGAATTGACAAGTGATTTGGGCACGTCGGGAAAATTGCTAGTGATTCCTGTGGATGTCTTGGGCAGATGCAGAGAATATTTTGAAGAACTGCTCAGTGTAGGTGAAGCGTTCATTGATGTATCAGATTTTGAGGTAGACTGGGATAGAAATGATGATGGAAACAGGATCACATTTGTCGAAGTGGAGAGAATGGTCAATAGATTGCAGTGCAATAAAGTGGTTGGGATGGATGAAATTAAGCCGGAACTAGTCAAATACAGTCGTTTTTTAGGTCTCAAAGGGTTATAGAGGATGATTGAAAAGGCGTGGGATCCGGGGCAGATTTTGTCTGACTGGTCGAAAGAGGTAGTCAATCAAATTTTCAAACATAGGAACAGAAAAGATTCTAACAACTATCGAGGTATCTCTTTAATTTATGTAGTGGGAAAAATATCCTCAGGTACAGTTGAAAGGAGAGTGCGAGAATTAGTTGAAGACAATTTGGATGAAAATCTGTGTGGGTTTAGGCCTTACAGAGACTCTCAGGACCAGATCTTTAGCTTATGGCAGGTAATGGAGAAGTGCTATGAGCGGAATGGGAAATTGTATCCGTGTTTCAGAGATCTACAAAAGGCTTATGACCGTGTTCCTAGAGGACGCTGTTGACAGTTCTACAAGATTATGGATGTTCAAAAGTTTGTAGACCTTATGGGACTTAACTGCGTGTCATCAGCCCCCTAAACTTACAAACTACACATGAACTAACTTATACTAAAGACAGGATTCTAACCTCCGACGGAGAGCAGCCTCAGGCATCGGAGCATAGCGCCTCTATGCGCTTGGGCACTCCGCCGCTGCAAGATTATGGAATAGGAGTCAAACTTCTACAGGCAATTAAAGGGCTTTATGTAGACTATCAGGCAGCAGTTAGAGTAGACGGCCAATTAAGTTCATGGTTCACGGTAGTTTCAGATTCGACTGAAAGGTTGCCATGTAAAATTTCACTGCTCGATCAAGGGTGTTAGTGATAAGATACGGATCAGCGTCTCCAAAACGAAAGTAATTTCTGTGGGAAAGAGATTTAAACAAACTGAGTGCCAAATAGGAGGAACAAAGTTGTGGACAAAGTACCTAGGCTGTATCTTCTCACAGGATGGCAACATAATGAAAGAACTTCAATCAAGGTGCAGAAAAGCTAAATGTAGTGAGCGCTCAGCTAAGATCTGCTCTATTCTGGTAAAAAAAAAGTCGGTACTAAGATTAAGTTAGCAGTGTACCGCTCTATTTTTCGACCAACTTTGTTGTATGTGTGTGAAAGCTGGGTGGATACAGGTTACCTTAGTCATAATATTTTGGTTACAGATATGAAAGTAGTAAGAATGATAGCAGGTATTAATAGTTGACAAAATAACGAGGAAATCAAAGAAAAACTGGGAATGAACACCACAGATGAAGGTGTTAAAGCGAACAGGCTGAGACGATGGCATCATGTTACATGCATGGGAAAAGCTAGGTTACCTAAGAGACTTACGGGTTCCGCAGCGGAGGGTAAGAGAGGTCGAGGTAAACCAAGGAGAAAGTACTTTGATGCGGTGAAGAATGATTTTGAAGTAAAAGGCTTAACATCAGACGAGGCATGAAGTTTAGCATTGAATAGGGAATTATAAAGAATTTTATTAGGGGGATTACGCACCAGACTGAACGTTCAAAGGCATAATCAGTTTCTAGTGATGATGAAAAAGAATAAGTGATTAGTACTTGCTAAATCCTGTGATTAACGGATTTCTTTATTCAGAACACTCCAGTGGGCACTTGGTATAACGATCGTCCTTGTTTATCAGAATTCGCTTTTCCCAATGCAAATGTGCGTGTGACATTGTGGACTTAAAGTGTGTCTCTTGTTCCCAATTTCACTTCCACCTGACATGTATGGCTCCGTTCTTCCCGTGACACGTGCTTAATAAAGGTGCTCCGCAGCAAGACGCCTTAGAGCGCTCGGCCACTCCATTGCGACCATATTTTTTGTTCCCCATTGTATCTGAAATGCAGCTTCGAACAACAGACATTTTCTCTGAAATGTGAGGTGTGAAGTTTTTACATGCATTACAGTTTTCTTCTTCTGTATGTACCTAAATCAAATGTAGGATAAACGAAAGTGTGCACTGTTTCTCTCCTCTACAGACTCAATTGTGAAACATCTCACTACGTGGAAAAGACGCGAAACAAACGGAATGCACCCTTCTAAATGCATACGATTACGCCACGGTAAAAGCTAGAGAGTTCTGGCTGTAGTCTCAGTGATCTATTAGACAGCACAGTGTCAATAAAAGAGACGCAGTGAGCTACCCGGCCGTGTCTCTATAGCGTCGCGGCGGTGGCGTGTCCCTTCCGAACGGCCGATTGCCACAGGTTTACAGCGCGTCATTAATTGCCGTGCTTTGCCCACAAAGACGCGGGAGCCGGTTCTTTGGACACACTCGGCTGCGGGGTCGCAGGGCTTTCGTTTAAAGCGACGCAGCCGCGCGCGTGCGGTGACAACGGCGTTTCCAAAGGCTATAAAGCAATTTGCGACAATCTTTCGACGCTTGACCTCACCGGCGGATGGCACTTCATAAAATTTTTCGTCAAGTTGCGTAAACAGCGAAAGTTGAATCGGTCGTCTGAAAGTTGTCACACGTGACAACTGCTCTTTCATGCAGTCGGCTTTCTAAAGTCCCACATAATTATCCCGTTTCTTCGCCGGGCCGGGAGGCGCCTTCACAAAGCAGTGTCACATGCTAACTTACGGCCCATTCACGGGAGCTGGCCGCTGCTTTCACACCGGGGGCAGCCGGTGTGGGCCGGAGCGCTGGCTTTGTCAGCCATTCCTCGGCCAGCGTCCCGCTTATGCAAAAGGTAGAGGCGGTTTCCAATAACAACTCAGACCGTACGGCTGCATCTGAGCTGCTTACATCGGGCTCCAGGGTTGCACTTCCTTATTTTGACATGTGATTGCGGATGACCATTACGTTCGAGGAACAATTTGTTTTCCTCGTCCACTCTTCACTCTTATTTACTCTCTTTAGTTTGGAGGATGTACGTGAAAATACAAATACATCAATACCTGCATGGAGCTAATAATATCTTAGTAATGTGATTCCGGAGAATTATATTATGGATGACAGTATAGGAGATATGACGTCTTAAGCATTGAGCTTGAAACGTTTCTGTATGTAGCACATCACATACATCGCGAATACATTACGAGTTGCCAACTTTACAGATGCAACCAGTTAGGAACCTTAAACAAAATTCTACCACGAGAGATGTAGTTTGTAATATTCTTGTACTCTGTCTAAACTATTACGGTGCACCTACATAATCAAATGTTCAAATGTCTGTAAATCTATCGGACCAAACTGCTTGGTCATCACTCTGTAGCTTACAAACTACTTATACCTAGGTAAACTAACCTAAGGACACACACCCATGCCCCAGGGAGGACTCGAACCACCACGGCGAGCAACAGCGCGCTCCGCAGCGAGACGCTTTAGACCCAACGGCTAATCCACCGCGGCATAAACGTAAAACTGGAAAGTTTATTTAAAGAATTTGTTAACCTTTGCCATCTCGCTACGTGATATTGTCTTTTGATACTTTCATAAATAACAGTCACAACCACTAAGAATACATAACACATAGTTATAGAATATGCTGTTCCCATAAATTCGTTTACCGATATAAATATTACAACATTACACGCTGTAATTGTTGCACATTTACCTTGTTATTAAATAAGTTAGGGCAGATGATGTTACATATATGACTGGATCCTAAATCAAATATTTAATACGATTGAGTCACTCATTACAAGCTGGCCGCGGTGGCCGAGGAGACTGAGGCGTTCCAGTCACGGTCTGCACGGCCACTACGGTCGGGGGCTCGAATCCCCCCACGGTCATGGATATTTGTGCCGTCCTTAGTATTAGCTCTTTCATAAGTAGTTTGTAAGTTTAGGGACTGATGACCCCGTAGTTAATTCCCATAAGCTATACAAACATTTGAACATTTGAACTCGTTACAATGATCTGACAGGTATTAATAAATTACTGCCGAACTTTTTAAAATACTACGACACTAAACAAATCCGTATTTATAAAAAAGTTAAACCACAAATTGAAACACATTAAAATTACGAGTCTAAATAACAGTACACCGAAAAACTAATTACAAACTATTGTCCTAAACACGTAAAAATCTTAAACAGAACTAATAATTTGCGTAGGTCTAATATGTAAATTTGAAAGGTCAATTGTATGCTTGTTATTTGCATGACTATTTTAAATGAAATTAGCGGAGCTACATCACCCATTTAGCCTCAATAATTAATTATTAGAAAAAAATTATAACCTATTTCAAATGTTAGTTTAACGTATATATATATATATAAAATCTTCATAACGCAATAGTTTCCATTTTTATGCAGTACTCGAATGTTTGTAAAGAATCCAAATTTTATCAGTCTTGCTTGAGCTTTGCTCACGTTTAGATTGTTTTGGGCTTTGATCTCGTTGAAACTTGCCATCTGTTGTCTGTTAATGACTGTGCAACAAGTTCAGGAATATTTTAAATGAATAAAAAATCACATTAAAAACAACATGAGGTGTTGACTCCGTCATTTGACAACGATCACCTTCTATTTCCTTGTCCAAGGTGAACTGTGCTGCTGCAAGATCCTGTATCTTCAGTTTTTAACACAATGACCAACACTAAAGTTAAGTAAATGTGTCTAGTAAAGTGACCCCACTGCATCAATGTTTTCTCCCAATAAAACAGTGTTTTGTAAAAAGACACAGTTTGTGTGGACTTATTATAGCAGGTGGCAAAGGGGAGGAATGTTACAAGATGCACGAAAATGAAAGTGAAATTGAAAGTGAGGATGGACAAAGAGGTAAGCAGATAAAATAATAGGGCGATGGAAAGAGAGGTAAGGAGATGGAATAAGAACAGGTGAAACACATGCCTGGAAAACTCCGGAAAGTCAGAAAGTTGTCTAAAACAACACTTCTTTAACGTATCTGGATCACACTTCTTCAACGTGAAAAGGGAAGTCCTTCGACCTATTCTAGACCCTTTTGACCATGTTCAGTGTGGAATTTGAAACCGCACAACTTTCTTGTTGGTTTTTGTAAATTAAAGGAATTATAGAAAAATTTCTGAAGCAACAAACTTCTCTTGCTTCTATATCTTCATCATCTGCCGTAGAATGAAATCAATTTAATGACAGGTCATTGCCCATTGGGTTAGCCGGACAGCATGATAACTGTTCACGGTTCCTTTTATACTTCAGTCATTGACCTTTTTCCTTGATGACAGTGGCGTGAAATATCGGACGGTTAATTGCAAAATGACATATTGACCATAGCTTTTTATTTTTTATCTCAGTGCTAACGGTTTCATTTCAAGCGTTAGCCTGAAGTTGATGAAAGTTACCAAATGCATTAGTCAACCATAAACAACATTAATGTAATAGTATGGCAAGTTACATGTGAGATACTTACAGAGTTTAGCTAATAGCTTAACGTGTCATAATACAAAATTTCAAAATTGTGAAATAAATATTTGTCATCATACTAAACTCCTTATCGATACTGTCACAGTGGCTGACTGCTACAAACTGAAGCATACATTGATGAATGTGCAAAAACATTTTTTTAAACCAAAGATAATAAACATTATTACACTGGATCTTATTGTGAAAAATTATACTGCATACATTTATGCTATGTCTATGACCATCTTCGGTCTTCACTGGGATTTATGATTGATGTAATTATTGGGATTGATATGTTTATCAACATGTGCTACACAAAATAATAAAGTGGAAGTACGATATTTACATGGGTAATACTATGGGGCTGTGATGTTAACATACTTTGAAATTTGTAGCTATACAAAACTATGCAGAGGCCAATCCTGCACCAACGTTACTGATGACGTTCCTGTTACTGACATTGAAGAGAGTGACACAGATGATAACGTTTCAGAGGAAGGAATCAGAGATTCCACCGAGGAAATTAATACGGAAGAAGTGAAAGAGTTACAGTTAATTTTGTTTGTACCCTCCTTCAAGCGAGTTAATGTGTGACAGTCTAAAATTAAGATAAAAACCAGATATACATTGTGAAACACTCTATAAGTCTGTACTTTATGCTTTATATAATCACATGTATCTCAATTTATTGTTAATTGAATGAAGTTCCTTTATTCTTAATAAAGCAACAAGAAACGTTATGCTTATTTACCAGTACCCTTATCATATACATTTTTTTCACCTTTGTGTAGAATTATCCCTGCTAATTCCATACTTTTCAAAAGTAATTTCTTGATATAAAGTAAATGTCGTTTTGTGTAGCAGTAAAATGAAATAAATAGAAGTGTGAATATAAGAAAAATCCACTGAATGGAAAACAGAAAGCTTAAGTTTGCCATTGACATTACATGTAATTGAATAAAGGCGATTTCTACTGATGAGCAAGGTGTTTCGTCAATTCCATTGACATTTGAAAACACAATTTGATGCTGTAATACTTTTCTCTTATAAATTTTTGCACGAAACAAGCCAATTCCCGAATGCTGCACGTCTTTTCTTATACCGACGATGTTACTGTTTTTCGGTAAGTGTGAAAAATTGTAAATTTTTTGACATAGAATTTCTCTGGTAAAATTTCATCCAATAGCTACGTTTTGGTACTCAATCGATGCGGAATTTAATGCTCTACGATTTCTGTAACGTTAGCTTTTGCGATTATTGCCTTAATTGGTTTTCTTTTCATGACATCTGAAGCTCCAGTCATAAATCGGGGCACACTCAGGTTATTCATACCAGAGGCCTACTTAGAGTACTCAAAACAGTTTCCAGATTCCCACTAATTTTTGGAAGGCAGAATTCTAATTTTACTGGCCTAAATATTTTAAGGAGATAAGTACAAATTATATAACAATAAAAACAGTAAAATTACAAACAAAGTTGTTAATAAAATTGTAAATCACATAAGAAATAACATTATACACATGGTATAGTTGTACATATGCGGTATTGCGAGGTACAAGAAGACATTGATGGTAGACAACAGTGAGAATATAAGAATCGCTGTTATAGGATTTACAGAAAATGGTTGTAGGTTAAAGAGCAGTGGTTTACTATTCTTAAATTTATATATTACGGTAGCAGGTTCGTAAAAAGTGATGCTATAAGAACGGTGTAGATGTTAACAAATTACTTATAGTAATAGAAAAATATTTATACTTTAAGGGCCATAAACTAAACCAGTAATGATAATATAGACTGATTTGCATAAACAACATTTTCTTTACTGAATGAGAAGAAGGGCGGGTGAGTTTACATAGAATGTGGCTCAATGTCATTAGAATAATGTAAGATTAGAGGAGAAGGAGTACAAAAGCATTTAGAGATTTTGGAGAGCTAATGCATGCTGTATTGATAATAGGCTATGTGATCATATTTATAATTATTTATTTGACTTTTTTAATCTAATGTTGAAGCTCCTGAATATAAAAGATGTATAGGAATTCAGAAAAAATTTGCATTATTATTATGTATAATCTCTACTCCCTGAAAGGAGGGTTAGGTGGGTAAATAGCTGAACACTTTAATGCTCACTATATAGCTGATCATTTTAATGCTCTCTATGTACCACTATTTGAAAGAGAATAGTGAAAATACAAGATTACATAAAGTATATGTTGAATGTTGCCTGAATTAATAATGAGATGTACATTAACTGATAGGGAAAGAGCATGACATAGTGTAGTATTAATAAAAGATAATTTGAGACTACACTTCACATATATATTAGTATTTACATCTTTTACAAAGTTGATGTGAACAATGTAAAGAACTAGAATGAAACTTTCACTCTGCAGCGGAGTGTGCTCTGATATGAAACTTCCTGACAGATTAAAATTGTGTGCCAGAACCGGGACTCGAACCTGGGACCTTTGCCCGCGAAAGGCAAAGGTCCCAGGTTCGAGTCCCGGTTCTGGCAGACAACTTTAATCTGCCAGGAAGTTTCAATGTAAAGAACTGTTTATATCATCATATTGATAAACCAGTTACATAAGCTGACTGTTTTATACCCGTTTATGAATAAATTGATTCTTGCATTTCTTTACTCTAGTTGCTGAAAGTCTCTACGCAATGTGTTTTTATCACTCACAATGCTTGACAATTACAATATTCTAATATATCCAACAACTTTTAATAAGAAACACCATTGAATATATATTTGCCAACAGTTGTCCTTACCCTTCTATTTAAATATACAAACACACAAACATTTCATTTGTTCACTATAATACTATTCCTTATCACCCTCCCTACAGAGACATGCACTATCAATGCATAACTTTAAACCACATATGCACATATTTCAATGCCCCACACCCTATTACATGTTAATGTACTGACTGTCAAATCGTATAGTTTTTTGCTTCCCGCCCTTCATCTTGTATATACCATGTACTCACACTCCTTTTTGCAATCATTGTATCGCACCTGCTTTTTAATTTCATTGCAGCTGATTTACCGAGCCCCACCACAATCATCATTACAATTCTACATACCACCAACATGACCCCCCTCCACCCCCCAGTACCCCTTTTCCAAAATATCCAGAGCCCAAAATATTTTCTATTGAGCCCAGTATCTAAGATGAGTACACATTATTTCTAAGCTGCATCACATTTTAGTAACCTGACGTAACCTTTTGGTTAATATGTTTGTATCTATTTTTCATCATTACAACAAAGTTCAAATGAATGTCTTAAACATGATAGATTTATTAATTGATTGATGTAATAAAAATAATTTTGTTTTCTTACTGCTGTAACTTTGTTACGTTGACAACAAAACAAGGATCTGTTATCAGTGTTACCTCTTCAGGCATTTATATCAGACTAATTGCAAAAAGCACTAGTATGTTACTTTCAGTTTGACATATTTTATTTTCACTGTTTGACACGTAACTCAATACGCTGTTACATCCATATTCAAAGCGCTGGAGCTCTACACCCTCCTCCCCATCCAAACCTAAACTGACGGTGGCAATCCGCCCTATCGGCTCCCCACTTCATCCAAACAACCCTATACGCTTGGTTCCCACGGCTAAAAACATCGTTCGTTTCATTACCATAGTCCTGTAAAACATTCTAGTGCCCGCAAATCCTGTATCAAGCCATTCTTGTTGCCCGTTCAGTTTTCCATTTAAATACTACTGACACTTATTGCCAAAACCAAACCCACATGCTGTTTCCTCCGAGTAGACGCCTTCGTCTAATACTTCCCCACTCCTCCATGTATTATTGTAGTTAGCACTTTCCCGCACCTTAAACCCTCTGCCAATCACACCCATCAACTTATATCCTCCTCCAAATTCTCGTTTACAGTTCTGTTTCCTAATCCTTCGTTCATTTTCTCCCATTATCGCATCCATCTACCCATTATCACAAGGTGTTCATCACCCAGAAAACTAAAACGACACCTTCCACGACTCGCCCTCTTCACCTTACGAATAGTACAGTTTTTTTAATGAATGTGTCTTGTATACCCTTTTATACTGAACGTTACTATTGTAAAACAGGCTGAAGAAACATTCACGCACTCGGGTTTCGCAGCGCGATTCCTTACATGCCAACAATAAAAAAAATTATCACAAAGTTTCGTACATCTCCGGCAGTAAATGGACGTAGAAATCTGTGATGGGTGTGTTTTCCATACGTCAGTGTGTTTCATAATTACACAATTACTCCAATGAACTACTGCGGGACGCAGAAGGCGTCCCGAGGAAAAAAATGAGAATAGAAACCTATGCCCGGAAACGTTATCCGACTCATTTGTAGAGTGTCGAATTTGCTGGAGGAGATTTCTAGCGGCAGGCGCCAGTGACTGTAACTTGGACTCTCTGTAACGTGCCGCGGCGGAGCGGCCGAGCGCATTGAGGCACTATGCACCGATGCGCATAGCCGTTTCCAGTCGGGGATTCGAATCCCCCCTCGGGCATCGATGTTTATGTCGTCTTTAGCATAAGATATTTCATAAGTAGTTTGTAAGTTTAGGGACTGATGACCGCGCAGTTAAGTCCATTAAGCTTAAAAAATATTTGAACATTTCTCCATAGCGTAATTAAATGACGTTTCCGGGCATGGTTTTCTGTGCTCATTTTATTCCTCAAACCGCTTTCTACATCCGCTAGTTTTCTGGTTTGATTGTGTACTTCTGAAACGCACAGAACACTCGTCCGTCTGCGCTCTAAGGCGTCTTGCTAAGGGGTGCGCATCTGGTTCCATAGCTTTACTAACATTTGAACTCATCCGTCTTCGACGTCTCTTTACTGCCTGATAAATGCGCCAGGCGATATTTTGTGAGATACATGTTTTACTGTTGACTAGGGAGGAATGCCGCGGCGAAGCCCAAGTGTTCGAATATAGCTTCACCCTGTTTTACTGAAACTGTAGGCTGAATAGCAGACGCCGCTGCTGCCAGACGCTTCCTTAAGGTCAAATTAAATGACACTGGGGAAAAAACACTAGCAACTTCCAACGATGAACACGCATGCAAAGATAACGAATGACGATTGTCAGATGCAATATTGTGGCAAGAAGTTAATGTAATCCGGCTACAACCCCCAAACATTATAAAATATTACAGGGGAAATGTTAAAGTGATTTTAGGCAATTTTCTTAGTTCTGCATCACATTGTGAATGATTAATAGGTTAAAAAGAAGTAACACTTAAATTTTGTTGCTTGGTCTTGTAGTAGTTATAGTACAAAAAAAGAGGATGTTCGTTTATGGAGAGTTAAGCAACACGTGCAAAATTGTAATATAGATTTAAAAAGAGGAAAGGGCGATATTGTTGAGCAGATAACATAAGGCAATAGAAGAAGGGAAGCACATGAGAGAAACAGAGGTCAAGATAGTGGGTAGAGGGTGAAATAAATTGTCGTTATTGATAGAAAACGAAGAGGGAATGAAGCATAACTACGTGAAGCCAAATACAAACCATTTACTATTAAACAGAAGAAAATACCCATATATAATAATATTATTCACTGTAAAGTGCCCTATTACTTGGAAAAAAATGAATATTCCTATACTGGTAACAAAATTGGCATAAATAAGGAAAACTATCTTAGGACAGTGTGCATTTTGAACATCGCTACATCATCTCTGGACGCAGCTTTGGCGGATCTGGAATGAACGGAGCGTCAAGGAGGCAGAGAACAGGTCCCTCCGCGGCAGTGCCTCCTAGGGGGTCGGTGAGCTCCATAACTCGCGGTGGCTTAGCCGCGTCTCCTGGGCTTTCTCCGCTCCCCGCGGTGGCCACACTGACGCTCTCCACACAGGACTGGACGTCGTGTTCTACCGGATTAGCCGAGTGGACGGCCGATAAGAATTCTCCTCGCATCTTCAAATCGTCTCTGCTTCTAAACGATATGCCTCTCTGCTTCCTCCTTCCTTTTGTATCTTGCCCACCTGCTATCGTTCACCCGCTATAGCGACATAAACCCATTTAGCTACGCTCATAATTTGCAACTTAGGCCAGCAGTCCATAGCATGATCGCGCAACAGGAAACTAGATCACAGCGTTCCAGATCTCTCCAGTTAATAATATACGTAGCACATTCTTCTCAACTACACGTATCTATGACTGGATTTACTCATATGGTCATCGCACTAATCCGTTTTTCAATTTTGCTGCGGCACATTTCCACTTTTTATATATTTAGAAACTTGGCTTAAAAGTGAAAAGAAGTAACCCTTAACTTTCCTGTTTGAGCTTTTATTAATTGTCTGCCTGGTACTTCACAGACGATTCCCGAAGTTCTACAGAACGTACATTTGAAATCTGGTGTTGCATCGTGCTGAAACGTACTGGAAAAGTTTAGTTGTCTTATTATGCTGACTTTTGTGTGAACTATTGTCAAACAATATGTATGTGGTGTACTGTTAGCAACTGAAGAATTACGTAATTTCAGCCATGGTGAAATATTTAACAATTTCTGAAAAAAAATTGTGTATCTAATTTCTCGTACTTTAAACAGTTTTAAAGTTTGCGCATTAACAATGAATATTCATGTGGATACATATGAGAAAAGTTTAACGGAGGGATTTACAAACGTCTAAAGCTTTTAGACAATAATGACAGCATTCCCATTATGCAGTTTTAAAGGCGACCTTGTCAGGGCACACGTCAAACCTGTTCACTGAGGTCAGCGCTTCGACATAAACCTTACCTCGGGCCGGTCACACAGTTAAGTGGCAGTCGAAAGCAATTTTGTTCGAGAAATGGAGAAAGTGTTCTATTACTCGTCTGACATTACTGAGATGTTTTGATATTAAAATCTTTCTGCCGTGTGTATTGTATAACTGCTCTTTTATGACGGAATTTAGTAAGAAATGCTACTAGCAAAATTTATTGTCTTTTAAAACTTCAACATTTACCAATTCACTCCTACTTAATGCATCTGACAAACCTGAAACTTCAACTGATTCAGTATGCAAACGTTTTAGTTATTGATAATAGAATTTAAATAAAGAAAGTCTTGCTTCACATAAATAAAAGTCTAAGATTATTTATATGCATCGGAAAACGCACCTATGGTTAGAGAACTCTGAATCTTTCTTACATGCGATGTTCGTAAACATCAACACGTGTTAATCAAGATAGGAAATGATAATTCTTTCCAACTACAATAATAAGGCAGAAGGTTATTTAACTTCTTCATTAGACACTACAGAAAACTTAACATTATTATTCGAACGTTTTCATAAATGGAAATCGTGTTTAAAAGTACTTGTTTACAGTGTCAGTTCAAAACTGATTACTCGAAATGCTTTCTGCTATAATATTTTATACATTCTTGTTCCCCAAATAACAATCCGTGCCCGGTTAGTGATCCTTCTACTATCATAAACGCTACAAAATTCTTGTTTTACTATATTCAATGCTGAAAAAGTGAATCTGAGAGGTTTACACAATAACACAATTCCCAATTCCGACACCATCCTCTACATGTATGAGCCGCGCCTGAGCATCAGACACTCTCTCACTTCAAAAGTCTATCCTGGAGTGTCCTATCTCTGGCTGAACAATGACCTCGTCGACACAATGATATAACTGCACTGCTGTATATCTTTGGCACGTAGTACCAACCTTCTACCAAGTTAATTATTTTTCTTTACCAAAGAAGTTATAAGACATTCTGCAATTTGTAGACAGACGTGTTTTCTGAGGCCAGTAACGTGAGGCTGAATCATTGGAGCCACGGCGGAGCGGCCGAGCGCATTGAGACGCTATACTACGATGCGCGAGGCCCGTTCCCCGTCGGGGGTTCGAATCCCCCTCGGGCATGGATACTTGTGCCGTCTTTACTATAAGCTAGTTCATAAGTAGTTTGTAAGTTTAGGGACTGATGACTCCGTAGTTAAGTACCATAACCTCTACAAACATTTGAATCATTGAATACAGTGCGAATAATCGATCGTTCAGTTATCCTTTTATTTAAAAACTCCCATTCTCTCGTATGCCAGTTTGGCAATGCTCCATTACGTTCGTCTTTATAACAGACGACCGGTTTCGATGTACATAGACATCATCTTCTCGTCTCTGTACTAAATTACAACATTATTACAGAAATGCATATTGTAGGAAGTTTAATAGTCCTGATGGGTCGTCACACATTAAAATATACCGTTTGGTATATATGATTACATGCGTTTTATGTCTGACAACCAAACGGTATATTTTAATGTAAGACGACCCAACAGTACTATCCAACTTGCTACTATATGCATTTCTGTAATAATGTTATAATTTAGTGCAGAGACCAGAATATGATGTCTATGTACATCGAAACCGGTCGTCTGTTATAAATAAAGACGAAATACTGCGACCTTGTCTCTCATTATTCACAAAAATATATTTATAAGATCGCTCCCTGCCATGAGCAAATTATATTTTATTACTTATTGGCAATTATTTCAATGGCCCAACCATCATCTACAGGTCCTTATAATAAGGATATTAGGGTAATCTGCATTTAGCATGTTAGAAACAACACAATAACTGACGTCGCACATTCATGTAACATTATAGCAAAGAGGACCAACAGGAAAGAATATATAGATGGAGATGTGGAGGATGGGATGTGAGTCCATAGGTTCTGGTGCATGGGTCTGGTTCAGCATAGGTGTGTCAGGAAGTGATGGATTGTAATTGCTATTTAGGGATGAAAGACCGATAAACCTGCTGTTTAGTCCCCTTAAAAATGCGAAGACAACAACAATATATGTGTGAAAATATTTTGACAATGGTGAGAAAGGGGATTTTGTCGTGCTTATATTCTTTTTACCTGGTACTGGTATGCATGAAGATGACCAAAGCGACAGCAGATGAAGTTAATGATAGTTTTTCTGTCTGCTGCCATTATTGAATCCGGGTGTGATGACTGCAGTGGTACTTCTGATCAGTGCTGGTGGTAGCGGTGGCGGTGGTGATGGTACTAATGGGACTGACATGATGATTTCAGTCTATGCGAAGGGTGAGTGGCGAGAAGGGTGGAGTCGTCCAAAGAGTGAATAAGGTTACCAAGGCATGAATGGGCAACACGACCAGGCACTAATGGTGACGACTTCGACACAGAGGGCGGTGATTGGCAGCGAGTACTGACAGCACTGTTGATGATGTAGTCGGCGACGGTGACAAGGACAGGGATTCCAACCATGAGAGCAGCCCAGCTAGTTGATGTGTCGTGGGGAAGCAGAAGTAGCAGTTATAGTACATTGGGGTAGCACATGGTCACTGGGGAAGGATTCTGGGACTGCTAGTGCTCTTTTCCTCTCTTGCTTTATTACTACTTTCATTCCAAGAACAGGGAGCGGAAAAAATGTTGGTATCGGATTTTTCCAATTTTTTACATTTATGGTGCATAAAGCTCAGACTTCAAATGGTAATCAGCCAAAGCCATTCGATGCAATTCTAAAAATTTTCTAGAAGATATACTCTGCAGTTTTGAAAGTACATTTGAATACACATTAAGGGGCGAAATATTCCCGTTGTCGGCGTACTTAATTTGGTAGCGTTGTAAAGTGAATATCAGGTTAACATTGGTTGAGTGTTTCGGTATCCACTGTAATAGTATTTGTTGTGAATGTGTGTGTTCGAATGCTTTCATGTTCAAATTAATTGTTCGTTATATTTATGGTAATTAGCAAAGTATGTAATTACTATAGGGTAAGGTGGTACAATTTCGATCATTTCTGACAAATGTTATTGTAACTGGCAATATATTGAGAAAAGATGTAATTTTAATTATAGCACTTGTTCTTGGATGTTTAACTAATATGTAACACAAATGTTAGACAATTACAAAATTCAAATGTTTGTAAATCTTATGAGACTTAACTACGGCGTCATCAGTCCCTAAACTTACAAACTACTTATGAACTACTTACGAACTAGGACGGCACAAATATCCATGCCCGAGGGGGGATTCGAATCCCCGACCGTAGTGGCCGTGCAGACCGTGACTGAAGCGCCTCAGTCCCATCGGCCACCGCGGCCAGCAGACAATTACAAATGTTGGTATAGACACACACAAAAGTTACAGAATTGAGAAAAATCGATCGAAAATGTACTACACTAGGTACAATTGTAATCACTTCCTAATAGAATTTTGACTAAGGGCATCTTCCATATAAAAAGCACTTTTTCCGTCAGGCGCCAACGCATACTTCGTTGTACCAAACATTGCATTTTGGGTAGAGAATCTAGTCATCCTTAAATAGAAAATTTATAAGAGCTCTTTAGACTAAGTAGCTTCACTTACCTCCTAACGTGAAAAAATTTCTCTCTCCTTAGCACAAAGTGGTATATTCTTGGAAAAGACAGGAGGAGCTGTAGAAACCTGCTACGCTACAATGCCACACAACGAGATACTACGAGATTGACAAATGGCGCGAAAATTTATGTTGATCAGAATTGTACCTAGGTATATCGAATTTGTACCACCTTACCCTATATGTCGTAAATAGCACAAAGAACGTCCACCGTCATGAACCACAGTCATTGCCGAGGTGGGGTGGCTTGCATGCCTCAACGATACAGTTAGCCGTACCGTTGGTGCAACCACAGCGGAAAGGTATTTGTGGAGAAGCCAGACAAATGTGTGGTTCCTGCAGAGGGGCAGCAGCCTTTTCAGTAGTTACAGGGGCAACAGTCTGGTTGACTGACTGAGCTGGCTTTGTGACGTCAGTTAACATGGATTTGCCATGCACTTACTGCGAACGGCTGAATTTTCCCAAGGACATGCAGATATACTGTATGAATATATGATGATGGCACCCTATCGCATAAAATATTCCGTAGGAAATGAAGTCCTCCATTCGGAACTCCGGACGGGGACTACTCAGGAGTAGCAAAATCGGCATTCTACGGATCGGTGCGTGGGATGTTCTATCCTTTAATCGGGTAGGTAAGTTAGAAAATCCGAAAAGGGAAATGGATAGGGTAAAGTTAGAAATGTTGGGGATTAATGAAGTAAGGTGGCAGGAAGAATCGGATTTTTGGTCAGGTGACTACAGGGTTATAAATACAAAATCAGTTGGTGGTAGCGCAGGAGTAGGTCTGATAATGAGTAATAGGAATGTGGGTAACTTAGTATGGATAGCACAGTGGACCCATTATCGTAGAAAAGACAGACGCGAAGCCAGCACCGAACACAGTAGCACAAGTTTATATGCCATCTAGCTTAGCCGATGATGATAAGATCGAAGAAATGTATGAGGCGATAAAAGAAATTATTCAGACCGTTAAAAGAGAAGAAAACTTAATTGTGTTGGGGGACTGGAACTCGGTAGTAGGAAAGGAAAGAGAAGGGGAAAAGTAGGTGAATGTGGATTGGAGAAACGGAATGAAAGAGGAGATCGCTGGTAGAGCTTTCTGTAGGGCACAATTTAATCATCAGGAACACTTGGTTTAATCATCATGAAAGGTTATATATGTGGAAGAGACCAGGGGACAATGGGAGGTACCAGATTCACTTTATAATGCTAAGGCAAAGGCTTATAAAACAGGTTTCAAACTGTAAGACACACCCAGGGCCAGACATAGACTCTAAAAAAAAAATGTTTGTATAGCTTATGGGACTTAACTACGGGGTCATCAGTCCCTAAACTTACAAACTACTTATCAACTACCTTATCCTAAAGACGGCACAAATATCCATGCCCGATGGGGGATTCGAACCCCCGACCGTAGTGTCCGTGCAGACCGTGACTGGAGCGCCTCAGTCCCCTCGGCCACTGCGGCCGGCGATATAGACTCTGACCATAATTTATTGGTTATGGACTGTAAACTGAAACTGAGGAAACTGCAGAAAGGTAGAATTATAAGGAGACGGGATCTGGAGAATGAAGGAACCTGGTTGAGAGTTTTAGGGAGATCAGTAGGCAAGGATTGTCTCAAACGGGGGAAAGTAATGCAGTAGAAGAATGGGTAGCTCTGAGAGACAGAATAGTGAAGGGCGCAGGGGATCATATAGGCAGAAGGACAAGGCCTAATAGAAATGCTTGGATGACACAGGAAATACTGAACTTAATTGATGAATGAGAAAATATAAAAGTGTATCAAGGGAAGCAGGCTAAAGGGAGTACAAAAGTTTGAAAAATGAGCTGATAGACAGTGTACACTGGGTAAGCAGGAGTGGCTTGAGGAGAAATGCAAGACCGTAGAAGAATGTATAACTAGGAAAGTAAGAGACATTTGCAGAGAAGAAATACAGCGGTATGAATATCAAGAACGCAAATGGAAAATCAGTACTAAACAAAGATGGAAAATCTGCAAGGTGGAAGGAACATATACACTACCAGCCATTAGAATTGATACACCAGAAAGAAATGTAGATGATAAACGGATAGTCATTGGACATATATATTATACTAGAACTGTCATGTGATTACGTTTTCACGCAAGTTGGGTGCCTAGATCATAAGAAATCAGTACCTAGAACAACCACCTCTGGCCGTGAAAACGGCCTTGATAGCCTGGACATTGAGTCAAACAGAGCTTGGATGGGGTGTACAGGTACAGATGCCCTTGCAGCTTCAACACGATACCACAGTTCATCAAGAGAGTGACTGGCGTATTGTGACGAGCCAGTTGCTCGGCCACCATTGACCAGACGTTTTCAGCTGGTGAGAGATCTGGAGAATGTGCTGGCCAGGGCAGCAGTCGAACATTTTCCGTATCCAGAAAGGCCCGCACAGGACCTGCAACATGCGGTCGTGCATTATCCTGCAGAAATGTAGGTTTTCGCAGGGATCGAATGAAGGGTAGAGCCACGAGTCGTAATACATCTGAATGTAACGGCCACTGTACGAAGTGCCGTCGATGCGAACAAGAGGTGACTGAGACGTGTAACCAAAGGCACCCCATACCGTCATGCCGGGTGATACGCCAGTATGCCGATAACGAATACAAGCTTCCAATGTGCGTTCACCGCTATGTTTCCAAACACGTATGCATCCATCATGATTCTGTAAACAGAACCTGGATGCATCCGCAAAAATGAAGTTTTGCCATTCGTGCACCTAGGTTCGTCGTTCCTTACAACATCGCAGGCGCTCCCGTCTGTGATGCAGCGTTAAGGGTAACCGCAGCCATGGTTTATGAGCTGATAGTACATGCTGCTGCAAACGTCGTTGAATTGTTAGTGTTAGATGGTTGTTGTCTTGCAAACGTCCCCATCTGTTGACTCTGGGATCGAGATGTGGCTGCACGATCCTTTACAGCCATGCGGATAAGATGCGTGTCATCTCCACTGCTAGTGATACGAGGCCGTTGTGATTCAGCACGGCGTTCCGTATTGCCTCCTGAAACCCCCGATTCCAAATTCTGCTAACAGTCATTGGATCGCGACCAACGCGAGCAGCAATGTCGCGATATGATAAATCGCAATCACGATAGTCTATAATCCGACGTTTATCAAAGTCGGAAATGTGATGGTACTTATTTCTCCTCCTTATACGAGGCGTCACAACAACGTTTCACCAGGAAATGCCGGTCAACTGCTGTTTGTGTATGAGAAATCGGTTTGAAACTTTCCTCATGTCAGCACGTTGTAGGTGTCGCCACCGGCACCAACCCCGTATGAATGCTCTGAAACGATAATCATTTGCATATCAAAGAATCTCCTTCCTGTCGGTTCAATTTCGCGTCTGTAGCACGTCATCTTCGTGGTGTTGCAATTTTAATGGCCAGGAGTGTAGAAGGTCTGTACAAAAGAAATAAATTTGATGGCAGTATTCTAGAAATAGAAAACGAAGTAGAGGTAGGTGAGATAGGAGGTACTATACTGCGAGATGAATCTGACAGAGCACTAAAAGATTGAAGTAGAAACAAGGTCCCTAGATTAAATGATGTTCCGTCAGAACTGCTATCATCGTAAGGAGAGCCAGTCATGAACAAATTGTTCCACCTGGTATGTAAGATATATGAGACAGGGAAAATACCCTCAGACTTCAAAAAGAATATAGTGATTCCAATTCCTAAGAAAGCAAGTACAGACAAATGTGAAAATTACAGAACTATAAGGTTAATAAGTCGTGGTTGCAAAATACTAACACCAATTATATACAGATGAATGGAAAAACTGGTGGTATCTTACGTTGGCGAAGATCAATTTGGATTTAGTAGAAATGTAGGAACACGCGAGGCAACACTCACATTACGACTTATCTTAGAAGATAGATTAACGAAAGGGAAACCTACGTTTTAGTATTTCTGGAGCTGGAAAAACTATTGACAATGCTGACTGGAATACACTATTTCTGATTCTGAAGGTAGCAGGGGTAGAATATAGGGAGCGAAGAGCTATAATAAACTTCTAGAAAAACTTGACATCAATTATTAGAGTCGAAAGGTACGAAAGGATCGCAGTGGTTGAGAAGGGAGTAAGACAGGGTTGTAGCTTTTCCCCAATGTAAGTTGAGCAAGCTGTGAAGGAATACAAGGAGAAATTTGGAGAGGGAATTAAAGTTCAGGGAGAGGGAATGAAAACTTGCGGTTGTCTCTCAGAGACAGCGAAGGACGTGGAAGAGCAATTAAACGGAATGGACAGTGTCTTGAAAGGAAGATATAAGATGAACATTAACAAGAGTGAAACGAGGATAATGGAAAGTAGTGTCAGAAAAATCAGGCGATGCTGAAGGAATTAGATTAGATAATGTCACAATAAAATTATTAGATAAGTTTTTTTATTTGGATAACAATATAACTTGTGATGGCCGAAGTAAAGAAGATATAAAATGCAGAATGGCAATGGCAAGAAAAGCGTTTCTGAAAAAGCGGAATTTGTTGACATCCAAAATTAGTTTAAAACTTAAGAAGTCCTTTCTGAAAACATTGTAGTGTGGCATTATATAGGAGTGGAACGTGGACGATAAGGGTTAAGACAAAAAGAGGATAGAAGCTTTCGATATGTGGTGCTCAGACGGATGATGAAGATTCATCTGTATATCATTGGTGTTAGTATTTTGCAACTACGACTTATTAACCTTATAGTTCTGTAATTTTCACATTTGTCTGTACTTGCTTTCTTAGGAATTGGAATCACTATATTCTTTTTGAAGTCTGAGGGTACTTTCCCTGTCTCATATATCTTGCATACCAGGTGGAACAATTTGTTTATGACTGGCTCTCCTTACGATGATAGCAGTTCTGACGGATCATCATTTAATTTAGGGACCTTGTTTCTACTTCAATCTTCAATCAAGTAACTAGTCAGGGGGTCCTCAACAGAATTGGGGAGAAAAGGAGTTTCTGGCATATCCTGACTAAGAGAAGGGACAAGTTGTTGGGACAAATTCTGAGACAGCAAGGAATTGTCAACTTAGCTTGAGAAGGAAGTGTGTAGGGTAAAAATCGTAGAGGGAGACCGAGGGACGAATACAGTAAGCAGATTCAAAAGGATCTAGGTTGCCGAACGTATTCTCAGATGAAGAGACTTGCACAGGACAGGGTTTCATAGAGAGCTGCATCCGACAAATCTGAGGTCTGAAGACGACAACAACATGAAAAATGTACGCATTTCTGTTTGTTTTTAATTTTTTATACTTTATGCAAGGTTGTTAACAATAATGGTTTCAATTTTTTGAATAATATTGCAAATTATATTTTTGGGCAGTACTGAAAAAACCGATACGCTGTTATGGGACTTTTTTCATTATTTTACATCAAAGAAGCAGTATCCCGTATACAAGGGTTATGCGCATCGTAAAAAAATGCAAAACGATTTTCACAGCATCGAGCATATCGTACAAATGCTGCATTTTTACCGTCATATATATATCAGCTGAAAGGAAACTTCATTTCACTCTCGAAGATTTCTCTTTTTCCACGAAGTTTACAAGCGATCCATACATAACTGATCAACTCACCGAAGACTGGAGCGTGCAGGGGGCGTGGAATAATTAAATCTAGTTTTCTCCGATCCTTTGTAGCACTAATTTCAGGTAATCGTTGAATCACGTAGTGCGGTTGTGAAATCACTTAAGGGTCAATTTTCTCGAGAATTTTTGGGATATTCACGGAACGTATGATGTTAACTGCGAATGCGTGAAGTTGAAAACGTGTTCCCAGCCGAACTCGGGTTCCGGCTGGGTACACAACTTTATCCATTCGCTGTTAATGTCATAAATTCCGTTTATATGAATAGATAATAACTGCTGGATCAAAAGTGACGCCATATATATATAAGTTTTGAGAGTTTCATCGAAAGACTGAAGCCTGATGGTCGGAACTTTACGTACCATAAATATAAATAATACAAATTTCTGACAAGGTAACGTGCCCTTGACAAGGATTTCTATGTTTTTGTATATGTGCGTGTGTCGAAAATGTCGTAGATCCGGCACTGAAAGTAATGCCGCTCTTCAGCCGTTGCCTATTTAATGATAAAAAAAATGTTCAAATGTTTGTACAGCTTATGGGACTTAACTACGGGGTCATCAGTCCCTAAACTTACAAACTACTTACGAACTAGGACGGCACAAATATCCATGCCCAAGGGGGGATTCGAACCCCTGACCGTAGTGGCCGTGCAGACCGTGACTGGAGCACCTCAGTCCCCTCGGCCACCGCGGCCGGCACTTAATGATAAAGAGGTACATACAGATGATACAGATAAAATGATGACAGTGTAGTGAAAATATTGTGATTGTAGATGGGCGACGGTACTTTAAAATCCTGTGATGAATTACAGAAATAAAGGGCCACACATGACGAACACTATTGAAACTGGGCGGCTCAGGTTCTCCCACGGGTCGTGGACAGCAGAATTAAAATGCACACTTCACAGAAAAACACTAGACGAGGCACAATACACATTACACTCCGAGTCCCATATCCTGTAGTGGGGGGAGGGGCTGCCGAAGAGGAAGGGGTGCCAGGAGCTTGAGGGAGGAATGAAGGGGCGGAGGAGGAGGTGGGGAGATTGTTGAAGGGGGCCGAAAAGTACGAGAGGGGGATCAGAGCTAAACACAGAGGGAGAAAGGAAGGGAGGGGGATAATGACAGTTGACGGCGAAGTCCTTATAGCAAAAAGTTGGTGCGGAGACGCATGCGCGCTAAGCGGCCGTTACGTGAACTTCTCGCCCATTGAGATGAAACTGCTGAATGTGTCGCACAGAAGCAGATAAATGATGGGATTTTTAATGTTCCACGCACTTGCCTCCTGATTTACGCCAATTCTGGCAACTTCCTTGATGTTGTGCTCTTCAGTCCGCACACTGATTTTGTGCAACTCTTCACTCTACCCTGTCCTGTGCAAGCCACTTCCTTTGAGAGTAAGAACGGCAGCCTACATCTTTTTCTATCTGCTTACTGTATTCGTTCGTCTAAATTTACGATTTTTACTCCATACGCTTCCTTCTAGTGCTAAGTAGGATTTCTTGATGTCTCTGAATGTGTTCTACCAACCAATCCCTTCTCTTACTCAGGATATGCCAGAACCCATCCCCAACTCTGTTGAGCACTTCCTCATTAGTTACGTGATTTACCAATATAATCTTCATTTGTCTGCAGGACCACATTTCAAAAGCTATCTTATTATCTAATCTCCTTCAGCATCGCCTAATTTTCTGACACTACATCCCATTACCATTGTATTACTCTTCCTTTCAAAACACTGTCCACTCCGTTTAATTGCTCTTCCAACTCCTTTCATGTATTTGACAGAATTACTATGTCATCAGCAAAGCGCAAAGTTTTTATTTTTCTCCCTGAACTTTAATTCCATTTCCCAATTTCTCCTTGTGTTGTTTCTTCATAGCTTGCTCAATGTTCATATTGAACAACAATGGGGAAAGGAAACAACCCCGCCTTACTCACTTCCCAACCACTTCGACCCTATCATGGCCATCGACTCTAATAACAGCTGTCTGGTTTTTGTATAAGTTGAATATAATTCTTTCCTCCCTATATTTCACTCCTGCTACGTTAAGAATTTGAAACAATATAATTCGGTCAACATTGTCAAAAGCTTCCTGCAGATCTACAATTGCTAAAAACGTAATTTACCTTTCCATAACCAAGATTATATTGTAATGGGAGTATTGCCTCTCATGTTGCTAAATTTTTCCTACATTCATTTTGATCGTCCCCAGGGTTGGATTCCACCCGTTTTTCCATTCGTCTGTACAAAATTCGTGTAAATATTTTCCAACCATGGCTTATTAAAGTAATAGTTTGTCTGCACTTGCTAGCAGAAGAAAGCAACTTCCTTACGTGTGTCTTGACTATCACCTCCTTCTCATCGAAAACGAAATCGCTGATATCTTTGCATGATCGGTCAATCTGTACAATTGACAAGCAGTTAGATAAACGTAAATACAATTTATACAACTGCTCCCGTAAAAGAGACTTCTCTTTATACAACCCACTAAATTCATTATCTACCCAAATTTTGCTGAACTTCCTACCAAATCTGTACATAAAATTACCTTTATCGTTGATTTTAAAACCTTTCGTCACGTAGTTGGGGAGGGGGATTCACTTTCTTGGCACCGTTAGTTGAAATTGACCTTCTGGACGACTTTCACTATCTCAGAACGGAGAGTACGGTTCCTGTGCGCCGGCCGCGGTGGCCGAGGAGACTGAGGCGCGTCAGTCACGGTTTGCACAGCCACTACAGTCGGGGGTTCGAATCCCCCCCTCGGGCATCGATATTTGTGCCGTCCTTAGTTGTAAGTAGTTCATAAGTAGTTTGTAAGTATAGGGACTGATGACCCCGTAGTTAAGTCCCATAGACTCTACAAACATTTGAACATTTTTTTTTTTTTTTTTTTGGTTCCTGTGCACGTCCTCTCGTTTTTCTTTGTTGTCAGTTATAATTTTCAAACCTTCAAGCCGCTCCGCTGGTGCGTTTCCTTGTTTCCTTGTAAACATTACGCGTGTCCGGCCCGGCAGATTGTGCATAATCTCACCTGATTCCATCGCACAACTGTTTGTCTAAGTACTGAGGCAGTATAATTTCAGTTTCATCCAATCCTTTACTGTTTCCGACAGATTTACAAAGAAATTGTCAAACTGTAAGTTTTTATAGCCTAAATTCCGTTTCCATTTCTTTCCTCGCTTTCTATGACAGCTCTCGATGTACAGATTCATTAGGGAAGGTCTACAACCTTGACTCACTCCCTTCTTAACCACTGCGTCCATTTCATGTCCTTCGACTCTTACAGCTGCTGTCTGGTTTCTGTACAAGTTATGTGTAACTTTTCGTTATCTATATTTGGCCGCTTCTATCTTCAGAATTTGGAATGGTATAGTCTAATTTATACGATCTAAACCTTACTCTGAATCTACAAAGTCTGTAAACGTAGTTTTGTCTTTCTGTAATGAAGTCTATGTGAATTTCCTTACGAGTTCCTACATTACGTTCACGAGGTTCATTTCTACCAGTTTTTGCACTCTCCTGTAAACAATTCGTGTTAGTTGAATGAAACTATCACTCTGTAGCGGAGTGTGCGCTGATATTTTTTGAAAGTAGGAGGCGAGGTACTGGCAGAATTGAAGTTGTGAGGACGGATCGTGAGTCGTGTCAGGACATCTCATTAGTAGAGCACTTGCCCACGATAGGCAACGGTCCTAGGTTCGAGTCACGGTTGCGGCACACAATTTTGCCAGGAACTTCAATTCGTGTTAGTGTTTTGCATCCATGCATTATGAAACTGATAGTTCTATAATATTCGCATATCTGCTCTTACTTTCTTTCAAATTGGAATTATTACATCCCGCTTGATTACTAAGGTTATTTCGCCTGCTCTTGCACACCAGTTTGAATAGTTTCGTCATATTGGATTCCCAAAAGATTGCAGTCGGTCTAGGCAAATAAAAGACAAAAAAACTTTAAACAATTAAATTAAATTCTTACGTTATAAAATTATGATTAATTTAAAATAGTAACTTTGTGGTGCAGGCGAACCGAAGACTCCGTTTCATTGGAAAATTCATAAAATCTATCAAGCAATCTGCCTACACTTTACTTTTCCTTTCTCCTCTGGAGATATCAGATACGCTAGACGGAGGAGGTCGAAAGAATTCAAAGGACAGCTCTTTACTGTGCTAATGCTAAATAGCGGAGAGGGTGTAACGTATTTGATTCTTGTGTCGAGGTTTTTCTTTCAACGGGATCTTTTCGCATAATTTCATCGCCTGCTTTCTCCTTAGAGAGCGAAATTACTTCTTTAACTGTTACTTACATACGGAAGAATAACCATCCTGCCGGTCGCGGTGGCCGAGCGCGTCTGTGGTTCGTGGTTCGAATCCCCCCTCGGGCAGAGATATTTGTGCCGTCCTTAGTATTAGCTAGTTCATAAGTAGTTTGTAAGTTTAGGGACTGATGATCCCATAGTTAAGTCCCATAAGCTATACAAACATTTGAACCTTTACAACCATCCTAACAGAATAATAAAGTGGAATGATTGAGAAGCAGGCTTTTATTATTCATTGTGCTCCATCTGCGAAATACTTTAGTGTGAATTATAGTGTAGTTATGTAGGTATAGTTATAAAAGTGATAACGAGCGCAGAAAATGCCATTATTCTCTTATTATTTAATCTGTGACAGACCTGTTTAAGTGGTCGTTGTAACATAAACTATAAAAGAGTTCTTACATTTAGATGGCACTCATGACAGTTTTCTCTACGACAGGACGACAGAAAATTCTACAAATACCCTATAAGCAACATTACGATATCTGTACTTACCTTCATCTCCGTATAAATCAACAGAGACAAAAGACCTTTCTTCACACTGTCACTGTTGTTTATCTGCATCATAAACGTTGAATTTATGACTTGGAGCAATGTGTAGATCTCTCGTTGTTGTCATTCTCAAATCGATTTCAGATAATTGTCGTCGAGTATGGCAGAATGTTATGTATCCTTGCAGTGTCATTAGTTTTAGTTTTCTCCATTAAGTGAATCTTTGGACAGGTTTACTTTATTTATTTGAAAACCATAATCTTCTTCTGTATTTTTTGCGTCTCGTGCTAATTCATCCTTGTGGTCTCACAAGAAAAAAAAAGTAAGAAATCGTGACATCACGGAGCTACGAAGCGCGCTGCTACAGTCTGTAACTGCCTTCAAGCTGGCTGATCTCCGTGGAATTCCCGTCGCTCCAGGCGAACAATATTTCCCTTCGTCGCCTGACAGCTCTGACTTCACCGTAACGAAATTGCGAGGCCCTTCGCCGCACAGGAATCTGTGGAACAATCGAGAACTATGAAAATCCGATAAACTGCATAGTAAAGGAATTACGAGGCGTGTTCTAATGAAATGGTACGAAACTACACTCTGGGAATATTCAAATATAATTACCGGATGCCTCAGCACAATTATCCCACTGTTTAACGAGTCGAAGGATTCCCTGTTCCCAGAATTCCTGTGTATGTGACAATAGTCAGTACTCTTTGAATTGAAAGCCTTTCTTTGAGATGTTTTCTTAGCGTTCCAATCAGATGGAAGTCATAGAACGTCATGTCTGTAGGGCGGATTCCCAAGCTTCTCCCACTTGAACTTGGCCAGTACACTGTGTGTGACCCTGGAGGCGTGTGGACGCGCTTTGTCATGCTGCAGAATCACTCCCTCTAGGAGCAGCCCAGGCCGTTTGCTCTTGATGGACCTACATAAGCTACGGAGTGTCTCACAGTACACGTCACTGTTAACGGCTCTTCCATAATCGAGGACTTCCATGAGTATCGAACCTCGGACGTCGGAGGGCACAGCCTACAATTTTATAGGGGGAGGTGACGAAGCACGCTTCGCGTCCCTAGATGTCGCACTACGTTATGCCAAAACGGCATATTCAAATTTCAACCGCTTTTATTGGTAAGAAAATTCGTACCTTTTCATGTGATCACCCTTCGTATAACACTTAACTGTTAAAAAACTTTTTTATGATTTGACATAAAAATTTTATCTTCGGCTGAGGTTAGCGTTGCGAAGTATTCTATAAGTATCAATTTAAATGTAGACTGAGATACCCTGAGACGGTTTTTCGTCTCGAATATGTCCAAGACTTGAAAGATAAACATGAAGCAATGAATTAAAATTTGTGGTGCGGCCGGGCATCGAACCCGGACCTCGAACCCTGGTCTGCTTACTAGGCAGACGTCTTACCGTTCGAATTAAAATTTGTGATGTGGAAGGAAGCCGTACTTAGACTATTCCAAGGCGCCTTAATCGTTAGAGGTGCGGTGGTCTAGCGGTAAAAAAATAAATAAATAAACGGTCAGTGTCCATTCTGCCAATGTGGAAACAAATTTCACTGTCACACATTAACTTCTATATTACAGAAATAAGATACAAGCCACAACACCAAAGTATCTCATCAAAATTTTGTCGTTAAGAGAGAGAATGTTGTCGTTTTCAAATGTTCAAATCTTTGTATAGCTTATAGGAATTAACTGCGGGGTCATCAGTCCCTAAACCTACAAACAACTAGATGAACTAGCTTATACTAAAGACAACACAAACATCCATGCCCAAGGGAGGATTCAAACCTTCGACGCGGGAGGCTGCCTGATCCGCAACGTGGCGCTCCAGACCGCTCAGCTACTCCAGATCGGCTGTTGTCGTTTTCTGTTAATCAAAAATGGATTATGCTAACGTAAACGCCAATGGAAACTTTGAAATGGCTTCAGCGATATGAATATTTCTTTTTGGCTTTATTCTCCTGAATACCGGCGTTGTTTAGGAAAAGAAGAAAGAAGAAAATAAGGGAAATCGAAAGGTACAGCTGAAATTTCTGAATTGGTAATTCTGTATGGGAAACGCCACTTCTGAACACCTTTTGCGCTGGATTACCATTGACCCGACTGCTCAGTCGACCTCAAAAACAAGAGAAACATCACTGCGAACACGAGAATTCATATGGTGCATGGCGGAGGGTACCTTAACTTCAGAATCTGACATCCTCTGACCAGGGATGAAGAGAGAGAGAGGGCACAGAATGAGATTATCAGAGAGCGGGAGGAAGTAAAGACCGAGGCAGGCTGATGTATGGCGGGATAGAGGGAGGATGGGGGAGGGGACAAGGAGGAGGAGGAGGAAGAGGAAGAGGCGGAAGTAGAGGAAGACAGACAGAGCGGAGGGAAGAGGACGTTGACAAACAACATGGAATAACTGAATATTGGAATAAGAAAATACCGTACAAATACCGCGTTTTCATCTACACTTTGTCAACAAAAGTGTCCAGTAACCCCCAGAAACGTACGTTTTTCATATCATGTGCATTCTGCTGCCACCTATTGCCAGGTACTCCATATCAGCGAAATCAGTAGTCATTAGAACCCGCGTAGAGCAGAATAGGGCGATCCGTGGAATTCACGCACTTCAAACGTGGTCAGCTGATTACATACGGATCACTTGAGTCAGAAGTGTGTACGCGAGATTTCCGCTCCCCTAAACATCGCTAGGTCCACTGTTTCTGATCTGATAGTGCAGTGGAAATGTGCAGGAACACATGCATCACGAAAGCTTATAGAACGGCCTCGTCTGTTGACTGACAAAAACCGCTGACAGTTGAAGAGGAATATCAAACTGTATCAGGATCCACTGCAAGTTCTACCACAGGCGGGAGGTAAGATAGCTTGGATTTCATTGTCGTGAGGCTGCGCACAAGCTACACATCATGCAGGTCAATGCCAAACGACTCCTTGCTTGGTATAACGAACGTAAAAATTGGACAATTGAATAGTGGAAAAACGCTGCGTGGAGTGACGAATCACCATACAGAATGTGGTGATCCGATGGCAGGGTGTGGGTATGGCGAATGCCCGGTGAACGTCATTTGCCAGTGTGTGTAGTGCCAACGGCGAAATTAGGAGGCTATGGTAGTGATTTTCATTGAGGGGGCTTGCAACCCTTGTTGTTTTACGTGGCACTGTCACGGTAATGTTTTAAGCTCCTTCTTGCTTCCCACTGTTCAAGATCAATTCGTGGATACCGAATGCATCTTTCAGCACGATCGAGCATCTGTTCATAATGCACGGGCTGTGGCGGAGTGGTTACACAATACCATCCCTGTAACGGCCTGCACTGTCCTCAATTGAATTCTAAAGAACATCTTTGGAGTATTTTGGAAGGCCGACTTCAGCGATCTTCATCGATACCTCTACTGAGTGCAGCACTGCATAAAAGTTCCCTAAGAAACCTTTCAGCACAGATTTAACGTATGCCTGCGAGAGATGAAGCTGTCATCAAGTCTTGGGGTGGGCTAACAGCATATTCAATTCCAGCATTACCGATGGAAGAAGCCACAAAATTGTAACTCATTTTCTGCCAGGTGTCCGGATACTTAACATCACGTAGTGCAGCTAATCTCTCTCTCTCTCTCTCTCTCTCTCTCTCTCTCTATTCGTTAAGTCGATTCCGACTCATTCGTGACCCCATAAACCAAAGCACGCCACTTCCCTCCGTCCTGCACTTTCTCCCGTAGTTCTTCCAGGTTGGAACACGTTGCTTCTGTGATGCCATCGATCCACCTCATCCTGTGCCGTCCTCTTCTTCTAGTGCTTTCGATCTTCCCCAGCATTAATATTTTTTCCAGTGAGGCATGACTTCGCATTGTGTGTCCAAAGTCGGAGAGCTTCTGTTTTAATATTAGACCTTCCAGAGAGCAATCTGGTTTTATTTGCTTTAATATAGATCTGAAAATGTTGAAATGTTTGTATAGCTTCTGGGACTTAACTACGGGGTTATCAGTCCCTATACTTACAAACTACTTATGATCTACCTAATTCTAAGGACGGCACAAATATCCATGCGAAACGGGGGATTCGAACCCCCGACCGTAGTGGCCGTGCAGACCGTGACTGGAGCGCCTCAGTCCCCTCGGCCACCGCGCCCGGCTAATATAGATCTGTTTGTTCTTTTTGCCGTCCATGGAATCCTAAGAATTTTCCTTCAGCACCACAATTCAAATGAGTCAATTTTTCACCGTTCAGCCTTTCTAATAGTCCAGGTCTCGCATCCATACATTAGAACTGGGAAGGCCATAGCCTTCACAATACGTATCTTTGTTGTTACAGTTGTGTCTCTGGACCTTAGTGTAGCTAATAAAGAAGCTTAAATATAAAAAAAGAAGATGGTAAGAAATACGCACAGAATTTGGGGAAGCGGTGAGTAGTGATGTTAAGGCAAGAATTGTAACATATTTCTAATCCATATTTGGCAATTGTAATACATTATCAGGTTCGCAAGTGCAGTATAAAATTACGACTCATGATGATCCTTGCTGCCTCTTGAGACAGGGGCAAAAAATCATTAGTTTAGATTTTATAGAATAATAAATTTTTAACTTGCTCCTTACACGCTACTGCCAAGTGCTTATATAGAGGCACCCCTTGCACTTTTCACTTGTATAGTAATTGTGATAGTAGCATTTAGATACAATGGCACCTAGATTAACAAGAACACATGAAGGAGAACCAGCAAAGACCCTCGCGCAGACGTTGACATCACCTGCGATAGCAGTACGTAGTTGCCGACCATTCAGAATGCCGACCAATCAGAAGCCGTACTTGGGCTATATAAGGTCACCATAGTAGCAGTGAAGACTGTCAGTTGATCCTGATGATGACGAAGGAAAATATCGTCGAAATCTCGAGATTTTCTCCCATGTTGACGCGGTAAGAATACCGCCGTCGCTGGAGACTACATTCTCAACGTCACATGAATACGCTAATTTCTGACACCCTGTAAATTTATTTATTATTTTTGTTTGAACGTAGCTGGATGTGATATAGGAACATTAATCTCAAATATACGGCACATTAATCTACCGCATTATGAGACATCGATACTCGTCAGTGAAACTTCGCGCCACGGTCAGGAATTTTAACGAGATTCTCCGCATGCGCAACTGTCATGGCGTAACTGCTTTATGGGTGCAGTACTTACAGATCTGTTTGACAAATGAACACGGTCCACTGCTTGGTCAGCCGCTGGGTGATAAATACCGCTTCAGCTGCACCAGACACTATTGCGTGCTCTGCTTCTCAAATAGCTGCACTCAAGCTTCATATTTTATGTGCAGAGGACTTATCGAATAAACTTCCCCCTTAGTAGGATTCCGTACAGTCAAATGATATTCAATGACGCATTGACACTAAAAGCCACAAACTCTTTCTTCTCATTAAACAGATTCTTGGACCCACAATGACATTTATATACCTACTCATTATTTAGGTATTTAATCGGTTCAGATGTGGGCGATCAGGATGTCTATTCTTCTCTTGTTGCTAGCAATTCGGAATAGGTACGTTGAAGACATACTGAACCAGCATCTAAGGCTGTCAACCAAAGATATTGTCTTTTTGCTGTTGATTTTTCATTGAAGTATTTTTTCAGACGGATTATTTGTGTGAGTTTTATCCTTGGAATGTCCTAGATATTGTAACCTTCGGCATTTCACTGTCCTGATTAATTTATGAGTTGTGTTTGTTCTTATCAATACTTCTACGATTGTAACTCTCTGGATTCAAGGTATTATCAGAATGCCCTCTAAAGCCACAATTGAAAGGCCTCCAGCTTGTTCTTGTTTTCATTAAAGGTCCATGTCTCTACACCACATAGGAGATCAGAATATACAGAGCAGCATAAAAGTCTGACTTTTGTTGTAAGAGACAAAAAAATGTTTGTTCAGCTTATGGGACTTAACTGCGCGGTACTTAGTCACCAAATTTACAAACTACTTATGAACTACCTTATACTAAAGACTACACAAACATCGATGCCCGAGGATTCGAACCTCCGACGGGAAGCGGCCTCGCGCATCGGAGCATACCGCTTCAATGCGCGGCTGTAAGAGACAGGTTATGGCTTTTACTTCCTCGTCGCAAATACTTGCTATTTTTTTCGAATAACTTGCGATTTGTATAGCCTGCATTCCTGAAAGTGATATAAACAGCAAAGATATTTTCTTATGCATTGTCACAAAAAGTTAGCTATTTCAAAAGGGGAGTGGAAGTCACGCTTTGACCATGTGCAACATGAAGTGCGTGTGATGGCTACATAGTCTCTTGTGACCACAGAGTCACCTTTGTGTATGCTATGTTCACTAGGAACTTCTTAAACACGAATGAAAGAATGAGTAGGTAAATAAACTACCACAGACATACAGAAATCTGCGTCAGTCATACATGTTGTGACTCTATGGAAAGACAGAACCGGTGTCACAAGAAGTAGATTAAGTCGTTTTCTTGTTTAACAAGAGAATCTTAATGAAGGACAATCCTTCGGTAATAGTAATATACGGCTGACGAAACGACTTTAGTTGAAGCTTAGATTCTACAGTACTTCCTTTTTGCCCTAAAGTGTACGTGATTACGTACCAAATTTACGGATTCCACAAAACTTTTTTCTCTCAGAGAAGCTATGCATACCACTATTATTGGCAGTGGCTACAGTTGTACCAATTTGTTCTTATTCGTAACTGTTATAAAGCTGTGTACTTCACACTTACATCTTCATCTGAGTTCAAAAATTTGTGAACACCTACATTGTATTCTCCCGGCCACCACTACTGAGATTCCTGATAAGTAAGTAACACGCTTCCTAAGCAGGCAGGTTTGCCTTTTATGGACAGTTACGAGGTACCATAACTGTATTCATATTTAAATGCGTCTAGAGATAAATGACAGCATAGTGGTGTCCTCTTCGCTATTTACTTGCTTTCACATTACATTGTGAGAAATGGTCCGTGGACAAAAGAGAACTGTGAATACAGTTAAAGTGAGTTTTTATTCTTGATCTAGGAGAAGGCATTCTGTAGGCAAAGCAGATTGTGTCAGTACAGGAATTGCCACTATGGTATGGGATACAACTTTCAGTAATGCACTGCAGGCCCTTTATTGGCATTTCGTGTGACTGTAACCTCTACAACGAATTTTGGGCTTGTGACCTGCCCATCACTTGCCACAATTGACCTTTTGCCATCACTGGTAAAATACTTTTGATCTTTCTAAGGAAGAGAGAGAAATGAAAATTTTCAATTCTGAAATAAACCGATTTTAGAAACTGTTTACGACACAGTTCACGTTATACAGCAGAAGCAGTTCAATGAATAGATATATTCACGAATTCATATATATTCATACACATCTCCTAAACTCGGAACCACAAATCAATGTAGCGAGCTTAAGTACTCTGTCTGATGATTTCGTATTGCAGATATTTCTCGACTAGACTAGCCAGCATGCTTAAAACGTATCACCGTACTTCTTAAATATCACTTCATTTTTAAGTTTTCGATCATGAAATAATTTTTCTAATATAAAAATGTATTTTGTTACTACTTTTCATCCGTGGCTTCACTCGCATTAATGTCCATGCATACGTGTCAATGAACGTGGAAAGTACAATAATTTCGCAACGTTATGTTTTAGTTATGACCAGAATCATCTGGAAAGAAGAATATTACAATAATTAGTGTGGATTTAATCGGCAAATATCATTAATTGTAACAGTGTAATGTATATTACGACGAAATATCTAAAGCAATAAAAATAAAGTTATGTAGCAGAAAAGCTGCCCACATCAAGGGCTTGGTGTTATGTAGAATTGAAAAATAATATTAGCAAGATATAGCTGATCGTTTAGGGCGAAGCGTGCACAGGAAGGACAGTTCCAGTGGTTGAGAATGGACGCAAAGTAGCGGAATATGCATGTGTTATTACAATTGTTATCCATGTGGTGCGCAAGAGTGCGGCAAGGCATTGGAAGTTAAAAGTGGTAGCATACATATGGAGCACATTCTGATAAGTCTGATTGTAAAACTGTATTGGCTTAATAATAGTATTCAGAGTTTTCGTATCTTAGTTTGGAATTGTAAAATTTCTAGACTCCAATTAGCTGGCTGGCAGCAGGCAAAGTAGCATGATACAATCGGTGGAAGGGATGGGAAAAGCATAACAGATGACGCAGATCGCGTATGGACCGTGAGAAAGCACGGCAATGTGGCACAGACGTGATCTGTTTGGCTGCCGCCTCCCCTCCCGGTGCTACCATTACTACATTTCATTTATTAATATTTAAAATGGTAAACTTTAGATAATTGCGTAATTTCAGTGTAACACTTTTCTGTTAATAAGCTTTCGTTTGAACCCATTTATATATATAAAAATACTAGCGACGAATCTATAAGGTTCGTTCGCGCAAAAAAGCGGAGACAGCAACTAGCAGCCGCGCCTGGCCGAGCACAGTCCAGTGACGAGTTCCCAACTGTTAACTTGTAGCAACTTTTCTCATTACAGAGCACGGTACTATTCTTTATTGCGGAGTGACTACGTTCAATGACCGCTTAGATTTGTGGATTTTGCTGAACGTGTGTAAACTTTGGAAGAATATATTTAAAATCCACTGGCATCCTGTGTTTTCTGAAGATGTAGTTAGAGTCCTTAAATCATTTTCACAGCATTTTAGCTTCAGACATAAAAAATTTGCGACCTGTGTGCTGAAACTGCATGGGACATTATCTAGTTCGAGATCTAAGGTCAGTAATAAATAGATGAAATATTTTTCGCCAGTCTAAAGAATTGGTGAAACCTGCGACGCCTCATGCAATGTGCGTTGTCTAGTGCAAATCGGACTGTAAGTGCATGCATCCCTAGTAATAGAAGTGACGGTAAACTTGATGAACTTTTTTATTTCATTAGAAGAGACATTTAAATTAAATTTCTACCAGGCAAGTTGTAACAGTTCAAAACTCAGTTAAGAAGAGTTGTTGAAGAAGAATAGTTTATTTCCAGAGTTAATATCAACTACTCGGAACCAAAGGAAGAGCACGTTACACTTTATTGCTTCCACAAAATGCCGTGTGTCAAACCAACTGAAACTTGCAAATGTTTTTTCAAATGTTTGTAAATCTATCGGACCAAACTGCGTGGTCATCAGTCCGTAGCTCACAAACTACTTAAACCTAGGTAAACTAACCTTCGGATAAACACACACACCCATGCCCCAGGGAGGACTCGAACCTCCACGGCGAGCAACCGCGCGCTCCGCAGCGAGACGCTTTAGACCGCTCGGATACTCCACCGCGGCTGCGACGCAGTTTGCGTCATGACCGCCCCCCCACCTGTGGGCACCTATGGTTCAAAGTTCTCCAATTTTAAAACATTACAGTGCTGTTAGTGCACAGTAGTTTTCTAATTCTGCAACAGGTGTAACAATGGCGGTGTGGTTTCGTGAGTTGCTATTAGTTACAGATACGTTATTTAAATAGTTTGCGTCAGCCATTGTGTTACAGCCTCTTCGTAACTCACCACCGCAAACGTACTGTCCACCAGAGCCTCCCCAAGAGAGCCTGAGGTACGCAACAGGCGGCGAAAAAAAAAAAAAAAAAAAAAAAAAAAAAAAAAAAAAAACCAGACGAGCGCGTACATCTACATTTACATGGGATACTCGGCAAATCACATTTAAGTGCCTGGCAGAGGGTTCATCGAACCACAATTATACTATTTATCTCCCATTCCATTCTCGAATAGCGCGCGGGAAGAAAGAACACCTGAATCTCTCTGTTCGAGCTCTGATTTCTCTTATTTTATTCTGATGATCATTTCCACCTATGTAAGTGGGAGTCAACAATATATTTTCGCATTCGGAGGAGAATGTTGGCGATTGGAGTTTCGCAAGTAGCCCACGCCGCAGCGATAAGCGCCGTTGTTGTAATGATTCCCATCCCAGATCCTGTATCACTTCCGTAACGCTGTCTCCCCTGTATCGTGACAATACGAAACGAGCTGCCCTTCTTTGGACTCTTTCGATGTCCTCCGTCAAACCCACCTGATAAGGATCCCACACTGGGCTGCAATACTCCAAAAATGGACGGACAAGCGCAGTGTATGCAGTTTCTTTAGTAGTTCTGTTGCATCTTTAACGCAGTCTCTGGTTCGCCTTGCCCACGATATTATCTACGTCTTGTCACGGTCCGACGGCCACTACGGTCGGGGGTTCGAATCCCCCCTCGGGCACGGATATTTGTGCCGTCCTTAGTATTAGTTAGTTCATAAGTAGTTTGTAAGTTTAGGGACTGATGACCCCGTAGTTAAGTCCCTTAAGCTTAACAAACATTTGAACATTTGAACATCTACGTGTTCTTTCCAGTTTAAGTCTGAAGTAATAGTAATTCCTAGGTATTTTGTGGAGTTTACGGCCTTCACATTTGATTGATTTATGTTGTAAACGAATTTTAACGGATTTCTTTTCGTACTCATGTGGACGACTTCACACTTCTCATTATTTAGAGTCAATTGCCAATTTTTACACCATACTGATATCTTATTCAGATCGTTCTGCACTTGGTTTTGATCTTCAGATGATTTTACTAGACGGTAAATGACGGCGTCATCTGCAAACAACCTAAGAGAGCTACTTAGATTTTCCCTAAATCGTTTATGTAAATAACGAATTGCACAGGACCAATAACACTACCCTGTGGAACGCCCGATATCACCTCTGTTTTAGTCGATGCCTTACCATCGATTACTACGACCTGTGTCCTCTCTGACAAGAAATCCCCTATCCAATCGTAAATTTGGGGCGATACACCATAACCACGCAATTTGATTAAAAGCCGTTTGTGAGGTACGGTGTCAAAAGCTTTCTGGAAATCAAGAAACACGGAATCGATTTGCGAATCTTTGTCGATAGCAACCATCACTTCGTGTGAATAAAGAGGTAGTTGTGTTTCGCATGAACGATATTTTCTAAAACCGTGTTGACCTTGGGTCAATAGATCGTTCTGTTCGAGATAATTCATAATATTAGAATACAGGATATGTTCCAAAACTCTGCTGCAAATTGACGTCAATGAAATAGGCCTGTAGTTTAGTGGGTTACTCCTACTGCCTTTCTTGAATATAGGTGTGACCTGTGCAACTTTCCAATCTTTTGGTACAAATCCTTCTATGAGAGAGCGGTTGTATATGACTGTTAAGTAAGGAGCTATCGCTTCAGCATAATCAGATAGAAATCTAATTGGTATACAATCCGGACCAGAAGACTTGTTCTTGTTAAGTGATTTTAGTTGCTGCACTACTCCGATGATATCTACTTCTATGTTACTCATTACGGCATCTGTTCGTAATTCGAAATCTGGAATATTGGTTTCGTCTTCTTTGGTGATTGAGTTTCTAAAAGCTAAGTTTAGTAACTCTGCTTTAGTAGCGCTGTCATCGGCAGGATCGCCATTACTATCACGTAGTGAAGGTATTGTTTGTGACTTGCCCCGAGTATATTTAACATATGACCAAAATCTCTTTGGGTTTTCAGTCAAATTTCGAGAAAGAGTTTCGTTGTGATAAATATTGTAGGCATCTCTCATTGAAATCTTCGCTAAATTTCGAGCTTCTGAGTACGATCGCAAATCCTGGGGATTTCCTGTTCGTTTAAATTTAGTATGCCATTTCCATTGCTTTTGCAACAGTGTCCTGACCTGTTTTGTGTACCAAGGGGGATCGCCTCCTTCTTTTATTAATTTATTAGGTATAAAACTTTCAATTGCTGTCGATACTACTACTTTGAATTTGAGCCACATCTGGTCTACACCTACGTTTAGTGTTAGAAACGAGTGGAAGCTGTCTTTCAAGAAGCAATGTATTTTGTTTCTATCTGTTTTCCTGAACAAATATACTTTGCGTTTATTTTGGTAACTTTGGGACTTTCAATATTCAATTTCGCTACGACAGCTCTGTGTTCGCTAATACCTGTATCCGTTTTGATGCTCTTTATGAGCTCAGGATTATTCGTTGCTAAGAGATCAAGTGTGTTTTCACATCCATTTACAATTCTAGTTGGTTCATGAACTAATTGTTCGAAGTAATTCTCAGAGAATGCGTTGAGTACAATTTCGGACGATGTTTTATGCCTACCTGCTGATTTGAAAATATAATTTCTCCAACAGATCGAGGGTAAATTAAAATCACCACCTACTATTATCGTGTGAGTAGGGTACGTTTTTGTAATTAGACTCAGGTTTTCTTTGAACCTTTCTGCTATTGTATCGTCAGAGTCGGGAAGCCGGTAAAAGGAAGCGATTATTAACTTCTTACGATTTTCGGGTACAACTTCTACCCATAATGGCTCGCACGAACTATCAACTTCAAGTTCGCTACATGAAATACTACTTTTGACAGCGACAAACACGCTCCCACCTATTTTGTTTAATCTATCCTTTCTGAACACCGATAGATCTTTTGAAAATACTTCTTCTGAACTTATTTCCGGCTTGAGCCAACTTTCGCTTCCTATAATGATGTGTGTTTCGGTGCTTTCTATTAACGCTTGCAGTTCTGGAACATGGTAAACTCGATGTGTGCGGGCAACCAGTGAAACAAATACGTATATTTTTTATTTCTCGTTATCTAGAGGGCCGTTTTCTGTTAGTTATTAGTCCATCGTCTGGTCTCATGCGCTTGCATTGCATGTATTCTATTATAAACTGCTGTGAAAGTGGTCTTTGCGTATCATACACATTTCTGTACTCATGTTATTTTCTTTGCAAGCAGTGAAAAAATGGCAGTGACGTGTGTGGGCTTTCTGACACTTTGTCCCCACATGCTCTCGTTATTTACGCTAGGATGAATAGATTTCCGAAATCAGAATACGGGAAACAACTTAGAATGTGAAATTAAACCACACCTTTGAAACGTTTCTGTATCAGTAATATAACTCACTTTCTCTTCTCTATTTTTCAAAAGAATGCACATCGTTCAGGAGTATGATAATTTGAAACCAGTTTTGTTGAAATTAACACATGAAGCATCCCACCCAGGAGTCTTAGTTATAATAATATCCTTAACACATTGAATACTAAACATCTTGTTATCATCAGTCCATAAAGTAATGCATCAGTTAGACACTTTACGAAATTATCGGCTGAAAATTTTTCCAGTAGATACCACGACATGAAATAAGTTGAAAGAGACTTTTTTGACCAAGACAGTATTGTTCAATTCTTGCTTTTACCGCTTGACATACATTTTTAACATTGCACTACTAGTACAATCTATTGACTTGATATGTTCAACTGCATGGAAAGCAAGACATCGTACTTTATTACACAGTTTTGCTCTAAAGAGATAGGCCGTTTGTGTTGCACAACACCAAACTGACCTCGTCTGGAAAGAGTACTTCTATTCAATGTGAAAATAATTTCTCGCTTTGCTGTTATACTTTCGTAAATGTAAACTCGCCTTAGTTATGTTATTGAAATATATATTCCTTCTGGTACTTGTGTTGAAAAGTAATGTGTTGAAACAAAAGATCCTAATGATATACCCTGATATGCCCAGTGAAGGCATTACAAAGTAACAAACAGAGAACTTCATAAATCGTTCCTCCTACACTTTGCTTTATACAAAAAGTGTACTTTCTTTTATCCTTTGACTAGCTGAAAACCCAGCGTTGCTCGGGTATTTATTTATTTTTCAGGTATATATTGAATTGTATAAGGGCCGTATGTCTGTAAAATCTATTGGGAATACAATTAGTACTAAAGAAGTGATACATGTGTCGTACTGTGATAAAATTTAGAAGGTACATTCAATTATCGTGTATATTCTGTCTGTAAAATTTCCTGCGACTACAATTTGTATTATAAATTCTAACGCCGTACCAAATGCCGTAGCTTTACTCCATAAACAGCGGATAAGTAGTGAGCGACAAACTTTTTTCCTTTCATGATTTTGCTATGGTTGTCAGCGAGAAAAGTTTAATAAAGGTTTGAAATTATGTTAAAGTTTCTTGCAAATCGCTAAGTACTCTTATTCTCATATAGTGTATTTATAAAGTGTCGCCGCATTGTGAGACACTTTTTGTGATTCCTACTGTTTATGACATTACAACTTCTGAACCATTTGTCTTATGTGATACTTAACGCTGCAGCAGTTGTTACCTCACCGCAAGGAATGAGCGTAACAAATTTGGTTGAAATCGGTTCAGTGGTTTAGGAGAAAATGAGCAGCATTATCGTAAAATGCAGCAGTTTTTCGCGCATCTCATTGTTTATGACGTCATATCTCGTGAACAATGTATCGTACTTGAGTCTTACACTTACTTCTTACCGTCTTCATGGATTGAAGCTTACGAGTACAAAATTTCATAAACATTGGAACAAAACTGTAGATTTGTATGTAACACGTACAAACACATGGACACTCTGCTTTGTATATTAGATAAGGTTACATATAGAGTTCTCCGTTTTATTATGATACATATTACTCAAAAACACAACGTTTCAAAAATACGGGACGATTAACGAAAAACGGGACAAAATACGTCCCGTATGTGTTTTGTCGGGACGAAGGGGCACTTAATATGGTATGACCCCGTAAAAAACTGGACGTCTGATCATCCTAATCCAAGCCCTTGCCTCATCACCAGGAAGTTCTCATCGCAAACGAAGCTATCTGCGAGGTAACTTCGGAGCCGTTTCGTTCGAACTGTATCGAGCGCTAGCCTCACGTTCGCCTCCCGGACTTGGGCCCGCTGCGCCGGTGTAAAGGAGAGCAGCTTTTGACCACGCGCGAACAAGAGATGAGCGCCGATAGCGTGTCGGCCGGCGAGGCGATCGGAATCGTGCGGCCAGCGCCGCTCTTCTTTTGTTTGGCGGCCGCGTCGTTAGCGGCGCCTGCGCGCGCGCATGCGCAGAGCGCGGCATTCGGCACGCTCGCGGCCCGTGGCGCGCGTCCCATTAGGCCGGGGATTAATTCAGCGACCGGAACGGACCCCCCCCCCCCCCCCCCCCCACCACCACCAGCGCGCGCGCACCTGCGCAGGCGCAACAGCAACAGGTGCCGCGGACCTGCCGCGGCCTTCACGCCTCAACCGACAGCAGATCCACGCCGAGGGCACCGAGCCTCACACGGCCAACGGACTCCTTACTCTCCGTGACATGACATCCATTCTTTCAGTTTCATTACACTGACTACGATATGAAATACAACGGCATAATTGAAGACAGCGAGGCCGGCCGCGGTGGCCGAGGGGACTGAGGCGCTTCAGTCACGGTCTGCACGGCCACTACGGTCGGGGGTTCGAATCCCCCCTCGGGCATGGATATTTGTGCCGTCCTTAGTTGTAGGTAGTTCATAAGTAGTTTGTAGGTTTAGGAACTGATGACCCCGTAGTTAAGTCCCTTAAGCTTAACAAACATTTGAACATTTATTTGAACATTTGAAGGCAGCGATACAACCAGTCGGCTTTGAGCAATGACGTCATATTTGAGTCTTACAAGATACGCTACTTGGATAAAGCAAGTAGCAAAACAAACATCATCAACGAATATGAAAATACCGGATAGTATCGTAATACTTATGTATTGTAGGAAATAAATAATCTGTGATTATCCTCTTAAATTACTGATTACAACAACAGAATGTACAATCGATCACATGTCTCAAGCCAAAAATTCAAACCTGCGGCACTGTTGCGGAAAAAACAACAACAACAACTCTGGGTTAACCTGTTCCCTGTACCTAACCATCAGAGAGAAACTAGAAATTACTTTTTAAACACAAAATCCTAATATGTAACCTATGTTCTGGTTGTAAACAAACTAAAACTATCGGCTTCAACTCACAAGAAAAATACTTAGGCTCGAACAAACAGATCAAATCGTATGACTGATCATGTATTGGTCCCTTATTGCACTAGTGATACTCCCGCATCTGCAAAACTCTGCAGTCGCCCATTAGAGGGCCCCTGCGTGTTCCATGCCGCATTGCACTTTGACCTGCCGGTACGGCTGTATTGACGGTGCAGTGTGCCTCTGAAGTTGCGCTTTGTGACGTCATTTGTGTCGTGAAGCGTCAGACGAGACGGCGATTGGTAATCAATCCTGCTAATGTTCAAATGTTTATTGATCTTATGGAACTTAACTACGGGGTCATCAGTCCCTAAACTTACAAACTACTTAAGAACTACCTAATACTAAGGACGGCACAAATATCCATGCCCAAGGAGAAAATTTGCACCCCCGACCGTAGTGGCCGTGCAGAGTGTGACTGACGCGTCTGCTAATGTATTGCAATTGGTTGAGATGAAATTCTGAAGAGTTATTCCTTGTGAATACGGTCTTTGTGTAGAAGAAAAATCATTCACATGTTTTCTGGTAACTATTATAGTGCGGAAATATGAGCATAGATTAGAAACACTATAATAGATAATAGGTAACATGCGAATGATTCATCTTCTACACCAATACCATCTACACGAAGAAAGTTTCTTCGTAACTTCACCTCAACCAGTCACACTATATTAGCAGGATTGATTACCAATCGCCGACACATCCGACACTTCACCACACATATAACGTCAGAGAACGCAACTTCAGAGGCACACTGCACCGTCACTACTGGCGTACCGGCAGGCCACAATGCAATGCGGCATGGCACACGCAGAGGCCTCTAATTGGCGACTGCAGAGTTTTGCAGATGCGGGAGTATCACTAGTGCAATACGAGACCTTTACATTATCTATCATACGATTTTGGTGTATTTCTGTTTGTTCGAGCCTAAGTACTTTCCATGTCAGATATGACGTCATTGGTCAGAGCTGACGGGTCGTACGCGGACTTCAATTGACCCAAGTACACTGCTGATTACCAAACAAAAGGAACCCAAACAATGAAGCCTCCAAATCAAGTCAAATATGAAGCATTCGTCTACACCGACGACAGATGCACATGATTGGCACTCCACACGGAACCGCCAGCGACGTAAGTTACATAAAGGAGGGACAGTCGGCCGTATGGACGTAGTGCAATTGTTATTTTGTGCGGTTTTTTTGCTTAAGCAATTTCGATAAATCCCTTAGGACGCACGGAGCACCTTTCGAGAACTTTCAGGATTAGTCGCCTGCATGGATTGTGAAATTATCCTTCAGAAAATTGAGTAGTCGTGTCGAACCTAACCAGGAATCCTCTTTGGGCATATGTGATCGCCATGGCAGAATAGCCGTGCACACTAAGTCGCCTTGTTGCGGTGCGCGCGGCCGTTCGCCGTCGCGAATCAGTGTTTCTGTTGTCCTTAGCGTAAGTTACTTTAAGTACGGTAGTTTGTAAGCCTAGGGACTGATGTTCAACGTAGTTAAGTCCCTTACATTTACAAACATTTGGTTTAACATCTGTGTTTCTTGTACGCAGGTTGGAACGACGGACCGACGTGACGGATTCCACTCTCCTAGTTGCACCTCCACATGTCATGACAACCTTACTGTGCATGTGGCAGTGATGGATCACTCTGCGGCATCAGAATCCATGTTGTTGTGGTCGTCAGTCCGGAGACTCATTTGCTGCAGCTCTCCACCCTACTCTATCACCACCACCTAGAGAGAAGGACGCGGCATTCTCTTGTGACGTCAGGCAGAGTAGGTTGCGCGCGCATAGCTGATGGCTCGCTGCTTCGGCATAGTGGGCCGTGCCCCAGCGGCTACCCAGTCAGCTATGCGCGCGCAGCCTTCTCTGCCTGAAGTCACACGAGAGCGCCGCGGCCTTCTCTCTAGGTGGTGTTGACTCTATCCTGCGCAAGCCTTTTCATCTGCTCACAGATACGACAACTCACATGTATTTGCGCCGCGGCAGAGTATTTGTGTCGTCCTTAGTATAAGGTACTTCACATGTAGTTTGTAAGTTTAGGGACTGATGACCCCGTAGTTACGTCCCTTAAGCTTAAAAAACATTTGAATTTGAACACCTACTTGAACCTACTCACTGTGATCTTCTCTTGCTAACCGTCTGCGAGTTTTAGCCGACACACTTCCTTCAACTTCTGAATTCGCGATTCCTTCACGGTTAAAATTTTGTCCTACCAATCGATCCCTACTTTTAGTTAAGTTCTGCCAAAAATTCCTTTCCTCCCCAATTCTGTCCAGTACTTCCTCATTAGTTTTTTTCTGTAGCACCTCTCTTCTTCCTGTCTGATCTGTTTGTCGTCCATGTTTCATTACCGTAGCAAGCAACACTCCACATAAATGCTTCCAGAAAACACTTTCTAACAATAATCTATTTTCACACATTTTTCATTTCCAGAAAAGGTTTTCTTCCCATTGCCATTCTGAATTTATATTTTCTATACGACTCAAGTAACAAAACTTATCTACCATGGACATTGTTTCGTTACCTAAAATGTTCAAATGTTTGTAAACCTATCGGACCAAACTGCGTGGACATCAGTCCGTAGCTTACAAACTACTTAAACCTAGGTAAACTGACCTAAGGACAACACACACACACACATACCCCAGGGAGGACGCGAACCTCCACGGCGAGCAACCGCGCGCTCCGCAGCGAGACGCTTTAGACCACTCGGCTACTCCATCGCGCCTTTCGTTACCTAATCTCATTCTTTCAGTACTACTTGATTTTCTTAGACTGCATTCCATTACCCTTCTTCTGCTCTTGTTAATGTATATCTCCATTCAAGATACTATCCATTCCGTTCAGTTGCTCTTCAAAGTCCTTTATTACCGCTCAGAGAATGACAACGTCATAAGGCAAAGGACAAAGTTTTATTTCTTCACCCCGAACTTAAATTCCTTCTCGAAATTTCTCCTTTCTTTCTTTCACAGCTTGCTCAATGTACGGATTGAAAAACATTATTGAAAGATTACAAACATGTCTTACTCTCTTCCCAACCAGAGCTTCATTTTCATGTCCTTTCATGACCTTTCTTTCTGTACACGTTTAACCCTGATCACTTGAGACACTAAAAATTGTATTCCATTTAACATAGTCGAAAGCTTTCTCCAAACATACAAAAGTATAAATGTAGCTTTGCCTTTCCTTAATCTCTCTAACAAGATCAGTCATGATTATTGCTTGACGTGTTCCTACATGTCTCACAAATGTAATCTTGCGCAAGGTTGGCTTCAACCAGGTTTTCCATTCGTCTTTCAACAAATCGTGTTACACTTTTAGAAGCATGACTTATTAAACTGCTCGTCAATAATTTTCACACCTGCTGCGACTGATATCTTTGGAATAGGGATTATTGTATTCTTCTTGAAGTCTGAGGGTACTTCGCTGTCTCATACATCTTACACACCAGGAACCATGCCAGAACAAATTCGGCCCGTTGCGCAACAAGCACTATCCGTGCGTTCCATTCGAGATGGTCAGCTGCAGAGTGGAGTCTTCTCAGGGCTTCCATCGCTGCTTTTACCTCTGAGGCTATTAGTCAGGCATTAGCACAGGTAATGGTGCGACAAACGATATTAGATTAGATCAATACTTGTTCCAGAGAAAGTATATACGACCATTCGTAATGATATGGAACTTGTCAATTTAGTAAATGTTGTTTATACATGACAATTTTAAGGCCTTTTTATTGTCTTTTTATTTTATTTTTAAATTTAATTCTTTATTTTTTTATTGTAAGTTTTATCTAAGAATTCATCTATAGTGTAGAAGGAGTTGCCATTCACAAATTCCTTTCTTTTTAAATTCTAATTGGCTATCTGTCAGACTTTTGATGTTACTTGGTAAGTGACCGAAGACTTTTGTGGCAGCATAATTCACCCCTTTCTGTGCCAAAGTTATATTTAACCTTGAATAGTGAATATCACCCTTTCTCCTAGTGTTATAGCTATGCACACTGCTATTACTTTTGAATTGGGTCGGATTGTTAATAACAAATTTAATGAGTGAATATATATTGTGAAGCTACTGATAATATGTAGATAGAAAGACGAACGTTGAGCCGCCGTCAAACACAAATAAAAGACACACAAACACACACACACAATTCGAAATTCTCGGCCGCGGCCTTCCTGAGAAGGAGCACACTCATCCACACAATCACTCAGGCCGCCCAGCACAGTTATTGTAAAGCTACAGTGAAGATCCCTATATCTCTAAATAAATGTCTGCAGGATGATATAGGGTGGCTCCAGCAATTATTCTGCTTACACGCTTTTGTGCAATGAATACTTTTTTACTCAGTGTTTAATTGCCCCAGAATATGATCCCATTTGAAAGTAATAAATGAAAATAGGCACAGTATGCTAATTTACTGAGCTGTATATATCAAATTCTGCTATTACCCTGATGGCATAAGGAGCTGAACTCAAACGTTTCATCAGATCTTCAATGTGTTCCTCCCAATTCAATCCCTCGTCAGTGCAAACACATAAAAACAGTTATATACAACCGCTCGCTCAAAGAAGGATCTGTACCAAAAGATTGGAAAGTTGCACAGGTCACACCTATATTCAGGAAAGGCACTACAAGTAACCCACTAAACTACAGGTCTATTTCATTGACGTCAATTTGCTGCAGGATTTTGGAACAAATTCTTTATTCAAATTTTATGAACTGAAGGATCTATTGACCCAACGTCAACACGGATTTAGAAAATATCGTTCATGAGAAACAAAAGTAGCTCTTTAAACACACGAAGTGATGATTGCTATCGGCAAGGGATCTCAAATTGATTCCGTATTTCTTGATTTCCAGAAGGCTTTTGACATCGTACCCTACAAACGGCTTTTAATCAAATTGCGTGGTTATGATATATCACTCAAAATTTGCGACCGGATATGTCTGAGAGGACAAAGTTTGTAGTAATCTATGGTAAAGCATCGAATAAAACAGAGGTGATACGTGATATCGGGAACTTCATAAGGTAGTGTTATTGGTCCTCTGCTGTTCCTTATTTACATAAACGATTTGGGGGGAAATCTAAGCAGCTCTCTTAGATTGCTTGCGGATGACGCCGTCATTTACCGCATAATAAAATCATCTTAAGATCAAAACCAACTGCAGAAAGATCTAAATAAGATATCACTATGGTGTAAATATTGGCACTTGACTTTAAATAATGAGAAGTATGAAATCGTTCACATGAGTTCGAAAAGATAAATCAATCAAAAGTGAAGGCCTTGAACTCCACTAAATAATAGGAATTACTGTTACTCCAAACTTAAGCTGGAAATAACACATAGATAAAGTCGTGGGAGAGGCGAACCAGAGACTGCGTTTTATTGGCACTACCCTTAAAAAGATGCCACAGAACTACTAAAGAGACTGCATACACTATACTTGTCCGTCCAGTGTGAGATCCTTATTAGGTGAGTTTCACGGAGGACATCGAAAGAGTCCAAAGAAGGGCAGCTCGTTTCGTATTGTCACGATACAGAGGAGACAGCGTCGCCGCGGTGGAGTAACCGAGCGGTCTTAAAGACGCCTCGCTGCGGAGCGCGCGGTTGCTCGCCGTCGGAAGTTCGAGTCCTCCCTGGGGCATGGGTGTGTGTGTTTGTCCTTTGGTTAGTTTACGTTAGGTTAAGTAGTTTGTAAGCTACACACTGATGACCACGCAGTTTGGTCGGCTAGATTTACAAACAATTGAACATTTTGAGGCAGTGTCACGGCAATGATAAAGGATCTGGGATGGGAATCATTACGGCAACAGCGATTATCGCTGCAGCATGGGCTACTTACGAAACAGCAATCGACAATATTCTCCTCCAAATGCGAAAATATATTGTAGAAATGATCATCAGAATAAAATACGAGAAATCAGAGCTCGATCCGAGAGATTCTGCTTTTCTTTCATCCCGCGTGGTTTTCGAGTATGCAATGGGAGATAAATAGTATAAAGGTGGTTTGATGAACCCTCTACCAGGCACTTAAATGTGATTTGTAATCCCGCGTAGATGGAGATGTAGATCGCGCGCGATGAAGTTTAGGGTATACGAAGTTATAAACACTATAAGGTACACGACAAACCCATCACAAATGAGGTATTAATTTATTTGTGTCTTTACTACTATTCTGTAGGTAACACATTTTGCAGACAGTTTCCTAATATTTGTGTCTAATTGTGGATTATTGTAGGGGACATTATTCAGGAGAGACAACATAATAAGGATTTCGCTGCGTGAAAAGAAAAATTACAAGCCAAACCTTTTTACATATAGGCCTACTGATGACATACAGACGGAGTGTGAAACAAGGCGACGGGCAAAGAGAGAAGGAGGAATATAAGAAGGGAATAAATACATATACAGCTACGATAATTAGTATAGTTCTGGACTAAAATCCCTCTCTATATGTTCCTATCGCAAAACGTAACAAGAAATCTGTTTGCAGTGTGTTTCTCTTCTGATAATGACGGAAACAAAAAACTTCCCTTCATGTGTGAGTTTTGTTTAACATTTCATTGCAAGCTACATATAACGTGCTTTTGGCTATCAAAGTGTTTTCAAACAACGTTTCATAACTGATTGAATATCTTCCCAGTTTTGCCGCCTAAGATAGATACCCACTCAAGCTTACGACGAGAATCCTTCGTATGGTTGAGAAATGATGCCAAAGATTGCTTTTTTTTTAATTGTTTTAAAGCTGCACAACTAGTTTCAGCAGTCTAACTGCCATATTCAGATGCCTCTACAAATATACCTAGAAAGAATATAACAACTGCATTCAAAATTTTGAAAAGATCTTATTTGCCTGATGGTATAAAAATCCATTAAAAAAAAGGTTTGAGCTTGTGGTGACTTATGGTGAGTTAAGTACTTTAAAAATGGCTTGTTTCTTTTTACATTTAAAATAAACATCACTTGTATGTGGAGTACTCTACGATACATTTTCAAAATAACGCACAGACTGCAGACATACTGTTTAAGAGCTCTGATTATAGGAACAAGCCTATTCGCTAGATGGCAGAACAGTGTTAATACAGCGGATTGTCATTATATGGCGTTAGTGTTCTGCAGTTATTGGTACGACGACGACCCCTCCTCCTACATCAACTGAACATTTCAATTATTATTTCTTATTTAAGCTTTAACTGAGTTGTTCACAGTTGTTGTAAAAGTTTACAGGTATTTAATGAAGGAGTTTGGTCACACTGCTGAGTGGCTTGTTACCTTCGTTCAAATGAATATACATTGTTACGAAACTGTTACAGCACTATACACAACGAATTGTAAACGTTGGGATATTGATAACACCCCACCTACCTAGTAGTGCGACTTTCTGTATTGAGCAGTGCCCATCATAATGTCATATGACAAGCAAAAAGGTCTTAGAAGGGTGTTGGAGAAAGTTTTAATGTAGCTGAAGACTGTGAGATTCCAGAGTTTGATGATCCAGATGACAAGCAGACGCTGACCAGTGCAAAAGCAAACTATCATGCAACTGCACTTGATTAATCTAACGACGATACTGGAGAAGATACGGCACACTCCTTTTCAACAACTCCGGAGAGGTTTTTCTGCTACAAGTGTAGCCAAATTATGTGTTTAAATCGTATGAAGGCACCTGCTGTAAATGTATCAATTCAGAATCTTCTTCCACTAATGCTGAAAATATTCGGTGTTGAAATGCGATTTTTCTCTAGAATTTTACATGAATGATTGTTTTAAGTAATATAAATATGTATGTTGCATTGTATGTTAACATCTATCTATAAATTTAATGGCTAACTTTTTCTTATTTGATTAATTTGAAAAGTAGTATGTATATGGACATTTGAAACCATTATACACATGTTATTGATTTTATCAGTTCCTGATATATATTAAAGTACCTTAGTGGTTAAAATTGTACTTAAATTAATAAATAAAAGACTAAATGCAATGTTTATTGTCATCATCATCGTCATCATTAGAGACTGATTATGCCTTTCAGCGTTCAGTCTGGAGCATAGTACATCTCATAAAATTCCTCCATGATCCCCTGTTCAATGCTAACATTGATGCCTCGTCTAATGTTATGCTTTTTACTTCAAAATCATTCTGCACCGAATCTAAGTACTTTCTTCTTGGTGTACCTCGAATCCTCTTACCCTCCGCTGCCGAGCTCATGAGTCTCTTAGGTAACTTTGCTTCTCCCATGCGTGTAACATGACCCCACCATCTCAGTCTGTTCGCTCCAACTGCTTCATCTATGGTGTTCATTCCTAGTTTTTCTTTGATTTCCTCATTATGGTCACCCTCCTACCATTGTTCACATCTATTAATAGCTGCAATCATTCTTGCTACTTTCATATCTGTAACCTCTACCTTATGAATAAGGTAACCTGTATCCACACAACTTTCACTCTCATACAACAAAGTTGGTCGAAAGATAGAGCGGTGCACTGCTAACTTAGTCTTGGTGCTTACTTCCTTCTAGCAGAAGGGAGTAGATCTAAGCTGAGATCTCACTGCATTAGCTTTGATGCACCTCGATTCCAGTTCTTTCGATATGTTGCCATCCTGTGAAAAAATACATTCCATGTACTTGAAACTGTCTACCTGTTCTAACTTTGTTCCTCCTATTTGGCACTCAATCTGTTTGAATCTGTTTCCCACAGACATTATTTTCGTTTTGTGCACCTTTGATCGAGCTCTGAAATATTAGTTTGCAAACTTTCAATCGAATCGGCCATTACAACTAACAAGGAAAGTACATGGGCTCGAACAAACATATCTGTATGAACGTTTGGTTACAGGATCTCTACGTTCACCTCAATGTGTTGGTGGGTGTCGTTTTTCTGCAAAGCTCTGCAACCATGCTCTAGATAGCACTGTAGATGTAATTGTAGACGCCCTACGTAATGCAGATATCTTAACTATAACGTATGTAATAATCATCGTACTTGTTCTCTAGCGAATTGTTATCAAAATCCGTGATGATAGTTGCAACTTTAACCTTCTTCCCGAAAGACTGTTAGTATTCATTGCCACTGCTTCTATCGCCTCTTCCTGCACTTACCGTAGCACTACCGCTTGCAATGAGTTGTTCATCATTATCATCCCTATTAACATTATTATGAGTTTGTAACAACAGGATCTAACTTATGCTCATATTTCTGTACCACAACAGATACGAGAAAGCATGCAAATGATTCATCTTCTACACTAATACCATCTTCACGAAGAAGGGTTCTTCATAACTTCATCTCAACCAATCGGAATACATTAGCAAGATTGATTAGTAATCGCCGCCCCATCTGACGCTTCAACACACAAATAACATCACAAGACGCAACTTCGGAGGCATACTGCACCGTCCCTACTGGCGAACCGACAGGTCAAAGTGCAATGCGGCATGGCACACGCAGAGCCCTCTAACGGACAAATGCAGAGTTTTGCAAATGCGGGAGTATCACTAGTGCAATAAGGGTTCTTTACATTATCTCTCATACGATTTTGGTGTATGTGTGTTTGTTCGAGCCCAAGTAATATCCTTGTAAGTCATCGGCATATGCGAGACTACTTATTTTGTTTTCACCTATTTTAATCCCGCCCTGCCAGTCTACTGTTTTCAACATATGATCCGTGAATAGTATGAACAACAGTGGTGACAGGTCTTACCCCTGAAACAACCCTGAACTAATGAGCTTCATTTGCCATCTACTCTAACTGCTGCCGGACAGTCTACGTAAAGCCCTTTAATTGCCTGCAAAAGTTTGCCTCCAATACCATAATCTTGTAGAACTGACAGTAGCTTCCTCCTAGGAACACGGTCATAAGCCTTTTCCAGATCTATGAAGAATAGATACAATTCCCTGTTCCACTCATAGCACTTTTCCATGACCTGCCGTAGGTTAAAGATCTGGTCCAGACAGCCTCTAAGAGGCCTAAACCCACACTGATTTTTATCTAACTTGTCCTCAATTAATACTCGCACTCTCCTTTCCACAATACCTGAGAATATTTTGCCTACAAAGCTAATTAAAGAGATACCTCAATAGTTGTTGCAATCTTTTCTGCTTCCGTGTTTGAAAATTGGCGTGATTACCGCTTTCGTCCAGTCAGACGGAACCTGTCCTGATTCCCACGCCTTTTCAATTATCCTGTGTAACCATTTCAGACCTGATATTCCACTGTATTTGAGTAGTTCCGACTTAATTTCATCCACCCCAGCCGCTTTATTGCACTGTAATCTACTGAGCATTTTCTCCACTTCCTCGAGTGAGATCCTGTTTCCATCGTCGTTCCTATCCCATTCTACCTGAAAATCTGACACATCAGTGAACGTTTCACCTACATTGTGCAATTCTTCAAAATATTCCCTCCATGTGCTCAAGGCATCCACAGGATTGACTAGCAGCTTTCCTGACCTGTCCAAAACACTTGTTAATTCCTTCTTCCCTCCCTTTCGAAGATTGCTAATTACGATCTAAAATGGTTTTACCGCGTCTTAACCCAGAGTTTCTAGCTTGCTTCCAAAGTCTTCTGCTTGGAGTCTGCAATTATCCCTTTGGCTTTGTTTCTTTCTTCAACATAACTTTCTCTGTCTGCCTGATTTCTAGTATGGAGCCATTTTTGAAATGCCTTTTTTTATTTTTACGGGCTGCCTTGACTGTGTCATTCCACCATGCTGTCTGCTTCTTCCAGCCTTTACACACTACTGTTCTAAGACATTCTCTAGCTGCCTCCAGTTGTGTGTCCCTGTATCTTGACCATTCCTCTTCCAGTGACTGTACCTTTCAGAGATCATTGTTATGTATTTGTGACTAATTTCCTTGTCTTGAAGCTTCTCAATTCTTATTCTTCTACACATGGACCTGACTTTCTGCTCTTTTGGCCTCTCAAAACCGATTTCACTGTAGATTAAATAATGATCAGTATCATCAAAGAACCCCCTGAAAAACACGTGTGTCCTTGACTGTCTTCCTGAATTCCTGGACTGTTATTATATAGTCAATGATATATCTGGTTCCCCTTCCTTCCCAAGTATAGCGGTGAATGTCCTTTGTGATAACTAAGCCCATACTGGAACAGAAATCCAAGAGCTATTTTCTGTTCTGTTGGCCTCCATATCCTCTCCAAATTTACCCGTAATCTTTTAATAACCTTCTGTTCGATTTCCTATCCTGGCGTTGAAATCACCCATGAGTAAAACACTATCCTTATCCTTCACTCTAACAACTACATCACTAAGTGCGTAGTAAAATCTGTCTATCTCATCTTGAACTGTCCCTTCACAGGGTGAATACAGTGCCACAATCCTAATTTTCTTGCTGGAGATGGCCAAATCTATCCACATCAGTCGTTCATTTGCATACCTTATTTCAATTATACTGAGTTCTATTGCTGATGTAAAATCCTACACCACACTGTGCTTTTCCTACTTTGACACCTGACAGGTAGGCCTTGTATTCTCCGACTTCGTCCTCTTTCTCTCCCCTTACTCTAACGTCACTAACAGCTAAAACATCTAACCCCATCTTACTTGAAGCCTCCGCCAGCTCTACCTTCTTCCTATTGTAATCCCCACTGATATTAATAACTCCCCATCTCATTCCAGATCGTTTGCCAAGTCGTATCTGAGGAGTTCCTGGTCTGTCAATTAGAGGTGGGACTCCATCACCTCACCTCCAAAGGTCCGAGGCATTTTGCTCTGATTGTTGCCAGCAAGTACCTGGCAAGCAGGTTGCTAGCCTTACTTGCCCAGGACCCCACTGGGTTTTACCCCTAACGGATGAGGGACTGATCGGTGGATTTGGAAGTCTTTGCCGTCTGAGCACAAAGGTGGCGACGACTTAGAATATGTCCGATATAACCTTATTCAAAAGTAACTGGTATCCCGACTGTCAGGACCACTTACTTGGCCACTCATACGTTGCCCGTGGTTCATGAACTAGGACATGACTACAGGAACCCACACCATGAACCACAGTGTTTATTGTGTAATACACAAACCCTACATAAATACGATACTGAGGTTTAGATTTTTTCTTAAATTGATGTTTATGATGTAATAAACAATTTAAGAAAGAAATCTAAACCTCAGTATCGTATTTATGTAGGGTGCTGTGAATACCCCACGTCCCTAGTCATGTTATTAATGCTTACCTCCCCAGTTAAAGGTTAATTGTTGCCATGTATTAATGTTAAATACAGGATAGCAATACAATAATTTTATTATAAACTATTTAGGAAACGTTACGTCTTCTGCCATATTGTTCAAATTTGGCCATAAATATTTTCACACAATTTGTAATGGCTGTATTTATGTGTCACTTACAGAATTGCATGGAGTGTTATGTTATATAGATTAATTTGATCCAGTGCATCACTAATATTTCTATATACAATTGAATCAGGGAACTGATGACCACTGATCAGCGGCGGACTAAGGGGGGGGGGGAGGGGGGGAGACCACCCCAGGGCTCTCGTCTTGAGGTGCATCGAAAGTACTTTTTTGTTTTTTTTTTTATTTGTTAGTTTTTATTTATTTATTTATTTATTTATTTTTTTTTTTTTTGTGACCTTGGCTTCACGTTCTGGGGGCTCCAAATCAAATCTCGAAAGGGATTTTCATTAGACTGTCCCGTGGCTCTCGTCCTAGGGGGCTTCCAAATCTCGAAAGTTACTTTTTGTAGTAACACATGTATCTCCAGGTGGGCGGTGGTCCTCATTTTGTTTTGTCGTCGCCCCGGGCCTCCGACAGCCTTAGCCCGCCACTGCCACTGATGCACATCTACATCTACTCGCGATACTCTGCAAATCACATTTAAGTTCCGGGCAGTGGGTTCATCGAACCACCTTTATACTATTCATCTACCTGTCCATTCTCAAATAGCGCGCGGGAAGGAAGAACATCTGAATCTCTCCGTTCGAGCTCTGATTTCTCGTATTTTATTCTGATGATCATTTCTATCTATGTAAGTTGGAGTCTGCAATATATCTTTGCATTTGAAGGACAATGTTGGAGATCGGAGTTTCTTAAGTAGACCACGCTGCAGCGACAACGCCGTTGTTGTAATGATTCCCATCCCAGATCCTGTATCATTTCCGTGACGCTGTCTCCCTTGTATCGTGACAACACAAAGCGGGCTGCCCTTGTTTGGACTATTTCAATGGCTTCCATCAAGCCCACCTGATAACGATCCCGCACAGGGCAGCAACACTCCAAATGGGGACGGACAAGCGTAGTGTATACAGTCTCTTTAGTAGTTCTGTTGCATATTTTAAGTATTCTGCCAATAAAAAGTAATCTCTGGCTCGCCTTTGCTAAGAGATCTAGAAAGTCACTAGAAATAAAATTTTTATTATTTATTATTATTCTGGTACATTTTTCCATCGCCTATGTTAGATTAGATTAAGTTACAAATTATTGTTCTCCACTCTTCTCTGTCCTCCCATAAGTACTCAAGAATGTTGTTCTTCCTCATTGCTGACTGAACTTCCTGCATCCATGTGGTAGGTGGTCGTCCCTTTTTTCTTCTTCCGTTCGGTGTCCAGTCGAGTATGCATTTTGGAAGCCTTTCTTGTCCCATTCTGCTGACGTGTCCATACCATTTCAGATATTTGAGCTCGTTGAATTCAATAATTGAATTTTTTCATTTCATTCTCTGATTACTTCTTTTTGTATTCTTTCTCTTCTTGATATTCTTGCCGAACGTCTCCAGAAATCCATTTCTGTGGCTAATAATTTTAATCCACATCTACATAAATACTCCGCAATTCACCGTAAGGTGTGTGGCGGAGGGTACACTGTACCAGTACTAGGCATTTACCTTCCTATTCCACTCCCAAATGGAACGAGGAAAAAAGAATGCCTATATGCCTCCGTACGAGCCCTAATTTCTCTTATGTTGTCTTTGTGATCATTACGCGAAATGTAAGTAGGCGGCAGCAAGATCGTACTACACTCAGCTTCAAATTGCGGCCCTCTAAATTTACTCAACAGAAATTTACGAAAAGAACGTCGTCTTTCTTCCAGCAATCCCCAATTGAGTTGCCGAAGCATTTCCGAGACACTCGCGCATTGGTCGAACCTACCGGTAACAAATCTAGCTGCTCGCCTCTGAACCGCCTCTATGTCTTCCTTTAAACTGATCTGCTGCGGGTCCCAAACACTTGAGCAATACTCAAGACGTAGTCGTACAAGCATTTTATACGAGGTCTCATTTACAGGTGAAGTACATCTTCCCAAAATTCTCCCAATAAACCGAAGTCGGCTGTCCGCCTTACTCACAACTGGTCTTACATGTTCGTTCCATTTCATATCGCTCTGCAATGTTACGCCTAGATCTTTGAACGACGCGACAGCATCAAGAAGGTCACTACTAATACTGTATTCGAACATTATGGGATTGTTTTTTCTACTCATGCGCATCACCTTACATTTTTTTTTTTTTTTTTTTTTTTTTTTACATTGAGAGCTAGCTGCCATTCTTCGCACCAACTAGAAATTTTGTCTAAGTCATCCTGTATGCGATCACAGTCAGTTACAGACGACACCCTTCCATACACCACAGCATCATCAGCAAACAGCCGCAGATTACAACTTACTCAGTCCATCAGATCATTTATATAGATAGAAAATAATAGCGGTCCTATCACACTCCCCTGGTGCACGATTGACGATACACTCGTCTCTGATGAACACTCGCCGAGAAGAACAACGTACTGCGTTCTATTACTTAGGAAGTCTTCCAGCCAGCCACAAATCTGTGAACCTATTCCATAAGCTCGTATCTTCGTTAGCAGTCTGCAGTGTGGCACCGCGTCGAACGCCTTTTTGAAGTCGAGAAAAACACAATCCGCCTGTTGCCCTTCGTCCATGGCTCCCATGGCGCGCATCGATCTTTTTATAGACGTACGAATCTCTAATAACTTTTGCCTGTCATCATTTGCGTGTTCTTTTTTTAATCGAGAGTGCAACAGCCTTTGCTTTCTCAGCAACTTTCTAACATTATTATTATACCAAGTTGGATGTTTTCCATCCTTAATCTTCTTTACTGGCACCCTTTATTAACAATGTACTTAAATGTAATCCACAATTCCTCTACATCCATAGTCCCGGAATTAAACGATGCCCATTCATTTTCTAAGTGCGATCGTAACATTTGATATTCGGTTCTTCCCAACAAAAACACGCTCCTAGCCTTCTTGATTGGCTTATGAACTTTGGTCACCATCGACGCTATGACGACATCGTCAATAAGGTCAGGCCTGTTTGTGGCTAAAAGGTCTATAATACTTCCATTGCGCGTGGTTTGCCGGTTTAACTGCTCAAGACAGTTTTCGGAGCGGTCCTATCACACTCCCCTGGGGTACGCCTGACGATACACTCGTCTCTGATGTATACTCGCCGTCGAGAACAACATACTGCGTTCTCTTACTTAGGAAGTCTTCCAGCCAGCCACAAATCTGTGAACCTATTCCATAAGCTCGTATCTTCGTTGCCGTTTTGTTATCCACACTTCTGAACCATATGTAAATAAAATTTTACCCATATTACCTCCGCAAACCAAAAGCATCATTCCCGTTCGTTGGGAACTGAGCAGAGCGACTAGATTCGCCGTGACGCGGAATAGAACGTTTTCCTGCTACCGCGGTCGCTGGACTACATTTGTTAATCCAGGCAACACGACCCGGTCGTGAGGAGCGCCTGTGTAGTCGGAGCGACGCGTGATTGGAAGCCGCCGGCTGCCGTTGCCGGGGTCACGGTGGTAGAGGAAGTGGGGGGAGGGGGGGGGTTGGATGCTGTTTGTAATGGCTGTGACCGCCGCCGCCTCCTGACCAGTGATTTACACGCAACCAGTTTTTGCCGGCCCCCCAGAAGCCTCAGCGCCTGCGTCAAACAAGGATTTCACGTCTCTTTAATTTGTTTCACTCGGCGAGACGAATCGCGGCGTGGCTCTCACTCCGCGGGTTTCTCTTTGGAGCCGAGCCTACGTTCGCAGCCAAGTTGTTTGTTTTGCTCCTAATATCTGGGAAGTCGTGGCAGGTGCCGACGCAGACACAGACTCTTAGGATTCCAACAACGGACAAATGTGTGTGGAATTTCCTTCTTTATTTTGTCAGTAGATGAATTTTTCTCCTTCTGTAGAATTCATTGGGTGAAAAGCAAGGTTTTCTAAGAGAGCACTTAAACCGTGGCAGAATGGTTTTACAGTGACGTGGGAAAAATCATGGAATAGCAGAAATCACAGATACAAATACCGGTCATAGTAAGACCAAGAATTTTCACTACTGTTAAATCGTAATATAAATCACATCCACAAAATACACGATGTTCTAAGAGAAAGATCAAATATTTTCGGATATGGTAACATAGACGAATTGCAGTATAAAAGCCATATAACATGTGTCCAGTTTTTATTGAAAAGCAGATACAGAAATTAGTATGTAACCCCAATAACCTTAATGCAAAGGCAAATGAGGACATTCAAAGTTAATCATAGAATGTAGGCTTTCACGGCCGGCGTCTTCATTAATTAAAACTTCCTCGTTAAGTTGCCGTGGTCCATCAATAAAAGTTCTTACTCCCGACGTTTCGTTGCCTACTGCGGGCAACATCTTCAAGGGTGATTCGACGACTGTCTACAAAGCGCTGGAGGTCCTTCTTATATAGAGGGCATAGACGGCGCCACCACTTGTCACGTGCTGCCGACTATGAAGCTATCTTTGAACAACGTCATATCTCTCAATTGCAATCTAGTGTCATATCTTTGGTTCAAAGTTGGCTGCCAAATCTTATCTAATTTCAAACCTTCTTCTTTCCCGTTAAAATTATTGTGGTGTTTCTGTATCTCTATAGCTTCTCTGTACATGCGTGTGTAATAATGTGACGTCCTGGCTAGCACGCTCATTTTACTAAATTGTATTTCATGGTCACGTGTAAAAACATGCTCTGCCACAGGTGACTTGCCTGTGTGACCCAGTCGATAATTCCTTTTGTGTTCCAATATGCGAGTATTAACACTCCTTTTTGTTGTTCCTATATATACCATGCCACAGCTACAGGAAATTTTATACACCCCAGACGTTGCTAGGGGATGTCTTGCGTCTTTCACTGATCGTAAGCATTTGCTAATTTTCTTGGTAGGTCTAAAGACGGTCTGCACTTGAAACCTGGCCAAAACTTTCCCAATACGTTCCGTAATTTTGTGGATGAAAGGAAGAGAAACTTTTCCGACCGACAGTTGTAGTTGTGGCTTGTTTTCGGACCCTTTTCTTCTTGGATGGAGAGCTCGATCTATCTCTTTATCGGTGAATCCATTTTTCTTAAACGCTGTTCGCAAATGGTTTAATTCACTTCTCAGATAAATAGGCTCACAGATATTATTAGCTCGATCCATCAATATTTTAATGAAACCTCTCTTCTGCCTAGGATGATAGTTCGAATCCTTATGAAGATAACGATCGGTGTGGGTGCCCTAAGGTCTCATCTGCCCGTCTGATTACCGATACATCCAAAAACTTCAACTGTCCGTTTTCCTCTTTCTCCATAGTAAATTGTATCCGCAGATTAATACTATTCAGGTGCCCCAAAAATCATTTAATTCTTCATCACCGTGATTCCATATCACAAAAGTATCATCCACGTACCGGTATCACTTTGAGGAACTTTTGTTGGCCGACTGCAGCGCTTGATGTTCTAAAAATTTCATTAATAATTTAGCGATAGCTGGACTCAAAGGACTACCCATTGCCACCCTTTCAATTTGCTCATAACATTCACTGATGTATTGAAAATAAGTCGTGGATAGGCAGTGTCGGAATAAAGATACTATATCAGTTGGAAACATGTCAGCTATGTAAGAAAGAGCTTCTTTAACTAGAGCCATGGTGAACAAAGATACTATATCAAAACTGACAAGAATATCACCTGTAATGACAGTAATATCTCTCAATTTTTCTATAAAAAACATAGATGAGTATATGTCGCTTATGGTACGACGACTGGAGAACCTACGTAAGAAGAAAGGTCAACAACTTTCTTCACTCACATCTTGCTACGTCTGGGGTGTATACAATTCCCTGTAGCCGTGGCATGGTGTATATAGGAACAACAAAAAGGAGTGTTAATACTCGCATGTTGGAACATAAAAGGAATTGTCATCCGGGTCACACAGACAAGTCAGCTGTGGCAGAGCATGTTTTTACTCGTGGTGACCATGAAATAAAATTTAGTGAATCGAGCGTGCTAGCCAGGACGTCGCATTATTACACATGCATGTACAGAGAAACTACAGAAATACAGAAACTCAACAATAATTTTAACAGGAAAGAAGAAGGTTTGAAATTAGATAAGATTTGGTGGTCAACTTTGAACCAAAGATATGACACTCGATTACCTGTAATCCAGAGAGATGACGTTGGACAAAGATAGCTTCGTAGTCGGCAGCACGTGACAAGTGGTAGCGCCATCCATGCCCTCTATATAAGAAGGACCTCCAGCGCCTAGTAGGCAATCGTCGACTAACTCTTGAAGATGTAGGCAACGAAACGTCGGGAGTAAGAAGTTTTATTGAAGGACCACTGCAACTTAACCCGGTAGTTTTAATTAATGGATTCAAAGTTAAATTTCCAAAATTTTCATCACCAGCTTCAATACAAATTTGACTTACTTTCATAACAGCACGTGTAGGTAATCTGAGGACGTCTTTTCATACTTTTTCAAGGCTATACTGTTCATAGTACGAATGATGAAATCGACTCTTGTGTTTCCTTGTTCTGTGTAGTCTTCGCCTTTCAACCCCCTCAGGCAAAAATCCTTAGGGGTAAGGTTCGAGGGCCATAGTGGTCAACAAAACTCCCCTTATCAACCGATTCATCTGCTGGGGAAAGAGACGATTAGACGACTAGAATTTGGAGCAGTTCTGTCATGTTCAAAGAGCATAAGCCAAAGGACTTTCTTCTAATAACGCCGGAAGTTCATTATTTCCAGACTTTTTTTGTGACTGTATTAACGAGTGATCCTGTAACGTTAACCCTTTCTGTCCAACATTATGAAATCAGCTTCGGAAAAATTAAAATTCAGTGTTACCGGTATTAATACAGTGCAGTAAACAACAAATTATGTGTTTTAAAATTATTTGTCGTACTATTGATTTTTTTATGTACGTAATTCATGCACAACACAGACGTTTGTATCCATGTACCGTGTGATCAAGAAGTCAGTATAAATTTGAAAACTTCATAAATCACGGAATAATGTAGATAGAGAGATAAAAATTGAGACACATGCTTGGAATGACATGGGGTTTTACTAGAAAGAAAAAAAGATATGTCCGCCAGATGGCGCTTCATTTGATCAGAAAAGCAATAATTAGCACAAAAAATTAAGTCAAAGCAAAGATGATGTTCTTTACTGGAAATACTTAATATGTTCACCATCATTCCTCAACAGTAGCTGTAGTCGAGGAATAATGTTGTGAACAGCACTGTAAAGCATGTCCGGAGTTATGGTGAGGCATTGGCGTCGGATGTTGTCTTTCAGCATCCCTTGAGATGTCGGTCGATCACGATACACTTGCGACTTCAGGTAACCCGAAAGCCAATAATCGCACGGAGTGAGGTCGGGGGAACTGAAGGGCCAACCAAGCATGACGAAAGTGGCGGCTGAGCACACGATCATCGCCGAACGACGCGCGCAAGAGATCTTTCACGTGTCTAGCGATATTGGGTGGAGTGCCATCCCGCATAAATCCCCATGTTATTCCAAGGTTGTGTGTCAATTTTTTCCTCTCTATTTACATTATTACGTGATTTATTAAGTTTTCAAATGTACACTGACTTTTTGATCACCCGGTATTTTATTACTTGGACGTCATTTTGTTGATAGTTAAAACTACCAAATCAATAATGCTAGCATAATCTTCGCCATAGCAACCAAGACAAGACAATTTACTGGTGGAATAAAATAAAAGGAACCATACTCACGCTCACACTCTCAGCCACGTACAGATGGCAACGCAACACAACCTCCAAGATGGACAAATTAATGCTTCAAAAGTGGCTACACGCCGTACCATGCGGCAAAATGTCGTACTAGAAGCATGTCGTTCATCAACAAAAATGCAACTTTAAGGATTGATGCATAACATACGGTATAAATCAAATTTTAATACGTTGTTGTCCAAGAACAACACTTGGAATGAAAGGGTTAATCACATACACCTGAATAAGAATAAGATATTACCAGAATATCAAGACCCTACATTAATTATTTCTTGATATTGGGATTTCCTTTCCCCTGTGTATAATGACTATTGGACGGAGAGAGCATTGATTTGGGCACACACACAAAAAAAAAAAAAATAAAAATAAAAATAAAAAAAAAAATAAAAATAAAAAATATAAAAAAAAATGGAATATTTACTTCATCTTCGTTTTCAAGGATTAGGCCTTCTGACCCGATACGGCTCAGAACTGTTCTCACCAAACCTTCTTTACGGCTGGGTTATATTGTATGGCATCGATGCATTGGACAAGCTCCTTCGGGTTTTGTAGAGAGTTTTCAATTATCCTTGTAAAAGATTTCAATGTTCTTTATTGTGTCAGTATTTCTTTAGGTGATCGGATCTCGTAGGACGATGCGATTACACAACAGGTCCAGTCTGTCAGGGTACAAGGAAGGAACCTCCCAGATGACTGAGTAAAAATGGGACATAGTCGGATATAGGTTGGGTAAAGATGTTAACGGCAAATGATTCCACAACGAGAGAACATCAGAATATCATAAATGGAAGATGTTATAATAAAACGCTCCGTATGAAGGCCACAACTCGTGATAGCTTCGATCATTGTTCAACGATTAGCCAAAGATGAGGAAGTAATACAGGCTAGCATGTGAAGGCGACGTCAGTGTGGCATCATTATGTTAAAAGAAAGGCATATAGGGGTACAACATAGAAAGTACAAGAATACAAGTACATTAATCACGACTGAAGAATTAACTGTTCAATAACACAATAATTACAAATTATTTTTAAACTGCTTTAGAACTCTTTATTATCTCACAATTAGGTTATTTTGACTTTAGGCCATCTTCAGGTGTTGGTATAAAATATCGTAGCCGTTTATTTGCTGCAAAATTGATGTTATGCTTATTTATTGGTGCTTATCTGTATATGAGCAACAGCACTGGTTATATTAATCGATTTTGTATCAATTTTTTGTAGTGTAGTATTTTGTATATCGTTGAAATACTGCCACTACAGTCTATGCTAGACTGCGCTGCCACTACAAAAATTGATAAAACAATCGATTAATGTAACCAGTGCTGCTGCACATACACAGATAAGCACCAATAAACAAGCATAACACCAGCAGGCGGCTCTGGCGCGTCTCTGACGTCATCGCGGCAGCCACCGTGCTAAAAGAAATCAATTGGCAGCAAATACTTGGCAACGATGTTATAAGTACCAACACCTGAAATTGGTCTAAGGCCGAAATAAGCTTATTGTGAGATAATAAAAAGTTCTAAAGCAGCGTAAAAATAATTTATAATTACTGTGTTACTGAACAAGTCCCTCAAAGACATACTGTACACTGCGGGTTCCAGAGAACGGATAAACTGAAATTGATAAAATTGTAAATAATGTATTTCTGAAAATCATCAAGTGGGTCTCCGCAAATGGATTCTCTTTGAAATTCGATAAAACGCAGTACACACAGTTCTGTACAGTTAATGGCATGAGAGCATTAATAAACAGAGTCTTTGCGCAGAAGTCCGTAGGTAAGGTAGAACAATCAGAATCCTTTGCCGTGTGCATTGATTAGAGATGAAACTGGAAGAAATATACCGATAAAATTTTGAATCGTTTGAGTTCAGCTACTTATGCTATTACTATTATTGCAAATTTTGGTGATATATATCTTAATGAAATAGTATTATATGCATATTATTATACTATTCTCTCATTTGGTATCATATTTTAGGATAATTCATCACGGAATAAAAAGAATTCATTCCACAAAATCGTGTAAACCGAACAATTGCTGTTGCCCGCCCAATATTATCCTGCAGATTTTTATTGAAGGAACTAGGTATCTTCACATGGAAATACCAGAGTGCATAACTACAACACTACAGAATAGTTGATCCTCACTATTCGAAGTTAAATCTACAGTTGGCCAATATACGGATGAATTATGTTCCCACATAAGTCTCTGGTCACTTGCCAACAGCGTCAGAAGTCTGACAGCCAAATACCATTTAAAAGGATATTAAGACATTTCGAGTGGTACCTCCTTCTGCTCAATAGATGATTTTTATTTTTATTTTTTATTTTTTTTTTTAACCGACACGTTCCAAAGCGTTATGAACTACCGTCTCAACTATCTAAGGAACCTTCACGAATGTAGTCTAACCGAGATAGTTGATTCTTCAGCGTACTCATGAAAGATTTGGCAGCGACGTCTTTGCGAAGCCAAACATAACTGTGAAATTCGTACTTATGACATCTCAAAACAATATCGAAGTATTGACTAACTAGATCAAGTCGTGCACATTGACATCAGTGTACAAACCCCCGAATGAGAAATTTGCATTTACTGAGCTTGACAAAATACATCAAGCTGGTTCAGGGCAATTTTAACTGCCGCAGTGTTAACTGGAAAACGACGACGCTGATGAAGCACCCACGTAAAAGTAGCCTTCACGATGTGACAAGATCCAGTATCGCTTTCACCACAGTGAACGGCCAGTTACAGACCCCTTTAGCCATCAATGTTTGCAGTGCCCCTTATCATACATTGGCCAAACTGGAAGAGCCTTCAAAACTGCGTTCCACGAACATCTTCTCAAGAGAAGCAAACACACTCATCCCCCCCTACACAAACTGCAATTTATTCACTTCACCCCCAAAGGAAAAAAAAACTCTCAACTTTGGAAGAATTAGAAATTACTATGTTTGTTAAACAGTCCCCAGAACACAGTCTCAACGAACAGCTAATTACAAAAAATCAAACTTTTTGCGATATCATGTTATCCATCTTTTTCCAAAAGGACCTCCCTTCTGGCAGTTTTTCATTCAATTATTATTGTTTCACAACCACCATGTATCATTTCACAAGATTCGTTTCCCGCTCGTCACAAACATATCTGATATTACTAATCTGCCGCTAGGCAAGCCGCTCATTCTCGCAGGCGTAACTTTGCCCATGCCGCTTTCTTTAACGATCGAATTTATGTTCCGCGTTATTTACAATACTACCAGTTGTAAACGTGGACCTACCGCGACAGCTACTCCTCTCCTGATATGGTAAGTTTTATCATATAAAAAGCAGTCTATTAATTTCCATACTGTACCCCTTTAGTCCCTAGATATTCTACTTCAAATAGCCGCTAAGTACTTTGTACGTTTACCTCTTTGCAGGGGCACAATTACAGAACACAAATTAACTGCTTCCACAACAGCTTTAAATAATTCTGTGGCTCCATCTCCACCCAAGTAAGTTCTGATTTTTCAAAATTTACTCAGTCATAATAGATTCCGAGCACGGACTGTAATAAAACATTTGTCTCTTTCCAGTCGGACGATGCGCTAGCCGCGATGGAGTAGCCAAGCGTTCTAAGGCGCCTCGTTGCGAAGCGCGCGGTTCGAGGGCATGGGTAATTGTGTTGTCCTTAGGTTAGTTTCCCTTAGTTTAAGTAGTTTGTAAGCTACGGACTTATGACCACGCAGTTTGGTCCGATAGATTTACAAACATTTGAACATTTTTTGATGCGCTAACAGCGCGAAACGCGTTGTTTGAGTAATAAAGAATATCGGTACAGAGACTGCGAATTATTTAACCACTAATAGTAGTTAAAGGAGCGGATCTTTTTAAGTATCTAACGTTGGAACTACAAGGTCGGCAGTGTTGTTATTAGCGGAATTCCAAATATCGCCGTAACGAAAGAACGTTACTTCTTGACTTCTCTATTTTGCGTATTATCCTGAAAGGATAACTTTCCGGTCGTCTGCCGCTGCTACAAGACAATTCAAGAATTTTCATAATTTATAATTACATCATCTTAATCACTTACGAATTCCTATTGCAGTTATTGTATTTAGATGGAGGGTTGAGGTAGGAACAAAAAAGTCTGGATACGAATAAATAACAATTACATTTCTAAAAATTTCGTTCCTTTAAAAATTGAATTGATGGACCACAAATACTAAAATTATTTATTAGTTTTGCGAAATCGAGGAATACGTCAGAAAGGCTAAGTGCGGATAAAAATGTCTGTGAACAATATTTTAGCGTGATTTCAGGGCTGAATTCTCTCCCGCGTCTCATAGAATTTGAGGGGGATGACCCTGAGATTTATCAGTTCGTTGTCTGCTACTGCAAGTTCCATTTATGAGTTGTTGCCTGGCGTCGTGGCTCAGCGCACCCGGTCAGAGGGCTGAACGCTCTCTGTAATAAAAGCCGGCCGCGGTGGCCGAGGGGACTGAAGCGCTCCAGTCACGGTCTGCATGGCCACTACGGTCGGGTGTTCGAATCACCCCTCGGGCATGGATATTTGTGCCGTCCTTAGTATAAGGTAGTTCATAAGTAGTTTGTAAGTTTAGGGACTGATGACCCCGTAGTTAAGTCGCATAATCTTTATAAACATTTGACTATTTGTAATAAAAAATGTAATCAAACAGCAACCAACGAACACGATCAGCGACCGCAAGAAATGAAACTAACTGCAGAAAAAAAAAAAAAAAAAAAAAAAAAAAAAAAAAAAAAAAAAAAAAACAACAACAACTTGACAGTGTGGTAGGTTACCGTGCAGAGGGCCCGGTTTCGATTCCTGGTCGGGTCGGAAATTTTCTTCGCTTGGGGACTGGATGTTGTGTCGTACTTATCATCATTTTATCGTCATTGACACGCAAGTTGTCGAAGTGGCGTCAGCCAAATAGACTTGCACCAGGCAAGCTGAACACGACCATAGTTGGGGTAGAACAACCATAAATTACAATCTTTGCAAAGAGACTTTAAGGTACTTTACGTCTTGCGATTGCTAGAGAGCTCCGTTGTGTGTTTCAGGCATGGGTAATATTTCAAACAGACAGAGGTTGTACAGGTATGTTTTCTGATTCTCTATGTGACAACACAGAAAGTGTTAGTATGAAAAATGAGTAGTAGCATAAATCAGCATAAACAGATGTCCTGTAGACCTTTGTATGCCATTCGTCGAATAAATTTCTGTTATCCAGACAACTCGAAGCCTTTAGTATTCCACATTTTACGTCACTGTTTAGTTTCACACCGAAAGTTCAGTCGTGCTCGTCCTATTCCAAGTTCTTTTTTCCGTAAGGGCCCACGAAAGAAAAATGGACGACTGCGTAGTCGACTTTGACTTATTCCATCCTGATATGCACGATAATACTTCCTATTGCGATCAGATGAAGCATAACGGCGAATAATTCTATCAAACATTTTATTGTGATTTAATTTGTGGCGCTGTGCTTTTCCTTTCGATAGATCGCCTCCAGACGCACCGATAATATCTACAAGGCTTTAATGCTCGTACTAAATAACAACCTGCACTCGATCTGGCTTCTATAAGGCGTTCGCAACACTCGTTTACCCGGGAGGAAAAATAAAGGAGGTCGTCCATTATAATACAAATGGCTTACTTAAAATGCAAATCTAAGCGTGTACTAATAGTCACAGAGTTTTATGCAAAACGTACATGTTGCGAATGTTTTCGAAAAAAAATTAAAAAGTAAATTGCTGTGCCTATCGCTCGGAACCCGCGCGAGGGGGCGGAGGAGTGTGTCGGCCGGCGGTTGTCTTCGTTTTTGGTGGGAAGCACGCGGGGCACGATTTGTGATTGTATCTGCATGCGGCCCGAGGCGCGACACTCGACTAATAGCGGGCCACTGGCGGCGGCTACCTGTCGTCGCCCGGTGACTGCCGTGGCGCGCTTTCGGCGTGGCGTTTATGGGCCCCCTCCACCCACGGCCGTCGCCCTGATTGGCCGAGATGTCGATCCCAGGCAGGCGGCACTCTTATGCAAACGCCGTGCCGATCGCCCGCCTACCTGTCGCTACGAGCCGGCCGTATCACTCAATGCGAGCGCGTGGGAAGACCGACCACTTACGCGGGCGATTATTAGAACCCAGTGGCGCAGCAAAGATTTGGTTCTGGGGGGGGGGGGGGGGCAATTGTCATAGCATGGCACAAGGTTTTGTGTGCCTTTATCATAGTATGTTGCCGCCTGTGTATTCTACCATGTGGTAACATGTTCTTTCAGCTCGTCATCATCATTGAAATGTTGTCCACCAAGGACAGATTTTAGGTGTAAGAAGAGGATTACTGTCAAAAAAAAAAAAAAAAAAAAAAAAAAAAAAAAAAAAAAAAAAAAAAAATTTTTTTTTTTCACAATAATGCCTGACCTCACACACCGAATGTGTCCAAACAGTTCTTACGGAAATTTCAATGGGACCTGTTTGATCATCCTCCATACAGCTCGGACCTCTCTCCTAGCGACTTACACCTAAAATCTGTCCTTGGTGGTCAACACTTCAACGATGATAAAGAGCTGTTACCACATGGTTGAATACACAGGTGGCAACCTTCTGTGAAGGATGCATGCAAAAACTTGTGGCACGCTATGGCAAGTGCCTACAAAATTTCAGCAGTTATGTGGAAAAGTAGTTTAAGAGTTGTAGTAATCGATAGTAAGGCATGCGTCGACTAAAAAGAGGTGATGTCGGGCGTTCCACAGGTTAGTGTTATTGGTCCTCTGCTGTTCCTTATTTACATAAACGATTTAGAGGAAAATATAAGTTATTTACATAAACGATTTAGGGGAAAATCTAAGTAGCTCACTTAGGTTGTTTGCAGATGACGCCGTCATTTACCGTCTAGTAAAATCATCTGAAGATCAAAACCAACGGCAGAAAGATTTGAATATGATATCTGTATGGTGCAAGAATTGGCAATTGACTCTAAATAATGAGAAGTGTGAAGTCCTCCACATGAGTACGAAAAGAAATCCGTTAAACTTTGTTTACATGATAAATTAATCAAATGTAAAGGCCGTAAACTCCACAAAATACCTAGGAATTATTACTTCTCACTTAAATTGGAAAGAACACATAGATAGTGTCGTGGGAAAGGCGAACCAGAGACTACGTTTTATTGGCAGAACTGTTAAAAGATACAACAGAACTACTAAAGAAACTGCAAACACTACGCTTGTCCGTCCTTTTATGGAATATTGCTGCCCAGTGTGGGATCCTTATCAGGTGGGTTTGACGCAGGACATCTAAAGACTCCAGAGAAGAGTAGCTCGTTTCGTATTGTCACGATACACGGGAGACAGGGTCTGGGATGGGAATCATTACAACAACGGCGCTTATCGCTGCGGCGTGGGCTGCTTACGAAACTACGATCGCCATCATTCACCTCCGAAAGCGAAAATATATTGTTGACTCCCACTTACATAGGTAGATGATCATCAGAATAAAATACGAGAAATCAGAGACCGAACGGAGAGATTCAGATGTTCATTCTTCCCGCGCGCTATTCGAGAATGGAATGGAAGATAAAATAGTATAACGGTGGTTCGATGAACCCTCTGACAGGCATTTAAATTTGATTTGCAGAGTATCCCATGTAGATATAGATGCATAATTTTGTGCAATAAAAATTTCTTCTGTATCTGTTAACAATTACATTTTATTACCAAACGGAACTTACTTTCTGGACGCGCCTCGTATTAATCTATGATATTTTTACACTTCTTATAATTTAACCAACTATACTACGAAAACAATTGCACAACAAATAAAATAAGTAGGCTCGCATTAATCTGAAAGTGGAAGAGGAGCAACGTGGAGGAAATGGAGTGTATATAATCAGCTCGTAAAATAATTAAGCAGCTTCTATGTTACTATCCAAAGAGAAACGTCTTAACAATTTAATTAATTTGAGACTCTATGTGCAAAAACTGAACTAAAACAACAGTATTGTTATTCATAAGATTCCACTCGGTGGCGACGCTGACCTGCGAAGCAGTGGGACTTCGCATATGAACAATCGGCTCTTAACTTCAGCATAGCAGTAACTACAGCATCAGCATCAAAGCTGATCGCGGCGGCATTAAAACCGCTCACAGTGACAGCAGCACACGTTCTCAGCTGCGGTGGAGTAGCCGAGAGGTCTGCCAGGCGCCGTGGCTCAACGCCCCCTGTAATAAAAAAGCTGATCCAAGAACACACCGAACAAGAAGGAACAAACAATGAGCATCGTCCTCCGCAACGTACAGAACTACCCATAGAGCAAAAAAAAAAAAAAAAAAAAAAAAGCGGTACCTTGCCGTCGGAGGTTCGAGTCCTACCTAGGGCATGGGTGGGTGTTTTGTCCTTAGGTTAGTTTACCTTAGTTTAAGGAGTTTGTATGCTACGGACTGATGATCACGAAGTTTGTTCCGATAGATTTACAAACATTGGGACATTGGAACACGTTCTCAGTGGCGGCATCACGTTGGCGACCCATTGACACGTTCACTTGTGCTTGGCACCGAGCAAGGTGGCGCAGTGGTAACGCACTGGACTCGCATTCGGGAGGATGGTGGTTCAAAGCCACCTCCGGCCATCCACATTTAGGTTTTCCTTGATTTCCCTAAATCACTCCAGGCAAATGCCGGGATGGTTCCTTTCAAAGGGCACGGCTGATTTCTTTTCCCATCCTTACTCATCCGAGCGTTAGCTCCGTCTCTAATGACCTTAAGCTTCCTTCCTTCCTTCCTGTACTTGTGCTTGGCAAATTATAGTTACGTTGTGATTTATTACATGTGTAGAATTTCTAATTTCCGTTGTCAACCTGTTCAATAAGGAAAATGAAAACAATTAGAAAAATAATAATAAACATTTGTGAGGTGTTGGGGAGGGGTGGGGGGTGGGTACTTCAGTCCAATTAGCGCCGCTCCCCTTCTCCGTGGATGCACCACTGATTAGGAACTCCAGAATAGCAGGAATGAACAGCGTCAATTGTTTGATGGGCCTGGGTTTGACTTCATATATTTTGACGTCGGTGATGCGAGGGAAACTTCAATGTGACAGGGTGTTTGGACTGTTTCTGCAGATGTATTATCCACTTTCTAGACCATTTGCTTGAAGCGCTTTATTTTGATTTACTTTGCTACTAAATTTTATTGAGCGTTAATTTAACGTTGAAATTGATATATTTCTGCATGGAAATATTTTAAGGTATTTTAAACGAAAAATGGAAGGGAATGTAGTCCAAGATTATCAGGAGATGCTGAAAGAGTTACTTTGGGTAACGACAAACAAAATTGTACTGTAAATGCAAATAAAAAATTACTATAAACAAATAGAACATTTACATAAACAGAACTTATATATAATATAAAGAAAAAGTGAATAAACAAGCAAGACTAAAACTTTAGAATATAAATGAAACTCATACAATGAAAAATAAATTGAACAAAACATCTATGAGTTATATTTTTTTCATTTGTTTAATTACATTTTTAAGATTTTGAAGTTAATAGAAGAATTGAACTTCTGTTCTTATGTTTTCAAATCATTTGCTTTTCTTAAGCTAATTAACTTATGTTTTAATTAGTATATCTCATATTTTTGCAATGTGGACATTAATTAAAAATATAAGAAGTTGCTTTGTAATTAAATACACTTTAACCCAATTTCGATAACATCTAAGGGTGTCCCCATCCGAAGTATAAAATTATGACATGAGGCGAATGTCATTAGAGCATTATGTGCTAATGTCATATAAAATAACATGTCAGATACAGCTCCTAATAGCCAACACTAAGGCAGCCCTGTAGCTAGCTACGTTGTTTTTGACTACAAGGACTTCAGAAAATAAAACGATAGAAGCTTTTGAAATGCGGCGCTATAGACGAATGCTGAGGATGAAATAGGTATATCGCGTTAATAATGCACTGAAAAGTATTTGTGAGAGTAGCAATTTATGGCAAAACTCGACTGAAAGAAGGGATCGATTTGTGCGCCACATGCTGATACATCAAGGAATCGCGAATTTAGCATTGTAGTGGTAAAAATTGTAGAACGAGGCCGACAAACTTTAAGCAGGTAAAAGAGGATGCCGTTTTCCGTTCTTATTCACCAATGATGAGGCTTGCATAGGATACAGTAGCGTGGAGAGTTGCATCAAACCAGTCTTTGGACAGAATAGCACAACGAATGGAAAAATCTTTTTGCGATAAATTGTGATGAATTAATACATAGCCAGAGACATTTTTTTGAACTGATATATAATACATTTGGTGGAAAAAAACCTTCTGGTGTTACCTTGTTATCAGTCTGCTGTCTTCTTCATAGTTAGCGGATGCTTGTGTAAATAATTCTGACTAGAGAAAGTCTCCACCTCGTTCATATTTAGTGGTGCACTCAAGAATGCAGGTGAAGCAAGAAAACACAAAGATTTACACAGCAAATATGAAAAAAAAAAAAAAAAACACTCCAAAATAGAAACTGTTAACAGTCAATGCGCGATATTTGCCGCGTGGCGCAAATGCTGAGCGCAATTGTCTTGTCATTCAACAGTCAGAAAGCACGTCAATTGAACAAAACTGACGATAAATTCTACACATACTCTCAATGAGAAGACATGTTTGGTTGTTCATCCCGACGCTCGACACATAGATAAAGCGCTTCTGTGAGTTTTTTTTAAAAAAAGGTAATAAATGGAAAAATAAAAACAAGAAAGTCACGAAGTTGTTATACTTATTTCTCGCTGCTCCCCTGAATTTTTCCTTCCGTGTTACCCTTTCTTTCCCCCTATTAGTTGCACTGGAAGTAGGATTGGGTATGGGACACCGCTTGAGATGTCGTAGTGCATGATGTTTCTTTTTGCTACTACATCCGGAGGATTTTTTAAATATTTTATTTATTTATTTATTTATTTATTAAGAATTGTTTAAGGCTGCTACTGACCCGGAGTGGGAAATTCAGGTTCGACTCTCAGTCCAGCATACATTTTCAATCTAGCCTCTGAATTTATTTCACAAGAAAAAGGAAAAAATCCAAACTGTTTTATATCATGTTACTGTTTTTGATTTAAAATAAATTCATGTCAAATTTTAATGCTACTACAACCTGCGATTTGTATGTTTGCCTTGCTTCTATGTTTTGTATTTTGTTTCATTTATTGTTGCAAATTAAGTTGTTCCTAATATTCTAATTGTGTTCCATCTCCAAAGATATAAATGGTAAAACAACACTCATTCCTCGAAATTGCCTTTTGATTCAATAGTAGAACACCACAGCAGTGACATTTCATCCATTAGGCTACATAAAAATGTGCTAATCGTCACCCCTAAATTATCAATGTACATAACATAATTGATATTCTTCCCTAACTTTTTTTTAAATTGTTGTTTTCAATCTGAAAATGTCTTATTGATGCTGTTTGTACAAAGTGATACTCATAAAAGGAATAAAAAACGCAAAAAAAGAAAAAAATTTACAACCCACCTAAAATTCAAATTAGGAACGAATAAAAGAAAATGCAACCGAAGTTAAAATACCTATGAACTAAACCAAATATGAAAAATTAATTTAAAAATAATCAAAAATACAACAGGAAAAATGTTAACCAAGTAAAACGAAATCTATTATATACCTTGCGTTGTTGTATTATTAAATGAAGTATATATTTGAGACGAAAATTCGTGCTGTAAATTATTACTTATTGTTTTTTACAAAACAATGAATTGTCCGTCCGGTCATGAGGTGTCTGTTTGCTGTATTGTGTTTTGTGACTGTGTTGTTGTGTACCGTCAGTACCGCACAACAGCCTCAGCAGCCGAGAGAAATTGGCTCTCGAAAGCGAGCCGCAAATGTTTGATGAGAAGGTGACAGAAGAAGCCTACCAGGAAATATTACGTCTGGTGTGGCGAACACGAGGCCAACGAGAAAGACAAGCCGCGGCGCGCAAGTCATTTCACGTAAGCAAGGTAGTCCTAAACCGGCGCGATCGCTAGCTGAGTGGCCGGTCGACATGAGGCAGTGGGCTGTGCCTCAGCAAGCGATCGCGCCGGCTCGGGACTGCCTTGCTTACGTGAAATGACTTGCGCGCCGCGGCTTGTCTTTCTCGTTGGCCTTGTGGCGTACAAGACAATGGTGGCGTTCACAGTTTATAATGAAGTTATAGATACTGTATTAAAAGTGTGTGCTTTCTCTTTACTTTCCTGTCTATTTAATCTCTAACGAGTCATAGCTAGAGCATCTATAAAAATGTGACGCAGCTGTCAACTTTGTGGATATATGAAACGGAAAGTGTATCGCTCCGAACTCTCATTCAGCGGTCGACTGCAGTAGATGTTCTTCAGAATCTGCCTACGTTGCACAATACATAGTATCGGTGCGGGCGGAGGCGGGGGTTTCGGGTTCGGTTTCAGACAGTGGACTGTGATGTTCTCATCATCAGCGGTAGGCAAGACTTCACCGTAACTTAAAATAAGAAATAATAGTAACAAAGTTAAAAAATTAAGAAAAAATAATAATAAAATGAAATGCACCATATGAGGTCTCCGAAACAATAATACCCTACGAACTTGTCATTTTCATTCTTCACTGATTTGGTCAATAATAAATAACGTTCTGTTTTCCTAAGGTAGTCTAAGAAGATGGGACCTTGATACATTGAAAAAAAAAATAATGAAAAAGTTGGTAGAGCTTATGGGACTTACCTGCGGGTTCATCAGTCCCTAAACTTACAAACTACTTATGAACTAAATGTAAACGAAGGCTTCCGCGGCCGTTGTCATTGTATATAAAACACTTCTGGGTGTTGGACCGCATCGTCAAAATATCAAAACACTTCACCGACGTTTCGGCCACTATTGCAAGTGGCCATCTTCTGGGTGTTACATTTACAGTAAATGTAACACCCAGAAGATGGCCACTTGCAATAGTGGCCGAAACGTCGGTAAGTGTTTGATATTTTGACGATGCGGTCCAACACCCAGAAGAGTTTTATATACTTATGAACTACTTTATACTAAAGACGATACAAACACCCATGCCCGAGGGGGGATTTGAACCCCGACGAGGAACGGCCTCGGGCATTGAAGCATAGCGCCTCAGTGCGCTAGACCAGTCCGCCACTGCAATACATTGAAGGAACCTGAAGTTCTTCCTTCAGAGAGAGATTTTCACAACAATAGAGAGAAACGGGAGGAAATAAAACGGTAGAAGAAGAATGGGTAGCTTTGAGGGATGAAATAGTCAAGGCACCAGAGAACCAAATAGGTAGAAAGGCAAGACCTACAAAATATCCCTGGATATCAAAGAAAATTCTAGATTTATTTGATTGAAGGAGATGATATATAAATTCAGTAATTGAAGCAGGTAAAATGGAGTACAGACGACTAAGAAATGAGAGTGACGGGAAGTGCAGAACGGGTAAGCAAGTATGTAGAAGAATGTGTAACTAGTGGAAAAATAGAAACCTTCTAAAGAAAAATAAAAGAGATATTCGGAGACAAGGAAAATAGTTGTATGAATATCAAGAACTCAGATGGAAAGCCAGTTCTGAGTAAAGGCAGGATTTCTGAAATGTCGAAAAAGTATATAGAGGGACTCTACAAAGGAAAGAACTTAGAGAGAATACTATAGGAAGGGCAGATGAAATTGGTGAAGTTCAAATACTAGATACTAGACTGGGATTAATTTGACAAAACACTGAATGACCTAAGCCGAAACAAGGCCCATGAAGTAGATGGCCGGCCCGCGGTGGCCGAGGGGACTGAGGCACTCCAGTCACGGTCTGCACGACCTCTACGGTTGGGGGTTCGAATCCTCCCTCGGTCATGGATATTTGTGCCGTCCTAGTCTTAGCTAGTTCGTAAGTAGTTTGTAAGTTAGGGACTGATGACCCCGTAGTAAAGTCCTATAAGTTCTACAAACATTTGAACATTTTTGAAGTAGATGACTTCCGTCAGAGCTACTGAAGTCTCTGGCAGAAACATCCATGACAAAACTATTTCACCTGGAGTGTAAGATGTATGAGATATGTGAAATACCCTCAGACTTTAAGTAAAATATAATAATTCCCATTCCAGAGAAAGCAAACGCAGACAGGTGGGAAAATTACAGAACCGTCAGTTTAATATGTTTGCAAAATTTTAACACGAAATATTTACAAAAGAATGGAAAGGCTGGTTGGTGATTTCGGGGAAGATCAATTCGGATTCAGGAGAAATGTAGGAACACACGATGCAATACTCAGCTTACGACTTATCTTAGAAGAAAAGTTAAGGAAACACAAACATACATTTCTAGCTTTCGTAGATTTGGAGAAAGCTTTTGACAATATTGACTGGAATACACACTTTCGTGGTGGAGCGGCCGAATGCATTGAGGCGCTATGCTTAGTCGCGCGAGGCCGTTCCCCGTCAGGAAATTGTCAGTTTCTTATGATGTGGACGAAATGGCACTACGAATAAGATCGTGTAGACACTGGTTTCGGGATTATGTAATCCACACGTTAACAGAATCAAATGCCGGCCGCAGTGGCCGAGCGGTTTGCCTTGTGTCAGTTTACACGGCCACTACGGTCGCGGTTCGAATCCCCCTCTCGGACATGGATGTTTGTGTCGTCTTTGGTATAAGGTAGTTCAGAAGCAGTTTGTAAGTTTAGTGACTGATGACCCCGAAGTTAAATCCCATAAGTCTTACAAACATTTCAACATTTAGGAGGGGTAAAATATAGAGAACGGAAGGTTATTTACAACTTGTACAGCAACGAAACAATAGTTATTAGAGTTGAAGGACACGAAAGGAACGCATTGGTTAGGAAGGGAGTAAGTCAGAGATGCAGTCTTTTCACAAATTTTATTAAATTTGTACATTGATAAGCTGTGAAGGAAATGAAAGAGAAATTGCGAGTAAGAATTAGAGTGGAGGGTGAAGAACATTGCGTTTTGGTGATAACATTGTAATTCTGTCAGAGACAAAAATGACCTGGAGGAGCAATTGAACGGAATGGACAGTGTGTTGAAAGATACATTTAAGATGAACATTAACAAGAGGAAAACAAGGGTAATGGAATGTAGTCTTAGAAAATCAGGCAATTCAGGAGGAATTCGGTTAGGTAACGAATCAATAAAGATGGTAGATGAGTTTTGTTACGAACCAATAATGGTGGTAGATGAGTTTTGTTACTTGGTCGACAGATGGTTGTCGCAGTAGAGGATATATAATGCAGAAAGGCAATGGGAAGAAAAGCGTTTTTGAAAAAGAAAAATTTTCTAACTTCGGATAACTGTAAGGAAGTCTTTTCTGAATGCATATGTGTGGAGTGCTGCCTTGTACGGAATTAAAAAATGGGGTATAAACAGTTAACATAGGAGGAGGATAGAAGCATTTGAAATGTGGTACTACAGAAGAATGCTGAATATTAGTTGGGTTCATAGTGTAACTAATGAAGATTTGCTGCAGATAATGAGGAAGAAAAGGAGTATTTGGCATACCTTGACTAAAAGAAGGGATCGTTTGGTAGGATACATTTTTAGGAATCAATGAATGCCGGCCGCGGTGGTCGAGGGGACTGAGACGCTTCAGTCACGGTCTGCACGGCCACTACGGTCGGGAGTTCGAATCCCCCTCGGGCATGGATATTTGTGCCGTCCTAGTTCGTAAGTAGTTCATAAGTAGTTTGTAAGTTTAGGGACTGATGACCCCGTAGTTAAGTCCCATAAGCTTTACAAACATTTGAACATTTTTTGAATCAATGAATTACAAATTTAGCACTGGAGGGAAATATGTGGAGGAAAAATCACAAAGTGAGACCAAGAGACGAATATAGTAAGCAGTGGGTTGCCGTTCCTATGAGGAGATGAAGAGGCTTGCTTAGGATAGACTAGGGTGCAGAGCTGCATCACGTCAGTCTCCGGAGTGAAGAATACAGCAACAACAGTCTAATTAACGTGTTCAGCGTCGAATATATTGTTCGCTGCTATGAAAATTCAGTGAATCGAGATATCTGTTATAGCCAATAATACGACACACGTAAATGATATATCTATACCACGAACAAGTGGACTAGATATTTGTATTTTACCTTCCTATAATCGAAAATTCCTTCTTAAGGAAGGGAGTAGATATCTACTGTTATTAAAGCGATTGAACTACAATTTTTGGTGTAGAACTCTTAATTACAAGTATTCCGCGATCATTTTATGACGAAGTACTGTTATCGAGGACATCTGTGAAGGTCAAGCTCGAGGTACCCAAGCACTGGTCAACACCAGGTCGGTAATGCACTAGACAGCCAGTAAGACGATGTTTCATCGCAGCCCGCGCAAGGAACGCTACGAGTCCAGCTCGCTGTCTAACAAGGGAAGTCATAACGAAAGTAACGAATAGTGTCGTGTAGCGTTTCGCTCCGCGAATGTGGTACAGTGTCATATAGAATGTTCTTTAATGTTGTTTGAGGACTAACAGCTCAAATTTGCGTATGACATCGCTGTTTATCATTCATATTAGGCATTCTGTGTACTGCTAACACTAATTTCAGATGTGCATCACATAAATTACTTCAGAAACAATGTTTAAACTGAGTGACGTGTAATTATTCCCAAGCTCATAACAATGCTGTTGTTATGACTTCTCCTGGCATGTAGTGCACATGCATTTAAAATCTAGGCCTTGGCACTAAGAACCTAGGATTTCCTAGCTAAGGCAGCCGTCAGAATACGCCATATTGTAAGGGCAGCCTGACTGCATCCAGTTTTCAAAAGACTGTGTCATGAAGAAAGTGAGTGGCTTCCTTGAGTCTCCTGTTACCAAAGCAACCACACCTTTCCTGCGCCTGTATCAACACGCAATGACTGCTTCCACTATATGGTGTATTTTCTGCTCTGGAGCGACCTACAGTGTCTATTAAGATTTATAACCGTCTCTTTATTGTACTCAGTTATGTACAAAAAAACATCCTTTTACTAGGGTAATTGAAATTTCTTGTCGAACATCCATCGTACCAGTTTATTTACCAAAAGTCATACACCCCAATCTACATTGCTTAACAATAAATAAATAAATGATGCAACTAGTACCTGCTCCAATATTATCCCATTTAGATGCATAAGCATACAATTAAAGTGTAATTAAACGATTAGATGAAGACGTCCATGTAAGAGTGCATTCGTGAAGTCATTGCTCTGTTGTTTCGGATTTGGTACTGTAACGCGCCTGGGAATCAAAGTATGATGATTAATTGTTTAATGTCACTATTGATTTCCTCAGTTACTTCGGATTGACCGGCGGATAAGGCTGCTAATTGTGATATGAATATCCGTGTGCTTACCCCGCCAAAACGCTTCCCTAGACCATTAATCCTCTCACAGTTTATCAAAGTTACTTTTTAAAGATTAGATTAGATTAATACTTGTTCCTTAGATCATGTATACGACATTTCGTAATGATGTGGAACGTGTCAGTTTAGTAAATTTTGTCTATACTTGACAATCTATATTTTAAGAATTCTTTTTTTTTTCTATCTAAACATTCATCTACATTGTAGAAGGAGTTGCCATCCAGAAATTCCTTTAATTTCTTTTTAAATACTAGTTGGCTATCTGTCAGACTTTTGATGCTACTTGGTAAGTGACCAAAGACTTTTGTGGCAGCATAATTCGCTCCTTTTTGAGCCAAAGTTAGATTTAACCTTGAATAGTGAATATCATCCTTTCTCCTAGTGTTGTAGCTATGCACACTGCTATTACTTTTGAATTGGGTCGGATTGTTAATAACAAATTTCATGAGTGAATATATATATTGTGAAGCTACAGTGAGTATCCCTAGATCCCTAAATAAATGTCTGCAGGATGCTCTTGGGTGGGTTCCAGCAATTATTCTGATTACACGCTTTTGTGCAATGAATACTTTTTTACTCAATGTTGAATTGCCCCAGAATATGATCCCATATGGAAGCAGTGAATGAAAATAGGCGTAGTAAGCTAATTTACGGAGATTTATATCACCAAATTTTGCAATGACTCTGATTGCATAAGTAGCTGAACTCAGACGTTTCAGGAGATCTTCAATATGTTTCTTCCAATTCAGTCCCTCGTCAATGCAAACACCTAAAAATTTTGAATATTCTACCTTAGCTACAGATTTATGTTCAAATTCTAAATTTATTAATGGTGTCATGCCATTTACTGTATGAAACTGTATATACTGGGTTTTATCAAAGTTTAATGATAGTCCATTTGTAGAGAACCACTTAATGACTTTCTGGAAGATATCATTTACAATTTCATCAGTTAATTCCTGTTTGTCAGGTGTGATAGCTATACTTGAATCATCAGCAAAAAGTACTAGCTAAGCATCTTCGTGTATGTAGAATGGCAAGTCATTAATATATATTAAGAACAGCAAAGGACCCAAGACCGAACCTTGTGGGACCCCATTTTTGATACCTCCCCAGTTAGAAGAATTAATTGTTTCATCTACATCATGTGAACTGTTTCTTTCAACTTTTTGCACTCTTCCAGTTAAGTATGATTTCAACCATTTGTGCACTGTCGCACTCATACCACAATACTTAAGCTTATCTAGAAGAACCCCATGATTTACACAATCAAAAGCCTTTGAAAGATTACAAAAAATCCCTACTGGTGATGTCCGGTTATTCAAAGCATTTAATATTTCATCAGTGAAGGTATATATATCATTTTCAGTTGAAAAGCTTTTTGAAAACCAAACTGACATTTTGTTAGAACATTTTGAAACAACTCGAGAATACATAACTTTTTCAAAAATCTTTGATAATCTGTCAGAAGTGAGATGGGCCGGTAGTTGTTGACATCGTATGTATCCCCTTTTTTATGCAAAGGTTTAACGATAGCATATTTCAGTCTATCTGGGAAAATACCCTGCTTTAATGAGCTATTGCAAATATGTCTGAGAATCCTACTTATCTCCTGGGAACAAGTTTTTATTACCCTGCTGGAAATGCCATCAATTCCATATGACCGTTTACTCTTGAGAGAGTTTATTATTTTCCTAATTTCTGAAGGTGAGGTGGGTGGAATTTCAATTGTATCAAATTGTGTGGGTATGGCCTCTTCCATTAATTGCCTTGCCCCTTCTAATGAACACTTAGATCCTATTTTCTCCACAACATTTAAAAAGTAATCATTCAAAATGTTTTCAACTTTGTTAATATAGTTTTCATTTGTTTTGATGATAATATCCTCTTCCTCTGCTCTTGGTTGCCCTGTCTCCCTTTTAATAATATTCCAAATTGTTTTAATTTTATTATCACAGGAGATAATCTCAGACATGATGCATACGCTTCTTGATTTTTTAATAACTTTTCTTAATGTAGCGCAGTAGCTTTTATAATATTTTATTGTTTCTGGATTATTACTCTTTCTTGCGGACAGATATAGTTCCCTTTTTCGGTTACACTATATTTTTATTCCTTTAGTAAGCCATGGTTTTTTGCATGGTTTCTTAGAATTAAAATTTACTAATTTCTTGGGGAAACAGTTATCAAATACCCTTACAAATGTATCGTGAAATAAATTATATTTTAAATTAACATCAGGTTCCTTGTAAACCTCATCCCAGTCTAACTGCTGTAGACTTTCTTTGAAATTTTTAGTTGTTAAGTCATTAATCGAGCGCACAATTCTGGTGGACTGTTTCGAATTACTGAACTGAGCTATTTCATATACTGTTACTAGCTGTGCACCATGATCCGAAAGACCATTCTCAATGGGACAAGCATTTATGTTTTTAAACTTATCTTGGTCTATAAAAAAGTTATATATCAATGTACTGCTGTCCTTTACTACCCGAGTAGGAAAATCAATAACGGATGTCAGATTGAATGAGCCAAGTAAGACTTCCAGGTCTTTCTTCCTATTACACTCTTTCAGTGAATCTACATTGAAATCACCACAAATAATAATTTGTTTCCCCCTATCTGACAGATAGCACAACAAGGCATCCAAGTTTTCCAGAAATAACTGAAAGTTCCCTGAAGGGGACCTATATACTGTTACAATTATAAGATAATCATCATTAAGTTTAAGCTGGCAGGCACATGCTTCAATATGCTGCTCTACACAAAACTTTTTTGTTTCTAAATTTTTTACACTGTGATAGCTTTTGGCATATATGGCAACTTCTCCTCTTATCTTATTATCCCTACTTACATTTGAGACTAATTTATATCCACTGATATTCACATTTTCCATACCGGTGACAATGTTATGCTCAGACAGGCATAGTATATCTATTACATTATCAGTTTCTATACCATTTAACAAACTAAAAGCTCATCTATTTTATTCTTTAGTCCCCCAGTATTCTGGTGAAAAATGCTAACATTATTTTTTACTTTACTTTTCTGAGAAATATTTGATTTGTCAACATTTTTAGCACCTGCCTGCCTGAGCTTCTCACTGGACACTGATCTTAGCCTAAAAAAGAAGTACCTTCATGAATTGAAGTGTCCCCCCTTAAGGATTTTGCTATCAACCCAGGCCATGTCTAGTGAAATCCCACCTATCAATAGCATCTACCGGAACCAAACGTATGTCCGACAGAGTAGCCGCCCTAAGCAGTTGATCAATCTCCATATTGACTCTCCTGACGGAGCGGTTCAATTGGGGTTCATCATGCCGCATGAAAGTAGGCAACAGTCCAACATTTGTCTGGGTCGTTGCAGAAGCTATTTTAACCAGGTCACAATATTGTAGCCCTGATCCCTATCAATGCTGTTTCCCCCCCCCCCCCACTATAACAACATGATCCTGTTTTGTGAAACCCTTACACAAGGAACCTATATCCTCTACCACCTGGCTTAGACCTGCACTGGGCTTGAAAAAGATTGTGACCTGGTACCTGTCACCTAGTTTTTCCTGCAAAATCTGGCCCACACCTCTTCCATGACTACTTCCTAACAACAGAACTTTCCTCCTACTATCTACTTTTTTTGAAACCGTTGGTTTCCTTGTGAAAGTCTGTTGCTTCCTAACCGCACCTACTTCTAAAGGAGCCTCTTCCTCACTTGACTGTGGTAGCAAGGCAAATCTGTTGTTTGTGCCAATTGTGAAGCTGTCAGGAACTATACTCTCTCTGTGGTCCCTGTTCCCTGCTACCACTTCCCACCCCTGCTCACCCTTCTCCCCCCTTAACCTCGTAAGTTCCTCCCTAGCACTATCCAGTTCAGCCTGAAGGGCCCTAATCTTTCCTTCCTGTTCAGCTATTTTTCTGTCCCTTGAACACACTTTGCAAAACAAAGGAAGAGACTCGTTTGCTTCCCTCTTTCCCACACCACTACACCCCCCCCCCCCCAATGAAACCACTTGTCACAACAGCTGCATTGAAACCCAAAACGAACAAACCTACTGCAGCTCAAACACATTGCATTCATGATTGTTACTTACGTGATATCTACAATATATATTAACTAAAGATAAAAAGGGTTACTAGACTTGCTTAGGACACTAAAATACGTGTAAGCTGTTAGTAAATGCACTTAAAATTGCGGTATAACACTAAATTTTCACACTCGCGAATTTGGCCTATGAATGTACACAAAACAACTTTTCGCGATTACTGGGACAATGCGCGAAAAAATAAAAGAACCTTTAATGGTGAGCTTGAAGACGACACTAATAAACGTAGTTAGTCAGGTAACTGTGTTAAATGCACTTAAAATTACGGAGAAACGCTAAATATGCACACTCGGAATTTAGACCTAACAAGGACGTATGTAAACAAACCGTACTTTTAGTGCTTACTGGATCAATACGTGAATAAAAGAAAAACCTTTAGTGGTAAGCTTTAAGAGCACGCTAATAAATGTTTTTAGCTACTTATAGTGTTAAACTACGCTTTATTTCTACTTAAATTACTTATCTTTTCCGATCACACTGACACCGCACGTTTGGCCTTGTGCAGGGCTACCAACTGAAAAAAATTAATTTATACTGCAGCAGTCACTTTTTACTAATATTTTTATTAGCACAACACGTTTCGGCAGCAAGCTGCTATCATCGGGAGCATTTCACAGTTACAGTTTCATTACTGTTTTGTTACGTTTTGTGTTGTTGGTGACAGTGAGGTTATGGTTGGACGTTTTAACTGTTTTGTAGATAATATTGTTATCTGGCACACAGAAGTTGGAGAAGATAATTGTTGGTGGTTTTTCTCCTACTGCAGGCTATTTTTCCTCTCTCTCTGACACACTCACACGTTTTCGCGTTTGAAACAAATAATGGAACATGCAATGACATTTACTGCGTTCTACTGAAAATCTGTTCATTCCTTTCGTCATCGGTACACCTCATTTTCAAAGTTGGACTGTAGCTCCGCATTCCAAATGCTTTGAATACACAGATGTAGGAATTCGCAAATTATATATCTGTCAATTTTGGAAGATAAAATTATACACTAAAATTGTCGAATAAGTATTAGATAAAAGGCTCATATTTCGGAATGTAGTAATACTGGAAGTGTTTTATCATAGCGATGCTAAACATCGTAATAGTTACCAATATTATCATTTGTGTTAAGATCTGCTGATGGGTTTTTACTGTCAATGCGTCATTGTTTGACATTGGTATGAAATCTTACGTGATTTTCATGAATCCTCCGTGCATATAAAAAGTTATGATTCGGTGAAGCTCTTTGAATGTGTGTGGGTGTGGGGGGGGGAGGGGGGTGGGAGGAATGAGTAGGCATGGTACTTGTGCTAGGTGAGGTGTGCTACCACCTAATGTCATGGATGTAAACTTATGGCACTTGTTGTAGCTGTGCACCACGTTACTACCTGACCCACAATGCAATGAAGTCAAGCCAATTGTTCATGGAAAAAGGGTCCTCAAAACGTGTACAACTGTTGTGATCGCGAGCCTGATACCAAATTCCTCAGTCCAGACCAGTATTTATCAACCCGTGGGTCGCGACCCCCGTGGGAAGGGGTGAGACGGAGGGACGAAACGTCTTGTTCACGGTGGGGGATGCCGTCACAGGAGGAAGTAGGTGCACCATAAAACTTTCATTAGGCCCATTCCTGAATACTAGGTGTTCCGAAATAGAAAAAAAGTAAATAAATAAATATAAATAAATTAAATTTCATTTAAAAAAAATATGCTTAAGAGAAGTGAAATGTATTTTGTATTAAAATTACGCGTTTCTTGCAGATATTCTTCCCGGGTTTGCCGCCGGATAATACTGTGTATACCCCACAATATTTCGCCGAAGCATTTGTCTGACTTGTTAAAGTGTTGGTAGCTCCTGCTGGTCACTAATGCAAGACGCGTCTCTTATTGATCACCAATTCGCATTTGAATAGAACAAACATGATTTTATAATAAGTACAGCTTGTTCATAATGAATAAACCAGGTATGAGGCGTTAGCTAAGTTTAAAAGATAAATAAGTAATATTGCGAAATTCCATTGTTTTACAAATTGAGTATAGAATGGGACCTTGGTCAACGAGTATAAATCGCTTCTGACCTTCACCTGCAAAGCGGAACCTTCTTATGCAACATAAATTTTTCTATGAGCGCTCATGTAATGATTGAATTTGTTCCATTCAGAAAAATTGACTAAATTTATCGGATTATGTGCCGTAGTGTATTCTTTATTGTTTTTACAAGTAAGCTGTATCAACAGAAGAAAAATTCGTTGTTTTTGAAAGTGCACATATAATTGCGTTGCGGTACGAGGGGGAGGGGAGAGTTCTCCAAAATATGTTTGGTTAGAAGGGGGAGGGGTCACTTATTCAAAAAGGTTAGGAAACACTGGTCTAGACGAATAGGAATGTGGCATAATTACATTTGAGTACGTCATGTATAACATCGTTAAGAGAAAATTATATGAATCCCCATTACCCTAGGACACGCCATAACATGTGAACGGCTCGACCAATTGGACTGATTAAATGTTTAATAAATCTATCAAAAGTGGCAAAATTGAAAAAAAATACCGAAACGGCGTATTTAAATGAGTCTGTGTGTATCTGCTGGATACAAATCTATAATTTGGTTCTGATCTTTGTGAAATTTTGTACACATGAATATATATTAAATAAAAAGAAAAAGAGACAAAAGAAGGAGGAAAGGCATTGTCTACATCAAATTTAGTTGGGAGTATGGAGGGTTGTAATTTACTTACGGATTTAAACAAAATCCGCAGTTTTTCCCCGATTTTGATAAAATTTTGGTCACGAGCTGCAAATCAATAGGAAACTCACTGTTTACATAATATTTCGTATGGTGCATGGCGGATGTTACTTTACTTACGGCCGCGGCGGATTAGCCGTGCGCACTGGGGCGCCGTTCTGCGGTGCGCGCGGCCGTTCGCCGTCGGGGGTTCGAGCATGAGTGTGTATGTTGTCCTTAGGTAAGTTTACCTTAGTTTAAGTAGTTTGTAAGCTACGGACTAATAACTACGCAGTTTAGTCCGATAGTTTTAAAAACATTTGAACTCACGTAATTCGTCACCAGCCTACAGTTTTATTCAGATTTTGAAAAGAATTATGGGCACTTACGGATATAAACGAGAGGAACATGTCTACATAACATTTCACGTAGTGAACCGCGAAGGGTACTTCACTTACAGATTTCGACAAATATTTAGTTTTATTCCAGTTTTGAAGAAATTTTACATATTTGACCGTCAACAGAAGAGGAAGATCACAGCCTACATCATGTTTCAAAGAGGATAACTTATAGCATACTTCGACATCCTTTTTCCAGTTATCACGAAATCGTGCTAATTATTTTGATGCTTTTTTATAAACTGAAAGCCACTGCATGATGCATGGCAAGGGTGCCTTGCAACAAGTTTTGCTCACTTATCACCACGAAATCTGACACACATATATGCGTTTTCATAGACAGGATAGGGTGTGAGAGGACTGGAAAAAGAGGTCGACAGAGGAGAAAGGGGAAATGTCAGAGGAAGAGATGGCTGGAGAGAGAGGAAGGAAGCTTGGGGTGTAAAGTCCCGCCCAGTGGAGAGAGAGGACAGGAAGGAGATGGATTACGAGCGCATACTATAAGTAAATACTCGAGCAACAACGCTTTTGCAGCTAGTCTAACACATAAAAATGAATTTTTGTGTGTACGTGTTTTATGCGCGATTGTACCGTTCAACCGATTGTGATGAAACTTTGTCAACATATTGCTTGCACTTTCATGATGGTCATAGGCACCATTAAATGACTGTACGGCAAATAGTTCAGGAGAGATGACGTAATAAACAAGGAAATGCGCGAAAAAGTGCTGCGTCATGCTACGTCTGCTTTTAAATCACTGTCCCGATTTCAACCAAATTTGGTACACATATTGCTTCCAAGAGATAACTATTGACATAGGGGTAAGAGCTGCTTATGACATATAGTTCAGGAGATCTGACGTCATAAATAATTATATGGTTGAAAACCCGTGACATCATGCGACAAGCGAAAATCGACACTTTATTCATCCTAAAACCTTTATGACATTTCGGACACTTGACCTTGAAAATAAGACGAATGTCATTGTCACATAAAATTTTGGATGGTGCATGACGGAGGATACTTTACATATGGACTTTGTCAGATTCTAAATTTGCATTCGGATCCTGATGAAATTTTTAGATATGATTGAACAATTCAGTTTATCAGTGCAGTATTAGTGTATTCAGATTACCTACAATCATTTCAATTAATTAACGTGACTAAACAGTTAATTTTCAGATTTCGGTGAAGATTCGAATGAAATAAAATTTCTGAAAATGCTAGCTGCTCTTTCTGGAAGTTACATTACATTGTTTCAGGGTGATAATCATCAAAGAAACATTTAAAACATAAATATTGTTTTCACCATGTGAATTGTATGTAAGCAACTTAAAGTAAGAATTTTTTTTAACATTTTTCAGAGGAAAGCATACTTTATTCAGATTTTTTCGCTTTTAGCTTTGATGCATACCAAGCGCACCGAATCATTGGGGTGAAAACCACCAGGAGAAAGAATTTGTCGTTACCAACGTATGGTTTTAATGCGAATTTGAAAATAAATACATAAATCTAATATATAAAAATTAATGTTTGTTGTATTTAGTTTTGTTCGTATTTTATGTACGGCCGTGCCATACATCCGATTGCGATGTCAACTAATTGCTTGCACTCGCGCGAAGGTTACAGGCATACAAAAATTAAATCCGTATGGATCGTGGCGGAGAGTACTTCACAGTGGGCTAATATGATTGATACTCCTTCACGCTGAAAGGCGTGGACAGGTTTGAATGATATATGGAATGCTAATTGCTTGTACCCTTCATTAATTCATGGGCTGCCTTTCGTAAGCCACCATACGGTACGTGGCGGAAGGGATCTTACAATGAGTTAATACGTTTGTTTCTCTTCATGCTGAAACAGCTGCACGATTTGAATGAAATTTCGATTGCAATAGCTTATACCCTGAGTTAACGTATGTGCTACGTTTAGAAAGCCTCCGTACAGTGCATGGCGGAGGGTACCTTACAGTGGGTTAACACGTTTGTTACCCTTCATGCTGAAACGGCTATACGAAATTGAATGAAATGTGGAATTAAGATAGCTTACACCCCAAATTAATACATGGGGTACGGTACGTAAACTTCCATAGGTGCATGGCAGAGGGTACGTTACATCAAACATACAAATCATTTGACTGGTCACCGTGAAAGTCAGCACAAAAATGTATGTTTTCATGGAGATTTCATGCCGGGGAGTACCTAGCGACTTCGACATCGTCTGACCAGTCACCATTAAATTTGGTCATACATAGGAGGGAGAGAGGAGGGAGAGGAGTAGGTGGAGGAGGAGACGGAAAGAAAAGGGAAGGGAGGGGCAGAGAGAGGGTAGAGGAGGAGACGGACAGAGAGAGAGAGAGAGAAAGGGGCGGGGAGAGGAAGAGAATGAGAGAATGGAGCTGGTGACAGACATGTGAACGGAGCTGAACAGAGGAAGGGGGAGTAGGAGATGAAACAGAGAGGGGCGATGAGGACATGAACAGAGAGACAGAGGGGGAGAGGAGGAGATAGATAGAGAAAGAAGGAAAGAGAAGGCGCACAGAGACAGAAAATGAAAGATGGACTAACTTGGCGTTTGTAGATTTGGAGAAAGCTTTTGACAAATGTCGACTGGAATACACTCTTTCAAATTCTGACGTAAGGCGGGGTAAAATGTAGGGAGTAAGGAGTTATATTCAACCTATACAAAAACCAGACAGCTGTTATTAGAGTTGAAGGGCAAGAAAGGGACGCAGGTCGGGAAGGGAATAAGACAGGGTTGTAGCCTTTCTCCAATGTTGTTCAATCTGTACATTGAGCAAGCAGTGAAGGAATGGAAGGAGAAATATGGAGAGGGAATTAAAGTTCAGGGAGAAGAAATAAAAAGTTTGCGGTTTGTCGATGACACAGTAATTTTGTCAGAAACTGCAAAGGATCTAGTAGAGCAATTGAATGGAATGTACAGTGTCTTGAAAGGAAGATATAAGATGAACATTAACAAGAGTAAAACGAGGGTAATGGAATGGAATGTCAGAAAATCAGGCGATGCTGAAGGAATTAGATTAGGTAATGAGAATTAAAGTAGTAGATGAGTTTGGTTATTTGGGTAACAAGATAACTTCTGACGGGCGAAGTAAAGGAGATATAAAATGCAGAATGGCTATGAGAAGAAAAGCGTTTTTAAAGAAGCGAAACTTGTTAACATTCAATATTAATTTAAATGTTAGGAAGCCCTTTCTAAAGAACATTTGTCTGGAATGTAGCTTTGTATGGTAGTGAAACGTGGACTATATGGAGTTCAGACAAAAAGATGATGGAAGCTTTCGAAATGTGGTGCTATAGACGAATGATGAAAATTAGATGGGTGGATGAGGTAACGAATGAGGAGGTGCTTAACCGAATTGGGGAGACGTTTCTGGCATATCCTGCCTTAGAGAAGGGACAGATTCGTGGGACACATTCTGAGACATCAAGGAATCGTCAACTTAGTTCAAAAAATGTTTGTAGAGTCTATGGGACTCAACTACGGGGTCATCAGGCCCTAAACTTACAAACTATTTATGAACTACTTACGAACTAGGACGGCACAAATATCCATGCCCGAGGGGGGATTTTTTTTTTTTTTTTTTTTTTTTTTTTTTTTTTTTTTTTTTAGTTCTATGCTTAGATCAGTTCATTGCGGTCGTTGTTCCTTTGTGTTCGCTGTCGTTCGATGAGTTCTTGGCTCAGCTTTTTTATTGCAGAGAGGCGTTCAGCCCCCTGACCGGGCGCGCTGAGCCACGGCGCCCGGCGGATTCGAACCCCCGACCGTAGTGGCCGTACAGAACGTGACTGGAGCGCCTCAGTCCCCTCGGCCACCGCGGCCGGCCGTCAACTTAGTATCAGAAGGAAGTGTGTGGGGTAAAAATCGTAGAGGGAGACCGAGGGACGAATACAGTAAGCAGATTCAAAAGGATGTAGGTTGCCGAACGTCATCTCAGATGAAGAGACTTGCCCAGGACAGGGCAGCGTGGAGAGCTGCATGAAACCAGTTTGCTGACTGAAGCCCACAACAACAACATGAATGAAAATGTCTAGTTCCCACAAATGTCTAGTTTCTATGGAGACCGATTTCGAGCCCTGTGTTGAGACGAGACGATGAGCGGCCTGCATTGTGTGGAGACTGCCCGAAACCGTTCACCTTACGAAATAAATTTTAAAATGTGTGCGAATTACTCTGATTTTCATTCGTAATAAAATTTTATCGTAGTCTGCTGTTTTTCCAAAAGAAATTTTTTTTTCGTAACCCGTTTAGATGAATTTTAACAGTAAGCCCGCAAGGTGTCATAAGGCAGGTTGGCCATGTGCTACGAGGCAGCAGCCGGCACTGCCTTAAACTCTGTCCCGCGGCCGGTATGTTTTCACGCAGTGAACAGGTGGCCCGAGGAGAGCACAGTGGTCCTTCCGGAAGTGGGTGCCGTCGCTTCCCTTCCCTTCCCACACCCCCGCGGCCTCAGGAAGGCTGGCAGGCGGCAGCTCCGGAGGACCGTGGGAACCGGCGCTGGGTCGCCTCTCGTTACCTACACCGCCGCACCCGCGCGGCGCGGCGCTGCAGTCGCCGCGACCAGACGCTTATTTATGTAGCGACTGGCGGCGCTCCTACCGGTCACCTGGCGACTCATAAATTGGCTGTTCTGTCCTGGTCTCCAACTGAGACCTGGCACAGTTGGAAGGCATTCTGCTGGCTGACCAGTGAAGTTTCACCGGCAGTAAGGGTGAATTTAACTTATACTGCGAACATTCAGATCCAAAATAACCAGATATTTTTTATTTTGTGTATTTATTGATTTTTACATTCCAGGTGCTTTATTCCTCAAGAAAGCATCCATGTGACATAATCAACTGTCCCAACGTTCTTGTATATGCTGATGACACTGCTCTTCTTAACCTCTATCCTTCTCTTCAGAAGTCCCAACGCTACCACCTCAATCAGCTTACCTCTTAGTGCATCCAATGGTTCCTCAAACATCCCTTCCAAAATCTAGGCAACCACATTATCTTTCATGACTAAACCATCCGAGTGACTAATTCATTATCATGGATCAACTGTCGAGCCGGCAACTATCATGGAAATTTCACCTAATAAACAAACTACAAAAAGGCTGCAACAGATTGAAATTGTTCGAAATTGGGGTTCTCACCCCTGTACTATCCTTCACCCCCAGATCTGACCTATGATCTGCTAAGGCAATTGCTTTTTGGATATTTGCCCCAATAAACTTCTACAACTCCTTCGAAATCCCCTAAAGCCTTTCTTTCTACATATGGATTCTCCACCATCTCATTAACATACCTCCCGTCCTCCCTATACTATTCTCAAACTTTAATCCAATGATCCTATTGGTTCTCCTCTGGTCACCAGCCGCGGTATGCTGTCACGCCTTCACACTGACATCGCACTGTCTCCTGATCACTGTACACTCAACATTCTACCCCATTGCAACTTCAACAAACTCCCCTTCCGCAGCAATTATATCCATTCCAATATGTATCTATCCTACTGACTGTAACCCCTTCCTACCTGTCTCAACTTTTACAATGGCTCCTGCACCTTATCCAACGCCTCCCCCCCCCATTCCTACCCATCTCCCCTTGCTCCCCTGGCGCACCCCACATACTGAACCCTCCTCATCTGCCTTCCCTTTTTACCTAAATTTTACCATTTTCTCCATAATCCTTACCCAATGATCCCCCGTCAGTTTTTCACCCAAGACCCGCACATTTTCCCACACATTACTGACCACCGTTCCATCCACAATTCATTTCTCCTAGAGCGGGTCCTTCAGCATCTACTGTGGTCATTGTGTACCATCTTTTTTATATCACCTCATTTTTTATGTTTTAAAATATAAATGATTATTGTATTTATAAACGCATTCTTCAAAAGGACATAATACTTTTGATTATGTATTTCTCATGTGTTTCATCCTATAGTTACATTTTTTTTTATTTTCAACGTGTCACCCTTAGAACGAGAGGACGCTTACTCCTTATCGCCGAATTTGTACAAATTTATGGTACATGTAGGGCGTGGTGAGATATGAAAGTGCACCAATGTGAACTCTAGATAACTAAGCGTTTAGAAAATAAAAGGAAGTTTGATACGGACCTATCACCATATGAACCTTATCAACTACCCCTGAGAGAGGCTGTATAGAAAGCGCTGTTTAGCTCAGCGGTAAGAGATGGAGTTTGCAGAGAAAGGTTTGCGGTTCAATTCCGGCCGGTAACAAATATTTTTTTTGCTCCTTGGCCATGCGTACACTACTGACTTCACAAAAAACCGCAATATAATATATGTAATATATGAATTTCATCCATTGCCCTTTCCTTTTTTGCTTATATACATTAATAAAATAATCCATATGATGTTGCGGTCGGCCGGCCGCGGTGGCCGAGGGGACGGTCTGCTCGGCCACTACGGTCGGGGGTTCGAATCCCCCCTGGGGCACGAATATTTGTGCCGTCCTTAGGATTAGCTAGTTCATAAGTAGTTTGTAAGTTTAGGGACTGATGACCCCGTAGTTAAGTCCCATAAGCTGTACAAACATTTGAACATTATGTTGCGGTCAATTGTGACCTCAGTCTACATCTACATCAATACTCTGCAAACTACTGTGAAGTGAATGGTAGAGGGTACGTCCCACTGTACCATTTATTAAGTTTTGTTTTTAATTCCATTAACTTACTGAGCGTAGGCAGAATGATTGTTTAAATGCCAAAAAAAAAAAAAAAAAAAAAAAAAAAAATGTTCAAATGTTTGTAAAGCTTATGGGCCTTAACTACGGAGTCATCAGTCCCTAAACTTACAAACTACTTATGAACTACTTACGAACTAGGATGGCACAAATATTCATGCCCGAGGGGGGATTCGAACCCCCGACCGTAGTGGTCGTGCAGACCGTGACTGAAGTGCCCCAGTTGTCTCGGCCACTGGGGCCGGCTTTAAATGCCACCGTGCGTGCTGTAATTAATCTAATCTTGTCCTCATGATCCGTACGGAATCAATATGTAGGTCTACGTCTGCCAAGGAGCAGAAAAAAATTTGCCCCCGAGTGGAGTTGAACAAGTGACCTACTCATCACGAATTCGATCTCATACCGCTGAGCCAAAGACCGCTTATTAAACAGATTGCCTGAACGGTAGCTGATAAGATGCATATGGTGATAGATCCGTATCAAACTTCCTTTTATTTCCTAAACGCATGGTCATTTGGAGTTCCCAGTGTCTCACCAAGCCCTACATATACCATAAATTGGGACGAATTCGGCACTGACAAGTAGGCGTCCTCTCCTTGTTAGCGCAGCGGATTGTTCAAAGTTCTAAAGTTTTCTTTGACGTCATTTACATTACAGAATAGCTTTCCTTTGAAAGATAATTATTGGAAAAAAAGGTCGTAGTTAGCCTGATAAGGTGAATAGGCTGGATCAGGCACTAACGTTCAAATGTTAGTAAATCTGTGGGGCTTAACTACTCTGGTCTTCACTCCCTAGGCTTGCAGGTATACACCCATGCACGAGGGAGGACTCGAACCTCCGACGGCGAGCAGCGGCGCGCTCCACAGCTAGGTGCCTAGAACGCTCGGCCACTCCATCGCTTACAGGCACAAGCAAATCGATTTTTCCTAATGTCAAGAACTGACCAATCGGCAGAGCTGTGTGGGCCGAAGCACTGTCTTGGTGAAGAAACACTGCACCGAGCTCCTTGACAGTTACGTTTCCTCATAAGCTCGGTCACTGTGTTTTCTACGATCTTCATCACCTGCACGTTTGATTTGGCCATGGTCTTTTTGTTTCCTCCCGTTGAAGAACGAGCGAGTCTTGTAACGGTAACATAGTATATAGGATGGTTAAAGTTAACACAGAAAAAATCTAGCGGTTCCTATATTAACCAGAGGTAATCGTGTTATATTTCCATGGCAACTCTTTCCGTAATGCAGGTGGTGAAACTGTATGACCATGACCAAAGCAGTCTGGGAAATTACTTTCCCCTTGTAGCCTCCACCTAAGAATACACTGATCGTGATGATACAGACATAATCAGAAAATATCGGGAACAAGCAGCTTGGCCCATTGTCTTGCTAGCCAACAAGTCGGGAGGGGGAAGGAAGAGTAATATAATGTGGGAACTAAGAAACTGTCCTTTCTTTCGTATATGTTCATTCGTTGCTTTTTATCACTGATGCTGTACGGATATTGCATGACATCCTTTACTGCAGATTTACTGAGCTACTGATTTCGCTTGCTGTAAAAATTACCTGGCCGAAATTGTGCAATATTGTCACGTTGCAATGGAAGTAGGCTTAACTTCGAAGACAACTAAACACAGCACTTATACTGAAAGCACGTTTATTACGAACTCAACATACACGCAGCACTGACTGCCTCTCAGGCAGAGTGCTCTGCTATTTATACACAGACAGAATTTACCAGAAATTAGAAGAACAGTTAACATAAGAAACAAGTAGGATTTACAAGTGAACATAAGAAAGATGAAGAACCTTCTGCAATTGTAAATTATAATGACATAAATTTCTACCGGTGGGCGGGATTGAACCGGCGACCTTCTGCTCCGCAGTCCGTGACGCTATCCCCTGCGCCACGCCGGCGGTTGGTGTTCGTCGTCTCTCGCGGCAATATAAGAAGAGAAGAAAACTGATGTGGAAGACTGATGAACTAGCAACCGCGAAAGTATTGGATTATCTGATTTGAAATATCTCAGGATGAGTAAGATGTTGCTAAAGCCTGAGGGAGTTGTGGAAACTGAAGGTTGTTTTTGTTGATATACGACTCTGAAAATGGGTGGCGTACTATCAGATTTCGATAACTGTGTTATTATCCCATTGGAAAAGAATCACATGAGGACTGACGGGCCGGCCGCGGGGGCCGAGGGGACTGACGCGCTCCAGTCACAGTCTGCACGGCCACTACGGTCGGGGGTTCGAATCCCCCTCGGGCATGGATATTTGCGCCGTCCTTAGTTGTAAGTACTTCATAAGTAGTTTGTAAGTTTAGGGACTGATGAAACCGTAGTTAAGTCCCATAGACTCTACAAACATTTGAACATTTGAGAACTGACGAGAAATACATAGTATAAACAGTCTCAAAAGTCGTACATGTAAACTGCTAATCAAAATAACTTTGAGGAGAAGAGAACTATAACTTTTGAGTTCGTAAGTCTATTAATCCCCTCCCCTTTTGGCCCATTTTAGGTTACGGTAGTAACTCTAAAAGTTGACCTTTACGATCGTCTTTTGACAGCTCGAAATTTAAATAAAAATAACGGTTTAACTATTCATCTGACACGAACATTGAATAACCCAATTTGTAGAGGAGAAAAGTCTCTACAACTTTGCTTTCTTATGTTTTTTTTTTTTTTTTTTTTTTTTTTTTTTTTTTTTTTTTTTTTCTTCTTTCTTTTTGTAAAAAAAACGTCGATTTTGGTATGTATGTCTGTGCGTCCGTCTGTCTGTCCGTAACGTGTTCCCTGTTTCTAAGACGAACCGTTCAACCGTTCAGCACCAAATTTTACAGACACGATTGTAGGTCGCCAAAGACCAGAACCTCCCTTTTTCAAATTTTTCGGACAAAAAATACGGTAGTAATACCAAAAAAAGCTGTTTGTAATATAATTGTAATTGCAAACGAACCGTTCATCTGACACGAAAATTGAATAACCTAATTGGTAGAGGAGAAAATTCTCTACAACGTAGCTCCCTTATGATTTTTTCATATCTCGTATCGTTTGAGACATATTTTGTAAAAATAACGGAGATTTGACAACCTCCATTGAATTAACGAAAACCAGCCGTTCGGAGATATCACGTGACATTCCTCGCCCAGAACACTCTCTAGCATACACCATCTTGCGTTGCGTATTTCATGATTTTCTTATTGTAACTTACACGTCATTTCAAAGCGATGGCGCACTGAAGAATTAACAAAAACACATTGTTCTTCGTACGATAAATGATAATCTAGTGTCTACAAATGCCATATTAACATCAGTTAACAACGGTCATAAATAGTACGAGATTAAATGACTAATCTTTTGATTGATAGTCGTAGTGTAGTGGGCAGTGTCGTCGCGACTGCGGCGGTGTACGGACCTCCGGCGGAGCAGCGCGCCGTGGCGAGTTTGTTTACGTCTGCGCGGTGAGTCGCGTGCATACAGCGTAGTCTTAGTTGTGTAGAATACCATGGAACCATGAATCAAACTAAGAGAATAGATACACTGAAGTTCACCTTTGACACGACTCTCCCTAGACCGAGCTCTTTCGAAGTAGAAAACTGGTTAGAAGAAGCCGCTAAGATATCTGCCCATGAAGTCGTTGGAATCAACTTTTCTATCGTGACGAGCGTGGTTTTTCTTAAAGTGATAAATTCAGACGTATGTGACAGAGTAGTAGCAAGCAGTGGAGGGACCTTGAAATTTAAATACAGGGACGGTGCTGTCGGAAATGTGACTGTTACGCACGCAGGACTTGGTATCCGAACAGTGCGGATATTCGAACTGCCCTTTGAAACAACAGCGGAACAAATTAATGCTGTCATAGCGCCGTATGGCAGGGTATTGAATAATTTTGCGGAAAAGTTTTCTCAGAGCCATAAATTCCCTGTGTTAAGCGGAGTGCGACAAATTAAGATAGATTTAACAAAACATATCCTCTCTTACATCACTGTAGGCGGACACCGTGGTATTGTAATATACGATGGGCAGCCGAAGACTTGCGCTGGCTGCGGCGCGACAGGCCACGTCAGAGCGCAGTGTTTACAGCGCCGCGTGGCACAGATACCAGCCGGGGAGGCCGCGCGTCCTTCCGTGACAACAGCGCTGCCCCTGACTTACTCGACGGCGCTAGCTGCAGTGCAAACCGCGACCCCATCTTCAGATGTCCCGCCATCAGACGACGATGATAAACGTGCAGTTGCGCCAACAGTCACCGAACGCGTACCTGCAGGTTCAAACGTTGATGTCCTTTCAAGTGCCGAGATTCACTCAGACACACATATGGAAATGAGTGATGATGCAGCATCGCGTGAACCAGACCACGAACAAACAGGTTTGGCTGAAGCTGTCCCTATACCTGGACCTAATGAAGTACGGGACTTCATGGATCTTGGATCCAATGACGAAAGCAACATGACGGAACAACGAACCTCTGATACTGATGGTTCGGAATCATCAAAAGAGTCATCTTTGACAAAGAAGACAAAGAAAAGGAGACGAGCCCACCAGGGTGCTAATCAAGTCGCCCCTTTACTGAGGGAGAAAGCAAAGAAGGTTATCAGCAAGATCCGTCATGGAAATTCTGCGACTTCCGATGTGAGTGAGCCGGTCTCGGGAGAAATGGATATTGAGATGTCCGCCTCTTCCGGATCGATTTTGCACCGAGAGTCGAGTGGTGGAATAGCCTCTATCCCGGACACACTGCTAGCACTGGACTCCTCTGCAGAGGTACATCAAACAGAGGATCTGAACCAGTCCACATGTCCAAAATCTTGGGCAGAGCAAATGGACGAAGCAGAGGAGACCGCTGACACGGCCGCGGTCCAGAAATTGCAGATGAAATCCTCGATCATCTTGAAGGAGCAACCGACAACTACAAAAGATGCCTCTATGGCAACCCCGATTGAGGAACTTGGGGCTTCTGTGCCCAGTCGCCCTAACAGGACAAAGTAACTAATAGCAACCCTAAAGCCATGAATCAGTCGCAAGCATATAAAATAGCCACCCTCAACATCAATAAGATCCGGTCAGGGTTGCGGCTGTCCATGTTACAGGATCTGTTACGTGCTGCCGACATTGACATCATATTGCTACAGGAAGTGGCTGCCATAGAACTCGAACACATTTCCGGTTATACTGCTATCACCAATCCGGGAAGTGGAGAGGATCTCGGGACAGCTGTTTTGGCAAAAGAAGGCATCATAATGACTGATGTGGAAAAATTACCGAATAGCAGGGGAATTGCAGTCACCGTTTACCGCACTCGCATAATTAACGTGTATGCGCCATCCGGCAGTAGAAATAGGCGAGGAAGAGCAGAATTCTTTACCAGTGAAATAGTGCCGCTATTTGGTCGGAATTATGATCACCTAATACTTGCAGGTGACTTCAATTGTGTGCTGCACCGCAAAGACCAGACGCCCAACTTCAACACCTCGATGGAACTGCGACGTATCGTCAATGAACTGCGTTTAATTGACACTTGGGAACACCTGCATGGCATGTTACAAGGTTTCACGTATGTCACGAGCCATTCTGCTAGTCGGCTGGACAGAATATATGTCACCGAACAACTCACTTCTTCCGTCCTACATTCCAAAATTTGGCCGACAATTTTATCAGACCATGCTGCATATATATGTACTGTTAACATGTGCAAACAAGGCACTTACCGTGCCAGAGGCACGTGGAAACTGAATAACTCCATTCTCCGTGATGTAGAATGCCAGCGTGCATTTAATGATACATGGAGGGAATGTGAACGTAAAGCACCACAGTACAATTCAGTGACGGAATGGTGGCTCAAACATGCCAAACCAAGGATACGGAGAATGTTTCAAACTTATTCACGAGAAAAGTATTATTGGCAAAAGAAGACCACAGAATTTTATTTCTCTTGCCTAAGAGAGTTATATAAATCGGGCGCGACGATAATTGGCAATTACGTACAAATAAAGCGAATTAAAGCAAAATTTCTGAAACTTAAACGGCTACAGTGTGATGGATACAAAGTCCGGTCTAGGTCCGATACCCTGATAGAGCAGGAGGAAGCTTCTATGTTCCATGTAATTCGCGAGAATAAGAGAGGCAAAAGAAAAATTATAACGCAACTCCAGTTACGTGACGGGACCACCCTCGTGCAGCAACAAGACATAAAAAATGCAATTCATACTCACCTGGAATCGCTACTGGCAACGGGAAGCAACGACGCAATAATGCAACAGGAGCTGTTACACAACCTTCAAGGGACGTTAAGTGAAGCACAAGCCGAGAATCTCCTTAAAGAAATTGATGAAGAAGAACTGGAATATGCCATACAGCGAAGCCCCAAAAACAAATCACCGGGGCCTGACGGTCTCACTGCGGAATTCTACCATATTTTTCGTGAACAACTGAAGCCAAAATTACTTGATATGTATAATGAATTGTTGCAGCCGCATTTTAATCTGCCTAAAGAGCTGGTAGAAGGAATTGCAGTTTTCGTCCCTAAACACCCAGGAAGCAAACTTGTAGACGATTTTAGACCTCTGACACTACTAAATTGTGACTACAAAATCGTGGCACGAGTAATTGCCCATAGATTGAAAATGATGCTGAATACAGTAATAGGCAGATACCAGACATGCGTGGGCCTTGACAGGAAAATCCAACAAAATTTATGCGAATATAGAGATGTGATTGCTACAGCAGAGGCTTGCAAAATTCAGTGTGCCTTGGTATCACTTGATTTCGCAAAGGCATTTGATAAAGTGAACCACCAGTATCTCTTGAACACCATGCATGCAATGGGCTTCCCGCAGCGCTTCACAAACTTCATCGGTGCAATCCTTAGTAAAGGTGTTACAAGAGCGTTAGTCAATGGACAGCTCACAAAAGAAATTACATTAAAGAGCTCGGTGAGACAGGGCTGCCCTTTGTCAATGGCGCTTTTTGCTATCGCCATTGAACCCCTGCTTGCTGCACTGAACCAACGTCTCCGAGGATTGACAATCCGTGGACTCAAGATTGCCTGCAATGCCTATGCGGATGACGTCGGTTTCTTAGTCAAGGACGAACGGGAGTTAGAAGCAGCTCTCCGCATCGTTAGGCAGTACGAACTTGCCTCAGGGGCGAAGTTAAACGAAAGAAAGTGTGGTATTATGAACATCGGGAGTGGGATTGCAATGCAGCACCACGGATACTTAACTCCAGTCTCCAAACTGACATGCTTAGGCATCGAATACCGAAGCGACATAAGGCACACGATCGCTGTCAACTACCTAAATCTTCTCGCACGTCTGCGTGCATGCATACATAGCCACTACATCAGAAAGCTTGATGACTTACAAAGGGTTACCCTCGCTAACGTTTACATAACATCGAAGATGAACTATGTTGCACAAGTATTACCGATGCCACACGGGACAATCCAACGAATTATGCCAGCCTTAGGTCACTTCGTCACTCGAGGGTACATCTTTAAAGTTAAATACGACACACTCACTTTGGCTGTTTGGGATGGCGGAATAAACCTTACGCATGTTGAAACTAAGACACGGGCGCTATACGTGTGTAATACATACAAGATCTGGAAGAATTTACCAAACAGTTTAACGGCCCACCTGTTAAACGAGATAACACCTACAAGTCTGCAGCCTCCAATCAACGTCCAACATATTCCGAGCGCTATGTCCCATTTTCAAACCTTTTTAATTGAGTTGAGCTATCTGCAGCTAAACATGCAAGATGATGAGCTCATGACGGTGCGTGAAGTTTATAAAAAGCTAATGGAAACCAAGAACCGGAACATCATTGAACAAAAATACCCTAATCACAGATGGTCAACCATCTGGAAGAACATCCACTGCCGTGGTCTAACAACAGCGGCCAGAGCCTCCTGGTATCGCTTAGTGAACAGGAAAGTCAACACCAACTCCAGGTTACATTCCATACACTTGGCGGACTCACCATTGTGCGCAACGTGCAACTTATTGGACAGCGACGAACATCTTTTTGTGTGCTCCAAGGTCCAAGACGTATGGAACTATATTCGGAAGAAGCTTGCTATCATTACAAGAACATCGGTTCTTCGTATTACGCCTGATGATTTCTTGCACCCAGATACTGTTCCGTACCCTAAAACCAAACGGAACTCTGTTAACTGGCTGAAAGGACACTTTGTTCACTATTTAATGTCAAGCACAGCTAAAAGCAAAGAGGATTTCTCCATATATATAGTTCAACAACTTCACAAGTTATCACAAAAACAAAATTACAAGCGCAACTATGCGAACTTTTTAGAAGCAGTTTTCAAAGAAGAATTTAGAAACTACTGAGCACCCCAGACATTTCAAAACATGGGACACTACGTTTGACCGTACTTGGATATCTTTGGAATAAGAGCATTTTTAATACTTATATTTTTCTATTTTTTCAAATATTTTTGTTTTACTATGTTCCACATTTAAACGGCGAGAGGACGCCTTTCTTTTAATTATGTACTCACCACTCCTTTATGTATTAACATCTGTCATAATAAAAATACAGAACCTGGCAGCTCACGGTTCACGAGTTAGGAGCAGATAAATAAAGCGAAGAGACAAAGAATTGAATTGAATTGTAGAAACGATAGAAACTACACGGTAACACACATTTTTCGAGAAGACGAACTCGGAATCGTTCAGAGAGCCAGGAAAAAAAAATGGATTCGACGAGGATACGTAAGTTTTATTTTAGTTCTTTCTATGGAAGAAGATTTTGATTCTCATCTTGGAAGAGATACATTAATTTAACCTGCAGAAGAAAAGAAAATTGCTTTACCAAAGGCCGATGAAGCCGACGCCGATGAAGGCGAATTTGGTGAGCGTAAGGACGGGTTGAAGGGGAGGAAGGAGACCCGACAAAAAAAAAAAAAAAAAAAAAAAAAAAAAAAATGGTGGTGTAGGGGTCAGCGCAACTGCCTAGAAAGCAGAAGACCCGGGTTCAAATAAAAGAAAAAAGAAAAAAAAAAAGTGGGCAAGGTGTTGGACTATGAAGCTAAATGTCGATGGTTCGGAACCCACCACTACCTTTTTTTTTTTTTTTTTCCTAGCAGGGTTTCAGACACTCTTATTAATTATTTTTTTTTGTTATTTCGATTATTATTTTGGTCCAAAATGTTTGCAAAAACGTATAAAACTGCAAATCTAAATTGGGCCGTAAAACACGTCAGTGCGATTTTTTTCACTTTATGCAAAATCTCCATCGAAATGCAACCTAACGAACTTCCTTTGTAAGGTGACAGGAAATTTCACAACCTTACATGCTATGTTTACATATTAATGATTAATATTGCAAATTTATTTATAACGTAATTAGTGGTATCACTTTGATTACATATAATCTGAATGCAAAAATAGGTAAGAAGAGTGGAAACATTAAAGTTGACTAGGTCACTGGGTAAACTGGTTGATGCTGATAGGCAACATTAAATATTAACAATAATAGCATGCAGTATTTTTCCTGCAGTTGGAAACAAGAACACAGCCGAGTCAGTGAGAGAGACCGACAATGGGGCTAGGGATGCCTATTGATACCACGGCGTGTTGACCAGCCGGTGCGAGGTCACAGGTTACTGACTGGCTGATGGCCGCTGACGCTTCGCGCCAAAACTCACTGGCTACGATTCGATTGGCGAATGATTTCAACTGCCAAACGGTCGAAACGTTCTCGAACTCTCTAGAAGCCTCTAAAAGCTTCTTTTTTGTGGGAAAGTTGTTTGTAAGGAAGTAATAGTATGGGAGAGAGATTTGAGGCTACACCTGTGATTGGCTCTTGAGAAAACGGTTTGGAGAGACTTGTGGCTTGCTGCAAAAGTGGGTGGAGGATTCGGCTAGCTGCACTCGTGGTGCGAGGACGCAGATTGGCGGTTGCTGGCAAAGTGCCCAGTGACTTAGCTCACAATTAGTTGCAACTGCAGATCGCATTGCTTGAAGTACTCACATTTGTTTCTCTGTTAACAGTGGAACTAAATTATTACTTCGGTGCATTGTTTTTGCGATTCGAAGCACTCATTTACAAGCTTGCAATTGAGCTTCTCTTATGGTCCTGGCGAGTGAGGCAAACAATTTTTGAGAACCACTAGTTCGACTTTGAAACTTGAGTGACTTCAACTTACGAGATTCTTTGAACGAAGTAGTTGGTTCACTGTGTAGCCATCGTCATACAGCTTCAGCTTCACGCATCCACGGTGGCCCCATAGCATTTGCTATAGGACAGTTAAAGATAAATGTAGCTTCCACTAGATGGCTGTATTCTTGAGTTTCTGGTTATATTCTCTGCCGAGTTGGATAGCGATTCTTCTTTATGTTAAAACAATTTACACGTCCTCAGTATCAACCATTTTTAATAATAGGTAGAGGTAGTGCCATTGGTGTTAGAGATTCATTACTTTTGTATGATCGTTCATTCCTGAATTTTGTGCACCGTCCATTTTTATAATTAAATTACTTTACTTCGTCGATTATTTTTGGTTAGAAAACACCGCAGCCTTATTCGTAATAATACTGTAGAAAATAAATACTGCAACCACCCACATGATTTTTATAAATCAATTTATTTCACAGTTACCAGTTTCGAGCCTGAGCCCATCATGAGACGGTAGTGCCAATTCAGGATTACATTGGTGTCCTAAAATAACAAGGTTATGTAAATCCATTAGGTTATAAGGTTAAATATTTTTGTCATAAATATAACAAAGTTTTCTTTCTTTTATTGTTTATACTTGAATTAAGACTACATCTACTGCTTATACACTTAACTTACTCCACAGAAAGGTTTTCTTTAAAGTATTTCTATAGTTCTCCAGAGTTATACAAGTTTGCATGATACCATTCCAGAAAAGGCATTCTGTTACTGAACAGACCACTGGTTTAACAATTTAGAAAATAAGTGATCCAATCGACAGCTCATTACAGAAATTACAAACGTGTTGTGATGAAATATTTGGAAATGTAACACGCAACGGAATTGAGAAACGTAAAAGAATGAAGAAATACCGGCTGAGATAAATTAGACACTGTCGAGGTAGTAAACGAGCCAATGATATGTGTTTTCGGAGTGCAGGTGCACGATTTGTGTGTTGAAGAATCATTCAGAAACCAGCTCGTAAACAAAGCTTTAGCTATGTTAATTAGTATTAAAATGTCCACTTTCCCACGTGTTGTGTGACAATCTCCTCCTTGTTAGTGTGTGTTGCAGAAGACATCCACTTATTTGGAAACAATTTAGAGAGTCGTTAATCAGAGAACAATATTATTCCGTACTGAAATCATCAAACATGAATATCGAGAAGCAGTTACAATGTTTGTACTATTATTTGTTTAATTCGTAACTTAATTAGGAAAAGCATGCCCGAAATAAGCTGGAAGTAAATAACTTATATCTATTTTCGTCGGGTAAATGATTACGTACCTAATGACGGGACACATAATTCTAATTCTAACTGCCATTCATGCTTTATTTATGCATATGATACTTGCGAAGAAAACAAAGCTGTAAGATCGGGGTTCAACGTCCGGTCGACTACTTGTTCATTAGAGGCGTAGCACAGCCTCGGATTAAGGATGCAAGGAGATGTTTCAGCAGAATAATCTCATTTGCCTTACACGATTTATGGAAACGGCGGGAGAATTATATCTGGCTGCTCTAATGGGAATTTAAATCACCGTATTGCTCAATGCGTACTGTCTATTTAGTATTGCGTGGCGACTCGTGGTGAGGTCAGTTACGGACGAAGACAGCTGCAATCTGATCAGTCGTTTATAATGTTTTACCAATGTAGCAAACAATGAAAACATTTGAGTTTTAAAGGTAGATTTCGAAATTGACTGAAACACCTGGTAGTTCTTAGATGTTAATGACGCTTGACAGTAGACAACCCAACTTCATCACATCTGAGAGGGAAGCGTTATAGGTCCCCTACTCTTCCTTCAAAATGATATAGAAGACAATCTGAATATCTCTCTTAGATTATTCGCGGATGACGCTGTCGTTTAACAGAGGATCAAAAGCAACTGCAAAATGATTTAGACAAAATTTCTACATGGTGCGAAAATTGGCAATTCACACTTAATAATGAAAAGTGTGAAGTAACACACGTGTCTACTAAAAGAAATTCCCCGAGCTTCAATTACACGATAAATCAGGCAAAGGTCGTAAAATCTACCAAATACATAGGAGTTACAATTACGAACAACTTAGACTGGAGAGAAGACATAGAAAATATTGTGGGGAAGGCGAACCAAAGCCCAGTGTAGGACCCTCACCAGGTGGACGGACGGAACACATTGAGAAGGTTCGGAGAAGGGCAGCTCGTTTTATCACGTTGCAGGGGAGAACGCGGAGAACGCGTAAGGAAATGCTGCACGATTTGAGGTGGAAATCATTATACTTTTTCGCCCACTGCTTTAATACTTTTCACCGGTGTGGGATCCGTACCAGGAAGCATTTTTAAAAATTGTAAGCAGAATAAGGGGGTCACATAACGGTGGAAGAGAAGTGGAACGGTATGAAGGAGGCTTAGTCCAAAGACGAGAGACAGCAGTAAGAAAAACGGAACAAGAGGCCTATGGTCTGGTTTAATAGTGAATGCAAAGCAACAGTTAACAAGAAGAAGTAGTCCGAAATGAGACTTCTGAGGCTAAATACAAATGAAAATTTAAACACCAGGTAAGTTTTAACAAGAAACATGCCGAACAGATTTACGAAACTTTGAAAAGCTTCCAAGATTGGATGTACACCATTGGCTGATATGACGAATGATAAAGATGGGAACTATATCGAAGTCCCAAGGAACGAGTTACAATGCCTAATATCAGGTATGACTCGAGCGAGCAGACAGAAGTGCCGGAACACAACGTGTCGTGGACTCGACTAACTTCTGAAGCAGTGCTGGAGGAAGCTGACAAAACGCATCCTGCAGGGCTGTCCATAAATCTGTAAGAGTACGAGAGGGTGCAGATCCGCCCTATACAGCACGCTAGAAAGCATCGCCATTTACTCAATAACGGTGATGTCTGGGGAGCTTGGTAGCCAGTGAGTTTAAAATCGAAAGAGTTTTCTTCGAGCCACTCCGAAGCACTTATAGAGGTGTGGGGTGTCGTCCTGCAGGAATTTCTTAAGTCCGCGGGAATGCCCAATGGATGCTGTGATCAGCCATGATGTTTGGGTACGTGTCACCTGTCAGAGTCATATGTAGACTTATCAGGGATCCCATATCACTGCAAATCCAGCCCCCCACCCCCACCCCCGAAAAAAAATCAACTTTAACAGTCCAGGTACAATGGATTGATGAGGTTGTCTCCATACCAATACAAGTCCATCCGATCGATACAGCTGGAATCGGGACATATCAGGTCAGGCAACATGTTACCAGTCATCAGAAGTCCAATGTCGATGTTGACGTTCACAGGCGAGGCGTAAAACTTTGTTTCATGTAGTCATCAAGAGTACACGAGTATCTATCTGGATTCGAAACCCCACAACGATGATGTTCCGCTGAATGGTTCGTAAACTGACACTTGTTGATGGCCAGCCGCGGTGGCCGACGGGACTGAGGCGCTCCAGTCACGGTCTGCACGGCTACTACCGTCGGGGGTTCGAATCCCCCCTAGGGCATGGATATTTGTGCCGTCCGTGTTAGCTAGTTCATGTTTGTAAGTTTAGGGACTGATGACCCCGTAGTTAAGTCCCACAAGTTATACAAACATTTGAACATTTTTAGACTTATATGGACGTTGCCGACCGCAACGTCGTCCTCTGAGTGTGAACTTCGTGTGGTATGTGAATGGTTAATATCGGGAGGAAAGGAACGATTTGGCATCTCTTAACTGAAACACGCCTCCTCCGTTTTGTGCTAAGAGGGGGAGGGGAATATTACTTTTGTGATGGGGATAGCAGACACGTTAGGAAGGCCTCACTCGTGTGTCTATCGTTGCCTGAGCTTATTGGATCTACACACCTAATACCAGCAGGATTTTGGAACATATTCAAATATTATTCATTATTCATTATTTTTACCGACACGAAGTGATGTGAGTGCTATCGACGAGGGATCACAAATTAATTCCATATTTCTAGATTTACAGGAGGCTTTTGACACCGTACATCACAAACGGCTTTTAATGTTATTGCGTGGTTATGGAATATCACCCCAGATTTCGAACTGGATAGTTGATTTCCTGTCAGGAGGACACAGGATCGATGGTAAGGCATCGACTAAAACAGAGGTGATATACGGCGTTCCACAGGGTAGTGTTATTGGTCCTCTGCTGTTCCTTATTTACATAAACTATTTGGGAGAAAATCTGAGCAGCTCTCTTAGGTTTTTTGCAGATGACACCGTAATTTATCGCCTAGTAAAGTCATCTGAAGATCAAAACCAGATGCAGCACTATCTAAATAAGATATCAGTTTGGTGTAAAAATTGGCAATTGATTCTAAGTAATGAGAAGTGTGAAGTCGTCCACATGAGTACCAAAAGAAATCCTTTACAGTTTGTATACAAGATAAATCAGTCATATGTGAAAGCCGTAATCTCGACTAAATACCGAAAAATCAGACTTAATCTCGAAAGAACATGTAGATAATGTCGTGGAAAAGGCGAACCAGAGAAAACGATTTATTGCTGAACCCTTGAAAGATGCAACACAACTATTAAAAAGACTGAATACACCACGCTTGTCCGTCATTTGGAGTGTTGCTGTCCAGTGTGGGACCCTTATCAGGTGGGTTTGACGGAGGAGATCGAAAGAGTCCAAATAAGGGCAGCTCGTTTCGTATTGTTACAATACAGGGGATACCGCGTTACGGAAATTATACAGGATCTGGGATAGGAATCATTACAACGGCGCTTATCGCTGTGGCGTGGGTTACTTACTAAACTCTAATCGCCAACAGTCTCCTCCGAATGCGAAACTATATTGTTGAGTGCCACTTACATATATAGAAAAGATGATCAGAATAAAATACGAGAAGTCAGAGGTCGAACGGAGAGATTCAGTTGTTCTTTCTTCCCACGCGCTATTCGAGAGTGGAGTGGGAGATAAATTGTATAAAGGTGGTTCGATTAACCCTCTGCCAGGCACTTAAATGTGTATTGCAGAGTATCCCATGTAGATGTAGATGGAGAGTCCTTTTGAATTATTTTGAACTCCCACCAATACGAGAGGCCCTGGGTGATCCGCCCCCCTCTCCCCAGAGTTCACCAGTGCCAGACTGCCACCAGAAACGTCTGAAATGATATTTTGGTTGAAGGCAGATGCGAGTCTCATCTGTGAACAGTATTTGATTTCAGTTCTGGCATTTTCGTTCAGAATGACTTTGGAAGCATCCGTATCATGCAGCATAGTGTCTAGGTGTCAAAGCTGGGCCGTGTCACGGACGTCGGGAGTGAAGTTGCATGACATGCAGCCTATGCCGAACAGTTTGCGTCAAAACACGAAGTCGTGGGGTTGCAGTAAAATCATTATTCATCATGGTGGCGTTCCTCTCAGGGATACTCCGAGGTGAAATCCATAAGTAGTGGTCATCAGCTGTTGTGGTAGCCTATGGGCAGCCTGAGCAAGGTAAGTCATGGGCAGCTTCTGTATCCCTGAACATCCTCTTCGTCCCTATAACACCGCTATGGTTCAGCTCACGACATCTGGAATCTTCTAAAGTAACATTGCGGATATAAACAAACGTCAGAATTGACCTTCTGGGTATTGCAGAACAACAGTCAACACAAGCAGTGTTATGAGTGGATGTCATTGGCCGTCTTTTGATTCGATCAGATTAGCCCTGCTGATGCATGGTTGTTTACACCTTTGTGCGGTTTGAGTCACATATATGGGTAATCTAAGGTACTGTGATCTTGCTGGATATATACGATATGCGGATTTGTTCAGGAGACCTTGGAACCATGGTGATACAACAGTGTTTTTTTGTTTTGTACTAGTAATGGAAAACAGAGGGTGATGTGACGAAACAGGGAGATTCTGGATATGTACAAAGGCTCATAGTCAAAAGTTTGATATGGTATGGAAAAAATATGGGAGGAAAATGAGCATTGGAAGGGTCTAGAAAGAGGTGGATGGGAGGATCTCCAGAATATGGGAAGGAATGAAGAGGTAGCTGAAGTTCAAACTGCGTGGTTATCAGTCCGTAGCTTACAACCTACTTAAACCTAGCTAAACTAACCTAAGGACAACATACACACCCATGCCCCAGGGAGGACTCGAACCTCCACGGCGAGCAACCGCGCGCACCGCAGCGAGACGCTTTAGACTGCTCGACTACACCGCAGCTTAGCTGAAGATACAAGGCAATGATGCACTGTTGTACGTGAGGCCCAACTACAGTTTGGAAGGGGACAGCTTTGTGAGGACACTTGAAGTCTGCAATTCTGTGATAAAATGTGCACAGGCGCGGGAAATGTGATGTGTTTTGACAGCTACTGATTCGTCGTAGTTCATGAGTTGAATAAGACAGATTCTAATCTCCCAAACGAATGCCTGGCCGCTCGTTTTGTATATAGACACGTGACTGGAAAATCCAGACGCGGTGGAGTGGCCGAGCGGTCGAAGGCGCCATGCTGCGGAGCGCGCGGTTGCTCGCCGTCGGGGGTACGAGTCCTCCCTCGGGCTTGGGTGTTCGTGTTGCCTTTAAGTTTAACTTAGTTTAAGTAGCTTGTAAGCTTAGGGACTGTTACCTACAGACGTTAAGCCCCATTGATTTACAAACATTTGAAATTTTGAACATTTGGAAAATCCAGGTGGTTATGGACTCAATGGCGGTCGGCCAGAGAAGCCCGTTTGGCCTTGGAGAAATATGTAACAAACTACTTAAAATCAATAACTATTGATGCATAAATGGTACTAAGGAGCACCTGGGCTCATTTTAAAGCTGACAATTAGACGTTTGCGTCTCCTGTCACTTTAATAGACTTGAATTATAGTAAAGCAAATATTATATAATAACAATTTTGTAAACGATATATCTTGAAAACGGTTTAACCAAATGTTACATACATGGTGTAAATTGATAGATCTAAGTGAGTACTATTAAGATATATTTTTGTAGTTTTTTTCGCATATTCAGTAAATTTAAATAAGAAGACAAAAACATGGTTCATAGGTATAAAAACTGGATTTTAAGCAAATAATAATAATTGCAGTATTAGAAGCAGTGCCATGAACTAGACTCAAGTAATAAGCTAATGAAATAGTTTAGTGAATTATGTGTTTTGCCGGCCGCGGTGGCCGAGATGACTGAGGCGCTCCAGTCACGGTCTGCACGGTCACTACGGTCGGGGGTTCGAATCCCCCTTCGGGCATGGATATTTGTGTCGACCTTAGTCTAAGCTAGTTCATAAGTAGTTTGTAAGCTTAGGAACTGATGACCCCGTAGTTAAGTCCCAGAAGTTCTACAAACATTTGAATTATGTGTTTTAAACATAAAAAAATCATAACTGAAATGTTTAATTTGGTAATAATATGGAAAATAAGATATGTACAATGTTTCTGATGCCATATTTTATTTCAGCAGAAAATTTCCGTTTGATACTTCCATCACATGTATTTGTTTCAATCATTATATGAAAAGAGGTGTTTTTGTTGAGATGATTTTACTTCAAAGCAAGCCAGGAGGATATTTAAGGCGGCCTGTTGGTTAGTGTGGGCAGTCTGTTAGCGTTGGTCAGATAGGTGTGCGCTACGATGGGTGACTTTGGAGTCTGTTGAAGACTTGTAAATTTCCAGAGAAGTGTTCGAGTGTGGAATTTAGAAAATTTGTACTGTGGTGCTTCGTGGATTTTAAGTATATTTTGCGTCTGTGAGACTTAGAATAATTTTCAATGATGTTTCGTGGACTCTATTCTGCGACAATGGAACTTAAAAATTTTCAGGATTGTTGCTGCTCTTTAATTTCATTCAGTGACTGTGGTAATTAGAAACGATTCAGCTAAGTTTCCATTTATTAGCATGACAGCCTTAAAGAAGTTAGGGTTACTCTAAAGTCAGGGCTGGTGGTTATTATGTGAAATGAACTCTCGTTTAATTAAATTGGAATGTGTGTTTTGTGTGTTTATTGTTCCTGCCTGCATTTATCTAAAATCACTGGATGCCTAAAGCACGCTCCTCTGGATAAACTGTACAGTCTTGCGGGCCTTGCACCTTTCGACATCCGCCGAGAGGTAGCAGCAAAACATGAGAGGGAAAATTCAGAAACTTCTGAAGCCCATCCCCTATATGGACATCAGACAGCAAATCAACGTCTAAAAATCAAGAAGAGCATCCTTAGATCTACGGAGGCTCTAGTTGGGACATTGCAGCAATGCCGAACCGAACTGTGGCGTGCAAGGTATACCGGTACTACACAATGGTTTACACCATGTGAAAAACTACCACCCGGCTACACAGAGAAGTGGGGTACATGGAGATCTCTCAATAGACTACGTTCAGGTGTCACAAAATGTAAGAGTAATCTGTTTAAATGGGACTTCCTAGTGGAGTCGCCACCCTGTGAATGTAGAGAAAGCAGACGATCTTGCACCTGCTCCAGTGTACCCAGTGTCCAGCAACATGCACACCAGAAGATCTACTACATGCAACACCAAATGCAATACAGGTTGCTAACTTCTGGGCATCAAAAGTGTAAATAATTGTCTTGTAAATATGATGTATTCACATAACATGTAAATATTTTACATTACTTTATACATTCTAAGTGCTTCTGACACGAATAAAAATGTATAATATAACATTTTTAGGACATTTCAGCAGGTGTTGCGGGTACCGATAGACACAATGCAGTCAGTTTATGTAGCAAACAGGATATACAGTCGCACTTCACGGAACCCCAAGGAAAGACAGGCTGTGAAAGGATGAATTATTTGTATTGTTATTTCGTGATGTAGCACTGGGGATCGAGCCAAAGGAAAGAAGTAACTATTTTGTGTATAATTGCATCACTCTGCACAGAGAAGTGTCTTTTTTTAATTATTACAATATTTTTTTTATTTTTTTTTTTATTTTTTTTTTTTTTTTAGTGCACAAATGTTTGTAAATCTATGGGACTTAACTTCTTTGTTTATTAGTCCGTACAAACTACTTAAGCGAAGTTACACTAGCCTAAGGAAAAAGCAACACACCCATGTCCGAGAGAGGAGTCGAACCTCCGATGGCGAGCAACCACGCGCTCCCCAGCAAGGTGCCTTAGAAGTCTCGGCCACTACACCAGCGGTCGCATAATAGCCTCCGACACACACACACACACACACACAACTTGAGGTGGCATGCGAATGTGGATGTATATGTAGGTCCACGAAAAAAAAAGTGTGTTGCCTTTCCCGAACCGATTTTTAAGATGTGTGCTAAATTAATCATACATTCCTAACGATGTCCGGACTACTGAAGGACAACAGAACGTAATTTGGCGACTCAGGTACGGCCTACATAGTGTACGGAGAGCAGGAGGCAGACGGACGCTCTGCTGTAGAGGCGGCCAGTGAGACCCACAGCCAGCCACTGGTTGACGCTCCGCTGGCCGGCCTCCCACGCAGCGGCGCGGCAGCTCGGCAGGTGACGGACTGCAGTCGCGGCCGGCGACGTGACCGCCGCGGTCGTTACTTGGCGACCGCCTGACGCCTACAAGCGCCTCCCAGCCTTCACGCTTCCCCATCACCAAACAAGGCGCGTCGTTTGAATATCTTTACCGCCGCTCAGGCTGCCACCACTTATTCCGTTAACAGCACTCGTGATTTAACCATCACGTTCCCTATAAATCGATATACTCCGCAGATGTCGACAGACTGAGTTACCAGGATATACCGAGCCAGCGTCCAGATGGTTGGTCATCGTCACCTTAGGCAGCCTGAGCTACGGATTTAGAAAATATCGTTCATGCGAAACACATCTAGCTCTTTATTCATTCGAAGTGATGGGTGATATCGATAAGGGTTCGCAAATCGATTCCGTATTTCCTTATTTCCAGAAGGCTTTTGATACCCTAAATTTGCGATTGGATAGGGGATTTCCTGTCAGAGAGGACACAGTTCGTAGTAATCGATGGTAAGGCATCGACTAAAACAGAGATGATATCGGGCGTTCCACAGGGTAGTGTTATTGGTCCTCTGCTGTTCTTTATTTACATAAACGATTTAGGGGAAAATATAAGTAGCTCTCTTACGTTGTTTGCAGATGACGTAAGATGACGTCATCATTTGAAGATCAAAACCAACTGTAGAACGATCTGAATAAGGTATCACAATGGTGTAAAAATTGGCAATTGATTCTAAATAATGAGAAGTGTGAAGTCGTCCACATGAGTACGAAAAGAATTCCGTTAAACTTTGTTTACAAGATAAATGAATCAAAAGTGAAGGCCACAAACTACAAAAAATACCTAAGAATTACTACAGACTTAAATTGGAAAGAACACGTAGATAATGTCGTGGGAAAGGCGAACCAGAGACTGTGTTTTATTGGCAGAAGCCTTAAAAGATGCAACAGAACTACAAAAGAAACGGCATATACTACGTTTGTCCGTCCATTTTTGGAGATTTGGTGCCCAGTGTGGGATCCTTATTATATAGGTTTGACGGAGGACATCGAATGAGTTACAAGGGAGACAGCGTTACGGAAATGGTACAGGCTCTGGGATGGGAATCATTACAACAACGGCGCTTATCGCTGCGGCGTGGGCTACTTACGAAACTTCAAACGCCGACATTCTCATACGTTTGTAGAGTTTATGGGACTCGAATACGGGGTCATCAGTCCCTAAACTTACAAAATACTTATGAACTAGCTGTTACTAAGGACAGGTCAAATATCCATGTACGAGGGGGATTCGAACCCCCGACCGTAGTGGCTGTGCAGACCGTGACTGGCGCGCCGCAGAACGCTTGGCCACCGCGGCCAGCGCCGACATTCTCCTCCGAATGCGAAAATGTATCGTTGACTCCCACTTACATAGATAGGAATGATCATCAGAATAAAATGCGAGAAATTAGAGCTCGAACAGAGAGATTCAGATGTTCTTTCTTCCCGCGCGCTGTTCGAGAATGGAATGGGAGATAAATAGCGTAATAGTGGTTCGATGAACCCTCTACCAGGCACTTAAATGTGATTTGCAGAGTATCCCATGTAGATGTAGATGTAGACACATGTACTTTTTTCAGAATACTTTAAAATCCGATTTTGAAAATAACGTAACACCACTACATTTATTCTCCCAAAACTCTGGATTTTTATCGCTTGAATCCTTTCTACTGTTACAATGGCTGCGACTGGATTAGGCAACACTCATTACAGCCGTCGATACTTCGGCTCGTGTAAAGGGCGTTAAAACTGTGACAGGTTGACGGCGTTGTCCCAAAGGCACAATGAAAGACAACAGGGAAGATGTTCATTATCATACGAAATGTTCATTACTATGTGTGAACGCATAGTTAAGCGGCGAGTTTTACTGATAAAATTATCTCAGGCTTCCAGCCGCGCCAAGTGTTTTGAAACCCACGAGGTTTCACTCCCTACCCTGGGGGCAGGTTGGCAGCGGCATCAGCCGAGCGTAGGTTACAAGAGTTAGACACGACGTTTTCAAAAACATTCCACATGGAGATAAATCGAAAATGTATAACATGACATATGGCCCACTTTAGATCTGGTTCTAGTTTGATTTTTTGCAAACATTTTGGTCAAAAGCAATAAAAATCTCGATATGAATAATACTCTACTATTGTGATAATATCTATGCACCCAACAAGTAATATTCTGCCTGACTATATTTTAACAAACAGCCAAAATTATTTGATATTCGAATTTAGCTTTGACAAATATACTTATTTTTGAAATTGTACCTGTTTAAACAATTTTTTCAAATATCTCTCCCGCATCTCCATTACATTTTTCCATTGAAATATCATCAGGTGTCTTGCCTTGGTAGATTGTTAAAAGTTTAATTTCTGTGTCTGTACTGGTTACGAATGACTATAGCGTGAAAGAAATGTACCGTTGTTTTGGCGTTCGAAGGAGTGACTATTACATGGATGGAACACAGCGTACATTTGGCGTTCTGAAAGCAGTCAAGTGACAATGTATTATAATCTAATGTCTAAAAATGCCATTTTAGGCCGCGGTGGAGTAACCGAGCGGTCTAAGGCGCCTCACTGCGGAGCGCGCGGTTGCTCGCCGTCGGAGGTTCGAGTCCTCCCTGGGTTATGGGTGTGTGTGTGTGTTGTCCTTAATTTAGTTTACTAGTTACTAGTTTGTAAGCTACGGACTGATGACCATGCAGTTTGGTCTGATAGATTTACAAATATTTGAATATTTAGCCATTTTAGCAGCTGCCATCGATGGTGCGAGATTTACGGATTACGCTCGCAGCTGTTCGGCATAGCGTAATGGGCAGCGAATTAGTTTGTGATGCACGAACATCTTACACGAAGGATCAAAACTTGCCGGGCGCGGTGGCTCAGAGCGCTCGTTCAGAGGGTTGCCAGCCTGGTAGCTCAGAGTGCTCGACGCCCTATGTAATGAAAAACTGAGTCTACGACAAAACGATCAAAATTCAATAAAATAGAACCAATGGAAATAGGGAACCCCTTAGTGTTACTACCGTAACTTAAGTGGGCCAAAAGATGGCTCAAACTGATCTGAAATAAAAAAAAACAGAGCAAGGTTCTGAACGAACAACCCAGAACGAACGTGAACAAACGACTGCAAAGCATCGGTCTACTTAAAGAACAATAAAATATAAATAAATAAAAATTAAAAAAAAATAATAAAAACCTGCCACTGGCATTCTTTTCATCTTGTTTTGTAAAAGGTACACTTCTTTATCACATGTACACAAACTGGGAAGATACTTTTCCAGTGCTGTAATGATAATAGTAACCTTATATACACATTAAGTACTTGAGCTTTGTGGTATTTGGTATTACCACACTAATTATGTTTGTTATTTTAGCTGCACAAGGAAACGTAGTCACGGTTTGAAACAGAATATTTGATCTGGCGGAAGTAAATTTGTGAGGACGAACCGTGAGTCGTTTCGGGATAGCTCAGTGGTAGAGTGCTTGCCCCCGAAAGGCAAAGGTCCCGGTTTCGAATTTCGGTTCCGGCACACAATTTTAATCTGCCAGGAAGTTTCATATTGGCGCCCACTCGGTTCACCCAGAGTGAATTTGTAATTCTATATTTGATCATTATTTTAGCCGCAGAACAATGTAACATGTACCAAGTCATGTCTGATCTACAGAACAGGTAATACAATCAACGTTAAATTCGCCCATAGCAACCATGCTAAAGACAAACATATTAGAAGTCGTAGTAATAGTGAATTATTGCTTAGAAAAAAATACCATATAATTTATTTATGTACACATTTCCCTTCCGTTTCATTAAGGAACGACAGTTTCTACAGAAATCTAGGACTCTATTTGTATATGAAACTACCAGTATCAGAACGTTGTTTAAAATATTATCACAGTATCCTCCCCGTTGTTGTGGTTTAGAAGACCAGTATTCTTTTCGGTGTTACGTATTTCACGGCATCTTCACGGAATAGAACAAACGCACATTTTAGAGGGAGGACTACTACACCTGCACAACTTTAAACTTTGCAGAAGATAGCTGTATTTAATTAATAAGAGTGCCCGAAACCCTTTTAGGAAGAAAAAGGGGACAAAATTGGTAGTGGTAGGTTTTGAACTACCGCCCATAGGCACTCCAACCAACCGCACTACTCACTACACCACGACGAACATCTACGACATCGTCCCACATTTCTCGTATTACTGCTGACAGATGCTAACAGCTAATATTACATTTTTAGACACTAGATTATAATTTATCGTACTATGAACGACGCGCATTTGTTGATTCACTGCTTTGAAATGACAACGCGTAAGAATGATAAGAAAATCATAAAATGCAGGAAGCAAGATGGCGTATGCTAGAGAGAGTGCTGGGCAAAGAATGTCACATCTCCGAACGTCTAGTTTGCGTAAAATCAAGGGACGTTGTCAAATCTCCGTTATTTTTTCAAATATCTCCGTAACGGTGGAAGTTACGGAAAATGAAAAAAAAAAAAAAAAAAAAAAAAAAAAAAAAAAAAAAAAAAAAACATCTAGGAGCAAAGTGGTAGAGAATTTTTTCCTCTATAAATTTGGTTATTGAATTTTTGTGTCAGATGAACGGTTTGTTTGCAATTACGGATACACTAAAACAGATTTTTTTTAGTGTTACTAATACAAAATCAATTGGGGGTATCACAGGAGTAGGATTGATAATGAATAAGAAAATAGGAATGCGGGTAAACTACTATGAGCAGCACAGTGATCGCATTATCATTGTCAAGATAGATACGAAACCAACACCGACAACAGTAGTACAGGTTTATATGCCAACTAGCTCTGCCGATGATGAGGAGATCGAAGAAATATATGAGGAGCTAAAGGAAATTATTCAGACAATTAAGGGAGAGGAAAACTTAATTGTTATGGGAGACTGGAATTCGGTAGTAGGACAAGGAAGCGAAGGGAAGATAGTAGGTGAATATGGTCTGGGCAAAAGGAATGAAAGAGGAAGCCGCCTGGTAGAATTTTGCACAGAACATAATTTAGTTATAACAAACACCTGGTTCAAGAATCACAAAAGAAGGTTGTATACGTGGAAGAGACCAGGAGACACCGGGAGATACCAGATAGATTTTATAATGGTAAGACATAGATTTCGAAACCAGGTTCTACAGTGTAAGACATACCCAGGGGCAGATATAGACTCTGACCATAACTTGTTGGTTATGAACTGTAGGCTGAAACTAAAGAAACTACAGAAAGGTAGGAAAATAAGGAGATGGGACCTGGATAAATTGAAGGAACCTGAGGTTCTTAAGAATTTCAGAGGGAGCTTTAGGCAACAATTGACAGAAACAGGGGAAAATAAAACAGTAGAGGAGGAATGGGTAAAATTGAGAGATGAAATAGTGAAGGTAGCAGAGGACAAAATAGGTAGGAAGGCAAGACCTACAAAAAATCCTTGGATATCACAGGAGATACTAAATTTAATCGATGAAAGGAGAAAATATAAAAATGCAGTAAATGAAACAGGCAAAATGGAGTACAGACGACTAAGAAATGAGATTGACAGGAAATGCAAAATGGCTAAGCAGGAGTGGCTAGAAGGCAAATGCAAGGATGTAGAAGAATGTATAAATAGGGGAAAAATAGATACAGCCTACAGGAAAATAAAAGAAACATTTGGAGATAAGAAAAACAGCTCTATGAATATCAAGGACACTGATGGAAAACCAGTTCTCAGCAAAGAAGGAAAAGCTGAAAGGTGGAAAGAGTACATAGAGCAGCTCTACAAAGGAAATGCACTTCGAGACAGTATTGTAGGAAGGGAAGAGGGTGTAGATGAAGATGAAATAGGAGATACTGTACTGAGAGAAGAATTTGACAGAGCCCTGAAAGACCTAAGTCGAAACAAGGCCCCTGGAGTAGATGATATTCCCTCAGAGCTACTGAAGTCTCTAGGAGAACCAGCCATGACAAAATTGTTTCACCTGGTGTGTAAGATGTATGAGACAGGTGAAGTACCCTCAGACTTTAAGAAAAATGTAATAATCCCCATTCCTAAGAAAGCAGGTGCAGACAGGTGTGAAAACTACAGAAACATCAGTTTAATAAGTCATGGCTGCAAAATATTAACGCGAATTATATACAGAAGGATGGAAAAGCTGGTAGAAGCCGACCTCGGGGAAGATCAATTTGGGTTCAGGAGAAGTGTAGGAACACGGGAGGCAATACTCACTTTACGGCTTATCCTAGAAGATAGATTAAGAAAAGGCAAACCAACATTTCTAGCTTTTGTAGATTTGGAGAAGGCTTTTGACAATGTTGATTGGAATAAACTCTTTCAAGTTCTGAAGCAAGCAGGAGTAAAATATAGGGAAAGGAGAGTTATTTACAACTTGTACAAAAGCCAGACTGCAGTTATTAGACTCGAAGGGCATGAAAGGGAAGCATCAGTTGGGAAGGGAGTAAGACAGGGTTGTAGCCTTTCTCCAATGTTGTTCAATTTGTATATTGAGCAAGCTATAAAGGAAAGCAAGGAGAAATTAGGTGAAGGAATTAAAGTTCAGGGGGAAGAATTAAAAACATTGCGTTTTGCCGACGACATAGTAATTCTGTCAGATACAGCAAAGGACCTGGAAGAGCAATTGAACGGAATGGACAGTGTGCTGAGAGGTGCATATAAGATGAACATTAACAAGAGCAAAACTAGGGTAATGGAGTGCAGTGTAAGAAAATCAGGTGATGCTCAAGGAATTAGTTTGGGAAACGAAGCAATAAAAGAGGTAGAAGAGTTTTGTTACTTGGGCAGTAAAATAACAAATGATGGTCGCAGTACAGAGGATATAAAATGCAGAATGGCAATGGGTAGAAAAGCGTTCTTGAAAAAGAGAAATTTGTTAACATCGAATATTGATTTAAACCTAAGGAAGTCCTTTCTGAAGGCATTTGTATGGAGTGTTGCCTTGTATGGGAGTGAGACATGGACGATAAACAGTGCGGACAGGAAGAGGATTGAGGCTTTTGAAATATGGTGCTACAGAAGAATGCTGAAGATTAGGTGGGTGGATCGCGTAACTAATGAGGAGGTACTGAACAGAATTGGGGAGAAAAGAAATTTCTGGCATACCTTGACTAAAAGAAGGGATAGATTGGTAGGACACATTCTTAGACATCAAGGAATGGTGAATTTAGCATTGGAGGGAAGTGTGTGGGGTAAAAATCGCAGAGGAAGACCAAGAGATGGATACAGTAAGCAGATTCAGACAGATGTAGGTTGTCGTTCTTATGTGGAGATGAAGAGGCTTGCTCAGGATAGGGTATTGTGGAGAGCTGCATCAAACCAGTCTCCGGACTGAAGACAACAACAACTACAACGTATTTTTGTCAGAAAATTTTGAAAAAGGGAGATTCTGGTCTCTAGCGGCCAACAATTATGTCTGTAGAATTTGGTGCCGTTCATCTGCCACGAAAATTCAATAACCGAATTTGTAGAGGAGAGAATGCTCTAAAACTTTGCTCCTACAAGGTTTTTTTCGTAACTCTCACCGTTACGGAGATATTTGTTAAAATAACGATGATTTCAGACCGTTCCTTAATTTTACGCAAACCAGGCGTTCGGAGATGTGCACAACAGTAAATGTTGAAGAACAAAGCTCTATTTAATTAATAAGCGTGCCCGAAACCCTTTTAGGAATAAAGGAGAAAAAATTTTGGTAGTGGCGGTTTCCGAACCACTGATCATGTGCATTACAGTCCATCGCGCTGCCCATAACACTACGGAGAGCAATTTAAAAAAATCCGTCTTTCATTCTTGTACTATGGATGGCAGTTGTTAACTAATACTAATATGGAATTTTTAGACACTAGATTATCATTTTCATACGAAGAACGACGTGTTTTTATTAATTCTTCATTACTCCATTGCTTTGAAATCGCAACATGTTAAGTTATAATAAGAAAATCATCAATACGCAACGTAAGGTGGCGTATGCTACAGAGAGTTTTCGGTGAGGAATGTCACCTGACATCTCCGAACGGCTGGTTCTCGTAAAATCAATGGACAGTGTCAAATCGTCGTTATTTTTTCAAATATCTCTCAAACCATACGAGATACGAAAATCACATAAGACAGCAAAGTTGTAGAGAATTTTTTCCTTTACAAATTTGGTTATTCTATTTTCGTGTCAGATGAACGGTTTATTTGCAATTATGATTACATTACAAATGGGTTTATTTGGTGTTACTATAGTATTTTTTGTCCGAAATATATGAAAAAGCGACGTTCTGGTCTCTGGCGGCCAAAAATTACGTCTGTAAAATTTGGTGCAGATCGGTTGAACGGTTCGACCTAAAAAGTGGGAACACGTTACAGACCAGACAACGTCAAATCGCCGTTACTTTTGCAGATATCTCTGCAATGATACAAGATATTGAAAAACATAACAGGGCAGAGTTGTAGAGAATTTTCTCCTCCACAAATTCGGTTATTTAATTTTCTTGTCAGATGAACGGTTCTTTTGCAATTACGATTACATTACATTTTTTTTTTCTTTTTTAGTGTTACTAAAGTAATTTTTGTTCCAAAAATTTGAAAAAGGGAGGTCTTGTCTCTAGCGGCATAAAATTATGTCTGTTAAATTTGGTGCTGATCGGTTGAACGGTTCGATTTAAAAAGTGGGAACATGTTACGGACAGACAGACAGACGGACAGACATCGTAAAATCGCGGTTATTTTCGCAAATATCTGTGAAAAAATGGGAGATATGAAAAAAAAAAAAATAACAGAACAAAGTCGTAGAGAAATTTCTCCTCAACAAATTAATGTATTGGTTTCCGTGCCAGATAAACGGTTAAAGTGTAATTTTCATTTAAATTTTGAGCTTTCAAAAGGCGATTTCAAAGGCCCACTTTTAGTGTTACTACCGTAACCTAAAGTGGGCCAAAAACGATGATTTACAACACTTTTACCTTCACGAGCACTGATAAAATTACCTTTGCGGGGTCTCCGGAAGGTATCCGGAGGGGAGGTAAGGAGCGGAGGGAGGGGAAAAGAATTGGGAGGGGGGGCACTGGGAACGGAGGGTACGGAGTCCATGGGGAGGGAACGAAGTGTGAGAAGGAAGGAGGAGGTGGGGGGAGAAAGGGGACATTACGTACACGGGGAACGGGGAGGGAATTAGAGCTGATGGGAAGGATAGATGTCTGGACGAAGGGTGTCGTCCGGGTGGGGTAGCTTGAAAGGATATGGAGTGTTTGAAGGTGAAGGGAAGGACGGATGCGGTGGTGTAGGCGTGACAGAAGCCTGGGATTCGTGTGAATGGGAGAGACGGTTATGGCAGTCTATGTTACAGGTGTCGTGTAGAATGCGGATATGCTCCAGTAATTCGAGGACGTGGGAGAATGGGATGAAATCGTAAAGAATCCGCGTGAGGGAGGGGGGTGGGGCGGATTTAGAATCTATTTTTTTTTCTTTATTGTCATTTTAAAACCAACAAAAAGGCGGAAAACTGTCAGCATCATGATATGCCGCTCCTACAGATGTGCGAATGTAAAACCAATGAACATGAAGTTAAATGTGAAGAATTAAAACTTGACAAGTAAAATAAATCGGAGAAACACAATATCAGAGGTGATAAAAACACGCAGTAAGTAAAAAGTGGTGCTACAATGGCGTTAAAAACACATTGAAGAACAGTAAACTTTACTTCCGAGGTAGTCGGAGAGACAGATTAAATTACGGAAGTGACACTTATTCTTGTCGATGGCGGTCACACTGTTAAAAGACACTCGATGCACTGGACACGGAATACTGGACGACGCACTGTGGACCTGCAGGGGAAGGGAGGTTGGGTGGCTATTATGAGAGGAGGGGGAAGGGAGGCGGTAGGGAGGGAGTGGGGATGTAGCGTAAGGACTCTAGAGGCTGAGGATACCCAAGAGTGGAAGAGGAAGGGGGAGAGGGAGCGTTGCATCTGTTGGAAGGGGAAAGGATTAGGGTTGGTAGCAAAGATAGATATGGGAATGTAGGGCGTCATCCGGAAGGGGGATGTGGTGGAAGTTACCCAGGGAGATGATGTGGAGAGTGTGAAGGTGAATGGAAGGACGGATGTAGTGGTGAAGGTGAAGCAGAGGTCCGGGATTGCTAAGGATGGGGGAGATCAGAGAGTTTCGGGTATCTGTTTTGCTGGTTATATAAAGAATTCGAATACGTTCTAAAAACTGCATGAATTGGGGGAACGCGATGAGATAGTAAAGAATCCTCGTGGGGGAAGGGAGTCGAATGCGGTAAGCAAGGCGGAGGGCGCGGCGATCAAGGATTTGAAGGGTTCCATATTAGGTTGTTGGGGCGGAAACTAAGACGGGGTGGTAGCTGCAGAGGACAGGACGAATAATGGAATCGTAGGTGGAGTGGAATGTGGAGGGGTTGAATCGTCACGTCCCGGCTGACAGGAGTTTTAGTAGGTTAAGGTGGGACATGGGTGTTTGTCGGACTGTAGTAGGTGGGGAGTCCAAGAGATGGAGAATCATTGCTGCCGCCGTCCTTACATAGTTCCTCGGCTTCCTGTCACGACACAGGTGCTCGCGGCAACCGTCCTCTGACCGGGTCTCAAGCTGTGCTTAGCAGCAGTCCATCGTCTTTATTATGAATTGTTTTCACATATTTTATATGGTTGCGAATATTTCAATCAGACGGACGGTGTCGTGATGGGAAGGCCATTAGCACCAGTTACAGCCAGTCTCTTTAGGGGTTCTTTGAGGTCGTCTGCTCTGGTCACGTCTCCTGCAAACCGTAGGTGTTTTTATCGTTACGTAGACGATACGTTCGTTATCCGGTCTCATGAACGTCAAAAACTGTGTACATTCGTGGCCCACACCAACAAAAATCATGATATAATCAAATTCTCGATGGAGGTAGAGACGAATGGCGTCTTGCCGAACGTTGACGTACGCGTCAGGCGTAAGGCAAATGGGTGTCCAAGTCATAGCGTTTTCCATCAACCCGACGACACGGGTCGGTATCTGCAAGCCACGAGCCACCACCAGCCATCGCAGAAACGACCAGTTCTAAGGTCGTTGGTGCACGGAGCATGTCTCAGACACTATACATCTACAGGAGGAAATGAGCCACATACGGGAAGTATTTAGGAGAGATGGCTACGGGAACTGCTGAATATCACAAGTTATCCATTCCAATACACGGAAACAGTAGATCCCGAGGGATAGACAAAGTACCGGGTGAGAAAAAGTAAATATAAATTTGAAAACTTAATAAACCACGGAATAATGTAGATAGAGAAGTAAAGATTGACACACATGCTTGGAATGACATGGAGTTTTATTAGGTACCACATCTAACGTTATCGGGCCTTTTTTCTTCGAGAAACTGCATTAATCTGGTTTTGTAACTGCCACCGTGACAGGCGAGAGGTACACCGATGAGAATCGCATCATACCCAGCCTGGCTGATAAACACCTGCTGGATTGCGCTCCACCCCATATTGCTAGACGCGTGAAAGATCTCTTGCGCGCGTCGTTTGGTGATGATCGTGCTCAGCCGCCACTTTCGTCATGCTTGGCCCTTCAGTTCCCCAGACCTCAGTCCGTGCGATTATTGGCTTTGGGGTTACCTGAAGTCGCAAGCGTATCGTGATCGACCGACATCTCTAGCGATGCTGAAAGACAACATCCGACGCCAATGCCTCACCATAACTCCGGACATGCTTTGCAGTGCTGTTTACAACATTATTCCTCGACTACAGCTATTGTTGAAGAATGATGGTGAACATATTGAGCATTTCCTGTAAAGAACATCATGTTTGCTTTGGCTTAATTCGTAGTGCTAATTATTGCTTCTCTGATCAGATGAAGCGCCATCTGTCGGACATGTCCTTTTTTTCTACTAAAACTCCATGTCATTCCAAGCATGTGTGTCAATTTTTTCCTCTCCAGCTACATTATTCTGTGATTTATTAAGTTTTCAAATTTACACTGACTTTTTGATCACCCGGGTAGCTTGCTTTTTTGCCGGTTTGTGGCTCAGTTACAGGAAAAAGTAGCTGGTTCCTTAAAAGATACATCGAATCGGTCTTCAAGTCCAAAGTTGAGTATTAATTTATTTGTAATGTTACTAAAGTTGTGAGATTTATCTGGTGAAGAGTATGTAGCTTTACCAATAGCATCCCTACATTTTTATTTATTTATTTATTTATTTTTGACGTTTGATTCCATTTCCTGGATGGTGCTCAACGACCACACAATGATTAACACACCAGATGTATTGCGCAGCATTGGCCGTTAATGTTTTATTTAAAAAAAAAAAAAACCACAGATCTATTTGAATCACATAGTGACCATCTTCAGTGTCCTTCAAACAAGCATTATGAATGTCCTGAATGTAATGCAGATTGAAATCGATCTGGTGGTATCTTTTTTTTTTTTTTAAATAAAACATTAACGGCTAATGCCACGCAGTTTGGTTCGATAGATTGACAGACATTTGAACATTTGAATTTTCCATATGTCGAGCTCCCACTAGGATTCCGTGTTCACAATCATCATGAGGCGATAATCAGATCGTAAAACTTTTCACAAGCGTCAATGTATATGTCAACTCTGTCGATGCACCGGCCTTTTATACCTTGCGTACGTAATATTGCTCCCACTTGGATGTAGCCATGACTCTTGTCACCGCAATATGAGTGTTCAGTTACAAGAGTTTTACCTGTCACCAAACCATAAACCACGTGCGTCTGGGAAGCCGGTGCGGCTGAGTCGCAGCCTGGACTTAGCTGTGGGACCAGACGAGGCGTCGGCCGGCGCGCTTTACGATGGCCGCGGCGCCTCGCTTCCCACGTCGCCTGTTAAAGTGTCATAGCGCGGCCGTCCGCCACCGGTAGGTCGCGCTGGCGGGCAGTAAAGTGGAGCTCCGCAGCGCCCATCAATCGCCGACTGCCGCATTGTATTCTAACGAGGCGTGCGCCCGCCCGGCCCCAATAACTCGGCCAGCCATAACGAGCCGCAGGCTGCCGGTCCCACCGCCAGAGGGACGGCTGTCGCGAGGGCCCATCGCGCGTCACTCTGGGTACACTGCGCGTCACGTTATACGGTATGACCATTCCTCCTCCTCCTCCTCACTGCCTGTCGACGAACAGTCGGCGTTACTCGCAACTGCTCCGCGAAATAACTATGACTATAGTCTGAAGGAACTGAGGTACAACAAATATTTATTCTACTACAACCAGTTTCGGCATTTCACTATGTCATCTTCAGGTCCCTACATCGGAGCATGATATCCAAAAGTAGGGATACTAAACTGGATTCGTGGATTTCGTCTCATAGTTGGAAACAACAACAGCAAATTGCTGTTGTTGTTTCCAACTATGAGACGAAATCCACGAATCTATTACTGACGTTCACAGAATATATGACATCAACTGCGATTGGGCAAAGCTGAAAATGTTTACCCAGCCGGGATTCGAACCCGAGTCTCCTGCTTTCTAGGCAGTGGTAGGGGTTAGCGCAACTGCCTAGAAAGCAGGAGACCCGGGTTCGAATCCCGGCTGGGTACACATTTTCAGCTTTGCCTAATCGCAGTTGATGTCATATATTCTGTGAATATTAAATAATAGCAACTGCAGGATCAGAAGTGACATCTGTTCTTTCGGAACAGACGCCACATGTATATATTACTGACGTGACGGATAAATTTACTAAAATTATGAATATCCACAGTAGAATATTTATTACAATTTTTATTTGGCTTTTCTTACGAACACACACTTTTTGTTACTTACAAAACAACTGAACACACAGAACTGCATTTTGCGTAATAATTGACTAGGCTTTTGGTCTCCTAGATCAATTCCAGTGAATAGTCTTTTGATGCGCCTATCTTCGCTTTCTTTAAAAATACTGAGCAGACGTTCCTTAGCCGCCGTATATTTATTCACTTCTGTGCTGCGAATAATGTCCCAAATATTCTCGATATATTTTGGCTCTAGCTGCGACACTAGATGGTTGAATTTAGTCTCTTCCGTTACAATTTTGCAAATGTTGAATTGTGCCTCAACTTGATAGAACCAAATCTCGGGTTTATCACTCCAAAACGGCGGAATTTTGACACTGACCTTATTCGCTTCCAGTCGATCTTCTGGCGTGCTATTATTTGCTATAGTGTTCACATTTGTCGCCATATCCTCTTCTTATCACGTCGGGGTCACCAATTATTACTTACGTGACGGGTATATTTACTAAAATTATGAATATCCACAGGATAATATTTACAATTTTTATTTGGCTTTTCTTACGAACACACACTTTTTGTTATTTACAAAACAACTGAACACACAGAACTCAGAGATATCATGTTGATATTTGCAATGAAGTTATTCACACAGTTATGTTACTGTCCTGTACAAATCCAGTTTAGTATCCCTACTTTTGGATATCATGCTTCGATGTAGGGACCTGAAGATGGCATAGTGAAATGCCGAAACTGGTTCTAGTAGAATAAATATTTTATTATACATACGGCTGTTGGTATCTCAGTTCCTTCAGACTCTTGACCAGCCGCTGTCCCGTTCCACCACCGATGATGGATTCAATAAGACTTAATGACTATAGTCCGTTCACCAAGAGCTGGGACGAAACGTAAACAGTGTCACGTGAGCGGCTATGATCGTTTCCAAAGAAAGCATTCGCTGTTCACGTGATACGAATGGGTGTACAAAATCCTTAGCGCACGCTTTGCAGCTGGTGGCGTCGGTTGGCTGCCGAGCTAACATCATAGCGGACCCTGAGAAACCTGAACAACAATGTAACGAAATAAAGCACGACATGGAAGATTCACAGCCAGTTACAACAATGTTAAAAGTACGATGAAACTGAGTTCTTTCTGTCAAAACAGATTTATTTTGTTCAAATGTTAGTAAATCTATCGGACCAAACTGCGTGGTCCTCAGTCCGTAGCTTACAAACTACTTAAACCTAGGTAAACTAACCTAAGGACAACACCTCACCCATGCCCCCTGGAGGACTCGAACCTCCACGGCGAGCAACCGCGCGCTCCGCAGCGAGACGCTTTAGACCGCTCGGCTACTCCACCGCGGCCAGATTTATTTTCATACAGGTTGCTTACCAATTGCTCCATTCATACACAATTTTTAATAACATTCCCGCTAACAATAATGGTAAAGGACGGGGAAGCAATGTTCATTCTGTCAAACTTGAACTGTTTTCATTGAGGTATGTACCAAACCGTTCCTCTCTCTCTCCTCAACAATTTCTACATGTGACCTTCAACTAAAAATACGACACTGAGGACGCACTTGTTCCAAACTTCTGCAGTCACCGTTTTCACTGCTTCTTCTTGCAGTTCTTTAACTTTCGGCATTTTGTATGTTTTGTCCTTCGCTGCAACATAACTTTTGATTCTGGCCCACACTTAGTCGATGGCGTTTAATTCACAGCGGTGAGGAGGAATTCTAAGAACAGTTTTCCCTGCATTCTTCACCATTTCATCTATCGCGTATTCGTTGTGCACCGTTCTGTAGTTTTGAGATATATCTAAAAGTTATTTTTTCAACATATCGTCTTCAAAGTCGAGGTTTATAGATTTTAGCCACTCTGATATTTCGTCTTTATTGGAATTCGCACTGGGAACTTTTCCTTTTCTACCATAATGGTACTGCGCTTTATCAACAACAATAAGTGCAAGCCGAGGAAGAACACCTTAGGTTCGTTCCAGCAGCTGCCAGATTGCTTGACGCGCATGCGCAACGCTGAAATATTGTTCCAGCAGTGCCTTCTCCCGTTTCTGGCTACTTGGGATGTGGCTGTTTGGTGTTCCAGCAGTTGCCGCAAGCAGCCAGACGCTACCCGAAAAAATATTTCTGGCGCGGTCAAGCTGCCAATCTGCGCATGCGCAGAAAGGTCTGAGTTAGAGTGGGGGGTAGCCATCACGTGATACGTTTGTGTTTGTAGCGTGTTTTTCGATTATTTCGAAGTCACTGCAATCCCACTTGAGATCAAATAATTCTCGTTTACACTTCTTCGTTATTAGGAAGGAAAGTATTTTAATTATTCCTTTAAACTCACCTTCGCCTGCAATTAGAAACAGTGCAAAAAGCGTTCCAGCAGTGCAAGTATCAAACAAGAGTTTGTACGTCATAGTAGCTGCGCATGCGCAGTAACACCTGTTTCTTAGCGCTTGAAAGTAGCCGTCTGGCAGCTGCTGGAACGAACCTCTTATAACCACTTCTCGAAGGTTCAACTAGTCTTTCAAGCGTCTTTAAAGATAAGAGATCCTCAAATCGCCGCTGTAGAACACGCACTAACGAGCTCACACCTGTAATTGAGACGGCCACGCTGACTGTGCATCCCTGCCTTGTACACCCCACGACAGCAGCGCTGTGGTCACGCTCCGACCTGTGTTTACGGTACGTGTCTCGTTTCGGTGAATGGAGTATAGAGGTTTGCGCGGATGCGGATATATGTGCGGATTTCCTCAGTATTTCTTACTTTGCGGATAAAATTGTGAGCGACGCGGATATCCGCGTGTTATATGCGGATAAAGAGCGAGGTATCTGCCCCAGTACGTCTGTCAAAATGTTCGCTCAATTCAAGTCTGTGGACAGTCTTGGAATCGTTGCAGGGCCCTGGTAGAGAGGACGTCTGTTGTCCTCATCCCTGGCCACAGCCACAGATACCACAGTGAACGTAGCTGTACGAGAGGGACCTGCGCTTCATCCGTTTACGCGACCGTCTCTTATCTGCGGTGTCTCAAGTGCTTTATCGGTGGCAAACCAGCCCACCGCTCACCAGAGGTGCCATGACAAATTTCCACTGCCTTCAGTCACAGGTCTACATCTACAGCTACGTACATACTCCGCAATCCATCGTAAGGTGCGTACCACTACTAGGCATTTCCTTTCCTATTCTAATCCCAAATAGAAAGAGGAAAAAAAAGAATGCCTATATGCCTCCGTACTTCCCTTATTTCTCTTGTCTTTGTGGTCGCTATGCGAAATTTAAGTAGGCGGCACCAAGATCGTGCTACACTCAGCTTCAAATTCCGGCCCTCTAAATTTCCTCAACAGAAATTCACGAAAAGAACGTCGTATTTCTTCCAGCGGTCCCCAATTGAGTTGCCGGAGCATTTCCGTGACACTCGCCCATTGGTCGAACCTACCAGTAACAAACCTAGCTGCTCGCCTCTGACCTGCTTCTCTGTCTTCCTTTAAACTGATCTGCTGCGGATTCCAAACACTTGAGTAATACTCAAGACGTGGTCGTACAAGCTTTTTATACGCGGGCTCCTTTATGGATGAAGTACGTCTTCCCAAAATTCTCCCAATAAACCGAAGTCAGCTGTGCGCCTTACTCACAACTATCCTTACATGTTCGTTCCATTTCATATCGCTCTGCAATGTTACTCCTAGATATTTGAATGGGGCGACAGCATCAAGAAGCTCACTAATAGTACTGTAGTCGAACATTATGGGATTGTTTTTCCTACTCATACGCATCACCTTACATTTTTCTACATTGAGAGCTAGCTTTCATTCTTCGCACCAACTAGAAATTTTGCTAAGTCATCCTGTATGCTATTACAGTCAGTTAAAGACGACACCCTCCCATACACCACAGCATCATCAGCAATCAGCCGCAAATTACAAGTTACTCTGTCCATCAGATCATTTATATAGATAGGAAATAATAGCGGTCCTATCACACTGTCCTGGGGCACGCCTGAGGAGTGACCGAGTGACCGAGTGACAACGTATATCCTAGTGAATACAGTTCATTGCCTCTTCCACCTGTAAAAAATTACATAACTGTGATAACCTTCATGACAAGGTACCCACTGCTACGCACCTTATGAAAACTTACGTAGAAAGTGATCTTACTCTTGGTTTGAAGGTCATTTGTGCAAAATTTCATGAAGATTGTAGAGTGATTAAAGTGTCCTTACATGTCGCATGATGCCACAGTTTTTTTAACCATATAATTGTTTATGAAGTCATATCTCCTGAACTATGTGTCTTAAAGTCATTTAATTATGTCAATAACTGTCGCGAAAGTGCAAGTAATACGTTGGGAAAGATTCATCGCAACCGAATGAACAGTACAGCCGCTCATAAAATACGAACAAACCTACAAAAAACATTCATGATTTTGTATTAGATACATGGAGACGGACGTAATAAAGATTGACAATATCATTTTACAGCAACTTTCATAATCAGATGCGGTCTACAGTGAAAGTAACGTATTTTGTAAGGTACACAATGTTAGATAGTGTAGGCTGCCATAGCTGCAGCAGACATTGTCTCTTTTTGCTGACAGTTGCAAATTAGAAGTAGACGGCAGTTTTAACACTTGAAATGACATGCTTTGCTTTGTCTCACATAACCTCTTATGCGTTAATAGGGCTAAAATAAAGTGTCCCTTTTGTAAAACTCCGAAAAAACCGTTTCCTTTTCTGAATTTAAACACAATAAAATCTCCACTATGCAGATCAGTTTTAACCACTGAAAATTAATAAGATGCTAAAATAGTGCTCCGAACACACGGGCTCAGAAGCGCTACTGTGTTTGTCCGGTGCGACAATGTTTTCCTGTTTGAAGTAGCCTGTTTTTGAGTAGATATAGAACAGTTACCGTGATTCAAGAAGTCAAAAGGAGTTAAGTTGTCGCAGAAATGACACTCTAATTATATCATTACATACCGTGGTTTTAAATACTGCTAGCTATTACTATTACCCGTTAAAAACTTTCATATCTGCGGATGCGGATAACGAACTTGCGAATGCGGATATAGTACCGTGGATGCGGTTGCGGATATGTGCTTGGGACGTGGTGCGGATGCACACTTTTCTTATCCGCGCAGACTTCTAAATAAGACGCATTTGGAAGGGCATCTGCAGCGGTTAAAGAGAAATACGGAATCACTGCAGGAAATTCAGGATTCAACTTAAATGCAGTTGCTTACCATGCCTGAAGGCAGCAAAGGTAAAATGTAGGGAACTAAAAATGGGAAGGATCGTACGGATAACTACACGGCGGATCAAAAAATAAATAAATAAAATAAAAGTACTAATTTCTTTCTATCTGAGGGGGACATGCAATGACAACACACTCGTCCGCATCCCTACGCAACGCCGTACGTGACGGGGGCCAACGTTGAAATCTTCAATCGGAACGCTCCCCTATCGCAGATTACGATCGTACGTCAAGACTTACGTATGTTTCGACTTAAACCTTATCCCGTTTCGCCACAGATAACGCTGTAATCTACAGAATCGAAAATGTGTGCATAACTGTAATTAACAACAATCACCTCCATGTCCATTTAATATTCGCTGGCACGGGGACCCCCACCTCCATATCTGGGCAGTAGAACAGGCCTTTACTTCAAGTCTTTCAATTTTATGTCCCATTCACAACGTTCTATACCTCCGACATATCGTTCAGGAGACGAACTGATGCCCTTCCGTGACTGGAGCTCGGTGCCAACGTTGTCCTGCTTTTCCAGTTAAAGTGCATGTCAAAATGTTGCACCTTAAACTGCAGAACACATAGTGGGCCGTTCTTCAATTGACTGTACAAAAGATATAAGCATATTTGTGGAAATGTCAGCACAAGCGATACATATGCGGTCTATTATGTCTTCAAGGCCTATTGTCATTTCCTGGTTGATATACCTTTCAAATATCCCCCCAGAAAGAAATCTAGTGGCTTTAAATTGTGTCACCTAGCACGCCAGTTACAGGGGCCACCACTGCTGATCCATCGACCTTTGTAAGCATGGTGTAATTTTTCGCTTGCTTTATTTCCGTAGTGCTCTATACACCTGTCTTTCATCCCAAATTGTCGTCTTCGAGTTTTACTGACAACGCATCATAACAGAGCGTTCAAATTGAACGTGCGAGAATACAATGCAAGATGTATTTGTCCGTTGGGCTAGCTTCCCTGAACCTGAATTACTTACTTGTTGCTAATTTCATATCAGTTTAATATTCATAGCTCGAGCTACCAGCAAACTGGATGTTCAATTTAAACAACACCGTTCAGTAATCACTACACCAACGAGACAGTTGGAATTTCCAAGTCTGTTTGGATACGTTTTATATCCAGGACCTAAGTGTCCATTCCTCACTTTAACGCCCAAAATTTAACAAGCACACGTACAAGCTAATTCCAAAAAAGGGTTACAAACAGAAATGGCAACGGTGTTTAAACAACTGTCACTCACGAGTCTTTGAAGTTCATAAAGAGCCTTTAAAGTTCACTTGGCTAAACACGCAAAATTTCATGTGTTCAAAAATGAAACGCTAAGTTTCAAGCTAAAGTTCCATAAATTCACGGAAAACAAGTGTGAAGTAGTCCACGATATAAAAAAAAGTTTTCTCCTGCGTACCCAAATCACAGAAATTACGAAGTCCTTTCTTGTTCCAAACTCACACGAAAATCTTTAAGTGTCGTTTCTCGATCACCAAACACCAAAATCTCAGTATCGGCTTACGTCCTCTCCAACACCGACTTGTACCACACGATTATCCTGTTTCAACACGAATGCCTTGACGATTTCCCACGGCCATTTGCGGAGCTGACGAGAGCAGATCAGACCTCAACCAAGGTTAATGGAATACTGCCGGAATAAAGATGATGGCCCACTATTTATAGCTTTCTCCCAGACCGGACAATTTTCTTAAATTGTTAAATGGGACTTCTTTTATAGAAGTAATATAGCAATTTAATAACAAAATTCACCATATTTCCAAAGATTTTTTTTTTTTTTTTTTTTTTTTTTTTTTTTTTTTTTTTTTTTTTTTTTTTTTTTGTACATCAAATAGTTTTCAAACTACAAACATTTGTAGTTGCAGGCCTGTAACTACCTTTAGCACTTTTTTTAAACAAACACAAATAGTTAATTATTTGATATAAATGCTCAACAATTATGAGACACACGTAAAACAAAAATGCACCGTGTTTTCCGTCTTAAAATTCCCCTTAACATCAAGGTACCATCTTAACTGTACCTCGCTTGGTTTGCGAGTAATTAATTGTCTTTGAAATATTGCTTTTCATAAAGGATAGCCGCCATAGCTCTATGACTACTGGTCACTTTGGGTTTTGCCATTCACGTAATTTCCACCTTCATGGAACATGGTTGAGGTTACAGTTGTGGAAGCAGGTAGTAATAGATGGGAACAATGGCAAGACATTGTCGGTAATGAGAAAATCAAAGAGAAGTTCGGCAGCAGAAGGTAAGAGTAGCCGAGTTAGATCAAGGAGAAAATAGATTCGGTAAAGAATAATTTTGAAGTGAAACGTTTCACGCCAGACAAGGCTTCAGTGTTAGCGTTGAATAGGGTATCATGAAGGAATTTCAGTAGGAGAACTATGCTTCAGACTGGACACTAAAAGGCAAAATCAGTCTCTAATGATGATGATGATGGTTATGATAACGCGGATCAGACAATAAAACTCTAAGATTGATTAAAGAAAAGTTAACTAACAGTAGCTCTTAAGTTAAATTAATGGGGGACATTTCGGAACCATTTGATTTAAATATTGGTTTTAGGCAGGGAGATGAACACTGTTTATCCGTGTTTTGGAAAAGGAAATTGTAAAATTATTGACAGTAAAAATTGAGTCAAAATATACATTAATCAATCAAGTTAGGTAGAAGTAATATTAGAGTATGTTCTCTTGCCTGTGTAGATAATGTAGAAATTTTAACTGGGTATGTTACCACAACTAAAAAGCAAATCGAAATTCTTAAAGACGTTGTATAGACAGTAGGACTACACACATTATTCGAAAAAACTAAATACGTGTATTACTTACCACAAACAATCACCAAAATATTTTTAACACGTTATATGGAATATGAAAAGGATTTCTCATTTTAAACACTTGGGAAGAAGCATACAAGATAATCTGAAAAAAAGGTCGTTGAGAAGAAATGGCAACTGCTTTCAGGTAAGATATTTACACTAAAAAATCACTTTCAGTAAATGTGGGAAATCCTGAATTTATGGATAGGAACATTAATTTTAAATATAAAGATGGCTACTGACGATAATGAAAATAAATAAAGATAATTAGCAAAATATTACGCCCCAAATTATTAATATAGAAACTCATAGGATGAGAAGTAATAAGGAAATAGAAGAAGACACAAACATACATCAGGACGTTGGAAGACGAATTTTTTTTATTTTATGGGTCACATTAAAAGAATGATATCCACTAGGTTGACAAAGCGAATAGTAGAATTCTACAAAAATAGAGGGACAAAAGTGATCTAATAAAATGGATCGCCTCAATTAAGGAGGATTTTTAACCAGTTACAGATAAAAAAAATATTCAGACACAAATTTAAGCACTTGCCAAACACACGTTACATAAAAAGAACATTTCCCGCAGTGATGATAATCATTTTGACCGTTAGTTACTGTCATTTAAATTGAAACATCTAAGGTTTCGATTCTCAAAATAATTTCAACGATATAAGAACATTTTAAATTTTATGGAGGTATTTCTGTATCAGCTGTTCGCAGTGTGTGTGTGTGTGTGTGTGTGTGAAATTTGTACTGGGGCCAGGACTCGAACCCGAGTCTTCTAACGAGGCAGTTGTGCTAACGCTTCCTCCACCCAATCACTCACAACGTCCGATCCAGAATTCCTAATTCCACCGTTGTAACCTGTATTCCCAAGAATTTGGTCTTCGTGAGCATCCTCACTGAAATAATCATGACTGCTCGACGTGGTGGATTAGTTTACGATTAAAGGCGTCTGTTCTTTTGGACGTCGAAGGAACAAACGCCGCTATTCCTAAATCGGGAAAACATGTTGAATACGAATGTGATGTCCTTATTTGGCTGATACTAGAAACACAACGAGGGATTATGTAAAAGAACTGAATGCAGCATGTTCCACAAAAGACCCTGCCTTCGGTATTCTGTCTCCGGTTTTTGTTTACTAGATGAGTAGTGACTCTGTGTTGTGACGTAAAAAATTAGGAGTCGTATAACGAAACGGTAAGAAATGTAACAAACTCGTCAAATCAGGAAGTAGGATACAAGACAAAGATTTTTAATAAAACGCAGTGCATCTGTAACGAAAAGTCGACGGTATTTTCACTGTTTCTAGATTACGGTTCCTACATTAGGAGCTTTTTTATGAAGTAGTGAAAAACTTTTAACGAACATGGACCTTGTCTGACACTAGAGTCACCAAAGTACATTTCGATTACTTAATTATTTTTCCTGACGCTTTTCGTTTACGAGCCTGACTTCCAGTTACTGACCTGGGAGGACAATAAAATTAAAACTATTGCTCTTTTGCGTGGTATCTGTTGAATGATTAGTTTTGTTTAGTACGACAGTTAGTACTACAACTTTAATTAAAAGTTAAAATGTTTGTTAAGCTTATGGGACTTAACTGCGGGATCACCAGTCCCTAAACTTACAAACTACTTATGAACTACCTTACACTATAGACAGCACAAACATCCATGCCGGAGGAGGGATTCGAGCCCCCGACGGGGAATGGCCTCGCTCATCGGATCACAGTGCCTCAATGCGCTCGGCCACTCCGCCGCGGCTTTTAGGAAAGCCTTGTTTATCGGTACCGGTATACGGAATTTTATACTATGAAAATGTTGGATACAGTTGCATAAATCTTACTTCTAAAATCATTAAAAATGTAACTTCAGAGGATTACAGCATAAAAAATAATTTCCTTCCTCCAGAAAAAATATAGTAACTGAAAGGGTTTAATATTACCATTTCATTTTTTTATTTATTAAAATTACACACTTTCAGTTTAACGCAGATGTTCCGGAAAGTTAAAGCGGATTTGTTTAAATTAAGCTAATATTCTCGAGAACACAACTGGACAAATGTAAAGCTACCATCAGGAGGGGTGAAGTCGATCACAATATTCAGTTTTTCTGTTGTTTTCGAGGGATCCTCTGGAAGAATTAGTTTCAAAAATATTACGTGTAATCCTTAGCATTTCGACATTATATCTAATGTTGCATTTAGAAATAGCCTATTGCGCTTTTTGAGTTGTTTTAATTTAAAAGTTGATCGGCTTCACCGCACCCAGTGAAGACCTATAACGGCTTCACCCAGGCAATGGTGTGAAACCAATCGTCTTTTACATTGAAATATCTCTCAAGGTATGATAGGCTATGTTTATATGAAGTTTTAAAATAGTGGAGGGTCTTTCTCAGGGACCAAACGTCTATTAAAATTAACAAGTAGACTGTTTTATGGTTAGAACATTTTATTTTCCTTAAAAAAATAACCACTGTACATAAAATTATCTTGCATCATAAAGAACGTTCACTCAATGTTTGAAGTGTCAAAATCTGGGAAACTGTAAAGTCCACAAGAAATGCTCTTAGGCTTCAATTTTGTCACAATTTGTGTGAAGTGAGTCTTTTGTACATCAGGAATATAAAGGACAACATTTCTCACATCTTGGCGTTTCAAAGGAAAAACCCCACTCTCACACTTGATCAATCCATGAACTAAACATTCTTCGTCTTCTGAACTAAGAACAGGCTGTCCATCACATTTATATCTACGTTTTCCGTCACCCACTCATTTAACGTTCTATAGGGCACACCGTAACACTCAGATGTTTTACGAATACTCAACGTCCCTTTCTTCACTTCCTGAACGGTATTTTCCCTCTCTTCCCACCTTCTTCACGTATTTTCGTGGCATGATGGACTTCACCCTACAAAATACGATAATTTGTAGATCACAATTTGTAGATCACTACTTGACCATATAACAACTTCTGCTTTTGCAAATACATAAATCACATGCCGATGAGTTCACTTACCAACTAACAGTCCAGATACAGTAGAATTATATGAATATAAGGTCATATTGTGACAGGTTTAGCCTTCATTCATTCACAGACCACCAAAATGCATTTTTTTTAATATCCACAATGCCGCTGAACGGATACTCAGAGAGAAAATTCTACAGGCAAACGCTACTCTGCAACTCGTTAGGTTCCAACAAGTATGTATAGCGTGAAGTTCCCGGATGTAGTGGTAATTATAATGCTGTATTGCCGGTCGACTTCCTCCCATCTGATCGACATCATCCCTTCTAACGGCACTTGATTTGAGTGTAACAATCACCAGGCTGAAGTATGAGAATGTAGACTGTCAATTTTTCCTCGTTCCATATTCAAACGGTACAGGAGGATATTACACAATCACTGGATTTTACGAACCTCTTTCATAAGCTAAACTGTGGTTTTAGACGATTTTACGTTGTTGTAATAGCTAAATAGGAGAAAGTAGATAGTTATGTACTACGGCGTTAAATAACGCCCCCTTCCCACCTCTCTTTCTCTCCCGACCGCCTCTCCGTGTTTATTTAGCTTTCCCGTTCAGAACCAAATACCGGAGATCCGAGCGATAGAGTGCAGCGCTCACAAAAGGCGTTAATGACGTATGAAGGGTTCGGCGATTAGGGGCATCACGGGCAGTCGGAGCGGCCGTTAGCCACGCCTGGAAAGTGGGGCCTCGCCTGTTGCCTGCGTGAACTTTCACACGGGTGACGGCGGCCAGCAGTGGCCGCGCGGCCTTGGGGTGGCGGTTATCCGACAGAGCAGGTCGCCGAGGAAGGAGGAAGCGCTCCGGGACGTGTCAAGGGCGCTGACCGTCACTGAAAGTAACGGGACGACAAGTAGCGACGGGAGCACACTTGGGTCAGCGGCTTCCGCGATCATTGCGGCACAGCTATCTCTCGGAATTTGTCTAGAAATCTGATTAAAGAGAATTACTCTTGTCTTCACAAGGCCTTCCAATATACAGGGTGAGTCACCTAACATTACCACTGGATATATTTCGTAAACCACATCAAATACTGACGAACCGATTCCACAGATCGAACGTGAGGTGAGGGGCTAGTGTAATTGGTTAATACAAACCATAAAAAATGAACGGAAGTATGTTTTTTAACACAAACCTACATCTGAACATATAAACAAATACGCAATCAGTGCAGTTTGTTGCATTGTAGAATGTTAATTACATCCGGAAATATTGTAGCCTAAAGTTGACGCTTGAGTACCACTCCTCCGCTAATCGATCGTGTGTCTCGGAGAGCACCGAATTAAGTAGGGATCCAAAGGGAACGGTGATGTACCTTAGGTTCAGAAGAGTCTAGAACAGCACATTACGTCCACATGCTAACAACTTTATTGGTCTTTTTCACTGACGCACATGTACATTACCATGAGGGGTGTACACGGCCGGCCGCGGTGGCCGAGGGGAATGAGGCGCTCCAGTTACGGTCTGCACGGCCACTGTGGTCGGGGGTTCGAATCCCCCCTCGGGCATGGATATTTGTGACGTAAGTTTAGGGACTGATGACCCCGTAGTTATGTCCTATAAGCTTAACAAACATTTGAACATTTGAGGTACAAGTACACACGTGGTTTCCATCTTCAATTACGGATTGGAATAGAGTGTGTCCCGATATGTCAGGCCAATAGATCTTCAAACTGGTGGCCATCACTTGCTGTAGACAATTGCTATCTATGGCGTAATGAATGTCGTACACGCAGAAGCACATCTGGTGTAATGTCGCCGCAGCCTGCCACAATACGTTGTTTCATATCCTCTGGGGTTGTAGGCACATCACGGTACACATTCTCCTTTAACGCACCTCACAGAAAGAAGTCCAGAAGTGTAAGATCAGGAGAACAGGCTGGCCAATTTATGCGTCCTCCACGTCCTATGAAAAGCCCGTCGAACATCCTGTCAAGGGTCAGCCTAGCGTTAATTGCGGTATGTGCAGGTGCACCATCATGCTGATATCACATACGTCGACGCGTTTCCAGTGGGACATTTTCGAGCAACGTTGGCAGATCATTCTGTAGAAACGCGATGTATGTTGCAGCTGTTTGGGCCCTTGCAATGAAGTGAGGAGGAATGGTACTCAAGCGTCAACTTTAGGTTACAAAATCTCCGGATATAATTAACATTTTACAATGCAACAAACGTCACTGATTACGTATTTGTTTAATGTTCAGATGTGCTAACAAAACTAACGGGGTTCATTAAAACAAGTAGGTTTGTATTACAAAAAAACATACTTCTGTGCATTTTTATGGTTGTATTAACCAATTACACTAGCCCCTCTTCTCACGTTCAGTCTGTGGAATCGGTTTGTCAGTATTTGATGTGGTTTACGAAATATATCCAGCGGTAATGATAGGTGACTTACCCTGTATAGCGTAATTAGGAAAACAGGAGAAAGATAACGGCCATTTTCAGTATTTGCAGCGGATCAGTCTAATACCGCACGAGCTGCATGCCCGAGGGAGAAAAACTTCCGACGGTGCGCAACCGTGCGCTCCGCAGCAAGGCGCCATAGTGCGCTCGGCCACTGCACCGTGGCCTCTCATAGCGGTTAGCCATGTTTAGTTTAAAGATTTCATAAACCAACTATCACCGTCAGGTGTACAATGTTTTATAACTGACGTCAATTTTATGTGACTGAACTACGTCGTGATCTAGATTAACACATCGCAAGTGACTATATAGTGTAGTTATCTTTTCATTAGAATTAATATATCTTCATGTAACGCTTTTCTAGTAATTCATCTGTAATCCATTGTATGTGATATTATGTATGAATAAGTCTGATGTAGACATCCGTAGTAGCTGTCGAAACATGGTGTTTCAAGTTTTACTACGCAACTTGTGCGCTGCCAATTTGTACATAAGAGGAAATTTCTGTAATTTGGAAGAGTGGTGTACAAACCACGATCTAGATAAAAAAAAAATTAATAAAAAATAAAAAAAACATTACGAAAACGACGCATTCGTTCGTACTAGCATTACGGCCACAGTACGTACTCTTCTATTAGCAACAAATGTCACATTAGTAATTTTCCATTAATTTATTATGTATCTCGCTGCGAGATCTTAGTGTATGTGCCGTATTAATGGGGACGTTTCGTTTTATTTTGTACTATATTTCCGTTTGATATTCGTATCTATTTTATTTAAGTGGAGAGACTAAGACCAGAATGTTCCATACCGAGAGCCTAGGGAGAGTATCGAGTGTTTACAGCATTACAATTTCCAAATATGTAAATCTTTCGATCGTTTCAGAGCAGTGATATAAATCGAAAGGCTATTCCATAGTCGAAATCGATTTTCATTAGCAAATAAACGTTAATTTACGACCAATGCTGAAATTTCTTTTAATAGTTATTTTATGGCCGTTATCCACACCGCTCCCGATAGTCTTCATTTCATAAAATATTGCCTAGCTGGGCATGTGCAGAGTTTATCAATACAAGAAGCTGAAAACTAGGCTAGCTACAACGATTCAACATATTAATTCCAATAAAGAGTGTATTACCAACAAAGTCACGCCGAGGTATGTACAAAATATCTTCAATAATAAAAGACAGACTGACACGCGTGTGCAATGGAATGGTAGTTAACGCTATGTTATATGGTGCTCATTGTGAACCATTAAAGGTTGTATATCCAGTAACATTTGATATGATGTCACATAGGGTAAATGGAATTGTTAATCAGGTAGTTCAGAAGATTCAGGTGAACCAAAAGAAGAAAATTAAGAATTATAGTAAGCACAACATTAGAAGTAAGTAAAGAGAAAGTACGCCAATTTTATCAAAAACTTTTAAATTACACTGATATAGTTTTTAACAAAGAAGAAGAAGAATTGCTCCGTGAAGGACTTAAATACAATCTGAGGACAACATTAAGACCTAATGTCATAAATGACATCGTAACTCATGTTCAGTATGGCATGGGTAGTAATAAAATAGCCAAGGTTAAGCAGAATAAAATCGCATTTAGTGTAAATAAATTCTTTCTAGTGAAATAAGGGCCGCGGCGGATTAGCCGTGCGCACTGGGGCGCCGTGCTGCGGTGCGCGCGGCCGTTCACCGTCGGGGTTCGAGTTCCCCCTCAGGCATGGGTGTTCGTGTTGTCCTTGGGTTAGTTTACCTTAGTGTAAGTAGTTTGTAAGCTACGGACTGATAACCACGCAGTTGAGTCCAATAGATTTACAAACATATGAACATTTGAAATTAGGAAATGTAAGAAAGAGGTTAGTGCGAAAATGATTATAACAAAAGGCATAAATAAGAAACTAATTGAAGAGGGCGCTATCATTACTAAGGAAGATATGGGACAAACAATCATTGTAGTTAAAAACAAGTGTACATAGGAAGACATTACAGTTCTTTCAAGACAATAATAATACGATGGTGGATAACGATCCTACTACCGAAATTAAAAAAAAGCTCAATGATAAATTGAAATCATATTCAGAAATTGTATCCCTACGTGACAATGGGAAATTGCGATTATGTAATCCACAAGTTAATTTGGTTTGTTAGGACGAAAGGTTTTGACAATGTTGATTGGAATAAACTCTTTCAAGTTCTGAAGCAAGCAGGAGTAAAATATAGGGAGCGTAAGGTTATTTACAACTTGTACAAAAACCAGACAGCGGTTGTCAGAGTTGAAGGGCATGAAAGGGATGCAGTGGTTGGAAAGGGAATAAGACAGGGTTGTAGCCTTTCCCCAATGTTGTTCAATTTGTACATTGAGCAAGCTATAAAGGAAAGCAAGGATAAATTTGGAGAAGGAATTAAAGTTCAGGGTGAAGAATTAAAAACATTGCGTTTTGCCGACGACATAGTAATTCTGTCAGATACAGCAAAGGACCTGGAAGAGCAATTGAACGGAATGGACAGTGTGCTGAAAAGTGCATATAAGATGAATATTAACAAGAGCAAAACTAGGGTAATGGAGTGCAGTGTAAGAAAATCAGGTGATGCTGAAGGAATTAGATTAGGTAACGAAACTGAAGACCACAACAACAACAACATCAAGCCGCAAGACATAGCAACAAGATGTTTCCCAGAGTGCAGAATCACGACTGATCGATCTGTTAGCAGCCTATACAGCTGATTTATTACATACATGGCGCGCTCTATCGATAATGTAACGTAATCTGTTATATCCCATATTATCATGTAGTCAAATATAAATTCTTTAAATATAATATGGGAACAAAACAAATCAAGTTCATGATGTAAAATAAATAAATACATAATAATCTTAACGTTATCTGGCGTACAAGATGAAGTCATGGGTTTGTTAAACAGTGCCCTCTATAATTTCAGTTATAAACAAAACAACATTCGAAAGTTACCTTTCGTCCTAACAAACCAAATTAACTTGTGGATTACATAATCGCAAAACCAATGTCTACATGATATTATTCGTAATGCAATTTCGTCCACATCATAATAAATTGACAAATATAAACCCTTATGATTTCAATTTAAATGCAAACTTCATGGAGGTAAATATAATAAATGGTACCAAAGGATCTGATCCTTAGATATCCGTATATTTAAGAAAACTATTTTATATACAATTTTAGCCTTCATTATTTATAATTTACAATAACATTCGTTACATCTCATCTTGTGTTGGCTGGTTGATTAATAACATTTCCGTCAAGTGGCTAAGACTAATTTGTAGTAGCCAGAATGAACCTACAATGAAGCTATAACAAACAGATACCTCGGAAGTTAAGGACTTGGTTCAGTCTAGGTAACAACAGGGTCAGTCTCATGATTTCTCTTCACACTTAGGATTAATGAATTTAAATGTGTTTTCTCCATAAAAATCTTAAGGAGGCTATACACTTAAAACAAGAGGATAAAGGAATTGAAAATAAAACATGCAGCTGTCTCTTAAAGAATCTAGGTGTCGTGCTCAGTTTCGAGGTCTAGGTGCCAACTGCATTCGTTACATAATTTCTCATCTTATATCGGATGATTGCTTAATAACATTATTTCTGCGATGGGATTTTACAACATTGTCACATATACAAGAAAATTCCCTATTCAGTGATTAAGACCAGCTTATAATAGCCACAATGAAGATACAACAAACATATCACAGATTTTGAGGTCTAGGTTTAGGCTTGTTTTAAGGTCTAGGTGTTAGCTGAGTCTCTTGATTTCTCTTCCTAGATAGAATTAAAGAATTAACTTTCTCCATAAAAAATTCCAAGACATGCACCTCTTTTAAGACCAAGGTGCCCTGCTCAGTTTAGAGGTCTAGGCGACAACTGCGTTCATTACATAATTTATCATCTTATATTGGATGATTGATTAATAACATTATTTCTTCAAAAGGAATTTATAAAAGTGTCACATTAACATAAAATAGACAAATCCAAACGAGGAAAACCATTTTCCATTTTCATGTGCTATTATGAAAGGCGACAAAATATTAACTGGAATCTTGTTTATGAATTACTCTGTTTGTAAAGTAGATTTTGGAGCATTTAATAACATAAAGTTTTATGTTTCAAATGAAAAGGGGGCTACGTAATGGCATGCACATATCGTATGGTCTAGGTATATATAGACTATAATCATAAGCTCTCACGATTTATGAAATAAGTGATACCAATCTCATTGTGTGTATTTGGAATAATATCAAAGTATCAGCTGCGTTTGTGCTATATGTGCCTCTCGTACGTGGGTTAGACTATTTGCAATATATTTGTGAAGTAACTGATACCACTAATTCTAAGGTCTAGGTGTACACAGACCACAATCATAAGTTCTCACGTATTTGTGAAATAAGTAATACCATTCTAATTGTGTTATATGTCTCTCTCTACTTCCAGAACATTCCCAGATAGGGGTGCTTTTCATTGAGCAGTACACAGTTGGATGTCTTTTTGGAGACAAAAAATTTCAAACTCTTCCATCAGATCCAAAAATATACCCTTGGCTCCTTTATGCAACAAATTTAGTTGCGGTGTCAGATCGGTATGGGCATGCCCAGTGACTATAAGATGGTCCGCAAAGTTGGATTTTTCGGCGACGTCTTTTCTATCTGACGCCACATGTTGCGTAAATCTCGCTTCCAGTTTTTGCCCCGTTTTCCCTATGTAAACAGCATTGCATGTAGAACAAGACATACGATAAACCCCACATTCATCATTTTGTTTAAATTTATTAATGTTGTTAACACATAAGCCAGTTTATTTTCTGTGCTGTAGGCTACTTTCAGGTTTCTTTTATAAACACTGCTGCTATCCTGCAGCTAACAATACCATAGAATTGTATCACTACTTATTCTTTAGCTGTTGTGATTTTCTTTCTATGTAAGTTATTTGTGCTTTCGTACTTCTTAGCTACAATTTTGTATATATCTGAAACATATTGTATCGGATAATTATTAGTTTTAGCAATGGCATGAATCACCCGCATTTCTTTTTCGTGATTTTTTTTTGGATAGAGGTATTTTAAATATGCGATTGAAAAAAAAAATCTGTATTTTATGTTGATTGGCGAGTTCAGAATGAAAGTTAGTTAATGACACGTGTATAAGTAGCTTTCGTTAATATATACAAAAGTATGTATCCTATTTTTATTTCAAATAGTCAAATCCAAGAAATTAATGTATCCTGCTGTAGACACTATTTTACTGTGCCAACTGTTAAATGTGCTTACTATGTTGATAAAAGTTTCGTCTCCGTCTATCAAGATGAGTGTATCATCTACATACCTGTTAAAATGAACGATATTTTTTGCAAGAGACTATTCGTGATAGCATGTGATCTCTAAGTAATTAATGAAATATCTGCAAGTAAACCTAAAATGGAACTTCCCATACTTAAACCTTCTTTCTGCACATAGATTTTTTTCGTTGAACATGAGATAATTAAATTTTAGGCAAAACGACACTAGACCAATAAACTCATACTTCCCTATCTGACATTATTTTGTTCACGTAAGTTGCTGGATACGATTTGAATTGTTTGTTCAATTGTGATGTTCTTATACAGATTCACTCTATCAAGAGAAATAAGAGACGTGATTATGGGGATATTTTTAATAGCTTCGACTAGCTGTGCACTGTTTTGAACCGAAAATTGCTGTCTGAATTTAAACTGCTTTTTTAAGATGTTAAAAGATCTCTTGGCTACTTTACAAGGAGGGCAATCTCTTCCATCAACTAATGGCCTCATTGACATTCATTCTTTGTGTGCCTTAATTTGCGACCTTAATTTAAGGTCTTTAGGATTCATGATTTTCAGAAATTGTATTTCCCATAAGAGTAAGGGCCTACGAGTGCTTCCACACAGAGAAAAAGATCGTTGCCCCTCATCGGCATATATAAAGAGTCCATTAGGAGCAGTGTGCACCACGACCATAGAATGATAACTATCAAAAGAAATTTCAGCATTGGTCGTAAATTAACGTTTACTTGTTATTACAAATCGATTTCGACTATGGAATAGTCTTTCTCAGTGCAACTTAAAAGCACAGGCGAAATAAAAATTGTCAAAAATACAACACTGATTCATATAAGTTCTACATTTGCTTTATATACAATGTACAACTGAAACATTTCAAGTTTTATACATCAAGCCGCAAGGCATAGCAACAAGATGTTTCCCAGAGTGCAGAATCACGACTGATCGATCTGTTAGCAGCCTATACAGCTGATTTATTGCATACATGGCGCGCTCTATCGATAATGTAACGTAATCTGTTATATCCCATATTATCATGTAGTCAAATATAAATTCTTTAAATATAATATGGGAACAAAACAAATCAAGTTTATGATGTAAAATAAATAAATACATAATAATCTTAACGTTATCTGGCGTACATGATGAAGTCATGGGTTTGTTAAGCAGTGCCCTCTATAATTTCAGTTATAAACAAAACAACATTCGAAAGTTACCTTTCGTCCTGTTGTTGTTGTTGTTGTGGTCTTCAGTCCGGAGACTGGTTTGATGCAGCTCTCCACCCTACTCTATCCTGAGCAAGCCTTTTCATATCCTCATAAGAACGACAACCCACATCCACTTGAATCTGCTTACTATACGCGTCTCTTGGTCTCCCTCTGCGATTTTTACCCCACACACTTCCCTCCAACGCTAAATTCACAATTCCTTGATGTCTAAGAATGTGTCCTACCAATCTATCCCTTCTTTTAGTCAAGGTATGCCAGAAATTTCTTTTCTCCCCAATTCGGTTCAGTACCTCCTCATTAGTTACGCGATCCACCCACCTAATCTTCAGCATTCTTCTGTAGCACCACATTTCAAAAGCCTCTATCCTCTTTCTGTCCACACTGCTTATTGTCCATGTTTCACTCCCATACAAGGCAACACTCCATACAAATGCCTTCAGAAAGGACTTCCTTAGGCTTAAATCAATATTCGATGTTAACAAATTTCTCTTTTTCAAAAACGCTTTTCTACCCATTGCCATTCTGCATTTTATATCCTCTGTACTGCGACCATCATTTGTTATTTTACTGCCCAAGTAACAAAACTCATCTACCTCCTTTATTGCTTCATTTCCCAATCTAATTCCTTCAGCATCACCTGATTTTCTTACACTGCACTCCATTACCCTAGTTTTGCTCTTGTTAATGTTCATCTTATATGCACCTTTCAGCACACTGTCCATTCCATTCAATTGCTCTTCCAGGTCCTTTGCTGTATCTGACAGAATTACTATGTCATCGGCAAAACGCAATGTTTTTAATTCTTCCCCCTGAACTTTTATTCCTTCACCAAATTTCTACTTGCTTTGCTATATAGCTTGTTCAATGTACAAATTGAATAACATTGGAGAAAGGCTACAACCCTGTCTCACTCCCTTCCCAACCACTGCATCCCTTTCATGCCCTTCAACTCTGACAACCGCTGTCTGGTTTTTGTACAAGTTGTAAATAACCTTACGCTCCCTATAATTTACTCCTGCTTTTTTCAGAACTTTAAAGAGTTTATTCCAATCAACATTGTCAAAAGCCTTCTCCAAATCTACAAAAGCTAGAAATGTAGATTTGCCTTTTCTTAATCTATCTTCTAGGATAAGCCGTAAAGTGAGTATTGCCTCCCGTGTTCCTACATTTCTCCTGAACCCAAACTGATCTTCCCCGAGGTCGGCTTCTACCAGCTTTTCCATCCTTCTGTATATAATTCGCGTTAATATTTTGCAGCCATGACTTATTAAACTGATGGTTCTGTAGTTTTCACACCTGTCTGCACCTGCTTTCTTAGGGATGGGGATTATAACATTTTTCTTAAAGTCTGAGGGTACTTCACCTGTCTCATACATCTTACACACCAGGTGAAACAATTTTGTCATGGCTGGTTCTCCCAGAAACTTCAGTAGCTCTGAGGGAATATCATCTATTCCAGGGGCCTTGTTTCGACTTAGGTCTTTCAGGGCTCTGTCAAATTCTTCTCTCAGTACAGTATCTCCTATTTCATCTTCATCTACATCATCTTCCCTTCCTACAATATTGTCTCGAAGTTCATTTCCTTTGTAGAGCCCCTCTATATATTCTTTCCACCTTTCAGCTTTCCCTTCTTTGCTGAGAACTGGTTTTCCATCAGTGTCCTTGATATTCATAGGGCTGTTTTTCTTATCTCCAAATGTTTCTTTTATTTTCCTGTAGGCTGTATCTATTTTTCCCCTATTTATACATTCTTCTACATCCTTGCATTTGCCTTCTAGCCACTCCTGCTTAGCCATTTTGCACTTCCTGACAATCTCATTTCTTAGTCGTCTGTACTCCATTTTGCCTGTTTCATTTACTGCATTTTTATATTTTCTCCTTTCATCGATTAAATTTAGTATCTCCTGTGATATCCAAGGATTTTTTGTAGGTCTTTCCTTCCTACCTATTTTGTCCTCTGCTACCTTCACTATTTCATACCCATTCCTGCTCTACTGTTTTATTTCCCCCCGTTTCTGTCAATTGTTGCCTAAAGCTCCCTCTGAAATTTTTAAGAACCTCAGGTTCCTTCAATTTATCCAGGTCCCATCTCCTTATTTTCCTACCTTTTTGTAGTTTCTTTAGTTTCAGCCTACAGTTCATAACCAACAAGTTATGGTCAGAGTCTATATCTGCCCCTGGGTATGTCTTACACTGTAGAACCTGATTCCGAAATCTATGTCTTACCATTATAAAATCTATCTGATATCTTCCGGTGTCTCCTGGTCTCTTCCACGTATACAACCTTCTTTTGTGATTCTTGAACCAGGTGTTTGTTATAACTAAATTATGTTCTGTGCAAAATTCTACCAGGCGGCTTCCTCTTTCATTCCTTTTGCCCAGACCATATTCACCTACTATCTTCCCTTCACTTCCTTGTCCTACTACCGAATTCCAGTCTCCCATAACAATTAAATTTTCTTCTCCCTTAATTGTCTGAATAATTTCCTTTAGCTCCTCATATATTTCTTCAATTTCCTCATCATCGGCAGAGCTAGTTGGCATATAAACCTGTACTACTGTTGTCGGTGTTGGCTTCGTATCTATCTTGACTTGATGTATAAAACTTGAAATGTTTCAGTTGTACATGGTATATAAAGCAAATGTAGAACTTTATGAATCAGTGTTGTATTTTTGACTATTTTTATTTCGCCTGTGCTTTTAAGTTGCACTGAGAAAGACTATTCCATAGTCGAAATCGATTTGTAATAACAAGTAAACGTTAATTTACGACCAATGCTGAAATTTCTTTTGATAGTTATCATTCTATGGTCGTGGTGCACACTGCTCCTAATGGACTCTTTATATATGCCGATGAAGGGCAACGATCTCTTTTTCTGTGTGGAGGCACTCGTAGGCCCTTACTCTTATGGGGATCAGTTAACAAAACTACGAGTTTGAGTAATAGTGGGCAGACTAAAGCTGAGAGTATCTGACGGGAGGCGTGCTTGAGTAATTCCGTGCAGGTGTGGTTATCGCTGTTTCCACAGTGGAGCAGGGGTCACCACAACTGGCAAGAAAGCAGGAGACCCAGATTCGAATTCCGGCTGGCTACACATTTTCATTTCGCTGTTAATGTCATACATTCCACGAATATGTGTAGATAACATCTGCAGAATAGACACATATCCACGTTCGTAAAGCCAATTACATCTTCTGTATATTCTACTTCATTCTGAACATTAAAACACAGATTGTGTTTCTCCTTATTTATAAAAAATGTTTTTTCTCTGCCTTTTCTTATTTGTTTCGTTTGGCACACTAGAAGCGTAGTATCTTTGAAACATTGTTGAGGTTCTTTCCGTATCGTAGTATTGTTTAATTCTATATCTAGATACATAATCTGCAATCTACAATAAGGTACGCAACAATGTGTACCTCGTAGAACCACTGTTAGATTCGGGAACAGAGAGAAGGCAAAATCAGTGCCTATATGCCTCCGTACGAGCCCTAATTTCTCTTATCCTGCCTTTGTACTGATTGTCATATTTACTGTCTGAAGCACCATACATAATTCTTTACTACGTACAATTAACAACTAAGAAAAAAAAAAACACAAAAAAAACGGTTTGCTAGCGTTTATGATCATTTTTGCTTTACGATTTAACACAATTTCTTCGGCAAGGCTCTTTTTAACTTCAATTGGTTTTCGAAGAATATTTTTTTGCCTCTTTATAGTATTGTTAAAATTAGAGCAATGAATTACCAGCCATACATATATTAAGTATATAAAAAATTCGTAAATGTACCAAATAATTTTATCTTTGAATATCAAAAAATTAGAATGTTAGATAAGGAATGTATTATGTGCATTTACTGCAGATTACTGGTTAATAGAAACAGACAAGCATAATCTTAACTTATGATGACGGTGTGTTAGATACTAGTGTTGGAGAACCTCAGTTTTATCCCTTAGCTTTGTTCGTTCCTTAATCACTTACTTATGACAAGGAAAGTCAGGTTCCTTTAGATTTATCCACATTGCCAGATCTAAAGCACGAATTTATAACTTTCGATACGTAACAAATGTTCAGATTCTATCCACCAGGCCTTCCATCGATCAGTTTCATCCCTTTCAACGGAGTAAACAAAATCAGTAATTTCACAGGATTATATCGAATACAGCATTTCATTTTGTAAGCGTCGCTTTACTTGCGGTTTCTACCTTGTACAAACCATTGTTGAGCCACAGTACATTGAGAAAATCAGCACAGGATTTGGAGGAAAGGTAAAATTCAGATTGCTTGTGTTGCTAGACTTCGTATGGTGAGAGAAGACGATGTAAACCAGTGGAAATAAAAATTGTTATCATATAGAAGCTAGTAAATGAAGAAATAATAGACTTCATTTTATAACACAGATCGAACCACCATTATTGTTTCCAAGCAAATAATTTTTGGAAGTAACAATTTGTCTGATGGTACAGCCGGAGGTGATGGTTGTATGACTGTGTTGTGTGCCTGTGTGATTGCAGGAGTGTTCCATTTTCTGAAGAAGGCCGTGGCCGATAGTTGAAAGTGTTGTATGTGTGTGTCTTTTGTATGTACCTGTCGCAGCTCGTCGCCACGTCTTTGCCGTGAGTTGTAAACTGTCCTTACTATATTATTAATTTGTCTGATGATTTACTTACCAAGCATGTTACGACTTCATCTACGACGCTATGAATATACTACATACGTGCTAAATAGAGCAAGACACGTCAGTATCTTCCTCTTCAGCGATTTTCACACTTGGTTTTGGTGGTGGTGAGGGGGATCACGGTGAGCCAAAAAATTTATGAAACTACAGTGTAAAAATTGAAAAGATGTCACGTATTTCAGAGCGAATTTCCTTCTCTCGTTATCCCTGCACACGCTTGTTGTTGTTTAAAGAACACTGTACTGTTCCTTCCACTTGAAGTTGGTACTGAGCTGCCTCATCACGGCACAGGTTACCCGATTAGGATAACCAGAAAGCGATTATTCGCCTTTTGGCGATATCGATATCAGCCAGAGATGGCTGATGTGTGTGGATGAGTGTGCCTGAGTGATTGTGTGGACGAGTGTGCGCTTTCTGAGGAAGGCCGCGGCCGAAAATTTAGAACTGTGTGTGTCTGTGTGTCTTTTATTTGTGTCTGTCGGCGGCTCAACGTTCGTCTTTACGGTGAGTTGTTCCCTATCTACATTTTGTTATTAACGCCGGCCGCGGTGGCCGAGGAGACTGAGGCGCTCCAGTCACGGTCTGCACGGCCACTACGGTCGGGGGTTCGAATCCCCCCTCGGGCATGGAAATTTGTGCCGTCCTAGTTCGTAAGTAGTTCATAAGTAGTTTGTAAGTTTAGGGACTGATGACCCCGTAGTTAAGTCCCATAGACTATACAAACATTTGAACATTTTGTTATTAACATTCCTTACTGGACCTTCCTTGTTGTTCAATATTATTTCCCGATATTTATAGATTTAGAAACAGCAGGCATTGCGTGTGACCTCATCTGGTTCATTCAACAGCGCACTCCACTCAGTTGCTATGGCAAGAGGTCTCTGCCTCAAGATCAACATCTTTCGTGCTACTTACGATAACTAATGCAGGTGGCGCTAACAAGGAGAAGAGGTAAGACGTGTCAATGCATCCACCTGCAGTGGACATGCAACTACACCGTTTCTTTACCATAATTCAAACTCCTAACGAACACCACAATATGAGAAAGTATCTCATTAAAGAGGTGACAGTCATGTACATCGGGTGCTATACGTTTTGTTTTTACGAGTGGAGAAAGCCAACTAGAGCTTGGGGAAGCTTTAGTACGCGAGTGAAAGGGCCAGGACGATCGAATATTGCTCTTCCATTCCATGCATTCTGTTTTATTTGCTTTCTGTTTATTTCTCTAGACAATAGAGGAAACTAGTGAAATAAATCGCAATTTGCGATCACTTATGGCTTCACTGTACTAGGTTTAGATGTAATACCAATGACTCCGAGAAGAAGTTAACTTTTTCATCAGATCACTTATATTTCATTATTTCTAACAGTATATTGTAATCTTAGTCTTAAAATCACTCGTAATAAATTCAACCACTACTCGAAACACCCCCATTAAATTTTAAATCTGTGCAGATCCAAAGCATGGAAACTGATAATCGTAGCTCAATACTCGTCAATCACGTGAATAGCAGTATGGACATCCTTATAAATTGACATTCATAATATTGACTTATTAAAGGCTGGCCGCGGTGCCCGAAGGGACTGAGGCGCTTCAGTCACGGGCTGCACGGCCACTGCGGTCGGGGGTTCGAATCCCCCCTCGGGCATGGATATTTGTGCCGTCTTTAGTCTTAGCTAGTTCGTAAGTAGTTTGTAAGCTTAGGGACTTATTACCCCGTAGTTAAGTCCCATAAGTTCTACAAACATTTGAACATTTGAACTTATTAAAGAAGTAAACATCTCCGACAACTTTCCAGCTTTCTGAAATAGGATCCAACTTGGCTGATCTATCCGTTTCAGGCCCTGTACGCACAATTGTCCGGTTCTGGTTTTGCTCGCTTTATTTCGTTGTGATTCAAGCTAGAAAATTCACGCCTGCATCACACAGTGTTGGATGGACTGTGGAACGTTGCGCAACGTGTTCTAGATCCATGTTTCTACACTGGGTGGTACCAGCAGTTAGCAGACTTTCAGTACACTTACAATGGCGGCAAGAAAGTTGATGTTGATATCCTTCTTTTGACATGTGAAGCCATCATATCTGACAGCCAGTTGATTTTATACGAGCCTGTAATGTTATGTCATTTCTTTCAAAGGCATGTTACTTTAAGATGGTGCAGTTCTTAAAAATTTGTAGTGAAGGCCCAAAACAGACAATTGTAGGGTTACAAAATTTTCGAAAATAGATTCCTTTTTGTAATGGATTACTGTATATTAATTACTTTATATGAATGCCACATCACCTACAGCCTAGGGTCTGAAGGGCTTTTACGAACGAAATTGTACAATAAAGTCCTACACAGAGCCACAAATATCGAAAGCAGTTATCGGTTTCGAAAAGGGCAATAGTTAATGTTACGGTATAACGTTAGACAATACACATCAAATTTGTACCAATGGCGCCATACAGCAAATATATATTTGGAATTGTCAAAGTCAACGAACATAACGCTAAAGAATTTCATTGAATAAAAAATATTTATTGTGGAAATGCAGGGGAAGACTCAACAACGAGAATTTCTTAAAAGCGTAGTGGCAGCAATCAGCAGGACAGTGACATTCAGCAAGTATACACGGGCCGGTCGCGGTAGTCGAGGGGACTGAGGCGCTCCAGTCACCGTCTACACGGCCACTACGGTCGGGGGTTCGAATCCCTCCTCGGGCATGGATATTTGTGCCGTCCTTAGTAGTAGCTAGTTCATAAGTAGTTTGTAAGTTTAGGGACTGATTACCCAGTAGTTAATTCCCTTAAAAAAAAAGTATACATGCTGCCGTTTCAGTAATTATACAGCAGGGGATCGGTAAACAGCGTGCTTTAGTCTTAAAGATGTTGTATAAGAGCATGGACAGATTGAAAATTGCGCGGTGATAGAGCCTCAATGGGCCGTATAAATAAGATAGAGCACACGCACCAGTTAAGATTCTCAGAGCAAAAGAACGTTCTCTGAGTAAGTGCTCAATTTCGTATGAATAAAACCTTTGAAGCATATGCTCTGAGCAGGAAGTTAATTCTCGATAACTCCCCTCCTTCTTGAGTAAGATCTCCATGTGTTATGTCTGGCACAGATCAGCTGTTCAATCGTGTTTTACTTTTAACTAGCCCAGTCAGGCACATTATTCAGTCAACAAATACGGAGTAGGCATCTACGTGTTCAGGAAGAACTGTACTATGTTTACATATTAATTTGTTGTACAGCAGCATATTATTGAGGCTAAGTATGGACTTTCTTCGGAAATGTATTCTTTTGACGATGTTGAAAATTTTCGTCATGTGAGAAACTTTTTTGTTACTGAAGTTGGGGTATCACAATTTGAGAATGAAATTTTAAGAATGCATCACATTTTCATCTGTTTCAACGTGGAAGTGGAAGCCGCGCGGAAGTAGCCGAGCGGTCTGGTGCGCCACGTTGCGGATCGCTCGGCCTCCCGCGTCGGGGGTTCGAACGCCCCTCGGTCATGAATGTGTATGCTGTTCTTAGATTAGTTTAACTTAGTTTAAATAGTTTGTAAACTACGGACTAATAACCACGCACTTGAGTCCGATAGATTTTCAACATTTGAGTATTTTGATGTCAGATCTTTTTAACACGAGGTACTTTTTGTTAAATATGACACACATTGGTTTGTAAGCGATATATCATACGATTTTGTTACAAGAAACATACTGCTAGGTAACTAATTAATCAGTTATTAACTTAACTGTCGTGTCTACTTCTTAAGTGATAGGTCATGCCATTTTATTACAAGAAACAGACAGCTAGGTATGAAATTAATCAGTTATTAATTTTACTGTCGTATCAACTTACGTAATACGAAACAGGTATTATGGATGCAAAGGAAGAAAACGCACCTTAAATATGCGTCAGGTTTAGATTTGGAGGTAACGTCATAAGGCGGTGTTAATAGACCATATTTAAAATACAATGCTATTTTGCTATGTAGCTGTTTCAAGCTGTAAAGATGCACCCAAACAAACTGGTAAACACTCAACTAAATCCACTTGTGTTTCATTCTCATATCTATGTTAATAATGAAAAGACTCCTCTGACATCACTCTCGCCACTATATAAAATGCTTCAAGTTTCACACTTAAGAGTTTTATGAAGGAAGCGACTCCTCAAAAAAAAAAAAAAAAAATGTTCACATGTTTGTATAGCTTATGGGACTTAACTACGGGGTCATCAGTCCCTAAACTTACAAACTGGTTATGAACTAACTAACACTAAGAACGGCACAAATGTCCATGCCCGAGGGGGGATTCGAACCCCCGACCGTAGTGGCAGTGCATACCGTGATTGGCGCGCCGCAGTCACCTCGGCTACCGCGGCCGGCGATGCGACTCATCAGCAAAATGTTTTTATTTCCATAAACTTTTTAGTGCCGCCCTGTTTCTTCAGATTACGTATAAAGGAACTTATTTTGTCTTGTAAGCAACACAAATTTGGTCAATTTTATTATAAACCACAGTAAAACACAAACTTAACAGAAGTTACTCAGCTTGAAGTATGTTAAAGAGCTCACTTCAGAAAACGGAGAATGCTCTCCAGTCGTCAGAAACTTCTCTTGTTGTAAGCAACTTCCCCCACCCTTTTACTCACGCTCAGAACATACTCCGTTGAAGTATATTCTTTCACTCGCTTTATTCATGCGAACCTGTGTATGTTATCTGGAATTCAGAGAATAAAGCAGATACTCCGTTACATTAGACTGTTCGCGGATGATACTGTCCTTTGTCGGTTAGTGAAGTCAACAGAGGATCAAAAGCAACTGGAAAACGATATAGATAGAATTTCTACATGGTGCGAAAATTGGCAATTGACACTAAATAAAGAAAAATGTGAAGTAATACACATGACTACTAAAAGAAATCCGCTGAACTTCAATTAAGCGATAAATCAGTCAAACCTTAAGGTCGTAAATTCTACTAAATACCTAGGAATTACAATGGCGACAACTTAGACTAGAGAGAACACATAGAAGATATTGTGGGGAAGGCGAACCAAAGATTGCATTTCATTAACAGAACGCTTCGAAGATGCACCACCTCCACCAAAGAGACTGCCTACATCACACTTGTGCGTCCTCTCCTAGAGAACTGCTGCCCAGTGTGGGACCCTCACTTGGTGGGACTGACGGAAGATATTGTGAAGGTTCAGAGAAGGGCAGCTCGTTTTGTTTCATCACGATACGGGGGGAAAAGCGTCACGGAAATGTTGCACGAATTGTGGTGGAAATCATTAAAAGAAAGACGTTATTCATTGCGCCGTGAAATGTTTGCGAAGTTACCGACTTTTACTTCTGAATGTGAAAATATTTTTCTAGCACCCACCTACATAGGGAGACATGTCCATCCCAATAAAATAAGAGAAATCAGATCGAAAACGGAACGATTTAGGTGTTGTTTCTTCCCGCGCGCTATTAGAGAGTGGAATGATAGGGAAAAGTTATGAAAGTGGTTAATGAACCGTCTGCCAAGCACTTAAACGTGATTTGCAGTGTATGTATGGAGATGTGGATGTAGATGTAGATATGGCCCAATGTGTCATTAATTTCACCAGGGAGGAAGTGATAAGCACTAGAAGACTGAGCGAGAAGAACGCTATTGAGAAGAATGCGGGTCGCAACAGGAGCAATTCGTGACCGCTGGCCAGAAAAAGCAGCCCATAAGTGGGACCTCCGGAGCGAGAGGCCTGCAACTTCAAGTACATCAGTTGGGTGGGCGACGTGGCTCGTCATATTCCTCGTGTGGGTGGGTTATCCGCCTCCGCTAACGGTTAAGTACAAAACGAACAAGTGGAGTGGCTGCGCTGCGAATGTAATATACCGGCGGAGTGCCAATTACAGAAGCGTCGGCGTCCGCACTCGTTTGTATTCAGCGGCGCCGGGTGATGCATGTGTGGCCTAACGAGGAATGCGACGGCCGACTTCCGGCGCCGGCCTTCGCCCACGGCTGCCGGACTTGGGGGTGGGGGCGGTGGCCGTCGCTGCAATCAATCACCGGCCTGACCCCTGACCCCCGGGCGTCGTTAACGCCGCTTACGTCCCCGTTGTTTATACGGCTGGCGGCTAACAGGATCATCCTCCTAACACCGCACCACCCACGGCATTCCTGACCGTCAGGTGACGTTACAGGATAGCCAAGGATGCACAAAGACACTCTATGATCTCCATAGACCCCAGTGGCGACAGTCTAGGTCGTCTATACTTAGCCAGAAGTTAAGTAGCTAACATAATTACGCTCCCTTCAACACCCTCCACAGATTATTATTATTATTTATATCAAACTGTTGCATACTCCAGCCCCCCGTTCTTAATGTACGGGACAGCGGTTCTCGCCTGACGCTAGCGATCAATATTATGTGTAATCATTACATTTATAGGACACGAAGGAGGTCACAAATAATTACCACATATTAGTCATCAAACACATTTATTCAATTACTATAATAGTGTGTACATCACCAATGATTTTGATGCTTGAACAACAATCAAATCCTTTATACCAAATAGCAACAGACTCCATCTCATTGATTCTCCGTGGATTCCTCGTCCTTACAACAGATGTCAAATAATACTTTTCATAGTCTCTTTTTTTAACATCAGAAAATACATTCCACGTACGGTAAGGTACTTTACATATTTTAACATCCATGTCCTTTAGACATTCGTACAACAAAAGGACAATTTTACTCTGTCGGAACAAACATCATGGGATACCTCTTATTGAGTCATGGTTGCCAAATTTTAACACAAATTATTTACGGAAGGATGGAGAGGCTGATACATGCTGACCTCGGGATTCAGGAGTAGTGTAGAAACATGGGAGGCAATACGCACTTTACGACTTACCTCAGAAAATAGATTAAGGTAAGGCAAAACTTCATTTATGGCCTTTGTAGATTTGGAGAAAGCTATTGACAGTGTTGATTGGAAAACAAACTTTCAGATTCTGAAGTCAGCAGGGGTAAAATATAGAGAACCGGAGGCTATTTACAACTTGTACATAGAGCAAACAGTAGTTACTAGAGTTGAAGGGCATGAAAGGTACGCAGTGATTGGGAAGGTAGTAAGATAGCCGGCCGCGGTGGCCGAGGGGACTGAGGCGCTCCAGTCACGGTCTGCACGGCCACTACGGTCGGGGGTTCTAATCCCCCCTCGGGCATGGATATTTGTGCCGTCCTTAGGATTAGCTAGTTCATAAGTAGTTTGTAAGTTTAGGGACTGATGACCCCGTAGTTAAGTCCCATAGACTTTACAAACATTTGGAGTAAGATATGATTGTAGCCTTTCTCAAATGATATTCAATTTGTACATCGAGCAATCCGTGAGGGAAAGCAAGGAGAAATGTTTGAAGAAGGTGCAATGGAAACACCCCATTGCATGGTGTTTAACTGAACACTCGAACCCGGCTAGCCCACTTTTGAAACGCGCCTACTTGTTGGCATACTGCTTTTATGTATTCCGGTACATTGAAGGCATGATGTGATGGTATCGTAAAGAGCTGAAACGTGCCATTCAATACAATTTTTTTTATAAACAGAACTTTTTTTGTTTAAAAACATTATCCCCTGTCCTCCGCCAACACTATCTGGTCAGGATCTCACACTGCACAGAAATAGTTTACGAAACATAGTTTTGGCAGTCTCATTAGTGGAAGGAGGGAAGGAAAATTATTGTTTAACGTCCCGTCGACAGCTTGGTCATTACAGATGCAGCTCATGTTCCGATTTTTAGTAAGGAATGGCAAGGAAATCGCCAATGCCCTTTGGAAGGAACTATCACGGTATCGGGATGGCAGAAGGTAAATTTGAACCACTGACCTCCTAAATTCGATTCTAGTGTATTAGCGCCGCGCCGCCTCTCTCGGTTTCATTAGTGGTTTTGTTGCATCTTGCTTCAACCTCCCCCACAACATAGGAAGAGGTAACATTAGCTTCTTTCCAATTTCCTTAATAGGGAGCAGAAATTTTCGATGTACGTACAAGTCACTACCCTATCTATCCAAAAACTGTGAGGCATTATGAGGAATTAATATCAGGAGCAATCGAAACGTTTCCGCCGTAGACCGTTGGGTTGGAAAGTTCGAACGCCGTACAGCCTAGAATCGATATGACAATCAAGCAGAACTGCCGTCAGCTGTGTGGCAGTAATCCCACCGTATCGTCAGGTTGAACATGCCGGTTCGATAAACCAGTATGTGCTCCTGCGTGATGAAGTCTGTAACCACCTGTTTCACAACGTTGTCCGACAGGATTCTTCGACATTTTCATGGCCTTTTTATGGACCTAAGACATGATAATTACACGCGGTGAAATCAAGAGATAGAGAGAGGTGTTCGACTGCATCCCTCTCGCGTACGCGTAACTTTAACGCTGCGACATTTGCAACAGTTCCAATTAGCGCGGAACCTATCGTGCCATTACAGAATGGTGGTTTCTGATCGATACACTGCACCCACACATTTTTCATTCTCAGTGTTCGTCTTTCGGCATCCGTTAAACGAATAACAGTATTACCCGTTCACTTTACAGTTTCCATTTTAGTTGAGGACATTGCGATCTGTTGATGTGTTCTGTTACTGGTTTTTCGAAAGACGCACGAGCGGTATAATTACGCGTAAATAAAACATAGCGTAGTTCCGGAAATGAACTCCGTATACATACAGCAGATAAAACAAATGTACATCCTGTTAACTCATACTTGTATGAATACATTCTTGTACAGAAAATCGTGCAAAATTAAAAGATAACTGTGGTTTTGCAATAACTTGGATGTGCAGTTGATAAAAATATATTTGCTTTTAATACATTACTGACCAGTAAAATGTAAGGAATTTCCATAATATAGAAATGTTGGTGTGCGATATAACAACTACGTAGAGGAGTTCCCACTGGGTCAATCGACGTTTTGAAACCACGTATCATAAGCTGTTGTACGCTGGTCATCCTCCAGTCTATTAATAAACGACGAGAAGACTTTCAGATAGCTGATGAAGTGCTTATTTTTCGAGTAAAAACGAGGAAGTACGAACCATAAAAAAAGTAAGTTAATAAATAAAATCCTTAGAAGACAGCGTGTTTGTAATATATGAAGTACATGGTTGAAATGTACGGTATCATAATACATAATACCCATAGCGCGTGGGCAAGAAGTGACAGTAACTGCCCTCTGGCGCACAAGACATACAGCGCTCCGGTGGTAGAATCCGGCGAAATCGATAATGGGTGATGAAGAAAAATTATTATTCAGATTCGTGAAGTACCAATCGTTTTTTAACATCTAATAACACAGGGTTCCAGATTGACAGATAATCGGATCTCTATGGATTCCTTTAAGACACAGTCATAGTAACGAGACGCTGAAGCAACCATGTGTGTGTTTCATTAAACAACATTCTATGTCCCTCATGGATACAATGCTCAGCTACCGCCGTCTTCTCGGGCTGGGGCAAGCGTGTGTGGCGTTGATGTTTAACACATCTGTCCTGAATGGTACGGATCGTCTGACCAATATACTTCTCCCCACATCTGCAGGGAATCTTGCTATGGGTAGTCCATTATCCCCCATAGTAGCCAATCTTTTTAAGGAGGACTTCGAAGACATGGCATTGAAGACGGCGGCTATAAAGCCAACTTGGTTTTGGAGGTACGTCGATGATACTTTTATGGTGTGGCCTCATGGGGAAGAAGCTCTCAACCGCCTTTTGGATCATTTCAATTGCATGCATCCTGACATCAGGTTCACAATGGAAGTGGAGTAGGAGGGGAAGCTTACTTTTCTTGATATTCTGGTTTACAGAAGAGATGATGGGAAACTGGGACATAGTGTTTATCGAAAACCTACTCACACGGACAGCTATCTGCATGCCTCGAGTTGTCATCCTCCGGTCCAACGTACTGGCGTTTTTCGGACATTAACTAGAAGAGCTTACGCCATTTCTGATTCAGAAAGTTTGACGCAAGAACTAGATCATCTCAAAGTTGTGTTTAAACAGAATTGCTACACAGATAAGCTGTGCTTTTCAGTTCGGTCCTTGATTTGGGTCTGAGGAAGCCCGGCGTATATAAGATTCCCTGCCAATGTGGGGAAACGTATATTGGTCAGACGATCCGTACCATTCAGGACAGATGTGTTGAACGTCAACGTCGCACACGTCCAGCCCGAGGAGTCGGCGGTAGCTGAACATTGTCTCGATGAGGGACATAGAATGTTGTATAATGAAACTCACATGGTTGCTACAGCGTCTCGTTACTGGTACTGTGTCTTAAAGGAATCCTTAGAGATCCGATTATAAGATAATCTGATTAACATAGACGAAGGCTACCTTCTTAGTAAATCTTGGAACCCTGTGTTATCAAATGTTAAAAAACAACGGTTGGTACTTCAGCAACCTGAATAATAATTTCTCTTCGTCACCAATTATCGATTTCGCCGGATTTTACCACCAGAGCGTTGTATGTCTTGTGCGCCAGAGAGCAGTTACTGTCACTTTTTGCGCACGCGCTATGGGTCTTCCGCGATGTATAAAGGAGTCGCCGATTGCACTGGGAACTCAGTTCCGGCGAAATTGTCTACCAGCACGCTCACCTGAGGATGGAGGGCAGTTGCGCCACTGAAATATTATGACAAGTTGATTTAGTATCCGGTTGCAAACTCGAGAAGATTATAGAGAAAGAGTATGACTGAAGAGTTTCTAGCTAACAGTTCGTATCCTGTCATTCTCAACTGGGACAAGTCTTCATACGTGAAAGTTATTTTTGGCGTGCCACAAGGAGGTGTTACAGGACCGTTGAGTCTCAAAATATATGTAAATTACTTCGTAGACACCATCGGAACTTCAGTGAGCCTTTCATTGCGGACGATGCTGGTTTATATCGAGAAGTCGCAACAGTGGAAGAGGGTAGCGCAATGCATGACTATGTGCGGCGTAGCGACACGTGGTGCAGGGAACGACAACTGGCCCTTAATATAAAAAATGTATGTGCTGCGATTACATGGAAACGAAGGTCATCTATTATAATTAGAACCACGCATAACAAGACACAATAGAAGCATTTACTTCCTTAAGGGATTTGGTTGTAACGTAAGGAGCAATGTGGAATAGGTAAGGTGTATTCTACAATGAGATTAGGCGCTTGAGTATTGTTTACCACTGTGGGATCCATATCAGATGGGGATGATAGAAGATCAAACGGCCTGCAGCACGCTTCGTTATAGTGTCATTTAGTTAGCGCGAAAATGTCGCATAGGTTATCAGGAAACTCCTGTGGTAGACACTGCAAGAGAGGCGTTCTATATCGCGGTACAGGCGTCTGTCAAAGTTTCTGGAGACCAATATATTGCTTCTTCCGACGTATATCTCGCGAATAGACAACAAGAATAAGATTAGAGCCCACAGAGGCATACTAGCATCATTTTTCCACGAACAATACGTGACTGGAATAGAAAGAGCAAGTGAAATGGAACAGAAAACACACTCCGCCGTTCGCGAATTGTAGTAGATGCAGATCTTGAGGAAAATCTCTTTCCTAAGGCGAAGGTACAATGGTGATATTCGTAAAAGTGAAAACTCAACAGAGCACTTTCTCCTGTGGGTCCCACAGTCGCTTAAGTTGCCGGAAGGAAACAGTCACGCCAAGTCGCGTGTTTTGTGCGGTACTGTCTTCCCTCATCTACCTCGTTAATTCCACCGCACAGGTTGATCTACATGAAACGAAAGATACAATAGCTTTTGAATCTCACTGCGTCCCACTTTGACTCAGCGTGTCAACAACGATGGAAGGACCATAATTCTTATTAGAAGTGTCAAAATTTGATGTAAGCCGTATCTAAAGCGATTGTTTCTGTTAATATAGAGTGCACCGAATTATCAGGAAATACGACTACTAGGTGGCAGGAATGAGATGTGATCATCACGGCGCAGGATCAGTGTAATAATTATATTTGAAAAGAATGAGTATAGAATCGCAGTTTTAGAGGTTTAGCTTCTCTGGTTCTGTTTGACCTAGAATCATACAAGTACCATCTTTATATTTATCCATTACTGATATTTCAGAACCCGTTACTTATAATTTCAATATGATTAAAGAAAAATACAACCATTCACTTTCACTTGAAATTATGCTGTTTATTCCATGAACCGGTTTTCGAAACTTCTCAGGTTCATCTTCAGATGGAGCGTGTTACAAAATCATTTTAAGCGTCATGTTGACTGCTGGCTCTGTGGTGGGAAGACGGAAACATACTTTAATAACTCGAATTGCACGTTTTTAGGTCGTGTTTTGTATTTGTAAGATTATGTGAAATTTGTTGATTTACTTACTGGGACTGTATAGCAGGATTTTCAAGATTGGTTTCCATTTCTTGTGTCTCCTTTTGTTTATATGAGATATAAACTTCAAAACAACAACGAAATCTACAAAGAAGTGAATCTCTGAGACCATGAAAAACAAGAGGTTTTGACTTCTTGGACACGTGTACCGAATGGACAAAATCCGACTAACCACTGCGAGATTGAAGATCGGGGTGAGAGTTTAAAATAGGGAAAAGTTTAATTTTTTAAAACTCACAAACACCTACTGCGAACCAAATTCCTAAACATGCAAAAACTGTGATTGCGACTGTTTGACTCGTTTTCTAGGGGATGATATCACACGTTCGCAGCTTTCCTTCCCTGCATATGATTAACAAAACAAATTCAGAATAAAATCAAGTTCATGAGAGAAAAGGGTGTACTAACTACTACTTTTGAAAACACGTGAAAGTTCACTTTATGTTGTTTATTTCACAATATTAGAACCCTGTGGCTGATACGTCTGTACGTCGACACATTCATCAAATAAAGTTATAGCTCGTGAGCCCCAGACAAAATGAATATTTTTCGCAAATTGTTTTCACACCATGTGGCTGTCTCAAACACCGTTTATGTTCGTGCCTATGCGACGACACGTGTTACATTAACAAATCACAGTCACTTTAATTCAATGCGATGCACACCTTGTTCCACCGGCTAAATATTCACAACACACAGTGGCACTCGATTCAACTTGGTGCAGTCTACGACGAGCAACCACACGTGGTGATTGCTACACACGAATCTATAACCTCCACCTGGAGATCTACATGCCGACTGCTGCAGAGCGACGCCGCCCGGCCAGCTACCCCATGTGCTTCCGACTCGTCACTTCCTGCCCTCGTGCGCGCGCGCGCTAAAAGCTCAACTGCCGGGGTTTTTTCCCCTACGTCATCAACTTCCCCATGTGAGCTGTTCTAACCGATTTGCCAACGTACAGCGCTCAGCCAATACATTTCTAAAGCTTTACTTAAAATCAAAATAATTACACTACACATTAAATAAATGTCTTCTTAGGTTTTTATATTGGTATAAACATCCTTTGTACTATTTATCATAATCGTGCAATTTCTTATGTCACAGATAAGTAATTTAACTGAATACTTCAAGATAAAATACACAAGATTAATTGAAAATAAAATGAGAAATAGTTAATATAGTTTTATAAACAAACATTGCCATGCTAGTTGTGTAGCTGTCTTGTATTCATTGGTAATTTATTACTTTTCATTGTCAATTAAACATATTACGCCAGATGTGACTATATCAGCTAATGTATTGTTTATTTATCAACAGGCTATTTTGTAATGAGGGCCTTAAAGGTTCCTAACTGCATCGTATTACTTCAAATGCAAGTAGTATTAGAATATTTTATTTCACGCTCTGCATTGCATTCCACCTGGCACTCGCCATTGTCCCTCTCCCCTCACTGGAAACGAACCTGGAAAATCCTAAGCTGGAACAAGCCACCAACGTCGGCCTGCTCGCTCTCCTCCCGTCAGCTGCAAGCACACAGCAAACCTCAACGTGGATAATTTCTACCTATGGCCTAACTATAAATTTTGTCACCCAACTGCGTACATACATTGCTACCATAATTAATAAGATTAAAATTGTGTAACATTTAGTGAATTGGCATGGTCAATGTTTGCAGTGAACTTCATACTGTTTAATTATCAAATGCTATTAATTACCAGTATTTCTTTTGGGCGGTAATCTCACACCACAAGGATATTCGACTACCCGTAGAGAAAAGACGACAACGGCATGGATTAAGGAAGCTTGTAAAGATCTGGAAAGTTTCAACATCCAGGACGATCAGATATTAAATAAACTGTCTAAGATCGCAATATTTATTTTAAAGTGACCGCTTTTAGTAGCAATCTATTTCCATCTTCAGATATAATCCACCACTTGGCTGTTGCTGATGTAAAAATGAATATTACGGTCTTAGACTGTTTAATTGATTTCCCTTGTTATAACAGATCACTGATCTCAAGCGACAATTTTTTTCTAAAATTATCAACAGCATAGTGTCCATCTGAAGGAGGACTGGAGAAAGAGGAAACTCACCCAAAGAAGAAATGAAATTGTAGCGTGGCCCAAAGAGGTCAATAATACGAGGCGCGTCGAGAAAGTAAGTTCCGTTTGGTAATAAAATGAAATTGTACACAGATACAGAAGAAATTTTTATTGCACAAAATTCTACAACCCTTAAACTACTTTTCCACATAACTGCCGAAATTTTTCAGGCATTTGTCATAGCGTGGCACCAGGTTTTGTATACCTTCTTCATAGAAATCTGCCGCCTGTGTCTTCAACCAGTTGGAAACAGTTCCTTTCAGCTCGTCGTCATTAAAGAAGTGATGACCACCAAGGAAAGACTTGGGATGTAAGTACAGATGAAAGTAGCTAGAAGCGAGGTCAGGGCTGTACGGAGGACGGTCAAACACGTTCCAGCCAAATCCCTGTAGGAGGTTTTCATGCATCAGTGATCGTGAAATTTGGGGTAAGTCCATAGCGAGAGCACTAATTGTAAACCTACGGTTTTCCTGGATCTTGTCATCAATCGCGTGAACCAGTTCTTCTGTAACCAAAGGTGGACGCCCACTTCGTTCTTCATTGTGGACATCACTACGCCCGCCACTGAACTGTCGGACCCATCTTCTCAGATGGTACTTTTATTATCCACTTCTGCCATTTCCAATGATATTGTTAACCCCTTAATGCCCAATGTCGCGAATTCGCATCATACCGTTGTGATGCTTATAAATGGAAGGATAAGTGTTTTTGAGTGCCAGTTCTGATAGATGCCGATTCTACACAAAGCTGATAATGTTTCTAACACGTGTTGCCAGCTCTCTGGTTGGTTTAGGGATTGCTACAGCAGTTTGATCATGAGAGAGACATATGAAGTTATGGTCTTGTTTTGGAGAATCACGGTAGAATGAAGAGCTAATTTTGGTTCTGAAAACTATTAATGTATTCTTTAGTATCTGTGGCGTTACATAATTCACATTTTGATGTAATAATGGGGTTGAAAGTACAAAAATTTCAAAATACGGTTTGTGTAAAATATGCATCATTAGGCATTTGCGTGCTTTTGTGTGTCCGTGTAACAAAGTGTAAGTGGATAGTTCTTTCGATGTACACTAGCAAACTTCTTCAGTTGCAAATTATGGATCTTGTAATTGTGAACTGCTGGTTGTTATACGGCGGGACTATGAGAGCCTCAAAATTCCCCATAATGAACAAAATGTCCTTCTGGAATTCAATTGTAGAATAGCAGAGATACTCTGCAAACAGGGAAAAGATATAACAAAGAAAAAGAGAGGTAAGCCTTCAACCAGTATACAGACTGAATTGCAGCGTAAGAAGCATCGGGGTCCAGCAACATCTTTTCCAGATAGGACTACCCACACTGATGCAGTAGGTCATTGGCCTCAAGATACAGGAACAAGGCAAAGATGTAAAAAAAAAAAAAAAACTATAGAAGGCAGGCAGCGTTTATTTGTGGCAAATGTAACGTAAATCTCTGTTTAAACAAGAGAAAAAAATGTTTTCGCGAATTTCATGAATTGGGTTACATGCAATATGTATAGTCAAATTGAAAGCAGCAATGTAATTTCGATTTCTACTTATAGAAGTTCAATTTGTAGTAACCTAATGTCACACACTGTACCATTAAAATGTTGGATGAAATGTTGTACCAGATGAAGTCTTATAAGTTTTTACTTTCTCAAGTGCCCGTTGTCGCAAATACGCGACATACCTAATTACAAATCAAATGTCTGTAAATCTATCGGACCAAACTTCGTCGTCATCAGTCCGTAGCTTACAAACTACTTAAACCTAGGTAAACTAACCTAAGGACAAACGCTCACACACACATGCCCCAGGGAGGACTCGAAGCCGCGGTGGAGTAGCCGAGCGGTCTAAAGCACCTCGCTGCGGAGCGCGTGGTTGCTCGCTGTGGAGGTTCGAGTCCTCCCTGGGGCATGGGAGTGTGCGTTTGTCCGTAGGTTAGTTTACCTAGGTTTAAGTAGTTTGTAAGCTACGGACTGATGACCACGCAGTTTGGTCCGATAGATTTACAGACATTTGAACATTTGAGGACTCGAACCTCCACGGCGAGCAACCGCGCGCTCCGCAGCGAGGTGCTTTAGACCGCTCGGCTACTCCACCGCGGAACCTAATTACACCAGTTCAGTAAACAACATCACATTTTGACATTATACTATTTCTAGCATATGTTCACTGGTAACAAAATATGATTTTTTTTATTTTTTTCTGTGACGTAGAAGTTAATTCGGGCATTAAGGGGTTAAGTTAGCATGCGTACTCAGTAAATTTGACCGCGTAAAAGGGCCAAAGATTGAGAACCACTGTTATAGAGGCAGCAGCGCAGGGGACCTGCGAACACTTGTTGAGCGGCTGTCACGTCCAGTGGCTGAGGTTCGCCAGGCAAAACGAGGTCTTACACGGAATTAGGAGTCACCGCACGGCTATAGTCGCGTCGGACCACTTTGCGCGTGTAGCCGCCTTACAGGACGGCGCACGGACGACGTATCTCCGATCGGACGCCCTCTGGGGCCCATCGCGCCCCACGTCGCCGCTAATCGAAGTGGCCGGTGGGCCGCATTTGGGCGGCGGTGCAGTACACGGCCGGCGCCGGGGGTCGCACCCACCGACGAGGAAGTGGGCGGCGGACAGGTGAATGGACCTCCCAGGCGCGCCGCCACTAACTCAGGGGCAACGGGACCGGTCGGTAAACACGACGCGCCGCCGGAGGTGTTCTCTGGGGACACGCGCGCCTGACCCCTCCCTAAACTCACGCGCCGGCGATAAACAAAATGGGACGTAAACGCCGCACTCGTATTACGTGCCCCTAAAAGCGCGATAAAAAAGGAAGCGCGCCGGAGAAAAAGAGTAGCGACGGCATGAGGAGCGAAATACGGCCGGCCGTGCTGCGCTTCCTGATTTGCGGTCGGCCGCCGCGGCGCGCGCGGAATCCGGATCTCTGCACACAACTGGCCCGCGTCCGCCGCTGCCAGCGTCGCTACCGCGTGACGTCACGGGACGTACCGAAAGCCTTGTGTTAACAGCGATGTTCTCGGCGAGATACTACGTTCGCTGATCTCTCTTTCTGATTAGTCCCATCATATTCGCAACGAATCCTACCCGTACTACGTAAAGCGCCGAATGTATGAGACAGAGATGAGCAACGTAGAAACTGGCAGAATACGCCTGAAGTGGTGTAGTGGGCTTTCAGAAAATCTGTAAAAAAAAAAAAAAAAAAAAAAAAAAAAAAAAATGCATTACCTAATAAAACACAGTACACAACTCACATGAATCATAGTAAAATACATAAATGTTTCTAAAATAAGTAAGAAATTAAAATTACACCATTAGATGAGAATGTACTTACATTTAGCTCACATTAAAATTGTTGTTAAATAAAATTCGGCTGACTCCATGTTATAGAATAAAAACTAAAATTCAAAACATGTCTACAACATAAAATTCTGGAGCACGGCCACAAACAGGTCGATTGAGCACTGGGTACTGGTAGAGGCATAGGAACAATAGTGACGTGCGCCCGCACTAGGTGGCGCCAAGAGGGCTGATGGGCGTGCGCACAGTCGCGGACGCGAAAGAATTTGAAGAGAGAAAACTATACTATAATACTGACAGAAAACAGATAAGGTAATGAAAGATGGGTAATCAGATGAGGACTATCGTGCAAAGAAACCTAGGTCAAGGTTTATGCATGTAAACCATTTTTATGCAACTGGTCGGCTGAAATTTTGTTGACTGATCGTGTTCCACCGTTGCTGAACTGCAGCCATGTTTAAAATTATTTGTATTAATGTATATAAATTGACGTGTTTGTGCCTATATTTCACTCTGCAGCCAAAACTCATCTCGAACGAATAAAAAAATGTTCAAATATTTGTATAGCTTATGGGACTTAACTACGGGGTCATCAGTCCCTAAACTTACAAAATACTTATAAACTACCTTATACTAAGGACGGCACAAATATCCATGCCCGCCGGCCGCGGTGGCCGAGGGGACTGAGGCCCTCCAGTCACGGTCTGCACGGCCACTACGGTCGGGGGTTCGAATTCCCCCTAGGGCATGGATATTTGTGCCGTCCTTAGTCTTAGGTAGTTCATAAGTAGTTTGTAAGCTTAGGGACTGATGACCCCGTAGTTACGTCCCATAAATTTTACAAACATTTGAACATTTTTGAATATCCATGCCCGATGGGGGATTCGAACCCCCGACCATAGTAACCGTGCAGACCGTGACTGAAGCACCTCAGTCCCCGGTTTTTTTTTTTTTTTTTTTTTTTTTTTTTTTTTTTTTTTTCCTCCTGCATGTTGTAAATCTATAGTTCGCGGTCGTTTGTTTAGGTATCAATCTCCCATTGTGCACTACTGTGAAACAGGTTAGATAACGATAAGTGGGTAGAACATGTAAGAGTTGAAAGTTACTGACTCATGTAAAATTCTACGTGTGTGTGTCAATATTTTGCTCTTCAGCAAAAACTACACAGTGGAGACGAACGATCCCTCAGTGTTGTTGTAGCACATAGTCTCCCGTTGTACAACATAGCTGATATAGTGGTTGAAAGTCGTTAGCTTACTTATATAAAATTCGGACTGATGACCAGAGAAGACTTTCGACACTATAATACCGAAGAGGCTATATACAGCGAAACGTGATAAAACTTCTTCGGTTTTTTTCTGCAATAATCGTACCAATAAAGAAAAATAAGTACATATTGCAGCTTGAAAAGTAAAATTACAAAGAAAGATGCCAAAGCGTAAGAAAGAAATTTTGTGTTCTCGATTCATTTCTAAAAGTCATAAAACGGTGCTGTAAAGTGAATCTACAGACAATTGAAACTTGAAATTTGTAGACGTTTGTTTATCTTGGACTGTAGGCACCATCGATTTTTCGATATTCCCATCCCTAAGGCGGTGAAATAGGTGATGAACGTTTTTTTAAAATACGTTGCTATTTGGGAAATTTTGAATAAAGAAATACAAAACTTCGGATTCAAATTTTTGATTGGAATTAAAATAAAACTTGTTTGGATAGTTTTCGAAATTCAACTATTAAGCAGGTGAAATAAGGGAAAATCTCTTAAGACTGCTACTAAGACTATTTTGATGCTAGAAATGCTAAAATTTGGATTTGGAACCATCGTTAGAATTTAAATAAAATGTGTTTCAGGATGTTTTGAATTCTACCATCAATGATGCAATACGAGTTGGCAAGTTGTATCGAAATACTTGATTAAGAAAACATTTTTAAAGCTAAATCTATGAAAATTTACATTTAAAAGTAGAAACAACCAACGCTGTCCATCCTGTCTACGCACGCGAAGCTAGTAAATAAATAAAAACAGTTCTGAAAAGGGAATCAAATCACTAGATTAGATTAGATTGATACCTGTTCCGTACATCAATATTTCTCAACCTTTACCAAGTAAAAATATTCTGGTGACCCCTTTCCAAATAAAAATTATCTAGTGATCACCTTCTCTCTTCACGAACCGTAACATAACTATGTTATCTCAAAGGAAACAAATGTAATGAGCTTTCTTCTAAATTTTTAGACGAAGGGTTAATTTTTTATTTTTTTTATTTTTCGGAATGGAAGACATTATTCTAATTTTTACATGATTTCCGCCAGAAAAACATATTTTCCTTGACGACTATTTCATATTTCAAGCCGCGGCAGAGTGGCCAAGCGCATTGAGGCGCTATGCTGCAATGCGTGAGGCCGTTCCCCGGCGGGGGTTCGAATCCCCTTTGGGAAATGGATGTTTGTGTCGTCTTTAGTATAAGGTAGTTCGTAAGTAGTTTATAAGTTTAGGGACTGATGACCCCGCAGTTAAGTCCCTTAAGTTTACCAAACATTTGAACATTTTAAACATCAAATTTCAGGTAAGACTCATAACCGTATTACGCTCATTAAGATGTGCCACTGTATAGATAATTTGTGAAGAATTAGATTCTTTTTATTCGAATTTTTCATAATTATTGTATCATGTTGTTTTAGATATCCGTTGATATAATTTGGTGGGTAAGTCTTACGAACGGGAAAACACAGCTTTGTGCTTTGTAGCTTACCGATATAGTGAATATCTGTACGAATAATGTGTGTGGAGAGAATTCTTGGCCTCCCTTTCCATTTGTGACACAGAAAGTTTAAATTAGATGCTTTAGTAAGAGAACAAATTTTTCAATTTGTTTTGAGCAGCAAATTGATGTCTATAAATTTCCTTGCTAATTGTCCTCATGTTACGGGGCCTTAATATGAAAGTTCCTTACAATGTCTTAGGAATGAAAGAACAGATGTAGTAAAATAAATAAATAAATAAATAAAAAAGAAAGGAAAAGACCACTCGACTAAATGATTCAGCATTGTCTGTTTCCCCTCCCCCTCACTATGCTGGAAAGTAACTAGATAATCAGTGTTCAGTGTATAATGGATAGGATTTGCACTGGGTTTCAACTGTGCCTATCCTTTTCTCTTGAGTGGCTATATTGGTACCTCAAGAGAAATAGATGCGTTATCTGTTGCTTACCACTTTTATAATCTTGCATCCAATTTAATATCTGGCTGTCCATTTGACATTATTTATTATATGTTACTGTAACCAATATTGCCGCGCAATTGGACAAAGCCTGCACATTTACCAAGCCTATTCCATATGGTGCACGTGGGAACCCTTGCTCTCGAACCGACAGTGCTTGGGTAGACCGTCCCGTAGCAAATTAAGAAACAATATAGCAGTAAATATTTAAATCAAATTCAATAAAACGTCACAAAGTGACATCCAAAAATTAAATGTTATGTGCAGTCGAAATTTTACGTTCGGAGCCACAAATATACTGCACGTAGTATAGTCACTCCCTTTGTCGGAGGTAGTTATATTTTTTCAAAAGTAGCTTTGATATTCGAAATGATTATTACTGAAAGAATAAGAAAATTGCGATAATAAATGTCTTGGATTCTGTATGTGTTTTTATTGTTATGGAGTGAACATTATTCTCGTTATAAATCGGTTTATTATTTTCTGCGATATGCTGGATTAACAAGTTATTCGTCTACAAGCCACTAACGTTACTCTGATAATCTTTCACACTGAAACGTTGGAACTAACATTTAATCTGCGTGAACCTACATTGCTATTATTTCTCAGTGTCACCGAAGTACCCTCTCATGACTAGAACGATCGCTGGCCTCACAATAGGCTCAGACCGGCTGCCCGCTGCTATGGCACGAACTCTCCCCGTGTACAGTGTTAACAGTCAATAACTCTTTAAAGCATTGTTCTGAAGCTGCGGTAAATGTAGTCAATATTTCTTACCCCTAGTATTTGTGGTACACCGATTAAAAATTCTTTATCTTACACTTTACCAAAGATTGTTACCTGATCTCGATAACCGTAAATAAATCGATATCTTTCCCTTGGATGTGACGATCTGTAGGATTTATCAGTTATCAATTCTGTGCTTAAAATCGGTCTCTTATTCTTAAAACTGGGTAATTGGGTCATGGTCTTTTTTCATAAAAGTTGTGAGAGTAATTTCACTTCAAGTGGTTGGCAACAGTGAAGAACAATGGTATCTCCTTGAAACAAGCAGTCTTAGCTATCTAATTGTTGCGGTTTTTGTGCGGCAGTTCTTTGAGTTTTGTAATGTTGGATTTCTCTAGCAACGTGATGTCATTCTGACCTTAAGAAGTACCTACAAGATAACTGTAAGTAATTACAAGTAATTTAGCATGAAGTTACTTGAAATGTTACTGGCAACGTGGGTTGTTCTTTATTTTATAAGTTTTGGATGCTGGTCCAGTTACCCCCATTTTTTTTTCAGAACTAGGATAAGTGGGCCAGGTGGTTGTGGTATTATGGCCCGCCTAGGACCCATTTACCACAAGTACATGAATTACTATTATTGTTTATGTTTAATTAATTACTGGAGTCAATTAATCTACTAATGAAGGAATAAGAGGCAAAGAGAAACAGGAGGAATTGAACACACAGCCAATCAAAGGTAAAAGAAGAAAGAATTGGCAAAGATGAACATTTCTAAGCCTAATGCCAGCAGCAAAACTAAAAGGGAGAAACGTAACAATAACTGTATGTGACAGCGACGATGATGATGCTTTTATCAGTTACCCGACAAAGAACTAATTGAACAGGATGTGAATTCAATACATGTAGGTGACTAGTGTGTTGTGAAAGTCTATGGAAAATCAAAAGTAAATTTCAGACTTTACATTGCAAAAGTTGTAGACCAATCAAATGCTGAATATGAAGTGATGTTTTTCAAATGACACTTCCAAACCAAGAACTTTGTAGAATCAGATGCAGAGGCATACATTGCCGAAACATGTGTAGTGAGAAAGGTGTTAACACGTTTTAAAAGTAGCTCTGCTAGATTCAAAGATATTATCAGCTTCACTGATGATTTGAGTGACTTTATAGAACATTCATTAACTTTTGTTGATTACACATAAGTAATACAGTTTGAGTATTAATACCTGGAATTGGGTTTATTATCTTTACTGGTGTAATTGCAAGTCTTGTTCCTTAATAAAAATTGACTTATTCGAAAATCTGAATTAATTTCACTCTCAGTCACTGTGTAGGGGTTCACTTACGTTGTCAATAACTCAATACAGTGTTGTTGTAACGACTTGTTTTTATTTTCTCTCGGAGGTTACACGTTTTCCAACATGCCAAATTACCTCAATTCAGAAAATAATTGTTACTATGGAACTAAGACCCATATGGCCCAGTTGCCCCACTTTATGGGGTTATCTGGGCCCATTAGGCTATTTTCCATCCGCCCCCTATCAAGTTTAAATCTAACAAAAAGACATTCTGTTATAATATATTTGAAGACACCATGTTGTATTATAAGAAAACATTTTTTAAATAGTAATTTAACATACAGTCGGACACTAAAGTGTACATACACCCCCAATTTGTAGCATGTGGTGCACAGCCAGAATGCAAAGAGGTAGACGTGCAATTATGTGCCTGCGTCCACGTCCACAATAACATAAACCAACGTCTTCAGGCCGGTATCGTGCACTGCAAGCGTGATACAAGCAGCAGTGTTTGTTTACTGGGGCACAAAAGTCAACACACACTTCGGGTCTGTCGTCAGTTCCAAGAGAGACGTTGCAGTGAACATGGTGCAAGTGGTGTGCTTGTTTATATAATAGACGTGTATTGCAATACATAAGTCGATCGCGTAACATGGATGCAAAAAGAACCGAAATACCGGTCTAGGTGAAAAAGAATATTATTGAGCTCAGTAATAAGGGCTTTTCAGTCCGGAAAATTATGGAAATTGTTAGGAGCCATGCAAGTATAAAAGCCATAATAAGAAATTACAGGGATCCAGGAAGTGTCGAAAACAAAGCTAGATGTGGACGACCACCAAAATTATCTAACAGGGAACGCCGACACATCATTAGAAAAGTGAATGCGGATCACACAATTAAAGATACGGAGTTGGCGTTAGATGTCGCAAATACTAGTGGAAATAGTGTTTATCCCAGTACAGCACAATCATGGATTTGAAAGTAGAGCAGCAAGGAAGAAACCATTAGCAGGGTAAATGAACAGAAGGGCCTAGAATTTGCAACTCTGCACCGAAATAAAGATGGCAAATTTTGAAATACAGTACTTTTAACGGATGAGAGTAAATTTAACATCTTCCAGTGTGATGGACAGCAAAAGGTGTGGGGTTGCATGTCTGGAGCTTGTGTTGGGAATTTGGTATTTATCGAAGGTATTAAGAATAAATGGAAGTATCTCACCATCTTAAAGGAGAATCTGAAGTAATCTGCGGAGAAACTGGGCCCAGGAACAGACTGGGTGATTCAGCAAGACAATGACGTCAAGCATACGGCCATTGTCGTATTAATATCGCTAGATTACAATGTACAAAAACAGTTGCACTTGCCTCCACAGTCGCCAGACATTAACCCAGTTGAATACCTTTGGGGAAAACTAAAGCGTAAGATAGAAAACTACAACATCAAAAGCAAAGACATGTACTGACATCTTGAGCATAAAAATGGAACAGCGGTCAGATACAAAAGTAAACATACGTTGTGATGTTCTTTACTTTCTGGTCCTATTTAATAATTTGTATTGCCGCCTTCTGCTTCGATCACAGCTTCCAAACGTCGAGGCATGTATTCCACAATTTGTGTGTGTGTGTGTGTGTGTGTGTGTATGTGTGTGTGTGTGTGTGTATGCAGGCGTAACGTTATTCCACTCTTTCGTTAAGGCAGCTTTTAAATCTAAAAGGTGCCTTAGCGAAAAAGTGGAATAACGTTACGCCTGCACACACACAGACAAAAAAAATAAAAATAAAAAAAAAAATAAAAAAAATAAAAAAAAAAAATAAAAAATAAAATAAAATAAAAATAAAAATAAAAATGGTGGAATACATGCCTCGACGTTTGGAAGCTGTGATCGAAGCAGAAGTCGGCAGTTCACATTATTAAATAGGACCAGATAGTGAAGAACATCACAGCGTATGTTTACTTTTGTACCTGACCGCTGTTCCATTTTTATACTCAAGATGTCAGAACATGGAATTATTATTAATTATGTAGTGGATACGTTGGTTTTCAGTTCCCAACATGTCTGTTTGTATCACTAAAAAAGAATAAATAGTATTTTGTTGATTTATTTTGACTTCAAGTGTTGTTTTCAGTGTGTATGTAGACTTTAGTGTCCGACTGTATTAGTACTTCCTAGGCTAGTACTAACAAGGGAATGATCAGACTTGTCATGTCGAAACCTGTGCTGCTATTTTTACCACTGTGAATTAACATTGAAGGAAGTCTGTATGCACCCTGTTAGCTGCTGACATGACATAGAAGTCTGTAAAACCTTTTATGAAGTATGACATTATTGTCGCATGGTATCCGCGCTTATAACTGCCCGTTGTACAATCCTGACCTCTCTCGCTACGTTATACGAACGCCATCTAGGGACAACGTGGAATTAACTACGCGCCGCTCTCCTGCCACAGCAGTGAGAGAGCTAATTCGCCCAGTGAAAGCGATCGTACGATAATCAATAATTATGATAATAATAAATTCGTTGACGAATGTAGCTGATATGTTACTACAACATTCTTTCAAAATAGCTATGAAATAGACACAAAAACATATACGGTTTAGAACATGTCAAACTTCTATATTTTGTAATTACCGCAAAAATGGAAATATTGATACAATGTTCAAAACAGATGTCTTCTGTGCACTAAGAACATACAGGCAAAGACAACATATGACAGCCCTCCGAATCACAGACGTTGCTAGACACCCGTAGACAAAATTCGACCGGTGTTAGGACGGAATTAGGCCTAATATCAATATATTTCGAGGCGTAACACGCATATTTAATCATAGTTCGAAACCTTGGGAGGAAAACTGAGTATGTACGACTGATTGCAACTTGAGAATATTGTCACGGTGATATACAGGAAACTGCAGTGATTTGCACACAATAATTTTCTCTGTTAGTTTTCTACAAAATGCTTTCCATTGGCGGCAAAATTCTCTGTCTAACAGTTGAATTACGTTCGTCGTGCCGGGTGGAATCTGAAGTATCTCTACCTCTTTGTCAGGGTGAGCTCGAATTACAGCTTTTAATGAATCAGATCCTGACCTGACCACGAATCTAGAAGGAGAAGAGACTTGTTCCCGCAGAACGGAAGAAAAGCATGACGCACAAAATGTGTAACGTCAACATTTTCCATTTTTCCAGACTTCGAAGCGTCTACCACAAGATTGTCTACGTAGAACATTGTTTGTTTGACACGTGATCCAAAACTTCCATTTGGTTCTTGAAGATACACATATATTTTAGGCAGCAATGAACCATCCAGACTAATTATGGGCATCATAGTGTATGAATGGGTGAGTGCAGTCGTGGACTGCGCCATTGTCTCAATATGTTTTTCCCCTTTGAATGACAGTGTTCTTTCCGCACGCCTTTATTTCTGAAAACCTGACTTATCTGCATTGTAAACGTAAGATTCACTAAAACTGGCGATCTTATGTTCTGCAGTCGTAAGAAAATCTTCTATCATTTCCATTTGATTCACTTCATTTTCCGACCTCTTTCTAGATACAAATTTTGTTATCTTTCGTGCCACAATTTTATGTGATACTTTGCAGTGATTAATCTAACTTTGAGAAGCTGTAAATTCCTTAGCGCCTATCGCGTTGGAAATCTCTAACGCCCAATCACGTAAAGTTGTGTCGCTGACACTCAATGACTGTCGTCTGGCATCGGTAAACTGCTCAAAAGGTAGCTCATTTACCTCCGTCGGAATTTCCAGTCGACTCTTACGTCGTCCAGCGACTTCCTTTTTCCATCTATACAATTCACGTTCAGAACCGACAAATCGATACCTATTTTGAACAGTATTGACACGTAGGCGTTTCTTATCCCTTTCGTTCAACCAATACTTCACCGCTTTTTCTTTTTCTGATAATGTAGTTGCTGGTGTTGCTTCCGGAGATAATTGATGAAGGTACGTGGCACTATCACATGAAGAGTCTTCAAGTGTGCAACTTTCTTCCGTTTCTTCGCCGTCTGTAGATTCACTGTCTGCAATATCGAGTGTTTCAGTCGTTTCTAGCCACATGTCTGCGCTATTTACATGCTCGTCTAGAAGTTTAACTATCATGTCGCATATCACATAGTTTTCACTCGTGTTTTCTGTTGATTGCTTCATTTGGCGTCTGTGGTATATCTCCATGGCAAGCAGAAACACATTTACAGGGTTTGCCATCACCTGTGAGGAGGGATTGAATGTTCACCGTAAAGTGGCTTGCGGAGTATACATGTAGATGTACAGAATATCTTTCACATCTCTAACCAGTTTCAGGACGGTATGTTTCGAAATACATATCAGAAATGAAAAGGAAGTGCAAGCCATAGAAACGAATATTCGTTTCCCCTTTCCACCAAAACCGTGCAACGATATTCCTCTTTAGTGGACGCCGCAATAAGACGGCCGCACCTCCCGACCATGCGCACAACGCTCACCGTAACAACAGCTTGCGACTCGCCATTTCCAGAGGTGGCCAGTCGTCAATGCAAGCGTCAAGCAGGAAAAACAGCCATTTTTGTGATTTTTTAAGGTGACCTCCAGTGCACATCAGCAGCTATCATTTTGCATACAGACTTCCTTCAATGTTAAATAACAGTGCTAAAAAAATCAATACATGTTTCGGCATGACAAGTCTGACAATTCCCTTGTAAGTTAGGAACTACGCACTTGGGTTATAAAATCATGACTCAGATACCCCAACTAACTTTACCCTGCGATCAAGTCGATGGATCTGCCACGCATCGTGCGCTGCAACGAGTAGGCGCGCCCCTGTAGAGTGTAGACGCCGCCACAGGTTAGCCGTCAGAAGACGCCGCCTGGGCGCGGAGCAACAGTTATTTGCTGAATAACTAGGCGACAGGGCGCGGCAGGTGTTTAGCGAGAGTACCCAAGGCGGGCGCCATTAGAGTGCGGAGGTGCGGTGTTTTGCGCGGGAATTAGCATTGCGCGTGGCGGTGACATACGCAAGCGGCCGGGAGGCAGTGGGCACGCCGCGAACTGTCGACAGCTGAACACATTTGCCTGTCGCCGGTTCCCGTTGCCTGTCACACCACCGATGGCACGTTCCACTCCTCGTTTTTTGCACACAGGAGTCTTGCACGGATCAAACACTGTCGACCTGGATATAACGGGGGCTCCTTTGATGGAATTTAGCACTATTAATGTAGGCCCGCTGGAATGCGACACACAGAAAAAAATCTCTAAGTAGTGCAACATAACTGAATGAACTGGACAACTCGTTCAGACTGTTTACCAAATAAAGTAATTTAAAAAAAATAATAAAAAAATTGCAATATGCGACGATTACAAACTACCTTTCGCCAAGATTTTTTTTTGTGGTCTTCAACCCGCAGACTGATTTGATGCAACTCTCAAAGCTACCCTGTCCAGTGCAAGTCTCTTCATCTGAGAATACTTTCGGCAACCTACATCCTTTTGAATCTGTTTACTGTATTCGTGCCGCGGTGGAGTAGCTGAGCGGTCTAAAGCGTCTCGCTGCGGAGCGCGCGATTGCTCGCCGTGGAGGTTCGAGTCCTCCCTGGGGCATGGGTGTGTGTGTCTGTCCTTAGGTTAGTTTACCTAGGTTTAAGTACTTTGTAAGCTACGGACTGATGACCACGCAGTTTGGTCCGATAGATTTACAAACATTTGAACATTTTTTTACTGTATTCGTGCCTCGGTCTCCCTCTGCGATTTTTACCCCACAAACTTCCTTCTAATAATAAGTTGACAATGTGTCCCACAAAACTATTCCTTCTCTTAGTCAGGATATGTCAGAAACTCTTTACTCCCCAATTCGGTTAAGCACCTCCTCATTAGTTACTTGATCTACCCATTAATTTTCATCATTCGTCTGTAGCACCACATTTCAAAAGCATCTATTATCTTATTGTCTGAACTCCTTATCGTCCACGTCTCACTCCCACACAATGCTACAATCCAGACAAATGCTTTCAGAAAGGACTTCCTAACATTTAAATTAATACTGGATGTCAACAAATTTCGCTTCTTCAGAATGCTTTTCTTCCCATAGCCATTCTGCATTTTATATCTTCTCTACTTCGGCCATCAGAAGTTATTTTGCTAACCAAATAACATAAATCTCTACGACTTTTATTGTGTCGTTACCTAATCTAATTCCTTCGCCATCGCCTGACTTTCTGATGCTACATTTCCATTATCCTTGTGATCCTTGTGATCTGTTCATCCACTAATGTGCTAACTCAGTGCTTTTCATAAATAAATGAAGTTTTTATAATAATTTAGTGACTTCTGGCATAGAGTCAGTAAGTTGACATCTGGGAGAGAGCTGATGCTCACTTTTGTAATGGTAAGTCCTAGTTATTGATTTCGTCATGTTCTTTAATTTTGTGACATTCAGAATTGAAGCACAATGAATCAATTTATATATGCACATTCAATAATTATCGTCCAGTCGGAAACGTGACAAAAGTAGCGTCCCTATAACACTGATGATGAGCCATACGTCCACAGCGGACATGATGCTTACGAAACGCGGCGTCGACAGAGTACCGTAACTAAAGCTTAATTACACACTTGTCCGCCCACTTTTACACGCAGAACGTAACTTGTTTCATGTTACGCATATTAAGCGTTTCGACACCCACAAAACTCTCATGGTGTCTAGTACGAATTTTTCTTCCTGCTTACACTGCCTCAAAATGTGGAAATATGATCGTTTAATACAATTCTTTTGACAGTGATGAATTACTCTGATTGCTTAACTGTTTTTAAGTTCTGAACTGGAACAACTGCGAAAATTAGCGAGTGTCTTTCACACATGTAACTACCACTAATATTTGTTGCTTATTCCCACTAGCAGAATACGTGTAACGTGTAACATTTTTTAATCTCTAATCTAATCCTTCATGTAACTTTTTCTACCTAGATATTTTTTTGTTTTAAGTTGTTTTTCAGTTGGTATTTAAGATGCATATACTGACGATACTATGTGTCGTCAACATGTTTGGATTTTAACTGTATGATGTCTGTATTTTCTGTAATTTTCTTGATGTTCTATAGATGTTAAATATCTTGTGCGATAGTTGTTGCAAACAACAACGAATCTTGATGGTGCTACGTGCAACGAACTCCAAAATCACTATCTAGCGACAAAAAACACCTTACTTTTGTGTGTATACTTCAGTAAAGAAATGAAATTTACAAATGATTAAATTGAAAGATAATCCAGTCTTCTGAATAATGTTGCACATTCTGTTTTAATATATCTTTCTTAATGTTTTCTCTTTGAGTTGCACTCTATTAATATTTGCTGAGGATGGGTAGTAGAGTACGCAGATTCCTGCTATTTCGCTTCATTTTATTCGTCTCAAGGCATTTAATTAAAACAATAGTACTGATAATAAAATACAAATTGGCCTTAATCATAGTTCACTAACAAGAAAATTCAGAATGTTAACATTTCTTGCAACAGAGTCGATCGTTTGTTATCATAAGTATATGTTAGGAGCGTAATTTATAAACCCTGGCTAGCCTATTACTGGAATGTTTGTCTGAGGGATTCTTTGCTTTTGTCGAGCATCGCTGGCGTCACTCAGATATGCCAGGCAATTGAGTCAGTAACATGGTCGCGAAGAGTCTGTTTATAATGATATGGTATAGGACCTTTTAAATTACCACACCAAATATATGGAGTAGAAATTGTTCCTATTTGGCTCAAAGGAATTGACAACCCCTTAATATGATGTTATGAAAGCATTTGGTACAACTACGATTTTGAAGAAAGAAATAAGAAAGTATTTATTTTATTTTTATTTGTTTTTTAAAATAATTTACAGCCCCTGTAGGTTTCTCTCAGACTGCCATTTTTTGAACCCTGACAGGGTCCATAATGATTTTTGATGATAAAAAATTAACTTATAATTGAATCGTTATACTGATCAGCTTCAAAGAGACTAAATACCGTTTTATTTCAAAATAATTTGCAGTTGTTCAAACAATTAAAACTTTTGACTGAAAGATCAAATGTGTGTTAGAATTTAATTAACAGAGTAGCGATTTTATACTTTATATTGCTAACAGAATGAAACTAATGTATGGATGAATATAAACCTTTGATTGTGTCAGCCCATCAACTAAGAAAATTGAAATGATTAGTAACATTTATAATCAAGTGTCAACCATCCTATTTCATCATGATGACGTTCATTTATTACCAATGGCAGAAACCTACAGTGAAAATTATTTAGAGGTTACACTCTTGTATCACAAGAGCAGTTCGCCACTTGCAGTTACGTACAGCAGTTTCAAGTTATCCAAGTGTGGACAACGCAAGTCACGTTAAGAAACAATCAAAACTAACTTGTGCCAAGTTATTTATGTGTAAAAACAGTCTTTATCGAAGGAGATTATTTTATTTTTTATTAAAAAGTGGTACTTCAAATTTTCGTGATCACAAATTATGATACCGTGGTCCGCGTTAGAAACATTTTTGTTGTGTCCTTTCTGTGGGGACGGGGGGGGGGGGGGTAGGTGTCGATATAACGGAATTAACAGTTCCCAAGTGACCGATGGCGAATAAAGTGACTGGACGCCCACTACGTTTACTGCATTGTACAATTTACCATTCCAAATAATTAAACCAGTGGCTTGGAAAAAGGTCATGTACATTTTTTCATCACATTTATATTCTTGTACTTTCCGACACTCCATTTTTGCGGAAAAAATCTCTTCCCATTGGATACAAAAATAATGTGCATTGAAATCGTAATTTAATTTAATATCCTGAAAATGATGTGTCCATACTATCTTGAAATGCGGGTATCCACAGCCAGAATCGTTGCTGTTGTTGTTGTGGTCTTTAGTGCCGCAGACTGGTTTGATGCAGCTCTCCACGCTACCCTGTCCTCTGAAAGCCTCTTCATCTCCGATTAAGAACGGTAACCTGCATCCTTTTGAACCTGCTTAATGTATTCTTCTATAGTTCTCCCTCTACGATTTTTTTCCAACACACTTCTTTCTCATGCTAAGTTGGAGATTCTCTGATGTCTCATAATGAGTCCCACCAACCTATCCCTTCTCTTAGAATATGCCGGAAAGTCCTTTTCACCCCAATTTTGTTGACAACCTCCTTATTATTTACGTAATCTACCCATTTAATCTTCATTATTCGTCTGTAGCACCACATGTGCTTCTATCATTTTTTTGTCTTAACTCCTTATCGTCCATAAAGAGCTACACTCCAGACAAATGCTTTCAGAAAGGACTTCCAAAAATTTAAACTAATTATGGACGTAAACAAATTTCGCTTCTTCAGATACGCTATTTTTCCCATAGTCCATCTGCATTTTATATCTTCGGCCGTCAGAAGTTATTTTGCGACCGAAATAACAAAACTACTCTACTGCTTTATTGTCTCATTCCTTCAGCATTGCCTGATTTTCTGACACTACGTTCCATTACCCTTGTTTTATACTTGTTAATGTTCATCTGATCCCTACCTTTTAAGAGAATGTTCATTACGTTTAATTGATCGTTTCTGACCAAATTACAATGCCGTTGGCAAACCACAAAGTTTTTATTTCTTCTCCCTGAACTTTAATTCCCTCTCCAAATTTCTCCTTGCTTTCGTTCACTGCTTGCTCAATGTATCTACAGACTTAATAACACTGGGAATAAGCTGCAGACCTGTCTTACTCAATTCCCAACCCATGCTTCTCTTTCATGCCCTTCGACTCTATCTAGTTTTTGTGCCAGGTTAATGTACTCTTAGCTCGCTATATTTTACCACTGCTACATTCAGTATTTGAAAAAGTGTAATCCAGTCTACATTGTCAAACGCTTTTCCCAGATCTACAAAATCTAAAAACCTATATTCTAAGATAGGTATTAATATGAGTATTGCCTCGCGTGTTACTACATTTCTCCTAAATCCAAACTGATCTTCCCCAAGATCAGATTCCACCAGTATTCCCATTGGTCTGTAATAAATCGTGTTACTATTTTGCAGCCATGACTTATTAAACCTATAGTTCTATAATTTTCACACTGGTCTGCACTTGCTTTCTTTCGAATTGAAATTACTATATTCTTCTTGAAGTCGGAGGAATTTTCCCCGTCCCATATATCTTGCATACCAGTTGGAACAATTTCACCATGTATATCAACAGTTCAGTCGGAGTATGAAATACTCCAATGGCCTTGTTTTTACTCAGATCTTTTGGTAATTGGTCAAGTTGTTCTCGCAGTATCGTATCTCCTATCACATTTTACTCTGCTTGGTCTTCCATTTCTAGATTACTACCTTCATTTCCTTAGTATAAGCCTTCTATAAATTCCTTGTCCCTTTCAGCTTTCACTGCTTTGCTTCGTACTTGTTTTCCATTTGAGATGTTAATATTCATGAAACTGTTTTTCTTGTTTCGAAACGTCTGTCATTTTCCTGTAGGCCGTATCTATCTTTCCTTTGGTTCTACATACTTTTACGGTTTTGAATTTTCACCAATAGCTACTCCTGCTTAGCTGATCTACACTTCCTGTCAACCTCATTTTTCAGCTATATGTACTGCCTTTTTGCCTGCTTCGCTTGAGGCATTTTTATATTTTCTCCTTTCATCGATTAAGTTCCGTATCTCGTTTGTTATGCTGGGGTTTCTATTAGGCCAGGTCCTTTTACCTAAATGATCCTCAGCGGCCTTCACTACTCTATCAAAGCCACCAATTCCTCTTGTACTCCATTACTTTGCCCCGTTTCGGTCAGTCCTTGCGTAAAGTTCACTGTAGAATTCTAGACACCCTTTGCTTAATTCCATTAGTCTACGTTCTATCTACTCACTTTTCTTTTTCTAGTTTTTTAAGTTTCCATCTACAGTCCTTAATTAATAAGTTATGGTCTGAGTCTATATCTGCCCATAGATATGTCTCACAGTTTAAAAACCTAGTTTCTACACCTATTCCTTACCACTGTAAAGTCAATCTAGTACTTACTAGTATTATCTGGTTCAGTCCACGAAACAACCTTTTTCATGGTGATTAAAACAAGTGTCTGTAACGTTTAAATTGTGCTGTGCACAAAATTCTTCCAGGCGAACTCCTCTTTCATCCCTTTTCCGCACTTCATATTCACCCACTACATTTCCTTCTCTTTCCTTTCCTACTACCGAGCTGCAGCCCTCATCACATTCAAGTTTTCGCATCACTTAACTGTGCGAATAGTTACTTTTATCTCACCATACATTTCTTTAATCATCTCCTCATCAGCAGAGCTTAATGTGTTGACTATGCTATTCATAGTAACTTACCTGCTTTCCTTTCTCATTCTCTATATACCTACTCCTGCGTTACCACAAACTGATTTTGTATTTATAATCATGTACGAACTTGACCATAAGTCCTGTTCATCCTGCCCACCACATACAACTTGAACCTATTCATTTCTGTTGTCAGATTTACTAGCTTTCCTGCCTGATTAAGGGTTAGAACATCCCATGCCCCTATCCGTAGAATGCTTATTTTGTCTTTCCTGATGACAACATCCTCCTGAGTAGAACCCGCCCGGAGATCCGATAGGGGGACAATTTTACCTCCGTAATATTTTACCCAAGAAGACGCTATCATCATATATAGATAAAGCTGCATTTCTTCGGGAAAAGTAATAACTGCAACTTCCCCTTGCCTTCAGGTGTTCGAACTAATTGCATGACAAAGCCACTTTAGCTGATGTTACACTGCCATCTCAGTCAATCATCCAGACTGTTGCATCCGGTAACTACTGCAAAGGCTGCTGCCCCTCTTCGTGAACCACACGTTTGTTTGGCCTCTCCACAAATACACCTCTGCCGTCGTCGCACCTACGGTACGACTATCTGCATCTTTGAGGCACGCAAGGCAATGTCTGTGGTTCAAGAGCGTGGAGCCAGAAATTATCGTTTTGAAAAATAAGTACGGCCTACCTGCCAGAACGAACTTATTTTCCATAATGACTTGATCGGAAACAAAAAGTGTGCGAAATCTCAATAGAACAGATCAAACGCACTTAAGCAATAATACACGGTAAGAAACTGAATACACTTTATGCGCAATATGATTTAAGAAAAATGTAACCACTCATTTTGACTTGAAATTATACTGCTTTATTCCATTAACCGGCTTTCGAACATTTTCGGGTTCAAGAAATGTTCAAATGTTTGTAGAGTCTATGGGACTTAACTACGGGGTCATCAGTCCTTAAACTTGCAAACTACTTATGAACTAGCTACAACTAAGGACGACACAAATATCCATGCCCGAGGGGGGATTCGAACCCCCGACCGTAGTGGCCGTGCAGACCGTGACTGAAGCGCCTCATCCCCTCGGCCATTTCCGGTTCATCTTAAGACGGTGCATAGGTTACAGGTTCACTTTAAGCGTGATGTTGGGTGCTGGCTTGCGAGTGCGTGACCGGCTTTTTGAAATAATTTCCGTTTCACGGTTCTCCTTGTGATTAGATAACTGCACCACATCAACTCCATTTTTTTGGTGTTGGTCTCTATAATACACTGTCAACACAATTTCACCTGTGTCCAATATGTGCTTTTACAGCTGATATTATTTACAAACGTTTTCATTCAAAGATGAAAACTTTTGTAAATAACAACATTTGTAAAGCGCCTCTTCTGTCACAAGGAACATCCGCTGACTTCGGGTTATGGGACACTGTAGCCAGCATCCGTGTCTCACCTCAGGTGCCTGCACCGGCGCAAACGCTGATGTTGCTATCGACGTTTATCTTCGCCTTTTCCTGAAATAAAGCGCCCATAAGCTCACTGAGTAAGCTCACAAGGTAATCTGTAATTCAGCAGTGCCTGTGCCACGCTATGGGGCTTGTGTGATATTGCATGATGTATGCCCATTCTTACAATGTCCAGTAAACAGTTTACGGGAACTTGTACGGGAACCTTACCGACAGTTTGATTTTATAATATCGAGTTTCGAATATATAGCAATTTCCGAGAGTGTATTCGACCAATATTCCTTGTCGCCAATATTTGGTAGTTTGTTTCTGAATACGTCACGATTACAGTGTGTGTGGTTAGCTAAGATCCTAACAGGCGCCGTGGAGGTTCGATTCCTCCCTGTGGCATGGGTGTGTGTGTTGTCCTTAGGTTAGTTTACCTAGGTTTAAGTTAAAAAAAATGTTGAAATGTTTGTATAGCTTATGGGACTTAACTACGGGGTCATCGGTCCCTAAACTTACAAACTACTTATGAACTAGCTAACACTAAGGACGGCACAAATATCCATACCCGAGGGGGGATTCGAACCCCCGACCGTAGTGGCCGTGCAAACCGTGACTGACGCGCCTCAGTCTCCTCGGCCACCGCGGCCGGCTTGGTTTAAGTAGTTTGTAAGCTACGGACTGATGATCACGCAGTTTGGTCCGATAGATTTACAAACATTTGAATTTTTTTTTAATCCTAAAAGGATAAATTTAATTTCTGTTGCAAGTGCATACAGAATACTCAGAACAACGTCGTCTGCTGGCATCTCTACATCCTTACCGCATGAAAGTTTTAGATCTTTGGCTAATACTAACACGTAGTATCTCTGGGAAAGATTTTTTCGCTAGGGATATAAGCGCACGTCAATTGACGTATGTGCTTCGCACAGATAATGCTATCTCCCTTTATTCTAACATCCTTGGTTATTACAATAGAAATACCGTCAAGGAATATCTCTGTTACAATGTTATCAAAATTAATTATGCCATACGCTGCTGATAGATCTATGAATACCACTCGTATAATTTGTCTTCTTTTCCGTGAGCTCCCGGTAATTTTTAATCTTGTTTCCGATTCTCTGCAGGTGTTCACAATCCATACGTAAGGTCACGGGTCGGGAATCACTGCCCTGTATAACTGATTGTAGCATCAATTCATCGCCACAAGCCAACGTGGAAACGGCAGTCTGGTTCCCATCGTTTATATACAAACACGGTTTTTTGCTCGGATCTTTTCCCGGCCTCTGTGTCTTCCTCGGGCCTACGACAACTCGACCGGCGTTTTGTTTAGGGCAGTGACGGATCACTGTGGCTGCGCCGTCACTTTCGCCGCTCAGCCGCGGGGACACAAAAGTGGCCGCAAGCAGCTGCGTCTCCCACGCATGCGCGTGGAGTTCACGGGTCGCGGACTGCTTTGGAAGGAGGGCGGGTTCCCAGCCGAGAGCCGGGCAGAGCCCAGGCAGGCCGGCGTCGCGACCTGCGCCGTGTGAACGTCGGCCGCGTCTCAATGGTCCATTGAGGAGCCTTCGCCTTCTCACGGCCGGCCGGCTGCTGTTGACGCCGAGAGGGTTACAGGTAGCCGGCGGCACCTGCGCCGCCGCCTGGGAACCCCGTCCAGTTCCCACACCCCACCGGGCCGGGCGCGGGGCGGCCGTCACACGAGTGATCCTTCTCGCTGGACCCACCCCTACATCATTATTACAGCAAGCAGTTCGGTCGGAAGCTGGCGCGTGTATTTGCGTAACCACTGTGCTACTACAGTTTAGTCTGTATGCTACTTTGTAGCGCCTGTCTCTTCGTATGGTTGGTTGTGGGAAGAAAGAAACGCGATTATTATTTAAATCAATCTGCCTGTCATCCGCTTCCCAATTAATAGGTTGTTTTGGTGGTCTTCAGTTCGCAACCTGGTTTGATGCAGCTCTCCTCGCTACCCTGTCCTATGAAAGTCTCTTCATCTGAGAATACGTTCGGCAACCTAGATCCTTTTGAATCTGCTTACTGTATTCGTCCCTCGGTCTCCCTCTACGATTTTTACCCCACACGCTTCCATCTAACGCTAAGTTGACAATTCCTTGATGTCTCAGATGTGTCCAACCAATCTATCCCTTCTTTTAGTCAGGATATGCCAGAAACGCCTTTTCTCCCCGATTCGGTTAAGCACCTTCTCATTAGTTACGTCATCTACCCATCTAATTTTCATCATTCGTCTGTAGCACCACATTTCAAATGCTTCTATCATCTTTGTATCTGAACTCCTTATCGTCCACGTTTCACTCCTATACAATGCTACACTCCAGGCAAATGCTTTCCGAAAGGACTTTCTAACCATTAAATTAATATTGGATGTTAAGAAGTTTCGCTTCTTTAGAAACGCTTTTCTTCCCATAGCCATTCTGCATTTTATATCTTCTTACTTCGGCCATCAGAAGTTATCTTGCTACCCAAATAACAAAACTCGTCTACTGCTTTAATTGTTGCATTACCTAATTTAATTCCTTCAGCATCTCCTGATTTTCGGACATTGCATTCCATTATCTTCGTTTTACTCTTGTTAATGTTCATCTTATATCTTCCTTTCAAGACACTGTCCATTCCATTCAATTTCTCTTCCCGATCTTTTGCAGTCTCTGACAGAATTACTATTCACCAGCAAACTGCAATGTTTTTATTTCTTCTCCCTGCACTTTAATGCCCTCTCCAAATTTCTCCTTCCATTCCTGCAATGCCTGTTCAATGTACAGATTGAACAACGTTGAGGAAAGGCTACAACCCTGTCTTACTCCCTTCCCAACCTCTGCGTCCCTCTCTTGCCCTTCTACTCTAATAACCGATGTCTGGTTTTTGTATAGCTTGAATATAACTCTTCGCTCCGTATATTTTACCCCTGCTTCCTTCAGAATATGGAAGAGTGTATTCAAGTCGACTTACTTGTTAATCTTCTGCTGCTGTGACCGTTACCAATATCGGACCTGCTCTCTTCTAGGGTTTTCTATTACTTTGTAAATGAATAAAAATGATAGCAACAGGGGAAGGCTACAGACAAGAAGTCTGACAGTTCACTGAAATAATCTTTGTATTCTGAAAGTGGCAAATAGAATTGTTTTTTTTATTTTTTATATTTTTTAAAGTTTTTTTTAAAGTTTTGTCTAAAAATTAATCTACATTGTAGAAGGAGTTGCCATTCAGAAATTCCTTTAATTTCTTTTTAAATACTAGTTGGCTATCTGTCAAACTTTTGATGCTACTTGGTAAGTGACCAAAGACTTTTGTGGCAGCATAATTCACTCCTTTCTGAGCCAAAAATAGATTTAACCTTGAATAGTGAATATCATCCTTTCTATTAGTGTTGTACCTATGCACACTATTACTTTTGAATTGGGTTGGATTGTTAATAACAAATTTCATTAGTGAATATATGTATTGTGAAGCTACAGTGATGATCCGTAGATCCCTAAATAAATGTCTGCAGGATGCTCTTGTGTGGGCTCCAGCAATTATTCTGATTACACGCTTTTGTGCAATGAATACTTTTTTACCCAATGTTGAATTGCCCCAGAATATGATCCCATATGAAATCAATGAATGAAAATAGGCGTAGTAAGCTAATTTACTGAGACGTATGTCACCAAATTTTGCAATCGGATGGCATAAGTAGCTGAACTCGAACGTTTCAGGAGATCTTCAATGTGTTTCTTCCAATTCAGTCCATCGTCAATGCAAACACCTAAAAATTTTGAATATACTACCTTAGCTACAGATTTATGTTCAAAATCTAAATTTATTAATGGTTTCATACCATTTACTGTATGAAACTGTTTATACTGGGTTTTATCAAAGTTTAATGAGAGTCCATTTGTAGAGAACCACTTAATAACTTTCTGAAAGATATCATTTACAATTTCATCAGTTAATTCCTGTTTGTCAGGTGTGATAGCTTGCCTAGCAGATAAGGGAGATTACGTTCAGAAAGGAATTTACTTACTAAAACAAATAAGTGCAAAATTAGACATGGAAATCGTAAAAGAAAATAAACTAAGACGATGTCCTTTATGGGAAAAGAATTAATTAGAACCAAAATAGAGATAAATCAGAAGATTTTAGAGCAAATAGCGTATTTCAATTGCTTAAAATGTGAGGTTACATATGGATACAGGAAAGATATTAAAATTGAGCTTAGTAAATTCATACGGGTAAGTGGAGCAGTTAACAGAAACCTAAAAAACGAAACTAGGAAACACTGACATTCTACAAAACCGCACACTGCCCTGTTAATGTTAGACCTGGGTGATACCAAGAAGCAAGAAAGCCGTATTCAGGCACAGGAAGTGTAATTCCTAAGAGGAGTTAAAGGTTGTACAAGACAAGACAGGCTGAGAAATCACGATTTTTTTTAGAAGAACTGCACATATTTAGCCCAAATAATAAACTTCCAGAAAATGTAACATCTAGAAAGAATGGAAAATGAGAGACTTCCCTTAAAGGCAGAAAATTGTAAATGCCATGGAAAAAGAGAGAGAGAGAGAGAGAGAATGTGATATGCAGAGCATCTCATGTAGATGTCGATGTAGATGTAGAAGACAAGAAGAAGTTTGCGAAGTCGAAGTTTATGTGAAGAATTGAAGTTTATTTACTTTGTAGCGAAAGCAATTTGAAGAAAACAGACCAATTCAGATTTAACTGTTACCATTGCCGCATGTCACGCGTCTAAATCCTACAGTAATACCATGCAGCACTGCCATCTGCGTCAGTGACCGCTGTGCGTGTTTCTGGTGGACTCTGCAGCAGAAATTCTGCGGTCGTCGAGCTTGGATGCGCCTCCGCTGGCGCCGACTTTGCATAACGACATTTATAAAGGCGTGGCGCGGCGAGCGCTTTCGAAAACAGATGTTCCCCGACACCTGTTAGCACGGGTCGTCCGCGCCGAAGCGTCTTAATTTGAATTTAATTACACACGCCGTCCGTGTAGACACAGCACTGATTCACGTTGGCGCAGGGGGTTACCTGGGGGCCACGACACTCCGTAAACAGCTGACGTCGTCGGCGCTGGGAGGCGTTTCTCTTCGAAAGTTTGTCACTCGAAAACCTTGTATGCAGATGGCTTCTCGTTATATGAGCGCCGTGATATATCATTATAGCGCGTTTGAATGCGCCGAGTAAGTGGTAGGGCGGAACAAAATATCACCGATCGTCTCGCTGCCTCGTGGCTGCGGAGCCAGTCAGAATATGTAAATCAGTCGTGGCTGGGGATTTGGCGAGTGTCGGTGACCTTAAAAGAAGACCGCAGCTAGCTTTCACTGACAGTGCTGGACAGATGCATCGTTTCATTAGCGCCACTGTAAGGTAAGTGTGTCGTTAGACATAAAGAGTTTCAGTTGCACTTACATTCAGGGCATTCATATGCTTGGTCACTGAAGATGATCACTAGGTGATTGAAATCGATCTGTGGTGTTTTTAAATAAAACATTAACGGCCAATGCTGCGAAATACATCTGGAGTTTCCCTACTGGTTGCATAGACTTTCCCGGCGTAATAAAGCATCATTTTCTTCTCGGCGCTCCAACCGGATACCATTGTCGGCTATACACGTTATTTCGGCATGCCAACTGGTTGCAATCTTCAGGTGCGTACGCTGATTGCACTTCCTCGGTAGAAACTAGAGTCGTTCATTTGAACGAATACAAATAAAGAATGGTAAAAATCGAATCGTGATCCGGACGAATCGTCGTTCAAAAAATCGTCTGTCTCGTGACGATTCTAAGTTCCAACGATTAATGATTCGAAAGCGACTGCCGAATCTTGCCGAATTGTCGTTCAAAAGAATCGCCTGTTTCGTGACGATTCCAACGATTCATGATTCGAAAGCAAGTGGCGAATCGTTCCGAATAATTACGCAAGCCAGAAAGCGTGTGAACAAAGTAAGCCCAGAACGAAAATCATGAGCCGTAAAATATTAGCATATTCACGAATTAGTGATGACAGAAACAAAAGGCAGCGAAATACAAAGCTGCCAATACATACGATTATACGTCTTTTATATAGTTTACATATTATGTATTTAAACGAGCAATCCTTACACATTTATATTTCGCGTATCCCTGGAAATGGCTGTAACAATTTGGATTATATTTTGTGTTTAGAGAGGTTTAAGCTTTTCGAGTTCATCTACATAGTTATAGTTTTTGTAAAAACTCAATTTTACAACAACAAAAAATTATTTTTTATATAAAAATTCGATTTTAAGTTTTTTTTAAAGCCATGTCAAAAATCTTTTTTACCATTTTCGTTTATACGTCATCAGCTTTACTGAAAGAAACCGATTTTACAAAAAAGAAACATTTTAATTAACGCGAACTCTTGTATCTCGAAAGAAATTTAATATTTAGAGACGGATTTTTATTTTTAATTATTATTTATATAGACGTGTTTCCTTAAACCAATAGATTCTACATAAGTATTTTATAATCATTAGATACGTGTTAATTACCATAGATTTAATTAAATTTATATATAAATGGCCGAAGTATTCAAACAGAACGAAAAAAATTATAAGGTTACAGCAGGATTCGAAATAAGTGACCTAAGTGTACTAAACCTACAACGCTAAGAAATGAGCTACGATAACAGCAGAAATAGTTGATAGTGTAATATGTATTTATAACCGCTCGAAAAACATCAAAGACTATTTTCTCGATAATTTTTGAAAGCTGAATCGAATGGCTTTGCCTCATTATTACTTTAAGTCTAAACTTTATGCATCATATTTCTGACCAGAAAGAATCGTGAACGAATCGTAGGAACAGATGCAAAAGGATAAGATTTCCACATCCATGACACAGACATGTATTGCCATCTATGAGCAAGATGTGGAAATAAGAATCATGTCAATGGAGACTAAAGAATCGATTCACAATGTGGGATTGAATCGCAAGAATCAATACAAAAAAAAGAAAAGAAAAAGTCGTGTTGCCTAACTCTAGCAGAAACTGAGACATAAACAGAAACAGCGGCTCCTAAATACACCGCTGACGGCCCACCGCGCATGCGCGAAACTAATGTAGGGGCCCTCTAGGCGCAATAGCGAGACGGTGGAGAAAATCGACAAAACGATGGGTCGAAACAAGACTAGTTAAAAGAAATTGCAAGTCGAAATGAAGACCGTTGTTGCTTAATGTTAGATAAAATTGGGTTTCAAGTTTTACTCAGAGGGAAGCGATCGTCCCTATTTATAATATTATCGGCCATACGAATTTCCATTGCCGGCCGCGGTGGCCGAGGGGACTGAGGCGCTCCAGTCACGGTCTGCACGGCCACTACGGTCGGGGGTTCGAATCCCCCCCTCGGGCATGGATATCTGTGCCGTCCTTAGTATAAGGTAGTTCATAAGTAGTTTGTAAGTTTAGGGACTGATGACCCCGTAGTTAAATCCCATAGACTTTACAAACATTTGAATTTGAATTTCCAGTGATTCTTTAACAACACATTCCCAGTAGCGGGAGGCAGGAACAATCATTTTTGTTTCATTATATAACATCTTGTGTCCCTCATTCACACCATGTTCAGCAACAGCCGACCGATCCTGAACTGTGCGGATCGTTTGGCCGATGTACGGCTTACCACAATGATGAGGAGGGCTCTCGTCTTTGCTGGTGGCATAGAAACACTTTTAATGTCAAGTCTTCTTAAAATTCTTGAGATTTTCGAGTATATATTCCCAACCAAAGAGAAAAAGGCAATAGATTTGTAGTTGTCCTCTAACAGTTCACATTTTGGACAAAATTGAAACGCATGACAAATTTGTTGACAGATTACCTTTTCTGTTTAAAGACAATTCTTCATCCACATGTTCGGCATCAGAGACGGCGTGCGCTCTTTTCACTAAAGTACGCAAGACCCCCATGCGTTGGTATGGCGGATGACAGCTCGTCGCATGAAAATAAATAAATAAATAAATATATATATATATGATCACATGTAAGGTACAAAAAGTGAAGGATTTGTTGAATTTAGTTGCGCCATAGGAAGAATGTTATTTTTAAATTCTGACTCTTTGCTGTTGGGTATCTTCCAGTGGAGGCGCCTCATATATGTTCATTGGTTCAGTGAACCCCATGGGGAAAAAAGACCCTCATCTTGAGAAAAAGTAGGTAAATAAATCAAATAAAAGTGTTTTTAAACTGTAATTCTTTGTTTCTTTGTTCTATATGTTCTTTGTTTTATATGTACACTGAAAGTATTTTTATTACATAAGAAACTTTCACGTCGCGGAGACAGCACATGTATGAGTCGTAGGCGGCCGCCTAATAGAGGCGGCAGTGGCCGCAGCGTTGCAGTGTGCATGCGCGGCTGGCGTTCAAATTATCTGCTGAACCCCCTGGAGGCAGCATATGGGCGCGGCAGGGAGGGGCGAGGGGAAACGCCGCTTTTAACATTGGTGTTGGAGCCGGCAGCGATACCAGCTCCTGGCTACTCGAGCTCTGGCGGTTATGAACGAATGGTTCCGTAGGAAATACAATGGAGCTACTGAACATCTCGCCTTGTGCATGTGCAAATCCTCCATTAAGGCAACATCCGCCTTTCACATTGAAGATTCATCAAAAACACGCCATATTTGATAAATATCTTATAACCATAAATTAAAGACGAATCAACTGTAAAAGCCTTCAGAAGATCCCATCGTGAAAAATAATGAAGTCACTATTTCCCACCTATAAAGAATAGCCATGTGCTTAGTGGCATCACTTTGTGCTGTCGAAGGTAGTGTGTTCGAGACCGTCTGCAAGCAATACTATTTTAAACAAAACCTTCTTTTCAGCAGATACAGAAACAACAATGACCTCTGTATTGCTACTTGCCACATATTTATGACGTTTTTGCGAATGTGTCGCGATTTTGAGGATTAATGACGTTTATAGTCTTCGTTGTAACAAATATTTAAGTGTCTGAAAAAAAGGTAGGGGGGGCATCTTTTGCACATGCGTAAGAATAGGAGGGGGTATTGCTTACCGTATCACGTGACCCGAAGGTAGTTTGTGTTTTTATCGTAACATATTCATTAAATGGAATAAACCGCAATTATGGATTCACTGTAGTTGACTACTCCGCCACCGAGGACACAGTGACCAACACGACTGCAGAGGAATCTTACCTGCACGTCTCCCATCACACCCAATTCGCCACGCTGTCTCTTTCCTGCCTAGTAAGCAGGAGATCCCGGGTTCGAATCGCAGCCGGGCACAAATTTTCATTCACCGCACATTGGTATTACATGTAAGCCTAGTACAGTGAAACCATAAGTGGTCCATTAAACGAACGCTGTAACGTTGTCATATATAATTAGATTCATTAAAGCTTCATAGGATGATGCCTCAGCTCGAGTTGAAGCAAGCGAAATCAAGCCGAGGTAGGACAGGGTGCTTTCCCTCGGTGCCACTCGCAGAGGTGCGCCAAATTGTCTCCGACTCGCCGAGTAGGGTGTATGGGTGGGGGGAGGGCCCTATCCGGCACTGAAACAAGTGAATCCCCAGTCATCTGAAGCATCAGCAGGCTAATTTTTGCCCAAAACACTGAACTCCTTATTTTCTGTGATCAGTAGAACCCCCGAGAATCGCATCTCTATCCGACGCCCTCAGATTGAGGAGTATTCTTGCGCATAATAGTTCGCGATCGGGAGCGCTCACTTTAGTTAACGGTTCTGCCACGAACTAGTTCGATCTTTTAGTTTGTCCGCTCCCAGTGACGGCTGAGCGGCGTCGTCTGGGCATGCAGGTGCAGGGAGAAGTTCCCCCACCTAGCTGCTTCATGCGCTTCCTGCTTGAGCCGCTAACGATATCACGCAAACCAAAACAAACAGTTTCTGGATAATTACTCGCGTTTAGAGTTCTCTCTATATCTTGGCATTGTGGAATCTATTAGTCAGATATTGCAGAGTGCTGAATACTTCAAAACAGAAATTTTGTAGCACTGGACTGTGTAATCTAGCAGGCAGACGCCTCGAAATGGCTCTCATCAGCAGAAGGCAAACGTGCGATTTTTAATTCTGCTGCGCGCCCTCTCGCTATTGCCCGTCGGTCTTCGGAAAAGAATCCAAGGAACTAAGAGGCGAGATACGTTTGGCGTAATAGTTCGCGACCGGTAACGCATGTTTTAGTTCGCGACCGATTGCACATATTTTTGTTGCGACCGATCGCGCATATTTTAGTTCGCGACTGATAGCTCTCCTTTTAGTTCGCAGCACGGCCGCGTAGTAAGCCGCTCTTTTTAGTTAGTCCGCTCTTTATGGCTTTTGATACCGCTACTAAAAGAGCTCTTTCTTTTGTTGTGACAGCTTTTTTATATAATGATCTGTGGCAGTGAACTATGAAACTACAGCTGAGCTGCATCTCAGCTCGAAATGACGGTGTCAGAAGGGAATCACGCGATTCTGCGCGCTCTCGTGCCACCAGTAGCGGCGCTAGACGAAAACTGGGCGTCGGCGAACTCGTCTTTGCGAGGCCCCTTTCATTTTTCATTAATGGAGAAAATGTTAAATGATCTGAATTATACATCAATAATCATTATACTAAAATTCTATTAGTATAATATACGAGTATTATTGCAATGACAAAAAATACAATAAACAAACACAAATTAAAGAAACTTTTCAGTTTTTCGTCTCACTGAATTTCTTTAAGGTCACATCTTAATACTAGCCGCTATTTCGGCTTCAGTTGACAGTACTGACAACGCAGATAGTCTTTCTTGGATCATGGCGCTTTCAAGTTAGTCTTAATCAATTTTAACTTTGTGAAGCTTCTCTCTGTCGAAGCTGTACTAACTGGAACTGAGCATGATTCCGATTGTTATATAAACATTTGGATATACTTCTTCCAAGTCGTTTTCTAAAATGTACTGAAGAAATTGTTTTGCAAGTATTTAACTAAAAATTGCATCACTGCTGCACTCATGCGGAAATAAATACGGACAAGTAAATAGCTGCCGGCCGGGAATGGCCGAGTGCACTAAGGCGTCATACCACGGTGCGCGAGGTCACTCTCGTCGGGGGTAGAATCCCACCCATGGGTACGCATTAAGCTAGTGTAAATTAGATGTAGGTCAACGCTACATAACCTAACAGTTGGACAGCGCCATTAAACATCAAATAAAAAAAAAAAATAAATAAATAAATAAATAAAAAATAAAAAATAAAATTTTAACAATGTTTTGCGAGGCCCCCACAGGCGCGAAGCCGTCGGCGGTGGCCGACGTCGCCGACGCCTAGCGCCGCCACTGCGTGCCACTCGCTGTTCCCCGTCAGTCTTCGGGAACTAAGAGGCGAGGGATCTGCGAACTAGTTCGCCTGTGGAAGCGCTCTTCCGAACTAGTTCGTCCGCGAACTACGCAAGACTACTGAGGAGTGTTTCAGACTGCAGCATCAGTTCCGGACTGCCGGCGGTCACGGCGCCGGCGCTGAGGCCAGGGCTGCCACACCGCGCATTTAATGAGCGGCTAACTGACAGCGGCCGCGCAGTCTTTAGCGTTCGAGTCCTGTCGAGGCAACAAAAGCCTGGCCAGGCAGCCGGCGCACGCGCGCGCCGACACGGGAGGCCGCGAGAAAAATGGCGCCCATCAGCAGTGACAGCGCTCCTAATGGCCAGTCGCGGAACTAACGCGAAAACAAGCGGCGCGCCTGTCAAAACTGGCAGACTAATGCCGCCGCGCCGCGCCGGCAGGGGCGCTGGCGCAGGCGACCGGCGCGCGCTCTACAACTCATCTCCCGACACGCTCGCCGCTCGCGCCTGCTTTGTTTTTATTCGGGAAATACATTTACGTATGTTGACTAGCTATTCGAGAGGCGTTTCGAATTTAAGGAGGAGACGTCTGTATCGGCGGTTCATTTGCACTTCTGCCGTTCAGTGTCGAGACGATGTTCTCCACGGAATTGCTGATCGCTTCTTTGCCGGCAATGACGTGCCCCCAATTTAGGCGTCACTCGACCGGTTGGCAGGCAGGAAGATTACAACATCTACATTTACATCTACATTCACACCGACATCTATACTTCGCGGCTCACATCAGCGTGTGCGACAGAGGTTACTTTGTGTAGTCCTTACACGTTATGGATGAAGGGCAACAGGTTGACTGCGTATTTCTCGATTTTCGAAAGGCGTTTAACACGGTGCTGCCATGCAGAATGCTAACGAAGGCAGCTCTTTCTCTGGTAGGTACGAGGTTCTGGAGATGAGCAGTGCCTAGCAAGGATGCTGACGTAGGACTGCAACTAAAAGATTTGATGATATAATAGATTAAACAAATACTTAAATTTGATGATGTGTTTGTGATGATACAAATTCTTCCCAATTATTAAACATTTCTGCAATGTATCAGTTGGAGTTCTGGCTGCCGGCCGCGGTGGCCGAGAGGACTGAGGCGCTCCAGTCACGGTCTGCACGGCCACTACGGTCAGGGGTTCGAATCCCCCCTCGGGCATGGATATTTGTGCCGTCCTTAGGATTAGCTAGTTCATAAGTAGTTTGTAAGTTCAGGGACTGATGACCCGGTAGTTAAGTCCCCTAGACTCTACAAACATTTGAACATTTGGAGTTCTGGCTACAACAACGACAGGCTAATGGTGAGGGGGGGGGCGTACCGCACTAGGCCTCTTTTCTTGGGGCCTCCAAATACCTCGAAAGCACTTTTTTTGAGTGCTCTTTTCCTCTCGTTCTGGGGCCTCCAAATGACGAAGATATTTTTCTTACATTGTCCCGTTCCTCTCGTCCAGGAGGGGCCGCCAATTCTCAGATGTTCCTTTTTATAGTAACACATGTATTTGCAAGTAGACGAGGGGCCTCATTTTGTTCTGCCGCCGCCCCAGGCCGCCGACAGCCTTAGTCCGCCAGTGGGCTACAGAATGTAGTTCTGGCTTATGCCCTCTTGAATTTCTGGAGCTGTAGTACTCCTGGGGCTGCCTCGTACTGACTGGAACTACCGTACTGCCTTACTGTCTGTCGTTGCTGTGATGTGCCAGCATATCTTAGAGAGCCCCCTTCTTCCTATTGGCTGGCGTGCAAAGCAGGTCAAAGAGGTACCGAGACTGCGGTCGCCCACGGCGGCCGAAGTGCTATGGAGCAACTTATCGCTCTTTTTTATACTGGTGTGGTGACTTACGTGAGAGCCAGCGTTGTGGCGAATAGCGATACCAGAACCAAGTAACTAGCATATGGAATATGTACAAAACATGTGACTGGCTCAAAGACTACTTATGTAACAGAATCCACTACGTTGTCGTCAATGGCAGATGTCCATCACAGAGTAGGCTATCTTCAGGAGTGCCCCAGAGAAGTGTGAAACGTCCGGTATTATTTTCTGTCTCAATAAATGATCTTATGGACGGAGTGAGTTACAATCTGCGGCTGTTTCCTGACGATGCTGTGGTGTACAGGAAGGTGTCGTCATTCAGTCAGGACGATGTGAACAAAATTTCAATGTGGTATGAATTTATGCAGATGAGTAAGAAAAACAATCCCACAAAGTTCGAATTCAGCAATAGTAGTGTGCTGCTTGACAGAGTTGCGTCAATTGAATATGTGAAATAGAACGAGCACATCAGGACAGTCTTGGGGAAGACTAATAGTCGACTTCGATTTATTGCGAGAATTTTGGGGAGGTGTAATTCGTCTGTAAAAGAGACTACAAGTAAAACGCTTGTAGTACCTCACAAGTATTTGGGATCTCTACTAGATCGGTTTAAAGGAAGAAATAGAGATAGATCAGAGGCGGGCGGCTAGGTTTTTTACTGGTAGATTCGGTCAGTGCGCGAGTGTTACTGAAATGCTTCGGGAACTCAAATAGTAGTCGCTGGAGGGGAGGCGACGTTCTTTTGAGAAACACTGCTCAAGAAATGTGAGACTGCAGAACGATTCTACTGACGCCAACCTACATATCGCGTAAAGACCATAAAGATAAAATCAGAAAGATAAGGGATGTTACGGATGCATACAAGAATTCATTTTCCCCTCGGTCTATATGGGTGTGGAACTGAAGAGCAAGTAACTAGTAAATTGTGTGCCGCGACCGGGACTGGAATCTGGCACTTATGAATTTCACGGGTATAAGTCCCTGGTTCGAGTCCCGGGCCTGGTACACAATTTTAATCTGCCAGGAAGTTTCAATGCTGTGATTTATTGAGGCACACAGAAAAATAATTTATCCACGAACAGTACGCGACAGATTGGAGGAAGTGACAAGAAACGCAAAATACCCTCTGCCACACACCGTGAAGTGGCTTACAGAGCACGGATGTAGGGATGACCCTTTCAGGCCCTGCACACACAATTGTGCGGTTTTAGTTTTGCTGACTTTATTTATCTGTGATTCACGCTAGGAAGTTTGGGCCAGCACCACACAATCGTGGATGGACTATGGTAACGTGCGCAACGTGTTTTAGTTCCGTGTGTCTACACTGAGTAACACCACCATTCGGCAAAGTCGGCAAATTTCCCGTACACTTACAATGGCGGTAAGAAAGACTTGTTGACAAGGTGTTTATAAGTTTGTTTTGACATGTGAAACTGTCATATCTGACAGGCAGTTGGTTTTATGTGATCTTGTGATGTAATTTCTTTCAAAAGCCTGTTACTGTAAGACGTGCAGATTATAAAATTTTGTAGTAAAGGCCCACAACACACAATTGTATGGAGACAACATTTTTGAAACTAAATTTATATTCTGTTTTGTACAGAATTACTGTACGCAATTTGTATCTTAAATGTCTACATCTACTCGGGATATTCTGCAAATCATATTTAAGTGCCTGGCAGAGGGTTCATCGAACCACCATTATACTATTTATCTCCCATTCCATTCTCGAAAGCACGCTGGTAGAAAGAACACCTGAATCTCTCCATTCGAGCTCTGATGTCTCGTATTTTATTCTGATGGTTCTTTCTACCTATGTAAGTGGGAGTCAACATTCGGAGGAGAATGTTGGTGATTGGAGTTTCGTAAGTAGCCTACGCCGCAGCGATAAGCGCCGTTGTTGTAATGATTCCCATCCCAGATCCTGTATCATTTCCGTGACGCTGTCCCCCCTGTATCGTGACAATACGAAACGAGCTGCCCTGCTCTGGACTCTTTCGATGTCCTCCGTCAAACCCACTGATAAGGATCCCACAATGGTCAGCAATTCTCCAAAAATGGACGGAAAAGCATAGTGTATGCAGTTTCTTTAGTAGTTCTGTTGCATCTCTTAAGGGTTCTGCCAATAAAACGCAGTTTCTGGTGCGCCTTTCCCACGGCATTATCTACGTGTTCTTACCAGTTTAAGTCTTAAGTAATAGTAATTCCTAGGTATTTTGTGGAGTTTACGGCCTTCACTTTTGATTGATTTATCTTGTAAACAAAGTTTAACGGATTTCTTTTCGTACTCATTTGGACGACTTCACACTTCTCATTATTATTTGCCAATTTTTACACCATACTGATCTCTTATTCAGATCGTTCTGCAGTTGGTTTTGATCTTCAGATGATTTTACTAGACGCTAAATGACGGCGTCAGCTGCAAACAACATAAGAGAGCTACTTAAATTTTCCCCTAAATCGTTTATGTAAATAAGGAACAGCAGAGGACCAATAACACTACCCTGTGGAACGCCCGACATCACTTGTGTTTTAGTCGTTGTCTTACCATCGACTACTATGAACTGTGTCCTCTCCGACAGGAAATCCCCTATCCAATCGCAAATTTGGGGCGATGTACCATAGCCACGCTATTTGATTAAAAGCCGTTTGTGAGGTACGGTGTCAAAAGCTGTCTGGAAATCAAGAAATACGGAATCGATTTGCGAACCCTTGTCAATAGCGCCCATCACTTCGTGTCCCTCTCTATGTTGTCACACCAACTACAACCTTCGACCTGAAAGGAATAAAGATCCGTGAGGTGCCTCTTGTCTGTTAGAGTCGTGCCGCAGTTCCTCTGTTTCACGGCAGAGTTCCTTTCCATGCAGGAAGTAACGTGCCTCCAACGACGGCGACGGGTGAGCTTAGTGACACGCTAGGCAAGCGTCGGCCTGACGTCATCAGGAGCTGAATGCGATACATCGACCTGCCGACACGAGTCCTCATTTCGACACGCAGAAATTGTCTCCGGCCAATGAGAACTCACTAGCTGTCAGCCAGTGAGCCACGCCATAATACTGACAAACATATGCCAGCAGACGACGATGTTCTGAGTATGCTGTTTACATTTACAAAAGAAATTAAAGTTAGCCTCTTAGGATCACTGTTAACCACATAGCCTACAATCGTGACATAATCACAAATAAATTGCCAAATAGTGGTTACAAGTAAGGAATATCAATAAAACCACACTCTCGAAAACCTGCACGTATCCGAAACTAAGCAACAAAATACTGGGGGCAAACAAGCAATATTACGAGATATTAGAAAATAAGCAGCCAAATTTTTCTGACTAGCGAATAGTGTGAATGTCACTGATACTTATTTCATTTAGGCCTACCAGCAATTTAAGCGTTTCCCATACGTTTGTCACTTACCATTTTCTCGGAAATCGTTACATATTTGGAGCCAGGGTCAAATATTTTTGTGGAGAAAGAACAGAAATATCATTGCTAGTCTTAACACTTGCAGCAGTTTCATTCTCTATTTTTTAGTCACACACAAATTTCCAAATCGGTGACACCTATTCCTGATACAGCATTTTGTTACAATTAACATCGACTACTGTGTAACATACTACTGTCATATGAATAACAAAATCCCAAAATATGTTATGAATAAATAACTACTACAGTGTGATACAAAAAATAAAAGTAAAATAAATAAATTGGCGGGGGACTATACGTCCGAGTTGGTGATCTACTGTTCTATCCATTACACTACACCAGCTACATGCATCAGTCGTCTATAGTAGACCTTAGTAGGTGTTTTTATTGTAAATGTGTGGTTTTATTTACTTTTAGTTATAACAAATTGATCCGGATACGATTTTGTTATACATCTTTTGATGCGCTGTTAGCCTGAAACACCTTACTGGGAGTTATAAAACCAAAACTACGAGATATACGGCAAATCAAGATGGCTTCTGTTGACATGGAAAGAACAAGTGGAAATCTCTTAGGTTAGGTGTAGGGTAAACAAGAAAATTTTTTTATAGTATGTGAGGGTGAGTAGCGTCCGAATCTCCGGTTAAGAAACACATAGCATCACATTGGCCGGAGACAATTTCTGTGTGTCGAATAAAGGACTCGTTTCTTCTATAGCTACAAAGATCGATAGCACCCGGTCGTGGCCACAGTCGAGTTTGTTTGCTTGCCTAGCGTGTCACGAAGCTCTCTGTAGGCGCTTGACGGGGCGACGCTACGCGATCCGGCTTCGGCGCATGCGCGTGCGCATGCGCGCTGACTTTCTCTGTCCTGTCGCGCCGGCGCCTCGCGCCGCGGGGGTTCCCCGCGCTGTCGCCGCATTCCATACAGGAGAGGACAGGACAGACGGACGGGGGCCCATCCGCCGGACCTGCCGTCCACGGCCGCCGTGGCGCAACGGCGACAGCCGACAGGCGTTATGTAAAAGTGCCGTGGCGCGTGTACACGCACCGCCACATGACCGCCGCCACTCTCTTTGACCCCCGCTCGGCCCAACATATTACTCTGTCGCCGCAACATTTTCATACGCTCAAATGCTAAAGTGTGTACAACACCGGCTCCAATGTTCCGTATTACTCTCTGTAGAAAGGGCTGTGCGGTGACAGGATTACTGTGGCTCCATATCGCCGCCGATTGGAAGAGCCGTGACTGCCCTCGTGGACTCCGGTTACCAACGGGACAACGTCGTGTGGTACAGGGCCTCGACTCACTGCAAGATCTCACGGTTTTATGACCTAGTTGGCGCTTATTATTACTTTTACACGCAAAAATATAGGTCATCGGTTGCAAAGCTAGAGATTGATTGCTTAACGAAGTAAGTTTTCAGAGGATAAAGGTGCAGATATTATTCTGTGGACAGCAGAGTGAAAACAAATGCTTCAACAGTTGGAAATTTTCAAACAATTTTCCCGTAATGACAATTTCATTCTTAATGAGCAATTGCAATTACGCAATAAAATTATTTTTGATGGCTTAAAGCCCTTACTTAAAATCACTTAATGTGAAATATTTACCGTTTAGTAAAATCATCTGAAGTTCAAACCAACTGCAGAACGATATGAATAAGATATCACTACGGTGTAAAAATTGGCAATTGACAATAAATAATGAGAAGTGTGAAGTCGTCCACATGAGTACGAAAAGAAATCCATTAAACTTTGATTACAAGATAAATAAGTCAAAGCTAAAGGCCGTAAACTCCACAAAATACCTATTACTTACTATTACTTCAGACTTAAACTGGGAAGAACACGTAGATAATGTTGTGGGAAAGGTGCACCAGAGACTGCGTTTTATTGGAAGAACCCTTAAAAGATGCAACAGAACTACAAAAGAAACTGCATACACTACGCTTGTCGGTCCATCTTTGGAGTATTGCTGCCCAGTGTGGGGTCCTTATCAGGTGGGTTTGACGGAGGACATCGAAAGAGTCCAAGACGGTCAGCTCGTTTCGTATTGTCACGATACAGGGAGACAGCGTTACGGGAATGATACACGATCTGCGATGGGAATCATTACAACTGCACTTATCGCTGCGGCGTGGGCTACTTACGAAACTCCAATTGCCGACTTTCTCCTCCGAATGCAAAATTATATTGTTGACTCCAACTTACATAGGTAGAAATGACCATCAGAATAAAATACGAGAAATCAGAGCTCGAACGGAGAGATTCAGGTGTTGTTTCTTCCCGCGCGCTATTCGAGAATGGAATGGGAGGTAAATAGTATAACGGTGGTTCGATGAACCCTCTGCCACGCACTTTAATGTGATTTACAGAGTATCTCATATAGATATAGATGAAGATTCACACACTGTTTCCTGTACTGTAGTCTTACATATTGTTTTCTCTCCCCCTTTTCTTTATAATATATGTTACCACATTGTTTCAATCTCCAATTATTTTATACCGTATTTGACGTACTGTATCCAGCATATTATGTACCTTTATCTTTTTATTATCTTTTGTCACTTACTTTCATTTGTAGTTAAATTAGTATTATTTAGTAGCAGATGGTGCGATATATCGTGTCCACGTCATAGCATCGACGGCGTGTTTGCCTGTCAGTCAGATGCCACTCACTAAGCTGGCCACACACGCTACTCATAGCGGCGCGTTTTAGTTACAAGAAATATGTTCAGCTTTTTACATCGTGACACATGTGTTTTACATTTGTAACTCCAGCGTGAACTCTGTTGCTCAAAAACCACTGTCCATTTCATGTAAGTTATTTTCTTGGGTCAAATCTGGAATTTATACTGCTTCCTTCATAATTATTTTGATTTCATATATATTTAACTAATTTTTTTTTACTTCTGATGAAGGCTTCAATAGATGAAGCCGAAAATTTAGTTAATTAATCAGCCTCTAGCTTTGCAACCTATGAGCTGTATATTTGAGTTTTAATCTTTCACGAACAGTTGCTGTTTCAACAGCCATGTTTAAAATTGTACTTATTTGGTACATTCAGAAACAGGTTGTCCCTTATTAAAAAATGCAATATATAAGCGAAGCAAGGTTTTCTCCAGTAACCATTTAATGACAAACTTCAGTCATCATATAAAAAGTAGTATTGCTGCAGTTCAAACCAAATCAAATGTTTGTAAATTTAAGGGTCTGAACTGTTCTGGTCATCAGTCCATAGACATACAAAGTACTTATGCGAAGGACGACAAATAGTCCCATGCCCTATGGGGTCCATTTCACGTTATTAATGTTGAAAGTGGGCCGTTTACGATGGTCCTTCGAAATTTAACTGCAAAAGACACAATAAACGTTCATTTGTGAAGAAAATTGAATAAACAGATTTGTAGAGGAGCATATTCTCTACAACTTTCGCATGTGTTCTCCTTATCTCGCATGGCTTCAGAGATTTTTGTAATAATAACGGCAATTTGACACTGTCGCTTGTCAGTGTTTCTGTGTCTGTCGTCTTCCTACATTCTTGGTCGCGCTGTTCAAATTACCAGCACCAAATTTTACACGGTATTTGTTGGTGGTCACGGACCAGAACCACCTCCTAGCGACATAACTGGACGTCAGTACCAAGTCCTGGTTTGGCTATGAAGTTTCGGATCAAATAAAATTTTCAAGTTGTTGACAATGGAACATCTAACAGATTTTTGTACCCCTTTATTTTCACTCTGATGGTTGGTACACACGTATAAACATAGAATTCTCCGAATGTCTTCATTGTCATAACCGTGAGTTCTTTAATGGAGGTTTCCAACATGATACGTGGTTCATACTTCATCTAAGGATGGATATATTGCAAGAAAATACCTTTTTATAAAGAAATATAACATTTATGAAAAACAGAAAATTTTGTTGCAAAAGGTCAAAGAAAAATTAGAATAGAAATATAAGAATAGGAACAACTGAAATGTGGCAAATAAATGACTACAAGTATTATAAATGTATACTGAAGAAAGTTACACCGAGTGAAATTTCTGGGGGAATCCGTATATGACATATATTGTATTTTCCAGTTAATCATCAGTGGCCACGACGATGAGGTGTCAGGGACTTTGTCTTATGAAGGACACAGGTTTCAAACAGTCATTACAAACGTTCCACCTGCGAGTAGGAACTGGCTCGAATTTGTCAAATAAGACGTTTCTTCCTGGCAGATTAAAATTGTGTGCCGGAACCGGGTCTCGAACCTGGGACCTTTACCTTTCGTGGGCAAGCGCTCTACCACTGAGCTACCCCAACACTACTTACGAGACGGCCCCACAATTTCAATTCTGCCAGTACCTCGTCTCCTACTTTCCAAACTTAACAGAAGTTCTCCTGGTTAACTTGCAAGACTAGCACTCCTGAAAGAAAGGATATGGTGGAGACATGGCTTAGCCACAGACTAAGGGCTGTTGTAAGTCGTGTCGGGGTAGCTCAGTGGTAGAGCGCTTGTCCGCGAATGGCGAAGGTTCCAGGTTCGAGTCCCGGTTCCGGCACACAATTTTAATCTGCCAGGAAGTTTCATAACAGCGCACACTCCGCTGCAGAGTGAAGGTTTTCATTCTGAAGACGTTTCCTGCTGGGATGTTTTCTAAAGATGCACAAACGGTCGACAACGTTTCTCCGAAACCGACAAGAAATTCCTCCTTAGTTAGGGGCTGTTGCTGGCACCTTTCACGTATCTTTTTTGTAATTTATTTATTCTTTTTTTTTCTGCAATAAACACATACCTCCCACAGAGAAGAACATAAAAGCGTGTAGTAAGGTGTCTTTATGAATGTAAACGGAACATGAAGACGTAATTTTACAGCGATATGCCGTAAAACGTCTGCAGCCGCAGATATACCCGCCGTATCGGAGGAGGACCACCGGGACAGGTGAGAAACATTCCATAGCGGTGAGACACGTGTCCGGAGCGCGGATCGTAAAGCGGCGAGACGATCGCCTGGCCCCACCGCGCCGTTGGTCCTCCTGAAACCTCTGGACGCGTCGGCAGCTGACGGCGCACGCCTCTTAACAGCCGTCTGTCTGTCTGGCAGCCACTTGCTCGCCTGATGGCCGCTTAGGGCCGCACAGGCGCCAAGTCTGACTTGCTGACTCGACTGGAATAACGGGAGAACGCCAACGCGCTTGTAAGCGATATCTGCGGAAATGTGAACGGCGGCGCAACTTAGTACTGCGCGGCTTGCTTCGGGCGCAGTCGCAGTTGCGTGTCGTATTGCAAGCAATGTAACTGCGGGGGTCTTTCCGCATTTGCTGGTCAGCCGGATTCTTAATTTAGTGAACAAGATAGTCTCCGTATCTTTCCTGCAAATTCTCGTTTCTGACGCACGGTATATTTTCTATAGCTACCGCGGCTAAAGTGTTGTGCTGCACAATGTATCCTCGCCCTGGTGGGATAATTTTTGTGTTATCCAAGTGGGTGTTTTGAAGCAATCAGTCGTTACTTTTAAGAAACTGCTTTATTTTGCAGATCTAGATTTCGGCAAGTGACTTGCCATTATCAAAGCTACATTAACAAGAAGTCATCATCGCTTTACATACATTATATGAAATATACTAGCTGAACCCCGGCAAGTGACTTGCATTATCAAAGCTACATTAACAAGAAGTCATCGTCCGTTTACATACATTATATGAAATAAAGGTAAAGCAGTCAACAATCCTAAGATTGGTTTGAACACCACAGTGCTTTACTAGGCATGGTCCTGTTTGGAGGTGGTATGCCGTTGCCTTCCTCCGACCTTGGAACTGATTTACCCAGCCAGTTATAGGGGGACCTACAGTTTAACGTGCGTTCCGAACCACGGTGCTACTCGGTATTTTTCACATGAGCAATACTGCCAGAGGTGAAAGAAGTGGAAAGTGACAGATAAAAATCTTAGGACCTGGCGGGGATCGAACCCGCGACCTTTGGATTTGTAATCTGACACTCTACCACTGTGCAACCGAGACGCATCATACTAGCTGAACCCCGCTGCTTCGCATGCGAACGCTGGTTGGTCTGCACCAGTTGTTACTTTTTAATTCTGATGAAGAATCCATATCTTAAGTTTCGTAGTTATAGCTTGAAATTTGAATTAACAGCACCATATTTTTGAAAATCAATTTTTGCATTCGTATTTCACCCCCTTATTGGTCGAATTTCCAAAAATACCGAAACACATGTCTTTTAAATTTGATCCCCGAATCCAAATCCGAAAATTTGTAGTTCTAGCTTCAAAACTGCAGAATAGCAACATATTACCGAAAAACACCCCCTCTCCAATTTAACCCCCTTGATGGTTGAAGTTCCAAAAATAACGAAACACGTATTTTTTTAAATTCTAACCAACTATACAAATATCAATTTTTGCAGCTCTAGCTTCAAAATTGTCTCAATAGCAACGTGTTTTCAAAAATAAGGTTTGATCATCTATTTAACACTCTTACTTGTTGAATTTCCAAAAATACTAAAAATCGTGGATTTTTAATCCTAACCAAGATTCATATCCGAAGTTTCGTAGTTGTAGCTTAAAATTTGAGTTAACAGCAACGTATTTTTGAAAATCAATTTCTGCGTCACCTATTTTACCCCCTTATTGTAGAATTTCAAAAAATGCCGAAACACGTGCCTTTTAAATTCGAACCCTGAATTGAAATCCGAAATTTTGTATTTCTAGCTTTAAAATTGCCTAAATAGCTACGTATTTTCAAAGAAACGTTTCATCCCCTATTTCACTCCTTACGGACGGAATATCGAAAAATAGTTTCTTAAATGACGCCTACAGAGTAAGATCAACACTCTCCACAAATTTCAAGTTTCTATCTTTAGTGGTTTGGGCTGGGCGATGATGAGTCAGTCAGTCAGTCAATCAGTCAGTCAGTCAGTCAATCGGGGCACTTCCTTTTATATACAGATATAACATTGATATATGACAAAAGAATCAATAAAATGTACTTTACATACCATACATTTTTTTATGTTAGCATGTGCATTGTATCATCCTCATAGATGGTCTGTAATACATTGTTTTCCACAGTTAGATGTGATGCTATTGCCAGTAAAATGGGTTACAACTTGTGAAATGGAACTGTATACAACAATGTAAATATTTAAATCAACTGTTTGTTTGATTCTGACTGGTCTTGTAAAATATGTCGTAAAATTATTTATACAATGCCAAAATATTTATGTAAATCTGTTAACTATATACAGAAGTTTCTATTTATACTTATGGTATTCATACAGAAATATGTCAGTGGCTGCTACATATTGGTAAGGAAAGAAGATATACTGCGTCCCTCCTGGGTCGAATTTATTGTTACACAAACAATTCTCAAATAAATCCCAAAATGTTGTATATTTAAAAGTAATTTAGTCATTAAGTAAGTTACTTCCCACGTATCTTTGGCGACAAAAAATCTCAAGCTCTTCGTGTAGATCGAGAAATCTTCCATTCTCACCCCTATGTAGCAACCTCACATTATTTGTTAAGCTTGGTATCTGGTGCTTTGTTTCAAGCAGATGGACTGCCATGCTTGATCTCTCAGGTGCCCCAAAGTCCGGGAAGTCAATTTTGTAGACACCTGAAGCGTGTACTGGATTAATTTTGTCTACACTGTGTGCGAGTATGTTGCCTAAGTTGTTTGTGGTTGTAAAAGCTATTTTTATCTTATAATTTTTGAACACAGATGCGATTCTTTATGGAAGGCAATCTGATAATTTTTGTGGTTATTTACTTTACGTGTACAGAACATCATCCAATACAATGTAGTGTGATATTTCTTGCCCAATAATCAGCAACACAGATGTATTTGTCATTAGCTATCTGTAAATCCAGGTGTGTAAATCCAGGTGGGGATTTCACCATACGGTGAATACTCACGCTATTTACTGAGGCAAAATACAGGACTACTGCGGAAGCTCTTACTGTTAACGGTCTGAGGCGAGAGGCAACAGGCTTGGTACCATCAACCAACAGTTTCGAGCACCTAGAGATGTACTACCATGCGCAAAAATATCCGAACGACCTGAATTGCGTTTCGCCTGATGTGCATGCAACCCAACTAACGTACGTGTCTTGCGGGTACTCTGCTTGCTCCGCGTATAGTTTTTCGACTATTCATAATGGATCCACTGCAGACAACTGCTCTTTATGACAATCACTCCAGTTGTAAATTAACACCACGATTTTGCAAATACAAGGAAACACGTTATTAAGATCTTAACGTTTATTAAATCCAATTTATTACAATGACATATCTTAAGTATTATCACACTTCTTACAGTCTCATATAACAAACTCCGTCACGTAAAACATTAATTAATCCTTAAACAACATTTAATACTGTTACAAACAACAGATTTTACTATAGTATCGGAAATCCTAAAGTCCTGTAGAAATTCGAAGTACTTTTGTTCTCTAAATCGTTTTCTCACAATTGCGGATTTTTATTAAGCGATTGTAGAACTAACCATATAATAAAAACTCAATTAACAGCAGAAAACTCACTATGGAAACTTCAATATTAACTGCGTATCACCAACATTTTCTCCGCATTCATACCTGAACTAATATTTGTACACATCTTTGAACTTGATATGACAAACACCTTGTTCTGGAATCAAACCAACCACCTGTAGCCATAGCTAACCAAGCATGCATTCATGTGTTATAGATACCTGATTATGCCTAAGATTGTCACAGCTGACGAAGTATAAAGATGTGTGAAATATTCGAGATTCCCTCACAAATATCAGAAAGGGCAAATCAAATCATATAAAATGCCAATTCTAAAATATTTTTATTTAATTACTTATTTTTTTACTGAACCAGGAACTTAATAATCACTGTTATGTCCCTAATCACAAGTTCCCAGACTCAGTGTTGTGTGGGACTGACATACGAGGCTGCTCCTGTCGGAGTTTCGTATCCTTCCTCGGTCAGGGGTGTGTGTGCTGTCCTTAGATTAGATTAAGTAGTTCTAAGCCTAGGGACTGATGACCACAGTAGTTTGGTCCCATAGATTTACAAACATTCGATTTTGAGTTACATACCCGGTATCTAAATGGAAGATAACTAAGTGAAGTCAGATGTTAGTAGTCTAATTATTTCATCAGTAGCGGGACGTTTGAATCTGTAATCAGGATATAATTACGTTATGCGTCACCGGGAATCGAACCCCGAACCTACCGGTGTCCTTTCTAAGCACGAATGGACGTTAAATCTCAAATGTTAACTCAACAGGAATGACGATGCGTGCGTGTCTGACTAGTAACAACAGCACATATCGTTGTTATAATAATAATGATAGTAATAATAATTTCGTGTGGCTCAGAGTCCTGGTATATGTCATCCAACTGTGCGCCAGTTCAGAGACTTGCATGTCCCTAACCTGCCCCAATTATCCAACCGGGAAAGGCGACCTACAGTTTAACGTGGAATCCAAACCACATGTAGTTTATGACACACATTGTTGAGACGTGAATGCTGGGTTAAAACACAGATTGAAAAAATCGGTGATCTGAGTAGGTTTCGAACCCGCGACCCTTCAGTTACCATTCAAGCGCTTTACCCCAAGACCACCGCAATACCTTAGCATGCGTACCTAAGGCACAAAGAGACATTCAAAATAATTTTTGTTAGTAGTCCAGTGTGCTCTATCTAGGGCGTCAAATGAAATTATGAATATTTTGTGCTGGACCTGGATTCGAATCCATATACGTGCCTTTTATGGAGACCTAGAGGAGTCAGCAGTCTTTGAGAAAGCAACGAAATGATTCAACTATATGATTCCGAGAGGGTCGAGTGAGAAAAAGAGGAGATCAGAATTAGTATCCTAGTCCAGCACCAAAATTTTTAACGTCTCAAGTTTAATTCAATACGAGACACGTGATCTTAAAGGACAAGTGGTTTATAAAATAAAATAAAGTTTTGTAATATAAGAAAAGCTTTCTAGCGACAGAGTTACTGATTGCCATGTATTCTACCTGTTACTGGCAACGATAAATCGGCTCTGTCAAAGTTGATAGCGAAATAATTCGGTTTAATACGAATTGTTAACTACGGTGCAACTTGACGTTCTTCACTTGGTGTTACCAGCGGTGAAGTAGCCAGTTAAAAATATACACATGTCAGACCCTCTCCTTGTTAGTCCCGTCAGCTGAAGCAGTATGATGTAGTGAAGACTGTTAACCTCTGCTCTTTCTTACCGGGAAGTAAGGCATTGGATTATTTGGCTCCATAACAACACTACAACTCTTATTGCGCGTATATGCAATGCATAAGGATTCGAGAATTTACTTGTACTGCGGCTTACATTTCTGTATATGCTTGACCTAAACTGCAACTTCATTGTTTGTTTTACTTGATTTTTGTACTCTCTGAAGTAAAATTGCCTGACCTTCCAGTACGAGACCTTTCTCTCGTCCTTACCTCCTGGTAGATTTACTTTCTAACCAGAGAAATAAACCCGGTAATTGATTCACAAACGACTAGTTCACGCTGTTAAGAAATTTCGCGAAGGAATTTCATTTCCTCTTAAAACGTGCTAAAATTCGTGTGGCTCATTGGCCTGATGCAAGTCTTTCGACTGCACGCCACTTCGGCGACTTGCGTGTCCCTACCCTACCCCAGTTATCCAACCGGGGAAATGGGACCTACAGCTTTTCTTGAAATCCGAAACACGTGTCGTTTCTGGCGACTCCTCACATCGTTAAGAGGTGAAGGCCGGAATAAAACGCAGACTTAAAAGAAATCCGAGGCCCGAGCGGGTATCGAACTCGGGACCCTTCGGTTTCTAGTCAAACGCTTTACCCCGAGACTACTATCATTTTTCTCAAATTTCCTTAATAAGAAAAGCTCGTTGTCAGGGTAGGATGAGGTCTGGACCAGATTAATCTTTTCGTCTGATAGCATAAGTATTTTTCCGTAAGAAGTATCATAAGTTGTGTTTCTGTAGTTATGGAAATCATCAGCTGAAATAAAGACCATAAAGTGCGGTACAGATAAAAATGCAAAACGATTATCAACCGAAGACAGAGCTAATGCTCAAACTGAGGTGTATTTTTTTCCTTGCCTTCCTCGACCGAGTATCGGAAGGCGTATGCAAAAATGTATAATGTGTTATGAATACTTGGAACGCTACATTTACGTTGACTCTTCAAAAAAGAATACTTGTTTACAACGAATTAAAATTATTAGGCATGACGGGATTTGAGTCGATTTATGACAGATTATCAACTTACCGTCTTACTCACTACGCAAAGCTTCCATTCGAATACACTCTCTTTACTGACTGGTATAATGTCATACGTGAGGTAACACACTTTCTTAAGAAGATACAATAGCCGGGACAATCTAAATTTTACTTTTAATCTCAGAAACACTGTCAGTATTACTACGTATGAAATTTAGAGACAAAATTCATTTCCACGATATTCGTAATAATACTAGGAACTTGTTTATGAAAGCTTTTTCAGAGCAAGTAGTTGGGAATGAATTTGACTTCTGAGGCAAAGAAAGTGTTTCCACATCGTGTGGCACTTGCTTCCTCTTGCCTTGTCGATAGGTGCTTACTTGCGAAATGACACAACTCAAGAGCTTTGATAAATGTCGTATTCTTGCACTTTATGAAGAGGAATACAGTATCAGCGCCATTTCCCGTGCTCTAGGATACAGCAAATCCACGATACACCTGTGGGTGAAGAGGATGGCACATGAAGGCCATGTTAACAGTCATCGTCGTCCCGGACGTCCACGCACTATGACAAAGGAGCAAGACAATGATATACTCCGCTGCAGTGATGAAGAACCATTCCGCACCAGCACCGAAATTAGGAACGTTCTACAACTACCTGTAAGTAGATAGACCATCCACCGTAGTCTCAACAAGGAAGGACAAAAATGGACAAAAATAGGCGACAAAGGAAATGTTGACAGAACAACATAAGACTTCCAGATTAAACTTCGTACTGGCATCTGGCACACGTAAGCAGAGAAGGTATTTTCCACAGCACCAAAGGGTTCTGTCCATGTGTTTCGTCCAACTGGACCGAGATTCGACAGAAAATATGTCCATCAGAGGCAAAGGTGTGGCCGATCTGCTGTCACAGTTTGAGGATGGATATCGGCAAATGGTTGCGGCATTCTGTGGGAACTGGACCGTCCACCTACCAGTAGTTACTACTGTGAAATACTAGATAACATAATGCTTCCTTTTGTTCGTGAGACGTTTCCGGAAGGCAGAATAAAATTCCAGCATGACCGTTCCCCGGTCTACACCGCAAATTGTGTGCAACAGTGGTTTCGAGTGAACGGAGACGTTGATATGTTGGACTGGCCTCCCAAAGATGCTGACCTCAATCCCATACAGCACGTGTGGGCAGAGCTGGAGAAGATTATTAGCAGCCGAAGACCTACGCCAGCAACGAAGGCAGCGCTATCTGAAGCAGTTCAGGATGCATGGGAAGAGCTGTCGCAGAATAGTGGGTTTGTAAGAAAACTAGTTACCTCTGTTCCCCGGCGGCTAAGTGCAGTAGTAGAGGAGACTGGAAACTGGACACGATACTAAATTATGTTGTCATCAGAGACAAAGCTTTGTTTATATTAAATGGAAGTGTCTTATTTTCTCGATTATTTTTCTTGAAGATTTACATTACTTCGAAGAAAAGAAAAAAAATATTTTGTGTTAATTTCAACCCTTCTGTAATAAAGTATTTCATCTTAAATTATTACACGAACTTGAAGAAAAACCAAAACCAGCATGAAAATTAAGAAGGCTTATGACGTCCATGCCAATGAAGGCATCAAAGAAAGAACTATTTACTTTTTTTTATTAAGTGAAAAAGGCATTTTATTTATTAATGTTATGTTTATTTAGATGTAGGCAGGGTACCAGTAAGGATAAAATCATAAGAGAGGTGGCATTTTTAAAAGTGTTGAAAGGCCAGCTGGTAGACGCAAACTCGAGCGTTTGGCTCCACTACATCTCCATATTTACTAACTTGCAGTCGAATATAACTCATTGGTCAAAGCCTACTGTAATTTCATCTTAAAGCCCATTAAAACCTCTAAGTAATGCTTTTAGAGTAGACCCTGTTCATATTAACTTGGCGTCCAATACACCTGTTCATCGACTTTTTTGAGTATCACGTAAAATTTACGAAACCAGAAAAGGAGGATTAGGATTTAATATCCTGTCGACGTCGTGGTTGTTTGAAATGGAGCCCAAGCTGGGATTGTTTCGTTAAGAATGTGGAAGGAAATTGGAAAAGGAACCATGTTGCCATTTGCCTAGAATAATTTCAGGAAATCACTTGAAAAACAGAAGGACAAACAGACATGGAAACTATACACTTTCGCCATTGTATCACTGAGCAGTCAAAATTCAAATAGTCGAAAACGAAAAGTGAAATACCGAATTTAATACTAATTGTACCTGGAGGCAACAGAAACTTACATGATACGAAATTAAAAGTCATTTCTACACGTTGCCGTTAAGAGTGATGTTGCCTTTCTATTGAGCACTGAAATCTCCAATAATGATTACTGAAGCGAAGTTTTCAAATTATACCAACTTCTGGCCTGTGTACCGATCCGGTTTTATGGTAGAAATGACACATAAAAGTAGTAAGGTTTCGTGAAATCACATTATATAGACGTTTCGATTAAATGGTTTATTTGCAGTAACACTCGTACAACGCTAAACTACCATGTCACAACATCTAGTTTTACGATCTGGTCAGCAGTGGAAATCAAAACATCTTAGTAATAAAGTCTGTAAATAACATTGCTTCTTGCATTCGTTATTTCGCTTTCTTTATCTGTAAGAGAAGCTTCGTCGTCACCTTCTTATCACATAATCCTATGAAGTCCTTAAGTTTTTATTTCCTTAATTCCCAGAATCTATGACGAGGTAAAGAGAGGCAGAAAGGAAGAAGAGACGGTGAGAGAGAGAAAGGAAGAAGAGAGGGAAGACAGGATGAAAGGAAGTATAGGACGGACAGGATTGCGGGATAGACAGAGGGAAGAGGAGCAGCTGGAGGAGGTAGAAGGGGACGAAGAGACAGAGGCAGATCGGAAGAGAGAGAGAGAGAGAGAGAGAGAGAGAGAGAGAGACAGAGAGAGAGAGAGAGAGAGAGAGAGGGGAATGGTAGACAGAATGCAGAAAGCAAATGCTTTTCTCAAGAGCAACAGGGTATTTGACTGTTCTCTGGTAATCATCTTAAATGGGTGATCATGTCATCTTACGCTCATAACATGAGCTGCGGTGGAATGGCCGAGCGCTCTAAGGCGCCTTGCTGCGGAGCGCGCGGTTGCTCCTCGTCGGAAATAGCGTCTCCCCTCGGGCATGTGTGTGTGTGTGTGTGTGTGTGTGTGTGTGTGTGTGTGTGTGTGTCTGTCCTTACATTACGTTAGTTTAAGCAGTTTGTAAGCTTAGACTGATAACCGAGGCAGTTCAGTCCCAAATATTTACAAACATTTGAACATTTCATAAGATGACTTGTTTTCCTCGTCAATTGCAGTATTCTTTAAAAACAAACGGAAATGGAATTCAAATATAATTTGAAATCCAGCTAAAACGCTTCTTTTGAGTCATGTGATGCCTGTAAACTCAACCCACATGGTGTGCTCCTACTGTTGTAACATGCCGGCCGAGGTGGCCGAGAGGACTGAGGCGCTCCAGTCACGATCTGCACAGCCACAACTGTCGGGGGTTCGAATCTCCCCTCGGGCATGGATATTTGTGCCGTCCTTAGTATAAGGTAGTAGATAAGTAGTTTGTAAGTTTAGGGACTGGTGACCCCGTAGTTAAGTCCCATAAGCTTAGCAAACAAACAACTGTTGTAACATTCACTAACAGTGGTATATTGTCTGTGCATTCGTATTTTGGGAGAAGGTCTACAAATATTGCGTAGTGCGGAACTGTAATAATAAATCTATAAAAATCTAGAAAATATGATTTTGCATGTTCCAAGCAATGATAAAGGCATAAAATGTAGTTTATTCTCCCTCGTAGAGATCTTAATCAGATAGCGGTCACTTGGTGAGTTTAATTTTAGAAGGATTACTTTGATGTAAGTAAACACTCCGTACAAAAATTATTATTCTATTAGTTCACAACCGGTATTAAGAATCATGCTCTGTAGCCGCAAAGTTGTATTTTTTTTTCTTTTTTTGGACTTAACTACGGGGTCATCAGTCCCTAAACTTACAAACTACTTATGAACTAGCTACAACTAAGGACGGCACAAATATCCATGCCCGAGGTGGGATTCGAATCCCCGACCGTAGTGGCCGTGCAGACCGTGACTGAAGCGCCTCAGTCCCCTCGGCCACCGCGGCCGGCAGTTGTATAGTATTATTGTGTACACATAAGTGAACTGATGTTTACATTTGTGAAACAGGTGTTCACGATATATTTGTATTTTAAGTCGTTTACAAACGTAGTTGGTGAAAGTACAAATTTCATTATGGTTGTCTTTTCAATATTTACTTCGGTGAGGCAGTGTTTCGGTATATGATAAAGACATCAACAATTTGTCTCAAAAACGCCTTTTTAGCGCATATACTGAAACCAACTGGATTTGAACACGGAATGCAAAATTTGTGAACGATACTGGAACCGCATCGCTACCAAGCTTACGTGGAACTGATTAAGTCTATTCAAAACTTCGACATTTTTTCTTGGAATATTTTAATTTTGGCACGTAAGCCAAGATAGTTATCCTTTTAATTTCATTCTTCTTTAGCCTAACAAGTTCCGATTTAACTTGACAAATTTCTTTGTAACCAAACAGCACGAGAAAAATGCATAGTAATTTGTGGAAAGTGGCTAGCGCGCAAGATTAAATTGCGTATACACATGAATTAATCGGAATCGGAAATGTAACTACGTAGTAGCGCACTTACCGTGTAATTTTTGCAGTGGCTTTTATAACAGAGTTAATTTAAATGTGAAATGCATTTGGTAGAAAAACGAAGACTTAATCTGAGACGCAATCCATATTTACACACGTTTATGGTGTGTAATAGTTTGTATCTTTGGAATAGAGTCAGTCTGTTGACATAAACAAATATACGTATATTTTACTTTAAAAGCAACTTTCGCCTTTCTTACTTACGGTACGTAAAAATCTGGATTGTTGTCGAGAAACTAAGATACCTTAAGCACATCAACTTTCGGAAGGTTTTTTCACATAGTTTTCTCCCTTCTTACAAAAAAGTTATAAATGCGTTTTCCATCACAAGTAACTTAATTGTACACAGAAAAAGTCAGGAAAAATTTAGTAACCTTCGCTAACACTGCTCTAACACGCATATGGCTTCTTCTTCCTCGTGTTGTGTGAAATCACCAGAGCTTAAGCCAATAACAGAGCGTTTTTGATCACGTGACCTAAACTTGAAATTTAAATATATTCATGCTATAATTTCAAAATAATAACAAATGTTTTGTAAGAACAACGACGGAAAATTCTATTTGAACATTACAGTCATCCAGATTGAAAACAATTCGAACCCAATTTTAAACATAGCGTAATAGCCTACTATATATGCCACATTCCAGATTTGGTAACCCATTTCAATGTGTAAGTAGGAAAAGGGGAACAAAATATTATGTTCTCATTAGACTGATGTATTTTCTCGGTACGTCTATGTTAGCAAGAATACTTTTGCTTACTGTCCCATTCATTTCATACCAGACTGAGATACAGTAAAGCGTAGCCAGGTTTACCTAGTTAACATGAAAATTTCGAATGTTGGTAAGGCAACAAAATTAGAAGAAGTAAGGATGGTGAAATTAATAAAATATTTCGAATGAATCATAAATCATTTCTTCCGTAAGACCTTTGATTGTAAAATCGCTCCTACACAGATATTAAATGCCAAATGCGTAATTAACCCTTTAACTATAGTGAACTTCTACAGACGTTCATTGTAATCGGACCTTGTAGAAGGTAGACTGCTGTAAAAGCTAGGGAAAAGGAGTCCCCTTGATGAACTTCCGTCTCTAATGACCACTCTGTCGACGGGACGTTAAACGCTAATCTTCCTTCTTGTTTTCGCGTGAACTGGTGCAGTCCTCTGGAGGGAAAGACTTTCCAAGGCAATTTCAAAAACAGTCCACTTCTGCAAGGCCATATTATTGTGGTATTTAAAGAAGTCAACAGTTGTTACAGAGCTAAACGTCGCTCTCTGCGTGACAATTAAGTAAAAGCCGATAAACAACTGCATTGGGTGACTATTTGATAAATACAGGACCTATTTTAAGGCGTTAATATCACTTCTCACTCTAAAACAAAATGAAAATGATCGCTTTCCAGTGAGTTAGTCACCGAAAGTGTTATCTTTCCAACATTTCAGCGCATTGTAACAATTACATATCGATAATTATTGTCCGCGGTGGGCGTCAGACTAGAACTACGAACAAACTATACAAACTGCGAGATACTATACAGTAATCCCATCTCACGCACTCTTAGGGCAACCTCTTTCTGTTTCTTTCGCACCTCTCTGTTTCTGGGAGACTGGAAACTGGAGAGTTCATTCATCAGATGCTTTTCACTTTTATTTAAACAGCATCACCAGCAGTTACACTGTAATCTTTACGAGTAGACCATACTTATGGTCCCTTTCGATTTTATAGAATGAATTACATATTCTAAACATTACTTTCGCGACTTTTTTTTCTTGTCTCATGCTTGTCAAATGCTTCTCCTGTCACTTATAAGCTTGAATCGAATTATCATTGAAATTGTTCAGATGCTTATTTTTTTCGCGGATGATCTATTTTTCAATCACTGGAAAAGATTTATTTACACGGTTCGTCTGATTGGAAACTATGAAACATGTTTGTGAAGTTTGCATTTTGTAATCAGGGTAATTCTATCTTTACATTTCTGCAGTTATGTATTAGAGGTGGTGCCAACGAAAAAAATTCATAAGGAAAATAGTATTCAGGTATAAAACATTAAAAAGTATTGTGCAGAAAATGTTAATAACGTCTCGTGATGCTATAGTTAAAGAAATCGATGAAGACTTATTCTTCTACGCTGGGTATATCTCTTCTCAGTCAACACAGTGGCAGGCCGCGCCTTCGAAGCCGCTATCTCCGTCAGTACTAAGGCAGCGCGACGAACGCAGACGCCCAGCAAACGTATTCTGCCTGTCGCTAGTCTAATGGAGAATTGGCAACATAGCAGAGTACGCTTGGCAACTCTGTGAGCGGGGAGTTACTTCCTGGTAAGCACAGAATTAAGCTGATAAATTCACTTGATTTTTCATGTCATTTGCATTCAATAATCTGAGTGATTTTCACTTAAGGTGTGACATAAAGTTATTAATTCATATTTTTGGGTCCAGGAAATTCGTTCCACACGAAAATTGCAACCAATCTCTTCTTGTAAATTTACGCCTGATCTGGTCTCCTAACTTGTCGGCCAGTAATGAGGAACCAAATACACGAAGTCCTCGCTAGCCTTCTGGTAACGTAGTCGGCTGCGAAACGAACGTGCTGTCAACTTTCGATGCCAATCGTGGTGAGAGCAAAAATTTTTAGCTCTTCTCTGACAGACAGATTGAAAATCAATAGGGAATTTTTAACAAAACTACTCAGTCAAAAGGTTTCCAGGACGGCATTTTCTCATATACTCTGAAAGTGACTTACAATGCTCAGGTGGTTTACCGATTCCGTGCGTGTAGAAACCAATTCCTTTCGAGTTAAAGCTGTCGCCGAACCATGTTGAAGACAATTTGTCGAGAAATACATTTTCTTGGCGGTTGGACAACTACTTCCAAAAATGAGTAAAAAGTCTTAACATGAGACTAGTATAATTTCTGTGTCAGATGCTTGCTTGTAGTTAATCATTTCATTGAGCACCAAATTGTCTTAACTGCGTCTAATCGATATGCTAAGTGCAGTTTCCGTTACATTGACGTAGTAGTCTGGTGGATCGGTTGTAGTTACAATCTGTCATGTGTGCGTTCGATTGCACCCTATAGGTGTATACTTTTACCTGGCACGATCATGTCTACTTCACCTCTCTAACACCAAGTGAAGAACCTCATGTTGCGCCGTAGTTAACAATCTGTATTAAACCGAATTATTTCGCCATCAGCTCGGACAGAGCCGATTTATCGTTTGCCAGTAACAGGCGGAATACACGGCAACCAGTAACTCTGTCGCTAGAAAGCTTTTCTTATATTACAAAACTTTATTCTATTTTATAAACCAATGGTCCTTTAAGGTCATGTGTTTCGTATTTAGTAGAACTTGAGACGTTAAAAATTATGGTGCTGGATTCTAATTCGGATCTCCTCTTTTTCGCACTTGACTCTCTCGGTATCATATAGTTGAATCATTTCGTTGCTTTCTCCAAGACTGCCGACTCCTCTAGGTCTCCACAAAAGGCACGTATATGGATTCGAATCCAGGTCCAGCACAAAATATTCATAATTTCATTTGATGTCCGTGATAGAGCACACTGGACTACTAACAAAAATTATTTTGAATGTCTCTTCGTGCCTTAGGTACGCAAGCTAAGGTATTGCGGTGGTCATTCCGGCTTGGGCCGTCGTGGAGGGCGGTTGTGCTTACGCTGTGCTCCGTCGCTGCTCACGTCAAGGCAAGTTTACTGTTTATTCTGACAGCGGAATCTTGTATCTTCGTGTTACTGGGTGATATATTCCCTACTAACGTCTTCGTCTGGTGTTTGTGGCTGGGATTTGGTCGTTTTGTTTATAATATGAATTTGTTTTGAATATGGCTACGATTTTAAGGAGATATACTTTGAAGTTTACTTTTGATCGTGGAATTGTGAAACCTGCTGCATATGAAGTTCATAGATTCCTTATTGAACAAGTTAAAATTCCATTAGAGGAACTTTACGGAATTAATCTGTCTCAGCTAGCGCCTGTATTTTTTGTAAAACTTTTGAATGTTGATCTGTGTCTGCGTATTGTAGAAGAAAGTGGAGGGACGATGAAATTTTTGCGTTCTGATGGTAGTGTGATTGATGTAGAAGTTTCCTTTGGCGGTATGGGTTTGCGCACTGTGCGCGTATTTGAACTACCATTTGAAATTCCTAACGAGCACGTACGCGATGTTCTGAGTGCCTACGGACGTGTTCTGTCTGTTCATGAGGAAAAGTGGGGGAACAACTTTCCGTGCCCCGTACTGAATGGCGTGCGTCAAGTAAAAAATGATTTGATGAAGCACATACCGTCCTTTATCAGTGTGTCAGGCTATCGTGCACTTGTGATATACGACGGACAGCCCAGGACGTGTGCCATTTGTAATTCGACGGAGCACTACAGGGCGGAGTGCTCGCGCCGTCGGGTGGCTCAGCTGCCTCCCGGCGACGCGGTGACGCGCGCGCCGGGCGTTGTAAACTTGCCTCTGTCGTATGCGGCGGCTGCCGCTGCGGTGTCGTCGCCGCCTCCCGTGACAACAAGTGTCGTGCAGGACTCGGCCACCGAAGACGCTACACAGGCCGTGCTGCAAGTTAACTCCACCGACTCTACCCGGAGCGAGGCTGAATTACCACAGGTGCAACAGGAAGAGCACGTCACCCCCGCGGATGCGACTGTTTCTCACCAGGCTGTGGTTGACCAACAACCGTCACAGCAAGTGAACGAAACCGCTATAGAAACGGCTTCCAGTCCTTTGACGACCCATGACGTTGTACAAAACATGGAAGTTGAACACATTGTATCTGTACCCTGTAGTTCTCCTCCGAAGAAAAACGAAAAGAAAAGGATTGCACACCCGGAAGCGGAAACTGAAGCTCCCAAAACTAGGGAGAAACTTCAAGAAATCAAGAAGAAACACAAGAAGAGGAGAAATGACGGAACAGACGAAAATAAGGAATTGTCCGATAGTTCTGCGTATAGTCAGGACAAAGAAGATAACAGTAAAGCTGGTTCTCACAGAACGCGTGCTCGACGAAAAAGTGTAGACATCGCAACAGCCACCGATTTTGGTCAACGGGTACGGATGTCTGAGAACCCGGAGAAAGGTGACTCGACGGCTAGAATGGACTGGGTGACTGAAATGGAACAAGAGAATAAACGTCCAGCGTCAACTACTAGTGTTAATCTTCCTGTGTTCTCTGGGAACACAAATGCAGGACTCCAAGAACTTCACCTAGAATCATTGCGATAAGTCGCAATAGATGGCGGTTCTGTGTTCATTGTTACTTGATGAATCTGACGTTTGACATCATACTCGTGTTTATGACTAGCCTTTGTGGTCCTTGACTATGGCACACCGATTGCAGACAACGACACAAACGTATAATATATTGACTCTCAATATCAACAGGATCTCGAATCCATTAAAATTATCGGCCTTGAAAGATTATTTATACCAATCTGACACTGAAATTGCACTGTTGCAAGAAGTACTCGTCCATGAATTTCAATTTCCAGGCTATATCGAAATTGTAAATGTGGCGTTAGAGAATGAGTGTGGAACGGCAATTTTAGTTAAAAATGGAATACCTGTAGAAACTCTGTGTCTCTTAGAATCCGGAAGGGGAATATCCTGTAAAAATTTTGAAAGAACGGTAGTAAATATCTACGCACCCTCTGGCAACAATGCCAGAACTGCTAGAGCTAGCTTTTTCATGACCGAAATCGTTCACCTACTAAAAGATAATCCAGAAAATCTAATTATTGCAGGAGATTGGAACTGTGTCTTGAACCCCAAGGATCAAACCCCAAACTTTAATTTCTCCAAAGAACTGAATGATTGTGTCTGTGATTTACGTCTAAACGATGCTTGGGAAGTGCTATACCCAACAATGGTAAAATTTACGCACGTTACCAATGTTTCTGCTAGTAGAATTGACAGACTGTATGTTTCTGACAGCCTAAGGCAGTGTATAACTTCCATCGACGCGATACCTGCTAGTTTTTCTGATCACAGTGGGGTACGTTGCAGCATCAATCTCGTCCGGCAAAAAACGTTCTGGGGACGGGGTTTATGGAAACTGAATGTGAGTGTTCTTAACGACACAGAACTAGATGAATGTGTACGACTGACGTGGGTAGCGTGCCTCAGGGCACGACCAAGATACGGTTCAGCAATTGAATGGTGGACGAAACATGCTAAAAAGAAACTACGAATGACGTTGATTCAGTATGCGAAAGAAAAGGCCACATATTATAAGGACACTATAGAATTTTATTATACCTGTCTCAGAGAACTTTATGATCGTCCTGTTTTATCTGATGAGCACTTCATGCAAATAAAGAAAATCAAGGCAATTTTAACACAACTGAAAAGGAAACAACTCGATGGTTTGAAGGTCAGGTCTAGGTCGCAGTCAACTGTAGCAGAGGAAACTGCTTCTCTGTACCACATCATCAGACAAACAAAAAACAGAAGGAAGACTTTTTTGGAGAAGCTGCGAGCTGCAAACGGTGATGTCCTATCTGAACAACGAGCAATAATGGATGAAATTCACCGATTTTTTCAGGACCTATACACAGCTACTGATTTTAATGAGGCATCTGCAGCAACATTGCTGGACAGTACAGACGCTATTGTCACATCTGATGACAATAGAGGCTTACTAACAACCTTTTCTAGCGACGAACTGCTGGACATCATAAAAACTTCTCCACTGAATAAGACTCCTGGTCCTGACGGAATACCAGTGGAATTTTATAAAAAGTATTGGAATATGATTGGCGTCGCTTTTACTGACGTTGTAAACGAAGTTCTTACTGGTGTCGTCTTACCGCCCGAATTTAAAGAAGGCGTTATGGTGGTGGTTCCCAAAGGGCAGGGGATGAAAGATGTGCGCAAACTGCGGCCACTGTGTTTACTGAACACTGACTATAAACTCGCTGCTCGTGCATTGAAAGCCCGCTTGACAGTTGTTCTAAAAAGAGTCATTGGAAGCGATCAGACGGCTTTACCTCATAGGAGTATAGTGAAAACCTTCAGTGAATATCGTGACATTATTTCCATCTTTTCGGCGACTGAAGTTAAGGGATCTTTGTTTTTTATTGACTTTGCCAATGCGTTTGATAGGGTTGACCACCGTTACCTTTTTAAAACGATGACAACTATGGGATTTGGCAACACATTCTTACAATCATTAAAACATATGATCACGGGAATGACAGCGAAAATTCTTGTAAATGGACAACGTACGAAGAACATTGATATTCTCAGGGGATTTCCGCAAGGCAGTCCGCTCTCAATGCTACTGTACATTATATCGATAGAACCTCTTGTCCGAAAAATAAATAATGACCTTGAAGGAATAACAATAATGTCTGTCAAGAAAGTAACCAATGTGTATGCTGATGATTTAGGAGTCATTGTCCGGAGTAGTGAAGACGTTCAACATCTAAGCGACGCGATTCAGATGTACTCCAGTGCCACTGGCGCGGTCGTCAATAAAACGAAAAGTTCGCTGCTCAGTTTAAATGGCTTTGAAGGAAATGATTTAGACTGGATTACTACTACAGACCACCATAAGACCCTTGGCGTCATATTTTATAACTGTCCACTCCGGATGACTTCTGCCAACTGGAAAGAAATGCTAGCAAAAATCAGAGGTTTAACAAGGGAACATAGAAACAGGAATCTAAATTTGGTTCAGAGGGTTCAATTAATCAACTGCATTATCCTGTCTAAAGCTTTATATTTAGGTAAAATACTGCCTGTCCCATTAGGTATAGCAAAAAACATTACAAGAGCTGTGTGTCAAGTGATTTGGCAGGGATGCATATTCAGAGTTGCAGCTAACACAGTGACCTTACCATATGGTGATGGTGGCCACGGTCTTACAGACATTCGACAGAAAACGATGAATTTATTTATCAAGAGGACACAAGAAATTCTCCGTAACAACCCTGAGAGTATTACGGCTCTACTCTTCAAAATGACAGAGCCAAAGAGTTTAGCTGCCCCCGTCAATGTGGCCCCCATTAATTACAAGCTGAACCATGTCAGGGAGTACTTCATTGAGGTTAGTTACAAGAAGAACAGCCAGACAACAGGAGAACATAGTAATAGGCCATGTCATCATGACAAACCACGGACGAGTGCTGTTAGAAACAGAATGGAGAAGAAATATCCTACAAAAGACTGGTGCTCTGTCTGGAGGAATATCAGCAACAAACTTTTAACATCGGAGGTACGTTCCACGTGGTATCAGGTTGTCAATGCAACTATAGCAACGAACGAGAGACTGAGTGTTATAGGCAAGGCTAATTCCAGTTTATGCACCACCTGTGGACATGTAGATACGTTAGTCCACAGATTTACCTGCTCGGGCTACAGTGACCTATGGACAAAAGTGAAGCAGCAGGTGGCGTTCCTCCAAAGAAATGACGGCAGATTCATCACCACAGAAGAATTACTGATACCGGATAAGACATACTTCCCACGACAAAAAAACAATACAATAATGTGGATATTCGGACATTTTGTGCACTTCGTACTTCATCGAAGTTGCCGGAACGACGCTGAGGATTATAGTAGCTATATGGAAATGGAATATTACAAACTATTAAAGAATAGAAATTTCAAGAAGGATGTCGGTAACATGCTGCAAATAGTGTTCCGAAAGGAAGGTATAGGATAAAATATGTTACGCTAGAGAAATACAACCAGTTGAACTCCATGAGATAAATAATGTTTTACCAATAACAAAATGGAACAGAAGAATCAATATACCATTTTTTGTTATTATTATGTCTATTATTATTATTTTACTCCGTACTGACAACTCCTTAGTTCAACTAACATGAAGAACAATCACTAGCTCTAGAAGATTCACTAATGCAGACGTAAGAAGAAGTCTCGTTTTCTGTTTTTATTTGAGGAAGCATTGTTTTCCAGTCCTCACAGAGGTGGTACAGTTAATTTACTTATGGCGTAGAAGTTTAAAAGCTGTACGTGTGTTGTGTGGATGTTGAACCTATCGTTAGATCAGACAACAAATTGTTCCTTGACACAGCAATTTGGTTTAATTATGGCCCTGATACTGATGTATATGCTATTAAGTGAGAAACAGTGCATGAAACTGATTATGTGCGCAACGGATATTTTTAACAAAACAACTGTGACATGTAGCCTTTTGAAACAGACACTGACTATACTTAAAAATTTTGACTGCGAGAAAGATATTAAAAAAACCACAAATCACTTTCTTAATGCTTGACTGTGAGAATTTTATGCAGGTCAGTTTCTAATTATTGAAATTTAGTATCAATTTAGTATCATAGTCAATTAACTATCATTTACTATGGCACCAATAATGAAATCCGTTCAACAATATTATTCACATCAATACTGCACTTTAAATCCACTAATAATTAATTATCAAATGAAGGAAGTAGGTTAATTTTCTAACTACGTAAATGAAACATGAAAGGGAGTTTAAGCTATTTATTATTGATAATCAGCATTACATAATACAACTTCTGACTTGCTGGCAAAGCAGCCTCTGCTCTACATCGGAGCCATACACACAACCCAACCGCTCTCTAAGCGAGCTGAACCACTAGTGGTACTCTCTCTCAGTGCGAGCTACAATGCTATGCCATACATGATCTTTGCCAAAGATGAAACTTCATAAAGGACACATATCGATACATACAGTAGAAGCGATATTATACATTTTCTTGCAAGCAAGTTACTCGATACAAAACAGGAGGCACAATATTGGACATTTTCTTACAAAATAATTTTTTTATGGACACGTTTCATCACCCCCCTCCTGTTGTTGTTATGGTCTTCAGTCCGGAGACTGGTTTGATGCAGCTCTCCACCCTACTCTATCCTGAGCAAGCCTTTTCATCTCCTCATAAGAACGGCAACCCACATCCACTTGAATCTGCTTACTATACGCGTCTCTTGGTCTCCCTCTGCGATTTTTACCCCACACACTTCCCTCCAATGCTAAATTTACGATTCCCCGATGTCTAAGAATGTGTCCTACCAAGCGATCCCTTCTTTTAGTCAAGGTATGCCAAAAGTTCCTTTTCTCTCCAATTCTGTTCAGTACCTCTTCATTATTTATGCAATCTACCCACCTAATCTTCAGCATTCTTCTGTAGCACCACATTTCAAAAGCCTCTATTCTCTTCCTGTCCGCACTGCTTATCGTCCATGTTTCACTCCCGTACAAGGCAACACTCCACACAAATGCCTTAAGAAAAGACTTCTTTACCCTTAAATTAATATTCGATGTTAGCAAATTTCTCTTTTTCAAAAATGCTTTTCTTCCCATTGCCATTCTGCATTTTATATCCGTTGTACTGCGACCATCGCATGTTATTTTACTACCCAAGTAACAAAACTCATCTACTACCTTCATTGTTTCGTTACCTAATCTAATTCCTTCAGCATCGCCTGATTTTCTAAGACCGCATTCCATTATTTTTGTTTTGCTCTTGTTAATGTTCATTTTATACGCTCTCTTCAACACACTGTCCATTCCATTCAACTGCTCTTCCAGGTCCTTTGCTGTCTCTGACAGAATTACAATGTCATCAGCAAAACGCAATGTTTTTATTTCTTCCCCCTGAACTTTAATCCCTATTCCAAATTTTTCCTTGCTTTCCTTCATCGCCTGCTCGATGTACAAATTGAATAACATCGGAGAAAGGCTACAACCCTGTCTTACTCCCTTCCCAACTGATGCTTCCCTTTCATGCCCTTCGAGTCTAATAACTGCAGTCTGGCTTTTGTACAAGTTGTAAATAACTCTCCTTTCCCTATATTTGACCCCTGCTGACTTCAGAATTTGAAAGAGTGTATTCCAGTCAACATTGTCAAATGCTTTCTCCAAATCTACAAAAGCTAAAAATGTAGGTTTGCCTTTCCTTAATCTATCTTCTAAGATAAGACGTAAAGTGAGTATTGCCTCCCGGGTTCCAACATTCCTCCTGAATCCAAACTGATCTTCCCCGAGGTCAGCTTCTACCATCTTTTCCATTCTCCTGTAGATAATTCGTGTTAAAATTTTGCAACCATGACTTATCAAACTGATTGTTCTGTAATTTTCACACCTGTCTGCGCCTGATTTCTTTGGAATGGGGATTATTACATTTTTCTTAAAGTCTGAGGGCATTTCGCCTGTCTCATACATCCTACATACCAGTTCAAATAGTATTGTCATGGCTGGCTCTCCCAGAGACTTCAGTAGCTCTGAGGGTATGTCATCTACTCCTGGGGCCTTGTTCCGACCTAGGTCTTTCAAGGCTCTGTCAAATTCATCTCTCAGTATAGTATCTCCTATTTCATCTTGATCTACTTCCTCTTCCCTTCCTACAACATCGTCTCTAAGTTCATTTCCTTTGTAGAGCTGCTCTATGTACTCTTTCCACCTTTCAGCTTTCCCATCTTTGCTGAGAACTGGTTTCCCATCTGAGTTCTTAATATTCATAGAGCTGCTTTTCCTGTCCCCAAATGTCTCTTTTATTTTCCTGTAGGCGGTATCTACTTTTCCCCTTGTTATACATTCTTCTACAGATTTGCATTTGGCTTCTAGCCACTCCTGCTTAGCCATTTTGCACTTCCTGTCAATCTCATTTTTTAGTCGTCTGTACTCCATTTTGCCTGTTTCATTTACTGCATTTTTATATTTTCTCCTTTCATCAATTAAATTTAGTATTTCCTGTGATATCCAAGGATTTTTTGTAGGTCTTGCCTTTCTACCTATTTTTTCCTCTGCTGCCTTCACTATTTCATCTCTCAATGCTTCCCATTGCTCTTCTACTGTTTTATTTCCCCCTGTTTCTGTCAATTGTTGCCTAAATCTCCCTCTGAAATTCTCCAGAACTTCACTTTCCTTCATTTTATCTAAGTCCCATCTCCTTATTTTCCTACCTTTCTGCAGTTTTTTCAGCTTCAGCCTACAGTTCATAACTAACAAGTTATGGTCAGAGTCTATATCTGCCCCTGGGTATGTCTTGCAGTTTATAACCTGGTTCCGGAATCTGTGTCTTACCATTATAAAATCTATCTGATACCTTCCGGTGTCTCCTGGTCTCTTCCACGTATACAACCTTCTTTTGTGATTCTTAAACCACGTGTTTGTTACGATTAAATCATGTTCCGTGCAAAATTCTACCAGACGACTTCCTCTTTCATTCCTCCTCCCCAGTCCATATTCACCTACTATTTTTCCTTCTCTTCCTTTTCCTACTACCGAATTCCAGTCTCCCATCACAATTAAGTTTTCCTCTCCCTTAACTGTCTGAATAATTTCGTTTAGTTCCTCATATATTTCTTCGATCTCCTCATCATTGGCAGAGCTAGTTGGCATATAAACCTGTACTACTGTTGTCGGTGTTGGCTTCGTATTTATCTTGACAATGATAATGCGATCACTGTGCTGCTCATAGTAGTTTACCCGCATTCCTATTTTCTTATTCATTATCAGTCCTACTCCTGTGATACCCCCAACTGATTTTGTACTTATAATCCTGTACTCTCCTGACCAGAAATCCTGTTCATCCTGCCACCGAACTTCACTAATCCCCAATATATCTAACTTAAACCTATCCATTTCCCTTTTTAAATTTTCTAATTTACCTACCCTATTAAGCGATCTAACATTCCACGCTCCGACCCGTAGAATGCCAGTATTGTCTTTCCTGATGACAACATCCTCCTGAGTAGTCCCCGCCCGGAGATCCGAATGGGGGACTATTTTACCTCCGGAATATTTTACCCGAGAGGATGCCATCATCATATTTTCATACAGTAGAGCTGCATGTCCTCGGGAAAAGTAACGGCTGTAGTTTCCCCTTGCTTTCAGCCGTTCGCAGTAGCTGTGTGGCAAAGCCACATTAGCTGATGTTACAAGGCCAGCTCAGTCAATCATCCAGACTGTTGCCCCTGTAACTACTGAAAAGGCTGCTGCCCCTCTTCAGGAACCACACGTTTGTCTGGCCTCTCCACAGATACCCCTCCGCTGTGGTTGCACCTACGGTACGGCTATCTGCATCGTTGAGGCACGCAAGCCACCCCACCTCGGCAATGTCTGTGGTTCATGGGGGTGGACCCCCCTCCTACCTATTAAAATTTTATAGGGTGGGTGATGCCAATGGCATTGCCTAGCCAGCAAAATTACTGAATTTCAAGTCCAAAAATCCATTAATGACATCCAAAATATAACATGAAAAATATGAAAACCTGATAAACATTTTTATACAAGATATTCAAGATCAAAACAACAGATGAAGTTCATAGAAAATTTAAAAAAATGTGACAGTCATAAATACATGCAATTTTACAGACGAGTACCAACAAGAGTAATGCTTGGAGTGGTACAGGATGTGACAGGCATAAGCAAATGTCAAAATGTACAGAACATCAGCAATAAATGGAATACATGACAAATGTACATAATGATAAACATAAGTATATATAGAATTTCAGAGAACATAGTTTGACAAATGATATAGTGGAGAAAATGAGATAGCTAGAAGTAATACACAAATGGAAAAAATATATAATAATAAACATGAACATATACAAAGTTTTACAAAAGGTAGTTTAACTAATGTCATCATTCTTTAAAGAAAATGAGGTAATTACAAGTAATACACACAGTAGTGTAAATTCCATGCGTCTTAATTTTGTACAAGAGATCAGTATTTTTGGGAACATAAAATGAACATTTGTATCTTGTGCACAATGTAGTCTATGTAAATTTTTCGTGCACTTAGTATAAGATAAAGTGTCAATTTTGTATTCTGTGATGCATTTAAGATGCCATACTTTCATGGATGCTAGAATATACATGTAAAATTTTTGACTACATAGGTTTCTGATCATGTACAAAATTATGTCACTGCTTCGGCACAATAGGATTTCAATATTACGTTTGTCAATCGAATAGTTACAATGACAGTTCAGACTAAAGTGTATTGACTCATTATAGTTCTGAAAGCATATTTATCTATCAAGAGCACAATTTTATTTTGGTCACTCAATGTAAAAGAACCATGAAATATACCTAAACACTTGTAATGAACCTGTGGACAACGTTTGCAATGGGAGGCACTGTATAGTATAAGCACACGAATAGCACATTAGCTCCTAACATTCATTTTAGGTCTTCACACGAATAGCCAATTATTCCCTAACATTCATTTTAGGTCTGCACACGATTAGCCAATTATCCCCTAACATTCATCTTAGGTCTGCACACGATTAGCCAATTATCCCCTAACATTCATCTTAGGTCTTCACACGAACACAAAATACTGTAAGATTACACCACACTGTAGGCGAGCTGGCTGGTTGCATTGAAGTTGAAGTCATGGGGAAAAGGTTCTGATGTATTCCTCCATGCAATTCGACAACCAAGTGTGCTCCAACCAACGGGGCTACTAGCAGACTGCATCAGCATAGCCAAAATTAGAGCAAAATTATGGTGGTTGGCCAAGGCTGCAATGGACAGTACTATGTGGCCAAACATCATCCAAAAAACATCTTCATTAAAAGGCCCAAAATCAGTGGTGTATAATAACACGTCCATTGTTCTGTGTGCATTATGGAATCTCGTGTGCGAAATCGCCAGTTCCCATGCGTGTCCAAAGTACATGAAATAAAGCATTTTACACACAAATTAGTAACATAGTCATGATATTTCAGTTTACACTGAAAGAAAAGTCGTTGATTATTAAACCATATTTTTACATTACAAGTAGTGTCTTGAAGACGGATACATTTGAATAGTAATGAGTAATTTAATTCTTATACTAGAGTATCTACAAAATTAGTGTCATTTCATATAGGCATAAGGCTTTACATACTATGTACATATTACTTTACAAACACATAATCGTATGAAATACATTCAGGGTGCTTGTCATCAATTTGGCATTAGGTCATGTAAAGTAAATTTGTTGTCATAATTAGAGCAATTAACGTGAAGCCACTTCAAATAACTTGACATTCCAATTACCACTAGTCAATTAAATTGACATACATCACTATGGTGGGGATTGCATTACCACCAAATTATAACAATTAAATTACATATGTTGCCATGGCCAGGCTTTTGTCTGAACTGAGTTACATATTTCATTGCCTTGAGGTATAACACATCAGGGTAGTTTCGTGAGAATATCAAAAGAGGTTCAAGTCATCAGGTCATGTCTGTGTCTGTCTGAGTCAGCAGTAGGGTCAGACAAAACAATTAAGGCAAATTTTGGCACAGTAATAGATGTACATCACAGTAAATCATTCGATAACGTACACTACTTGTTAGGCATAGCTGCAGATTTTCATCAATAAGATCATCAATAAAAATTTTGAAGATAGCAGTAAGCAAAAGCAAAGTATCTCTGTGCATTAACTAGACATAACTAGGCGTAGTTTATGGCAAAACTGCAAGTTCGCAAGAGAGATGGCTGTGTGCAACGTATAAGCATAACCATACATTTTCATGAGCTTCATTATAAAATTAATTAGCATAGTGGTAGGGCTTAGGCATATAATTAGTGAGCATAGCGGTAAGCTTTGATTACAAGAGCAATAAGCATAGCTGCAAGCATAATTAGAGATATTCATTACACATAATTACAAATAATTACAGAGCATCAGAAGGATATTATTCTCACCAATCACACATGCCATTGAAGGCACAATGCATCAACATACAAAATGGTGCACATAAGCACAAAGAGAAAACACAAAAGCGCAGTGCGAGTAGGCACATAAGAAAAGAACAGAGCATAGCATCATTAGCAACAGAGCGATTCTCCTCATAATTGCTTCATAATCATTGTATACTCTCGTCCACATAATTACATTTATCAAACATCTTTGACTGTTACCAATACCTTCCTTACCATCATTTATCCATAAACAATAGTGCATTTTAAAGACCACCATGACATATTGTGTATTGCCTTACTCATCATCCTCCAGAATGTCCTTTTTCTTTTTTACTGCTTAATTGGCTTACAAAATGCTTATGTCAACTCAAAATCTTCTTCACTCGCTCCGAAGTTCGTAAGTTATGCAATTAGTAATACAGAAGAGAAATCTGATATTTTCTGAAACATAATAACTTAATTAGATTACTCAATCAAAAATTTCCATTAATTTTATTTGTCTTGCGCAGCCACAGAGTTCGTTATATGTAAATTGCAAGATAGTCATAGTTTTGTATGACAATATCCCAGCGTAGCACAGAGCATAAGTATTCAGAGTTAGGGAAAAGTAACAGTGAGAAAAAGATGTAGATAGAGCGCACTAAGGAAAAGCGGAAGAATAGTGACACTCAGCTCGAGAACGGGGCACCAATCGCCACTTGGTGTGTCCAAAACAGATTAATGGACTCTCTACCCCAATTTTATGCCTTGAAAATTTTAATGTTGGAAATGTGGTGTATGCCTTTCGACTTGTGCGTCTTTAAAGTTTCATTAGTGAAATAATTACTTTTTGTTTGATCCTTATGCTCTGGATGACGTTTAGTACGCGGCGGGTTTTGTTGCGACCGGCGATCATATCTGTTTCTATCAAAATATCGACTGCGCGAGGAATTTTCCTCGTCTTCTTCCTCTAAGTCTTGTAAGAGGTTTCTAAAGGCTTCAATATCATTCTTGCATCGTGCCGCAATGGCAATTTGACGCAAGTGTAGAGGCAATTTGTTCAAACAAATTCTAATTAATTCCGCAGGGCAGTAAGGTGCCAATAAAAATTGATTTTTGTATACCAAATGTTGGAAATATTCCACCGGGCTCGAGAAATTTGATCGCTCAAAAGTTTTGAACGTCGCAATACTGTTTTTAACGCGGTCTTGTGCCGCTTCCGACCAGTATGCGGATAGAAATGAGCGTCGGAACTGATTCTCGCTATAGCACTCTTGTGCAATAGCTCTCATTCTGGTGGCCGGCTCGCCTTCCAGATAACCACATATAAATTCTAATCTGTGCTTAAGTGGCCAATTCGGAGGAAGACAATAATCGAATTGCTGCAACCACTCTTTAGGGTGCAAGTCATTCGGAGAGTTTTTGAATGTCGAATTTACGTACAGTCAGGAAATGCTTGTAGTCAAACGCTTCCCTTCGCCTGTGCGGTGTAAGTGAGCGTAAACTACGCACCGAGTCTTCATTGTTGTTGCTATGAGGTACACTTCGTTCACGTACCAAGCGACCTACTTGAGTCGAATCATCATTGTCATTTTCGTTCAAATTTTCTTCTACGTCTTCGTATGCATTTCCATAAGTGTGTTCAAATTTCCTCTCTATTCGCGCCACGCGATCATCTAATTTTCTGACCTCAGCCTTGTATTGCTGATTAATGGTCATTTGACCTTGTTTGAAACGGTCAAGGGCGAGATATTCATTAGTTTCATTAAAGGGGGTAGGATGCGTTACATCAGAACTTTTGTCACTGTTATCACTGATTTGGGTAATTTTAACAGTAATATCCTCAAACTGTTTATTAATTTTATTGATCTGTTCCGTCGTGACTGACTGGAAGTTCTGCAACTTTTCATCAAATAGATTACTCTGTTGCTTCAATTGAGCGAGTTCAGTAGTTTCCATATTTTCGACTCGTGACGCAAAACTTTCCATATTTTCCACTCGTGACGCAAGGCTTTCCACTACCGGGTTAATCTCGTCGCGAATATCTTGTCTTATTTTCTGAGATTCACGTTTGAAAGTATTGAGCAGTTGTTCCCTGAACCGATTGTTGTCCTCATTTATTTTATTAAAACTACTTTGAATACTCACAAACCTCGAATCGCACGTCTGTTCTATTTTCTCAAGTTTGTTACCTTGTTTCTCAAGTTTTTCATTTAATTTCTGAGATTGTTCCTCCAGTTTTTCGTTTAATTTCTGAGATTGTTTCTCAAGTTTTTCACCTAATTTCTGAGATTCCTGAGATTGTAATTGACTATTCTCATTTAATTTAGAGAGCTGTGACAATAAAATTTGCATGAAATCATTTGGTAATACGTTTTCCATAGCCGTCGCACAAGTATTTTTTGTAGCAGAGCTAGGCGGAACCGATGCATTATTTTCCGCAACCACGTTACAAGAATTGGAATTCTGTATTGTCGAATCCTGTACTGTATCATTTTAATATTGTCTATTCCTGAACTAATCTGTTCTGCATTTTCGGACACGGTATTTACTGTCGTATTTGTATCAGTGCAGTGAGAAGACTCTTGTAAAAATTCAGCTTCTCTCCTTGCATCATTCGAGGTCTCATTTTCGGAAGCAGATTTAGCATCAGCGCGGACTCTCCTATTCTTCGACATTGTTAACAGAATTTTGCAGTAAAGTGACTAATAATATTTATTTTCACCTACTGCATATTTTTTGAAAATCACACACAGTAATTATGAGAGAACAATAGGCTGAATCGGGCTAGTGCAACATACAATCACAATCGAGATTACGCGAACCGTTAATTATCACACGAGTTCCGCGATACTAGAACTTTCATCACAACAAACATCAGACAATATAAAAGAGAGACTTGTTCAGTAGTAATGCAATTATTTGTATATTCAATTAATCTACTATAAACAATGCTACACACTATCAAGAATGGTAAGTAACAAACTACAGAAACAATTACTTTGCTACTGTTGCTATAACAAAGGATGGTGCTACAAAAATTAAATTAAGAGCCAAAAGATAAGTTGGTTAGTGGAAAAGACAAACTAACTTAAATAAGGCTACGTATCTAACTATGTCACGATCCTGTTTGTGAACTATCCTGGCAGGGTCGCCAGATAAAAGCTGTACGTGTGTTGTGTGGATGTTGAACCTATCGTTAGATCAGACAACAAATTGTTCCTTGACACAGCAATTTGGTTTAATTATGGCCCTGATACTGATGTATATGCTATTAAGTGAGAAACAGTGCATGAAACTGATTATGTGCGCAACGGATATTTTTAACAAAACAACTGTGACATGTAGCCTTTTGAAACAGACACTGACTATACTTAAAAATTTTGACTGCGAGAAAGATATTAAAAAAACCACAAATCACTTTCTTAATGCTTGACTGTGAGAATTTTATGCAGGTCAGTTTCTAATTATTGAAATTTAGTATCAATTTAGTATCATAGTCAATTAACTATCATTTACTATGGCACCAATAATGAAATCCGTTCAACAATATTATTCACATCAATACTGCACTTTAAATCCACTAATAATTAATTATCAAATGAAGGAAGTAGGTTAATTTTCTAACTACGTAAATGAAACATGAAAGGGAGTTTAAGCTACTTATTATTGATAATCAGCATTACATAATACAACTTCTGACTTGCTGGCAAAGCAGCCTCTGCTCTACATCGGAGCCATACACACAACCCAACCGCTCTCTAAGCGAGCTGAACCACTAGTGGTACTCTCTCTCAGTGCGAGCTACAATGCTATGCAATACATGATCTTTGCCAAAGATGAAACTTCATAAAGGACACATATCGATACATACAGTAGAAGCGATATTATACATTTTCTTGCAAGCAAGTTACTCGATACAAAACAGGAGGCACAATATTGGACATTTTCTTACAAAATAATTTTTTTATGGACACGTTTCAAGTTCAACGCATATGAAAGAAGAAGTCATAAGTTTCTGTTTGATTTTCAATTCCAATCAGCAGAGAGAAAGCGATAAAAAAAAAAGCGGGGTAAAGCGCCTGAATGGTAATTGAAGGGTCGCGGGTTCGAAACCTACTCAGATCACCGATTTTTTTCAATCTGTGTTTTAACGCAGCATTCACGTCTCAACAATGTGTGTCATAAACTACATGTGGTTTGGATTCCACGTTAAACTGTAGGTCGCCTTTCCCGGTTGAATAATTGGGGCAGGTTAGGGACATGCAAGTCTCTGAACTGGCGCACAGTTGGGTGACATATACCAGGACTCTGAGCCACACGAAATTATTATTACTATCATTATTATTATAACAACGATATGTGCTGTTGTTACTAGTCAGACACGCACGCATCGTCATTCCTGTTGAGTTAACATTTGAGATTTAACGTCCATTCGTGCTTAGAAAGGACACCGGTAGGTTCGGGGTTCGATTCCCGGTGACGCATAACGTAATTATATCCTGATTACAGATTCAAACGTCCCGCTACTGGTGAAATAATTAGACTACTAACATCTGACTTCACTTAGTTATCTTCCATTTAGATACCGGGTATGTAACTCAAAATCGAATGTTTGTAAATCTATGGGACCAAACTACTGTGGTCATCAGTCCCTAGGCTTAGAACTACTTGATCTAATCTAAGGACAACACACACACCCCTGACCGAGGAAGGACTCGAAACTCTGACAGGAGCAGCCTCGTATGTCAGTCCCACACAGCACTGAGTCTGGGAACTTGTGATTAGGGATATAACAGTGATTATTAAGTTCCTGGTTCAGTAAAATATAAGTAAATAAATAAAAATATTTTAGAATTGGCATTTTATATGATTTGATTTGCCCGTTATGATATTTGTGAGGGAATCTCGAATATTTCACACATCTTTATACTTCGTCAGCTGTGACAACTTAGGCATAATCAGGTATCTATAACACATGAATGCATTGCTTGGTTAGATATGGCTACAGGTGGTTGGTTTGATTCCAGAACAAGGTGTTTGTCATATCAAGTTCAAAGATGTGTACAAATATTAGTTCAGGTATGAATGCGGAGAAACTGTTGGTGATACGCAGTTAATATTGATGTTTCCATAGTGCGTTTTCTGCTGTTAATTGAGTTTTTATTATATTGGAGTATTGCAGCCCAGTGTGGGATCCTTATCAGGTGGGCATGACGGAGAACATCGAGAGAGTCCAAAGAAGGGCAGCTCGTTTTGTATTGTCACGATACAGGGGAGACAGCGTTACGGAAATGATACAGGATCTGGGATGGGAATCATTAGAACAACGGCGCTTATCGCTGAGGCGTGGGTTACTTGCGAAACTCCAATCGCCAACATTCTCCTCCGAATGCGAAAATATATTGTTGACTCCCACTTACATAGGTAGAAATGATCATCAGAATAAAATAAGAGAAATCAGAGCTCGAACAGAGAGATTCAGGTGTTCTTTCTTCCCGCGCGCTATTCGAGAATGGAATGGGAGATAAATAGTATAATTGTGGTTCGATGAACCCTCTGCCAGGCACTTAAATGTGATTTGCAGAGTATCCCATGTAGATGTAGATGTAGATGTAGATATGGTTAGTTCTACAATCGGTTAATAAAAATCCGCTCGCCTGTGGAACGACGTTTCGCAATTGTGAGAAAACGATTTAGAGAACAAGAGTACTTCGAATTTCTACAGGACTTTAGGATTTCCTATACTATAGTAAAATCTGTTGTTTATAACAATATTAAATGTTGTTTAAGGATTAATTAATGTTTTATGTGTCGGAGTTTGTTATATCAGACTGTAATAAGTGTGATAATTCTTAAGATATGTCATTGTAATAAATTGGATTTAATAAACGTTAAGGACTTAATAACGTGTTTCCTTTTATTTGCAAAATCGTGGTGTTAATTTACAACTGGAATGATTGCCATAAAGAGCGGTTATCTGTAGTGGATCCATTTTTAATAGTCGAACGACTATACCGAGGAGCGAGCAGAGCACCCCCAAGACACGTACGTTAGTTGGGTTGCATGCACATCAGGCGAAACGCAATTCAGGTCGTTCGGATATTTTTGCGCATGGTATACGTTCCCTCCGTACTGCTGGTCAGCACTTTCAACTGGCGCCACGATAAGAAGTATGCAGCTTCGGCATGATAGAGAATTCTAGTCATTGAGCCTGATTATCGGCGTAGGAAAAATGTCGCTTTACAACAGGCCTAGGAATTCCACTCAGTTTACTTAAATGTCTATCCAACTTCTGCAGGCATAACATAACAGAGTTAGTCTGAATTTACTATGAGCAGCAGTATTTTGATACTACATTTCCACTTCTTTTGCTAATATTTACCTACATAATTGATTATTTTTTCTCTTGTGATTTATTGAAGAAAAAATGTAACAAAGAAAATAAATCTAAACGTGATATCTAAACTGATTTTTCACTTCTTTTAGTTGGATCTCCACGTTTCACTTTCATATCACATAATTTTTAAACAGTTGTTCTCGACCATCAGGTTAACTGCTCACGGGCCACATTGTTCACGTTACTTTTTACGTTGCGTTAAGGGTGTGTGTGGGTGAAACGAAGTCTAAAATTCTGAAACCCACCTGGGTTGTTCGGGCACGGTAAATGCTCGTCTCTCTGGAAATTCTCACAGTCGCACAGAGGTTCCCCGTCGAGGTAGCCCCATCTGGAAATGTTGAACTTGTAGTTTGACTCCTCAGCCTGTTAAGAGCCAAGTTGTAAAGGATTTGCTACCCCCAGCTGCAAGTGTTTCTTTCAGGGCCATAGCTGAAGCCTCCTCTCTTTGACAATGACGTCAATTGGCTCTGACGTCCACAGGAAGCTGATTTCTGAGTAAAGCCGCGTAGACTGTTATTGGTGCTCATGTAGGGGTGACGATTATCTGTCATTTGTTTCTTCCTCTCCACCTCGGCAGCTACTTGCCGCCGTATACTAGGGGGAGCTATCTCTATCAGAGGGTAGATCTTCTCTGTAGGCATGGGTCTCAAGCACCCCGATATGATGCGGGCTGACTCATTTACGGCCACGTCGATATATTTCACGTGAGCCGTATTCTTCCACCCTGGTGCGGCATATTCAGCTGCCGACAGACTAAGCACCATGGCTGTTGTTCGAAACTCTTGTGAGTCAGCACCTCAGTTTCTGTTCGTCAGTTATTTTCGTGGTATAAGTTCACAATTTCTCAAAATACATTCATGTTCAGAAAAAAATCAGAGTACTAGAGGTGTTGTTGTTGTTGTCTTCAGTCCGGAGACTGGTTTGAAGCAGCTCTCCACAATACCCTATCCTGAGCAAGCCTCTTCATCTCCACATAAGAACGGCAACCTACATGTGTCTGAATCTGCTTACTGTATCCATCTCTTGGTCTTCCTCTGCGGTTTTTACCCCACACACTTCCCTCCAACGCTAAATTCACAATTCCTTGATGTCTGAGAATGAGTCCTACCAATCTATCCCTTCTTTTAGTCAAGGTATGCCAGAAATTTCTTTTCTCCCCAGTTCTGTTCAGTACCTCCTCATTAGTTACGCGATCCACCCACCTAATCTTCAGCATTCTTCTGTAGCACCATATTTCAAAAGCCTCAATCCTCTTCCTGTCCGCACTGTTTATCAAGGCAACACTCCATACAAATGCCTTCAGAAAGGACTTCCTTAGGCTTAAATCAATATTCGATGTTTCTCTTTTTCAAGAACGCTTTTCTACCCATTGCCATTCTGCATTTTATATCCTCTGTGCTGCGACCATCATTTGTTATTTTACTGCCCAAGTAACGAAACTCATCTACCTCCTTTATTGCTTCTTTACCTAATCTAATTCCTTCAGAATCACCTGATTTTCTTACACTGCACTCAAATACCCTAGTTTTGCTCTTGTTAATGTTCATCTTATATGCACCTTTCAGCACATTGTCCATTCCGTTCAATTGCTCTAGAGATATGAAGTCCATATTCACGGAACACGTTCATTAGTTTGCCCGAAGACATGATTTCCATTTCAGTCTCATTGTTTCATCTTGTGCCAGTCACCTAGTAGGTACAGATGAAAAACTTCAGGTTAGAACAGACCATAAGAAGTGATCGATCAGCTATTTTTCGGTGTGTTATTACTTTATAACGTATGAGGCATTCTAACCTTATCTTTTTGTAAAGTTGTGAAGAGTTTTACAGACGCTATATTTCGATCTAGAAAGTAACTAATAACATTGCTTACGTAATTCAAAGGTACTATAAAGACAGAATTAATTACGAAAACTCTTGCAAAATGTAAAATTGTAAAGTAATCAAGATGTTACATATCTTGTGTGATCTGAGCAGATAAAATGAAATGGTCAAAACCTATTATTACACTACGGCACTGCGTGTGGATGCATACTGACGTCATTATTAGTTTGGAATATTTCACACGTAATATTATGTAATTACACTATTATTAATATTAGCGGATGTACAAAATAAGTCAAGTGTAACATTTTGTCGATATGCCAAACAGATCATTCTCACACACACATTTCACTTGTTTATAACTTTATCATTTAATGTATTAACATTTATATTATAATTTTATGATTTTACTTTGTAATTATATTTGTTACTTTAGTCGAAAATCCAAAGATGATAGACCTGTTTTTGACGATCATATATAAGAAATTTGCCGAACTCTCACAACACCTGTTACTAGTGTGATGCTGCATTGGGACCTTAAGGCTGTGTTTAGTAAACAGATATAACTGGCCAAAATACTCAAAAGAAAGATATTACAGTTGTCTTTACATATGTGCTTTATCCAAGATGCCACCTATGAGTGTTATTCAAATGTTCAAATGTTGGTAGAGCTTATGGGACTTAACTACGGGGTTATTAGTCCCTAAACTTACAAACTGCTTATGAAATAGCTTACACTAAAGACGGCACAAACATCTATGCCCGAGGGGGGATTCGAATCCTCGACCGCAGCGGCCGTGCAGACCGTGACTGGCACGTCGCAGACCGCTCGGCCACTGCAGCCGGCCTGAATGTTATTATATTTGTGCTACGAAGTAAATATAATTATACAGTGAAACTAATTAACTCGTTTGCTGGCATTTTCATTACCAGTTGCCATAAAACCTGCAACACCTCATTGCAGCGAGAATCGGCTTCTAGACATCGAGTCCACCAGAACTTCAGTAATTAATGTCATCGACTTCCTATCACATGGTTTACAAGTCGATTTGTAACCTCAGTTTCTGCACGAAACTCTTGTGCCATACTCACAGTAATACTGTTGAAACGAGCACTGATGAATATCAGCGATCACTATGGGAATTAGGAAACTGGTAGTGTTAGAAGGTCCATCGCCTATTAATGTATTCATAAACTGACCCATTACGGAATGCAACTCCTTGTAGTTGCTCTTGACGTGCAAATTTCTAAGCAAAATTGGTTAGTATGCGAAACAGTCGCCACAAAGTAGTTGCCTAAAGTTATAATTTACCGTCGATTCTCTTCGGCGTGCACAAGAGTGGAAGCTCTGGCGAGCCGAGCCGTTAAGGTCCGTTTATGCTCAAAAGCAAAGCCGCAACCGATCACGTCTCGGTGCCTACTATAAGGGCGGGAACCACTTAAGTGGACTGTCGGAAACGTACTATAGAGACCCCTCCCGTAACGTCCAGAACGGGTGTTTCAGAAAAGGTGGCAAGGCTCGTATCCATAATATTCGTTTTCCTACGACCTGCGTGAGAGGCTACGAAATGTGTCAGTTCGCGTTCCATGATGAGAACGACAGTCTGTGACATCAAGAGGTTGCAGATCTGGTGATTCTGCCATACAAGTTAAAAAGGAGATTTTGGATTGGCGCTTCTTGTCCTCAAGCAAATAGGTGGGAGTTTTGCCTTACGGTGAATGTTCACTCTAATCGATGAGGTAAGATATGGAACTTCTACTGGGCTTTGACGGAGAGAGGACCTGAGGCAGGAGGAGACAGGCTTGGTACCACCAACCAACAGCTTTGCGCAACTAGAGATGTACGCTCACTCCGTACTGCAGAGCAACAGCTTCAAATATCGTCACGATAGAAGTATGTAGCTTCAGCATGATAAAGAATTCTAGTCATTGAACCAGATTATTAGTACAAGAGAAATGTCGCTTTGCAATAGGCATAGGAATTCTATTTCATTAGTTTCCTTGAACGTCTATCCCACTTCTGCAGACAGTAGTCGACATAAAGTAACAGAGTTGACAAAAAAGATGTTCAATTGTTTGTAAAGCTTATAGGACGTAACTGTGGGGTCATCAGTCCCTAAACTTACAAACTACTTATGAACTAGCTTATACTAAAGACAGCAGAAACATCCATGCCCGAGGAAGGATTCAAACCTCCGACGGGGCACAGAGTTAAAATTAATTTACTATGACTGGCAGTATTTCCACACTACAACTTTTCCGCTCTCTTTTGCTAATGTTTAACTACATAATTAATCAATTTTCTCTTGTGATTTATTGAAGAAAATAGGTATCAAAGTAAATAAATCTGTGATATTTAAACAGATTTTTCATTTCAGGTAGTTACATCCCCACGTTTCAATTCTATATCACTTAGTTTTTAAAGAGTGATTCTCGACCTTCAGATTAACTGCTCACGGGTCACACTTGTTTCCGTTATTATTTCCGTTTCGCAAAATAAATCCATCATCAGTGAGTCTTAAGAATGTGTATGGTCGAAACGAAGTCCAAAATTCTGGAACTTTATGCTCTCACACACGTGGAGTTTCGGACAGGGTTCGCGATGGGCCCTGACAATTTGTTTCACGCTTGATGGCATACATGTGTGTAAGGCACGAACGACCTCCTGTAATATAACCATACATGCTGCATTCACCTGGCTCCAAAGCTCACCTGTGGTTACCGGCAGTGTGCCTGATCTCTGAAACCCTTGTTTGACAATATCACACACATTTCGATAGGCAAAGTGAGTTAGCGAACCATGGCAAAGGTGACCTAGCGGACCATGGCAGAGGTCACGTAGCGGACGATGGCAAAATGTCTATCACACCAAGCACGCACGTTTTCGAGAACAAAATATTGTCGCCTATTGTCTTGCCGAACCTTGGATTCTCGGGTATCCTCAGGTAAGAAGAAATGGTATGGCTACTGGTCTCAGGTCGTTGTTGGCGTAGAGCAACCTGGTCACAGTCCTATGGACACGTACTGTGATTTTTGTGGATATACCACACCATGAAATGATGCTGTATGTCTCGCTGTTATGTCATTCCCCCTGTCTGCAATGAACCAAATTGCAGCATTATTTTCAAACAAACAGAAACTGGATTCTTCCAGAAACACTCTCTGATGCCCTTCCTCTTCCCAGTGACGTCATTCCATTCAACACTGCCGCCTAGCAAATTTCTGTCCATTTGTCAAAAGTAGGCGGAGAAGTGAACTACTCAGATGTAACTCATGCCATAATAAACGGCGAGGCACTGTCACCCCTCGCAGTATATCATGAGTTCCATTGTCTCACTTTGCACCAGAGCCAAGGAAGACGCAGATCTTACCTGTAATTCCATTCCTTTGAGTTGTGAGTCGTCCTGAAGAGAAGTCTGAGTACAAAATATCACATTGCGTCATAAGCTAATGAAAACAAATGAGGCAGACTTGCTTTGGTGTTGAATTATCGCTTATGTCAGACACTGTTCTAATGGTAAATAGCGCAGCTTTTAGCTTTTGGACAGGATCCATAACAGGGTTTTCCACTAAGGCTTACTAACTATACGAACGCCTAAAAATTTGGTCTATTCCATCTAATTTATGTCCAGCCTTCATTACTAACCTGTGTTATCAGCAAACAAATATATTTTAGAATGAATCTTTCACTCTGCAGCAGAGTGTGCGCTGATATGAAACTTCCTGGCAGATTAAAATTGTGTGCCAGAACCGGGACTCGAACCTGGGACCTTAGATTCACCTAGTATGCATGGAAGCATATCATTTTATGTTACTGAGAACAGCGGCCGCAGACCAGACCATTTTATATTAATTTGCAAAATTTTGCGAATAGTTGATAAAAGAATGAAGCGTTATTGAAAAAGATTGTGGACATGAAGAGCAGTCTTTTCTGGTATATTGGTATACCTTGAAAATAAGGGGCGTTCACCTGCCGAAATACTGGCTGTTGTCGCAGACGTTGCCCAACTATATTTCCATAAATTATTTTAACATTACATACAGAATAAGCCCAATATTCACAGCAAAAGTAAATTAGAAATACCTTCCGCACTACCACATCTGCCTCGGGCATGGATGTGTGTGTTTGTCCTTAGGTTAGTTTAACTTAGTTTAAGTAGTTTGTAAGTCTAGGGACTGATGACCGACGTAGTTTGATCCCATAGAATTCCAAACATTTGATTAGATTTACGACATCTGGCTCAAGTCGTCAATTGCCAGCAATTGTGAAAAATCGAAAGCCTTTAGACAAATGACACATAGGGTAGACCAGGGTAATGGCGCCACCTTAACGGAAACTAGTATTTTTTACCTTGTTAAAGGTGTGTCTCTTTCGTAAAGAATAATACTACAGCTTCGCCAGCTAATACTACATTATTATGATTTTTTGCAGACATGCTTTTTGTTAAGTTTTATTGTTAAAAATATATTGTGAAAGTATACGCAGTGGCGCCTTTACCATGGGTTCCGGGGTAATGAGGTACATTTGAAAATCAAGGTTAAACCTGCACGATGAGTGAGTAGTAAGTGTAAGTGTAAGTGTTACAACGGTTGTAATTCATACTTATCACTCTTCTGTATTACATGTTTAGAAGGTTTTAAGTACTTGTCGATGTAAAATTGGCATAAAAATTCTTTTTATAATTTAGGCTTGATTAAGACACTGCAAAAGTCAAAAATACCGTTACAGTTTTTGGCACTTCAAACCTACTACATTCACTACATTCTGCAAGTGTCCATTTCACAAAATGTATGCATCTGTATTACACTTAATTTTGCCTAAATTCTCCACCATGGCGTCATTGTCCCAGTTGAAAAATATGAATAAGAACGTCAATTTAAAGCCAAAGATTTTGCGGAACAGGTTAGAGACACGAAATCGCAGCTAAATATCTACATATTACATTAATATGAGTATTAAACCCAGCATTCTCCAGAGATGATTTACGGGAATGCTTAATCTGGCTGGCCAGAGGACGATATGAACCTCCATCCTCCTGAAAGCGAGTCCATTGTGATAAACAGTGCTCCTCCACGTTTGGTATGACATTCGGCGAATTCAGTTATGAGAAAAAGTTTGTTTGTCTTACAGTTGTTTAAGCGATAAGGTACAACGGAGTTGCAGACATCTGTTTCAAAGAGAGTGGAGTAAAACGGTTTAACGCAATACATATACAGGGTGTTACAAAAAGGTAGGGCCAATCTTTCAGGAAACATTCCTCACACACAAAGAAAGAGAATATGTTACGTGGACATGTGTCCGGAAAAGCTTAATTTCCATGTTAGACCTCATTTTCTATTTACGGATGAGGCTTCATTCCAACATGATCAAATCGTAAATTTTCACAATCAACATGTGTAGGCTGACGAGAATGCGCACGTAATTGTGCAGTCACGTCATCAACACAGATTTTCTGTGAACGTTTGGGCAGGAATTGTTGGTGATGTCTCGATTGGGCCTCATGTTCTTCCATCTACGCTTACTGGAGCACGTTATCATGATTTCATACCTGTGCTGCTAGAAGATGTGCCTTTACAAGTACGATACATTATGTGGTTCAGGCACGATTGGAGCTCCTGTACATTTCAGTCGATGTGTTCGTACGCTTCTCAACAACAGCTTCGGTAACCGATGCATTGGTAGAGGCGGGCCAATTCCATGCCCTCCACGCTCTCCTGACCTCAACCCTCTTGACTTTCATTTATGGGGGCATTTGTAAGCTCTTGTCTACACAACCCCGGTACCAAATGTAGAGACTCTTCGTGCCCGTATTGTGGACGGCTGTGATACAATACGCCATTCTCCAGAGCTGCATCAGCGCATCAGGGATTCCATGCGACGGAGGGTGGATGCATGTATCCTCGCTAACGGAGGACATTTTGAACATTTCCTGTAACAAAGTGTTTGAAGTCACGCTGGTACGTTCTGTTGCTGTGTGTTTCCATTCCATGATTGATGTGATTTGAAGAGAAGTAATAAAATGAGCTCTAACATGGAAATTTAGTGTTTCCGGGCACATGTCCACATAACATATTTTCTTTCTTTGTGTGTCAGGAATGTTTCCTGAAAGTTTGGCCGTACCTTTTTGTAACATCCTGTATATTTGCGGAAACCCGTGTAGTTACTACGAGAAGGCCACACTCATTTCGTTCGAGAACTGCCCTTGATTGAAACGCCTTCTTTGAGTCTTTGGTACGCCACTGGTTGTTTGTGTCATTCATGAAGCCAGAGCAACCTCTCAGAATACACACACACGCTCACACTTAATCGCAAGCGAGAAACGTGAGACGACTAGCCCGGGACACAATAATTCGTTACGGACCGTGTAAGACGGTCATCACAGAACGCACGCCGAAGCAGATAGCATCGCTTTCTTCCATTGTGAGAGAGCGCGGCGTTGGCTGACACTCTTGTCGACTATTGTGCCTTTCTGCGTCCGCAGCTAAGCCGTGAGCGCGTTTCGACAGTCGGGTGACCGCTTACACACAGCATCACAGGCGGATACCAGAGTAGCGGGAGACCCACCCGAAAGTGTGGCAACGGCAGAGACGACCGTAGAATCACGAGCTACGGCTTCAGACATCGGATCACAAATGAAGTAACCTTTCGTGACTCTTTTGTGGTATTTTACAATTTATTTACTTGCTGGGGCTACAGACGAGGATTGGAACTTAAATAGTGGCAACGTTTTATTCACAACTGATACAAAACCGTTACATTTTTGCATCTGTTACTGTCCTTCAAAGTAGTACCAGCGTTGTGTAGAACCCGTTGCCAGCGATGTGGGAAACGTAGTATACCGTTAGAAGGCCGTGTTCCGTTGATGGTGCGAATTGAGCTTTCTACTGCCTGTCGAATTTCTGGAGCAGTTCTGAAGCGAATGCAACGAAGTGGTTCCCTTATCTTTGGAATCAAATCAAAGTCACAAGGACTTAAGTCCGGGGAGTATGGTGGATGGTACAGTACTTCCCACTCTCATCGACCGAACAGAGCAGCCACAGCTTGCGCTGTATGCGCCCGTGTATTGTCGTGCAAAATGATGGGTGGGTTGCACAGAAAGGGTTACCGCTTCTTTCACAAAGCTGGTCGCAGGTGATACTGCAAAAACAAATAGTAATTCTGTGCATTGACGGGCTGCCGTGGAGGAACGTAATGCCACAGTTTGCCGACCTTCGTTAAGGGTTTTTACCGAAGTGCCACTGTTCTGTACGGCAATGCCAACTCCCAGCAGGCATCTTGAAGACTTTGATGACACTGTGATATTACAGATACAGGGGGAAGCTGATTGTTTCCATGTGAAAGGCGGGTTCCGCCAGGGTGTTTGGCTCCCCAGTCGGCCTGTTACCAGTTTGTACCCAGTGAATGGGATACAGCAGGTAGTCACGTTCATTCTAACGTGATCGGAAACCGAAGCAACGCTCTTGAATGAGCGAGGGCGGCTAACCCAAATGCAATTGAAATACAATATAGCCACACACATTATTGTAAAATTCCATATAAAATCAGAAAATAATCAAACGGCAAATATAATTATATGAGTGGATTCAGGAGACTTGAGATATTCAAACGTCGTAATTACAATTTCAATATCCCTTACAGATAAAAAGCGGACAAATCTCAGTACTATAATAATAATAAGTCTTATATATACAATTCAATAAATTTTGTAGTACTCTCTTGTTCCGCTTTTAGTTGAGGTACATAAATTCCAACACAGAAACAAAAATCATGAACCCAGCAAAGCGCATTGCATTTATATAGGTATTTTATTATATTTAATATTATTCTTAGTAACGTTCATTTTTTATCTTGGAAACTGCCAGTTAAATATTTTATGGTCGACTAAAAATAGTAGATATGCAGCAGATAATTTATGTATAAACAATTATAAGTATTTTTGGAAAAGAACTGAATATATTTGTATAAAAAGACATTGATAAATAATAACTGCGCAACTATATTTCGACGGCGACAGTGTATTTGAACAGTGAGATGCCGTGCTTAATAGCTGTCTGAACAAATAGCTTCCGTCTCAACCGTTTTTTAATATTGATAAATATATATTTGTTTGTTAAATGTAAACAATATTTGTAGGGAGGTGGTCAAAGCATTTAATTCTGTGATATTCAAATGTATAATATTTTGGAAGAAAAATTATATTTTAAAGATGAGGCGTCAGGATGCGTGGTAGGATTCAATTTTGGGAACAGAGAGAGCACGCTTTTCGAACGCTTGGGAAGGGACTCGTAACTTGGACGTGATGGTGAAAGGTTGTGACGCTGGACGGTCTGAAGCCTCGTTACGAATTTGTGATTTGAAGAGATAGCCATGTGTGGACTTAGAAATTTACGGGACTGTGACTGCAGAACTTAAGTCACTGCTTGAAAAGGGATAAACTATGCACGGTTGTAGGGCTGTGGAACTGTAATAATTCAGCAGTTGTGTACACGTGTGATGACAAACTATGTCTTATAACAAATACTGCAATTGCGGATTAATTAGGAACTACAATGTTGGATGGACTTCAATAATTTACGAGTGATAATTTGAAACTTTTACTCTCGAGTGCATGTGATACTTATTGTGCCTCTCATGTACAGTAGTAGGAGAAATATTCAGTTATTTACCGATATATAAAGCAGGACCACCTCCGCGTTTCATGTCTATATAGAGTAATGAACTCTATTTACAATAATTACTTCGTCAGTGAATCACTTCTTTATCTTAGAATCCATTTTTTTGGTCATTGAGAGGTTTAATTGAATTTTGTTAAATATATTTTCACGTCATCGTATGCCGATTGATAGACTGTCTAAACTACAGATTAATTATTGATCTTGTTTAAACAGATTGGGTAGCTGTTTAGGGCATAGAAGCTGACATACATAACTCACCCCTATGAACAAAAATAACGAGCCATTAAATTTTCTTACCCTGTGTTATGTATTGCCCAAGTCTTATTGGTGAAAATTGATAGGAAGGTCGTAACACTATCGTGCTGTACGACCTCTTGCACATTCAGTCTTGATCCAGCTCCGTTGTTCTTGTTTCAAAAACATAGCGACACCGTTACGTTAGACCGCTCGCTCACAAGTGGCTGAGTGTTCCCTGGATTGTGCGCACGTCGGTGACGTGGGACGGGCGAGTCCATATTCTCGGAGGTGAGGTAGGTATGCCAACAACGTGTGCTATCAGCGACAATAGCACATTCCATTGCATAGTGTGTCCAAGGCAGTGTTGCCGCTATTTAAGTTCCAACCCTTGCACATTGAGGTGGCAGAATTCTTGTGATAGAAATATGCACAGATTGAGGGGGCGTCATGGTATTAAAATATGGTAGATTGGCAGAGCTGTGATTTTTTACTCCGATGAACCATGACAAGAGGTTTCGGACGGATGGATTCGGAATGGTGGTTGGAGCTCCGCTCGTGGGACATCCCATTTCGGATATCCCTTAGGGACAATATTTAAGAGATTAGTAGTGTACTTGGAATAAAACTTCGGGCATTACCTCTCACCATGCACAAGAGCTTGCACTAAATAACCAAAAAGCAGCGAATTTTGCATGTAGTTTGTGACCCAGCGTAACAGAGACCAACGCAACTTTTCATCCCTTTGTAAACAGATACTGTGTGTTATAATGTAAAGCTATTTTTTCCATACTGCTGTGTGATTTGTCATGTATTTGTTATCATTTATTTTGCTGGTTTAATACAACTGTAATGTTTTATTTAATTTATTCATGTATCAGAAACGTAAGGAAGTGTACAAGCTAATTTAATCAGGTCTTTGGCATTGTACGGCATTATCTGTGAAGAAGGGAGTATTGTCGCTGGTAGCGCGGAAGTGCATAGCGGGTAGTAGTTGCGAGCTTTTGATGGACTGTGTCGGATGCAACAGTGAGTCGGCATGAGTAATGGTGACTCGTGGAGAGCATGTGGCTGAACTTGAGCGTTGTCTTGGAACAAGAAGAGGTAACGGCGAATAGGCGATATAAATTATTTGTATGGGGACAGCATACAACCTGTGACAATGAAGTCCAGCGAATAGTCTTGTAACATTAACATAGATGAAATATGAACTATAGTTTACCTTACCATCCTTCGAAATAACTATGCACCGCTGTGTAATACATATCCTGAAAACTTTGCCCGAAGTCTTCCTTTGCGATGGTGTTCAAAAGCTTCGTCACATTTCTTTGGATGTCAGGAATACCGACAAACCTCTTTTGTTTGAATGCGAGTTTCAGTCGAGGGGATAGGAAAAAAAAAATCTGGAGAATGGAGAACCGGAAGGTACAGTGGATGTTAAAGTTGCACCACTCCTACTTTGCCACTAACTGCTTGACTATATTGGCTGTGTATGGAAGAGCGTTCTCATGAACGAAAGACTAACTACCTTGTAGTATGAACTGGGGTCGTATCCTGCATATAAGTAGCATGAAACGGGTCAAAATTTCAACGTACCTTGCAACGTTCAAAGTCGTTACCTCAGGTAGAAGTTCCTTCTGAGTAATTCCTTCACTATTGGAAAACGTGATGAACATTTTGATGCGTGATTTTTCAGCTGTGACCGGGTGATGTCAAAGCCATTCCATGCTTTGCCGTTTCGTTTCAGGGTCGTAACGGAGACACTAGATTTCATCCTCATTCACAGTACAGGTCAAGAAATTCGATGTGGCATTCAGTGTTTCGACAAAATAATGTTGTGATATTGCAGATACAGGGGGAAGCTGATTGTTTCCATGTGAAAGGCGGGTTTTGCCAGGCTGTTCGGTTCCCCAGCAGGTTGGCTAACAGTTTGGACCTAGTTGTGGGATACAGGTAGGCAGGATTCCCCTAATGTGCTCGTAAACAGGAAGCGACTGTCTTGGATGAGCGAGGGCGGCTGACCCAGATTGCAACTGAAATACAATATAGCCACACACTTTATTATAAAAATCCACACAAAATAAGGTAATGATCACATGGCAAATATAATTATATGAATGGATTCAGGAGACTTGGGAAAATCAAACGTTGATATTACAATTTCAATATCTCTTACCGATAAAAAGCCGACAAATTTTAGTACTATAATAATAATAATAATATAAGACGTATACTTACAATTATTGATATTTAGTGTTTATCAGTAACAGTTTAAGAAGCAAATGGGCAGCATTGCACCATGCTAACTATCTTAAAAGACGTACCAGGGATATCATGTGACTGATTTCCGAACGACAAATGTATGCTGTGTTCCATCGAGGCTATAGTCAATCGCCCGAACACCAAATGCACGCTACGTTCCTTCGAGGCTATAGTCATTCGTAATCAGTATAGTGAAAGAAACAAACTACCAAGGCAAGACAGATGACAATATTTTAACGGAAAAATATAATGAACTGTGAGAGAGAGATTAAGATAATAGTTTAAAGAGGGAAAAGTTCAAAACCGAGTGTCTTTGTCAAAGCTAAACTCATATATCAAATAATTTTGGCTGTTTGTTAAAATACGGCCAAAGAGAATATTACGTGTTGGGTGCGTAGATATTATGACAATAGCACAGTCGTAATCGTATCGCCCATCATTTTATATTACCTACATTTTCATTATTTTTGTCCGAAATATTTGCATAAAATCATACACCCACACGTAAATCTAAAGTGAGCCGTAAAAAAGGCCAGTGCGATTTTTTATTTTTCTAGACGTAAACCTGATGATAAAAATTCCGAAACACGTCATTAAATTCAGGCTATGCTTGATGCATGATCTGTAAAACTTTGCCGGCCGCGGTGGCCGAGGAGACTGAGGCGCTCCAGTCACGGTCTGCACGGCCACTACGGTCTGGGGCTCGAATCCCCCCTCGGGCATGGATATTTGTGCCGTCCTTAGTATAAGGTAGTTGATAAGTAGTTTGTAAGTTTAGGGACTGATGACCCCGTAGTTAAGTCCCATAAGCTTAACAAACATTTGAACATTTTTTTGTAAAACTTTTTTGCCACTGTCCAGCCTATCTGCAGCACTTCCAAATACGTCGCCTATCGATTTATATACCGGTATTTATTATTCTACTTTTACTACCATTTGCATTTGTAAAAGGAGAAACAGATAAATCAATAGAAAATACAGACCCATACAAAAAATCAAGAATATACCAACTGAAATGCAACACATGTGATGGAAGATACATCGTTCAGACTAAAAGAACATTTGACACCAGATATAAAGAGCATGTACGAGCCTGGAAGTATAAAACAAGTCACTCAACATTTGCAGAACACTTACACCACAACCAACACAAAATCACCACCAGAGACACTGACATGGAAATATTAAGAATAAACAACAACAAAAAACACATGCTCACCCTTCAAGAAAACTATCATATCCAAAAAACAATAACAGAAAAGAAACATCTTATAAATGACCAAACCAATCTAGCAAACAACACACTTTTCAAGCTTATTGACCACTTAACATAAATATAAACATTATGAGAGGCAACCCCTTTCATAAAAACACAAATCACGATACCCTCACCTCCTCCCCCCCCCACCATTACAAACCAATTAAACCTGTAATTACTCATCTGAAAAAACATCTTAACACCCTGTTCTTTGAATCAAATATTTCTATCTCTCTCTCTCTCACGCACACACACTCACTCATGTTGCCATAAAACCTGCATTTACTCGTCTGAAAAAACATCTTAACACCCTGTTCACGAAATATATATATATATATTCTCTCTGTCTCTGTCTCTCTCTCTCTCTCTCTCTCTCTCTCTCTCTCTCTTCCCCCCCTTCCTCCACACACATACACACACACACACTCATGTAGAATGAAGTCGTATTTATATTATAAATATGTAACGTTGGCAACACTCACAGACCAAATGAAAAACAAATGAACACACGAAAACATAGCCACACTGTAGTGAAATGACAAATGAACAGACAGGCATTCCACATATAGCAGGCGATATTTAATCAGTATACATTTAAAAGTGAAGTGCTGTGATGTGCGGAGATGAAAAGGAAAAAACGTAACAAAAACACACGAAAAGTGCTGTACACAGCCCTGAAACACTCGCCAGGAGAAAACGAACTCCAGCCAACAAGACGGAGAAGCAGTAGTTACATGTAGAGAAGAGACATCAACACCGTGAGTAGACAGAATATAAAATTAAAAACACTTAGGCCTAACGTGAAAAATGCCTTTTAAAACTGTTTTTAATCTATTTATCAAAAACAAATTGTACAAACCTTTGTATCATTTACAGACCACAGAAGATGCTTTAAAATAAAAAAGCGAAACGCGTCTGGTTTAAAAATAAACCTCTTAATTGCAGTCAGCATAAGACAGATTACCTCTATAATCAAAGATAAATTTTTATTTAAAATTGTACATAGCCAAGTAGTTTGTTTTTAAAACTAGTGTAAAATTGATTAAAATAACGAGTAAATGCTACTCTCATTAACTTCTTATATTATGAGCATAATACGACGATGTACAAAAACAGTTTTTAATTATATAAACTTTTCAGCGCAATTATTAAAAATTTCTATATAAAAACCAACGAGTTGTTTACATGATAAATATTTATCACACTGAGAGCGAGTGACAGTTATGAGTTATGCTTCGAGAAGCAGCTTAACCAACGGCATCTCAGCCAGCTCCGCAGAAACGAGGAGTCTTCGTCACGTGGCCGCTTCAGTCAGCATGATCAGCACCACCACCTTACACACCAACTCTCCTCCAGCACCCACCACCGTTTCCTGTTAACTCTCCTAGCTTCTACTCTCCCTTCCCACCCTCACTCCATTCAGCCACCATCACTAGTCTTGCGTAGTTTGCGAAAGAACTAGTTCGGAAGAGCGCTCTCACAGGCAAACTACTTTAACTAGTCCGGAGATCCCTCGCCTCTTAATTCATCCGCTCGTTTTCCGAAGACAGACGGGTAAAAGCGAGAGGACGCGAGAGCGCGCAGAATCGCGTGATTCCCTTCTGACAATTGCCGTCATTTCGAGCTGAGATGCAGCTCAGCTGTAGTTTTAGTAGCAGTAGCAAAAGCCAAAACGAGCGGACGAACTAAAAAGAGCGACCTACTTCGCGGCCGAGCTGCGAACTAAAAGGAGAGCTACTGGCCGCGAACTAAACTACGTGCGATAGGTCGCGAACTAAAATATGCATGATAGGTCACGAACTGAAACATGCGTGATAGGTCGCGAACAGAATTATAAATCACGTGTTTGCCTTCTGCTGATGAGAGCGATTTCGAGGTTAGCGTCTGCCTGCTAGATTACATAGTTCAGTGCTACAAAATTTCTACTTTGAAGTATTCTTCACTCTGCAATATCTGAGTAATAAATTCCAGCCGACCGCGGTGGCCGAGGGGACTGAGGCGCTCCAGTAACGGTCTGCACGGCCACTACGGTCGGGGTTTCGAATCCTCCCCTCGGGCATGGATATTTGTGCCGTCCTTAGTCTTAGTTAGTTCATAAGTAGTTTGTAAGTTTAGGGACTGATGACCCCGTACTTAAGTCCCATAGACTATACGAACATTTGTTTGAATAAATTCCATAATGCCAAGATATAGAGATTTCAATTCAATTTTTTTTAGAGGATATGGTACTTAAATACGGGGTCATCAGTTCGTAGAGATAACTCTAAACTTAAACGAAAGAAATTATCCACAATCTGTTTCTTTTGGTTTGCGTGATATCGTTAGCGGCTCAAGCAGCAAGCGCATGAAGCAGCTAGGTGGAGGAACTACTCCCTCCACCTGCATGCGCAGACTACGCCGCTCAGCCGTCACTGGGAGCGGACGAACTAAAAGAACGAACTAGTTCGCGGCAGAACCGCGAACTAAAGTGAGCGCTCCCGATCGCGAACTATTATGTGCAAGTCTAACCACCACCCAAGCTGCCGCCCCCAGCCTCCAGCCCCTACCCCTATTTTATCAAATTCTGCTAACGTCCACCCTGCGGACAACGCTTCCATGTTTTAGCCTTCTAGACTTACAAACTAATTGAACTAAAGTATGCTAAGGGAAAAACAATCCACACACACACACACACACACACACACACGCACACGCACACATGCCCAAGGGATAAATCAGACCTTCGACGGGGTAGATGATTTTAATTATAACTAATGTCGTGCTTCAGTATTACATCATATAATCACCGCACCTTACGTTGTTTTATTTAGCCTTTATTCTGTGTGTGTGTATTTAAAGTCTACACTAACTTCTGTGTCATTGTGTAACTACTTCAATTTATATCCGCTTTAAACATATTTTGACCAGTCATATCGTCGCAAGAATGAAGAGCGGCGTATGGACTCGCTGTCAACAAAGGAAAAAAAAAAGATAACTTTTAGAATAAATTTATTAATGATTGCACTGAAAAGTCTATGTAATTACAAAATTAATTAAATTAATTAAAGTAGCAACAATTTAATAAACTTAATACTCGTTTCAAAGCAAACTATTTGGCTATAGTTATCTGTTGACGGTGGCAGCGGAGACATTACAGCACCTAGTGACTTCTCCGCCTGTCTACAACTATTTACTTTTTAGGTATGACTATCTGATTATGTCAGATATATTTTTTGTATTTTAAATTCGACATGTAGTTTTAACATACTTTACGATTATTTTCGTACTTTGCGACTGAGGGCTGCCCCTTATAAATTTAATTCTATTTAGCTATTTACAATTTTAAATTGTCCTTTTTTTTTTTTTTTTTTTTTTTTTTTTTTTTTTTTTTTTTTTTTTTTTTACAAATGGTAACGGCAGTAAAAACAGAATAATATGTGTAACACTTGGTGAACAACGCCCCGCTCTTTATTTGACGCGCCTACTAGCTACAGGTTTGATTAATGACTTGAAAGTGTCTTGAAGTTCAGAGGTTTTTAGGTGAGTGCAGAAATTAAATACCCTGTAAAAAACTTTTTAATTCGTGGTTGAATTTTTCTGCGGAGCTCAAATGGGCAACCAACACTTATATGTTACTTTGATCTTAATTACAGATGCCGAAACGTCGTAACGGGCTGATACATGGTAGCACTGGCGCCAGTACTCTCCTTGCCACGTATCTTTGGTTTGCGCTCTCTGTCTTTCGACTTCCTTGATAGGGAGTGTTGATTAGAGAGGAATGGGCGTGTTGGTGGGCGGTCGAAAGGCCGTTAATGTGGTGTGTATGTAAGGCGATCGGCTTGTGTGCAACAACGTGTTGATAAGGAATTGACTGCTGTTTTGTATTGGTGTAGTGTCTACCAAGTTAACCGACTGGTCGGTGGCAAGTTTTCGTGAAGCTTACTTCCTGTTATTAGCTGTTTCAGATATTGGTTTTGTTGGGAGCGATTGACGATGTAGGATTTCTTGTGAGCGATTGCCGGTTCGTCTCTGTATTTCTATACGTAAACTTGGATGCATTGCATCCCATGCCGCACGGAGGACTCGAACCTCCACGGCGAGCAACCGCGCTCTCCGCAGCGAGACGCTTTAGGCCGCTCGACTACTTCACCGCGGCAGTTGAAGTTTCAAATGTTCAAATGTTTGTTAAGCTTAAGGGACTTAACTACGGGGTCATCAGTCAAACTACTTATGAACCACTTATGAACTAGGACGTTTGCTCAAATGTTCAAATGTTTGTAGAACTTAACTACGGGGTCATCAGTCCCTAAGCTTACAAACTACTTATGAACTAGCTAAGACTAAGGACGGCACAAATATCCATGCCCAAAGGGGTATTCGAACCCCCGACCGTAGTGGCCGTGCAGACCGTGACTGGAGCGCCTCAGTCCCCTCAGCCACCGCGGCCGGCAGCTGAAGTTTCACAACAACAAGAACGTGATGTAAAATGTTGTATACGTTACTACTAGTGTACGCGTTACCAGAGCTGTGGGAACGTGACAATCTTTCTAGATGCGTTACACTGTGCCGCTTATGGCGGGTTTTCCTGAAAACTCTGATGTACCTTGTTCGCCACGTGGGAGTAGCCAAGTGGTCCGGAGCGCCCGCGTCGCAGGTTCGAATCCTCCCTCAAGGGCATGGAAGTGTGTGTAGTCTTTAGGGTAGTATGACTTAAGTCGAATGGAAGCCGCTTCAGCTGTATGGTATTCTTTTATTCAACCAACTAGTTTCGTGGCATTAGAGCCACAACATAAGGGTTATCTGTATACAAAGAACTGAAAATGCCAGTAACAATCGCATTATGCTATTTTACATTTGGGCTATAGATAAGAAAAATGTACGTGAAAGTACTCACAAGTTAATTCAAATTTTTCTCTCGGTTCTCTCGCCCTGTCGCATAAAATGATAAATAAATCAATTTCCCGAATTGAAACAACGTGGGGATGGTAAATACGAGAAAATTAAGCATACATACCGGTGGCGGTGCGTAGGGGCCACCCGTCGACGACTATGTAGTGCTCGTGACAGAGCTAGTATGTACGTCAGAAGCGCGCATGCGCGAAAATCAAATTGAACGTACATACTAGCTCTGTCACGAGCACTACATAGTTGACGACAGGTGGCCCCTACGCACCGCCACCGGTATGTATGCTTAATTTTCTCATATTTACTATTTCCACATTGTTTCAATTCGGGAAAATTCAATTTGTTCATTATTTTATGGAATAGGACGAGAGAACCGAGAGAAAAATATGAATTAATTTGTGAGTACTTTCATCTACAGTTTTCTTATCTATAGCCCAAATGTAAAATATCATAACGCGATTGTTACTGGCATTTGCTGTTCTTCGTATAGGGATAACCCTGATGATGTGGATCTAATGCTACGAAACTAGTTGGTTGAATAAAAGAATACTATACAGCTGAAGCGGTTTCCATTCAATATGACTCATGTTTACAACTGCGGATGCCCACAATACCTAATTCGTTAGTATAACTTAGGTTAAGTAGTTATTAAGTCTAGGGACTGATGACAATGTAGTTTGGTCCATAGAATTATAAACATTTGAACATTTTTGTACGTTATACAGTTCGTAGTTTTATTAGCATAGGCTAAGAATGTGTGAACTTTGATACGTTGTGTAATTGGAGCTGCCCCCAGCCCTTTGTGTTAGTAAAGTCTGCCTCTAAGAGCTGGTGGTAAACTCGTTGAGAGTAGAAAACTGTATGAGCATTGGCCAGTTGTTACGACTACGTTTAACGCTTTGAGCAGATCGTTATTTGTAACCTTGTGGAGCCCTCGTATAGACAGTACGAGCGTAAAGAGTGTTGTAATTTCAAATCTCTTAAACGGAACGTGACCTCAGTATGGCCTGCGGGTTGTTAAGCCACTTATGGCATTTTCCTTGTGTTTGTATTTCTGTCTCTATAAGGTACGTAACGACCTTGTTGTGTTATTTGCGTTTCAGATCTGATTTATTAACGTAGGTACCTCCTGCATAATATTGCTTTACTGTTACTAAAAGGTCGTCTTATTTGCATTTGAGATCTGGTTAGTTAACGTAGGTGCCTACCACTTAATATTGTTTTACTGTTAGTAAATTGTACCTGTATTGGCAGATTTTCGTGGTCTATTTTTATTTTTCTTATTGCTTGTACTCGTGTTTAGTGGTGAAAACTCTTGTAGGCCCTACTTGTTTTTGTAATTTTACAGTTTTATCGGGATTTTCCTGGACTGATCTGGTTTGAGGAGACGACGTCTCGACGCTTCAGCAGTTCATTTTGCCATGGTTGGAAGCCGCTCTGGAAGCGTAATGTAGTCAGCGCTTGCATTATCGAACGCTAGCATCGATAGTCGCGCGGTCCGCAAGACACGTGTTTTTGGAATGTTCCAGCGTTGGTGCGATTACGAGCCCGCGCGCTCAGTTGGAATTGGGTCTAGGAGTGACACGATATATATCCGAGAAAATGAGAGAAGTCGTCGTGAAAGGATCTTATCAAGTGTGCTAAGAAGTAAAGTGGATCATTTCAGGACCCTATTGTGTGGAAGCACCAGTGAAACATATCATTATTTCGTTACGTGTTTCGTTCCCGTATTGTTGCTGTGTTGTGTCAACCGCGCCACGACGGTAGCGGTAGTCGACAGAATATGTGAAGTTGAGCTTATGTTTAATTAATTAGTGTCAGGGCTGGAACCTTCGTACTTCGTATCGCCGACAGCACATCAAGATTTTCGGACAGCCGCGCCGCGAAACAGTAGACAAGTATGGAATCGCATTATCGTTGTGAGAAGTGTTGACTGGCTGAACTCCATTATTAACATACTGTGATATTAATTATCTTAACGAGCACAGACTATAGTAGCGCCATCCGCACTTCAAGAAAGATCGGGTAACCTCGCCGCGAAATAATGAACTTCCAATCTGTGTGAAAGTGCAAACTGGACCACATGAGACTATTGTCATCGTTACGCATTCATGGACGTGTCTGTTTAATTTGAGGTGCATCGTCTTTCTTTATACAAAGTGATTTATTGCCATCTACTGATTAAACATTTCAGTGTAGCCGTTATTAAATTGTTGAGCGGTGCAACCACGTGTGTTTTATCTAATACATGCTGTGACTTTAATTGTGATTAGTGTTATATGAGAGGAGTGACTAATCGTCTCACGGTAAAGTTCTGCCTGCGGAATTAGATGCACGGTCATTTAACAAACATTTCCGCCTTATCCACTCCGCCGGTAGTGTAGTTAGCATTAACAAATATTTTCAGTGCAATAACATAAGAATATTTTACCGGGGCGGTTACAGCACCTAGTAATGAAAATTTAGATTATTTAAAATTTAGTTTGTCTCCTTCTCACGCCCAGTCGTCCTCCCGGAGAACAGTTGAATTATTGTACAAACTTATGCAGGGCCTGTATTGTTTATATTTATTTATTGTCGCCACATTACCTTTATTGGTTGTTGGATGTGGGGTTGTCAAGGTTTATTATTATTATTATTTTTTTTTTTTATGTAAACTAGAATCTTCAGAACTGTCAGTATTTTGTAAGCTGTCATGTTTTTAACTTGTGTATTTTTATATAATGACTAAGTGCAATGTTGCACTTGTTATTTTATACCCAATTCTTTTTAACAAGATGACCAGCTTATAACACATATGTGACTAGATGATGGTGACACAGTGCACCGAAACCGTTGGTCATTTAATAAATTATTAATGTGCGATCTTGGATTTTCATTTTGAAAACTATAAAACGATCATATCGCGTCCAAACCCGCCTATGTCATGTAATCTTAGAAAAATTAAGGTCGCGGACTCATATCGGAGATTAGTCTCCTTTATACGAAAGTAACACAGATTGAAACTCGTGGCACAGTAACGAGATCAACTTCGCAGACGACGGTGAAGTTTCCAAGACAACTTTCATAAACGGTGGAATACAAATGTGTGCAAAAGGCATCAGTCCCGTGCAGACTCGTCAAACAAAATAGCCTCCTGGTGGGCAGCTCAGCGTAGGCCGGGATGATTGACGCCTCGGTGGGTTCCTCGGCAGGTGTTTATGAATGCCGCCCACGCGCGCGGCACAATGCCGTTGCTGTTGCCGTTGCCGTTGGCGGCGCCGTGCGGTCAGCAGACGGGGGCGGGCGTGTTTCCCTGGACGTGACATTCGACCGGTGAAAGGCCGCCGTGGGCGGGGCGGGCGGCAGAGCCCCCAGCCGCGCACTGCACTTGTCGGCGGTCGTGCGCTTTCTACCGACCCCTCGGCCAGCCAGCCTTCTCCGCGGCTTTCTGATTGCTCCGCAGATGGCCGAAAGTCGTTTTCAGTGCGCGGAAACAAAAATCCTCGGTCCGTCCGACGATTAGAGGAGTCCCCCGGGCCTAGTGTCCACTTTTACTGGGCTAGATCTCCGGTACCGCCGCTGGCCGCTGCGATGCTTGACAGATACGGGGAAAGCTGTGAACGTCGTTGCTAAGCGACGGACGTCATCACAGCTTTCGAGACTGCGGAAGTCGTCGACCTTTAGCATCGACGCAGCAGCGCACGGATGTGTCGGAACAGCGTTGCAAATAGGACCACGAAGACGGAATGTTTAATTGAAAGACCTGGCAAAGATATGGCCGAGTCGTATTTTTATGAATGTCCTTTGGTAACTGCTTTACGTGGAGGAACATTTACATTGTCATAGACTATAAGGTATTCATTTCATTACTACGTCTAGTAAAATCATATGAAGACAAAACCAACTGCAGAACGATCTGAATAAGATATCACTATGGTGTAAAAATTGGCAATTGACTCTAAATACTGAGAAGTTTGAAGTCGTCCACAGGAGTACAAAAAGAAATCCGTTAAACTTTGTTTACAAGATAAATCAATCAAACGTGAAGGCCGTAAACGCCACAAAATACCTAGTAATTACTATTACTCCAGACTTAAATTGGAAAGAACACGTAGATACTGTCGTGGGAAAGGCGAACCAGAGACTGCGTTTTACTGGTAGAACCTTGAAAAGATGCAACAGAACTACAAAAGAAACTGCATACCCTATGCTTGCACGTTCATTTTTGGAGTATTGCTGCCCAGTGTGGGATCCTTATCAGGTGGGTTTGACGGAGGACATCGAAAGAGTCCAAAGAAGGGCAGCTCGATTCGTATTGTCACGAGACAGGGGAGACAGCGTTACGGTATTGATACAGGATCTGGGATGGGAATCATTACAACAACGGCGCTTATCGCTGCGGCGTGGGCTACTTACGAAACTCCAATCTCCAACATTCTCCTCGGAATGCGAAAATGTTGTTCACTCCCACTAACGTAGGTAGAAATGATCATCAGAATAAAATACCACAAATCAGAGCTCAAACGGAGAGATTCAGGTGTTTATTCATCCCGCGCGCTATTCGAGAATGGAATGGGAGAGTAGTATCGAACGGTGGTTCGATGAACCCTCTGCTAGGCACGTAAATGTGATTTGCAGAGTATCCCGTGTAGACGTAGATGTAGAGTCACTAAATAAGTCGCCAACTGTGGTAGACACGCCAGGACTGCGTTTATAAGCTTAAAAATGGCTTTACTTTTCAGCTGGCTTCACCTGCTAATTTAAACACTCATCCCAAGGTTCGAGAAGGTTTTAAAAGCCTGGAGCTGGAATTTTTGTGGCAGCGATTGCATCCTAAAAGTGACGTTCTTGAGCGATAACTCTATTTCGTACTTAAAGTGCTGCAATCGACAACCCGGATGTGTCGCAGTGGTAGAGAAATACCCCTACACGGCGCGCAGTACTGGCTTGTCTTCCTCAGTTTGCGACTCACTCTTGTAATACATCACAGTTTGTTCGGTAGTTACATTTAATAACCATTGCGAGTTTTTAGCATCATCGGTTGAGTGCGAAGCCAGTAATGTTAACTCACCAACTCCATCCCGTGGTCTTGACTGAAGTTAAACATTTCTATAAATCCCATGCCACGATATTTGTCCGCGATGACCTCTGAAACTACTCAACCTATCTCAGTGAAATTTTTCACTGTGTTTGCTATTTAGTCCAACGTAATAGAAAGGATACTTTTTACAGTGATTAATAAACTAAATATTATTTTTATTACAAATTAATCTTTTTATCTAGGATTGGTAAGTATCCAATAATCAGAGCCGACTATCAGCTTGAAGCTTCTGTCAGCGGCAAAGTATCCGATTAGAGAGCGATAGAACTCGCTGGGATGACGAATTTTTTCACTTTGAGTTTCAGCGTAGCGTTCACCTCTAGATTTTGTAAGGTGATGCCAGAAACGAAAACTGTTTCGCATTCCACGTTAAGGGTTTGAACCTTTTTTTCCCGGTGTAGAGCTTATGGGACTTCACTACGGGGTCATCAGCCCCTAAACTTACAAACTACTTATGAACTAGCTACAACTAAGGACGGCACAAATATCCATGCCCGAGGGGGGATTCGAACCTCCGACCGTAGTGTCCCTGCAGACCGTGACTGAAGCGCCTCAGTACCCTCGGCCACCGCGGCCGGCTAGTATTTACTCTGTGGATTCAATGATAGTTCCTCTATTTTTTCTATTCTTTTTAACAAAATAAGAAAACAAACTGGAAGATGGGCGCTTGCATAACTAAGTATTTGTGGGTCAATTAATACCTTCAAAGCTATATTTGTGGCAGTGCGGGGATGGTCGTGCGGTCTGAGTCACTGTGTCGCCACTCACGCCATAGGTTCGAGTCTTCCCTCTGGCAGGGCTGTATGTGTTGTCCTTAGCACAAGTTGGTTTAAGTTTGTGTAAGTACTGAGTAAGAGTATGGACCGACTGCCCCAGGAGTTTAAACTTTTGACTATATTAGTAAACACTCGCTACTCTCCGTCTCCACGCTTTCCAGTGATGGTACATGCGCCCATAGACAAATAGCAGAATAGAAATATAGTGCCGCGGTGGAGTGGCCGAGCCCTCTAAGGCGCCCAGCTAGGGAGCACGAGGTTGCTCGCTGTCGGAGTGTGTGTTGTCATTAGCATAGTTTAGTTTAAGTTAGTTTAAGTAGGTTGTGAGTCTAGAGACTGTTAACCGCAGCACTTAAGTCCCGCCGTGGCAGAATAGCCGCGCGCACTGACGCGCCGTGCTGCGGTGAGCCCTGCAGTTCCCTGTCGGAGGCTCGAGTCCTCCTTCGGACCTGGGTGTTTCTCTTGTCCTTAGGTTAGTTTAACTTAGTTTTAAGTGGTTTGTAAGCTAGGGACTAATAACCAAGCACTTAAGTTCCATTGATTTACAAACATTTGGACATTTTGAGAAATATAGTATACAATAAAACAAACAAGTACTAGAAGTGTTGATACACACACTACACAACAAGCAAATAAGCTACGATCTAGTATTTGGGGAAAGATCATTGGAAGGTCACTCATATGACACTTGTCACAAGTGGAAGACAACGCGGTGCTCCCACTACGCAATTATAAACCAATGCTATGACTGCATTGTTCTCGTATCACTGTTAATACGTTATTACGCTTATTGGTTTCTTGTGTCTGAGGGGATTGCTACATTACTTGGAAGATTATAAAAAGTTCCGTTTGAAATAAACTTTCGTATTTTATCAGTCGATATGATAGTTTTACTCAGATATTCTAAATTTGTCCGGCGACCCACGTAAATATAACCGCGACCCACTAGAGCAGTATTTTTCAACTAAAACAGTTTTCGTGCCCCCCCACCCAAGCAAAAAAAAAAAAAAAAAAAAAAAAAAAAATAATAATAATATTCTGGCTACATCCCCCCTCCTCTTCACGAACCATAAGAAAACTACGTTATATCAGAGGAAACAAATTTAAACGTCTTTCTTTTGCTACAGCTTTCTTTAAAATTCCGGAATGTTTTTTTCGGTGTCTTTTTCCGAATGCAAAACATTATCCTATATTTACATGGTTTCCAAGAGAAATATATGTATATTTGCTTAACTAGATCATAATAATTGTTACACAAGAAACTCCGTAATTTTAACAGTAAATAAATTTCACTTAGGCATGTTGTTGTTGAGGTCTTCAGTCCGGAGACTGATTTGATGCAGCTCTCCACCCTACTCTATCCTGAGCAAGCCTTTTCATCTCCTCATAAGACCTGCAACCTACATCCATTGGAATCTGCTTAGTGTATTCATCTCTTGGTCTCCCTCTACGAGTTTTACCCCCACACACTTCCCTCCATTGCTAAATTTCCGATTCCTTGATGTCTAAGAATGTCTCGTACTAATCGATCACTTCTTTTAGTCAAGGTATGCCAGAAATTCCTTTTCTCCCCAATTCTGTTCAGTACCTCTTCATTAGTTATGCGATCGACCCACCTAATTTTCAGCATTCTTCTGTGACACCAAATTTCAAAGCATTCTTCTGTAACACCAAACATTTTTTGTAACACCAAATTTCAAAAGCTTATATCCTCTTCCTGTTCACACTGTTTATCGTCCATGTTTCGCTCCCATACAAGGCCACACTCCACACAAATGCCTTCAGAAAGGACTTCCTTACACTTAAATTAATACTCAATGTTAACAAATTTTTATTTTCCAAAAACGCCTTTCTTCCCATTACCATTCTGCATTTTATATTCTCTGTACTGCGACCATCGCATTTTATTTTACAGCCAAAGTAAAAAACTCATCTACCACCATTATTGTTTCGTTACCTAATTTAATTCCTTCAGCATCGCCCGATTTTCTTAGACTGCACTCCATTACCATCGTTTTGCTCTTGTTAATGTTCATCTTATATGCACCTTTCAATACACTGTCCATTCCGTTCAATTGCTCTTCCAGGTCCTTTGCTGTCTCTGAGATTCAGTTGCGTAACTAGGACTTGGCTTTGGGGGGGGGGGGGGGGATAGGTCTGCTTGACGAGCAAAATTTTAGTCAGTTTCCAGACAGACTACCATCTTCCACTCCCGTTGAAGAAACTAATTCACTTCCATATAATGAAAGATTATGGTAAAACACTCCAAGTTTTCAATCTTTACCTTTACCAGATTGCTGTTATACGATTTCTTTTTTTTTTTTTCTTTTTTCGTTTTTGTTCTTTTTTTCCCTCTTTTTTCGGGTTCTGGGGGGTTTCTATCCCCCTCACCCCCCCCCCCCCCCCCATAGTTACGCCACTGCTGAGATTAATTACAATGTCATCGGCAAAACGAAATGTTCTTATTTCTTCACTCTGAACTTTAATTCCTTCTCCAAATTTCTCATTGCTTTTCTTTGTAGCTTGGTCAATGAATACAATGAATAACATTGGGGAAAGGCTGTCTTCCTCCCTTACCAACCTCTCTGTCCATTTCTTGCCCTTCGACTCTAACAAACGCTGTCTGGTTTTTGTATAAGTTGTAAATAACCTTCCGTTCCCTATGTTTTACGACTGCTGATTTCAAAATTTGAAACTGTATTGCAATCAACATTGTCGAAAGCTTTCTCCAAATCTACAAAAGCTAGATATGTAGGTTTCCCTTTCCTTAATCTATCTTCTAAGATAACCGTAAGGTGAGTATTGCGTCCCGTGTTCCTACATTTCGCTTGAATCCAAACTGATATTCGCCGAGGTCAGCTTGAACAACCTTTTCCATCCTATTATTTAGATTATCCATTACGGATGTTTCAGAACCCGTGACTTATTTTCAATATTATTTAAGAAAACTGCTCTAGTCACTTTTACTGGAAATGATATTTATTCCATGAACCGGTTTTCAAACCTTTTCAGGTTCATCATCAGATGGATCATGTTACAATAACATTTTAAGCGTCATGTTGGATGCTGGCTTGCGACTGTATGGCCGGATTTTTGTGGTTAATTTCCATTTCTTTTGTTTACGTCACAGTAACACATCACTTTTTCTGTTGGGTTCTAACTGTACTATAAACAACACTTTACCAGCGTCCAACATGTGCTTTTACAGCTGCTGTTATTTACAAACGTCTTAATTCTTTTCCATTCTTCTGTAAGTAATTCGTGTTAAAATTTTGACATATGAAACTAATGGTAGTGTAATTTTCACACATGTCTGCACCCGCTTTCCTTGTAATGGGTATTATTACATTTTTCTTAAAGTCCGAGGGCATGTCGCCTGTCTCATACATCTTACGCACCAGGTGAAATAGTTTTTTCATTTCTGGTTCTCGCGGAGACTTTAGTGGTTCTGAGAGAATGTTATCTACTCTACAGTCCTTGTTTTGGATAACCAGCTCATAAATTTTCTTTTGACTTTTATAGACGAATGAAGTTAATTTTTTAAATCGTTTCTAATATATCAGTTTTCTGTATTTTTATTCTGAGTTATAGTTTCATTTACACCACGATGAACGTGAATTGAAGAATTATTCGCATTTGTGTGCTTTGTGCATTTGCAGTAACAACAAAGTTAGCCCTGAGAGAGAGATAACTCTGGGACGTCAAACGAGATGCGTGTAAATTACATTTCTGAGTAAAATGTCAGGATATAATGTTTCAGTACGAATTTAATGTGTTTGGTAGATGTACAGTGTGTTTGCAATGAAGATGAACTAGGGGTAAAAACTTAAAAAAAAATAATAATTTGTGTTGCTTTCTAAAGATAATTCATAAAACTTTGCACAAAGAACAGGTGAAAAGGTTGTGATTGCAGTAATTAAAATATAAGATGGAACGGAAAGCGAACCAGCGGCCGCAAAAATTACGCAAGTTTCAAATTTGTAGCCTGGGTCGCTACCCCTATACTACGCCGACCAGTGACGACTGTATCTGGTCTATAAGATTTACTATCGTCTACCAATAAAACATATTTCAAACTTATTCAGTTGTTGATGGTTTGTAATCACAAAAACTCATTGAGAACATAGTCGAAAGTAGCTGTACTCGTCGTTGTACTTTCGAAGAATTTGGCCGGTGATCTTCATAGTCTGTTTTCGTATTTGAAGTTACTAATAAAATAGTCCACAAAAATTCCTCGCTTTGTAAATGTAATGAACAGCATTCTTTCTACGCCTTACTTCCTAGAGTTAATAAAATTTTATTGTCTTACTCTACTGCTATCATTATTGTACGGTTTGCGGATGCCAAACTTTAGAAACAGCTGATCGGTGCCGGCCGCGGTGGCCGAGGAGACTGAGGCGCTCCAGTCACGGTTTGCACGGCCACCTCGGTCGGGGTTCGAATCCCCCCTCGGGCATGCATATTTGTGCCGTCCTAGTTCGTAGGTAGTTCATAAGTAGTTCGTAAGTTTAGGGACTGATGACCCCGTAGTTAAGTCCCATAAGCTTCACAAATATTTCACAGCTGATCGGTTGTACCGGCCATCTTGTAGAGAGAAGTTGTCGCGCTCACGTAGAACACCCGGCCATGTCACCGAATGTCGCCACTTGTAGCAGCAGTGTCGCGTCGCTTGATGTCGCGCGCTGTCGCTAGAATGTGTAGCCCACGCAGGCCGCGGCCTTAGAGTCGCCGGTTCAAAAACACTGCACGAAAGGGTGGCGACCCAGAGTTCGAGACCCGGTCAGTTAGAGGAGTGACTTGGTTTCTTTTCTGTCAGCATTTTACGAACTGACCGTTATCCTGCGTCCAGTCCCCTCGACTTGGACAATGTCACCTGCCTTTGCTTCTGGAAATTCCCTATCTCGATGGGATGTTGGTGTCCCGCAGCCCCCCGCTCATAAATCCGCCAGCGCAGCAGGTAGAGTGGCCGCACGCTTCCGCCGCGTCGCCAGGTGGCTACCTGGACGGCGGTTCGCATCGGCTGTTAGCGCAGCGGCCGGCCGCTTAGCGCTACACGCAGGCCGCGCAGTAAAGGCGCCCCCATCTGCGACACCTCGGCGCACGTACGCGCTACACGTTTATGTTTCACGGAGCGCAGCCACCATAAATATTCATGGCGACGTTTACTGCCCCGCCGGCCGATGTCTCAATCCGCGATCGGCGCGCCTGCGCACTGCGCCGCGACGGCCGGGGTCAGCCCGCGGGTCGTTCACCCACTGGCCGACTGGTGGCAGCTCAGTCGAGAACACAGCGTGATACATTTCGGTGGCAGTCTAGGCAGCTTGTAACTGAAGTAGTGACGGGCAGTTCGGATCATTTCACTGTTTCGAAACATACGGATCATCCGAAGGTTCGTTCAAAGAGCTGCAGGACTGCAGCTTTCTGTAGTAGCAAAGCAAGCACTAATGGGCATGCGCGGTACTGGTGACGTCATCAGGCTGCAGTAGGAAATTTTCCTGCAGCTCATGCAGCCTGGAAGCTGCAGGACGCTACCGCCGGGAGCTTCCTTGAACAGCCGATAGGCTGCAGCATGCTGCAGGATTGTTCTTTGAACACGAATTTCCGTACTGCGCATGCGCGGTAGCAGCCCTGCAGCTCTTTGAACGAGCCCTGAGTCTAGTGAGTCGACTCACTGTTTCGGAACACGGAACATCTGGCGTTCTGCAGAGTCGTACGCCGCGCTACCTTCCCTGTTTCAAGTGAACCGCGACGACTGCAGGGCGCCGTAGTGAGGCGACTCACTGCTTCGGCACTCAAAACACTTGACATGCCGCAGCCCTGCGTCCCGCTACCTCTGCTCATTCACGTGAGCCGAGAAAGCTGCAGTAGTGCGTTACAGCAGATACGAAACATCTATGGAATATCAACATAGTTTTAATACGTTATCCACTAGACTTAATTGAACGGCACAGGATTTGTTTGCTACTACGAATTTACTATCGTGTTAAAGAGTAAACGTTTCCTAAGTTACTCGTATTTTCATATAAACAAGTATTGTAACAAAGGAAGCACAAAATAGTAATATTCAAATTCCAAAGTCACGAAAATTTTTCCAACCTTCAAAATTCCATAATTAAGTATAAATAAAACAAGAAAGATCATGGTTCAAATGTCTACGTGCATCCAGAAATGAATAACTGTTCTATCCAATCAAGACATATTTAATGCAATCAACAGATATTACTACAAGTATTAACACAAGGAAACACATTTCACAATTTACGTGACGAAACCACAAAACTGAACTAAAATTTTTCAATGTCCAGATAGGTATTCTAATAATCAGATTCATCTTCAGTCAGTCGAATAAAAGAGAATCAGTTACAGTTTCTTTAAATTGAAATTAAAGAAAAAAAACGATATATTTGACATCTTACTGAAAATGCGGTTTCGTCTCAGTGAAATTATTTGCCTTTGCTTCGGAAAGATGCGTTCACCTGGCACAGCTGTACCAACAATGCATAACAGCGCTTAGTTCACGCGAAACTACCTCAAAACAACGAAGGACTTGACAACTTTTCTCAGTGTTATCCCACTTTTCAAACCTCAGTTCAAGGGTAATGGTAGCATAATTAAAGATCTCGCGTGGCGCGTTATGCTAACAACTTCAAACTCATTACACGCCTAGGCGTTGTGTCGAACTTACCCAGGCAGACGGACAGCAAAACGCATGCTAACGGTACCTAGCGTCCGATACGTGAATCACAAATCCGTTGTATCGAAACAGTGCCGATTCAAGTTTCGACTCGGTCGAATAGTTCGCTTCCTCGATTCACGTGTCGAAACATCAACTCAGTAGCCAACTCTAAACTGAAGGGGCTTGTGTAATTGCAGCTCGTGCTCAATATTTATTGCTGGGGTCCAAACCAAAAGTCAAATGTATCAGGCTTTATTCCGTGGTGGCTCAACGACTATAGAAATGTTTCATGAATCAGTCGTAAATATTAATTTATTCATAGATCTAAATTTCGACCATTATGTGATCATTATCAATGTTTAAAACAAGACGATTAAAACACATAAAACATTTCGACCTCCGGCCCTCCTCTCTGCACCTGGTCCGTTGCCGCGCCTCCACCACTGTATTCCCTCTGCTCTCCACTTGTCCACACTACAGATCCTTTCCCGTGGCAACTTCCAGAACCCCCCTCCCCTCACTCCCAGCTGATGCCCTCCGACCTGATATCTATCGTTCATAGGGTGTCCGGACACTTGCCACGCCGGACACTTGCCACGCCGGACTTTTGCCACACTTTTACCTGCTCCGAAGGGAGGAGGAGGAGGAGGAGACAGGGGCACCCGACCCTTCGGAGCAGGTAAAAGTGTGGCAAAAGTCCGGGAACCAACAGGAGCCCAAGAACTCTTATGATATTGATCTTCATGAAGATCTATTAAAAATGGGAGATGGCGGTAGTTTTCTTCTAAAAGACGATAGATTAGAGGAGAGACTGATTTTTTGTGGTAGCAAAGGAAAAGAAAGCTTAAAAACATATTCTCATTTTTTTATTGATGGAACTTTTAAGAGCTGCAGCAAGCAGTTTGCACAAATCTACACCATACACGTAGATTTAGGAGGCCCGAGTAAAGAAACAAACATTCTTCCTGCTGTTTTTGCACTGCTTCCTAATAAGAAGAAAGAGACATATGTTCGTCTGTTTCGTCTGATAAAACAGGCCGTTCCTGAGTGGTTTCCTAAAGAAGTCAACGTCGATTTTGAGGCAGCTGCGATATCGGCTATTCGTGAAGTTTTTCCCACAAGTGAAATAAACGGATGCTATTTCCACATGAAGAAGAGTTTATGGAGAAGAGTTCAAGATCTGGGTCTAACTGACGAGTATCGCCAAAACGAGGATTTAAGACTTCACGTCAGTATGTGTGCAGCGCTGGCATTTGTAAAACCGGAGGACGTAAGTAATGGATGGATTGAGATTCATGCAGAAGCTCCTGATAACGGAAGGCTCTCTCAGTTTTTTGATTATTTTGTGGACAACTGGTTAGAGAATGAAGATATCCCCATAAAAATGTGGAATTGTTATGGAAAAAGACACCGAACGACGAATGCTGTTGAAGGGTGGCATAACAAAATAAACAGTATTGTTGTTTACCATTTTGACGGTCCAAAGCCTGTGCAAAGTGTTATGGAAATCAGCCTCTATTAGTCGTACAAATTAAATGAGTTTGTCAGGCCTCATAGCAGTATCCCTAAACAGATTTATGATAAAACTAGATGCACTCATTTCGGTTCACTTGCGTATAATCAATAATTGATAAAATATGCTCAACGAAGTAAAAAACATTAAACATAACTCAAATGATTTTCCTGCAACCATAATTTACAGCTACATCTAACGTTTTTCAATTTGCAGTTTTCTATGTATGTAAGAGCACCTATATTTGGAACGTTAAGAGAGCTTTTTTTCTTCCTTATAATATTATAGCCAAACTATTAAATAATTGTGAGTTTTAAAATTATATCCTGAAACGTCCAAGCCGCAACCATCACGTAAAAAGCTAATATTTTGTTAAACAGATAACGTACGCTTTAGGTAGTAAAAAAAAAAAAAAAAAAAAAAAAAGGATCTGAACCTGCACCTGAAATAGAATCCCTAAAACAGATCTGCTCCTAAGGCTGACAATTTCTGCACCTATAGTGTTGAAAAGATTCACAGATCTCCATAATTATACTGGCCACATCAAATATTATTCAGTTATTCAATTATTTCAGTTTAGCTGCAAACATTTACAGTATAGGAATACTTCATCAAGTACATTCAAATATAGTCTTTAAAAATTTAAATTCCTTACCAGATTGTTAATTATCTTCGAACATGCCAGTAAAAGCAATTGATTTTAGGCAAGGAGCTTACTAATGAAAACTGTTACAAAACAATATCAGAAACAAATGTATTTGATCATTTCGTCTGTCACTGACAGATCAGACATCTCTGCTATCGCACACTAAAGGTATTGCTGAGTCTTTCCTCTGATGTAAGTAACATAGAACCAGAATCTCTTTGGAATTGCCACCACATTTCTACAAAGAGTTTCGTTATGAAAACTATTAAATGAATCTCGCATTGAAGTCCGCGCTAAATTTCGAACTTCAGAAAAACTTCGACAAACGTGGCGCTTTCGCGTAATTCTAAATTTCCTGCTACAGCTTCTTGTCCTTTTTTGTTTACCATGAGGTAGCAGTTCAGTCTCTTATTAATTTGATATGAATCGCTCGAGTGCTGTTGATGCTATTTACAAATGTTTGTAAATCTAATGGACTTAGCTACGTTGGTCATCAGTCCCTATGTTTACGAACTACTTAAAATAACTTATGCCAAGGGTGACACTAACATCCATGCCCGAGGGAGGACTCGAACCTCCAACGGCGAGCAACCGCGCGCTCCGGTACTTGTTCGTTGTTGTTCTATTTGTTCTTGGCTCAGCTTTTTTGGCGCCTAGCACTTGAATGACAGCCACATATGGTCTTCCCTTACATTGTTAGTATAGAAAATAGAGACTCTCCTACGAAGATGTCAACCGAAATTTTATCTTCTCTTTTTAAATAGATACGTTTAACGTTTAGTTTTGGTGAACATCGTTGTTACAGAATTGAGCCTCGTTAAAGCTTTATGTTCACAAAACTATGTTCAAATGTTTGTTAAGCTTATGGGACTTAACTGCGGGGTCATCAGTCCCTAAACTTACAAACTACTTATAATCTACCTTATACTAAGGACGACACAAACATACGTGCCCGGGGGAGGATTCGAACCCCTGATAAGGAACGGCCTCGCGCATCGGAGCATAGTGCCTCAATGTGATTGGCCACTCCACCGTGGCAAAAATCTATGTATCCGTCGTGATGCTCACGAGTATTTGTGGCTAATATGTCAAGTGTGTCTTGGAAACCATTTGTTAGGACTCGTTAAGGTATTGTCGAAAATAATTTTTCAAAAAACGATTTAGAACCATTTCGGAACATATATTGTATCTACCACAGGATCTCAACATGTATTTTGTCAACATACGAATGGTAGATTTAAATTGCTGCCAATTATAATTGTATGATTTAGACAAGCTTCCAGCCAATATCGCGTTATTTATTTATGGATGACCGGTTTCGACGTTCACAGACGTCATCTTCTGATCTCCTATATTTTACAATGCCATATCTTATATGATTTTACCTACATTACGTATGAAGGAATGCTTAGGGTTTTACGTTCCGTCGACAGCGTGGTCATTAGAGACGGAGCTTACGCTTGGCTTTTTTTTGGGGGGGGGGGAGGAAGGATGGGGGAGGAAATCGGCCGTGCCCTTTGAAAGGAACCATCCCGACATTTGCCTGGGGTGGTTTTCGGGGAATCACGGAAGACCTAAATCTGGATGGCCGGAGGTGGATTTGAACAACCGTCCTTTCGAATGCGAGTCCAGTGAGTACCACTGCGCCACCTCGCTTGGTCATTACATATGACATGGAGAAGTTGTATACAAACATTGATGATGAAGTTGAACATATCATTGGGTCTATGGCATTGTGCAACCGGTGTGGACATGTATACTGTAGATCCAATGATATGTTCAACTTCACCATCAATGTTTGTATACACTACTTCATGACAAATGTTATGAGATGATATAGGTAAAAACCATACAAGATATGACATTGTAAAATATAAGAGATCAGAAGATGACGTCTATGAACGTCTAAACCGGTCATCCATAAATTAAAAACGCGATATTGGCTGGAAACTTGTATAAATTGATTCAGATCGCCCCAAAGAACAATGAGTTCCATACATATAATTGTATGAGAAGAGTACCTACTTGTGATGAGACAAAAAATGTTTTCTGAACTGTTCAGTAACTCCATTACCTGAGTTCGGGGGTCTGAAAGAGGAGCCAATTATTAATTTATTCCGGTTGTTGCGTATAGCCCCTGATCATACTAATTCAAAGGAACTATTTCAGTTTCGCCTGTGAACTAGTACACATATTACATTACGAGTTTCGTAAGTTGTGCTCCTTCTTTCTGTTCTATTGCACATCATAGCAATTATAGCCTTTCCCTTCGAAAACTAGGTTGCTTGCTCTGCGACTCTGTGGATAGCAAACCTAAACAATCTAGAACAGTGTACGTTACAAACATTGCACTCTATATTACTTCAGTTTCTCATATGAAACATTTTGAAATTGTATGTCGACTTTAAGTGACCTGTAAAAGACAGATGCTCTTACCTTGTTTAGTCAAAGTATTTGCTGTCACTGATTTGAACATTGTCCCACTACACTTTTTTAACAAACTAGCTGAAAACCCAGCGTTGCGCGGATATTTATTTATTTATTCATTCCTTCCTTGAGTTATTACTTCTCCTATCCTCTCTCTGTCCATCTCCCTTTTTCTAAAATGATGTTATATTTTTTTATGGTTCCGGACCTAGGTCAGCAAAAACAGAATCCTTGTTGGATCCCTCTGTCAATTACTCAATTCTCATAGCCAAGATGTCAAATTTAAGTAGAAGCCATTCTCTTAAACGATGAATGTTCATAAAGTGAAATTAATTTAAGTCCGTACTCCAGAACGATGTAAATTTAATGTTAGATTGTGTTTGTCGTAAACTTCTGGAAAAACTTCTATCGTTGAGATGAGAAATGGTAATAACACCGCCATGTATTGGTTACATTATGTAGTACTAAACTGTTTATCTCTCACAATTAGTGTATGCTGAAGTATTAGTATGTTACAGTGTAGCACTGGGACAATATAGTTATTCTGTATGCAGTGCTCCCTATTATCGAAAACTCGACGAATGCTGAAAGCCTGGTAATTCAGTCAACAGAGCGGCTCATGTCTGTTTAAATAAGACGTCACGGTGGTATTAATGTGCGATAAAGTAAGTCTGAGTAATAGTTGAAGGAATGGCGTCAGGTGATCGTCTCTTCCATTAAATATAGTATTTCCAGTGAATTGTCTTGACTGTGTTAGCAGCATCGGCCACTGTTTCAGATAATAAATGTCCCCTCATCCTTCAGTGATTATTTCGTAAAGCACGAAGTTGAAATCTACCTTGTGTAGTAGAAATATATATTCAGAGGTCGGATTATAACTAGGTGCAATTATATCTGCAAAAGAAGACGTCCTTCTCTATCTTAATGTAGTCCGCACCAAAAGTAAGTAATTTCACATTTTAATCACAATATTGTACCGAACAATTATGAAAGCAGCGGCGTTTCTGATGAGTTTGTCGCTCGCGTATGTATATTATTTCTAGTGGCAGGCAGAGAGCAGAAATATCTCTGGAGTGAGCTTCCAGATGCGCAGAACAGATTTTGTATTCTCAACATTAAGGTGAAAATGTCACATGATATTGGGAAAAATCTACTAATCGCTGACTTTATCTTGGTCCCTTTTTGTTCGATTAATGGACCTTTCAGCGACACTTCCTCAACTTTGTTGTTGCTTCTATGACACATTTATTAACATATTATTTCATGTTATGTGGTTGCTCTGCAAAAAGGAGGTGGGGCTTCTTCGCAGACAATGCGGTACAAACTAATCGTAATAGCAAATAAATGTGTGGGAAGAGTGGATTTGTCTCAATATCACGTGGTAATTCCAGCTTAATGTTGAGAAAATGCACAGAATTCAATGCTCATTCCATAGATATTTCTGCTATATATACAATTTAGTGTTTATACCCATCAAAAGATGCACTTTCATTTCCATGACATTGCAAAACATATGGGATACAGCTAGGAAGAACAAAATTTTTGTGTTCTACCTGTAATAAATTTTACTTGGAGAGGCAGCGGTTTATTATGTTAACGTTGGCAACGAAATATTCGATTTAGGGGGATCATTAATTTACTGATCGGAATAAAATTATTTATTTCATTAGCTACACAAAGAATTATTCCCCTCATTGTATGTGACTGATTTTTCAAAAAGGATTCAACATCAATACACAAACCGCTGCCGCAAGGAAAATCGTAGTCCTTCTTTCAGTGTATTACACCTTAGTTATGTGCATATAAAACGTAGCATCACCAGTTATTAGTTATTTGGTGTACTATGTAACAGCGCCTCTATCGGATGTTTGCTACACTACGCAGCAATTCAAGCGTAACATACACCAGAAACTACAAATTACATCTTTCCTTCCCCTGATCCGATTTTGATGAAATGAAGCTCATATGTTGCCCCAAGGTACTCTCAGTTGACCTACGAAACCCCATGAAAGTTCGTATAGTACTCTTGGAGATTTGCTGTACTACACCATACTTACAAGCATAATATACATAAAAACTTCAAATTACAATTTCCTTTCCCATCCTTACCCAACTTCGTAAGCTCCGCCTCTAATGACCACATTATCGACGGGCCGTTAAACGCTAATATTCCTTCCTTCTTTCCTGACTAAAATCAGTATTTCTTGTGACTTATTCAGGATATAATATGAATATTCTGTGGAGAGCCCATGCCTTAGCAAGCGATAGAAAGCTGTCCGTGTGAGAAACTTAGAGATTTCAAATACACTCCACAGTATTGAGTAGATTGTCCTGTAATATATTAATCATTATAGAAAATGCAAGTCCCACTGCAAACCGCAGGCTCTTAGTTAAAACGCCAGATCTGTCGGAAATACGGGGTATTCGTCGGATGTACTGTTTCATTCTCTTCCTTTCCTTGTAGCTCTATAGATGTCTATTGCTTCTTCCTACAGCGCTTTGAGCTTCACAATTAAAAGTTGCTTCAAAGTTTTCAACAGCACTCTCAGCTTTCAGGAATTTCTTTAGGCTCACTGGAATACAGAAGTTTCTTGACAGTAAATAAGAAATTTAATAAAACGTAATGCCTGATGTGAAAAGTTTTGATCCATCGCAGTATATATTGACGATGTCTGTGTAGAGACAGGAATTAGTGATCATGATATCGTGATAGTGTCGATGGTGACCAAAGTTCATAAACCAATCGTCTAGTAGCGTGTTTTTGTTGGGAAGAGCCGATAGCAATTGTTAGGATCGCACTTAGAAAATGAATGGGCATAGTTTAGTTCCGGTATTATGGCTGTTGAGGAATTGTGGACTAAATTTAATTGCATTGTACATAAAGGGTTAGAGAAATATGTACCTTTAATGTCGATTAAGGACGGAAAAGATCCACCTTGGTATAATAATAATGTGCGAAAGCTACTGAGAAAGCAAAGTCTTGCAGTCTCGGTTCAAAAACGAACACGCAAATGATAACAGGCAAAAGTTAGTACAGATTCGTGCGTCTATAAAAAGATCGATGCGCGAAGCATGCAATAATTACCACACCCATACCTTAGCCAAAAGATCTTTCCGAGAACCCGAAAAAATTCTGGTCCTATGTAAAATCGATAAGCGGGTCAAAGCCCACTATCCAGTCACTCGATCATTCCGGGGCAGTAATAGAAGAAAGCAAACGGAAAGCTGATGTTCTAAATTTAACCTTTAAGAAATCTTTCACGCAAGAGGACCGCACAAATGTACCATCATTTGATCAACGTACTAATTCTGAAATTCCGGTGTAGGGAAGCAGCTGAGAGAGCTAAATACGAAAAAGTCTGCTGGTCCAGATGGAATACCAGTTCGGTTTTACAAAGACTATTCTGCGGCATTGGCCCCTTACTTAGCTTGCATTTATCGCGAATCTTTAATTCAGCGCAAAGTTCCAAGTGACTGGAAAAAAAGCGCAGGTGACTCCCGTGTATAAGAAAGGAAATAGAACTGACCCCGATAATTAATGGTCAATATCGTTAACATCAGTTTCCTGTAGAATTTTGGAGCGTATTCTCAGTTCGAATATAGTAAATTTCCTTGAAACGAAAAAGCTTCTTTCCGTGAATCAGCACGGGTTTAGGAAACATCGTTCATGTTAAAACTCAGCTTGTCCTTTTCTCACATGACATCTTGCGAGGTATGGTTGAAGGGCAACCGGCGGATTGTGTTTTTCTCGACTTCAAAAAGGCGTTTGACCCGGCGCCACACTGCAGACTGCTAACGAAGATACGAGGTTATGGAATAGGTACACAGATTTGTGACTGGCTGGAAGACTTCCTAAGTAATAGAACGCAGTACGTTGTTCTCGACGGCGCGTGTTCATTAGAGACGAGTGTATCGTCAGGCGTGTCCCAGGGGAGTGTGATAGGACCGCTATTATTTTCTATCTATATAAATGTTTTGATGAACAGAGTAACTTGTAATTTGCGGCTGTTTGCTGATGATGCTGTGGTGTATGGGAGGGTGTCATCTTTAACTGACTGTAATAGCATACAGAATGACTTAGACAAAATTTCTAGTTGGTGCAAAGAATGGCAGCTAGCTCTCAAAGTAAAAATAAATAAATAAATAAATAAAATAAAAAAATATACAATGTAAGGTTATGCCCATGAGTAGGAAAAACATACCATAACGTTCGAATACAGCATTAGTATTGAGCTTCTTGATGGAGTCGCATCTTTCAAATATCTAGGCGTAACATTTCAGAGCGATATGAAATGGAACGAACATTTAAGGGTAGTTGTGAGTAAGGCGGACAGCCGACTTCGGTTTATTGGGATCACTTTGGGACGATGTACTTCATCTGTAAAGGAGACCGTGTATAAAACGCTTGTACGATCACGTCTTGAGTATTGCTCAAGTGTTTGGGACCCGCAGCAGATGAGTTTAAAGGAAGACATAGAAACAGTTCAGAGGCAAGCAGCTAGGTTTGTTACTGGTAGGTTCGACCAATGCACGAGTGCCACAGAAATGCTCTGGGAACTCAGTTGGGGATCGCTGGAGGAAAGACGACGTTATTTTCGTGAATTTCTGTTGAGGAAATTTAGAGGGCCGGAATTAGAAGCTGACTGTAGTACGATCTTGCTGCCACCACCTTACATTTCACGTAGAGATCACAAAGACAAGATAAATTAGGGCTCGTACGGAGGCATATCGGCATTCTTTTTTTCCTTGTTCTATTTGGGAGTGGAATAGGAAAGGAAATGCCTAGTAGTGGTACAGTGTACCCTCCGCCACGCACCTTACAATGGATTGCGGAGTATTTATGTAGATGTAGATCTCACATTTACTGATTTCTATTTTGTACAATTGTATAATTTTTCAGGTATATATTCATTTGTATAAGTGCTGTGTGTCTGAAAAATCTGTTGCGAATGTAAATAATAGTAAAGAAGTAATAAATTAAAACTTGATGCGTGATGGAGTGGTTTGCGATGAACGTTACTGTTTATGTGCTCATATATCATGAACTATGTGTCGTACTGTGAAAAAATTTAGAAGCTTCATTAAACTATATGCGTGTATACTGTCTTCAAAATTTCCAGCGGCTACAATTTTTAGTGTAGAAATTATAAATTGTGACATCATACCGAATGCCGTAATTTTAGTCCACGAACAGCGGAAAAGTAGTAAGCGAGAAACTTTTTTCCTTTCATTATTTTGCTATGGTTGTCAGCAAGAATAAGCTCAATAAAGGTTTGAAATTATGTTTAAATTTGGTTTCAAGTTGCTAAGTACTGTCATTCTTATACAGTGTGTGAATAAATTCTCGTCGCATTATGTGGCAGTTTCTTGCAACTATATTGTTTATGACGTATCTCCTGAACCATGTGTTGTATGTTGTTGTTACTCAGACAGTATTGTTACCTTATGGTAAGGAATATGTGCACCAAATTTGGTTGGTATCGGCCCAGTGTTTTAGGAGAAGATGTGCAACACTGTCGTTTGATGCAGCAGTTTTTCGCGCATCTCATTGTTTATGAAGTCATATCTCGTGAACTATGTGTTGTACATGATCCTAACACTTAGGCGCGGCGACCGTCCTCATGGATCGAAGCTTACGTGTACAAAATTTCATAATCATTGAAAGAAAACTGTAGAATTGTATACAATACGTACATATAAACAAACATACGTAGTCTCTGCTTCAAATATAAAGAGATATCGGATTTTAGAGAGTAAATTAATGTAGACTGTGTAGTTAGTTATATCAGTATTATTTCGCAATAGCGAATTTTTCTTAGCATCACTGTATGAGGTAGGATGTTATTCCAAACTGTAACATATGAAAATTTGTGGCGGGCCGGGACTCAAACCCGGGTTTCGCGCTTTTCGCGAGCGGTCGCCTTAACCACTAGGCTACCCGAACACGACTTCAGGACTGTCCCAAACTTCCATATGCCTCACTGACTGCACAGATTTGAGTTAACTCCCTTAGCACTCGCAGCTTAATCTGTATTCCCGCACCAGGGAGAATGAAAACAACGAGGCATTAACCTACGCTGTTATCGTCATTGCCTTACTTAGGCATCTGCTAAATAACTGTTTGGTGTCTAATTACAGTGTTGATATTTTTATCAATATTATTTCGCAATAGCGAAGTTTTCTTAGCGTCACTGAATAAGGTATGGATGTTATACCAAATTGTGACATGTAACATAAGTCACAATTTGGTATAACATCCATACCTTATACAGTGACGCTAAGTAAAATTCGCTATTGCGAAATAATATTGGCCGGCCGCGGTGGCCGAGGGGACTGAGGCGCTTCAGTCACGGTCCGCACGGCCACTACGGTCGGGGGTTCGAATCCCCCCTCGGGCATGGATATTTGTGCCGTCCTAGTTCGTAAGTAGTTCATAAGTAGTTTGTAAGTTTAGAGACTGATGACCCTGTAGTTAGGTCCCATAAGCTTTACAAACATTTGATTTGAAATAATATTGATAAAAATATCAACACTGTAATTCGTCACCATACAGTTATGTGTCGTTAGTCTTTACTTTCTTTCTTTTCTTTTTTCATTGGCATTTCTTTTACGTCGTTCCTTTCTTGTCCATGCTCATAGCGATGGGCTGTTTCTCTCGCAATCAGTAAGCGTAGCCTTGCTGTCGATCGCACAGTTACTGCCCGACGAAGTTTCGAGTCCTCCCTCGGACGTGTGTGTGTGTGTGTGTGTGTGTGTGTGCGTGTCTTTTGTCCTTAGGTTACTTTAAGTTATTTCCAGTAATTTTTAAGCCTAGGGACTGATAACCGCAGTCGTTAACTCCCATAGACTTTATAACATTTGAACATTTTAAATTTTCAGTAATGGAGTAATGGATCATTTTTACGCTTGGGAGAACTAATTACATACTGAAACAGATGACGATATTGCTTTTGTTTCGCAATAGTTTTAAATAAATATTTCTATCTCGGGATATTTAAAAGAAGCTCTATATTTCTCCAAGATGTCGAAGAAGGCGCCCTTTTACGTAGTGGCTGTATTAAATAAGTTGTATAGAACGTGGCTTGAAAGCGGGCAGTAGGAGGTGGTCGGGCGGGCGTCTCTTCCGTTGGGGGGGGGGGGGGGGGGTCTTGCCTGAGGGACGGCTAATCCAGCTACCTGTCGAAGGGTCAGGTGTGGCAAAAGTCCGGCGTGGCAAAAGTCCGGCGTGGCAAGTGTCCGGGATCCGTTCATAGCAGTTGTGATCCTTCCCCTTGCTCCCTCTCCCCCTTCTCTCCCTGAGGGTCCCTTCTTGCTCTTTCTCCCCTCCTCATTCTACCCAGCTATCCATCCCCCTCTTACCGCCCTCCCCTTTCCTTCTTCCCCATGGCTTCCTTGGATAGGAAACATCCCCCCGTTCCTTCACCACTTGCCCTTTGGCTCCTCCCCACCCTCTCGGTCACCACTCCTCCCCTTTTCTCCCCAACGTCATATTTTAACACGTTCGCTGCCGTTCACGCTCTGGCGCGTGCAAACGTTACTTGAGTCAGGTGCCGCTCACGCTGTGGCGCGCGCTACGACCTAGCATCCTATTATGGGTTGTTGTAAACTGGCATCGTCTGATAAAGCCGTATACTCTGGTAGGCACTCAGGGAAGAGTATAAGTGATATGCACACGTACGTGGTTCCAGATTTCCGCGATTGTATTACCGGCTACGAGCCACACACGCTTCTCATGATGTCATGATAGATTTATGTACTTTTTATATTATTCATTTGTTGTTTTCACAAAAATATAAATGCAAATAAAAAACCATATCAAAAAAACTGAAAACTAAAACCAAAACATTCAGTGGCTCAAAACTATGAAAAGATACGGTCAAAATACGATCAGGCGCCAGAGCATGAAGTAGCACCTAGCATCATCGCGCCAGAGCGTGAACGGCAGCGAACGTGTTAATACTGCGTGTGCTCCGCCGTGTGTGAACATTCTAAGGTGCCTCTGTGGGAGTGTTTCTCAAGGGTGGTATCTTTTCTTACGTCGTTTTATTTTAACAACAGTGAACGGCCAAACCGCAGCTGACACCATCAGTTTTAAATTGTGTGTTTCTCCGTGTGTATGATGTGTTTCGTTTTAATTCCACACTAGCGGACGGTCAAACCTTAGCCGCCGCCCTATGCTCATTTTAATTGTGTGTGTGCCACTAACCCTCGAGCAGCTGTTTTTATTCTCCACCATCGCCGTATCAAATCTTTTATGACGCCACTGTTGCGCTCCATTTTAAATACTTTGTATTATCTCCATTTAACATCTCCGTTTTATGTGTGTTTTATCTCCAAAACTTTATCTCCTTTATGTTCATATGTCTACTGTGTCAAATTTTGTTTTATTTCTGTAGGCTGAAGAGCGCCTGTGAGCGCTGCCAGCCCGCTCCTTTTAGGGGAATTGAAATCATAATAAAGAAAAAAAAATCGACCTCCGTTTTGGGGTTATGTTCATACTGTATGAGTGTATTACCTCGATTTATACCATACTTCTTAAAAAACCGAAAAGTTGTAATTACTGCTATAAATTATACTGAAGAGCTATGCATAAATATGTCTAAAGCTCAGTTATGACATGGCCAATTCAAATTTTTTATTGTATGATTTTAGTTTTATTCACTATCACACAGTTTACGAAACAAAGAGTAGGAATAACCCAAAGAACAAGCTCAAGCTGCGGTGGAGTAGCCTAGCAGTTTAAGGCGCCTCGATGTGGAGCGCGCGGTTGCTCACCGTCGGACGTTGAGTCCTCCCTGGGGCATGGGGGGGGGGGGGGGGTGTTGTCCTTAGGTTAGTTTAGTTTAAGTAGTTTGTAAGCTACGAACTGATGACCACGCAGTTTGGTCCGATAGGTTTGCAAACATATGAACAGTTGAACAAGCTCAACAGGAAAAAATATAAAAAATTTGAACACAAAGCACAGTGTGACCCTCTATTAATCTCTTACTTAGTGACTCTATATTCGTTCCTTGCTTCTCTATCTGCTGTGCTATCGAAATTACTTGTTTTCAACTTTATTAAATGAACACCTTTTTCCTGAGTAGTTGATCAATAAGCTCACCCTTTGCAATTAATCACGGGGCTTGAGACTCTACTTGGTTTTAAACTTCCTACCAGTTATCCTGAAAGGATTCACATTAGTAACAATGCTCGATATTATTCTCCCCGAGCTAATGCAGTCATTCTTCCTTCTTTCCTCCCTGCATTTCCTTTATTTCCTTTCCCTTCCCTTCCCCTACTTTCGTATACTCACTCCTGCCCTTCCCCACCGGGAAAATAATGAACTACGCAGTATAGTACCCCTATCCCAAATCACCAACCAGCCATCTTATTATTACATTGGCGTGGTGTCTGTTTTATTGGACATGTCCGAAAGAACAGATGCTACACCTGCTTCGCAGCCATATTGCATTTGCAAATTATTTATGAAGCAGGGGAAGAGAGAAGGATTAGGAAGGAAAGGATTGACAGTGGCTACATTAGGCCATTGATTAGCGACACAACTTACACTTCCAAAATGTTCAAATGTTTGTATAGTCTATGGGACTTAACTACGGGGTCATCAGTCCCTAAACTACTTATGAACTACTTACGAACTAGGACGGCACAAATATCCATGCCCGATGGGGGGGGTTCGAACCCCCGACCGTAGTGGCCGTACAGACCGTGATTGGAGCGCCTTTGTCCCCTCGGCCACCGCAGCCGGCCTTACACTTCCACTTGCTGCCATAGTTTAATATGAATGCTCTAATGCAGTCACTGAAAATCCTTTCATCTACATCTACAACTACATAGACACTCTGCAGAACACATTTAAGCATCTGGCAGAGGGTTCACTAAGGACTTTCATAACCTTTCTCTACCATTCTATACTCTAATAGCGCGCGGGAAGAAAGAACACCTAAATCGTTTCGTTTTCGATCTGATTTATTTTATTCGGATGGTCATGTCTCCCTATGTGGGTGGGTGCTAGCAAAATATTTTCATATTCAGAAGTAATAGTCTGTGATTGAAATTCCGTAAATAGAACTCTGCCGCAACGAATAACGTCTTCCTTTAATGATTTCCACATCAAATCGTGACGCTTTCTCCCCAGTAACTTATTAAAACAAAACCAGTTGCCCTTCTCTGAATCTTCATAATGTCTTCCGTCTGTCCCATCTAGTGAGGGTCCCACACTGGGTAACAGTACTCCAGGAAGGGACGCACAACTGTGATGTAGGCAATCTGTTTGGTGGAGCTGTTGCATCTTCAAAGCGTTCTGCCAATGAAACATAACCTTTGGTTCGCCTTCCCTACAATACTTGCTGTGTGTTCTCTCCAGTCTAAATTGTTCGTAATTGTAACTCGTAGATATTTGGTAGAATTTATGATCTTAAGGTTTTACTGATTTATCGCGTAATTGAAGTTCAGCAGTTTTCTTTTAGTTAGTGTCAGCTGCTAATTTTAGCAAAATGTAGAAATTTTGTCTACATCTCTTTGCATTTGCTTTGATCTTCTGTTGACTTCATTAACCGATAAACGACAGCATCATCCGCGAACAGTCTAAGTGAGCTATGTCTCCTAAATCGTTTATAAAAACAAGGAAGAGTGTGGGACCTATAAAGCTTCCCTGGGGAACGCCAAATGTCACTTCTGTTTTACTCGATGATTTACGATCAATTACTTCGAGCTGTGTCCTTTCTGATAGGAAACCGTGAACCTAATAGCACAATTTCGGCGATATTCCATAAGCACGCAGTTTCATTAGAAGCTCCTTTCTTTCCCGATCCTACTTCCTTACCCTCCCTGATAAAAAAAAATTGCTAATCCTTTATATCTGTAATAACACATTTAACTTTTTGGCCTGCGCCTTAAACTCCATTAATTTGTGAATTTATGTTCGCAGTTATTTCTGCGTTTACTCTGCACAGGGAGGTTTTTCATCTAAGCTTGTTCTTAGCACCATGAATTCTACCTCCAGTAATTGAGCGAACATACACACTGAATAATTGCTGCTTGTTGAGCTGCATTCGGCTCTATGTGTGAACCTTTGAATGGCACAGTAAATAACCATGCGTCAGATCCCACAACGGCAGCATGTCACGACCCCTCGCAGGCGCCTGCAACATGCGGTCGTGCAATATCCTGCTGAAATGTAGGGTTTCGCAGATATCCAATGAAGGGTTGAGCCACGGGTCGTAACACATCTGAAATGTAACGGCCACTGTTGAAAGTGCGGTCGATGCGAACAAGAGGTGACCGAGACGTGTAACCAATGGCACCCTATACCATCACGCCGGGTGCAGGCCAGTATGGTGATGACGAATACACGCTTCCAATGTGCGTTCACCGCTATGTCGTCAAACACGGATGCGACCATAATGATGCTGTAAACAGAATCTGGATTCATCCAAAAAATTGACGTTTTGCTATTCGAGCACCCAGGTTAGTCGTTGCGTACACCATCGCAGGCGCTCCCGCCTGTGATGTACCGTCAAGGGTAACCGCAGCCATGGTATCCGAACTGATACTCCATGCTGCTGCAAACGTCGTCGAACTGTTCGTGCAGATGGTTGTTGTCTTGCACACGACTCCATCTGTTAACTCACGGATCGACATGTGGCTGCACGATCCGTTAGTCATGCGGATAAGATGCATGTCATCTCGACTGCTAGTGATACGAGACCCTTGAGATCCACCATCGCGTTCCGTACCGCCCTTCTAAACCCACCGGCTCCATATTCTGCTAACAGTCATTGGATCGCGACCAACGCGAGCAGCAATGTCTCGATACGATACGATGCGATAAACCGCAGTCGCGATAGGCTACAATCCGTCCTTTATCAAAGTCGGAAACGTGATGGTACACATTTCTCCTCCTTACACGAGGCATCGCAACAACGTTGCACTAGGCAACGCCGGTCAACTGCTGTTTGTGTATGAGAAATCGGTTGGAAACTTTCCTTATGTCAGCACGTTGTAGGTGTCACTACCGGTGCCAAGCTTGTGTGAATGCTCTGAAAAGTAATCATTTGCATATCACAGCATCTTCTTCTTGTCGGTTAAATTTTGCGTTTGTAGCACGTCATGTTCGTGTGTAATCCAACAGCAAAATCTCCAGTCAAAAAGGAAAATTCATCATCTTCCCCATCACATAATTCCGCATTACTGTCATTAACAAGTGCTTCCAATAGCTCATCAGTTAATATTTCTGTGGCCGTATCTGTAAAGTATAAAAAGGAGAGTTATTTCAGTACTCTACTTTCAAAGAAGAAATTGAAGTCACATATTCATAATATGACCTGAGGTTCACATACGAGGATCTTCGGAAAATGAGTTATTTCGTAATAATAACAAAATATATTCAACGCGGAACTAACGCTCTACTTCTATAGAAAAGAAAAAACAGCATTTTAATCTAATATTTGAGCCTAATAATTATTTACATACCTGTACGACTTCTAGCAGCAGCCATTTTGAGTGCACGGCCAGCTGTAAACAAATGCATCAGTCGTTCCTTACGAGGTGCTGTGCTGTAGTGTTGAAACTGAGAAATGAAGGACCAGACTTGTGGTTCAACGGTCTGTAAACGGAAAAAATGTACAAAAAAATTAATGAACGTAGGTCCACAATGCCGCGGTGGAGTAGCCGAGCGGTCTAAAGCACCTCGCTGAGGAGCGCGCGGTTGCTCGCCGTGGAGGTTCGAGTCCTCCCTGGGGCATGGGTGTGTGTGTTTGTCCGTAGGTTAGTTTACCTAGATTTAAGTAGTTTGTAAGCTACGGACTGATGACCACGCAGTTTGGTCCGATAGATTTACAGACATTTGAACATTTTTTTAGGTCCACATTTCTGGAACACCGAAACAAAGAGGTTAAATAAATTGATCATTTCTTTATCTTATTTAATATCAGTTAATGGAATTTTGCTTTTGGCTCCAAAAGAAGTAACTCAATAATGTACTCTTAGTTGAAGGCTGTCAGTTTTGATTCAGCTGTTAAAATACGCAATCTCAACCGTTGTACTGTAGAGGGATGTGTTATCCAATTTAGTGCAGTAGTACAATGGGTTTTTATAGTATTACATGAAGTAATATACCGGTTTGTGGGATTATAGTTCATTCAGATTAATATTGTTGTAAATATTATCATCAGTGTTTTTGTTCGAAAATATGATTGCCAAGTTCTACAAAAGCAATTTACACAGTCCCCATATTATTTTAGATAGAAAGGTGTGATATTAACTTTTGTTCTATATGCGACTCACATCAATGGATTATTAAGTAGGTGTCATATTTTCGTAATATTTATAAACAATCCCGAAAGTGACAAATATAGTGCAAAATATGCCGAAATTTTCTTTGATATTGGTAAATATTGTAACCGTGGAAAAACATAAAACTTAAAACTATATCTAATTGGTGAAATAATCGTTTTGACCCCTATTTTCTTTATTGTTGCTTCTGAAAAATTCTCAGAGTTTTATTTAGGTACTGTTAAAGTAACTTCTGCCTGACTGTACCGATCCATTACTGATCAGAATCCACAGATAAACTAATTCAAATAGTAAACAGCAGATAAGCTGATTAATGCCTAATTAGGCTAGGTTTAGTGCATATGTATTGCAAATTAAGCAGAATACTGTATAGAACATTAATTAATTTGCTCTAGAACCAGTTAATTTTGCTGCTGAAATCGTATGTCTGTGGGAGATGGCTCACCATTAGGTAGACACACGGTTAATTTAAAATTTCATCATGGGTGGTGACCTTATACACATTTACAGTTGGTTTCACGGGACAGAACTGTAGCTATGTTCACGAATGTTAAGTAGTAAGGATACAAACTGTCCGACTTCTGGTTTGCAGTCTTCGCCTGTTGCTATCACTTTTACTCGTTAGTTAATGAAACAGAAACCCCTGCTAGAAGACAAGACTTCTAGTTCCGGCAACGGTCATAACACCAGATGATTGTCAGGTAAAACTACATGTAAACCCCCTAGGGCGCTCACGGTTCTTTCGTGAGTACGTGCGCGGCGAGTCTTCCTTCCTTCTTTACTTCCCGGACGGCATTTCCTTTCCCCCTATTCTCCTTTCCTGTCCTCACTCCTTCCCCTCCCTACCGGGGGCCTGATAACGTTAGCAGTTTAGTCCCACTATCCCAACCAAACAACCCAACCCGACCCCCACCTGTTAATCTGGGAGCAGAATTTAGATAGGTTTAATAATTCATGGATCATATGTTGAAAGCAGTAGACTGGCAGGGCTGGATTAAAATAGGCAATCTCGCATATGCGGATGATTAGTTGTAATGGCAGATTCGATTGAAAGGTTGCGAACTAATATTTCAAAGCTCGATCAGAAGTCCAAGGATTATGATATGATCAGCAGCTAAAAACGAAAGTAATCTCTGTGGGAAGGAGATTTAAACATATTTAGTGCCAAATAGGAGGAACAAAGTTAGAACAGGTAGACAGTTTCAAGTATCTGGGATGTATTTTCTAACAGGATGGCAACATAGTGAAAGAACTGGAATCGAGGTGCAGCAAAGCTAATACAATGAGTGCTCAGAGAAGATATACTCTCCTCTGCAAGAAGGAAGTCAGTACCAAGACTAAGTTAGCGGTGCACCGCTCTATCTTTCGACCAACTTTGTTGTATGGAAGTGAAAGTTGGGTGAATACAGGTTACCTTATTCATAAGGTAGTTACAGATATGAAATTAGCAAGAATGATTGCAGGTGCTAATATATGGGAACAATTTCAGGAGGGTGTTCATAATGAGGAAATCAAAGAAAAACGGAATGAACACCATAGAGGAAGCAGTTAGAGCGAACAGACTGAGATGATGGGGTCATGTTACACGCATGGGAGAAGCAAGGTTACCTAAGAGACTCATGACCTCGGCAGCGGAGGTTAAGAGGAGTCGAGGTAGACGAAGAAGGTAGTACTTAGATTCGGTGCAGAATGATTTTGAAGTTAAAGGCATAACATCAGACGAGGCATCAATGTTAGCATTGTATAGGCGATCATGGAGGAATTTTATTAGAGGTACTGTGCTCCAGACTGAACGATGAAAGGCATAATCAGTCTCTAATGATGATGATGATGATTAATAATCGAAATAATATTTCAGTATCTCCATGCAATGGCGAGTAACGAAAGTCGCAAACAGCTCTAGTATATGGCAGTTATTGTTTATTCAGTGTGAATAAGAACGTTCCATGTTTCAGCTTTCAGTCCAACAACTACGAGTGGCCTCACAGGATGAAGGCGCAGGACTGCGGCGACGTTGCAAGGCCCATACGGGAATGTCCGCCGGCGTGCATCTGCATCTACTTGTGACGCACGGCGCGCCTGTTTGCAGATCGGCTGCTGGGCCCGCACCCGCCACGTGGGCGTCTCTAACGAGCTGTCAACACGGGCGCGTCCCGTGCAATTACCGCCTCCCACGACAGGTGGCACGAGTGGCTACCTGCGCCAGCGCCAGCGCCCCACTTGACGGCGGCCGGGTCACTCTCCTGCGTGGGTGGCAGCCCTGCCTCTCTCCGCTGACGTCCGCATCCGCTGCGGCAGGCCCAGCCTCTGTCCGAGTGCATAATGGAACCTGTGGCGTTACCGGGCCGTAGTTCGTTACCTATCGAAGTTCTCGTTGTTCGACGCTCTCGGTAATGGTAGGCTGAAATTTCATGGGGCAAAAGTGTGATTGGTACCGGAACTGGATTCTACTCCAGCACCCATTTAGTACGCATTGCCGGAACACTAATGAGGGTTGGAGGGCGTTGTCCTCACATATCCACCAATATTTTGTTGCTGTTTCCTTGATCAATAAGAAGCTTCATTCTACATCTACATCTACATGGGATACTCTGCAAAACTCATTTAAGTGCCTGGCAGAGGGTTCATCGAACCCCCATTATACTATGTATCTCCCATTCCATTCTCGAATAGCGCGCGGGAAGAAAGAACACCTGAATCTTTCCGTTCGACCTCTGATGTCTCGTAATTTATTCTGATGGCCATTTCTACCTATGTAAGTGGGAGTCAACATTCGGAGGAGAATGTTGGCGATTGGAGTTTCGTAAGTAGCCGTAACGCTGTCTCCCCTGCATCGTGACAATACGAAACGAGCTGCCCTTCTCTGGACTCTTTCGATGTCCTCCGTCAAACCCACCTGATAAGAATCCCACACTGGGCAGCAATACTCCAAAAATGGACGGACAAACGTAGTGTATGCAGTTTCTTTTGTAGTTCTCTTGCATGTTTTAAGGGTTCTGCCAATAAAACACAGTCTCTGATTCGCCTTTCCCATGACATTATCTACGTGTTCTTTCCAGTTTAAGTCTGAAGTAATAGTAATTCCTAGGTATATAGTGAAGTTTACGACCTTCACAATTGATTCGTTTATCTTGTAAATATAGTTTAACGGATTTTTTTCCTACTCATGTGGACGACTTCACACTTCTCATTATTTACAGTCAATTGCCAATATTTACACTATACTGATATCTTATGTAGATCATTCTGCAGTTGGTTTTTATCTTCAGATGACTTTACTGCAAACAGTCTAAGAGAGCTGCTCAGATTTTTTCCAAAATTGTTTATGTAGATAAGGAACAGTAGAGGGCCAATAACACTACCCTGTGGAACATGGGATACCACCTCTGTTTTAGTCGATGCCTTACCATCGATTACTACAAACTGTCCTCAATGACAGGAAATTGCCTATGCAGTCACAAATTTGGGGCGATCTTCCATAACCACGCAATTTCATTAGTACCCAGTTATCCCCGTTTATGGCCAGCGTTACTACAATCCAGTACGCACATTCCACGTGTTCAATAATACAAATTTACACAGTTAGTGTGTGGAATACAAAAGTTGGAGGTATACATTTAGTGGGGCACGAATGTGAAGTATAATTTCATAATTACGGTAGATACACTTTCTACACGACTAACACTGAAGAACTTTTATATAATTGTTCATAATCGGGATTCAAAGTGACGTGGATTGTGCCTCAGATATATCACGAAACACGACTCGAAACAATACTCCCTACTGGCGTCGATTGCGCCTCGTAATAAAAATGAAACAAAACTCCTTTGAATGGCGCGAAAGCATCGTAGTTCTATCATCCAAACAGTGACACTGAAAATTACGCATTTTAATTAGGTACATTAAACTCATTTCTATAGGAAGGTAAACTAATACTTGCAACTAGCTATAGTAAAAGGTAGCGTAAATAATACTGAGTAAATTGATATACAAATCTCGGTTAAATTAATATTGCTTCACTTTCAAATACATTCAAATAGTATTTAAAAAAAATTGCTTCTGAATAAACGGTAATTATACGTAAACTAATGAGGGCAAAACATTCCTAGCATTAATTGTGAAACATAATAATACTTACTTTAATGATATGAGGAAAGAATTTAGTTAATCAGAGATACTAATAAGCCTAATATATGACCTACAACAATACGCCCCTTTCATGAACGAACTAATATCTGCTAATCAAACAACTTCTGCAACGTCAAAGAATAGCAGATAACTAGAGCTACTCACGTTAAAAAAAAGAATAACAAAGGTTTTGGGAAAGAAATGATAATAGACTAAATACAGTCATGTCTTTTATTATGTAACACTCGTATCGAGAGGTTCAGTAATGCAAGCAGATGGGAGTCGTCCTACAAATTTTGTTTATTTCGTTAAGAAGTATTGACACGAGATGGTCAGTAGAGAAGTGCAAGGTAATTCCATTTCCTTACGAACTTGTGATAATTTCTTATATCCCCAATATTCTATTGAGACTAAAGTTTGCTTTTGCATCCTTTCTGTATTTCAGTTAAAATGTAAAACAATGTGGCTCGCCCCATATTACTAGTGTAAAGCAAGTGGAAACTTAACTTAATTCTCTTTCGTTTTCTTTGCTACGAACAGTCAATAACACTGTAATAACGCTCTTTACAATCAATAGTTAGTTTTTCGAAAACGGAATAATTTGAAAACTGGAATAGAAGCTCCGTGCGCGACGGTTCTACCATCTAACAAGGGGAGGTCACGACTCACGGATTACGGATTTTCTTCATATTTGACTTCTGAAAGAAGTCGGGAAGCTTCTGTTGAATTGGTGCGCCTGTCGAGTTGTGTTTAGGCTTTCTGCTGCACGCGGCTGTTTGTTGGGCTGTCAAGATTCAAGAGGTTCCTTTATGGCTGACAGCATCATGTCCATCATGTCTATATTATTGGGGCTCGGCTTATACCTACGGAAGTGTTCTTTTACTTGTGGTACTTTAAGTGTGAATTAATCAGTTTTCTATAACGAACCTACATTTGGCTATTTACATTTCTTTAAAATTGGATAAACGAGTAGCATATACCGTATTTCAATTTATGCTATCATAGGACAGTTTTACAATCCATTCATTTTCTTAATTTAGACTCCCTTCTTCGTCCTCATTCACTATGCTTTTGTTTTCCTTGTCGCTTTCCGATTAAGTCCAATTGTCCTCATCCGCCCTGTGGTATTTATTTCGTCATTGCATTTAGACTTGTCATATATATGATATAGTCCTTAGATATTCCTTCTTTATGAATATGGATATGCTGTCAGTTAGTTTGCTGAGTTTAATCTATTGCTAAATGTTGCATATCGTATGAATGTTTCATGCTGGTATGTTTGCGTAATGTAGTGGTCGGGTGTTCCTACATCTACATCAGTACTCTGCAAATGACATTGAAGTGCATGGCAGAGGGTTCATCGAACCGTTTTTATGATGTTTGTCAACAGTTCCATTGTCTAATAGCTTGCGGGAAAAAGGAACACCTAAATATTTCCGTTTTCAATCTGATTACTCTTATTTTATTTTAATGATCATGTCTTCGTTTGTAGGCGGATGCTAGAAAAATATGTTCGCATTCCGAAGAGAAAGTTGGTGAAAGAAATTTCGCAAGTAGATCTCCTCGCAACAAGTAACGCCTTAGTTTCTTTTATTTCCACCACAACTCCTGCATCATTTCTGTGACACTCTTTCACTTATATCGCGTATAATACAAAACGAGCTGATCGTCTCTGAACTTTCTCTAAATCGTCTCTCAGTCTCAGTTAGTAGGGATCCCACAATGCGTAACAATACTCCAAAATAGGAAACACAAGTGTAGTGTAGGCAGTTTCTTTAGTAGAATTGTTGTCTTCTAAGTCTATGATTCGGTTTCCATAGAATATTTTCTGAGAGTTCTTTTCAATTTGTTTGTAATTGTTACTCTAAGATATTTAGTTGAACTTACGGCCTGTTGTTTTGATTTATTTATCGTCTAAATGAAGTTTTACGGGCTTCTTTTAGTGGTCAGAAGGATGACTTCACACTTCTCATTATTAAGGGTCAATTGCCATATTTTGGACCATGCAGACAGATATCTTGTCTAAATCAATTTGCAGATGCTTCTGATCTTCTGATGACCTTACTAACCGATAAGTGAAAGAATCATCCGCGAATAACCTAAGAGCGCTACTAAGTTTGTCTCCTAAATCGTTTATAAAAATAAGGAACATTTGGGTCCCTATAACACTTCCCTGAGGAACGCCGGATATCACTTCTGTCCTTCGTGATGACTTTCCATCAGTTACAACGTTGTGTGTCCTTTCTGACAGGAAATCACGAATCCAATCGCAAAGTTGTGACGATATTCCATAAGCACACAGCTTGATTAGAAGAGGCTTGTGAGGTACAGTGTCGAAATCTTTCCGAAAATCTAGAAATAGGCAATTTATTTAACATCCCTTGTCGACAGCACTCATGACCTCATCTGAGTAAAGAGCTAGCTGTATTTTCACAAGAATGATACTTTGTGTATTCGTATTGACTATGGGTGAATAGGTCGTTCTCTTCGAGGTAGTTCATAATATTTGAGGAAAGTATATTTTCTAAAATCCTGCTGCAAACCGACGTCAATGGTATAGGCCTGTAATTTTGTGGATCACTTCTATTGGGTATCTTGAGTATTGGCGTAATCTGTGCAACTTTCCAGTCCTTGTTCAAACAACTTACGGGTATGCTGCCGAGTGACATCGCCGACAACCGCCGATATTTCGGCAAGAGGACACCCTGCCATTCTCAAAGCACAACTGCACTTAAGGAAGCAATGTGCAAGCGTATTAAATTCCTCGGTTTGCAAAGGGTAAACAAGGAAGATAATACACACAGTACAAGTCACAGCAGAGTCAACACAACCAAAGATGACCAAACATCAAAAATATCGATAGTGACTTAATCAACAGATGAGGCAGCATTCATTTTATCCCTCTGTTTTTTGACAAGAGACAGTGCCGGATTCCAAGCAGAATTTAAACAAAAACCACCATCTCTGTTTATAAGGTCGCTTGCTAGTTTAATTCCAATAGCTTCCTTAATAACACTATCCCAATAGATGGAGGTGCATGCCAGGATCTCCGTGTTGTTGTATTCCATAGGATGAACATAAACGTTACACGCGCTTACAACAGCCAAACAAATCCGCTGTTGCAGAACACTGTTTTGACACCGGTCATCCTTGTTTACCCTTTGCAAACCGAGGTATTAAATACGCTTGCACATTGCTTCCTTAAGTTGCAGTTGTGCCTTGAGAATGGCAGGGTGTCCTCCTGCCGAAATATCGGCGGTTGTCGACGACGTCACCCGGCAGCATACCCGTAAGTTGTTTGAACATTCATTACGCCGGGAAAAGTTAAAGCCTCACTTTCCAGTCCTTGGGTATGTGTGTGTGTGTGTGTGTGTGTGTGTGTGTGTGTGTGTGTGTGTCAAGGAATCAACTGTATATAATTACCAGGGTGTCCACGGACTCATTGCACTGCCCGTAGACCATATGCCACGGTAGCGGCCACCGCGGGCCCGGTGGGTGGCACGCACCTCGACCGCAGGCTGTCGGCCGCGTTCCCGCTAGGATTAGGATTTAGTGGCCCGGCGCGGCAGACGCAACGGCCCGCTTCCTGCTGCTGCGGCTGATTGCAGCCTCGGGTCGCTGCACGCTACATCAGGCCGTGCCGTGGCATGGCCCCGGCGGTCGGGCCGGCACTGCTATATGTCTCAATCCCGGGCGCGCGAAATTCCGAGGCAGGCGGCGGGCAGAGTGGTTAGCGGCGCGTTTTAGTGGCGATATTGTGCGGCCCGAGCGCGCCTGTCAGTATCAATAAGCGGCTGATGGCAGGGTGGCGGAGTGTCTAACCACCGGCTGGCGGAGGAGATACACTGTGCGGCCGACCGGCGAGTTTACCAACGGATCGGCGGGACCGGTCGGCCCTGTCGGGGGGAAGAGACGCGGGGCAGAGCGATCGGGACCGGATAGGGCGGCTGTCGTGGCGGATTAGGTGTCCAGATTAGGCCCGTCACTGGGTCAGAAATAATGCGCACGTAACAGGTCAATTATCGTGTGTAATTGCCTGCAGAGATTAGCGGCCGGGGCCTAACGGTGCCCGCAACCGATGGGCCGCGGAGATACCGGCAGCTAATGAAACGGCCCGGCCCAACAGCACTGTGCGCTGCGGACGCCAGCCGTGACAGACCGAAGGCGGAGAAAGCGGGGCGCGGCCACGTCGCACGGGGTGGCCAATAGCGAGCGAGAACCGTGGACACGTTCGTCGTTTCAGGGCTGCATTCTTATCTTAGTCTGGTTGCCACACACCGATTTTGTACGGCCGGTATTATATCGGCCGTCCACATTCCAGTATTGGCGCATTGGAGGGTGTTGTAGCCCAGGGCTAGGTACAAGGGCTGACGCACGCCTTTGTTGTAGCGCGTGGCGCTGTGGCACCGCTCCCTCCCTACTTTCCCGCTCCCGTGACGTCACCAGGGTACAGAAACAGGTGGACCGTGGCTGCCGAGTGGCTGAGCTGAGCGCTGATTCGTGTTGTGTTCGGCACCCTTTTATTGAACACGTGTTTCGTAAGTGTTCTGTGTAGTGTCGTATCATCGAGTTATAGTATTTACAATGGTTAACTGTTATATTGTGACGTGTAAAAATGATTCACGAAAAACGAATGGCGTTTTTACCACAGGTTCCCTAGCGATCCTTCCGTACGGCAAGTTAAAAGTAAACGAGCGGATCAAATAAATACAAAAAAAATCCTAGAATTGGCAGCGATCGCTTTATTGCCAGCGATTATGAAGACAACATGAAAAACAGAATTCTCGGTTTACCTCATAAGAAAATCCTCAAAAAAATTGCGGTTCCATCTGTTAACATTGCTAATGTGAGTAGTAATAATTCTTACATATACCTAAGAAATGAAAGGCACAATAGGATTGTTAGAAAGAGAGCGATGGAACATCTTAAAACAATAAGCCCAAAAAAATTAAGATTATCTGAAAGAGTTGTACAGAACACAGGAAAATAGAAGTGATGCAAATATGGCAAACAATGAACATCATGATGCAGCTACGGGCTGTGGTGAAGAAGACTCCCCCAAATGTTGAAAGATCATTACGAGCTATCAAATCTGAAGTACAAATAGCTAGAATGAAAATTAAAGCAACCGATAAAAAAAGCTAAAGGGAATTTAAGAAGTAAGATTAATTTAAAATTGTCCTCTATAAACAGAAAGCAGTTAGAAACACGAAATGTCGAAAACAGTGTCACATATTTCTCAACAATCCAAAATGTTGTTTACAGAGAACCAGATTAAAGCTATTACGGACAGAAAAAAGCTAATGAAATGGAATTCTGACGGCATTTAGAGAGCCATAATTTTGAGAGCTTTAAATAAAAAAAACCTATGACTTTTTGGGGGAAAACGTGTTTCCGCTTCCTTCTCCATCGACTATAAAAAGGTGGTGCATGAAGTTCCAATGTAACTCTGGCATATCTACGACTTTGTGGACATGCCTGACTATTTTAAACTGTTGAGGAACCACTTTTTAAACAGTGGCCTAATTTTCCCACATGTACCGAACTGAACGTTAGTATTTTAATAAACGTTATGCAGAAAGATTCAGGAAAAATCAGACTGTGTCACAAATTGAAGCCAGTTTCTCAATCTAAAAGGAAATGCAAGTCAAAAAGTTGGGCCTGCAAAAGGAACTTTTTCTAGCACAGTTTCAAAAGCAATATCAGTTTTATCTGGAAATAATGAAGTAGCACATTTTTTTGAACTTATGAACAAGTTTTTCGATGTAATGAATTACGTATTTAATGTGTAAAGGTTTTGTGCAAATTTGTTGAAATATTACGATAACTGTTACTTTCACAGGCCCCGGATTTGCACGGGTAATCTTTAAACTTCTTTAACTTGAGAACTAATGAATGTATCGCGATGCGGATTCTTTTAAATTGTAGAGCTCTTATAGTCCACGAGAGCATATGTCAAACTTTTATAGATCTCCCACAAACACTATTTATGTAGTCTGAAGCCATCCAGCGCCAGTGCCTTTGGACAGATAAACGGTAAATGTGCTCCAGTCATAAAAGTTAGACACATGCTCTCGCAAACTTTTGTTTAGATCTTTCTGAATTCTGCAATTTAAAACAAACCACATTACAATACTTTCAGTAGTTCTCGAGTAAAATAAGTTTAAAGTAATAGAAAATGAGCAAATGGTTGAAGTCGGGGAATAAGTAGCGTTGAGATTATTATGCAATGTATGTACCATATATTTAATATTAAATTCATTTTCACCTTAACTGTTGATATTTGTTACTTGCCTTCAGCTAAAAATCACATGTAAGACATACTGAAAACAATCACCGTTAAAACAGTAGTTATAGCTTAGCGCTGCCGCGCGACGCGGTGCATGTACCCGCGTGACGTCACAGCGGCAGCGGGCCGGGGCCACTTCCATCGGCTATGTGAGCCAGCCATACTGGCCGGCCACGGACCGGCACCGACAAAAAGCCGGTCAGCTGCCGGTCGCTGTCACTGCAGACCGCCAGCGCCGGGCCGGTGCCGGCCATACAGCGGAGAGGCGCACATCGGCAAGTGGCAGCTGTAGTGGCACACGCACCGATTTTTACCGAAGACCTAGCTGCACAGTTGCCGCTGTCCCTTCTCGCCGTACACTCGACCTCACGCATATAGGACTACAATACCAAATATTGATTCTGTATACACTAAATAACAAATATTTGAATCCTCGTCTGTTCCAGGGCATTGAATAAAATTCATTGGCGAAGTTAAAAATTTGTGTCAGACTGGGACTCGAACGCGTATCTTGTTTTTTATTCTTCCGGTAGATGGAGTCATTGTTTTATAATGTTTCTAGCTGGAAACCCGGCGCTGCCCGGGTATTTATCTATTTATTCCTGCAATGAAAGGAGAAAATATAAAAATGCAGTAAATGAAACAGGCAAAATGAAGTACAGACGACTAAGAAATGAGATTGACAGGAAGTGCAAAATGGCTAAGCAGGAGTGGCTAGAAGGGAAATGCAACGATGTAGAAGAATGTATAAAAAGGGGAAAAATAGATTCCGCCTACAGGAAAATAAAAGAAACATTTGGAGATAAGAAAAACAACTCTATGAATATCAAGGACTCCGATGGAAAACCAGTTCTCAGCAAAGAAGGGAAAGCTGAAAGGTGGAAAGAGTATATAGAGAGGCTCTATGAAGGAAATGAACTTAGAGACAATATTGTAGGAAGGGAAGAGGATATAGATGAAGATGAAATAGAAGATACTATACTCAGAGATGAATTTGACAGAGCACTGAAAGACTTAAGTCGAAACAAGGCCCCTGGAGTAGATGATATTCCCTCAGAGCTACTGAAGTCTCTGGGAACCAGCCATGACAAACCCACCCTCAGACTTTAAGAAAAATGTTATAATCCCCATTCCAAAGAAAGCAGATGCAGGCAGGTATGAAAACTACAGAACCATCAGTTTAATAAGTCATGGTTGCAAAATATTAACACGAATTATTTACAGAAGGATGAAGTCGACCTCGGGGAAGATCAGTTTGGGTTCAGGAGAAATGTAGGAACACGGGAGGCAATACTCACTTTACGGCTTATCCTAGAAGATAGATTAAGAAAAGGCAAACCTGCATTTCTAGCTTTTGTAGATTTGGAGAAGGCTTTTGACAATGTTGATTGGAGTAAACTCTTTCAAGTTCTGAAGCAAGCAGGAGTAAAATATAGGGAGCGTAAGGTTACTTACAACTTATACAAAAACCAGACAGCGGTTGTCAGAATTGAAGAGCATGAAAGGGATGCAGTGGTTGGAAAGGGAGTAAGACAGGTTTGTAGCCTTTCTCCAATGTTATTCAATTTGTACACTGAGCAAGCTATAAAGGAAAGCAAGGAGAAATTTGGTGAAGGAATTAAAGTTCAGGGGGAAGAATTAAAAACATTACGGTTTGCTGACGACATAGTAATTTTGTCAGATACAGCAAAGGACCAGGAAGAGCAATTGAACGGAATGGACAGTGTGTTGAAAGGTGCATATAAGATGAACATTAACAAGAGCAAAACTTGGGTAATGGAGTGCAGTGTAAGAAAATCAGGTGATGCTGAAGGAATTAGATTAGGTAACGAAGCAATAAAGGAGGTAGACGAGTTCTGTTACTTGGGCAGTAAAATATCAAATGATGGTCGCAGCACAGAGGATATAAAATTCAGAATGGCAATGGGTAGAAAATCGTTCTTGAAAAAGAGAAATTTGTTAACATCGAATATTGATTTAAGCCTATGGACGTCCTTTCTGAAGGCATTTGTATGGAGTGTTGCCTTGTATGGGAGTGAAACATGGACGATAAACAGTGCGGACAGGAAGAGGATTGAGGCTTTTGAAATATGGTGCTACAGAAGAATGCTGAAGATTAAGTGGGTGGATCGCGTAACTAATGAGGAGGTACGGAACAGAATTGGGGAGAAAAGAAATTTCTGACATACCTTGACTAAAAGAAGGGACAGATTGGTAGGGCACATTCTTAGACATCAAGGGATTGTGAATTTAGCGTTGGAAGGGAGTGTGTGGGGTAAAAACCGCAGAGAAAGACCACGAGATGGATACAGTAAGCAGATTCGGACAGATGTAGGTTGCCATTCTTATGTGGAGATGAAGAGGCTTGCTCGGGATAGAGTATTGTGGAGAGCTGCATCAAACCAGTCTCCGGACTGAAGACCACAACAACAGTATTCATTTGTATAAGCGTTGTATGTCTGTAAAATCTCTTGGAAACACAATTAGTGGTAAAGAAGTAGTAGATTAAAACTTGGAGCGGTTTTTTTTTTTTTTTTTTTTTTTTTTTTGGGGGGGGGGGGGTGTTCATGAACGTTACTGTTTATGTACCCATATCTCCTAAACTATGTGTCGCAGTCCGATACAATTTAGAAGATACACTCAACTATATGCATGTATATTGTCTGTAAAATTTCTTGCTGCAACAATTTGTAGTGTAGAAATTATAAATCGTAACGTCAGATCGAATGCCGTAGTTTTAGTCCATTAACAGCGGAACGTTACTGTTTACGTGTTCATATCTCATGAAATTCGCGTCGGAATGTGATACAATTTAGAACCTACATTCAACTACATATGTGTATACTGTCTGTCAAATTTACTGTCGCTACAATTTGTAGTGTTCAAATTATAAACTGTAACGTCATACCGAGAGCCCTAGTTTCACTACATAAACACGGGAAAAGTAGTAAGCGACAAAGTTTTTTCCTTTCATCATTTTACTATGGTTGCCAGCGAGAAAAATTTCAATAAAGGTTTGAAATTATGTTTAAAGTCTATTGCAAGTCGCTAAGTACTTTCATTCTCATACAATGTATTTCGAAAGTCTCGCCGTATTATATGGCATTTTTTGCGATTTCTATTGGTTATGACGTAATATCTTTTGAACCATGTGCCCTATGTGATTATTAACCATGCAGCAATTGTTACCTCACGGTGAGGGAGGTGTGTACCAAATTTGGCCGAAATCAGTCCAATGGTTTAGGAGAAAATGAGCAACATTGTCGCAAAATGCAGCAGTTTTGCACGTATCTCATTGTTTATGACGTCATATGTCGTGAACTATATATCGTATGTGATTCTTACACTTACGGCGACCGTCCTCATGGATTGAAGCTTACGTGTACAAAATGTCATAAAGATGGGAACAAAACTGTAGATTTGTATGCAACACGTACAAACATACGGACACTCTCCTTCACATATTCGATTGAGAATTTCATTCTGTTTTATTATGGAGCGATCGGCTGCACAGAAACGTTTCTCGCCCTGCTCAAAACATCGACCTATCTCGTACTAGTGTCCATTATTCTATTTTCTCGCAACTTTATCTGCATTCCCGCAAGGGATAGATCTCTTTTCTGTACCCACATAGACTCCTTTCTATACCCACACGGAAATGGTTCAAATGTTCAAATGTTTGTAGATCTATCGGACCAAATGAGTGATCACCAGTCCGTAGCTTACAAACTACTTAAACTAAGGTAAACCAACCCAAGGACAACACAAACACCCATGCCCGAGAGGGGACTCAAACCCTCGGCGGCGAACAGTCACACGCACCACACGCACCCCAGTGTGCACGGCTAATATGGTCATTTGCCTGTTTGAAGCATGCGTTTGCAATGGATTAAATGATTAAAACTGATATACGTATATTCGGCAGAGGAAGCACGAACAGTTTAGACTGTAGAGAACACCTAGAAAATTTTGTGGGAAAGGCGAACCAAAGGTTACGTTTCATTGGCGGAACGCTTCGAATATACAATAGCTCCACCAAAGAGACTGCCTTCATTACACTTGTGCGTCCTCTCCTGGACTACTGTTGCCCATTGTGGGATCCTTACCAGGTGGGACTGACGGAAGACATTGAGAAGGTTGAGAGAAGGGCAGCTCGTTTCATCACGTTAGAGACGGGAAAGCGTCACGATTTGAAGTGGAAATCATTAGAAGAAAGACGCTATTCGTTGCGGCGAGTTCTATTTGCGAAATTTCAATTACCGACTTTCACTTCTGAATGTGAAAATATTTTGCTAGCACCCACCTACATAGACATAACCATCCCAGTAAAATAAGAAAATTCCGTTCGAAAAAGGTACGATGAAGTTCTTCTTTCTTGCCGTGCGCTTTTAGAGAATGGAACGGTAGAGAAAGGTTATGAAGGTGGTTAATGATCCCTCTGCCAGGCACTTAAATGTGATTTTCAGAGTTCAAAAATAAATAAATAAAAATAGAAAATAAATAAAATGTTCAAACGTTTATAAATCTATCTGACCAAACTGCGTGGTCATCAGTCCGTAGCTTACAAACTATTTAACCTAAGGTAAACTAACCTAAGGACAACACACACACACACACACACACACACCCATGCCCCAGCGAGGACTGGGATCTCCGACGGCGAGCAACCGCGCGCTCCGCAGCGAGGCGCCTTACACCGCTCGGCTACTCCACCGCGGCGTTTGAAGAGTATCTATGTAGATGTAGAAGGAGGTGAAGACGACGCAGACTTAGAGGGGCTGAGGAGATAATATTAAAATAGTACAAGATGATCGGAAGGTAGGTAGGAGAAGCAAATAGAGGAATAAGGGGATGATCATATAGACAGAAGAAGGCGAGACATTGGCATGAGAAGTGGATGAACGGAGGATAAAGACGAATGGAAGACGCCAGTCACCTTGGGCATATAGACACAAGATGGAGCGACATTGGCATGAGAAGTGGATGAACGTAGGATAATGACGAATGGAAGTCCACTTTATGTGGCAGACGCCAGTCACCTTGGGTAACGCTCAGCAGTGGACCTAGTAAACAACAATATTCTGAGATTATTATTTAATTAAGTGTGTGTTTAGTCGGTGTGTCTATTTCCCCAAGAATTTTATTTATTTATTGTCTCCTCGTTTCGTATAATCAAAGTGTTCAAATGTTTGTTAAGCTTATGGGACTTAACTACGGGGTCATCAGTCCCTAAACTTACAAACTACTTATGAACTACTTACGAACTAGGACGGCACAAATATCCATGCCCGAGGGGGGATTCGAACCCCCGACCGTAGTGGCCGTGCTGACCGTGACTGGAGCGCCTCAGTCACCTCGGCCACCGCGGCCGGCTTCGTATAATCGACAGCGAAATGTGGCCGACGTTAGCTACTTGGTATTACTACACTCTTGTTGAAGTATGACAGTTTGTTACGCAAAGCCATCAAATCAACAATTACGACAGCCTATAGTGGCGAAGGCGAATTGTGCCGAGACGGAATGAGGTTTTACTTGCCTTTGACGTGCCAAGAAATCTCAGAAGTGAGCAAAGAAAAGTGGCTGGATCGTAAAAGTGACAGCCGAGCTGTGGGACAGTGAGGCCGGCCACGTGATGAGAGCAGGCGGCAGGCGTGGCGCGTTCTCCGCCCACCCGGCGGCGACGCCGAGTATTCAGACGGCGGGTGTGTGGGGGGCGATGCGTGCTGCTGCCGGTACGCCACGCGGCTGGGCTGGGCTAGGTTGGGCCCGGCACGGCTCGCGTTTCACGGCCGGCAGCGGCGGCTGCAGGCGCAAATAGCGGCCACGTCACCGCCGCATTCCGGACACCGCGCCGCGACAAGTTTCCGGCGGGAAAGCGCATCGGGCACAGCAGGCGCCGAACGCCCAGCTGACTGCTGCGACTTGAGGCCCTATTACACGATACACCTGAGGCGTACGCCTATGCAGCAGCGCCACAGGTGTGACTATCTGGAACTACGTACTTTCTCACGTTAAACCTATTACACGATGCACGGCGGATATCCCTTCGCGCGAATCCGCGCATGCGCAGTAGACACCAATAACGCGCAAGAAACGCGAAGACAGAGCTAATCTAATCGTTCATTCATATCATACAAGAACCCGAGGGAAACTATGATTTCCTGGGACGTCATTCATTTAAATTATTTCTGTCACCTCACGGTTCCTACTTAATATGTAGTTATCATTTTATATTAAGTATTTATTTTTCTCTTATGTAGTTTGCACGGAATTGAGTCACTACACTATTGCTTTGAATTACAGACTCACCCCTTTCAATTTATACGAGGGCTATCCACAAAGTACATTACGTTTTCGTTTGTGTCCTTTTGGGGCGGGGCTAGCGCGGCCATCTTGGTGTCATGGCATTCCGTCGCTCAGTCGGCATCCTGCCGTGCTAGTGACAGGTTCGTGCTGTACTCCGTTGAGTTACTGTGACAGTTTGAAATGTCAGAGTTAATTGAAAATGCCGCGAAGTGTGTAATGCGTAGCGGTAATAAGGTTTCTGACTGCAAAAAAACTGTACACCGATAGAAATCTATCGGCAGCTTTGTGAAGTGTATGGGAACAAGATAATCACTGAAGGTGGAGGTGCGTCAATGGGTCAAAAAATTTAAAAATGGCCGAACTAACGTTCACGACGAAGAACGAAGTGGAAGACCCAGCATAGTGACTGCCGAACCTGTCGAAAAAGTCGATGCCGACGATGGTTACGAAACATGAGTTAAGCATGTGAACTGCGAGACAGAATTGCAGTCAATGCAGTGGCGGCAGACAAATACCCCCCAAGAAACCAAGAAATGCATGCAGACAATGTCGGCAAGGACGGTGACTGTCTTTTGGGACAGAAGAGGTGTGATTTTTGTGGATTTCCAGGAAAGAGGCACTACAATAAACTTGCAAAGTTATCGCCAAACTCTGCACAACCTCAGAAGAGCAATAAAAAACAAGCGCAGGGAAAAGTTGGGCTCAAAGATCTTGCTGATTCACGACAACGCCCGGGCCCACACGGAAAATGCCACTCGTGAAGTTCTCGAATCTTTTACGTGCGAGTTGTTTCCTCATTCGCCGTACAGTTCCGACCTGGCACCGAGCGACTTCCACTTATTCCCAGCAATGAAGAAGTGGTTGGGTATGCAGCGTTTTGATGACGACGCACAGCTTCAAGAAGAGGTAACCACGTGGTTGAAGGCGCAGGCAGGCGAATTTTACGACGAACGAATTTCCAAGTTCAATAAGTGCCTTAATTTAAATGGCAACTGTTTAGAAAATTAGTATTTAAGTTTGGCTTTCATCTGTATATAATAAAAAGTTTTCCAATACTTTATTTATTTTAATTGCAAAACGTAATGTGTGGATAGCCCTCGTATAAAAGTTGTCAGTTTGTGTACTTAAGGGCCAAATTACTTAGATTATTGGTTCCTAGACTTCTCACTACTTAAATTAACTCATGCCAATGACAACATGCACACAAATGGCTGAGGGAAAATTCTTAACTTCGGCAGGAGCGGCTGCGCAATTCGTGACATGGAGCCTCAGACCACGCGACAGTTTTATATTACGACACTAGGTTGAAAATGTATGACTGTCTAAATTTTACATCCATACAGCATTTCGCACATAGGACACACTTTTTTGGAGCTGTGACAGTAAATCTTAAGATTACGGCACAACAACGACGAAAACCAGACGTTGGGTTTTACTGTGGCCGGAAAGAAGGAAAGCTGGGGATTATAATTACTGCTAATAAAAGAACTATGTACTGGAAAACCGAAACAAATTTGGAACTTCGTGAGGAAGGACGTGGCCTGTTTTGAAGAGCTGCTGTTTGTAAAGTTGTACACACATCATTGAGAAATAAACGATTGCTGACATAACTTATTATGATAAAGGGATCGTGTGGGTTATACAAACAACATTCGTCCCTGTACGCCTGAATAATGAATCAGCGGCACTCATATTCGCAGTTGATGTCATATATTCTGAGAATATGACCTAGTATAAAGGTCTGCTGGAAAATAAGTTTTTAATTACTGCATTTATGAAACTCTACTAACTGAAAAAAGGGGCAAAATCTTCAACAACAAAAAAAAAAAAAAAAAAAAAAAAAATGTATGTAAAGTCTATGGGATTCAACAACGGGGTCATCAGTCCCTAAACTTACAAACTACTTATGAACTAACTAAGACTAAGGACGGCACAAATATCCATGCCCGAGGGGGGATTCGAACCCCCGACCGCAGTGGCCGTGCAGACCGTGACTGAAGCGCCTCAGTCCCCTCGGCCACCGCGGCCGGCAATCCTCAACACGGAAGTCTAAAATCACAAATCAATCCTAACCTCGAATGTCATACACAAATTACAAGCAGGAAGCCTCCTGCAGTACCCATTTCTGCGCATGGGCGCGTTAGCGCTGCCTAGTGCGCATGCGCGGAATCACGAGAGTTTAGAACTGGTCTCTATTCCGGCGCGCGGATAAGGAGTCTGCTAATAATCACTGTTCCACGGTAGTTCCAAGTGTTTCGCCGCTAGATGGCTGTCGCACTAGACCTATAACTTTCGCGGCGTATCGTCTTGTAATACCGCCTTTACACCCAAACCCGCAGATGGCAGACACTCAGATCGCTATCAAACGTCGTATTTCGATAGAGTATCAACCGAAATTCCTGTATAATTCGTGCTATGTGTTGCCGTCCAGGAGAACGTGGATACACTATAAGTAACACCTAACATACAGAGTAGAGAGAAAGCATAACTTTGCGATTTTATCGGGTTGCCGTACCGTGGGCTAGTTAGTAGAGCTTTAGTTCGTGGAATTGGGTACAAACCCCGCCTACAGCTTTTTTTTTTTTTTTTTTTTTTTTTTTTTTTTAACAGCAGTACGTTGGAAATTGTTAACAGGGCCAACGTGTTCTTCACATCTAAAATGACTATTTAGATTTTACAGCAAGGTATTATCGGCAGTTTACTCTGCTTCCTTTATTTTAAAGTAGCAAATCTGTAGGGTTTATTCGTAGTTTCACAGAAGAAATAAACATAACCAGAACAAACGAATAAAGAACCAACTGCATCACACATACAGCAGTATTAACCCTTAAATTCATGATGTTGCATATCTGCATCATCGATTGTAATGTTGTTTTATCCGCATCTAGTGGAAATTTTGTTAACTAACACGTGTTTAACAGATGCAGCATAGTATGTAGAAAGTGTCTGTGGTGTTTGTTGTGTCGAGGTGGGCTGCAGTGTGAACTTCTGTTAATTGGTTTTGGAGAAAACGGCAGATATTGCAGATATTGGCGTTTTGTTGTCCATATAAAGAGCCATTTTTTGAAGGAGGAAAAAATCACAACAATTAAGGCAGGTATGGGGAACCATAATAAGCACAAAAACTTCCTTATAGGCTACTATCCAACCCTGAAAATTATATAACAAGTTTTCTGTATGTTGCATATCTCTTTTTTATTTTAAACTAGCATCGTATAAATTTTTTACTATTTTTCTTATTCATTGTGCAACTTGTAAGACACAAATATATATATATATATATATATATATATATATATATATATATATATATATATATATATATATATATATATATATATATTAAAAAAAGAAACATGCATTTATGGGTTAATAGTAATAATACTAATGACAATAACAAAAATAATAGCAATGTTAAAACAATAAGCGTAATTCAAGTAATCACAATAGTAATAATGAAAATAATACGTACATAAAGTTCAGCCATGAACACAAACACCACCACAGACGCGCACTGTCGTTCATTCCGGAATCCGGAACTAAAATTTCACTTATGTTGCAAGTGTTTCTTTCTTCTACTAATATACTCTACAGTTTTTTTTTATTTTTTTATTTTTTTATTTTTTTTTAATTTCAAATAAAATAAAGCAGAAGCAAAGTGCCGATGACACAGTGCTATAAAATCCAAACAGGGCCGGCCGCTGTGGCCGAGGGGACTGAGGCGCTCCAGTCACGGTCTGCACGGCCACTACGGTCGGGGGTTCGAATCCCCCCCCGGGCATTGATATTTGTGCCGTCGTTAGTCTTAGCTACTTCATAAGTAGTTTGTATGCTTAGGGACTGATGACCCCGTAGTTAAGTCCCATAAGTTCTACAAATATTTGAACTTTTTTTTCCGCACAGTCCTTTTATATTTCAGGAACATGTTGTCTCATGTAACACTCGATGTAGGTTTATGGACGTAGAACAATTAACAACGTCATACAAAATAAATAAATAAATAAATAAATAAATCGCGCCATCAGAGTTTGAACCGAGGGCCCTCGGAGCGGCAAACATTCGCTCTATCAACTACCCCACGGGATTTCAACGCGGCAGACCGCTATACATACGCTTTTCCTGTGTTCCGTATGACAGGTGTTACATATTATGGACGTTCTCCTGGACGGAAGCACATGGCATGAATTATATAGAAATTGCGGTTGATACTTTATCGATATAAGAGGCGCGTCCAGAAAGTAGGTTCCGTTTCAATTTATCTCCGCCGCAGCGCTGCGATTACAGTTCCGCACATGCGCTGTAGACGATGTGTATCAAGGAGAAGATCGTGCGCCATTTGGAGATCACTGTCAGTTACGTAAGCTTTGTTGTGCTTGTTTGAAATGACGGCGTTGATTGAAAATCCCGCCGCCTGTGAAATCAGGTTGGTGGTTCGGTTTCTGATTGCGATGAAAGTGAAACCAAGTGAAATTTATTGGCAAATTGGCGATGTTTACGGACCAAATGCGATAAGTGATTGGATGGTGAGAAGATGGCTCCGACAGTTCAGTGGCGGGCGTAGTGATGTGCACGACGAAGAACGAAGTGGGCGTCCATCTTTGGTTACAGAAGAACTGGTTCACACGTTTGATGACAAGATCCAGGAAAACCGTAGCTTTACAATTAGTGCTCTCGCTGTGGACTTCCCCAAATTTCACTGTTTCCAACTGGTTGAAGACACAGGCGGCAGATTTCTATGAAGAAGGTATGCAAAACCTGGTGCCACACTGTGACAAATGCCTGCAAAATTTCGGCAGTTATGTGGGAAAGTAGTTTAAGAGTTGTAGAATTTTGTGCAATAAAAATTTCTTCTGTATCTGTGTACAATCTCATGTTATCACCAAACGGAACTTACTTTCTGGACACGCATCGTACATCTGAAGGTTTGGGTGCTAGCATCTGCAGTGCTGGGTTGCATAAACATAATACAGACCACCCATACTAGGTTTATACATTGCTGACAAACCTGTAACACCCTACAAGGGGGATGACACTTCTGTAAACTAATCGATAGTACCAATGTTTATTGAGATGACTCGAAACAGCTGTAGATACTTCAGGAGATGCATGCTATGAACCATTAGCTGTTTTGATTCTCCAGTTTCTCCCGGCGTATTTGTTGCTCGGCCGCGTGAGAGTAGCCGAGTGGTCAGGGGCGCCAATCGCGGCGGAGTGGCCTAGCGCACTGAGGCGCTATTCTGCGATGCCTGAGGCAGTTCCCCGTCGGGGGTTCGAATCCCCCCTCGGGCATGGATGTTTCTTTCGTCTTTAGTATAAGGTAGTTCAAAGTAGTTTGTAAGTTTAGGGACTGATGACCCCGCAGTAAAGTCCCTTAAGCTTAAAAAATATTTTCTGGAGCGCCATGTTACGGATCACACGGCTTCCTGCGTCGGAGTTTCGAATTCTCTCTCAAGCATGGATGCGTGTGTTGTCCTTAGGTTAGTTGAAGTAGTTTGTAAGACTAGGGACTGATGACCAACGTAGTTTGGTGCCATAGAATTACGAGCACTTGAACATTATTTTATTTTTTATTTCTCGAACAGTCCACGGGTGTACTGCCTGTTCATAGTGTCCAACGGGCACTATTAGCCAGCAATACACCCTTAGACTGTTCGATCATCAGCTGTTTATTACTTACAACATCATTCCGTTTTCGATTTTGAACCATCATCACGAACTGTCAGCTAAACAGACTGATTGCGTTGATATATCAGATAACGTACTATCCATGCTTATAGGGAAATCCATCAACAAAATTCATAAGACGTCACGTGACATCTAGTCTTTATGTTTTCATCTAACTTCCTATCCATGCTCCAGTCAGTCAGTCAATCAGTAACATTTATTAGATGTCACTTGACATCTAGTCTCGATGTTTCCAACAAGTCCACATGTCAAGTAACATATTACGAATTCATTGAATGACCGGCCTGCAAGCATGGGGAGGATGTCAGATGATGTATCCACTTCATCATTCTGTTTAGCTTGAAGTCCGTGAAGGTGTTTTAAAATCGAAGCCGGTCGATCTTATAAATAAACAACCGATTTTTCATAACACGCACGTCCTATAGCAATCAAATGTAGAAGAGAAGTAACAAGATTTACCGAAAGTTCATGTAAAGACTAACTCCAAGCATAACAAAATTAACAGTAGACAATTAGACCCACAGAAGAACAAACAATGAAATATTGAGCACTGTAAAATAATGCAGATAAAATGGCCCATTTAGTTTATAAGGTATTGAACTATGCCAAACAAACAGTAATAAACCAACAAAAAAAAAAAAACCAATTGTGTTTTTGGTGTGAAGCAGTATTTTCAAAATGCCATCGTATTCAGCTTTTGTGGCGGTATTAATTGTAGCAGCTATCAAAAGTATAATCCAAAAATCTCTCATTTCTATTTGCGAAGTATGCTGAGTAGTAAGAGAATAATGTTACGAATAACAAGCATTAATTTAAAATGGTTTGTTATACGTTTAAGCATGGAAGAAAATCTTGTACAATTCACTTCGACTACTCGTCAGACAATAACAACAGCAAAAGCTTAACCACTACTCTACAATATTACTATAGTTGACGAGATGTAGCGTGAGCTATGACGTCAGGATGCGCAGTGGCGAGGCTGACGAGAGAGTCTCGTTGGCATCGGCGCAGTGGCCCTGCGCCTGTTTTGTGTAGTGGGGGAAGGTGTGGGCGCATACCTGCAGTGACCGCCGCACAGTTCGCTTCGCACGTTTTTTTTTTTTTTTTTTTTTTTTTTTTTTTTTTTTTTTTTTTTTTTTTTATGGGACTTAACTACGAGGTCATCAGTCCCTAAACTTACAAACTACTTACGAACTAGGACGACACAAATATCCATGCCCGAGGGGGGATTCGAACCCCCGACCGTAGTGGCCGTGCAGACCGTGACTGGAGCGCCTCAGTCCCCTCGGCCACCGCGGCCGGCTTCGCACGTTTCACTACAGTCCGAAAACATCGCGTCGTCTGTGTTTAGGCTGCTCAGGGTGTTTACGCCGGGCCGGGCCGAGCCGAAAACAGGAGGAAAAAAGATGTTTCCGATTTTCATGTTGTAAAAAAATTTGGACGGTATATAAGACCACCCCAAATCGTTTTATCAATTAATTTTTTCCTTACAAGCTTTGGTTTGCCTATAAAAACAAAAAATGTTTACTTTTCATTTCGCGCGCGTTTTTAGTTTCGTAACGTTTCACACTCGAATTTGATGGAAGTATATGGTTAAAAATCTGATTTTTTGTCACGTGGTAGTAAAACATCCCAGCTTTCTAATAATTCATTCACCTTTTCATTATTCATAACAGTCGTTTTCAAATGACGCTATTTGTCAGGTGTGTGCGCTTGATTTACAAATCGTGTATTGGAAAAATTGGGTAGCGGGCAGCTTACTGTTCTGTGCATTTTAGACCATACATTACAGCGAGTGAAATGGAGCTAAAAGTTCAGAAAGGTTTTTTAAATGTTAGTCGCACTGTTATCTACCTCCTTTCACAAGTAATTGCAAGGTATCTGAGCGGCGTCATGCCGCGATCGCAAGCCTTCGATCTCGGCGGATGTTGGGCGTAGCGTGAAGCACTACAGCGCCGAAAAAGTGAATTTCAGGCCATGCGTGTCGCTCCTTCGTTATGTGTTAATTATCCATAATATGAAAAAAAGTATAAAGGTGGCGACCGATTACAACTGACAATGATCTGCTATGGTTTTACATTAGGTCATACTTTGTAAGAGACATACAACTGATTTCTTGTTCACATCATACAATTAATGGAATATATATTTCGTGTTTGGTACTAGAAGGGAAGAATAAATTAATGTTAACTGCGACTTTGGTGCTGATGGACTGCAATAAAATTTTCCGACAGTATACTTATTGGCTTTCTAGATCGAAATGATAAAAGGAAGAAAACCAAAATTATAATGAAATTTGTAGTTACATCTATGCCTAAGCCATATAAAGGCATTTTATTAAAATCATATGTTTGTAAATTTATGGGACTTAACTGCCTGGTTAATAGTCCCTGGCTTACAAATTACACAAACTAATTTAAACTATATATATACATGTGGCGCCTGTTCCGAAAGAACAGACGTCACTTCTGATCCTGCAGTTATTATTTAATATTCATAGAATTTATGACATATATCCTGTGAATATTAAATAATAACAACTGCAGGATCAGAAGTGACGTCTGTTCTTTCGGAACACACGCCACATGTATATATATAATATGCCGGTGACGGGCAATGATCCTATCGTTAGTGGGGAGGGGTGGGCAAGTTTGAAGCCCTTACTCTTACGGGAATTAGTTTCATAACTACGAGTTTGAGTACTGTGGGCAGGGCGAAGCTGGAAATTTGTCTAGTCTACAGTCTACATACATACTCCGCAATTCACCGTAAGGTGCGTGGCGGAGGGTACACTGTACCACCACTAGGCATTTCCTTTCCTATTCAACTCCCAAATTGAACGAGGAAAGAAACAATGCCTATATGCCTCCGTACGAGCCCTAATTTCTCTTATCTTGTCTTTGTGATCTTTACGCGAAATGTAAGTAGGCGGCAGCAAGATCGTACTACACTCAGCTTCAAATTCCAGCCCTCTAAATTTACTTAACAGAAATTCACGAAAATAACGTCGTCTTTCTTCCAGCGATCCCCAATTGAGTTGCCGGAGCATTTCCGTGACACTCGCGCATTGGTCGAACCTACCGGTAACAAATCTAGCTGCTCGCCTCTGAACCGCCTCTATGTCTTCCTTCAAACCGATCTGCTGCGGGTCCCAAATACTTGAGCAATACTCAAGACGTGGTCGTACAAGCGTTTTATACGCGGTCTCCTTTACAGGTGAAGTACATCTTCCCAAAATTCTCCCAATAAACCGAAGTCGGCTATCTGCCTTACTCACAACTGTCCTTACATGCTCGTTCCATTTCATATCGCTCTGCAATGTTACGCCTAGATATTTGAATGACGCGACAGTTTCAAGAAGCTCACTACTAATGCTGTATTCGAACATTATGGGATTGTTTTTTCTACTCATGCGCATCACCTTACATTTTTCTACATTGAGAGCTAGCTGCCATTCTTCGCACCAACTAGAAATTTTGTCTAAGTCAACCTGTATGCTATTACAGTCAGTTACAGACGACACCCTCCCATACACCACAGCATCATCAGCAAACAGTGGCAAATTACAACTTACTCTGTCCATCAGATCATTTATATAGATAGAAAATAATAGCGGTCCTATCACACTCCCCTGAGGCACGCCTGACGATACACTCGTCTCTGATGAACACTCGCCGTCGAGAACAACGTACTGCGTTCTATTACTTAGGAAGTCTTCCAGCCAGTCACAAAACTGTGAACCTATTCCATAAGCTCGTATCTTCGTTAGCAGTCTGCAGTGTGGCACCGCGTCGAACGCCTTTTTGAAGTCGAGAAAAACACAATCCGCCTGTTGCCCTTCGTCCATGGTTCGCAAAATGTCATGTGAGAAAAGGGCAAGCTGAGTTTCACATGAACGATGTTTCCTAAACCCGTGCTGATTCATGGAAAGAAGCTTTTCCGTTTCAAGGAAATGTACTATATTCGAACTGAGAATATGCTCCAAAATTCTACATGAAACCGATGTCAACGATATTGGCCTGTAATTGTATGGGTCAGTTCTCTTTCCTTTCTTATACACGGGAGTCACTTGCGCTTTTTTCCAATCACTAGGAACTTTGCGCTGAATTAAAGATTCGCTATAAATGCAAGCTAAGTAGGGGGCCAATGCTGCAGAATAGTCTTTGTAAAACCGAACTGGTATTCCATCCGGACCAGCAGACTTTTTCGTATTTAGCTCTCTCAGCTGCTTCTCTACACCGGAAATACCTATTGCTATGTCCCCCATTTCGGAATTAGTACGTTGATCAAATGATGGTATATTTGTGCGGTCCTCCTGCGTGAAAGATTTCTTAAAGGTTAAATTTAGAACTTCAGCTTTCCGTTTGCTTTCTTCTATTACTGCCCCGGAATGATCAACTAGTGACTGGACAGTGGGCTTTGACCCGCTTATCGATTTTACATAGGACCAGAATTTTTTCGGGTTCTCGGAAAGATCTTTTGCTAAGGTATGGCTGTGATAATTATTGTATGCTTCACGCATCGATCTTTTTATAGACGCACGAATCTCTACTAACTTTTGCCTGTCATCATTTGCGTGCTGTTTTTTGAATCGAGAGTGCAACAGCCTTTGCTTTCTCAGCAGCTTTCTAACATTATTATTATACCACGGTGGATCTTTTCCATCCTTAATCGTCTTTACTGGCACATATTTCTCTAACCCTTTATTAACAATGCACTTAAATTTAGTCCACAATTCCTCTACATCCATAGTCCCAGAATTAAACGATGCCCATTCATTTTCTAAGTGCGATCGTAACATTTGCTTATCGGCTCTTCCCAACAAAAACACGCTCCTAGCCTTCTTGATTGGCTTATGAAATTTGGTCACCATCGACGCTATGACGATATCATGATCACTAATTCCTGTCTCTACACAGACATCGTTAATAAGGTCAGGCCTGTTTGTGGCTATAAGGTCTAGAATATTTCCATTGCGCGTGGGTTGCCGGTTTAACTGCTCAAGACAGTTTTCGGAGAATGTGTCCAAAAGTAGCTCGCAATACTGCTTGTCTGTACCGCCTGAAATGTAACTAGCGAGGTCCCAATCTATGCTCTTAAGGTTGAAGTCATCTCCGACTAATATTACGTGGCCCGGATACCTATGCACTACCTGGTGTAGACTTTCCTTGAATGATTCTAAAACTGCTACAGCAGCACTGGGGGGCAGGTAAAACACCCAACTATTAACTTTACTTCTTTTAGACCTGTTATACGTGCCCAGATAACTTCACAGTTACTTTCAACCTCGATCTCACTAGAAACAATATCTTTGTCCACAGCGATGAACACTCCTCCTCCAGTTGTATCAGATCTATCTTTCCGATATACATTCCACGCTTCGCTAAATATTTCTGAACTTGCCACATCATCATTTAGCCAGCTTTCGGTGCCTAAAACTATCTGAGCGCAATAACTTTCATGCAGCGCTGCAAATTCGGGAACTTTGTTTCTAATAATCTGTAAGTTCGCAGCTAATATTTTTAAGTTCGAATTTTTGTTCCGAACGTGGCCTGAATTCGCTAAATTTGTATCTGACGGGAGGCGTTCTTAGGAAGTCCGTGCAGGTGCGGTGATCACTGCGTCCCCAGTGGTGTAGGGGGCAGCGCAACTGCCTAGAAAGCAGGAGACCCAGGTTCGAATTCCGGCTGGGTACACATTTTCAGCTTTGCCCAATCGCAGTTGATGTCATATATTCTGTGAATAAGTTAAACTAATCTAAGGACGACATATACCCCCATGCCCGAAGGGTGACTCAAACTCCGAACGTCAGTTTATTGTTCTCGCTTTTGTAGCTCTCAGAAAATGTCGTACCACAAGGTAAAAATCATTGTATGTTCAAACAAATGTTGAAATGATTGTTAAGCTTATGGGACTTAACAGCGGGGTCATCAGTCCCTAAACTTACAAACTACTTCTGAACTTTCTTATACTAAAGACGGCTCAAATATACATGCCCGAGGGGGGGATTCGAACCTCCGCCTGGGAACAGCTTCGCACATCGTAGTATAGCGCCTCAATGCGCTCGGCCGCTCCGCCGCGGCATAATCATTGTATACAGTTTGTTCCACATAGAAGGAACAACATTAGCGCCCGAGATTAAAGTATGAACGAACTGAGTAAGAAAGGATAAGATAAAAGTAACATTAAAAGCATATAGTTACCTCATTATAAGGGATGTTGCAAGTGGTGGAATACGTGAGGTTTACCGGTTTTATGTGGGACACACTGTATTTCAACCCATCTCCACTTTCGAAGAACTCTACACAGGTCTCCGAATTTTATCGCCGGGCCGGAGCGGCTGAGCGCATTGGGGCGCTATGCTCCGATGCGCGGGACCGTTCCCCGCCGCGGGTTCGAATCCCCCTTCGGGCATGGATGTTTGGGCTGTCTTTAGTATGTTAGTTCATAAGTAGTTTGTAAGTTTATGGACTCATGATCTCGCAGTTAACTTCCATCAGCTTTACAAACATGCGGACATTTGAAGAATTTTATTACTTATTTATTTGGTTAAGACGCTGTCTTAGAGGAACTGCGTTACTACGAACATTTCTCTGAATCATCTGTTGACAATTTTGTCTCAATGGTACTTCAATTGTTTTAATTTTTTTAAAACTGAAAGAACAATGCGCTGATTTAGTTTAGCCTCCAACACTACAGATCAGGTCAGTAAAGGATTAGAAACATGTGCCACTTTATTTCTTGTTGTGTTTTCTTTTCTGCTGCTTGGTGGGCTTGTCACCAGCAACAAGGTATCCTCACCCACTGTCAGCTGGAGATAGAAGGAAACAGGGTGGTGACCAAAACTTGCTCACTGCCTTCTACTTAGAGCCAGCTAAGAGTTTATTGATTTTATTTCTATTGTTCTCACACTGTAGTGACCCATCGGATTTTAAGCACTTAAGAAATAGGTGGAAATGGTCTCATCCCATGAATTTCGACTGACATTTAGGAGAGTTTTTTCTTACGAGAGCAGCTAAACAACCATTCCAATTTTTTAAATTCATTTTACATGAACAGTAGAACTGCACAAAAATAATAAACAGCATATATTTTCACAAGTATTATTTAAAAGAAAGTTATCATGCAGAGAGACTTGTATTAAAAACAGGCTGGAGACGTGAGATACTTGTGCTGCAGAAGCAATATCATAGCCCAATCGGCTCGCGCCGGAAATCTTTAAGACATTCCGGATGTCATCGGCTCGGCTGAAACGGAGTCGTCTCGGCCTGGCAGGCAGTGTGAAGACGGCCTTAGTGACGATAACAGCAGCAGAAAAATCGTCCATAGTCAGATCCGTGGAATTAATTAGAATGTGTTCTGTCGCGTGTTGCTGCAGTTACAAGAGTCTCAGCAAGTGATTTGAAACGCGTTGTGAGTGAAGTGCTTAGGGTAGACCAGCAAGCAGATACATTTACAACGACGAATAAGAAACGAAATAGCAATATGTGAAAACTAAAATGTATGATTTCGTCAAATGCGTAGTTCGTGGAACGATTTATAATTTTCATGAAACGAATGGAGAACGACAACAGTGAGAACATTGCTTCCAGTAATAAGGGAAAAGGTATATTTTTCGAGCAGTAGCTGGGCGGTACGTAAATTACTGATTTGAGATTTAGATGGATAAAAACAGCAAATAAGCGGAAGTTATTAACTGAAAATGAAGACATTCGCGAAAAACGATTAGTTTTTACGGGCTGTACAGAATTACAGAAATAGTGGGATGCCTATTATATATATTATTTATTCATGGGCGGTTCCTGAGAAAATCACGAAAAACCTTGATTTCACTGTGTGCAGATGGCGTAGTTGTCAGCGTGACTGTCTAGTTAGCCTAAAACGTGGTGAAGCTCAAATTTTTATGTTTCCACATTTATTTAATGCAAAGCGCAGTGGCAGATAAAGTCATAAATTCCATAGTGTGTTGTTTTAATAAATCCCGAGTTCATAATTACTTTGAAATTTGATGCCAACTGTTTGAATTTTTAATCTTTTCTTAATACTATTTTACGATCGGAATAGGCTGGTTCTTAAAATCCAATTCCAAGTAAGAGTGGGAATGTAGAAATTAAATCTGCCAGTGGGAAGCCGATCTGTAAGAAGTAACATTTTATTTATAGAATTTATTTCTAGCTGTCACCAATTTACAAAATCCAGACATTCCACAATTTTTCCAGATATTTTACTCTTCGAGTCTAATTGTACTGTGCATGCAAAGTCAATCATATCTACAATAAGGAGTTAAAGCAAATTGTGACGCTCCTATTTTTTCCAAGTTTAGGATATGCAATAAAATTGCGTCGGATCAGTCTCGACTCGATCGGCCAAATGCCAGTACGAATTGACGAACTTGCCTCCGGCTTCCCTCCCTCGCCTTGTCTGATCTGCCGCAGCGTCGCCACCCCTCACTTTTGGCACGCGCATTGCGCCGGCGCTGGGCGAATATCTTGAGGACGGACAGCACCGTCAGACGCGCACCCTCCCTCCCGCGAGCGCCACCCCACCTGTGGCCGTTCCCTTCCCCTTACGCGCAGCTCGTAGCTCTTCCTAAATCTCGTCGACTATACCGAATACATTACAGTTTATCACTTTTCAGTACAGAGTAAAGTTGCGAGGATGGAGCGTGAAGCGTGACGAGATATCTCAATTGGTAAATCTCTCGTCTGCGAAAGGCAAAGTTCTCACGTTCGAGTCCCGGTTAAGGCACACAGTTTTAAACAGCCAGCCGCACACTCCACTGGAAAGTGAAAGTTTCATTCTGGAAACGTCCCTTAGGCTGAGGTTAAGCCATGTCTCCACCATATCCTGAAAGTCTCTCAGGAGAATTTCTGTGAAGTTTGGAGAGTAGGAGGTGAGGTACTGGCGGAAGTAAAGTTATGAGGACGGACCGTGAGGCGTACTATGATAGCTCAGTCGGTAGAGCGCTTGCCCGCGAAAGGCATAGGTCACAGGCTCGAATTACGGTTACGGCACACAATTTTAATTTGCCAGGAAGATTCATGGAATATGTTGTCCCTGTGAAGATAATATAGCTTTGAATGCTCTCACAGCGCCAGACCGCCATCCAATGCTACATTTACAGGATTTCAATTTTCAAATGTCAGCTTTCTCTAAAATCGATGTTATCGAACATATCCCCTCATTCCTGGAGCACCAAAAGATGTGCCTAAAACTGCAGTGACAACACCATTAGGGTTTCAAATTTTTGAAGCTGCCATTTGGTCTTTGCAATACAACACAGATATTCCAGCGGTTTATACATAACACTTTAATTGATTTGTTTTTCTTGTATCCGTATGTAGACGACATTCTTGTTGTTCATAATCAGATGACATGTAGCAATTTTCATGTGGTTTACAAAGTTGTGGAGTTGGCTTTGCCGGCCGCGGTGGCCGAGGGGACTGAGGCGCTCCAGTCACGGTCCACACGGCCACTACGGTCGGGGGTTCGAATCCCCCCTCGGGCATGGATATTTGTGCCGTCCTTAGCATTAGCTAGTTCATAAGTAGTTTGTAAGTTTAGGGACTGATGACCCCGTAGTTAAGTCCCATAAGCTATACAAACATTTGAACATTTTTCAGTTGGGTTTTAGAACCATCACTCTCTACTCAATGTTTGACTGTGTCCAATTACTTTCGATCCTGTATTGCCCAAATTAATGCAGAGTTTCACAATGGCAACAGTATCGTCGATATTACTACCATGCCAGTGACACATATATAGGTTCTTTGATCGTTATAGGATTGTGTTACAGTAATTTTCTGTCACCCTTGAGGAAGTACACTTTCTAAACTCCTGGATACCTAGTAACACAAACAAAAATAGGCACCAATGCCATATGTTGGTAAAACATCTGAAAGGCTTGCCAACAAACTTAAATCCAGGAAATACACCCCATCCTTTTATAATAGAAATACTATTTCCAACTTGGTCTTGATTAGCAAAGACAAGATTCCACCTTTGGAAAGAAGTTGCATATATAGCATCTCTTGCAATCTTTGTGGCAAAGTATATGTAGGTCAGTCGGATAGGGCTATAACTTCTAGACTGGCTGAACATGAGAGAAAGATTCCACCTTTGCAGAACATGCCTTAAATGAATGTCATGCCTTTGACATTAAATGTGATGTTTTCCACAGAGGAAACAAACATTCCTCGAAATTCTCTCTATCAACAAACACCAAGCTCAGAAACCGAACCTAATCCTCAATGATCAAACCCCTATTCCAGTACTCACCATTATTCAAAATCAAATGTTTGGGGGACTTAACTACGGGGTCATCAGTCCCTAAACTTACAAACTACTTATGAACTAGCTAACACTAAGGACGGCACAAATATACATGCCCGAGGAGGGATTCGAACCCCCGACCATAGTGGCCGTGCAGACCGTGACTGGAGCGCCTCAGTCCCCTCGGCCAACGCGGCCGGCCTCACCATTATTAAAGTAAACCATTACGTATAATTCTGCCACCATGCTTGTCGAAATTGTGTACTCGAAACACAGCAGCTGGTGTGATGTGGATAATCTGCAGTATTAAGTTGTCTGAAGATGGAATAAGAAACCGAAAGCTAGTTCACAACAAAAATAAATTTTATTGTGGAACAAACACATAGTGTATACAGTTATTTAAAAAATATTAAAAGAAATTAAAATGCTTAAAATTTTGAGTGTAATGTATGGAAACCATTTATGAAACTGACACGTTGCACATCATTGCAAAATGTATTTATTATCTATGAAACGAGTGTTATTAATCTAATCTCTTATGATGATAGTCCTGAGAGAAGGAAGAACCACACTGGACAAGCCGCGGTGGAATGGCCGAGCGCTCTAAGGCGCCTTGCTGTGGAGTACGCGGATGCTTTCCTTTGGAGGTCCGAGTACTCCTTTTGGCATAGGCGCGTATGTAGTCCTTAGGATAGTTTAGTTTAAGTAGTTTGTAGTTTGCAATAACCACAGTAATTAAGTCACATAGATTTTAAAAAATGTGAACATTTGCTTATTTCTCTCTCTCTCTCTTTTTATTTTTTATTTTTTTTTTTTTTTTATTTTTTTTTTTTTTATTTTTTTTTTTTTTTACACACAACATGATTAAAGAAAGTATTTATATGGTTCGTCTCTCGTATTTCTCACACAACATGCGGTCTTATTCTTTATAAATTTTGCTTCAATGTTTGTGCACACAAATATTGTTTTTTTTTCTGAGGTTCATTAACTTGTTCAGTTGTTTGTTAAGCTTAAGGGACGTAACTGCGGGGTCGTCAGTCCCTAAACTTACGAACTACTTATCAACTACCTTATAATAAAGACGACACAAACATCTATGCCCGAGGGGGGAATCGAAGCCCCGACCGTAGCGGTCGTGCAGATGGCGACTGGCGCGCCGCAGACCACTCGGCCACTGCGCCCGGCGGTTCGTTAAGGACGTTACGGAGGTGATCTGACACACACGTTTCCTAGAATGGGGTCTGCGGTCTTTTGCTTTCTATTTCTACCCCGTCTTCCTTTTTTGAAGTTTGACATCAGCAGTATTTCATTGCAAACGGTCGCAACCTTATTTTTGCAACAATTATTACGGTGAAGGGACGAATTAAAACGGTACATATGAGGGAGCGATGCATAACACTGAATCATCTCTTCCGATAAGAAATTTTGTAGAAAGTAATTTTGTGCTGCGTGACGTGTTATACGTCATAATACACGATGCTGTCATCCATCTCATACGTTCACCAATCAACAGAAGTTTCCTCTACCTTTGTTTCTTTCCTTTTACTCGACTAGAATTACGATCCGGCTAACGTTGTAGTTGCTTCCTCATTACCTGCGCTTTCTGTCTACTCATCATTTTCACTAATCATTAAGTGAAACAGCTTCATTACCCCGACAATTTAGCGTTCGCCTGAAAACTAGCCAATTAGCAGAACCGCTGAAGCGTTGTGAGATATATTTCCAAGAACTGGTGAGTTCATTGAATTGCTAATTACCTCAAATGTTAGACGTAATTACATAATTTACATGCACAAATCTTAGTGGATAATATTTTGTCGGTGGTAACCCCTCAGACAGCGACAATTTTCAGAATATTTATTTGACAAATAGTCTCTTACGCGCAGTACCTACTTACACTTGTTGTTATTGTCCATCTAATGATTTGACAAAGTGTGACAATTACTACAGATATGTAAACTCTCTCATAATTGGGAATTAGTTCACTACAGTTGACAATTTTTTTATTTTTATTTTTTGTTTGTTTGTTTTGGAAACCGTTAAATTTTATTATTTCATCGTTTCTTCTTCAGGTACTTATGCATTATGTATGGGTTTTCAGGATAGCCAAAATCTAGTACTACTGTACCCTACTATTACCACGTTTTAGAATATTGGGAAAATTTGGGGAAGCTACGTTTCAAAATTAAACATCAAAAACGGCGATAATGAAAAATTAATTTCTTTTATCACGTCCTTCGAACAAAATTTTCTTATATGCGTTTTTATTAGATTCCAATTCGCGTTAAATATCTGATTAGTGTATTATTCCGCCGTGTGAATCGCGTCGCGACAGTCGTCTGTCTTTGTTTTGAAACAGTTACCGTTTGTTTACTATCGTCAGTCGACCAGAGCACACGTCTCCAGTGGCGTAGCAGTAAATTATCAGTTGTAAGTGTAACCGGCTTCTCTCTAGAAGCTACATATTTTGACTTTTCAGTGCGTTTTCCCTTCAGTTCATTAAATTTATTGTGCGCTCGCGTTTTTATTTGATTCCAATTCGCGTTAAATATCTGATTAGTGTATTATTCCGTCGTGTAAATTGCGTCGTGACAGTCGTCTGTCTTTGTTTTGAAACAGGGTTACTGCTTAACAAACAGTGTAGTCTTCTTTTGAACGCATCGCGATTGTAGTTTCTGTTTTCTCGACTATAATCATCATGAATAGGGACTGTGACTGCTGTGTGCGGATGCAGTCTGAGCTGGTGACACTTCGCTCCCAGCTTCAGGCTGTGTTAACCTCGGCTGCACAGCTGGAGGCTGCGATCGAAGGGCGTCGTTGCTGTTGGCCGGTAGTGGGGACCAAACGGACTCCCGTCGTCTCCACCGATCGGCCTGCGGGGGCGACATGCCCTGATACTGCTAGCAGTGATGCAGACTCCCCACCAGTGGTTGCGTGGGAGGTCGTTCCAGTGCGTGGCAGGCGGCGCAAGACAATCCGGGGGACCGATCTTGAGGCCTCCCCGGTTCGTCTTACGAACAGGTTTGGGGCGCTGTTTGCTCAGGACGATGTTCCTGAGTCGGATGGTGTCTCTCACCCTGTCACCACCCAGCCTGCAAGATCCGGGCTTTCAAAGAGGGTTGGTTTACTTGTAGTTGGGCGCTCCAACGTTAGGCGGGTGATGAAGCCCCTTAGAGAGATGGCTGCCAAGGAGGGGAAGAAGGCCAACGTGCACTCAGTGTGCATACCGGGTGAAGTCATTCCAGATGTGGAACGGGTCCTCCCGGATGCCATGAAGGGTACGGGGCGCAGCCAACTGCAGGTGGTGGCTCACGTCGGTACCAATGATGTGTGTCGTTTCGGATCTGAAGAGATCCTTTCAGGTTTCGAGCGGCTAACTAAAGTGGTAAAGACTGCCAGTCTTGCTTGCAAGATGAAAGCAGAGCTCACCATCTGCAGCATAGTTGACAGGACCGACTGTGGACCTCTGGTACAGAGCCGAGTGGAGAGTCTGAATCAGAGGCTCAGGCGGTTCTGCGACCATGTAGGCTGCAGATTCCTTGACTTGCGCCATCGGGTGGTGGGTTTTCGGGTTCCGCTGAATAGGTCAGGAGTCCACTATACGCAGTAAGCGGCTACGCGGGTAGCGGGGGCTGTGTGGCATGGACTGGGCGGTTTTTTAGGATAGAGGGCTTTGGGGAAAAACAAAATGGGCAATCTCAAAGGGTGCAGGTGGATCACAGGAGAAATGCAGATTTAGGAACAATCGGTATAACAGTTGTAAATTGTCGCAGCTGTGTCGGGAAAATACCAGAACTCCAAGCCTTAATAGAAAGCACCAAAACACACATCATTATAGGCAGCGAAAGTTGGCTCAAGCCGGAAATAAGTTCAGAAGAAGTATTTGCAAAATATCTATCGGTGTTTAGAAAGGATAGATTAAACAAAATAGGTGGGGGCGTGTTTGTCGCCGTCAAAAGTAGTATTTCATGTAGCGAAGTTGAAGTTGATAGTTCGTGCGAGCTATTATGGGTAAAGGTTGTACCTGAAAATCGTAAGAAGTTAATAATTGGTTCCTTTTATCGGCCTCCCAACTATGACGATATAATAGCAGAAAGGTTCAAAGAAAACCTGAGTCAAATTACAAAAACGTATCCGACTAGTATAGTATAGTAGGCGGAGATTTTAATTTACCCTCAATCTGTTGGCCAAATTATATTTTCAAATCAGAAGGTACGCATAAAACATCATGTGAAATTGTACTCAACGCATTCTCTGAGAATTACTTCGAACAATTAGTTCACGAGCCAACTAGAATTGTAAATACACTTGACCTCTTAGCAACAAACAATCCTGAGGTCATAACGAGCATAAAAAAGGAAACAGGTATTAGTGAACACAGAAGTGTCATAGCGATATTGAATATCAAAAGTTACCAAAAATAAACGAAACGTATATTTGTTCCGGAAAGCAGATAGAAATAAAATACATTGCTTCTTGAAGGATAGCTTCCACTCGTTTCTAACACTAAATATAGGTGTAGACGAGATGTAGCTCAAATTCAAAGAAGTGGTATCGACAGCAATTGACAGTTTCATACCAAATAAATTAATAAAAGAAGGAGGTGATCCTCCTTGGTACACAAAAAGGTCAGGACACTGTTGCAAAAGCAACGGAAAAGGCATACTAAATTTAAAAGAAACACAAAATCCCCAGGATTGGCGATCCTACACAGAAGCTCGAAATTTATCGAGGACTTCAATGCGAGATGCCTACAATATTTATCACAACGAAACTCTTTCTCGAAATTTGACTGAAAACCCTAAGAGATTTTGGTCATATGTTAAATATACTAGGGGCAAAACACTACGCGATAGTAATGGCGATCCTGCCGATGACAGCGCTGCTAAAGTAGAGTTACTAAACATAGCTTTTAGAAACTCATTCACCAAAGAAGACGAAACCAATGTTCGAATTACGAACAAATGCCGTAATGGTTAACGTAGAAGTAGATATCATCGGAGTAGTGAGGCAACTAAAATCACTTAACAAGAACAAGTCTTCTGGTCCGGATTGTATACCAATTAGATTTCTATCTGATTATGCTGAAGCGATAGCTCCTTCCTTAACAGCCATGTACAACCGCTCTCTCAAAGACGGATCTGTACCAAAAGATTGGAAAGTTGCACAGGTCACACCGATATTCAAGAAAGGCAGTAGGAGTAACCCATTAAACTACAGGCCTATTTCATTGACTTCAATTTGCAGCAGGGTTTTGGAACATATCCTGTATTCAAATATTATGAATTATCTCGAACAGAATGATCTATTGGCCCAAGGTCAACACGGATTTAGAAAATATCGTTCACGCGAAACACAACTAGCTCTTTATTCACACGAAGTGATGTGTGCTATCGACAAGGGTTCGCAAACTGATTCCGTATTCCTTGATTTCCAGAAGGCTTTTGACATTGTACCTCACAAATGGCTTTTAATCAAATTGCGTGGTTACGGTATATCGCCCCAAATTTGCGTCTGGATAGGGGATTTCCTCTCAGAGAGGACACAGTTCGTAGTAATCGATGGTAAGGCATCCACTAAAACAGAGGTGATATCGGGGTAGTGTTATTGGTCCTCTGCTGTTCCTTATTTACATAAACGATTTAGGGGAAAATCTAAGTAGCTCTCTTAGGTTGTTTGCAGATGACGCCGTCATTTACCGTCTAGTAAAATCATCTGAAGATCAAAACCAACTGCAGAACGATTTGAATAAGATATCTGTATGGTGTAAAAATTGGCAATTGACTCTAAATAATGAGAAGTGTGAAGTCGTCCACAAGAGTACGAAAAGAAATCCGTTAAACTGGTTACATGATAAATCAATCAAATGTAAAGGCCGTAAACTCCACAAAATACCTAGGAATTACAATTACTTCTGACTTAAATTGGAAAGAACACGTAGATAGTGTCGTGGGAAAGGCGAACTAGACTGCGTTTTATTGGCAGAACCCTTAAAAGATGAAACAGAACTACTAAAGAAACTGCGTATACTACGCTTGTCCGTCCTTTTATGGAATATTGCTGCCCAGTGTGGGATCCTTCAAAAAATTCAAATGTTTTTAGAACTTATGGGACTTACCTACGGGGTCATCAGTCCTTAAGCTTACAGTCTACTTATGAACTACCTAAGACTAAGGACGGCACAAATATCCATGCCCGAGGGGGGATTCGAACCACCGACAGTAGTGGCCGTGCAGACCGTGACTGTAGCGCCTCAGTCCCATCGGCCACCGCGGCCGGCGTGGGACCCTTATCAGGTGGGTTTGACGGAGGACATCGAAAGAGTCCAAAGAAGGGCAGCTCGTTTCGTATTGTCGCAGTACACGGGAGACATCGTTACGGAAATGATACAGGATCTGGGATGGGAATCATTACAACAACGACGCTTATCGCTGCGACGTGGGCTGCTTACGAAACTACAATCGCCAGCATTCTTCTCCGATTGCGAAAATGTATTGTTGACTCCCACTTACATAGGTAGTAATGATCATCAGAATAAAATACGAGAAATTAGAGCCCGAACGGAGAGATTCAGGTGTTCATTCTTCCCGCGCGCTAATCGAGAATGGAATGGGAGATAAAATATTATCACGGTGGTTCGATGAACCCTCTGCCAGGCACTTAAATGTGATTTGCAGAGTATCCCATGTAGATGTAGATAACCTGTCATTAAAGGATAGAAATATAATTTTTTTTTAAAAACAAACTAAAGAAGTTGTCAGCTCGAGCAGACGAAACTCATTTTACAATGAAAACTATGTAATCTGACTGCCCTTTAAGTCCTTTAAAGGTTTACTAGCTTAAGCTTAAAGGTGAATTTGGTACAGGGAACTGTTTGGGTAAATTTATTTCATTTTAAAAATTTACTTTTACCAGCTTGTTGAACATACGTGCATTCTACGAGTATATACATGTGTCTATAGAAACGCCTCGATGGTGGCAGAACGCTCCAAGGCGCCTTGTTGTGGAGTACGTGGTTGCTCACCGTCGGAGGTTCGAGTCCTTTTTCGGGCATGGGTATGTGGGTGTGGGTGTGTTTTTGTACTTAGGTTACAGGTTAATTTAAATTACTTTAAGTAGGTTTATTTATTTATTTATTATTTATTTAATTTTTTTTACAAACATATATCTTTGTATTTGTGAAACTTTTGATGGCCCTGGTCGACTCCTTTTATTAATGAATATTTAGCATACCTTCGAAACGATCATTTCTGAAGGTACTGAATTCCTAAGTATAGATAGTCTGTTTAGGACCGATGAATAGAAAAGTAGGTAAATAAGTTTCTTTTGTTTCCAAAACAACAGAGGAACACCATCCCTTAGGGCTTAGCAGCAACATGTCAGAAATATTCTAGCCCACTTCAGTTACAGCAATAACTTTAGAATCGTTAAGGATAGTTGTTTCTGCCACTTGAAGGAGAATCATTACCTTCCTATTCATTCAATAACCACATTTCGTCCACGTTCAGCTTCCAAACGCTGTAATAACACAAATTGCAACGGAGTAGGCGGAAAACGCATAAGATAAATAAGTTGTGTGGAAATTGGTAAGCCGCGGTGGAGTAGCCTTGATGCGGAGCCCGCGGTTGCTCGCCGTTGGAGGTTCGAGTCCTCCTTGGGGCATGGGTGTGTGTGTTGTCCGTGCGTTAATTTATCTATTTTAGTGTGTAAGATACGGACTAATCACCGCGCAGTTTGGTCCGACAGCTTTACAAACATTTGAACATTATGATGGTCAACTACAAAAATCAAATGAATCAATACATAAGGTGTAAGTTAGACGTTAAAAAAACTGTACTAGTCAGTGTACATGTGTGTACAGATGTGTTAGTTACGTAATTCCATCCACCACGGCAAGATCATACCACATCGGATGGGAAAAATTGGTTTTTAATTGTCCTGAACCCCGAAGCCGCATAAAAAGCATCAATAAAATTGGTTTTTAATTGTCATGAGACATAAACGCATAAAAGCATAAGTCAAAATCAAATCGGATTTTTTACTTCCGGCCGGCCGCGGTGGCCGAGGGGACTAAGGCGCTTCAGCCACGGTCTGCACGGCCATCATACCACATCGGATGGGAAAAATTGGTTTTTAATTGTCCTGAACCCCGAAGCCGCATAAAAAGCATCAATAAAATTGGTTTTTAATTGTCATGAGACAAAAACGCATAAAAGCATAAGTCAAAATCAAATCGGATTTTTTACTTCCGGCCGGCCGCGGTGGCCGAGGGGACTAAGGCGCTTCAGCCACGGTCTGCACGGCCATTACGGTCGGGGGTTCGAATGCCCCCTCGGGCATGGATATTTGTGCCGTCCTAGTTCGTAAGTAGTTCATAAGTACTTTGGAAGTTTAGGGACTGATGACCCCGTAGTTAAGTCCCATAGACTATACAAACATTTGAACATTTTTTTTTTCACTTCCGTACGACTGGCTCAAAACATGTTCAATATGCTGTGCACCTTTTTCTGCAACAAGTTGAAGTCGAGAAACAGTATGTTCCACAACTGATCGAAGTGTTCAGGGGTCATTTTCAGAATGTGTTGGGCAATGTGTGCCTTCATTGTAGCTGAGTTTGCAATCAGAACACTGAACACAGCCAGAAGTCATACGGATTAAGCTCAGGTGAACGGAACGGCCTGGCTGTAGGGAAATAGGGGCGGATAATCCTAATTATTCCGAAGTGGCACTTCAGCAGCTGCTTAACTGTATTTGTAGTGTGCGGAGATGAGCCATCTTCCACAAAAGTGATCCCAACCGGGCTGATGGAGAGCTGGAATGTCATGGTTGCGCAAAAGACATAGCATTCATAGCGCTTACCAGTGTCGGTACATGATACAGGAGCAGAAGCACCTATCTCCTCGAAAAAATTTGGAAAATTATACCATGATAAATTATGCTATGAGTCACACTGAGACGTGGCTGCATGATCCGTTACAGTCATGCGTATAAGATGCCAGTTATCTCGTATAAGATGCCAGTTATCTCGACTGCTAGCGATACGAGACCGTTGGGATCCAGCACGGCGTTCCGTATTGCTCTCCTGAACCCACCGATTCCATATTCTGCTAACATTCATTGACTGATAAACGCCTGCTGGAACGTACGATTTTTATGCAGGATAGTGCTCCACCCCATATTGCTAGATGCGTGAAAGATCTCTTGCGCGCGTCGTTTGGTGATGATCGTGTGCTCAGCTGCCACTTTCGCCATGCTTGGTCTCATTACGAGCGATTATTGGCTTTGGGGTTACCTGAAGTCGCAAGTGTATCGTGATCGATCGACATCTCTAGGGATGCTGAAAGACAACATCCGACGCCAATGGCTCAATATACCGCCGGACATGCTTCACAGTGCTGTTCACATTATTCCTCGACTACAGCTATTGTTGAGGAATGATGGTGAACATATTGAGCATTTCCTCTAAAGAACATCATCTTTGCTTTGTCTTAATTTGTTATACTAATTATTGTTTTCTGATCAGATGAAGCATCATGTGTCGGGCATTTTTTTTAAACTATTTTTTTCTAATAAAACCCCATGTCATTCCAAGAATGTGTGTAAATTTTTACCTCTCTATCTACATTATTCCGTGATTTATTACGTTTTCAAATTTATACTGACTTTTTAAACACCCATATATATATATTCCAAGAGTCAAATAATATATGCGCGAAAAGCAGTCTTTCTGAATTATATGTACAGGGTGTTACAAAAAAGGTACTGCCAAACTTCCAGGAAACATTCCTCACACACAAAGAAATAAAATATGTTATGTGGACATGTGTCCGGAAACGCTTAATTTCCATGTTAGAGCTCATTTTATTACTTCTCTTCAAACCACATCAATAATGGAATGGAAACACACAGCAACAGAACGTACCAGCGTGACTTCAAACACTTTGTTACAGAAAATGTTCAAAATGTTCCCGTTAGCGAGGATACATGCATCCACCCTCCGTCGCATGGAATCCCTGATGCGCCGTTGCAGCCCTGGAGAATGGCGTATTGTATCACAGCCGTCCACAATACGAGCACGAAGAGTCTCTACATTTGGTACCGGGGTTGCGGAGAAAAAAAGCTTTCAAATTCCCCCATAAATGAAAGCCAAGAGGGTTGAGGTCAGGAGAGCGTGGAGGCCGTGGAATTGGTCCGCCTCTACCAATCCATCGGTCACCGAATCTGTTCTTGATAAGCGTACGAACACGTCGACTGAAATGTGCAGGAGCTCCATCATGCATGAACCACATGTTGTGTCGTTCTTGTAAAGGCACATGTTCTAGCAGCACAGTTAGAGTATCCCGTATGAAATCATGATAACGTGCTCCAGTGAGCGTAGGTGGAAAAACACGAGGCCCAATCAAGACATCACCAACAATTCCTGGCTAATTAATACGAATTTGTTCGACACCACAATTCCAAATACTACAAGTCTAATCAAGAAAATCTGTGCTGATGACGTGATTGCACAATTGCGTGCGGATTCTTGTCAGCCCACTCATGTTGACTGTGAAAATTTACAATTTGATTACGTTGGATGAAAGCCTCATCCGTAATCCGAAATACTAAAATGAGCTCTAACATGGAAATTAAGCGTTTCCGGACACATGTCCACATAACATATTTTCTTTCTTTGTGTGTGAGGAATGTTTCCTTACAGTTTGGCCGTACCTTTTTGTTACACCCTGTATATATAAGACTGCTTGTTCGCGCATATATTATTTGATTTTTGGCCTATATAGATTGCAGTCACGATATATTAACGGGGAGGAAATGAAATATGACTCATGTATACTGCGTGCGCATTAACTCCAGAGAAGATAGCTTCTTGGGGAGGCAGTTCTAAGTCAACTTCCGTTGCCGCCAAGTGGGCGTGCGCACTTCCCTCCCCGCCTTCTGTCTGCGGTTTGCCACCATAGCCACGGCACCCACTACTCGTTAGTGGCCAGCCAGCTCGGGCAGCCTCGCGCTGCGGCGTCGGTTACGCGGCCATCGGACACCGGCCACCGGCCACCGGGAGGCGGTCCGCCGCAGGTGCTTCCAGTGCCGACGGCCGCTGAAATAAGCAGCCACGTGTGGACGGCGGCAGACGGATGGTCGCGCGGTTAACCCCTGGCCCGGCCCCACGTGTGGGGACGCCAGCGCCCGCTGCCACTTGTTGCAATTACTCGGCCACGCGTTGATTTAGTAATCCGGCGCGGCGCGCGGTGGCAGCACTGCGGCCGGCCGCTAATTGGATTTATGTAGCCGCGCCGCGCCGAGCCGCGCAGTCGCAAACAAGCGGCGGACGACGCCTGTGCGCATGCGCAGGCTGCTCGCCTCACCTCGCACCTGCAACGCGGCGCCTCTCGGGTTACGACAGAGCCGCCGCCTGCGGGCGCATCGCCGGGCGAGTCAGGTGGAGCACAGCGGCGGGTTGCTTAACCCTCGAGCAGTCGCGCATTTTCATGGTGCAGGAGCGGTCGCGCGGCGCACTGAGTGCGCCACGTACGTTGATACAGTTCTATTGCACTTTTCACATGAACTCATGACAGTACTAATATTTATAGTTAATTTTCTAAAAGGTTGATGTACTATCACTCACTCAGGTATTGTTGTTGTTGTGGTTGTTGTGGTCTTCAGTCCAGAGACTGGTTTGATGCAGCTCTCCACCCTACTCTATCCTGAGCAAGCCTTTTCATCTCCTCATAAGAACGACAACCCACATCCACTTGAATCTGCTTACTATATGCGTCTCTTGGTCTCCCTCTGCGATTTTTACCCCACACACTTCCCTCCAACGCTAAATTCACAATTCCTTGATGTCTAAGAATATGTCCTACCAATCTATCCCTTCTTTTAGTCAAGGTATGCCAGAAATTTCTTTTCTCCCCAATTCGGTTCAGTACCTCCTCATTAGTTACGAGATCCACCCACCTAATCTTCAGCATTCTTCTGTAGCACCACATTTCAAAAGCCTCTATCCTCTTTCTGTCCACACTGCTTATCGTCCATGTTTCACTCCCATACAAGGCAACACTCCATACAAATGCCTTCAGAAAGGCCTTCCTTAGGCTTAAATCAATATTCGATGTTAACAAATTTCTCTTTTTCAAAAACGCCTTTCTACCCATTGCCATTCTGCATTTTATATCCTCTGTACTGCGACCATCATTTGTTATTTTACTGCCCAAGTAACAAAACTCATCTACCTCCTTTATTGTTTCGTTACCTAATCTAATTCCTTCAGCATCACCTGATTTTCTTACACTGCACTCCATTACTCTAGTTTTACTCTTGTTAATGTTCATCTTATATGCACTTTTCAGCACACAGTCCATTCCGTTCAATTGCTCTTCCAGGTCCTTTGCTGTATCTGACAGAATTACTATGTCGTCGGCAAAACGCAATGTTTTTAATTCTTCATCCTGAACTTTAATTCCTTCTCCAAATTTCTCCTTGCTTTCCTTTATAGCTTGCTCAATGTACAAATTGAACATCATTGGGGAAAGGCTACAACCCTGTCTTACTCCCTTTCCAACCACTGCCTCCCTTTCATGCCCTTCAACTCTGACAACCGCTGTCTGGTTTTTGTACAAGTTGTAAATAACCTTACGCTCCCTATATTTTACTCCTGCTTGCTTCAGAACTTTGAAGAGTTTATTCCAATCAACGTTGTCAAAAGCCTTCTCCAAATCTACAAAAGCTAGAAATGTTGGTTTGCCTTTTCTTAATCTATCTTCTAGGATAAGCCGTAAAGTGAGTATTGCCTCCCGTGTTCCTACATTTCTCCTGAACCCAATCTGATCTTCCCCGAGGTCGGCTTCTACCAGCTTTTCCATCCTTCTGTATATAATTCGTGTTAATATTTTGCAACCATGACTTATTAGACTGATGGTTCTGTAGTTTTCACACCTGTCTGCACCCGCTTTCTTTGGAATGGGGATTATTACATTTCTCTTAAAGTCTGAGGGTACTTCACCTGTCTCATACATCTTACACACAATGTGAAACAATTTTGTCATGGCTGGTTCTCCCAGAGACTTCAGTAGCTCTGACGGGATATCATCTACTCCAGGGGCCTTGTTTCGACTTAGATCTTTCAGTGCTCTGTCAAATTCATCTCTCAGTATAGTATCTCCTATTTCATCATCATCTACATCCTCTTCCCTTCCTACAATAGTGTCTCGAAGTTCATTTCCTTTGTAGAGCCCCTCTATATACTCTTTCCACCTTTCAGCTTTCCCTTCTTTGCTGAGAACTGGTTTTCCATCAGTGTCCTTGATATTCATAGAGCTGTTTTTCTTATCTCCAAATGTTTCTTTTATTTTCCGGTAGGCTGTATCTATTTTTCCCCTATTTATACATTCTTCTACATCCTTGCATTTGCCTTCTAGCCATTCCTGCTTAGCCACTTTGCACTTCCTGTCAATCTCATTTCTTAGTCGTCTGTACTCCATTTTGCCTGTTTCATTTACTGCATTTTTATATTTTCTCCTTTCATCGATTAAATTTAGTATCTCCTGTGATATCCAAGGATTTTTTGTAGGTCTTGCCTTCCTACCTATTTTGTCCTCTGCTGCCTTCACTATTTCATCTCTTAATTTTACCCATTCCTCCTCAACTGTTTTATTTTCCCCCGTTTCTGTCAATTGTTGCCTGAAGCTCCCTCTGAAATTCTCAAGATCTTCAGGTTCCTTCAATTTATCCAGGTCCCATCTCCTTATTTTCCTACCTTTCTGTAGTTTCTTCAGTTTCAGCCTACAGTTCATAACCAACAAGTTATGGTCAGAGTCTATGTCTGCCCCTGGGTATGTCCTACACTTCAAAACCTGGTTCCGAAATCTATGTCTTACCATTATAAAATCTATCTGGTATCTCCCGGTGTCTCCTGGTCTCTTCCACGTATACAACCTTCTTTTCTGATTCTTAAACCAGGTGTTTGTTATAACTAAATTATGTTCTGTGCAAAATTTTACCAGGCGGCTTCCTCTTTCATTCCTTTTGCCCAGACCATATTCACCCACTATCTTCCCTTCCCTTCCTTGTCCTACTACCGAATTCCAGTCTCCCATAACAATTAAGTTTTCCTCTCCCTTAATTGTCTGAATAATTTCCTTTAGCTCCTCATATATTTCTTCGATTTCCTCATCATCGGCAGAGCTAGTTGGCATATAAACCTGTACTACTGTTGTCGGTGTTGGCTTCGTATCCATCTTGACAACGATAATGCGATCGCTGTGCTGGTCATAGTAGTTTACCCGCATTCCTATTTTCTTATTCATTATCAATCCTACTCCTGTGATACCCCCAACTGATTTTGTATTTATAATCCTGTACTCACCTGACCAGAAATCCTGTTCATCCTGCCACCGAACTTCACTAATCCCCACTATATCTAACTTCAACCTATCCAGTATACTCAGGTATTAATAGTATCGAAATATTACACTTTTTTGGCTAATTAATACGAATTTGTTCGACACCACAATTCCAAATACTACAAGTCTAATCAAGAAATATGTATAAATATCACTTTCATTCCAAAAAGAAATGGTTCATTAATTAATGTGACAGTTAATGGCACTTCTTATTATAAACGTAGATGAAAATCCAAGAATTTAAACCATACATTTTTACTGACAAAAGATTACGTTTTACTATCAGCTTTGAAAACAAATATGTTCGTACTGTATCTCTACTGAAATGTTGTTGTAACAGCTTACAGACAGCCCAACTCGGTAATTTCAGAGAGGTCAGAGAAAGTAAAAAAAATATTTACATGACCAGTCGCACGGCGCACTGAGTGCGCCAGTTATGTCAACGCTTCACAAATTCTCCTGTTAAGAATTTTCTTGAGCAGCGACAATTACTAGACTGCACACAACAATAGTGAGGATAACAGTGGAGGAATAGCTAGAGTTTAAAACGTCTCCATTGTTACCAACATAATGAAAACAATGTTTATTTAACTATGGCGCACTCAGTCCGCCAGCGCGACCGCTCGAGGGTTAAGCGTATATTACACGGAGCGTATTTGGTCGCTAGTCGATGGCGTCTGTTGTCGCTCGGCGTATGCGCGAATAGCGAATGAATACACTGACGCAATGACACGCAGCGACTTCAGACGACCGGCCGCGGTGGCCGAGGTGACTGAGGCGCTCCAGTCACGGTCATCACGGCCACTACGGTCGGGGGTTCTAATCCCCCCCTCGGGCATGGATATTTGTGCCATCTTTAGTCTTAGCTAGTTCATAAGTACTTTGTAAGCTTAGGGACTGATGACCCCGTAGTTAAGTCCCATAAGTTGTACAAACATTTGAACATTTTGACTTCAGACGCTAGCGTCTTCGTAAAAGCAATTGAAACACGACATAGCATATGATACATTGTTTTGGAGGTTAGGTGATACCAAACAGTTCTGCTTCCCAAGGTGCGACATGGTCGCGAATTTATATCAGTGATCCATTTTGTAATTACTTTTAATATCTTTATTTACGTCGATCACAAAATTTCTCGTCGTTTTGACGACCGGTTTCGGTCAGTGATGGCCATTTTCGAGTCTACAGCAAATCGGAAACAGGATAAATTTAGTAATAGACTACGGTACCTTATAAAACATAAGGCATTACAGTCATCAATATAAAAAACGTGTTAAAAATATTACACATCTTACCTGTTATATTACTTAATGAAGATACACTTATGCTGTGATGATGCCATATGGCTTTATTACATGTATTGAGACTGTAATGCACTATTTATGTTTTCTAATGTAGTCTAATACTTTACGTATCGTGTTTCTGATTTGCTGTAGACTTGAAAATGGTCATCCTGACCGAAACCGGTCGTCAAAACGACGAGGAATTTTGAGACCATTGACGTAAATAAAGATATTAAAAGTTCTGTGTCCCACCAAACAAAATATGAAGTGGAATTGTAATAAAATTTCTGAAAATTTATCAAAGTTTTCCAGTATTATGGGACATTAAAAATAACGATTATTTAAATTTTATTCTTGGTGAGATCGCCATTCTCATGATGGTATTCTGTTTCCTTATTTCAGCCTCTACCATTTACAGTTCAAAATGTTCAAATGTTTGTATAGTCTATGGGACTTAACTATGGGGTCATCAGTCCCTAAACTTACAAACTACTTATGAACTAGCTAATCCTAAGGACGTCACAAATATCCATGCCTGAGGGGGGATTCGAACCCCCGACCGTAGTGGCCGTGCAGACCGTGACTGGAGCGCCTCTGTCCCCTCGACCACCGCGGCCGGCCATTTACAGTTATCTATCAAAATTTTCTCATGTGATCCTCATATTTCTGTAGGCAGAAGGACCTTCACAGGGTAATTCACCCAAAAGATTTGCAAAAGCACCATATTTATCCTTTCTCGCAATCCACATTCTAATCCATTTTCTTTTACTCTTTTCTACTTTTCCGTTTTGCCTTTGGTTCATTAATTGTTCTTTTAAAACTGTTGCGAGAAACACAACGCCAGAGCATTTACAATTTCCTTCGACATTTTGACTCGACTGGTGGCTCCTGTAGACGCTCCCGTATATGACACGGGGCAACCAAAAACCGCCAGCGACCAGCGTCTAAAGTAGCCCACCCTTCAACTTTAGACGCTCGCGTTTCGGAGCAGCGACTTTGTTCGCTGTCCCTATTTACACGGAGCGAATTTAGCATCTGCGTCCAAATACGCCCGCGACTAGTGACCAAATTCGCTCCGTGTAATATACCCTTTACTCTCTAGTAGAGGCGTAGCTGGAAGCGGCGGGCATCCTTCCGAAGCCAGTGAGGTCGATTGGCAGCGGCGCCGACTCCGTGAGTGCTCCGGGGATCGTGCACCCCCCAAGATTTTTTTGGGGGTGCTGAGCACCCACATAAAATTGAGGTGGAAAATAAAATTGTACAAATTTTTAGAAAATCGGGAAAAATCAAAACCTACTTTATGACACAAGAGGCAATGCAAAACGTGACCATATCGAGAGACGATATTTCATACGTGAAAGAAACGATCAGTTTTGTACGCGGGTCCCCGAGCGAGTAGTAATGAGTGTCCTTGTTTTACCCACTATTCATCCTGTAGCACGACGGTCCTTTTGACCTGTCATGTGTACGTATTTATGAACATTCAATTGTGTTCTTCCAGAAATTTAGCTTGAAGAATCTGATGCTGACGCTAAAGTTAATCGTTGTTCATTTATCTTTGTCACTTCCCTTCTTATTAACATTATATTTTCCGTTGAAATTTGTAATGCTTATCTCTCAGGCTTAAAAAACCTTGGACCATATTAATACTGTCAGAGATGTCACGAAGTTATCTCGAAGTGGTAAAAGTTTCGATGAAGTATGCAGCTCTTGCTTGGGGCTGGCAAAAAAATGTCGGACTTTAAAATCTCAAAATATTTCAAAGATTTCTTTAAACCTTGGTGACGGTGTTCTTCCAAACCCTATTTCCAGAAAGAATAGCTTCGCACAAAAAGTGTTATATCAGGGTACAGTAAAAGCTATTTCATTGGTCGTGTAGAAGTTTTGTGGTGTTACTTATATCGAAATATCTACTTTGGCCAATTAGATCGCTTCATTATAGTGTCCTAATGCAGTCATGCTTTCCTTTTATTCCTCCTCCTTCTTCCTTCTATCTTCAAAAGGTCAGATAACTGCCTATTTACTTTTAGCAACTACTGCTCATTCAAAAATGCATAAACATGATTTTCAGGAGGGTTGGTTTCGAACATTTTTGAACCGTGAGATAGAGCACCCACACTGATTTTCAAAAGTCGGCGCCTCTGTCGATTGGCTCTCTGCATCTGCATAGATACTCAGCAAATCAGATTTAAGTGCCTGGCAGAGTTCATTAACCGCTTTAATAACCTTTCTCTACCGTTCCATTCTCTAAAGCGCTCGGGAAGAAAAAACACCTAAATCGTTCCGTTTTCGATCAGATATCTTTTTTTTTTTTTTTTTTGGAAATGTTATGTCTCCCTATGCAGGTGATTGCTAGCAAAATTTCACATTTCACATTCAGAATTAAAGTCGGTGATCGAAATTTCGCAAATATAACTCTGCGCAACGCATAACGTCGTTTCTTTAATGATTTCCATCTCAAATCGGGCAACATTTCCGTGACACTTTCCCCCCTGTAACGTGATAAAACAAAACGAGCTTTCCTTCTCTGAACCTTCTCAATGTCCTCCGTCAGTTCCACCTGATAAGGGTCCCACACTGGGCAACAATACTCTCGGAGAGAACGCACAAGTGTAATGTAGGTAGTCTGTTTGGTGGAGCTGTTGCATCTTCGAAGCTTTCTGCAAACGAATCGTAACCTTTGGTTCGCCTTCCCCACAATATTTTCTATGTGTTCTCTCCAGTCTAAGTTTTTTGCAATTGTAACTCCTAGGTATTTGGTAGGATTTACGACCTGAAGGTTGGACTGTGTAATTGAAGTTAAACGGATTTCTTTTAGTGTTCATGTGTATTACTTCACACTTTTCATTATTTAGTGTCAATTGCTAATTTTCGCTTCAGGTATAATTTTTTTCTACATCGCTTTGCAGTTGTTTTTGATCCTCTATTGTCTTCTCTAACCGATAAACGACAGCATCATCTGCGATCAGTATAAGGGAGCTATTCAGATTCTCTCCTAAATCGTTTATAAACACAAGGATGAGTAGGGGACCTATAACGCTTCCCTGAGGAATGACAGATATCGCTTCTGTTTTTACTCGATGACTTACCGTCAGTAACTACGAACTGTGTCCTTTCTGATAGGAAATCGCGAATCCCATCGCGCGATATTCCATAAGCAAGGGCTTGCAGCTTCCCATCCTGAGTTCGACCATGAAGTGCAGCAAAACGTGGGCAATCTGAGCAGGTCACGGGCACTCCAAGTGCGGCTACAGTCTAGAACAGTGATTTTCAACGTATGTGGGCGTCGCAAAATCTTATCTCGGGGTTGCGGTCGCAGAAGGATGATGTAGCAGCATGTTCAACAACAAATCCACGTGTCATGACGTCCAGCTACTGTGGCAGAAGTGCCACACGGAAGTGACAGGGTTTCGTGAACGTCGCTTACTTAACAACTCATCCCCAGGTTGTTGCGACACGTTTCGGGTGGCTCTTGATCAGACGTCAAAAGTGTCACAGGTATGAGATGTACGTATGCCACTTTTGATTTCTGATGATGGCGCGACCGAAACGCGAAACAATGAAGCAATTTTTCCTCCTCATGATGAATTGTCAATTAAGAAACAGAGTTTGTGCCGTACTGCTGGGGGTATTTACAGTGGTCATTGTCAGGGGTGGGAAATTTATTTTTTAAAGTAACTAAGTTATAGTTCAAGTTATTTTCCCAGATGGTAACATAGTTACAGTTATAGTTACTAAACATCGAAAGTAACTGTATCAGTTATAATTATCATTAGTTATCTTTTACAGTTATTTTACAGTTACTTTTAAAAATTGTAATTGTAAGTCATTTTGTAAATCCATAATGAATTTTAGACATGTAGAAAAGAAACAGGCTTTAATGCCATTCAAAAATTTAATATATATATATATATATATATATATATATATATATATATATATATATATATATATATATATACTGCTTTTTTAAATAAATTGTCCACAGCACCTTCTGTCTCAGTTGCACTGTTTGTTTCTTTCTTCTTCTTCTTTCGTTTCGGCCATCTTTGGACCGCGTCAATTCACATCAGCTTCCTTTCTTCCGTTCTTCCTCCTCTTCCAGTATTCTTTCATTCTCATACTTTGCATCTTTCTTCGCTCTTCTGTCCACGATGATTTCGTTCTCGGTCTGGTTCACTCCTCAAATCCTGCTAATGACTGAATTCTTTATTTAAAAATCACCCTGTTGTGTTCTTCTTGATCCCGTATTCCCATTTTTTCCAGATCCCTTTGTACTTCTTGGATCCACCGTATTTTGCTTTTCTTGTACAACAAGAATTGTGAAATTTGCTGTGTTAACCTCCCCTAGTCCATTCTGCAAATGTGTCCAAAGAACTTGCACATTCTTTTCTTGATGATATTGGATATTTTTTCTATTTTGATATAGAGTTCCTGGTTGGATCGATTTGTAAACTGACCGTCTTCTGTCCTTCGAGGTCCTAATATTCTCCTGAGAATTTTCCGTTCCAACAGTTCTAGCCTGTTGATCACTCCAGTTCTTATTAAGTTGAATGTTTCTGCTGCATATAAAGCTTCAGGGCGGATCACTGTCTGGTAATGTTTCAGTTTTGCATTGATAGAAATATTCTTCTTATTATAGATGTTCATTGTCATTTTATATGCTAAATTAATTTTGTTTATTCGTGCTTCCATTGCATCCTTTTCTGTCAGTCCAGTGTCTATCCATTCTTCTACGTACTTGAATTTTTCTACCTTCTGAATTTTCCCTCTGTCTATTGCCATCCATCCAGGAGCTTCCAGGATGTTTGTCATATATTTTGTCTTCTCAATAGAGAGCTGTAGGCCTGTTTGTTTATTTTCAACAAAAGTTGGTTTTCAAACGGTCCATCTCATAAAAGATCCCTTTCATGTTGTTCGTGTCTCCGTGAAAACTGCAGACTTTGTTGTCTACTATACATTTGCATCGGCTGTTACGCTGAAATGGCAGCAATGAACTAACATTTCAAACTATAATCGCATCGACAGAACGCTATGACAGGTGAAGAAGAAAAATTAGTTATGAAAAGCGGTGCATTAATAGTTGGTTACTAAACGAAATAAAATAAACAGACGAAGAAGACGTAGTTGTTGGAGGACAAAATACATATTACAAGAGATTTGATGGGAGGGACAAGCTGGCTTGCAGGAGTGACCGCGTGGGCTAAGGCATCATGCTTCGGAATGGGCGGTCACTCCCGCCGGAGGTTCGCGTCCGCCCTCGGCACGAGTTTTTTGTTGTCATTAGTGTAAGTTAGTTTAATTTCTTTGTAAGTATAGTGACTGATGACCATAGCAGTTTGGTCTAGTAGCTTTACAAACATTTGAATTTGAATGACCCGCAGTGGAAGCTGAAATTGGAAGAAGTTGCTGCTTTTTATAGCTTCACCAAGATGTCGCCTGAAATTATTATGAATATTACAGGGCCAGTTGTTTCAAAGAGAGGCACAAATTTCAGAAAAAACAACTCCTGTATTTTCATCTTTCATTTAATTATTATTTATTTATTTAATTTTTTTTTTATTTTTTTATTTTTTTTTTTTATTTATTTTTTTTTTTTTTTTTCCAAACGGTCTCCTATTGCCTGAGTGTTGTCTCTTACCATTTGCAGCTCCCACCTCTGTTTTGTCTTCCATTACTGTCCGATACTCTTCAAATTTGTACTGATGTCTACAATCAGCATTTTTGACCGAAATCAGTATCGGCAGCTGGCATAGTCTTGACGTCTTTGACACTGCCCCTACACCTCCGTTTGCCGAGTATGTAGTCTATCTGATATCTGCTCATATCTCCTGCACTCTTCCATGTGTACAGTTTACTATACCTCTACTTGAAGCACGTTTTCATCATCTCCAAGTTGTTTCGCTGACAGAATTTTACTAGCATCCGTCCATTCTTGCTTCTTTTTCCCAATTCGTATTGCCTCACGATTTTCTTTCGTCACCTTGGCCTCTAATGACCACACTGTAGATGGGGCGTTAAACACTAATCTTCCTCCTCCTCCTCACTACCTTGTCCAGTCGCTCTATTCCAGTCAACAATTCTTATGGTATTTACTTGTCCTGTGCCTTCAGAGTGGATGATATTTTGTACTCCGTCAGACATTTTCTCCAATTCTTCATCGTCATGGTTTCATGTTGGCATGTACACTTGAATTATCAAAAAGTCCACGTCATGGTTTCATCTTGGCATGTACACTTGAATTATCAAAAAGTCCACTGGTTCTGCACTTACTTTCACAAACGTTAAACGATCTTATGGCATACAATCTCATTCACACTTTGCACTAGTTCATTTCCCATCACTATTGCTACACCACGTTCAAAAGTTTTTCCACTGAAATAAAGCTTGACGTAATTACCTGGCACTATTTCACCACTGTCTGTCCGCCACACTTCACTTGAACCCATTATGTGCCTGCCGCATTTTCCATTTCCCTCTTCAGATGTTCCAGATTTCCTGTTCTTCGAAGTGTTCTTACGTTCCAAGTCGCGACGCTGAAATTACAATTTCCATCTATTTTGGTGACTCCCCATGAAGTACTCTCCACCCAGAGACCCGAACGAGTGAATAGTTTAGCTCCAGGAAATGCCATAATAATTCTCCGTTTCCCGAAGTCCAGGAAATGTAATAATCTTATATATATTTTTGACGAATTTACAGCGTTCAATGAATGAAATAAATCGCAATTTGCAATCAGTTATGACTTCGCTGTACTAGGTTTAGACGGAATACCGTGCAGGGAAGAGTCTTCTGCAGTCGGGGTGGTCACCCTGTCCTCGGTGGCGGAGTAGTCAACGCGTCTGCTTAGTAAGCAGGAGATCCCAGGTTTGAATCTCGGCCGGTCACAAATTTTCATTCGCCCCAGTTTGGTATTTCATGTAAACCTAGTACGGTGAAGCCATAACTGATCGCAAATTGCGATTTGTTTCATGTAATATTGCGATGGTGTTTCCATTTCCATTCCACGTCGCATTATCAAGGCCAAAGAACCGGAATGTCACTGGTTTTACTCATGAGTCTTCGATCTTGTTCTATCTTAAGCATAATTCGACACTGGTTCCCGCTGCTGCCTGGTACCAGACTACCCAGTTTGCTCTTTCCTTTAAATTGGCTTGAAGGATGCATCTTACGCTAGTTGCGCCGTATCGACGATCTTCACCTTTCGCTTCGCTGCCGTTGAGGTCTACACCGTATCTTTGGCAAAAGACCCTCACAAGGTGCCAGGTGAACCTGGTGTTTTCACGAGGTTTTACTCCTTCCCTTCCTTCTGTGTCCACCGCGCTTCAGACCGGCTGTGGCAAAGTTATGTATTAGTAAGCGCCGAAAAAAGCATCTACCATTATTATTTCCCTGCCTTTCTTTTTCTTGCCCCCTTGTTTGTATAATGGAGCTTCAAACTGAATGAATATTGCAAGTAAATACACCCCTCCTTGTTTCCATAAACGAAATGTTTTCTAAAGTCGTTAAAGACACGCTACTTTTAGTTACTTAGGAAGTGCTAAAAGGAAATCTTCCGAGAATATCGTCTACACTTGTTACTGTTATCACACACCCAGCTAAATTAGGAGCACCAGTTTAAAATGGAAAAGGACTATTGGTCTACCCTATTGTTAGTGGATGTGAACGTGGCTCTGTGAAAAAGAGGTTACATTTATAAAACCGCTCTATAACGTTGCCCTTGCTTCGTATGATGCCATAATTGTTAAAAGTAGATTCCGCGATTATAGTTTTTGGACAAAGAATTGATGGTACCGAATGTTTGAATTTTGAAATAAGTTAGTTAAAGTACAGCACAAAATGAACATTAAAGCAAATAAACCGCGGATTGAATATTAAAGTTGGGCACCATACAAGCAACAGCACGTTATAAAACTTACGGAAAGCATCTAGCTGGATCCTGCACTTCGTATTGTAGAAGCTGGAAATGATAACTTTTATGTCTTATTTAATAAATGAATGTTCGAGATACTTTCCGTAGGAGATCAATTTCAGACTGTTCACTTCGCTTTTCATTGTTGTGTGACCGTGGTTGGAACATGAAGTTACTGGTAATGTAAAAAAAAAATTTTAAAAAAATGATCGGACTTCGTGAAATTACAAAAGAAATGACTGCAGGTTTTAAAATCAAGCAATGTATAGTATAAGGATGATTGATTGAAATTTTGCAGACAATGCGAAGCGATTGTAATGGCGTCTGAACATTAAACTATTACGGACGTAGAGGAGCTGAAAACAATAGAAAATAAGTATTTGACGTGGAGGGATTCATTTAAATAAAAGCCAAAGAGAGGGGATGATTTTAAATTTAAGTAATATGTTTTTACAACTTGCATGACAATACCTGTATAGATACATAAATGGAAGACGTCCGTACGGAACGAACATAGACAAGAGAGTGTGTCAAACTACTATCTCGGTTCCGTCTTCTCGCTTGTTTTTAAGTAAAAAATGACGAACGAAATTAAATTAGTTGTATTACGAGTCAGAGGGAACCGGAGGCGATAAGCACCGCTGATCAAAGATAAACAAAAAATAAATAAAAATCTCAGTGTATCGTTACAGCTCGCTACCAACTGCACTGCCAAATTTATGATTCTAGTTGAAACATAAAGAACAAACAAGGCATTTTTCTCCATTAAAATCGTCAGAAAATATGTCGTTATAAAATGCACAGGTGGTATTTGCAGAATCTTCATGAAAAAAAAAAAAAAAAAAAAAAAAAAAAAAAAAAAAAAATCCTCTGTGTCTACTACTGAAGGTTCGCTTGCAACATGGCTGTTAGAAGATGTCGAGATTATACAGTTTCTTTTAACGTGCCTCTAACTTTTTTTTTTTTGTAAAATAGAGTACATATAGGTCCATGCGGTAAATGGTAACAAATGTAGTTTGTGAACATAAGACTGTAGCTAAGGCAGAATATTTGCAGATTTTAAGGTGTATGCATTGATGATAAATTGAATTGGAAGCAACACATCGATAATCTATTGAAACGTTTGAGTTCAGCAACTTACGCTGTTAGGACGACAGCTAATTTTGGTTCAAATGTTCAAATGTTTGTAGAACTTATGGGACTTAACTACGGGGTCATCAGTCCCTAAGCTTACAAACTACTTATGAACTAATTTTGGTGATAAACATCTACGTAAATTAGCTTACTGTGCCTACTTTCGTTCACTGCTTCATATGGCATCATATTTTATGGGAATTCAATATTGAGCAAAATAGTATTCATTGCACAAAATTTCTGGCGCCCACCGAAGATCATCTTGCAGACACTTATTTGAGGATCTAGGGATCATTACAATAGCTCCACAGTATATAATATTCTGTAACGAAATTGTCATTAATAACCCAAACCAATTCAAAAGTAATATAAAGGGTATCCAGAAAAGGGCTCCCTGATTTCAAAATTAAATATCTCGAAAACAAATATCGCTAGAGGAATGCAGTAAATGGTATGTTTATTGTGAAAGCAGTAAAAAGTTTATACAGCAGTTTGAAATAATAGTTTCAAAAGCTGCTAACAGATGGCGCTGTACGCTGTACAGCTCATATCAGCATACATAAGTGAAATAATCGTATGAAAACATTCTTTGCAAAGAATCACATCACAATGTTTTCAAAATGTTCACCATTGTCACTACAGAGGTGGCGCAAACGAAGAATCAAATTCGAAACGAAGAATCAAATTCGCCATCACATTTCGTAGAGTCTTAACCGAAATGGATTCACATGCCACAGAGATCGCCGATTCAAGATTGTCCAGCGTGGCGGGATGCTTCGGGTAGACCATGTCTTTCACTGTGCCCCACAAAAAAAAGTCACAGGGAGTCAAATCCGGCGAATATGAAGGCCAATCCATGCCTGCATCAGTAAATTTGGGGTATTCCAAAGCAATGACTCGATTCCCGAATTATTCCTTAAGAAAGCGAAATACTTCTTCGGTCCGATGTGGTCGGGCTCCATCTTGAATAAATCATTCAGTACCTGGTCGATCCTTCCTGTGTGGCGACAAATTGTTCCAAAATTGCAACGGGTCCTTTTGGAAAATTAAATCGTGCTTGAAAACTTCGCCTTGTTGCCGTAGGACTCTCTTCTAACCTGTGGTACTCTAGCACCAGAAAAACGCGTTGTTCAATGGAGTACATGTTTTTAATCTCTTCCTTCAGTACGCTAACCTACTTTCACGTTTCAATAGTGGAACTGATCGCTCTAGGCTTCGGATCACTATTTATACTAGGTATTACGTATGGCAATTACAGCGCCATCTGTTAGCAGCTTTTGTAACTATTATTTCAAACTGATGTATAAACTTCTTACAGCTTTCACAATAAACATACCGTTTACTGCATTCCTTTATCGATCTTTGTTTTCGAGATATTTAATTTTGAAATCAGGGAGTCCTTTTCGGGGCACCCTGTTAATGTGTATAGCAGCAACACTAAAAGAAAGGATGATCTACACTATTTGAGGTTAAATCTAACTTTGGCACATAAGGGGGTGGAATTATGTTGCGACGAAAGTCTTTGGTCACTTAAAAAATAACATCAATTGTCTGACAGATAGCTAACCAGTATTTAACGTCAATTTGAAAGAATTTCTGAACGACAACCTCTTCTAATCAGTAGATAAATTTTTGCTTAGAAATTGGTAATTTCAGCAAATAAATAAATAAATGTCACTTAATGTTATCTTTTACTAAACTGACACGTTCCACAACATTACTCTAACATGTTTCTCCATTTCTTGAAGCGTCATTTGAATTTTTGTGCCATTAGAATCCTAATATGTTTCCATTATTCCTGACAAGGACAAGTGATCAATATGATTTCGTTTGTTGGAAATTTTGGAATGATTTGAAACAGTTAAGGAATGAGACGAAAATTTGAGAGAAGGCTTAATTAAAAAATAAAACATGTGTCTAGAATATCGGCTAGGGGCGATATTAGGTTCCGGTTGGAGAGCGATATTAGGAAGACAATTCAATCAACGCAAACCTACACATGACAGTGTTTGAAAGCACCTTTTCTGTATTAATAATACGACTGCACTCTTGATTTTTCATGCTTCCTGGAGCTATGAACGTAATCGTAACAGGTAAACACTTACTGGCTAGTTACCTCGATTCACTACTAGGAGCGAAAACGATTGAAACAGTCTCAAACCCTTCTTATGCCTTAATGTTTCCGTTATAACTCTTTCGAAGCGTGCAAATAGTGATGACCGCGGCAACGTTACATGTGCTACAGCGTAGTGTAGAAACTTGTAGAGGCAATGCATACCACCTTCGGAATACCGCAGGCATATTAGGCGTAGGGGTGACGTTTGGGACACGTACTCTGTGTAGTCTTTTTTTTTTCTGACATGCCGCAAGTAATGAGTGAAATGCGCAAGCGCAAGACGACACTACTGTGTGGATGAACTGAGGATTTGCGTCTGACGGGAGACGTGATAGCATAAACCATGCAGGTGTGCTGACAGCAGGGACCCAGGTGGCATAGCGGACTGAAAAACTGAGTAATAAGCGGGAAGCCTCGGTACAAACTTTAAACTATCTGCACTGAATTAATTCACCGCTCACTGGCAGCTAATCTCGTAAATTAGTTCGTGTCATCACTCACATTTAAAGCTGATTATGGATTCAATGGTTCAGTCTGTAAAATAGGCCCCAGCATAAAATTCCACCACGATCTCTTAATTAGTGTTAACATTAATGCTTTGTCGGGTGCTAAGCCCGTTACCCATTCTTGGCCGAATCCACGTACTTTCTTCTTTGTCTACCTCGCCTCCTGCTACCCTCAGCTGCCGAACCCGTAAGTCCCCTACGTAACCGAGATTGTAACATGTCACCACCATCTAGGCGAGTTCGCTCTAACAGTTACATCTATGCTGTTCCCTGTTTTTCTCGTATTTCCTAATTACGGACACCCTCCTGCCATTTTTCCCATCTATTAATACCTGCAATTACCCTTGTTTCTTAACCTAAACTTTATTAATAAGGTAACCTGTTTCACCCAGCTATCTCCGCCAAAGATTGAACGATGCATCGATAACTTAGTCCTGGTACTAACTTCCTTCTTGCCGAAAGAAGTAGATTGTAACTAAGTGCTCACTGACTTACTTTCGTAATACTTGATTCCAGTTGTTTCACTACGTTGCGATCTTGTGAGAAAACGCATCCTAACTACATGAAATTGTCCTCCTGTTCTTATTTTGTTCCTCCTACTTGGCACTCAATGTGATTAAATCTCTTTCTTAAAGACATTACTATCATTTTGTAGATGCTGATCTCCATACCAAGGCTCTTACATCTTTGATATACCTATGAACTATTAATTTCCAAACTTTGAATGGAATATAACATAGTAGCGGTGAAGTGTCTGAGCATTCTAAAGGCGCCCTGCTGCGGAGCGCGCGGTTGCTCGCCGTCGGAGGTTCGAGTCCTCCCTCAGGCATATGTGTGTGTGTTTGTCCTTCGGTTAGTTTAAGTAGCTTGTAAGCCAAGGGAATAATAACCATTGAAGTTAAGTCAGTCTAACAAACGGTTTATTTAATTTTTTATTTTATTATTATTATTATTTTAATGTAACATTACAACTAATTCATCCTAATATTCGAGACTTATTATTTTGTTTTCATCTGTTTTAATCTCACCTTGAGGTTTTAATCTCACCTTCAACAGATGATCCATAAATAATATCAATCCCTGTGGTGACAGATTACAGACCCTGCTTAGCCCTGAAACATGAGATCAATTTACTGTCACCTCTTAACTGATGGCTGACTACCAACGTGAAGCCCATTAATTGCCATCATAATTTACCTCGTATTCCATTATCTCGTGCAAATGATAATAAATTCCTCGTAGGAATCTAGATCTAAAAACCACAGATACCATTCCTTGTTCCACTCATAGCACTTCTCCATTATCTTCCGTAAGTTAAAGGAGGCCGAATCCACTTCCAAACTGTCTTCAGCTAATACTCGCACTCTCCTTTTGTAACGGAGCTGTTCGCAACTGTCCTATTAATGAGAACTTTCACTCAAATTTTGGCTCAAAACTTCATTCATCCACATTTAGCACTAGAGAAAAATGTTCAATGTTCTTCGGCCAGATAAACTGTATAATAAACTAGCCGCAATGCTCACATCTACAGCTTACGTTAGCTAGTTGATTTCTGACAGGTCTTTTCAAAATACGAAATGAGGCAATCTCTCTCTCTCTCTCTCTCTCTCTCTCTCTCTCTCTCTCTCTCTCTCTCTCTCTCTCTCTCTCTCTCCAAATAAATCAGCGATGATTGATTACACTGGCAGATTACATTAGTTATTGTTAAGCCCGTACTAAAACACTTTTCAGCATACACACCTACGCACAGTCACTCATGCAGCTTGATTATGATATGATACAATGTCTCAGAATAAACACAAGGATTGTCTGTGATAGAAAATTTTATCGCTCAAATATGGTGCAATATAGTTCATCCGAAATTTTCAGTTCGATTTCCCAATGTGACACGTGTATTTAAAGATGTTCGTATACACAAAGCTCATATTTAAAAGTCGGAGTTTTCACACCTTCGCACTCCATAAACAATACACATCACTTTCGAATACACCACGATCTCTACGCTTTTAGTTTACCGCGAAATTATAAATACTTGTCAGAGCTCATGTTGGTGTCTGTACTCGTTTTCTTAGCTGAGCGCCGACTTCTCTCTAGAATAGGAAGAGCCTTATTTTCAAGAAAATACAACTTTCTTAATTGTCATTGACTGAGAACAAAAGCGTCATCAATCAGCTTACAAAGAAAACTCGTGCAATCCCGCAACAGCTAATCAAAATAATTGATATTTCGAGAAAGACTGGCATATTGAATGAACAATACCGTTTCCTTCTAAACATTTAACTTCACGTCACACCTCATTGACACTAAAACCTAATTGTCAACGATCAGAGTCGGCCGCGGTGGCCGAGGGTACTGAGGCGCTTCAGTCACGGTCTGCAAGGCCACTACGGTCGGGGGTTCGAATCCCCCCCTCGGGAATGGATATTTGTGCCGTCCTTAGTATTAGATAGTTCATAAGTAGTTTGTAAGTTTAGGGACTGATGACCCCGTAGTTAAGTCCTATAGACTCTACAAACATTTGAACATTTCAACGATCAGACCCAATTTCAATATTCACCATTATTAAAGTAACAGCTATTATGTATTATTCTGCCACCATGCTTGTTGAAATTCTGTAATGTCTCTCAACCATATTCAAATGTTTTTCGTTCCTCGTGAAAAGCAGAGAATTTTAATAGAGGCTATATTATTCAATATGTTCCTTTATTCCATACTCACATACTCCAAACTTATATAATTGTTCCCCACCATCATTTCATTTTTATGTCTTCCTGACCCACCTGTTCCCCTCCTACTTTTGTTCATATACAAGTTAATATAACATTCAATTGTACTTAATAGTACACCCACTTGGCCATTGTTTATTTTAGCTTGTTTGTTGAAAATTAATGCATAGTAATTTCTTAGCTACAGTTTTGTTTTAATTGGTTGGGCGTCTCTGTTTATAAAATACTTAAAGGCTACATAGTCTATATTGACAATTATCTTTGTAAGGCCGCGCGGGAGTAGCCGAGCGGTCTGGAGCGCGACGTTGCGGATCGCGCGGCCTCCCTCGTCGGAGCTTCGAATCCTCCCTCGAACATGGATGTTTGTTTTGTTTTTAATATAAGTTAGTTCATATGTAGTTTGTAAGTTTAGGGACTGATGGCCCCGCAGTTAAGTCCCATAAGCTTTACAAACATTTTTTTTTTAATTTTGTAAAATATTTGTACTCGAAACACAGCAGCTGATAATCTACAATATTAAGTTGTCTGAAGATGGCCTAAGAAGCCGAAAGCTAGTTCACAACAAAATAAATATTATTGTGGAACAAATATATAGTGTATACAGCTATGTAATATGCCTGTGTTCCATGAAGAACCGAAGGGAGAGTCCATATATAGTGTATCAAGCACTACATGCTCTCTGTGGTTCTACAAGATGCCCAAATGAATATATATATATATATATATATATATATATATATATATATATATATATATATATACTGTTACTGTCCTGGGCTTTTTTACTCTACAGGAGAAGGCCCAGACAAGAACCTTACTAAGGGCATGGAATATGCAAAATGCAAAATACTGTGCGCAATATGGACTCTGTGAATATTCAGAGAAGATACTGCAAAGAAAAAACAACTGTGATTGATAGTGTTTTGTTTTATAAATAGATACGTTTTTTTAGTTGACCTGAGCAGAGTAAGGTCCAATTTGTAACGTTATCAGGTTGTATTTATGTAAATGAAATGATTGAAATTGATTAACTATTGTGTAAGGGTCAAATAAACCCATGTATTTGGTGTTCATGTGTAATGAAACAGTCTTCTCAATTTTATTAGTGAGAAAGTTAGATTTTAGGTACCTCTCTCTTACTTATCTTAATTTATATGGAAAAGAAGCCCGAAGAATTTTAAAAACTGGAAGAACTTTATTTAGCGGCACTGAGTAGCAGGACCTCTATCTACAAAAATCAATGACCTGGAAGAACACATACAAAGGAACTCAATAATAAAATGAAAAATATGTTATGGTATTCCTGAAATAGGTGGAATTACACGGTCCCATCGCAACCTATGTTTTGATTCATTGCGTTTTGAATGTCCGTCACTTGTGCCATCTGTCGTGCACTGCAGCAACTGCCTGCACTGAAGCTACAGACAGGGCTACCAATTCCTCGCTGCTTCACGACATATTAGTGATCCAAGGCAGTGCCTCGCTTTCAACAATACCTGAGAAGATTTTGCCCGCAACGCTAATAAAAGGGATACCTTTGTAATTGTTACATTCCTTCGTGTCTTGGGGATAAAAAGGTGAGAAAAATTAAGGGCTCGTACGGAAAGAGTCACTTCCCCCTCCCGTCGATATATTTCGAAGTGGTTGCGCACAATACGGTGACTTGTGCAATGTTCGAGGCGCGTCCAGAAAGTAAGTTCCGTTTCAAAATATCTCCGCTGCAGCGCTACGATTGCAGTTCCGCACATGCGCAGTAGACGATGTGTATCAAGGAGAAGAACGTGCGTCATTTGGAGATAGCTGTCAGTTACGTGCGCTTTGTTGTGCTTGTTTGAAATGTCGGCGTTGATTGAAAATCCCGCCGCTTGTGGAATCAGGTCGGTGATTCGGTTTCTGAATGCGAGGAAAGTGAAATCAAGTGAAATTTATCAGCAAATTTGCGATGTTTATGGACCAAATGCGATGAGTGATTCGATGGTGAGAAGATGGGTCCGACAGTTTAATGGCGTAGTGGTGTGTACGAAGTGGGCGTCCACCTTCGATTACAGGAGAACTGGTTCACGCGATTGATGACAAGATCCAGGAAAACCGTAGGTTTACAATTAGTGCATCTCAAGTCTTTCCTTGGCGGTCATCACTTCACCAATGACGACGAGCTGAAAGAAACTGTTTCCGACTGGTTGAAGACACAGGCGGCAGATTTCTATGAAGAAGGTATACAAAACCTGGTGCCACGCTATGACAAATGCCTGCAAAATTTCGGCAATTATGTGGGAAAGTAGTTTAAGAGTTCTAGAATGTTGTGCAATAAAAATTTCTTCTGTATCAGTGTACAATTTCATTTCATTACCAAACGGAACTTACTTTCTGGACGCGCCTCGTATGTGTAGAAGCAGATGAGAGAGCATTGTCAGCGTCCATAAAAGTCATAATCTCAACATGTAAAGGTCACGAGCAGTCCACGATTGTAGTACGCCCGGATTCTCCGGCAAGTGCTTCTTGGAACAGTGACGTCAGCTGCGCCGCTGGCACGCACCTGCCGTCCGCGGCCGCCGCGCCGCCCACGCGGTGTCGGCCGTGCCGTATAGTTCTGTTTTAATTGAACGCAGCCGACACACGGCGAGCGTGTGACGCCCCTGCTGGCAGGTTCGTGCATCACCCGGCCGCTTTCAGGCACCGCGAAGAGGGAAACCTGATCGCAGGTTTGGTCACTGCCAGAACCAGCTACGACACATATCGTGTTACTTCTTAAAGTGGCCTATCGACAGCTTCATCTTAACGAGTTTTATTTTCCACATAACATTTCCAAATAAATAAATACATCCGCTGTCCGACGTTACGTAGGAACCAATAGCAGCAGAGTTGGCTCCGATCCCAGCGTGCCTTTCTCCGGTCTTCAGGCAAGACTTTTATAAGAAACGCCAATATATACAGGGTGTCCCAGCTATCTTATCCACCCAAAATATCTCTGGAACAATAACAGCTATTGCAAAACGACTTTCACCGGTATCAATGTACGGCTGGGGCCCATGAATGTACATATTTCGAAACATTCTAAAACGAAAGCAAATGTGTTTTTTAACACAAACTATTTTTTTTTAATGGACACCCTATATATTTTCTTCAGCAATCCATAGCATCACAAATCACATAATAAATGGCGTTGATTGCATAGCAATATTCCAATTACATCCCGAGATATTGCGACGCGAAGTTGACGCTTGAAATACACGAAACGCGCGACTAGCGCACGTCATGAGCGCTAGCCGAGCGTTTCGCGTATTTCAAGCGTCAACTTTGCGTCGCAGTACATCGGGATGTAATTGGAATATTGCGATGCAATCAACGCCATTGTTTATGTGATTTGTCATGCTATGGATTGCTGAAGAAAAAATACAGGGTGTCTATTTAAAAGAAACAACATAAGTTTGTGTTAAAAAACATATTTGCTTTCGTTTTAGAATGTTTCCAAACGTGGATATTCATGGGCTCCAGGCGTACATTGCCACCGGTAAAAGTCGTTTTCCAATAGCTGTTACTGTTCCGGAGATATTTTGGGCGGACAAGATACCTGGAACACCCTGTATATACAGGGTGTTACAAAAAGGTGTGGCCTAACTTTCAGGAAACATTCCTCACACACAAAGAAAGAAAATATGTTATGTGGACATCTGTCCGGAAACGCTTAATTTCCATGTTAGAGCTCATTTTATTACTTCTCTTCAAACCACATTAATCATGGAATGCAAACACACAGCAACAGAACGTACCAGCGTGACTTCAACACTTTGTTACAGGAAATGTACCGTCGCATGGAATCCCTGATGCGCTGATGCAGCCCTGGAGAAGGACGTATTGTATCACAGCCGTCCACAATACGAGCACGAAGAGTCTCTACATTTGGTAGCGGGGTTGCGTAGACAAGAGCTTTCAAATGCCATCATAAATGAAAATCAAGAGGGTCGAGGTCAGGAGAGCGTGGAGGCCATGGAATTGGTCCGCCTCTACCAATCCATCGGTCACCGAATCTATTGTTGACAAGCGTACGAACACGTCGAATGAAATGTGTAGTGCCTCCATCGTGCATGAACCACATGTAAAGACATAAGCCACTTGTAAAGACATATGTTCTAGCAGCACAGGTAAAGTATCCCGTATGACATCATGATAATGTGCTCCGGTGAGCGTTGAAACAAGACATCACCAACAATTCCTACCCAAACGTTCACAGAAAATCTGTGTTGTTGACGTTATTATACAATTGAGTGCGGATGCTCGTCAGCCCACACATGTTGATTGTGAAAATTTACAATTTGATCACGTTGGAATGAAGCCTAATCCGTAAATAGAACATTTGTACTGAAATGAGGAGTGACACAATTTTGGTTGAACCATTCGCAGAAGTGTACCCGTGGAGGCTAATCAGCTGCTGATTGTGCCTGCACACGCTGTACATGGTACGGAAACAACTGGTTCTCCCGTAGCACTCTCCATACATTGACGTGGTCATCGTTACCTTGTACAGTAGCAACTTCTCTGACGCTGACATTAGGGTTATCGTCAACTGCACGAAGAATTGCCTCGTCCATTGTAGGTGTCCTCGTCGTGCTAGGTCTTCCCCAGTCGCGAGTCATAGGCTGGAATGTTCCGTGCTCCCTAAGATGCCAATCAATTGCTTCGAACGTCTTCCTGTCGGGACACCTTCGTTCTGGAAATCTGTCTCGATACAAACGTACCGCGCCACGGCTTTTGCCCCGTGCTAATCCATAAATCAAATGGGCATCTGCCATCTCCGCATTTGTAAACATTGCACTGACTGCAAATCCACGTTCGTGATGAACACTAACCAGTTGATGCTACGTATTGATGCGCTTGATGTAGAGCAATGAGTCGCATGTCAACACAAGCACTGAAGTCAACATTACCTTCCTTCAATTGGGCCAACTGGCGGTGAATCGAGGAAGTACAGTACATACTAACGAAACAATTGGGTATTTTGACAATTGTCTGCACGAATTATTTCAATTTACATTTAGAGAGGAATACTGAAATGAGCTCTAACATGGAAATTAAGCGTTTCCGGACGCTGTCCACATAACATATTTTCTTTCTTTGTGTGTGAGGAATGTTTCCTGAAAGTTTGGCCGTACCTTTTTGTAACGCCCTGTATATATAAATAAACAGTTGCGGTAGGGTTGTCACTGAGTACTTTTCTATTGTTTTGCACGAAGTAATCGTGGTCCGGTAATTAGTTGTTACATCTAAGAAAAGATTGCAATACTAGTACCTATCAGAAGTTATGATTTAATGAATCAATCGGCCCACCAATTCCACACCTCATTCTTGTTTACAGATTTTCCACGTCTTCTTTATGCAGCCGATATTTTTAGAACTTGTGAATGTGTGAATGCGTGTGAATGTCGTAACTGAAAAAATACATCTGTGCTTCGTCAGAAGAAAAGGCACAGTACAGGAGAAACACCCCCACCATGTAGGACCTACACGCAGCAAATGATGTGGCTATCAAGACAGCAGAATTTCGGAGCTTGCGGTCCATTTAGCAAATATTAGCAGTGCCCTACAAAATTAGTCAGTTTTTCTATATTTTATGTTTATAGTTTTGAATTTGTTTATTCTAATTGTATATTTATTGAATTTTGCATTTCTGGATTGTAATTTGTTCACTGTATTTCTACATTGCAATCGTGTATTTATTGAATCTTATGTCCCCAGATTGTAACTTCTTGATTGTAATTGTATTGTATATTTATTGACTAAAAAGGTTTGTCTTAGAACTGGATACGTAAAGCAAATAATAAATAACGGGGAGTTGCGGTACTGATACCGAGGAACAACAGTTGGGCTATCTGTGAGCTCATATGTCGATTGACAGTAAAGGACTACCCTCCTATAATGATCTTGGAGGCTTGATACCAATCAATGGGTGCTATCCGTCTGGTCAGAAGTGGTCTATCTCAAAATGTGTTTTTTCTCTGGTGCAGATAAGACATGTTTGATTCTGTAGGCATTATCAATCAAGATACAATAGAAGGCGGGTCTCTTGCTTGCTAAGTGGACGCACTGGTCACTATGCAATCCGAACACAGTAGTTATCACATTTTCTTGGACTACGCTGTTACGCCTTCCTTCAGACCAAGAGGACACTAGTGACTTATTGCTCGAAATAAGACAAATTTTAGTGTACCGATCGTGCATTTGATTAAGACACAACACTTCATTTAAACTATAATATTCTTCTTACATTTGAAGTAGAAACTGGAAACTGAAGAAGAAACTGATAAAGATGGTTGTTTGCCCTTCCTAGATGTGCTGGTTCGATGAATGGAGGCCGGCCGCGATGACCGAGGAGACTGAGGCGCTTCAGTCACGGTCTGCACGGTCACTACGGTCGGGGGTTCGAATCCCCCCTCGGGCATGGATATTTGTTCCGTCCTAGTTCGTAAGTAGTTCATAAGTAATTTGTAAGTTAAGGGACTGATGACCCCGTAGTTAAGTCCCATAAGCTTTACAAACATTTGAACATTTTTTGATTTTGATGAAGGGAGGATGGCTCTCTCGGTCATTCGGACTATAAGAGATACGCACACAGACCTGTATCTTCAAGCAGACAGTTGTCATCACCCTGCTCAAACAAATGGTATACTGAGAACATTAATACATAGGGCACATACGATTTCTAATGCAGAGAACGTACCGTCGGAGTTGGCACATCTACAACGTGTATTCAAAGAAAATGGTTATTCTGTATATCAGATTCGTAAAGCAATGAGCAAGTACCAACGGAAACAACCGAAGCAGAGGGATGATACTTCTGAGTCTACAAAATCATTGGCTTTCTTGCCATATGTAGATAATGTAACATAAAAAATTGCCAGAATTAAAAAAAAAAACATCAGATTGAGGTGGCCGGTCGCGGTGGCCGATGGGACTGAGGTGCTCCAGTCACGGTCTGCACGGCCACTACGGTCGGGGGTTCGAATCCCCACTCGGGTATGGATATTTGTGCCGTCCTTAGTCTTAGGTAGTTCATAAGTAGTTTGGTAGTTTGTAAGCTTAGGGACTGATGACCCCGTAGTTAAGTCCCATAAGTTCTACAAACATTTGAACATTTGAATCAGATTGAAGTGATCTTCCGTCCGACAGCCAAAACAGCAGCCATGATAGGTTCGGTCAAAGATGATCTTCGACTGCGTAAGGCGGGTGTTAATAAAATTAATTGTCAATGCGGCCTGGCATACACAGGACAAACTATACGAACAGTGGCAGATCGTTGTGCTGAACATGAGAGACACACACGCCTTCTGCAACCAGAAAAGTCTGCCATTGCTCAGCATTGTTTGTCAACCGGACATAAGATGGATTACACAAGTACTAATATTTTAGCTCAGACTTCAAGTTTTTGGTAGTCTGTAATACGTGAATCAGTCGAAATGAAACTGGTAGAAGGACTTATTTTGAGACAGTGACTTTCAGCTGACTGAAGCTTGGGAACCAGTAATCTCAGTTTCAAGAACGCAAAGACCACATCGTATACAATACAACACAGACGAAAAAAGTGGATAAGCTTGTGGTCTCACCGTCGAGGGAGCTGCTGACCGTGGCGCCGCTGCAAGAGGCGTGTATACTATTTACGCGCATGAGCAACCGCCCTACTCTACGGTATATGTGACGGTCAGACGTGGCTATCGGTAACCTTCGGTACGCAGCACCTGAAGATGGCCAAGGGGTTATTGGCCGAAATATCATGCGAAGTTAGCTGTGACACCCGGCTGTACGCTCGACATTATTTTAATGAAGAAATTCGCCTGGAAAATTTTAAAGCACATATGGAAACTTTCTTATAGGAAGATGGAATGTCCAGTAACTTGCCTCCATTATGAAATGAACATTAGTTGTAAGAGATTATAGCTGAAATCAGCAGTTACAGATGTTGTGTTTATGGCGATTTATGATTTATTTAATGGCTAGAATTTTGTGTTGCTATCACATAGTCACGCAGCAATCTGCAGAAGCTCATTACGAAAAGTACTGGAAAAATTTAATTAAGAAGGGAAAAAATATGTGATGTACAAAAAGAAAAGATACTTCTTAGGATAAAAAAGAAACCATAAGGTCAATCACGTAGGAAGTACCTGGACATTAGAACAAAATTTAGGATATAACGTCAGTGATTAATGGAAATATTTGCGACAGGTAAGTCAGATTTATCTACAGCATTTAATAAATTACTTTGTGAATACAGGAGGAGAATTAAACAGAACCATAGTTCCTAAAGGTAATCACATAACTCTCTTGAAAAATGGTATTCTGAGACTATGGCCTCATATATTGTGTCATGATGGTGACAATAAATCACTAACAACTAAGAACTCTGATCGATGTGATGGGATATCTAGCACAATACATGAATATTTTTCTGCCTCTGTTAGCCCAGTACTTAGCCATTTTTGTAATTTTTTTATATTGGAAAGATCAGTTTTCTAACAAATTCAAGGGCTCAGTTGTGAAACCACTTTATAAATCAGGACAAACTGATAATATAGAAAACTTTAAACGTATTTCTATGGCATCACTTTTTACAAAAAATATTGAAAAACAGTATATTCCAGGTTAATTAAGTTACCGCAATTCGCTTTCAGTTGTACAGTTTGGTTTCAGAAGTGGTTTGACAACCGCAAATGCTGAGTTCTCTTTTTTGTGTTAGGCACTGGATGGGTTAAATAAAAGACTACAAATGATAGGCATATTCTTTGATCTAATAAGGGCGTTTGATTGTGTTGATCACATAATATTGTTGCAGAAATTCCAAAATTACTGAGTAAGAGGAATAGCTCACAATTCATTCACCTTTTACTTAAATGCAGAATACAGGACATAATTTTAATCAGTGATAAAATGGGCACATTTAAATGGGGTTTGCTGCAGGGGTGTGTTATAAGGCCTTTGTTGTTTCTCATTCATGTAAGTAATATTCCATCTTGTATAAAAGGTCATTCGAAGATATTTCTGTTTGTTGATGACACTAGCTTGGTAATGAAGGATGTTGTTTGCAACAAAATGTTCAAATGCTTGTAAAGCTTAAGGGACTTAACTGCTGGGTCATCAGTCCCTAAACGTAAAAACTACTTATGAACTACCTTATAGTAAAGACAGCACAATCATCAATGCGCTCGACCGCACCGCCGCGGCTGTTTAGAACACTGATACAGAATCTAGTAATGCAGGTAAATAATAAGTTCATGGCTATTAGAAAATAAATTGTTAGTAATTTAAAGTAAAACAGTTTTATAGTTTCGAACACACTATTCAACAAAAGTTAGCATTTTGATTACACATAATCGACATGTGATAAGTGAGACCGATAACATTAAATTTTTGAGCATTGAGATAGATGGTAAGTTGTCGTGGAAAGCACATATTCAGCATCTTGTTCAAGATTAAATGTTGCGTTACTTATCACTAACACATTACCCGAAATAAGTATTAGTTCAATTTCAAAGGTAGTGTACTTTGCTTATTGTAATTCACTTATGATGTATACTGTTATTTGTTCGGGTGACTGCTCTGACTCTTGAGGGATACTTATTCGGGAGAACCTCTTGCCGACTCCAGTATTCAGTAGCCTGGTTATTCTGACAGTGCTCTGTCAATACATAGATATTTTCTTTAATACCATTTGTTGTTAATGATATTTGACTATTCCCAAAAGTTAGCAGCTCCCATTCAGTTAACACTAGACAGAAATCGTATCTGCACCCGTTTGAAGCTTGCACAGAATGGTGTGCAATATTCTTTCACATCCAGTTTTAATGAGCTGCCAAAAGAATTAAAAAACTTGACAGTAATCGAAGCACTTAAAAGTCAAAACTGAAGAGTTTCATCATAGCTCACTGCTTCTGTTCTGTCGAGGAATCCAGGTACAATGTGTTACATTGTTGGTTCTTTTAATTTATGCTCAGGCCTATGGTGTACATAGGATTGATGTATGTTGTACTTTGATGTATAACTTCTCCTTTGTGACAATTTTATGTACTTACTCTTTCCATGAAAATGGAGACTAGTCTCTCAATTCGGCAGTGAGGGCCGTCATAAAAATAAATAAATAAATAAATGGACAGCAAGACGTCTGTGTTTTTTATAGCAATAATAACACTGTCTATACGTAACAGTGTTTCACATTCTTGGATATGTTACATGCTATATTTATATGTGACGTGTAGAAATAGCCTTAGGCTGCTTACTGTTTGTGTTACAATATGTTTGATATCGTGACTATTCAAAAGATCAGGGAGAGTATTAAGAATTTACTTACACCTTTCGAATGGTTGTTGGTGGTAATAAAAATCACTAAGTGTACAAGACATACTATTTGTTAAAATCATAGGCAAGTAGAAGTAGGGTTCTATATTCCTTTCCCATAGAACAAATACATTGTTGCTTCCAAAAGTTGTTTTATTATGGTTACGTACATGCAAATGCGTCTTGCAGGAAAAGGAGACCTCTTTCGAATCGAAGACACGTGCAGAATAGTTGGAACAGCTGGGTAGGGAGACAAAGACCTCGTCTTTTTTTACTGTGTAGGCTTAGACGTTCTCGACATATGCAAGTGAAGGTGTGCAAGCGGTTGGTGCACTCAGTAGCTGCATTTTGGAGTGGCCATGGTATAGAAAATGTTAGCGAATTGATAACGTACTAGGATCTCGTTTGTTGAAGGGTTAGTAGCGTGATCGAGCATAACAGATATGTACAGGGTGCGTATAATAAAAGTTAAACATTCAAAACGTCGTAAAAATAACACCACTGTTCAAAATGACGTCAAATTACAATGGAATATTGTCGGAGAAGAAATAAAACGTAAGGCAGAAAAAAAAAATAGTTTGATAATTGATCAATAGATGACGCTGTAAGCATTATAATTTAATAGTGGTCGACTACAAACTACAAATGCATCATACAACAATGCCCAAGATGTAAGGCATTACACAAAATGTTATACTGTTAGTTTCGAAAGCCGAATCGCCACAGCAAGGCCATATCACATCAGATGGAAAAAAATCAGTTTTTGTTTTTCCTGAGTCTAAAAGCCGCATAAAAGCATCAATCACATCGTTTTTTATTGTCCTGAGGCTAAAAATCGCAAAAAAACATCTTCAGCCACATCGAGGTTTAGTGGTACGGAGACCGAAAGCCGCATAAAAAGTATCAATCAAAATCAAACCGAATTTTTAATAATCGAGAGACAATAATCGACAAACAGTATGTTTCACAATTGATCGAAGTATTTCCAATGTCACGTTAGAATGTATTGCACAATGCGTGCTTTCAATGCACCAAAGTTCGCAGTCGGAACACTGAACACAATATCTTTAAAGTAGTACCCTCAGCCAGACGTCACGGAGTAAGATCAGGTGATCGGGACGGGCAATTTTAGGAGAATTGCGTGTGATAATCCTAGCATTTTGCCTAACTGATTTTTGTATTGTACGGAGGTACACCAACTTTCATAAAAATGATACCATCGATACATCCACGCTTTTGGAGAGCTGGAGTGACATGGTTGAGCAAAAGACACTCATAGCGCTTACCAGTGACGGTACAGTCAACAGGACCGAAAGGACCTGTCTCTTTGAAAAAAATATTGCCCTGTTATAAATGATGTCGCAAACCCGCAACACACAGCGACCTTTCCAGGATAAAGTGCTACTGGCTGATTTGCGTGTCGTTTTTCTGTTGCGTGTATTCAGTAATTCTATGTACTGCCATATCATGCCAGATGGGAGTCTGTCCAAAAAATATTCCACTGCCATTCATCGTCCACATCCGTACGACCAAGCAATTATAAAGAAAAAGACTCTTTTGCTATCAGGTTAACAGGAAGCAACATGTGCACATGGGTAATTTTGAATGGATAACAAAGAACGTTGTATCGTAGGATTTAACACGCCGTGCTCTCAGGTTTGTCCATGTTCAGGTAATTCTTCGTGCACTACACGTTTTCACACCAGCACTCCACTCCTCATGCACTGCTGTTACGACTTCTGCCACTGACCTTGAAACAATTTCTTTCCCTTCTCTTTCAGGTAACACAAAAGTGGAACCTATTTTTCGAATTTCTACATCTACATCTACATACATACTCCGCAATTCACCGTAAGGTGCGTAGCGGAGGGTACACTGTACCACTACTAGGCATTTCCTTTCCTATTCCACTCCCAAATTGTTCAAAATGTTCAAATGTTTGTATAGTCTATGGGACTTAACTACGGGGTCATCAGTCCCTAAACTTACAAACTACTTATGAACTACTTACGAGCTAGGACGGCACAAATATCCATGCCCGAGGGGGGATTCGAACCCCCGACCGTAGTGGCCGTGGAGACCGTGACTGGAGCGCCTCAGTCACCTCGGCCACCGCGGCCGGCACTCCCAAATTGAACTAGGAAAAAAAGAATGCCTATATGCCTCCGTACGAGCCCTAATTTCTCTTGTCTTCTCTTTGTGATCTTTACGCGAAATGTAAGTAGGCGGCAGCAACTTCAAATTCCGGCCCTCTAAATTTAACAGAAATTCATGAAAAGAACGTCGTCTTTCTTCCAGCGATCCCCAATTTAGCTGCCGGAGCATTTCGCATTGGTCGAACCTACCGGTAACAAATGTAGCTGCTCGTCTCTGAACCGGCTCTATTTCTTTTTTAAAATTGATCTGCTACGGGTCCCAAACACTTGAGCAATACTCAAGACGTGGTCGTACAAGCGTTTTATACGGGATCTCCTTTACAGGTGAAGTACATCTTCCCAAAATTCTCCCAATAAACCGAAGTCGGCTGTCCGCCTTACTCACAACTGTTCTTACATGCTCGTTCCATTTCATAACGCTCTGCAATGTTATGCCTAGATATCTGAATGACGCGACAGTTTCAAGAAGCTCACTACTAATGCTGTATTCGAACATCATGGGATTGTTTTTTCTACTCATGCGCATCACCTTACATTTTTCTACATTGAGAGCTAGCTGCCATTCTTCGCACCAACTAAAAATTTTGTCTAAGTCATCCTGTATGCTATTACAGTCGGTTACAGACGACACCCTCCCATACACCACAGCATCATCAGCAAACAGTCGCAAATTACAACTTACTCTGTCCATCAGATCATTTATATAGATAGAAAATAATAGCGGTCCTATCACCCTCCCCTGGGGCACGCCTGACGATACACTCGTCTCTGATTAACACTCGCCGTCGAGAACAACGTACTGCGTTCTATCACTTAGGAAGTCTTCCAGCCAGTCACAAATCTGTGAACCTATTCGATAAGCTCGTATCTTCGTTAGCAGTCTGCAGTGTGGCACCGCGTCGAACGCCTTTTTGAAGTCGAGAAAAACACAATCCGCCTGTTGCCCTCCATCCATGGCTCGCAAGAAGCAAGAAGCAAGAAGAGAAAAGGGCAAGCTGAGATTCACATGAACGATGTTTCCTAACCCCGTGCTGATTCATAGAAAGAAGCTTTTCCGTTTCAAGGTAATTTACTATATTCGAACTGAGAATATGCTCCAAAGTCCTACATGAAACTGATGTCAACAATATTGGCCTGTAATTGTGTGGGTCAGTTCTCTTTCCTTTCTTATAAACGGAAGTCACCTGCGCTTTTTTCCAATCACTAGGAACTTTGCGCTGAATTAAAGATTCGCGATAAATGCAAGCTAAGTAGGGAGCCAACGCAGCAGAATAGTCTTTGTAAAACCGAACTGGTATTCCATCCGGACGAGCAGACTTTTTCGTACTTAGCTATCGCAGCTGCTTCTCTACACTGGAAATACCTATTGCTATGTCCCCCATTTCGGAATTAGTACCTCCTGCGTGAAAGATTTCTTAAAGGTTAAATTTAGAACTTCAGCTTTCCGTTTGCTTTCTTCTATTACTGCCCCGGAATGATCAACGAGTGACTGGACAGTGGGCTTTGACCCGCTTATCGATTTTACATAGGACCAGAATTTTTTCGGGTTCTCGGAAAGATCTTTTGCTAAAGTATGACTGTGATAATTATTGAATGCTTCGTGCATCGATCTTTTTATAGACGCACGAATCTCTACTAACTTTTGCTTGTCATCATTTGCGTGTTCTTTTTTGAATCGACAGTGCAGCAGCCTTTGCTTTCTCAGCAGCTTTCTAACATTATTATTATACCACGGTGGATCTTTTCCATCCTTAATCGTCTTTACTGGCAAATATTTCTCTAACCCTTTATTAACAATGCACTTAAATTTAGTCCACAATTCCTCTACATCCATAGTCCCGGAATTAAACGATGCCCATTCATTTTCTAAGTGCGATCGCAACATTTTCTTATCGGCTCATCCCAACAAAAACACGCTCCTAGCCTTCTTGATTGGTTTATGAACTTTGGTTACCATCGACGCTATGACGATATCATGATCACTAATTCCTGTCTCTACACAGACATCGTTAATAAGGTCAGGCCTGTTTGTGGCTATAAGGTCTAGAATATTTCCAGAGAGTGATCCAGCATTGAGACAGTCATGGCGAAAGTTTCAGTCGCAAGATGAGGAAACACCGTGTACAAGGCGTGGTTAAACCAACTTCAATGGGTCATGCGCATCACAGGTGATTATCACTTAATTATTATGACACGTACAGCACCATCTATTGATCAATTTTCACAATATTTTTTTCTGCCATACGTCTTCCCCTTTCACCGATGATATACCATTTCAATTCGACGTGATTCTGACCAGTAGTGTCATTTTTACATTGTTTTGAAAGTTTAATTGTAATAACCCTGTACTTACCCTACATACAAACGTAGTTATTATTTGATGTCTGTAAGCACGAATTTTTTGTTGATATTCAAATTTCCACATATCAGCAAAAGATTTTCGGAAATTCCTATTGAGTTTATGAGAGATGGTGATTTCGTAAAATGTCCTGCTGGGTAACGATTTCCAGAGGGAAAGCTAGCACAGTAACCTCGTCTACGTGCTGAGAGACGATGGGTATTTGGGCTCTCCTCACGTCTGTCAGTCAGGGAAAATGGTAAGAAAGGGAAGCTAGGGTTTTCTTGTTGCAATACGACTGGCAGGTATGTGTATAGGGCTTGCTGTTAGTGGCGAGAAATTGTTTAAACTGCGTATCACATAGGCACTGAGAAATTTTATTTCCTCCATCAAAACTGCTTATTTTATTAAACAAATGGGATCCCCTGAACTTCTCTTTATCAATAACATCCATCGCTTCCATAAAACGAATTGCGAGACTTGCCCTTACACACAAACCTGCTACTAGGGCTCCACCTCCGAATATTAACGAAGGTTACCGAACTGCTACGAAGGCGACGATTCTGGATCGAGTGGAAACTCTCCCTTGCATACGACATCTTTTTCTGTATTTGACGATTTTTTTAAATTACAACTCAGGCCTTGTATATCAGAGCAATGGCGCAGTTGGTAATTATCAAAAACTCACATTTCTGTTTTACGATTAATCATAATATGGTGTCCGTAAGTGCCACATTAGAAACTAACATTTGCCTTTAATGTAATCACAGGAAACTCGCCATTCGTCTGTCCTCTGTAGTCTAATGAATGGCGCATTAGACTTCGAAGTAACTACATATGGGTCGTAGTTCGCGCCCCAACAGTGACAATTTTTATCCTTTCACCTTGGGTCCTAAATGGTTTTCGGGCACTTTACTAATTAAATATAGCTGTTTACGTGATAGTCAAAGTTATGCACATGTAAGAACACATTTCGTGAACATGCCATGAAATAAGTACCAACGAAATGCAAACATGCACATAAACTGGGGATACACTGTGATAATGAATATTGTAAAAAACGTACTGATACTAGTATTTTTATATATAAATTAAGTTATACATTTCAGTGGCAACTCTGGAGGTTTTACATTGCAAGAAATTGCCTTTTATTATTATTATTATTTACTTACTTACTTACTTATGAACTAGCTAACACTAAGGGCGGCACAAATATCCATGCCCGAGGGGAGATTCGAACCCCCGACCTTAGTGGCTGTGCAGACCGTGACTGGCGCACCGCAGTCCCCTCGGCCACCGCGTCCGGCGAATTTACCAATGCCTAGGGGGGGGGGGGGGGGTGCAGTGTTTAAGGACGAACGTTGTCTACAAGACAACTTCCGCCATGTTTATACCATACGCAAAAACGACCATCTCTTGCATGCAGGCGGAATCTGGTTTGATCGCTGAAGACCATGACCTGCCAGTTCCTTCTCCAAGTGATTATCTTACAGCGCCAGTAGATCCGTCCCCGTCGATGCTGTGGCTCTGTGGCTGGGTAGGATAGGCTAGGGGTGCGGTCGCCTTTATTTTTACTGCTAGTAACAGGTTGGCGACAGTTTATGCTGACAGCGCTGAGCTCACAAACCGTTGGCGGGAGTCTGTGCTGCTTGGACGTCCATAACGTAGTCTGTAGCTATGAGGATGTTAACGTGTTCATTACAACCAGCATCGTTGCACACCTGACGCAGCACACCTAGCGTGTGTGACAGTTCTCCGAAAGGACCATATTGCCACTCGAAGGTTACAATATGCTCCCTTTGAAACTTGCTCAATTGGTCTTAGGAAGCACGAATATAACTCCATGGCAAGGAGTTAAGACATTATTATGCTTAAGACATTATGTCAGACTGAGCGATATGGATGTAAAGAGTCCCTTTTCAACGATGCAGCCATATGTCGCCATGACAGCTGTGACTACGCCTGTCTCTTGGAGGACGATGTTCAAACCTTGTATACAGCATGATCTTCGGAATAAAAGTTTCAATAAACTTTCCAATAAAAGTTGTTCGCCTCGAAGATTGGCAACCATTAACATAAAGCTCAACCCCTTCCTGCAGCAACATTTGTAGCGGGAGGGGGTGTAATGACTTTCAAACTTTGAACAGGAACCCCTATTTTTTATTACAGATTTGGATTCTCCGTGAAAAATAGTTAACTTTTACTTGAAACTATTTTTTCGTTTCATGATAGTTGACACTGTAATCGGCAAAAACTGAAAAAAGATGAAAGTTGTTAAAATACGGTAATGTCTCAAATAATAAAATAATAATATTGGACTCTTTCTGCAGGTTTAACACATCCATTTTCACAAAACAGTTGGAAAATAGAGCGAAAAGTCATTGCAGAAAGAATATCCTTATCCGGTAACAGATTAGCATTCCTTTGATGGACTATTTCTATTACCCCCAAAGGACGAGAAAATGATGTCTACTCATCCGAAATCATTAACATCGTGGAACAATTGCGCAGAGATGTGTATTTGCTTTCATTATTGTGCTTTTGGTTCCTGCACAAATTACAGGCGGGCTGGAAGCGTATCTTTCAAGCTGTTATTCAGCATTCTGGCAGTAAAATGTACAAAATACGGGAGTAACAAAAGTTTTATAAAGGAGATACATATTGCAGTATTTACAAAACATTAAACAAGGAAGAACGACATTTGCGAACTTCACATCAAATTCAGTGGACCAGTGATAAGACATAATATGGCATATACAAAGAATGGCTGTTGATACACTGATTAAATATGGACCGTTAAAAATGGAGACGTCGTCTGCGGGTTGGACGTTTGCAATTATTGCTAGAAGAACGCACATGATGATCGCAGTAAAGCGTGACGATGGAGAGCCTACAAAATAGGTTAGGTAGGTGGCAGGGATGGGAGAGGAAAAAAAGGGACGTGGAGAATATGGATACTTACATGGATGGGAGAAAGAAATAGGGTTTATAGGGTGAAACTCAAATTTGGGTGAGATGTTGGGAAGGGAAGGAGGTAGAGTGAGAGAGCCCAAAGCCCTTGGGAAGGAGGGAGGGAGGGTATCGGACAGGGTGCAGAGATTGGTGAGGTGTCGTCGATACTAGGAAGGGGGAGGGGCAGCAATGGTAGAGATGTGGCAGAAGCCGGAGTCAGGGACGAGAAGTACAACTATGAGATTGAGAGGGTCCAATTTACGGGAGACATACAAGAGACAGATATGTTCAAAGAAAGGGAGGAGGTGGGGGAAGTGGGTGAAATTATTTTGGATTTGCATGTAGGGGAGGCGGATACAGAAGGTGAGGCGAAGCACATAGCGTTCTAGGATTTTGAAGGATTTATAGAAGTTGGAAAGGCAGGTATCGAGGTAGGGTTGGCAGGATAAACGACTGAACAGATGAGGTGTTAAACGTTATGCAGGATGGTGAAGGATTACAGTCTCATGTTCAGTCAGAATGGAACGTCAGGAGACAAAGACGGTTGTGGGCTTTGTTTTGGGTGGATTTTGAGTTGTGGATTACAAAAATGTTACAGTCAAGAGAAAGGGCTAAGTACTTGAGGATGGGGTGCAGCATATGTGACGGTCACAGACGGTGATGTAGAAATTGTCGAGCCAGAAGGAGGAGATGGTTCAACTTATGATTGTCTGGGCTTAGGCAGGACTAAAGGACAGGAGCCACTGGTTACACCAAGAGGGGACTGGGTGACGTGGACTTGGATAAGGCTCTGGGAAAGTGTCATCATCAACATACTGGAATAGGTGAACTAGGAAAAGGCTGGGGTATGCCAAAGGTGTAGATGAGGTAGAGGTGAGGGAGATCCAGTGTGCAACTCGGCCGAACGGTTGAAGGTATGATAGTCAGAGTTGTGAACAGTAAAATAGGAGTGACAGTGGGAGAAGAAGGAGGGGCAATGACGCAGACACGTTAATGGGAAAGGCATGGGTTTGGAGTTTGAAGAGTAGACCAGAATGGCAAACCCAGTCGGATGTTCGTTCAAGTTAGAGGGACGCAAAAAGACAGTAGTTAATCAGCAAGGAGAGGAGGTCGGTTAGGTGAAGTAGTTACGTGTTAGTAGAGAAGGAAGGTCGAAATCCACACTGTTATTAGGAAGGAGGTGATGTTCCTTGAGATGGCGATGCTTATGGTGGAACAGGATGGTTTTGCTGAACACTAGGTTAAGACAAATGGGAGAATAGGAAGTGGTGCTGGAGGAAGGCTTGTTTTATTAAGGAAACATGAGGATGTAGAAGAGTTTCCACAGAACATGGTAGTAACAGGTAAAGAGGACAACATTGTAAAGAGAAACAAGAGCAGTAAGGGAAGGGAGATGGCCAGATGCTGTGGTGCATTTTGTGCAGAGAGTCAGATGGATATTGTGTGAAGTGGTAGGAATAATGAATTATTGGATGTCTGATGCGAGGGGCAGGATGATGGCATCTGTCCTGTCACAGACGACAGGGAAAACGGAATAATCAAAGTTTGGATTCTCAGGATAGGTGGTTAGACTTGATGGAAGCGAAGTAGATAGCCTGATGAGGTTATCAGGGAAGGGGCAGTATACGTGGAAAAGCGGGTATTGGGGGGCGGGCTTGTTCCAAGTAAGGTGGTGGAAGGCATTCCAGTACTTGGAGGAGTGATTGGTGAGTTGGAAGTTAAGCTGTGTATGTGTCTGTCACCAGTTCCGTTGTTTCTCGGCAGTCAGAAGACTGTGAACATATTGTTGTAGTTCCCATTACTAAAAGAAAGTATCCCAGCCATGACTGCAGGGAAAGGAACAGTATAGGTGACGGATTCATGGAGGAGCGAGGGTGGGGTGGGATAGTTGTATGACTTTTGTGGGGTTATGAGCGGAAAATATGTTAGAGAAGGTCTTTTGGAGAAACGAGTTTACATAGTCAATTTCTTCAGTGCTATGAGGAGGGAGAGGGTGACTAAAAACCTGTTGGGTGATGGATTGCCAGTAGGCTTTCCAGTCACTTTGGAATACTCATGTACTTATTTGGGTGGAGGGACAGAATGGGGGACATGGAGGTTAAGACGTTCTGAGAAAAGGTGAGGAGGATGGATGGTCACTATCAATGGGATCAAGGACTTCGGCTGTGATGCGCTGAAAGAGATTAGGGGAGACAATGATGTTCCTTATTGGACCGGTATAGCTGGGGAGTGAACAATGTCAGCCGGCCGCGGTGGCCTAGGGGATTGAGGCGCTCCAGTTACGGTCTGCCCGGCCACTACGTTCGGGGGTTCGAATCCCCCCTCGGGCATGGATATTTATGCCGTCCTTAGTATAAAGTAGCTGATAAGTAGTTTGTAAGCTTAGGGACTGATGACCACGTAGTTAAGTCCCATAAGCTTAACAAACATTTGAACATTTGAGTGAACAATGTCAGTTTGGATGGTGGGGAGTGTGGGAATGGATAGTGAGATCGAAAATGTGTCTTTCATGTGGGTTAAAAGCGCATAGGGAAGAGGATGGTGTGGCGGTCATAGATAGTCACTCAACGGATAGTGATGGAGGGAAGAAACAGGGTGAGGATCGTGTGTTCTGAAGGATTGTTAAGCAGAGGTTGTTTGCCTAACTGTATGAAGCGAGGGTGGCCGATGGCAACTTGCAGAAGTGGACAAGGACAGATGGTACAGTAGAGGAGATAAGGAGCAGTGCTGTTGGTACGGTGGGGTTGGAGAAACGTTACATTGAGGAGAAAGGCATCAACACTGTGTTGGGTGTGCATATGAAGGTGTTTATTAGTTGGAACGGTGTGGATGTTGGTGTACAGGAGGGAATAGTGATGTTCTACCATGTAGGAAGCCTGGATTGTGGACATAGGTACTGTGTTGCTCAGAAATTTCAGAGACTGTAGACCACGTCATATGTGGAATGGTGTAACATATCGCATTCCCGTGAGAAATTGCGAGAATACTGCCTAGACGTATTCTGATTGGCTGCATCCACTTCTATGTACCATCCCTTCTATGATATTTTAATTATAAATATTAGATAAAATATTATATAGAAATTAACATGATTCTGTGTAATTAATGTGTTTATCTGAAGCTTTATTAAGGCATTTTTGTTTATGTAATTATGTACTAGTTGTAAGAAACAACTGAATGTAGAAGTTCTAGAAAGTGCACTGTGCACAAACATTGGTGGTGCTCGGGACCAGCACTGCCCAGTCGCAGGCAGTCCAGCACAGACGGCTCTCGCGTTAACAACACTATGACAATCGCGCTTTTAACATAGGCAGTTCAAACTATATATTATTAGCTTCTGTAATTAGGACTGAAGTATACGAAGATCATGGACAGTGTTACATATGTTTCTTGTAGTTTCATGACACTAAGAACTTATTTCAGAAATAGCCGCAGTTTTAAAAGTTCCACAGCCCTTCAAGATAGAAGGATCAACGACCTGTGAGCTGCATGGGGACAAATGTTCAAATGTTTGTTAAGCTTATGGGACTTAACTACGGGGTCATCAGTTCCTAAACTTACAAACTACTTACGAACTACCTTATTCTACGGACGACACAAATATCCATGCCCGAGGGGGATTCGAACCCCAGACCGCAGTGGCCGTGCAGACCGTGACTGGAGCGCCTCAGTCCCCGCGGCCACCGCGGCCGGCGGCATGGGGACAACAATGGGAAAGAAGAAGCCAGGTCAGTTGACAGAAACTTTAATTGCACGCACTGACGCTGCAGTGCTATGTAATTAAATCTTGCGACATCGGCACGCATAGGGTGGTAAAACCTCCAAGGGAAGTATCAGGGAAAGTGTTAGTGAGACAGATAAATTATACAACATTTTAGTCACTTTTATCAAACTCTCCATCTTTTATCTCCGACGCCGCCGTAACCATGAAGGATTGAAGGGAAGCGAGAAAGGAGGGAACGGGTGGGATTAGGAAAAGGGAAGGGGCTGAAATGGTTTGAGGTGGGAGAAGTTGAAATGGGCATGGGTTAGGACTTTCGTGTCCTGGTGGCTTCTAAAAGTCACAACCGTTGCAATGTCCTTATGCTATTTCAAATACATCTACATAGATACTGCCCTTCTCAGAACCTTCTCAATATCTTCCGTCAGTCCCACCTGGTGAGGGTCCCACAATAGGCAACAGAACTGCAGGAGAGGACGCACAGGTGTGATGTAGGCAGTCTCGTTGGTGGAGCTGGTGCATCTTCGAAGCGTTCTGCCAATTAAACGTAGTCTTTGGTTTGCCTCCCACACAATATTATCTGTGTGTTCTCTCCAATCTAAGTTGTTCGTAATTGTAACTTCTAGGTATTTAGTACAATGCACCATGCAGAAATTTTGTCTAAATAGCTTTGCAGTTGCTTTTGATCCTCTGTTGACTTCACTAACCGATAAACGACAGCATTATCCGCGAACAGTCTAAGGGAGCTATTCAGATTGTCTCCTAAATCGTTTATAAACACAAGGAAGAGTAGGGGACCTATAACGCTTCCCTGTGGAACGCCAGATATCACTTCTGTTTTACTCGATGACTTACCGTCAATTACAACGAACTGTGTCCTTTCTGATAGGAAATCGTGAATCCAATCGCACAATTGGGGAGCACGCAATTTCATTAGAAGCCGTTTGTTGGGCACAGTGTCAAAAGCCTTCCGGAAATCCAGAAATATGGAATCGATTTGAGATCCCTTGTCGATGGGACTTAACACTTCATGTGAATAAAGGGCAAGCTGTGTTTCGCAAGAGTGATACTTTCTGAATCCGTGTTGACTATTGGTTAATAGGTCGTTCTCTTCGAGGTAGTTCATAATATTCGAACAAAGTATATATTCCAAAATCCTACTGCAAATCGACGTCAATCAGATAGGCCTGTAATTTTGGGGATCACTCCTATTGCCTTTCTTGAATATTGGAATACATGACTGATTTATCGCTTAAATGAAGTTCAGCGGATTTCTTTTAGTGGTCATGTGTATGACTTCACACTTTTCCTTAGTGTCAATCGCCAATTTTCGCACCGTGTAGAAATTTTGTCTAAATCGCTTTGCAGCTGCTTTTGATCCTCTATTGGGTACGGATCTTTCGCTGAGTGATCGGTTGCAAATGATAGCTAAGTACGGAGCTATTGCATCAGCGTACTCTGAGAGGAATCATTGGTATACAATCTGGCCCGAAGATTTGTTTTTGTTTAGTGATTTAAGTTGTTTTACTACAACAGGAACATCTAAGTTTTGCATGCTGGCAGCTGTTCTTGGTGGTGTACAGTTTACAGGCACCAAACTAGAAAGTTTGTTGTTGTTGTGGTGGTGTTCAGTCCATCTCCTAACCTTTCTACCTTTCTGCAGTCTCTTAAGTTTTACTCTGCAGTTCATAACCAATAAGTTATGGTCACAGTCTATATCTGCCCCTGGTTATGTCTTACAGTTTAGATCCTGGTTTCTAAATCTATTCCTTACCATTATAAAGTCAATCTGGTACCTTGCAAGGTATCCTGGTCTCTTCCACGTATACAGCCTTCTTTCATGATGATTAAACCAAGTGTTGGTTATCATTAAATCGTGCTCTGCGCAATGTTCTACCAAGCGATCTCCTCTTTCATTCCTTTTTCCAGTCCATATTCACCTACTACATTTCCTTCTCTTCCCTTTCCTACTACCGAGTTCCAGTCCCCCATCACAATCAATTTTTCGTCTCCCTTAAGTTTCTGAATGATTTCTTTTATCTCCTCATACATTTTTTCGATATCCTCTTCATCGGCCGTGCTAGTTTGCATATAAACTTGCACTACTGTGGTCGGTGTTGGTTTCGTGTCTAGCTTTACTACAATAATGCGTTCACTATGCTGTTCATAGTAACTTACCGGCATTCCTATTTTCTTATTAATTATCAGACCTACTCCTGCGCTACCACCAACTGATTTTGTATTGATAACCCTGTATTCACCTGACCAGAAATCCTGTTCATCGTGCCACCGAACTTTTCTAATCCCTACCATATCTAACTTTATCCTATCCTTTTCTCTTTTTAAATTTTCTAACTTGCCTAAGCGATTAAAGGTTAGAACATTCCACGCTCCGACCCGTAGAATGACTGTTTTGTTTTGCTGGATGACGACATCCACCTGAGTAGTCCCCGCCCGGAGATCCGAATGGGGGACTATTTTACCTCCGGAATATTTTACCTAAGAAGACGCCTTCATCGTATAGTCATCAGTAGAGCTGCGTGTCCTCAGGAAAAATAACGGCTGTAGTTTCCCCTTGATTTCAGCCGTTCGCAGTAACTGTGTGGCAAAGCCACATTAGCTGATGTTACAAAGCCAGCTCAGTCAATGGTCCACGTTGTTGCCCCTGTAACTACTGAAAAGGCTGCTGCCCCTCTTCAGGAACCACACGTTTGTTGGCCTCTCCACAGATACCCTTCCACTGTGGTTGCACCTATGGTACGGCTATCTGCATCGTTGAGGCACGCAAGCCACTCCAGCTCGGAAATGTCTGTGGTTCATTGAGGTGGCTATAAAGTTTACGTGACCTTTATGAAATGATCTGAAACATTGCAAACAGTCGTTTTACCCGTCCATTTTTTGAGTTCTTTCCTCGCATCCTGTCCAGCTAACCCTCCAAGCACGAGTGGAATGTGAGGAACAGCTTGTTCGCACCGCAGTAGCGAGGAGGAACTGTCAGCGGCGGTAGTAGATCACGCCAGCTGGGGCTACACGTGTACTGTACGCCGCGACGAGTAGAGCGGGCTCCCACGTGCGGGCCAACACGGACCAGTTTCAAGTGGCCCGTCGGCGCGCTTTGAAGCCGCCCGGTCCGGTGTCGGCGGCGGCGTATTTTTTCCGCGGCAACAGGTAGCGGCGGAGGATCGGCTAACAGGGCGAGGCGCGGCGTAATGACCTGCTACTGGCGCGCCAGCGGCTCCGCCCGGGCCGGCGGCTTATCGCGGCGGCCATCGGCGGCGCGCCAGTGCCGACTGCCGACTGCCGACCTTCAGCCGGTAGCCGCCACCTGTGGCAGGTGGCAGCAGCAGCGGCGCATCCCACACGGTAGCGCGATGGCTCGATACAGCGCCGCTATTTACTGCCCGGCGTCCGCGGCCGCTATTTACACGGGCCGATCAAAGTGTCGCGCCACGGAGCGGGAATAGCGAAGCAGATAGCGCGCCGAGTCATGCGCGGCCGGCACGACATGTGGGGGCTCTCGCATTTCTGTACCGCGAATAAAATAACTTTGATGTTTCTGCGATTCCAGCGCCAGTGGATAGCCTTCGCGCACAGAGGTGTGGAAGTATGAACGCGGCTGTGCTCTGTGTTCTGCAGGCGACTGCATTGTAGCGTCCACAGTGTGCTACTTCACTTTCTGCCGCAATCAACACGGTATAGCTATAACGAAAATACGAGATTATGGAGTAGCTTCACAGAGTTATGACTGGCTGGCAGACTTCCTAAGTAATAGAACGCAGTACGTTGTTCTCGATGGCGAGTCTTCATCAGAGTCGAGTGTATCGTCAGGCGTGCCCCAGGGGAGTGTGATAGGACCGCTATTATTTTCTATCTATATAAATGATCTGATGGACAGAGTAAGTTGTAATTTGCGGATGTTTGATGACGATGCTGTGGTGTATGGGAGGGTGTCGTCTTTGGCTGTTTGGCTGACTGTAATATCATACAGGATTACTCAGACAAAATTTCTAGTTGGTGCGAAGAATGGCAGCTAGCTCTCAGTATAGAAAAATGTAAGGTAATGCGCATGAGTAGGAAAAACAACCCCATAATGTTCGAATGCAGCATCAGTAGTGAGCTGTCGCGTCGTTCAGACATCTAGCCGTAACATTGCAGAACGATATGAAATGGAACGAACATGTAAGGACAGTTGTGAGTAAGGCGGACAGCCGACTTCGGTTAATTGGTAGAATTTTGGGAAGATGTACTTCATCTGTAAAGGAGACCGCGTATAAAACGCTTGTACGACCACGACTTGAGTATTGCTCAAATGTTTGGGACCCGCAGCAGATCAGTTTAAAAGAAGACATAGAGGCGGTTCAGAGACGAGCAGCTAGATTTGTTACCGGTAGGTTCGACCAATGCGCGAGTATCACGGAAATACTCCGGCAACTCAATTGGGGGTCGCTGGAGCAAAGACGACGTTCATTTCGTGAATTTCTGTTGAGGAAATTTAGAGGGCCGGAATTTGAATCTGAGTGTAGTACGATCTTGCTGCCGCCTACTTACATTTCGCGTGGTGATCACAAAGACAAGATAAGAGAAATTAGGGCTCGTACGGAGGCATAGAGGCATTCTTTTTTTCCTCGTTCTATTTGTGAGTGGAACAGGAAGGGAAATGCCTAGTAGTGGTCTAAAGGAGCTATTCAAATTGTCTCCTAAATTGTTTATAAACACAAGGAAGAGTAGGGGACCTATAACGCCTTCCTGGGGAACGCCATATATCACTTCTGTTTTATTCGATGACTTACCGTCAATTACAACGAACAGTGTCCTTCCTGATAGGAAATCGTGAATCCAATCGCACAATTGAGGAGCACGCTATTTCATTAGAAGCCGTTTGTTGGGCACAGTGTCAAAAGCCTTCCGGAAATCCAGAAATATGGAATCGATTTGAGATCCCTTGTCGATGGGACTTAACACTTCATGTGAATAAAGAACAAGCTGTGTTTCGCAAGAGTGATACTTGCCCTCCGCCACGTAACTTACGGTGAATTGCGGAGTATGTATGTAGATGTAGATGTAATATGCCGATAACTGACACCGCTGGAGTGAACGTCTTAGTAGTCCAATATCCGTTTCAGAATTTCCTCAGATACGGAATCTGAGAGAAAAAGAAAGAAAATACGGAAACAACAAAACGAATGTATGCTTCAACACAAATGTAAGGAAAACCTTAAGGCTAGACTACACGACGACACCAGATCGCGACACTCGTTTCTTGAAATGAGCTCCACACAACTGGTTTTTTGTATGTCTGTAGACACGGCGCCAATACTATACACTTCAGTTTCGTTGTTTTGTAAGTGCCGTAGTCGCCGTAGAATGAAAGTTTCGGTAGCTGTAAAAGTTGTGGCGGAGGTATTGCTTCTCTGTGTGAAGTCGCTGCATAAGACTAAACATAAAAAAGAATAAGAAACGTGTTTGGGTTTGTGACTGGATTACAAAAAGACGTCAGCTCTGTTGCTCAGCGACCTTACTGAAAGAAATTGTGATTTAAGTTCCTAGAAGTTATTTTAATCAACTCAGAATGTTACCAGAGCAGTTTACGTTACTTTTAAATAGAGTTAGTAATTCAATAAAGAAACAAATACTGTTATGCGTGAAGCATTGTTACCAGAACTGGAATTACAAATTGCATTACTTTTCTTGTCAAGTAGATATTCGTCTCTACAGTACCTGTAACGTGTTCCCAAATCCACAATTGCCATATTCGTTTGTATAGGTATTTAGAATTTTAATCGTTAAAATGGCACAAACACCTATCGTATATATGTTCAAAAACCGAATTTTTCTTCATTTCTCCCCTTTAGGTTGTGTTTTGTTCTGTATTGGTTATCACGTAACCTAAAAACACGCTCAATCAGTTTCGCCTGTGTTGGAAGGTTCCGAAACTGTTTAGTTTCGCCAACGAGTTGCGTGAACGCCTGCTGCGCATGCGCACTGGCCAGTAGCGCAGTTCCATGTAACGTAGTGTCGTCGTGTAAACACTTGCCTTTACTGTTTCTTAGACGGACCCTAGGTAACAAACATTTGCAGAATTTTTTTCAATCTTAATTCGTCGGAATCTGCCCTAGCAATGCCATATCATTGTCTACAGCCATGACAGTAAGTTTCATTGTTTATATTTTACTAATGACAATTTTTAGGTAACACTGTTTTTGAAAAAGTCTATTAATAACACCTTAGCTACTGATTTTTTCGTATTCTGCTTCCTGTTAGGATTCAACATGGTTTCCAAAGCCAACGGTATATCTCCACGACTTCCAGACTGCAATATATACAGGATCCCAGGTAGATAGCGAGTTTCTTGACGTCCGAAAGGCTATTCATACCGTTCTGCACCATCACTTGATGCGCAAATTGCGAGCATATGGAATAATAACAGACCAACTGTGTGTGACTGGATTGAGTGGCTTCTAGTTAACACAACTTACTACGTCACAATCAACTCAGAGAAGCCCTCAGACGTGAAAGTAGAAATACTGGTACAGATTAGTTTATGTAATTTCTAAGAGTATGAAATGTAACAGGCAAGATCTCTAGTAATAGTTAAACATGGTTACCATCCGATTTTCTGAGTTAAAAAGATCAAATTAACACTGTAATGCTTTTCTGTTATGGAAAGTAAATAAGAAGATTTTTGTTTATATAAGATTTGATTAGTAATTAGTTTTAGATTACATTTTGGCAGCATATGAAGTATGTCATAAAAGTCGAATCCACAGAGTGGATATACTCAGAGTATGCATTATTCTTTCGGAACAATCTTGTTAAATAGTGAATACACTCGGGAATCATGGCTCCACAAATGTTAGGAACAATTTCTTATTAATATGCTTCAAATTAATCTGCTAAATGTAAAGTATGTGGTACTGGTATCCATATGAAAAAAAATAAAGAAACGACAAATGATGCTAATCTGCGGTTTTGCAGGAATAACAACCCTCATGAGGATGTATGTTCTATCTGCATTATGCGTGTGGCATACACAAAGGCCCAAACATTGTGACAATTACTTCTGCAAGCAAATTTTTCTATTTGCACATCATTTCTTTTACTATTCTTTACACTGACTATAAACCCATTTGTAGACTAAGTCGTAACACCTTTTGCAAGAGTTCAAATAGATTAAATGAAAGATACTGTGAAAAAGCTCAGTTACACTTTTATTTATATTGAACATTATGATAACTTTGAGAAGTATTTTTTAAATATGTTTCTATACTCTGATTTATTACTTTGAATGCATATTTCAGCCTAGATGCTACATTATTTACATAAGATAACTTAAAATAGTGCTTTACCCATCCATTCCAAAAGTCTTTGTCACTAAATAGGCAGGTGAGCAAACACGCTACACTGTTTGTAAAATTTAAGTCATTTTTCAACTTCATTTTCTACTTTATGTGTCCACTGTTGAATAATTTAACTATCTGATAATGTGTAACACGAGGTAGAATCTATGTAATACTGATATGCCTATTTGTTGTATATGGATGACCTCTTTGTCTTTATTGGATGTATCAACATTTCTCTCACTAATGATGGTCAGGGATGACATGCATACTGCTGCCGTGAACAAGTATTGAAGGTTAAAATATTATGAGAGTAAAGTAACCAAGGAACATGGAATCTTATGAAGAAGCCTCTTCTGTTGCCAAAAGCAAAAGTAGATTGCTCATATAGAAAATATTAAGGTGTTTTAAATACATTTTAAATAAATAAACTGGCACCAGGTGCATAAAAAGAAATTCTGATGTTATAACTAAAATATTTTCATGTTGGTATAATCTATGTATATGTAAATTTTTGTGATATACATATTTTATGCTTAGATTATAAAATTAAGGTATATTAAGTTACATGACTTAATTTGTTTTTAAGTGTAACTGTGCGAGCTTGATGACCAGATTTAACGAATATTTACAGTGTCTTAATTATAATGAATTTTACATGTAAATAATTTGATCGAAGAATGACTTGCTGTTACATGGCAGTCACGCGAAAGCTTTGCCCAACATGCAGTTGTACAAAGCTTTCGGGAAAGTATTGACATGTAACAGCCAAGACATCTAGCAATATTTTAACTTGGTTACAATCCCATTTTGTGAATCAACAGACTAAGTTAAAACTGTAAAGTTATTATATACCAGAGAAAACGTAAACTAATGTCAAAAAACATATGTGAGTACACAGTGAATAATCTATATTCCGAAGTAAATTACCAATATGAAATAACGTGTCCATTGATAGAAACATGAATTAAAATATAGTTTAATGTAAATCTGCAAATACAGATGACTACATAGCTGACTAAACAGACGTCAGGTATTTCAGCTCAAATACAAAGTTATGAAAAGTAAATAACATCATGTGAGATTATATAAGCTTTTACTACTAATGAGTTTTAGATTACATTTTGACACAATAACGAAATGTCACACAAGCCGAATCCACTGTGAGTTAAACTTAAAAGAGTATACATTATTCTTTCAAAGCATTCTTGTAACAGAATTGGAAATACTTGTGAATAATAGCTCGACAAATGTTACGAACAATTTCCTATTAATATTCTTCAGGTTCTTATAATAAAAGTAATATCCATTTTTGCTTTTCATATTTAAGTATGTTTTCGGTTATTAGAAACGTATATGAAGGTTTAGATGTTATTGAAATATGAAGACATATTTATGCTTGTTTCATAGAATATTAAGATGATTGTAATTTTAATGTTTGCAAGCTTTTAACAATGTCGGGCGGTGTTGAGAATCGTATATAAAGGCGGCCCACAGAGGTCTTTACTCAGATCACGAGGCAGTCACTGTGCCTCGCAGAACGTTGACGGGATAGGGCATTCCGACTCCCCTTAAAGTGTTTGATGAAACTACTAATTTAAAGTTACCTGGTATTGATCTACGTAATTTCAAACCTGTAGCGTATACCTTAATTGAGTTCAGCTGCTCGTATTCAACGTAATGCAGATGACACTGCAAGACTGCGAATCCAGGTGCTGACTTACAAGAAGTTACATCAAACGCCGCGATGACAAGGTAACGCACTATGCAGAACTTCGTGGAGGAGCGAGTCTTGGGTTACGTCGCAATTAGTGAAGACATCAGTAGGCTTAGTTACGTCTCAAGTATCCTATCACAGAAAAGTTACAGATGAGGTGTGTTTGTGAGGGATGGTTTCCATGACTGTTGGTTCCCGAACAGAAAGATATTCGCGGACCGGCCTGCATGCGATTAAAGATGATGGTGGTGGAAGCTTCGGAGTTTCTTTCAAACGTAATCTCTGCTGATGAAACTTGGCCACATCATTTTGATCTTGAGAGCAAACAGCAAATCTTAGGGTAAGGTGGTACAAATTCGATATATGTACAATTCTGATCAACATAAATTTTCGTACCATTTGTCAGTCTCGTAGTGTCTCGTTGTGTGGCATTGTAGCGTAGTAGGTTTCTGTAGCTCCTCCTGTCTTTTTCAAGAATACACCGCTTTGTGCTAAGGAGAGATAATTTTTTTCCCGTTAGGAGGTAAGTGAAGCTACTTAGTCTAACGAGCTCTAATAAATTTTCTATTTAAGGGTAACTAGATTCTCTACCCAAAATGCAATGTTTGCTACAACGAAGTATGCGTTGGTGCCTGACGGAAAAAGTGCTTTTTATGTGGAAGACGCCCATAGTCAAAATTCTACTAGGAAGTGATCACAATTGTACCTAGTGTGGTACATTTTCGATCGATTTTTCTCAGTTCTGTAACTTTTTGTGTGTGTCTATACCGACTTTTGTAATTGTCTAATATTTGTATTACAAATTAGTCAAACATCCAAGAACAACTGCTATAATTAAAATTAAATATTTTCTCAATATATTTCCAGTTACAACAACATTTATCCGAAATGATCGAAATTGTACTACCTTACCCTAGTGTGGAAATCTCCTTCATCATTAACCTCCAAAAAATCGAAAGTGGTTTCTTCTGCTGGGAAAGTTGCATACATTAGTAAATGCACAATACTACAGGGATGTCATGAAAACATTGCAACTCCACATCAGCCGCAAAAGGCCACATTTCCGTGAAGCAGCCTGGATGCTGCATCACGATAATACGCGGCTGCATATTGCCAAATTTGTTGCGAAATATCTTCCAAAAATCAACATGAAGCACATTCCTCACCCTCCCTATAGTCCACATTTATCGCCATGTGACTTTTTGCTATTCCACAACTTGAAGAAACGCCTACTGGGGGGCATTAACCTCATCAGAAACGGTGGTGCAGGCTATGGGGTCGATGTTGAAAGATCTCTAAAAAAATTGTTTGCAGAAACAGTGGGACAAGTGCATCGCGTAAATGGGAGACTAGTTTCAGAAGCACCATCAAAATTATGAGGACGAGTAAAGATATGTTGCCAAAAATATTATAATCCTTCTTTACTGAACAACCCTCGTACAATGTTGTGAAGGCAGAGGAGTGACCAGCTGACGTAATCGTACCACTATTCGCTTTGAAGCTGCTTTACATCCGATGCCTAATTAGATCATATTTATTGAGAAGCCTCGATTTTAATTTTATGTTACAAGCTGATTATCGTAAAAATCTCGCCTTGGCTGGAAAAGAACGGAAAAACCCTACTTCTATTTATATATGGTTAAACTAGAGAAATGCTGGTGGAAAATGCAACCCTCAACTCACGTTACCGATGCTCAAAACGCGCACCTTTAGCGACGTGGACGGAAAAGCACTGGTAGGGAATCAATTGAAACATGACGTGTGTGGTGTTTGTTCTCTGGAAAATGCCCAAATAATGTTCTGATTATCCAGTTCCACATCACTCGCTCCCCCAATTCATTTTTCCTTCTAGGTATCAGAACGATATGTGTTTGTACGTTCTCTCGGAAGTGATTGCCAAAATATAGACAACACATAGCTTTGTTCTGTTACCTAGACGAGTAAAAAGAGATCCCCTTTCAGTGCAGATGCCATTCCATATGCGTCCTCTTACGGTTTTCATTTAATTTGTGAGCTGTGTAGGAGCGGAAGATCGGGAAACCACTCTGGTAATGTACGCCACACGGCAGGATTACCAGGATAGCTCAAGTATCTTTACGATCCCTGTGATAGAGAAAGTCCGTAGTAAGCAAGAGATCCGGTTTCAAATCCCTGCCGTGGTAAACATTTTCGTGTGTAACAATTGATCATTTAGCCCCTGAAGGCAGCTGTCATTAAATTATTTCACTGTTTCCTTCACTGTCAGTTTTCATATATATAGGGTGAGTCAGGAGGATGAGTACATACTTTGAAGGGTGGTACTACTAGTGATTCTGAACAGAATACTTGTAAGAAACATATGCCCTTGTCTCAACCGTTTCCGGCTAAAACAGTGTACAGAACTAGGACCGTGAAAAGTCCGCTGACAATAAATTAAGGTATTGTTATGTTATGCTTTGTTTAATTCTGTAAGTTATTTTACAGAACATGTTCAATCAACAGTCAACTTCAACGCATTTTGCTGCTCTTGTAGACAGGTGTTGAGTTGCCGATCGCAGTTCATCTCTTCATGCCTTTAGTAGAGCGCAAACTTGTAAAACACGAGAAGTTCCTCTCTCGTCTTCACTCTACGCTTGTACACATCGATCTTCAGCCACCCCCACACAGAGTAACACCATGAGGTAAGATAGTGTGACCTTAGTGTCTAAGCAATGACTCCACGGCGACTGATCCAACAACAGGTGTACGTTGTGTTTAGGTTCTGCGTCACTGGCCATGTGGAATGGGTAGGAGCTCCGTCATGCTGAAACTACATACGAGCTCGGCACCAAAGGGGGAGAGGTATCCTGAATCACATTTTGAAGAAAATTAAGTTACCGTGTCCCATTGAGACTGGTCGTCGACTGAGAATCGTCATTGGAAATTCTTTTCCGCATTAGCCAGAAAATTTTCATCGGTCCTTATATGAGAGTTGTGCATGTTTTTGATTCCGTTGCGGGTAAATATTAATTCATAAGTGAACAGTATACGTGGAATTAATCGATCATTGCCAATGATCTACTGACATAATTTTTTCCTAGCGGTAGCAACTCCTTACTTATGTTTGTACACTCTGCCGATGAAATGGCTACAGACCTTGCTCGTGTACTGGGCATATCAATTGTATTCAAGTTGGACAGCAATTATTCTAAAATTATTTGGGCATTCCGATTGGACAAGCCATAGGCAATATCATGTCAGCAAAATCTGCATATGCGAAGATCCGTGCCATTTTCACTGCACAGCACTGTACTCTTTTCAAAATTATCTTAAATCAATGTTCCTGTAACGTATCCATTGATTTTGAGTCTGAAGTGGCTTGAAAACTAGTTACGGAATTAAAACATCCATAAAAGCAGCTGGTTACAGTTTTTAAAACCAAAATATACCGCCAATTCACTGTATTCGTTGTTCACGTACCAATTCTACAGTACCGTACACCACCACAAGCACTGTCGGACTAAGACTTGAGGTAAGCAGTTGCACCATGTGCAAGTGAAACTGCGTACTGACACAGTTAGTGTCGTTTCCATTGGTTTACCCGGAAATGGTTAAGAAAAGGGCCATATTTATTAGAAATATTTTTCAGTAAGAGCCCTGGAAGATTGTACCTTGCCTCGTGACTCACTCTGTATACACTTCTTGACAAAAACGGTTAACGTTATTACAATTCGATATACATGCATACTATTGATGTTCCAGTAACGGATTGGATTTTCACGGCACAGTAGTGAATAGAACGCTCAGCAGACTGCATTCCTGATGTCGCCGCCTTGTTGTTACGGATTTGGTACCAGTCAACTGGCGTGAATCGGACAGTGGAGCAAGAAGTCTACGTAGGGTTTGAACACCCCACGATGTCTGACGACTAAGTGAACACATTTGACAGAAGGCGCATCATCGATTGCGTTATGTGAGGTGGCTGTATCACACAATTTCCAGGTATTTATACATCTACGTAAGTAATCTGCAAATCAAACTGAAGTGCATGGTACAGGGTTCACGATATTTCTGTAGTTCCATTCTATAACATGACGCGGGAAAACTAAACACCTTAATCTTTTCGTTTTTGATCCCATTTCTTTATTTTATTTCAATGATGATCAGGTCTTTCTATGCTCGCATTCGGAAGAGGAAGTTGTGAAAGGAATTTCGCAAATAGATCTCGCCGCAACGCACAACGCTTTTTTTTTTTTTTTTTTTTTTAATATAATTTCCACCCCAACAGGTGCGTATTTTCCGTGACACTCTCTCCCTTATCTCGCGAGCGATAACACATAAAAATCTGCCCTCCTTCTCTGAAATTATTGTAAATCACTCGTCAGTACCACCTGGTGTAGATCCCACACTGCGTATCAATACTGTACTGTAGGCAGTTTCTTTAGCAGAACTGTTTCATCTTCTAAGTGTTCTGTCAATGAGACGTAGCCTTTGGTTCGACTTCTCTAGAATATTTCCTTTGTGTTCTTTCCAGTTTAAGCTGTTCGTATGAAAAAGAAGATTAATGGAGGGCTCTCAACAGGAGGTATTCAGCGCCTAAGTTGTTCATAATAACTGTTATTCCTAGATATTTAATAGAAATTGCGGCCTTTAGATTTGGCTGATTTATCATTAAGCTAAGTTTAACGGATTTATTTTAGTTCTCATATAGATGACCTCACACTTCGAGTTGTTAAGGATGAACTGCCAATATTTGCAGTTGGTCTTGATCTTTTGGCATGTAGGCCGTTCAGACGCCCCAGTAGCTCTGTTGGCTTCAATGGGTACATGAGGGCACAAAGTCTCGTCATGCAGCTTCGGACACAATTTTTTTTTCTTTTTAAATTTCGTCATCATCATCTTGGACAGTTTCCAGCCTCTGGCCGGGTCTGCTTCGAACATAAGCCCGTCCATTGTCTTCTGTCTTCCCACCAACCCTCCATCTTCGTCTTGGTCCAGTCCTCTCCTTTCTTCCTGACACATTCCTCCACTCCTTTCAGCCATCAGTCTTCCTCTTGGTCTCTTTCCTTTCAGATTCATCTCGTGTATCCTCCTGGGTATCCTCTTCTCCTCCATTTGCTTAAATGCCCATACCATCTCAGCCCTGATTTCTCTAACTCCTCTTGTAATGGTTTTACCTTCACGAACTCCCTGAGCCTTTCCTTTCTTAACCTGTCTACCTTTGTCACTCCAATATGGTTCCTCAAGAATTTCATCTCACTAGCTTGTAATTTGCTTTTTTCTCTTTCTTACATAACCCAAGTTTCGGATCCACATGTCAGGATCGGAATATAGTATGATCAGTATACAACTGTTTTGGTGGTTTAGGGTACATCCCTGCCCCACATCAGGCTTCTGACACTCTTCCGGAATGCTTCTTCTTTTCTGTCCCGCTCGTTTATTTCTCTGTTGTTTTTCATCTTGCTGTATCAGGCTTCCTAAGTGCTTGAAACTCCCCCTCTCTTCAATCGTTTCCATCGATTGTTACTCCAGTTGTTCCTCTATCCTTTGTTCTTGTTGTGATAATCATCTCAATCCTTTAAGTTACTTGTTTCTGGATAAAGATCTGTCTTGAGCAAAAAAACAGTGGTTTTTTCCCCCTCATACATTCTTCGCTACAGTTGTAGCATCTTCAGTGGGTCATTTTTATACCTTGTTTTACATGTTGGGTAGGTTGGTTTTCCTACATAATACCTGTATGTTTTTGTTTAGAGTTTGTCATATTTGTTCGTGTCTTCATCGGTGGAGTAGAAAAGCAGAATAAGAGAACTTTGGTACTCACTGTAGGGGCCTACAGTTCACTAACAGTAACACTGAACACTAAAGTTTTCCTATTCTGCTTCTGACTCTACAAATGAAGACACCTACAAATACGACAAACTGTAAACAGACATACAGGTATAATGTAGGGAAACCAACCTATCCAATGTGTAAAACAAGCAATAAAGAGGACCCACTGAATATGTTAAAGCTGCAGCGAAACATGTATGGGCACAAAAAAAAAACACTGTTTTGTTCAAGGCAGAATATTATCCAGAAACAACTAATTTAAATTTTTATAAAGCAGACGCGGACAAAAAAGGGCTTCAACATCAAGATTACCATCTCACTCTTACTTATACTAAATTTCACCCCATATTCATGTACTGTTTGTTCCCATGCGCCCAACTGCTCTTGCACTTCCTCCTCCTTATGTCCCCAAATCATCTGCAAACACCATAGCATTCATATTTCCTAGAGCAATTACTTGTACTACTGCACTCATATCATCCATCACTATGTGTTGTTGTTGTGGTCTTCAGTCCGGAGACTGGTTTGATGCAGCTCTCCACAATACCCTATCCTGAGCAAGCCTCTTCATTTCCACATAAGAACGGCAACCTACATCTGTCTGAATCTGCTTACTGTATCCATCTCTTGGTCTTCCTCTGCGATTTTTTCCCCACGCACTTCCCTCCAACGCTAAATACACAATTCCTTGATGTCTAAGAATGTGCCCTACCAATATATCCCTTCTTTTAGTCAAGGTATGCCAGAAATTTCTTTTCTCCCCAATTCTGTTCAGTACCTCCTCATTAGTTACGAGATCCACCCACCTAATCTTCAGCATTCTTCTGTAACACCATATTTCAAAAGCCTCAATCCTCTTCCTGTCCGCACTGTTTATTGTCCATGTCTCACTCCCATACAAGGCAACACTCCATACAAATGCCTTCAGAAAGGACTTCCTTAGGCTTAAATCAATATTCGATGTTAACAAATTTCTCTTTTTCAAGAACGCTTTTCTACCCATTGCCATTCTGCATTTTATATCCTCTGTACTGCGACCATCATTTGTTATTTTACTGCCCAAGTAACAAAACTCATCTACTTCCTTTATTGCTTCGTTTCCCAATCTAATTCCTTCAGCATCACCTGATTTACTTACACTGCACTCCATTACCCTAGTTTTGCTCTTGTTAATGTTCATCTTATATGCACCTTTCTGCACATTGTCCATTCCCTTCAACTGCTCTTCCAGGTCTTTTGCTGTCTCTGAGATTATTACAATGTCGTCGGCAAAACGCAATGTTTTTAATTCTTCACCCTGAACTTTAATTCCTTCTCCAAATTTCTCCTTGCTTTCCTTTATAGCTTGCTCAATGTACAAATTGAATAACAATGGAGAAAGACTACAACCCTGTCTTACTCCCTTTCCAACCACTGCATCCCTTTCATGCCCTTCAACTCTGATAACCGCTGTCTGGCCTTTGTACAAGTTGTAAATAACGTTACGCTCCCTATATTTTACTCCTGCTTGCTTCAGAACTTGAAAGAGTTTATTCCAATCAACATTGTCAAAAGCCTTCTCCAAATCTACAAAAGCTAGAAATGTAGGTTTGCCTTTTCTTAATCTATCTTCTAGGATAAGCCGTAAAGTGAGTATTGCCTCCTGTGTTCCTACATTTCTCCTGAACCCAAACTGATCTTCCCCGAGGTCGGCTTCTACCACCTTCTCCATCCTTCTGTATATAATTCGTGTTAATATTTTGCAACCATGACTTATTATACTGATGGTTCTGTAGTTTTCACATCTGTCTGCACCTGCTTTCTTTGGAATGGGGATTATAACATTTTTCTTAAAGTCTGGGGGTACTTCTCCTGTCTCATACATCTTACGCACCAGGTGAAACAGGTTTGTCATGGCTGGTTCTCCCAGAGACTTCAGTAGCTCTGAGGGAATATCATCTACTCCAGGGGCCTTGTTTCGACTTAGGTCTTTCAAGGCCCTGTCAAATTCTTCTCTCAGTACAGTATCTCCTATTTCATTTTCATCTACGTCCTCTTCCCTTCCTACAATATTGTCTCGAAGTTCATTTCCTTTGTAGAGCCCCTCTATATACTCTTTCCACCTTTCAGCTTTCCCTTCTTTGCTGAGAACTGGTTTTCCATCAGTGTCCTTGATATTCATAGAGCTGTTTTTCTTATCTCCAAATGTTTCTTTTATTTTCCTGTAGGCTGTATCTATTTTTCCCCTATTTATACATTCTTCTACATCCTTACATTTTCCTTCTAGCCACTCCTGCTTAGCCATTTTGCACTTCCTGTCAATCTCATTTCTTAGTCGTCTGTACTCCATTTTGCCTGTTTCATTTACTGCATTTTCATATTTTCTCCTTTCATCGATTAAATTTAGTATCTCCTGTGATATCCAAGGATTTTTTGTAGGTCTTGCCTTCCTACCTATTTTGTCCTCTGCTACCTTCACTATTTCATCTCTCAATTTTACCCATTCCTCCTCTACTGTTTTATTTTCCCCTGTTTCTGTCAATTGTTGCCTAAAGCTCCCTCTGAAATTCTTAAGAACCTCAGGTTCCTTCAATTTATCCAGGTCCCATCTCCTTATTTTCCTACCTTTTTGTAGTTTCTTTAGTTTCAGCCTACAGTTCATAACCAACAAGTTATGGTCAGAGTCTATATCTGCCCCTGGGTATGTCTTACACTGTAAAACCTGGTTCCGAAATCTATGTCTTACCATTATAATATCTATCTGGTATCTCCCGGTGTCTCCTGGTCTCTTCCACGTATACAACCTTCTTTTGTGATTCTTGAACCAGGTGTTTGTCATAACTAAATTACGTTCTGTGCAAAATTCTACCAGGCGGCTTCCTCTTTCATTCCTTTAGCCCAGACCATATTCACTTACTATCTTCCCTTCCTTTCCTTGTCCTACTACTGACTTCCAGTCTCCCATAACAATTAAGTTTTCCTCTCCCTAAATTGTCTGAATAATTTCCTTTAGCTCCTCATATATTTCTTCGATTTCCTCATAATCGGCTGAGCTAGTTGGCATATAAACCTGTACTACTGTTGTCGGTGCTGGCTTCGTATCTATCTTGACAATGATAATGCGATCACTGTGCTGGTCATAGTAGTTTACTCGCATTCCTATTTTCTTATTCATTATCAATCCTACTCCTGTGATACCCCCAATTGATTTTGTATTTATAATCCTGTACTCACCTGACCAGAAATCCTGTTCATCCTGCCACCGAACTTCACTAATCCCCACTATATATAACTTCAACCTATTTTAAATTTTCTAATTTTCCTACTCGATTAAGGGAGCTAACATTCCCCGCTCCGACCCGTAGAATGCCAGTATTGTCTTTCCTGATGATCACATCCTCCTGAGTAGTCCCCGCCCGGAGATTCGAATGGGGGACTATTTTACCTCCGGAATATTTTACCCGAGAGGATGCCATCATCATATGTTCATACAGTAGAGCTGCATGTCCTCGGGAAAGGTAACGGCTGTAGTTTCCCCTTGCTTTCAGCCGTTCGCAGTAGCTGTGTGGCAAAGCCACATTAGCTGATGTTACAAGGCCAGCTCAGTCAATCGTCCAGACTGTTGCCCCTGTAACTACTGAAAAGGCTGCTACCCCTCTTCAGGAACCACACGTTTGTCTGGCCTCTCCACAGATACCCCTCCGCTGTGGTTGCACCTACGGTACGGCTATCTGCATCATTGAGGCACGCAAGCCACCCCACCTCGGCAATGTCTGTGGTTCATGGGGGTGGGCATCACTATAGGAGAGAGTAATGGTGAGAGTGCACTTCTTACCTCGAGCCTTTCTTCTGCTCAATCCAAGCTGTTCTTTCTCCTCCCACTTTCACCCAGCTCACACATCCATGGTACATTTCCCTTATCTTCCGTATAGTCTTCTTTGTTACCCCACTTTTCTTCAGGCTTTCCACATTTTGCTTCTACGTACACTAACGTATCTACATCTACATGGGATACTCTGCATATCACATTTAAGTGCCTGGCGGAGGGTTCATCGAACCACCTTTATACTATTCACCTCCCATTCCATTCTCGGATAGTGCGCGGGAAGAAAGAACACCTGAATCTCTCCGTTCGAGCCCTTATTTCTCGCATTTTATTTTGATGATCATTTCTACCTATGTAAGTGGGAGTCAACAATATATTTCCGCATTCGGAGGAGAATGTTGGCGATTTGAGTTTAGTAATTAGCCCACGCCGCAGCGATAAGCGCCGTTGTTGTAATGATTCCCTTCCCAGATCCTGTATCACTTCCGAAACGCTGTCTCCCCTGTATCGTGACAATAAAAAACGAGCTGCCCTTCTTTGGACTCATTCGATGTCCTTCGTCAAACCCACCTGATAAGGATCCCACACTGGGAAGCAATACTCCTAAAAAGGACAGAAAAGCGTAGTGTATACAGTCTCTTTAGTAGTTCAGTCACAAATTTTAAGTGTTCTGCCAATAAAACTCAGTCTCGGGTTCGCCTTTCCCAAGACATTATCTACGTGTTCTTTCCAATAAGTCTGAAGTAATAGTAATTCCTAGACATTTTGTGGAGTTTACGGCCTTCACGTTTGATTGATTTATCTTGTAAACGAAGTTTAACGAATTTCTTTTCGCCGGCCGCGGTGGCCGAGGGGACTGAGGCGCGCCTGTCACGGTCTGCACGGCCACTACGGCGACGGTTCGAATCCCCCGACGGGCATGGATATTTGTGCCGTCCTTAGTGTTAGCTAGTTCATAAGCAGTGTGTACGTTTAGGGATTGATGACCCCGTAGTTAAGCCCCATAAGCTATACAAACATTTTGATTTCTTTTCGTACTCATGTGGACGACTTCACACTTCGCATTATTTGGAGTCAATTGCCTATTTTTACACCATAGTGCGGCTCCGTAGCACAGTGGTAGAGTCGCATACTACATATCCGAATGTCCCGTGTTCGAGCCCCGCAAGATCCTAGGATTTTAATCTGTCACTTTCCACTTCTTTCCCCTCTGGCAGTGTTGCTGATGTGAAAAATACCGAGTAACATCGTGGTTCGGAACCCACATTAAACTGTAGGTCCCCCTATAACTGGCTGGGTAAGTCAGTCAGAAGGTCGGAGGCAGGCAACGGCATACCACCTCCAAACAGGACCGTGCCTCGTAAAGCACTGTGGTGTTCAAACCAATCTTCGAATTGTTGACTGCTTTACCTCAGTGATATCTTGTTTAGATCGTTCTGCAGTTGGTATTGATCTTCAGATGATTTTACTCGACATATGCTTTCTGAGTGTCCAGGAAGGCCAATAGTAGATCTATTCCATATTCATAGAATTGTTCCTGGAGTTGAGTTACCGTGGACCTTACTGTTGTGAATAAATAAATAAATAAAAGTAAATAAAGAAATAAACAAGCTTTATAATTGTTTTAAGGTAGGATATCAATAAACGTATCTTCTTGATTGTAAGAGGTAATCTGACTTATGCTGACTGCAATTAAGAGATTTATTTTACACCAGACGCGTTTCGTTTCGTTTTTTTTTTTTTTTTTTTTATTTTAAAAGCATCTTCTGTGGTCTGTAAATGATACAAAGGTTTGTACAGTTTGTTTTCGATAAATAGATTAAAAACAGTTTTTAACGTGCAACATGTTTTAAAAAACTGTTTTTAATCTATTTATCGAAAACAAACTGTACAAACCTTTGTATCACTTACAGACCACAGAAGATGCTTTTAAAATAAAAAAATAATAAAATAAAAAATCAATTTTATCAGCTGCTGCGGAATATGGCCACAGAACCAAACATTGTATCCATTTATATTGGGCATTTTTATTTCGGAGCGGTCCTGCGTCCTGCCCACATCTCGGGAACCAACAAACGTAACGTTCCGTACCCACCCCTGCGGCGGTCCCGTTACCATGCAGCGCCGCCTCCAGTAAGTCCCACGGACAGACAAAGAAAGCAGGTCACGGAGCCCGTGCCGGAACAGGCGGCTGCCGGCGTTATGACGAACCTGATACCGCGCGCGTTAAGGCGCAGGTGCGTCCGAGATACGCGAGAAGCCGGCAGGCGTCGCTGGCCGGACGGCTCCAGATAGTGTGCTGATGTGGGGAGCGGCGCGGCGGGGTAAGGCCGGGTAAGGGCCGCTGGCTCATCGGCGGGCGGCGCACGCGCGCATGCGCGGAGGCGGAGGCGGAGGCGGCGTCATAACGAGCGCCCCAGATGCGACGCGCCGGCCGAGATACGATCGCGGGCCCCACGGCTGCCGGCCGCCGCGCGCCACGGCGCACAGCACCGTCCGCTGCCGGCCGTGTGCACCGGCCAGCCCTAATTGAATGGCGTCGTCTTCGCTACCACAACAGAAAACACACAGTGACAGTCATGCTCACTGTTCTGAGAGGGTAACTTGCACTATTAGCAGGCACAAAAGTTATTGGACTTGTGTAAGTATCATATGAACTAATTTTATCCCTCGCAATACCGAACCATTTTCAGTAACTTGTGCTACCAAGGGGGGGGGGGGGGCGAGTAGGATACTTTGTGTCCAGGTAAAGGTAAGGTAAAGCAGTCAACAATCCGAAGATTGGTTTGAACACCACAGTGCTCCACTAGGCATGGTCCTGTTTGGAGGTGGTATGCCGTTGCCTTCCTCCGACCTTCGAACTGACTTACCCAGCCAGTAATAAGGGGACCTACAGTTTAACGTGGGCTCCGAACCACTGTGCTACTCGGTATTTTCCACATGAGCCATACTGCCAGAGGTGAAAGAAGTGGAAAGTGACAAATAAAAATCCCAGGACCTGGCGGGAATCGAACCCAGGACCTTTAGATTTGTAGTCTGGCACTCTACCACTGTGCAACCGAGGCGCACACTACCATAAAAAAATTAAAGAATAAATGATATTCATTAATTGTTCTTGAATTATATTAATAAGTTTGAAAGATATATTGATGCGTAATTAGGATCCAAAATCTGAATATTTCATGTAAAACTGTTTTCAATTATGCATTTCTTATCTTTCACCTAATTCGGTCTGCCGACTTTTGAAAATCAGTGTGGGTGCTCTATATCACGGTTCACAAATGTTCGAAACCAACCCTCCTGAGAATCATGTTTATGCATTTCTGAATGAGCAATGCTTGATGGAAGTAAATAGGCAGTTGTCTGGCCTTTAGAAGGAAGAAGGAGGAGGAAGAAAAGGACACTACAATAAAGCGATATAATTGGCCGAAGTGGATATTTCGATATAAGTATCACCGCAAAACTTGTACACTACCAATGAAATAATTTTTCACTGTAGACTAATCCAACACTTTTTGTGCGAAGCTATTGTTTCTGGCAAAAGCGGTTGGTAGAACACCGTCACCAAAGTTTAAATAAATCTTTCAAATATTTTGAGATTTTTGTAGTCCGACATCAAATTGTTTTGCTCAGTTCCGAGCAAGAGCTGTATACTTCATCGAAACTATTATCACTTCGAGATAACTTCATGATATCTGTGACAGTATTAATATAGTCCAAGGTTTTTTTAAGCCAGAGAGAAAAGCATTACAAATTTCAACTGAATCTATAATTTTTAATAACAAGGGAAGTGACAATGATAAATGAAAAGCGATTAACTTTAGCATTAGCATCAGATTCTTCAAGCTAAATTCCTGAAAGAACACAATTGAATGTTCATAAATACGTACACATGAAAGGTCAAAAGGACCGACGTGCTTCAGGATGAATAAAGCTAGCATAGTGGGTAAATCACGGACAATTACTACTCGCTTGGGGACCCGCGTACAAAACTGATCATTTCTTTCACGTATGAAATATCGTTTCTCGCAATGGTCACGTTTTGCCTTGCCTCTTGAGTCATAAGGAAGATTTTGATCTTTCCCGATTTTTTTTTAAATTTATACAATTTTATTTTCTACCTCAGTTTTATGTGGGTTCTCAGCACCCCCAATAAATTCTTGGAGGGTGCACGAGCCCCGGAGCACCCACGGAGTCGGCGCCCCTGCGCACAACACATTCCTATTCAGGTTCACTCACTACATTGTCAGTTTCACCAAATTCTTTTTCATAATCTGTAAATTCTTCCAAAATCTGTGATATTTCCCTGCCCGTAAGTGATTGTCGACATATTTTCTATCACATTTGTATCTAACACTGGACTAAGTGCCACTGAACAGGAAATAATAAAAAACCAAAGCGATATTATGTCTGTGTGTTCTAAGGTCATGTAATGCTCTTATCTGTGGAGTAAGACGACTGTTGTGGGAAGTCGCATCTACCTACTACCAAGAGGGATGACCACCTTTCTTAAACTTAAATATTCCGATCAAGCTTAAACGAAAAATGTAAAATAATCATAGCATATGGAAGAAGACTTCTTTAAAGACAATAAATATTTTTTTTTAAATCTTCAAAAATAAAGAACCTGAGTAGATTTCAATATTCTCAAAAAGTGGGCATAAAGTGTCCCCCCGCCCTTGGTATTTCAAGGGTTAATAAATCTAATTCATGGTGAAGATACGTCATATCGATAACATAATATCAAAACACTTTAACAAAATAAAATTTTTAACGTAATTTCAAAATGTTGAAATGTTTGTAAATCTATGCTGGCAAACTACTGTGTTCGTTACTCACTAAGCTTATTTTTTCATTTTTTTTTTTTTTTTACAATACCGGTATTAGATACATTTGTTAGTTGGAAACTAGACTGTTCTGGGAAGCTATCAACAAAGGGGTCCCAAAGAGTTGAGTCTTGGGGGCTTTGCTGTTCTGATTTGTCATTCCATATTCTCGATGACGCAAGGTAGTTCTTCTTGATTATGATACAAATCTAATCACACTCGACAATCAAGAAATAACATATGAAATTGTAAACAATATTTTTCTCAATAGTCCAAAGTGGTTCTCTGAAAATGGACTCTTATTAAATTCTAAATTCTTCTTAAATACAATATGTACAGTTCCATACGATAAATAGCATGAAACTGTTAATAAGTACGGTCTGTGAACGGACATCTATAACTGAGGTAGAATATTCAAAGCTTTTAGGTGTGTGCATTGCTGAGCAACTGAACTGGAAGCAAAACATTAACGATCTACTGAAACCTTTGAGTTCATCAATTTACGCTACTAGGTTTATTGAAAACTTTGATGACGAACATCGCAGTAAATTAGCTTCCTATGCCTATTTTCACTCCCTGATTTCTTGTGACATCATGTTTTCGTATAATTCACCTTCAAGAAGAAAAGTATTCTTCACACAAAAGTCTGTAATTAGAATAATTTCTGGAGCCCATCCAACATCATTCAGCAGACATTTAACGATCTACGGAACTTCAATGTAGCTATTCACTTACGAAATTTGTTATTAATAACCCAACCCAAGGAAAAAAGGATAACAGTGTGCATAGCTACAACACTAAGAAAAAAATGATCTACACTATTTGACGTTAGATGTAACCTTGGCACATTTTGCTGCCAAAAATGTCACTGAAAAAATTTCAAAATGACAACTTCTTCTTCTCAGTATACAATTTTACATGCAAATTAAAAAACTTTACAAAATAAATAAATAAATTGTAACATAGTTATCTTTTCCTAAACTGACACGTTCCACGTTGTTAAGAAATCTCGTATTCATGATCTATCGAACAAGTATTAATCTAATCTAACTCGCTACCATAATCGCTGTAATCACATTCTAAGAAATATTGATTGGAATAAATAAAACCAAGCCCCTAGCGTTCGTAAAAATAGAAAAATGTAGTTCTGACTTTCATTTACTTACCTCTGTATATTAAATATACTGAAATAATTTATTAAAAACTTCAATCTTGATAAGTAGAGAAGTGTTTTAATAATATTATGTTTGGTAACAACCGAAGTTACGAGTATTCAGTCATAAACATTGTAACTGTTCAAGAAATAAATATGAATAAAAAATATAAATAAGTGCTAAAGTGGAAACTAAACAGTTGCAATATTTATAAGATCCGTGTAGAAAAATAGAAAATAAGTCACATATAAATGCATGGTTTATGAAAATTTTATTAAAAATTTATTTAGACTCAGATATCCTCTTACACTCAACCTACTATTATTCTCTGTGAAAAATTAAAGGTGAATCATATTAGTTACCACTCTGGTATTTTCACGATAGAAAAGAATGGACATTTTTCATTAAGAGTATCAAAAGGAAGCTATCTTAAAATGAAAATGGTCTCTTCAGAAAGGTAAAAATTAAATAAACAGACTTTAGCATGGTATTCACTTCCCACAAGTAAGATTAATGCTTAATATTTCTTAGAATTACTTAGTAGACTACTGAAATTATTCCACTGATTTTATCGGCGTCTGGTTAATACGTTTCTATTGATGAAATAAAATTACTGCTTAAAGATTAAATAAGCTTGCTTGTTTGAAGATTAATGCTCGTAGTTTTTGGTAGTAAGTGCATCAATTCTAACTTGGAATATTTCATTTTTATGACACTATGAAAATATAAATGTACTGTAGCACCTTAGTTTCTGTCCAAAGCAAGAAAATAGTCCCAAACAGGGCATTTAAGGTAATTTTTTGCTGCTTAGACAATTATAAATCTAACGACAACATTGGTACCATAAACGTTTCTTACTTAGTGAGATTAACTACATATAGCCACAATAATATCATGACCATTGCCATTCAGTTCTCTTGAACGCAATATACAATATAAACAGAGTTTTGTTACAATACCCTATTGTACATTACCTGAAACGGAAACATATTTCTGAAAGTTGTAGAAATACTGCATGACAAACTATGTGCACATAGTGAACTTTGCATATGACTTGATCGGAAATGTCCGGAAACACTTAATTTCCATGTTACAGCTCATTTTAGTATTTATGGATGAGGCTTCATTACAACGTGATCAAATTGTAAATTTTCACAATCAACAGGTGTGGGCTGACGAGAATCCGCACGCAAACACGTCAACACAGATTTTCTGTGAATGTTTGGACAGCAATTTTTGGTGTGCCGGCCGCGGCGGCCAAGCAGTCTGCGACGCTCCAGACACGGTCTGCAAGGCCACTACCGTCGGGCGTTCGAATCCCCCCTCGGTCATGGATATTTGTGCCGTCCTTAGTATTAGCTAGTTCATAAGTTGTTTGTAAGTTTAGGGACTGATGACCCCGTAGTTAAGTCCCATAAGCTCTACAAACATTTGAACATTTGAATTGTTGGTGATGTCTTGATTGGGCCTCATGTTCTTCCACCTACGTTCACTGGAGCACGTTATCTTGATTTCATACGAGATACACTACCTGTGCTGCTAGAACATGTGCCTTTACAAGTACGACACAACATGTGGTTCATGCACGATGGAGCTCCTGCACATTTCAGTCGACGTGTTCGTACGCTTGTCAACAATAGATTCGGTGACCGATGGATTGGTAGAGGCGGACCAATTCCATGGCCTCCACGCTCTCCTGACCTCAAACCTCTTGACTTTCATTTATGGGGGCATTTGAAAGCTCTTGTCTACGCAACCCCGTTACTAAATGTGGAGACTCTTCGTGCTCGTAATGTGGACGGCTGTGATACAATACGCCATTCTCCAGGGCTGCATCAGCCCATCAGGGATTCCATACGACGGAGGGTGGATGCATGAATCCTCGCTAACGGAGGACATTTTGAACATTTCCTGTAACAAAGTGTTTGAAGTCATGCTGGTACGTTCTGTTGCTGTGTGTTTCCATTCCATGATTAATGTGATTTGAAGAGAAGTAATAAAATGAGCTCTAACATGGAAATTAAGCGTTTCCGGACACATGTCCACATAACATATTTTCTTTCTTTGTGTGTTAGGAATGTTTCCTGAAAGTTTGGACGTACCTTTTTGTAACACCCTTTATAATCCAGTAAAAATTTCTTTCTTTGCAAATGTGTACTTAGTATTATTGCTTGTGATAGGAATAGAGTCGAACTGTCTTGTATAGCGTCATGCAGTTTTGGGACAGTGCCGCACTGAAAGAGCCAGCAACATCTACATCTACATACATATTCCGCAATTCACCGTCTCCTTCTCTACCCTCTCTCTGCCCCTCTCTTCCCTTTTATGTCCGTCTCCTCCTCCACCCACTCCTCTCCTTCCTTTGTATGACCAAGTTTCATGGTGACTGGTCAAACGATGTTATAGTCGCAAGGTACTCCCCGGCATGAAATCTCCACGAAACATTTTTGTGCTGACCAGTCAAATGATTTGTATGTTTGATGTAAAGTACACTCCGCCATGCACCAACGAAGGTGTACGTATAGTAGTCCATGTATTAATTTGGGGCATAAGCTATCTTTATTCCACATTTCATTCAATTCCGTACATCCTTTTCAGCGTGAAGAGAAACAAACTTGTTAACCCACTATGAGGTACCCTCCGCCATGCACCGTACGGAGGCTTCCTAAAGGTAGCTCATGCGTTAACTCAGGGTGTAAGCTATCTGCAATCGAAATTTCATTCAAATCGTCTAGTTGTTTCATCTACATCTACATATATACTCCGCAAATCACCGTAAGGTGCGTGGCGGAGGGTACACTGTACCACTACTAGGCATTTCCTTTCCTATTTCACTCCCAAATTGAACGAGGAAAAAAAGAATGCCTATATGACTCCGTACGAGGCCTAATTTCTCTTATCTTGTCTTTGTGATCTTTACGCGAAATGTAAGTAGGCGGCAGCAAGATCGAACTACACTCAGCTTCAAATTCCGGCCGTCTAAATTTACTTAACAGAAATTCACGAAAAGAACGTCGTCTTTCTTCCAGCGATCCCCAATTGAGTTGCCGGAGTATTTCCGTGACACTCGCGCATTGGTCGAACCTACCGGTAACAAATCTAGCTGCTCGCCTCTGAACCGCCTTTATGTCTTCCTTTAAGCCGGCCGCGGTGGCCGTGGAGATTGAGGCGCTCCAGTCACGGTCTGCACGGCCACTACGGTCGGGGCTTAGAATCCCCCCTCGGGCATGGATATTTGTGCCGTCCTAGTTCGTAAGTAGTTCATAAGTAATTTGTAAGTTTAGGGACTGATGACCCCGTAGTTAAGTCCCATAGACTATACAAACATTTGAACATTTTTCTTCCTTTAAACTGATCTGCTGCGGGTCCCAAACACTTGAACAATACCCAAGATGTGGTCGTACAAGTATTTTATACGTGGTCTCCTTTGCAGGTGAAGTACATCTTCGCAAAATTCTCCCAATAAACCGAAGTCGGCTGTCCGCCTTACTCACAACTGTCCTTACATCTTCGTTCCATATCATATCGCTCTGCAATGTTACGTCTAGATATTTGAACGACGCGACAGCATCAAGAAGCTCACCACTAATGCTGTGTTTGAACATTATAGGATTGTTTTTCCTATTCATGCGCATCACCTTACATTTTTTCTACATTGAGAGCTGGCTGCCATTCTTCGCACCAACTAGAAATTTTGTCTAAGTCATCCTGTATGCTATTACAGTCAGTTACCGACGACACCCTCCCGCACACCACAGCGTCGTTAGCAAACAGCCGCAAATTACAACTTACTCTGTCCATCAGATGATTTATATAGATAGAAAATAATAGCGGTACTATCACACTACCCTGGGGCACGCCTGACGATACACTCGCCTCTGATGAACACTCGCAGTCGAGAACAACGTACTGAGTTGGTACGTTTCCCGCGGTATACTAGGGCAGGGCAGGAGAGTAGCGCGTTCCCTTCTGGCGCGCCCGGTAGCAAATGAGAGCCGCAGCAGCCGGGACGGCACCTGCCGACGAGAGATGTTCGGCGAGATAGCCGCGGCTGGAGCTGGACCGTGGCTGGAGCGACTGCCAGCGCGCCCGCCAGCCGCCAGCCGCCAGCCGCTAGCTTATTCATGCGACTGCCACGGCCGTCGCCGGTTACACGACGCACCGGCCGCTTACAAGGCGTGCGCCGACTCCATAATCCATCTGGAGCCGAACCATCTGTCTGCGCCCGCGGACGCACGGCACGCCGTATCTGATGCGGCGGCGGGCGCGCTACACGGCGACACGTGTAATGGCGCTCCCGTCCGTCCTCGAATGCTCGGAGACGCACACACACACATATTTCATAAACCGCCAGAATTTCCCCTCCGGTACTTACGGGGAGACGGGAGGCAACTGGGTTCAAAAATTCGATTTTTAGATTTTAGCGTATTTGAAATGCCTTGTATTCCCCGTGTGAAACAGTTTTTGTTTTATATAAATCTGACCATTTTTCCGTGAGCTATGATGATTTTTCTGACGCTCTGTACAATCTATCCACGCCTTCCGTTTTGCGCCATGCGGAGAAAATGCACACAGTATTCTTATATATCCTTGTATATCATTTCATGCTTCTATTGTTTTTATCGCTTCAATGTTTCCTATTCTGTATCTACTTTATTGTTCTTCTTAATGACATGAGAGACTTTATATTTCCTTGTACTTCAGCAGCAGTCTTATTCTGCATGTTCATCTGCCTTCCTCTTGGATTACTGGCTCCAATGCTATTTTATGCTGCAATGGTGGTGTTACTAGAAAATTGGATGTTTTGGAGTTAATGGGCATACAATCTAGTGAAAATACAGCAAAATCCTTGGTGCAAATAGATAAAGAGAGAATCCGCAAACCCGATATTTCTAATTTAAAATGCACACAAGAAGCTAAACAGAAAAGAAGAAGGTCCAAGAGAAGGAAAGAAGATCCGTATGATTCAGATGATGCTTAATATAGTGCAGGAAAATATTAGTGGTAAGTAATTCTCATCAATAACTGTACTAGAATTGCAATATTAAACTTTGAATTGATTTTTCTCAAAACTACATTTTTTTTCTTTTGGGTACCATTATTTGATAAACTAATGGGGTTAGAAAGATGAAATTTGGTCTTTTTGTACTGAAGATTGTAATAAATCATTACACGTAAATTGAAAACCACAAAACAATCATCAACTGTTTTACAATAATTAATGTACTAAAAAGTTAAATTTTACTGGTGAAAGAATAAAAAAAATCTTCAAAACCATTATAGTTATTATATTCATTTTACTTGTAAATTGAGACATATATGTTATATATATATGAAGTAAAAATTTCGTTGTTTTATCACTTATAGTTCCTTTGAAAAGTGTACCTATTCAAAGGGTAAAATAGCATTAGCAGAATAGGGATTAAAATTGCCTTCCTTCTCCCCTTAACACAGGTAGCAGGGGTAAAATATAGGGAGCGAAGCGTTATATTCAACCTATACAAAAAGCAGACGAGCTTGAGAGTTTCGGAGGGAGCATTAGGCAATGTTTGGCTGAAGTAATGCAGTATAAGGAGAATGGGTAGCTCTGAAGATAGGGTAGTGAAGGCCGCAGATGATGATATAGGCAGGAGGACAAGGTCTAATATAAATCCCTGGATAACACAGGATGTACTGAACTTAACAGGTGAGAGGAGAAAATATAAAAATTCACCAACTGAAGCAGGCAAAAGGGAGTACAAACGTCTGAAAAATAGGATTGACAGGAAGTGCAGACTGGTTAAGCAGGAGTGGCTAGAAGACAACTTCAGAACCGTAGGAAATTGTAAAATCGTCAAATGTTTGTAAATCTATCGGACTCAAATTCGTGGTCATTACAAACTACTTAAAGTAAAGTAAACTAACCTAAGGACAACACAAACACCCATGGCCGAGAGGGGACTCGAACCCCCGACGGCGAACCGCCGCGCGCACCGCAACAAGGCGCTCCAGTACGCACGGCTAATCTGCCACTACGAAGATCCTATAGCCAGGGGAAACATAGATACGACCTACAGGAAAATAAAAGAGATATTTGGAGACAAGAAAAGCAGCTGTATGAATATCAAGAACTCGGACGAAAAACCAGTACTAAGCAAAGAGGGGAAAGCTAAACTGTGGAAGGAATATATAGAGGTCCTATACAAAGGAAACAAACTTGAAGGCAGTATTCTAGAAATGGAAGACGAAGTCGAGGAAGATGAGATAGGAGTTATGATACTGCGAAAATAATTTGACATACCGCTGAAGGATTTGAGTCGAAACAAGGCCCCTGGAGTAGATGGTATTCCGTCTGAACTGCAGATATCGTTAGGAGAGGCAGTCATGAAAAAAACTTGTATCCGATATCAAGAAGAATATTGTAATTCCAATTCCAAAGAAAGCAAGCGCAGACAAATGCGGAAATTACAGAACTATCAGTTTAATAAGTCATGGTTTCAAAATACTAACACGAATTATTTACAGACGAATGGAAAAACTCGTGGAATCCGACCTCGGGGAAGATCAGTTTGGATTTAGGAGAAATGTAGGAACACGCGAGGCAATACTCAAATTACGACTTATAAGATAGGCTACGGAAAGGCAAACCTACGTTTTTAGCGTTTGTAGATTTCGAGAAAGCTTTTGACAATGTCGACTGGAATACACTCTTTCAAATTCTAAAGGTAGCAGGGGTGAAATATAGGGAGCGAAGAGTTATTTTCAACCTATACAAAAAGCAGACAGCAGTTATTAGAGACGAAGTGCAAGAAAGGGGCGCAACGGTTGCTGAGGGAGTAAGACAGGATTGTAGCCTTTCCCACTGTTGTTCAATCTGTACATTGAGCAAGCAGTGAAGGAATGCAAGAAGAAATTTAAAGAGGGAAATAAAGTCCAGAAAGAAGAAAAAAAAAATCTTCGTGGTTTTCCGATAACATAGTTATTCTCTCAGAGGTGGTAAAGGATCTGCAAGAGCAATTAAACGGAATGGGCTGTGTCTTGAAAGGAGGGTACAAGATGAATATTAACAATTGTAAAACTAGGGTAATTGAATGTAGTGTCAGAAAATCAGGAGATGCCTAAGGAATTAGATTAGTTAATGAGACAACAAAAGTAGTAGATGAGTTTTGTTGTTAGGGTATCAAAATAACTTCTGATGGCCGAAGTAAAGAAGATATAAAATGCAGATTCGCTTTGGTGGAAAAGCATTTTTGAAGAAGCGAAACTTGTTGACATCCAATATTGATTTAAATGTTAGAAGTCCTTTCTGAAAACATTTGTCTGGAGTGTAGCATCGTGTGCGAGTGAACGAAAAGGAGTTCAGACAAAAAGATGATAGAAGCTTTTGAAATGCGGTGCTACAGACGAATGATGAAAATTACATCGGTAGATCACGTAATTAATGAGGAGGTGCTTAACCGAATTGGGATGAAAAGGACTTCCTGGCATTTCCTGGCTAACGGAAAAGTTAGATTGGTGGGACACATTCTGAGACATCAAGGAATCATGGACTTAGCATTAGAAGGAAGTGTGGAGACCTTCCGTAACGTAGCGTATCCACAAAAAGGTCTCCCCCTCAGCTTCAAAACGTGGCAAGAAATCCGAACAATTCTTTTATGTTGAGAAAAATTTATGTAAGCGTAGGTCGCCAGCTGCCAATTTTCGGTCGCCAATGCGCACCCTGATGTAAATAGTTGCTTCAGCGAAGCAGCCATTTTAAAACCAACTTTCTGTGGCATTTGGGAAGTTGTTGATGTTGTGGTCTTCAGTCCGCAGATTGGTTTGATGCCGCTCTCCACGCTACCCTGTCCTGTGCAAGTCTCTTCATCTGAAAGTACGTTCGGCAACCTACATCCTTTTGAATCTGCTTACTGTATTCGTCCCTCTGTCTCCATCTACGATTTTTACCCAACACACTTCCTTCTAACGCTAAGTTCATGATTCCTTGATGTCTCAGAATGTGCCCCACCAATCTAACCTTTCTGTTAGCCAGGAATTGCCAGAAAGTCCTTTTCATCCCAATTCGTGATCGTGGTAATACATTTGATCTGTGACGATTATAAATTCAAACCTTACAGAAGAGTGTATACGGAAGAAAGTGGATAGCGATGCTGCGGTAAACGTTCGCGGTGTGATCTTAAGTTATTTATAGTAGGAAGCAAAAACATATTTTTGCGTCTGGAAGGCACTCACGACGAAGCACAAAAAACACAGTTTCTTGGTTTGGCTTCGATCTATGAAGTTAAGGACAATGAAAGAGGCCATTGGCTGATTTACATCTTTGGGCTCTTCTATTTAAATACTCAAGATGTTTCTGATGTTTTTGCTGATCTGATCAGCATACAACCACAAGACGATAACATCACAAAATTTGCGTATTAGCCGCGGTGGAGTGGCCGAGCGGTCTAAGGCGCCTCGCTGCGGAACGCGCGGTTGCTCGCCGTCGGAGGTTTGAGTCCTCCCTGGGGCATTGATATGTGTGTGTTGTCCTTAGTCTAGATTACCTTAGTTTAAGTAGTTTCTAAGCTACGGACTGATGATCACGCAGTTTCGTCCGAAAGATTTACAAACATTTGAACATTTGCGGATTACATAACTGAAAACTACATTGATGAAGAAGATGCAGTCTTTCCTCCAAACGTTAGGACTAACATTTGCGAAAGCTTTCATTCCCGATTCAATGCTTCATGTGAATCTTCTCACCCAAACTTCTTTCAGTTTGTGAGAAGTCTGAAGATCAATAAATTGATACTTATATAAGAGTTAACTCAGCAAAAAATAATATCACCATCCAAACGGACTCAAAATCCAGGAAAGGGCACGCTTTACTGCAACATAAATTAGAATTACTTAGGAATGGTGAAATTTGCAAATTAGACTTTGTAAAGTGGCTTTCATGCCAAGCAGCCGTAAGCAGAATATGAGCCAAACTAAATGCAATGTTTTCTGCAAATGTTTCTATATGTCATATTTGCATTAAAATCTTTTATTATTTGTATATAATTTGTCAGTTTTTTTATATCTTGTTCCTTAGCACAGTATTGACATTATTTTTTAAGAACTCTACAAATAGGGGCAGAGGTTGCGTACTTGGTAACTTTAGACTTGGAAGCATTTTGCGAGATTGTGCAGTCGGTCTGCCAGGAGTAAGCGGGAGTTGCCGAGTTCGTGCGTGCCTATCAATCTAGCCGGAGCAGGTAGAAGTTGCCCAGTTCGTGCGCGCCACTCAGGGGGCAATATGGGGACATTTGCCCATTTCGAGTCTTCCGTTTATCACCAACAGATAGAAGTTGCCCAGTTCGGATTCGCCACAGCTACAGGATGTGTTTGGAGGTACAAAATACAAGTAACTGCTTTCACTTTGTCCGGAGTACCCACCTGGCCCCTGGAGCGCTTCGGCACAGCGCTCGCCTGGAGATGCGGGCGTTGGCCGCCTGGCGCGGCGATCTCTGCAGGCAGCAGGTGTCTGGTGCCCCCTCCCCTCCACCCTCCCCCACCTGCGGCTGCGCTGTTTTTGCCGTCCTTAATACGGCGCATTTGTTGCGGGCACGTTATGGCTTCAGCTAAACGAATCCCGACCGCAGACCGGGCGCTTCCGTCGCGCCTACTTTGATCTGGAGTAGGCAGCCCGACACACACACACACACACACACACACACCTTGCACTAGTCCCATTTCAATACTTAACTTGGTTATTTCACTTTGGCTATGCGCCACTTAACCGTTTAATGACTGGAGCCATTCACTATTTGAGCACGTGCATTGAAGTTTCATCTGGCGACGTGTGCACGGAAATTCGTATGAAATGTCACATATATTACAATACCTAGGGTAACCAACTATTGAAAGTTGATATATGAGATAATAGAGCATAAAAGTGAAAATAACGCATAACTGCAAACAATTAGAGAGCTAAAGTTTAGCCAAGCGGTCTAAAGCGCCTCGCTGCCGAGCGCGCGGTTGCTCGCCGTGGAGGTTCGAGTCCTCCCTGGGGCATGGGTATGTGTGTTTGTCCGTAGGTTAGTTTACCTACGTTTAAGTAGTTTGTAAGCTACGGACTGATGACTATGCAGTGCGGTCCGATAGATTTACAGACATTTGAACATTTTGCGCTAAATTTTACTACTTACACTCAACAACAAATGATAAAACAATAGTACTGGTTATGGAAAAGGAATAATTCCTGGTGTTCTGCAAAATTATTTATTTTGTTACAAACAGGTTTTCAGCTTCTTAGGCCATCATGAGGTAACGAATCAATTTCTTCACATATAAGCCACTTAAATAGATGTTATTAAATTACAAATGATATATATTCATATGTTCACAGGAAAGTGTTACACTTTTATGGCACTGAACTACATTTATTAATAAATAAAGTTTATTAATACATAAAATATATTAATACCTAAAATTTATTAATAAATAAAAAGGCTGATATTATATGTTGCGGTTCTAATCTTGAATATTATCGTTAAAGCAGGGGAAAGATGAAGGTGGGGTTTGTTACATTGCGAAATAATATTGTTTGTTACCTAATGATGGCCTAAGAAGCCGAAAGCCGGTTTGTAACCAAATAAACAATTCTTCAAAACATCAGGTACTTTCTCCTGTTTCATAATATTATCATGCTCTGTCAAGCATAGAAGGAAAATTCAATTAATAGTACTGGTATTAATATTCTGTAAGAAATAAATTTCATCTTTTCATTTCAATACGCGAATCGAGGAACACTTTCTTAGTTTCACGTCGCGATATATGCTATTGTATTTGAGGTTATGTTGTACACTGTGAAACACAACCGGCAGTTGTCCTGCAGCTGCGCTGCATACTTCACTTTTTGTGTGTCACTGAAGAACTTACAACGTACATTCGCGAAGTTACGACTTAACTGGAGTTGTAGAATCAGGAGTGGATTGCTAGGTCCGTAATCAAATAATCGGTGCAGGGAATCTGCTCTGACTAAACAAGAAACATATCGTCAAAATACCGTAAAAAAACATTCGGCTTCAAAAAAGATGTTTTCGGGGCCATATCCTCAAAGTCATCCATAACAATGTTATGATCGCATAAAACGAACAACGAATTCCCAACTGAAGAAGACCTTAACTGAAAACACTATCAAAAAATTGCGTCGTGATTCGGACGTTTCACCAAGATTATATGGATGCAGGGGTCCACAGAGGTGAGGTCCGTTACGGCCGATTGTTAGTGATCTGGGTGCGCCGACTTACAATTTGGCAAAATCTTTAGCGTCGGTCTTCAGCCCCTATATAGGCAAATGTGAACACCATATTTCTAATTCCATAGAATTTATTCAGGGTTTAAAGCCTCTTCGACATGATCCCTCTGATTTATTCGTGCGTTACGATGTGGTGTCTCTGTTTACTCTGTCCATCTTGAGGATTCATTGTTTATAATCAACGAACAGCTTGATACGAAAATGGCGAAGCTCTACCGCTCATGGGGCATTTTGATAACCACAATATTACCCTAGATGGTTAATCCAGCGCTGGCATTACTGGCGGAACTGGTGTCCTCAGATTCTGGGACGACCAGGTTGAATTGCAAAATGATTTAACAGAGGAAGCCAGTTCTCTGGCAAAACCAAAGCAAATACATTTTACTGCAACACTTAACACACAAAATTCGGCAACCAGCTAAATTTTATAGATTGGAAGGTACATTAAAAGAAAAGAAGATTAAAACTGTACCACTTCCATCGTGACACTAAGATACTTTGAGTTCCTGCAGTGTTCTAGTTTTGTGTCTCTCCACTTAATTTGCAGTCTTCTACTGGCATCCATATTTCTTGAGGACAAGGAAAGAGCCTCCCAGTAGAATGTGCTTCTATCTGTAAGTGCATTCGGGCGTCTTCTGGGCAACGGAATAGCTGGCTGATCTTTCCATCACAAAAGCGGTCACAATGAAGGTCACCAAAAGTGCAGGGCTGGCCGTAATTTCTCTGGGGTTAAGGGAAGATCCAACATACAGCATCAGGTTTCATTAGAATCTCATTTATTAAGCACAAAAGCGCCATGGAGATGATTAGGAAACTCAACTGCCATACGCTGCAAGAGCAACGTTCTGCATCGCATACATTTCATGATGAGTCAACCAATATATTGCTCCCTCGTACGTAAATCTCAGGAATCGGCAACAAGGAATACAGAAATTAGGGCCCACAAGAAACACAATACGGACAATAAAACAATGTAACAACAATTCCAGTCTTTTGAAAGTAAAACTGATAAACGATTACTTAATGATGCACCACATTTGGCGGATGATTTTGCAGTCTCTGAAACTGTTTTAGATTGAATAACGGGGGTAAAGTTCACAAGTAATAGTCTAATGATACATTCTCTTAAAAGCTCGAATAAACCATACTCTTTAATTGTTGACTACATTCCATTCGATTAGGATAGCTGTGGAAAAAGATGAAGTATTTAATGAAGCTTGGGAAACGTTAGCGAATGATCACGAAAATTCCCTCAAACCATGTTAACATTTTAATAGGTGATTTTAATGCTCAAATAGGTAAAGGAAAAAAATGTAAGAAAAACGTCGGTGCATTTCCTGCGCATAAATAATCAAAATTACCAAAGATTTGTTGAAAAGTGCAAACATTTTAACGTAAACGTCATGTCAAAAAATTTTAATAACACTTCTAAACAAAAAACTAGACGGTCACCCAATACATTTCTTATGGAATTTCAAATCGATTATGTAGAAATTTAGAACCCAACTTCTTTTAGCAATCTTTTTCGAATACTCAATGTTGGGAATTTTTGTAGTTTCTTTTAATCCATCGGATAAATTTATACGTTTATTTTCTTACGGCTACAAAGGTGGTGTGCGTATTTGTAATTTTGTTACTACCATATTTAAATATTTGAATTCCTTATTCCTGGACTTAAATGGTGTTTCACCATCCGCGTTCCAGTGAGGGTTTTTTTGTTTCTTTCGAATAATAGTTAAGTTTTGTACCGTTTTGATGAACTTTCCATCTAGTCTTAGCCATTTTTTTCTATTTATTTTCTCGTGGTTGCTTGTTAAAGTTGAGGTTACTTTAGCAGAGCCAAATTGTTTAGGTTGAACGTCTGAATCAATATGAGCCCCATTACGTTACTTGGGACATTGAACAAGATTTGATTTCCACAAGGTGTTCGATAACCATCGAGTTTATGGAATACCAGACCAACAGTGACTGAATCGATGCGTTACTAGCTATTAGAATTCGAGATGTCAATATCAACGGAGAAAATTATTCGTTGTTAATGTGATGTCAGGTGTGCCCCAGGGGACTGATGCAGAACAAATGCTCTTCAATACATATATAAATAACCTCGAAAATCCAATAAGGATGATTGTGGATGATGCAGAAATATCGAGTATTCTTGGGAAAGGTTATGAAAATGCAGTAGGATCTGCAGCGTATTGAAGCATGGTGCACGGAATGGCAATTGAACTTCAACGTAAACAAGTTCTTTGTTTACTTAGAAAAACAGATCCTGTTATTATATAACTACGCGAGTGCAGAACAATTACTGGAAGTAATTACTTCCATAAAATATCTTGGTGTAAACATAAGGGACGGTTTGAAATGAAAAAAAAAAAAGTATGAAATGAGTCGTGGGTCAGGCAAATGCAGCAGAGGATGACTTACAGAGGATGTTCCTGTTTATCGGTCTGCTTCTCGACATTAGAAATCAGTCAGACTCTGTCAGACCAGTAGCTGGCAATCTCAACTGCATTCTCCTTGGCCTGTAGTAGAGGTACAAGAAGCAGAGCATTGTGGGCAATCGCAAAGATGGGCTCTAGTCTCCAAGATAATTCCACTTAGCAAGATTATCCTTAGACCTGCCAACCCCACGTCTTAATCTGTTGAGATACTTCCAGATGTTCCATTTGATCTCCACCTGGGAGCAGCGACTCTGTAGCAGCAATCCACAGGGTGTCGTCGGCTGTTCTGTTTCTCCATTCGTTTTAGCGGTATGTCGATGGAGATGCATCCGTTCTGGTTGTGGTGTTCAGGAAGCTCTTTCTAGACTTCAGCTTTCTTCTTGGGGGTGTCTGACCATAGAGTGGATGGGCTGAATTGGTTTCTACATTCCGCCTCTCATTGTTGGCTGCTGCCTTAGTCTGATATCTGGCGGAGCTATTCCTGCCAGATTATAGAGCTTAGCAATGGGTGTTAGTTTCTAGCAGCCAGTTACTATTATGCAGTTCTCATTGACAGCAGTATCGACCTGTTTTGTATGTGCAGATATCAACCTGATGGGACAGGCATACTCTGCGGCAGAGTAGCAGAGTACGACGGTGGGACACCCCATTCACTGCTTGCGAGCCTTCTAATGATGCTATGGCGAGTCGAAATTTTCTGCTTTGTATTTATATAGTATTTTCTGTATGTCAATGTCCGATCCATCGTGACACTAAGATACTTTGAGTTCCTGCAGTGTTCTAGTTTTGTGTCTCTCCACTTAATTTGCAGTCTTCTACTGGCATCCATATTTCTTGAGGACAAGGAAACAGCCTCCCAGTAGAATGTGCTTCTATCTGTAAGTGCATTCGGGCGTCTTCTGGGCAACGGAATAGCTGGCTGATCTTTCCATCACAAAAGCGGTCACAATGAAGGTCACCAAAAGTGCAGGGCTGACCGTAATTTCTCTGGGGTTAAGGGAAGATCCAACATACAGCATCAGGTTTCATTAGAATCTCATTTATTAAGCACAAAAGCGCCATGGAGATGATTAGGAAACTCAACTGCCATACGCTGCAAGAGCAACGTTCTGCATCGCATACATTTCATGATGAGTCAACCAATATATTGCTCCCTCGTACGTAAATCTCAGGAATCGGCAACAAGGAATACAGAAATTAGGGCCCACAAGAAACACAATACGGACAATAAAACAATGTAACAACAATTCCAGTCTTTTGAAAGTAAAACTGATAAACGATTACTTAATGATGCACCACATTTGGCGGATGATTTTGCAGTCTCTGAAACTGTTTTAGATTGAATAACGGGGGTAAAGTTCACAAGTAATAGTCTAATGATACATTCTCTTAAAAGCTCGAATAAACCATACTCTTTAATTGTTGACTACATTCCATTCGATTAGGATAGCTGTGGAAAAAGATGAAGTATTTAATGAAGCTTGGGAAACGTTAGCGAATGATCACGAAAATTCCCTCAAACCATGTTAACATTTTAATAGGTGATTTTAATGCTCAAATAGGTAAAGGAAAAAAATGTAAGAAAAACGTCGGTGCATTTCCTGCGCATAAATAATCAAAATTACCAAAGATTTGTTGAAAAGTGCAAACATTTTAACGTAAACGTCATGTCAAAAAATTTTAATAACACTTCTAAACAAAAAACTAGACGGTCACCCAATACATTTCTTATGGAATTTCAAATCGATTATGTAGAAATTTAGAACCCAACTACTTTTAGCAATCTTTTTCGAATACTCAATGTTGGGAATTTTTGTAGTTTCTTTTAATCCATCGGATAAATTTATACGTTTATTTTCTTACGGCTACAAAGGTGGTGTGCGTATTTGTAATTTTGTTACTACCATATTTAAATATTTGAATTCCTTATTCCTGGACTTAAATGGTGTTTCACCATCCGCGTTCCAGTGAGGGTTTTTTTGTTTCTTTCGAATAATAGTTAAGTTTTGTACCGTTTTGATGAACTTTCCATCTAGTCTTAGCCATTTTTTTCTATTTATTTTCTCGTGGTTGCTTGTTAAAGTTGAGGTTACTTTAGCAGAGCCAAATTGTTTAGGTTGAACGTCTGAATCAATATGAGCCCCATTACGTTACTTGGGACATTGAACAAGATTTGATTTCCACAAGGTGTTCGATAACCATCGAGTTTATGGAATACCAGACCAACAGTGACTGAATCGATGCGTTACTAGCTATTAGAATTCGAGATGTCAATATCAACGGAGAAAATTATTCGTTGTTAATGTGATGTCAGGTGTGCCCCAGGGGACTGATGCAGAACAAATGCTCTTCAATACATATATAAATAACCTCGAAAATCCAATAAGGATGATTGTGGATGATGCAGAAATATCGAGTATTCTTGGGAAAGGTTATGAAAATGCAGTAGGATCTGCAGCGTATTGAAGCATGGTGCACGGAATGGCAATTGAACTTCAACGTAAACAAGTTCTTTGTTTACTTAGAAAAACAGATCCTGTTATTATATAACTACGCGAGTGCAGAACAATTACTGGAAGTAATTACTTCCATAAAATATCTTGGTGTAAACATAAGGGACGGTTTGAAATGAAAAAAAAAAAAGTATGAAATGAGTCGTGGGTCAGGCAAATGCAGCAGAGGATGACTTACAGAGGATGTTCCTGTTTATCGGTCTGCTTCTCGACATTAGAAATCAGTCAGACTCTGTCAGACCAGTAGCTGGCAATCTCAACTGCATTCTCCTTGGCCTGTAGTAGAGGTACAAGAAGCAGAGCATTGTGGGCAATCGCAAAGATGGGCTCTAGTCTCCAAGATAATTCCACTTAGCAAGATTATCCTTAGACCTGCCAACCCCACGTCTTAATCTGTTGAGATACTTCCAGATGTTCCATTTGATCTCCACCTGGGAGCAGCGACTCTGTAGCAGCAATCCACAGGGTGTCGTCGGCTGTTCTGTTTCTCCATTCGTTTTAGCGGTATGTCGATGGAGATGCATCCGTTCTGGTTGTGGTGTTCAGGAAGCTCTTTCTAGACTTCAGCTTTCTTCTTGGGGGTGTCTGACCATAGAGTGGATGGGCTGAATTGGTTTCTACATTCCGCCTCTCATTGTTGGCTGCTGCCTTAGTCTGATATCTGGCGGAGCTATTCCTGCCAGATTATAGAGCTTAGCAATGGGTGTTAGTTTCTAGCAGCCAGTTACTATTATGCAGTTCTCATTGACAGCAGTATCGACCTGTTTTGTATGTGCAGATATCAACCTGATGGGACAGGCATACTCTGCGGCAGAGTAGCAGAGTACGACGGTGGGACACCCCATTCACTGCTTGCGAGCCTTCTAATGATGCTATGGCGAGTCGAAATTTTCTGCTTTGTATTTATATAGTATTTTCTGTATGTCAATGTCCGATCCATCGTGACACTAAGATACTTTGAGTTCCTGCAGTGTTCTAGTTTTGTGTCTCTCCACTTAATTTGCAGTCTTCTACTGGCATCCATATTTCTTGAGGACAAGGAAACAGCCTCCCAGTAGAATGTGCTTCTATCTGTAAGTGCATTCGGGCGTCTTCTGGGCAACGGAATAGCTGGCTGATCTTTCCATCACAAAAGCGGTCACAATGAAGGTCACCAAAAGTGCAGGGCTGACCGTAATTTCTCTGGGGTTAAGGGAAGATCCAACATACAGCATCAGGTTTCATTAGAATCTCATTTATTAAGCACAAAAGCGCCATGGAGATGATTAGGAAACTCAACTGCCATACGCTGCAAGAGCAACGTTCTGCATCGCATACATTTCATGATGAGTCAACCAATATATTGCTCCCTCGTACGTAAATCTCAGGAATCGGCAACAAGGAATACAGAAATTAGGGCCCACAAGGAAACCTTACAGGCACTCACTTTTGCCGCGAACCGTACGTGACGGGAACAGGAGCAAGTAACAATGTTACTTAAAGTACCGTCCGCCATGTACCATGAACAAGGGAGGCAATACATTACGATTAATCTTAAAAGATAGGCTAAGGAAAGGAAAACCTACATTCTTACCACAGCGGTAATAGTTATATTCAACCTATACGAAAACCAGTCAGTAGTTATTAGAGTCGAAGGGCAAGAAAGGGCCGCAGAGGTTAGAAAGGGAGTAAGAAGGGTTGTAGCCTTTTCCCAGTGTTGTTTAATCTGTATATTGAGCAAGCAGTGAAGGAATTCTACGAAAATTTGGAGAGTGAATTAAAGTTCAGGGAGAAGAAATAAAAACTTTGCGGTTTGCCGATGACATAGTAATTTTGTCGGAGACCGCAAAAGATCTGGAAGAGCAACTGAATGGAGTGGACAGTGTCTTGAAAGGAAGATATAAGATGAACATCAACAAGAGTAAAACGAGGCGATGCTGAAGGAATTAGATTAGGTAATGAGACAATAAAAGTAGTAGATGAATTTTGTTATTGGGGTAGCAAGATAACTTCTGATGGCCGAAGTAAAGAAGATATAAAATTCAGAAAGGCTTTGGGAAGAAAAGCGTTTCTTAGGAAGCGAAAGTTGTTAACATCCAATATTAATTTAAATGTTACGATGTCCTTTCTGAAAGCATTTGTCTGGAGTGTAGCATTGTATGGGAGTGAAACATGGACGATAAGGAGTTCAGATAAAAAGATGATAATAGCTTTTGAAATGTGGTGCTACATACGAATGATGAAAATTAGATGGGTGGATCACGTAACTAATGAGGAGATGCTTAACCGGATTGGGGAAAAAAGAAGTTTCTGGCATATCCTGACTAAGAGAAGGGATAGATTGGTCGTTCACATTCTTAGACATCAAGGAATTGTCAAGTTAGCATTAGAAGGAAATGTGTGGGGTAAAAATCGTAGAGGGAGGCCGAGGGACGAATACAGTAAGCAGATTCAAAACGATGTAGCCTGCCGTTGTTATTCTCACACCCAAACCTTCAGATGTCAGACACGCAGATCGGTACCAAACGTTTTATATCGATAGAACATCAACCCGAACTTATATATAATTCGTGCTATGTGCTGCCGTCCAGGAGAACGTGCGTAAACAGGAAATAATATGTGACACCTGTCCTACGGAGCATAAGAAACGCGTATTTGTTGGGGTCCGCCGCGCTGAACTCCCTTGGAGTAGTCGATAGAGCGAATGTTTGTTGTTACAAGGGCCCTCGATGCGGTGATCACTGTGTCCCCAGCCTAGAAAGCGGGAGACCCGGGTTCGGATCCGGGCTGCGTACACATTTTCAGCTTTGCCCATTCGCAGTTGATGTCATATATTCTGTGAGTACGAAAGAATAACAACTTCAGGATCAGAAGTAACGTCACTTCTTTCGGGACATGCCACATGTATATAAATGACTGCTAGATAGGCAGCACCATCGTTCAGCAGATCTCCGTGTTGTGGCTAGAGTGCCGTGTGTTTGACCACACCATCAAATGGGGCTGACATTGTTGTCCAGTCCGCACGCTAGTGCTACTGCTGCAGCTGACAGTGCTGTTTTGCGAAATGTACCCATGGAACCTTATAGACATACTCTTTTAACAATTTTAACGTACTGCAGCTTAAAAAAAGGGGGGTCGAGGCGGGGCTTGAACCCATGACCCTCTGTTTGATGAACTAACACTCTACCAACTAGCCCACGGAAGTGCATAGTAGGAAGCTCTCACAGTCATGCTTAAAAAAAAAAAAAATGTTCTAACGTTTGTAATTCTATGGGACCGAACTACGTTGGTCATCAGTCCCTAGTCTTAAAAACTACTTAAACCAATTTAAATTAAACTAAGGACAACACACACACATCCATGACCGAGGAAGGATTCGAATCTCCGACGTCGGAGGCCGCGCGATCCGTAACGTGGCGCTCCAGACCGCTCGGCTGCTACCGCGCGGCTCATGCTTTTCCTTCACTCCGTAGGCTAGGTGTTACTTATTATTATAGTTAACACACGTTCTCCTGGACGACAGCACATAACACGAATTATATAGAAGTTTCGATTGATACTCTGTCGATATACAACGTTTAGTAGCGAGCTGAGTGTCTGACATCTGCAGGTTTGGGTGTCAGATGAAGAGACTTGCATAGGACAGGGTAGCATGGAGAGCTGTATCAAACCAGTCTGCAGACTGAAGACAACAACAACAGCAACGTCAGATCTTAGGATAGACTAAAGTAAGGGTTTTAAATGTGGTCGGAGACGCACAGTGTTGGAGAGATTTATGGAGAGAGCGCACCTACCATTGGGGCTGGATGCGGCAATGACCCATTATCGCCGATGCTACAGGGAGCAGGTGGTGGCGTTGGGTGGCGCTGCTTGCTTTATAGAGGCCCCCGTCCACGGATGGCGCCGACTTCTTTACTGGCTGCGCGGCCAGTCGCGCGCATATGCGCATGCGCAGGCCGCGTCGGGGGCGCAGGGGTCGCGCCACACCGGACCTATTAACTTGCTTTATGCACGCCTCTGCCGCGAAAGCCACCGTTACGAGCGTCATTAGCTCTATTTTATGTTTCCGTTTCATGCTCTCCGCGGGACATTTTCTTATGCGAGGAGGCGGTCCTCGACAGTCGCGGCTTCTGATGTGGACGGCAGATTTTGAGGGACATCTGTGAATGTGATGAATTCGGAGAACAGACAAAGCAATGGCCTCAAATTAACGCAAGCCGCTTCCAGTACTGTATTCCGTTCAAACACGTACCGTCAAAATTTTGTAAAAGATGAAATTCACTCCGGCTTCAATAGAAATAGTTATAAAGTGTAGTAACCCTTCGAAAATATGGCGACTTCATATTCCAAGTCTTAAATGAGACCGCTCTCTCAGAACATTACAATAAATCATTGAATAAACATATTATCTATTCGTATTTAAATTGTTGTTGTGGTCTTCCGTCTGCAGATTGGATCTGAGAATATGTACGGTAACCTACACCCTTTTGAATCTGCTTACTGTATTCGTCCCGCGGTCTCCCTTTCCTTGAGCTCTCAAAATGTTACTCACCAACTTATCCCTTCTCTTAGTCTCCCAGTTTTCTTGAGTACTTCCTCATTAGTTACGTCAACTACCCATCTAATCTTCATCGTTCGTCTGTAACGTTACATTTCAAAACCTATAATTTTTTTTGTCTGATCTCTTTATGTTCCACGTTTCACTCCCATACGGTGCTACACTCCAGAGAAATGCATTCAGACAGTACACTTAAACTAACCTTGAATATCAACATTTTTCGCTTTTTCAGAAACGCTTTTCTTCCCATAGCCATTCTGAATTGTATATCTTCTATAGTATACGGACATCAGTAGTTATTTGACTACCCAGATAACTAAACTCATCTACGACTGTTATTGTCTCTTTGTGTAATGCAATTCGTTCAGCTTCGCCTGACTTTTTGACACTACATTCCATTACCCTTATTTCACTCTGTTAAAGTTCATCTTACACCTCCCTTTCAAGTCACTGTCCATTCCGTCTAATTGGCTGTGACAGAACTACTGTGTCATCAGCAAACTGCAATGTTTTTATTTCGTCTCCCTGAACTTTAATACCCTTACCAAATTTCTCCTTACGTTACTTCACATCTTGCTCAATGTGCAAATTGAACATCTTTGGTGAAAGACAATTATATATTTTTGACTACGTTACAGCGTTCGTTTTAATGAAATAAATCGCAATTTGCGATCACTTATGGCTTCACTGTACTAGGTTTAGATGTACTATCAATGTGCGGCTTTGCTAACAGGAGACAGTGTGGCGAATGGAGATGTGGGTGTGGCTGGAGAGGTGCAGGGAAGAGTCCTCTGCAGTCGGCTTGGTCACTGTGTCCTCGGTGGCGGAGTGGTCAACGAGTGCCGGGCGCCGTGGCTCAGCGCGCCCGGTCAGAGGGTTGAACGTCCTCTGTAATAAAAAAGCTGAGCCGAATGATCTACGAACGACCAAATACGAACAATGAAGACGACCGCAAAGCATAGATCTACCTGAAGAACAAAAAAAAAAAAAAAAAAAAAAAAAAAAAAAAAAAAAAACGAGTCTGCCTAGTAAGCAGGAGATCCCGGGTTCGAATCCCGACCGGGCACAATTTTTAATTCGCCGCACATTGGTATTACATGTGAACCTAGTACAGTGAAGCCATAAGTGATCGCAAATTGCGATTTATTTCATTATTGGTGAAAGGCTATTACCAGGACTTACTCCCTTCCCTACCACTGCGACCCTCTTCATGCCCTTCGACTCTCATAACTCATGTCTGGATTTTGTACAAGTTGAATGTAGCTCTTCGTTTGCTATATTTTACCCTTAATAACTGCAGAATTATAACGAGTGTTTTTCAGTCAACATTATCAACAGCTTTCTACGTATCTACAAATGCTATAAACGTAGGTTTCCCTTTCATTAATCTATCATCTAAGTTAACTCGTATTCCACGCGGGAATACTGATCTTCCCCAAGGTCGGATTCCACCAGTTTTAACCATTCGTCTGAAAATAATTCATGTTAGTATTTTGCAACCATGACATATTAAACTGATAGGTTTCTTATTTTTACATTTGTCTGCACTTGATTTCTTTGGAATTGAAATTGCTATATTATTCTTGAAGTTACAGGGTATTTCCCCTGTTTCATACATCTTGCAGACTTGGTGAAACAATTGCTTCATTACTAGCTCTCCTAACGATATCAGAAGTTCGGGCGAAATATGATCTACCCCAGGGGCCTTGGTTCTACCTAAATCTTTCAGTGTTCTTCAAACTCTTCCCGTGGTATCGTACCTCCTATCCCATCTTCCACTACTTCGTCTTCCATATCCATTACAAACAAGAATGAAATTGGTGTCCATTCGTTTACCTTTCTTTTAGTGACTATTTATAAGTTAACGTGGCAGTAAACAAGCAGTAAACAAATATATGCCGCTCTTTGGTCAAATATGTGATATACACCAATGCTACCTCACAACAACAAAACTAAGACTACTCAAACAACACACTTCAGAATACTCTGATAAGTTCGGTGAATCCCATATTTTCTAAAACGCGCTGAAGAGTGAAATACCTGCGCATACACGATGAGGAACACGCCAACAAGCACTGCAGTGAAGCGGTGGTACGCGCTACGACCCAGCTAACAGGGTGTGAGAACTCGTGTCATTGCAACATGGAGCGCAAAATGGACCAACGCGTTAACATCGAGTTTTGTTTCACATTAGGCAAAGCGGCGACGGTGACCCATGGGGTGTTGTGCAGATGTATGGTGTTGAAGCAGTGAGTAAAAAGTGTGTGAGTGGTTTAAACACATCAGAGGCAGGAAGGAAAGTGTCGAGCATGAGCCACTTTCGTGTCGACCGTCCACATTCACAGTCTCGGTGGCTGTCTTTGATAATGGTAGCAGACGAGTAGAAGATCAACATAGATATTATAAGTAGACCAGAGATTAGACAACACGTGACCGCAGTACTTCCAGCAATTCTACAAGAAGCGTATACTGACATTTTCCAAAATCCTTGTAACCGATGTCAGAAGCGTATTGTTGTAAGTAGCCATTACTTTATAGGCCAGTAAAGGTATTTTTCTGTCTAACTCTTGTTTCCTATATTCCCTTAGACCATTCAGGGAACTTTTCAGACGTACCTTGTATATCTAAAAATCTTCAAAGAACAGAAAAATTTCTTTTTATTTAACACTTTCTACTTATTCACCGTTCTTGCACAAAAAATTAGTGTGCAATTTTTTTTTTTTTTTTTTTTTTTTTCATTTTCTGCAGGGGCATTCTGTTTTCATGTTGTCTGTCTTTGCGTAAATACACCATCTTCCGAAGACGTAACATAGGAAATAGTCTACTTGAGCCTACAAACCTCGTAAATTATCTAATATGGAAGAAGTATAATGTTTGTAATTGATCCTGCAACAACAAGATGATTTCTCGTCACTTGTGGACAACAAATTTTTTAACCCTACAACTAAATGGAAACACACATATGGTAATGAAAATGCAGCGGTGTCAACTAAAAATACATCAAAGTTAGTGTGATCGGTCTAGGGGAACGAAGAATGCCGTTCTCACTAAACAACAGTTGCTACAGGATTGAATAAAGTATGACATGTCAAGCAACACGAATGAGGAAGGTATGCGATAGGAAAGCTCGCTCACGCATTGAGTAAAAAAGTAATCACCAAAGTTGGAAAAGTTGGGCTGTGTGCCACACTGACAGAGGGCTAGGAAACTTCTCAATTACAGAAAAACGCATCGTGTGTGTTCAGTCTGGTTTCTGTTGCAGACGACAAATCCTCAATACCCTATCGTATCCATCAAACGCAAAGAACAAATGCCCAAGCATCTCGGATATGTACATTTTAATTGATTGCATAACCATCCAATGTTAAGAATCATGAAACAAATTTGAAGTCTACGTGTATTTACTCTTAAGTATCACAAACGTTAGGCAAAACTTTGCAAAGAAAAGATTAATTATGAATTAAGTCAGTAAAAAGTGATGCTGACAATATGGTAAGTATCAAAGGAAAAAGAAAGGAATCCTGTATGGATATGGAAGCACGAAGAAAGCCTTACCTCGACAGATCGTTGATACTTGACTTATGGAACCAAACATGGGTTGCGCTTCCACACCACGTAACAAGTGAGCTGCAGCAGTTGCAGTCCGCAGTGCAGTGAAGTGTGGAAACTTGTTTTTGAGTCATCAGTCTTACGACGCGGCAGTTAATTCCTCTGCTGCGTCAGACTCTTCATCTTTCAGTAGCACTTTCACCCTACGTGGTCTGTTATTTTCTGGAAGTATTAAAAACCCTGTCTTGAACTTTGACCCTCTACAGAAACCTCTATTACCATACAATTTATTCCCTGATGTCTTGCATATGTCCTGTGATCCTGTCCCTTCTTTTTGAGAAGTGTTTTCATAACTTCCTTTTCATTGTCGAGTCCGCTAAGAGCTTCCTAATTGCTTGTGTTATCAGTCCACTAACTTTCGACATTCTTTAGAAGCAGCACATGGAAAATGCGTCAGTTGTGTTAAAAAACGATGTTCCCACTATCCATACTTTCCTACCTATTCAACAATGTGCTACAAACGTACTTTTCCAGAAGACTCTTGTTGCTTATGAACGCCTTCTTTGCTCTTCTAGTCTGTCCCGTTTTTAATACCTTTCTTGTTTCGTTTGAGTTACTTTGCTTGTCAAGGCAGAAGATTTCCTTAACTTCGTCCACTTCCTGATTATCAATTTTCATGTTACGTTCCTCTCAATTCCTTATGCCTCTCGTTATTTTTGACTTTTTACTGTTAACTCTCAAAACCCGCTAGGTTAGCCTTGTGGTCTAACGCACCGCTTTCCGAGACGGGAAGACAGGGAGGCGTTTCGGCTCCGGTACGAATTTGCCCAGCCGATTAACGAAGGGGGTCGGAGTGCCGGGCATTCTGAATGTGGTTTGTAGGCGGTTTTCCACATCCCCCTAGGTGAATATCGGACTGGTACCGAAGTACATTATTTGCAAACATTTCGCAACTCTTTACAGTTACACACATATAACATTATATGCAGACATTTGGGGTACACGTTTCCTTCTGGGTGCATTGCGTGGCGACAGGAGGGGCAACAGGCCACCCGGTAAATATTAACATGCGAAATCCGGATTTAACAAAGCCGACCCTGCATGTGCGAGAACATGGCTAAAGAGATAGAGAAACTGTTTAATCTCAATTCTTATTCTGTACACATAATACTGACGTTTCTAATCAACAAATCGTGTAATTGTCGTAAGTAAATCCTATCATTGATGTCCTCTTTAACTGAATTTCTATTCCTCGCTTGCCGGTCGCGGTGGCCGAGGAGACTGAGCCGCTTCAGTCACGGTCTGCACGGCCACTACGGTCGGGGGTTCGAATCCCCCCTCGGGCATGGATATTTGTGCCGTCCTAGTTCGTAAGTAGTTCATAAGTAGTTTGTAAGTTTAGGGACTGATAACCCCGTAGTTAAGTCCCATAAGCTTTACAAACATTTGAACATTTTATTCCTCGCTTCAAAATTTCTTTTATTTCCTTACCTGCTTCTTGGATGTATATAATGAACAGTGGGGATAAAACACTGCATACCTGTCTCACACCCTTTTGAACGCAAACACTAAGTTCTTGGCCGCTTCTCAGAATTTCGAACATCTTGCATAATTTTAGACATTAGTACTCTTTTCTAAGACGACAGATCAATGTGACCAGCCTCAATTTTTCTACACTATTACTTTCATTATCAAGCAGGTAATGGAGAAGTGCTATGAGTGGAATAGGGCATTGTATCTATGTTTCATAGATCTAGAAAAGGCTTATGACCGTGTTCCTAGGAGGAAGCTGCTGTCAGTTCTTCAAGATTATGGTATAGGAGGCAAACTTCTGCATGCAATCAAAGGGCTTTACGTAGACAGTCAGGCAACAGTTAGAGTAGATGGCAAATTAAGCTGAGGCTTAAGACAAGGCTGTAACCTGTCACCACTGTTGTTCATACTATTCATGGATCATATGTCGAAAACAGTAGACTGGCAGGGCGGGATTAAAATAAGTGAAAACAAAATAAGCAGTCTCGCATATGTTGATGACTTAGTTGTAATGGCCGATTCGATTGAAAGGTTGCAAACCAATATTACAGAGCTCGATCAGAGGTGCAAGGATTATTATATGAAGATCAGCATCTCCAAAATGAAAGTAATGTCTGTTGGAAAGAGATTCAAACAGATTGAGTGCCAAATAGAAGGGAACAAAGTTAGAACAGATAGATAGTTTCATGTACCTGGGATGTATTTTCTCACAGGATGGCGACATAACGAAAGAACTGGAATCGAGGTGCAGAAAAGCTAATGCAGTGAGTGCTCAGCTAAGATCTACTCTCTTCTGCAAGAAGAAAGTCAGTACCAAGACTAAGCAGTGCAGCGCTCTAACTTTCGACCAACATTTTTGTATGGGAGTATAAGTTGGGTGGATACAGGCTACCTTGTTCATAAGGTAGAGGTTACAGATATGAAAGTAGCAAGAATGATTGCAGGTACTAATAGATGGGAACAATGGCAGGAGGGTGTCCATAATGAGGAAATCAAAGAAAAACTTGGAATGAACACCACAGATGAAGCAGTTAGAGCGAACAGACTGAGATGGTGGGGTCATGTTACACGCATGGGAGAAACAGGGTTATATAAGAGACTGATGAGCTCGGCAGCGGAGGGTAAGAGGAGTCGAGGTAGACCAAGAAGAAAGTACTTAGATTCGGCGCAGAATGATTTTGAAGTGTAAGGCATAACATCAAACGAGGCATCAATGTTAGCATTGAATAATGGATCATGGAGGAATTTTATTAGAGGTACTATGCTCCAGACTGAACGCTGAAAGGCATAATCAGTCTCTAATGGTGATGATGATTTTTTTAATCTAAGATCCTTAATTGCTGCGGTTATCGGACCCTAGTCGTACAACCTATTTTAACTATCTTAAATTAAGGACAACACACACACCCATCCCGAGGGAGGACTCGAACCTCCTACTGCGAGTAACCACGCTCTCCGTAGCAAGGCTATTTGGAGCCTTCGGCCACTCCACCGCGGCAGGCGTTCTTCAGCATACTATCCATGCCAGTAGCTTGGATGTATGACCATCGTAGTTGAGTGTGCAACAGTTATCAGACTTAGCTGTCCTTAGTAACTACAGATTTGTGGGAATGATATTTTTTTCTAATGTATGATGATACGTCGACAGTCTGATGGATTCTACATAGCAGTTAAAACAATAATTTGGTTATCTTTTGCCGCAATGATATTAGAGATCCCAATGGAATCTTATGTATGCCTGCTGACATACCATACCTCAAGTCTTACAGAGATTCTTCGTTTTTCGCTTTCTCATATTGGATCCCTAATTTATTGAGGAGATAATACATTGTATAAAAATCGTATGACTGGAAATAAAACACCATATTAAGTAAAGAGATGTTGAAATTAGCAGTGAATCTTGAACAGTATAACTGATGTACACACTTCAACATTCAATCTAGGCGGTTATGTATGTGTGTTTTGGTATATAAATCGATGCACAGTCCACATATTACAAAAGCTCATCTGGTGTAGCAGATGGTGGTTTGTCCTGGACCAGCCATGCCAACTCCGAAATGCATGGCAGCAGCGGATGTGTAGCGTTGGCCACTTATTGTACTACCGGCAATGCGTATCAGGGGGATGCAAGAAAGAAACAAGTACCAGCGCAAATAATAAAACTACGTGCGGGGCCAATATGTCGTTAACTAAAGTAGCAGTTCAAACGTACGGTCAAACCGTAATACGACCGTGGTGGTGGCGGAGCCAGATTCTATACCGGGACATTGTTTTTACCGCTGAATCCCATAGACTACACGACAGGTTAGCGATGTCTTCCATAGTTAAGCAACGTTTCTGTACTGTTTGAAGACAGCCACCACCACACTCGACGGAACTTCAAACCTCTGTTCAAAAATCTTAAACGATTTGGGGGGAGAGCGAGGGGAGATCAATCCCAACGACACATATGCGACCTCTAAGTATCGGAAGTTTAGGTTGCAGCATAGCGCGTACATACCGTCATTCACAATCTGATATATAAAATGACACTAAGGATCGATAAATGAGTGCCGAGAATATCTTGTTGTGTGAGACGGAATTTTTTTCTCATATAAACTGATCGATCCCGTACTCTTCAGGTAGTAAATGCTAACGGGGAAACACCATAATACCTGTTGTCTAAGGACACTAAATAAAGCTGCTACATGATACAAACAAACGTGTGCTCACTAGCAAGCAGCACAAACGCTAGCCGGACACCAAAACGCTTCTGCCAGCATAATTTCCAGGCCCAATAATATTAACAGCTAAACAGTAGCCACAAAATGAATTGATATTTTAAATGTCACAGTATGTTAGCAAAGGTATAGCTACTTTTAGATTGTTCACATGAAAGCTGTTAATAGTGTGTGATATTTTCCTCCATGTTGAAACCCTAGGGGATCGATTGAGGAGAACACCCGCAACAAAAAATCGAACTAACGTGTTTTACGACACACTTTTCGTATTTCTGTAACATTTGCCTTCGTAATTAAACTGTTAACTATCTTTATTTTACATTAAATTTTACGTATATTTGTATTGGTCAGAATCCATATTGCTGTTAACTTGATTTATAGCAAAAATATATTTTTGCTGCCGTTGCTAGTCAGCGATAACATCTATGCACTCAACACTAAATATTCTAAATATAATTTTAACACACAGCCAAAATTATTTGATATTTCAGAGTTTTACTTTGACAAACATAGGCTTTTTAAGAACTTTTACCTCTTTTAGCTGTTATTTTATTATTTTTCCCATGTTTTAATTGTTTTCTGTTAATACACTATCAGCCGTCATATTGTGATAGTTTGTCATCTTTTTCCAAGTTTATTATCTTTGCCTGTACTGCTTTACGTAAATCCGAGAGACAGTATCAAATCGCAGTTAGTTTTGCAAATATACAGGGTGTTTTACTAAGTGTGTTTGCCTCTGTAACTTATAAAATAATAGGTGACGGTAAATTTTAATGCGGTAGGTCAACACAAGAAATGTTACACTTTCTACGTAGCTATGAACATAGTTTATTATATCATTTTCCAAAGAGCTACATCACAAAGATATAATTTTGTAAATGGAGCAATAGTTTTTTCTATAGTGCATTGGATTCGATGAAACCAGCTGCGTTCAAATCAATTTAAACTACATTCCTATCACTGTTAGTTTGGGAGCTACAACCCTTCAATGTTTAGGGGGTGGAGACTACAACAGCGTAGCTAACTGGCTAGTGGTCATGAGACAGTGGGCCGTGCCCCAGGGATAGCCACTCGGCCAATCAGCTACGCTATCGCAGCCTCCGCCCCCGGAACTTTGAAGGGTTGTAGCTTTGAAGGCCAGTAACTGGCCATTATCAATGCATGTCTTTAACTGAAGATGGTATTAGATGGACAACTCACACCACGCCAAGTAGGCCAACTGGTCATTTTTTCAAAGGTCTACAGATAGCTGAAAACCTCAGAGTATTGGAAACATGTCACAGTCGTGGAGCGCAAACCATGGAAAGCATCTTCAAAGTGTTCTACCAACTAAACTTAGTCTTTGGTTCGCTTTCCTTACAATATTTTCTGTGTGTTCTTTCCAAATTAAGTAGTTGGTAAATGTTACTCCTAGTAGTTTAGTTGAATTTACAGGCCTGTAATTTTGACTGATTTATCCAGTATATGATGTTAAACGGATTTCTTCTAGTGGTCATGTGGATGTATTTACACTTCTCACTATTAAAGGTCAACTGCCATTTTTTGGACCTTGTAGATATCTCATCTAAATCATTTTGTAGTTGCTTTTAATCTACTTGTGAATTTACTAACCGATAAATGACAGCATCATGCACGAACAGTCTAAGAGAGCTATTCAGATTGTGTCCTAAATTGGTTTATGAAAGTAAGAAACGGTAGGAACCATATATCACTTCCCTGGGGAACGCGAGATATCACGTTTTTACTCGATATCTTTCCGTCAGACACAACGTACTGTGACCTTTCTGACAGGAAATCAGGAATCCAATCGCAAACTGTGGCCTGTGTTCGCAAATGCATGGTTTCCATGCAAGATACAGTTTATGCAATCATATTACGGTACAGAGTCTCTGATATGCCTTGTACCATGCAACCACAGTTACAATATGTGTTCAAAATGGTTTCCATATTTCTCAATGCATGCATGTAAGTGCCGTGGCGTGTTATGTCTCTCATGTTTACATCGGCCAGTTTGCATCCGTGCAGTGTCGAAAGACAGGATAATAAGCTGCTCCAGTGCCTCCAAATCTGAAATGGGCTCTGAAAACACGATAATTTTGAGCTGCCCTCATAACTACAAATCGTTCTGGCTCAGATATGGTGAACGAGTATGTCATGCAACTAGACCTCCTCGTCCGATCGACTGACCGTGAAAGACACGAATGAGATGGGTCTTGGTGTTATCGGCAACTGACAGTTGCAACGACACTAGCGCTCCTAGCGGTGGGCAAGCCGCGTAAGGAGTAATGTTTGTTTATAATGACTTTTGTACGTAATTAACTAAATAGATACTATTATTTCTGCGTTAAAAGCATCAGTAAAGTATCAGAAGACATACATTGTTGGGAAATTGTAAAATGTAAAAAGAGCCGAATTTCATTGATTCAAATGTTTAAATGTTTGAACTTCTATGGGACCAAACTACGTTGGTCATCGTTCCCCAGTCTTACAAACTACTTAAACTAAGTTAAACAAACCTAAGGACAAATATGAACATTCGAAGCGCCGTGTCGGAGCGGCCGAGCGTATTGTGGCGCTATGCTATGATTCGCGAGGCCGTTCCCCGTCGGGGGTTCGAATCCTGCCTCGGGCATAGATGTTTGTGGCGTCTTTAGTATAAGCTAGTTCATAAGTAGTTTGTAAGCTTTACAAACATTTGAACCTCCTACGCGGCAGCCCGTGCAGTCCATAACGTGGCACTCCAGACCGCTCGGCTACTCCCGCGCGGCATTTTCATAGATTCACTGGTATAAATAACAAAGTCGTTTTAAACAAATACTAACGAATATGTGTGTATTTGCAACTTATTCCACTGAAAGTAAGTAGAATATGAATATAAGAGAAACATAAATTTATATTATGGTCTCTTTTTGCTGTGACAGGCAGTTCTTGACGCATTTTAATTCGTTATGCAGTCCAATGGTTCGCACATTTTTACACTTCACTCGTGTTTCTTACACAACCATATACTTTTGAGTGTAATTTCTTTAGCTGTAAAACCTAATGTTTTGAATATTCTTGCTGTTTGTAGTTCAGTTGTAGAAACAATTGTGAATTTGGGTCACCTTTGTCGGCAAAAAGAGTTTGATTGATTTTACAGTTTTGTTGCCTCGGCTGTGACGTTTCTCCTATAGCTATAGTTGTGGTGGCTGATTTGGTGCTTTAAATACTGTAAGTATTGCATTATGGTATTATTATTTTTATTGAATACTATGTATGTTATATCCATCCTCACCGATTTTGCTGGAATTGTAGTGAAGGAACCTTAACGTTCATGAGTAGAAAAGCGATATCTTTCTGCTCTATAGCTCTTCATACTTTCACTAATGTAAAACGTATCTCGAAATCAATATTAGCGATACTATTCGCACTCATCCAATACCGTATTCAGAAATGTAGCTTGCCGACCGCTTGGAGCGCCGCTGTCGCAGTGTATAACCAAAACCAGTGGAGTGTCGTGACTGTATGCATTAGACTGTGGCATGGCTGTTTGCAAGTAGGCAGGTATAGGCTGAAGATCATTATTTATGGGTTTTTCTGTGATATTTTTGTGAATCTGGATGTGTATTTGCCTTACGGCTTGATTTTCTACGTAAAATCCATCTATTACATGTTTTGATAATCTCAGTTAATGTCTGTAACCACTGCACACCATAATATCTTTGCAACTGCTATGTAGCATCTGCGCTACAGCAGCATCTTTGACCGCCGAGGCGAGCAATGGACAGTAAGCAGTTGAACAGTCGAGTGGAGGCTGTGTTAGAGTATAGTCATGCGATAGCCGCCGTGTAGTATGGATGCGCTGGTAGGCTACGATTCACGTGCCGAGTTTGTTTAATTGGATTATGTACTTATGAATGTATCTCGCCAGAGGGCGACGAAACTTTGATGTATTATATTGGAAGAGAAACCTTGTATCAAGAGGACGAGAATATTTGTAAAGGTACGAAATTGTACAAACCCATTGTAATCACTATTATTGACGACCCAACAAAGGTATGTTTCTTTAGCAAAATAAATAACTTATTGGTTACTAATTCTCTTATTTCAGCTCAATCAAGTCTTTCATTTTCTTGATTGTGGCATTTTTATATTTTTGTTCCATGGTACGTGCCGAGTTTGAGATTTTCTTTAGTTAATGTTCAAATGTTTGTGAAGCTTTAGGGACTTAACAGCGGGGTCATCAGTCCCTAAACTTACAAACTACTTATGCAATACCTTATACGAAAGACGACCCAAACATCCATGCCCGAGGAGGTATTCGAACCCCCGAAAGCAGAGGCCGTACAGACCGTGACTGGCGCACCGCAGACAGCTCGGCGTCTGCGGCTGGCCGTTAATGTTCACGTGCCAGTTAAGTGATCAGTTCTTTCATGCCACTGAAACGTTATTTCCAGAAATAGTGCTCACAGAAGCACAGATTATTTTATAACAGGTGTACTGACGCAGAGTTGGAGCTCCCATTGTTTTATTTTTTATGTGTATAAAATATTATTACAGGACCTAATTAACTTAGTACGTTGCGCATATATATTTAGAGAGACTGGTGATTTTATAAATAGTTTACAGGGCTATATGTGTTTAATATTGGATGGCAAACTGAAAGCAATGAAAAATGCTCTATCTGTTCGGTGTACGTTTATCACGTCTGAAGCACAAGACGTAAAGAGCTAAAAATTTGTACAGTTACTAATGTCTACCTAAGGAAGGCTTTAGGCACGGTTTTATGGCGATCGGATAGCTATTTATCTATATATATATATTAATGTGAATGTCTGTTCGGTGTACGCTTATCACGCCCGAAAGACAAGACGCAGAGACTTGAATATTTTACAGTTACTAATTTATACCTGAGGAAGGTTTTAGGCGTGCTTTTATAGCGATCTGATAGATATTTAGTAATTTGAAGAGTATAACGGGAAATGTGGAACAATAATTACTCTTTGAAAATTCCATTTACTCTTTGAAAATGGTTTTATTGGTTGCATTGTTGCTTGTGGGTTGATAATGATAAAAGGGTGGATTATATTGGGAAGGAAAGTTATCGGTGTATATAAAAATCTACATGTCTGTGTGTGTTAATATTTCGCTCTGCAGCGAAAACTGCAGAACGCAAACGAATGGTCTGTGTGTAATTGTTGTCCGAAGTGTCCCGTTGCACACCATAGCAGCTCCATGCCGATAGCTATAAGGGGGTGGAGAAGATGGTGGTTGAAAGTTATCAAATTATAAAAAAATTCGGACTGAAGGCCAGCGATGACGTTTGCGACTCTATAGCAAGAAAGTTACATAGAGCGAAACGTGATGCCACAGACCATATCTTTGATCTATGCGTGCTACAATGTCTTCAGCTCTTTCTCTGTAAGGAAATATAAAAATAAATAGAGCAGTAAAAAATAAATTTCTTTTAACACATCTCTTTAAAAAAAAATCGATTTGACGTTTCACACATTACATCAACTGATCGATCTGTGATATTATTAGAATCATTATTGTTGAATTTCCTTTAATCCCTTCAGATATGCCATTTCATTTCAAAAGACTTCAGTTTCCAGTTCGTCTAGCTTTTGCCATGACAATTAATAAAGCTCAAGGACAATCATTAAACGTCGCAGGAATCCATTTACAGCTCTCATGTTTTTCACATGGTCAGTTATACGTCACTTGCTCAAGGGTGGGCAACGCAAAAAAGTCTCTACATTTACGCTCCAAGCAATACTACAAATAACGTAGTTTACTAGAATGCCCTAAAATGTAATTAAAATGAATTTGGACATTACTCTCACCATACGTGTTGAGATATTGCAACACAGGGTATAAGGAATAATGTATGTATTATTTATTGTAAATCATTACGCACTTCACATTTTTTTATTCGAATGTTGATTAAAAATGTTTCTAAAAAAGGTATTGTATTTCATTTCATCCTTCAAATCTAGTCTCACTGCACACTACTGAAAGATAGCTTATCTATCATAATCAACCAACACACAAGCGGAGCCGCGGGTTTAAGCTAGTGCTAGATATTTATAAGTTCAGTTTATGACAGTTTCTCACGAGATTTATTCAGCAGATTTATTTAAAGCTTTTAAATAGCAACTGTAAACGAGAAAGTTTCTCCAGTTTTCCGTTCAGTCTCACTTGCTTGATTTAATTAGCAACTTTCTAGTAGAAACTGCTGTTCACTTTTTACACAAACGTAATAGTAAAAAATGATATGTGCAACACAAATTATTCTTTTAAATGTTCTACGTTAGTGATAAGTTTGGGAATAATAAATTTGAGTACATAGTTAAGGAATACTATGGTGATATACTTCGTCATAGAAAGGAATGGAGTGGAATGAAATAGTTCAAATGCTCAAATGTTTGTATAGCTTATGGGAGTTAACTACGGGGTCATCAGTCCCGAAACTTACAAACTACTAATGTACTAGATAACACTAGGGACGGCACAAATATCCATGCCCGTGGGTGGGGATTCGAACCCCCGACCGTAGTGTCCGTGCAGACCGTGACTGGAGCGCCTCAGTCCTCTCGGCCACCGCGGCCGGCATGAAATAGTTGGTTGTGGACAGGTGACAGTGGATCTTGTATGAGGACTGCAGAACCACCCTCCTTACCATATTGAATAATTTCCGCTAAATTTATGACGTCATTCCTGTCAGCGGTAAGTACCACCGACTGCTTAACAGGCCTCTTCGGGACGTAAAGGCCGAATGGGATTGGCGATGTAGTGACGTTAATGACTCAAATGGCTACAGTAGAGCCGTCCGCGCGCCCTCGCGGCTGTCGTCCCTGACTGACGCAGCCCGGCGCCCCTTTGTCTTCCACGCCGGATTGCAACTCATCTGGCGCTGAACGGCCGCGACAGACGGGTCGGCATTCGATTTCCTGCGATCTCCTACGCACGCGCCGTAATGGACTATTGTCTCGGTGACCTCTGCCGACGTATCGGCGGGGCAGGTTGAGCGCTTTCCCGTCCCCCTTGAGCACTAGACGGTAAACGTTACTCTCCGTAGACTGCCTTTTACTCGAAGAGCTTTCATCGTTATCTCGAAAGTAAATACACTAGAAACAGTGTAACTCAGGGTTGTCTGTGATATCTGCACTCGTGCTCAGCCTCGAGAACCACTATAATAATTTCCTGAGCCGTCGAATGGTTTTTCTCCTCTCTGTAGCAGTTTTATCCGTTCACCTGTAAGCAAAATTGTGTCAACAATCTTATGGATTTATCGTTACTAGCAATGCCTGTGGTCGAAAATCGACCAATTGTGTTTACAATGGTCACTGGGGTAAAATTTTGCGTATCATGTCGGCGGCCTCACTTGATTATGTTGGTAACATCAACAACACGCCGGCCGCAATGGCCGAGGGGACTGAGGCGCTTCAGTCACGGTCTGCACGGCCACTACGGTCGGGAGTTCGAATCCCCCCTCGGGCATGGATATTTGTGCCGTCCTTAGTTGTAGCTAGTTCATAAGTAGTTTGTAAGTTTAGGGGCTGATGACCCCGTAGTCAAGTCTCATAAGCTCTACAGACATTTGCACATTTTTTTCAACAACACTTTGGCCATTTGTTCGAACCACATAAATTGACTCGATTAGTGTATCGTACAGACTATGAATCATCATCATCATCCTTAGTGACTGATTATGCCTTTCAGCATTCATTCTGGAGCATAGTACCTCTAATAAAATTCCTCCATGATCCCCTATTCAAAGCTAACATTGATGCCTCGTCTGATATGCCTTTTACTTCAAAATCATTCTGCACCGAATCTAAGTACTTTCTTCTTGGTCTATCTCGACTCCTCTTACCCTCCGCTGCCGAGCTCATGAGTCTCTTAGGTAACCTTGCTTCCCCCATGCGTGTAACATGACCCCACCATCTCAGTCTGTTCGCTCTAACTCCTTCATATATGGTGTTCATTCCCAGTTTTTCCTTGATTTCCTCATTATGGACACTCTCCTGCCACTGTTCCTCAACTATTAGTGCCTGCAATCATTCTTGCTACTTTCATATCTGTAACTTCTACCTTATGAATAAGGTAATCTGTATCCACCCAACTTTCACTCCCATACAACAAAGTTGGTTGAAAGATAGAGCAGTGCACCGCTAACTTAGTCTTGGTACTTACTTCCTTCTTGCAGAAGAGAGTAGATCTTAGCTGAGCACTCACTGCATTAGCTTTGCTGCACCTCGATTCCAGTTCTTTCACTATGTTGCCATCCTGTAAAAAAAAAAAAAAAAAAAAAAAAAAAAAAATTGAATCGGCCATTACAACTAAGTCGTCCGCATATTTGAGACTGCTTATTTTGTTTTCACCTATTTTAATCCCGCCCTACGAGTCCACTGATTTCAACATATACATTGTGGTTCATGGTGTGGGTTCCTGTAGTCATGTCCTAGTTCATGAACCACGGGCAACGTATGAGTGGCCAAGTAAGTGGTCCTGACAGTTGGGATACCAGTTACTTGGAATAACGTTGTGCATCTTGGACATATTCTGAGTCGTGGCCACCTCTGTGCTCAGACGACAAAGACTACCAAATCCACCGGTTAGTCCCTCAAACGTTAGGAGTAAAACCCAGTGGGGCCTGGGCAAGTAAGGCTAGCAACCTACTTCCCAGGTACTTCAATATAATGCTGGCAACAGAGCAAAATGCCTCGGACCTTTGGAGGTGGTGGAGTTCCACCTCTAATTGACAGACCATGAAGTAAACAAATAATGCTGTTCCTGCTTTATGGTTGTCAGGTTCTTGTATGTATCCTCGTCCGCTCAGTAAAAATAATGGCCCTCGTAAAGCGAAGAAAATATCAGCGTTGTCAAGCGATTGGCTAAAATGAAGACTCACAGGATTCTCACTATTCTGCATCTGTTGGCAACATTATCATAGAAGGCCGCTGGGATATTTGGTAAAATTTAACCGACACTGGGAGGTATGAAACGGTATCTTTTACGTGTCAAGGAAAATGCCTGACACAATAACAACAAATAAAAACGGAAGTATATGCTTCTCATGCCATTTACGAATTATATAACTTTCATTAGCCTAATATTTGAAGTGGAACTACAATTTCGGTGTTCGTATATTTCTACAACGCCAAGAAATAATGTTATTTCGATACTGCGATATTCAGAATTCCAGAGCTGACAACATGTCGACTTCGTAGTTCCACCTGTGCACCGCTACCTGCATCTCCCGGCGCATCATCATTTATATCGGCATTCTCGACTCCGTAGTTCCACCCGAGCTCCGCTAGATGCCTCTCCCGGCGCATCATCCTTTATATCGACATTCATATGAAAACATCCGTTTCCTTTAACCACTCTTAATCACTGCAAAAATGCAGCATTTGAACGGTACAAGAAAGTGAGTTGGGAGCACTCCATGTTTCGATATTCACTTATTTTAATACTGCAGATGCGCTGCATTACAGAGTCTTTGGTCGAGGCGAAAAGCCATTCAGTGAGCTGATTGTTGGAGAATGTAGAACTTGATCCAAGCTGTAGATAGGAAAATTTCTATTTCCGTTGGCCATTTTTAATGGCTAAGTGCACACATAATATTTATATTCGTCCAATCTACGACAAACAATCTTTCAAATTATGTAACTTTCATTGGTCTTCTTGTACGAATAAATTAGTAATCTGTACCACAGTTTTCGTGTTAGCGTATTTATATAATGATTTAATAAGAATTAAGCCCTACCATATCGATCCCAAATGACGGTAGTTCGTCCCATTAAATATTCGAATTTTATAGAACGATGGTAGCTATTTATTCCACGATGATTATTCGCTTTTAGTAATTTCATACTAGACACCAATGGCGCCAAATATCCGAAACCTGATCTTACTCTGACAGGAAACATTTCAGTCTGCACTACTAATCCATTCCGTTTGCAACGCTCCTGTTACATGCGACACTTTGAAATAAACTATAGAAAACGGCAAGTTACGCACAACAAGGTTGCGCTGTTAAAATTCCACGTACTGCACTGTCGCCAACGCTTCCCAAAATTATACACAGTTCTTGAAGAGCAACGCGTCCGTCCGAGAGGTAATACTAATGGATAACTGCATCACTTTTCAAATTTTTGTAAATCTATCGGACTCACTGCTTGGTCATTAGTCCGTAGCTTACAAACTACTTGAAATAAGGTAAAATAATCTAAAGACAACACAAACACCCTTGCCCGAGGAGGGACTCGAAACCCCGACGGCGAACGGTCGCGCGCACCGTAGCACGGTGCCCCAGTGCGCACGGCTAATCCGCCGCGGCGATAACTACGTAAAACCGTATGTTTCGTCTGTCGAAGACTTTATATTTGGGGAAATTTTTTAAACTGACGAAATACTGGTGTGAAAATTAATATTTATTTTTACTAAAGTACCAAGAAACTTTGTAACAATTACGTCCCCATACTATGTAGTCAAATTAGTGTTTCAAAAATTTAATAAGCTGTATCATCAACTGTGTGAACTATTTTATAACTTCGGAATAGGGATAGAAAAGGACAAACTCGGTCATTTCTCAACCGTTCACCCAATTATGAAAGTAAGTTCGAAATTCATTAATTTATATTATAAATTTTCTAATCAGAAAGTGAAAAATGCATCCCGCAGTAATATATCTGCTCTTAAGATGTTGCACCAAATATTTAACTATAATTATTGTAGAATGAAAGTGCAACTTGTTGGGCTGCTTTATTCTACAATTATTGTAAATTTAGTACGGTTACTGCAATTTTTGAGAAGATATGTCTAAAATCGTCATTTAACTATAATTTTAACCAGTTTATGAGAAATATTAAATCTTGTACATTCTAGGCTTAAATTGGCAGCTTGCATAACACTAGCAAACGTATAGGTATCAACAGTTTGATAACTGTATATTTCGATATAGGCAGTGCACTTCAGCAGTAAAACACTTTCCCTGCATTAACAACGTACTCAAATTGAAGAAAAATTTTAATTTCATTCAAATAAATAGATTTACACTCTGAATAGTTGTTTGTAATATGAGACAGAAGATAGTTACATCCAGTGCTACAGTAATAGAAAATAATTCCATTATTTTCTTTAATGAAAGCGTTAGTGACGCAGAAAGGAGTTCAGATCATTTCTCCACTAACCCAAGTTATAAGAAGTATCAAAGCAAATTTGAAATGTAGCCTAAAATGATTTCCTTGCAGCGCCTCCTTCTATTGCACAAACAAATCTTTAAATTAAACTCAGAGCGCATATACCTTAAGAAGCTGTCGAACTGCGTAAGCTACTCTCACTACTGTGTCTGCACAGCAGGTATGTTCGCGACCCAAGGTTCCTACATGGTAGAAATAAGAATCGTCTACTGTGCCGTTATATTCCATAGCTAATGCAGAAAGTCTACTTTGTTCTCCGCTTTCGACTTCCTTCATATCTGCCTCACTTAATTCTGTGGTGCGGGAAGGCCTCATTTCATGATTCTCTTCTCTGTCTGCACAATAAACAAAGCTTCCGTCTGAGGTTTCATGGAGCCGAACGGGTTCTGTTTGTTCTTGGCATTTCGATAATAACAGCGATGTGACAAGTAAAATCTGTCACAAACATTGCAACTTTCTACACTATTAATAAGACCCTGCTGGGAAAGGTCACGCGAGCTAATAATTGTTCGGATATTCGGCACACCGTTCACATAAAATTTTGAATAAACACACGGAAAATACAATGTTCAACACTTCACGGCACAAGAAAATAACAGAGATTATAATCAAAAAAACGTCCAAATAATACACAAATATCACACCACAGGCGCACAAGAGTGAAAAACTAAGTGCTGAGGTTGGTATTCTAGGTCACAATAGGTACACAAAACACTTTGCAAAAAAGAAAGACACTAAAACGATTGGGTTTGTTGTATTCTCAATGAGAACTAAAAATAATGTTTGTTTCCAAATCTGTAAGCAATAGTGTTAATATTATACAACAGACTGTCGGCAAATCTATATCACTAATCCTGTATGTAATTGTTATGATACGTGTCTTGGAGCAAATTGTACATTTGTATAATTCAATCTGAGTAAAACGAATTAGCATCAATCCTGAAAGAAATGGCCGACATTTGAAAGTTTTGTATAGTGCTGTTGCTGGGACTGATGAAAATGATAAGTTTAAAGTTAATGATAGTGTTAAACTGAAACTTAACGCACGTTTTATGGTCTCATTGTTACAGGACGGTATCTGTTCGCAAAATGAATTGCTGAAGTGTAAAAGCTATCGGATCGCTGTATAATTGAATTGCGCAAGGGAATTAAATTTTACATTCGTACAGGTGTCTGCTTGTTCCACCAAATTTATATTGTCAACATTGATAAATCCTGTATCTGACAAATTTACTGTTGGTGCAAATTATTCTCAAATTCGTAGCAACAGCAAAGTCGTGCTACCAAGACGGTACTTCAGCAATTAAACTGTGAGAACTAGAAAAAAGAACCAATATTTCTTCATATTAAGTACTGATGTCTGTAGATCATGAATTAGTACTGTAATTTGAATAGTTAATTTGACGACAATAACTACACATCAGGTGTGCACGTACGTTTTGAATCAACTTAAATGAATTTCATGAATCACTTTTATTTTCAAAAAGGGTCATAGCAGAATGCAAATCATTAAAGTAAATTACTATAATTCAGACATATCTTTCAATGTTTGGTTGAACAACGTCAGAGTTTCCACTCCCCCATGGCCAATGACTAACGCCCATCCCCATCCCCAACTGCGGCCAACTCCCTTCCCGCCTCACCCACACACCCGAGATATTTCGGTCCTGAATTCGGAAGATAAATGTATTTTGTATATAAACATTGGTTTATTGTTTTTATCTCACGTTTTGTAAATTGTCTTATGAAGAACCCCCCTATGGCTGACCAAAAGTACAAATTCCCCCCCCCCCTCCCCACAAATTTCAATGACGCAATTTACGTCATGACCCTCCCGTCCCCCTGTGGGCACCTCTGAACAATGTAATCCTTCATTTATACAACTAAGTTATATAATTATGAATTTATTTACATAACTGTAACAATTGTTTACTCTAACAATTGTGCAAACATATGCAGTCAAAATTATATTTTCAATTCTACTTCTTTAATCGGTAATTAACACGTAAGTTTGTCAGTTGGTGAACATGACACAAAAATCAGGTTTCACTAAGAATCTCAAAATTTTGAAAGAAACAAGGAACTTAAAAAATGGAATTTAGGGTGAATTTAACATGGCAAGTGATTAATAACTAGACATTCATTAAGAAAGACCACGCTTAACACACGCTACAACTAAGCTACACAAAATGTTAGAATTACGAAATAACCTCAATTTTTCTTTTCAGTGCTCAAGCATTCACAGATATGCTTTTTCATAATACAGTTCCACCACTGGGTAGGATCCTTTTTGAAAATCACATTTCTGTGACGTGCAGCCATACAAAATGCACTATACGCTATCGAAGTTCCAAGCGACTCCCACAACAGATAGTTGTAGCAAACCGTATGTATTCGGAACTAAATAACGAATACTTTGGCTGTGTCGAAGTACTGAATCGTTAGTCACAACTACATTACGTTATTCGCATCACCTGTATCGATACGAACTCTGTAACGAAGACCAATACGGAGAATGCTTATATCCTGAGATACCATTTACTCTGAGCCGAGTTCTTTATTTAGATGTCCGTGAAGAATATTAATCGCGTATTGCGTATATCTCTGATGTCAGTTGGTTACTTTTGCTATTAAATATTTTAGATTGGCCCGTGTTTACAGATTAATCCTTGATGATCTGACGTCTACTTTTAATGCACATACACGTTATATTGTATTTTTTACCTGTAAAGCTTTCACTTAATTGGTTAATTTTTAGATTTTGATCAGGTCTAATATATATAAGGAAAAGAAAAATTGCATCTACTGAAAATATTCATCTATGCAAGTGATAATTTTTATTCATGATGGTAATATCTCAATTGTTAATGCCACAGAATACAGTACAGCAGTCTCGCCGCTCGCAAATGTGGTGCCACTACTATGATCGGTCAAACTGGCATTCGTCACGAAATATCCCGTTTGATACTGACATTCCATGAGCGAACTACGTGCCAAGTTTCTAAGACGTGTGCGGGAGCAGTACTTAAAATGGAGCAAGTGGAATGGGACTCGCCTATTTGGATCAAACAGTATGGTTATTGTATTTTAATCACGAGGGGAAATGGAATCAATTGTCCTTTTCCTCAGTTGTATAATTGCCCCAAGAAGAAAGCATACAGTATCTACGTAGCAAATTTAAATGTTAAAGTAGTTTTAACAATAACAGTCTTCACAACAGAGAAGCAACAGCAAAAAGTGTGCTCCACACTACGTCGCAACGCCGCCGAGATTGTAAGTAAAATTTTACCCAAAATTACCAGTTAGCATATATATTCGCCAGTTGCTACGTGTAAGTGTGAGTCACTTTGAACCAGCACATCTGGTGATTCGTCTTAGAATTCGCAGAAATTGCAGAAATCGTAACTGGTAAATGTTTGAAAGGATAAGTTGTGAATTCGAAAACTTCTGATTGAAACCGTGACAAATCACAACTAAATGTCACAGCTGCCAACAAGTCACAGCTACCAACAAGAAGCGTTCACAGAAATCACTCTTTAGGTCATCTTCATTACAGACAAACGTACGTCATCCCGAGATCACGTGACCACAACGGCAATAGCTATTGACAACAGAAGATCTACTATGCGCATCTGAATGCTCACTCCAGAGATATTTCTACTCTATTGTATGAGCTACCAACCTACATAGATTCACAAATTGAAGTCTGAATATTACATAAAAATGGTGCACACGAAATTACAGATAATATTCCAATAAATGTGACCAAGAGCAAAAGTATACATACTCCTATCATCCTTACATCACCAAACATTTCACTGCAGAGGAGCGAGCGAGCTGTCGCCACGAAATAGATGACATTACCAAAGAAGTCTGAACATTTCTAATGACGAAACTTCCTGCCAGATTAAAATTGTGTGCCGGAATCGGGACTCGAACCTGGGACCTTACCCTTTCGCGGCCAAGCACTCTACCCCTTTTTTTTATTTTTGTATTTGGGCCTCCTTCCTCCCCTACAGCCCTTCCTTTCGCTCACCATATAGATGCCTTCTCGGCCTGGCTTCATTGCCTTTACTCCTGTTCTCGTGGTACTGTCACTGTATACAAAACTCAAAATGGTATCTTCTGGTTGGATAGAGTAAGGTGCTTAAATCGACTTCACAGCCGTTCTTCAAAGATAAAAAAAAGGCATCTTCTGCTGCCTATTGAAGTGACTCGAACACTGGAGCTTCAAGTAAGTTGTAGCGCCGCCTGTCAACTATTTCTTGTATAAAAGGTAATGATATAAATGAACAAAACGTTTCCTCTTCAAAATAAAATATGTTTGGGGCAAGAATAAAGACATTCAAATTGATAAGCACATCTTTAAGAGTGTGCGAAGGTAATTAAGTGGTAATGTTGTAGATGAAGGACTAATCTTTTTCTTTTCTCTTCCTATGTGCAGAATTTCTAATCTTTCAGTGAGTCGTTTCCGAGTTGTTTAAAGTAATATCGTCTTATCTAAGAAATTTGCGAAGTATTATTTATACTTCTTGTTACGTCGGAGCTGGTGTAGCTGTTCTGTCAAATATACTAAGAAGTCTTCTTTGCATTTATCAGGTGACGTTAAAAGGTAGTACGTCGTTTGTCCTTTCAACCAATTCGTCGCGTTCCGTTTGGTTGCAGGATATGGTTTGTCATCCGGAGTCAGTACGTTTGCGGGTGTGATATACTGGGGAGCAGTTCGATTCATAATCGCCACTTTCTGTGCCATGTAGTCCCATATCTCCTTGCCATTTACACATCGACTAAGCCGCAAGCGGTGCACGTGGGATGCGCTGCCAGGTGAAGTGCATGAAGTTTATAGTTGGTCGGAATTTTTCTGTTCACCGCGAAGTACCACTGAGCCTTCACATGTGATGGTAGATGTGGGCTGTGTACATTTTCCCATATGACTGACCACTTTTTGTTTTTGTATTTTTGTTCTATCACATTTCTTGGTTTCACTTCCATTAGGTTCTTATAGATGGCTTTGACCTGCATGATGTGGCTGTAAGGTATTCGCATACGGATATAGCTGTATTCCAAAAGGAAGGATTTCAAGTGATAGAGACCATTGCGGATATGGCCGACATTGATCGGTGCTACGATATTATCGGAGCAATCTCATTTAGAAGGTGTGAAATGAGACTGTCTGGAACTTTTCGCCACTGCTTGAAAGTGCAGCAAACGTAGAGAGCTTTGGCCTTACTGAGCACATCTGTTAAATTCAAACAACCAGATCGAGTGGGTAGTGTGAGTGTATCATATTTGACTTTAAGAATTCGTCCACGGCTTACGAAGTGTCCAATAGCTGCTAGTATACACTTTGCGATGACTGCAGGCATCGGTAAAATTTGTGCTGCGTAGTTAACCTTTGACAAAATGTATGTATTGGCCAGCTGAACTTTTTGCAGTTCATCTAAGTGTCTTGTATTGTAAGATTGTACGCAGGCTCGTACCTGCGTGAGAATATGTTTATAATTCGCAGCAATGGTGTGCTGAATTGTCTTTTTGAAATCAATGCCCAGACATTTCATACTTTCGACCTCCTTCAGTTGATCGTGGTGTTGCCAGTCTATACCAAGTCCGATATTCATGAGGCCGGATTTGTTCCAGTTTAATTTGGCACCTGACGCCGCTTCATACTCCTTAATGGTCCGCAACGCCGTCTCGACTTCAACTGCGTTGTGTGCGACGAAACCTATCTCACCGGCGTATGCGTGGCACACGATATGCTGACCGTGTATTTGTAGACCTCGCAGCCGAGTAGTGGCTCCACTGCAATGGCGAATAAGGTCATCGACATTGGGCATCCCTAATTGACCGAACTGCTGATTTGGATCACGTTGCCTAGCTGGCCATTAATGGAAATTCTTGAAGTGCTACCCTGTAGCAAATTCTTTATTATGTCGGTAAACCGGCGTGGAAAGCCCATTTCTTGCATTATATGAAACAGGAACTGATGGTTGACTCTGTCGAACGCCTTGTCGAGATCAATTGTTGTTATCGCACATCGTAGTTTGCAGACATCAGCTATCGCCAATATGTCTCTGTATCCTGCTAAAATCTGAAGGATGGTTCTCTTTGCCAACACTAGTTTGATGAGGCCCCGTAACAAGATGCATCACACGTTTCATCCTTTGTGTTAGGATACGAGCTGCGATTTTATAATCGCTGTTAAGTAATGTAATGGGGCGCAACTTTTCAATGGAATTACTTATTGGACTTTTTGGAATGAAGACAACTATTCCTTCTTTGAATTCTTGGGGAATAGAAACATTTAGATCCAGTAATCCATTGTAAAGGGATAGAAGTTTATCCTTCATCACACGCCAGAAAGTTTGATAGACTTCTATAGGAATGCCGTCTTGTCCGGGAGATTTGTTTTTTGGGCTTTGAAAAATTACGGATTTCAAGTCATCTTCGTATATTTCTTCCATCAGAGGCCTGCCATCGTCGGGGGTGAGTGTTCGTGGCAGATTGGATGTCAATTCATACATCAGATTTACATCTATTGGTTGGTTGGCCAGCAGATTGGCGTAATAATTGTGAATCGTATTTCCGATGTCTTTCTGATTTTTTAGTGTTCTTCCATCCTGCAACTTTAATTCCGACAGTATCTTCGTAGCGCCTCTTTTCCTTTCACGTATGAGGTGGAATATAGACGTTGCTTCATTGGGTGTTGATTTTAACGCCTTCCAGCTGTTTCGATCTAAGCAGACGAATTTTGGCTTGTATTTTCTTAATTTTGGTGTAATTATCGATGACGGTCGTATCAAGTTTATATAAATCCCTTAGACATTGGAAGTAGTATTCTATTGTCTGTTTTTGCCACCAGCCGTTGCATTTATACACGCATTCCTCCCAGGTCTTACGGAAAGCTTCTCGACATTCTGGATCGTCTAAATGTGAAACGTTAAATTTCCATTGACCTCTGCTTCTATAGGTTTCCTGTCTCTTCATATTGAGGGTACAAATGTAAGCCGCGTGATCGGAGAAGCTCGTCGGCCATATTTCGCTCTGTAGAATGTGCCTCTGGAGGTTGTTCGACACATAAATCCTGTCAATCCTGCTTGCTGAATGGTTTGTGACATATGTAAAACCAGGTAGGAGGCCATGAATATGCTCCCAAGTATCGAGTAAAAATAATTCCTTGATCATCTGCTCTAATTCCACCGACTTATTGCAATTAGGAGTTTGGTCTTTGGGGTGGATAACGCAATTAAAATCTCCTGCCAATATAGTGTCATCAAACCGTGCATTAAAAAGGGGAACAATTTCAGTTTTAAAAAATTCAGCTCTCCGGCGCCTGTTACTTGTGCCAGACGGTGCATATACGTTTATCAGCCGCGTGCCGTTAACAGTGGATGCGAGACCTCTACTATCGGGGAGTCTGACCGCATCTTGAAGGATGACGCCTTCTTTAGCTAGGATAGCAGTTCCCAATTCCGGGCCATTTCCTGGATTATTTGTAGCATTGTATTCCCTCCAAATTAATGTCAGTCACCTCTTGTAGCATCGCGATATCTATGTCTGCGGCGTATAAGAAATCTTGGACAAATTTTAATTTCATAGCACTGCGTATCTTATTCATGTTTACTGTGGCGATTCTATATGATTGTAAGTCGGTCATCTTTAATAGAAGTCATTAGTAGGAAAACATTCCGTCACTTCGTTCTTCTTCGTATTCCGGTTAGTCTTGGTCGTATTTACAGCTACAACCCGGATGTTCTGTGAATTTTGTGCCGTGGTCCTGTTGTCCATTGAGATGTCCGTCATGTGTGTGTCCATGTCTTCTTGCGATTCCACTGTCCAGCCCGTTGCTAACGGAATCACGTTTGATACTTGACTATCGGTAGCCCGTTCCTGAGGTCCTCTCTTTGCATCAATTACAACTGTCTCCGATGCCTTACTGGGCGCGTCTTTGTCGCCAGTCTCTGTGGAAGATGTCCTGTTGTGACTCAGTGGCTGACCCGACAGACTGGTGCGTAAAGTTTCATCAATGTGTTTGGATTCCTCAGGTGGTGGCGGCGTTGCTTCCGCTGCTTTTTGATGTACAATCCTCCGCTTCTTGTTCTTTCTCTTTGGTGATGAAGGTTGTGAACTGCATTCACTTTCGTCACTGACATGTTGTAGTTCACGATGATGTACCTCATCAACAGATCTCTGGGTGTCAGTTACCTCCGCGGGAGTGGCGAGAGGAAGATCGCGTTTTGCTGTTTCGTGACTAGCACCAAGTGGTGGGATTGTCTATTCAGTTATTTCCATTGGAGAATCTTCAGCTATCGGGTTGGCATCTTGCACTTCAGTCACTTGTGGCAGCAAATTGTCGCTACCACGATCACGGGTTACTGCGGCATATGATAGAGGCAGTATTGTCATCGCAGATGTCTTTTCAGGTTCGCTTCGTGGTATCTGTGCCACACGTCTCTGAATGCACTGGGCTCGGACGTGACCTGTAGAGTTACAGTTAGCGCATGTCTTAGGTTGATCATCGTAAATCACTACAGCTCTGTGTCCGCACACAGTAATGTAGGACGGTATGTGTCTGTGCAGATCAATTTTGACTTGCCTAATACCGTTTAGTACAGGATACTTCCGGGTACTGGACTATTTCTCCGCGAAGTTGCTTAAGACTTTCCCATATGGGGCCAAGGCTGCGTCTATTCGGTCTGCTGGAACTTCGAATGGCAGTTCGATAATTCGAATAGTGTGAATCCCGAAACCAGCGTGAATTATGGTAACATCACCTACGTTGCCATCGCTGTGGTTGAACTTGAGTGACCCTCCAGTAGATGCAATGATTTTTTCACAAAGATCGGGTGATTTTAATTTCAGAAACACGACCGCGCTGACAATCGAAAAAGAAATTCCTATAACATGATCCATTGGTATCTTCACCACGGTTTCCAACCAGTCTTCAAATTCATAAGATTTCGGTTTCGCAAAAGATCGTTCAAAGGTAAACTTCAAGGTATCTTGTCGGTTAACTTCAGCCATTACTTCATGTCCACGTATACAGTAGAGTGACGAACACGGCCGAGTGACGCTGTAAGCTCGCGACTTACCGCACTGATGTAAACAAAGCCGGCCGCAGCGCGCTGCACACACGAGGTCTGAAGGCTGTCGCTGCCGCTGGCAGACTGCCCCTGAGCTATCCCGACGCGACACACGGTACGTCCTCACAACTTCAATCCTGCCAGTACCTCGCCTCCTACTTTCCAAACTTCACACAAGTTCTTATGCGAACCTTGCAATGCTGTGGCTAAGCCATGTCTCTAATGCAGTGCTTTCCAAACTTTCACTCATGGCGACATCCTTTTGTAGCTTACAGTTTTGCGCGACACCCTTCCTCTAATATAAATACATATGGTAGAATTTACATGGTTCTAGCGGGGGGGGGGGGGGCGGAAATAAGTATCGCTTAAATGTAGTTTGTAAACGAAACTGAAATCCTCGTACTCATTGACATGTTTAATGTTGATCCTGACTGCAGCAATTACGAACACTCATCGCAAGAAAAGGAAACATTAGGAACTACGGAGATTTACAACAGAGTAACACCGCAGACAACAATGCCTAACTCACAGTGTAATACTTGCTTCTTCTACATGCGACCCAACCTCCGAAACACGAAAACAATTTCGGAAACCATTTTTCGTGTGTACATGTCAGGGCCAGATACGGTTTTGATGGATCGATTGAAAACGGCTTCTGGATATTAGCTGCTCGAATTTGTGATTTAGACAGCACAGTGGCTGTTTCCTTTCAGTTTATTTTTTTTTTCAGAAATAAAGAGGATGTACTTATGACAAGTGATGAATTATTATATAAGTTCTATTGTTAGGTTCTTTCTTCACCACGATTTTGAAAGTCCCGACATATTCGGAAAAAATGGATAAATGTTTGTGACAAGTAAGAATATGAATGTCATTTCCGGTCTCAGAATCTGTTACATATCTGTTACATACAGGAAACTGAAAGAAACGCATACCAGGATTCGAACCAACGATCACTGCATTTAAAATACTACTCTCCGTTAATCACCCGGCCATACTCCATTCTAAACATCGCTACTGAATAGCTTTGGTCAGTGGAAAAATGTGACTGCTTTTACAATCTGACAGTTTTTACAGCCACTGTGTCATTGAGTGACATTTAATTGTAAGAAACGCTACGGAGGGTGACGTGGCTTTGATAAAACAATTAAACAACGCTCAGGTGCAGCTTTTTGAGAAGGAAAGCAGACTACAGTGAAGGTTCGTTCAAGCAGCTGCCAGTTCCAGGAAACCTCGCATGGGAAGAGCTGTTATCGAGTATCAGCAGCAGCTCTGCGCATGCGCAGTTTGATGGAATCTGGCAACTGGCAGCTGCTTGAACGAACCCTGAGTGTCAATTGCTGCTGAAGCAGAGCTGCCGCCTAGCGGCTGAGCACGCAGTTAATGTGCACCGATCATTTCTTTAATACGTGATCCGTGGTGCACTGTATGAAGAGAAGGATGATTAGCTGCAGGCGAGTCTTCAGAGTAGTATGAAGAGAAGGATATTTTGAGTTATTTTATGACAAGTTTATATATCGTCTAAATTTGTTAGTCTCGCGACACCCTTGATACTACTACGTGACACCCCAGAGTGTAAGCGAATAAAATCGTAGTATCCACTTGACCCAGCAGACCTGACCTAGACTTCGCTCCATTTCTATTTTCGGAATATTCGTCACCCCCTCGTAATAGGTATCGAGGAACGATAGCCGCGACAATGTCGGGAGAGCCGACAGTGTCCCCGCTCGGTACCGCTACAGCAGGCGCAGCGGCTGCCGGGGTGAGAGTGGGCCGCCATGCTAATGAAGAGGTAGTGGCCAACCGCGGCGAGATTGATACCGCGACACAATGGCGGCCGGCGCGGGCCGTGTAGCCGCCGATGATGCCATCCATCACACGCGCTGCCCGCGGCCGAGAGGCGGTGCCGACGAGAGCTCTGCCGGCAGGCCCGGAGGAGCGGCCCGCCATTTACCGGGGTCTAGCCCTTCCAAACGTGAACACATTTTTTTATTGGTGAATAAAACTAAATTCTCCTTATACTCGGGCGTAGTAGACACTGGGAAAAACAATAAAGAAACTGATTCTTGAGTTTCTCCCGGCGTATTTGATAATCAAAATATCCACAGGTGTACTGCCGGTCTATAGTGTCCAACTGGCACAATATTTCGGCAATCATACATGTCGCCATCATCAGGTGAACTGATGGACTGAGCTCCTAGTACATAGGGCGATGCAGAGAGTCTACCCAGGAATTGGAACACCTGAGAACTGTATTCCGAAAAAAATGGGTACTCGGAGTGGCAGATTCAGTGGGCTCTCCGCCCAGACACTGCAGAACAACCTGTGGAAACGGATGAAAACACGATGGAGGAGGTAGGCACTGCGTTTATTCCATATACCTGCGCACTCTCGGGGAATATCGCCCGCATTTTGAAGAAACACCAGGTTGGAACTGTCTTTTATCCGACGAATACGAGGCGCATCCAGAAAGTAAGTTCCGTTTCAATTTATCTCCACTGCAGCGCTGCGATTGCAGTTCCAAAATGTTCAAATGTTTGTAAAGCTTATGGGACTTAACTGCTGGGTCATTAGTCCCTAAACTTACAAACTACTTATGAACTACTTACGAACTAGGACGGCACAAATATCCATGCCCGAGGGGGGATTCGAACCGCCGACCGTAGCGGCCGTGCAGACCGTGACTGAAGCGCCTCAGTCCCCTCGGCCACCGCGGCCGGCATTGCAGTTCCGCACATGCGCTGTAGACGATGTGTATCAAGGAGAAGAACATGCGCCATTTGGAGATCGCTGTCAGTTACGTACGCTTTGTTGTGCTTGTTTGAAATGTCGGTGTTGATTGAAAATCCCGCCGCCTGTGAAATCAGGTCGGTAATTTGGTTTCTGAATGCGGGGAAAGTGAAACCAAGTGAAATTTATTGGCAAATTTGCGATTTTTACGGACCAAATGCGATGAGTGATTTGATGGTGGGAAGATGGGTCCGACAGTTCAAAGGCGGGCGTAGTGATGTGCACGATGAAGAAAAAAGTGGGCGTCCACCTGTTGTTACAAAAGAACTGGTTCACGTGATTGATGACAAGATCCAGGAAAACCGTGGGTACAATTAGTGCTGTCGCTATGGACTTCCCCCATATTTCAGTATTTCCAATTGGTTGAAAACATAGGCGACAGATTTTTGTGAAGAAGGTATACAAACCTGGTGCCACGGTATGAAAAATGCCTCCAAAATTTCGGCAGTTATGTGGGAAAGTAGTTTAAGAGTTGTAGAATTTTGTGCAATAAAAATTTCTTCTGTGTCTGTGTACAATTACATTTTATTGACAAACGGAACTTACTTTCTGGACGCGCCTCGTAAAGTTCGTGCATTGGTGGGAAGCGACAAAGATGATCTTGGTTTGAGTAAGGCCGGCGTGTACCAGATTCCGTGTCAGTGTGGCAAGTCATATATTGGACAGACGATGCGTACCGTCGAGGATCAATGCGTTTAACACCAGAGGCACCCACGATTGATGTATCCGAGCAAGTCGGCGGTCGGTGAACATTGTTTGTCGGAGAATCACGCGATGCAGTATGAATGCACTAGGATTCTGGTACAGACGTCGAGATACTGAGACTGCATCGTTAGGGAGGCCAAACAAATACGCACTAGTGACGACCTCATAAACCGTGACTGTGATTATAATCTTAGCAAAGCTTGGGAACCAGCGATTTGGTTAATTAAGAGTAAATCTAGCAAACGTATTGTAGTGACGACTACGGCGGACAGAGTCCTCACATCGACGTCATCTAAGACGCCGTCGCAATCGGTTCCAGTGCGCGACCGCGGTGCGGGGCGCGGACCACGGAGGGGTCGCTCCGCGGGCCGAGGGTATTTAAATCGTCCACTACCGGGATAGAACCCAGTACCATTCGAGCCGTCGTAGCGTGCGGATCTCCGTGCCGGCGCGTTTCCAGGAGCTCAGTCAGTCAGTTCACCTGATGATGGCGACATGTATGATAGCCGAAATATTGTGCCCGTTGGACACTGTAGACCGACAGTACACCCGTGGATATTTTGATTAATAAAGAAACTCTTCCATAAAAAATGTAGCGGGAAAACAACTAGCACAATCGTGAGGGTCAGGTTTTATATCAGCAACATTATTTTCCTGTTATTTCTTTGATATTTTAAGTTACCTGAGGAACAGTTACGAATACAAAATTATTCTTACATTACTTTTATTTATTAATTATTATAAAAAATGTTACATAGATATCAAATTATAGTCTGTGCAAAAATCTTAATAATCACAAACATCTTATTTCTTTTGTAAAACAAAGTTATGGTGCAGACTGCTTCACTTTTCGTGAAACAACCCTTTCGTTTTGCAAGACATCCTTTCCTTTTGCAAGACGTAAGTACTAACTGCATTTTATGAACCCAGTGTTTGATCTGGAACTGCAGTGCTCATAATGACATGTTCGTGATGCCAAAATATAATACATTGTGGGCTAATGATCATACCCATCATATCGCATGTCCATACCTGGTTTCCGATGGGGTTTGTAAACTTCTGCCTTTGTGGAGGTACTTAACGAATCACTGTGTGAACACCTGTGCTCTGCAGCAACTTCTTCGGCACTCAGATAAACATCAGACGATTCGTCTGTCTGTTGACTATTTGAAGGAGAAGGAAATGCCACTCAAATAACAGTGGTTTATGTGAGTGCTACTTTTGGGTAGCTGTGACATTTAGTTGTGATTTATCAAGGTTGAAAACAGACGTTTGCGAGTTCACAACTTATCCTTTCAAAAATTTACCAATTACGATTTCTCTAATTTCTGCGAATTCTACGATGAATCACCAGATATGCTAGTTCAAGGTGACTCACACTTACATGTAGCAACTGGCGAATACATATGTTACCTGGTAATTCTGAGTAAAATTTTACTTGCAACCTCGGCGGCGTATTGACGTAGTGTGCTAATGTTGGAAACAATCGTTTAATGATATTTGAAAACTCAGTCACATAGAATAAGTGAATTTTTCGTGATGACCTCTAATAGAGAACTAATTTCATTGTCTGATACCCCTGCATACAGTAAATGGAATGTACATAAAACCTTTCCCATTCAAAACTGTATGGAAAGCAGTAACAGTGAGTGGCCAATGTCACAATCAAATACACCCAGTGTAGGGACGATGATATTACACAGTCAACATCTAACTCGCACAATCATGCTACTACAAATTTAACGCACAATTACAGATATGGAGTTACTAATAATTATCAATATCACAACAGTTACAGCAAATCGCCGAAACATTTCAATTTAACTTAATTATGAGCTACTAACCTGGCGCCAGCATACTGCTCACTTCTCGATCAACTTACGCGACATGTGCTGCAATCTATTAGCGCCGAATGGAAACATTAACATGAGAAACTCCTAGCGCACAATCTGCACCATCGTTGTAGGTCCATTGCAAACAAGGAAAAGTATTCAGTTTGTCATAAGAAATAAATAAATAAAAACTGAAGCCTCACGATCGTGTGGGTTCGGGTGGAAAGCGTTAGAAAACCACGCTAGGGCGAAATCCAGCTTCCTCTTTCTCATATGTTTTCGTATTAACCATTTTTCTCCCCTAATAACCATATGGTAACGTCATCTATATATGTTCCTCTACGCCCAACCAGATATTCAAAGTTTGTAAATGACATTTTTTCAAAATTCATTGTGACTAGGTTGTATGTCATTACTTCGAGGAAACCGCGAATGCTAGGCTACAGTGCAGTGACAAAATATGTGTTGAAGGAACCCGAATTTCTTGAGAATCTGAAAGGGAGATTTATGCAAAATTGTCAGAAGCTTGGGAAAATAAAACAGTGGAAGAAGAATGGGTAGCTTTGAGAGAGGCAGAAGAGGAAAAAAATAGGTAGAAAGGCAAGACTTACCAAAAATTCTTGAATATCACAGTATGTACCAAATGAAATTGATGAAAGGACAAGGTTTAAAACTGTAGTAAATGAAGCAGGTTAAATGAAGTACAAACGACTAAGAAATAAGATTGACAGGAAGTGCAGAGTGGCTAAGCAGGAGTGCCGAGAAAGCAAATGCAAGTGTGTAGAAGAATGTATAACTAGGGAAAAAAATACATACGAGACAAGGAAAGCAGCTGAATGAATATCAAAAACTCAAAAGAAAAGCCAGTTCTGAGCAAAGAAGGGAAATATGAAAGGTGGAAAGAGTATGTACAGGGGCTCTACAAGACAAATGAAATTAAAAACAATAATCTCAATTATGCAGGAAGGGGGGAGGAAGTAGATGAGTTGGAGTATGTGCGGCAGGACTTACACATTATTACTTCTAGGTAAAGGGAAGAAATACACCTCTGCCCATTAAAATTGCTACACCAAGATGAAATGCAGATGATGAACGGGTTTTCATTGGACAAATATATTATACTAGAACTGACATATGATTACATTTTCACGCAATTTGGGTTCACAGATCCTTAGAAATCATTACCAAGAACAACCACATCTGGACGAAATAACGGCCTTGATACGCCTGGCCATTGAGTCAAACAGAGCTGGGATGGCATTTACAAATACAGATGCCCATGCAGCTTCAACACGATGCCATAGTTCATCAAGAGTAGTGACTGGCGTACTGTGACGAGCCAGTTACTCGGCCACCATTGACTAGACGTTTTCAGTTGGTAAGAGATGTGGAGAATGTGCTGGCCAGGGCAGTAGTCGAACATTTTCTGTATCCAGAAAGGCCCGTACAGGACCTGCAACAAGCGGTAGTGCATTATCCTGCTGAAATGTAGGGTTTCGCGGGGGTCGAATGAAGGGTAGAGCCACGGGTCGTAACACATCTGAAATGTAACAGCCACGGTTCGAACTGCCGTTGATGCGAACAAGAGGTGACCAAGACGTGTATAGCCATGCGGATAAGATGCCTGTCGCCTCGACGGCATGTGTTGCCCTCCTGAACCCACCAATTCCATATTCTGCTAACAGTCATGGGATCGCGACCAACGCGAGCAGCAATATCGCAATACGATAAACCGCAATCGCGATAGGCTACAATCTGGCCTTTAACAACGTCGGAAACGTGATGGTACTCATTTCTCCTCCTTACACGAGGCATCACAACAATGTTTCGCCAGGCAACGCCGGTCAACTGCTGTTTGTGTATGAGAAATCGGTTGGAAACTTTCCTCATATCAGCACGTTGTAGGTGTCGCCACCGGCGCCCACCTTGTGTGAATGCTCTGAAAAGCTCATCACTAGCGTATCACAGCATCTTCTTCGTGTCGGTTAAATTTCACGTCTGTAGCACGTGATCTTCGTGGTGTAGCAATTTTAATGGCCAGGAGTGTAGTTTGTAATTTTCATTAATAAATCTTTGTTAAATGTGTAATTTAGTAGTAAACAGTTTCGATAGTATGTGAGTTACGATAAAGAATACACATTCTGCCCAGTAATGCCTTAAACAATCATCCTTAATTTCCAACCAAAAATTAAAAAATGTTAAAAATTCTGATAAATATACATTATTCCAATCATTATGTATATAAATTTGAAAAAAAAATTATTGTTCATAAATTAATAAAATTTTAGGTTGAAAGGGTTAACCAGGGATGAATAATAACAGGTAGATTACATATTTATCGATATCAGGAAAGCATATGCACCCCACACAACAAAAGTGAAAGTATACTGTCGCACAGATGTGGTTTCGAGATGGAGATATCGATGTTCTGGTGGTCACTGAGAAATTTGAGCCACCAAATTGACCGCGTATGTTTTTATTATTTATTTATTTATTTATTTATTTATTTATATATATTTTTTTTGGCTGAAATTTTCCATGCAAGATCTCAAGGTATTTAAGACGTATTATAACTTCTGTCTTTGTTTTTAACTTGTGTATTTTAAATGGTGTAGGAGAATCATTTGAGACAAATATTGAATTGCGGTGTCGTGATGGAGCACCGCCACCGTCTTCAAGCGTGAAACACACAGCCAGCAACTGAAAAATCTCTACGGCACAACACATGAATTGACACAGTTTTCTCTCGTCACCCTGATAATTTGGAAACATAAAACTACCCATCATACTTTCCATATTACAAACCTGTTTTCAGTATCATCAATGGTCAAGAAATACCACGTATATAAATTAGTTTTTTATTCAAATCAAAAATGTTCAAAAGTTTGTAGAACTTATGGGACTTAACTACGGGGTCATCAGTTCCTAAGCTTACAAATTACTTATGAACTAGCTAAGACTAAGGACGGCACAAATATCCATGCCCGAGGGGGGATTCGAACCCCCGACCGTAGTGGCCGTGCAGACCGTGACTGGAGCGCCTCAGTCCGCTCGGCCACCGCGGCCGGCAGTTTTTTATTACTTTGCCCTATACTTTACTTGTCTGAGATCGTAGTTAATCCCTCGCAAAAATGACCATGATCTGAACTACTTCCTAATGTTGTGGTCTTCAGCCCAGAGCTGATTTGATGCAGCTATTCACTCTTCTCTATCCTGTGAAAGGTACTTCAGTTTCAATCTGCTTACTGTATTCGTCTATTGGTCAACCTCTGCGATTCTTACCCCTCACAAATCCCTCTAATGCAAAATTTTCGATTCCTTTGTCAAGGTATGCCAGAAATTCTTTTTCTCCCAATTTCTATTTAGAAACTCATCAGTTACGCAGTCTGGCCAACTAATCTTCAGCATTCTTCTGTGGCACCAAATTTCCAACGCCTCTGCCCGGTCTCGACTATTTATCGTCCATGTTTCAGTCCCATACAAGGCGGCTCTCTATACAAATGCCTTCAGAAAAGACTTCCTTAAGCTTACATTAATATTCTATATTAACAAATGTCTTTTTTAGGAAACGCTTTTCTTTCCATTGCCATTCTGCATTTTATATATATTGCTTTGCGAGCATATCTTATTTTACTGCCCAAGTAACAAAATTCATCTACCACCTTTATTGTTTCGTTACCTAATCTAATGGCTGATTTCCTTAAAATGTATTCCATTACCCTTGTTTTACTTTTGTTAATGTTTATCTTATACTCTCCTTTCAACACAGTGTTCATTCTGTTCAGTTGCTCTTCCAAGACTTTGGACTCTCTGACGAAGAAATTACAATGTCATCAGCAACACTCATTATTCTTATTTCTTCACCCTGAACTTTAATTCCCTCTCCAAATTTCTCCTTGTTTTCCTTTATAGCTTGCTCAATGTACTAATTGAATAAATTACGGAAAGGGTATAACCCTGTGTTACTCCCTTGCCAACGTCTGCATCCCTTTCATGCACTAACTTTCATGACCTTCATGTCTGATAACTGCTGTCTGGATTTTGTACAACTTGTAAATAACATTCCGTTCCCTATATTTTACTCCTGCTAATTTCACAATTTGAAAGAGTGTATTCCTATTAACATTGTCAAAAGCTTTCTCTAAATCTATAAAATCTAGAAATATAGGTTTCCTTTTCCTTAATCCATCTTCTAAGGTAACCCGTAAAGTGAGTGTTGCCTCCCGTGTTCCTACATTTCTCCTGAATCCAAACTGATATTCACCGAGGTCATCTTCTACCAGCTTTCCCGTCCTTCTGTAATTATTTCGTGTTAAAATTTTGCAACCATGATTTATTAAAGTGACGGTTCTGTAATTTTCACTCTTGTCTGCACCGGCTTTCTTTGGAATTGGGATTATTAATTTTTTCTTAAAGACTGAGGGTATGTCGCCTGTCTCATTCATCTTATGGACCGGGTGAAATAGTTTCGTCATGGCTGGCTCTCACAGGCACTTCAGTAGCTCTAAGGGAATCCATCCACTCGAGGGGCCTTGTTTCTACTTAGACCTGAAAGGTATACATATGTGTTTGGGTTGGAAATAAGGGTAAGGTAGGAGGAGAAAGGACGGTATGCAAATGGATTATGCAAATGGTTTGTTCACTTGATATTGAAGGATAGTTCGGCGGGGCTTCTTTTTTTAAAAAAAGACAGGGAGGGAAGGTCTGTGCCTAGTTGACAAAGTTCCTAAATACCTCCCCTCTTTCATGCCTATCCTCGGTGTTGTTACCAACACACTTCGTGCCTGTGCCCTGGTTTGTAAACGGGGCAGCACTGCACGTGAGGTGCCGTGTCGACATGCAACTTCAGTGCATGTCTGAATTCACTCTTTACTGACGTTGTGTCTTCTGTCGTAGTTGGTGTCCCATTGCGCAGGTGAAGCACACAGGTCGCACGTCCGTTGTACTTGAAGTGATGCTAAAAGAGGTGTTGAGATGTGGATAGGAAGTACTGCACTACGAATAACTTTTGCTTTTGTAGGATGCCAGTGCTTGTTTTTTTATTGAAGAAATGCGAGTGTATATCCAAGCACAAATATACAGACTGAGTAATGTTACAAATATAAACGTTGCATAACTTATAAACTGTCCCTGGCCCGCACTGAACTGACATGAATGTGCAAGGTATCGCTGTCGGCGCTCGACTGACTGACGCCGCACCTCGCTGCGCGCCACAAGCCACCGTTTTGGCGCCAAGCGAAACTTCTAGACTAACATTGTTCAACTTATTACAAAATGTACAAATAATTAAATCTTTGAATTAATCGAACTATATTTTAGCACAAAAGCATACAGAAAGTATACAGATAATTTTTAATAGATATAGGAAAGTTAAATATTTATAAAAGTAGCTTAAAGTTTTGGCGGACAACTAGTATAGGCGGGAGCCAATCAGATCTCAAGTTGGAATAGGGGCGGAGCTTTCCAACGGGATACAAGCTCATTTACTGTCTCTCTCTCACACCCTTTCTACTATTGCGTAACACAGTACTCCAACCAAGAAAACTTCTTTAACACCTAATATTTAGATATGCGAAGTAAACGGCTCCATATCAGCCCCCTCACAATAGGCGTGGCTGAAACACCATCGAACATTTAATTAATTTATCCTCTAGTTTCCAAGTGATAAGACCCATCCAAAATTGTGTAAATGGGGGGTTAACTAATTTGAGTAAAAATAATGTTTTGACTCGTTTTTTCTCTAAAGTCAAATGGACGTCAGAGTTGAAAGCAAGATACACAAAACAAATTATACGAATTTACAAAACAATTGAAACACTCCTACAGCAGTGACTGGTAATTCTAAGAAAATTGTATTTGATTCTAAACACTAGTGACAACCCACACTTAATGAAAACCGTGGAGTACTCGAGAGGAATATTCCGATACCAGATTTCTGTGAATTTAACTAAGGTTTTCAACAGTCCGAAAACGTGAATACCCCTTGAAACACTAGCAAATGCATGCGATACTGCACCAAAACTGTGCTGGTTGGCGATGTCAGAAATAGCTGCAAGTCGCGGACCCGGAGATAATTCAGCTTCGTACTACAGAATCAATATTTAACTAATATCAGCCAACTTCGACCCCGGCGGATCTCAGTGCCTACGATCTCACTTGGTCGGCTATGTCGTGCCACTACAGACAATTTACATGTGAAACAGGAATGTACTGTAGGCAGAGATGACACCAGAACTGTGACAATCACAATTAGCGCGTCAGTGCATCTAATATCAGGCAGGCTGACCTTGCTCTCAGCTTGCCAATACTCAGCGCTATTAGCACAAGTTTTGGAGCCACACCAATAGTTTTACCACAAACTCTAGCTGCTCGACGAGAAGTATAAACTGAGCGCAAAAGAGAAGCGTCTTCTCTCCTCGGCTGCTCAAACACCAGTCTCTTCTCCACTTCTCCAATCTCCGTCTCCTATCTGCGAAACCTCCAGGCTCCACTTATCTCTACTGAAACGCCAGTCCACAGCTATGCGCCAAAGCACTGCCAATTACGGCTTGCGTTCGGGAGCGGAAAACCGAACCCCCATATTGTAAAACAGCAGCCAATGGCCAGATCTCCCGCGTTTCCACCGGTCGGCCTCGCCCTTCCGTCCAGGGAGGAAGAAATCTTAGGGTTTAACGTCCAGTCGACAGCGTGGTCATTAGAGACGGAGCTAACGCTCTGATTTTTGGGTAAGAATGAGGGAAGGAAAGCGGCTGTTCCCTTTCAAAGGAACCATCCCGGCATTTGCCTGGAGTGATTTAGGGTAATCACGGGAAACCTAAATCTGGATGGTCGGAGGTGGATTTGGACCACCATCCTTCGGAATACGAGTCCAGTGCGTTACTACTGCGCCAACCCGCTCGGTTTCCGTCCAGCGTTCTCACGGTAGTGACGGATGGCCTTCAGGTACCTTCGAAAACACGGCCAGCAAGTTGTTCCCAACAAACGACCAAAAGTCCTCGATATTGTATAATTGCGGCGCCCGCCAGCTTGGCGCCACAGAGGTACAGTGTCCTAGCGGGTGCCACCCTGGCGTTAGCCAAGTCGGCGCCAGACGTCTCAGCTCTCTCTTCGAAAAGCACCGTACGCCGAGTATTGTATTGCTCCAGACGCTCCCGCATATCGACGCCAGCGTCGGTGGCGCCAGCCAGATACTTGAAGGGCTCACGCCTCAGTCCTTCCTACCTAGTGTGGCCTTCGGCCGTAAGGCGTCGTCCGGGAACCGCTGACCCTCCGAATAACAGATCCACCCTCCTGCTCGCCACCGGTCGCCGTTAGCTCTGAATGCGTGATTTCCTCCCCTGTTACAGGCCTCACACAACCAAGTAACAGAATATTCCTCTTTCGCCCCAAGTTATTAAAGTGATAACCTATGAATAATCTAATAAAATTAACAAGGTTGCGGTGTCCTTTTACTGTTGGAAAGCAACGTGGCAGTACTGAAATATCTCAGACCTTTCAGTGGTCTGTCACATTCAACTCTCAGTATAGTATATCCAATTTCATTTTATTATACTTCCTGCTCCTCCCTACATTATTGTTTCTAATATCATTTGGCTTGCATAGCCCCTTTCCATACTCTTTCCACCTTTCAACTTCCCCTTCTTTGCTCAGAACTGGTTTTTCTTCTGAGTTCTTGATATTCATTCCGAAGCTTTTCTTGTCTCCAAATATCTCTCTTATATGCCTGTAAGCGGTATGTACTTTCTTCCTAGTTATGCATTCTTCTACACACTTGCATTTGCTTCTTTCTACTCTCCTGCTTAGCCATTTTCCACTTTCTGTCAATCTCATTTCTTAGTCGTTTGTACTACATTTTACCTACTTCATTTATTACATTAGATTACATAGATTAAACAAAATAGGTGAAGGCGTGTTTGTCGCCGTCAAAAGTAGTTTTTCATGTAGCGAAGTTGTAGTTGATAGTTTCTGTGACCTATTATGGGCAGATTTTGTACCTGAAAATCGTAAGAAGTTAATAAATGGTTCCTTTTATCGGCCTCCCGACTCTGACGATACAATAGCAGAAAGATTCAAAGAAAACCTGTGTCAAATTGAAAACACGTACTTGACTCATACAATAATAGTACCCGGTGATTTCAATTTACCTTCAATCTGTTTGCAATATTATATGTTCAAATCAGGAGGTACGCATAAAACATCGTGCGAAATTGTACTTAACGCATTCTCTGAGAATTACTTCGGACAATTAGTTCATGAGCCAACTAGAATTGTAAATGGATGTCAAAACACATTTGATCTCTTTGCAAAAAATTATGCCGAGCTCATAACGAGCATCAAAACGGATACAGGTATTAGTGAACGCAGGGATGTCGTAGCGTCGTATCTAAAGTCCCAAAGTTACCAAAAATAGACGAAAAGTATATTTGTTCAGAAAAGCAGATTAAAATTCACCTAAACTGCTTCTTGAAAGACAGTTTCGACACATTCCAAACCCTAAACGTAAGTGTAGACCAGAAATGGCTCCAATTTATAGAAGTAATTTCGACAGCAATTGCCAGTTTTGTACCAAATAAATTAATAAAACAATGTGGTGATTCCCCTTGGTACACAAAACAGGACAGGACACTGTTTAAAAAACAACGAAAATGACACGCAAAATTTAAACGAACACAAAATCCGCAGGATTGGCGATCCTACACAGAATATCGAAATTTAGCGAGGACTTCAATGCGAGATGCTTACTATACTTTCCATAAAGAAACTCTTTCTCGAAATTTGACTGAGAAACCAAAGAGATTTTGGTTATATGTCAAATATACTAGAGGCAAAACAGACAAACCTTCAGTACGGGATAGAAATGGCGAACCCGCCGATGATAGCGCTACTATATCAGACTTACTAAATATAGCTTTTCGAAACTCATTCACCAAAGAAGGCGAAACCAATATTCCAGATTTGGAATTACGAGCAGAGGCCAAGATGAGTAACGTAGAAGTAGATACCATCGAAGTAGTGCAGGAACTGAAATCACTTAACAAGAACCGGACTGTATACCAATTATATTACTATTTGATTATGCTGATTCGATAGCTCCTTACTAAACAGCCATATACAACCGCTCGCTCAAAGAAGGATCTGTATCAAAAGGCTGGAAAGTTTCACAGGCCACACCTTTATTCAGGAAAGGCAGTGAGAGTAACTCACTAAAATATAGGCCTATTTCACTGACGTCAATTTGTAGCAGAGTTTTGGAACATATCCTGTATTAATATATTATGAATTATCTCGAACACACGGATATATTGACCCAAAGTCAACACGGATTTAGAAAATATCGTTTATGTGAAACAACTAGCTCTTTACTCACACGTAGTGATGCATGCTACCGACAAGGGATCTCAAATTGATTCCGTATTTCTTGATTTCCAGAAGACTTTTAATCAAAATGCGTGGTTATGGTACATCGCCCCAAATTTTCGACTGGATAAAGGATTTCCTGTCAAAGAGGACATAGTTTATTGTAATTGATGGTAAGACATCTACAAAAAGAGGTTATATCCGGCGTTCAAAAGTTTGTAGAGCTTATGGGACTTAACTACGGGATCATCAGTCCCTAAACTTACAAACTACTAATGAACTACCTTATACTAAAGACGGCACATACATCCATGCCCGAGGGGGGATTCGAACCCCCGACGGGGAACGGACTCGCGTATCGTAGCATAGCGCCTCAATGAGCTCGGCCGCTTCGCCGCGGCTACATCGGGCGTTCCACAGGGTAGTGTTATTGGTCCTCTGCTGTTCCTTATTTACATAAACGATTTGGAAGAAAATCTAAGCAGCTCGATTAGGTTGTTTGTAGATGACACCGTCATTTACCGTCTAGTAAAATCATATGAAGATCAAAACCAACTGTAGAACGATCTAAATAAGATATCACTATGGTGTAAAATTGGCAATTGACTCTAAATAATGCGAAGTGCGAAGTCTTCCACATGAGTACGATAAGAAATCCGTTAAATTCACATGTCAAGGCCGTAAACTCCACTAAGGCCCCGGAAACCGAACGCGTACTTTTCATTTCCTTGCAAATTGTAGAATGGTTACTCCCTTGGTAAAATCTCTTAGAAGATGCGTATCCAATGTTGACTGTTTCATAGGTTGGAGCAGCAAGTCACCTAAGGGTTCTGCTGGAGTTTGTAAGCTCCGATGAAGGACTAACGTTGTTCAAAAGTTTGTATATCTATCGGACCAAACTGCGTGGTCACCAGTCCGTAGCTTACAAACTACTTAAACCTAGGTAAACTAACCTACGGACAAACACAAACACACACACACACACACACACACACACACACACACACCCATGCCCCAGGGAGGACTCGAACCTCCACGGCGAGCAACCGCGCGCTCCGCAGCGATACGCTTTAGAACGCTCAGCTACTCCACCGCGGCGATGAAGGACAGACGCTTACCGCTTAGACTCTTATTTCAAGACAGCCGCCAGGTGGATTTTTCTTCCCTTGCCTGTTTAGCCAGTACCGCCGATGATTTATTGCCCATTTTCCAAACAAGAGCACAGAACGAACTGACCCAAACTGAAATGTACGAATAAGTTTCAGCGCTTCATTTGCGACAGTATGCAGTACTCAAGTGAAGGGTGGCAACTAAGACTCCGTATCCTTAGGAAGTGAGTGCGGTGTAGTGGAAGAGAGGTGCAGACCGTCAAGAAAGCAGGTTTACGTCGTAAGGATGGCAGGAGGGCGGGCCACCGAGGACGCGGGATTACGTCATCCATCAGGGCGGCCGCGGCCGCGTCCCGTAACGGCGCTCGCACTGGGCCCGGTTGGTTATTGATTCCCCCACCCCACCCCTCCACCCCCGCGACACGGGCGGGCGGCCATAACTCACGTCACGGGCGACGCACGCATGACCCGGCCATTACGGCCTACAGGCCGGCCGCTATCGGCCTATCTGCCGGGCCCCCATTTACCAGGCACTTCTTCAGCGGCCGCCTGACAGCTCCTCTCCAGCCCGGAGGCAGGTGCCGGAGGTCTTCCGGATGCCGACATCAACGGGGAACCATCCAAGTGGGCGCTCTCGCCAATAACTTCATTCGACTAGATAGCTCAACAGGTATCGAATGCTCCACATTGTAAACAACCTCAGACAATAGATTTCGGTGAATAGTACTGTAACGTGGATGAACTATAACCTAAAATTACCCTACTATCCTTCGAAGTATTCACCTCCTATGGAAATGAAATGAGCGTATGGCTTTCTTGGCCGAGAGATCCCTTGCGGGATTGTTCGGCCGCCTTAGTGTAAGTCTTTTTAATTGACGCCGTGTGGGTGACTTACATGCCAACGATGATAAGATGATGATGATGACAACACACAACACCCAGTCCCCTGCCGGAAATCGAACCCGGGTAGTCAGCGATGCTAGCACTGAGCTACGGGTCACCTCCCATAATTATGCACCACCTTGCTCCGCAACATGAGTCCTGGAAACTTTGCATGAAGTCTTCCTTTGGAGTGGTGTTCCTCCTTTGTTTCGTTGGATATCAACAATATCGTCAAATCTCTTTCCTTTCAAACCGAGTTTGAACTGAAGGAATAGGAAGAAGTCTGGAGGATGGAGATCCAGGAAGCATGGGCCATGTTCTTATTGCACCACCTTTCTTTTATACCTGGAACTGTTTGACGATATTGGCTGTGTGTGGATGAGCGTTATCCTTATATATATATATATATATATATATATATATATATATATATATATATATATATATATATATCACTTTCCACTTCTTTCACCTCTGGCAGTATTGCTCATGCAAAAAATACCGAGTAGCACCGCGGTTCAGAACCTACGTTAAACTGTAGGTCCCCCTATAACTGGTTGGGTAAGTCAGTTCGAAGGTCGGAGGAATGCAACGGCATACCACCTCCAAACAGGACTATGCCTAGTAAAGCAATGTGGTGTTAAAACCAATCTTCGGATTGTTGACTGCTTTACTTTTTACCTTCGAAGTAGCCACCTCCCATAATTATGCACCACTCAGCTGTGCAACATGAGACCTGGAAACTTTGTACTAAGTCTTCCTTTGGGGTGGTGTTCAAAACCCTTGTCATGTTTCGTTGGATATCAGCAATATCGTCAAAGGCAACGCCACCGTCCTGCTGCCTCGTGAAGACTACAATGAAAAGATCTATGGTTTATTAAGTTCTGGCGCGTACCGGAATATCAACAAAGACCCAACTTGCAAGGTGACAATAAGGACTGTTGCCTTACTGAATACTTCGTGACTAGAACCTGAAGTTATAAGACGCTTAAAAGTGCGACGTGCTGTACCACCGGGTCTTTATGGGCTTCCTAAGGTCCACAAACTGGATAAGGATGAACGTGTGGAGGATCTGCCTAGGCGGCCAATAACAAGCACAACTGGTTCACCTACCCACATTTCTGTCCAGTATTTGGCTTCACTATTAAAGCCATTGGTAGGAAAATGTAGTCACCACATCCGAAATTCTGTAGATTTTATTCAAAGACTCAGCCACCTCAGGCTTAATAGTACAGATGTACTGGTGAGTTTTGACATGTTATCGTTATATACCAAGGTACTTGTACAGGATTCTCTTTCTCTAATCGGCCAACATTTTGACAAGGATATCACCGCCTTATTTGAACATGTACTGACGTCATCTTATTTCCAGTTTAATGGTGACTTTTATGAGCAAATTGACGGAGTTGCCATGGGAAGCCCCCATCCCCTCTGGTAGCGAATTTCTTCATGGAAGACTTCGAGGACTCGGCAAATTTTAAACCAACGGTCTTCTGGAGATACGTGGATGACACGTTTATAGTATGGCCTCACGGGAAGGATGAGTTACATCGATTTCTTGACCATCTGAACTCCATCCACGCTAATATCAAATTTACTATGGAAATGGAAAAAGATGGCTGACCCCCTTTTTTGGATGTACTTGTTCGTCGAAAAGCTGATGGTACATTAGGACATGCAGTATATCGGAAACCAACCCATACGAATCTGTATTTACATGCCAGTAGCTGCCATCATCCCTCATAAACCGCAGGGGAACTTAAGACATTGGTGCACAGAGCACATTGTATATCAGACGATGACAACTTGCAGGAAGAGCTCACACACGTGAAGAGCATTTTAAAAGAAAATGGATATTCGCAGCAACAGATTCGCAGAGCATTCGGTGTGAGTCCAAGAATGCAAGCACGAGACGTAGAAGAAGAAGTCGAAAATAATAGTTATACATCAAGAGCCTTCTTACCTTACGTGGGCGCTCTTTCGTCAAAGATAAGCCGCATTCTCTTCAAACATCGTGTTAAGGTTATCTTCCGACCACCAGTGAAGATTGCAGCCTTACTCGGGTCAGTAAATGATGAATTGTTGCTTCGCAAGTCAGGTGTGTACCAGATCCCTTACGGAAATTGTGATAATTCATATATAGGCCAGACAATACGCACTGTGCACGAGCGATGCGTTGAACACAGAAGATGCACTCGCCTATTACAGCCAGACAAATCAGCTGTGGCTGAACATTGCATAGAAACTAGCCATTCCATAAACTATAGTGATGTGAAGATTTTGACACCCATATCTTCGTTTTGGGATGCTATATTTAAGAAAGCTGTTGAAATTAGACTGGCCAACAACTTATTAAATAGAGTTAAAGGTTTTAATTTAGATAAAGCTTGGAACCATGCACTTGGAGTATTGAAATCACAGAGAAGACGTGAAGGTGTTGCCACCGCCGAGCATATATCGATAAGTGAACACGGGAGCACTTCCGCCACGGGGGGCGCACACGTGTGAGTACTTCGATAAGCAGTAAACCAGCATCTGTGACGCGCACGCGCATTGCCACCGCGATCAGGCTTATAAGGCCGCGCCCGGCACCTCGTCGACAGTCTTAGACTCACTCTGAAGATGGCCGGAAGGTACGCGGCCGAAATATGAGCAGAAGAAGTGAATTTTACGCGGCTGCACTGCCGAAATCTAATGGACAATATCGTCAAACTTTGAGCGAAGTATTCCTTTGGGGTGGTGTTCAAAATCATTGTCATGTTTCGTTGGATATCAGCAATATCGTCAAATCTCTTTCATTTTAAAGCGAATTTGAACTGAGGGAATAAGAAGAAGTCTGGAACTGTTTCTTTTTCCTTGGAACTGTTTTAATTAAGAAAACAGGAACCTTTTTGTGTGAACTGGGATCGTAACTTGCGTAGACGTTACATGAAACGGTACAAAATTTCAACGTACTTTGCAGCGTACAATGTCGTACGCTCAGGTGGAAATTCCTTGTGGATAATATATTGACTATCTAAATTGGTGATGAGCATCATTTGACCTGAATGAAACTTTCACTCTGCAGCGGAGTGTGCGCTGATATGAAACTTCCTGGCAGATTAAAATTGCTGTGTGCGGGAACCGGGACTCGAACCTGGGACCTTTTCCTTGCGGGCAAGCTCTCTACCGACTGAGTTATCCCGATACGACTCACGATGCCGCCTCCCAACTTTACTTCCGCCAGTACCTCGCCTCCTACTTTACAAACTTCACAGAAGTTCTCCTGCGAACCTTGCAAGACTAGCACACCTGGAGGAAAGGGTATGGTGGAGACCTGGCTTAGTTACAACCTAAGGGATGTTGCCCGCGTAAGGCAAAAGTCCCAGGTTCGAGTACCGGTTCCGGCACACAATTTTAATCTGCCAGGAAGTTTCATATCAGCGCACACTCCGCTGCAGAGTAGAAGTTTCATTCTGGAAACATCCCTTAGGTTATGGCTAAGCCATATCTCCACCATATCCTTTCTTCCAGGAGTGCTAGTCTTCCAAAGTTTGCAGTAGAACTTCTGTGAAGTTTGGAAAGTAGAAGGCGAGGTACTGGCGGAAGTAAAGTTTTGAGGCGGCATCGTGAATCGTGTCGGGATAGCTCAGTCGGTAGAGCGCTTGCCCGCCTAAGGAAAAGATCCCAGGTTCGAATCCCGGTTCCGGCACACAATTTTAATCTGCCAGGAAGTTTCCCGACGATGTGATGTCGCAGAACGCCTTTCCATGCTTTGCCATTTCGTTTCAGGGTCGTAACAGAGACACGACATTTCATTCTCGGTAACAATACGGTTACAGAAAATTTGTGTCGCATCCACCGTTTCGACGAAATCTTGTGAAGCCTGTAAAAATGTCTGCTTCTGATCGTCAGTCAAGTGATGTGGCACAAGACGACAACACGATTTCCTCTTCCCTAACTTCTCGATAAGGATTAGTCTCACGGATTCACGGTTAATCTATAGTTTAGCTGCTATCTTGCGCACTGTTAATCGACGATATTATGTGATTAATGTCCTCAGTTTCTCAATGTTTTCGTGACTGACTGCGGTCGCTGGTCGTCGACTGTGTTTACTTTCACAGCCTCCTAAAAACGGGCGAACTACTCATGCACTCGGACGCTGCTTGATCCCTATAAACACCTTTCTTTCTTTCCGCGAACAATACGTGACTGGAATAGGAGGGAGAACCGATAGTGGTACTCAAGGTACCCTCCGCTTCACACCTATCGGGTGGCTTGCAGAGAATGCACGTAGATGTACATGTACTAGTATCGCATGCGTTCCTTAGGTGCCTTGCCACTCTTAAAACAAAACTCTAAATTGATCCCCTGCTCGTTCATTGTTCTGTTCTCAGTTCATCACCAATGCAATAAACAAGCGTTTCGTCCAACAGGTCTACCACGAAAGACACACGATTCTCAACTGAACTAGTGTGGGGGAGGTTTTCAACACCGTCGCTACGCAGATGCAGCGTTGTGATTCGCTCGTGTTAACCGATCGACCGTGGCGACTACATTCACCGAACTTTATTGTTAGAGGTTGTCGTTTTGGTGCCTGTGGTGTGATACGTATTTAAAATCTCATTACTGTACTGCTCTTCATCATACTTATAACGGCATATAGTAAAAACGGCATAGTAAAACCGGGAAGACATACAGCTGTTAAATAGTACTGCTGTTAATTAGTCCAAAGTTGACTGAATGGTTATAAATGTTTATAAATATTTATTGTATATTGTCAAGATATTGAGTTAGCGTGCAAGATTTAGAAACATTTGCACATTTGAATTTGGACGGCGATCTGTCAATAAGACAGAAACTAGGGCAGAAAACTGCAGCGGTCAAGTAACAAGTTGGACGGTGTCTAAGGAGATCTCGTTGGGGATTTAGGAGCACTTTGTCTCGTCTCTGGATAAGGAGAATCTGCCAGGAAAGCTGAAGTGTCCGACTTTCTTCGGCAAACTGCCACTCTCTGAACTTCATATTTGACCAGGGCTAATGATTGCTAGTTTAAGAAATGTAACATTTTTGCGATTCCATCACAGAATTGTAGCTGAACAGTGAGTGTGACTACAAGAAAATTAACTAGCGTTGACATGTTATTCGTCAGACTAAGATTTGAACTACTATGTGTTGACGATTATATTGTGTTGTGTCATCGCGAAAGGGACTTAAATGCCTGAGCATTATCGACGATTACCTATTTGGAGATTTTTTCCTACCATTCTCATAATACAATTAACGTATCTGTTCTGCTATTTTTATAAGCACTATTTCTACTTATTACCACTGTTTGCGTATGAACAATTGTGTATGTTTAATGAACATTACTCAACTCAGTTATTTGGCTTTGACTACGTCATTTCTAAATGATAGAATAATACCACTTTCATTTTCTAATCGTTTATCTTTATTTTATATTTCGTTGTTATTGTGCAAACGATGGCCTTTGCATAGTGTTCGACTGTAGGATCACAGGTACAAGATACTATTTGCTGCTAGAGTAGATGCTGGGCATGTTCAAATGTTCGTAATTCTGTGTGACCAAACTACGTTGGTCATCAGTCCCTAGTCTTACAACTACTTAAACTATATTAAACTAACCTAAGGACAACAGACACATCCATGCCCGACGGAGGATTCGAAACTCCGACGGGGGAGGCCGCGCGATCCGTAAAGTGGCGCTCCAGACCGCTCGGTTACTCCCGCGCGGCTTGGTGAGCATAAAAACAGATAGTTCGTCCCCCAGAAAATAGCCTAATACGTGTAAGTTATTTTGCCCAATACAGAAGTGTATGGCAAATATAAACCGACAACGTAAAGTCGGAAACATAAAAAAATTTTAATTACCAAAGTTTGGTTGACTGAATAAAGTGAATAATGTCCTACAAAAAATTAACGTGATAGAAACTAAAAGAAAGGTGAAATATGAAATGTAACTGGGGATAACCAAAAGTAGAATACAATTATTACTAAATACAAGAATCAACGCCGGCCGAGGAGACTAAGGCGCTCCAGTCACGGTCTGCACGGCCACTACGGTCGGGGGTTCGAATTCCCCCCCCCCCCCCCCGGGCATGGATATTTGTGCCGTCCTAGTTCGTAAGTAGCTCATAAGTAGTTTGTAAGTTTAGGGACTGATGACCCCGTAGTTAAGTCCCATGGACTATACAAACATTTTAACATTTTGAACAAGAATCAACCTGTAAATATAAATAGATATCCTGATGTGACTTCGGAAGTTTTCCGGTGTATTTCTCGTTCCAGTAAATTTTGGGTGTGCAGGTGGCTCACGTCGTCATTCTGACACGATATTTCGAACTCGAAACGGCCGGCCGTCTTCAGGTGAGTACCGAGTACTGAAGAGCCCAGGTGCAGTCGCGGTATTTAGAGTGGTTCTTGCGCATCCGTTAAGTGTTGGTGTCGTTTTGCGCGTGAGTTAGGTGGTGTCATACTCGTTATGGCCGAGTTGTATGTGCTGCCCTCGGTGGTGGAAGAGCAACAGTGTTCTAATCATTGATAGTCGATTGATGACGTCGATTAATCTGTGGCTGGATAATCTTAATCACAGGATTCCAGCGGGTGTTTACAGGATTCCCTGTGAGTGTGGTTTTGCATATAGAGGCCAGACAATACGAACTGTACAGGAACGACGTGTGGAACACGAAACACACACCTGCCTTTTCCATTGGAAGGAAGGAAGGAAGGAAGGAAGGAATCTTAGGGTTTAACGTCCCGTCGACAGCGTGGTCATTAGAGACGGAGCTCACACTCGGATATTTGGGTAAACGCTGAGAAGCACTTCACCATCGTGCTTTATGTACATTGTGATAGTCAAACAATACAGACGTGACTATCAATTGTGTATATATCCCGCAATAGCTATTTAATACACGATTTACCTGCTAATAACACTTGTATTTATCTGACGCTTTCCACTACCATGGAGGCCGGGAGAAGGTTCAAATTATCCCGCGACAGCAGCGCCTAGTTATTATTTAGTCTAGTTATTTTTACAGGTCTTTGCGCGCATGACGCAACCTAACGCATGAGCAAAACTACACCAGCACTTTTCACATACGCAAGAACCAATATAAACACAGAGACTGCACCTGGGCTCTTCAGTACTCGCTACTCACCTGAAGATGGCCGGACGTTTCCAGGCCGAAATATCGTGTCAGAATGACGACGGGACTCAGCTTCACACCCGAAAGTTACTGGACGAATAGATATCCAATCCTTCAAGTAACGTAAAGTGGTCTGTGGAAATTATCTGTTTTAGGATATTTATTAAATATAATTCATTTTTTGCATTGGTCGTGGAGATGGAACTGGGATTTGCTATCTGACCGTGTGAGTGTGTATGTGTGAGTTTCTTTGTCTGACTAGCAGTGTTTTCTGTTGATAACAAACGATAGGTTACGTAAAATTCAGATTTTCCACACATAAGAAAAGCACATCAAATTGTTTGTGACTGTTCCACACACTGGATCAAAACTAAGCCCTGATAGTAAGTTACGTAAATAATTTTTTAACGTCAGGCCCGCGCAACGGATAACTCAGTCGTGCATTGCTATGAAGAGACGCTCTAACTGATCCGTTAATTACTTCCGTAAATGAACTCAAAATAAATGCATCACTTTAATGACGTGTTGTAAATTCTCAACATCAGTATCAAAAATGAAAACCTCAACTATTGTGTATGGTGAAGTTAAGCTCTCGTTTCAGAAAAGCAATTCAGAGTGCACATAAATATTTTACTGTGAAATGAAGTGATTCCTTCTGACACTTCAAATATCCCAATACCTTTACTGAGAAGTAAATTGAATTTTTGTTTCAGTTGAAACGTACTGTGGTTGGCTCATCACGCTTAGTCAAACACTTGATTATCGAGCTTTGTTAATCACCTAATTCAAATGTTCAAATGTTTGTAAATGTTATGGGACTTAACAACGGGGTCATCAGTCCCTAAACTTACAAACTACTTATGAACTACTTACGAACTAGGACGGCACAAATATCCATGCCCGAAGGGGGATTCGAACCCCCGACCGCAGTGGCCGTGCTGACCGTGACTGGAGCGCCTCAGTCACCTCGGCCACCGCGGCCGGCAATCACCTAATTACTTTATCAAAAAACGATCTCTTGAAATTCTCTACTCACAGTTAATACAAGCACAAAAAATTTGAATTAACCCACTGATAAGCACTCTGCCTTTGATATTTCACTCAGTGTAACTGCCTCTTCATGATCATATTCTCAACATAGTTTTCAACAATCCTAACCTGGACCCTAATTATTTTAATGAAAGTTATCTGTTAAAACATACACTTGCAGAGTCACCACGTGCAAGTACGTTTGATATTAACACTTTTACATCAGTTCAAAACAACTCACATCAGTTACCTGGTCGTAAAACTTATTGGAGGAAAAATGGAAGTTTCTACACACTACAAAATAATGGAAGAGAAATTTCGTTATCACACTTATATTGAAAATTAAAAAGCAACATCATTACAAAAACATATACATATTACCTTATACATTCTTAGTCTGAACATCTTCATCCTATTCTGCAGTCGAGCTAACAGACATCCTCTGCCCACAGCTCACAGTTCAACCTCCTACTCCACCTGGTACATTACAACAACAAGACCCGACTGCCTATTCCCACCGTTACACTGCGACACCCAGCGCGCCATCCGCGCCACCATTACCGGACAGAGCAATAATGCTACCTCTCTGACCAAGGAAGCTAAGTAAGTATACATTATATAGCCGGACGCGGTGGCCGAGAGGACTGAGGCGCGGTCTGCACGGCCACTACGGTCGGGGGTTCGAATCCCCCCTCGGGCATGGATATTTGTGCCGTCCTTGATTTGATTTAGTTTTTCAGGGAAGCCAAAACAGCCTTGGTCTAACCCGCCACTGCCAGCACCGAAACTAAGTTTATTGTGCGGTATCGCTCCCTGTACGTCTAGTAAAGCCAACCAATGCCCTTGAACAGTGCAAGGAGTCCCTTTACCAGTTCTTTATTAGACACAATTTCTTCGCGTCTGGTTGTCCCAAATGTTCTGTGCCTTTTACTCTCCAATGCAATGCATTCGAAGGTCAGATGTGATGCAGTTTCATCACCGTCATCACAGAGCCTACATTTAGGGTCCTCTTCTGTTATTCCCATTGTATGTGGGTGTTTTTTGAAATTCCCATGGCCTGTCAGCAATCCAACCATGAGTCTAATCTCTCTCCTGTTCAGACCCAGGATTGCAGAGCTTCTTTTAAAACAAGGCTTTGGCATCATTACCTTGCCATGTTTTTGTTGATGGACTTTGGTCCAATATTCTACGTGCTGTCTTCTGAGCCAGTTACGTAGCTCCAATTTGATCATTGCCTTGGTGATTGTCAGGACAGGTTCCGGTCCAATAAATGGAGTCTCTACCGCATCCTGGCTAATCTGTCGGCATGTTCGTTGCCACTGATCCCCGAGTGGCCAGGGACCCACAATAGGTTTACTCTATTGTTTTCCCCTAGCTCCACCAGAACCCTGTGACATTCTGCAACAATTTTAGACCTTGTTGCAGGAGCTGCCAGTGATCTCAGGGCTGCCTGGCTGTCTGAATAGATATAGATGCTACGATCTTTGTAGCACCTACGCAAATTCTCCTCCACGCATGCCCTGATGGCAGTGATTTCGGCCTGGAATACTGAGGCCAGTTTTCCTGGAGAGATGGCGCCCCTATACCCCGGCCTCAACACCTTGGTCTGATTTTGACCCGTCAGTGAACCAGACAATATCCCCCGTACGGTGTCGAACTATTTTCTCCCACTGCTCCCTGCTTCCAATTGTTATATTGAAAGGCTTGTTGAAGCAGTATGGGGTTATAATATAGTCGGCTGGCTTTTTCCCAACCTTTCCTATATTCTGGATATCCCGAAGAGTTCCAGTTGTTGCCAGATTTGAGTCTGTATGCACCAGCCGCTGCCTCCATCTTGAACCAAAGGTGTAATGGGGGCATATCCAGTATGGTTTCCATCCCAGCAGTTGGTGTGCTGCCAATTCCGCCTTTTATGGTTAGGCAGGCTAATTTCTGCACCTTACCAAGCTCCTTAGCAGCAACCTGCTGTTCTACCATCTTTCACCACACGACCGCCCCATTGATGATTCTGGGTCTAATCACTGTGGTGTATATCCAGTGCATACCCTTGGGGCTCAGGCCCCAATTTTTGCCACAAGCCCTCCTGGTACTTACTAGAGTACCGTTTGCCTTGGAGCAAATGTGCCGTCCTTTTATTTTATTTATTTTTTGTTTGTTTTTTCTGTTCCATAGGACCCACTTCAGGAGTAAGACTCCATGGTCATGGAACAAGTCAATACATTAATTGTTACACAATAATGGTAATAGAAAAATTTTAAGTAGTCCTTTGCACACGACAATCTTAAGACAAAGTGAAAAGAATCAATAAAGAAAAAATAAATTAGCTTAATTGTTTAACTTTTCTAGGAGTTCCTCGACAGAATAAAAGGAGTGAGCCACGAGGTAACTCTTCAATTTAGATTTGAAAGCATGTGGATTAGTGCTAAGATTCTTAAGTTCTTGTGGCAGCTTATTGAAAATGCCGCAGAATACTGCACCCCTTTCTGCACAAGTGTTAAGGTGGTGTGGTGCAAATGTAGATTAGACATCTGTCTAGTATTCACCGAGTGAAAGCTACTAACTCGTGGGAATAAGCTGATATTATTAACAACAAACGACATTAAAGAAAAAACGTATTGTGACGCCAGAGTCAAAATTCCCAGACTACTGAAAAGGGGTCGACATGACGTTCGCGAACTTACACCAGATATTGCTCGAACCGCCCGTTTTTGAGCCAGAAATATCCTTTTTGCATCAGGCGAGTTACCCCAAAAAACAATGCCGTACGTCATAAGTGAGTGAAAGTAAGCGAAATAGACTACTTTTCGTGTTGAAAAATCACTTATCTGAGATATTGTTCTAATGGTAAATATAGCAGAATTTAGTTTTGGAACAAGATCCTGAACATGGGCTTTCCATGACAGCTTACTGTCTATATGAACACCTAGAAATTTGAACTGTTCAGTCTCACTTATCACATGCCCATTATGTGTAATCATAATGTCAGATTTCGTCAAATTATGTGTTAGAAATTGTAAAAACTGAGTTTTACTGTGATTTAACATCAACTTGTTTTCTATTAGCCATGAACTTATCTCTTGAACTGCATTATTTGATACTGTGTCAATATTACGAGCAACATCCTTCACTACCAAACTGGTATCATCAGCAAACAAAAATATTTTACAATCACCTGTTATACTCGAAGGCATATCATTTATATAAATAAGAAACAGCAATGGTCCCAAAACAGACCCCTGGGGCACCCCATACTTAATTGTGCCCCATTGGGATTGCACGTCATAGCCATTTTCTACATTGCGGAGAATTACCTTCTGTTGTCTATTATTAAAGTAAGAGGTGAACCAGTTGTGGGCTACTCCCCGTATTCCATAATGTTCCAACTTCTGCAACAATATTTTGTGATCAACACAATCAAACGCTTTTGTTAAATCAAAGAAGACGCCTAATGTCCGTAGCCTCTTATTTAACCCATCAAGTGCCTCACAGAGAAATGAAAATATAGCGTTTTCGGTCGTTAAACCACTTCTAAAACCAAACTGTACGTTTGACAGGAAATTATGTGAACTGAAATGATCAATTAATCTTGAATATACAGCCTTTTCAATAACTTTGGAAAAAACCGATGGCATAGAAATAGGTCTATAGTTGTCTACATTATCCCTTTCTCCTTTTTTATAAAGCGGTTTCACTACTGAGTACTTTAATCTGTTAGGAAACTGACCATTCTGAAAGGAAAAATTACAAATATGGCTTAGTACTGGGCTAACATATGGAGAACAGTACTTTAGAATTCTGCTAGATACCCCATCATATCCACAAGAGTCCTTAGTCTTTAGTGATTTAATTATTGACTCAATCTCACCTATGGAAGTATCATGAAGGATCATTTCAGGCAACAGCCTCGGAAACGCATTTTCTAAAAACGTTATATGATTACCTGTAGAAACTAGAGTTTTGTTTAGTTCCTCTACTATATTCAGAAAGTGATTATTGAATATTGCACATATATCTAACTTGTCAGTAACAGAAACATTCCTACTACGCACTGACGTTATATCTTCTACCTGCTGCTCCTGACCAGACACTTCCTTCACGACTGACCAGATAGATTTAATTTTATCCCGAGAGTTTGCTATTCTTTTTGCGTACCACATACGTTTTGCATTCTTAATGACATTTTTCAGAACCTTACAGTACTGTTTGTAATGAGCTAGTGCATCTTCATTCTGACTGCTTCTAACATTTTGATACAACTCCCGCTTAGTTCTACATGATACTCTTATCCCCTTTGTCATGCACCCTGGCTGTCTGTTACTGAAAGTACCCTGTTTAGAGCGTTCTAGCGGAAAGCAACTTTCAAACAGCATAATAAATGTGTTCAGAAAAGCATTATATTTATCATCTGCATTATCAGCACTATAAACATCCTGCCATTCTTGTTCCTTAATTAGGCTTAAAAAGGTCTCAATTGCAACTGGATTAACTTTTCTGAGTAGTTGATATTTATGTTTAACATTTGTTTGAGAACAAATACTTTTTAGAATTAAAAGTTGGGCATCGTGGTCTGATAGGCCATTTACTATTCTGCTGACAGAGTGCCCCTCTAATAATGAAGAATGAACAAAAATATTGTCAATGGTAGAACTGCTATATCCTTGCACTCTCGTTGGAAAAAATACTGTTTGCATCATGTTATAGGAATTAAATAGATCTAACAGCTGACTTTTCCTTGAGCTATCACCTACACAATTAATGTTGAAATCTCCACACACAATTAAATTTTTATACTTCCTATACAGTGAGCCCAGAACCAATTCCAGCTTGGGCAGAAACATTTTAAAATCTGAGTCAGGGGATCTATAAATAACAACTATTACTAGTTTAGTACCATTAACATTAACAACTCCTGCACAACATTCAAATATCTGTTCTGTGCAGTGTTTAGAAAAATCGATTGACTCCGATGAAAAATCGTTTTTTACATACATGGCCACTCCCCCACACTGCAAAGAACTCCTAGAGTAGAAGGCAGCTAACCTGTATCCTGGCAAAGGAAGTCTCTTAATTGTCACACCACTTAAAAAGTGCTCTGAAATTCCAATAATGTTAGAATCAGTATCAATAAGCATTTCATTAACTTTATCTCTGATACCTTGTATATTTTGATGAAAAACAGTAATTCCCTTATTACTTATATTCTTAGACTTTGTCAAAGGTGGTTCATTTCTTAGAGGGACTTCCTTTAAGCAGGAATATCTATCAGCTGTCTTCAGTCTAAAAAAGGTGCAGCCCTAACACCAACTACTACAGGAATTTTTCCATGAGTGAAACCCCCACCCCCTAGTACACTGTCACCTATGAGCTTTGCCAACCTCCCCTTCCCATACCTATTGAGGTGCAGACCGTGCCTAGTAAAATCCGACCTTTGGATAGTTTCAACTGGCACCACTGCAATGTGATCCATGCCCTCCGTCATCAGCGCCTTCCCAAGCCCCATGTTAACACGGCTGACAGCCGTATTAAGACAAGGCCTATCATGACGCTGAAACAGCTGCACGAAATGCACATTCGTGCCACCAGTTTCAGTTGCTATCCTTTCCAGATCACCACCTATATCATATTCCCCGTCCCTATCAAGACTTAGTGTCAGCTAGTTCATAAGTAGTTTGTAAGTTTAGGGACTGATGACCCCGTAGTTAAGTCCGATAAGCTATACAAACATTTGAACATTTTTTACAGTATATACTGTTTGACTTACAGGAATCTTATTCACAAAATAATAATTCCAACAGAATATTACAAGATATTAAATCCAATCGCATCGGGTTTTGGTCCGCCACTGGCTTGTTTGCTTATGTCACCTCTGGCTCGCGAGTATCGTCCAGTGACAGCACAATTTCAAAATCACACAGTAAGTGCCACCTGCTAAAATATTTTTGGGGGCAAAGTTCCGTGCTTACCGTTGCATTCCAGGCGGTAAGCGGTGCTTTGGGCGGTTAAAAGGCGCCGCCGTTAAAGTGGGCAAGTCCCGTGGGTCATTACATGGCTGTCTGTGGGAGGAGGCGTTGCCCGGGACCTCTATTGTTTCTCAGTGGGTCGCCGTGTTGGGTGGGCGTGGTCAGCTTGCCTCTCTCTCTCTTAACGGAATCCCCAGCTCGTTTGCAAATGTGTAGATGACACCGCTTAACGAGAAACATTAATTTCACTTTAAAGCTGTCAAAGAAACGAATATAATTAAAAAGTATAAAGGTGCACCAAGCCCCAGCAAAGAATGAAATTAACAGGAAAATTTCGGAAATTTTGAATATAGAAAGGAAGTAAAAAATGATACTAAGAGTCTTACATCGGAAAGAAAACCTAGTTTCATAACGAAAATATATATCAGAAAGATTAAGGAATATGAGGTCAGCTTCTGTATGCTCAGAGATATCTAAATATATATAAAAATTGAGGTGTTCGTGCCTTTATTTCACTCTGCAGCCAAAACTGCACATCATAAATGAATAGTGTTTGTGTGTGGTAGCGGGTATGTCTCCAATTGTGCACTATGGTGGTAGAGGTTTGATAACGATAATAGGGTGGAAGATATGGGAGTTCAAAGTTACCGTCTTATATAAAATTTTACGTGTGGCTGTAAATATTTTGCTCTTCAGCAAAAACTACACAATGGAGACGAACCATCTCTCTGTGTTGTTGTGGTACAAAGTCTCCCGTTGCACACCATATCTGTTCCACGTCGATAGCTATAAGAGGGTGGAAGATATAGAGGTTGAAAGTCGTCAGTATATAAAATTCGGACTTAAGACCAGCGATGACTTTTGCCACGATAACAGCAAAGAGGTTACATACAGCGAAACGTGTTGCGCATTCTTCAGTTGTTTTTCTGCAATAAGCGTACGAATAAGGAAAAATAAGTGCATATTGCAGTTTGGAAAGTAAAACTACCAAGAATGATATCAAAGCGTAAGACACAAATTTCACGTTCTCTATCCATTTCCTAAAAGAAAACGGCGCTGGAAAGTGAATCTACAGACGGTAGAAACTTGAAATTTGTAGATGTTTTTTATCTTACACTGTAGGCATCAGCGATTTTTCGTTATTGCCATCCCTCAGGGGATGAAACAGGGGATGAACGGTTTTTTTTAAATACGTTGCTATTAAAGCAATTTCGAAGCAAGGAATGCAAAACTTCTGATTTAGATTTACAATTGGAATTTTCAAAACACTTATTATGTAGTTTTGGAATTTAAACCGTTAAGCGGGTGAAATAAGGGAAAAACTTTTAAGGGTGCTACTAAGACTATTTTGATACTAGAAACGCGAAAATTTAGATTTGGAATCATAGTTAGAATATTAAAAAGATGTGTTTCGGGATGTTTTGAATTCTGCCATCAATGCTGCAATAGGGGGTGACAAGTTGTATCAAAATACTTGATTAGGGAAGCATTTTTAAACCTAAATCTATGGAAATTTATATTCAGAAGTAGAAACAACCAATGCAGACCATCCACTCTACGCGTGCAAAGCAGTGGGAATTAAGATAGTATACAATAAAAAGAATATATCTTCAGTTGCAAACATCACATACTAAAAGGCAGCATTAAGGAATGTAGTATTATATGCTGCTGAGACGATAACACTAGCAAGAAATGGCGCATTACAAATATAGATAGAATGGGGGAAAATGAGCAAATAGAGGAAGAATGATGGAAAACACTGGGCTCAAAGAGAGGTGGTGAGAAATGGATGTGAAGGCTTATGGAAGAACTCTGCCAAGACATGAGAACAATCTCAGGAGAAATCAGACTCATAAGAGCAAGGTTTGCGGCACATATATTTAGAATGAATATGAATTGTATGACGAAATGAGTATGGTTACCAACATGGAGGACAAGAGGAAAGACAGGAACCAATTGTGTTGTTGAGCTGCGGAAGGATCGGTTTGAATTGGAAATCGAAGTGGAAAGAGAGGGAAACTGGAAAAGCAAGTACACAGGCGACCATTATGCCGGAAATTGAGGACAGGGAAGGAAACAGGATATGAAAAGAAAACCACCAGTGGAGCAGACCAGTGAGGATGATACTGAACATTTCTGAAGAAGAGCGGGAGAGAAGAAGAAAAAAGATGAAGAGGTTCTGGGAGGAGAAGAAAAAGATGAAATCCATGAGGGGACTACTGACGGTCCTGTACTTAACGCAAGAAGAAGAATATATATATATATAAAATCTCACACATGTATGAATATGAAGACCAGAGACGGAAAAAAAAAATGTACTGAGCAACCAATGGAAAGCTGATTTAGGAATATATAGAGCAGCTTTACAACGGAAATTAACTTCCAGGCAATTCTGTAACAGGGAATAGGAAATAAGAGAAACTATATTGTGAGAAGAATTTGACAGAGCAATGAAAGATTTGCATCGAAACAAGGCCTCTGAAATGCACGCCGCGGTGGAGTAGCCGAGCGGTCTAAAGCTCCTCGCTGCGGAGCGCGCGGTTGCTCGCCGTGGAGGTTCGAGTCCTCCCTGGGGCATGGGTGTGTGTGTTTGTCCTTAGGTTAGTTTACCTAGGTTTAAGTAGTTTGTAAGCTACGGACTGATGACCACGCAGTTTGGTCCGATAGATTTACAAACATTTGAACATTTTTTTCTGAAATGCACGAAATTCCCTAACAGCTACATCTACATATATAGGCCTACTCTGCAATCCACCATAAGGTGCATGGAGAAGATTATACTGTACCACCACTAGGCACTATCTTTTCTATTCAACTGTAAATAGAACGATGAAAAATTGAGGTCTATATGCCTCTATAAGACTCTGGGACAGCCAGCCATGCAGAACTATTCCAGCTGATTACAGGACGTATCAGACAAGCGAAATTCCCTCAGACTTCAAGAAGAATGTAATAATGTCAATTCAATAGAAAGAAGTCGCATACAGGTGTGAAATTTACGTAAAAATAAAAGTTGTAAAATTCTAAAAGAATTAATTATAGAAGAATTGAGAAAGTGGTAGAAGCTGACATGAAGGAGATCAGTTTCTATTTCGGATACATGTAGGACCACATGAGGCAATACTGACCTACGACTTATCTTAGAAGATAAATTAAGGAAAAGGAAACGAAAAGTTAAATCTTTGTAGATTTGGCGAAAACTTCTCACAGTATTTATTGGAATACACTCATCCAAATTCTGAAGTCAGCATGGATAAAATGTAGCGAACGGAAAGCTACGTACAACTTCTATAGAAACCAGACTGCAGTTATAGCATCGATGGGCATGAAGAGGAAGATTTGGTTGACAACGGAATAAGGCAGGGTTGAAGCCTTACCCAAATGTTGTTCAATTTGTACACTAAGCAAGCTGGGAAAGAAAGAAAGGAGAAAAGTGGAATGGGAAATAAAGTTCGGAGACAAGAAATAAAATCTTCGCGGTTTGCCGAAGACATTGAAATTTTGTCAGAGACACCAAAGGACCTGAAAGAGCAACTGAACGGGATGGACATTGTTTTGAAATTTTTAAGATGAACACTAAGAAGACCAAAACAAGTGTAATGCTTCGCAGTCAAATTAAATCGGTACGTGCCGAGGAAATTAGATTAGAAAATGAGACAATAAAGGTGATATATAAATTTTCTTACTTCGTTAGTGAAGTAATTCGTGATGGTGGACGTACAGAACTTATAAATTACATGATGGCATTGGGAAGAATAGCACTTCCGAAGAAGAAAAATTATCATAGAATATTAATTTAAGTTGACGGTGAAGCATTAAATTAAAATTTGAGACGCTGCCGGGAATAGAACCCGGACCTCCCAGCTCTGTAGGCAAACGTCTTAACCACTAGACCAAAGTACCATTAACGATTAAGGCGCATCGGAATATTCTAAGTACGACTTCCTCCACATCACAAACTGTGTTCCATGAAATATTGCGGCAATATTTCATAGAAGACAGAAATCAAATAGTCCTAATTAGTATATTCGTAGGTGCCTTAATAACTACTGATAGGATGGTCTAGTGGTTAAGATGTGTGTCTAGGGAGCATGGTGGTATAGATTCGATTCCCGGGAGCGTCACAGATTTTAATTCAATGCTTCGCATTTAACTTTAATGTTTTGACTTTTCGAGACGCAAAACAGTCTCGTGGTTTGTAAATTAATAATTGTAATTAATTTAAGTGTACGGGTGTGAAACGTCGACCATAAATGTTTCGGAGATGAAGAGCATTGCAACTTTTGAAATGTCTCGTTACAGACGAATACTGAAGACTAAGCAGTTAAATTGCGTAAATAAGGAAGAAGTACTGGCTAGAAATAGGGAGGAAAGAAATTTCTGGCATACCTTGTCCAAAATAACGGATAGATCGGTGGGACACGTTCTGAGACAACAACGACTCGTCAATTAATATTGGTGAGAAGTCTGAGGGTAAAAATTGCAGAAGGAGGCCAAGAGACGAATGGAGTAAGTAGATTGAGATGGATTGAGATTAGCGTTCTTATTCGGAGATGACGAGGTTACGCTGGATGGAGGAGGGTGGAATGATGCATGAAACCAGTCTCTAGACTGAAGACTGCAACAACAACAATATGTCAGAATTTTATCTCAATAAATTTACCGTGAAGGTCGATCGTACGACTGTCGCATAAACGTTTCATAAATTTAGAAAACATGTGGAAGGTATGCAGAACTCCCTTATTTAATTCAACTGTCACCTTTGAAAGATTTGTGAATCTGAAACTACTACGGGGTATCCGAATATTCAAATAATTACAGTAATCAAGCTTCTTAGATTCCTTAACAAATCCAATAGTTCAGCAGGAGAACACCACGTCATTCCGTAACGCACAAAAGAAGGGGGAAGATCGCTGTGTATGGTAACTTCAGCACTTAGTGACCAAGGGTAAATTAAGTACAAACAAAAGACGCAGTGTAACGCACTAGTGCCAAGACACAACCAAGGGAAAGAAACACCAGACGATATTAATAACAAAATAGTAATAAATAGTGATAATAATCTGCCAGGAGGTTTCATATCAACGCACACTACGCTGCAGAGTGAAAGTTTCATTCTGAAAATAGTAATAAAAAGAAGGTGTCACAAAAGTGGCGCTAACTCTATTCCTCCGTTGTTTGCCCAAAATTCCAGTAGGAAGAATGCAAGCACAAACCTAAGTTACAGTGTAAGCAGCTATAGTGAAGTAACATCAAAATTGTATTTCTGCGTATTTCGAGACAACCAAAGAGTACTATAGCAATATCGTTAGGCAGCGGAGTCACTGATAGTTAGCAATGTAAGTTCACAAATTCCCTCAAAAGGCCACATACGTATAAACACTACCACATGCGCTAAATCTGATGGGCTGTAGCATATAAATATTTGACGTATACGTCCAGTAGACACTGTGTATCGGCTCATCAGTGTGCAACCATCCAGCGAACAGTGTACTACGAATCTGGACAGAGTGTTTCACAGTGCCTCGAGACTTGATCACGGACTAGGAAATCATCACCACACACCTCTTTGACGCCCGATATCTGGACATTTTAACATTATTAGCCTGACTATACTTCTACAATTCACAAAGGTTGAGTGTTCATTTATTTTTAATAAATTTCACATGTGTTACTACAGCCATTTGACATTTCTGTTAAAGTGCACCTACGTCGCCAACCGATAACACTCCTACAATAAAAATCGCGTGTGTAATAAATATAATGGACAATCGACAACGTCGGAGGGACCAAATTTTTGGTGCTATTCCCATGTTTTTGTAGTATAAAATGCCTGTTTTGGTGGTGTACTTTTTTAAAGGCAACGGTCCTTACATTTTTATAACAGACACGTCACCTCTGGTATGACTACTTATAATGTTATTTACTGAGGCATCAGAATGTTAGTGAGGCTTTTGGCGGATGATGCCGTAGTTTTTCGAGAAGTCGTAACACTGGGAAAGGGTAGCCAAATGCAGGAGGGTCTGCGGCGTATTGACGCGTGGTGCAGGGTATGGCAATTGAGCCGCAACATAAAGAAGTATGAAATGCTGTGTTCACATAAAAAGAAAGATCGTTTTTATATAACTACGCTATAGCTGGACAAGCAGTGTTAGCAGTTACTTCCATATAACATCTGGGACTAGAGCTAAAGGGCGAAAATAATGGGACGACCATATAAAAGTAATCGTGGGTGAGGCAGATGCCAGACTGAGATTCATTGGGAGAATCCGTAGGAAGTTAAGTATGTCAACAAAAAACCCTAGTCCTGCCAGCATTTGGGTATTGCTCATCAGGGTAGGTTACGTGCCAGGTGGGGTGGATAAAGGACAGTGTTTTTCAGCTTTTGTAGCGCCGCCACCAAGGGGGTCCAAAGTCTTGCTCTGGGGTTCTCGGTCGCAGAAGGATGCAGTAGCAGCGTGTTCGATAGGAAACCTACGCTTTCGTGAAGTTCAGCTACTGTGTCAAAATGTCACACGAAAGTGACAGGGTTTAGTTTAAGTCGCTTAATTAGTCAGTCATCCGTAGGTGGAAAATGGCTTTATTGTGGCACGTTTTGGGTGCCTGTTATCAGACATCAAAAGTGTCACAGGTATAAGATCCACCTATGGCACTTTTTTTCTGATGATGAGCCGATCGAAACGCCATTTTTCCATCTCATGGTGACTTGTTAATTAAGCTGCTCAATAACCTTCGCGCAGCACTGTTACAGTCATTTACAATAGTAGTAATGTTATTTTATGATTTTGTTACAAGTTCAAATATTTTATGTCTGAAAAACAATTAATCACTAACTTAATATTATTTTAATCAATATGTATCAATCTTGTATATTAAAAAAAATCTACGAAAACTAAAGTCAGTCCTCCAGACCAAACTACCCGGCCGATATCCTTCATTTTTCTTTTAAATGAAAGGTATTCATCCACAGATTTGTCAGCAAGTATCAGAATTTACATAACTCTCTCATTTATTTTCCTATACTCAAACGCGATTTCTTTCTATATATTTCTTACGGGGATGTCCTTGCTGTAAACTAAAGTCAGTCGCCTTTCTATTCGACCGATATCCTTCAATTTCGCTTTAAACGAAAGGTATTCACTCGCAGATTTGACATCAAGTATCATAATTAACTTACGTCGCCCCATGCCTTATTTTTATCCAAACACGCTATCCTTCTGTCCTTGCATTGAATATTTTAATCGTTGTGTTTTACAATATCTTCGGTTCTAATCAAGGTACGCAATTCTTTTTGACTTAACAACACTCATCGGACCAAGCTCTTTCATTTGCGCTTTTAAACACTTGCATTGATTGATACTGAAGAAAGCTTTGCGTGAACATTCAACTTCAATCTTTTACCAACATTTTTGTCATTCCACTAATGATGCGAAGTATTTTCACTGATCCTCTAGTACCTTTTTATACATTATCATAGTAGTTTAGAGTTGGTAAGAAGTTTTCAATGCAGTAATATTTTTAATTAACAATACCACTTTATTACTGAATCATAGTAGTTTGCTGCTGGTTAAGGGGTATTGCGACTTTCACCAGACGTGAATGGCTGCGCAGGTATTTGATACATCTAAGAGAGAAAGTTAAATACTTTGGGTTTGCAATCACTGGCATGTCTTTATTACGGGCCTGTGGGGACTCCAATCATTTTTACTCGGAAAGGGGGGTCGCGGGTTCAAAACGGTTGTAGAACACAGGTGTAGGACATAGAGAGGATTCAACGGAGAGCAGCGTGCTTCGCTACGGGCTCATTTAGTAAGGGTGAAAGCGTCAGAGAGGTGATCAGGGAACTCCAGTAGCAGACGTATTGCGTTACTGGCTTGTGGAGTACGACTGCAGCAAACTCAGTATATTAAGACTTGTTTGTCTTTGTTGTTGTCATTTGGTTAGGGACATTGTGTTATCGAGTTGAAGGTGCTCATAGGCCTCTTTTTAATTTTTTTTTTTTTTTTTTTTTTTAATTTGCGAAACAACGACACTTTTATTTCTGCTTATCACAGGTATTTGGCTGTTTCTTGCGAATACGTCGTGACTTCAGAGTGTGTAAATATACACAAACCTTCTGTTACCACTTAAAATACTGCCAGTGAAGTATTAAGGTGTTGATTTTGCGTTTCCTAATGCCCAGTTTACACGATGATCGCGCTAGTAATGAACAGATAGCGACGCAAAAGCGGAATTACTAGCATTTCGTGAGCGCAGACGGCGTTTCGTACTACCCAGTACGCTTTAGGACAGGTCCTAAATTTGCTAGTAGCGAAGTGGGTGCACGTGTGCAGAAGTGAATTCGTCGTGTGGTTTTCATCGTTATGTGTGGAAATAGCCGCGTCCTTACCGAAATTGTTGGCTTTATTGGAGTGATATGTCCTGCGTCAGTGGATTGGAACAGAGCAGGAATTCCGCTTTCGATTGAGGCATACAGGGTCACCACAGAAATTCCTCTCTATTGTAAGAAGGTACAATGACTGTTATTTATGATGAAAATAACGGAACAATGTAGATTTAAATAAATTTAAAATTTTTAACTTCATATTTATAAAATTCTATAATTCTTAGCGTGTCAGAAAGTTAGTTGCACATAATCTCGAAAGTGTGATGCTAAAAGCAAAGCAAAATTTAGTTGTCTGAGCTCCCATTACGGATCGGAAATTGAAACTGCTGTGCAGACTTCAACAGCAATATTTGTAAGAGTCGGTACAGAAATTCTTTGTGCAAAGGCTAGGCTTTCGAAAGATTCTCCTGTTGCCAGAAACCGCAATGTTATAGTGAACCTGCCAAAAATAACAATTACAGGAAGTAACTGACGCATAACTTTAACAGAGCTGAAAATGTAATTGAAGTGTAAAAAGTATTTCGTACCTTCAGCTTGGCGAAATACTCTCCCTCTCTCTCTCTCTCTCTCTCTCTCTCTCATCGCCGTATTTTTGTCCTTGGACGAACGAAAGCAACTTGGTAAAACACTCAGCAGTTAATATTCGTAAGAAAAATTCATTGAGGTCCTCTGGTATGAGTTACTTCATTATCTGCATGCAGTACACATCTCATTCTTTGTTTCTTCCTCTCAACCAAGGACACATCCGACTTCTATTTCTCCTTCACGTGTAGTGTTCTAACAAACATTGCCACGGCTCCTGCAACCGCCGACAGTGTAAGCTTCTTAAGTTGAATATTATCAGCTATGACATACACCCAAACGTGAACAATCCACGTATACAAACAGTAATAAGCCTGTATTTTCGCACAGGCGCTGCAATTAGTGGTAATCAGACGTGTAGACGGAAGTTTATCGTATTAACACAACCAAGCCTGTATGATCGCACGTTATAAGTACCGAGTTAGTACGCTTGGAGCGCTGCAGCAGACAGTTATCTTTCTTGTGAACTTCCGATCGTCGTGTAAACTAGGCATAAGGGTTCACTCACAACGGAGAAGCTGCTGTTAGTGATACAAGTGGATGTGCGGTCGAGAGCAATGGAGCATCAAACCAATGCACTTATCATGAAACAAAGTTTACTTTTCTGTTACATCTCGTTCTTTTACGTTGATGCAGCAATGAGATCCTTTTTAGATTTGTTCTGGAGTATCGAACTTGACAACTGGTTTTATAAAACCAAATATATAATGCCTTCAGGATGACATGTAGTTCAGGCATGTCGCAATATTTGAAATTTTTATGGGACACTTGAAAATGGCTGATAAGAGTCGAAAACATAATTGTGAATTAAAAATAATTGATGTTGGTAAAACGGCGGAAGTTTCCTTTAAAAAGTTTATAATTAGTTTCTTAATGATAAATGGAACAAATTTACGATCGGTACGTAATTTAGAAAGCTGCTCAGTACGTCTTTAGCGGTACAGGTTAACCTCCACTTTCGAATCGTAGGTTGTAGGACACCCAATTCATCACCAGAAAAAAGCTAACAAATTTGAATCTCTCCCAGTGTCAATAATCGTTCATCATAAATTACCGTAAGTACATTGTTAACTCGGAAGCGACGACAGACTAGCTGGATTTATCGCTCACAAAATTTGTGCAATAAATCTGGCGATCAAACGATAACTCCAGCGATAACGGAGGATTTGCATACCCGTCCTGTAGTTTCTCCGTTGAAATTACGGCGCTCAAGGAGCACACTGTTGCCGACTGTACCCTTTTGTACAGCCACCCGCGGAAATACTCAGCTGTGCTCACGACATATCCTGCTTTTTTAACAGTAAGAAATTGGGGTCACTTACGGTTGCACCATTGTAGGACGGTAGGAAAATGTAGATACAAACTATTGTAACGAATTATATAATTCCGCTTGTGAGCACATAAATTATGTTGATTTCAGTATTCCTTAAACCGATTTAGATGACGCTACGTAGCATATCGTGTATCAGGAAATATTGCGTGGCATGGAAAGTAAAGTACTTAGTGCGAATTCTTCGTTTGTAATAAATCAGTTACTTGAGAAACGTATTTCTCGCTATATACAGACTACCAGTATACGCCCGTGGATTATAACTGTATCCAGAATACTATCATCGAAAGCGACGTACAAATGTGACGAATGAGTTATTTATTTTTGGTAAGGTTTTTATTCGGGCTACTGTCAAATAGTACAGGCCAACTCGAACGGAAAGATAATCAAGTGGCAGGGTGTTAACAAGACATTGAAACACATCGGCTGCATGGGGATGCAACAGCGAGGAGCGGCGAACAGCGAACGTTGCAACGCAGGGTGTAGTTCCAAGTTCTAATTCGGATTGCTGGCTACTACCAGAAAGAAAAACCCACACGTTGTGAACCTCAAATAGCAATCTATGTTCAAAGAGGAGCACTGGAGTGAGCGAGAAGACCTGAGTCGGTGAGTAACATTGAAACAGATACAACGGTGTTTATAGTGGACTACGCTACGCCAGAAGAACAGCCATTCTCAGCGTGATAGAGCTGTAATCACGTGTTTGAAGAGGTTCGCACAAAGAGGTTTGTAAGTGAATAGCAAAATATATGTTGTTGTTTTTTTTTTTCTTTTTCTACTTTTTTTCTTTTTGTCGACTGAGAAAAAAGCATTTGACAGACTTAACTGGTGTAAGCTGCTGAATATCCTGAATGATACTGATATAGATTGGAAGTAAAGAATACTGATAGAACAACTCTATGTGGGAGAGAAAGAGATGGTTGGAAGTGGTAAATGTAAAACTGAAGAGGTGGATACTGGAAAAAGAGGCGTCACACAGGGTTCTTGTATGTCACCAGGTTTTTTCAATACCTATACCAAAAATTTAAACAGGAAGGCCTCGGAAAAAACAAAAGCTCTGATAGTGGGAGGATAAGGAATGAAGAGTATCAGATTCTGTATGCAGATGATATGACCGTACAAACATAAACGGAAGAAGTACTCCAGGTAATGATGGAGAATATTCTGAGGGTCTAGAAAGAGTTTACAATGATACTGATGACTGATGAGGCCAAGGTGATGAAAATCGGAAAAGAAGGCGACACGACCAATGTAACATTAGAAGGAAGAAAACTGGGAAATGTTTAATCATTCCAATATTTGGGAGGTGCAATAACTTCCAATAGAGATGCATAATCACCATGGAAAAGAAAGCGTTTTGGAGATTTTGCTGCTGACAGCCAGGAGCAACCCCATTAATTTCCAAAAGTGGTTCGCCAAATGTTTTGTGTGGAGCGTCATGTATTATGGTACTGAAACGTATACAGACAGAAATAACAAAGATTAGAAAGTTTTGAAATGTGACTATGGAAAAGAATAGATAAAGCGAGATGGACTGACAGAATGAGAATTGATGTGTTGAGCAGATTAAGAGAGGTAAGAACTTCATGATGGTGGTACGAAAGCGGAAAATATCTGTATTGGAGACACATACTAAGCAGATAGTGTCTACTTAAGAAGATAATGGAGGGTAAAGTAGAAGGAAGAAGAGGGAATATGGTATAATAACACATGTGGAGGAAGGAAGAAGTTTACATGAAAATGAAGAGGATTCCCAGAACAGAGAGACATTGCGGACGTGACATTTGTTGATAGAACCAGTAGATGAACTACTAAATGTTTGATAAGACCACATGTAGGTGATATTAGCACTCGGTTCCTTTCATAGTAAGGATTATGAAGTGTGGCACGGAACAGCGTCTGTTTTTATGTTCATTAGAAATCTGTCTTCCTTCAGCTATATATATATACATAAGGTAAGTTTGAACAATACACTGGAGCCGGCCCGGCGCAAAATATACAAATCGAATAATCTCCTTTGAAAAAATTTCAGTTGACCTGATATTAGTGATCAGCTAATGGCGCTATTTTTAAGTACACCGTACCAATTTTACGTGGAAAAACTGTTTTCCTGGAAGGTTTTTGAAGAGCGTCACTTTTACCCTTCCAACTTTGACGAATCTATACTAATTCTGCACGATGGAGGATATATTAGAAAACTGAAACGAATTTTTTCAACCAGTAATCATTAACCGTTGTCGAGATATGATGGTTTCAAATATAACAAATTTAATTTGTCCCACACTTTCTACATCCCTATTCTTTGCGTACAACTTCTAGTAAATTATCCCACCCCCAACCCACCACGTCTCTGTCCACCCCCCCCCCCCTCCTTCCGATATAATACATGTACTTTCGTAGTGGCTGGTCAAAAGATGTGAAATCTATTGTTAGATGCCTTCCTCTTTGTGCAGTATGATATGCATCTTCCATGAAAAAATACACGTGTGTGCCAAACTTTTTTATGATTGGTCCGGCCGCGGTGGAGTAGCCGAGCGGTCTAAAGCGTCTCGCTGCGGAGCGCGCGGTTACTCGCCGTGGAGGTTCGAGTCCTGCCTGGGGCATGGGTGTGTGTGTTTGTCCTTAGGTTAGTTTACCTACGTTTAAGTAGTTTGTAAGCTACGGACTGATGACCACGCAGTTTGGTCCGATAGATTTACAAACATTTGAACATTTTTATGATTGGTCCAATATTTCGATCTTATCGTCAGCTACTATCGAGAGAGAGCACAAAATTTTCTACATTGGACATCTATAGGCTTACTCCATTATTGTCTAGATGTGATCAGGGGATTGACAAAGAGTAAGGTTTTTGGTCTGTTTTCTTCCTGAAGAGTTGTTATATCATGCTATTAAATCAACTTTTAGATTTTTTCACTTATAAGTATCCAATAATGACTTTGAAAAAGTTGTACTTGTTGGGCCTGTTTCTTTCAGCTATTTCTACTTTATGTTATGAAAGGAACTGCAAAAAATAATTATTGCTGACACTTTTTCGCAGATTTTAAAACCAGAAATGTTTCTCTGCGACTCTCTGTAGCCGAGATAAATATTTTTCTTAAATAAAATCTAGTTGACGTAATTAACATTTTAGAGCCATGAGCTCCATGGTGCTGAATATTGCTTACTTATACCAGTAAGAAAAAACACTAGGTTATTTCATTGATTTCTGGCTCTACGAACCGATTAGTAAAGTGAAGCTGCAATTGCGAACCATCTAGAATCTTCTCAGAGAGAACAAGCGTCAGTCTCCCCCATCCCCCCACGTAACGATAAATAAAGTAAACCATAATGACATACGACTGGTGTAGATACATACTGATAAAAGGAAACACTAAAAGCTATGACAGAAAACAAAGACAGAAGAAACTTGAAGCAACATATTGAGATTACACATTTTTGTGTCCCAGCCTCGTCGCCGCTTTTGTGTCTCGTTTCCGTCGTAGGTGTCGGTAGCCGAGTAGAAAGAGACCGACAGAGGAATAAAGGATGCACACTTGTGCAGGTAGGAGGTGACCAGTCAGTGGGACAGCAGAAACTAGAAACACTACAGTAAATTAGAACGAGATATATATTTCTTAGAGACTTAGTAATACTTAACTTTTACATAGCTCAGTACTGTAGAATGCTGATACATAGTTGAGCTAGAGGCCTGCCTAGTGCCTATCCGATAGCCAAGTCTTAACTGGTGCCTATCTGATTACGAAGTGTTAGCAGGTTCCTATCTCAGTCCCAAGTGAACGATGTCGTTCAGTGGTGGCCACGAGCGGTATAGCAGCAGAGGGCGCTCGTGTCTGACGTCGTAAGAACGCCGCGACGTGCGTGCATGGCAGCGCGCGGCGAAAGTAGGTGGCGCGCACATTAGACTTGTGCGACACCACACACGTGGTATTATATTTTACATGGGTCAATATCTTTCATTTCTCCTCCGTTAGAAGGGTATAAAGTTCTTTGTTCACTGCGTCTATGGTTGCCAATAATGTGGCACAGATGTAACTAATTGGTAGCTCTTTCTCGCCAAATACCTTGCAGCTTTGATGTGAGGTCCCATCTGAACATGAATCCAAAAATATGTGATTTTGTTTTTCCATTCCCCCCTCCCCCCCCCCCTCTCTTCCAAACGGACGCTCGCCCAGTCTATCTCAATATAGCACTCGGTTCCATGATTCACTTTAGTCATAGGTTGTTAGTACCAGAAAACAATGCAACATATCCTAGTATTTTCTCTTACTAGTATATGTATTCAATATTTAGCAACATGAAGCAAATGGCTGTAATATCTTAATTACGCCCACTAGATTTTTTCTACGGGAAGGTCAAAGAGAAATATTTCTTTCGTAAAAATCTGTGAAGAAAAGTCAGCAACACATTTTCTAATATTTCCGTTCATGACATAAAAATAGAAACAGCCAATGAAGAAAACTTTTTTAAAGTCTTTAGTGGATATTTATAAGTAACAAAATCTAAAAAAGAAAAACCATTTACTAACATGATATTACAAGTCTTCAGGAAGAAAAGGACCAAAACAGCGTTACTCTAGATCAGTCCCCTAAGCATCTCTAGAAAATATTGGAGTAGGCCATTAAAAAATCAATCTCGAAAAATGCTTAAATTTTCTTAATTTTTCGTAAAATTACCTTTTTGACTTATTTTGTGCCATACTCGCGGCAAATAGTATGTTCAGAAACGTGAACGTCGACGAGTTATAAAGAAACTAACTTTTAAAGCTTTTTAAGTGTTTTGTTAAAAGTATCTTTAAACGTAACAAAGCAATCCATAGTAAAAAAAAATGCAATCTTAAGATATTCTTAAGGCCCATAACTTTCTAATTTAACATCTTGTTCTCGGAGTTATTGTTTTTTATTTATTTAAGAAAAAACCTTTTTTGCAACTTTGCGAATTGTTTTGGCTAATTTCGTCATATTGACCCGTGTTTCATGAAATAGAAACTCTATTTATAATTTAATTTCCTATACAATTATGTCTTTGGTTTTCAGGTAATAATTTTTGCACGCAATTGTTCCTAATGTTTGGGCTATGGACCCGCCACAGGCCGGTTTAGAGAAACTGCAGCGACACGTGACAAACGCTATCTAGAAAGTAACTGTCATTGGACTATGTCTGATAATTAAAAGTTTACGATACGATATGTGAAGACTGCTATTGGTAGCGCAGCGAATCTGCAAAGAGGCCGCCAGAAAATATCTGCCTGTTGATCCGACAGATTATGATCTCTCTCAAGGAATTCCTCATTTATATTACGATGGCTTGTTGAACCGAGAGTTACGAGACGCCAAGTAATCGGTAACAATATATTTGAGGTATTCCTCATTCAAATACAGGGCTTTCTAAAGCGAGCCTAATCGCGGCGTCCCCTGGGGCGGGCAGATCGGCAGGCCACCAGTCTGTTGGAGCCGGCGCTTCGGCCACTAATTGCGGAGTTTGCGCAGTCCGCCTCGCCGTGGGAACGGCCACCTGCCAGCCGCGCTAATTGCGCCAGAGCGTTTAAATTACAGATAATGCTCACACGCGGCTCCCTTAATCGGCAGCCGGTCACACGGCCGGAGAGCAGAGGGCGGTGTCCGGCTCCACCGCCGGCGAGATCACAGGGGGCGGCCGTTTTTGCCGCGGCGGCTATCAGTGTTTATCTAGCAGCCTCCACGCCGACCAGTTCCACCTCTGCGGCTTTTTCGTAACCGGAAGGCGTCACTAGCAACGAAAATTGCTTCGATGCGTGGCTCTTCCGGATAGTAGCTACCCAGATGCCCGCGAAGAAGTGATTAGGTAGCATAACAAGCCATGTTTTTGCTGTCAGCATACAACACGTACCAGACGAATTGTTTTTTTTTTTTTTTCCTAAATTCAAAAAGGAGGAACTGAATAACTCGATAGCAGAGGCAGAATATTGCGAGTAAAATTCTCCAGTCAAACGAGTTCCTTGACACCACTTGGCACCTCTTCACTCATCTCTGATCTCTCATCGCTGATCTGTAGAAGCCCTCAGTGCGAACATACCAGAGACGTGGTTACTCGTGCCTATATGAAGTCGGTGGATAATAGCGAAATATTGTATTCAATAATCACCCGTCCAGTTAGCTGCGTGGCAAGCCATTACTTTCCAATGTCCTATTTACAGCACAGTATATGTTGTTGTTGTTGTTGTGGTTTTCAGACCGCAGACTTGTTTGATGCAGCTCTCCACGCTACCCTGTCCTGTGCAAGATCTGAGAATACGTACGGCAACCTATATCCTCTTGAATCTGCTTACTGTATTCGTCCCTCGGTCTCCCTCTACGCTTCCTTCTAATGCTAAGTTGACAATTCCTTGATGTGTCAGAATGTGTCTAACCAATCAATCCCTTCTCTTAGTCAGGATATGCCAGAAACTCCTTTTCTCCCCGAATCGGTTAAGCACCTCCTCATTAGTTACTTGATCTACCCATCTAATTTTCCTCATTCGTCTGTTGCACCACATTTCAAAAGCTTCTATCACCTTTTTATCTGAACTCCTTATCGTCCACGTTTCACTGCCATACAACGCTACATGCCAGACAAATGCTTTCAGAAAGGACTTCCTAACATTTAAATGCATACAGTATCAGAATAAATGAATATATATAATAAATTCACAGTATATATACTAATTTATTCTGATACTGTCAAGATTCCACTGTCCTACTTATAGGATTATCATTATATTACAATGATCATTCTTAGACTACTTGATTACTGGCCGTTATTCTTACTGTACAAATATTCGAAATGAGGAATGAAAATTTAAAATATCAAAAATAAAAAGAAGTTGTGACTTAATGTGTTAACCCTTCGAAGCTTGGCCCATCTATTTTTTTAAATTATTTTGTTATATTTATTTTTATTTACTAATTTTATACACATTGAGCCGCGGCGGAGTGACCGAGCGCATTGAGGTGCTATTCTGCGATGCGCGAGGTCGTTCGCCGTCGGGGGTTCGAATCCTCCTTCGGGCATGGATGTTAGTGCTGTCTTTAGTATAAGTTATTTGCGAAGTAGTTTTTAAGTTTAGGGACTGATGACCCCGCAGTTAAGTCCCATAAGATTAACAAACATTTGAACATTTTCTTTACACGTTAACACACACTGGGTCAACTGGACCCGTTATTTCTAATGCGAGAATTTTGTGTTTATGGTTACACAGTGTGTCATCGAGCAGTTAGTTACAGTCGTCTGGTGACTAGTGGTGAGTGAGTGAGTGAGGGGGGGGGGGGTAATCCCTGAGCCCTGAGCTGCTGCTCTTCCTATGGACCTGTATCACAGGACGGCGTTTCAATCATTTCCACACATAGATGTACCTTTTAATAGCACTGAATGTAATTGTAAATAACGCGTTAACCGTCTCTCTGAAACAAATACTGAATAAATGGACTTGCAGAGGAGATCATTCTCTACAACTCTGCTATCTCATGGTATTTGTTTTGGTTTTTATTTTTTATTGTTATTATTATTATTTCGTATTTCTCACAGTTTCAGAGATATTTTCTAAAATAACGGCGATTTTAACACTGTCTGTGTGTTTGCTTGTAACGTGCTCCTGGTTTTTAGGTCGCGACGTTAAACCGTTCGGCAACGCATTTTACAGACGTATATGTTGGCCGCTAACGTCCAGAACGGCCCTCTGGCGGCGTAACTGAATGCGGCACTATGCCCTGTCTCGGCTGTTATGGGTGGGAGCGAGAACATTTCAAGTAAAAGCTGTTCATAATTGAATATCAAGTAACATTTCTTTGCAATTGCTTCCAGATTTTGACTCTGTAAGTCGGACACACGTCTAAAAATATAATTCTTCGCATTACTCCACCGCTATATTCATCTGCTCGAAGCCATATAAGGGAGGTTTGAAGAAAGTTTCACCCTCCCGTCCACCTCCGGCAATATGCTGACGACACCGCCATCCTAGCCCTTGCTCCCTCCTTCGCCCCCTCCTCGCATTTGTGCTCCAGTCCCACCACACCGATTTCGTCACATGGTGCAACCGGTGGTTCCTTTTCGTGAATCCTAATAAATTACAGGCAATTATCATACGTCTCACTAGCCCCTCCTTCCGCCTCCATGACTTTTACTTTATCCTCCATGATCGCCTTATCCGTCACAACCCCCACTATCAAATACCTTGGTCTGAGCCTCAATCGGTCCCTCTAAGCCCTCTCCCGACTCAACTTACTAAAGATCCTGTCCGGCCGGATATGGGCACTCAACCCCTCCACCATCCTCCATACCTATTGTTCCATCATGCCCCCCCCCTCCCCGCGTCCTATGCAGTTTCCACCCTGCCTGGCGTTCCGCCCCTCACGCCTACTACAAAAGGTTCCAGATCCGCGAATGCTATGCCTTCCGTCTCACCTACCGCATCTGTCTCCCTTACACCATGCGGATCCTCTATGACCTAATTCCGTTCCCACATCTACAATTCCTTGAACATATCCGTGTCCTGTACACCTTCCGTAAAATAGATTCCCCCAACCCTTTGGTCTACCCTATCCTCACCAATCCTAGGCCTCTACCACACCTGCACACTCTCCACGTCCTCTTCCAGGGTGTTTTCCGCCACATATCCGTATCGGATAACGCCCTCCTTCCCGAGATCTACCCCACCTACCAACCGTAATCCTTCCCGATCCCACTCCACTCATATATCCAACGTCCCCGTTCCCCCACCCAACTTTTCCCATCCTCCACTTACTCTACCCATTCCTTCCATCCCAGAAGTCCTTACGCACTTCCTTCACCTCTTTTCCCTCCTTTCCTTTTGTTGAACCCTGTATGGCAGCTTTCCTGTAGGTTGGTTGCAAATTCGAGTGTTCAATTTCATTAAAGAACATCATTCAGCAGTTTATTTTGACCGTTTATAAGGCTGCTAATCAGGTTGGTTCCCACTGTGTCACTGGTGTCAGTAAATTCATGGTACTACAACCCTTTCACCTCAGAAATCAACAGATACCCGTGCTGGCCAGGCCGCGCGGGAATAGCCGCATGCGACTGGCCATGCGGTCCAAGGCGTCATGCTATGGACTGCCCGGTTGCTTCCGCCGGACGTTCGAGACGCTCTCGGGCATGGACGTGTGTGTTGTACTTAGCGTAAGTTGGCGTAAGTACTTAGTAAGCCTAGGGACCGATGACCTAAGCATTTTGGTCCCTTACGTTTACAAAATTTGAACATTTTTACTGGCCCCATCGTCACTTACACTTCTATGTAGTTACTCCGCAAATGACAATAGTGGATAGAGTGTTTATCGGACCACTCTCATGCTATTTCTCTATAGTTTTATTCCCCAATAGCGCGCGTGAAAAAGGAATACCTAAAATTTCCGTTTTGGGTCTCATTTCTCTTATTTTATTATGATGATCACGTCTCCCAATGTAGGTGGGTAATAACAAAATATTTCGCCTTCTGAAGTGAAGTGGCAGAAATTATGCAAATAGGTATTCACGAAACGATGCGGCGAGTTTGCATCATGCTTTTGCGAAGGCCAGGGGGCCTGAAAATGAAATCAAATGAAATGTTCAAATGTTTGTAAATCTATCGGACCAAACTGCGTGGTCATCAGTCCGAAGCTTACAAACTACTTAAACCTAAGGACAACACACACCCGTGCCCCAGGGAGGACTCGAACCTCCGGCGAGCAACCGCGCGCTCCGCAGTGAGGTGCCTTAGACCACTCGGCTACTCCACCGCGGCCCTGAAAATGACATAATGTAATATTGAACTGGTAAAAGCAGTCAAAATGGACGACTGAAGGAGTTTCTTTACTCTCATTTCAGATAAGATTATAGGTAATGACAGAATAGTGCACAGTAAAGCGCGCAAGGTATCGCTTCACGCTTCGTTGCTTGCTGTAATCAGAGGGAAGAAGATACGTATCATTTACGAGCATTGGAACTTAAATAATGGCAACTATTTATTCACAACCGATACAGAAGCGTTCCATTTTTGGGCCTGTTACTGTCCTTCAAAGTAGTCACCAGTGTTGTGCAGAACCCGTTGCCAGCGATGTGGATCATGTAGTATAGCGTTGGAAGAGCCTGTTCTGTTGATGGTACGAATGAAATGGTCTGCTGCCTGTCGAATCTCTGGCACAGTTCTGAAGCGAATGCTTCCATTTTCGGAATCAGATCAAAGTCACAAGTCCAGGGAGAATTTTACTTGACACAGTACTTCCCAGCCCCATCGATCGATCAGAGCAGCCACAGCTTGCGCTGTATGCGCCCGCTCATTGTCGTGCAAAACTATGGGTGCGTTTGGCAGAAATCGTTTTAAACCTGGTCGCAAGTGATGCTCCAAACGAACAGTAATACTGGGAATTGACGGTCTGTCGTGGAGGAACGTAATGCGTTAGGATTAAGAATGTCACGAAGTTTCGATTCCGATAGTTCGGAACTTCTGATTCATTTTGCTATTTCGATTCCGTGGCAGCGGCGGTGACGGCCGCAGTCAGCATACAGAATCATTTTCTTTCCAAGACATTCTAAATTAAATTTTCAGACTATTGTTTCATCAGTAAAGACACCAAGGACTAACGCTGGAATTCCATTATTTTTCAGAATGCACTGGTTTATACCAGGGCCAACCAGAAATTCTGCACACGTGCAGTGCTGCTGCACGAGCAACTTCCGGGTCAAATTGTGAACCCGAAACCGTCCCCGCTCTATGTCTATCCACAGATGTCACTGCTCTCGCTATACCCAATAGTGGTAGTGTTCACTTAGTACACGCGTCTAATCAATTGCTGTTTTGGACAGTTTTTCCTATTGAAGAATTTACTTAATGATTACAATAGAGAAAAACTTATTCCAATCAGTGACGATCCCTTGTTATGGTAGAAAGTGTCAAGATTTCAACCTCTGTACTCGATTGTCCGCCAATATCTTTAGTTCTCACCAAGCTCAGTAGCCAGGGAACAACTTTTTAGTGGTGCTGGCCTAATTTATGACCCGTTGAGGAGTAGATTGGACAGAGAAAAAGCTGCGAAACTTTTGTTTATAAAATACAATTTAATTCTTTCGGAGTCACTTCATTTTGGTTGATTTATTACTAGTGTTTAACACTTTTCTTTTTGCTTAAAAAATCAAATGTTTGTACAGCTTATGGGACTTAACTACGGGGTCATCAGTCCCTAAACTTACAAACTACTTACGAACTAGGACGGCACAAATATCCATGCCCGAGGGGGGATTCGAACCCCCGACCGTAATGGCCGTGCAGACCGTTACTGAAGCGCCTCAGTCTTCGGCCACCGCGGCCGGCTTTCTTTTTGCTTCCCATTCCCAAGTATACAGTATTTACGTACTTTTATTACATTCTGAACTAATAATAATAATACGGTATATAACTTATGAATAACGTGTGTAATTTCATTTTGTTATACCTACCCTTAACAGTTTAACATAGCTCTCTCCTGCCTCTAATCCCGATTTCGGTTCCGATAAAACAAATTTAAAACTCCGCTTCCGAATTTGACTCAGATATAATCACTTCCGCCGGCGGCAGTGACCGAGTGGTCTTCGGCGCGCCAGTTACAGTCTACACGGCCGTTATGGTCGGGGGTTCGAATCCCCCCACCCCCCTAGGGCATGGATGTTTGTGTCGTCTTTTGTATAAGGTAGTTCATAAGTAGTTTGTAAGTTTAGGGACTGATGACCCCGCAGTTAAGTCCCTTAAGCTTAACAAACATTTGAACATTTTGACCACCTGCGTTACATCGATAGTTCAGAGACGCTAGGACGACCTGCCCGATGGCCACCTGCTACAGTTTGCCGACCTTCGTTGAAGGCTTTTATCCATCGTGCCACTGTTCCCTACGGCAATGCCGATTCCTCGCATGCCTCTTGATGACACTATAGTGCTGTACGATCTCAGGCACATTCAATCTTGATCCAACTCCATTGTTCCTGTTTGGAAAACGTAGTGACACCCGTTATGTTGGACAGCTCGCTCACAAGTGACTGTGTACCCTCGATTCTGAGCATGAAGATCGTGTGGGACGAGCGAGTGCATTTTCCCCGAGGTAAGGTGGATATGTCACCAATGAGTGCTATCTGCGACAATAGTAGATTCCATTGCTTAGTGTCTCCAAAGCAGTGTTGCTAATATTTCAGTTCCAACCCTCGTATATTAGTACTGTACTTCTCTCCTCCTCCGTGAATAATGAAACAAATATACAGGGTGTCCCAGTTATCTTGTCCAACTAAAATATCTCTGGAACAATAGGAGCTATTGGAAAACGACTTTCATCGGTATCAATGTACGGCTGGGGCCCGTGAATGTACATATTTGGAAACATTCTAAAACGAAATAAAATGTGTTTTTTAACACAAACTTATGTTTTTTTTTAAATGGACACCCTATATTTTTTCTTCAGCAATCCATAGCATGACAAATCACATAAACAATGGCGTTGATTGCATCGCAATATTCCAATTACATCCAGAGGTATTGCGACGCGAAGTTGACGCTTGAAAAACCCGAAATGCGCCGCTAGCGCTCGTCCTGAGGCTCAGGCGTGAACCCCATGCTGCCAAAAATCGCGAAGTGATTGACATGCGTAATCGCACTTCCATACTTACCAAGAGGTTCGAAACGAATAAAACGGTCTGCTGCCATCCTGCATTAAAGTCGTACATTCCAGCAGGCGAAGTGGTAACTGTGGCTGTAGTGAAAACTACGTTGGACACGTGTCTAGGTAGAGCTAGGCCCTAGATGAACGAGTGCGCGAAAGGCACAATGGGTCATTTTACGCATTCGATAAAACTTATTTTGGGTGTGCAGGATAAATAAGACAACCTGACTGGTGTATACCGATCGGTACTGGTTCATATTGTGTACGTAGACACACAAAACGAGCAAGAGGAAAACCATTATGTGCTTATGAGAGTCGATGGCAGCAGACCGTATTATTCGTTTCGGACCTCTTGATAAGTGTGGAAGTGCGATTACGCATGTCAATCACATCGCGATTACGGGCAGCACGGGGTTCACGCCTGAGCCTCGGGACGTGCGGTAGCAGCGTATTTCGGGTTTTTCAAGCGTCAACTTCTCGTCGCAATATCTCGGGATGTAATTGGAATATTGCGATGCAATCAACGCCATTGTTTATGTGATTTGTCATGCTATGGATTGCTGAAGAAAAAATGTAGGGGTCCATTAAAAAAAATAAGTTTGCGTTAAAAAAACACATTTGCTTTCGTTTCAGAATGTTTCCAAATGTGTATATTCATGGGCCTCAGCCGTACATTGATACGGTGAAAGTCGTTTTCCAATAGCTGTTATTGTTCCAGAGATATTTTGGGTGGACAAGATAGCTGGTACACCCTGTATACTGAATTGGAGTGGAGGTTGTAAGCAGCCGTTTCCGGTATCGACGTCCCAGCGGCGGTGCAGTGGCTAGGATTCGGGGAACAGGGATCGCAGCCGAAGGCGCGGTGCCGTACGGATATATCGAAGCGCAGGTAAACAATTGAGGCCATCGTGCGCCGTAAATCAGCGCGAAGCACATAAAACGGCGAGGGCACACCCAGGCGAAGACAATGCGCCCGGCCGTCGATGGAGATATGCAGATGTCGCGCCGCTATCGCCGCCACACATAGATAAATTCCTCGCCGACACCTCGTAAATACCGTGAAAAACTACTCGCTGACGCTTATTGCGCCGCTGCGCGGATATATACCTCGGGCATTATTGTATTTCTCCATATACGTGCGGTCAAATGAACTATTGTGAGGAAACTGCGCGCTGCTTTCACCCACAAACTTCGTTCGGCTTCGAAAGTTATTGTTCATTGCCGACGAGCGCTGAACTTCACGGTTCTTGTACAAGTTTTCCCACGGTGATCCTGCGACAGTGTAACAGTCGTAAAACCCCCACGTGGTAAGCTTCCTCCTTACCTTTAGCCTACATCCTGAAACTGGGTAGAAGTACTCTATTACTTGAAAATGTTTAAATGTTGCGTATATATGTACGTTTTTCATGTCGAATAGTCATACAAAAATTATATGGGTCCAAATATTGTGAGTTTATGTGAAACAGTTCAAATAAGATTTACGTGAGACTAATTGTCAGACAGATGGCAGAATACTCATACAGTGAAAAATGTTCAAATGTTTGCAGAATCTATTGTACTTAACTAAGGGGTCATCAGTCCCTAAGCTTACAAACTACTCATGAACTACCTTATACTGAAGACGACACAAATAGCCATGCCCGAGGAGGGATTCGAACCCTCGACCGTGGTGGCCGTGCAGACCGTGACTGGCGCTCCGCAGACCCCTTTTCCACCGCGGCCGGCCCACCTAAACGTAGAGCGTATAAAAATCAATTTATTTTCAGCGTGGAAGCGGAGAATTTCTATCTGATTCATATCCAAACTGCTGCTTTTCATAAGTACATTGAGCACTGTACTTGTATCAGAAATTATTGAGGTGGGTTGTCAAATTTGAGCATTAATAACTTCTAAACTGTACAACGTAGACAAAAACGAATTACACCACTAAATTCCTGAGCGCAAGCGAGTGTTCTTTGATGTTTTTTACAACCCCCTTCGCATTAAAGTAAAATAAAAAACCTTGAATCCAAAATGGCACATTTCAAGACGGCGGCCACGAATGACATGACATTCACTCCAAAAGTTGCGGCCCCACATCAAACCTCTGTTCCACCATCACTTCAATTTTCCCTTCACTCTTTCAACTTCTGTAGGTGTCCAAGGACTTTTTACTCGCCCTGTATAACAAAAAATGTTCAAATGTTTGTACAACTTATGGGACTTAACTACGGGGTCATCAGTCCCTAAGCTTACAAACTACTTATGAACTAGCAAAGACTAAAGACGGCACAAATATCCATGCCCGAGGGGGGATTCGAACCCCTGATCGTAGTGGCCGTGCTGACCGTGACTAGAGCGCCTCAGTCACTTTTTTGTTTTGTTTTGTTTTTGTTCTATTTTTTTTTTTTTTTTTCAGGTATATCTATGCTCTGCGGGCGTTGTTTCGGTTCGTTCTTGATTGTTCGTTGAATCTTTGGCTCAGCTTTTTTATTACAGAGGGCGTTCAGCCCCCTGACCGGGCGCGCTGAGCCACGGCGCCCGGCTCACCTCGGCCACCGTGGCCGGCCCCTGTATAACAAGATAGAATAAACATACGAGTACTTGTTTAATGGCCGGCCGCGGTGGCCGAGGAGACTGAGGCGCTTCAGTCACGGTCTGCACGGCTACTACGGTCGGGGGTTCGAATCCCCCCTCGGGTATGGATATTTGTGGCGTCCTTAGTCTTAGCTAGTTCATAAGTAGTTTGTAAGCTTAGGGACTGATGACCTCGTAGTTAAGTCCCATAAGTTCTACAAACATTTGAACATTTGAACTTGTTTAATGTGCTTTGATTAACAGATACTGGCTTGTTTACTGCCCTGCGCAGAAGGCAGAGGCCCACAACACGACGATCGTACATTGGTAGCTGAGGGACAAATGCCGGACTTTATTCAGCTAGATCCTACTGGCAGTACTGCGAGCGACGCCACCTACTGGTTGCATCGCACACTGTCTGTCGTTCATCGCACTTTGAAAGAGGAGCGTATGCAGGCCTCACCACATCCAACGCGTACAACTGTTAGAAGAGCGGTATTTCCTCCACGATCAGAAATCTCAGAGTGTCTTTGTTTTGAAGTGCACAACATGTTTTTGTAAACAAATCACTCGTTACAGATGTGGCGATGAGTAACTAATTACCTGAACATGAATACTTGAGGGGTACAGAATCCTTGTCAAGTAGCAGTGGCGGAGGAAGGGGGCGGGGGTGAGGCCACTCGTCTTAGGGGGCCTCCAAATGAATACCTGGAAACAATGTGGTTTCCCATATTTTTTATCCCCCTTTTCCTTTGAGCGCCCTTGACCTTTTTTTAGACTATCCCGTGCATTCCCTCTCGTCCTGGGGGGCGTCCAAATCTCAAAAGGTACTTCCATATAGTATTACATGTATTTCCAAGTGGGCGGGGCTCTCAAATTGTTTTGCCTCCGCCCTGGGCCTCCGCCATATTAGTCCGCCACTGCCAAACAGTCGCCAAATATTTTCAGCAAAGCCTTTACATAAATGTGTGGGCGACTGTAATCGATGATTACATTACTGTCTTATGTTTTACCTGCACGATTGGCAGACGACAATTACTGCACATTTCTAGAGGAAACATGGCTACAAACTTTATCAGAAACTAGCTGCTCCCCGCGGTGTTACCCGCGGTTCAATAGTCAGACATTAAAGTGCCAAAAAACGGCATAAATAACTACATGACTGTTTGCGTCATTGTTAGCACGGAATATATAAAATTGTCTTGGAACGGATGGAAAGCCAAAAATCTATTGCAATACGTCCCTGTAAACGACGTTTCGAGACTTCTTGTTCTCCGAGTATACGTAGAGATTTCTAGCTCTCGATACACGAGAGCAGCCTACTTAGCGCTGTCCGTGCGAGAAACATGGGGTGGCCAGATGAATACCTGCCACTTTTAATGTTTGTCCTTGACTCTTGTTTATAGTAATCGAGAAGGCCTCTTTCAATGGGAACTGTAACCGTTTAAACTGGAATGGCAAGTTTGTTGGGATGATGGGGATTCGTGGTATTAATACAGTCTCTCCCTTGGCTCCACTGGTGATGATGGTGGCCTGCACGATATGCCTTCTCAGGTCCGTGATGCGTAACATGGTGCCATTGCATAATCGTGGTGTACCCAAGTTACGCATCAATAAAACAGGCACACCCAACTTCAGCTCCAACTTGTGGGATGGCACCCCTGACAGTAAGTAACTAAAATAACAACAATACAGTAATCTAAAACAAATGCCAAGTAAAGGAACAAAATAAACAGCAAACCTAACGGAGAAAAGTAACGAAATAAACAACAAACCTAACGGAGAAAAGTAACGAGATAAAAAAGACATCTAACGGAGAAACTAACTGTTGAGATCCTACAAATGCAAAGCGAACTAACAAAAGAACTAAAAGCAAACGTTCTAATGCTATAAATAATCGAAATCACCAAAGAAACTATTATTCATTGAAATCCAAAGAGAATACAATTTTAAAGAATTACGATAACATCACAATGTTCGAACATCTTTAGTTGAAGGTGACAGTCCAATACACGTCATCGAAAACCAAGGAGAAAACAATATTTAAGAACTTGTTTAATATCACAATTGAATACACATTATACGTCCTGAGAAATATTTTAATGAGTGTTATACTGCCTGCCATCTGTTGAGTGCATTTGCTACTACTTTCGTTGCGGTTGGGCGGAACACACAACGTTTCATATGTTAACTGCAGCGTACCGCCTGCCAACTGTTGAGTGCATTTGCTACTACTTTCGTTGCAGTTTACGTATGCTATTTATACGTGGCAGTTCGCGCTTTGTACACAAAATAGGGCTTGGTATCTATATCCAATTCTACACAAAACGTCAATGTTTTTCCTTGCCATGGTACTTAGAGCAAATTTTATTTAAAGTCTTCAATTTATATACGTACTTCCTTCATTTGTAACAACAAATGAAAATGAATGCGGCATAAACGCCAACATTCAGATTTCTTGTGTATGTAATTATAAATCAGTTAAGCCGTTTTGGCAGTATCCCAGAATCTGTTTCTATATTCGAAAGTAAAAAAGATAACAATAACAAAGAAAAAAAATTTCACTATAGCAGGACACGAACTATTGCCCAAAATAAAGGATGTTTATGACATGACGCGTTAACCCTCGTGGCTAAACATGACATATCCTACATAGAACTTCCTCTGTTGTATTAGATATATTTCAAATAAATAACTTGTAATAAACATTTTAAAAAGTAGCCTATGTCCTAATCCAAGACATAAGAAATCTCTATATGAAATTTCATCTAAATCATTGCTGTAGTTTTAGCGTGATGCGGTAACATACATACAAACTTTCGCATTTATAATATGTATAGGATATAGGATAATTGTGGAAATTAAAGAACTATCAATTTAATATGTCTTGGTTGCAAAATACTATAACGAGTTATTTACAGACGAATGTAAAAACTTGTAGAATCCGTCCTTGGTGAAGATCATTTTGGATTTAGGAGAGATATAGAGATACGCGAGACAATTCATTATAACCTGTCCTAGAAGTGAGGTTAAGAAAGGGAAAACTACGTATTAGCGTTTTGTATATTTCAAGACTGCTTCTGCGGAGAGCGCGGTTGTTTTCCGTCCGGGGTTCGAGTCGTCCCTCGCTGTATTTATGTTGTCCTTAGCATAAGTTACTTTAAGTTAGTTTCAGTGGTTGGACTGCTGGCCAACGTAGTTAAGGCCCTTAGTTTTACAAATAAATAAAAAATAATTTTTAAAAAAACTGGATTAAAAGTCGAGGACCATGAAAGATACTCAGTGGTTTGAAAGTAAAACAAGGTCGTAGTCATTCCCCAATATTATTCAATCTTTAAATTTAGCAGGCTATGAAGGAATGAAAGGAGAAATTTGTAGTAGGAATTAAAGGGGAAAGAAATAGAAACTTTGCTGTTTGCCGATGACATTGTGATTCTCTTAGAGACAGCAGAGGACCTAAACGAGCGACTGAAAGGTGTGCACAGCATGTTAAATGGCGGTTATAAGATGAACAGTAACAAGAGCAAAACAAGGGTAATGGAATGTAGTCTGAGAACATTAGGCGAATCTTAAGGAATTAGATTAGGTAACGGGAGAAAAAGTAGACGTGTTTTATTGCTATGGTAACAAAATAACTTCTGATGGGCGAAGTAAAAAAGATATAAAATGCACAATAGCTACGGGAAGAAAAACATTTCTGAATAATCGAAATTTGATAACATCTAAATTAATTTAAATGTTAATAAATCCTTTCTGTAAGCATTTGTTTGAAATGTAGCATTGTACAGAAATGAAACGTGAATGATAAGGGATTCAGACAAAAAGATGATAGAAGCATTTGAAATGTGCTGCTACAGGCCAGTACTGAAGATAGGGGGGCAGATGCGTAACTAATGAGAAGGGATCGATTGGTGGGGCATATTCTGAGACAGCAAGGAATCCTCAGGTTAGCACTGGAAGAACGTGGGTGTCGTAAAATCGCAGAGGGAGACATAGAGGCGAATACTATAAGCCGGTTAAATAGAACGTAGGTTGTCGTTCTTATTCAGAGATGAGAAGGCCTGCACAGGACAGGGTAGGGTGGAGAGCTGCTTCAAACCATCGGTTGGACTTTAGACCACAACAAAAACAGCTCTCGGTAGGTGTGTCGACTTAACCTGCTCACTTTCTGTGAAGGGAAGAGCTGAAAGGATGGTGCCCTTGTGTTTTAACGATTGCTGCAGGTATCTGCATACAAAACTACCGAGTAAAGTTTTAGAAGATGTACTTGAAGACATTAATGACAGGATATGTAACGTATTACCACTCGATATTCTCCCACATAAAAGTAAAAATTGTATAACATCTGAACAGAACAACAAAACAACATTTGTAGATGATATTTAATCTAAGAGGATCATACGAACGACTAGACATTTTTCCCCTAATGGTAGAGAAGTGTAGTTGTAAATATGAAACCTCTAAAATGAGACTTATTGATGTCCGTGAGTATCGACATTTAAAATGGTAAACAATAATATTGTGTTGGTAGATGTATGGAAACCCAAATTTAATATAGAACTTATTTAGAAATACAAAAAGAGATCTTGAGATGTCTTACCTGCCGATCTGGTCAACAGAGACATCACTAGTTTCCAAACATCGATCCAAGAACTTACAGTTGAAAGACAGCGAATGTGACGAATTTATCAAAGTGTTCAACAAAGGAATTATAGGAATGATTCCAACTGTACTTGCATGTACAGCATGTATTACACGTTTATGAGGGGAAATGGTCTTAGTGAAATGAATTGGCTTCATGTAATCGCAGTTGAACAAATGCTTTGATACGGTAAACAAAAGGGCGTTCAAACCTCAAACAGTGCAGTAGCATTATTTGAGTACCAGGAAATGCAACGGAAGTGATGAAGATATTCCTGATACAGGGGGAAAACTGGTGAACTATATGAAATAAAATCGATATAACATTTAAACGGTTTGTGTTAGGTTCAAACAGCACGGGCGACCGCGGGACAAAGTGGGAATTAGTATGTGCATGTGCACGTGAATATAGTATGGTTTAGCGATGACTCCCTCTTCCATTTGTGTGGATTCGTCAGTGAGCAAAACTGTCTTGTCTGGAGGACAGAGAATCCGCATCTTGCGATCGGAAAGTCTCTTTACGGTAACTACCGAATGGTACGTCAAGTAGATTTCATCTCCATTACCCAAAGTGAATCTGATTTCGAAAAGATGTGGTTCAAGGAAGACCATATCGAGGAAGGACACGTTTGATGCCCTTGAGAAGCACTTTGGAGACCAAATTCTGGCTCTGGGATACCCAGAGGGTACGGGCACAGGCTTCGATTGGCCAGCGTATTCGCCGCTCAAATTCAAATGTTTGTATAGATTATGGGACTTAACTACGGGGTCATCAGTCCTTAAACTTACAAACTACTTATGAACTAGCTAATACTAAGGACGGCACAAATATCCATGCCCGAGAGGGGGGGGGGCGATTCGAACCCCCGACCGTAGTGGCCGTGTAGACCGTGACTGGAGCGCCTCAGTCCCCTCGGCCACCGCGGCCGGCATATTCGCCGCAACTGAACATATGGGTCTCCTTTCAGTGGGTCTATATTAAAGAAAAAGTGTTGCTGAACCGAAAACAGCCATTAAAGACATCATCGACAGTTTCGATGTTTCAACACTTCATTGGGTCATGTAGAGCTTCCCTACTCGTACATGCCACATCATCACCACGAAATCGAAAATTTGATAGCAAAGATCCGAGTATCTGTGGTGACGTTATATGTTGAATAAAGTGTCTGCCCATCCTAGTTTCTTGCTAATTGACGTTTTGTTTCATTTAGTTCATATTGTCACCTTGTAAGTTAGCGGTTGAATTGCATAGTACGGGATAGAGCTTCAGTGGACCTGTATCAAAGCCCAGAAGTAGTTGTTTTTCAGTAATAACGAAATAGAGTGGGCGAATCCTGCGAGTAGCATTATTTAGTGAGCACTATAAATCATGGTTGGTCAAATTTTAGCAGATAAGTCAAGGAAAGTTGTCAGAGAAAGGGTATGTGCATAGGATAACATATTGCAGCGATTACAGACCACAAAGCAGGCATGATATAATAAAACCCAGCACTGCAATAATTCAAAATCAAATGAAAATTGTATAAAGAAAGAGAGTAAGAATAGCCTGTAGGATGTTTAATTGTTTCGTTAAATCAGCAGTGGTAGTAGCGAAAGTGACTTGTAGCAGAAATAAATAAGAATGAAAGAAGTCTTCTTCAAGGGAGTATTGTTCTGCCAAAATACTTTATAGTCCAATATTCCTTTTCTAATTACTTACTTGCTCATCTATCAGCCACTGGTTGCTTAGCAGGAGGAACGTCTACCTTAGTCCAAAGAGTAGAGAAGTACAATTTCTGAGTCCATTGCAAAGTTAGGACAAACGAAATCGTTTAACCCTTTGATGCATGACTTTTTATTTGAAGCTATATAAATTACCACGATTAATATATATTCAGTATATACTGAGAAATATATATATATATATATAAAATGTTTCCTTAAAATTATTATGCACTAATAGCAACAAACCGCTCATAGCTGAAAACCATATAGTGTTTCCATGATGTATCCGATGCAGTAAATGTCACTATTTTGTCGCTGACCTATTCATAAAGTAACTCTTAACGCAACGGTAGTATGCGATTATCTAGTTTTACATGGCAAAGGAGGTATACTAAAGTAAACAAACACACACGTTATGAGTAACTCAATGCAGCTGTCGAAATCATTCAGTAGCACTCTGCAACTTATAATTTATGGGATGTGCTTCTTTCATATGTAACACTATGTATACAAGCAGCTACAAATGAATTTGTGGTAAAATGTTTATCAGTTTGAGAGATAATGGAAAAATTAGGAATGTAGCTGATCAGCTACACTATGCATTAAACGGTTAACTCTGTCGACTATTTTCTCCTGGAGATAGAGAACACAAATGGACTGCTTTTGTTAAGAATGGAAAAGAAAATCCGACGTGCCCTGTCAGAGCAATCATCTCAATATTTACCTGGAGATTTATTCATTTATTTATTTATTGCACATTTGAAGACTTGTTGCGTATTAATTTATAACAAGTCGTAAAATTAACCTTTATGCACGTTATATCATGCATTGTTGCTTATTATTTACATATCCACTTTCGAGCAATTTACAGGTAAGTAATAGTAAAATAATAATACCTTTTGATTATAATAAAAGTAAGATAAATGCCAAGATGCAATTCACGGAATGTATGACATTATCTGAGAATGGGTAAAGTTAAAAATGTGAATGGAGCCTGGATTCGAAACCAGGCAACTGCACTGACCCCTACACTACTGAGGACACAGCAATCACCACACCTACGCGGATTACTCAAGTATGTCTCCCGTAAGATACAATTTCTCAATTTTTATCCAGTCCAATAGTACCTCGTAGCTTAGTGAAGTGATTTCCGTAAGAGTAAAGGCCTAGAAGTGCCTCCGCAATGAAGAAAGGTTCATTTTGCCCGTTATTGTCATATTGTATAAGTTATAAATATGTAGTTTCTGTTCTTTCTGAATTAATGTCATATGTGAATATGAAGAGATAATAACAATTAGTGAAATATGATAGAGACATCATAAGCCAAGTATTGCAGAATGTTGATATTTTAAGGCGGATAAAGTGAAATTTGATAAGGATTAATGCAGGAAAATTAGCTACAGCTCTGATCTATTTCAGATGAGAGTGTCTTGCTCTTACTTAAAGCCTGTCTCATCTGATATAGCTGCCGCTCTTATGTAACTAATAATGTTCACATTCTGTATATGTTTTCGGAGAGTACAAAATGAAATAAGTATGGTTTTAAAGAAGTCAGACAGAAATCTGATTTTCTTCAGAGCTGAATTTGCCTCTTTAGTCGCTAGCCAACTGGTAGCACGGCCCCTTGCAGATAGAAAACCCAGACAAGGAAATCGTTTGCTACCAAAACACTGAATCGGATTCGGTAAGCCGAGAGGTTCCCCTGTATGGGATAAATTCTTTGGTAGTGGAGTAGTAAAGAAGCTATAAAATTAAAGTGTGCTTTGTTTCCGTGCAACCTGCGGGCTACAGGTTCCGTCGGCCCGATATATATCTGGGAGGGAGACCGCTTAAACCGCCGTTTTATTGGCCACCACCAAACAACAATAGCGGCTCCCGGCAGACGGCAGGGGATCGGTTACAGACGCACCGACGAGCCGCTTCGGAACAATGCCGCGGACACACTAGGCCAAGAGCAGTATTTTCGCCAAAGCACGGAACAAGATTCTTTCGTTGGACCACTGCCATTTAGATCTCGTGGTGCACCCGCAGAGTCCTCCTATGTTATTCTGCTCTTTGGGAGGTGCACAGGGTGTTATTGTGATGATATAGGGTTTACATACGATATACAACGGTAAATGGATCGGTTTGTGACTCCAAATGCTTGTATGATAGAAACTGGTTGAGAGCTACTGGCACGACCAACTTGTGTAGGTCTGCTTGTAACAAGGCAGCAGTAAATCCATGTCCATATAACCTGTGGCAGAGAGCCCATAAACCTCCGTACTCGGGTGTTTCTTCTTCAATACCTGAGCAATATCTGATGATACTGCAAATTGAAGACAATTTTTTAAAGCTATATGCTTATAAAACACGAAGTGAAGATCTGTTTTGTATCTTCAGTTTTCGAATTTGACTTATTAATTCCGTTTGAAATATTTCGAGATACGTGCTAATGTAACTGACAATGTATGGATGAATAGACAGTTTTAGGCATAATAGACGTGTAAAAATTTTTTGTATCTTTGATCTGTGCGTATTGTAATTCTGTATCTTAGTATTTGTATCTCATATTTCTTTAACTCTATTGAAGTATAGTATGTACCAGCAGTACGACATGTAGTACACCTTGAACATTTCTTGAACACGTCACACACACACACTGATTAGACCAGAAAGGTCTCTTTTCTTAAAAGATGGAGATAATAGTAGTGTGTAGTCTGGACTGGACATGTAGAGTGATTGCAGCAGTATCGTGATACGGACAGCTTAAGGACATAATAAGAATACAATCACCTTACTGCGTACAGTATTATCTATATTGGTTAGTGTTAACTGCAAGTACCATATTGACTCAATGAAAGTAAGATTCGCATAGTATATTACAAAATGTGCTGAACCTGCCGGTAATCAAGCTCAATGCAAGCATGACATCGACGAAGAAGAGAATTATCGCTAGAGCAGCTACAAATTCTGGCAAGAAATTCCACATCCGTATCCACTGGGGTCTCATGCACAAGTGATTTTAGATATCTGCTGATACCTCTAGATACGACTCGGAGAGATGACGCGTACGTATGCATCCTCACCCACCATCAGTTTTCATTCGTTTCCATTGTCCATTCCGAAGGACTTTGGCAATTTCAGCAGGACAATTCGACACCCGATACATTGAGAATTGCTACATAGCGGCTCAAGCAACGCTCTTACAATTTTAAACGCCTCTGCTGGCCACCAAACTCCCCAGACATAAACGTTTTTAAATATATGTGGGAAATTTTGCGACGCGCAGTTCATAAGAGATCTTACAGCCCTTCAGTATGCCCGGTGACTGTTTCAGACGTTACACTAGTCCACTCCGCATCGTGCTGCGGCATTTCTGCGTGCTTGAGGGAAAGCTGTTTGCGAAATTTATTTCACCAGCTTTCTCAAAGTGCAAACATATTTTTTTAGCAACCACCTACTTAGGGATTTGGGATCATAATAACAAAATTAGGTCGAAAACGCAAAGTTTAAGGTGTCTTCCCCGCGCACTATGAAACTCGTCCATTGAATGTGTGGTCGTGTTCCATTTTGATTTATTCATTAACCTAAAGTGTTCAAATGTTTGTAGAGTCTATGGGACTTAACTACGGGGTCATCAGTCCCTAAACTTACAAACTACTTATGAACTAGCTAATCCTAAGGACGGCACAAATATCCATGCCCGAGGGGGGATTCGAACCCCCGACCACAGTGGCCGTGCAGACCGTGACTGGAGCGCCTCAGTCCCCTCGGCCACTGCGGCTAGCCCTAAAGTGTTTCTGCACCATTAATGTTACCTATATGTGTGTTAATTAATTTATTCTTTTTATTAATGATTAATGACCCATGTTCATATATGATTATCCCAAATTTTGCTCAAGTTAGAATACATGTGTGTGGCCTTCAGCCTTTTTGTAAACCTAGTATGTTTGAATTTCCTTTGTGTCTTTAACTAAATTTTTACGTTGTGTCTGTATCCGTGAGTATGCTACATATCTCTTAGATTTTCTTGTTTGATTCCGTCTTTCCTGTCTTGTATGACCGATTGCACCACATGCTTTTGTAACGGTAAGTAATTTAGCCTTCAGCCATGGTTTTATTAATACTAGCTTTCCTGTATATGAATTCTCATGTGTGCTTTATTTGCTTATTCTGAATTAATTTCCTTTGTAAATTGTATGTAATTCGGCATGGTCGCATACCACGTGGTACTTAAGAATAGCGAGCCACTGCCTCCCCAAACATGAGTTTGTTTAGTGCACAGTATAATTAAATTTGTGATCAAGACAGCCACCATCTCATCAAGACGCCACCGATGCTTCGTTTTACTGCTGCTTTCGTGTGCTCCAGCAGAACACATTAATGAATGTGCTTTCAGCTATCCATTGTGTGTTTGCAAATTTCCTCGCATGTTACCTACATATTCACAAAGGGCAGAAACAATTTTAATACGGGCGGTAGCTATATGATTTAATTCACTTTTGTACAAGGTGTATGCTTAATTTGGTTTCCCCACATTTATTTGCTTATTATTTTACTGAATAGATTATGATTTTAGAGTATCAAACCTCTGCTTTATGATTTCATGCTCCCCATCTTATGTTTAATTATCTATTCATTTATTTTTAACATTGATTTTGTGTTTGTTAAAACGTTGGCTGCTCCCTTAAGGAGTGAGCAGTTAGATAAATTTCTGTTGCTCATGTACTGTGGCCACTCACAAAGTAGAGCAGCAGTGAGCGTTTTAACTTCCATTTGCAGATCTCAACTGCCCAAGATCTTGCTTATATTAATAACAAGCTACTTTCAATGTCTATACCAGATAGTAAAGGTCTGTCACCTAAAAGTTAACACATCACAAGAGATATAACGTTTTACTTTAAATGTGGCAACCACATGCTTGCTCTACAAGCCTCTTCCACAACTTTGTGTCGAGTGCACTGCGTATCCAGATGATGTTGCTGTTTATACTTGCTGTGTCTTCACGAATGTTATCACGCCAACTGCTTCTGGGTCTGCCTCTTCCTCTCTATCCAGCTATTTTTCTGCTGAAAGCCATTCTCGGCAATCTATCTAATATCATTCAGGCTATATCACCTGCCTCAGTTCAGCCTTCTCTTCTTGAGCACTTCAAGGATGTTACGGTGTTTGTAGAGTTGTATTAGTTCTTCATTTTTCCTTATTCTCCACTCAATGGAGACAGTAATTATTGTATGTAAGACATTCATACCATAATAAGGCCTTTCAACAAAATACTAATAATGTAACGTGCTGTTGTCAGCCGCGCATGAGTAGCCGAACGGTCTGGATCGCCACGTTACGGATAGCGCGGCCTCCCGCGTCGGGTGCTCAAATCCCCTCCTGAGGCGCTCCAGTCACGGTCTGCACGGCCACTACGGTCGGGGTTCGAATCCCCCCTCGGGGATATTTGTGCCATCCTTAGTATTAGTTAGTTCATAAGTAGTTTGTAAGTTTAGGGACTGATGACCCCGTAGTTAAGTCCCATAAGTTATACATACATTTGATGAACATTTGAAACATTTGAATCCTCCCTCGGGCATTAGTGTGTGTGTTGTTCTTAGCTTAGTAAACCTTAATCGAATTAGTTTGTAAGCTAAGGACTAATAACCAAGCACTTAAGTCCCATAGAATTACAAACATTTGAATATTTGTTTGCTATTGTCACATTATTGGGACACACAAAAGAAATCCATATCGCAATTACTTCAGGATTTCTGAGAAATATTGAATTTTACATGGATTTCCGTATACTCATAAATACATCCAAAACACTAAGTAACAGTTTATAATTGTTTTACAGCAGCAACAAGCATACGAAGATTGTAGCTAAAAGAAAGTACAGGAAACAGGCAAATTAAGCCATTTTCTGAACCTAGCTAATTAAAGAAACATCATTTATTTCTTATTTCCAGGTATTATACAAGTCATTTCATCCTTCAGGTACGACAATCAAAGTAATCTCTGTAATGCTTGACTTTCTACTAGAAGGTATAAAAACTTCCACGATTAATGTATAGTGCGTATGTACTAAGGATAACATTGAAAAATGCACTACTAGCAACAAAAAGTTCATAGGTAGTCAGCTATATACGGCTTCCATGATGTATACAATTCAGTAAATGTCAGTATTATGCCTCACATCTTTCCAGAAAGTAACTCAAAAAGCAACGGTAGTATGTGACAGACTACTTTCACGTGGCTATGGAGGAATACTAAAGTAAACAAACGCACATGTTACGAGTAATCGATGCAACTTCAAATGTTCAAATGTTTGTTAAGCTTATGGGACTTAACTACGGGGTCATCAGTCCCTAAACTTACAAACTACTTATGAACTACTTACGAACTAGGACGGCACAAATATCCATGCCCGAGGGGGGATTCGAACCCCGACCTCGATGCAACTAAATGTCGAAATGATTCAATAGCACTGTGCAATTTATAATTTCTAGGACGAGGTACTATCATGTATAACACTAGGTGTACAAGCAGCTACATTTAATTTGTGGTAAAATGTTTATCAGTTTGAGGGATAACGGAAAAAATAAGGTATGTAGCTGAACAGATACACTACGCATTAAGCGGTTAAAAGTTGTATTGCTTATACAGAAGTGGAGGAAGGAAGCTTAGTGTTTAACGCCCCATCGACAGCTTGGACATTAGAGACGGAGGTAACGCTCGGAGTTTTGGGTAAGGATAAGGAAGGAAATCGGCCGTGCCCTTTTGAAAGGAGCCATCCCGGCATTTGCCTGGAGTGATTTAGGGAAATCACGGAAAACCTAAATCAGGATAGCCGGAGATGGATTTGAACCACCGTCCTTCCGAATGCGAGTCCAGTGTGTCACCACTGCGCCACCTCGCTCGGTCATACAGAAGTAAATAAAATATTTGTGTCCCAAATATGGAGCAATGGCCAGTCACATGTTAACTAAATGAGGCACTCGGTAAACGAAAGGTTGTCCGCGTATTGTGTAGCTTATAGTTTATCGATCTTTCGGAAGATTTCAAAGTTAAAACGGGGAGTTTCGTAAAAGCGCGTCGCGGCGTTAAATGTCGGGAGCCGTGCTTTTGCCGGTGACGCAGCGGCGGCGTCGTGGGAGCGTGAGGAGGGCAGACAAACAGCGCACGCAGACTGGGGCATTTGTTGCGCGTCACGGCTGGCAGTGGCTAATTGCCAGCCTTATAGGGAGAGATGCGGCCAGATTAGCGCCCTCTGTGTCTGCCGGTCACGCGGCGGCGCTGGGGAGGCGGGCCGGGGCGAGGCGTGCGCCGGTGACGGAGGGCGGCGGCCAGGAAAGTCCACAACACTCGCCTGAACAACGACTCCCCCTACAAGGGCAGCGCGCAGGCCACGCAACACCTAAATGTATCAAGTGTAAAGGCCCTTTCACACCGCGGTCACACTGTGTTGTAGTCTTCAGTCCGCAGACTGGTTTGATGCAGCTCTCCACGCTACCCTTTCCTGTGCAAGTCTCTTCATCTGCGACTACGTTAGGCAACCTACATCCTTTTGAATCTGCTTACTATATTCGTCCCTCGGTCTCCCTCTACGATTTTTACCCCACACGCTTCCTTCTAATGCTAAGTTGACAATTTCTTGATGTCTCAGAAAGTGTCCAACCAGTCTATCCCTTCTCTTACTCAGGATATGCCAGAAACTCCTTTTCTCTCTGATTCGGTTAAGCACCTCCTCATCAGTTACGTCATCTACCCATCTAATTTTCATCACTCGTCTGTAGCACCACATTTCAAAAGCTTCTATCGTCTTTTTATCTGAACTCCTTATTGTCCACGTTTCACTGCCATACAATGCTACACTCCAGACAAATGCTTTCAGAAAGGACTTCCTAAAATTTAAATTAATATTGGATGTTAACAAGTTTCGCTTCCTTAGAAACGCTTTTCTTCCCATAGCCATTCTGCATTTTATATCTTCTTTACTTCGGCCATCAGAAGTTATCTTGCTACCCAAATAACAAAATTCATCTACTACTTTTATTGTCTCATTACCTAATCTAATTCCTTCAGCATCGCCTGATTTTCTGACATTGCATTCCATTAGCTTTGTTTTACTCTTGTTAATGTTCATCTTATATCTTTCTTACAAGACACTGTCCATCCCATTCAATTGCTCTTACAGATCTTTTGCGGTCTCTGACAGAATTACTATGTCATTGGCAAACGGCAATGTTTTTATTTCTTCTTCCTGCACGTTAATGCCCTCTCCAAATTTCTCCTTCCATTCCTTCACTGCCTTCTCAATTTACAGATTGAACAACATTGGGGAAAGGCTACAACCCTGTCTTACGCCCTTCGCAACCTCTGCGTCCCTTTCTTGCCCTTCGACTCTAATAACCGCTGTCTGGTTTTTGTATAGGTTGAATATAACTCTCCGTTCCCTATATTTACTCCTGATACCTTCAGAATTTGGAACAATGTATTCCAGCCGACATTGTCAAAAGCTTTCTCCAAATCGACAAACGCTAAAAATTTAGGTTTCCCTTTCTTTAGCCTATCTTCTAAGATAAGACGTAATGTAAGTATTACCTAAATCCAAACTGATCTTCCTCGAGATTGGATTTCACAAGTTTTTCCATTCGTCTGTCACACTATGTCACGTTACTTAAAGTGAGAGATGTTTTAACATGAAACCTATGCTGTTGAGATTTTCATTCTACTTTTCCTACTATTTATAGTGCGCAACGGACTGATCTGATCTATTGTAATTGTACCCGAGGCTCCTGCAAGGACGACATCAACAACATGTCATGTAGAAATCAGAAAGGTGCTCCTTGTTTACCTACAATCAGTGAAACTTTATCACTTATGTAAAGATATACATCTCCTGTAAGAACAAATTTTAAAATTAACAATGTGTAACTTGTGAGGATCAATTCGGCTGCTAAAGTGATGTCGCTAGTTACTGAAATAAAAAAACTGATTGAAAATTATTTTTGTTTATTAATCCTTTTTCTTAAAGAAAACTCAAATTAATAAAGAAACAAATTAAATTTTTAATTTCCACGTTCCGGATTTGTTGACAGGATGCATGAAATGTATAAGCAATTTCAAAATGAAATAAAGTTGGTAGAATGGCTGAAGAACAGCGCATACTTTAAAATCAATTCAATTTCGTCAGTTTACGTTCAAGGCTGTCGATATGTCAGATATATTATGCAATGGTAAAAAAATGTATTTGTTATTGCTGTTTGGGGATGGATGGAGTTTGCCTAAAGCGTTTGCACACAATACCGTTAACTGCACCGACGGCTGATAACTGTGTCTTCACAGAAATCGAAACTAAATATTTTCTGTCTTGATCGACTACTGTGGATTGCACTATCCCTGCGTCTTGATGAAGTCAAGAACGACCTATCAATGCTATTTAGGCTATAAATTTACGTGGTGCGTCAAGTCACGGACTAGCCCGCCACATTGGCACTCAAAAATGAGCTCGCAAGCATTAATAACGCACTATATGTTCACCACTATGAACAACACGCTATCTTTAGTACTCTCCACTGGTGATTGACTAAGATCCACTGCACGACAGAGGAGCTCCTTGCAGTGCAGTGCTGTACAGGAGTCTTTATCGCCTCTCCACACAAAAACCCCTGCTAGAGCGTCGCACCGCAAACTTGCGTGTGACGACACACACAGCCAGCATGGGCGAGAGAGCTTGCCTGTCTTAATTTTTTGCGATCCGCTTGGGTATATCTTTTGAGGACGCTTGCGCTTCCACACCGGTAGCTGGCCTACCAATCAGTTAGTGCGTCTTGAAACTATGTATGTCTCGCTGGCCAATAGTGAGTCAGCTAACATCTCATTTAGCAATTTCCTCCCAGACTTGGTGGCGCCAGTTGTAATTCACGTTCCACCTGCATGCTAAAAGTTCCATGTAAACATGCTTTGATGAGCTTGGCATTGGCTGGCTTTTAAAAGGATTTCAAGCGATCGGATTTCCCTGAGAAGACACTGGCTTTCTGCCCGAAGACTTCCCGTGGCGAGGGAGTTGCAGTGAGGAGCGTTCCGCCCACCTGCTATTGTCACCGTCGCCGCCACACAGGCGCCTCACCTCGCTTTATAAAAACAAATGTGTGTTTGGGTTGTGGCGTAAAGAGCGTCACACGCCAGATGTAAGAGGACGATCATGGAGAAGACAGCGATTGACCGAAAGCCAATCGCAAGCAGGCGCCGCGCATCCTGGAGGGAGTAACCGAAGTTATGCGCCCTCTACAAGTGGTTATATCTGGGCCAACATATGTCTGGACAGCCCGTCAGTTACTAGTGAGAACTCGTCATTTACTATTCAGACCTTAGCAGTTACTAGGCAGCTACGAAGTCTGAATTAGGACAGTACGAAGTCAGAACTCGGCTACGAACTTAGCAGTAACTAGGTCACAGCACAGCTAGCATTATACGGAAGATGCCACGAGAAGCCAGAAGAGAGAAGAAACAGACTTATTTTCTTAGGTTTAGTACTATCATTTTCAGTCAATAAAAGCTGTATTATTAATCTGAATAGTTGTTGCAGTTGGCATCGATTCCTCCACCAGTACCTTTATTGACAACCAGACTGGGACGAGGAAACAACAAAAAGGCGACGAGGTCACAACACTTTGTTCATTAGTGTCTCTCAGCCTAGTTTATCTTATTGCACTTGTGCCATTATCTTGTAATTTGCATATCAAATAGTATTTATTATCATTAAAAATTTCCATAACCCAGCGAGTTTATATTCAAAAGATTCATCTTGGCGAGTAGAATGTGATTTTTAGGTTGGAATATGCAGCAAGTGACAGTGAGGAAAACTTGACTGCATACAATGTGTCCATAGTTTTAAATGGTGTAAATCAAACCGACCTCGCAGAACCTCACAGACACCACAGACGTCAACAGACGAATCTGTGGGATCGTTCAGCGACCGATGTTTTCAAAACATCTGTCGACGTCTGTAGCCTCGCGCATGCGCACTGACCCACTACCCCGCTGCACGCATTGCCACAACTGTAGCGCCGTGCTGTAACTCGTTACCAGGTGTATTCCTATTTTTGTTATTTCTTTTGGCGCAGTTAATTGAAGCCTTCAGAACGCGTCCACTGCTGTGGAATACGGATTTGGAGGAGTTTATATGTTTAAAATAAATTTTACAAAAATTGTAAACAACCTATCTAGCGCCAATCTTTCTCTGCTGGAAATAGATATACAGTATTTGGTGTCTTTTTTACTAATATCTTTACTGATCGATGTTAAGAAATCTTCATACTCAGGCTCAGATAGCCGTAAGTATGTTGTGAATCTGTCATCATCTAGCTCCAAGTCTTCCATCAGATGATGCTATTCGCAACACTGTTCCCGTCTTTGGTTGATGGGGTGCAACCAGTGTGTTCGGTTTGTAACAGAGTACAAGTGCATGAGTTTCTCTTCATTACTCGAACTTCTATCGTCGTCCTCCAATCAGGGCACATTTTTAGTAAATGCGCTGTCGCAGCAAGACAGCTTCAACTGTACCGACTGACAGAGCAGAAACCATGCCCCAGTATCTTACAGATGTCGGTGGCGGTGTGAACCGCACATCTGTCACTCGACATCTGTCACGTTACGTAATGTGACATGGTGTGACCGTGGTGTGTAAGGGTCTTAAGGCCTGATTTAAGATAATGACAACTGAACCCCAATTTGAATCGAGTTTCTGTTAGTCATCGACATACAACTACTTATAGAGATTGGCCCAAATGGTACTGCAGTGGTTAGGGATTTATTTATTAATTGTTAAATCCTTTTTGAAATTGTCAAACTGTGTTTGAGTTTACATGATGGAATTTTGCAGCTGTAATTGTAATAGTGATGTGATGGCAAATTCTATAGTATTGGTTAAGTATGTCAAACGTATTTATAGACACTGACTGTGCCGACATAAGAGTGGACTATGCATTTTGTAAGGGAAACACGGAGAATTCGGTCAACAATACCTTAATCAAAGTGTACCCAATTATTTTAGTTTAACTAAAAGTCATGAGACTTTCGCAGTACCAAACAGACATTTTTCATCTAAAATGCAGATCAATAAAGTGAGTATTTGTTTATTTATTTAACACAGGTGTTTTTCAAATGCAAATGGTTTTTAGACATGTAAAAACAAAGATAAAAATGAACAAATATAGATATTAGAGTGAGATGAAAATAAAAATTACAAAATTAGAAATTACTGTTGAACAATTATTTAGTAAGCATGAGAGAAGTCACCAAATTACATTTCACTTTCACGTGAATTACGAACAGCACAGTCTGACGTGAGCAGAATAAGCACAATATAAGCATGACTTCCTTTGAATGTGCAATCTTTCATCTAGTTTGTGACTATTGAAAAGGCTGCTGCCTCTCTTAAGAAACAAAATGTTTATCCGGCCTCTCCACACGCCCCGCTTCGACGCGGTTGCACTTATGGTCCTGATATCTATATCTGTTGTCGGGTTAATATAATCTGAATATAACATTCCTCTCAAAGAGACCTCGAAAATTATCATAGTTCTCGGTCTCAACATCAACGGAAATCATCTTTGCAGATATCTTCCTGTTGTCTACGTTGTCGGTCTGGGAACTCAGCGTGATTCTTCACAAATCTGGCAGCCCAGTGTAATAATAATAATAATAATAATAATAATAATAATAATAACGAAGATAGATCTCATCGATAAACACAGAACAAATCACGATCCCACAACCGCCATAAAGTGATCTATCCGGAAAAAACCTGTAGCGACTTGAAATAATAACCAAACTTTTCAGTCCCAGCTTCTAACTCCGCCACTACTTGAATTTTGAATTTAAGAGCCCGTAATGGTGAGGGAAGAATTTCGGGACAAGAATTCACCCTCGTACTGTGATTGGTTTGGTCATAAAAGACAGCGGAGAAAGAAAGAGAGCTTCATGGCCCTTACTGTGATCACATTAATGACACACAATGTGTATCCACAGTGCATGTTGCCTAATATTTTAAAAATAGTTACGATAAATCGTTCCAGAGGCAAAAATTTCTAGACTCGATCCCATTGGGATTTCTAGAAGAGGACTGCCGAGGGACAGATGACCGTGACAAAAATACTGATTTACCAATGAAAGGATGACGAATCATACGGATCGGAGGATGGGATGTCAGTGGTTTGATCACAGCAGAGAAGCTGGGAAGTCTACAAAGGAAAATGCAAAAGTTTAACCTAGATACCAATATGTTCAAACTTGAGAATCACATGTGAAATTTTCTCGAATTCTCTCTCTTTGTAGAGTTCGCTTTCAACCAACCCCACTAAAGAAGACGAAGCAAATGACAAAGAATTAGAATAAAGAACAACTGTCGACATGCGTAATTTAGAAGTAGATATCCGTGGAGTATTAAACCAATTTCTATCACTTGGTCAGACAACATCAGCAGCAATATAAAATATTATAAAGTGAGTGGGATGGTGAGGAAGAGATCGAACTACCATGAACACATCAGGGAAACGTTTGTTGTCATCAGATTCGATAGCAAATCAACGGTGGCAACTAAAGTCCAGTTACACACGCCAACGTAACAAATATATATATATATATATATATATATATATATATATATATATATATATATATATATATATATATATATAACGATCGTGATTGTTAGATTCAAATTGATGAAACGAAAATTATAGAGGGAAACTTTCCCGGTGGGATAAACAAAAATAAAAAATAGAAAAGAGATCACTTACCAAAAGGACCGGCTCGTCGATAGAAACAAATAAAATCACACACAAACACACATACAAGGAGTCATTCCCCTTTTCCACTTCCTTAAAACCCATATCCTTCCCTTTTTCCTCCCCTTTTTTCCTCTTTTTCCTGAAGAAGCTGCCTGTGGTGGCGAAAGCTTGTATGTGTGTTTGTGTGTGATTTTATTTGTTTCTATCGAGAAGCCGGTCCTTTTGGTAAGTCATCTCTTTTCTATATATATATATATATATATATATATATATATATATATATATATATATATATATATATATATAAGAAAAGATCGAAGTTTGTATAGCTTATGGGACATAACCGCGTGACTGCGTGGGTCTAAACTTACAAGCCATTTATGAACAACCTTATACTAATGATAGCACAAACATCCATGACCGAGAGGGGATTCAAATCCTTGACGGAGAACGACCTCGTGCATCGTATCACAGCGCCTCAATGCGCTCCGCCGCGGCCCGACGTAACAGCCTGAAGATGTTAAAAAATGTTCAGATGTTTGTAGAGCTTATGGGACTTAACTACGGGGTCATCAGTCCCTAAACTTACAAACTACTTATGAACTAGGTAATACTAAGGACGGCAAAAATATCCGTGCCCGAGGGGGAATTCGAACCCCCGACCGTAGTGGCCGTGCAGACCGTGACTAGAGCGCCTCAGTCCCCTCGGCCACCGCGGCCGGCGAGCCTCAAACTTTGCATGAGCATAGAGAAATAGTAATTCAGTCTGTAAAGGGAAATGAAAATATATTAATCGTGGGGGATTGCAGGGTAAGGACTAGAAGAAAAGGTTGTGGGATTCGCGGTAATAACGAAAGACGAAATATCTGAATTCTGTAAGTAATTTCTGATGGCAACAGCGAATAGTTGAAATGGAAATTCTATTTTCAATGAAGAGGGAAGAGGGGATTGGTAGGAAGAATACATTGACGACTCTGGGAGAAATACTAGTCTGATGACGAGTAACAAGAATAAAACGTCGAGATGGAGTACAGAGGGGATCAAATATCAGAATAAGAATTTAAAAGGGCTCTTGAACATTTTGAATCAAACAAAAAGAGAAGATAAAATTTCATAGGAGTTTATAAAATCATTGCTTGAAGTGGCAACAAAACAACTAATCAAGTTGGTATGTAGAATCTACGAGACAGTCGGCATAACATTGGAACTTTTGGAAAATTTTGGAAAATGGAAAGTGGGACATTAAAGGGAGAATTATCACAGAATCAGCTTAGCTGCTCGTGAATTAAAGCTACCGACTAGTACAATATTTACGAAAGAATGGAAATGAAAGTTGAAGATCTGTTTGATGACGTCAGTTTGGGTTTAGTTTAGATAGAAATACCCCAGAGGTATAGAGTTCAGGATTGATGGGCGAAGTAAGGCTGAAGAAAAATCAAGGCACGTTGATACAATTTGCCGGCCTAGGAAACGCTTTCCACAAGGTAACCTGCCACCAAGATATTAGAAATTCTATGACAAATTGAAGTAATCAGCGAGGAAAGACGGGTACTTCACCGTATGTGTAAGAACCAAGAAGGAATAATAAGACTATAATAGCAAGAGCGACTTACTCGTTTTAAGAATTATGTAAGACAGATATGCAGTGTTTGAGTCATACTATTCAATCTGTATACCATAGAAGCTATAACGGAAATAAACGACTTTAGTTTGAGGGACAATGTTCTGAAAATTCCGTTTGTATAGTAGTGAACCATGAACAAACTGGACGAGAGGAGAATTGAATCATTTTAGATGTGGTGCTACTGACGAGAGAGGAATTCGTACGGTTTTCAAGAATCTATTCTTAAGGCTTATGATCATAAAAATCATCCACATAAACTAACTACAGTTCACATTTAACTGTATGGCCAATGGTTCGTCTTACCGAGTTTTTGATTTTTTTCTAGTGTTCCCCGCTCCAATAGTGCGCGAACAAAGAAACCACCTAAAACTCTGCGTTTTCGATCTAATTTTGTTATTATGATCATGTCTCCCTATGTAGGTGGTTGCTAACAAAATATGTTTTCATTCGGAGAAAGCTGGTGAAATAAATTTCTCAAACAGCACTCGCAGCAACGATGAACGCCTTCATGTTCATGATTTCCGCCGCAGCTCGTGCATAATTTCCGTTTCACCGTTGTACCGGATTAGTACCAAACGAACTGCCCTTCTCTGAACTTTCAGTAAATCGCCCGTAAGACCCCTTTGCTGGGGATCGCATAATGCAAAGCAATACTCTAAAATAGGAACTCAGGTGTACTGTAGACAGTTTCTTTCGTAGAATTGTTGTATCTTCTAAGTGTTATGACAATGAACAGTAGCCATTGGTTCGCTATCCCTACTCTATTCTCTATGTGTGCCTTACGGATAAGGTTGTTCATGATTGTACTTCCTTACTATTTAGCTGAATTTACGGCCTTTATATTTGACTAATTTATCCATTAAGTGACGTTCAACATAGTTCTTTCACTGTTAGTATGGATGATGTCACACTCATTATTTAGAGTCTATTTTCAACTTTCGCACCATGCAAATATCTTTTCTAAATCGTTTTGCAACTGTTTTCATCTACCGTTGACTTAATTAACCGATAAATGACAGAACTTTCACTAAAAAGCATCACCCGTTGGGACTTTTTGTGATCTCTTAAAGGCTTTGGATTGTGTAAATCATGGAATTCGTCTGGATAAGCTTAAGCACTGTGCTCTTAGTGAGGCAGTATACAAATAGTTTTATTCATATTTAACTGGACGGGTACAGAAACTTGAAATACGTGCTTCAGTTAAACTACAAAAATCAGCTGATTCCTCAAACATGGGAGGCTATCAAGAATGGAGCCCCACAAGGGTTGGTCTAGCGACCTTTTGGTGTTCTTGATATGTATTAATGTCTTGTAATTCTGTATACGTGAAGATGCAAAATTAGTCCTTTTTTTCTGATGTTACAAGTATAGTTCCGCCGCTTCCACGCTAAGATTGGATTACTAAGTCAATAACATTTCGACCACCCCCATGAACCACAGACATTGCCGAGGTGGGGTGGCTTGCGTGCCTCAACGATACAGATAGCCGTACCGTAGGTGCAACCACAGCGGAGGGGTATCTGTGGAGAGGCCAGACAAACGTGTGGTTCCTGAAGAGGGGCAGCAGCCTTTTCAGTAGTTATAGGGGCAAAAGTCTGGATGATTGACTGAGCTGGCCTTATAACATCAGCTAATGTGGCTTTGCCACACAGCTACTGCGAACGGCTGAAAGCAAGGGGAAACTACAGCCGTTACTTTTCCCGAGGACATGCAGCTCTACTGTATGAACATATGATGATGGCATCCTCTCGGGTAAAATATTCCGGAGGTAAAATAGTCCCCCATTCGGATCGCCGGGCGGGGACTACTCAGGAGGATGTTGTCATCAGGAAAGACAATACTGGCATTCTACGGATCGGAGCGTGGAATGTTAGATCCCTTAATCGGGTAGGAAAATTAGAAAATTTAAAAAGGGAAATGGATATGTTGAAGTTAGATATAGTGGGGATTAGTGAAGTTAGGTGGCAGGATGAACGGGATTTCTGATCAGGTGAGTACAGGATTATAAATACAAAATCAGTAGGGGATATCACAGGAGTAGGACTGATAATGAATAAGAAAATAGGAATGCGGGTAAACTACTATGAGCAGCACAGTGATCGCATTATCATTGTCAAGATAGATACGAAGCCAACACCGACAACAGTAGTACAGGTTTATATGCCAACTAGCTCTGCCGATGATGAGGAGATCGAAGAAATATATGAGGAGCTAGAGGAAATTATTCAGACAGGTAAGGGAGAGGAAAACTTAATTGTGATGGGAGACTGGAATTCGGTAGTAGAAAAAGGAAGAGAAGGAAAAATAATAGGTGAATATGGACTGGGCAGGAGGAATGAAAGAGGAAGTCGCCTGGTAGAATTTTGCACGGAACATGATTTAATCGTAACAAACACGTGGTTTAAGAATCACAAAAGAAGGTTGTATACGTGGAAGAGACCAGGAGACACCGGAAGATATCAGATAGATTTTATAATGGTAAGACATAGGTACCGGAACCAGGTTATAAACTGCAGGACATACCCAGGGTCAGATATAGACTCTGACCATAACTTGTTAGTCATGAACTGTAGGCTGAAGCTGAAAAAAGCTGCAGAAAGGTAAGAAAATAAGGAGATGGGACTTAGATAAATTGAAGGAAAGCGAAGTTCTGGAGAATTTCAGAGGGAGATTTAGGCGACAATTGACAGAGACAGGGGGAAATAAAACAGTAGAAGAGGAGTGGGTAGCATTGAGAGATGAAATAGTGAAGGCAGCAGAGGACGAAATAGGTAGAAAGGCAAGACCTACAAAAAATCCTTGGGTATCACAGGACATATTCAATTTAATTGATGAAAGGAGAAAATATAAAAATGCAGTAAATGAAACAGGCAAAATGGAGTACAGACGACTAAAAAATGAGATTGACAGGAAATGCAAAATGGCTAAGCAGGAGTGGCTAGAAGCCAAATGCAAATCTGTAGAAGAATGATTAACAAGGGGAAAAGTAGATACCGCCTACAGGAAAATAAAAGAGACATTTGGGGACAAGAAAAGCAACTCTACGAATATTAAGAACTCAGATGGGAAACCAGTTCTCAGCAAAGAAGGGAAAACTGAAAGGTGGAAAGAGTACATAGAGCAGCTCTACAAAGGAAATGAACTTAGAGACGATGTTGTAGAAAGGGAAGAGGAAGTAGATCAAGATGAAATAGGAGATACTATACTGAGAGATGAATTTGACAGAGCCCTGAAAGACCTATGTCGGAACAAGGCCCCAGGAGTAGATGACATACCCTCAGAGCTAGTAAAGTGCCTGGGAGAGCCAGTTATGACGAGACTATTCGCACTGGTGTGTAGGACGTATGAGACAGGCGTAATGCTCTCAGACTTTAAGAAAAATGTAATAATCCCCATTCCAAAGAAATCAGGCGCAGACAGGTGTGAAAATTACAGAACCATAAGTTTGATAAGTCATGGTTGCAAAATTTTAACACGAATTATCTACAGGAGAATGGAAAAGCTGGTAGAAGCTGACCTCGGGGAAGATCAGTTTGGATTCAGGAGGAACATAGGAACCCGGGAGGCAATACTCACTTTACGTCTTATCTTAGAAGATAGATTAAGGAAAAGCAAACCAACATTTTTAGCTTTTGTGGATTTGGAGAAAGCAGTTGAGAATGTTGACTGGAATACACTCTTTCAAATTCTGAAGTCAGCAGGGGTAAAATACAGGGAAAGGAGAGTTATTTACAACTTGTACAAAAGCCAGACCGCAGTTATTAGACTCGAGGGGCATGAAAGGAAAGCATCAGTTGGGAAGGGAGTAAGACAGGGTTGTAGCCTTTCTCCGATGTTGTTCAATTTGTACATCGAGCAGGTGGTGAAGGAAAGCAAGGAAAAATTTGGAATAGGGATTAAAGTTCAGGGGGAAGAAATAAAAACATTGCGTTTTGCCGATGACATTGTAATTCTGTCAGGGACAGCAAAGGACCTGGAAGAGCAGTTGAATGGAATGGACAGTGTGTTGAAGAGAGCGTATAAAATGAACATTAACAAGAGCAAAACAAAAATAATGGAATGCGGTCTTAGAAAATCAGGCGGTGCTGAAGGTATTAGATTAGGTAACGAAACAATGAAGGTGGTAGATGAGTTTTGTTACTTGGATAGTAAAATAACATGCGATGGTCGCAGTACAGAGGATATAAAATGCAGAATGGCAATGGGAAGAAAAGCATTTTTGAAAAAGAGAAATTTAAGGGGAAGGAAGTCTTTTCTGAAGGCATTTGTGTGGAGTGTTGCCTTGTACGGGAGTGAAACATGGACGATATGCAGTGCGGACAGGAAGAGAATAGAGGCTTTTGAAATGTGGTGCTACAGAAGAATGCTGAAGATTAGGTGGGTAGATCGCATAACTAATGAAGAGGTACTGAACAGAATTGGTGAGAAAAGGAATTTTTGGCATACCCTGACTAAAAGAAGGGATCGCTTGGTAGGACACATTCTTAGACATCGAGGAATCGTAAATTTAGCATTGGAGGGAAGTGTGTGGGGTGAACATCGCCGAGGGAGACCAAGAGACGCTTATAGTAAGCAGATTCAAGTGGATGTGGGTTGCCGTTCTTATGAGGAGATGAAAAGGCTTGCTCAGGATGGAGTAGGGTGGAGAGCTGCATCAAACCGGTCTCCGGACTGAGAACCATAACAACATCAACAACAGCATTTCGAAGCCGGAACCGTGATACAGGAAATCTCAGGCGAGAAATGAAAACTTGGATACGAGTTTCAGCCGACGACGGCGACTAGTATAGTAATAACACATCACAAACAAGAATTTACTGATGATATTATAAACGATGTCTTCCGGAAAATTATTTAGTGATGCTCTACAAATGGGCTATTATTAAACTTTCATAACACAGTATATACAGTTCCATATGGTTAATGGGATGACACCATTAATAAATATAGTCTGTAAACAGAAGTCTATAGCTGTTGTGGTATTCAGTCCGGAGACTTGGTTTGATACAGCTCTCCTCCATACTCTTATCTGAGCAAGCCTATTAAACTCATCATAAGAACGGCAACACACATCCATCTGAATCTGCTTACTACATTCGTCTCTTTGTCTCCCTCTGCGATTTTTCCCCCAACGAACTTCCCTCCAATTCTAAATTTACGATTCCTTGATGTCTAAGAATGTCCTACCATTCTATCACTTCTTTTAGTCAAGGTATGCCAAAAATTGCTTTTCTCTCCAATTCTGTTCAGTACCTCTTCAATAGTTACGCGATCTACCCACCTAATCTTCAGCATTCTTCTGTAGCACCTCAATTCAAAAGACTCTATCCTCTTCAGTTCTAAACTATTTATAGTCCATGTTTCACTCCCGTTCAAGGCAACATACCACACAAATGGCTTCAGAACAGACTTCCTTAAACATGAATTAATATCCGATGTCAGCAAATTTCTCTTTTTCAAAACCGCTTTTTTCCCATTGCCATTCTGCATTTTATATGCCCTGTACTGCGACTATCATATGTTATTTTAATGCTCAAAGTAACAAAACCTAATCCAATTCCTTCAGCATCGCCTGATTTTCTAAGTTGCATTCCATTATTCTTGTTATGCTCTTGTTAATGTTCATCTTAAACTCTCCTTTCTATACAATGCCCACTCCGGTCCATTGCTCTTCCAGGTGCTTTGCCGTCTCTGACAGAATTACAATGTCATCAGCAAAATGCAATGTTCTTATTTCTTCTTATTTCTGCTCAATTTAGAAATTGTATAACATTGGAGAAAGGCTGCAACCCTGTATTACTCCCTTCCCAAGCACTGCTTCGCTTTCATGCCCTTCATGCCCTGTAGCTAAGGTAGAATATTCAATGTTTTTTTGGAGTGTGCATTAATGAGAAATTGGACTGGAAGCAACACACTGACGATCTAGTGAAACGTTTGAGTTTATCAACTTAAGCTATTAGGTTTACTGTAATTTTGGTGACAAACATCTCAGTGAATTAGTTTACTAAGCCTATTTTCATTCACTGATTTCTTGTGGCATCATTGAGCTGGAAAGCATTCATTGGACAAAAGCGTGTATTTTAATAGTGTCTGGAGTCCACCCAAGATTGTCCTGCTACAGTTATTTAAGGATCTGCACAGTATTTTCACAATATATTTAATTTATTTTTGAAATTTTTATAAATAACCAAATCCAATTCAAAAGTAACAGCAGTACGCATAACTAAAACACCAGGAGGCAGGATGATCTGCTTATTCAGGGTTAAATCTAACTTTGGCACCGAAGGGGATGATATGCTGCCACAAAAGTCTTTAGTCACTTAGCAGTTAACACCAGATGTCTGAAAGATAGCCAACCATCAAATGATAACAAAGAGAAAGAATTTCTGAATGACAATTTCTTCTACTAAATGAAAGTAGTAATATTTTTAAAAAAGTAAAATAAAAATTAAGAAAGAACTAAAAATTATATATCGTGTAATGCTATCTTTTACTGAACTGAAACGTTCCACGTCATTGCGGAAACTCGTATTCATATTCTATAGAACAATTATCAATCTAATATAATTTAATTTAATCTGCTCAGAATGTCTCCTAAATCGTTTATAAAAATATGGAACAATAGGGGCATTATAGCACTTCCCTGGGAAACGGCAGATATTCCACGAGGATCCCCTCAATATGAATCTACGGAACAAATAACTAATCTAAATCTTACTTCTGGTTTAGTGGATGACTTTTCGTCGGTTCCTTTCTATTCTGAAAGGAAATAGCGAAACCAATCGCACAACTGTGGCAATATTCCGTAAGGACTACTTTATTAGAAGACGCTTCTGAAGTGCATTGTAAAAAAATCCTTCTGGAAATCTAGAAATAGGAATAGATTTGAGATGCCTGCCGAAGGCACCCAACACTTCACTGTGTTTCACAAGAGCCGTACGTTCCGAATCCATGTTGATTATTGGTCAATAGGTAGTTCTCTTCGAGGTAGTTCATAATCCTGCTGTAAACCGATGTTAGTGATATAGGCCTGTAATTATGCGCATTACGTCTGCTACCTTTGTTGAATATTAGACCGGTGCAACTTTCGAGCCTTTGGCTATGGATCCTTCGTTGAGTGAATGGTATATGATAGCTTGGTACAGGGCTATTGCTTCAGCATACTCAGAGAGGAACCTAACTGATATACAATCTGGTCGGAAAGACTTGCTTTCGTGTAGTGATTTAAGCTGCTTTTATTTTCCAGGGGTATCTACTTCTAAATTTTGCATGTTGCCAGCTGTTCTTTACTCTAATTATTGAGTATTTGCTTCGTCTTCTCAAGTGGGGATGGTTGAAAGAGGAACTCTTCAAAAACAAGAGATACGAGAAAATTTCACATATGTTACTCAACTTTCATCTTATAAATATGCCTTTGTATTTGTTTGCATCACTTTCTTTTTCGTGTTGGTTTCATTCTAAGTTTGTCCGCCTCCGTGGCTGAGTGGTAAGCGCTACTGAGTGCCATGCGACTGACTCGGGTTCGAGCCCCGGTTAGGGCTGGGGTTTTCTTGGCGAAATGACTGGAACGGCGTGCTCTCAGCCTGGTGAGGCCAACTGAGCCGCTACTGCCTTGAGCAGCAGCGTCACCACGCACAAGAAGCCTCACGGCGGCCGGGAGAGAGGCATGCTGGAGCCACGCCCCTGCAGACATCATCCACTGATGCCGTGTTAGAGACATGACAGTCGGTCGCGCCTAATTAGAAGGTCTGATGGCGGAATCAGATTTCGGAACACTGAAGACGATAATCCCCGGAAGAGGCTGAATTTTTAAAAATGTTTTAATGTTCAAATGTTTGTAAATCTATAGGATTTAATAATTCTGGTCATCTGTTCCTAGGCTACAGACTGTTTAACTTGTGCTAAGGAAACAAATGCCAGAGGGAGGACTCGAACCTCCGGCGGCGTGAAGTGGCGCGTTCCACAGCTAGGAGCCTTGGAACGCTCGGCCACTCCACCACGTTTATTTATTTATTTTTTCAAGTTTTTGTCTCAATAAAGTTATGACTATTTCTTAGAGGTAGCTCAAAATAGGTATCCGCATTTAGGGTACTAATCAGACTACTTCTGAGAAAACTTTCACCAGTGTACCAATTCCCTTCTTTTTCTTTTAACAAATGCTTGTAAAGCTTGAAAAAAGTCGGTCTACTGGCAACATTCAGGTAAGAGCTTGATACTTGCTGCGTAATATATTATACTACTACAAATATGTTAAAAAATTAGTTGAAATATCATAGATATCATCGTGATGAAATAGTAGAGGAGTGAGGTCTAGGAAGCCATTATAATTGTGACAATGTTGTTGAGTTATCTTCATGCCCATCAGCACAAGTTCTATTTTCCAGTTGGCCACCTTTTTCCGTATTCCTCATCCCGTTTCACTGCATTCTTTCCTTTATCCTGCATTCATGGTAGCAGCTTTTGCAGTTGTCTCTCCTTTTGGTTACTAGCCATCTACCAATAACAGAGCTGAAATTATATATACTCCTTCCAGTCAGATTTTACATTTTTTGTAATATTAATTCCAGGAATTTTACTGCGACTCAATACTGTTACAGCATCCAGTTCAGCACTGTCAACTCAATAAATAGAGTTTGGGATATTCCCTCCCATTTGCAGTTTTCTTTTAGATTCTGAGAAAGTCCAGCCAGATACCTCCTCAGTAGATTTTCGTTTACTATATCCCTATTTACAATTTTCGTGAAAAGGGGAAAAACAAAGCATACATTACGTATTCGTAGGCACTGCAAAGAGAGATTGGAATGACTCGTATTCAACATTATGTTCAAACTTAATTTAAGACCAGAAAGAAAGTCAAAATGCCCATAAACTTCACATTTTTGTAGTCGTTATGAAATATGTTCATACTGCCTTCTGAATTTAACTTAATTTAATTCAGAACATCTCCATTTGCGGAATCAACTCCTGATTCCTAGAGAAGCAAGGTTTTCTTCCGAAGTCATAATCTAATCCACTTTAATTGCAGAGGAAAGATTTTCTGACTTAAATAGTCATAGGAATATCGACGTAATTTTCAAATAATAAACAGTATCTCACATATCTACTGGCATTAACAAGAAATTTTCGTATGGTTTTAAAAACTTCTTTTTCTCGAAGTATCTCGTCGATGACAAGTCTATTATTGAAACCGCATTTCCGTAAGCAAGAAAATCTTTTCCAGAAATGAGAAAAAGCATGACGTGGAAAAGAGTAAGAGTTTCATTTGATACTGTTTGATCGTCGGATTACATAGTAACAAAAATTTGCAAAGCAACTTGGCTTAACATAACGATGTACTGTAAAAAAGTATCTGTCACTCCTGACTAATTTACTGAAATTATTACCGTATAATTTTCCTACTTTATTTTGAATAATTTATTGCATTTTCAACATTTGTGGGAATACCGCTGCAGACTGGTATCGGAGAACATTTGTCAAACAGTAGTACTGTAAATTCGGTTTTGCCGCGAGAGTGGATATTTTATTTTTCAGGTATTGCCAACTACCTCATACAGGAAGGTCTTACATAATGAGTCTATAAATGTATTCTGCGCTTTTCCGACGTGTAAGAGCTTTAATCACCAAAGTAATTGGTACTCTTATTCTGCGCTCCGTAGTGGATGACGAAGCATGGCACTTTCCGAATGTTGCTGACAAAAGGCGTTTCACGACACTTTAACATCTCAGTTCCGAGAAAGGATAACGACCTCTTTCTCCGCCGCCGTGTGTGTTGCATTCAGCCATTGCCTTTCGGCGACATGGAGCTTCATGTGCAAGTCATCCTCTGAAGAGGAATCATACTAATGTTCTTTCACTGCCCAACAATAAGTTACGAGGAATTATTACGAATTCAATTACACGAGCCTCTTTCTTTATTATTTTTAGCTCCTAACAAGGCATCGACGTAACAAGCAGCGTTTAGTTTCCGGGCAGAAACATCAAGTCATGCAACGCGTTCTGCTACACGCAGTCGTTGACTAAAGATATTCCTCTCAGTACCCGTCACTACGTCGTCTCATTAATCTAATCACATGTGACATGACTGCGAATAAACGTTCGACGAAACATCCATGAGGTAGAAACAATCTATGGTATAGTACGTACAGGATCCCCTCAACTAGTAACCTTAGTTTTAAAAGTGATCTCTGGCTGTACAGTAATTGATCTGCTGTTCATCGTATTGAGAAGAAATGTTCAAATGATGGAATATGCATAAACCCGTAGACGATTTTGACCAAATAGCAATTTTTATATACTTATTTATTTTCACAGTGAAAATCCAAAGACGGATTTTCTTTTTCAGAATTTCGTGCACACTCTAACAACGGCTACCCAGATGAATTAGCTGAACCCTTATCAAGAAACGAACATCATACAAATTGTTGTGATAATTGGTCCGCAGACTTGTATTCCTAATTCACCCTGTCTCTTCGAATTACATACCGATTACGTCTTCTTCCACTTTCTCTTGCTTATTCAAACTTCAGTCTCCGACTACATTTTTTAACCTCCACGCTAGCCAACTTTACGAAATTCACGATTGCATGATGTTTGTGGATATCCTTCTACTAGACATGTTCCTACCATAACTCTATAACTTTCCAAGTTACAATCGGTTTCTCTTCAACAGTTATCCTGTTTACCCGTTCAAAAAAATCCTTGTGTTGTTCTACACTTCAATTAGTTTCTCTTTTTAAGACGCGTTAATCGAACAAGCTTCATATTTATGTAAGACCACTCTATAAATAAATATTTCCAGACAAGACTACCTAACACAAATGTTTGTTACATATCGACGTTTTCATCTTTTTCAGTAATTCTTACCTTGCTTCAGCCAGCCCGTAATTTGTAGCTATCTCCTCTGCTTCGGCCATCAATAGTTATTCTGATGTCCAAATTCATAAAATATTCAAATCAAAGTTCTTTTTAGGTCGCAGTGTAAAAAAACGATTCTTGTGCCCAGAGCTGTATACTAATTTTATTCGTTATACTCGACCAGTTTCTGCAGTTGCTGCCATAAACAGGAGATTAACAAGATATATCAATAACAACAGGATTATTTTCAAAATGGCACAAGAATGAGTTTCTTCAAAATTTTCAAATGCTTGTAAACGAACTCGTGCATCATTCCCATTACACTCTGCAAGCTGCATGGCGATAATATGAATCGAACTGCTTTTGTGTGAACTTTTTCTGTACACTACGTCAATACCGCCCTAGGAAGATTTCCACTGTGCAGCACTATTCCAAAATAGGACACTGGAGCCATAGTGGTCCATTTGCAGTTCACTGACAAACCCATTGTCATGTTGTTCACCTAGAATGTTTTCTTATTATTGCCTGAATGCCTCAAAACTTGTTCTCCACGCAATTCCTTCATTTTTTCATAGAGGACACAGTTCCTTTTCATTAGCATACCATAAAAAACATAAGATGTACAAATATGCAAGTCTCGTGACGATTTCCTTCCACCCCAAAAATGCTGTGACACGTAACGTAAAATCAATTTATTTATTTTAGTTAGTATCTATGAAAGCATCTGTTCAAACACTTTGCCACGAATTGTCATCTAATTACTAACCCGCTGATATTTACAGAGACCGTAAAAATATTATACACCTTTCTTTGTAAAATAAATACGACATGGAAATCGCATCGTAAAATAATGACATAGGAATAAATACGAGGGTTGGAACATAAATAGTGGCAACACTGTTGTGGAGACACTAAGCAATGGAATATACTATTATCGCTGATAGCACATGTTGTTGACATACATACCTTACCTACGAGAATTGGACACGCCGTCCCAAGTCACTGGCGTTGGCATAATCGAGGGAAACACAGTCACTTGCGAGCGAGAGGTCTGACGTAACGGTGTCACTACGTTTACTAAAGAGTAACAACGAAGTTGGATCAAGATTGAATGAGCCAGAGGTCGTACAGCACGACAATGTCATCAAGGTCTTCAAGAGGCGTGCGGGGAATAAGCATTGCCGTACAGAAAAGAGGTACGTTGGGTAAAATCATTCAGTGAAGAGCGGCAAACTGTGGCAGAAATGATATAGCAGTTTTTCCTGGCGTCTCTGAAGAAGACGTGCATATTGTTGCCACGTTAGTGGACAGTGATCGATGCCAAACGTTTCCTGGCTCGCCCACGAAATTAGATTAGCGCATACGACTATGCTTCGCATCCTGATGGAACGACTGGGCATGCGGAAAATTGCACGTCGATGGGCTCCGAATGAATTGGCGGAAAAGTAGAAATGGATGCAGTTGTGGCGCTATGAGCGCGAAGGAGAGGATTTCTTACACCGTATCTTAACAGTGGACGAGATATGGGGCACAACTGAAACGCCCATTCAACGAATGGCGTTATTGTGGGTCACCACGAGAGTCGAAAGTGCGTCAGAGCCCCAGTATGGTGAATATTATGGTGATTATTGTGTACGACTGTGATGGTGTTACATTAACGCATTACGTTCCTCCACGGCACACCACCAGTACACAGTATTACTGTTCGTTTTTGGAACATCACCTGCTACCAGCTTTGCCTAAGAAGCGGCAACACATTCTGCGCAAACCACACATTTTACCATCCACCATAATCCCCGGACGTGAGTTCAAATATTTGTAAAGCTTAAGGGACTTAACTGCGGGGTCATCAGTCCCTAAACTTAGAAACTATTTATTAACTACCTTATACTGGACGTAAGTCCTTGTGACTTTGATTTGATTCCGAAGATGAAGGAACCACTTCTTGGCATTCGCTTCAGAACTGTTCCAGATATTCTACAGGCAGTAGACCACAGAACAGCCTCTGCTAACGGTATACTACGCTTTCCACATCGCTGACAACGGGCTGTACACAACACTTGTGACAACTTTGAAAGACAATAACTGGTGCAAACGTGTAACACTTTTGTATAGGTTGTGAATAAATAAATGACACTATTTAAGTTGCAGCCCTCGTATAACGACTTGGCAACTGCGGACTTTTATACTATAGAAATCGACATTAATTGCATGTAATTGTTTGCTCATTGATGCTTCCATTGCTGAACTGCAGTTTTCCCGATTGTCAGTCCAGTGGCTTGTCACTGCACGGCTTCCATCGGTAGATGGCAAGTGAATCCAGTTACATTATTTAATATCTGCAGACGATGACGATCCAAAGTACCTTGGCATCTCTCTGGACCGAAAAATTACATGGGTAAACCATATACAAAATACTGCTGAAAAGGTCAAGAAAAAATTGGACATCCTTGAGAGATTGGCTGGAAAAAAGTGGGACAGCTCTCTTGGAGTTCTAAACTCTACCTATAAAATTTATATAAAACCCAGTATTATGTATGGATGTGAAGTATTACTCCCAGCGAATGTATCTAAATTGGAGGTTCTTCAAAATCAAGCTCTACGCCTGATTACAGGAGCAGTAAAAACAACACCAATTTCGGCCCTTCAAGCAGCGACTGGAATTCCACCTCTAAAATCAGAAATTATGACACTGGCACGACTCCAATATGAAAAATTAACCAGATTACCCAATGGCACATATGGGAATAACTACCAACGTCATGCTAACCAGCTGAAAACACAGAAAGGCTTTATGAAATGTATTGATGCAGTAAGAAAAGACCACTGTTCACCAATCAGTAAAGAAGACTTCGCTCCCCCAGTCAGTCCACTTAAACTATGACCAGTCATATTCAGACTCCAACTGAATGAAAAGGTTGTTAAGACAGAAATGAATAAAGAACTTCCTAAAAATATGGCTCTTCAAATGATAAATGGTAACTACACGCAAACAGAATGGCTATATATATATATATACAGATGGATCCTTGATTGAAGCAAATGGTACCACTGGTGCTGGAGTTTACAGTGACATATTTTCTTCTTACAAAGCTTTAGGACAGTATTACTCCCATTTTGATGGAGAGTTTGAGGCAATAAACCTGGCACTAAAACAATTTTTATCCGTATCCAAAGGTCACAAAAAGGTTGTTATATTTTGTGATTCAACTTCTGCAATATAGGCAATTTCATCCTTCCAAACATCTCTGAGTGCTTGCATAAATTAAATAAAATCCTCTATTGCCTCAATCACCAAAGCTGGAACTGAAATAGTTTCTCAATGGATACAGCACATACAGGTATACATGGTAATGAAATGACAGACTTTCTAGCCAAAAAAGGAACCAAGATTTCCCAAACAAATTGCCCAAAATTATCATACATCTGCATTAAAAGACTCATCAACAACAGTTTCAAGAAGAAGTTTTATGATCACTTGACAACACAAGGGCAAGGAAAAACATGGCGCCGCCGCGGTGGCCGAGGGGACTAAGGCGCTCCAGTCATGGTCTGCACGGCCACTACGGTCGGGAGTTCTAATCCCCCCTCGGGCATGGATATTTGTGCCGTCCTAGTTCGTAAGTAGTTCATAAGTAGTTTGTGAGTTTAGGGACTGATGACCCCTTAGTTAAGTCCCGTAGACTACACAAACATTTGAACATTTTTTGAAAAACATGGCTTCTACTGTTAGAAGAGAAGAACGCACTTCCCAAACACCCACGAAGGGACACTGTGGCAGCATTTCGAAGAATTACTGGCCACGACTGCTTTGCGGAACACCTGCACAGGATTGGAATCTTACCCTCACCGAAGTGAGGATGTCCAATTTTTTCTTGACCTTTTCAGCAGTATTTTGTATATGGTTTACCCATGTCATTTTTGGGTCCGGAGAGATGCCAAGGTACTTTGTGAAAGAGAAGACACCATTATGAATTGGGAGCATCTAAGAAACTGTGAAAGACTGCATATTGTGACGGGATGTAGATGGTCAGTTGTATTGGGAAGTTAGAAGACTAATGACTATGTATCAAATGTCTGAGTATTAAATAAATAATGTAGTCTTTCTCCATTGTTATTCAATTGGTACATTGAGCAAGCTATAAAGGAAAGCAAGGAGAAATTTGGAGAAGGAATTGCGTTTTGCCGACGACATAGTAATTGTGTCAGATACAGCAAAGGACCTGGAAGACCAATTGAACGGAATGGACAGTGTGCTGAAAGGTGCATATAACATTAACAAGAGCAAAACTAGGGTAATGGAGTGCAGTGTAAGAAAATCAGGTGATGCTGAAGGAATTAGATTGGGAAAGGAAGCAATAAAAGAGGTAGATGAGTTTTGTTACTTGGGCAGTAAAATAACAAATGATGCTCGCAGTACAGAGGATATAAAATGCAGAAGGCAATAGGTAGAAAAGCGTTCTTGACAAAGAGAAATTTGTTGACATTGAATATTGATTTAAGCCTAAGGAAGTCCTTTCTGAAGGCATTTGTATGGAGTGTTGCGTTGTACGGGAGTGAAACATGGACGATAAACAGTGCGGACAGGAAGAGGATTGAGGCTTTTGAAATATGGTGCTACAGAAGAATGCTGAAGATTAGGTGGGTGGATCGCGTAACTAATGAGGAGGTACTGAACAGAATTGGGGAGAAAAGAAATTTCTGGCATACCTTGACTAAATGAAGGGATCGCTTGGTAGGACACATTCTTAGACATCAAGGAATGGTGAATTTAGCGTTGGAGGGAAGTGTGTGGGGTAAAAATCGCAGAGGAAGACCAAGAGATGGATACAGTAAGCAGATTCAGACAGATTTAGGTTGCCGTTTTTATGTGGAGATGATGAGGCTTGCTCAGGATAGGGTATTGTGGGGAGCTGCATCAAACCAGTCTCCGGACTGAAGACCACAACAACAACAAATAAATATCTGCAGATCATTACCCTCACAAGCAGGAAACGAATGGTGACATGCCACTTCTGCCAGCTGAACGGTTCCTTATGCTAACCCAGGTCGAGGTGAGCGTGCCAGTTCCTCGACACAGGTGGAATGTCGCCGGAGGGTAAGGACTCGAACTTTGTGGAACTGCCAGGCGCAGTGAGTGAAGTGGAAATTGCTACGGTGAGACGGGTTGCACTTTGAAGGCGTCGAATCAGTATCAGCGCGGCGCGAGCTCCTTCCCTATTCCGCCAAATACGGTCGCACAAAGGCGCGACCTGCCGCCGGTAACGACCCTCGTGTGGCACGATCGGCGCTGGTGAGGGGCAGGGGAACCGCGCGCACTGTGTACGGTCAGCGGGGGTCCCGGGGCCTCGCTGCTGCTGCGGCTGCGGTGACGTATGCTGGGGCGTGGTCATCGCCGCTGCCGCCGTGGTATTCGGCAGGTTGTCCGCGTCACGAGTGATTAACGGAGCCGTGGCTGCCGACGGCAGTCTGCGTCCCGACATATCCCAGTGTCAGGGCTTCGTCATCTTACGATGTACACACACGCGCTGCGTAGCGGGCGGATATTGAAAGTCACATCTTCTCGCTCGTACCTCTTTCACTGCTGTATCTTAACAACGACGCATAACGAAAGAAGTACCGTTTGAACGGTGTTCATCCATCATCAAATTTTACTGTCATCAAGAAGGGATCGCTTGGTAGGACACATTCTCAGACATCAAGGAATGGTGAATTACATGGACATGCACGTATAGTGAACTGCCAAAGAGACGGACGTATGATACGTTGTGAATGAAAATAGATTCCAAACTGGACCGAAATTGGCGCAGCCAGTTTATGAAAGCAATCTGTATGTGAGAAAACATATCGAAGGAAACTATCAGGAAACATCTTCATGGTGATTATACTCTCGGTACCATTTTTTTATTTTTATTTATTTATTTACTTTTTCAAGACAGCAACTGTAGAGTTCATCGTGCTGAAAGTGTCGAAGGTTGGAGTCGTCCTTCGGGCATTGGTGTATGTATTCTCCTTAGGTTTGTTTAAGTTAGTGTTCTGGATAATTTTAGCTTACGATTTGACCTCCAGATCCCCCGACATGAGCTCCATCTAACATTTACGGGACATAATCGAGAGTTTTGATCGTAGACAAAACTCTGCACTGGCAATACTCTCGCAATTACTGGACGTCGAATCGCGAGCTTGCCGAGCAAAGATGGTCTGACCCGGTATCAGGATGTATTACACAACTTTTATATCGTATTTATATATAAAGAACAGTCTAGAGTGCAAAATGTTTTTATTTTATTTTTTCGACTAGTTTCGGTCTTATTTAAACCATCTTCAGGAAATTAAGCTCCACTGATATTGTGGAGCTGGCAGGAGACTTGGAGCCTTCTAGTGCGTCACATACATAAGACTCTCAGTTATCACTGAAACTATAAGACATACGTCCGATCAAAATCGTGGGAAAGGCGAACCAAAGACAGCGTTTTATTAGCAGAACACTTAAAAGATGCAACAGAATTACTAAACAGACTGCATACATTACGACTGTCCGTCGTTTTTTGGAGTACAGCTGCCCACTGTGGGATGCTTATTAGGTGGGTTTGACGGAGGACATCGAAAGAGTCCAGAGAAGAGCAGATCTTTTCGTACTGTCACGATACAGGGGAGACAGCGTTACGGAAATGATACAGGATCTGGGATGGGAATCATTACAACAACGGCGCTTATCGCTGCAGCGTGGACTACTTACGAAACTCCAATAGCCAACATTCTCCTGCGAATGCCAGAATATATAGTTGACTGCTACCTACATAGGTAGAAATGATCGGAATAAAATACGAGAAATCAGAGCTCGAACGGAAAGATGTTCTTTCTTCCCGCGCGCTTTTCGATAATGGAATGGTAGATGAATAGTATAAAGGTGGTTCGATGAACCCTCTGCCAGGCACTAAAATGTGATATGCAGAGTATCGCATGTAGATATAGATATATTTCTTCTTTTTGTTGTTGTCATTTTGAAGGGGACTAAACTGCCTTGTCATAAGATCCTATATATTTTTATTCAAATCTATTAAAAGCGCACAAAGCTCACCAAAAGGCGAATGCAGTGCAGTGTGGTCGTTTGATGCAGTTTGGGTTTCATGCCAACGCCTTCTTTGACCTCGGATTCTGGGTCATGTAAAAATAAAATAACAACAATGCGAAACGTTATATTTTACCACAAGTTCAATTTTGTTGTAGAGATACACAGTGACAGTACGGAGTGTATTCATAAGTCAATGACCTCTTCGTATCGTTACACGTTCGATCAACAGTGCCATAAACCGTCCGTCTAAAATAATTATAACAGCGCAAAACAGATACATAGTACACACCTGATAGTGCTCATAATAGACCGAAAGGTACAGGTGCGAATATCAATGAAGCGTACAACGTGTCTACGAGCAGTAGCATAAAACATGATCACGACTCACTGTATCAGAATTCGTAGTCGGAAAATCGACCTGACGGATACAGACTTATGAATCAAAATAGATTCCAAAACCAACATAAATTGGCGCAACCAGTTTTAGAAAGCAATCTGTTTGTGAGAAAACATATCGAAGATAACATCTTCATGGTGAGTACTACTCTCGGTACCATTTTTGAATTTTTGTTTGTTTTGTTTTTTCAAAACATCATTCATCGTGCTGAAAATTGATTGACTGCCTTTAATATCACGTCAGCTAGCTCAAATGTAGCTGCGGTAAAAGGGTCGAGCGCTCTAAAGCGTCTTGCGGCAAAGAGCAGGGTTGCTCCCCGTCGGAGGTTGGAGTCCTCCCTCGGGCATTGGTGTATGTATTGTCCTTAGGTTTGTTTAAGTTAGTGTTCTGGATAATTTTAGCTTACGATTTGACCTCCAGATCCCCCGACATGAGCTCCATCCAACATTTACGGGACATAATCGAGAGTTTTGATCGTAGACAAAACTCTGCACTGGCAATACTCTCGCAATTACTGGACGTCGAATTGCTGAGCTTGCCGGGCAAAGAAGGTCCGACGCAGTATCAGGAGGTATCCCACAACTTTTATATCGTACATAAGACTTTCAGTTATCACTGAAATTATAAGACAAAAGTCCGATCAAAAACAGCTACAATACTAATCGGAGGTGGGCGTCCAATGTTACTACACTCTCCCTCCCGCCCTCTCCTAACCCAAGTCCGTGCGTGGGTGACGAGGGGAATTTTTAAATCCTCAATGGGAACCCCAGTTTTATAGAGATTGCTATTGTACAGCACAACAACAATCGCTCATCTTAAACACTCTTTCGTTCCGCAACAGATGGCGTTGTAATCAGTGGAATCGGAATGAGTCCACAACTGTAATTTACAACAAGTAGCTCAATGTCCATTTAATTTCAGTGGGAAGGGCGACATCACATTCATACTGTGAGAGTAGGACACAGCAGTAATTCATAACGATTTTGAAACTTCATCCGCAACGTTGTATCCCTCTGACACATCGAACATGGGACTTATCGAAGCATCACTCTGGTACACGCGCGGTACACTTTGACCGGAGCTCAGGTATCTAGAAAACGTAGAACAGAAAGCAAGTCTAAGCATCATGTGTACCTATCGTTCGTTGACGAGAGGTGTGAATAGACGATGCACGCTGCCACCGCTGTAGAAAAAATTGAAACGATCGTGATTTACGGCGAATGAGAGAGAAATGTTGTCGCTGCTGTTACCATGTATGCCGATCATTTTCCAGAGAATCTCATATTGCAAGGGTGTTAACGCCTTTATGTCTGGTGGCAACGTGTAGACTGCCAAGCGGAAAAGAATCAAACCATTTACAGGGGAAGCTAATGAAACAACAGTAGTCCACCACAAGGCACTGATAAGTGTTCGGTAATTACATCGCGATGTTGATATGTCCCTCGAAGAGTTTGCAACATCGTACCGCTATAGGTACCATCCATACCAAGAAGTGTCAAGAACTGCATGGAGACGATTTCCCTATCCGGATAACTTACTGTTTTACGTATGAGAACTTCAGCAAATGCGAATGACCCTCACGTCCTTTGCCGAAGTACTGTTTTCCGTAGTGTCACCATGGAAGATCATGGAAGTGTTAATCTGAATAACATGCATTAGAAGAGTGTAAACTATAGACCAGTGGTGGGTCGGTACCCACTAGTGGGTCGCCAGGCGAGCTCACATACCTTATGGACTTAAAGTGAAAAGGTGTTTTATAAGACACTAGCTAAAAATCCGGCATTGCTCCGGTATATATTCATTCGTATAAGGGCTGTATGTCTGTAAAATCTCTTGGGAATACAATTAGTAGTAAATAAGTAATAGATTAAAACTTTGTGCGTGATGGGGCGGTTCTCCATGAACGTTACTGTTTACGTGCTCATATCTCATGTACTATGTGTCGTACTATGATATAATTTAGAAGGTACACTTAACTATATGCGTGTATACTGTCTGTAATATTTCCTTCGGTTACAAGGAAATTACTGTAGAAATTAAAAATTGTAACAACATACCTAATGCCGTAGTTTTAGTCCATGAACAGCGGCACGTTACTGTTCATGTGCTCATATCTCATGAACTACGTATCGCACTGTAATACAATTTTGAAGCTACACTTAACTACATGTGTCTATACTCTCGGGAAAGTTTCATGCGTCTACAATTTGTAGTGTACAAATTATAAATTTTAATGCTATACCGAATGCCGTAGTTTTACTCCATAAACAGCGGAAAAGTAGTAAGCGTGAAAGTTGTTTCCTTTCATCATTTTGCTATGGCTGTCAGCGAGAAAAAGTTTCCTAAAGCTTTGAAATTATGTTTAAAGTTTGTTTCAAGTCACTAAGTGCTCGCATTCTCAAATAGCGTATGTATAAAGTCTCGCCGCATTATGTGGCAGTTTTATGCTCTTACTATTGTTTATGACGTCATGTCTTCTGAACTATGTGTCGTGGACGGTTAATACTCTTACAGCAATTGTTATCTCACGTAAGAAATTTCGTCGAAATAGGTCCAGTGGTTTAGGAGAAAATGAACAGCATTGTCGCTAAATGCAGCAGTTTTTCGCGAATCTCATTGCTTATGACGTCATATCTCGTGAACTATGTATCGTATGTGATTCTTACACTTACGGCGACCGCCCTCATGGATTGAAGCTTACGTGTACAAAATTTCATAAAGAATGGAACAAAACTGTAGTTTTGTATGCAACACGTACAAATATACGGACACTCTGCTTTATATATTAGATAGTATTTTCGTGATATTTTCCGTCCTTAAAGAAAAATCACAATTAAATTCTATTTGCTTCCTTATTTCAAATGATAATGGTTATGGACCAAAGATCTTTTTGTGGTTTAATATTTTCAAGTTACTCCAAGCGAAACTTGTTTTTCTTGAGTATTATTTAACATTGGTTCATATTTTGGTACTTGATTGCCAAGAATCGCCAGGGAATTGTTACGAGTAAGAAATCCGTTTCTAGTGTATAACCTTAAAAAGCTAAAACTGTCAACCACCTAGTAAGACTTCCTCGTTGAATAAACATGTGTTTCTTCTTTGAACAATTTATTTAAAGACTGTAACTTAATCTCATTTTAAATCAGAAAATAGAGTACAGAATGCAAGTGAATATATCTTTTTTTTTCTTTTTTTATAGAAAAGAACAAATGCGCAAATACTGATTTACGCTTGGATCCAACAAGCTTCGGTTAAGAGATGGAAAGTGTCATTAATACCAACATTTAACAATCTCACAAACTCAGATTGCCATTTAATTTTTTATGAAATTTTAACTTTGCGAAATAGTTGTCTTCTGGATTCATAAAATGCTCTGATTTTATATATATGATTGGGGATCGCTGCTGTAAATAACCCTCACTGGTTAAAGCAACTCGATTGTCGACGCCCTTGGTCGGTTTACGTTTGGTGTGGCATCATGGGGGAACAAACGTATTGGCCCATATTTTGTTAATGACGCGTTGGATGGACGCTAGTATGGAATGTTTTTGTAATAGGAACTGCGGATACCACATTACGATGTTGTCCTGCGCTTGTGGTTTGCGCACGACAGGTGGCCAGCGCATTACAGAAGTAAAGCACGCGAAGTATTGGGCAGTCTGGTCGGTGGATCGGCAGAGGTGTCCCTATTAACTGGCCTGCTACGTACATACCATGGAGGTCATAATAAAGGAAGGTGACGCTACGTATCCCAGACGTACAAAGCTCTGAGGCCATGGCCACCATGACACTCCACCCTAAACACTGAGTTATATCTGTGACCGTATTTACAGTCGCTAATTGCATCATATACGCATGTAACGTCCTCAAACTGGTTGTTTAAAGTTTTTCTTCAAAATAAAATCTCGATAAACGAAAAAATAATTGTTTAAAAATAATTGTTACTACAGTATTACGAATCACAAACGTGGGTTCCTTCTTTAGCTAATCTGTCCATCATCAGATAAAATAATTCGATTGAGTGAATCAACGCCAGATTTACGAGCACTGTGACGATATCTTTTCTTTTTGCAGTAAGTTTCATTATTATTGAAACCAGATTTTGCTTTAGAAATCACTGACTTGATAAAAATCATTTTTTATTCCTTATTCATTCGTAAATAGTATGTTAAGTGGGGGAAACAACTTTCACCTTTAGGAAATACGCTACAATATAAGTAAAAAAATGTTCAAATGTTTGTAGAGTCTATGGGACTTAACTACGGGGTTATCAGTCCCTAAACTTACAAACTACTTATGAACTACTTACAACTAAGGACGGCACAAATATCCATGCCCAAGGGGGGATTCGAACTCCCGACCGTAGTGGCCGTGCGGACCGTGACTGGAGCGCCTCAATCCCCTCGGCCACCGCGGCCGGCTACAATATAAGTAAAGTGGAAAAATCACACGTTAGCGATACAATTTACAAAAAATGTTCAAATGTTTGTATAGCTTATGGGACTTAACTACGGGTTCATCAGTCCCTAAACTTACAAACTACTTATGAACTAATACTAAGGACGGCACAAATATCCATGCCCGAGGGGGGATTCGAACTCCCGACCGTAGTAGTCGTGCAGCCCGTGACTGGAGCGCCTCAGGCCCCGCTTTATTTTATTTTATTTTTTCTATGGGTTGCGGACGCTGATCGTTTGGATTCCTTCATGTTCGGTGTGTTGTTGGCTCAGCTTTTTTATTGCAGAGGGCGTTCAGCCCTCTGAGCAGGCGCGCTGAGCCACGGCGCCTGGCTTTTTAAAAATGGAAATGAGCGTATGGCTTTCTTCGCCGGGAGAACCCTTGCGGGTTTGTTCGGCCGCCGTACTGTAAGTCTTTTTATTTGACGCCGCGTGGGCGACTTACGTGCCAATGATGATGAGCTGATGAAGATAACACACAACACCCAATCCCCTGCCGGGAATCGAACCGGGGCCTCCTGCGTGTTAGTCAGCGACGCTACCGCTGAGCTACGGACGCGGACTTCCCCTCGGCCACCGCGGCCGGCTGTAATTTCCACATGAAGTGGTATGTCCATCGATTTCGCTTCACAATCAGAACGATTCTTACACATAAACATCAGACAAGTCAGCAGAACAGTGCAAAATCCTTCAACAAACGAGCGACAAGCATACGCAAAGAATGTAAATACAGCAGTGTTTTGGTCGGATCGAGACGGCCACCCTTGGCTTCACAGCTGTGGCTTCAGAACGCCTCCGTTTATTCTTACCTCCATGGTACATACATTGTAGACTTGCGCATAATAGTTCGCGATCTGGAGCGCTCACTTTAGTTCGCGGCTGAGCCGCGAACTAGTTCGTGCTTTTAGTTCGTCCGCTCCCAGTGACGGCTGAGCGGCGTGGTCTGCGCATGCAGGTGGAGGGAGAAGTTCCCCCACCTAGCTGCATTATGAAGTAGCTGCGTGAGCCGCTAACGATATCACGCAAACCAAAAGAAACAATTTGTGGATAATTTCTCGCGTTTAAGTTTAGAGTTATCTCTATATCTCGGCATTATGGAATTTATTAGTCAGATATTGAAGAGTGCAGAATACTTCAAAGCAGAAATTTTGTAGCACTGAACTATGTAATCTAGCAGACAGACGCTAACTTCGAAATGGCTCTCATCAGCAGAAGACAAACACGTGATTTTTAATTCTGTTCGTGACCTATTGAGCTTTTTTTAGTTCGCGACCTATGACCCATATTTTAGTTCGCGACCTATCGCGCATATTTTAGTTCGCGACCGGTAGCTCTCCTTTTAGTTCGCAGCTCGGCCGCGAAGTAGGTAGCTCTTTTTAGTTCGTCCGCTTGTTTTGGCTTTTGCTACCGCTACTAAAACTACTGCTGAGCTGTGCATCTCAGCTCGAAATGACGACAACTGGCAGAAGGGTATCACGCGATTCTGCGCGCTCTCTCGTCCTCTCGCTGTTACCCGTCAGTCTTCGGAAAAGGAGTGGACGAACTAAGAGGCGAGGGATCTGCGAACTAGTTCGCGTAGTTCGCCTGTGGGAGCGAACTAGTTCGTTCGCAAACTACACAAGACTAATACAGTGGAATGGTATTTAGGGTGTCCGTTCCTTGCAGCAGGTGAGTGGTGCCATGCAGGTCCCGAGAGGAGGCGCCAGGATGCGGGCGGCTGGAATGCCGGCAGGTGTAGCGCCATGCGGGCGCCGCGGCGCGCAGCATCTGCCGCGGCAGCAGCAGCAGGTAGCAGCAAGCAGCAGGTGCCGTAGACGGGCCGACAGCTGGCCCCTGACCAAGGCCGAATCACGCGCCGCTACCGGCACAACTAACTACATCATCTGAGGACGAGTGAACCCACGTTCAAAATGACACACAGCACTTTAGTAGACTACAGGATAAGTTCATTAGCGCGTTCTGAAGAAATGATTAGCATTTCTGTCGCCTTGGATAAGCAGTCGTCCTGTTGCCTCGCAGGCACGGCGTTCTCCATGGGCCCTGATGATTTGTACCGTGCGTGACGGTATCCACGCCTATCGGGAACGAATGGCGTCCTGTAACACTGCTACCCACGCTTCATTTGCGTGGTCCCAAAGCTGATCCGTGGTGGTGTTTTTCGGAGCGGCTTCTAATGAAATTGCGTGCTCGTGGAATATCTCCCCAATTGTGCGATTGGATTCACGATTTCCTATCACAAAGGACACAGTTCGTTGTAATTACAGTAAGTCATCGAGTAAAACAGAAGTGATTTCTGGCGTTCCACAGGGAAGCGTTATAGGTCCCCTACTCTTCCTTGTGTTTATAAACGATTTAGGAGACAATCTGAATTGCTCCCTTAGACTATTCGCGGATGATGCTGTCGTTTATCTGTTAGTGAAATCAACAGAGGATCAAAACCAACTGCAAAGGGATTTAGACAAAATTTCTAATGGTGCGAAAATTGGCAATTGACACTAATTAGCCTGCCGCGCTGGCCGAGGGGACTGAGGCGCTCCAGTCTCGGTCTGCACGGCCACTACGGTCGGGGGTTCGAATCCCCCCTCGGGCGTGGATATTTGTGCCATCCTTAGTATTAGCTAGTTCATAAGTAGTTTGTAAGTTTAGGGACTGATAACCCCGTAGTTAAGTTCCAAAAGCTATACAAACATTTGAACATTTGACACTAAACAAAGAAAAGTGTGAAGTAAAACACATGGCCACTAAAAGAAATCCGCTGAACTTCAATTACGCGATAAATCAGTCAAACCTTAAGGTCGTAAATTCTACCAAATACCTACGAGTTACAATTACAAAGTTAGTACGAGTTAGTATTAGCTAGTTCATAAGTAGTTTGTAAGTTTAGGGACTGATAACCCCGTAGTTAAGTTCCAAAAGCTATACAAACATTTGAACATTTGACACTAAACAAAGAAAAGTGTGAAGTAAAACACATGGCCACTAAAAGAAATCCGCTGAACTTCAATTACGCGATAAATCAGTCAAACCTTAAGGTCGTAAATTCTACCAAATACCTACGAGTTACAATTACAAACAACATTGACTGGAGACAACACATAGAAAATATTGTGGGGAAGGCGAACCAGATGTTACGTTTCATTGGAAGAACGCTTCGAAGATGCACCAGCTCCACCAAAGACACTTCCTACATCACACTTGTGCGTCCTCTCCTGGAGTTCTGTTGCCCATTGTGGGACCCTCACCAGGTGGGACTGACGGACGACATTGAGAAGGTTCAGAGAAGGGCAGCTCGTTTTGTTTTATCACGTTACGGGGGGAAAAGCGTCACGGAAATTTTGCACGAATTGGGGTGGAAATCATTAAAAGAAGGACGTTATTCATTGCGGCGTGATCTGTTTGCTAAGTTTCAATCACCGACTTTTACTTCTGAATGTGAAAATATTTTGCTAGCACACTCATACTTAGGGAGACATGACCATCCCAATAAAATAAGAGAAATCAGTTCGAAAAAGGAATGATTTAGGTGTTTTTTCTTCCCGCGCGGTATTAGAGAATGGAACGGTAGGGAAAAGTTATGAAAGTGGTTAATGAACCCTCTGCCAGGCACATAAATGTGATTTGCAGAGTATATATGTAGATGTAGGAAGATCACTGCACCTAACGTTTCACTATATACCACACAGTTTCGATTGGCTACAGGGCTTGTAATCTGGAGAACCAGGGCTATAATCTTAAAGGAGGTAGATTAGAGTTTAGTATATCCCGTCGATAAAGGTCAGTACAGGCGAAGGTCATGCTCGCATTTTTCCGTAAGGATGGGGAAGGAAATCGGCCGTGCCCCATGAAAGGCAGCATTCTGACATTTTCCTGGAGTGATTTACGGAAATCGCGGAAACCCTAAATCTAGAGGGTCAGAGGTGGATTTGAACCACCGTCTTCCCGAATACGAGTGCAGTGTCTTACCACTAGACATGTGCATAATAGATGGCGATCGAGAGCGCTGACTTTAGTTCGCGGCTCTGCCGAAAACTAGTTCGTTCTTTTAGTACGTCCGCTCCCAGTGACGGCTGAGCGGCGTGGCCTGCGCATGCAGGTGGAGGGAGAAGTTCCCCCGCCTAGCTGCTTCATGCGCTTCTGCTTGAGCCGCTAACGATATCACGCAAACCAAAAGAAACAGTTTGTGGATAATTTCTCGCCTTTAAGTTTAGAGTTCCCTAAATCTTGGCATTATGGAATTTATGAGTCAGATATGGCAGAGTGCAGAATACTTCAAAACAGAAATTTTGTAGCACTGAACTATGTAATCTAGCAGGCAGACGCTCACCTCGAAATGGATCTCATCAGCAGAAGGCACGTGATTTTTAATTCTGCTGCGCGCCCTGTCGCTACTGCCCATCGATCTCCGGAAAAGAATCCAATGAACTAAGAAGCGAGATAAGTTTGGAATAATAGTTCCCGACCGGTAACGCATGTTTTAGTTCGCGACCGATTGCACATATTTTAGTTCGCATTTTAGTTCGCGGGCGATCGCGCATATTTTAGTTCGCGCCCGGTAGCTCTCCTTTTAGTTCGCAGCTCGGCCGCGAAGTAGGTCGCTCCTTTTAGTTCGTCCGCTTTTCTTGGCTTTTACTACCGCTACTAAAAGAGCTCCTTCTTTTGTTATGACAGCTTTTTAAAATAATGATCAGTGTTTCCCAAGCGTGTGCGTAATAGCGATTCTGTCTCGCGTCCTCTCGATGTTCCCCGTCAGTCTTCTGAAAAAGAGAAGACGAACTAAGAGACGAGGGATCTGAGAACTAGTTCGCGTTGTTCGCCTGTGGGAGCGCTCTTCCGAACTAGTTCGTTCGCGAACTACACAGGACTACTTACCACTGGCGCCATCTCGCTCAGTGACACCTTGACACGTATTCGTGCACGTACATACGGTCGCGCGGTGAAGTGACGAGCGCTCTAATGCGCCTTGCTGCGTAGGAACGTTGCCCCAAATTGTCTTGGTAACAGAACCTAGGGCAGAAAGAAGGTAGGGTTAGAAATTTTCGTACTCAGTTTCAAATAATCAACTTTATCGAACTATAAAGACTTTACCCCCCCCCCCCTATATCTAGCGGAAAAATCTTTAAAGATTAACCTCTTTAGAGAAGGGTTTTAGAACATGGTAGTGAAATCTATGAATAGTAACATCGAAGGTAGCGTGTATACAAACTGGACTAGAACTGTGCTCCAATTATGAAATGTAACTCATGAACAGTGTCTGAATTTTAAAATGTATCTGTTGTTGAAGTGTGAATGAAGTGAGCTATGCGGAAAATGGTATTGATAGCCATAACAAGTGCGGTTAGGCTGTTTTAAGATCCGTATAAAACGTACATTTCAAATCTCGCGTGCTTGACCCTGGGATTATGTTACGTCATCTGCCAAAAAGATTTCACTGCAGTACGAAAGGCCACAGCGGGGCTGGTAACAAGGAGCAACCCAGGAAAGCGCACAACGCCAGGTGCAGATGAAAAATGTGGGGCCAGCCAGTCAGTACAGAAGCCAAACCGTGTCCTCCAGTCTACTACAACGCGGCCGCAACAATCTCAGTACCCTACAGCAGTACTTACCGACGGCAGTACAGCAGTATACTGCAAAGAGTGTTATGCTTGCAAAGCTTAGTTTGATGTATGTAGTGGACAGTAAGTAGGGTGGTGGGAAATTATAGCATATAAAAGATCGAATAGATTTTGGGAGAAAATCAGTGTAAATTTTTAAAGCTATTAAATTATAAAATGGATAGTAACAGCGACAGCAGATATCTTCTTAGAAGTAGTAATAGAAAACAGGTAGAAGAGAGCAAATCAGCTTATAGATTGGTAAACTAGTAAAGTTACATCTCATAGCTTGGATCAGTCAGAAATGGTAGATAATAATGTTGAATGCTCTGTAAATAAATATGTAAATTTTGTCGTAATAACCCTCGAGTCTGACTTGCAAAACTAATTATATGTAACGCCAGAAATATTAAAACTGACGTCTGTAATTCAAGTGACTTAGTACGATTTAGCGGTGCAAGTCATGGAACGATTTCAGGAGACACGTTACAAATTTAATAAAAACTTCAGGTTAAAACTAGTTGAAGATCAGAATTTAAGTTTGATAGTAATTAGGCAATCATTAGAAACAAAAATGGAAGCAAAACTTGAAGAAAAACTTAATGAAAATAACAAAGGGCAAAAAAATAGATGAACTATAAAAGAAATTTAAGAAATTTGAAAGCAAATTTGACGAAGGGCAAAAGAAGTAGTAGGACACAAAACATTAGAAGCATGGGTGAACCAACTTTTTAAGAAAAAAAATTATTTATAACTAAAGGTTAGCAATATTGAAGCCACAACTGATGAACTTTTTAACAAAGTATGTCATGAAGCAGTGGAGTTAACGGAAGAAATTGGGCCGCGGTGGAGTGGCCAAGCGTTCTAAGACGCCTAGCTGAGAAGTTGTAACAGTTGTTTTAATGTAGAATTGATTCTGGAAGCTGTATTCTAGCGTGAGAATCATTTTTTAATCAGACTGCAGTTGGCTACCGTACCGCAATTGTTGACGTGCGTTGAGTTAATTACAGTAACTGGCATTTATTCGGCACTTTGTTTCCTTCATTGTCTCGTTCTAGGATATTTTAGGCCGTTACTCAGTCTACCTGTTTGATCTCCCAATCTTATGTTGTAGAAAATATCGAAGGCCTCTAATCGCATGACTCCCCACAGCGCAAATTGTGTACCAATGCAGAAGACAATTTATATTTATCGGTGTTAAAAGATAATTATTTTTTGTCAAATTATCTTCTTAAATGCCTTTGGTAACATAGGTTTCGCTATTTGGGCTGGTAATTTTGTGAGTGTAGGGTATTTTTAAGTAAGAATGACTATTATTTTCATCCATTAATTATAGTATGAGAGCTGAAACAGTTTTTAACAGAACTACATATATTCCATAATCATTAACAGAGACATTCTAAACCACAAAAATACATGTTACTAAAACAAGCGGTGGGAAAAGTAATAATAATAAAATGTAAACCAAACGAATCCAAAAACGAGGAATCTTACACGATCCATGTGCCACTAAAGGAAAGCAACAATCAAGAGAGATGTATTGCCAGACGAAATATCACAGTATAACTAATTCAATCAACCGTCACAGAGGAAACATATACTTAAACATCACAAACCATCGTGATGCCTACCCAAGCCAGCTACTTACTACAAAGACAATAAAAGTAATAAAGTAGAGGACGTACCGTCTAAAAACAGTCTGTCTGAGTGCAAATATCACAATGCAAGAAGATACCACTAACTGTGCAGTTGTGATCCATCGTGCAATTTCCGTTCGGACAATTTCCAGTCTTATCAGTTTACTTTCCAACAGCACATCAGGGACCATCTGACATGAGCTGAATTTATTTCCGGCACCCGCTGCACGATAAACTACAGCGTAAAAAACCCTCTGATATATGTGGGCCACAACAGCAAAGCAGGTGGCATTCCGCAGAATTCTGCAGTGATTAAATTCTGCACAATTTCTCTCCTTTTGCAGGGGCAGTCATGTTCTAGACAATGGAAAACACATGAGTCACCAAGTGGACGATGTCTACTCTTAAAATATTAATAAATGCGATTTTTTTATTTTTTATTTTTTTATTTTTCGTTTTTTATTTACCTGCACATACAGTTTAACAATTATGGAACAATACGTTTTATTTCATAAATTGGTTACAAACTACGGCACGCACACACTTTATTCGACATGTAAAAGTCGCTATAGATTTTCGGATGTATACTACGGCATGCTCGACATGCCTGGCTATCGTGGGGATGATGTGGCACAGACCAAAAGCGCAATTCTGCTGGAGCCGCTGCTGTTTACTTCCTCAACGTTTTCAGCTCAGCAATAGTCTTGGGGTTATTGCTGTAGGCCTCGCTATATCTCCACAAAAAGGAGTTGCACGTATGCGGATCCCGAGAAAATGGTGGCCATCGAGGCCGATGCTAGTGGCATTTGTATACCCCAGAACCAGAATGCGGTTCCCACAGTGGTTTTCCTGTACACCAGACATCTGTTTGCTACGATTGGATAGAGCTCCGTCTTGTATGACTCACATTTGGTCGCAATCGGGGTCACTTTCGTTAAAGGAGATGATATCACCTACAAACCCTTCACGTTCTATTCGGTAGTGTCGGTGCCATCAATGAATATGGCACCGATTATTCAGTGACTGGACATTGCATAGTCATCCGTTGAGGGTGAAGAGACTTTCCAATCGCGAAATACAGATTCTCCATCCCCCAAAACCGCCTATTCTATTTATGGGTGGACCCATCCACATGCAAGTGGGCTTCGTCGTTAAACCAAACCAGATTCACATCAAAGTTCTGTTATGTGGTCAATAGTTCTGGTTGAACACAACCGCTGTTCCATGGCCCTGTGACTCAATGCCTGACAGGTATGCATTTTATATGAGCAGAGATGTAGGTCTTCAAGAACAATTTGTCGCAATGTCTCTCGGTTGATTACCACCTGTTTAACAACACATGTGATCGATTTCGTAGAGCTGGATTGAAACACAGCTTGTCTTCTCGATGTTTTCTGCCGTTTTCACAGTTTTTGGACGCTGTCACGGCTAACACAATCATCGCTAACACTACCCATTTTCTCAAACATGCGAATGATATTCTTGGTTGTTAACAAACTCGGACCGGTTTCCTTCAGCTTGAACTAGGTCGCAAACTTCCTTCGAGCCGCAGTTGGGCTGTTTACCGCTCGCGTAGTAGGTCTTGATAAGCACTACAGGCTCAGGGACGCTGTACCCTGACATTTCCACGTGCAGATGGTGGACAGCAACTAGGCGCATGTTAATTCCCACCATGCCACGCCACAAAGTAAGAGTGATGTCAGGTGTGCCACAGGGGAGTGCCGTGGATCCGTTGCTGTTCACAATATACATAAATGACCTTGTGGATAATATCGGAAGTTCACTTAGGCTTTCTGCGGATGATGCTGTTGTATATAGAGAAGCTGTAACAATGGAAAATTGTATTGAAATGCTGCAGGAGCTGCATCGAATCGAAGCATGGTGCAGGGAATGGCAATTGAATCTCAATGTAGGTAAGTGTAATGTGCTACGAATACATACAAAGAAAGGTCCTTTATCATTTAGCTACACTGTAGCAAATCAGCAACTGGAAGCAGTTAATTCCATAAATTATCTGAGAGTAGGCATTAGGAGTGATTTCAACTGGAACTACCATATAAAATCAGTCGTCGGTAAAACAGATACCACACTGAGATTCATTGGAAGAATCCTAAGGAAATACAGTCCGAAAACAAAGGACGTAGGTTACAGTACACTTGTTTGCCCACTGCTTGAATACTGCTCACCGGTGTGGGATCCGTAGCAGGTGGGATTGATGGAGGAAGTAGAGAAGCAGCGCGCTTCGTTACAGGGTCATTTAGTAACCATTAAAGCGTTACGGAGATGATAGATAAACTCCAGTGGAAGACTCTCTAGGGGAGACGCTCTGTCGCTCGGTACGGGCTTTTGTCAAAGTTTCGGGAACATATCTTTACCGAGGAGTCTAGCAGAATATTGCTGCCTCCTATGTATATATCGCGAAGAGACCATGAGGATAAAATCAGAGAGATTAGAGCCCACACAGAGACATACTGACAATCTTTCTTTCAGTGAACAATACGTGACTGGAATAGGAGGGAGAACGGATAGTGGTACTCAAGGTACCCTCTGCCACATACCGTCGGGTGGATGTAGATGTAGAGCTGCATAGTTTGAATTCCCTAACCAAAACCGCTCAGAAGTTATCACGGTTTTATTTTATACTTTTCACTCTGCATCTATGATGATTCAATATTTGTCACGTAATACGAGATATTTTATTTTGCTTTCTTTATGACGCTACACAGCTGTCTTGTTAGCTGAATACGTAGAGTTTTCTACTTGTTTTTAATCTTGTTTTTAATGTTGCTCGTAAATTCAGATCTTTTGAAAGATGATTGAGAGACGATTTAGATTAGAAAACTTCTAGAGCATGATAAATATATCAAATTTAGACTGCAACCTAACGCTATTTCCTTAAAACACACAAACCTGCCCCCCCCCCCCCTTCCTGAATTTCTACAAGTTAAATAAAGGCAACTGGGGCCCGAAAATTTCACTCTTAACACATTATAAATTACGTAGTAAATCGGTATCACTGGCATGATGTAACCTTCAGAATGCACTATTCGATGGTATAAGTACATAGATGGAACGACATCTGTTCGTTAGGGGCTTTGTAATACCTTTACAATTTACATTACAATTCCTGTTTATCTTCATCCGTAGAACGAAATAAAAAAGTCTAAATCTGAAAGAACAACAAGCTGCTGGTGGAGAGAAAGCCTCGTGAGATATGTTTTTCTATTATTGTCAGTCATTGGAGCTTTCACTGTGCACAGAAATCATTATTTGTGTTATGGTGATACGAAGTGCTGAGGCGTAAGGGAACAGATTCACAGCGCTGTAGCATAAGCAATATTAACCCAAAATGGGGCTCTTGGATGATGACTTTCATGAGACCAAACAACAGCTCTATTAAAATAGTACAAAACGAATCTATTGCATTAGCACCTCGAGTACGTTAAGCAACTCAAAAGGCTGGTAACAGCAGACTCAGATTGATGCTCCGTTTCTTTACTTTCGTATGGCCTTCGATCCCATTTCCATTACCGGGAATCGTTAAATCAGCAATACAAGCCTTTAAAAAGACATCTAAATTTGAGTCGTGTATTCTGCTGTTGTAATGAAAAATGTCGCTTTCAGTCAGGACAGACACATGCGATATTGCACACTTGCTACAAACAACTTCACTGGAGGAGACTTCTTTGTTTTACCTATACCGTAGCTGCAGAATTGTAAAAATGGAGTGTCAATAAATGGCGAAGACCCCTTTTCTTCAGAACCGAAAATCAACAATCTATATCGCGCTTTTGGGGGTGCGACTACTTAAGTCTTCAGGGAGTTCTTCAACTCATACATTTTTGTCTTCACAGCCACAGACGATACTTGGGCCCAGTTTTTGTTGTATGGCTGAAAGTAATGAATTCCACAGAGTAACAGGAATGCGTTAATGTATACAAAGAATATGCATCCAGGTGGCTTACTTTGCTAAGAAGACGCCATGAGAAACGTATGTAAATTCTCCACGAGACAGTTCGCGTCGATTTATTAGTTCACAAGCTGTACCGGACCTTTGCGTGACTGCTTTATTCAAAGCGTCTGCCCGATCGCGTGAGGTCATGAAAATGCATCAGAGAGCGAGCGTAAGTTATAGCTGGAGGCGAACGGCTCGCCTTAATAGCAAATAAATTCATTTAAGTACATCGTAATAACGTCACATGTGGTTGAAGAAATTAATACTTGATGACCACCCACGACGCCCTTTAGAGTGCGACAGATCATACTTCTTTGTTTATTGTTAAGAACCTTCTTCAATAATCTTAATGGTAATCCTGAGCTGTGGTCATTCATTTGTCTATTGTGTAATCACTTAGAAAATAGCTCATGGTGACTGTTCCCCTTCTTTCGCCCGATTGAGAGGAGCTGATAAAATATTGTAAATAATTATCCTCATAAAAAGTATTTGTCATCTTGCTGTGGTTTTTTGTGTTCTTCAGTACTTATGCTTGAATTTTCTTTCGGGCAAATCTCTTTTAATTCAGCTTTGTAACTTCAAATTATGATGTTACACTAGATCATTTAAAAATAAACTGTGTCTTATTACTTCTTAAATCCATCGAACAACTTCCCATACCGTTTTCAGCAGGTACTTTGTAAAGATATGTGTTTGATAATGTTGTAATCTCTGCACGGTGCATATTTTAAACTTGGCATATGCTCGGTTAGTTTGTTAAGGCTCTTGTATGTAATGACTAGCTGTAAACCCGGGTATTTATTTATTTTCATGCCATTTATCAGATATATATTCATTTGTATAAGGGCTGTACGTCTGTAAAAATCTCTTGGGAATACAATTAGTAGTAAAGAAATAATAGATTAAAGCTTGGTGCGTGATGGGGCGGTTTTCCAAGAACGTTACTGTCTATGAGCTCATATCTCATGAACAACGTGTCGTATTGTGATACAATTTAGAAGGTACACTCAACTATATGCGTGTATACCGTCTGTAAAGTGTCCTGCGGTTACGATTTTTAGTGTAGAAATAAAAAATTGTAACGTCATACTGAATGCCGTAGCTTTAGTCCATGAACAGGGGCCGGCCGCGGTGGCCGAGGGGACTGAGGCGCTCCAGTCACGGTCTGCACGGCCACTACGGTCGGGGGTTCGAATCCCCCCTCGGGCATGGATATTTGTGCCGTCCTTAGGATTAGCTAGTTGATAAGGGACTGATGACCCCGTAGTTAAGTCCCATAGACTCTACAAACATTTGATTTGAACATGAACAGGGAGACGTTACTGTTTATGTGGCCATATCTCGTGAACTACGCGTCGTACTGTGATACCATTTAGAAGGTACATTCACTATATGTGTGTATACTGTCTGTAAAATTTTCTGTGACTACAATTTGTAGTGTACAACTAATAAATTATAACGTCGTACCGAATGCCGTAGTTTTACTCCATAAACAGCGGAAAAGTTGTAAGCGAGAAACTTTTTTTCCTCTCATCATTTTGCTATGGTTGTCAGCGAGAAAAAGTTTAATAAAGGTTTGAAATTATGTTTAAAGTTTGTTGCAAGTCGCTAAGTACTCTCATTCTCATACAGTGTATTTCGAAAGACTCGCCGCACTATATTGCGATTTATATTGGTTATGACGTAATATCTTTTGAACACTGTGCCGTATGTGATTATTAACCATGCATCAATTGTTACCTCACGGTAAGGAATGTGTGTACCAAATTTGGTTGAAATCGGTCCAGTGGTTTAGGAGAAAATGAGCAGCATTCTCGCAAAATGCAGCAGTTTTTCGCGCATCTCATTGTTTATGTCATATCTCGTGAACTGTATATCGTATGTGATTCTTACACTTACGGCGACCGTCCTCACGGACTGAAGCTTATGTGCACAAAATTTCATAAAGATTGGAACAAAACTGTAGATTTGTATGCAACACGTGCAAACATACGGACACTCTGCTTTATTTATTAGATATGAAGCACTGCCGGATATAATTTACGTAAGCCTTCTTTCGTCTCAGGAAATGATGTAATTTCTGTGGAAATGAGGTTCGATACACATGAGGAGCGTACAGCCCTTTTTATACGTAAATATAAATGTAACGACACAATTTCAAACAAATGCTTAAATATTATGCTGTTAACATACTATGATATTCTTTGAAATACGCTGGAGTAAGCCATAGAGGCAGTTGTACTCACAACTGGGTGAAAGCCAAGGAGTATTAAAGGGAAGGACCTTTACATGCAGAAAAGATAATGATTCTAGAAAGTTCCCTTTCTTATTTGAAATGTCGAGGTAAGTGCCTCGCAATGGCCATTCCAAACGATTGGCGAGTCAATTGATCGTACAGATTTCCTATTAATTCTGAAAGAGTTTGCCATGGGTAACAAAACAAGCCTTATTATCAGATATCCTAGTAGAAAATGGTATGAAAGAATTCATTTGCTTTTGAAGTCAATATGGTAATCAGGCACAAAAGTGCATAGTCACCTGAATTTTAGACCTTATTACTCGAAAAGTTTGGGAGTTGCAAAATGGAATGGTAAACGTGGTGGTGAAGACGGAGTCAGTGTTTTGAGCTGCCAACGCGTTTTACTCTGATTCTCTAGATGCACCTTCATAATTAAATAATAAACTAAAAAGACTAGCTATATAAAGGGTACTACAAAGCGCCTTCGAATATATGAAATTTACAACGAACAAATTAGTAAATAGTGTAGTAAAAGTAGAAAAATCCTTTTGAGCCAAGCATTTGCTTGGAGAGTGGATAGACTCAAATCCGTCCATTGAAAAATGAATTTGTAAGACTGATGAGAAGAAAGTAAACACTACACCAAAAATTATTTACAAAATAAACCAATATTGATTAAGCCTTACACTATTGTACTGCACACAACATAATAAGGCTAATCAAGAAATTATAAATATCAAAGACACAGTTCTTGAAGAAGTTCTAAGATTTGGTGAATTTAAAAGACGACACACTAAGTTTACACTCATAAGAAAAATGATACGCACCATTCGCAAATTAAAACTTATCTATTGTCAACTTTTTCAAATGAATTCTACTGGATTAATAATATTTGTTTCCCATGGTTTCCTGTAAATCAGCAAGGATGGAAGAGGTGGCATTTTACCGATGAGTACCTAAAGAAGTGAAAGCAATGCATGTTTATTGTGATACGTGTAAGAATTTTGTACGAAAGTCATGCAGAGGTTTTAAAACAGTTCAGAAAGGTGCTGATAGATTGCATTGTGCGCTGTACGGCCCACAGTATAGGTGTGCATAAATTAACTCATCCCCTGCAAGCTGTCGTTACGTCACATCATAATGTTTGATACCAGTAGACACTCATCAGAAAGAACACACTCTTTAGCTGTGTCACATTTCCTCTTTATGTCCTTCCTACCTCCGCTGGCAAGGTAGAGGAGTTCCTGAAATTCATCTAAGCCAAAGTCGTCAGTTTTGATGTTCAGCTCAAGTACCTTCATTTTCCCTACATGTTATTAGTTGTAACCTTTTGCAGTTTACTCTCGGTCCACATTCTCTACTCAATAGACTATTTGTTCCATTCGACAGATCTTGCAATTCTTCCCCACTTTCAATGAGAGAGGGGGGGGGGGGGCTATTTCATGAGTTAATCTTATCGTTTAAATCCTTCCACCATTAAATTTATCCCAGTTTTCAATATTTCCTTTATTCCCGTCGTCTGGGTTCTTCGAGACATAGACTGAACAGTTACGAAGAAAGAGTACATTCGTGTCTCACACAAATGCTTCGCTCTTCGTCTAGCTCTTATTCTTCCCTTTTGTTTCTTGTACATATCAAAATATTAACCGTCTTTCGTCAGCTTACTTCTACTTTCATCGGAATGACGAAACTTTTGCACTTTTCCACACTAACTAATGCTTTTTCAATGTCGATAGATTCAACAGACGTGTCCTGATTTCAATCCTGCTTGCAATATCAGGCGTAGGCCTAATATCAGGTCTGCCTCTTTGGAGCCTACACTTTCATAAAACGAAACTAATCGTCATATAACAGACCCTCAATTATGCGCTAGAGCCTACACATATGTGCTCTTGCTACCTTTGGAATTGTGGTGGTGATATTTTTTGCCCAAGTCTCACAGCATGTCGTCTAGTTCACACACTGTACACTTTAAACGGACCAGTTGTTGAATAAAACACGAGATTGGTTTGCAAAGTTCTCATATCACCATAAGAGATCAGCGGTAGCGTAGCGAGGTGATCACGTGGTATCAATTGTGCTGTTGCCTGTGAACACGTGCTACGTCAGTGCTCTTGGAAGAAAGCTGTTACAGTGACGTGGCTCTGTTATTGTTCCCGTGACTTCCGAAGACGGAAGAAATGGAGATTCGAGTAGCGATTAAGTACTTCGTAAAGAAAGTTATGAAAACAAAGGAGATTCATGCCGATTTCCAGGATACACTGAAGGAATCTGCTTCTTCTTATTCGACTGTTGCCAAGTGGAAAAATGAATTTAATTTTTTATGGGATGGGTTAGATGGTGGTGATCCGGGCAGTGGTCGGCCAAGATGTATTACTAGTCAAGTACATAAAATGATCATGGAGGATTGCCGATTGAAAGTGGGTGAAGTTTCCTACTATTGTCATATGTCATATGACAGGTTGTATCACATTTTAACTCCATAATTAGAGATGAAAAATTATTTGCAAGATGGATGCCGCGACTCTTGACGTTGGATAAAAAGAGGAATGAGACTGGACATATCGGAACAATATTTGGCCCGTTTTGCCGTTTTGCGCCGATTTGTGATGACTGATGAAACTTGGGTGCACTACTGTACTGTCATCAGTCCCTAAACTTACAAACTACTTATTAATTACCTTAAACTAAAGACGGCATAAACGTACTGCCCGAGGTGGGATTCGAGCCTCCGACGGGGAACGGCCTCGCGCATCAGAGCTTAGCGAAAAATGTTCAAATGTTTGTAAAGCTTATGGGACTTAACTGCCGGGTCATCAGTCCCTAAACTTTGAAAGACGGCTGTCTGCCGTCTTTTAAACTTTGTAAATTACCTAAGTTCATTAGACGGGCGTTTTTGCTAAATGAGAACCCCTTTCGTTCGGAGGCATGAGGAATAGCATTTCATTTCATGTTTTTAAATGTTAGTTTCTGTAATATAGCTGGGATTGTATTATGCTAATAATTTATTATTGTGTCTATGAATGTGTCAATATGAATGGTTTCTCCGTGACGCCACTGTCCCTGTGAGAATGTGTACTTGCTTTATTCTGTACGTGCATGTATGAGTATCTTCTAGCATTGCAGTCTGAGTGTATGTATGAGAATTTTCGTCGTTGGCTGTGGGTTGCGCACTTTGAATCTCTGGCTTCGTATCGATAGGTAGGTGTTACCAACCTCTGCGTTTGATGCTACCGAAGAGGTTCCTCCACCCTTTCGTTACAAGTTGGGTTGGCAATGCCTGGTAGCGACCCTCGGTTGGACGCGCGAGTCTAAGCTCTCCCCGCCACCACGTTTTTCTTGGATTTTTTACGATTTCCGGTCCCTGGCGGGGGCTGGCTGGCGGATTCGGCACTCGGTGGCTACGCTTCGTCCTGGTAAGACGTTCTGATTTTCTTTCCTTTTTTGATATGGTAGTGATTCGTTGTCTGCTTTGTTCAAGTTAGACTTCAGAACTTAGGTTCATTTTTCGAAATAAGTTTCTCCGATCATGTATGGAAGTGTATTCAATTTCATTTCGGTGATTTTGTGTAGGTGAATATGTAACTAATTCGGTTTGAAATTATTCCACTTTTCTGTTTTTGAAAATATTTGTAAAGGCTTCCAATCGCGTCTAACTGTACTTCTTTAGCTTCCTTATGATATCCTACGCATTTATAAGGGTTGCATGCCGTAGATATTTTTTCTTTATTTTTCGGAAATTGAATTTTTGTATTTTTACTGGTTTTTGGAACAACAACTTCAAGGATTTATATCCAGTCGCTTAAGTTCTCGCCACTGCTTACATACCGGTGCCTTCTCTTGTGTATTCTTGCTTCATAATCTATGATTCCGTCGATTTTTGTTGAAATTAATCCGACCTTTACGCACTTAGCCTACAGTGGGGTGCGAATATAAGTTATTGTCAGTGAAACTTTGTTCCTTCATATGAATATTAGTTTATGAATACTCTACCTTTTTTATTTAATGTTGTTATTCACCAGTGCTGAGAATAAACTCAGATGCAAATTATCATGTTTTAATTCCGTTGCGCCTCCATCAAATGGTTTAGTTCTGGGTGGCTTGTATATTAATGATTGTGTGTAATTCTCGTGATCTACGACGTATGTTGACCACCGTCTCTTTGTCTTCCTGCTGCTAAAGTAAAGTATGAGTCAGTTCTAAATTCTGGGCCAGGGAACAAGATTCTGTTGGAGGAAATAGTCAGTAGTTCACGCGAATCCTTTCGCTGGTTTTACAGCCAGAGTTATATGTTTAAAATAAGCTTTTTAACTGGCTCCTGTTAGATATAATTAATTTTACAATTAACGGTGATCTTTCAACTTACAAACTAGTTATGAACTAACTTATACTAAGTATAACACAAACATACACGCCCGAGTGAGGATTCGAACCTCTGATGTGGGAGGCCGCGTGATCCGCAACGTGACGCTCCAGACCGCTCGGCTACTCCCGAACGGCAGGAGCATTGCGCCTCAAGGCGCTTGGCCACTCCGACGCGGCACTTCTGCACATACTGCAAGAAAAGATACATGAAAAAAGGCCTGGTTTAGCGAGAGAAAGTCCTCTTCCGTCAAGACAATGCATTCCCGCACACATGTGCCGTCGCCATGGCAAAATTATACGAAGTAAGGCAAAAATTGTCGTCACACCGGATTTATTATAGTGATATGGGGCTCCGTCTGACTTCCATTTCTTCCCAAAACTGAAAATCTTTTCTTGGTGGACAAAGATTCATTTCGAACGAAGAAAAGATATATGAAGTGGACAACTATTATGCAAGCCTGGAGGAATCTCGTTTTCGATCCGAGATAAAGGCACTGGAACATCGTTGGACAAATGTGCATTAATGTACAAGGAGACTATATGCAAACGAAGGCTTCCGCAGCCCTTGTCACTGTAAATAAATGTCTTGTGGGATTTTGGCCGCATTGTCAATGTATAAAATTCCGACGTTTCGGCCACTGTTGCAAGTGGCCTTTGTCAAACACCATAACAAAGGCCACTTGCAACGGTGGCCGAAACGTCGAAATTTTATACATTGGCATTGCGGCCATAATCCGAGAAGAATTTTATTTACAAAAAGACTGCATATAAATATTTTAAAAAATCAGTTATGTACATACTTTTTGGCCCACTTTAGGTTACGGTAGTAATACTAAAAGTGGGCCTTTGCGATCGTCTTTTGACAGCTCGAAATTTAAATGGAAATAACGGCTTAACCATTCATCTGAGACGAAAATGGAATAACTAACTTTATAGAGGGGAAAATTCTCTACAACTTTGCTCTATGTTTTTTTAGTATCTCGTGTTTCAGAGATATTTACAAAAATAATAGCGACTTTGGGATGTCTATCTGTGTGTGTCTGTCTATCTGTCCGTAACGTGTTCATTGTTTTTAAGACGAACCGTTCAACCGATCGACACCAAATTTTACAGACATAATTTTGGCTACCAGAACCTCGCTTTTCCAAATATTTCGGACAAGAAATACGTCAGTAATACCAAAAAAGTCGTTTGCAATGTAAGTTTAATTGCAAATAAACCGTTCATCTGACGCGAAATTTGAATAACCGAATTTGTAGAGGAGAAAATTCTCTACAACTTCGTTCCTTTATGTTTTTTTCATATCCCGTATCGTTTGAGAGATATTTACAAAAGTAATGCAGTTTTGACACCCTCCATTGAATTAACGAAAACCAGTCGTTCGCAGATGTCACGTGACATTCCTCGCCCAGAACTCTCTGTCATACGCCATCTTGAGTTGCGTAGTTGATGATTTTCTTATTGTAACTTACACGTTGTCATTTCAAAGCAATGGCTGAAGAATTAATAAAAACACGTCGTTCTTCGTACGATAAATGATAATCTAATGTCTAAATATGCCATATTAGCATCATTTAACAACAGCCATAATAGATAATAGTATGAGATTAAAGAACGTAACTTCTAATTGTTAGCTGTAGCGTAGTGGGCAATGCGTTGGGCTGTGATACTGAAGGTCAGTGGTTCGGAACCCGCCACTACATAATTTTTTTATCTTAAAAGAGTTTCAGACACTCTTATTAATTGATTATTTATTATTTAGATTATTATTTTGTCCAAAATGTTCGCAAAAACTTATAAAACTACAATTGTAAAGTGGGCCGTAAAACACATCAGTGCGATTTTTTTCTTTATATTAGTTCCTGCAGTGTCCGCCACTGGTAACAGGCGTGTCCTCCGCGGCACCCTTGTACCCACGGCCTGCATCACCCCGCTGGTTGTTATTCACAGCGCCCGCCGGCCTTCGCAGTGGAGAGGCTGCCCTGCGAAGAAGACGCGCCGCTTATCGCCGCCATGATGTATGGCTCGGCTCGTCCCGTAGGCGCGCAGACGGCGGCGCACGTGTGCGGCGAGGGCGTTGTGTCTGCCGCAGTCCTGCTCGCGAAACAGGGTGCTCAGCGAAGAGTAGTGGTCACACACACAATAACGAAACCCATAGTAGCGTCCAGTGACGTGACACCTCCCAATTCTTTCGCCTTTTATACGACAGTCTGACACTCTGACCACAGCCTTGCCTCATATTGATAGTCACAAGGAGACCACATGGATATCGGATTTTAGAATTTCTTTATATTTATGGTACGTGTAGTTCAGAAGTTAAACAACAATCAGCCAAAGCCATTCGACGCAACTCTAAAATAATTCTCCAGAAAATAGAAGTTTTGCAAAGTACACATAAGTATCAGTAGTTACAACTGCAGCGTCTGTCAGTGTAGCTCAGGTGGTAGCGTTCTGACCTCACCACCATAGAGTCTGTTTTTCTTATTCAGATATATAAAGCACTAGATGACCCGGTGAACTTCGTATCACTTACCTCTTAATATAAACCACACTAATTCAAATCATATGTATTTTAGACCCAGTAGCTTTATAAAGGCATTTGCTTTGAACGTCAAATGTGCAAAACTTTATCGCAATCGTACAAATGAATTTGATATCCCAAAGAAAAGAGCTTTTTCAGTTTTCCACAAATTTTCTGACGAACTATTCCAACTTGTTACAAATGTGCAATATTTTATCACAACCAGACGAATGATACTGATATCCTTTGAAAATGGCTCTTTAAGTTTCTCGCGAATTTCCAATTTTTCCGGGTAACTTTCCCGAATTTTTAGTTCATAAGAACGTTCATCTTTCGTTGGACGTCAAATGATCAAAATTTTATCGCAAGCAGATGAACGGTTCTCAACTTATAGTACTGAGTAAATTTAGAAACACATTGAAAAATAAACTTGGTTCGAATTTTGCGACTTTTCTTTTCAACTGTCAGTATTATTTTAGTGAAAACTTTTCCAACACCATAAGACACCTTCCAATTCTTTAGCCTTTTATACGGCAGTCTGACACACTGACCACAGCCTTGCTGTTTACTTATTTGATTGTCACAAGGGACCACGTTGGTATCGGATTTTAGAATTTCTTTATATTTATGGTACGTGAAGTTCAGAACTTAAACAACAATCAGCCAAAGGCATTCGAAGCAACTCTAAAAAATTCTAGAGAAAATATACTCTGAAGTTTTGCAAAGTACACGTAAGTATCAGTAGTTACAACAACTGCAGCGTCTGTCGGTGTAGCTCAGGTGGTAGCGTTCTGACCTCACCACCATAGCCTCGGTTTTTCGAATCACACCGCGACACTTAAAAAAAAAAAAAAAAAAAAAAAAAAAAAAAAAAAAAAAAAAAAAAAGAGTTATATAATGCATTTTGGGATCTGTAATTCCACGGTTTGTCTCAGTTTTTGTTTATGTGCATGTAGACGAGCTGAAAACCTGGTTGAGGATTAGCTGCTTGGAACGCCATTAGTAGCTACGGAGATCACTTTCCAAAAACATTGTCGTAGTTCTTCACAAACTGAATAATCAAAGACTATCGCCGTCAACTGTTAGTGAAGCCAGTACTGTAAAAAATGTAACTTGTGTTTTTTGATTAAAACAATCGTTATTAACAACCTTCTACAAAATATAGAAAATTACAAATACACAAAAATAAGTGCACATTTCGAAAAAATTACCATTAGGTATTTAAATTGTGTAACTGTCTGAACACCACACACACACACACACACACACACACACACACACACGCACAAAAAAATACACACACACACACACATATATATATATATATATATATATATATATATATATATATATATATATATATATATATATATATCGCGACAGGATTAGAACCACCGTCCATACGGTTGTAAGGCCAGAATGTTACCACCTACCAATCCGACAGATACTGCAGTTCATTTAAAATTGGTACTTACGCCTAGTTGCAAAACTTGAAAGTCGATTTTCCCTAGAATATTTTAGAGTTCCGTCATATCGCTTTGGCTGATTGTTATTTTTGAGTTCTGAGCTTCACGTACCATAAGTAAAGCAGTCAACAATCCGAAGATTGGTTTGAAGACCACAGTGCTTTACTAGGCATGGTCCTGTTTGGAGGTGGTATGCCGTTGCCTTCCTCCGACCTTCGAACTGACTTACCCAGCCAGTTATAGGGGGACCTACAGTTTTAAAGTGGGTTCCGAACCACGGTGCTACTCGGTATTTTTCACATGAGCAATACTGCCAGAGGTGAAAGAAGTGGAAAGTGACAGATAAAAATCCTAGGACATGGCGGGGCTCGAACCCGGGACCTTTGGATTTGTAGTCTAGCACTCTACCACTGTGCAACCGAGGCGCACACACGTACCATAAATATAAAAAAAAAGAAAAAATGTAAAATCCCATACCCATGTGGTCTCCTTGTCAGTATGTTGGGGCGACAATTGTTACTGATTCTACCTGACAATCGTCGTAGTTCGAATAATGGTGTTCTATTCATATATAACTAGCAAACCCAGAAATGCAGCAGTACTTCGAAATTGCTAAATACATGCAGCAGTTATATATACAAGCTGTCTTCCCCAAATTCCCTATTTTACAACAAATTTTAAAAAAAAATGTAAATCTTTGTTTACCCACCATCACTGAGGTTGTATTAAGTACCAAGTTTAGTGAGGTCGGTCTCTCAGACCATCAGAATAAAACAACTGAATTCACATAGTATTGTTTAATAATTCGGTTATAAAATTTTCAAATGGTTGTTAAGCTTATGGTACTTAAATTTGGGGTCATCAGTAATAAATGCGGGTACAATTGCATGATTCTTCTTCTAACAGCTGTCTAGTTGTTGTGGCGCACTAAAGACCATGAAACAGGACGAACTTTCTCTGTACACCTGAGTCAATAGGACAGTGATGTAGTCCGGTTATGGACCCTATAAACGAAGAATAACACTTTTTATAGTGATCATATCAATATTAGACATCATTTCTATAATCAATACAATGATATGACTATAGTACGGCAGAATTATGACTTAAGGACAATCTAATTTCAATTATCTAACTAAACATAGTCACATAAGAATAAGGTATAGTTACATAAGTATAAAGTATCTCTTTCGTTTATGTTGCTATGCGCTTAGCAAGTGATTATATTTATTGTACAAATAAAGACGTTTAATATTCGCTGTAAACGTTATTAGGTAAGTAATTAGATGAAAATTTCTGATAAACTTGTTGGATACATGCTTCCAGAGACACCAACGAAAATAACGAACTTGGTTTTACGAGACCTTACCACTTTTCGCAGTGAAAAGAATGACTTGGGAGTCTTCAACGTTTGTACATTTTTATGTACAAAAAAGGCAAGGGAATATATTTGGAATCAAAGCAATCTAAAGTCACCAATCAGCACTACATTCACACCAGCATCAACCACATATTACTGCTGATGAAGCGTTCCAAGTAAAGGTTAAATGCATATGCCAATATAAAACTTATTATTCAGTTGCGTAAACGCTTTACATAAATATATACATTATAAAATAAATCAGTTATTAGTTCTTTGTTACTGTAAACTAGTCTTGGTAAAATAATGGATGAGGAAGGAACCTGTCTGGACAACAACTACGGTGAATAAAGTATCTTAAACCGGTTCTAACTTAACGGGTTTCACTGTTGAAAATTGTTCCACTGACATGCTGGTTAGCCATAAATGCTAACTCTGACAAGTTAGTCGGTTCTTACTTTATATATATGGCGTGATGTTGATGCAGAAGAAAGTTGGCACTTAACAATTGGCGGACACAGGCTCTACTTGGCGAAGAAATAACAATTGCAAATTTAGGCTCGCATCATTCTTCTTGACGCATGCTTGCTAATTACTTATGATGCACTCATACAAATAATTAATATTTCCTGTTCGCCGTTTCCTCTGCTTGTTCCAAGCCAACACCCACGTTCGGCCACATGCTCTCCACGAAGCACCATTATTCATTCCGTCCGGCAGAGACCAGCACGAGCTTGCAAATCGTACTCGCTCCACGCCTCCGTGCTACCAGCGAAAATACTCCCTACTTCACAGATGATTCAATATGATATCAAAGCCCTGACTAAACTAGCGTGTCTACTTCGTTACAAAAATAATTCCGATAAACATAAATAATTTAAATAGAACATTAATAATTCTGTTAAACCAGCAGAAACAAATAAATTATAAGTCACGTAGTAGTACAAGAACGAATAAACCTTTACATTATAGCACACTAGCTGAAAACCCGGCGTTGGCCGGGTAATTATTTATTTATTCCTCCCATTTTTCTGGAATATATATGTATAAGGGCTATACGTCTGTAAAACGACTTGCGAATATAATTAGTAGTAAAGAAATAATAGAATAAAACTTAGTGCGTGATGGGGCGGTTTTCCATGAACCTTACTTGTTATGTCCTCATATATCATAAACTACGTGCCGTACTGTGATACAGTTTAGAAGATACGATTAACTATATGCGTGTAATCTGTCTGTAAAATATCCTCCGGATACAATTTGTAGAGTAGAAATTATAAATTGTAACGTCATACCGAATGCTGTAGTTGTACTCCATGAACAGCGGAAAAGTAGTAAGCGAGAAACTTTTTTCCTTTCATCATTTTGCTACGGTTGTCAACGAGAAAAATTTAATGAAGGTTTGATATTATGTTTAAAGTTTGTTACAAGTAGCTAGGTAGTCTCATTCTCATATAGCGTATTTATAAAGTCTCGCCGCATTATATGGCGGATTTTTGCGATTCCTATTGTTTATAACGTCATGTCTTCTGAACCATTTGTCGTATGTGATGCTTAACCCTGCAGCAATTGTTACCTCACGGTAAGGAATGTGTGTACCAAAAGTGATGAAAATCGGTCCAGTGGTTTAGGAGAAAATAAGCAGCATTGTCGCTAAATGCAGCAGTTTTTCGCGCATCTCATTGTTTATGACGTCATATCGTGTCAAATGTGTATCGTACGTGATTCTTACACTTACGGCGACCTTCCTCGTGGATTGAAGCTTACGTATACAAAATTTGGAAAAGATTGGATCAAAACTGTAGATTTGATTGCAACACATATACACAAACAAACATACGGACACACTGCTTTATATATTAGATTTTGTCAGTTTGGATATAGATGAAAAGTGGATTTGATTACTGTGTTGTTGTTTCATCAAGAATAAAAACCGTCTAGATCGCTCAAATTATGTTTATTTATTACATTTCGGCATCTGCAGTCGTCTGATCTAAAACTCTATGAACGTGCACAGTAAAGTTCAGCTTCAATAATAAAATATGTGCAACGAGAGACGCAGGATTTTGCAGCGTTCATTTCAGTAGGCTGCTTAGTAGCAACCCACGCACTCTTGATGTTGTTGTGGTCTTCAGTCCGCAGACTGGTTTGATGCTTCTCTCCAAGCTACCTTGACCTGTGAAAGTCTCTTCATCTGAGAATTCATTCGGCAACCTACATCCTTTTGAGTCTGCTTACTGTATTCATCCCTCGGTCACCCTCTACGCTTTTTACCCCACACACTTCCTTCTAATGCTAAGTCGAGCCGGCCGCGGTGGCCGAGGTGACTGAGGCGCTCCAGTCACGGTTAGCACGGCCACTACGGTCGGGGGTTCGAATCCCCCCTCGGGCATGGATATTTGTGCCGTCCTAGTTCGTAAGTAGTTTGTAAGTTTAGGGACTGATGACCCTGTAGTTAAGTCCCATAAGCTTAACAAACATTTGAACATTTTTTGCTAAGTCGACGATTCCTTGAGGTGTCAAAATGTCTAAACCTTCTCTTAGTCAGGATATGCTAAAAACTCCTTTTCGCCCCAATTTGGTTAAGCACCTCCTCATTAGTTACGTGATCTACCCATCTAATTTTCAACATTTGTATGTAGCACCACATTTCGAAAGCTTCTATCATCATTTTGTCTGAACTCCTTATAGTCCACGTTTCACTCCCATACAATGATACACTCCAGCCAAATGATTTCAGAAAGGACTTCCTAACATTTAAACTAATATTGGATGTTAACAAGTTCCGCTTCTTTAGAAACGCTTTTCTTCCCGTAGCCATTTTTTATTTTATATCTTCTTAACATCGGCCATTAGAAGTGATCTTGCTACCCAAGTAACAAAACTCATCTACTACTTTAATTGTCTCGTTGCCTAACCTAATTCCTTCAGCATCACCTGATTTTCTGACATTGCATTCCATTACACTCGTTTTACTCTTGTTAATGATCATCTTACATCTTATTTTCAAAACACTGTCCATTCCATTCAATTGCTCGTCCAGATGCTTTGCAGTCTCTGACAAAATTACTATGTCATCGGCAAACCGCAAATGTTTTATTTCTTCTCCCCTAAAATTTAATTCCCTCTCCAAATTTCTCCTTGCATTCTTTCACTGCTTGCTCAATGTACAGATTGAACAACATTGGGAAAAGGCTACAACCCTGTCTAACTCCCTTTCCAATCTCTGCGTTCCCATCTTTCGCTTCGATTCTAATAACTTTATTTATTTTCCCCCTGCTACCTTCCGAATTTGCAAGAGTGTATTCCATTCGACATTGTCAAATGCTTTCTCCAAATCTACAAACGATAAAAACGTCGGTTTGCCTTTCCTTAGCCTACCTTCTTAGGTAAGTAGTAATGTGAGTATTGCCTCCCGTGTTCCTACATTTCTCCTAAATCCATACTGATCTTTCCCAAGGTTGGATTTCACAACTTTTTCCATTCATCTGTAAATAACTCGTGTTAGTATTTTGCAACCCTGACTTATTGAACTGAAAGTTCTGTCATTTTCACATTTGTCTGCACTTTCTTTCTTTGGAATTGGAATTACAGTATTCTTCTTGAAGCCTGAGGGTATTTCTCCTGTTTCATACATTTTTTATACCAGGTGGAACCAATTTTTCATGACTGGCTCTCCTGTTGTTGTTGTTGTCTTCAGTCCGCAGACTGGTTTGATGCAGCTCTCTACGCTACTCTGTCCTGTGCAAGTCTCTTCATCTAATAATACGTTCGGCAACCTACATCTTTTTGAATCTGCATACTATATTCGTCCCTCAGTCTCCCTCTACGATTTTTACCCCACACGCTTCCTTCTAATGCTAAGTTGACAATTCCTTGATGTCTCAGAATATGTCCAGCCAATTTATCCCTTCTTTTGGTCAGGATATGCCAGAAACTTTTTCTCCTCGATTCGGTTAAGCATCTCCTCATTAGTTACGTTATCTACCCACCTAATTTTCACCATTCGTCTGTAGCACCATATTTCAAAAGCATATTTCATCTTATTGTCTGAAACCCTTATCGTCCACGTTTCACTCCCATACAATGGTACACTCCAGACAAATGATTTCAGAAAGGATTTCCTAACATTTAATCTAATATTGGATGTCAACAAATTTTGATTCTTCAGAAACGTTTTTCTTCCCATAGCCATTCTGCATTTTGTATCTTCTTTACATCGGCCATTAGAATTGATCTTGCTACCCAAGTAACAAAATTCATCTACTACTTTTATTGTCTCATTACCTAATCTAATTCCTTCAGCATCGCCTAATTTTCTGACATTGCATTCCATTACCCTCGTTTTTCAAGTCCAGTATGACCAGTGAGTACTTAAGTATATTCGTAGATTCCCGCAACACACTGGTTTATCCCATCCTCACTGACCCTAGGCTTTTGCCAATCATACACCACTGTATCCTTCCTTCCCATCACATCCCTACTCTCCACAACCTTTCCCAGAGTAACTTCTGCTACCATCCCCTCCACTCTTCCGCATCCATCTACAGCACTCTCCTGTAACAGAATATCTCCCCCTGCCCTGAGCATGGCCCCCAACTTTTTCAACTACATTCCGGAGCGGGAAATTTTTCTTACTTTTCTGCCGGTAGTGACCGTCACACGTCTGTACACGTGCTGCAGCCTCATCCCGGCGTGGTGGTTCAGTACTGCTGACTAGGGTACGCTACCCCTAACAGTCCTCACTATTGGTCCACGAACCAGTGAGCTCCATGTAATCACCTGTCCGCCGGACCCGACTCCTTGAGCCCTGTTTGTTCCGCCACGTTCCTTCTTTGACCTATAGCCTCCGCCCTGAACGGGTTTTCTCAATATTAGCTCCGGCTATGCTCCTCTTTCCTTACTCAGACTGTCTTCTCACTATTTCAATGGACACTTTTAAGTCATTAAATTGATCGTTAACCTACGTCCTTCTGTTATTATTCCACAATTTGCCACATGCCCACACACTATCAGTCTTCCTCTTACACTCCCTTCACTCCTCTTCCGCGCCTACCCTACCTATCACATCTCTGCGAGAGCCTTTCAGTGCCAAGAGTTTCTGAGAAGTGCTTCGTGTGTGTATGTGTAGTGCTTCGACAATGTACCAGGTGATCAAAAAGTCAGTATAAATTTGAAAACTTAATAAATCACGGAATAATGTAGATAGAGAAATAAAAATTGACTCACATGCTTGAAATGACATGGGGTTTTATTAGAACAAAAAATAAATAAATAATTAAAACAAAGTATTGCTAGACGCGTCATAGATCTCTTGCGCGCGTCGTTTGGTGAAGATCGTGTGCTCAGCCGCCACTTTCGTCATGCTTGGCCTCAAAGGTCCCCAGACCTCAGTCCGTGCGATTATTGGCTTTGGGGTTACCTGAAGTCACAAGTACAAGAGATGCTGAAAGACAACATCCGACGCCAATGCCTCACCATAACTTCGGATATACTTTACAGTGCCTTCCACAACATTATTCCTCGACTACAGCTATTGTAAAGGAAATTATGGTGAACATATTGAGCCATCTGTCGGACTTATTTTGAACTTTATTTGGGTTCATAAAAAACCCATGTCATTCCTCCAAGCATGTGTGTCAATTTTACCTCTCTATCTACATTATTGTGATTTATTAAGTTTTCAAATTTAATCTGACTTTTTAATCATCCTGTACTTTAACTTGATGCTAACGTCACATCCGGCAGAAGAAGTGTTGCTTGTCTTTGATTGATTTGATTTTCTCAGGGAAGCCAAAACAGTTTTGGTCCAACCCGCCACTGCCCGCACCGAAACTAAGTTTATTGTGCGGTATCGCTCCCTGTATATGTAGTAAAGCCAACCAATGCCCTTGAACAGTGCAAGGAGTCCCTTTACCAGTTCTTTATTAGAGACAAATTCTTCGGGTCTGGTTGTCCCAAATGTTCTGTTTCTTTTACTCTCCAATGCAATGCATTCGAAGGATTAGATGTGATGCAGTTTCATCACCGTCATCACAGATCCTACATTTAGGGTCCTCTTCTGTTATTCCCATTGTATGTAGGTGTTTCTTCAAACTCCCATGGCATGTCAGCAATCCAACCATGAGTCTAATCTATCTGCTGTTCAGGCCCAGGATTGCAGAGCTTCTTTTAAAACATAGCTTTGGCACCATTACCTTGTCATGTTTTTGTTGATAGACTTTGGTCCAATATTCTACGTGCTGTCTTCTGAGCCAGTTACGTAGCTCCAATTTGATCATTGCCTTGGTGATTGTCAGGACAGGTTCCAGTCCAATAAATTGAGTCTCTGCCCCCATCCTGGTTAATCTGTCGGCATGTTCGTTGCCACTGATCGCCTAGTGGCCATGCTTTCCCCTAGCTCCACCAGAACCCTGTGACATTCTGCAACAATTTTTGACCTTGTTGCAGGAGCTGCCAGTGATCTCAGGGCTGTCTGGCTGTCTGAATAGATATGGATGCTACGGTCTTTGTAGCACCTAAGAAAATTCTCCTCCTGATTGCAGTGATTTCGGCCTGGAATACTGAGGCCAGTTTTCCTAGAGAGATGACGCCCTCCAGTCTTCGCTGCATCCCGTATACCCCGGCCCCATCGCCTTGGTTTGATTTTGACCCGACAGTGAACCAGACAATATCCCCCGTACGTTGTCGAACTATTTTCTCCGACTACTCCCCACTTCCAATTGTTATATTGAAAGGCTTGAAGCAGTATGGGGTTACAATATAGTCGGCTGGCATTTCCCCAACCTTACCTATATTTACCTCACTCACTATTTTTGTGTGTGATTCTGGATATCCCAAATAGTTCCCGTTTTTGCCAGTTTTGAGTCTGTATGCACCAGCTGCTGCCTCCATCTTGACCCAAAGGTGTAATGGGAGCATATCCAGCATGGTTTCCATCCCAGCAGTTGGTGTGCTGCTAATTCCGCCTGTTATGGCTAAGCAGGCTAATCTCTGCACCTTACCAAGCTCCTTAGCAAAACCTGCTGTCTAATCACCGTGGTGTATATCCAGTGCATACCCTTGGGGCTCAGGCCCCAATTTTTGCCACAAGCTCTCCTGGTACTTACCAGAGTACCTTTTGCCTTGGAGCAAATATTCCTAATGTGAGGGGTCCATGTCAGTTTCTCATCTAAGGTAACCCCTAGATATTTCACTGTCCCCTTCACAGGTAGCGCTTCATTGAAAAGCTTTAGATTCCAACTTGAATGTCTACTTAGGACTAACCCCCAGATCATGTTTTCTGCACCAGTCTTGCACAATTTCCAACGCACCTTGTGCCATATTCTTGTCTGTGTCAGCAAATTTGCCAAGTATTACTATGACAAGATCATCTGCGTATCCTTGGCAAAAGTACTACCTAGAGTTTAATTCCTCAATGAGATCATTCACCACTAGATTCCACAATAAAGGGGTAACCCCTAGTGGTGTTGATTACCATTTTTTCATTCCTCATGGTAGCCTCTACCTTTCTTCCACTGAGCATGGCCCTAGTCCACCTACATATAGTGGTCCCTAGGTCATGCACCTCTGCTGCCCTAACCATGGAATCGAAGGTCGTGTTGCTAAAAGCCCCCTCGATGTCCAGGAAGATATAGAGGGCTATTTCCTGAAAGTGTAGTGCTTTCTTCACCTTCCCAACGAGTTGGTGGAGGTTGCTTGCTTGCCAGTTTTAAACTGCATAGGTGTTTCTGATCTACTGTTTATAGCTTATGATCTTTAGTTGTCTCCTTGTCATTTCTTAAATCTTGCTTGTCAACTCCATTCATTTCGTTTTGTCACCGTATTAATGTTTGTAAAGTCCTTCGGCCGAAGAGCAGCGTAAGGTGCTGAAGCCGGCAGTGAAGGTGAGAAAACACGTGGAATACTGCCGGAGATAAATCGTCGCGTTTGGACAAAGAAGATCAGCGGTGAAGGCGTCGGCGGCTGTTTGCAGGTCTGGAATGGTCGAGGGCGACCTCTGCTGGCTGGCGACGCCCCCTGGCGTTAACTGCCGAGTGTAGCGCCGGCCCACGCCAGCCACGGCGCGGCCATCTCGCATCTCTGCGACGCGCGAACATTACAGCCCGCGCAGGGGCGGCCGGTGTCGCCCGACGTGTCGCACTAATGCCTGCCCCAGCGTACTGCTGCCATCTGCGACGTGGGCGCTGCCTTACGAGCAATGAAGCCGTTTATTCAAATTGCCGCGAGATACTCCGGCACATTAACGGAACCTCCATACTGTACAAGCAGACTAACCCTAGAGTTTCCGCCCGCAACCAGTTACTACTTCTGGTGCTGACAATCTCTGCTAACGGGAAGTGTTTCTGTAATTATATTCAGCAGAACGCATTCGAAGGCACGTTGAGTGGGAACTACACCATGCAGGGAAAGGAGAGACAGATGTTCATCCTTAATATATGACAGATGCGGTACATACCTATCATAGGAACATACTCATGAATCTGCTAGAAACTCCGCTGGGCGAGAACGAGCTCACGTCCAGACTGTAATGCGCAGGCAAATATGGAAATTAGGCGGCAGATAGCTATTCAGGTACGAGGTGTATAAATTAAGTAATGAGACTGATTGTGTTGGCACCATTTATTACATACATTTACAACTGTACAGTGTCTCGTTCAAAGACATTGTCTTCGCAAGCCACATGGTGCTGGAGACGTGTCTTCCTTTCCTCACACCAGTGGTGGAACGCGGGCAGGGGAACTGCCTTCAGCTGGTCGTTTACAGCCTTCTTAATGTCGCCAGATTCCCAAAACGATGACCCCTGAGGAGCTCCTTCAACCACGGGAAGACGAAAAAGTCACAAGGAGTCTTGTCGGTTGAAAAAAGGAGGTTGTGAAGCAACAGGAATGTACTTACTGGCCAAGAAGCCAAGCAACGGTTCACTGAACTTGCTGTTTAACAAGGCGAATTGTAATGTTGTTTGGTCGGACACGCCTGGCCCTTTTGCGAAATCTTTCAAGAAACTGTCGGTAAACGTGTTGATTAACCGTTTGGGTGGGAGACGCAAAATCGTTTTGCACGATGACCTGCCTATAGGAAAAACAAATCAGCATGCGTGTTATCTTCATCATTCTATCGTTTGTCTTGGCGATGCGACAGTGTGGCGTTCCCGGCTCTGGCACTTGGTTCCGGATCGTACCGAAACATCCACATCACCTGTGTTGACATGTTCCAGGAAATTGGGATCCAGTCGCGTCCAAAAAGTCATTGCATTGCACCTTGCCACCCTGGTGTTCTTTTGGTCCAGGGAAAGGTGTTACGCAACACTTTTGGTACGGACCTTTCGCATCCCCAACTGATTATTTAATAGCTGATCAAGGTCTTCCGCTGCCAGGTTCATCATCAATTCACTCCCATCTTTCTGAAAATGCCCTAGAGCAACAAACACCGGAACCCGTGAAAAAACACTGCCTCCGTAGGCTTTCTGTAGCTTTGCAGATGCTTCCATTGCACTGTCTCCAAGTCTGACGCCAAACCGGACCGTTCACCGTTGCTAGAACTCGTTAGCACTCATTGCGGAACACACATGAAAATATTATTTCCAACAGACCCCGTACCTCAACGACTTTTATCTCACACTGAAGACGCATCACAGCTGCATCTCCCTCCTCTCCACGATCCGCTGCCCCAGAGTTTCACGATCGAACGCTACATAGCCAGTCTTATTACTTAAGTTACACACTTCCTACGTTGACTTACCAGCCATCATGGTATAGACACGTATTATTAAGTGAGGCTTCCTGTGGACTCCACTAAGACACCGTGAAAGTGAGTCAACAAGTACCTGCTAGTCCTCTGGACGCCGTTGACACCAAATACTTTGCTCAGAGGCGGCCATTTTGGTCTGTTCGTGGGTGCGGGAGCCTGTGTTACATGACGTCCTAAATAAGCGCTATGGGGCTAAAATGTGGTTTCTGATGTGGCCATCTCAGTCTTTAGACCTCCCTGCATGTTTCTAGAACTATACACGGGTGGGGTGGGAGAGATGGATTGTTATCATCATGAAAAGTCGCAGAATTCTCAAGGTGTTGAAAGGCCAGAAATGTGTGGAGGTGATCTCCGAACGGCTCAACATACCGTGTAAAATACAAAGATCATCCCAGAACAATTTAGGCGTCCATTTCACACCAGGATTATGTACCCCTGACCACAACAGACACATTATAGCTTTGCCAACACCTTCTCCGCTAGCAGGATCAAATGTTCAAATGTTTGTAAAGTCTATGGGACTTAACTACGGGGTCATCAGTCCCTAACTTACAAACTACTTACGAATTACCTAAGACTAAGGACGGCAAAAATATCCATGCCCGAGGGAGGATTCGAACCCCCGACCGTAGTGGCCGTGCAGACCGTGACTGGAGCGCCTCAGTCCCCTCGGCCACCGCGGCCGGCGCTAGAAGGATCCGTCTGTTCATGTGGTCTATGTGTCACAGATGGTGTCTCCCATGGTGCATTCGAAATGTGATTTCTCAGACGATATTACGTTCCGATATTGTTCCAGTGTACATGTCCGACTTTCAACGATAAATGAATGACGTTGTGTCGACCATCTGTGGACAAAATTCACTATAACCTTGCAAAATGCGTTACATAAGTATGAGCATTGCCAAAGTATTGCATACAAGCAAAAAACAAACGAAACCAAAATCAGCATAAGTAGGGCTATGCAAGAGTCGTTAACTACTTCGAAAGCAAAATTCTGTGTACCGACTGCGCACCAAATACCAATAAATTTCGGTCGTACGTCAAATCAGTAACGTGTCAATATCATATGTTCAAATTCGCTGTGACTACAGTGGCGGTCACAGAGGATGGCACATGGAAAGCCGAAATACTAAATGTCTTTTTCCAACGCCGTTACAAAGAGGAAGATTACTCTTTAGTTCCTCCTCTACACTATCGCACGTACTAAAAAACGGCAGAAATCGAATACAGGAGAGGCCGATGGGCCTGATGGGATACCGATTAGACTTTACATGGAATATGCGTAGGAACTTCTCCCCCTTCTAGCAGAAATCTACCGAAGGACTCTAGAAGAGCGAAGCGTTCCTGAAGATTGGACAAAAAGTGCAAGTCATATTTGTATTCAACAAAATTGCGCAAAAATATCGGACTACACCTTTGACATCGGTCGAAAGACAGGATCATGTTTTATGTTGTGGCATTATGATATTTCTGGAGGCCAGAAATCACCTGTGTAGGAATAAACGCGGTTTCCGTATGCAACAACCATCAGGTAGTAGGTAGTATAGGTCGTAGAATCCCTGTGCAAGGGCTTCACCAATGAGAAGCATGTTGTGATAGTGGGTGGGTGTCGATATGGATCAGAGCTACAAAATTGAAAGTGACCTGCTAAAAACAGCTTCTGCAACGAATCACACAAATGTTGGGCTTGTGTCGGTTGTGGTGGTGACGAGGTAAACTGCTCGACTGGGAACCGAAGCGTCAAGGGTTCATAACCCGGTCGGATCTCTGATTTTTTCAGTCTGCGTTTTAACCCACTCTTCACCTCCCGACGATGTGAAGAGTCACCTGAAACAAGTGGTTCGGATTCCACGTTAAACTATAGGTCCCTTTTCCCTCGATTGGATAAGTGGGGTAGGCTAGGCACACGCAAGTTGCCGAAGTGGCGCTAAGGAGAGCCTTTCTTTTGCCGTATCGTAACACTGGATGAGATATGGGCCATATCGTACGAAGTAAAATTGAAACGCTATTCCAAACGCCACGAAAGTTGAAAGTGCGTCAAGGCACTATGGTGACATTTTTGGTGATTCTCGTGTACGACTGTGATGGTGTTATTCTAACGCATTACGTTTCTCCACGGCAGATCGTCAATGTACAGTATTACTGTCCGTTTTTGGAGCATCACCTGCGACCAGCTTTGCGAAAGAAGCGGCAAGACTTTCTGCGCAACCCACCCATTTTTTGCACTACCAATGCTCAGGCGCACACAGCGCAAGCTGTGGCTGCTCTGTTCGGTCGATGGAACTGGGAAGTACTGTACCATCCACCATAATCCCCAGACTTAAGTCCTTGCAATTTTGATTTGATTCTGAAAATGAAGGAACCACTTCGTGGCATTCGCTTCAGAACTGTTCCAGGGATTCGACAGGCAGTAGACCGCTCCATTGGCACCATCAACAGAACAGGCTCTGTTAACGGTATACTACGCCTTCCGCATCGCTGGCAACGGGCTCTACACAACGCTGATGACTACTTTGAAGAACAGAAACAGGTGCAAACATTTAAAGCATTTGTATCGGTTGTAAAAAGAAATAGTTGCCCATATTTAAGTTCTGAAGCCTCGTATAACGCAGGACGTAGACTTCTGATCAATCGTGTTACACTAAGGTCGAATATCTTTTCCAAGTTGCAGGTATTAATTTGGCATTGAGAACAGACAGACGTAGAATGATAAGAAACTTGTAATATGTAAAATTTCGAACCCATTTTGGAATTCCGGTGTTTCTTCTTCACAGCGGAAGTCGTACTGTGTAAAAATAATTAGAGGGTTAAAGGACTGTAACGTTGATCTCTTGGATTAGGAGCCGACGCTTATGCTGTAACGAACCGTGATTTAGTAAGACAGCATTACACTCCGGTGGGTCTCGGTTTATTATCTAGAATTCACAGCCATGGTTTCTCGTCAACGGGAGAAAGAGTGCGCAATTTCCTGTTGGGCGTGACACATGCAAACAGTACGTTCATGCAGTAATTCGATAATTGTATAATTGGGAATTTGTTACTTTTCTTCCAGGAGTAGACGTTCATGATCTAGCGTTACAATAGACAGAAACACAAAATGCCTTATTGGACTGCACTCGATAAAATCACATTCAAAAATTATCGACAGTGTTCGTAATACATAATATATTCATACTATACTTTAGTGTTGGTGGCGTAGGCGTAAAGACACAGATGCGTGAAACGCGATCCTAGGGTAGAGCTCATATCATCAGAAGCTTAATTGTTTGAATGTGCTCTCACTTGGACGAACAGAGAAATTACCATCGGTATGATTGACATTGAAAGATACCTACGTTTTCTGTACAATAACCAAATTTTAAGGAAATGTAGTATCCAAAAATTTTAACTCTACACTCGGCTCGTTCCCCTTCCTTCGAGAAAATGCATCGCAGATATTTCGTCATAGCATGGAAATAAACGTAAAGTATAATTATGAAACATAATAGTAAATACAATTATTAGCTTAAATTAGTGCATACTGTAACACGCTGCATATCTATTTGCTCAAAACTTTGACTTCGTACGCAGGAGTAGAGTGCCCCGAACAGAGCGTTTGCCGTTCTGTCCCTGCTGCTCAGTAGTGACAAGCGCATACCAAGTTTGTAAGAACTACACTGTCAGTCCTCGAATGTGAATGTGTCGAAAAACCCAGATTTCCCTTACCTCTGCAGTTGTAATAAATGTCAGAGTACAGTGAAGAGTCATCCGTCTCATTTAATTAATTCAAACAGAAAGTTTTGCTGTATCTATGTATGACAGACCGATGAAACAGCTTCGAATTTCAGTTTTTTAACAAGAACCTGTTTCTCCCAGTACGCCTTCCCCTGAGTGATCCTCAGCTGAAAGACACTTCCTTTAACGAGAGAAAATGTAAGGTTTGCACATGGTTCATCAATACATGTGTTTAAAATGTCTGCAGCAGTATAGGCTCCCTGAAGCTTGAGATACGCGGAAAAATACGATTTCTGCCAGCAAAGCCAATAACACCAAGAGCAATTGTTCCTGAGGTCACTAAAGTGAAGAAGAATTTGGTGAGTGACAGCATCGAAGGTAGTGTCGTGCAGGGGTTGTAACACTTTCACGCAGCCGGAACCCGGTTCTTTTGCCGGACTAATCGGCTTTTCGCAGGTACAGACACACTAAGAAATCTAGCAGCTCAGCACAGCTGCTCGCCCAAGCTGGCTGGCGTTCACACCACAGCAGTAAGCAACCGTGTGCTGCTTGAAGATGATTTACTAATACGTTTCGTGACAAATTTATTTTTAAGACTGCTGCAAAAGAAGAAGTGGTAATTAAATTCAACGTAATGGGAACTGGCAGTTGAATTCATAACCTCTTCTAATATCCTGATGATGCAGAGATCTGAGGGTATTCAAATACAGAATATGGTATTTCTTATGACTCTTAACAGCATTATGATAATTTTAGTTTTAGGGCAAAACTGAAGTTGTCCAATTTATATTTTATTCAAACATTAAACATATAAACACAGAATATCAACGAATAGTTATTTTCCTTTTCACTAAAGAATGAATGTACGACACCGCTTTTCCAGTAATGCTAATTGGAAGGGGAGCTCTTGAATTGAAATCTGCCAGTGAGGTTCAAATGTTCAAATGTTTGTAAAGTCTATGGGACTTAACTACGGCGTCATCAGTCCCTAAACTTACAAACTACTTATGAACTACTTACGAACTAGGACGGCACAAATATCCATGCCCGAGGGGGGATTCGAACCCCCGACCGTAGTGGCCGTGCAGACCGTGAGTGGAGCGCCTTAGTCTCCTCGGCCACCGCGGCCGGCTACAGTGAGGTTCTGTGGGTGGTTTTCGTTCGGTGCATTGCGCGAAAAAGCAGAACGTATACACCAGTGTCTACATCGACACATACGTAGCTGCAAATTTATATTGAGAAAACAAATGTCTACGAGATTACTTTTGCTATGAAACTTAAAGACGCAAACTACGGACTGTAGGAGTATAATTCATAGCTGTAGACAAGTTATCACACTGTTAACATCACACAAAATTCAATAAAACTGCACAACTCTTTGTAGCTGAAGAGCAGTATAGTATATCTATGTAACTGCAGATTAATTCGTCGAGCGTTCCTCCTGAAAATAAAAGTGTATTTTCATAGTGAAATTACGATCAAAAAGCTCCAAAGAAATAGGCAGTGGCTTACAAAGAGATATTCGTACAACTACTCCTCGTCAAGAAAAGAGAAAGGCCACTCTGATGTTGAAATTACAAGAAGCCTCATATAAGTAAGAAGGGAAAATACTGTGGTGCCAGTAAGTTTTAATAGCTGTATGTCTTATAATAACAATTAGTTTTAATAAATATCAAGATCCCTTTTACAAGAAGTGTTTTAACTAAACTCATTGCCAACGTTTGTACTCTTGAACACTGCTGCTGCTGCGGAGGAGTGGAGGAGTGGCCGAGCGCTCTAATGTGCCTTGCTGCGGAGCGAGTGGTTGGTCGTCATCGGAGGCTCGAGTCCTCCCTCGCGCTTATGTGTGTGTGTGTGTGTGTGTGTGTGTGTGTGTGTGTGTGTGTGTGTGGGAGGGTGTGTGGGTGTGTGGTGCTCAGTGTAATTTAGTTTAAGAAGTTTGTGAGTCTAGGGGCTGATAACCAAAGCAGTTTGGCCCAATAGTTATAGAAACATTTGAACTTTTGTTCACTGCTGAGTAAACAGTAAACAGTAAACTGCCCCTATAGGTAGGTGTGTCCTACTTTTCGAACACCCTGTCTACTACTTGCAGTATTCTGGGCTCCTGGAAAATATCAACACACTCTCTACGGGCAAGTGTCATTCCGTGCAAGTGTCCCAAACTCATCGTGACTTTCGTCAAGGGCGCACTATCGCCCATGATAAAGAACGGTGCGGACGACCGTGTGTTAGTAATTCGGTCGTCTTGAAAACTTTTACGCAGTAGACAGATAAAACCGATATTTAACCATTTGAGGAGCATCGTTTCAATTCGTATTATGTCCAAAAAACTAAATTTTACAGGAGAAGCAAAAAACTGATTACTCATAACCTGAGGAACATTTCACAAATTTTATAATTTTGGAGTTGTTTTACTTGAGGTGTACTTCAAGGTACGTAAAAAAGTAAAATAAGTTTTCTCTTGAGTTTTTAAAATTAAAAAAAAGTGTTGGACTTAATATGCTTTAATACAATAATTTGTAAAATAAACAAATAAAAAACGACTACTGTAGTAAATATATAACTAAGTATTTCTTTTTGTTTCTTTATGGAATAACATTAACTGCCCCAGATTTGATGGGTATATTTGATTTTCTTTCCACTCTTTTGGCTACCCGTTGAATTATCACCAACAGCATTTTCTTCTCCATAATCGAAAAACTACCCTCTTACACAAATTCCACAATATAACTGTGATTATTGAATGCATAGAATTGTTGAAAATATTGCGCCAGCTGTCAGGATAGCCAACAGAGCAAAATGACAATTCTGCTTCACGCTGGACACAATATGATTTGAAACACACGCAACAGTGGACTGAAGACGATTTGAAACAACAGCTACTTTACAGACGCAATTTACGCTGTTAGTGAATCCGATTTGTTACATTGTGATCTCACAGCATGAAAGATCACTATTTAAAGTATACAAAAACGTATCAAATTCAATTTTGTCCAGGGGTGCACTTAAGACGATTTGAAACGATGTGGAAAAATCTCTGAGGTATCAGAAAATTTCTGAAACCTCAGAGATTTTTTCCACAAATTGTAGAGCGTCAGTGAGTCACCAAACTGACAGACGGTACAATTTTACGCAGGAGATGTGTGGAAATAACGTAGAAAAACAGAAGATTGAGTGTACCATGCAATAAAAGCCGTTTTATTTTATTTATTTAATTACTGGGTTTTTCTGTTACATAGGACCCAATTGAGGAGTGAGACTCCATGGTCATGGAACAAGTCAATACATTAATTGTTACACAAGAATGGTAGTAGAAAATTTTTAAGTAGTCCTTTGCACACGACAATCTTAAGACAAAGTGAAAAGAATCAAAAAAGAAAAAATGAATTAGCTTAATTGTTTAACACTTCTAGGAGTTCCTCGACAGAAAAAAAGGAGTGAGCCTTGAAGTAACTCTTCAATTTAGATTTGAAAGAGTGTGGATTGGTGCTAAGATTCTTTAGTTCTTGTGGCAGCTTATTGAAAATGGAGGCCGCAGAATGCTGTAGACCTTTTTGCAGAAGTGTCAAGGTGGTGTGATGCAAATGTAGATTCGATATCTGTCTATTATTCACCGAGTGAAAGCTACTAACTCGTGGGAATAAGCTGATATTATTAACAACAAACGAAATTAAAGAAAAAAAATATTGTGACGCCAGAGTCTAAATTCCCAGACTCCTGAAAAGGGGTCGACATGACGTTCGTGGACTTACACCAGATACTTCACGAACCGCCCGTTTTTGAGCCAGAAATATCCTTTTTGCATCATCCGAGTTACCCCAAAAAACAAGCCGTACGTCATAAGTGAGTGAAAGTAAGCGTAGTAGACTACTTTTCGTGTGGAAAAATCACTTATTTCAGATATTGTTCTAATGGTAAATATAGCAGAATTTAGTTTTGGAACAAGATCCTAAACATGGGCTTTCCATGACAGCTTACTGTTTGTATGAACACCTAGAAATTTCAACTATTCAGTTTCACTTTTCATATGCACACTATGCGTAATCAAAATGTCAGCTTTCGTCAAATTATGTGTTAGAAGTTGTAAAAACTGAGTTTACTGGGATTTAACATCAAAATGTTTTCTACAAGCCATGAACTTATCGCTTGAACTGCATTATTTGATACTGTGTGAATATTACGAGCAACATCCTTCACTACCAAGCTGGTACCAAAAGCAAACAAAAATATTTTACAGTCACGTGTTATACTCGAAAGCATATCATTTATATAAATAAGAAACAGCAACGGTCCCAAGACAGACCCCTGGGGCACCCCACACTTAATTGTGCCCCATTGCGATTGTACGTCATAGCCATTTTCTACACTGCGGAGAATTACCTTCTGTTGTCTATTATTAAGATAAGAGGTGAACCAGTTGTGAGCTACTTCCCGTATTCCATAATGTTCCAAATTTGTTTTTTCCGTTTCGTTCATGACCACGTTGACGGTGTCTACTGCTGGAATGAGACGGAGGCCGTGGCCTAACGCCGCAGAGAGCTGAGCGTTGGTTTACGGCCACGGCTCTTTGCTACGGCCTGGTCTCCCCTCAGAGCGGGTCTCCGGTGCTGAGGGCGAGGCCTCTTAGCGCTGTCCGGCGGGCCATTCTCCGCGGAGGTCCGGCGCATTCCGGTGTCCAGGAACAAAGCCGTGTTTGGCCGCCTCTGGTTGACGGGCGGGTGCTAAGGCGGCTCCAGGGCGCTGCCACGCCCGCCTCCACAGGTTAATGCCGCCACCGCACACGCAGACATTGCCCGACAAACGGAGGAACGGAACTCCGACCGCTATAACAACATAGACAGCGGAATGCTCGCCCAGTACAACTGCTCATATCCATTGTAGCGAACAACACTCAAAACCACAGAATACTGAATCCATTTTACAACATCAACACCATATACCAACTCCGCAAGGCACTATTTGGTGCGCAGCAGATGCGTGTAAGCTCATTCCCCATTCTGTTCCACTTCCAAACATAGCGAGGGAAAAACGACTGTCTATTTGAAAATTTACGAGCCATAATTTATCTTGAAATTAACTTAAAACTAGCCTAAAGCTCATTTATTTCTTCTTTTGTTACGGATTCGACCTCTTATTAGATCATCCTCAGACGATCGCAGTTGACCCTCGCATTTCCAGCGCTGCCTGCTCCACAATGACCTGAAGATGATTTTATAAGTGGTCGAAACCGGTAAACAAAGGAGAAATAAATGCTATTTTACATTGATTAAATATTTTTAATTATTCTTGAGGATTGTTACATTCCAAAACTATTATCTTTTTTGAATTTATCAACTGTTTTAAAAAATGATCAATTGTTTTAAAAATTGATTATAAGATTTTATGTAGTAGAAGAAACACTTTGTTTGAAGATTGGCTTAAAAATGTCCTCTCACAAGACAACCAATAAATTCTGGAGCCGCGTCAACTGTTTTTATTGAGATCCTTTTTATATACAGGTCCACTACCGGTTTCGCGTCAATAGAGACGCATCTTCAGGTGTTAATTTTTTTTCTCACGTCATAATTCGTTACTGAGTCCCAACTTTCTAGTTGCTTTCATCCATCAATCGTTTAAAAAATTCAATAGGGCCGAATACATGGGTCCAAGTCCAATATCAAATAAGTGTCTTTCAGGATTAAAAACATGAACGTTAAAATGTGGGATATGTAGTCCCGTGATTCTGACTACCGTATTGTCGATAAAACCCGTAGATCGCCAATGGAGTGAAGGTACCAACATGAATTCCCAAAACACTCCCACGCTGATCGAGCCCACTTGTAACACATCTAACACGCCACTGAAATGCTTCTTTCTTTCTTTAACTGATTTGGTCGTCAAACAACACACACACACACACACACACACACACAAAGAACAAAAAAAAAAAAGAAAAAAAGAAAAAAGAAAAAAAAAAACGAACAAACTTGTCCTGGCTTTGTCTAAAACACTATTATAAACACGATTCTGTCCCCCACACATTGTTGCACACACCACTGCCGTCTAGCGTGTTTGCCTGTTAGTAACAGGGGTAGACGGATAAGTGGACAACTCGCACGTTATGAATGCCGCAGTTGACGGCGACACCGTCATCCATGTCAGTATACGATGGGTTACTCTGTTCCATTGTTGGGATAGAGCCGAGGAGGGCTCAGATCTGTCCTGCAGAGCCATTCGGATGAGGTGTCCACCTTCTGGAGGTGGTTTGCGGGCGCGACCTGATGCCTCGTCGTGTTCTGCAGCCTTCGGCGAAGCCTTCTGCACACAATGCCGAAACACTACCAAAACACTTCGCCCCTCACGAGCAGCAATTTTCGGCATTGATGCATCACATTCTCTATTGCTAGAAATGAGCCCTCTTTAAGACTCACTGGTTTGTCAGTACGGTACGTGCATGCGCCTGTGTGACATCCTGCTGGTCTTCACACTGATACATTATCCATTGTTTTCAGCGACAACGACAGCCACATGAACATTTTAGCGATAGGTGGCGCCGCGCCGTTATATCTTTGGTGACCTTGGAACATTAAAGTTCTAATCGTTTCTGTACACTAGCGTTTACCAAACTTTTTGAATACGCGGGCCACTACCAATGAAAACTATTATCACGACCCCCCACCCCAATCCATAACTACGTGTGTAATTTCAAAGGCACGGAATTTTTCTTCTGTTGATACAACTCTTTTGTCAAAATCAGTAAAAATACAGTATCGTACAATATGGGATAAATTTCAGTACATTTTTCTGAATGGTACACATCCTATTTTACATGAATTTCGCCAGAAAATTGTATAACAAGGTTTCGCATTGTAGGTAAAACTCGGAAGCGAATTACGCTTGTTCACTAAGATCCCACTGTATAGTCAATTTGTAAACAATCGAATTTCTCAAAATTACTCATGGTATCTTTACAAGCCATTCATTTATTCATTGTTAATACGGTGTATTTATTACAAAACTATATTTGTTCTTTTCAACTAAGAATTAATGATCGACAAGGAATCGATAATTTCAATATTAAATACATTTGACTTTTCTTAGCCCTATGTTTTTGCAACACGCAACCCCTAGTATTCAGATATGCAATGGCCTGGTTGTTTTATGGTGCAACTACTTCCTCCTGTACTGCGATCCACCGAACAAGACTTTGCGACTCCTGGTGTGTCGCGACCCACAGGTTTAAAAACACTACTGTAGACTATATTAATGCGCATGTCCCGTAAAAATGCACTTCCCATCTCGATTGTATTTTCTGAACAGGAGTGTAATACTGACTTGGATCCTTACAGGATTGTTTTTCCAGCTCATCTACATCAAAGAGCCCTCATTCTTTAGCAGCGCATCATGTATTCACACTCCTGGACGGCATGAACAGCGCTGCTGTGTCCTCAAAAACATTGCAAGAATGGGCCCTCCCTCCAAAACTCCACCGTACCCGCAGACGATGGTCACCCTGGGTGGTGCTGCACTTCTGTTCATCATAGAGAACATATCAGATCATCAAAATATCCACGGGTGTACTGCCCGTTGGACACTATAGACCGGCAGTACACCCGTGGATATTTTGATCATCAAATACGCCGGGAGAAACTGAAGAATCACATATCAGATCATGTCTTGCTTCCGGGAAACTGCTCCAAACATAGACGTTTGTAAAATTAAATGTTTTATTCATGGAAGCAACTGTGTTTTATAGGTTAGAAAGGAAACAGTCACCAGTTATAGGGCAGCAATTTATTCACAACCGGTTTCGAGCAGTTCTTCAGGTATCTGTACAGGAAACAGTTAAGAATAATATTTGTACTTGTCTATTACTCTTAACTGATTCCTGTACAGATACCTGAAGAATGACAATAATTGCTCGAAACCGATTGGGATTAAATCTGCCACCTTGCAACTGGTGGCTGTTTCCTTTCTAACCTATGGACGTTCGAGTATAGTTTCAACAGCAGCCTATACGTGCGAGGGTAGTAACCCAGTTTGGAAGCTGCTAGTTCCGAGTTTGTTATCACATTAAATTTTGTTTGTATTTTCACGTTATGTAAATAAAGTTATTTATCAGCTAAGTAAATAATTGTTCTACACTATGTATTTATAAAATGTTTTTAAAATCCTAAATCTACCACAAGCGACGCTTAAAAAAAAAAAAAAAAAAAAAAAAAAAAAAAAAAAAAAAAAAATTAGAAAATTAGAACTCCCTATCGAAGAATGGTACGATCGACTTACAAGGCACTCTCTCATTGCTGTGAAGGTAGACGAACGCTTGCCGCTATCTGCTTGGATCAGAGAGTCGTGCCACCTTGTCCTCCCTGTACAAAGAAGCAGTTGACCATTGTTGATCGTAGGGATCAGCTCACTTATTTTTAGTCCATGACACAAAAAGCCAACGGTATTACAAATTTCTAACTCAGTATGTCTGGCTGAATTCCTCATCTTTGCCTACTTCCTGCAGTGATAATGTGTCATTATTCCTGTCACTCTTATCGTACACTTGTTTTATTTTAAGTATCTCCTAGAAACCAGAAAGGGAATAAGGCACAAATTTCAGTTGGCAAAGAGAAAACAAATATCTTTCTGCGAAAAGTCTGTCTTTGCATGGTTACGTTTTCTTGTTTCACAACGTTTCATTACTTGCTATCTGCTGAATTATGCAAGATAAGGCGTTTACCTCTCAACAGCAAAGTTTGCCAAGTACACAATGCAAGTGTTACGTAAGAATAGTCTCACTGTATGAGTCGCCAGTTCATTGATTCTGAAACTATAATTCCCTCATATGATAGTAAATGTAATGACTTCTTTGTGACGGTTGTAATGGATTTTAATTTAAGTCAAGTAAATGCCGCGAAAGTGACCGCGGAAGGCTACGGTAAAATTGTATATGTTTTCTTCTGAATGATGTAAGAGATAGGCAGATTATTACTTATTTACATTAAATAATCGTTACAATAGACTTTATCGAGAAATTTATCTCTTTTGTAACAGCTAACTATATGTAGCTACCGGAAAATACTAATCTTGTTACCAGTCACATCTCCTGCCACTAAAGTAATTTTCTCGCAATATACAATGTGTTTCATTTTATGTGACAGCATTCCTTCAGCTATGTCCCTACTGCTTTTGGTTTCACTCAAAATGACCTCCAGGGCAATATATTTATAATACTGCACGTTGTAATGATAGTTCTTTTCACGTTAAGTGAAATGACATTCTAGTTACACTTCCAGGTACGATATATGATACAGATATTACGTATAACCAGGTGGGCTAATACTTAAAATTTAAACAAGGTCATTTCAATTTTCGTTTGCTCCTATGCAAATAAAAACTTTTAACAACATTTACAACTATCACCTTACTGCAGGTGTAATTAAGGTTTCATGTTCTGTTAATATTTTCTTTTATACGCTGTTAATACATCACCGACGCACTGTCTGTTACACTGTAAACGTAAGCTTGGTTGAATTATTAAACGTAAACGTTAACTAAACAAGGAAAATCAATCGTAGCTTTAACTGTGAAATACCAGGTGTGTGCGTGTACTTATCTACGTCATCTGTGCCTATCGGGTGAAATACCGCTCCTCGTAACGGGAATGCTCAATAAGGTTCGAAACGGATATGATTTAATTCTAACTGCTATAAAATGAGGCGCTGCTGCGGTGCGCGCGGCTGTTCGCCATCGGGGGTTCGAGTTCTCCCTCGGGCATGGATGCTTGTGTTGTCCTTAGCATCGGGCATGGATGTTTGTGTTGTCCTTAGCATAAGTTGCTTTAATTTAGTGTAAGTAATTTTTAAGCCTAGCGACTGATGAGCAACATAGTTTAAGTCCCTTAGATTTACAAACATTTGAACATTTGTTTTTGAGGCACTACAGAACAAAATTAAAAGAAATTGTAGCAAGGGGTTGAATTGAATAAGTATGAAATAGCACTGTGCGTATAATTGAAGTCTTTACTAAAAATTAATCACCAGAGGCCTGAGCAACACTGTCCCACTGTTTAACGAGCCGAAGGAACTCCTGTATTCAGAATTCTTGTGGCTGTGACAAGAGTCAGTCCTCTACTGTGTCCCTCAGTTCGTCATCCGGACCGAAGCGCTTTCCATTGAGATATTTTTTAGCGGACCAAACAGATGGAAGTCACAGGGCGACATCTTCGGGATGTCGGGTGGATACTCGATCTTGCCCCTACTTCAATTTGGCCAGTACACTTTGTGTGACCCGGGAAACGTGTGGACCCGCGTTATAGCGCAGAATCACTCCCTCCGTGAGCAAACCATATAGTTTGCTCTTGACGGACTTTCGTAGGCTACGGAGTGTCTCACAGTACACGTCACTTTTAATGTTTCGTCTGTGCCTGAGAAATTCGATGAGTATCGGAACTCGGAAGACGGAAAAGTCGGTGAGCATCACCTTGCCTGCTGAGGTGCACAGCCTTGAATTTTGTAGGGGGAGGTGACGACGCATGCTTCGCGTCCCGAGATGTGCGCACTACGTTATGCCAAAGCGGAATTTTCAGATTTCAACCGCTTTGGTTCTTAAGACGTTTGGTACCTTTTCAACCGTCTGTTAGTGCAGGAAGGAAGAAAGAAGAAAGAAAGCTCAGGGTTTAACGTCCCGTCGACAGCTTGGTCATTATAGACGGAGCTTACACTCGGAGTTTTTAGGTAAGGATGGGGAAGGAACCATCCCGGTATTTGCCTGGAGTGATTTACGGAAATCACGGAAAACCTAAACCTGGGTGGCCGGAGGTGGATCTGAACCACCACTTTTCAACTGAACATCACTCGTAATTACCACATCAGATTAATTACAAACTTAAAGGATCACGACGGAAAACAGTAAATACAAAATACAGTATCTGTAATGTCGAATGACTGGTCTGAACAACACGTAGAATATGCCTGTACAGTCTGTGAAGGTTAGCCTTCAAGAATTAACTTAGTTTCACATATCCAGATTGATGCGCTGCAGGATTATCAAATTGGATCTGAAAAAAGCTTGATTATGTTTTTTTCAATGTTACGGCACGTTTCAAAATAATAAGCTCGATTGCAAGCCATAGTTTGGTTTAACTGTGCCATGAGTGAAGTTGAATTGGCACTGTATGCAATGAAACTTTATGATATCTTTATGTTTTGACAAATCTATGTTGTAGTGGCCAAACACAACTTACACATATTGGGGTATGTACGACGCAATCCAACAAATATGACTCTTTGTAGTTTCAGGGTCGAACAGTACATGTGTGCTTTCAGGACCACCACCTACATAACCTCCAAAGGTTGTGTTCTTCTTGTTGTGGTCTTCAGTCTAGAGACTGGTTTGATGCAACTCTCCACATTACCCTATCCTGAGCAATCCTCTTTAACTCCACATAAGACTGGCAACATATATCTGTCTGACTCTGCTTATTGATCCATCTCTTGGTCTTCCTCTGCGGGTTTTACTCCCACACACTTCCATCCAACGCTAAATTCACGATTCCTTGATGTCAAAGAATGTGTCCTACCAATCGATCCCTTCTTCAGTCAAGGTATGCCAGAAATTCCTTTTCTCCCCAATTCTGTTCAGTACCCCGTCATTAGTTACGCGATCCACCCACCTAATCTTCAGCATTATTCTGTAGCATCACATTTCTAAAGCCTCTATCCTTTCCTGCCGCACTATTTATCGTCCATGTTTCACTCCCATACAAGGCAATACTCCACACAAATGCCTCCAGAAGGGACTTTCTTAGACTTAAATCAGTATTCGGTGCTAACAAATTTCTCTTTTTCAAGAACTTTTTTCTACCCATTGCCATTCTGCACTTTATATCCTCTGTAGTGCGACCATCATTTGTTTTTTAACTGCCCAAGTAACAAAACTCATATACCTCCTTCATTGCTTCGTTACATAATATAATTCCTTCAGCATCACCTGATTTTCTTAGGCTGCACTCCATTACCCTAGTTTTTCTCTTGTTAATGTTCATCTTATAATCAGCTTCCAGCACAGTGTCCATTCCGTTCAACTGCTCTTCCAGGTCCTTTGCTGTCTTTGGCAGAATTACAATGTCATCGGCAAAACGCAAGGTTTTTATTTCTTCAAATCGTCAATTGTTTGTATAGATTAAGGGACTTAACTTTGGGGTCATTAGTCCCTAAACTTACAAACTACTTATGGATTAGCTAACACTAAGGACGGCACAAATATCCATTCCCGAGGGGGGATTCGAACCCCCGACCGTAATGGCCGTGCAGACCGTGATTGACGCGCCGCAGTCTCCTCGGCCACCGCGGCCGGCTTTTATTTCTTCACCCTGAACTTTAATTCCTTCTCCAAATTTCTCCTTGCTTTCTTTTATAGCTTGCTCAATGTACAAATTGAATAACATTGGCGAAATGCTACAACCCTGTCTTACTCTCTTCCCAACCACTGCATCCTTTTCATGCCCTTCGACTCTGACAACCGCTGTCTGGTTTTTGTACAAGTTGTAAATAACCTTACGCTCCCTATATTTTACTCCTGCTTGATTCAGAACTTGAAAGAGTTTATTCCAATTAACATTGTCAAAAGCCTTCTCCAAATCTACAAAAGCCAGAAATGTAGGTTTGCCTTTCCATAATCTATCTTCTAGGATAAGCCGTAAAGTGAGTATTGTTTCCCGTGTTCCTAAATTTCTCCTGAACCCAAACTGATCTTCTCCGAGGTCGGCTTCTACCAGCTTTTCCATCCTTCTGTAAATAATTCGTTTTAATATTTTGCAACCGTGATTTATTAAACTGATGGTTCTGTAGTTTTCACACCTGTCTGCGCCTGATTTCTTTGGAATGGGGGTTATATCATTTTTCTTAAAGTCTGAGGGTACTTCGCCTGCCTCATACATTTTACACACCAGGTGAAACAGTTTTGTCATGGCTGGTTCTCCTAGAGACTTCAGTAGCTCTGAGGGAGTGTCATCTACTCCAAGGCCCTTGTTTCGAGTTAGGTCATTCAGTGCTCGGTCAAATTCATCTCTCAGTATACTATCTCCTATTTCATCCTCATCTACTTCTTCTTCCCTTCCTACAATATTGTCTCTAAGTTCATGTCCTTCGTAGAGCCTCTCCTACAATATTGTCTCTTAGTTCATTTCCTTCGTAGAGCCTCTCTATATACTCTTTCCACCTTTCACTTTTCCCTTCTTTGCTGAGAACTGGATTTCCATCTGCGTTCTTGATATTCATAGAGCTGTTTTTCTTATCTCCAAATATCTCTTTTACTTTCCTGTAGGCAGTATCTATTTATACATACTTCTAAACCCTTGCATTTGTCTTCTAGCCACTCCTGCTTAGCCATTTTGCACTTCCTGTCAATCTTATTTCTTAGTTGTCTGTACTCCATTTTGCCTGTTTCATTTACTGCATTTTTATATTGTCTCCTTTCATCGATTAAATTTAGTATGTCCTGTGATATCCAAGGACTCCTCCAAATGTAGCAAAGTTCTTAACTCGAATTATTTGTTTTGACCAAACTCTTAGCACTCCCACACTAACATAACAACATTAAAGAGAAAAGTTATGAACATTCAGTCACCTTGGGACTATTTATAAGCAATACAGCTCGCCGTCGGAGGTTCGAGTCCTCCCTGGGGCATGGGTGTATGTGTTTGTCCTTAGGTTAGTTTAACTTAGTTTAAGTAGTTTGTAAACTACGGACTGATGACCACGCAGTTCGGTCCGATAGATTTAGAAATATTTGAACATAAACAATACAAATAATGTGTATGATAAAGCTTGAGCGCTCACACAACACGATGTTCAAGTGTTTGTAAATCTATTGGACCATACTGCTATTGTCATTAGACCCTAGATTTACAAACTACTTGATCTAATTCAAATTAAGCACGACACACACACCCTCAGGCGGCAACCAGTCCGTAGCATGATGCCTTAGACCACGCGGCCATTCCTGCGCGTCGTTTAATAAAGTATGATTGCAAAATTCTAACACGAATTATTTACACTGTAATGGAAAAACTGGTACAATTCAACCTCTAGGAAGATCAGTTTGGATTTATAAGAAACGTAGGAATACTCCAGGCGATGCTAACATTACGAATTATCTTAGAAGATAGGTTAAGGAAAGGCAAACGAACGTTTGTAGCTTTTGTAGATTTGGAAAAAGCTTTTGACAGTGTTGACGCAAGTGCACTCTTTCAAATTATGATGGCAGCAGAGGTAAACAAAAAATGGCACGCGTGCTACTGGCGTCAAATTGTGAAGAGCAGTGCAGTGTATTTCGGTATTTGTGGACCGAAGCCTTAAACCTACTGAAATGCATAGGAACATACATGTCACGTATGGGTCGTCTGTATGGGTCGTTGCACTGTCTGTAAGTGGTGTGCATTCTTACAAGACTCAGTGACTGGCCTCGGTTCGGGTGGCTGCATCAGTTGCAACCCTACGGAATTTCGAAGCCACTGAGGCAGCAATTGTGAACGACTGGGTCTCCAACTGCGAACCTTATCCAGCATTTCAACATTTCCTCTGGTGCTGTGTACGATATTGTTCATGATGTTGGCATATCGTAAAGGTAGGTGCCAGACAATCCGACAGACAACCATAAGATAATCGTAACAAGCTGGGATCAATTGACGCGTTACTCCGTAGAAAGGCATGATTTTATGAAAAGAATCGTCAATGGTTGTGAGTCGTTGATGTACCACTAAGCGCCCGAAACGAACGGCGTCGACATTTGTGGGCCAAAAGGCATTAATTGTGTGAAATGAACAGGGACATGCGTGGCGTTTACACCTGACCACCGTGACTGGTGCAGCCTTAATTAAAACATGGGTTTGTTTTGGGTCGTGCTCTTCATGATGAAATCAAACTTCCTCAAGGCATTGCTAGTTCATGAGGAAATAACCAAATTTGGATGGTGAGCACTCCGGCATCGTCGAATCAGCCTGTGTATTTTAACGTCTCCCCTAAACCTGTTTGGTCCCATGAAAAAATTCCTGGATGGTCACATCTTTGTGAACGTACAGAAGTGAAATCAGGACTCAGTAGATGGCTACACACCACAGGTCGTTCAAACAAGGAATACTGAAACTCGAATAAGATGGGAACAACGTGTTGAAAACGTTAGGAACTGTGTAGAAAAGTAGCTAAAAGGTGTACTTTAGTTTGTGATTTATTTATTTATCTTTTACGGTGGTGCCAAACACTGTTGACTCTACAAGAATAGAATTGCCTGCAGAGTTGCCAATAGTCCATTGTCACAGCTAACAGACTCGCATGAGGCGGAAGAGCCAATGCCCTGCAACCTGCGCCCGACATGCCTACAGCAGTGCTTCGCATATGGGATAGAGCTAAGGAATAATGCCGCGCTGAAAAAGATTAGGCGTGACCTTTAAAATGTGGATAGGCATCAAGAAATACGTGATACAGTCAATAAATTCTGACAAGGGGAACACCAAGTGCGGTACAAACGAATGATGATGGATCGCAGGTATGTCGTGCGGGAATTCCTCCAGACCACCAAGCTAAAAGAACTTGTTACAATGCGCCGTGGTGTCCACGAAAATCGAGATCAAAGACCAGCGCTTAACAGCTATAACTGTACTAAGTCAATGTCGGTACGTGAATCATTGTTCTGTAATTAGCAAGGCGCTAGACTGTCACACAAACGACATCAGTTTAAATCCTACTCGGAATATGGTTTTTTTTTTTTTTTTTTTTTTTTTCGACGACTGATTGCGCACAATTATATGCTTTCATAGCCACTCTTATGTTAATGCTTGAGTAATTAGTCATGATAATAAATTATGTTAATTGGTCAATATTTTACGTATTTTAATTGATAAAGTACAGCAATCAGTTGCATGTAATAATTTATTTGTGACGACCAATTTCGAACACTTGAGTGCCTTCTTCTGGTCTCTCTACAGGCAAACAAGTACACTGGTATGCTTTACTGTAATAACAATGTACTTGTTTGCTTGTAGACAGACCAGAAGAAGGCACTCAAGTGTTCGAAATCGGTCTTACAAATAAATTATTACTTGCAACTGGTTGCTGAATTTTATGAGTTAAAAACCTGAACAGTTGCTGCGATGGATAAAATACTTCATGTTCTGTATTGCCCGACGATTCTTTTATTTAATTCGTTATTTCTAAGCATACTTTAACGGCGACTTAAAGATCAGTAAACCGACTGTAGTTATCACCTATAACATCTATGCAGTTATTTGCTACCTGCGTTTGCAGTCCACATCCCAACTGTTGTACCGTCGAATGCAGTGTATGCCCACTTCAAGCGTCCCAGCCGATTATTAAGCTGCATCCAGGTGGCTAGTCATTCGTAGCGTATCGTTCACATGTAACTGTAATTACCTGATATAACATTATCTTTGCAATAAGAATACACAATCAATCGTCGGAAAGGTGAAAAAAAAAGGCGACCAAGATTTGAACTGCGTAACAGTCGAGCACCTTGCTAATTACACACGCTGACTCAGATACCAACGGGGAGTTCGTACAGTTAAACATGTTTGATGTCAGATTAAGTTGTTGATATTATATGGAACAATGGTCCATGCCATAATATAACTTCACAAAACAAGATTTGGTCCAATTTGTTAAAGGAAGTTAATTGCATAAACGACTCACTTAGCTAGTCATTGCAGGCACAATTCAATCACAACAGTTTCTATTACTTTTGCCAATCAAGGTAACCTTGGCAAACATTATGGTGATGGTTTGATTTTACGTAGAATTGTTGCGTGCCTGCTTATTCATAAAAAACTTTATATTCATTAGAGGGATTTGTGGTAATTGTTTCCACAGCATAAATAACCTGACTTTACTGGTGTTCTATTGTTCTGTGTTTCCTGCTGCTGTGCCCGAAATTAATCAATCGGTGATTATTGCTATTAGACAGTTCACTTTATTAATTCATTTGTTGCTCGAACGTCGAGCTGGCGATCGTATATATTTACTTATTCAAAATTGTTCTCTTGGTACAGTTTTGTCTCGAGCTTCTTAAGTCTAAGACAACTGTTTGAGAGTTCGCTCACCAAACGATAGTTATTGCGAATTAAATCGCAAAGTGTCTTTTGTGTATGTAACCTTCACTACGTTAGTGGTTTCGCCTCCAACAAACTTATCCGCGTAATTAATTCATTAGGCACACAGATCAATCCGAAGTGTTAGTACTAGCGATTGTCGGTAGCGTAGACCGGTGAGGTTACAAGTGTACCCTCCTTCACGCACCTTACGGTGGATTGCGGGGTATACAAGGTGTTACAAAAAGGTACGACCAAACTTTCAGGTAACATTTCTCACACACAAAGAAAGAAAATATGTTATGTGCACATGTGTCCGGAAACCCTTAATTTCCATGTTAGAGATCTTTTTAGTATTTATCTTTAAATGTAAATTGAAATAATTCGTGCAGACAATTGTCAAAATACCCAATTGTTTCGTTAGTATGTACTGTACCTCCTCGATTCACGTCATCAACACCGATTTTCTGTGAACGTTTGGGAAGGAATTGTTGGTGATGTCTTGAGTGGACCTCATGTACTTCCACCTATACTCACAGGAGCACGTTATTACGATTTCATAGGGATACTCTACCTGTGCTGCTAGAACATGTGCTTTTACAAGTACGACACAACATGTGGTTCATCCTCGATGGAGCTCCTGCACATTTCAGTCGACGTGTTCGTACGCTTCTCAACAACAGATTCGGTGACCGATGGATTGGTAGAGGCGGACCTATTTCATGGCCTCCACGCTCTCCTGACCTTAACCTTCTTGACTTTCATTTATGGGGGCATTTGAAAGCTCTTGTCTACGCAACCCCGGTACCAAATGTAGAGACTCTTCGTGCTCGTATTGTGAAGGGCTGTGATACAATACGCCATTCACCAGGGCTGCATCAGCGCATCAGGAATTCCATGCGACGGTGGGTGGACGCATGTATCCTCACTAACGGAGGATACATGCTGTGTGTTTCCATTCCATTATTAATGTGATTTGAAGAGAAGTAATAATATGAGCTCTAACATGGAAATTAAGCGTTTCCGGACACTTGACCAAATAACATATTTTCTTTCTTTGTATGTGAGGAATATTTCCTGAAAGTTTGGCCGTACCTTTTTGTAACACCCTGCATATGTAGAGATCTGATTACTTCTGAGGTCGCTGATATGGAGTACCTGGCAGCAGGTGACAGAAAAATGCACCTAATATGGAAAACGTATGTCTTTGGAGGTATCCGGATACTTTTGATCACCTAGTGTGGAATACACGCTCCTTCTTGAAATGCCGTTATAGCAATAAATTGCGTTGTGTCAGCGTGGACAGAACAGTTACCTATTAATCTTTTCTTCTAATACAGTTACTGTGCGTTACTTTCAGACCACTCTTTGTCCTTTTCTCTACCAGTTTTAGGCAGCCATTAGGTATGGAAGCTGCGGAGTATCGGTGTATCCGAGTGATGAGCGGCACGACCAATTAATCGGCGTGCCCTGGGCTGCGCCATTGTGTGTGGGGCGCGGTCCGGCCGCGCTGGGTGACGACCCGGGGACCGCATTGTCTGCGTCCGCATTCCGCTCCGCTCTCCCGCGGGAACACCTCGCCTCATCTCGTCTCCACCAGCCGCGTCTGGCGCCACCTAGCTGTTAGTACGACCCGCCGCCTTGCTCCTAGCAACACTGTCTCCCCGAGGAAATATCCATTACCACCCACCGCAGAGGATAGCCCGTAGAAAGTGAACGGTGATCAATCATCGAAACGGAAACAAGGTGTACAGTACTGTGGAAAAAGAAGAAAAACACCAGCAGTTCATTGTCTAACAAGGAGAACACTTAAGTGTCCGATTTTAGAATGTTTTGATATTTATGGTACATGAAGTCCAGAACTCAAATAACAATCGGCGAAAGCAATTCGACGCAACTCTTAAAAATTCTCGAGATAATCGACTTTGAATTTTTACAAGTACACGTAAGTACCAGTAACTATATCAGTTGCAGCATCTATTGGTGCAGCTCAGGTGGAAACATTCTGGCCTCACAACCATAGAGCCGGTGATTCATATTACTCTGTTACATAATTTTTCTTTTCATTTTCAAATTAAGTATATGAAACATTTTGGACTTCCTCATTTCACGTGTTGTGACACTTTTTCTTTATGCTTATGTAGACGAGCTGGTCACCCTGCCGTAACCTAAAACCATGGTTGAGTAGGTTAGTTGCTTGGAAAGCCATTAGTAGCTATGGACATGACTTTCCAAAAATAAAAAATAAAAATAAAAAATTAAAAAAAAATATAACTAAAAAAATCGTGTCTTAGCTCTTCACAAACTGAACAACCAAAGACTACCGTCGTCAAGTAATAGATCAGCCAATATTGTAAAAAATGTTACTTACGTTTTTTTACTGAAAGCATAATTATTAACGACATTTTATAAAATATAGAAAATTACGAATAAACAAACAAAGTGCGTATTTCGTAAAAATTACCATTAGATATTAAAATTGAAATTTTGCAAGTAAGCGTCAGTACCAATCATTCATAGAATTGCAACATCTTTAAGTGTAGCTCAAGTGTAGTCGAGCGGTCTAAAGCGTCTCGCTGCGGAGCGCGCGGTTGCTCGCCGTGGAGGTTTGAATCCTCCCTGGAGCATGGGTGTGTGTGTTGTCCTTAAGTTAGTTTATCTAGGTTTAAGTAGTTTTTAAGCTACGGACAGATGACGCAGTTTGGTCCGATAGATTTACAAACAGTTGAACATTTGTAGCTCAAGTGGTAGCATTCTGGCCTTGCAACCCTACGATTGGTGATTCGAATCCTTTTGTGACAGGTTTTTCTATATTTTTTTAGTTCGTTTAGAACACGTACACAATTTTAACATCTTATGGTAATGTTTACGAAAAAAGTGCAAGCATTTTTATTTAATCCTAATTTTCCATATTTTATAGACGATTAGTAATGATCGTTTCAATCAGAAAATCCATAAGCTACATTTTTTATAGTAGTGGCTTCACAATTAGTTGACGAGAGAGCTTTTAATTGTTGAGTTTGTAAAGAGCTACGACACTGCTTTTGAAAAGTAATCCTCATAACTGCTAATGGCTTTCCAAGCAGCTAACCTACTCAACCATCATTTTACGTGATGACATTGATTTCAACTTGTATACATACAAAATAAAGACTGACAACACGTGGAATTAGAAATCCCAACATGTTTCATATAACTGAATTCGAAAACGAAAAAAAAAAAAATGTCACAGTGGGATTCGAACCACACACACTATAGTTGTGAGGCCCGAACGCTAGCACCTCTGCTACCCTGACTCATATTGCAGCTGTTTCACTTATTTGTACTTACGTGAACTTTGTAAAATTTCAAAGTAGATTTTGGCGAGAATTTTTTAGAGTTGCGCCGAATGACTTTGATTGTTAGTTGAGTTCTGAGCTTTACGGATCATAAATATAGAGAAATTCTAAAATCCGATTTAGTCTCCTTGTAAGTCCAATACCTACAACATCAAGCACACTGGAATATCCACTACGTATATATATATATATATATATATATATATATATATATATATACTTATGAACTGTCTGGTCACTGTCGTGTGTCTTCACTTTCTCCAATCTTCACAGTTGTCAAATTACTTGGTGTTTCCACGAAAAAAAATTACAGGACACAGAGGTTGCTACACTCAGAAATTTGAGGTAGAGAACCAGGAGTTAGAAATCAACTTTCAGGTGATAACAGGAATGCGATGATATTACTGTGGGCTTGCTTATTTACATTACTTACAGTGAACACGAAAAATCATTACTGACGCAATGAACGTACCATTTCCAATATATCTTAGAAGGTGTGCTGAAACTGACGAACATCAACATCAAAGGAACCATAGCACAAGCAGCTACATTTTTGATAGCAAGTTCCATCTCTCTATCCACTGCGGTCTCACACATAAGTGGCCTTACAGTCCCCATAGGAGATAATCAAGGGTTTTCACGTCAAGTGACCATGAAGGCCACATAATAGGGCCTTGCCTTCTAATCCAGCATCTAGGACACAACACCATTGAATGAGACGGCCATCCAGACGGCCATGTAGCCAAGAAAATAAAGAATAAATATTAACAAATCTAGAATGAAACTTTCACTCTGCAGCGGAGTGTGCGCTGATATGAAACTTGCTGGCAGATTAAAATTGTGTGCCGGAACCGGGACTCGAAACTGGGACCCTGGAATTAGGAGGCGATATACTGGCGGAAGTAAAGTTGTGAGGCGGCACCGTGAGTCGTTTCGGGATAGCTCAGTCGATAGAGCGCGTGCCCACGAAAGGCAAAGGTCCCAGGTTCGAGTCCCGGTTCCGGCACACAATTTTAATCTGCCAGGAAGTTTCATTAACAAATCTTTCTCGGCTTTCAAGCCGCGTCAGAAGGTTTGCTACCCACGAGCTTCCGGCAGACACTTCGTCTGCCATTATAAAATAGATGACTGTCCTGTCAATGCCGCTGTCGTACTTATATACCTACGCAGTTGAAGTCACCGGTGTTCAGTCCATGACCATCTTTGGTAATGTTTGGGTTGCACGGCCACCACGCCTACTGCAACTCACAAGGGGAACACCAACTATGGTAAAAACGAATTTTGATGGTTCGCAGGTATGTTGTGCGGGAATTCCTCCTGACCACCAAGCTAAAAGCATTTGTTCCAATGTGACTTGGTTTCCACGAAAATCGATAGCAAAGTCTAGCGCGTAACAGCTGTACCTGTACGGAGTCAGAAGTAGTACATAAGTCAGCGTGCTGTCATTAGCAAGGCGTTTGACTGCCACACAGACGACCCGCTTTCAAATCCTACTCGGAACTTACTCTTTTATTTTTTTTTATATACACTTGTCCGACGACTGATTGTTCATGATTATATGCTTTCGTAGTCACTATTATGCTAATGCTTGAGTAATTGATCATGATAATAACTTATGTTAATTGCTCAATGTTTTATTTAATTCGTTATTTCGAAGCATACTTTAACGGCGACTTAAAGATCAGTTAACCGCCTGTAGTTATCACCTATAACATTTGTGAAGCATTTGCTAACTGCGTTTACAGTCTCCGGCCCCACTGTTGTTATACCGTCGAATGCAGTGTGTGCCCACTTGACGCGTCCCAGCAGATTATTATGCTTCGGCCAGGCAGTCATTCGTAGAGTATCGTTCACATGTAACTGCAATTACCTGATGTAGTTTTATCTTTGGAATAATAATTGAGTAATTGTGAAAAATAAATATAATTATACACAATCAATCGCCGGAAAAAGGGGGAAAAACCACACAACCCCGAGCAGGGTTGAACCGGGTCGGCTGTACGACAGAGCAGCGCCTTGCTCGATACTACCACGCCGCCTCACCTAACGACGGTGACTTAGTACAGGTATACCTGTTACGCGATAGATTTTGATCTTGATTTTCGTGGAAACCAAGTCGCATTGGGACAAATCCTTTTAGCTTGGTAGTCTGGAGGAGTTCCCGCACAACATACCCGCGACCCATCAAAATTCGTTTGTACCATACTTGGTGTTCCCCTTGTCAGAGATAAGGCAGCGTTTACTGTGGTACCAACAAACCATCACCCGAAGTTGACTGAACACATCGCTCGACGGAGTGGCCACACTTCATTCGGTATTGTTTGTCGCTTGGTGGGGTTAAGAAGGAGGTTAGGTTTGGTTGTTAAGTTAGAATATGCGCTGTGTGTGAAATAGATTATATTTTAATTTCGTGGGATGCAATGGATTACACGACACTTTCGTGGTTGCTAATGAGTACTACAATGAGGCTTTTGGCATTGATAAAGGTACCTAATGCATACGAATGAACTACATCTGTCTCGAGGAAAGAATGCGGCGAGGATTGTGTACACTGTCCTCAATTATTGCTATTGCCGGACAAGAATATATGAAGTATCGGTAAAAGAAGAAATGTCTATTAAATACTAGTGATATTTCGTTGCGTCTTTGAAAAGCAATATTACAGGACTGCTGAATTTTTTTGAAGTTGTACAGACATACATCAGTCAACCTCCATGCTTTAAATAAGGAAAAGATACACCAGTTAGTTAAGTTTATTGCTTAAAACAAAGCGTTTTGGGACTTTAATTGCTTCTTCTTGTGCATTTGTATACAGAACTATATTTTTTTTACGCTTCAACGTGTGATTTTCTGCCACTCATGCGCTTTAGTTGTCTTTTTTGGGATTACAGAAGGTCTGAAAATCGGACAGAATAAATGTTTGAGGTATGTATTTTATCCCGATTTTTTCTGTCTTCTTAAAGGTATAGTGCCTCCTCCATTACACAGAATATCATTCATAAAGGTCTACCTTCTTACACAAAGAGCCAGTGGCGATTTTTTCTGTTGTGACATCCAGCCTATCGAAGCAGACACAATACGTGTGCCGGCCGCGGTGGCCGAGGGGACTGAGGCGCTTCAGTCACGGTCTGCATGGCCACTACGGTCGGGGGTTTGAATCCCCCCTCGGGCATGGATATTTGTGCCGTCCTCGTTCGTAAGTAGTTTGTAAGTTTAGGGACTGATGACCCCGTAGTTAAGTCCCATAAGCTTAACAAACATTTGATTTGAACGCAATACGTGTAAGTACAGAAAGAAATACTATTCATTATATAAAAACAAACCAAGATTTATTATGTATGGTTATCTTCATTGCAGTATCCTCAAAATGACTACAGCTGCGCAAGAGTTTCATAGAAACACGTGTACACAAATGTGTGCAGTTTTTTAGTACTTTGAATCTATGTATAATAGAGGTGCAGCTATCGAAAAACATTCGATGATGATGAATCAAATTAAGTTTCTTTAATCTTCAATCAATGTCATTCAGTATATGTGTGAAAGGTAAGTGTGAAGTTTAGAATAACAAAATTTTGAACACGGAAACCACTGAAAAACGGAAGCACACGTATACCACATTTGCAGGTAATTTCATGGAACAGAATCAACACCCTTTTAAACAATGCCAGAAGCTGTAAAACTAATTTGTGGATAACTATCACCCAATTATCACAAAGCAAAACAACGAAATCCGAAACGAATACATGTTTGAGGTTATAATTTACACCTAAGATTTCTGATCAGAGATTTAGCTAACTTTCTATTTGCAATGATCTGCAATTTCAGCCCATAAATTCCGAACTATGTATTCGAATTGTAATATTTATCGTTTTCTGGATACCTGAATCTCTTTCTTTCTTTCACTAAACTTTCCAGTTTCTGCTATGTGAGAGTGTTGGCCCTTTTGACCGAAGAAAAGAAATAGATTTGAATTTTACCGATTGTCGCCCGAAGTCTGTGTATTTTGACGGCTACACTGTGACCGTGTCCATAGTGGAATACTGATCTGAAACGATCGGCCGTCTTCCACCGATGTCGGTCGTCGGTAAAGTCCACCGATATCGGAGGCACTGTGAACGCAGCCTAATACGCCCTCCACCGCAGTAGATAGAAGATGGCACGGAAAAATATTCTTTGGGTTACCGAAGTGTCGATATGAGGGTTGACTATGGCAAATCGCGATAGTGGCGTAGTACGAAGGCTAGCGAGTTTCTTAAAATATCCTCCTGAGCGCGTAGCTTCTCCAGGCATTTGAAGCTGCGCCACGTCTTCTCCACTTTAGCTCTCTGACACCGGTAACCAACCCGTATTTTAGCAGTTGTGCCATGGGCGCCCTATTATGTTCCCTGCAGTCTACCCACACATATCTCCCTTCCCTCTTCCGTTGAGGCTTAGGCCAAGTCTAGAATGGTCCAACCTACAGACAGCATCCATAGGAATCAATCAATATGGGACTCTGTATCTGACATGAGCAGCCACTCCAACTTTACTCTTTTCATGGAAGAGTTCAGATGATGCTGATCATAGCGTCGCAAAACAGATACAGATTCCAGACTGGTATGCTTCGTTGCTGATGCTATCTTCACCAGATCCCTCTCTATGGAAATTTCAGAACCTTTGTCAATACTATTTCCAAGACCACTCACCATATTCACGGTATCCTCCTTGATGAAATCTTTGTATTAAGAACTTTTAAGCCAGACATGTTCCATTATTTTCCTACCTATACTGCAGATCCTACAAAACCACTGGTGAGCCTCATTAATGTCCGCATTTCCAGGTCACTATATTCGCGCCAATGAAAAAAATAAATAAAAGATAACAACCACAGCACATTACAGAACTAACGATCCTACGGCATGTCGCACTCTTCCTACCCATTGTAAAAAAAATAATTGTAGAAACGCATTAAATACTAACTAAAACTTAAATTATAACATCAATAGACACTTACACTCACACAAATATAAGTAGTTTACACTGAAAGGGTACTGAATAGTAATAATTCGTTCACAAAAATAGGCCTAAAACATGGATTACTACATACGTTTGTTGAAATACGAAATTTTAATCTACGTTCTTTCCGTTTATTTGAGGCTGATAGACTTTGTTAATCTTAAGTACTATATACAACGAGAGAAAAAAAAGGAGAATAGGTAATTAGGTACAAGTTTAAGTCACTGTTTACAAAAAAATCTGCACGCGTTACATTAAGCCTAAAATATGTGCTGTAGGCGCTAGTAGAAAGATTCACTTTTTACACCGTTTTCTCTTATTTAACACTAAAGTAACACTTGCACTTCTACTTACACAACACATATATTTATAACAACTGGAAACGTTTAAAAGTAGCTTAAAACAACGATTTTCATAGTTATTTACTGTATCAAATACTCAAAACGTGCACTTCTGCAACTGTTACCAAATTTGATAAATTAATTGAAGAAACTAAAAATAAAATTAATCAAGAATTTTTTGTCTAACAAACAAAATATATCGTGATAAACTTTCTGCAATCTCAACTACGAGAGTAATTTACGTGACATAAGAGATAGTACCATTAGACGTTGCTAGATTGTGTGACAATCGGACATAACTATGATTGCATCATGTGTTTCTTTATTAATTACCGTTGGTACATATGACCTGCACCATAAAACATGATTTAGTCTATGGTTGACTTCTTTTCTTGTTATTAAAGGCGACGGGGTATTAAAAACGCTGAGGCAGAACGTGGAGATAACACGAACAACAGTCACTAGTTCGCCGGCCAATAGAAAGATCATAGAGAACCCGATATAACCGAACTGTTACTTAAACTGATCGAACAGTTCCCCCCGTACTCTAACCTATCCCGAAGGATTTATCTGTCAGAGACAGTGTCAATATAAAAAATCAATAAATAAATAAAAGAAAAAACACAAAAAGGAAAACCACACACAACAGACAGAGGAGTATTTAAAGTTATTCTTCCAAAAATCCGTGAATGAAACAGAGTAAATGTAGTACTAATGTAGGATTAAGTGTAATCTCTGCCACATACTTCCAGGAGTATACGTGTAAATTTCCATACTTTCCGCGGTTTAAAAATCGCACAGAAATGGGCGGTTATTTCTCAGATTTGTTCTTGAGACAATTCTATATGCATGAATTTTAAACTTAACGCAAATAAATAAATGATTCATATTATTCACTGCAATAAAGAAATCATTTTCCCTTTTTTCTAAAATGTAATACTGTCTATATATGATATAAAAGAAGTAACATATAGAAAATAGTTGTTGTTTCACCTTTTTGCTTATCTTCCTTACACCCATTACTAATATCTGCGTAGGTCGTCATAGATTAAGAGAATTTATGATATAACGTACTACGCATTTAACTCTCCTGAAACAGAAACTTTCACGTGATGTTGGAAAGACGCCATTTCTCACGTTGTGCACTACTACTGAAACATTGATATTACAAGTATTTCATAGTTACAGCATACATTTATGTGTTAGTAAGCGCTCATGAATGCTGCTGAATTTTGTCAAAACTATGTTTCATAGGAAAGTTCAATAAAGATCTAAGTAGTGATACAAATAAGGGGCTTTACTATGTTGATAACCACACCGACGACAGCCGCAGTAATAGCAGAAGAAATCTTTTTCTTACGGCTGAATTCCTGCAATATTACTGACATTTACGCTGTGAGAATATGAAGCGTATAAGCTATTCTTAATGTTATAAATAATTGCGGAGTATTAAAAAAGTGTTTGATTTTCGATTCTGTGTGTCTAAAACCGACAAATTAGTATAGAGCACCCAAAGGATTTAAAGATATATAATGAAAGAAAACACTATGGGGTGTAGTAGAAACTTCTACAACTGGGAGGACGAGGTTCAGATACGTCCCTGGAAGACCACATTTAGGTTTTCCATGATTTTCCTAACTCACTTCAAGCAAATTTCGAAATGGCTCATTTGAAATGGCACAGGCTATTTCCTTCCCCATCATTGCCAAAACACTCCGAGCTAATGACCACGATGTCGAGCAGGGAAGCAGACAGAGAGCGTGTCTCTGTGTCACGAGATGGTACCGACCTTCTGCGTCTGATTAGAAGCCACTGTAACAGTATAACGAAGTACAGAAACATTTCAAAGAACGCCTCGTGTTTTAGTTCCTATATTAATTACTTGATCTGATCTATTACTAACGCCAATGCTATCGGTTGTCGCACTGGTAAAAAATAATTTGAAAAATCCACCCTTCTCGTATTTTTCTGTCCGTATTAACGCTAACAGCTAAATCGAATCTGTTGTTATATCGAAACGACATTTGAATTCTACTTTAAAATTATCTTTTTTAACATTCTGACCGTTTATGTTTCACAGCACATAGGAGCCCGACAGTATGTGGGACACTTCATATATTGCCAAGTGCGTCGCTTTCGTATGGACAGTTGCAAATGATCATATTAATATTTCATACTTTCACAACTATATTACTAATCAAAGTAGCCTGATTTCTATATGACAGTAGTAAACAAACGAATCTGACAATACGATATGAATTTATCTCAAAGCTAGGTAACTGTTTCCATGAACAAAACCTGAAATTAAACAGCCACACACATACACACACACACACACACACACACACACATATATATATATATATATATATATATATATATATATATATATATATATATATATAATAATGGA